>CM077912.1:25019534-30019534 GCA_039766575.1 Serrognathus titanus | reverse complement strand
ATTTATGTAAACCAGTGTTTTTTTTTTAATTTTGAACATACAATGTAAATATTCCTATGTTCAATTTTAAAAAGAACATATCAATGCAAGGATATGCAACACAATACGCAAATAAGCTTCAACAAAACCATAAGCTGTCATTATCAATTATGAAATTTCATGATTTAAATCCTGAATCTTTAAGAAATACTTTGTAAGTATTTGATTATTGCTTAACACATTGTTAAAAACGTGAGGCAGGGCGTTTCGAAATTTATTATTATATTGTCAAATACATAAATCTTAATATCAGACATATAAAAGTTTTCTTTACGAGAGCAAGCAGGACGGCCTTACTTAAGTGCACCAGTGCGAGAGAGCGCATTTATTGACTTCGTTCCTTTGGGGTAACTTTATTCTTCTTTCCGGCCACTCTTATAGGCACCTTCCCACTAATTTTCAAGCTTGTTGAAATACCTTAACTAAATCTGTCGCTAGCTCTCGGTCTATAGTGTCTCGTTAACTTTAAAGAACAATTTTGCTCGGTTTAAAATATTACATCAAAAATAAAATTCAAGCAGAAAAATCAGAAATTATTTTTCGATTTTCCTGAAACTTACCTTGCGAGTTAGGCTCTGGTAAATTTTCTCTAGGAACGAGATGCATGACTGTGGTCTTTCCATAAGGTAAGCCGAGTGCACCCAGTGTCACGTTACTGTGCAGGAATCTGCCTTGATAGATAAGTCGGAGAATTTCTGCCTTCGACACAGCTTCTTGACACCAATCTGAGAAAGGAGGAAAACATCAAGTGCATAATTTTTCTTTGAAAAGCAAATAAAGAAATGGATACCGAGCTTCCTTAAGGCTGATATAAAACTTATACAGGAGGCTTTTAGCAATTGAAACCGAACAGAATTTAGGTCCAAATTTAGGAGCAACACATAAAGTTAAACTACAAATTGCTCCGTAAAAAAAGCATTTTATTTTTATTAGAATATATAGAGTTGCTTGTTTTTTAATGGCTGCGTCGCTGTAGAAAATGTAATTTATTGGTGGCAAATTCCTTTAATGAATTATTGCATAGACTTGTTATCTTAGTTATTTTTTTTCAAAGCTGTCTTGTTTTCATAAATAGCAACCAGCACGAATAAAAACATGTTTTCAATTGCTTACAATGAGAGAGGGAAAAAAAGGAACCGAAGCACAAAAGAATCGATCCAAGGAAACGAAACAACGTTAGGTTTTTTAACCCTGCTTACAATTATATTAACTTCAATTTGTTCAAATATATGTTAGAGAGTCAAATGGAAACTCTTAAAGTGATGTAGCCAGTTTAAATCCTGCGTCAGTAACTTAGCATTACATGAACAGAGTATAAGAGGAAACTTATGTTTGCGGCTGACACACTAAAAGGGCTAGATAGAACATTGGTTCGGGACTCTATAATGAATCCAAGCGTTGAAAAGTAATTTAGTTGGTTAAATTCAAGTTTCATTAAGAGACATGAAACGATGTTTTAGTAAATAAATTATTTATTTAATCATGAGTTCTTTTGCTATGCCGGTGTTTCAATTTGTGTGTCTATCGATTATGCAAAAGCATCATTCACGAGCTTTTCTCGACAGAATACGCGATGTTAGGGTGACATTTTTGTTAGTACATAATAGTAACGTAATTTTTTTCAATTTAATGAACTACAAAGTAATTTCATCAAGCCAAATTTGAGCGGTCAATAAAACATAAAATATGTAGTAACACACCTTATTCCCGTTACAAACGAGTTATGACTGTCGACGTTACCGAAATGAAACACCACACCATCGTATACAATTACCTATTGTTACAAAGCATGGAAGGCAGCACGACAATGGCGTGCATTATTCCAAAGCGGGCGGTTTTAATAATAAAGAAACCTGATGACGATTTCTGGAATCGATAAAAAAAGCGGTCAAACGATCGGTGCTGCTCTGCTTCTATCAACTACACAATGGAGCGTGGCCTACTTTCCCCGATTGCTAATTTAATTTGCACCTGACCGCCAGTGATCGCTCTTTCTAAATCCATTCATGCCGTTACGTAATTACTAATTTAATTTAAGCAAAGTTGTAGTAAACACGTGTACTTAAGTGATTGAATATTGCTTAGATTGTTGAATTATGTAAACAGGAGTAAATTAATTTCATGATATGGAAAAGAAGATGTATATAAAACAACTTGCAGCAACTTTTTTAATTCTTCGATATTAAGATTTATTTCAATACTACAACATGGATTTGGATAAGGTCACATCACATATCACATCACCAATGTTACATAAAAAAAAAACAAATTCGTAGAGGATTTGACTGTTTCCATCGACTATAAAATACGCAAAATTGTAACATCTGGACATCTCAATCTGAACGTGAACTTTCATCTTCGCTAGACTTTGGATTGCGGCACTTCTTTCTTCCCCAGCGTAAACGAATATTAACGATACGACTATAGGCGCCCGACACTTATTGTATATCAATTAATGATAGCGACTAATAATTGACACGCAGAATGTCTTCTCTATTCTATATGCTTTATTTTATATATCTTTATATGAATACATACGGTCAGAGAAGGCCTAGAGTGTTATTGATTTGAATTAATTTAAAATTTTATACAGTTCTTACCCCAAAAAAGAATTTGAAACCGTTGTTGACTACTGAATGTGCACTGAATTGTTTGGAAATCAAATTTAACACAATAATACGTAATTGTCACTTCGTAATATGTTACTTCATTCACCTATTCTTAAGTTCCTTAAGTAAAAATTTGATGAAGGAGTAAGTCGAGGCGTGCTCACCAAAAAACACGTTAAACTTACAAAGAGTTTCGAAAAATTAAAAATAAAAAGAAGCAGATTAACGATCAAAAACAATAAGCATACTTAACCATGTCAGCTTATGATAACCAAAGCGTACCGTTGCCGACCTTACATCTAAAATAATGTTCCTTACGTTTATGATTCAAGCAAGAGAAAATAAATTTATAAAATGCATTAAAATAGGTAATCCCATTTATGATCGGCTCCAAGGAAGTACATAATCGTTGTACCTACGAGGGTCAGGCTGAATTTTTATTGAGAATAAAAAAACAGTAATATTTTTTAGGATTTTATTTTAAATATGCTCCAAGTAATACCCTTCAGCAATTATACACTCGACCATTCTTTTTTTCCATTGTTCAAAAGCTCACAACCAATCATCTTTCAGAATACCTTCAAAATAAGCGTGACCTGTGGCATCAATCTCTTCTTCTGACGAAAACTTTCTACTCCGCAAATTCCTTTTAAGCCCAAAAAATAGCCAAAAGTCGCACATTGCTACATCAGGTGAATACGGCGATGTTCTGTTACTTTTATATTTCCTTCAACCAAAAACTGGAGAGTTAAAGCTGCTGTATGGGACGGTGTATTATCAAAGTGCAGCATAATTCCCTTGTCTGGAACTCTACTGAACACTTCAGGCAAACATTTTTCAGTGTACCATCTTTTGTCCATCTAGCTTAATTGCCTTTACTAGGCTCGTACTTCTGATGTACATAGCTCTTTTCATAGTTCGCTAGTTCTTAGTCATTGTTGGAGTTTCCTCATCTTCGCGAATCCACAGACGACTCTTTTGACGAATAGGTACGTCGGAAAAGGGAATGTAAGTTCCTTCACCTGTCACTATTTTGGAACAAATTTATTGTCCGCCATTATTTAAGAAATTTAAAGTTCAACTTGAAGGCTTCCGCGGCCGTCGTCCATTGTAGAATTCTTGGCTTCCAGTTGGAACCGCGTGTCTCGGATTTCTTCACTGCCGACGTTTCGTTCTTCGTTGCAGAAGAACTTCCTCAGGGCTGCTGCTGGTAGTGATGCTGCTACTGCTGCTGCTGTTGGTCTTGCAAGACCAGCGCTGAGGAAGTTCTTCTGCAACGAAGAACGAAACGTCGGCAGTGAAGAAATCCGAGACACGCGGTTCCAACCGGAAGCCAAGAATTCTCAATTTAAAGTTCCATGGCAAATTCTTACACGCTCTGCTGAGGTGATGTGACTAACCACTTTTTTAAATGCAAATGATCGTGTTTGATTGTTCTAACAGCTGAGGATCCAATCCTGAGTTGATGCTCTGTTACTGCATAAGTGGTTTTATTGTCCTCTTCGATTAATTTTTAACAGCAGCAATGTATTTGTCGCTAACAGCCGTAGGTGGTCGTCCTGCTCCTTTCCTTTTTGATGCTAAACGGAATTCCTTTCGCGTTCAAATTCCTTTTACCACTGGTAAATTGTAGCCAAGGTTCTTATTCACTAAAAGCCGAATCTAAACTCTTTTTGCACTCATAAGCGCTTAAACCTTTTTTAAAATCATAATCAATCATGAATCGAAAATGCTCTCTGGTTAATTCCATTTTTTTACTTGTAATATCACTTTAAAACATTACTAACTTGGGCTCCAACGAAAGTAACTTCAACAACTAAACTTCAAATGACAGATAAAGAATTCCTCTAAGTAACACTATGTTTTGTTTAGATTTTCTTATGCTCAATAAATTCAGCTTTACGCTCGTATAAATAGTATCACTCTTGCATACGAGAGATTTTGTAACAAATCAGATGTTCAGCGTTCATCTAACTGTAATTGAACAGATAACTTTTTTCTCTAAAACAAAACTAAGCTTCATCTGTATGTTGTACGTCTTACTGCACAAAAGGTCGTATATTAGATTTTTTTCTTCTACTTGTTTATATTGAGGCCAGTCGTAAAAAAACAAGTTTTCCAATTTGAGAGACCTCTGCCGATCTTCCTGTGTCCCAAAAACCACGAAATTTTCGGTCTTCTTTGCTCTTCTCGAAATATCTTGGCACTGTTACTTTGTAGACCTTTAGAAGTTATTATCAATCTCAAAGAAGACAATTTTTATTGTAAACCCAACAGCAACCGTTCCACGCGCTCGGAAAATAAGAAATGATTTCTATAAATGTACACGCGATTTTGATTGTCCTTCTTGTCAGCAATAGAGTAATATAAAAAATTAGTTCCCTTCACAAGTTTTTTGAAAAAATTAGTCATTAAAATTCAATTTTATTTTCCTTTAATGATAATCTTGAAATTGAAAATAAAAACAGGTAAAAATTAATAAAAGTAGTGAGACTGTTCCTCATGAAATAATCATGAACATAAAATCATCATTCAACTGACAGAAAGATGATCAAAATCTGCACCAAAAAGTTAGGTTGCCATTTAAAAAAATTAACGGTGAAATTGGATCGCACGCAGTAAAGGCGTAAATGAAAAAAAAAGTGTTTTCAGGGTCATACTTGAATGATGTTGAGAAAAACTCGTCTGCTTCACTTCCTCTCCCAGGCTTGCAGAAAAATAGGTTACTATGAGGTGTCCAAGCTTTATCATCATATAAGCAGGTCCTATAGGATGTATACATCTTATCCAACAATTACTACTTTGTCGAATTTCTGTGACTTTGAAAGAGCGAGGTTCTTCACTACTAAAATGCCAGCATCTTCTTCTACATAAGTAATCAATCGAATACAATAATGTATTTGATTGTCATACTGTTGAAATTTGCAAATAGAATTATTATGCTATTAGTCGATTATCATTACTATCATTTCTCAAGAACTTTTGTCAAATTGGAAAAGATGTTCCCGTTTCTGAGTGTTGTAGTGCGTTGCTACTGAGTTTAGACAAAAGTTGTAATGATGAAAGTTGTTCAAAATTTTGTCGCCTTCAAGATCGACACTAGTTTCCAAAGTTCTAGAGCTAATCAGCACCGAGATATTTCGAAAAAACAAAAAGTATTCCAAAAGTTTCCAGGTTTTTAGGCCATAAAAAGTCCGGCCGAGGACTTTCGGATTGGAAAACATGATTTTTAATTATCAGCCTCAACGTAAACAAATAGAAGAAAGAAAACCTAATACCCAACCTTTTGCGTGGTAAGGAATTTTTTTAACCCAACTACTGTGCTAGTGGTATTTCATTATTCACGATTAACATCATAGTCTACCTTAAAATTAGTTTACCTTAAAATTAGTCATCATATAAATTCTTGGAGATCATGAAATATTGTTGTTCATGACCACCACATATAACGCGAGTTCAATTAAAAAGTTTATCAGTTTGTTTTGATTTTTTGATGAAAGAAGAGCGAAAAAGGAATGAGTTCCTAGACCAATTGACATTTGTCAAATAGTATAACGCATTTGGTTTATTGTGTGTCTTGTTCACTTTTTAGTGAGGGTTTTACAAATTAGCCGTTTTCGAGGCTAAACAGAATATCTATTTTTTTGTTTATCGATGGCTTTCGCTTTTTTAATCTAAAGTTATCTAATTCGAGACTTGCTTCACAATGTTACGAAAAATTCAAAGGTTACCTGATGAACTTTTCAATTGAACACTTGATAGTATTTAATAACAAACATGCATAATTAGCCTTGATATTATGTATACACGAAAGTGTACAAAACAAACTAGATCCTGTTAAAAAAAAAAAAGAAAAATGTACCTTAATATCAGAAACGCAAATATTATTTGATCCCTTTTTCACCCTAGCATATGAGTTGTAAATATCAAAAGCCGCGTTAGAAAACAGCGTACAAAGAGAATTAATAACAGCCGCCGCCACCATCTCACAAGAACGAGACTCGCAAAGAAAAACGCGGCGAAAGAAAATTACCTAGCGATTTGTTTCCCAACAGCATTTTCTTTCCATTTCGCGCACACAAGCTAGGCGGGCACGCCCGGTAAGCCCAAACTCAATATAAATATCGCGTTACAGTTGTTCTTTCGTACCACTTCAAAGACGACGAAAGGGGAGCGCGCAAGATAAAAGAAATTAACTTTGCGAGATCGCAGAGGCCTTTGTTTCGCTGAAAGGCCGCGGAAAATATACAGCCGGAGTGTGTAAATTTTCCGCGCAGAATGGGTTCGTTTCAATCAGCCAAGGCTTGGAGAGGGTAATACCTGTTTGCCTAGTTTGTTTGTGCGACTTTTTATAAGTGTTAACGTTTGATCCCCTTCTAGAATTGATGTAGATCTTTTCTTGCAAAACTCTTTACACAAGTTACCATGATTAGGTTTTCTTTGAAACTTTTTTTATGTGGGAATTATGCCTCTTCGGGTTGAAATATTTTTAAGGCAATATCATATGGTTACGACGCTTGACAATTGAAACTCCTTCAAGATAAATGTCACGTTGAGAATACATTTGAGATGCTTTCTTCTATATATTTACGACAAAACGGACAAAATTGATTTGATTCGCTAATTTTCCATTTCAGGTTGAGTTTGCCTACACGGTGAAAAATACGGACTCAATGTAACTCCTCTTTAACTCATTTTGGTAGTTCCCTAG
This sequence comes from Serrognathus titanus, assembly GCA_039766575.1. Taxonomy (NCBI): domain Eukaryota; kingdom Metazoa; phylum Arthropoda; class Insecta; order Coleoptera; family Lucanidae; genus Serrognathus; species Serrognathus titanus. The sequence goes on along the minus strand of CM077912.1, from coordinate 30,012,175 downwards.
AGACCATCCGTGCTAAGTGTTAGATTTAAAGTAGTTACTTTTTTTAACTCCAAGAAGGAGATAAAGTAGGTAATTCTCACTTTTATAGTTGTGATATTTAATTCGAAAATATAGTATTTGTTCCGTAATTAAATGCAATTTTATAGGAAACACGCATGCGCTAAGAAGGAGGTATTCTAACGTAACAAATTTTAAGATCATTTTAACTCTTTGGTAAAAGAAGATGTTACTTCACCACGAAAAATTGTAATAATAATAAAGGTGCTTAACAAATTTAGGAATATACTTCCACTTTATGTATGTAAAAATGGAGTAAGTGAAGCCTAACTGCTTACGATGTTAGTGTGGTGGAATTTTTCATTTCGTCGGAGTCAAATAATTCCACCTTAATTTTAACTACTTCCAGTAGATGAATGTCTATACAAAAAGGTGAAAAATACATTAATTTTTAATTAGAACTAAAAAAAAAAACAGATGTTAATTGCAAATTATGGAGGAAATTAATTTAACTCTCTAAAATTTTTCTCTGTGTAGCTTTTGGAGATAGTGGTAAGTTAACTCATATGACTATTTAGTTAGACGGAATAATACTTTCAAATACTATAGAAATGAATACATTCTGACATATTTAGTAAATGAAACTAACAACTAACTGTAAGCAGAACTATTTCTCATCCCGCCATAATTCTTGCAAAATTTCCTATTTTAATATGAGAAATATGTAACCTCTCTTTTACACAAGTGAAACTTGGCTTACACAATAACCAGTTGAAATTACAAATGCATTCTTACTAACAAAGCGTTATTTTATTATTTCCACGAAAGGTCAAACCTTGAGAAAAATCAGCGCACCCAGCGAAACTCATATACTTTTCAATAAAGATACGCAGTAGGCCTTTTTTGTGATTGAGTCCCGTAACATGTTAGTAGTTAACTATTTTATAAAATACAGTAGCTACTTTAGCGCATTGTTTATTACCGAGCTGTAAGGAGTTGGCTCATATTATTTTTTTTTTTAATATTTTGCACCCTATTTTTAGGTTTTATTTTAGCAGAATTTTAAACACGAAAGTTAAAGGGATTTATCGATATTATCCTGTAGAATTAGTGCTGAAATTACTACAATTCAGTAATCGTGTTCCTTAAATGTGAATGTACTTCAAGAATACAAGTGTCAAGCTGAATTTACTGAGAATAAAATCACGGTTAATATTTTCTAGCATTTTTTAATGCTCGAAGTAATTCCCTTCAGCAATGATGCACTTGACCAATATTTCTTTCCACTGTTCAAAAACTCCCTACCAGAATATCTTCAAAATAAGCGTGAACTGCGGCATCAATCTCTTCTTCTGACGAAAACCTTCTACCCCTCAAATTCCTTTTAAGCCCAAGAAATAGTCAAAAGTCGCGCATTGCTAAAACAGATGAATACGGCGGATGTTCTATTACTTTTATATTTTTTCAGCTAAAAATTGGACTTAAAGTTGTCGTATGGAACGATGCATTATCATGTTGTAGCATAATTCTCTTGTCTGGAACTCTACTGAATACTTCAGGCAAACATTCTTCAGTGTACCATTTAGCTATAACTGTCTTCTGTACATCTAATTTAATTGCCTTTACTAGGCCCGTACTTCTGAAGAACCGCATACATAACTTTTTTATAGCTCGCTGCTTCTTGGTCATTGTTGGAGTGTCCTCATCTTCATGAATCTATACGAGACTTGGCGGGTACGTATGTCGAAAAAGGGAATGTAAGTTTCGTCACCTGTCAATATTGGTGTCCGCCATTATTTAAGAAATTTAATGTTTCATCTCAAATTATTATGGTTTTCGGAAGTCAGAAACGTGATGCGGCATAAAACGACTAACCACTTTTTTAAATGCAGGTGATCGTGTACGATTGCTCTAACATCTGAGGATCCAATCTTGAATTGATGCTCTATTACTGCATAAGTGGCTTTATTGTCCTCTTTAATGAATTTTTTAACAACAAGCAATGTTTTTGTCGGTAACAGCTGGAGGAGGACGCTCTGCTCCTCTTTTTGATACTGAACAGAATTCCTTCCGCCTTCAAATTCCTTATATCATCGGTAAATTGTAGCCAAGGAAGGTGCTTGTTCACTAAAAGCCAAATCTAAACTCTTTTTGCACTCATAAGCATTTAATTCTTTTTTAAAATCATAAATCATAAGAAATCATGATTCGAAAATGCTCTCTGGTTAATTTTATGTTTTTACTTGTAATATCACTTTAAAAAACTAGTAACTAGGGTTCTACGAACGTAACTTTAACAACTAAACTTCAAATGACAGATAAAGAGTTGCTCTAAAGACCACTGTATAATTTGTTTTCACGGCCCACTAGCTTTTTTTATTTTCTATAAATTCAGCTTTACCCTCGTATGATGTTTTTGGTTACAATTTTCTGATCACGGTACGTAGCCTAAATTTTATAAAACACAGCTTTGTAGAGACCATAATTGTAGTAAAAATTGAAACTAAAGTAAAATACCAAAAAAATTTGAAGCAAATATGTATTTAAAATATATTTAAAAAAATTTAAGGTTCAAAACTAATTTAAGGAAAGTACTTGGTCGTGTAAGAACTGGACATTTAATTTTTATAATTAAACAAATCACGAGAAAGTTGTTTGAATCGTCATAAATATAGACTTTCCGTTCTTATATAAGACACAATTTACTACAACTAATTTCCATATCCTCAACGGATACGAAATGTAAAAGCACTTCATCCATCTGGCGATTTGAATTATTGCTCAATATTTATGTCAACGTATACGCGAAAAACAAAGTCGTTAATCGACTTCCGAGCTTTACAAACACTTAACCTACTTGTATTTGCTACGCTCGGCAAACGTAGTAAAAGTGAGGTCAAGTGTTTTGAATGGTAATAATAATAATAATTTGTTTGCTTTGCTTTATTTCCGTGCCGATAATTTTGTTAGAGTTTAATTATTTCCGCCTGAGCTTAAATCGATGTTTGAAATTTCTTTGTGTATTTTTGAAAGCATGTTAAATTTATGTCGCATTTTTTAGTGATTACTGTTTTTTAAACGTCATTTCTGTGTTTATTATTGAATGTGTTTGACGGAAATATATCTGCTTCGGCTTTGGGTTAGTTTTAAGGACAAAAAGATAATTTATAATATGAGTGAATAAAGCAAGAGACTGTGAGTAATATTAACAAATTGAACACCACAAGAAGAATTTAAATGGTGGGAAAAACGCGAATATCATACTACGAGGGCGAATTTTTATGTTATCTTCCTAGCCATTAAACAAAATAGTGACAATGTCAAGCAAATTATTAAAAAGTAGCTGCGACATTTAGAAGCACCTGCTAAACATTTTTAAGTTTCTAAATAAGAAGGCAATGTCCCAAAAATTATTTATGAAAGAATGGTTGCTGTGTATAGGGAAGATGTTTCACTTTATTTTCAAGTCAAATTTTGGTTTAAACATCAAGTTCGAACGACCGGTAAAAGCTGGAACTTAAATGATGGTGCGAAAAATCGAAAGTTTGGTACTGCAGGATTGGCATATTATCAAAGAAGTCTGTACATTCGAAACGGTTGTTTGACGATAAGGATGCGCAGGTGTCTGCACGGTGGATTCCCAGATTGCTTACACAGAGGAGAAACTGATTGGGAAAAAAATTTTGAAGAAAATTGGGCCGCATTAGAAAGGTACATTTATTTTCCTTCTCGAATTATCACCGAGAATAAGACTTGGATGTATTACTGGAACCCTCCCACCAAATAGGACTTCATGAAGGGGGTTCATAAAGGTTTTCCACCACCCAAAAAAGTCAAATATAATGTTTTGAAAAAAAAAAACTGATGGCAACAGTTTTCCGAGATGATGAAAGGGTCTTGCTTATTGGATATACGCCGAGGAGGTCTAAAATAAATGAAGAACCATATGGATGACATACAGATTTAAAAACTGCTCTGGAAGAAAAACGTTCACATTCTTATTCACAAAAAAACTTGTTGCTGAACTACATTTTCAAGTTAAATTTTGGTTTAAATTCTTGTAGAGAATCAATTAACAACTATCTTAAGTCCGGACGACCCGTGGAAGCTCGAAAAATTGATCAGAAAAGAAATTTTCCAAGAAAGTTTGGCCGCGTTGGAAAGGAAGGGAAATTTACTTTCTCGGATTAATTTAGGTGAATCATTGGGACTCTCCAACTAAACAGGATTTCATGCAATAGGTTCGTAAAGGCTTTTCACCACCACCCAAAACACAAAATCTCAAGAAAAAAAAAACTGATGGCAACAGTTGCTGAAGGAGTCTTGCTTTTTGAATATATGTCAAGGAGGTCTACCATAAATGAAGTGGCTTATGGATACACAATTCAAACTCAAAAACTTCTCTAGAGAAAAAACGCCCACATTATTATTCGCAAAAAACTTGTTGCGACGCAACAGTTGTTGGGCTCCAGCAGATAAATGAATGAATATAGGCTCATAGTGTTAATACATCAATCATTTAGCTCTGACTTAGCTCCGACAGATTTCTTTTTATTCAAACACTTAAAAAAGCACCTCAGGGAAAGTGTTCTGTATCTGCTGAAGCACTTAAAGTTGCTGAACAATATTTTGCAAAGTTACCGATTTTTTTCCTGAAGGTAGGGGATAATTGGAAAAAAGATTAAATAAGTATTGAAGGGAGTTATGTAGAGAAATAAAGAGTTCTTAATGTGATACGTGGTTCTTTTCGTAGCTAGGTGGATAACATAAAAATATCCCCTTGTATTTAATGTACTATTCAGGGAAAAATTCTTTTGTGCTTTTCTATAATGAAAAAAGAAAAAATAATCGACAAAGGATTGTGGGTTTTCTCTATAAAGTTGCATTTGCTTGATATTTTATTTTCTTACTTTGTGTTGATTTCGCAACGAGAAAATTTCTTACCGTCTGGCCAGTTGTCAAAAACATGTTGGGCAATGTCTCCCGCAGACTCGCTGGGACTAAACAGGAACTCTTTCGTTTTTCCGCTGACGAGGATAAGTTTCAGATTGATCTGAAACAATTGCGAAAAAAATTAATTAATCGATAATAGAAGAACAACAGAAAATAATTTATGTTACGTACAAATTTCGCAAAACAAAATTTCGCATGTGTTTGCAACAACAGCTGCAAGGTATGTTATTAGCATAGTCCGGCAAGTAATTATTACTGTTGTTGCAAAATTGTTCAACAAAAAAAAAAAAGAACGGTTGCTTACACGCAAGGTCTGTGAAATACGGTGTTCTCTTATTCTCACCCATCCACCTACGATACAATAAAAGATAATGTACGTTTAATGAGGATTTAAATAACTATTGCTATAACGGAACTATTTTCGTTGAAATCGCTTTTGGAATATCCCATGTAAAAAACTTCATTTAGCCGAAGGTGGACGGGCGGAATCAGTTCAAATGAAAATGCGAACGTATTACCTTTGGCATCAGAGTTAAAAGCAAAACATTCTTCGTTTTGCTTCTTTTTTTTATTTAATACATTTTATATCATTTTATATTCAGTTAAAAGTTTGAGTATGTATTTACATTTGTACAGTACGGAACATAAATAATACTTACAGACAGAAAATTGTGGACATATCTGTCACTACGCTGACATAATGATTAAATTAATCATTACTAGATATTCATGAATTTTTATCAGAAATAAAATTAACAATAATTAAAAAAATACGATATATAATTCACAAATATCAAAGTACATTAAGGTTAGATCACAGATTTTATTAATTTATTTATAAAAATATTTAAAATTCTTCTTAGCCATGCTATAATACCTACACTTCTTCATTTTTCAAATCACTTCTTTCGAAACAGGTTGAAAATTCTTTTTTTGGAAAGTCGTCAAGATTTCGACTGAAATTAATTCAGCAACCGCCCACTCGATTGGCATCAGAAAATTTTTAAGGCGCATTTTCATGGGTCGATTTGGGTTGCACGATTTGGATCATTCGACTAGATCGAATGTACACAGAGGCAATCGTATTAAAGCGATAATTAATATTTAATACGGTGTCAAGTGAAATAATCAATACACAATGTGTGAAAGGCTTCAGGCAAGAAAACTCGTGTACACCAAAGAGGAGTTACAGTTTTACGAACTTCAATTCGATTTTTTTTCTATTTCTATTAATCACTGTTATCAAAGAGCTTAAATTTACTCATTACTTACAAAATTGTTCTTTGAGTGCATTTACTTGGAGAGGTCAATTTTATCATCTCTGATTGAAGCTGTGTCAAAATGTACACTTACTGTAAATACCAAAATTACAAATTTAGAAAACGCTATAGGTCACAGATCAGCCTTTGCTATTAGGCTATTACATTATCATTTTTAGGACAATAATTTAAACTTGATGTTACAGGAAGGATCTGAATTTAATTGTGCAGGTGACCGGAAGTGGCGCAAGTTGCAATTAGTCCTGTGTTTGCCCCAGTGACCTCCCGCATAATGACAACACCAGCGAGTTGGCTGTAATTAAAATTAAAAGCTTATTTAACACCACTTGCAGCTGCGGCTTTTAACCCCTCCAGGTAGTAGGATCTCACTTCATAAGTCAGAGATGAATTTACTATATAAAAAAATTATCTCATTTTGTTTATTTAATATGTAAATTAATTAGCAAAATTGTACAACAACATTCTTGCAGAAGTAAATCGGAACAAAAGAAAAAACAGTTCTTTAGTATTACACTGAGAAAAAAGAATCTTCATCGTTAAAAAATTTTTATCTTTGACATTTTTATTTCAGTGGAATAAATATTAGTTCATTCAAATATATCTTAATTGTGTTAAAAAAGCTACTTGTTCGCATGAAAATAATATTTTAAACCCAAAGAAAATATTTTATTCCAAAAGAAATATATCTTTGCTACTATTGAAAGAAATAGTTTCTTTAAATTAAAGCATATTCATTAACTACAAAGAAATATTTTTCTCCGTGTAGGAGAACAAATATGCAATCAAAAAATATTGAATAAAAAAACCAACAGAACATACAGTATGTGGCATTTAACCAGGTTTCTTCAATAATACCGTTGAATGTATTAAAAACTGTTTTATACAAAAGTTTAATCTTTTCAAGCCTCGCTTAATTTAAAATTACTTTTGAAATATATAGTGTCTCGTTATTTTAAATGAAAAATCCTATATTTTATCAGATTACTTTAAGGTAAGTTTGATGAGGGTTTAATAGTTTTTAAAATAATAGGCTTTATTTATATATTTTTTTTACACAGATGTAATTTTTATAATTATTATCTCATTAAAGAAGAAAGTTAGATGCTCGATAAACTTATGTTTCAATTGCCTATATGTTTCTCTACGCTAATTATCGACGGTTGAGGAGATATTTAATATTATATTAGATTTAATAATACACTCACCGGCACAAAAAGCGACTCACTATTATTTTTTAAAATAAATTATCTGAGGACAAATTTTGTCCATTTCTTTTTCTGCTCATCGGTGAATAGGACATTTTCAATAATCGAGAGCGCCATGATCATCATGGTAACTAAATTCTCTTGTTTAAATAAATTATTGAAAGTATCTACGCCATTGTCAATATTGTGTTACAGTTGATTTTTTGTTTTCCAAACGTTTCCTAAAGACTCAGTTTAATAATTTGTTTACATTTTGTCATTAATAAGTTGGTTTCATTGCTATTAATACAGTGGATGCAGCAAGAGTAATTGCTTACGTTGCACAAGTTCTTGGAACTTCTCAATCACGTGTCTCCAGAACGTGGAGGCGATTCTTGGAAACTGAATCTTACAATCGACGCCCTGGAACATGTCGTCAAAGATGTACAAGCGCTAGAGATGACCATTTTCTTACCCTAACAATTCTTCGCAACAGGAATTTGACTGCTGTTCAAGTCAGAAATCGCCTTGCAGAGGTTCGATATGTGCATATAAGTGACAGAACGATCAGAAGATGCTTTAATGAAGCTAATTTAATAGCAAGAAGACCTGCACATGGCCCAGACCTTAACACACAGCATAGAGTAAGCAGACTTGCATTTGCTCGTGAACATGTACTTTGGAATATGGGGCAGTGGAGTCAAGTACTCTTCACTGATGAGACCCCCTTCTGCCTACGAACGCCAGATGGTTGTGGAAGAGTGTGGAGAAGGACCGGCGAACGGTATTCTTAATGTAATATTGTTTCCAGACTATCTTTCAACGGAGGTTCGATTATGGTGTGAGCCGGTATTTCTGAGTCGCACGTACAGACCTTGTTGTAATAAATAGGGGAGTTATTAACGCTCAGAGGTACATTGAAAATGATCTTCAAGATCATGTGATACCCTTTGCCCCTTTTATTGGTGACAACTTTATGTTGATGCACGATAATGCACGGCCACATGTCGCCAGAGTTGTTAATGAATTTCTTGACGCCGTTGGTGTTAACCGAACGCAGTGGCCCCCGAGAAGTCTCGATATGAATCCCATCGAACATGTCTGGGACATATAGAAGGAATATTAGAGCTCGCGTCCCCGCCCCAGCTACCCTAGAAGAATTATCAATGGGGCTTCAGCAAGAATGGGATCAACTTGAGAATTTAGCGATTAGGCACTTGGTGGAGTCGATCTACAACGCATGCAGGCTATAATACAGGCTCGCAGAGGCAATTCTCGATATTAATTAATTAGGAAGATTGAAATTTTGCATTTTTCTTCAAATTACAATTTCATCAATTTTGCAGTTTTTATTACTTTTATTAAAATCTTGTTTGTTTTATTTATTTTTGGGCTTATTTGATGTACATCAAATAAGCCCAAAAATAAATCATCAACCAAGAAAACTATAAATAACAATTATCAGTCGAAAATTATATAAAAAAATTTATTGTCGCAATGAATTACACAAACCTCAAAGTGAATCGCTTTTTGTGCCTGTGAGTGTATTTCATAATTTCTACTTTTTAACATATTAATTAAAATCAAGAGTGAGTATTTACTGAAACAATTCACCTAAAAGACCAGTTGCTTCTGCAAAAATAAGATTTTTATTATACTTTTTGTATAGGAACATATTAGGAAAATATTCATTTTTGATCCATTTATAACTTATTCTTTTCCATGTATTTTGATTTCCTATAATTTAACCGCTATAAAATTGTTATAAAAGGTAAAAAGAAAATCAAAATTTATAAAACGTATAAATCAAGTGAATAAGAAAAAGTCCATTACATTAATTTATAATCATTAACTTGTAAGGCAGCAAAAATCAATACATGCTAATGTAATTAACGAAACAAGGAGTTTTTAACAGCACCGGTTCGGGTCGGCAATAAAATAAAATTTACGTTCCAACAACGGTTGGAGCACCTCGTGAGAAACGCCGCCGGAATCTGTACCAGGCTAATTCGAATTCTCCTCTTAAGCGCCGGCGGTCTTCTTGAAAAAGCGAAAACACGCAGGACGAATGCCAGGACGATTTGCATATTTTACAGGCAGTGGGTCTAGGGGTGCCGAATTTTTTGTGCCCCGTCCGCGCTGGTCACGCGATGTTATTACCGCGGAATGACGTATAATTTGGTCATTACGGGAATTCTTCGACGGCAGTAATTTCAGTAGAAACGAGAAAAAAGTTGGATTATGGATACACAGTTTTCTGTTGTGGTTGAACAATTATCGAAATTAATTTGAGGTTGAATTTTTAGTGCCCGATCCAAACTCTTTTTATTATGTTTCTTTGTATTTAATTATATGCGACCGCACATTCAACCTAGGCAGCCACCATACAGTAGATCGAAAAGAACTCTCAGAACATGGAAAAAATATTATGTATTTTAGTTTTTCAGAAATAATTAAAGAAAAATCATCCTCAAAATGACGATACATCCCTGGTTAAGAAATCGCGGCGGATGAACGAAATAAATTCATAAGTTATAAAAGTGTTTCAGGGCCACTTCCTTGTAAGCTCTCTTTTTACAAAATGAACATTAAACTAGGTTGTCATAGCAACATGTATTATGCATTTCTTTCGGATTAATTAAACGATTACATCTTTCTTAATCACATTTTAATTTAATGTTCATTTTAATAAAGGGAGTTTACAAGGAAGCGAAAAGACCGGTCCTAAATGTTCTATGGCTGTTACGGCCCAGCGTCGGGCGTGAACTTTACCTTTAAACGGAATTATCATGATCAGTTGAAATAAAAACTCTAAAATATCCCTGAAGTAAATAAGTCTATTCAAATAAATCACTACAACATGAAAACAAATTTCCATGTTATGACAATCTCTTGAATTTTTCCTTAATTTTGATTTAAACTGCATTGTATATAAAGCTTATTCTCATAAGCAACTTGTGCGTTATAAACATTTCGGCATCTTTTAAATATCCTATATTTACATGTCCTTTGCATTTTAATCAGTCGGTTTTCTGTATATTGTTTATTTGGTTTACTGCTGATGTTTGAATAATTATAGACTTTGTTAATAACAAAGAGATGAAGATGACCCCTAGAATTTAAAACATTATTTTCAACAAACACATTCATAATCTATTTGGTTTGTTAATTATTATAATTTCATTTTGTGTGCGCAGTTCAACGAAATGCAAATTTTCTTATAATAAAATACGAGGACAGATCGGAAAGTTTCTAGGATGAACCAGCAGATGGCGCTACGTGCGCATCCTGCTCACTAGTTTTGAAAGCGCCATTGTTCGTACTACTGTCAAATTTTCAGAGACATCGTGCGTACTGCTGATCAAAGTAAACTATTCATGCATTTTCTAAATCATGAATAAAAACGAGTTCCGTGCAGTGAAAAAACATTTCTTTTTCAAAGGTTTAAATGCTAAAGAAATAAAAACGGAATTAGACGATGTTCATGGTGAGTCTTTTCCTTCATATGCAACGGTTGCAAACTGGGTTGCTGAATTTAAATGCGGTCGAACAAGCACAGAGGATGATGAATGACCGGCGAGTAAAGTTGAGAGAGATAGCAGAGACATTTCATGCGACCGCGTATCTTACACCAACACTTGGACACGAGAAAACTTATTGCTAGATGGGTGCCGCGTATGCTGACAATCGATCAAAAGCGAGTTCGAATGACCATTTCTCAGCAATGTCTAGACATGTTCAAACGTAATCCAAAAGATTTTTTGCGACGTTATATATAAAACGTGGATACGTTACTACATTCCGGAGACCAAAGAGCAATCAAAGCAGTGGACAGCTCGTGGTGAACCAACTCCAAAGAAGGCCAAGACGGTTCCGTCTCCTAGAAAAGTCAGGGCTACTGTCTTTTGGGATTCCCGAGGAATAATTTTTATCGATAACCTGCAACACGGGAAAACAATAACAGGCGAATATTATGCATCGTTATTAGACAGATTGAACGAAGAAATCAAATCTAAAAGGCCTCATGTCGCAAAGAAAAAAGTCGGCAATTGCGATGGCGAAACTACACCAATTACGATTCCAGTTAATTGATCATCCTCCATACTCGTCAGATTTGGTTCCGTCGGATTTCTTCCTGTTTCCAAATCTTAAGAAATGGTTGTCTGGAAAGAAATTCTCATCGAATACTGAAATCATCTAAGCTGTAAATGGATATTTCGAAGTTTTAGATGGTTCCTATTTTCTTGAAGGGTCTTGAAAAGCGTTGGACTAAATGTGTAGGGTTGAAAGGAGACTACGTAAAAAAATAAGTACGATTTTCCGTTCTAGACACTTTCCGATCTATCCTCGTACGAATTATTAACACCAATCTGTACAAAGTCTAACAAAATGCAATACATGCGTTCGGTGTGTTATTATTTGAAGCGACGGAATTATCTGTCGTAAATTATTGTTCGCTTCAATATAAATACTTCACTTTTGTACATCTTTGTACGTAACTGATTTTAATTAAGCTCATTTGTACGACGCTTTTATCATCAGCTTTGATTATCGCCACACCACCATAAACGTTCATTACACGCCGTTAAACTTTCGATTCTCGTCTTATGTATGGGCGTAACATGTATTTCAGGTAAATTCTTAATTAAGTATAAATTGTTGCATAGAATTTTTTCTAACATTTTAACACTCCTATGTTCTGGGACGTCTCTTCTTTTGTCAGTACTTTTTGTCGGTCTATTCAAGAATCTTCCTGTATGTAAGTAGATATTATATTTATAATATTGTTTCATTAAATTTCTTGTTATTTCTTTAGTTAATGGAAATGTAACAATCAAAATTTCGTCTTAGTCCAATTGACTTATATGAAGACTTGTTTAATACCTTCTTACTAACTTTTTCTGGAGATAAAAATGTAACTTACCATACCAAACGATTTCAAAAATAATAGTTCTTAGGATCTGCATGAACTAATATGTTGGGTAAGCCAGAAATACTGATGCCTATTTAAATTTGGCGCGTCGTTGATTTGGTGTTTTTTTTTTATTAAAATTAGTTGTCAACTATGCTACGAGGGTCACGCTGAATTTATTGAGAATAAAAAACACGGTTAATATTTTGTAGGATTTTATTTTAAATATGCTCGAAGTAATTCCCTTCAGCAATGATACATTTGATCATTCTTTCTTTCCATTGTTTAAAAGCTCCCAACCGATCATCTTTCAGAATACCTTCAAAATAAGCGTGACCTGCGGCATCAATCTCTTTTTCCGACGAAAACCTTCTACCCCGCAAATTCCTTTTAAGCCCAAAAAATAGCCAAAAGTCGCACATTGCTAAATCAGGTGAATAAGGCGGATGTTCTATTACTTTTGTATTTTTTTCAGCCAAAAACAGGAGAGTTAAAGCTGCCGTATGGGACGATGTATTATCAAGGTTCCATTGTCTGGAACTCTACTGAACACTTCAGGCAAACATTTTCAGTATACCATTTAGCTAAAACTGTCTTTTGTTTATCTAGCTTAATTGCCTTTACTAGGTCCGTACTTCTGAAGAATACCGCATACATTACTTTTTTCATAGATCGCTGCTTCTTGGTCATTGTTGGAGTTTCTTCATCTTCGCGAATCCATATGCGACTTTCTTGGCGGGTAGGTACGTAGAAAAAGTGAATGTTTCGTTACCTGACACCATTTTGGAAAAAATTTGGTGTCCGCCATTATTTAATTAATTAAATTAATTTAAGAAATTTAAATTTAAAATTTAAATTTAAATTCATCTTAAATTCTTACACGCTCCGCTTTTTGGAAGTCAGAAAGGTGATGTGGCATAAAACGACTAACCATTTTTTTTTAAATGCAGGTGGTCGTGTACGATTGCTCTAACAGCTGAGGATCCAATCTTGAGTTGATGCTCTATTACTGCATAAGTGGCTTTATAGTTCTCTTCAATTAATTTTTAACAGCAGCTATGTTTTTCTCGGCAACTGTCGTAGGATTTTGATGCTAAACAGAATTCCTTTCACGTTCAAATTCCTCATATCATCAGTAAATTGTAGCCAAGGAAGGTGCTTGTTGACTAAAAGTCGATTCTAAACTATTTTTGCACCCATAAGCGCTTAAACCTTTTTTAAAATCATAATAAATCATGATTCGAAAATGTTAATTCTATTTTCTTACTTGTAATATCACTTTAAAAAATTAGTAAATTGGGTTCTAACGAACGTAACTTCAACAACTAAACTTCAAATGACAGATAAAGAGTTTCCCTAAATAGAACTACTAGATTTTCTTATTACCAACAAATTCAGCTTTACCCTCGTATCTCTCGTCAGTATTGATAGTGTCATCGTTCTCAAGCTTTTAAAAGTTTTTATTTAGTATTTTTGCTTTCTTTCGCCACAGTAAACAATTAAACAGCAAATTAGAATAAATTCCCATTTTCCGTTATTTTTGAACCACCTCCATGGTGGTTCAAATACGAAATATTGTTATTTTTCGAATTTGAGGAAATTCAAGTAGATGAGTTTTTTTGGTGCACCTGATATTTTAAGACAAAGAGGTCTAATGCAGATGGTTTATTACAAAAATTTTTCAGAAATAATTGCTGTGCGTATGTTTCAAAACGTCATCCCAAATCAACGGAGCAATGCATTTCTTAAAAAATGTTTAACAATTGTAAATTAATTTGCTAGAAATATACATATACAGAAACCTAGGGAGGTACCATTGTAAAAGAGAGATGAGAGCCTATTCTTCAGCAAATCCAGTTAAGTGGTTAAACTATCAATTTTTTTGAGACCGTTTTCACTGTCCCCTACCTTTATTTCAAACAGGAAAGAAAATATGAACGATGTAGATGTTCGTTTTCTATGTCCCAACAATGTTACAGTTATTTATAAGTAACATGTAAACAAAAACTAGTCTAGCAAATAAAATATTTTCATCTCCTTCTTTAAGTCAACAATCCAATTAAATGCCTTGTGATATCAAAAGCAACCACCACTGTCAGGGAAAGTAATCCCGCAAACGTCGGAAGTGATGGCACGCAGTTTAGCGGAGCCAATTTCAAAACGCCGTCGATACTGCTAACGAGAACCGGATTTTATCTTGTCGGACAGCTCGTTTCGAACTTTCGGTCACGCCGTTCCAGTCCAATTGGTTTTCTCGTAGGTGTCACCCCTGAGCTGGGGCTGGCAGGGATAGATTCCGTGGCTAGGAGAGAGAATTATTCGGGATGGAGTCGTAAACTGATAGCCTTGTATTCAAATGCAGAAGTTCGTGGTGTCGTTTACAAGTTGCTTATGTAGTAGGATGGGAATTGAAAAGGGGGCGAGAAGATCTGGATTTGACAAGCAAGTTTGCTCGTGTGTATTTTTGTCGATGAGAATGATTTTTTTGAATACCTTGCTATTCGCTAGCGACAATAAATGTTGAAAGATTTAGGGTTTTACTTTAATATCACTGTCACAAACATGACGGTTCAGATTTTTAAAGCATAGTTAACTGCAATTTTATATAATATAGACTTCTTTACGCGAATGAAGTGAAAACTACTTTTTGAATGTTTCATTCATTTGTTTCGATTTCTGTTTTTTTTTAATGATAATTTCTGACTTTGGGTTTTACGAGCATCAAAATACTTCAACACTATGACATTAAACATTAGTGTACAGGTATGTTGGTATGGATTTCTCCAATAGGAAAGTATCTTGTATAAAAGTTACCGACTATAATGAGTTTTACATTAGTAAATTATATTCGCATACAGTTTGTATAAGTGAGTTATCCACCGAACTTTTACTTTTTTAAATGAAATGTATTAATTTTTATTTCACATTTCGATAGATATCTTAAAAGAAAACATATTTTTATTAAGCAACTACAGCTCTAATTTAAACCAATCGCAATCTAGAGCTACCAGCAATTTTATTATGTCTGTAATTGTAAAGTTTAAAAACAACCTACAATCTCCAACTGAATCTCAAAAAAGTTAAATTCTAATCGACATATAAAAATTGTTTTCATTTTCATACGCGTGAGTATCCAAGGCAAAAAAGACATTCACCTGTTAACTTTCCCTGTCTCGAATACGCCTGCCTTTAACTTTGCTTTTCACAACTTAGGCGATACAACCGCAATTCGCATTCACATATTCCCCCTTAACATTTTACGTTCGCGTCGAAAGGAGTTCAGAAAACTCCATCTAATTCGTTCAGTTGTGCAACATAGCGGACGAAGAAGAAAACGATAATAACACTCCGATGAAACTTCAATTCCCACTGCAACGTTAAGCAATTTTTGTGACAGAAATCGTCTGTCGCGACACAGATGAAGAGCTAGGCTGTATACGTATCGACGTTTCGTCCGCATTGAGTTCTTAACGACGCCGTTTTCGCTTCGCTGACTCGAGTTATTTGTGTGTGTGGTTTCGTTTGGGTTCGTAGAGAAATGATGAAAAATCTTTCTAGGTTAAGAAAGCTCTAAACGTTGATGTAATCTTTCAAAAGCTGCGTGACCTGAGACTGAACAGGTACGCTGATTTAAAAAGTATTTATGGTGGAGTCGCTAGAAAGCAAACATGAGTTATCGGATCAAAGTTAAAACACCCAGAAACCCAAAATTGGATAACTTTGTAGTTATGTTTCAATGCAAAAAACATATTCGACAAAAGAAAACACAAGGTTAGTTCTTGTCTCCAATAAATGCAAAGTTTGTGGAATACAAATCAGCATCGATGAATCTTGAAAAAAGAGTTTCCAAAGAAATTTAGGGTATCTAAATTGTACTAAATTTTATTTATTTCTATTTTTAAATGATTGAAAATGACATTGTATCTTATGAAAAATATTTCATTTGAGGGTAATGGAATTTTCTTCCACAAAGGCTAGTAACATTGCGAAACCCGCCAGTTTGCATGGCGTGGCATGATTTCCGGCGCAAAATTTAACCTTTGCGTGCTCACCTCACCTTTCACTTATTAACATTAAGGCAATTTTTCAAAGCGTGTACTTGGATCGATCCCCGCCGAGTATCTCTTAATGGCACTTTGTTCTTAATAGTGATTAAAAAATCAATCATAATTAAAGTAGTGATTAAGCATTCTTTTCAGAAAATTAAAAAAAAGAAAGAGTGAAGATTAATTGATGAATGTGTACTAGGTGCAAGTCTGAATCTGCGATAATGATTTTTGTAAATCACTAATGGCCATATGCATTAACTCAGAATAACTTTAAGCATCACTTAGAAAGTGAGTTAACTTTGTGTACAAAACAATGAGCCCTTTTTATATGAGGTGCGTTCGTTTTACATTCGACTCAGATCATATCACAAGTGAAATAACATTTTCTGAATTAAAACATTCCTAAAAAACAAGTTACTTCCACTCACATCGCGCAAATGGCGGTGTTAGAAGAACTGAAATTTTCTCAAAAATCTCAATAGCGGGTTAAAAAAACGCACAAGTTTTCAAGGTTACTGAGTGACGTTGAGTAACTCTGAGTTTTGAATAAAAATACGCACCTATGAATTACTAAAGTGAGTAGTATTAGTTCTACATTGTAGCGAAGACGATTCTATTTTATTAATAAAAAATTAATTATTTCTTATCTCAGCCATACAAGTTATTCAACTTCTTGCCCGAAGTCACGTGGTAATATTTTCCTTTCTTTGCTCTCCCATGGGTAATTGTAGGCGCTTTCCAGGAAAGAGTCGAAATAGCTCTAAGCTACACCGGAATAGCTCTGAGTTACTCTAGAGCAGCTCAGAGCAACTCCAACGCTAACCTGGAAAACGCCTTGAATTAAGACATCGCTTTTTAATTAATGTTGGAGTCATTCGTTTCCTATGCACTTACACTGCCACACGATATCCATTCCACTAATTATATCTGTGGATTTACACAATGAAACTTCAAATGTCATATTATAAACTTAAATCGAATTAAATTGATACTCAGCTGAAATGTTCAGAGCATACGCTAATAGAAAATGAAATAAAAGGAAATAATTAAAAACTTTAGTAATATACACTAACTAGGTGTTTCGTAATTGCACGGCACTAGTTTAGTTTAGTTTAACTATTCAAAGTTTAATAATAATAATCAGATTTAATGACAGACATTTAATAACTACAAATAAACGATATTCAAGTATATTCCACGACTGCTTGATATATGTATTTATTTTTAACCTCCAATATCTCGGTAATAAATTAATTTCAAACAAAAGTTTATGTTTGTTTATTTCGTTCTACAGAACACACCCCTAAACTAGTGCAGTACAATTACGAAACACTATATGTATGTGTTACGAGCAATGTCCGCAGGGTATGCAGAATCAACATTGTCCGGGCAATGTTACATTGCATATCACTGCTTGGTAAAGTCCGCAGAAATAGTTTATTTGAGGATTTGGCCCGGTTTAATTAGGGCAAAGTCGACACTGCCCGATCAGCAATGGGCGATATCAGTAACGATCATTCTTTGTGAACTTTGCCCGGTTTTAAGTGGACACTGTTGACAATGCTAAATCACCATGGACAGAGCTGTGTTATGCTAGTCTTGTATAGAGAAATGAAATTTATTATTTAATAAAATAGCTTGATGCAAATTTTAAAATATTTAGTATTTATTGTTCTTATTATTATTAACGCATGGTTATTATTACTACAACATTCATAATTTAGGTAATAAAATAACATAAATCAAAGAAACAGCTTATAAAAATACATATTTATCAAACATAAAACAATAGTTATTTGGATTACTAGGACAGAAACTGTCATTTTGCAAGTGTAAGCACAATTTTGCGAAGGCGAGGCGTCAGCCGAAACTTCACAAGTGAGAGCACTTGCAAAGCAGTTTCTGGTCGTGTGATACACACTATTTTTTGGTCCAACCTATTTTAAATTGTCTCAAAAGTTCAAAAAATAATTAAATAGTTTGCGCTAGGGAAGTTACATGATTTTCAGTTTTCAGCTAAACTTAACTCCAAATTAAAAAAAAAATACATCAAATATTTGCTACGAAATCAAACCTCTTGTCATTTAAGAAATGTCAACCACAGATTGCCAACATTTGGTAAATTTTTTGATGGCCTAGGCCTTCAATAGGGCTGTTTCCGGACGATTTTGACGAATGCAATACCAACATTTCTGGCCGGAGGACCAAAAAATAACAATTGAATCTTCTAAATTCTCGGACTCAAACTAAAATAAAAAAAATGCAAAATATGCACTGCCTATAAGAAGAAAAGAAGTTTTTAAGCACTACCTGTATACTGTGTGTCATGGAATTGAGTACAAAGATTTAACTGATGATGAATTGAATCAAAAGTAACAAAAAAGTAGTGTGCGAAAATGAATAGTTTTGGCGTAAAAAATCATAAAATTCCAAATTTAGAAGAGCTATATCTTTAGTAATTTTCTACAGGATTTCTATAGCGAATTTAACTAAATTATTTATATTAGTTAAATTCGCTGTAGAAATCCTAAACCATATTTTCAATTATTACTAGAGATACAGTTCTTCCAGATTTGCAATTTTACGATTTTTTTACGCCAAGACTATTCATTTTCGGACACTACTCCCTTTAGACTTTTTTGATGCTTTTGATCTATTACCAGTTAAAATCTTTGTACCTACTCAATTCCATGACAGCCAGTAGATAGTACCACTCGTACAAAGGTAATCCTCACTAACAGTGTCATGCGATATCAACTCTGTTCATGGAGATCTTGCATTGTCAAAAATGCCCACTTAAAGCAGGCCGAAGTTCGCAAAGAAATAAACGTTAGTGACATTGCCCACTGACTTTGCCCTAAGTAAACCGGGCCAAATCCGCAAATGAACTATTTCTGCGGACTTCGCCAAGCAGCAAAGTGCAATGTTGACATTGCCCGGACAATGCTGACTCTGCACACCCTGCGGACTTTGCCCGTAACATATGCATAAGGTAGCAAATTAAACGCCAAAATTTAATTCGATAACAAGAAACCAAAGTGAATGAAAATAAAGAATAATGAAGCGCGTACATGATTAATGAAAAATATCTCAAAGAAATCTGGCAACTCTTTGGCGAATTGTTCCGACAAGTAAATAAAAGAAGAAAACTATGTAAAGCGTCACAGAAGTACGAAAGAAAATTTGGCAAAAAGAAACAAAGAAAATTTGAATCAAATAAGTAATATAGAACACGAACAATAAGATAAGCGAAAAATAAAATAAAAGAAAGTCAAGAGAAAGTAAAATAAAATAAAAGAAAGTCAAGAGAAAGTAAAATAAATCAAAAGAGTAACAGAAAGCAAAACAAAATGCAGATGAAATACGAACAATTAATTAATTTAATTAACTGAAAGAAATTCAAGAAAAATTCAACGGAATCGTCGACGTTTATTCCAAATCCTTTTTTACACGTTTATATCGAATTAATATGTAGCTTTACATTACTGCTTCTTCTGATGTTCTTTTGCTAAAAATTACCGAATAATTGAAATTCCAGTTGAATTAATTAATTAATTAATTAATTAATGTGTTTTTATCTGTTTGCCGTTCGTCTATTACTTTCTTGCCTAATTCTTTATATATCTAAGTATATCATTTCTTTCTTATTTTCGATTAAGTAAAACTTTGGTAAAAGGTCGATATTTATTTTTTTTTTGGTTTTCTTTTCTGGGGCTGAATACTTTATTCTCTTCAATCTTTTTTTAATTTTTTTAATTTAATTTTACTGATGTTCGTTAATTTAATGAATGCAAAGTAACTTATTGAAATGAAACTAAAATGCCTTATATGTTATCTACAGACGTGTAATGAGGAAATCCAGGAAATGGGAAGTAAAAAAAAAACTTATTTCCTCAGAACAGTTTATTTAAACCCGACATTTTGAAATGAAATGAAATGAAATGAAATTACATTGAAATATTTTTGCTTCCAATTGACTCTAAAATAGTGAAACGTATTCAACACACAAAAATATTTATCAATCAAAAAAATGAAAATAAAACAGCCTGTATAATTATAACCAGATCAACAAGAGAAATTGGTGTAGAAACTGACTAATATAATTATTAATCTGGTTTATTTACATTTTATATCGTTCACATCGGTATCTTGCTTAAATTATACTTGGAACAGGTACAAGAAAATAAATCATTCCTTCGTGAACCGGTACTTATCAGTGTGTTAATAAATCGTTTCAGTCCGGCGCTTGGTACTGTCTTCGTGGAACTTTCACCATTAATTTATGTGTACTTACATATATACAACCTACGCCAAGTCCTAGGCCAGAATTAATTTCTTTCAATACTTTTGTGACTTTCTTTATAAGAAATAAAACATACATGCGTCCTAAATATTTTTAATTCGTCCTTGTCTTATATTCAATTACGATAGTACTTAAAATTCACCTGACGCTGTTAGGTGTATTTAATTTAGTACGAGGGTAAAGCAGAATTTATTGAGAATAAGAAAATCTAGTAGGACGTGAAAAACAAAACATACAGTGTTATTTAGAGCAACACTTTATGTGCCATTTGAAGTTTAGTTGTTGTTGTTAGAACCCAAGTTACTAATTTTTTACTACAAGTAAAAAAATGGAATTAATGAGAGAGTATTTT
Source organism: Serrognathus titanus (assembly GCA_039766575.1). Taxonomy (NCBI): domain Eukaryota; kingdom Metazoa; phylum Arthropoda; class Insecta; order Coleoptera; family Lucanidae; genus Serrognathus; species Serrognathus titanus. The sequence goes on along the minus strand of CM077912.1, from coordinate 29,991,145 downwards.
CGAATCATGATTTATTATGATTAAAAAAAAAAGGTTTAAGCGCTTATGAGTGCAAAAAGAGTTTAGATTTAGCTTTTAGTGAACAAGCACCTTCCCTGGCTAAAATTTACCGGTGGTATAAGGAATTTGAACGTAAAAGGAATTCTGTTCTGCATCAAAAAGGAACGGGGTGTCCTTCTCCGACTGTTATCGACAAAAACATTGCTGCTGTTAATTGAAGAGGACTATAAAGCCACTTATGCAGTAATAGAGCATCAACTCAAAATAGGATCCTCAGCTGTTAGAACAATCATACTCGATCACCTGCATTTAAAAGGAGTAGAAAGTTTTCGTCAAAAGATGAGATTGATGCCGCAGTTCATGCTTATTTTGAGGATATTCTGAAAGATGATTGGTTGGGAGCTTTGAACAGTGGAAAGAAAGAATGGTCAAGTGTATCATTGCTGAAGGGAATTACTTCGAGTATATTTGAAATAAAATCCTAGAAAATATTAACCGTGTCTTTTATTCTCAATAAATTCAGCTTGATCCTGATATAACGTTGTTATCAAGAAAAGTTAGTAGTAATTATGTAGATGAATTCATTATTTAACTTTATTCTATTATATTTTATTTTATTTTAAAGATCAATGAAAACAAATTTTTCATAAACTGTACCAGTGCAATTATTATAACTTTACCAAGTTAATTTAAACAGCGTCACAAAACACGTTTCAGTTCTATGCCAGGGGCTTTGTATTAACCAAACATTTCTGAGGTATTAGTTCACCCCGTCGTCGACATTACAAATGTAGCAATCAGAAACTCGCATTCACAATTCAACAAAAAGAGGCCATCCTATCTCACAAACGCAGAGATGTGCTGATTTACTCGTTTTGTGCAGCCCTTTCCCGTGTTTCGCTCACTTAATGAACACTCAAAAAAAAAAACAAAAACAAAATAGCTACGTTGGCGATTCGACACGTTCTTTTACAAGTTCTGTTCAGTTTTTAAAGTGCTCTTTAAAGAAAAATTGTGTTCTCAAAGACGCCATGTTAATAGAATATTTAAAGTGGCGACTCAAAGGAAAATTGTAAGAGTCATTAATTCTTTTATATTCATTTTACAAGTGGCATCCCTGGTGTCTTATAAACTGTCTTGATTATATTTTTTAGTCTACAAAATAATGTACCCACTACTTCGCTACTAGATGCCTAGAATATTAGGATATTTATGTAAATGAAATCTTTTCTGAAAGTTTCAAGTTTAGGTCGAGCCATCGCTTGCAAATGACGCCTCTCTTTCCTTCTTTGGGAGGTGAGCAAGCACGTCATTTCAGGTTAGACTGCAGATTCATTATTCGCCGTCGTCTTTTATTTAATCTTAAATTTGAATTTGGTGCTGCAGGAGCATAACTCTTTGATGTAAATTTCTTATTTCAGTAAGAAATTTGACGGGAAATATTAAAGGCGTTCTTCGTAGAATTTGCAAGGTCAAAAAAGAAATTAAATGTGCCCAAACCTAGTTGCTAATATTATTAAGTTTCATAAAATATAATTTAAGTAAAAAAATACAAATTTGCTTTTATTTTCACATTTGTTTATATATTTCCAAATCAAATTCTTAATATTTCAAGTGATTGAAATTGCCTTTAACATTTAATAGTTCTACCCTGTCTCGTTTCTTAAAATGGATCCAATAACTCTTTAAATATACCAATACACTCCTCTATTTTAAATGAAGTTGTGAGAGATATAATTGGAAGACCAATAGCAGAGCTGGAAGTTATTGATTTTGTGTTCACATCTTAACTCACAGAAATCGTACGTGTGACTTTCGTAAAATATCATGATGAAGCACTTACGGATAAAAATCAATAATAAATAAAACATCTAAACAGATAAAAATTAATTTACTATTAATCAAAATACTGCAGAAAATTACTGCTTTCTTTTGAACAATAATTTATTTATCATGTGTTTTTAAGTTGTTAATTTTTAATACAAGCCCTTCATTTTACTTTAATGAACAAAGCAAGTTCCTTCATCCAAGAACTTACTGCTAATTGAAGAAGTTGTATTTCTTCAGAAATTAATGGCCAAATGAATTAATTAGGTTTGATCTCAAGACCCCCTTAAAAATTTTTCTGGTCTTTAATTTATCAATAAGTTCTCTTGATTAAGCCGCAGATATGTGGAGGTTACGGATCAAATTTTTAATTCGCTTTTAAAATAGTGTTTGTTTAATAGCTGTCAGCTAAGAACTGCATAAATATTTTCGAATTAGTTGAAATTCAACAATTCAATATTTTTTTTTAATTTTCGTTTATCTGGCTTTTACTCAATAATCTTGTAAGGCGTTGTTGGGTTCTCATTATGAACAATGAAAACATTTAGCTTTGGATAAGATTATTAGATTAATCTAAAAATGTTACTAGATTCTACTAAACACTAAACACTAGTTTATCTCGAATATGATCTAAAAATCTCCAGATATTATTATTAAGTTGCGCTAAGTCTCAGTTGTCACGGTACAATTGGTAAGCAATATCATGTTTAGAAATTTTTTGTTTCGACAATTCAAAAAAAAAATTCGATGGATTACTCCATTATCTTATCGAGGGGCATTGTAAATGCGAGGTACATGTAGCATTATAGGTTATAACTTTCTAGGAATTTAAATTAGGCGAAACACTAATTGCAGTTACCTCACAATAATATCTATTCTAAGGGAAGGAACGCCTCAAGAACATAGTGTTACGTCCGAGCCGCCGATGATTCAATTTCGATCTAGTCAGCCATCTAACTTCTCGATTATTCCAGTGACTTTGAGTCGAATGGCAAGTAGTCTGGTCGTTAACTGGATGGATCGAGAAGGAATCGTTCTCAAACATATAGGGTATTGATAAAAAACCTTACACAGTAAAGGTCAAAATAAGAAAAAAATTCTAAAGTTATCAGAGAGAACAAAAAAATCCAGAGGAGCTAGAACTGGGGACCTTGGTGGCCATATGTTTCTGATGAAAATTTCGCACGGAATTCATGTTAGGAATCATCAAATTGGGATTTCGATGTCATTATGTCATTACGGCTCATGGTTTTATTGAACCATTTTGTTTACCAAATCGGTAATGATGAACCCTACCGAAGCTCTTTGCGCGACAGTTTAAATGAGCTACAGGAGCTTGTGTCGTTGAATATTATTAAAAAATACATGAAATTATGGTAGTCTACTTCTCGCGTATCATACTAAATCATTAAACAAACGGTTCAGAAACAGGTGGATTGGTGGGGAAGGACCTGCTACATGGCCACCAAGATCTCCGGATCTCCTCTGAATGTTTTTGTTTTCTGTGATAACTTTAAGTCCGATAAAGGCGTTATTGATTCTATTTGTAAACATTTTTTTAATTAAATCATATTTTGAAAATTATTGAGTATTGGACCTGGGTTTATTATTATTATTTTTATTTGATCTCTACTATCATCTGCCTAACTGTGTAAAATTCTTTTACTAACACCCTGTATGAGCCATGAACGGCGCGCTTTTTAAATCAGTTACTATTCCGAAAGCGATAAGTGTGAATCTAGCGATTAGTAGAACTTTTAAGTTATAGAAGTATAATTTGTTAGATAAGTGTTGCAGCTCGTTATTCTTGTGCGTTTATTGTGTTAAGCCAACGAACTGCAGCCTTAGCCAAAAGTATTAGGTACCCTTAAGTTTCTAATTTATGTCCGAAAATATTATTCAGAAATCTGTGATTTGGTTCTATGTTATTTTTAAACAGATCTGAGCAAAGCTAGTAAAAATTGCTCTTTAAATTGTATGTACTAGTTCTTAAATATACGCCGAGAACAAACCTTCAGATAAGAATATCTCGGTGAGGCTAATATTTACAGCGCAAAGTATGCGAAGATAATCATTATCAATTATATCCGTACGTAACACTTTAGTTTAAACCACCTGCTTCATCCGCTGCGGTTTTTGCCTTAAGTATTTCGCGCAATTAATTCGCAGACTATTAACGAAAGCCCCAGAAAAAATTTCATTCAAATTAAATATGAATTTATTAATTAAATTGAGTGTTCATTTTCGTAGACGTCATTATCGACTCACATTTTGTGGCAGGCAAAATGAAATTAATGCAGTAGATTTCTCGCTTTGCAGTTCAGATTTGTTCGGCTCGAAAAGATTTGTGTCAAATTTGACGTCCTAGGTCTTCAAGGGGGTGGAATTAATGCAAGAAGAAATAAATCTATGTAAGGTAAAGTAGGCTGCCTTTTAAATTTAGGAGAAAATTTTACTAAGACAAAACGTTTCTCATTTAAAATTGGGGAGATATATCAATTTCCACCATCCTTAGAAGAAAATTAGAATCATGGAAAATCACGGATAAATATTTCAGTAGAGTATTTAATGATCAAAAAACAAAATATGACTTCAAATTATGCTCTACCCATATTAGAACATAACTTAACTCTTTTCTTTTTTTATAAATCAATAGTGGGCATTTACAGCCTTGGCCAAAAACATTAGGCAATTTTAATTTTCTCCGAAATCGTTACTCAGAAATCTTTAGAATTTTATTATCATATAGTCGGCAACAATAAACGATAATTTAAATAATGCACAGTACTTTACAGTGGTTGTAAAACGTGGCAGATGATAGCTCGTAATTGTGGTTCCATGAATAGGTAGTCAGTCTTGCATAAGCGCTTGTAGTAAGAACGATCTTTCCAGTATAATGTTTATTTCATTATAATTTTGAATATCGTCATCTTTGCTGTAAAAAAATGCCTAAAAAGAATGAACATTTACGTTTACGAATTCAGTTCTTGCACGAACAAGGCAACTCACAGACAGAAATAGCCAAAAATATTAAACGTTCGCGTTGTGCGGTGCAATCTGCTTTGAAACGTTACGCGGATACTGGATCACATGCAAACCGAGCAAGAAAAGGTATAGAACGGATAACTTCGGACCGTGAGGATCGAAATTTAATTCGAGAGTCACTTGAAAATCGAAAGAAAACTTCCTCCGAGCTCGCTACCAGTTTATCCGAGGAAATTGGGAGACCGATCAGTGCCAGAATGACCAGAAGAAGACTTAATGAAGCTGGCTTGAAAGGCTGTAAAGAAGAAAGAAGCCTTGGCTTTCAGAAAAAATAAAGTCTCGTTTGAAATGGGCTATAAAGTACCAACTCTTTACGGAGAAGAATTGGGCAAATGTTGTGTGGTCCGATGAATGAAATTTTGAGGTAATATTTGCTTTATATCACTTGTAATTTTGAAGTCGTTTGCATCTTCTACACTTCATCAATAAAAAGTTATACGGTGTGTTTAAAATCTACGTTTTTTTAATTAATTGTAAAGTATTTGGAACTCCTGGTGTAGCTTACGTGAGGCGGAGAATCGGTGAAGAATACCTTCCGGAATTCGTGGTACTAGCAGTGAAACACGGGGGAGGGAGTGTAATGATCTGAGGTTCTATGACAGCCGACAGTGTAGGCGAAATGTTTGTTTGTGAAGGTCGAATGAACTCCCATACTTACATAAATGTATTGGGAACGGCATTGCGGCAATCATTTTCCAAGATGTTTGGTGATACAAATATAACAAGATAAAGCACAACAAAATACAACAAGATAAAGCACCCTGCCGCAAATCTGCAGTTACCATGAAGTGGTTTCAAGAAAACAATATTAGTCTCCTGGATTGGCCTGCACAAACCCCAGACTTAAATCCAATAGAACATTTGTGAGGGATTCTAAAGCGTAACATTAGAAAGCATCCAATTACATCTAAAGCAATTTTAAAAAACGTGTTGTTAAAAGAATGGAATAATATTACCGCAGAGGAATGTCATAAACTTATAAGTATTCTGCCCGAAAAAAATAGCTGCAGTGATTGAGGCTAGAGGTGGCCCAACAAAATACTAATTACTTTAATAAATTGTTATTATTTTGTACCTAGGAAATTTAATTTTACCCCACTTCAACAGATTTTCTTGATATAGGAGTTAATGTAAGGTACCTAATACTTTTGGCCAAGGCTGTGTGATAGTAAACCATATAAGGTCTGTAAGATGCTTCAAAACTGTACAAAACAAAATAAATTAAATAAAAGAGAGAGACTGAAGAACATTTTATTACGTGAATTATGACGAATACCACATACACCGATAATGAAAAAAGAATAAAAATTTTCAAAATTATCAACAATATATAGTCACATTTGAAAAACTCACGCAATGGACTAGGTGCTGCCAAATAAGAGGAACCGTATCATTTACCAGATTTTTGTAACAAGTTATTGACGAAGTAATAAAAAATGCCCAGTTATGCATACAAGTGAGTAGAGGTTACTTTCAACATCTATTGTAAATTGATTTTTAAATTTGTTAAATTAAACATTTATAGGTTTGTATTATGGATTATTTGCATACGTATAACATAGCCTTCCTTAATTGAAAATTTTTTGAAATGCGTTATAAAATTCTGACAGATGCATGCATATTGTAATCATATTAGGTCAAACCACTTTCAAGATTTTTAATTTGTGGGGCTGCTTTCCATTTGTTTAGTAAATGCATGGTCAAACAATCATTAACGCCTCCGCTAATGAATTTCAATCAATAATAAGTACTTACTTTTAGATGTGGCAAAGCAAAATAGAAGAAATCGATTTTCGGCAGCAAATTAGCGATCTCCCAGATAAAAGAAATAACGTTATCGGATTTACAGTAGAGATAGAGAATAGGGTCGCCGAAGTATTTCACAGCAGGGAGAAATTCAATACAATTAATCTCCCCCTGCTCGAAGCGCGGTGTCAAGTGCACCCCGTAATATGGGAATTCAGTTTGCAACAACGGGGACTCTGATACCTTAATCTTCGGGTGTCAGAATAGCTGGCGGCAGACACAATGACACAGGTAAATTAAACTTTATCTCTCCCGCGTTTCGTTTAATCTCTCGCCAAACTGGAGCGGCCCGCCCCATAATGCAAACTCGAAGCGAGGCGGCATTCAGAGCGTATATGTGGGATTCCCCAGTAATTCTGTGCAGAATGCCAACGCGAGACAATGAATGGTTTCGCTGCGAGCTTTGTTGCAGCAAAAACTGTTTGCCTTCAAAATATTTTATTCATGGTGTGCAGGATTTGGATTTGTTATAGAGAAAATCAATGATTTAAATTAACTGAACCCTTGTGAGTCTTTTATTTATTTATTTTTTTTTACATTTGCGTTTGACTTTTAAACTAATCAAATGTATCCAGTCCAGTTTCTCAAAATGAAAGTGTGAAAGTACGGTACTTCGACATAATCTGCAAGAGTTAGAAACGCTTTTGTATTTATAAAATACCACAGATATAAGCTGGTGGTGCGAGGAAATTTCAACTCAACTACATGCTGTGCTAAAATGAAGCGTAAACTCGGGACAGTTGATAAGCAAGAAACGATTTTAATTCAATCTTCAGCTGCAGATTAATTTAATCATGCTATCAAAGATTTGTTGACAGATGAAGGATGAGGGTGAATTCACTTCAAAATTAAAGGATATTTTGCTGAAAAAATTGCACTGTACAATTACTAGGTTAATTAGTATATATACCATTTCGTACTGATTAGATATGTGAAATTTTTTATCACAATAAAATTTGCTTTATTCAAAGCAATAAGCTACTGGAAAATTTTAAAAACTAAGTTAATTTACATTCCACTTTACAAACGTCTCGTTTTTATTCAAATTTCAAAATTAACATGTTCAGTTGACTATTTATGCGAGTTTTTGTTATTCTTAATTATGATGCTATTCAATGCCACGTGAAATTTCACGTTTTTTGCAATGAACTTTTTAAATAACTAAAAACCTGATAAATATTTGAAATTGTTAAGCCAATTAGAATTTCTAAATTACTGCATATTTGGATAACAGATCAACGTTAATTAAAGTTTTTATAGAAACAGGAAATACTACTCCTCAAAATAAATAATGTTCTAGAAATTCAATAAAAAAGAAAAAAACAGACAAAAATATTTTGTTTTTCGCAAACATTTTCATTTGACGGCGTTAATGTGATCCAAAAAAAAACAAACATTTTCATTTGACGGCGTTAATGTGATCCAAAAAAAAACAAACAAGTAAAGCCCCCACATAAGCACAAACATGTCCGATACAGTCGTACTACCCTCCAACAAACTGTGACGTAAACAAGAAAATCGCGAGAAAAACACGTATCACGGCGATCAGAGGACAGGACCTTCGCGAACACAATAACATTTCAATTTAAAACGCTAAAAATAAAACGCTGTGTGGTCGCAAAGTAAAATTAGGTCGAGCAGATTTAATATATAAAATTTTGAAACGAAGGTAAAACACCACAGTATTTCTAAAAATAGCTCATAAATTGTGTATGTATTAAAAAAAAATATTGTTAATAGATAAAGTAATAATTAATTTTCTAAACAAACCTGAAGTGTCACGCAACCTAATTCCTTAACGTTAATATTCCGAAGATACAATGTAGCAAATTTATGTATAACTTCTAGTAAGCGCAACATGTACATGCTTCATGCTCTTGCATTGATTTTATTTTACTATGGCATAAATTAATGTAGGAAAATTACCGAGCAGATGAGCGGAAGAATTGTTTGCTTTTATTGCACCTGAGCGGTCATTAATTGCATAGAGAGTTTCTAAACAGAAAATAAGTGTACGAATAATTTCCTCGTAGAATTCATAAATTTATAAAGAAGAACGACAAAAAATACACCTTCTTTGTAATTAATATTTAATAGACAAAAAAGGCATGTGGATTATTACTATAATAAAACTGAATTTAAATTATGTGTATCAGAACGTGTTCTTCAATGGAAAATTACTTAATAATTAATGGCGATTCAAGACGGAATCCTTTGTTTCGGATGCATATTAATAAAGCATAGTACATAGAACTAGATAAACTAGCAAATGAGTTATTTCCACAGACATATATATAACGTCAATTATTTTTATGTGGTTGAAAACTCATCAAATTTTTAAACATGTATTTTGTACTGCTTAATATACAAAATTGATTAAAGTTTTTTTTTTATATAAAGATAAGTTCTTTTCGTACGTCAATGAACTTTTTAAGTGTTATCACTTATTAAATTATTATACAGGTTTTGTTGCAAATCGGTTTTCATTGCAGTGGATTTCTCGAGCATCCTCTGTACAGCTGTTTCGGTCCTATTTGGGGCTTCGTCAGCAGAAGCTTATTCGAGAATTCCACTGCAAACTAAACCGACCTGTTGTCTTAGTTATTTGCAACAAAACATACAGTGTTATTTAGAACAACTCTTTATCTAACACTTGAAGTTTAGTTGTTGAAGTTAGGTTCGTTAGAACCCAAGTTACAAATTTTTTAAAGTGATATTACAAGTAAAAAAATGGAATTAATCAGAGAGCATTTTCGAATCATGATTTACTATGATTTTAAAGGTTAAAGCGCTTATGAGTGTAAAAAGACGAGTTTAGATTCGGCTTTTAGTGAACAAGCACCTTCCTTGGCTACAATTTACCGATGGCGTAAGGAATTTGAAAGCGAAAGGAATTCTGTTCAGCATCAAAAGGATCAGGGCGTCCTCCTAAGGCTGTTACCTACAAAATCATTGCTGTTGTTAAAAAATTAATTGAAGAGGACAGTAAAGCCATTTATGCAGTAATAGAGTATCAACTCAAGATTGGATCCTCAGCTGTTAGAACAATTATACACGATCACCTGCATTTAAAAAAGTGGTTAGTCGTTTTGTGCAGGTTCACCTTTCCGACTTCCAAAAAGCAAAGCATGTGACAATTTGCCATGAAACTTTAAATTTCTTAAATAATGGCGGACACCCATTTTTTTCCAAAATAGTAACAAAAAACGACGAAACTAACATTCCCTTTTTCGACGTACCTATTCGTCAAGACGGTCGTGTGTGGATTCGCGACGTTGAGGAAGCTCCAACAATGACCAAGAAGCAGCGAGCTATGTATGCGGTATTCTTCAGAAATACGGCCCTAATAAAGGTAATTAATCTAGATGGACACAAGACAGTTATACCTAAACGGTATACTGAAAAATGTTTGCCTGAAGTGTTCAGTAGAGTTCCAGACAAAGGAATTATGTTGCACCTTGATAATATATCGTCCCGTACAGCAGTTTTAACTCCCCTGTTTTTTGCTGAAAAAAATATAAAAGTAATAGAACATGCGTCGTATTCACCTGATTTAAGCTTGTCGCTCACTTGGCCGGTACGTCACGGCCCGTTCCGTCCCGTTAAAATACGGACTAAATTAAATACATATAAGTGAACGGACGACCGCTCACTGGACCAGCACGGGACGGACCAGCGCGAACGGTGCCGGACGGGATTGCAGGTCTCCGATTCTGCCCGGCAAACAACGGAAGGTGCTGTGCCGGACCGACAAAGTGAACGGCATCGTCGATCGGCGTTAGAACATGTCCACTCATGTTGAGAATGCTTCCCTGCTTTGCACTAATTCAGCAGTTTCTATTGTGCAATGCACATGAGAACAGGTCAAAATGAAGGACGAAAAATTATGCTTGGTGCAAAAGTATAGTGAATTATAATTTACAGCGAAAGGACAACATAAGGGAGGAAATTGTAGGGGAAATGCATAGACCAGGTAAAAATATTAATGTCGAACTTGTCACTACTTGATGTAAACTGAATTTTATATTCGAACACACCAACTTCTACCACGCAATCTACCGGTCACCGCCGGAACAGTGGGCGACGCTACAATACGTCGCCTGCATGGGACGGAGGTCACCGCGCCGCGCCATGCCGTGCCGGCCAAGTGAGCGACAAGCTTTAACAATGTGCGACTTTTGGCTATTTCTTGGGCTTAAAAGGAATTTGCCGGGTAGAAAGTTTTCGTCGAAAGAAGAGGTTGATGCCGCAGGTCACGCTTATTTTGAAGGTATTCTGAAAGATGATTGGTTGGGAGCTTTTAAACAGTGGAAAGAAAGAATGGTCAAATGCTGAAGGGAATTACTTCGAGCATATTTAAAATAAAATCCTAGAAAATATTAATTTTATTTTCAATAAATTCAGCTTGACCCTCGTAGTAATGAAAAGTCTAGATCGCGACAACCTGCGATTGCTTTCTGACCTAATATTGCATTAGGTTTGACAAATTGCAGTCAGTTTGCTACTTAATAAGTCATCCCATACAAGACGGCCATGCGAGCTGTCAAAGCTTTAAAGTTTTAAAAATTTTGTTATTAAGTAGCAAACTGGTTGCAATTTGCCAATCCTAATGCAATATTAGGTCAAAAAGCGGTCGCAGGATGTCACCGTCTAAACTTTTCATTACTATTACATTGCATTTGCGAATAACTAGGACAGGTCGGTTTGGTTTGCAGTGGAACTGTCGAGTTACGTTTCTGCTGACGAGACCCGATATAGAGCCGAAGCAGCTACAGAGGATGAATCTACTGCAATCAAAACCGACTTGCAACAAAATTTTTAAAACTTTCCATCTTGTATGGGATGACTTATTAAATAGCAAACTGGCTGCAATTTGTCAATTCTAATGCAATATTAAGTCAGAAAGCGATCGCAGGATGTCGCGATCTAAACATTTCATTAAATTTGCAGATGCATTTCTTAATTTACGGTAGCTTATACCTAGTCTTTAAACTCTTAGCCAGCCAATTGAATATTAGTAGGCAAAACTGCGTAACATTATAGACCATTTATATTGACGTTCAATTCTTCGCTCTCTCATCTCCGGCTCTTACTCATGACAAAGATCCAAATTATGACAATTGAGTTATGTCATTATCATAAATACTATTAAAATTAACTTTGTGATTATGTAGAAAGATAACTACGTTTGGAATGACATTTGATATGGTTATTATTAAGTTTTAGGTCTCGCATGAAAGTACCTTTTTCAAAAATCATATTGGAAATATCACATCATAAGTAACTATTGGTAAGGGATATTCTAACAAGTCTGTTGTCACAAAGTTTCTTCTTGAAATACTTTATCGTTTTCTTTTTTTCGCCTTACATTTGTCCTTTGTTGAACATGGGCCTCCCATAGTGCGTTCCAATAATGACATGTCTTAGCCTATATCTGGAGTGCCGTACTTCGTCAGTCGTGGTTCAGTATTGAATAAGGTTTATGATGGCATTGTCTCACAGCATACAAGTCGTCCCTTTATTTTAGATATTTGATAATGTTAAACACCATTTTAAGGCTTTCACTATTTTCTCATTTTATTTTAGTTTTCGCTCAGTGCCCTATTGATCTTTATAAAGGAAAGGGCATTTTCAATTAAACTTTTGGTTACTTCCGAACTTGGACTTCTGGATACGAGAGATCTTTGCATCTCTTTCTGTTGGCTCTTGATCTCATAAAGGGTTCTATAGAAGTTTTCTATGATTTCTAAGACTTGAGATTTTTTCTAAAAATTCATATAACTCTGTTTTCTTCTATGACTTTAGTTATCTCGCCTGTAATGAATTTATATGGGTTACATAAAGGATTAAAGTCTAAGTTTGAATGTGAAACACAAAAGGTCTACACCATAATGTATGTTATATTCTAACTAGGGTTTATATTATATATATTTAATCCTGGCTTAAATTTCTTTTATGCAACCCAGCGTAAATATGCCTTTTTCTTACCACTTTGGAATGTTTTTATTATCTAAATATTCTAAATTTTAATGAGTTTTGTGTGGACTTTCTTTTAGTTTTCTTCTTTGTGTCACAGGATCTCTTGTATCTTTGTTTAGTGTGACTTTAAAAGTAAACGTTTCTTGGGGAATCTTCAGTGTATCTAAGCTTGCTTTATTTAGTCTTCCAATATCGATTTTTTCTGTTTTTCTTTTTTTAACATGAGATAAACTTTTCCCGATGTGTTTCTGGTATAATTTTGTCTTTTATGTATGCCCATTTCATTTTGTTTATATTTTTAACGGTACCTATATATTCTATTATTAGACATGTTATGAAACATTAAACATGAAAGTTTTAGATATTTCCCCAAATCGCCAGAATTTACTAAAAACTAAAATAATTAAAAAATTAATTTTAAGTAAGTTTTATATCCGTAGATACGTATTTCGTATCATCTTCAGTACACACACTACCAATTTAAAAGAACTTAAAAACTAAAACTTAAAACAAATGACGATCGGAAACCTAACAAATGAGTATCAACTTTGTTACATTAAATTCAATACTCAGTACATTTTCTCGAATTAAGAAAGACATTTTCTTCCTAATTCCAAAAATATGTAGTTTGTCTATACTTAGCGATCCATTTCAAATTACAAAATTGAAGGTCCATTTGTTAATTATCTGATCGTCATTTGTTTACTTCTTTAGCAAATTTTGACGGTTCAGGTAAATCCGTAAAACTGTTGGTTTTTATCAGTATCTTGTATGTCTAATAACAAAATGCGTAGGTACAGTTCAAAATATAAACAAAAACAGGTTTCTTTCTTGATCAGAAATTTCGCCGTAACTATAGTCTGTGATCACTTTCATCATGAATTATTTTGTTTCCATCTGTGATTACTTGGTATTACGGTGAGGACTTGTCACAAAGTCTGTTCACTTTCTCCGAAGCTTTTCTTCAAAAAGTCCTCAAAAATAATGTTTCTAAATAAGTATGAAAAATTTTGGTGATTCCATGACTTATTCTGAACGCCTTGAAGTTACAATAAATTAAAAATAACTCTCAAAACAACAATTTAAATTTATAGTAATCATCAAATCTTACATTAATCTTCAGAAATAGTTTATTTTCTAATTTTAAATAATTTAAAAAAACCTTTAGAATATCAGAAATATGTAATTTAATTTTCAATTCAGTATCAGTCAAGTTTGTCGCATTTATGTACTTAGAATTTATTTCCCTCTAGATTCTCTAGTATACAATCCTATTCTGGGAGCACCGTAGCCTTATTAAGCTTATTGTGCTTGTTCCATATCATACTCATGATCTTGGCACCTTGAACAAGATGACACGAACTTCAACAAACTGTCAGAAAATAGTCGGAGATTTAGATACTGGAATATCGTAGTTGAAACCGGAAGATTTGATATAACGATTCATTAATTACCCTATTCGAGTAATAAGAGCTGCTTTCTTTCGTTAAGAAAATCTTGATCAACCGCAATATTATGCGTTTAGATTTAAACATGGATAAATAATTACTCTTGTAAACGAATTAATCCCTACTCTTCGTGACATTTCAATTCTGATCGATATTCCCCTTTCGCTTTTGAATCTACCTAGACTTATGATTCATTTGGATTCAAGTTCATTCAAATCTGGGGTGTGGGGTGTTCTATTGTAATAACTCAAATTCAGAGAAGGCAACTATTCAATAAAACTATTCGAATCACGATTTAAACTTTTTCGCCAAAAAGAACAACTAATATGTGATAAAATTTTACATTTCTTAATTCTACTGTATTTGCAAAGTTTGTTTCAATATTTAGCTACAATTATTACCTGTGCGAAGCAAATGATGTAAAAAGAAATTTAGTTTAATCGTATGACTCTCTTCGTGGTAAGATTTTCGAACTTTAAACGGCTCGGGAATTACCTGAAATAAAGAAAAAGTATTAGTGATATTAAGTTAACCAAACTCCATTATAAGTTTACATGTCACTGGATTCATCTCATACATATATCGTAATTATTTCATATTAATTCATATTGGACCCGTTACAAATGTTTCGATATTTGACAGTCGTCGGAAAACGTCGATTATAATTACCATACCGTTTAATTTAGAATTCATTAGAATTCGAGGATATGGCAATTCAGTTAAGGCCCGTTTCAAATGCGATTGATGAGCGACACATGGCCAGTCCTGATGATCAATACTGATAATAAAAATACTTTTGCAAAAGCACCGATCAAGGATACTGATGGTATGTACGCTTCTTGTAAAGAAGGCAATTTAAATAATAACTCGATTTGACTTAGTTGTTGTACGTGAAACCAGCCTTTCTTCGACAATTCCTGCTCGGGAGGCTATAAAGGCCAGCTGTAAATGAATCACCGCTATAAAATACATACAATACAAATGTTCGGTTGTCATTTAGTACACCCCTGCGCACACTCACAAACCCACCCACAGAAACCAATGCAGTATTAATGCGGCTGAAAGAAGTTACTAGACTCTGATTCACTGTTTTAATTGACGTTAGGGATAAAAGGGAGAACTTCATTATTTATGTTAACGTCATTTGTCAATTATGAAAAAAACTTTTTTGTTATTTATTAATGTCCGTTTTCATCACCGCCACGCCGTCTATTTAAGTTAATAAAACATACTGTTACGACTTCGGGGTTCACAAATTTTAATCGTCGATAAATTTTAAAAGCACTTTCGAGAATAGAAGAA
Organism: Serrognathus titanus; assembly: GCA_039766575.1. Lineage (NCBI taxonomy): Eukaryota > Metazoa > Arthropoda > Insecta > Coleoptera > Lucanidae > Serrognathus > Serrognathus titanus. The sequence goes on along the minus strand of CM077912.1, from coordinate 29,975,738 downwards.
GAAGCGAATGTTTCGGCAAATTCTAGAGCCACCTGAGGCGAAAAAATTAATTTAAATTAAAATTAAAATTTCTCTAGGACAAATTAATAAGAGATCTGAAATTTATTGGAATATAACGTTATTAATGAAACTAGCTACCATTTATAAAGAGCGATTAAAAAATGATTGAAAATCGTCTAATCTGTCATTCAACATCAAAGTTGAGTAAGTTATTGAAACCACAAATAGTAAATGACAAATCAACGAAATTAGTTAATTATGGGGCAAAGTGAAATAAAAATCTCTTTACAAAATCCGCTTGAGCGGCACTAAATGCGATTTAGCTATTCAAATTTGTTTTTGGATAACTGTTGCACAGCGCGGATTGATATTCCAAAATCTTACCTTTTAAAAACTCGAGACCTTGACCATATAGTAAACAACTTCTACATGTACAGTTTATTGCATTTTGATTAGAAATGACTCAAAATACTCATAATTAAGTAGTTTTCAAACCAAAGAGATTCAATTCTTTTTTTGGTCGGTCGGTTTTTCTCATTTCTGGATTAAAATATTGAGATTTTGAGTAACAATTTTAAAATGTTATTATTATTATTATTTAATATTAGTTAAAGATTCAAGTACCTATAACTCTTTGTTCAAGAGCGAATGCGAACGAATAAAAATCAATGACCTTCAGCCCCTAAAGCTAGATTTACCTAGTTTTCTTATTGTGTGTACAGTTGCGTCCAACTAAGATGTTTTAGTACCGTAATCGAGTCTTTACCGGACAACAAAATCTAAAGGTTTATTGATTTGTTTGGACGGGAGTGTGCACAACGACTAGGTAAACGCAATTTAAAAGCGAGTTAATAAAACTGAGTTTTCACAAGATCTAAAACGCTGACGATAATTCGAAGATCGATAGAAATGCGTCATTTGTCTTCGCGTCGCGTAAAACACAGTTTTATGAAATCTTCCCGATCTTGATAAATTGCAGTAACAGAAACGAAGTTTGAAACTTCCTCCCGTCATTTGTCTAGAGTTCTGACGCACGAGGAAGCCTAAATATTCTAAATTGATGAACACGAATTTAATGACGATTTTTAATTCCCCGCGGAAGAGGGTGCATTTTTATAAGGTGTTTTACATATTTTATTGTGGCCGTATGTATGTATTATACCGCTCGAATCTTAATTACAAAAAAATTTAAAACAAATTTAATGCTTAAAGATTTTATTTAAAGATATTTATTTCAATTATCAATTTCAACTCATCCTTTTCTTATATATTTATTTTTGATTCTTTATTTACTTTTGCCTTTTAATATGTTAATTTCATCAAGATATAGTCTCCTTTTGTGATATATTTTTGATTAATTTCACAAGATTCTTCTATATAACTCTGGATACAATCTACTTTATTCTTGTCATAGCAATCTTTCTTTTATTTCTTATCTGTAATCATTTTTCACTGCAGCTGCTACATTATAAATTGATTTGATACATGCAGTTGTGCTCTTCTAATTTATGTTTTCGCATTTCATACAGTAACATATTAATATCTTATTGATATCCACAAAATCGTACAGTATTGGGTTACTTTGCAACATAGCAACCATTACTGCACAGGAACGTATTAGCTACCATAATATTTTATTTTTAATAAGCATCAATTACCACAGTTATTAATGTGACATTGATTAATGTCACTTCTATTAAAATCAAACTTCGGATGAAATGCGAAAAGTAGTATGCGCAATCTCTTTAAAAAAGTGTTCTCTAAACTCGTATGGCATTTTAAACTACTCGCTCGTACTCAAACAAGCCATACTCACTTTTCTAAACTCGTTGCGTAATATAGTATTATTTCATTTAATGACCTTTGCTTTTTAAATACTGTTTCTTTTTTTATTGTTTTGAAAATTATTTCTCGACCAACTAGTATACCAATACTACTAGAAAAGAAAACAAACTTATATCCAGCAAAAGTATATTTAAAGTACTTGCTTGACATTTCGCGAAACGGATTGCTCGTTTATCAAAAGAAGTTTTCTTTTTCATACTATTTGAGGAACAAGTCAAAAGTTTTCATGGACGAAAACCCTTATTTTGATTAATTCTTTTTTTAAATTGAATTGCATATTTGTAAATAAAAGCAGCGTCGACAGAGCTCACCAAGTTCCAAACGGCTGTTAAGTACAACGCATTTGCCTGGCTATCGATCCGTCATAGACTCCGCCCTTCTGACCCAGAACTAGCATCCTCGTGTCATCCATCCTACATTGTTCTTATATGTACAACAGAAACATTATGACACATCATATGACGTCCATTAGTTATTGTTCTAATACGACACATTTGTAGGTTAATCAGGATTCCTGGTTAAAAAAATTGCAAATGAAGTTCCTTAAGTGGGGAAGCGGAAATTAAAAAAGTTGTAACAAAACAAGAGGGTTCACTTAATCTCGTATGAAATTGTTTTTTTAAGCCTCCTTGGGAATTAAGTTTCATCCTGCGTCTTCGTTTCGTTTCGGTCTTCATGAAGTTGCTTGAACATTTCAAGTGGTTTTCATTTCACAATTTTTACAATTTTACGTAAGTTGTTTAGTAAAATATATAGCATACTACAAATTACAATTGACTGACAAAATTATGGATGAATTAATAAACAAATTTGTATGATGAAAGAACTTCTTGATCAAGAGAGCCAGGGAGAAGATATGAATTAATGAGAAATTCAGATTAATATGTCACATAAAAAGCTTACTTTGTATGCCAAAATTTGAAATCTAAAAGTCAAATTAACAAAAGGACTGTTTCATAGATTTTTTGCAGCTTGGCAAGGATATGTGTAATACGATTTTCTTACTTCTAAGAAGTTTTAACTCTTTTACTGCAATTGTGAGTGAGAATATTACAATTTCCGAGTTCTTGGGTTATTACTACGATTTTATTTTTTATTTTACACTGAATGTCGGGGAACAATTTGAATTACTTGCTACAATCTCGTTACGCAGATGCCACATCAATTACGAGAAACTTAAGACTCTCTCAAATGACTTTTACTTTGATATTTTTCATTTCTAACCATCTTGTTTTCCTGCAATAAACTTATGCAAGTCACAACTTAGGAATGAAAATTCCGGGAAATAATTGGAATAAGTTAAACTTAAAATCAGTCAGATTTAAATTAGCAGAAATTAAGGTCCGGTTTCGTAAATTACACAATTGTTACTATGGCAAATAACTAAAGATTAAATTTAATTTGCATTTATGTAACCAGGCCCAAATATGATTAATTCATCCCAACGTTCTACTTTTAGGTGTCCCTTAACTTAGGAATGGTGTGTTAATCACAACGATTTTATTATTTACTATAAATGTACAAATTTATATTTACAACTGTTTCCGTTTGCGTGATTCTGGGATTAGTTAGACAAAATTCTACGGGGTGAAAACAAATTTTGAACTGATGGGACACCGCCCGCAACTAATCCGCGCACAAAGGAGTAATTTAATAGTTTCCGTTGGAGAGGGCATCAAACATGTGTTGATTGAGAACCGGATGTGTTTTAGTGTGGTAACAACAGGCACCCTTGTTCATCAAGCGCTTATAAAGCTTCGATTAGCTAAGGCAAAATATAGTTTTAGTAATAAAATAAATAAAAAATGATCTTCTAATGTAATTATTATCAATCTTTAATTTTATACTGAATAAATATATTTGAATAATTTATAAACGTAAGAAATCTTCCTGGTATTCTTATCTCTATATTTGCGACATAAATTCGTGAATCATCCAAATGTTTTTCTACTTGAACTCATTGTTGAAGCAATTACGAAGCTATTTTTGGTGAAATTCTGTTCTCTAAGGCCAAGTTTTGCAATCGTGGAATAATGAAAAGAATAACTATTTGTCGAGTGTCTTATGTTTTGTGTTTTTTCAAATTACACATTAACAAATTCCATTGAAATATAGAGTTTATCAACATACCAGTCCCATATCTTCCATCTTTTTTTCACATGGCTTATCAAAACACAACCTTGGTTTATTTAGTATTCTTTGATTAAAAAGTGCTGAAAATTCTTTATGATGTTGTCACTTCTAGGATTCGTGTGCCTCAAAGTATGTTTATCCACATTATATTTTTCATATTCCAAGCAATGCATATTTCCAAGTGGCAAGAAACTTACTTTGGTATTTTAATCCTTTATCTGATGCTTGGCCTTCTGTATTAATCAAATATATGCTAATGTCGCGTATGTATATGCAAGTAAGGCCGTGCTTTGTTTTAGTTATTCCGTGGGTCCGTTCACCGTTACGCGGAATAAAGTCAACGATTTATTACTTCGTGGAACGCTTCAGAAACCTAAAACGATTTATTTATAATACAAAGCAATTAAGAGTGGAAGTAATTGGCAATTTTTGTTTTAGATTTGAAGAGGGCTCATAAAAATAAAAATAAAAAAGCAAGGAAGCCATTGCCCTAGAAATTAATTCTCGATTTTTTATCTCCAAGTGTTTCTTTCTAGTTTTTATTTAATATACATGTCTTAAGCTTGCACAAATTTATTTTTGATCAACTTATTACTTGTCTTTCTAAAACTATTAAAGAGAGCACTCAGCTGAAACTTTGCAACCTGATATATAATTAGTGTTCAAGTTATCAAAGCGCTGTTATCTGCGTAACAGCCCTCGTTGTCAAGAATTGGTAAGTAACATAATTTGAGCAGTTTTTTTGTGATCTCATACACTTATTTGCATCACACTAAAAATTGTCGATATATTCAAATGAGGTGTTATACAAGTATACTTAAGATAACTGATGAAAGTTATCTTAACATCATAAGCCTGAATATCAGATGGTTACAGTAATTTTAGATTTTAGGCACAATGAATGAAATGTTGAATCCCAAACGACGATATTACAATTATGAACAAATAGTAGACGAAGAACGAAATAAATACAGTTACAAAAGTGTTTTATTACAGCATTGTTAGAACGAGTGGTTCACAAACGTCCTTGTCAACGTTTACATGACGTAAGCCTTTATAAATTTTATGATACAGCGACAATTTCTACTCTTCAGATCATCTAGTGACCTTGATCTTACAGGATTCAATAATAGTTAAAAATTTACAAAGTAAATTCCTGTTCAGGACAACGCAAATGCATTTTAAACACAAAATTATTATGTAGACTCACACAGGTTTCAAGGATTTAATTTAAAGTGAAGCTTATCTTAGGAAATTTATTTAATTTATTTGATTAGTTCAAAATCTCGACAATCTTACAATAGTTCGGTTTTTCCCCATATAAATTGCTACCGATTCTTCCCAGAAACAATTTCAACTCATCTTTTCTTAACCCTTAACCACTGATGTGGAGTCTCACAGACTCCGTTGAACGTTTGACATTTTGCCCTACTCCAAATTTTAACTGTAATAGCACGCCATCTTTAGTATCTTGCTATTTAGTGCCAGTCTAGCAGCTAACGCGTATAGGACATTTTTAAATAAACGTGTAGATTTCTGCAAGCACATTTAGCAGCAAGAAAGTCTCTTAGACTCCACATCAGTAAGAGCGTAACATTTGATTTTTTATGCTATTTTTTAAAAATGGTTCTTTTAGGAATAGCAAAATGAACTCTAAACAAAGTACATCTGAACGAACAGTCAGGGCGTTGGATGATGATTTTGAGGAAGTTGCTCTTCGTTGGTATGAGGAAATTGAGAGCGATTTGAGTGAAGCTGAACACGAGACGAATTTATTGTTAGTGAGCATGACACAAATTCAGAAGAATCAGATAGATGTGAGTGAGGAAACCCAATCCATTGATGATAAAGAAAATGTGGAACCAGAAGAAAGGAGTGTGAGGAAATACGCTTACGGCAAAAATCGTTTTAAATGGTCACTAACTCCACCATCAAGATCAGTAAGAACACCTCAACATAATATCATAAAACTTCCCTCATTGCGTGGTGCAACTTCTGCACCTGAATATGCAAGCTCAGAAGAAATTTGGAATAAGTTATTTGACAATGACATGATCTCTCTGGTAGTGTAATGGACCAATATAAACTAAGAAGAACAGCAGAAACATACAAAAATGAGAAAAGAAGTGAAGCAAAAGATACAGATGCCACGGAAATAAGAGCTCTCATTGGCCATTTGATATATGCAGCAGTTTTCAAATGTAATCATGAAGATGCTTCCTTGCAGTTTGCAACGGACGGCACTGGACGAAATATATTTCGAGTAGTTATGAGTGAGGAAAGATTCCTTATGTTGCTGACACATTTGAGATTCGACAACCCTGACGATCGAAATGAGAGGAAGAAAACAGACCCTACAGCTGCAATAAATGAGATTTTTAATAAATTCATTACAAATTCTCAATCCTTTATTCAATCGGCTAATGTGCCTGTATAGATGAAATGTTAGTCGGCTTCCGTGGTCGGTGTCATATTAAAATGTATATATCAAGTAAGCCAGAGAAGTATGGTATCAAAGTGATGATGCTCACTGATGCTAGAACCGGCTATGCTTTTAATGATGGCATAAACTTGTCAGCTTCACAAAAAGAAAATTGGAGTATACCCACTCAAGCTGTGATGCGTTTGGCAGAGCCAATTTACGGTTCCAATCGTAATATAACCGCAGACAATTGGTTCTCGTCTCTACAAGTGATTGACGAATTGAAGAAACAAAAACTTACTTATGTTGGCACCTTGAAAAAAATAAAGTGAAAGGGAGATTCCACTACAGTTTTTAGGAAAATCTAGGCAAACCGGTTCGAGCATATATGGGTTTACTGTAGATGTGACGTTATCCGAGGGAAAATTTGTTATTAGTCTCTTCTATGCATCACTCCATATCCGAGGATACTAGAAGTGAAAAGCCTGAAATTATAGATTATTACAACTCAAAAGGTGGAGTTGACTCCATGGTTGAAAAATGTGCAATATACGGCTCAGGTCGCCGAACACCAAGGTGGAGTATGGCCATATTTTATAGAATTGTAGACATATCAACCGTAAATGCTTATATTTTGTACAATTCTCACAAAAAGAATCCGCCTTTGTCACCTTCATGAAGGAGTTGGCAAAATCGTTGATTACACCCGACATGAAAAACAGACTCAGAAACGTTAGAAATACGGATGATAATCAGTCGAATTCTGAAGATTGAGGAGCCTATAGATGAAGAAATCGTCTTAGAAAAGAGAAAATACTGTTATCTCTGCCCATCAAAATTGCATCGAAAAACGAAATATATTTGCTTTGCATGCTACAAATCAGTCTGCCTTGAATGCGCTAGAAAATTTTGCAAAAACGCTTTGCACGAATTTTTGTGTTAAGAAATATAACACCCTTTACTTCATATTTCTTTTGTTTGAAATTTAATTAACTTGTTTGTGACATATTATACTTTAGTTGTTTCATTCTATTATAAACAATGTGCATAATGTAAATGAATGATATTTTGTTGCTTACACATATATAAAAAAATATACATCAGTGTGCTGATTTGATTTTTGATATTTAACATTAAGACTATATTTTGAAACCCTTAAATTTAAATTACCTGCGTTTAGTTTATATTTATTTTGGTTTGTATATTGTAATTATCCTTGTTAATTAGTAAGAGTCTATCAGACTCCACCTCAGCGGTTAAGCACAAAAATTCTACGTCAGTAGCTAGGGGTTAATCTTAAATCCATAAATTTACTTACATAAGCATAATAAAAGCTTATGGCACATCCCTAATTCTTTCAATTTGTTTAATGCTTGTCTTATTACGCGCTTTTAAAGACGTAAACTTCTTAGTTTTTATTTAATGCATGGGCGTAACGTACACATCGGGTACTTTTTTAATTATAAATTGTATAGAATTTTTAGGAAGAAATTTGTTTATGTTCGCTCTTGATGTAAAACGTTTTATATTAACCTTATTTTCTAGGAAAATAGGGATGTGTATCACGTGTATTGAAAATTATGAATCATTCACACCGAATAGACCATATGATTTGAATAATTGAACGGACAATTTTAATTGCAAATACGCGAATATTCATGCACTATCTGTCAGTGAATCACGTGGAAAAGCCGCAAGTGTTGGTTGATTGATTGCTACATATCAAAATCAGCTTGTGTATGTATCTCCGGAGACAGGTCACATATATAATGAAAATGAGTTATTCAAATTTAAAATAAAACGTAAATAAATTTTATTTCATTGTTGAATGTTCCCATTTCATACTCATTGAAGCAAATAAAAGGATAATTGTGGTAAAGGTATACAATATTTATACAAATTTCTATGACAGCCGTTTGCACGCACGATGGTCGATACAAGGGAGGAAATTCTTTGAAGTAAATGAAACAACCAGCTGTAGGGATACGCGTGAACCGTGATTGTTCAGTCGAAAGAACCATTAAAAGTGAACAAGGAAGGGGAAGCCTTCAAGTTAATCTTCAAAATTATGAAGCAATAAGCCAGTATCTGACGTTGCTTCAATTTATTTCAAAATATAAAAACTGAGTGTGTGAAACAAGATATGTGTGTTTTTCGAAAAGGATGGGCTGTAAGACTCAGAAATATTTTTAACTTTAGAACTGAAAGTCTTTCTTGAAGTCAATAGTTATTCTATGGAAATATTATGTATAGTGACGATTGTAAAATATCTACAGGGAAAAATTCTGGAAGGTACATAGTTAGAGCGAAGAACATACAAGATACTGTGAATATTTATAGCCAGTTGCATAATAAATAGAAGCACAAGGATTCATTCAGTGTTCATAGAGGATTAAAGACACATATCGTCGGCTAAACGTGGAAATCTACTAAGACCAATTTTTACAGGTTTTGGGTATTTCGAACAACTGTATTGTGAAATGAATTTTCCGTTATGTGATCATATCACTTATATCACTAAAATGTCGATAATTGTATGCTATGTCTCAGTGACAATAAACTGATAGCGTACCTACAACCCTAAGACCTAAGACCCATGTATTAACCATATTTACTTTAGAATGCCATTGAGAATATGACAGGTTTCTGAAGTTTTTATGTTCTCCTATAAAATCTGCAAAATTGGACTTAGCAGTATTACACGTTTAGCCGACGATATACCAAAGTATATAATCGGATTCCATTGAATAAAATTGAATATGTTTTTACAAGACTATATCCAAGCCGTATCTTCTTCATAGATTCCTTGTAATCTAAATTTACGCACTATCAAACGAGTTTATATTTCATTTCTTCGAAAAGTAATTCTCAAGTTACCTTGCACACTTCATGGAGATTTCATCCCTAAATCTGACCATCATACATCTCGACCCGTTGAACGTTTTGTAACCGTCGTAATTTTAAATATCCAATTTAAAAGTAACGTTTTTTTTTCTAGGAAAAAGGGTAGAACCCGACCGTAAAGGAAACTAAATCGTATAGAGCGTGCTGAAAACGCGGTAATGAAGGAATGTGAAATAGTCCGAGAATAAATATCCCCTAAAGTAAGCCGCCTACAAAAACCGCACCTTACAGGTCTCCAAATCACGTACGGAGTACATCTGCTTCGATACCTCTTCTTCCTCCACCTCTTTTACGTTCTTCCCGACCACTCAGCAGAACGGCAATAAATTCCATTTGGACTCTATTTCGTCGCTCGAGGAAGGAATTTCGGGTGGCGACAAAAAATACGAGGACGTGATAAAATGCCGCTAAAATATTCCGGTAACGTTTAAAACGAGATCTTTGATTCCGTCGAGCGTAACAATATTTTATCCCGCCACTAAGTAACTCGACTGTCTAACGTCGTTTTGTCGCCTTTTTCATTCTATTTCACTCGGAGAGGAAACTTGATCAAAATAAATTACAACTTAAAATAATTCAATTGATTTTTCAGTTAATTATATGTGTTGATAATTAAATTTACAGTTTTAAAAATAACAAAGAAATTGACAGTTAAGAACTGCTTTGATAAATAATAAATAATATTTGATAAATAAAGGTAGAGTGGAACCCTGATTATCAATTAAATTAAAATAATCGTTTGTTGGGTACATCAACATTCGTCATTCGTCAAAAATCACAATCGGTCAATTCTGCTGAATGATGGTCTAAGTTTTTAATTATGAAGCTTAATAATCGAACATCAAATTGTAGCTTACTGAATATAATAATTAATATGAAATAGGCGTTGTCATTATATACCCAGAAATTTAACTTCACCAAGGGGTTGAAAATCGTCCCATCTAAGACCCGAGCACAAAGAGAACGCGAGCAGAAGTTAAATTACAGCAACCCGACGTGCGTTCATAATTCACGAAATACTCATAATCTTAGTTTCCGTTCTGTATGTGCGTACTGCGTTAAATTATTCCCTTCCAAACTACAATTTCATTCCAACTTGGACCTAGTGAATGCGTCAATAATGTCTTTTTTCACCTGCTTAATTGGACTGGCTTTTCGATTGGTTCGCTTGGCGAGAGCAATGGAGAAAGGACGCGGGTGGTGTAGTCATCAATCGAGGGGCCGAAGCCGGAAAGATAATGGAAGTCACAATGTCGTCAAGGAGAGAGGGTGGGCCGGTTACAAATTGCCCCGAGTCCGGGGGCAAGTATTACAGAATCTCTTTCCGTGCCGCTCGTTTAACTTTGGTGACGTAACATGTGCGTTATTGGAGGAAACAAATTACTTTCATGCAACTAATAAAAGAACTGAAACTCTAGTCTTTATTGAATATTTAGAAAATGCAAAATATTCGATTAGATTTAGAAAAAAAAACAAGAAATATTATCTCAAAAGTAACGGTATAAGATCCTTAAAAAAAACAGTAAAATTTGTAATTGCGAGAGCGTTCCTTTAATGTCATCTTTTATCTTCCTAGCTATGAAGGAAAACTCGCAGGGCTACAAAAAAAAATTTATACGTATTTACCGTCTTCATTTTGTCCAGCGAGGCACGACTTGTTTCATAATGTCCAAAAATAATTTGTTTGAGCATCAAAAAACGACATAAACTTCAACTCATCATCTAAGGATAATCTTTGGCCCTTGGGTCTCTCTCAGATGTACGAACAAAAAAATTCCGCACTAAATCTGGGCTGTAGGGTCGGTGAATTCATAGCTTGTGAACCCTGCATTTTTCATGCAAAAGGTTTGGTTCTTCATTTAATTCGATTATTTCTCTCTATAAACCCTTCCATTAATTGTGGATCCTTTTTTCCACATATTCAATAAGTAAAATTCTTTCAAAGCCCCAAAAATGTTCGCCATCAACTTTCCAGAAGATAGCTAAGTTTTCGCCGGGGGAGAACCTTTATAAATTCAATCCATCGACTCCTACTTCATGAGAAGACTCCAATAGCCTTGTCGCATGTGAAAATTCGCAAAAAATAACTATCATCGTTCTCTAAAATGGTCAAATGTTCTTGGCAAATTTTTTCCTCGCCAGTTTCTGCTCTAGTGTAAGGAGTTTTAGGATCCATCGTGCAGAAACTTTAAATTTTAAATATAATATAATACAAATATAGAAAATAGAAAGAAGTACTGGGATTTATAGCGTCGATCTCAATTTCGAAGTAATTAAGTCCGGGAGGGTTAAAAGCGATCAGGATGCGACACTTATATGTCATTAGGACTCTGGGTCGCGTGTTCTAAACGAACGAATTTAAGTCGCAAAAAGTGTCTCGCTGTCCGAAACAAAATGTGCCATGAGTAACGAGTTTCCTTGAAAGAACGCAATACATCATCCGGAATTAACTCAGAGCGGGGGTCGCTTGTTTTGCGAGGCCCATGTGCCCGTCCGAAGGAGTTTTTATTAAGTTAAGGCCGGGCGGCTCGCTCGTGAAATCAAGAATTTCTTTTCATAACGAGACACTTGAAAAAAGTTGGGAAATTGTTAACGAGAGCCGGGAATAATAAAGCGAGGGAAAGTTTCGGCCCTAATTGAACAAATAATATTTCGCCGGCGGGGGCGGACGTGTTTGATGTTCGTCAAATGGAAGTCCCTCTTTTATTTGTTAATTTGGTCCGCGTAGAACCGACCGCGTGTGGAAGATTTTTATCCACTTTGAGATCGCGATTTTACGATCTATGCTCCGTAGTATAAAAGGATGTGGTTCATTCCGCCGTGAATAATGCCACTTCTGTGAGCTTTACATCAAAGCGAACTACCGCGTTTGTTTGTTTGGATTTGTAACATAGAATAGTTCCAAAGAGATATGATGTAGTAGGATCATTGGTTGGGGACAGGACATCATGCATCGAAGAGTATTCAATGCACATTCATTTGCCATAAATATCACAAATACTCACCACATTAATCCTCTATATGTATAAAACTTCTCCATAAGATATCCTAACATTTTGAAGGATTGTTTTTTTATGATTTATGTTGCAAATAGATTGCCGTTTCTCTGATCTAATTTGCCTTCTTTCTTTAGGTGTTTAGTATTCATTGTAGTTTTACTATTTGTCCATCCATTGTATAATTTCATATTTTCTCTGGCCAGTGCATTTCCTCCATTCTTCTGCTCAATTTTTTAGACTGTTATGTTTTCGATTATCTCCTCATTTGTCTCTAAATTTTTGTCCTTCTCTAGCAAATTTTTCAAATATTTGTCCTGTATCGATATGGTATTAAAATTATATCACATTTAGGTATGGCTTTGGCGGTTTCCAAACCTCCCTGGCTTTGATTTTTCCAATTACTCGTTCATATTTCTTTAGTAACATTTAACTATTTGTCATAACTAGAGACAGGATTTTAGGTAAAATATCTTTCTTTTGTTTTAAAGTTTGTAGAGATTTTAAAATATCTCTTCGTTTCATTAGTAGTAGAGTCAAATTTTATATATATTTAAATTTTTTTTCCATACAAGAAGTAAAGCAAGGTATTTTACCTAAAATTCGGACTCTAGTCATAACCTTCTTCTTTAGCAAGCCAAGATGATTAGATCGTTCATTTTTGGATTTTCTTCTAGAACTTCAAATACCACTGCTTGTAAAACATTGTCAGCTAACCATATTTGTTATTATTGCTGTACTTTCTATTTAGTTTTAGAATTCTAAGGCGAAGCTATAAAATTATTATATTTTTTACAAATGAATAACAGACTCAATTATAAAGAGAATTTAGAATTTAAGTATATTTAACCACAGTTATTCAATACTGACATATATTTATATGAGCGTGTTTTAGTGCAAACACGCGATCGCATTGTATATAACGTCTCAGACGACTATAATACGCGCTGTAACACTAAGTAAAATTAAGGTAAACGTTTTTGTTAATTCGTGAAGACAGAATTGAGATCGTGCTTTGGTAATAATAAAATCTGTGTCAACTACGAGTGAGGAGTGAGGAGTGAATCTGTTTATTTTTGTCGAATTACGTGCGGTGTAACTTCGTACTAACTTCCTCATAATAAACTTACAAGTTTCTGTTTACTGGCAATATCAAGAGAATCGTTGAACAAACAAATTTCTTGAAAGTAATGGAATAAATATCCTCTGTTTGTTATATTCTGTTCCTAAATCAATTTTAATTCTGTTTAAAGTTTCATAGAATTTTCATCTACTAATATTTTCACGGTAAGGAGCATTAAATAGAGAGTTTTCGCAATTTGTATGTTATAATAACGTTTACGGTAAATGCAACAGAACTAGTAAAGCACGTACTCGTAGCATTTGGCGTAAATGTTATCATAACGTACAGGCTTAGTTTTATCAGTGTAAAGCTTTAATATTTATGCATTACATACACGGAGAAAAAAAGATTAATGAAAAGTAATAGAATTGTCGTACAGAAACTCACGCAATTATTTGACAAAGAACTGTGTAAATATCTCATACAATTTGTTTCTGGAGCTATTTGTACGACCATTGTTACTTGTTACATTCTTTTTTCTCCGTGAAATTTCAACGAATTTGAAAAAAAAAAACATTTTATAAAAACGTCCCCAAAGACACTAGAGATTTTAGTTATTATAAATTCAGTTTTGAGGAAATAAAACTGAGGTTATAAATGAAAGTATACAATAATTTAATTTCACTTTTAGAATCATGTAATATGGACGATTTATGGAATTTTTCTGTTCTTTTTTTTTGAAAGAAGAAATATGTTCGTTCATTTGTTATCGCAAAACGATTATACTGTCCTGTGGTATGTGTTTTAATTAAATCATTAAAACAATAAAAATTATTGTTAACTCTTTAACTGTTGAGTTTGGGGGTAAGATAGCATTATTAGATATAAGGAGTCCCTATAACTTGAAACATTTTCATTTCATTGCATTTAAACACACTTGACTTTCTTTAATTAGCCTTGGCCTTGCAGTTCTTAATGAGAAAAAAGTAAACTAAGTTATATGTTTGTGGGGGTACCTTTTCAGTAGTTTTCAAAAAAAGCACAATGTTGAAAAAACATTCTAAAAGATTTCATCAATCGAACCCTAACAATAAATAATAAATTATCTTAAACGGACACTAAAATTGGCACTAACGCTCTACGTTTCACTATCGCTTGATAGCTTCGTCAGGAGTGAAACGTTGAGCGTCAGTGCCAATTTTAGTGTCCGTTTAAGATAATTTATTACACAATTTCACCGGACAAGAATCTACCTTAATTAACCTAATAATAAAGTTACAACTTGTTTAAAAAATTAGCCACCTGTATATAATTAATTAAAACACGAATCATTAGTTATCGGCGGTCACGGTCAAACCACATATTCGAAACAATTTATACGAATACGTGCAGATCAGAGCGTAGCGAAACATTTTCTATTCAATGAGAGTACGAATTCCTTCTCTATGATAATCAGTATGTAAGTACTCGAATTACCAACTATTGAAAGTGAAACAAACGATTGGATTTTATTGTTACCGAGTGAACTAAATAGACTCTTATCCTTCGTTTCTATTCCCAAGCTATCGAGACGCCTTCGTAAATATTAGATGCGGCTTTGGAATTTGTAATCCATCCTGAGCCTCTATTTCGTTTCTGACGGTAAAACTTAGCTGACCTGACGTTTATAGAAATATTTAATGCGGGGGCATTCACCGAACAAAATCTCCAGGGCACGAGGAAAATATATTTTCTCTATTTTCTTTAATAGCCCCTACGATAACCGCTACATTTAATATTTCATGTAAAACTAAAACAAAATTTTGAATATTTTAATATCAGCAACGTATATATCCCATACATGTTTAATGTACCTAAATATGTACCAAAATATTCAACAATTTCTTCCAGGTGAATTCTTTTAACCATCATATTGAGACCTAGCATATGAAATCAACTTGAATCGATTTTGGCCAGTTTGAATAATTTTACCAAAATATGACACGAAATAAAAAATTTAATTACTTCTGAGAGAGCATTGAGAAAATTTCAGATTGAAACTTTTCGTTGATAAACACATCCAGCCATAAAATTTTCTCTTCAATTTATTTTCGTGTTTGTTTGACATCTTCGGCTTTCTCGATCTCTCCCACGCACCTGTTTCTTAGCCGCGCCCTTAAATCGGATTAAACTGAGATGAAATTTTCTCCTCGGTTTAGCGTCACTGAATTATAAGAAAGAGCGCTCTTTAATTAATTTTTTTCTTGTTTTAGACAAAAAGTCGTTATGGGGAACGTGCTTGTGTCGCATTCCGCCGCCTTAAAAGACACAGGACCGAATTATGGTAATGCATCGGTGGTGCGAGCGACTTTTATTGCTTCGTTAATGAGTTAACCGAGCATGGACGTGGTTTAAATGCGAACGAAATTAGAAACAGCGGAAACAGAGAATTGATACGATCAGATGCCTTTACTTTAAACGAGGTATTCGAGAATTCTTGGCAGTAGAAAGAAGATCGAATCGTTGCAAGGAAGGAAATTAGTAATATTCGTAGTGTACTGTCTCCAAATGCCAGACGAGATGTTTAGTTATCTCAAATCACGTCAGAGTTCTTTGGGCTGCATTCCTTCTAGTAATTTATGTTAATTGTGTCTATTAATATAATGAACATTAGTATGATATAACATTAAACCAAACAAATCTCGAGTTTCTAAGTTGAGACTTTATGCGAATAGAATAGAATACCTTCAGGAATATTTCAGAACGAATTTCAAAATCAGAAGCAGCTCATAAGAAATTACTATGGCAAAAAAATCAAATAGGGACGGAAATATTTGGGCGCGAATTTTAAACATGAAAGTTTATAAACAAAATCATTTTTACTTATTATTAGTATTAAACATTAAATCGGGATGATACAATTCTTAACGACAAAATACAATTTTTCTCCAAGAAAAGCTTGAAAATTGATGAATTGACAACACTGTCTGAAATGGCCTAAAGTACAGTATTCACTGAAGTAAACAATATTCAAAAATGAAAAAACTGCTCAAAAATATGTCGCTCCACCAACTTGTTCATTGCATGAGCGATTCCAAGCCCTTTATAATTCGGTTTTGTTTATTTTGGCGAATACTGTATGTAGGATATATTTTAATTTATTTGACAGTTAAGTAAAAGTAAAATAATAGTTATTTGTTATACTAGTCAGTAAAATTGATTTTTATTGATGAGTGAAAATGCTTAATTCACGAGTCGATAATTAAATTTTACCGTCGTGTGTAACATTCTATTTTTTTATAGCGAATTAAAGACAAAATTTAAATCAATTTTGCAGAAAAATAAAAAGATCAATCATGTGTCAAAACCACGTTGTATGATCATGATCCAAGTAACTAGTGTGGGTTGTTGCTATGGTTAAGTTGTAATATGTATTCAAAGAACAAAATTAAAGTATTTTATCTACTCTTGCTGTTAAAGTGTTACTTTATCCACCCTTGCTGTTAAAATTCCATTTTATCGACAGTTTTGAGTTGGACAAAGCACACTTTAACGTTGGTATAAAAAAATAAAACTGTTTAGCTTAGAAAAATGTTTATTTTTTTTAATTAATATTGATAATGTTTTAATATTTAAATATTTTTCAGTTTCATTTAAAGCTAAAAATGCTAAATCATGTCACTTATTTGGTTTCTCTAATTATCATAATTATCATGAGTAAATAAAATGCAGACTAAATTTCTTTGGCTTCCGCTTTTTTCGCTTGTGTCCCGCATATGAGTTGTTTCCCGTAAATTAAGTTTTTAGAATTAGCAACCCTAATTAGGAAACATTCAAGAGCAGCTGAAACACTCGATGAGCTTGCAGTTCAATTAGGGGAATCATAATTAAATATTGGTCATTGGTAGTACAATTTTAAGTTTCCGAAAAATGTATTCTGAAAGAGGATTTTGATTTATAAGTTGCTTAACTAATATTTTTTACGTTTCCTTCTTTCTTTGTAGCTTAAATGAATATAAATAAGTGCTTTCGAAAATAGAAACTTCAAAAATATAATTTTAGAATTTATTTCTAATTATAAAAGGTGATATCATATTCAAACTATTTTAATCGCCCAGTTTTGTGCAGCCAAAATTAAATTTTAATTCTAGATTTTGAAATGAGTCGTTATTTCATGATGGCGACAATTATCATATTAGTTATCGTAATCAGACATTAGCTATTTTGAAAATTATTATGGATAGTCATCCTAAGAAAATTATTCTATTATAATTTATACTAAAACAAAACTAATTATTCCCATAAGACCACAATAACAGGTCATCTCGACTCAGTAAGCTTCTCACTTGGTCTTCATTAACGTCGACACCCCAATCTTCCTTTTTTCTTCTTCGACGCCAAAAATCCCCGACATTAAGGTTGCGCCCGTACGCCATGAATACCAACAAGTGTAGACATTTCAGGCCCTCCGAAACGCAATTAAGTCCGGAGAAGATTACCTTTAGATTGTGTCGGATCCAAATATATGACGTCCCTAATAAATATTCACCGCTTAGTAAACTAATTTACCAACCGGCCGCGGCGATGAAAATTACGCAGGGACAGGGAGTATGGATTAAAAAAGCAAATTGGGTAGTGTCGAAAGGGAATTTGCTTTCGCCGGTAAAAGTTGTGAAGGAATCTTTTATTGTCTATATCAGTCTAACAACGTCCGAATTTGAGTTATTTTTTCGCGTTCAGGTAGGATATGTGATTATGTGAGTTCTTTTTCAAAATTAAATTCCTCCATCTCAGTTCCCTTCTTTTTGTATTAAAGAGGAAGACTTAAACTTTATAGATTTTCAGAGCTACCGAGAAAAAATATTAACATCACGTTTAGCGGAGTTAAATTTAGAGATGCACCGTAGACTTCATGCAGTAGTTTGCTGAGGATATGGGCGTAGAATTTGACTATGTAAAACGGAATGCCTGTATCTATCATGCTCAATCATATGAATATTCAGCGGCAAGCATTTAAAATAGCATGTTGCAGTCAATCCTTTTCAATGCCATAGGGTCACAAAATGCCGAGCATTTTAATTGAGCATGATAATATAGTTCATTCCAGAAAAATCGAGTACATTGAGAAAAGTCAAGAATGCGAAATCTGTCGTCTTTCGATTTATAATTTTTATATTTCAAAAAGGTTTTATTTGACAACAAAAATAAAAATTTGTTACAAATTATAATGAATCAAAAAATATCTTATTGAAATATTGAGTACCATCGTTTCCAATCTTAATCTAATTGTATTTTGATTTAATGAATACTTTGTAATAGTGCCATTAGTTCCAATTACACTTAAGTCTTCGGAAGATAGAACACATTTTGAAACAAATTTGCATCTGGGCTTAACACTTCTCTCCATTTTTCAATTGCCCTCCAGAGTTTATTTTCGTTTTAAGGTCCAACATTTCTTTAATAATTTGTTTTACAAATAAGCCCCATATGTTCTCAATTGGAATTAAATCAGCACTATTTGATGACCAGGGTTGTTGTTGTTTGCAAACCATTTCCTAATCACGTGAGCCATGTGTACTGGGCAATCATCTCGTTGGTCATAAATTTGAGTAACCGAAGATAGCATAATAAATATTGTTCAAAATATTTAGACAGTTTTCCGCATTAAAACGACCTTCTATGCGCCAAACTACACCTAGATCATGTACACCTATCCAGGCCCAAACATCCTGGTCTGTTTTCAGGCATCATACATTTTATCTGAAACTCCTTGGTCGATAGACAAGTATGCAGTCAAAATGTGTAGACTGAAACGTCTTCAAATCTGAGAAAATAATATATTTCTCGCGCTAGCAGAGTTAGTTAACTCAAAACTTTTTATTGTGCGGCATACAGTCGATGATATGACCAGATAATTCAGGAGGGCTTCGTCTTGTTCAGCAGCAGTAGATAGATATTTTTGGGCGACTTGATCCTTCTTTTTTACTAACACTTCCATCTCCTTCCTATCTTTTCTTCGCCCTTTGAGCAGTGCTCTTCGCTAAATTATAATGTTAGGCTACAGTCCTTATTGACCAACCTTAATTTAGAGAGGATTTCACTTTCAGTTAGTCGCGACATCTGCCACTTCAACATCAAAAGTGACACTGATATAAACAAATTCGTAAAAATTATAACTACACGATACAATGCAGCCAAAACTAATTTCTTATACTTCAGACACAAGTTAGAAAAATAATTAACATACTGGGAGGTCTAAATTAAGTATTAAAAATAATTTCCTCCCTGTTTAAGCTTATTTTACGTTTTCTTTAAAACTCCGTAAGGTGATACTTTAAGTGCGTCAAGTCGAAAGAAAAAGAAAAAAATATGTATGCAGACGAGGGTCTTGCGACCACACGTGCAAACTTTCAACCAAAAATGAAAAACATCTGCTGCAGAAAAGGCTTCGATCGCTGCTTTTGGCTCTCGTAATTCACCGCACGAACAACTTTTGACTACATACTTCTCCTTATAAATATTTATGTGCGATATACACTTCGGAATAAGAAGAAGTTTATTTCTATACCACCGGTGGCAATATATTTCCGGGCGGGCATGATTAAGAACACTTGTTTACCAACAGAATAGTATTACCGCGACCGCTGCGTTTATTTATATTTATTTATGCGATGCGTCAGTAGGATACGTCTTGTCGTATTTTTAGAGAACGCTGGCATTCGGACTTAATAAAACTAGACTTGAATATGAGATTTGCTTTGTTGGAAGCTTGGTACCAGGCGGACCGTTCTTCATGGATTCTATTATTTGATTTTTGTTTGCAAACGTACTGAAGGCAAATAATGCTCACAGTAGTAATATAATGCAATGAAATGAAGTCATAGGAAGCGCATTAAATTTTCTGTCGACTGTTCAAATACATATTCAGAGCGAACTTTAGAACTCGGTTAATGACATACACCTAAATTACTAAAACCACATCATTAAATAGCAGCTTAATTATTTCAAAGTCGAACTACAGCTTCATTAAATTTTATAACAGAAAAAAATATTTGTTTTATAGCGAACGTTAAAGTGTGCTTTGTCCAACTCAAAACAGTCGATAAAACGGAATTTTAATAGCAAGGGTAGATAAAGTATCACTTTAACAGCAAGGGTAGATAAAGTACTTTAATTTTGTTATTTGAATTAATAAATATTACAACTTAACCATAGCAACAACCCACACTAGTTACTGGGATCATGATCGTACAACGCGATTTCGACACATTTTTTTTATTTTTCTACGAAATTGTTTAAATTTTGTCTTCAACGTTCGCTATGAAAAATAGAATGTTACACACGACGGTAAAATTTAATTATCGACTCGTAAAAATTAATTAAATTTCACTCAACGATAAAAATCGATTTTACCGTCTTGTATAACAAATAATTATTATTACAGATTGTCAGTTTTTTAAAAGTTTGTAAATTACTGTTTTTATTTGTTCTAATTTTTATACATCCAGAGAATGTATACGTGATTAATTGTATATGTTTACTAACATTGCCTTTTATTATAATGAGTTATAAATTAAAAATTTCAAAATGCCACTAAGGAATAATATTTTATTAAAAGTTATTTCGGAAATTTTTGTCTGTCAAAGACTTTTAGATACAACTCAAATAAAGACAGGCGCCTAGAATTAAAAATTCTTTTGGACACACATTGATTCAAACTCTTATATATTTCGATGCTCATTTAAATTCGAATTGAAAATTTTTTTGCGTCGCCTATCAGAATATTTTCCGTAGTATCATGTTTAAATACCTTTATTTGTAACGAATTTTTTCGATTTTCGTTTCATTTTCCAGTTCCATTTTCAATGTTAATCATCAGTTTTCTTTTTATTTTGATATTATAAATTTTTCTATATCTTAATTAATTTATTATTATAGTTTTTGTTTATTGAAATACTCAGATAAAATCATACACTGTTATATATTTATTCTTACAAACAATCTTTTAATTAAACTCATTAATTACATATTCATATTTATATCGTACATAGGATTCAATAAAACAAACTTGACAAGTTATTTTACCATGAACTCCGTGTTTCTAAATGTAATATTTTGAACTTCCTGACACAAATTATGCGTATCTAATGCCTATCTCAGCAGAAAATGCCGAGCTCAATGAGTAATTAATTAAGGAAATTAGCAACAAAGAAACTGTCTTGTAACCTTTCACAGCAAGCATTAGTCACTTGCATGCATTTTATTTAAATGAATTCCAATGCTCTTACTTTAACTTACTTATTCAATTAAATGTTTTATTCTTTTCTTATTCATTTTCATATGTGTTTTACTTAAAAATGTTTTGGGTATGTTCATTCCTTTAATGGCCCACATTCTTCTGAACTTATTTTTCTAATAATAAATTGAAAGTATTTCAAATTCACTCGTTTAATCCTTTACTTCTTTAGAATTTTATGTTTGTTGCTCTGCCAAGAGTTAGTATCTTTGAAGATAAAAATAATTTCCTGCACAAAACTCTCAGGTCGTAAAACAATCTACAAAATATTTCCGAATGACGCTTTAAGAATTATTCGTTAGTATTAGGATACGCAAGTTGTGATTTGCTTTGAGATTTCTAATTTTTATCTTTTGTTAACAAATAACAGTGAACTTGAGAAATAGTTGACGTAATTACCCGTTTTCATAAACTAAAACTCGAACGGCTCTTTTTTATCCAAATTCTTCTCTATAAATCAAGCGAACACAAGGAACTGCAACTTGAAAAGACCGACAACAAAGGCACTTAAAAAGAAGAAGAACAGGTCACTTGCGGAGTGCCTCTGCGTCGAATCCAATTAGTAGAATTGGCATTAAACGAAGGCATCGAGCGCGGTGTCGAGAGCTGCACATGAACAATTAACTCGTTTGAATGCAGCATGCAGTTCGTATAAATTGACAGGAAGTGTCGAATAAATTGCCAGCTTTCTTTGTTTGCAAATTCGGAACAAGGTTGGACATGTCTGAGCGAACGTTGAGAGCTGCGCAACAATTGATGTCTTTGTAGGCAAAGGTGTGAACCCACAGATGCTCGCGTTTGCAATAAGGAACACCTGCCTATTACGA
Source organism: Serrognathus titanus (assembly GCA_039766575.1). NCBI lineage: Eukaryota > Metazoa > Arthropoda > Insecta > Coleoptera > Lucanidae > Serrognathus > Serrognathus titanus. The sequence goes on along the minus strand of CM077912.1, from coordinate 29,953,273 downwards.
AAACCTATTATCTTAATTGGTAAATTAAATGTATTAAACATTTACAACGAGTTTTATTTGTATATTCACCAGTAATATAAATAGCTGTCAATTAAAAACTCTAAAATACGAAGCGAGGACAAAATAATGAAACATAACTGACAAAGGACGACAAATGTAAACAAAATTTAAGAAGTAAGTGAACTGTAGAACACTAACTTTCTTCCATCTAGTGATCTTTTCAATACCAACTGCTCACACTTTATTATTTCTGTACAGTATTATTCACCCTCAAAGCGCGTCTATGCTTTCAGTTTGTGTGTAATATTTTGCCATTTCATTAGAACTTCAGGATGTCATGTAACGAATGTATTATAAAAGTTTAGGATTCTCTTTATCACCAAAAGATCATTAGAGGGCTTCAGATTATATCCCAAATTACCCTATTGCTTTACACAACCACAAACAGTCGTTAAGAAATTCCCTTTCGCCCATCACAACGACGGAAATATAAATATTAATGCATAATTTAATATCAGCCAAAAGGCAATAGCTCAAATTTTATGGACGTCGCAGCGAAGGGCTTGAATGAAAATTCCAGCGAGGTACATAACTCTTAAGTCAGCAGAAATGAAAGGGGCATCAACGCGATGGAGCCCGTGCCAACACCCCCGTTTATCCATCCACCAACCGCCGACCACCCTCCCGACATTTTAAGGTTAGAACGTGATCCATCGAGGCCGGGCGATCGATGCTACGTGAAAACTTCGAAACGCTCCTTGGCAAGCGTCCAGGGAATTCGACGACTTCGCCTTGTTTATTATAAATGCGCGCACATTTGTTCGAGAAAGCGATCAATTTAATGTGATGAACGACGTGTTTAATTTCAGTCGGCCTGAATTCTTCAGCAATAACTAATTAATCAGGGCACTTGCGCAATTATCACATCCGTGTAAATAAAGATAAAACCCTCAAAGCAAACACTGTGTTTGAAGAACAGATGTTTAAATCAGAAACAAGTGATCCTTAAATATTATAGTTAACTCCGATAAAAGGGTTGCTATTAAACTCTAAAACCAACAGTATTCTTTAAAAAAAAAGTATATATCTTGAAAAATAGAAAAAAATAGAACGTGTTCTATCTCTAAACCATATTAGTAGTTTTGAAATCCAAGAATTTCTTGTATTTATAGTAGAAATTGAATCAGATCTTATTCAAGAAAGAGAGAGGATCTAAAACGGCCTTAAGATTGGTGTGATCAGTTTCGTATCATTAAACACAATGAATTCGTCTATTTATCGTTTAACCTACGGAAGGTACGAGTCGATTATATTCAATAAACTGATTAAATATTTTTCTGAAAAGTGCACTTTTTATTGATGCATAATTTCGTTTTATTACCAATGACACTAAAGTGTAATGGCTAGATAGTTATAGTATTTTTTTTTGCAATAAGCTATACAAAGGACGTGCTATTAACCTTCTTAAAAATCTGTGACATTCTAAGTCAACTTTTTATGTTCAAATATTTTAATCATAGTGTCGATAAAATGGCTGTTATTTCTGCATTCGCATACGAATGCTGACCTTTTTTCTTCTTTGGTATGCTGATTCTTCGTCGCAAGAAACCAGTTCCTGGCAGTGGAAAAAATAATCGATTTTAAATATGAAAATAGAAACGCCTGTAGAAAGTTTATTTATAGAATGGTCAGTCGCAAACAGAAGGAGGAAACTCTCACTTCACCGGCTTACTTGTACGCTGACCGTTAAATTGGATTTTAATTGCAGAACTGCCTGGATATGCTTTATAATAATGAGTGAAAGAGGCTTACGAAACGCGGACCAGGACGTTGTTAAGTAATCGGATTTTAATGCGTACGCCTCTTCGGAAATCTAATTCTTGCAAGAGATAAATTATGGTTTTGATGAGAAATGATGGCAAAATTATGTTTCCTTTCTGAAGAAATTAAAAATGTCGCATTCGTTAATAACAAATTTGAAATGAATAAAGCTCTGAACACAATCATCAAAGAATTTTTCTCAATTTAAAAAATATTAACTTTAACAATTTTAGAATAAAATTGATAGACTATCTCTTAAATTGTACATTAGATTGTTATCCATAAACACAAATTACAATTTTCACCTTGTAATTATTATTTGTTTGCAGCCCACAATATGGCATCAGGAAAAGAACATTTTTGAGAGAAACGCTCAGGTGGAAGAATTCGTCCATACATGTTGGTAAAAACGTGTACCGAGGAGCTCACGGTGTCGGGAATACATCGGTGTTTAAATGTCATACACAAATTTGCGCCATTCTTTCTTGTTTATTGCCGTTAATTTAGCATCTTACCATGTTGTTCCTTTTCGTTCTAGAATTTTCTTTATTGCTTCGTCCCACGTTTCCCTCGGTCTTCCTCTTCCTCTTCTCATTTGTATCTTGGCCTCCCATACTTTTTTCACTGTTCGGATTTTCTTTATTCTTACCAGGTGTCCCCACCAACCCAGTTGTCACTGTTGGATAAATTCTTCGGTAGAGTTGACTCCTAGTTGGTTTCTTATTTGTTCATTTCTAAATCCATGTTCTTTGGTTACACCCAGTACTCTTCTAAGGTATTTCATTTCCACTGCTTGGATTTTACTACGTTGTTATCTTGTTAAAGTCCACGATTCGCAACCAAGAGTAAGTATAGGTTTATATATTGTGCTGTGTATCTGCAGTTTTGTTTTCCTTGATATTTCTTCTTTATTAATGAAACTCTTATTTATTGCGTAAAAGGTTTTAATTGAATTCTCTACTCTCTTATTAATTTCCATGTCTTGTTTTCCCGCCTTCTCTATTATTACACCTAGGTACTCAAAATGCTGTACATGATCCAATTGTTCGCCGTTTAGTTTTATATCCAGCTTCCGCTTTTCTTGAGTTACTGCCATTATTTTTGTTTTCCGTACATTTATCTTCATGGAGTATTCTTCCAGTACTTCTTTCCACACATTTATATTAGTTTGTAAATCTCTTTCAATTCTAGTCGTTATTACTACATCATCAGCAAAGGCGTATTCTGTTACTTCTATTCTTTGTAGTTTTCTGTGTCCGACGTGTAGATGCTTTACTTTTTCCCGACAGTTCTTAATTATGTCGTCCATGTAAATTGTGAAAAGTGTAGGACTCATTCCGCCGCCTTGTATTAGTCCGTCTGTCATTTCAAAAGTTTCAGATACTCTATTTTTGGTAATAACACAATTTGAGGTTCTCTTGTATAGGCTTCTTATTACTCTTATTAGTTTACTGCTCACTCCTCGCTGTGCTGGTATTTCCCAGACGATTTCCCGTGGTACTTTATCGAAAGCTTTCTCTAGATCAATAAAGGCGAAGTAAGCTTCTTCTCGTTTTAGTATCGTTTTGTCAATTATTTGTTTAATTGTAAAAATATAATCCTGTTTACTTCTTCCTTTTCTAAAGCCACTTTGTGATTCTGACTTTGTGATAGCCCTTAATTTCTCATCTATTATTAATTCGTACACCTTCATTACCATGTTTTAAAGTGTTATTCTTCTATAGTTGTTACAGTCTTTAGGAGCTCCACTCTTAAAAATTGGAACTATTAATTCTATTTCCCAATCTCTTGGTATTATTTCGTTCTTCCGTGCCTTATCCTTAGCAGGTATAAAGTATGTACGAAAATAATATTTTTTACGTCTAATACGTATCAGATATGTCAGGATAAAAATTTGCGGATGATATATTATATTTGCATTTTTTTCACTCTCTGTTTTCTCAACCAGTAGTCTGTTCTTGTTTCTAAGATTTCCCAGATAGTTTCTCTTCTAATTGTATCATACGCCTTCGTTATGTCTATAAAGCATAGATACATCTACTTGTTTTTCATATATAATATGTTCTTTTGTAAACACACTTTGTTCATCTTGTAATTTACTTTTTACGGCGGCGTCTCGTACTTCTTTTTATGTTATTTCATAGAATTTTTCTACAATGCACAGAAAACAGAAATGAGATTCTCCTTAAGGACTCCGCCCTCTAGACATGACAATAATAGGACCATAACCAGGTCGATACGTGCAAAAATATTCTCTCCATAGTTTTATATGAAATAACATCCACTAGCCTGTATCGCGTCCGTGAGACACCGGACCGTACTGTAACGGACTTATTTTATATAAAACTATAGAGAGTATGTTTTTTGTGTCGGCCCGGTTACAGTCCTAGCACGATCCTATTGCGGTTAGGTTTAGTGGGCAGAATCCTTTTTACAACTACTTGTTTCCTCTCTTACGGACAGGCACTGGTATGGTATTTGACAATTCCTGGGATATTCTTGTTCCTTGTCCAAGCTATCAATTTTTAAACGATCCAGGCACCATAGTGTCATCTATGAATCAGCATGTTCCTTCTAAATTTAGGAGATCGGGCAGGCCATCACATGGGTCCGTTTCGGCCAATCCATTTTCCTGGAAAATGTACATTAAGCCAGCATGTTCCTTCTAAATTCGATAAATAATTCGTGGATTAGATCAGCTATTCGCGATGTTTCTTATTGCTAATTCAAATGTCTCCCGTAAACATGGATTTATGCAGATCATGGAGTACTGCAAGCAAAATCAGAGAAAAATTAAAACAAGAATCTGGAAATGTGGATTAAAATATTAATCTAGGAAATATGATTATAATGGAAACAGAAAAATACAAGTACTTAGGGTACCATAGTAAATAAGGATGGAAATATCGAAGACGAATTAAACAACTGACTGGAAAAAGTTGGATGGTTATACGAAGTACTCAATAGATTCTTAAGAAGAAAGAAGAGATAAAGGAAACAAAATGATAGTTTATAAAACAATTTATGTACCAGTTTTGACTTGCAGTTGTGAAAACGGGATATGAACATAATAAATTACGAATGCAGATAACTGAAATGTACATTCGGAATCCAACGAATACAAAAGAGCAAAACACTGAAATAGTTTAGGAGTAAAACCACTCATGGAAAACACGAAAGAGAAAAAAAAATAGATTTTTCGGGCACCTACAATAGACGGGTGTAGGCAGGTCAAGAGTGTGTGGGAAGCAAGTGCGGAGAAAATGTATAGGAGACTGAAGTAAAGAAATATGGAACTCCTATAGAAGAAGGAAAAAAAAACAACCGGTCTTTGAGAGAAAAATATGGAGAAAGTTCATCAGGGATTGACGTCACAACATCGACACCTACGGGTACAATGAAAGGCTTAAGCAAAGTAAGCGAGTAGAAAAAATATTTGAAGAGATTTAAATTAAGAAGTCTCGGTGTTATCAAATGAGAAGTTTGCGCGACGAAATTGGATTATCCTTAGAAACAATCCAGATGTTGTGAGAAGTTGGTTTTAGATTGAAATTCTTAGAATGCTGGAAGATTATATGTGACATATTAAAGAAATGGGCGAATAAAAAAATATTAAATCTCCTAATCAAGTCAAACAATTTTTTTTTATTTAATTGTTTATTGCTTATATTTTTGTTCTTTCTGTGTTGCATTTCATTGCCTGCTGCTGCTTCCAGTCGGTTTCAAAACATTATTAATTGACTTATCTCTTACGATTAATTTCATGTTTTATTCCTTCACCAGCTTTCAGAATTTATCTCACATAAATAAATAATGAATTAACCTGGCTTTCACATTTCTTGGATCACACCGAATAAGAAATACGCCTTCATATTTAGACTCATCGTGACTGTGGCATTCCTTAAACTTACCACGGAAACCGTTATTATGATTACATTCGAGAGACGTCTTAATCCAGCACTCCGAGCAGAATAAGAATAATCCCGCCTACACTGAAGAAACGGAATGAATTCATCACTTCTCGTTCAATGGCGTAATGCTAAGCAGAAAATTTTCGAACAGAGTAATGCCCCCTCGATACAGCCCCAGCTTAAGGGTTAGTGCATTAAAAGGAAACTTCATTTATAGCAGAAGCTGCAGTAGCGACTGGGGGTTTTGTGTGATCCGCAATAACGACAGTATTGCGGTCTCGCCGACTTCATTACGAGATTAGGGAAAAAGTCGAAGAATGTCAGTTTACTCAACAAAGAGAAGGAGGCGTAGTCAATTCTATGCTGTTGGGATGTCTTTCGAGTACCGAGACGCACACCCGGCAAAAATTGAAGATGAAAACACGAATGTTCAGAGTATCTCACTTTTGCAAAATTATCATTAGAAAAAAAAACATTTTTGTATTACGATAATTCTTTAATGAGGTCTTCGTAAAATTTACGCTCCTTAAAAAAGTACGAGTTTGTAACTCAAACTGCAAGAGTTGGAATAAAATATCCCTAAAATGTTTGCTCGTAACGGAAAAATGAATAAAAGTTGTTGGAAGTGGGCCCCGTTAATTTGAAGCGCGGCAGTAACGCTCTTGCAATGCATCGTAATTAAGAGTCCCTTGTTGCTGTTAACCATTCATGTTTTCTTCGCTGATGGCAAAGAGCTGCATTAATACATACATGTGTGATTGGACGGTTAGCACTGCAAATAAATTAAATTAACGAGCGGTCTTCGCTTTTGCATCGCTTTTATTGTGTTTGTATAGAAATTCACGCTGAATTGTGCGTTGTTGACACAACGGTAGAATTTGTTTTTCGCGGATTGCCATTGAGTTTTGAATAAACTGGTGCATGTCTCTCTAGTTCATTGATGAGTTCAGTTGTGAAGGAAACAAGCCATTCGTTAATGTCAACATCATTATGCTTTACGTTGTGCATTCGTACAAAAGCAAATATCATTTCATTTTTAAATGCCTCGAATGACGCGTGCTGATTCTGTTCTGAATCTAAGCACAGGAAACTGGGCAACATCCAAACGATATAAGCATACCCTTCGTGGCTAGTATAAGACGAGTATATGCTCAATTTTTACGATAGATAATTGGTTTGACATTTTTATAATTTTATATATACCGTCTGCCTATTATGAAAAACGCACCACGTTGTAACTTTGTTATTAATAGTCCGATTTCAGTAATTTAACAATCAATCACATAAAACTCATTTATAAATACTACAAAAGAGTATAATTTTAGATTTTTTTTAATATGATATTTTTGTCAACGTTTTTTACTTAGGCCACAATTGGGCCCATTGTACTACCCCCAGGTTCAGCAGTGTTTGACTGTCAGCGTTCTTCGAGCCATCTAACCCTTTCGATGAAGAAAAGAACGTCCGACAGAGGGGCACTGCGAATTCCAGCCATGTGAGGCCAGAACTCCCCTAACATGGGACCTCTGATCGAGGCGAGTGCGGGGAAATCACAGAAGATATGCTCAGCTGTTTCTTCCTCTAAGTTACAGCCTCTACAGATTGGGCTGTCTACTAAAACAATGCTTAGTATGTAAAATGTCGTGGAAGTATTCCTACGAGTAAACGTAGTCTTCTTCTAGAAAGTTGCATGCAAAATCGTGTCAGTTTGAGTGAGGGGCCGTTATAGCCTTTTTTGCTTGATGAGACTTGTCTAGATTTACCCATCTGTCGATATGGAGGTCCTGGGATCTTTGTTTCAGAAAGGCATTAAATAGACTTGATGACGATGCTATGGCCGGTTCGGGGCTCCAAAAGGGCTGCCCCGAGCCCTGTCTAGCCAGTTCGTCTGCCTGCTCGTTGCCAAATGTTCCAACGTGTCCTTTAACCCAAATGAATTGCAGGGTGTTGTATTTGGTCACTTGTTCTAGTGTGCCATGGCATTGGAGTGTTAATCCTGAGGATATCTTGCTGCTATTTAGAGCCAAGAGTACCGCCCTACTATCGCTAACTATCCTAACGAATTGCTCTTGCACCTTTTATAAAGGCAACTAGCTCTGCTTAGAAAACAGTTGTCAGTTGGCCAAGTGCTATGCTCGTATGAGGACCCAGCTCGTCGGAGAAAATTCCTGCGCCTGTTCCTTCCAAAGTCTTAGATCCATCAGTGAAGATGGATATATCGGGATTGGGTGCTCCTTCAGCGTTCAAGAGAACGTTGAAATGCTTCTTGAATATATATGTAGGTGCGAGGGAGTCGACCACCTCCTCAAAAAGAGGAGTTTTTTGTAGAGCCTCCTCCAGGATGAGGTGGTGTCTACCTCCGAGACCTTTATTATTCCACACCTTTTTTACCCGCAGCCTAAGGGACGATCCCAGTGCCATCTCCTCCACATATATGTTCAGTGAAGGGAGGCCAAGGATGGCCTCTAAGAGGTGAATTTTAGGGCACCGGTAGTACACATGCATGCCAGCCTCTGTACGTGCGAAAGCTCCAATGCTGTTGTCGATAGTCGGGCTCTGGGCCATCAGACCAGTGCTCCATAACAAAGCATTGGCCTCATTACGGCAGTGTACAGCCATGGGACGGGTTTTGGTGATGGTCCCCAAATTCCGCCCATTGCTCGACGACACTGCCGAAAAGCGACGCATGCCTTTGTTACTTTTACATTAACATGTTTACCCCAATTCAGTTTCCGGTCAAAAATTACTCTCAGATATTTGACTTCGTTTGAAGAGGTTAGTTCAGTTTGGAGAAGTTTTGGGACTCTACGGATCTCAACTTTCCTCTTTTTTGTGAACAGAATCATTTCCGTCTTTGAGGGATTGATTGTCAGAGAGTGTTCCGCGCACCAGTTTTCGATCAGTGTGAGTGCTGTTTGCATTAAGTTGCACAGCACTTGTTCATATTTTCCATTAAGCAGGATAGTTATGTCATCTACATATCCTACTGTATAGAAGCCAACTTCATTAAGTCGACAGAGGAGGCTCTGTCCACTACTATATTCCATAGTAGGGGTGACAGAACGCCACCTTGAGGACAGCCCCCGCTTACCGTTCCCCTAATAGACACGTTTCCAACAGTAATGTGTATCGCTCTATGTTTCAAGAGCTGTAAAATCTATTCCCGAAGAATATGGTTTACGTTCACGTAGTGCCCGTTCGAAACTGTTGAAGGTGGTTTTGTCAAACGCACCCTCTATGTCTATGAATACTCCTAAGCTGAACATCTTGTTATTTATAGCTTTTTCTATCCGCCCAGTTACAGAGTGTAGGGCGGATTCTGTGGATCTGTCCACTAAGTAGGCATATTGGTTATGATGAAGGGTTTGTTGACCAAAGTCCCCTTTCTTATGAACCTATCGCATAGTCTCTCCAGTCTTCAAAAAGAAGGATGTGAGACTAATTGGGCGATAGGATTTTACGAGAGAATAGTCCTTTCGTCCTTGTTTAGGTACAAATACCACTTCTATTTCCCTCCAACTCTTAGGGATGTATCTCAAAGCGATACATCCTCTAAGAATACGTCTCAGGTAGGGTAAAATTGTTTCCAGCCCCCATTGGACGAGAACGGAAAAAACACCATCCAATCCTGGCGATTTAAAGGGGTGAAAGGTTTTAATTTCCCAGATTGTTCTTTCTCTCCCTGATACATGGCCGGCAAATTCCTAATTCTCCTCCGTTAGGAGTGTATCGGAAGCCTCCGCCCATGCAGGTACGGGATTGATATTGCAACCCGGAAAGTGCATATTCATTAGTACCTTTGCTGTTTCTTCGACATTGGTGGTAAAAGAACCATCCTCATGTTTTAGGCTAGCAGGTTGCTGATGTGGGTCTTTTGCGAGTATTTTGTTGAGACGAGCAGAATCTCTGGTAGTTTCAATTGTGTTGCAGAAAGATCTCCATGTCTCTCGTTGCCTTTCCCTGATTTTCTTTTTATACAGTCTTTGGTGGCGTTTGTACGCTGCCCAGTCGTCTGTATTTCTAGTATTTTTTGCTTTATTGAACAGTTTGCCCAAGCTGTCTGTTCCACCATATAGTGGGCTGACATGCCTGGACTGTCTTTACCGGTCATATCTCTTCGAAAGATTTTGTTATAGAGTCTTCAAGAAAATCAGCTTCTCTTTGTAGCTCTACTATCATTCATTTTACCTAAAAAGCAAAATTATTTTCATACAGTATTCCAAAAAATCAAGTTCAAATAGATCGTTGAATTCAGAAAAAGATCTCTATCAAACTGAATGAAAAAAAATGTGTTGCTGTTTGAAAAAAAAAGTTGACTATCGTATGGAAAAATATCACACTAAATAAAAATCAAAAATGGTGCTAAATCAGTTTTCTGTGATTTTTTAATTACTGAAATCGGATGATTAATAATAGGATTATACTGTGGTGCGTTTTTCGTAAGGCAGATGGTATAGACATTTATTAAACCCTCCTTGTAATTCCAAACGTAACAATTTGTTATAAATGCAGTCTGAATAAAGTTGAATTTGAAAACAGTAAACTCAAACGCCTATGAAGCTGAATACAAAAAAAAGTTGATAAAATTGAAATGAAAGAAAGAAAATTTAATTTCCCTGACGCACTCTCTCTCTTTCCCAACCAATCATCGTCTGAAAAGGACCACAGAACGGATCGATGACTAAATGACCGCTAATAACGTTTCGCAAACTATGGGCGTCACCATGGTTACACGTCGTTGTTTTATAAAACCGCCCGAGGCGATTATGGTGAATTTCGGTAATTCGTTTTTGCAAGAACGCGCTCTATCGGTGTTTGTTACATAACATGAAACATTGTGCGAATATTGCCTATTCATTATCCACCCAGTTGACATAGTCTTTCCAGGAATTCGTATATAAAAATGAATGAAGCTGCATTGTATACAGCTAGTCCAAAAGTAATGGACAGAGTGCAACAGTGGATTCCTGACGTCAAAATAATACAATTAAGTTAAATTCGGTTAGTAGAAAAGTTGAAAATAAAAGAGATACAGGGCGTTCAAACACTTTTGCAACATTCATATAATTTTATAGCAGAGGCTTATCACAAATCGATCTACCGAAAATAACTGTTTTATCATTTGTATAAAATGATTTACCAAGGAATTATAAAGAAAAATGCATCTAGCTTCAAATAACGATTTTGGTTTTGGTCGTAACCTGAGTCTAATAGATGAGAATCCTAATGAATTTCATTTTGCATTACTTTCAATAAATCACACTTACGATGAAATTTATTTTTCTAATTCTGTTTGTTGACGTTATTCCGCTTTCTGTAACTCGTGCTATTCTATTTTTTATTATTTTGAATATCCGTGTGCCCAATTGTTACTTCGTAACTCTTGTAAATGGTACTTAAATCGGATAACTGTTAGTTCTCATCGTTAAACTGGTTTTATTATTGCAGTCTTCGGTTTATTTTGGTTTCCTAGAACTGGTCACGTTATACTTCTACTATAATGCGGACTACATAACAATTTTCAATAATTATTTTGTTCTTAAATAGTGAGTGATACGAATCTAGTTCTATCCGAGCGTCTTGAAATTACTGATCTGGGATTTCATCTATTTTAGTGTAAAATATGAATGAAATCCCTCTTACAATGCAATTCAATAAATCAGACGAATCTGTTCGCAAATTCGCTGATATGCACGCATGTGGAAGTTGTGCGGTTGGATATAGTAAGTAAAATGCGGCTGTGTTTGCGCACCATTAAGCAGGTATATTACCGAATCAGCTGTTTTGGGACGGGCGTGTTCATAAAATTGATTGCCGACACTTTTCAATTTAACGGTGGTGTCGTCTGCCCTCACGTTTGGATCGTGTGCGCCTGATGAGATAGATTTGTCTACCACGTGTCACACTGTTTACCTCGTTCGTTCAAAATTTGCTTAAACGAGAGGGATAACAACTTATATAAGAATAATGTACCTAATGTAACAGTTAATAGTTTTCACTGCCTTTATATTATGAGAAAAACCATTAATATTAATATTTAAGAAAACACTTTCACTCGACCTTTTTTAGTTAAATTTTTTAAAGGTGGTGACCTAAGTGTCGATAATTGTTATCGATGAATGGTTGAATAATAATACAGATATAATAGAGTTTAAAAAATATGTAATGACGTGAACCTTACCGTTAGGTGATGAGCATTCTGATATGCATGCAATGAAAGAGTCAATGATCCTGTGTACATACTTGGTATGATGCATCAGTTGCTCTGAGCTTTCCGTTTAATTGAATGATAATCCAGAGTCCGTACTGCACACTTCCGTTATGCGTAGCGTTAACTTAGAAACACCGGAAATACTCTGGGCGCATTTCAACGACATTTCACAGAAACAGTTCAGTTATTACGAGACGAATGGCCTTCGCTCACAGATAAGCATACATAACAGGACATGATGGTATCATTAAAAAGAGATTTAAATTAACATTTGCACAAGCGGTGCTTTCACTCCAGAGCTCATTAATAAATTGCGTTGGTGAGAAACCGGCCTTAATTTTTTCATTAGCACGTAATTTTTATATTCTGAAGTTGTCAATAAAATTCTGCGAAAGTTATTTTAATTGCTTTATTTGGCTTTGAATGTTTGCATATGAAAGGATTTTTTTAAAATTACGTTTTCAATGTGAAATACTTGAAGAAAACATAATTTAGTAATCTAAGCGTATAATTACGTTGAAATTTGCTTGCTGCGAGCCAAGGTGGAGGTCAAGATAATTATCCTCAAGTGTGCGAGGGCTGCCCCAAGGAAAATGTCGAGGTTCTAGATAAAGTGGATTTTGTTTTTTCTAAAATTCAGTGAGAGGTCACGGTCGCATACCTGTTAAGATTTACAGATAAGTTATGAGCGTGACTAATTGAAGTTTTTCTATTTTACTACAAGACATATTTAAGTAGCAAGTGTAAAATTTTGTTTTTACTCACACCGTTTACCAAAAAGATTCATAAATCTTTCTCTCATAATAGTGTCTTTGCACGCCGATATTTTCTTTAATTATTTCGACATAGTCTACAACAGAAGAGGCAGATATTCTCCAAGCAACACGCAAACTCACAATAACACAACTCCGTAATTTTTGGCCGGTCGTTTCTGTCAAAAGTGGCCGCAATTATTTTAATTATTTGCACCGCAATCCGAGTCCGAGTTCCGTTTAAATCTCCGACAATGCTGCGGCAACAATTCCAGAGCAGGCCCCGGATTAAAACCGGGACCATAACGAACCGTGACGAGAGGCACAAAAATCCCTCGCTCAAAGGCGCACGCGGAGACAACGAAATCGGAAGAAGTTTCTCTTCCTTTGATATGAACAAGCTTTCTCCGAGTAGGAAATTGCATGAGAGCCTCTACCATAATTAGTATTAAAGGCTTACAATCAGTCGCTTTATTTAGAACTCATTCGATTAATTGATGCCGTGGCATGTAATAGATAAATTTTGGATGTAACTGAAGCAAGAAAAAACAAATTACTATAACTGGAAAATTCATTCAATCATATTTTCAATTATTTCAAAACGTAATTAGTCTATTTTTAGCTATTTAAAAGATTTAACGAATTATAATTTACCTTGAAAGAAGGACCAACGCCATTCATAGAAATATGAAGAACAGTAGTGGAATTTACCTGTAACAAAAAGTCGATGTATAATTGTTATCTTCCTAGTTATATAAAGTGATGATGTAATGGTACGTAAGCATCTTATAGAGCAAAAAAGGTTTATGTAGTTTGGGTTCCAGTTTAATTGCACTTTTTTTTGGAAACTTCAGTTCTTTGAATTAGATGGTACATTTGTCACATTTGAACTGTTATAACCAAACCTAGGAATATTCCGGACATTCTTAAAAAGTAGGTATATGATTTTTAGGTAAGATGCGGAAATTGAGTTAATTCTAATAAAATACATGTTTGCGTTGTATTTTTGCCGACTTTTTTGAATACTGGCATCAATTACTAGATAACACTCACCAGAAAAAAACTGAATATTGCAGACCAGTGGAAGTGAGGCTCCTAATTAAATGAAATATAGTAACATATTGCTGTGCCATGATTTCATTCGGTCGTAAAAATGAAATTCATTTTGCTGCAGATTTCATGAGTGTCACATGGGAAAATATTAAATCGGTTTATGCATTTTAACATTTTAAGATTAATTAATTTATCGATTAATATTGCACCCTTTGTATTCAAATTTACAATAAAAGAGAGCTATTTTGGGAAAGCGATATTAATAATACTGTGTTTGCATTAAATAGAAAATAATATCGATATATATGAGTTACAAAATTCATAAATCATAGGATGCCCATGCCCGTCTGGAATATTCCAACCTGTGGTTATAACAGCATGAAACTTTCTGAATGATACTTGAGTACAGGGAAATACAGAATGGACCTTAATATAAGTGGAACATTCGGTGAATATGAGAATAATCTCTTGTATTCTAATACAGTAGAGTCTCGATACAGTGAACTAATTGAGGAATGGCTTTGTCACTCCACCGCGGTTGTTCACTATTTAGTATGATTATTACATTAACAACTTAATATTTAAAGTTTGAAAGTACCTACATACATAATAAAATAAAATGAATAAAAAATAAATTTAAAAAATACATATGTATGTAATATGTAATGGAAAATGAGGTGTAAAATAAATTCATTCATTAGACTCTGAAAAAATCTGTTAATTTTGTTTGCTTTGTTGGCTTATTGTGCATTTTTTGAAGCAACTTAGTTCTTAAGTCTTGAAGAACAACTCTACTAGAATATTCTACTGCATTCGAGTTTTCTTCAGCCCACTGAATAACATTATTTAAAGATTTAAATGCATCGCCGGTGGAAGTTAACTTCAGTCTGTCTGTCAGAATTGGATCTTCAGTAACATCATTGTCTTCATTTCCACTTTCAATTAGGCCTTCATCTTGCTCATTTTCTGCTTGGTGGTCCTCATTCCAAAGCTCAACCATTCCGATCACATACCTGCAAATTGTTCTAAGAACAGACCTAAACATTACATTCATATGAATGTAGATTTTTCATTTTTTTATTTACATTAGGGTTCATGAGGTTTAAGATATTCATGACTTCAGATTGTACATATTCTGGACTTTCATCATTTAATCGTAACTTTAAAACCCTTAAAGGAATGTTTTCTTCTTCTTCCTCATCAAAATCATTTGTTTGCGGTAAAATGTTATGCCAATAGCGTCATCACCTTTCGGGGAAGTCCCTATGTATGTATGGTTTGTGCAGCTCACTCTAGCGAGGCATAATTTGTTCACTATTCAGAGGTTCATGTAAATATTTTTGTGTTCACTGTAGTGGATAGTTCACTATATGGTATGTTCACTCCATCGAGACTCTACTGTAGTACTCGTAAAACTTTACTAAAGAGATGTTTTTCCTTACTAATGTGAGCTTGAAAGGAGGAGCGATGGAATTTTCGTTTTCTTGTAAAGGTGCGTATTCACCAAAAACAGTGTTTCGAACTAGATTGGAGCTGGTTCAGAACTAACGAGTTCAAAGTAGGTTAACAACTTTTCGATCTGTGCACACCAAAGTCCCGATCTGGTTTGTTATTATTCAGTTATTGTTAATTTTAAAATATACGTCTCCATTGGAAATGAGTTCCGAGCTGGCTTACAATTTGTCTGAATTTGAATCCTTTCATCATAAGAACAAGTTGAGACCCATCCTGAGCTAGCTCGAAAAAAGATTTAGAACTTGGTGAGGACGCTTCTCGTATTCGCCCGTTCTGAGTTTTTTGCGAACCCAACCTGATCTGTAGCTTAAGATGAAAAGGTTTGAAGTTCGGACAAGTTACAAACCAGCTCGGAACTTATTTCCTTTCCAGTGTGGATGTGTATCACTCATTATGGCAACAACTGAATAATAGGGAACCATTTCAGAGCTTCTGAATTAATTTTAAACTCCAACAGATTTTGGTGTGTCAAGATCCAAAAGTTCTTAAGCTGTTTTGAGCTTGTTAGTTCTGAACCAGCTCCGAGCTAGTTCGGAACACACTATTCTACTTTACGGATCGGGTTCGGTTTTGCTAAAGGTTTAGAACCATCAAACATGAGAAACGTCCTCATCAAGTACAAATCTTTTGTCGAGCTAGCTCTGAGCAGCTCTGAACTTGTTCAGAGCTGTGGTGAATACACAACTTAAGAGACCCATGTTTAGTATTGAAAAAAAAATTGCTAAAACAGAAGTATAACAGCTAATACATATTCAACTAACAACAAAATTTCCAAATTCATGTTTTACACAAACTACTTTTCGAATCGAATCTGTGTTAATTTCTCTTGTGTAGAAAGTATTTCAGAAAGTGTAACGGATACATTGACAACACAAAGAGATTCGCAATATTTGTTGCAAGTTTTGTTAATAATTCTTTTATTTTTGGAATATGTGCTAAACGCTTGTCAACCAACCTCGATCTTTCAAAATAATAATAAAATTAATTTTTAATAAGAATGCATGTAATATCTGTTTGAAATTTATTACTTTTTTTAAATGGTACTGAAGCTCACGTTACATTCGGCACTATTTTAATCCCCAAGTAACTTTCTTTACCTGTGCAAGATACATGAATTCGGCACCGCAGTTTAGCAATTGCTTTCTCATCCCTAATACACACACATGCCCAATAACCATTCCCACTAATAATTCGGATAATCTAAAGTCATTACTACCATTGCTCTGTTTGAGAGAAAACAAAAAATACTAAGAGCAGGTTTTGAGTAAAACACACTTCGAAACTCCGGTCATTGATAACAGTAGTGGGTGCGATAATTAATTTTTTTTTGTTTATGTTATATTACTTAATTCTGAATCTGAATATGCATTTATTTTAGAGAAATAAAAATATTTAAAAAATTAAAAATTTATTTCTTAAAACTTTTATTAATAGTGATTGATTACATTCCACTAGTATTTTGTATTTTACCAAGTAAAAGTGTTTCAGCTTATATAGACACATTTGAAATTATAAAAAAAGTGTCATGATGTAAATTCAGATTTTAATCCAAAGTTTATTGTAGCCGACTTTGAGAAAAGTACACATAATGCTGTAGAATTTGTTTGGCCCAGTGTGACGATAATAGGGTGGCCCAAAGCTGGTACAGGAAACTTTAGAAAGTAGGCTTGGCTTCAGAGTATTGTGTTGCAAATAGTGAAGTCGGAAAATGGCTAAACTATATCTTTGGTTTGCTATTTTTAGAGCCTAATGAAGTGTCAGACTGTTTTACTTTAGATCTAATGAGTATCCAGCCCAATGATAGCAGAGTAGCCGAATTTTCTGATTATTTAGTTCAAAATTACATAGCTGAAGAAGCTATGTTTCCTCCTAAAATTTGAGCTAGTTGCACTAGTTCAATCACTAGAACAACTAATTCGAATCATTTCTTTCAAAATTTAATGAATGTTTTTATAAAACGCATCCATCGATATTTATTTTTATTAACATTCTAATAAACTTTCAAACCGAAACATATATTAAACTAAAAAGTGTTCAAGAACCTGTGCCTAAAACAAATGAATTGTCGTTGTCCACAATGTGAATAAATTCATTTCAAAAGAACTATGTTTTTATTTTATCTTGTTTTTTTTTTGCATCTTTAATTTGAACTTCGAGAATATGAAAGATAATTCACGCTTCATGCGTCGGGATTAAGATGCAGGTATAAGGTGCCGAATTCATGGTCACACAAAAGCTCTAATCTGAGGTCTAGTGCCGAATTCATGTGTCGGGATTAAGATAGAGGTATATGGTGCCGAATTCATGGCCGCCCCACTCTTCTTATGTAGCATAAACACACTGGAAATAAATTTTCTGTGAAATACATACAGATGCAGTTACTTCTTGCATTATTTAAATTGTGCAACTTTAGTGTAACTATACAGGAAGAGCAATAAAAATCCAACTCTCAAAGATACTGATGAAATTTGAAATTATTGCCTTAGATTATATAAAGATGTAAGCGTTATTAAACTTTTGTCTGATAAAGAGCACGAACGAAATAAATACAGTCATAAAAATATTTTATAGTTTTATGATTGACGCAATCAGTTGATATACGAACTAGAAAATATTTACTTGAAAATTCAAGCGAATCACCTGAAGTAAATAATTCCGTCCAAATTGCATAAAATATGATAACAACGGCTCCACCTTGAACACCACTTTGACAGGTAAACAAATAAATCACTACAACACGAAAACAATTCAAACCTCCGTGTTAAGAATTCTAGTATTTTTTTTTGATAATTTTAATTTAAATTGTATTGCAAAGCTTATTCCCACAAGCAACATTATCTCATAGCAATTAATACACTTGTACGATGCATCGATCAGCTATAGAACTGCGCGTTTAGTTCACGGTCAAGTTTTACGACTACACGACAATGATTCTCTCCATAACACCACCATAAACGTCTACACACTTTTAAAAATGTAAAGTTTTAGTTCTCATTTGCAATGGGCGTAAAATGCATTTCGGATAAATTTTTAATCAATTATAAATTATTGTATAGATTTTTTTAAATATTTTTCCCATGTTCTGGGAAGTCTCCTCTTTCGTCAGAATTTTTTCTAGGTCTACTCAAGACTCACCCTCTATTTTCATTTTTCTTGAATCTGTCAGGTCTGATTCATCAAATACTAACGTTTACTTTATTTCAGTGAAACTGTACAGTTGTGTAGGTATTGATATTTTGAATACTTTTCGTATGACCCTGGTTTGTGTAACCTAGGTTAATTAATCGATAGTTGTGAAAGCACTCAAGATGACATCACGATTTTATTGCATATGAAGGCGTCATTGTGGGCCAGTCGCCTTAATCAACGTAAAAAGACGATGGCTATAAACGAAAGTATGACCTACACGTTGACCATGAAAATTTAATTTCGTAAAAGCACTTCTTCCACATACATTAACTAATGTGTTTAAGACTTGATTTATTGTTCGCTCAAATAACAAACTGACACTAACGCGGTAATAACATATGCAGCGCCAAAGCAAAACTTCCTAATTACGTTATTTCAGCTCGCGCTGTTCTATTTCAGTTTTTGTTTGATCTGTTGCAGGACGAACGCTATAGTGCAGCTTGGGTAACTTTTTGGCAGCTCGTCTGCTTTACATCCTGGGAAATTCCAACACACGCGTTTAAATGAAGAAATAAAAAGGCACGACGAAATTGTTACGCGATAGAAATAAAAGCAAGAGATTTAATAAAACGTATCGCCGTGTTCGAAGAACGAATTGGGCAAACCGCAAACAAAAAGAGCCGCGGGAGGAAATTTTGGCTGCGATTTCAAAGAAGACGGATAAATAAATAAAAGAGTTTTACGAGCGCTACACGAAATCTGAAACTTTTATGTCGGACGCTTGTGTACTAAACGGAGATTGAATATATCGAGTTTTCTAATACGTAAGTTTCTGCCTTTACTTCATAAAATGTAAGAATCTAAGCGTATTTTTACCTTATCTTAAGGGATACTACCCGTACCAATACTAAAATAACAGAAATGTAACAGTTTTATTCCAATCATCCGCCTCCGCAGCACACGACATACAGCGCAGCTTCCATCGCAGAATAAAAGTAGGATAGAAATTGCAACAAAGAAGCTTTTTCTATTATGGGTATTTCCAAATATAAAAGGTGAAATTTGAGAACTTAATGCAATTGTTATTATTAGTTTGTTAGTACAGGGCTTCCTACATGTTTCGTCTGCATTTAAAGTTGAATGGGAGGATGTTCAGTTCTTTTCATTCTATTTCATTAAATTATTTAAAAAAAAATACTTATTCAATAAAAGGATTGACTTGTCTTTTTTAATTTGCTTTTCAAAATTCTTGAAAGTTTAGTCTGCAATACTAGACGATTAAACTATAGCATCGGAAAATTTTCTTAAAACAAGTTTCTTGCAAGAAAAAGACTAGGAGTAAAGAAGTCGAGAGATTAACGAAGAAAAATTCCGTTTGCTTCTGGCTACCGGGTGCACGATAATTTACCAGAGCGCGAAGTCACAAAACACTATCATCGGGCAGTTTTCTAACAAATGATATTTTGTTAATACCCGGGGTGTATTTAGGAGTTAATAAACGAGCAGTAATAAGTGTAGCCGGCGGCGATAAACCAACCGGAGATGTCTGGACGGCAAATTTATGTCTGAGACGAGACCGACTTACAACCTGCCTTGCGAGAGGAATAACTCTAAAAATACGAGGGCCTTATTTCATTGGAGTCTAATCAAGGGTGCATTTAGTCGCAGCCATTAACATACTAGTTTAACTTCGTGTAAATGGCAAGTTTGTTTGAATTGCTTCATTAGCTTGCGGTAGATATTAGCAAACTCAAAGCAAACCTATGACTCTATCGTTAGTTTCTTGTTTCAGTGAACATGTATGTACATATAGTTGCGATAAATCAATTTATTAGGAGTATAATTAAAGCCATCGCAGACAAGTGTGCGTTTGGTAAAAGCGGTCTTAAAGAAGAATTTATGTAAATTAAGAAATTACGAAAATGTAAATAATCTTTATTTAAAAAACATCTACACATCTTATGAAATTTATTTAATAAGTTTGTACCAGGGCGGTAACAATTGAAGGAGGTTGCGGGGTGAATTCTTGTGCGGCGAAGATCTGTTGCGATTCAAATCAGGTCACACTTTTGTTTTATGAACGAAAAATACTCATTTCATTTAAATTAAATGATAATAGTTTATTGACTCAATAAGAGAATAAATGAAAGTGAAACAATATCGTACTAGTCCTTTTGGGCATCAATTTTACAATTTAAAGTAAAAAATAAAATAAAGATAAACTTAAAAAAACAACTTAAAAATGTGAACACATTAAAACATTAAAATCTTTCACCAAAATATTAGAAATCTGCGAAATAATTCTTAGGTTTGGAAATCGTATTAACTGAAGAAAATCCAACTTTTTTCTGCTTATCCGAAACATGGCTAACATACTGAATTAAGAAATTACAACCTAGTGAATGGATTTTTCAGGGATACCGGAATTAATGGTAGAGTTTGTATTTTCGCGTCAAAACGTGGACGCCACACCTATCCCAAATATCAGTACTTTATGTGTTGACTTTGTGTTTGAATGCGCTCGTATTAAGTTTTCTTGCAATGAAACAACCTGTAATGTAATATGTATTTAAAGACCCCCTGATGGTAACGCAGAATTATTTCTCAAACAACTAACAAAAATGCTTAATTTGATTTGTAGAATTAATTCAACGATATTTCTATGCGGTGATTTCAACATTAACATTTTAACTAAATCTAGCGCCTCGGAAACATTTATAAACACACTTTTAATATTTAATCTTCATCAAACAATCCACAGCGCCACTTCTATAGACAATATTTTTACGAATCTTAATTCAAACCTGTTTACTGTGGATCATATTCACTAGGTTGTCAGATAATACAGGTCAAAGCTTGAATTTTGCCGCTGTAAGGAACCACAATACAAAAGCATTACAGTGTAAACGTCTATTTACAGCAAATAATAAATTATTATTCAAAAACTTACTGCAATTCGAATCAGAGAACAGTGTTTATAACTCACAAGATGATGTAAACAATTCTTTACAATTTTTTATGACATTTTACAATATCATTATGATTTAGCATTTTCCATTAAGCGTTTTAAATGCTTAAATAAAACCACTGCTCTACAAATTCCTTGGTTGCACGAGGGGAATAAAAGTGAGCAGTTGTAAGCTTAAAATGCTTTATAAAATCGTAAGACGTGACACTTCAAATTCAGTCCTGGGATGCCGTAAGTATAAAAAAATCTGCCATTGAGTGGCCACTGCGGCTAAATCGTTGGCAATTCGTAATTATATATTATATCTCATAAGCCAGGAATAAAGGCACCGCTATTTGGAAGATAGTAAATACCCAAACATCTCTATCGAAACCTAAAAAAATGTCTAGAAACCATTATATCCAACGATAATCCTATTTAAAGCGCAAGTAAATTTAACAATCCCTTTACGCAAGCACAAGTTTTAAACCACTTGGTGGTAATATAAACGGCAATTCACTAAATTTGACTAATACGGCTGTTAATATTACGTCTACTAATAACATTAACAAGTACTTTCTTCTTAACACCTATATGTGAGCAGAACACATTTGATATTATTAATAGCCTAAAAATAGTATGTCTTGCGGTGGTATTGACATACTAGTAAACTTAGTGCAAGAATTTTTTCCATACTTAATAAAAGCTATCACATTCTTAATCAACTTCTCCTTTTCTAAAGGTACATTTCCTGAAAAACTTACAACGAGCCAAGGGTTGCCCAGTTCACAAAAAAATGTGCCAAAGATAATATAGGAAACTATGGACCATATCCATTCTAACTTCCCTCTCTAAGGGTTTGAAAAAGCATATTTTTAATCTTTACGTAAAAGACATGCCGCAAGGATTATTCGTGGATAACACTGTAATGTATGCTGACGATACAATTTTGGTGACATCTGGTGAAGACCTGGATGAATTATAGATCGTAGCTAATGTAGCTATCAGTGCTCTGCAAAATTGGTGCCTAAAAACGACTTGATTTTAAATCTATCTGAAACGGAATATGTTCTTTTTTATCCTATAACCGATGAAAAAGTCACGCTGCAAATTGAAGGAAATACTCTGAAAAGTTCTTCGGTGATTAAATGTTTAGGTATCAAACTCGAGAGAAAACTTTACTTGAACGGATCATATTAATTTACTTTCGAAGTAAGTTAGTACAAACATTTTTGCCTTGCATAGGCTAGCAATGATATCTAATGTCATGACGGGCAGAACATTTTACTTTGCAAAAATTTATTCATTGCTACTTTACGGCGTTCCTGCTGTAGGACGAGCACACAAGCTGGACTCATATTACAAAACTTCTGCTTGCATATAATACATAAATTAGGGTATTGGAAGACATGTAAACCGACTATCAACGCAAAATATTTAACCCTACCCTAACTAGCATGTATATTTATTTTGCTTCGATTTATGTTAAGGCAAAATCTTAAGAAACTTTTCCCATCATTGCTTCAATGAATTATAATATACGTAAACCTATCCAAAATGTAGGCTAGAAGCTCGAAGAAAATGACTTATAAGTTTAGCCCTTACAATATATAATAAACTCCCTAGTCAGTTCAAAGTCCCTTGTGTATTAAATGTTTTCAAAAAGAGATTACATATTTATCTCATATCCAAATGCTACTACTCTCTAAATGAGTATCTGCCTGAATAACACGTGTGATTTTGCACACCATACAAGCAAAATTGTAATTTTGCAAAGCTTACAAGCAAAATACATTTCACGTTGTAGCTACCTTTTAAGCATTAGTCACACTGTTCGGATCTGTGATTCCTATTTTTAATGCTAATTTGTGATGTTCATTTTATATACTAAACTTAAGTTTATCACGTTTTAGGCAATTGTTAGCTATATATCTGACGTGACTTATAACATCGTGTGTGATCTAAAATACCAAATAAAATTATCATTATTATTATTAGTTCACCAAGTGCGCAGGAATTTGTACTAACTCACTAAAGCCTGTCGTTTAAGGGATGCGCTCTAGGAGGTTCAGTTTCCTCGAGGAGCCACATTCAATGGGTTTGGTTGATCCAGAGAATCAAGCTGATGCTATTGATATTTATTTCTTTCGCAGTTATTGAGGATGCCGCTTAAAAAAATCCAAGATGGCTTGTATATATGTAAGTCGACCGACTTCTTCTAAATTCGTAACATGCATCCGAAACAAGTTGGTTTACTTTTTCAATAGAACGAAATATATGGATCGATTTTGCTCATATCTGCAAGGACCGTAAGATCTGTAACTCAATTATTAAAAGTTTTCAGTATGATACTATTTTTTGTGAGTATCTACATAGATTCTTCTTTTACCAAACGCAAATTTGTTTGCAATAGCTTTAATTATAATAAATTGATATATTGCAACTAGGTATATATGATAGTATTGCAGAGAGTTAGGAGAGCTAGGAGAAATCACACCTTCTAGACAACTTCATAGTTCTATATTTTAATAATTGAGTTACAGGCTTATGATCCTTACAAATATGAGCAGAATCGACACAATAATCCAAAATGAATTACAGAAGAACGTAGTCATTAAAGTGACTATTTAACTTGGACATTTTTCTGTCAAGTACTTTACATGGAATAAAAGTTTGAGGACATAGATTTGTAAATTATTCTTTACGTAATTTTTAGAAACTATCATGGTTTTTGTTAAAATCTAAAATTTCATGGTGGTCTTTTAGTGAGTGAGTAGTTTACTACTAAATCAGTTTAGTACAGTCTTGTAAGTTTAGAAAATTTGAAAAAGCAGTTTTAGCTAAATCAAAAAAAGGATTTCATCAAATTATCAAAAAATAATATTTTTATTAATTATTAAATGCAACACATATTTGTAATTTGAAAATTTAATATACGACAACGGGATTTAATTACGTCTTCTTGCAATAAAACAAATTTAGAATTGTATTCAAATTTTCATATAAGTACAGTTCACGAAAATATGGAAGGACACCAACCAACCTAAAAGAAGTACCGTCAAAATGTACAGCCCATAACTTTTTCTTTTTATAGTGTTATACTTTTTTTAGTTATATAATTACCGCAGTAGTGTATAAGCAGTAGTATTCAGAACTCAAGAAGAAGCATGTATACGCTACTAATGTTCTTGCTATATGTGGTTATAGCAATTTATAAATCCAGCCTTACCGTTCTGCGGTAGCACATCGTAAATTTACAGTTACACGTTCACATACATCTACATTTCCCAGAATAATAACAGCAATACGTGCGTTATGGCCTACATGAAACTGTTAGTTTCCGGTCTAGCGTTTCCATTTGCGAATTCAACAGCTTCCAAACTTCGAGCGCGACGATCACGCATAATCGTTAATTGCACGGTGAATTAGGCGCGCGAAAATCGTAAATCTGAACGGTTGCGAAACGACAAACATGTGCTCCTAACGGAACATGGAACAATGGAACATTTTTTCCCGCTCTGTGACGAAAGCTGATGTAACGCGATTGTAAAATTGTTGGTTTTCATTCCTGGGCAATATTATTTTATCCTTAATTACAGTTAAGCATGATGATATTAAAGAATAAAGACGAAATCTGGACTAGTCGTGAAAAGTCATCAAAAAGTAACTTATTAGTTATTTATTATCTTTTATGTAAAAAATATAGTAATCGTATACTAGTACACTAATATTAATTAATCAGGTTACCATACATTGAATAAGAATTCTATTTTTGCTGACAAACTAAATTTTATTCCTTGCGGTTATGATGGTCACATCTAATTTCTGTTTCCTTTCGTAAATTATTCGCGTGTCCAAAAAGCCCTGTACGTCATTAAATACGATCAACTAGAGAGGGAAGGACGGGCCCTCGAGAACATCGTCGAGGGCCTTGTTATATTGGCGTTGACGTTTTTACGTCTTCTGTTCGCATAATGCTTGAACGACCCTTAGGTTCCAAGTTATGGTCGACGTGGCGCGCTCATTTGAACAACTATCTTTTCAGGATCAATATGCGATGCAGCAAAATGTTTCGTTTCATTATTTATTCGCTCGCCGCTAAAACGACGGTTCATGAAAGTGAAACAATGTTCGTAAGGTGAAGTGGAGTAAGTGCACACTACTTTTCGAAAAGACTTTACATGAATATATTTTGAATCTATAACGAAATCCATAAATCTTTCTTACAAACAGCATTTTACAACTATTGTTTTTTGAAATTTAGTAGAAAAACCTCGGTTTTTAATTTTATAATATATAAAATATCAAAAAATGTATTAACTCGTCAGTGGTGCGCACGTCAAAATGGGGTAAGAGCATTCTAGCTAGTTAAAAACGTATTATGATCTGATATATGTATCGTTTTTTATTTATTTATTTATATTTATTATCGTGTTTAATGATATCAGTTTCAGAATTATGTCCTTTGAATGAAGCAAGGATATCTTGATAATGTATGGTTGCCTATCGTCACGTTTGCTACACGTTTTATAGGAGAGGGCAGTCTGCCGCAGTTTATAAATAACAGGTACAAACAGGTAGCAGTTTTCAAACAACAAGCAGCAGTTTATATGTATGCAACAGATAAAAACAAGTAGTAATTTTCAAATAACAGGTAGCAGTTTGCTCGTGATATTATAATGTGGAAAAGAAAACAAATTTATATCGAGTAAACAGTATGCCAAGACAAACAACAAGTACATTGCTTCCACCCAATTATTTCGAATTCTTCTTACTTCAATTAGCCAATTCTTATCTGATTTTGCTGTCGTTGACGTATATTTTATAGCTGCGAATTTTTAACTTGGAATCGCATATTAATTGTAAATTAATATTATAGCAGCATTTCCTGTTGTATTATGCTAAAGCAAAGTGTATTGGATAGTTAATAGATAGGCAGGGTATGATAGCGACATATGTATGTATGTGTAATTAATCGCACCAATTAATCTTGGAATGTTAAATTTATTCGTGGACTGTCGTTTAATTTAATCTCACTTTGTGTCTGGGGACTACAGCCCATCTTTGCAATAGATTCTTCGGTCATTCTGAAGTTTATATTCTCATTCTTCACGAATTCTGAATAATCTAAATTTATTTGCTATAGCAGAAGCTACTTCCTTTATTACAAAGGCATGTCTTAGCTTATAACACGTTTGTGTTGTTAACTGACACTTTGGTGCTGTTAAAATTTAATTTATGTCGTACTGTACTGCGAAATAGGTTTTACGTTAGAGCAGAAATCGTTTATGGTTAAATCCTATTTTCGTAATGAACATTTTCACATCTTTTATAAATACAACTTTTGAAATATTTGAAGAGTCTTCTTTCTTCAAAAGTAAGGTTATATTACTTGTTAGAGATGGGTCGTTCACGAACGAATCGTTCCTTTGTAACGACTCCTCGTACGGAATCGTAGGACTCGATTCACCTATTTCGTTCCAATTCGTTCCTAAAGGAATCGTATCGCAGGAACGTAGCAACTTGTCGGGTTCTCAAGATTGGTAGGATTGGGTAGGAACTAGAATCGACTAATCTAGAACTAGAATACTTGTTCTCAACATGTTATTAAGACACGATGTTGCATATCATTCGTTTAAATTCTATTATCACAAGCAAAATTCGACCATATTGACTACTAGGTTTTATGATTGGACGTTTTTAGTGTAAAATAAATTCGTAAATATACGTATGAACGACATACGTTTAAGCTATTGAAAAAGAACGGTTTTATTGATTATACACAAATAACATGGAGACAAACATAAATAACAATTAACAGCCATAAAAATTTACCAAAATAAAATGTAAATTTATGCAACACAAATTATAATCAGAGAGCAATTATTCCTAGTTCATGCAGTTGATGGCGGTTGTCGAATTCACAAATATTTTTTACAATACTAACCTTAATATCTTACAATATTAAATTTAAAATAAGTGTCCCATCTTGAATTAATGTTCCGCGTAAATATTGGGTATCAGGAATATTCCTCAGATACTTTCTATAATAAACAAAAAATTTTTTTGATAAATTATATTTTAAAATTATCGAAACAATTTAGTTCCGAAAATTTTCAACTTTTCGTTCGAGTTCGATTCATTCAATTCACTGCGTACTTTGGCGATCAAGCGAAAGGAACGAAGGAATGAGAACGAATCGAAGGAATCGATTCATGTTGCAGAATTGAATCGAAGGAATCGATTCACAAAAAGGAATCGGATTGCCCAGCTCTATTACTTGTGTGTGACAAGCGCAGACATGTGTTTTCGAAATCACATTTTCCATGGTCTACTAGAGAGGTTCATTATTTGAAAACCCTTTAAATTTACTTTCCGACTGTTATGTTAACTCAAATTACTACCAGTACTAATTTGATAGAAATCATGGGCAAGTAAAAAGCTCCAAGCACATTCATTGCAATACCTCTTTATTGCTTCATTTAAATGGTCGTAATTCGTCAAATAGGAATCTTGTTAATCTAATATTTTTCTGAAATTGTTTTTAGTGTTAGATAGTTACTTTTAAGTAAAAATATAACGCATTTATAATTTTAAGGATTAAGGTTTCGTCTGCAATACAACTAGTTTTATCTACGTTTATCCAGACGATTTACAAACGCAATAGAACGTTGGGACACTTTTAAGATTATACAAAAAATAAACAAATTAGGGGACACAGGTTCACTTTGGAAATCGGGGCATTCAATTTAACACTTTGTAATCAATAGGCACGCTAATAAGTGTCTGCGGTGTTAATTGATATTTTATGAAAGGTGCGAAAATAAGTATTAAGACGTGCACATAAGTTGGCCAACTTACTTGCAATTCGTAACTCGCATTAATTATAGAGTCCGTGTATATCATGTGCGCGGCGTGCGTATACAGGATGTGTTCGGAAAATATTGTGCACTACACTCGAAGAACCAAGAATGCGGTTGTCTAGAGATAAGTTATTAATTGTAGCTAGTGCATGATAAATATGTAGTGAACCAGCTAGTGAAATATTTCTGGCATGGTATAAATGAAGCGATTTCCTCGGGTGTAGCTAGTAGTAGATGCTACATCACCTGACCCTTGGTCAGAAGGTCTCCCTGGGGCGACGCAGGGTTTGTGACTTGCATGAGTA
This sequence comes from Serrognathus titanus, assembly GCA_039766575.1. Taxonomy (NCBI): domain Eukaryota; kingdom Metazoa; phylum Arthropoda; class Insecta; order Coleoptera; family Lucanidae; genus Serrognathus; species Serrognathus titanus. The sequence continues at coordinate 29,924,766 of CM077912.1, read as the reverse complement.
GTGGTTACTTCGTAAGAGAGTTCGTACTAACAAGGTGAAAGGTGCTGTCGAGAGTATACGACATACTGTTCGCGGTCCCATTAGTGACCAGATGCAGCGGATAGGGAATCCTAAGGTTATTTAATTGTCACCGGTGAAGAGAATCACCGCGGCGTGATGTCTGCCACCTGCTGGATGATTAGATTAGTGGTAAAGAATCACTAGTCGGATAGTACGAAGACGTAGGGTAGAGTATGTTTGCGTGTCATTGAGGCTATCCGTGCTTCTGTGACAGGAAATAACATTTTATAGCAATAGTTTATGAAAGAGCAACAGAAATGGTATTAGAAGGCGCATTTGGAGCGATGGTGGAGATACTGGTTTGAGTTGTGAATTGACCAAAGGTTTGAGCCGATGTAGACCGTTGGGGACTGGGGTTCCCGATGAGTAAATAACTGTAGTCTCTTGCAAATGATTGTAAACACATGTTATTGTTGCATAAACGCATCATGTCAATGGGAGGTGATGATAGCGAATGGTATCCGGCAGCCAAAGGAGCGTTTTGATTACTTAAAATTATGTATACACATTACCATATTTTAATAGTACTAAAAGAAATTGTGTTAATATTTAGCCCGCCCTTACATTAGGTAATTAAAAATATTATTTTCAAACACGGATAATTGAAGGGGTTAGTGCCACAAGGATCTAAGTGCAAACATTTGAATTGACATAAGTGCTGTAGCTGTCTCAGAACCTCTTTATTATGAATGAGAGTCAGTTGAAGTAACACTGGTAAAAATAAATGCGATATTTATTAAGATTTGATTTTGAGTTCCTTGTTCTTTAATATTTTTGCTGCCATGCAACGCAATGTGGTAGTTGCGCAAGGTGTCAGAAGACATTTGGCAGAAGTCAGTTGGGCAATAACTCTCCTGCAGCAAGGCAACGATATGTTGCCAAATAATTTAATGTACAGCAGTCTTTAAAAGGAGGCTGTGGAAGTGATACCAGAAAACCAGAAACGTTATTCGTTGTCATGGACAAGGCCGTCACAGAGCAACCACGCTCTTAGACGATCGGTGTTTACGTTTGCAGGCTCTTCGGAAACGTACCAGCACAGTGCGTACTTTACAAAATGAACTTTTTCGAGCTACATATCGACAAATTTCCGATCAAAAGTGAGGAACCAACTCCGAGAAACGAACCTGAAGTCTAGACGTCCAGCCAAAGTAATGCGTTTAACCAGAAATCAGTGACGACAAACCCGAATCCAATTCGCCCAAGGACACAATAATTGGTAGATTCGCCATTGGAGAAAAGTTTGTTTACTGACGAGTCTAGGTTTACATTATGCTCAAGCGATGGACGGGTTCGAGTATAGCGATACTAATACAACACAAGGTGGTTGGTGGTTCTGTAATGATCTGGGGCGGCGGTATTTGGATCGACAACAAAACTGATGTAAGAAACAGAGCTTTGACTGCACAGCGTTACATTGATGAGGTGCTCCAGACTCAGGTACAACCTCGTGCATGTGCTGCAGGTGAGAATTTTATTCTAATGCAAGACAATGTCCGCTCACATATTGCGAGGATCGTTGATGAATATCTACAAAAGTAAAATATCACCACTTTGCCATGGGCAGCATGTAGCCCTGACATGAATCCCATTGAACATCTTTGGGACGAGCTGGATAGACTATTCAGAAATTGGCAAAATGCACCTCTTAGACTACGGGAGCTAGAAAATGCGCTTTTAGAAGAGAGGGATCAAATTCCACAAGACACCATCCGAAAACTAATACGAAGTATACTAAGACGCTGTGCAGCTTTAATTCAAGCCAGAGGAAGCCCAGCTCGATACTAAAAGTGATAATATCGAGAACAATAATTTTTGCTTAACTTTTTCTACTTGTTTTTGATTGCTCTTAATTAATTTTCAATTTTTGTTACATAACATAATGTGTGTATTGTAAACTTTAAACCAGTGTTCATAAATATTAGATAGATAAAGTCTCATTTTCAACATATACAGTCGCTTGAAAGCTTGATCCCTTAATTATTTTGAGTAGTTTATTATTTATTACTAGTCTATGCATTTATCTTCTCTCTTCAACATTCTCTGATTAAAAATAAGTCTATTAAACCAACTAGAGATAAAGCAGACCGGACACTATTTTTTTTTGTATCTTCACGGGTTAGTAGTCAGAAAGGTGTACTTTTCATTGGCACCATGTATAATGAGATGCGACTTCAGTTCAATGATAAATATTCTGTAAATATCTTCCTATTAAAGTTATACAAGTATAATAATTAGAAACGTCCATGAGTTTTCTGTTTTTTCGCAAAGAAAATAATAAATGCTGTTTATTTTAATTTTGCACTCAAAGCATTTTTAACCTTAACCTAACCCACATCCAATCCACGTTGTTATTAGAATGTGTCACGAACGTGGAATTAATTACATGATTGTTTATTGATTTATGGTAATTAGCTTATCAAATGCGATTCTGTGTTGCGCCCGTCAATTAGTATCGGCTTTTTACGACACCTTGTCATCTGAAGTCGATAAAATTGAAGTGTTGCATTCTATCCAATGATACAGGAACATAAAATCCGTACACGTTCAGTGTTTTCTTACACATTATAGTACAAACAGTAAGGTCGATTTACTGTTCCGACATGCTTATAAATGTTATTTTCAATAACTCGAAAAAATACAACAAACACTGTTTTTATAGTCTCTACAATGGGAATAAACCGAGAGTTAACTTTGACTTATGTTTATGAAACCGGACCTTATTAAAGAGCCGGCTAATATTAAAAAAATATGTTATGAACTAATTTCTAGAGTACTTGATAAAAAAATAACTTGACATAAGTATTTATAAGTATATGTTAAGAATATTTGTACATAAATTGGAATCTCACAACTACATATGTGATAATTGATCAATTACTTTCGTTAACTGACTCAGAGCATTTGAGCAACACTCGTTTAAAGAGGTGCTAATCAATAGAATAGAATTTAACGTGAATCAGTTGACTTTCGATTTCATCGACACCATTGGGTTTGTTTAAATGTGAAATAGCTATATTGTGTGACATTTCGAACGGACTAGGTAGATCCACTTTCCTAAATGAAAATCTAATTAGAAATTTTTGTTTTGAAAATGTTAATTTTCAGAAATTGTGAAATTAAGCAGATTATTTTATTTTACCTAGATACAAGAATTTATAAATTAATTTATTGAATGTACAGACTTTTTTCAATTTATTGTATCGTATCTAGGTTGATTTGCTATCGTTGGGTTTCATATAACGAGAGGGATAAAGAGACGTAAATAAGTGTTTATCAGAAAGTGTGTGAGTGTTTCCAAGGATTTTCTGCAATAGTCCAAGTGACGACATATGATTTAGATTTATTTTTCATTATTTCTTTTGTTTTAAGTGCCACTAAATATAGTGCTTAATAATTCAAATCGAAAGACGCAAAATATAAAATAGAAATCAAGAAGCAACAAATGTTTGAAATTTTGGCGAGAGTTAATTCAAATATGTTAATGCCCACATTTCAAAAAAAAAAAATATTCGTTTACATGTTGTCATATTCAAAGTAGCATTTTAGTAAATTGTTTTCTTTTGACATTTTAACCAATACAATTCTTCATGCTACTACCAAATATTTTCCTCTCTCTATTTACGTCTGATCAACATCTTTCCTAGGTTTTCTATTTTCGTCCTTAATATTCTCCTATTTGAAAAAAAAAATGACTTGGTCTTATATTAAATTATTTCAACCGACAATATAATTTTTAACGTTGATACGTATTTCGACAGTTAAGCTGTCACCCTCAACACATTGAGTATCATCATCTCCAGTGGAAGATTCGGTGAGATTATCCTCCGTTTACACCAGCCAAAAATTCCATGAAGTGTTCATTTGTGCCCTACCTGTGGAAGCTTTATCATTCTTTATTTGTTTCGGCTCCCGAATTGAATCCCTCCAGCAAGGGCGTTAGTTTTGAGAAGAAATATTGCATACATTTCTTTTGCAGAGTAAAAGTAAGTAAGATAATTATTTTCTGATTGAACCTTCTCGTTATCTCTTTGTTATTGTAAATCCCAAGTCATTTAATTGACTACAACCTTATGTACATGTACGTTTGTATGTATTTACGAGTATATAATTGAATACACATAACAAAAACAGTGCCTGCTTTGTTCGTCAGATGATACAAATGCAATGAATCACATATAGAAAACAGGATGCAACGCGCTGATTACGAAGTTAAAAAACTGATAAAGATATCTCCACAAAGCAACTGAGTGTAGATAATGAAAAACCAATTATTTGATGTATGCATGAACATACAGACGCCTTAAGTTTGAACATGATTTATTAATTATAATTATCTGCACGCAGGTGAAGACACTTCCTCGTTGAGAATATTACACAAGCAAACGCTCCTAGATTCATGTGCATACTTGTTAAACATCGCCGGCAACATGCGCATAATATTAATGAAATATTTATTTAATACAAGGAATATTTCGGCATCGTCGGTCTTATTTACGAGGTGCGGAGAAACTGTAAGGGAAGACATCATTACATTACAAAACTATTCCAGAACTTCCAGGTGATGAAATCTGCGATTAAGTTGAAACTAAGGTCGCTGACAGGTAAAGCGTGATGAATGAATCCCGGCAAGGGTACATAAGCAAAATTCATATTCATCAAAATTCCTGAAACTCATTCGTAATGATTCACTGTAAATAGGGCAAAGGTTTGGGTAGGTAGAATCGCGGAGGTGGAACAGTTACATTCCCTTGTATTACATAAATGCTGATTTACTTCGAACAGGTGTAGTAGTCTTTTTGTTCATTTTGGTGTAATCTATAATTTTAAAGCATTTTTCTTTATATACTGACAGTATCGCCGTTTGAAAAATGCTAAGCAAATGCATCACTATGCGCCTCACGCGTTGTCTTGAACCAAACGGGAAGTGGGTACACACACATTCACATTGCACAACGTAAATGACAATATGCCCGGAGGTGTTACGTTTCACACCATAACAAGCTTGAAAAGTCTTACGTTACACATTCATTAATAACAAACAGTCTTAGATTGCAACATTTATTTCTTTGAAGCATATTTTCGCACGTGGCAGGGCAAGCGTCTCTAGAATATATATTGCCTGCATTAAAAAATGTAATAACTTGATAACGTTGAAATTTTTTAACCAAAATTTTGTGGATTGGTAGAGCACTGTACTCATGGGCAATGACAAAAATTTACAGTTTGTAGCAAAAGTCTTTCAACCGTTTTACTGACTTTTTTACGCAAACGCACAAGAACTTCCTGCTACTAAATAATTTATCAGAAAACATACCACGAGGTCAACGATACATTTAGTTGAGTGAATTTAATAGAGCAAGAATTGTTGAACTTTGTGAAGCCAGTTTGTCATTTCACAAAATAGCCGCTATGATTGATAGAAATGAGGCAACAGTTCTGAGATGTTGGTAAGCATGAAGCCAAGGGAGGTATTAGACATCCGCAAGCCACTTCAAAGGTCCAAAACCGTCGTCTTCGGTTGTCAGTTCTAAGAGAATGTACGTCCACAACACGAGCTCAGGTCAATGGTACTATGATATTGGTAGACCAAATGACCAATATCCTCCTGTGGTACCTCATGCCACGATCCATTTCATCTTGAACAAAAATATAGAAAGAAAGCCGAAAAAGTAAGAAAAACTCATTAAGTCCTATGCTGGGAGCTTCGCAAACACAATAAGAGCTTAAAACTGCTGGGTTTCAAAATAGAATTTGTTTCATACATAGTATTAAGTAAATACAGGTAGGTATACACAAAAAAAAACAAAACCAATAACATCTAATAATACCTACATCGAAAGGGGAACATCTATCCAACCAAAACATCGAACCCAAAACGTCGATGTATCGATATTTTCCGATGTTTCATAAAAATACAATAAAATGGTACATGTTATATTAAACACATAATAAGTGATAATAGTGAACAAAAATAAAAAAAAGGAAGTATTAAATGTTTATTATTCATATGATTAGGTTGAACAAGTATTATATATTTGTAATTATTACAATTTACATGTGCCATAATCTTGAAGAAATAGTAATTTTGAAAGTTTTTTCCCTTTTAATCGTTTTCTTTGATGAGTGCGAGTTAAACCGGCTTATGAAAATAACTCTTCTGAAGGCACGGAAGTTGCCACAATTAACAAAAATCCTGGAGCAATTTTGCCCAATCTTGGATAAGCTGTTGAGGTATCTTTAGAAATGGCTAGAGGATTTTTACTGAATTTTGCCGAAGGACATCGTAAATACTAACTGATTTCTAACTAAATGCCCACATCAACATCATCTTGAGAACACCAAGTTGCTTGTGATGGTCACTCCACACACTAAATTCTTGGGTAGATGCAGCAGCTTCAAGTTTATCAAGATCTCGGGGTGTAATTATTTCAAAATTGATAATAGTTTCATAATTTTAGGTATGCAGTGTTTACCTTCAGGATGATGATGATGATAATGCTTTCTGATACAGGTCCTAAAATATTTTTCCTAATTTCTTCTTCCTCTTTGATCATTTCGTGAATTTCTTACACGGCCCGTGAGCAAGCAAGTCTTGAAAATAAACTCTTTTAAATTTCAAGTCCAATAGAGTACTAATTGCTAGTAGTAACATCCCTCAATTACTTCAAATCGTTTTCTTACTTCTTTTTCTAATTCCTATTTATGTACAGTGTGTCCCTGGATGGATCTAACTTTACTTGTAAACTTCCTTATTTCGCGCTTTAAGAAGAACAGTCGTTCTTCATAAAAAGTTTTGCTTCTTCTAGCAAGTTCTCAGCCACTATCAAAATTTCGAAATAACAGGCAGGAGAGTTAGAAAGCGAGACAACGTGAAATTTGGTCAATAGTCAAGTGCTTTTGATCTGAAAGGAAGGTAAAAGTATTATTGGAAAAAGATGTTTGTAATGTCCGATAGAAGCTCAAATATCTAATTTGAACATTGTATCTTAAAGTTGATTCTTTTTATCTAGAAGAAGCAAAACTTTTTATAAAGAATGATTGTTCTTTCATGCGAAATAAGGAAACGTACAAGTATAGTTAGGTCCATCCGGGGACCACTGTATAATGGCCACGATAGCTTTAGGGCTTACTTTGGAAATTTTCTTTTCAAAATTATGAGCCATTGGTATAACTTTACTACTAGTTATATTCTGTTCTCCACATAATTTTCTCGTCGCCGCCTTCAATGGCCATAAAAGTTCAGTTATTTCTCTAAGTTCTTCTACTTGTGCTGTTACCATAGGAGATGCATCACGTAAAATTTTCAGTTTCACTTTGTAGATTTTCTTGTGTAAGTTTTAATGGTGTTACCTTACAAAGAGCGTCACTCGCGACAACACTTTGTTTAAACCAGATCACAATTGTTTTTGCTTTTGTTATTAAGCTACACAAAGCGGTACAGGTTCAATTAATTCTTCACACACCAAATTTAGCATATGTCACAATTCGATGGCTTTTAAAGTATTACTTCCACTATCTGTCACAACTGTGGTTACATTTTCTGTTTTTATGTTCCATTGGTCAAATGCTTCCAATATTTTATTTGCAAAATACTGACCAGTATGCCTTTCAGTCAACTCGACGACACCAATTGTGCTTGAAACAAATTATTCCCTACGTTCCTCACAAATTTCAGAATACGATACTAACAGCCGACCTATACCATTTATTTAAAGGTGCAGAGTTTACGATATTAAAAGTGAGAATTTAGGTGGAAACATCGAACATCGAAACCAAATCACCGATACATCGTTTGCATCTGCAGTACAGAATTGGCCGAGTATATTACCATATTGCAATTTTTAGATTGTTATTCTTTAATCAAGTTTGTTTGGGAGTTTTGTAACTAAAGACATTATCGTGTCTATACAGTTCATCATTTTTCCAGTCTGCTCCACTGTTTTTCTTGCAATTAATAACGAAACCACATTAATAATAAACGTTGCGCAAAAACAATTAATAAAAAATGAAACACAAAACGTGCAGGTAACGAACATCAATGTTCTTAGCGAGTTGCATAAATAATAGAACAATTCATTTAGAAACTACAATGTACGTGCTGAAGTGAATAAATTATAGTTTTATTAGAGGAGTTATTGTTTTGCAAACAAAAGAATAGTAGGGTTCGCTTAATTAAATCATATTACAATAAATCATTTGTTGCTCGCACCAATAACTGTCACATCATCACTGACTTCTTAAAATAAAGTGTACCTAAAAATTAGAAATTGAGATATAAAACAAAAAGAATTTCAATATTTGCCAATCTGTTAATTAAAACAATATTAAATTACTTGGCTGACACACATATTGACTTGACTGACTCTTTCAATCGCGGCAAACTAAACACGTAAAAATAATGTTTATCAAAGTCTAATTTCTTTAAAAATACATATTTATAAGTGTGCAAGAATTTTTACAAAAAAATGCGCACGTGATGTCAGCTACAAATTCTCGGAGAGCGATCATAATAAATTGATGTTTTCACCGGATTCAATCTCGTTAACTCGACCGCAGGCAGTATTTTGATGGTTGTTGATGCATTCATTTGATTAAATATTTAATAATAATAAATTAGCGGCGGTCGACGGTTCCGGATCTTAATGAGGTCAGCTGGTCCGGGAGTCCTTGAGCAAATAGACCGATATTACATTTTTAATGTCAAAGTTTTAGTAATTTTGCCTTTTACTGAACCCAAGGAATATTATTATACATGAATTCATCAATACTAAGGTCTCTGTATCCAGTAATTGAGAGAAATCTATAAAGATAGTAAAACATAATGAGTGAAATCTGGCAGTTATTAACAGTCGATAAACTTGATGGTCTCTGTTTTATTCAGTTCTGAATGGAATATGTACTATCGAGTGAAAAAATATTATTGATTGAAATTATTATATACTTTAATATTTAACCACAAGTAATTGTAGCTATTATATTATAATTGTTAATGAACCAAATAACTGCAATTTCTGCGTGTATAGTACCATCTATAAAGCTTGTAACGTATGAGAATTTCTTTTATTATTAGTTTTCCTAAAAGATGTTACTAATTCGCGCACTAATCAAAACAAAAAACAACACTATCACATCTAATTGCATCATTTAAAAATTAGCGGGAATCTTAGAAAATCCAAATACGTCAAAATAAAAAACTGTAGCAGTTAAAAAGGATTATGTTGAAAATTGATGGCTCTTCTATTCATGTGAAATGGACAAGTAAGATACCACTTTAGAATCTAATTGCTTACTTACACTATAGTCGACTTTTTAAGAGAAAAATGCGTTTTATGATCCAAAAAAAACAGTTTTTAAAAATATTGATAAATTGACTCTAATGTTTCAAAATTACAAGATATTTGGTTTTTGTAAAAGGTAATCACCATATCAGCAAATTAAATGTTAAATCCCCAGAGATTGATTCGGGAATGGACGTTTTTATTGTCAAAATAAATAATTAGCAAACTGTCATTAAGTTTATACAAAATTTGGCAATAAAAAAGATATCACAAAAAGTTTGTGTGACTGCTGAAATCATATTCTTCAGAATCAAACCCTTCAAGTTTGTGTGACTGCTGAAATCATATTCTTCAGAATCAAACCCTTCAAGTCCTGGTTTCTTTTCGGAGAAACTCAAGGAAAAAGTATCCCAATTGCCAGCTAGTACGAGTTGAAATTGCATTTCCAATTAGCCAGAAAGCTGCAACATACAGGATTGCAGGTAAACATGAGATAAATTATTGTTAAAAATTTGAAAATAATACTTTGTTAAGTGTAGGTTTATTATAAAAATCTCCGAATGTACCGCACTATCAAATTGGGAGAAAATATACTCTAACTGTTGAACATACATTTCTGTTAATTATAAAGTACCTGCTTAATCAGGAAACTTTTAGAGAGGTATGGTTGTCGCCGAAAAAACTAGTACAGGATCGAAAATCTAATGACATAAATTTTAAAATTCCAGGGTGTATAGTTTGGAATTAGTGCTATAGTCTTATTGACATTAAATTCCTCGGCTATCGCTCTTATTGGCATTAATTCCATCAACTTTTCGACAATTCTGCCCTTTTCGAATTTATTTAAATGCATGGCACAACTTTCTCACAAATTGTTTTTAAAAAGTTAAAAATTATTAAAATGTTGAAACGCGGTGGTTGCCTATGATTTGCATTTAAAAAGGGAAAAAATTGATGTACCAGTTTTTTTCGGCGATAACTGTACCTGGCCCGTTCGATATACATATGACCCATCATGTACAATCATAATTCCTTGGAAAAACTTAAAACGCATCTAAAATGCAATCTTTTCTTCAGTTTTACGTAAATCATTACACCGTCAAAGCGAAAAGCAATACAATTGAAGAAAAAATTAAAAAGTAATGGAAATAGAAAATTTGGCGAAGCAATGCAAATGTTTGCAAATCCTTTAACCCTCCGAAGTCTAGTGATTTAGCTATTTTTAAGGAAAGAGAAGACATAAGAAAGAATCTTAATTTACACGAATGCTTCTAAATTCAGGTGCAGGAGTAAACGTGTCGGAGGTAGACGCTGCTCTTTAAAAATGGTTCTCCTTTCATAGAAGCCAAAATATACTCTTATAAACTTCCATTCTACGAACAAATGCGAAGAAGTTTGCCAGATTAACAACAAAACCCGATGAAATGGCATTTGCTTGTTCCAAAAGATGGATGGACAAATCTAAAAAAAAAACACCACAACATTAATACGAAAAGGATACAGGAAGAAGCTTCCAGTGCTTCCAAAGAAAATGCGGAATGTTCAATGAGGATAAAACTGGTTTCTTTTTATAAAATTATGTGAAACACCACATTGAGGTTTGAAGAGGAAACATGGATCGAAGATAAACATAGAAAAGAGCGTTTAAAAGTTCTTGCATGGACCAATATGACTGGAGCAGAGAAAAGAAAGCTTCTGGTTGTGGGAAAATAAAAAAAATTTCTAGCGGTTTTAAGAACTGCACTTCGCCACTTGTTAAGCACAAAAGTAAGAGGAAAGCTTGGATAACGTCGCAATTGTTCGAGGAGGAATTAAGAAAATGGAGAATTAGGAAAGAATTTTTCTCTGTAAAATTTTGTATAACTGCTAAATTCACCTACTATGTTGACTAAAACTTAATCCTTCTTTATTTAATTCCTCAATGTTTTTGATTTTTTGCCTACACGAGTCATTATTCCATTATAAATTATGAATCATGGTCATTTCACTCCAACATTTCACCGCCCACAAGTGTTTTAACACACACACCCGGCGATACTATTAATTTGTGCACGTGACGTTCCACACCCACCATATTTTAATCACTGGCGTAAATGGAAGGCTCTTAATTACATTCGTCGGCGAACTATTAACCTCTTCATCTAAATCAACCCGGACTAACCCCAATTGAACTGGATGTGAATAACTAAAGTCCTACGGGCAAATCACTATATGAAATATTTATGAGTCATACTTGTACATTATGTCATTTGAGATTTGAGATTATTTATATTCCTTAAAGTCTAAGTATGTACTCATATTGCTTAGGTAGAATTAATTAATAAGAAAATAATTCATATTTCCTTTCTGAAGCTTTTGTTATTAAATTTTAACAAAACTTCAGGTAAATTTTGTTAAAATTAAGAACGAAATTCAAATTTAACAAGTATGTACATTTATTTATCGAAAGTCAAGCAAGCACCTTACTGTAGACATATTTTGCACTTTCAACGCTAATACCTCTTTTTTTTTCAGCAGAAACTGAATGAACAGCATATACTAAGCTTGATATTAAGGCCGGTTTAGATTGCACGGTTCAATTTATGTAATAAATATTTGGATCAAGAAATTCTTAAACTGCTGATGTGGTTTGGAGATAGAACACGAACTACTTTTACAGATAGTTATTGATTCACACATCGTCCGCACTGACCATCTCGTGCATGGTAGCTTATGAGGCAGCGATTTTTGATATTCATTGCACAATTATTGTTCAAAAAACAGTTGCTCAGTTTCTTTGCATTTACGCACTATCTTTGCGTAAGTTTCGTTGGTCGTCGGTATTGCGATGGAGTTCTCGAGCTACTCTTCTGCTGATCAAGCTCCAATTAGTGCCGAAATAGCTATATAGAGGATGTTCGGGGGCCTCATTGCAATCAAGCCGACTTGCAGCCAAAATTTTGCAGTTATTGATTCAATTTACTTCTTGATAAATTTTTATATAAGAAACAGGGTAGTGTAAAATAGATATTGGGGTGCAAGATTACCACCATTTTTAAAAGTATACGGTAGAGGTTGAAATTCCTAGACCTCTGCGAAATGACAGTCCACCAACTTCATTAAAGAAAGTGTTTATCGATCGCTTATTTCATAAGAGAAAACTAACAAACGAATGGATGTGTTAATGAGCAGAATTATTACGCGGAAAAGGAAATTTTTCGTTTTATAATATGCCGGTAATAATACTACAATAACAGCAATAAATCTTTGTTGACTTTCTTCCTTGTGTTTGTTAGTTCCTAATGTCATTGTTTAACTTTCTTGTATACAAGCAAATTTTCTTTATGCCGGGTTTACGGATTTGTTTATTTCTAATATTTAAGTGTCCCTGAAATAAATAATACGTATTAAGAGAAAACAAAATCTTGATGCGCAAATTTAGTTTGTCATTAGGGGTGAACCAATAAGCCTTTCCAATTGTATCGAATTATCTAGTAATAGTAGCAAAATCAATACATTTTACAAAATCATCACTTCTATTAGAAATAGTATTTCAAAGATCTTTGGAATAAACGGAATAATAATTGGATAATTGGATTTTATCAGCGTAAGGATGTTCTTGACAATATTTACAAATTTACAGGTATAAATATTCAAGAATAGAGCCCTACGACGCTCCTTGACAGAGCTTAACAGAATTAGATACGGTTTTGTCTAGAACAGTGTTTTTCAACCTGTGGGTCGCGACCCCCTCGGGGGTCGCGAGAGGTGGAGAGAACTCAGTAAAAAAATCAATAAATTTTAAAAAGTTAACAAAATGATACTCGTTATGTTATTTATACAAACACATTAACAAAAAATAAAATCTTTGATACTAGGGGGGTCGTGTCATGAATAAAGGTTGAAAAACACTGGTCTAGAACAACGACCGCGACTGCCGTACTGTAAGTAACGTAATATTTTAGGCGTACATTTGACATTTTTCTGCCTCTCAAAATGCAGGTCACGTCCGACTCTCTACTTTCGGAACTTTGTTAATTAAAAGTTGAGCGTTGCCGGCTTGTTTTCCTGTTGATCTTATCGTTCGGTGTGTTCGTAGTTTCGAGGGCGGGGAAATATCGAAACGTGGATATCGGAAAGTGGATTCGGAGTTTTCCCGTGGAAAGTTCGCGTCGCGATTTTAATTTATCTCATCGTTCCAGCCGGGCGAAACAAATTCGCAGTGCGAATATTACGACGTTCAGTTTCCACTTAATTAGCGCGCCGTCGTTCCGTACCCCTCCGAAAATTTAATCCCGATCGAATCTAACGAGTGTTCCAAATTTATAATTAATTTCGACTGCGCTTCACAAATCATAACGAAAAAAAGGCGACTCCAACTCCAACATCCAGTAAGTCAATTACTGTTTATAGAAGGGACTCGGGAGCGCCAAGGCAATGCAATTTCCAAAGCTCCAGATGAAAAGCTAACACACTGCAATTTAAAAATATTATTTTTAGCCTAGCGAACATGTTACTATTCTCAAACATGTAATTACCGCGCGTTAAAAGCACTCCGGGTTATTGCGATAAATAAAATCGTTTCGCTTCGAGTTTCCACCCGTTGAGAAATGCCTGTTTTATGTTTAGTAGGTCAACAAGAAGTAAACATATTTACATTACGCTCCAGTACGCTTTGTTGTCTGATCATAAAGTTTGATATACTTGACAGGCTGAATAATTAGGTATTGCGCAGAAATTTCAATTTACTAGAAATTATTCTAAGTCGAACACCCAGGCTTCATTTAATTAACGCCATTTATAATAAACAGTTTTAAGATGTATTTTGTTATTCAGTATCATTATACAGGCTGTATCATTACGTCCGACAAATATTCACACCACGCAATTCGATTCTATGTTGAAAACTATACAGAAAATTATAATACTACTTTGCTCTTAACTGTCTGGTTGTGAAGTTACTGAGGTTTGAAAATTGATTTTTGAATTAGTAAATCCACCTAATAATGTCAAAAAGTACATAAAACATGCAATAGAATAGTCAACCTAACAATATTTTCATCCTTTTGTAAGCAAAAATTGTATTTTACTCAAGCAAATTCTTCGCTTTTTATGATCTGGGAAGATGTAGCAACTGTGTAGATGTGTATCCAAAGTAAGTTAAAAATTCGTGATATCTGTGTATGTCATAAGTATCAAATTTGAAGTGTATTTTCGGAGAATTCTCACGCTTCTTGTTGAACGTCAGGTTACACTGTGTTGTCATATTTTAAAAACTTTGATCGGTTATAATTTGGAAACTATACGTTTGATGTTATATTAGTCGATACAATATTTAACAGAGAATCGCGTAGTGTGAATATTTGTTGGACGTTATGATACAGCCTGTATAGTTGACTTTGACTACAACAAATAGAAATAAAATTTCCAGAGACGTTATAAAATATAAATGACTTGATTAAGTATATCGCATAGTGAACTGTCCCGTATTTTCGAAGAATGATTAGCTTATTTTTCTATACAAACCAAACTTTGAATAACGTGTTTTACATAAAAACCTATTGTAAAAACTAGGTCTCTGATTATATCAGCAAAAGAAAAAAAAGGGAAACTGTCGCCGTTGATTGAAACATGTTCTGAATTCACGAGCTTCGTCTATTATAAAAGTACGTCGAGGCAGCAGACCTGGTTCATTTCCGTGATTAAATTTACATACGTAATCTACCTCGTGCGGCAATAAATCATGGTTTTCTTCGATTTGTTCGGCTCGGAATGGATGCGAGCGGATTTACATTGACAAGTGCGTGATGTATGTGTTTTTGCAACAAAAATAAACGGAAAAACACTTTTACTCTAATGAAACAAATAAATATTAAGTTGATGGAATTAGTTTTTCGGCGAACTTCTTGCTTGGAATCGAAAACAAACGATAAGACACATCAAAATATTTTAAATATACAACCTGGGCCAAAAGTATTAGGCACCCTTAATTTTCTAATTTATCTCCGAAAATATTACTCAGAAATCTTTAGAATTTTATTATCGTATTGTCGGCAATAATAAACGATAATTTAAATAATGCACAGTACTTTACGACGGTTGCAAAACATGTGGCAGATGATAGTTTGCAATTGTGGATCGCAATTTAATTCGAAAGTCACTTAAAAATCGAAAGAAAACTTCCTCCGAGTTTGCTGCCAGTTTATCGGAGGAAATCGGATAGACCGATTAGTGCCAGAACGACCAGAAGAAGACTTAATAAAGCAAGAAAGAAGTCTTGGCTTTCAGAATGGATTGGAATGGGCTACCAACACTTTACAGAGAAGAATTGGGCAAATGTTGTGCGGTCCGAGGAATCAAATTTTGAGGTAATATTTGCTTTATATCACTTATAATTTTGAATTCCGTTGCATCTTCTACACTTCGCCATTAAAAAGCTATATTGTGTGTTTAAAGTCTACGTTTTTTTAATTAATTCAAAGATATTTGGGACTTCTGGTGTAGCTTAAGTGAAGCGGAGATTCGGTGAAGAATACATTCTGGAATACGGGTATCAACAGTGAAACACAGGGGAGGCAGTGTAATGATCTGGGGTTGTTCTCAGCCGACAGTGTAGGCGAAATATTTGTTTGTGAAGGTCTAATGAACTCCCACACTTACATAAACGACATTGAGGTAATTGAGGTAATAATTTTCCAAGATGTTTGGTGATACAAATATGGAAGAAGTGCTGTATCAACAAGATAATGCACCCTGCCACAAATCTGCAGTTACCATGAAGTGGTTTCAAGAAAACAATATTAACCTCCTGGTTTGGCCTGCACAATCCCCAGACCTAAATCCCATAGAACATTTGTGGGGGATTCAAAAGCGTAACATTAGAAAGCATCCAATAACATCTAAAGCAATTTTAAAAAACGTGTTATTGAAAGAATGGAATAATATTATCGCAGAGAAACTTATAAGACTTATAAATACTCTGCCGAAAAAAATAGCTGCAGTGATTAAGGCTAGAGGTGGCCCAACAAAATACTAATTACTTTAATAAATTGTTATTATTTTGTACCTAGGAAATTTTATTTTACTCTGCTCCAATAGATTTTCATGATATAGAAGTTAATGTAAGGTGCCTAATACTTTTGGCCAAGGCTGTGTCACTTGGGCAGAAACAAAATTTGAAGACGAAGTATTCACAAATGAAGCTATTTGATTGATAAATTATCTCAAAACGGACACTGGAAAATAGCACAAATGCTCGACGTTTCACTATCGCTTGATAGTTTCTCCTGAAGAAACTGTCAAGCGATAGTGAAACGTCGAGCATTTGTGCTATTTTCCAGTGTCCGTTTTGAGATAATTTATCAAACAATTTCACCGGGCAAGAAGCTACCTTCATTGAAGCTATTTGAGTACATAATATATTATGGAGAGGTAGTATTACAATTTCTTTACTAAAAAGAAGCAAACGAAACACTATCAGAAAATTGCCTGGAGTTCTATAAATCAACATATACTTTTGAACATAACGAATCTAGAAGGTAAGAGTCACTTTGGTGAAACGAGAAAGAAGTACATAAAAGGTCACCGATTAATTAATAGTAAATTTAAATCATTAAACGTACACATGGATGTTCTGTAAAATACTTTACTACTAATTTCAAAAAAAAAGAATAACAGAATTTATATTAAAGAACTAGAGCAACAAAGTTAATCCCGCCGCATTGTAAATTCAAAATTAGTCTTAATTATAATAAAAATAAATCCGCAGATAATTGTTTACCGCAGACTAAAGCCGCAGCCTCCTTGTTCCTCATCCCAGCAGACACTTTCATTAAATCACAAATTCCATCCCGGAGACACAAAAAATATGGCTAGTATGCTGGGACGGAATTAAGCTTATACCTCCACAAACAAAAAACGTGATGGGCTGAATTTCTTAATTACTCGCCGGGAGTTTACCTGGCGAGATATATCGTCCGTGTCGGATGGACGGATATTTATGGCGAAGCTGTACCGGAGCATTCTTCGCCGCTTAGAAAGTTGAACCTGTAACGAATCGGGATGAGGTCAGGTATACAAGTGAGGAGGAGGTAGTCTCTATACAAGTCTCGATGCAAAAGAAGCAAAAATGGTAACAGGCCAACAACGGTTCGTGTAAAGCTTTTCAAACTTATGCCTACCTCACTGTAAGTAATGACTAAAAAAAAGTTAAAAAGGTAAGTTGGACAACAGAATATGACTTCGAAATTTGTTTAAAAAACGACATCAGTCGTTTAATTATCAACCCAAATAAAAAAATGACGTGAATAATTTTGGCTAATTAAAATATAAAATCAAAATAAAATGTTCCTTTCCCTCAGAGTAAAATTTGTGAGAATGTATCTCTAGCACCATCATTTCCCGATGTTTCTATCAAATAAATCCGATATCCAACCCTTTCATGAAGTTTCATAAGATATAAGCTTTTATCTTCTCAAGATTTAAAAATAAATATTGACAGGGACTTGAGAAATGAAAGTCTTTAGACTTTCTTTTTTCTTGCATTTTCGCTTCATTTTCCTTAAACAACCTTTCGCTTTTGTTAATAGCTTATTTAAACTACCGTTTTTACTTTTTTCCTTTGTGACTTTAGTGATAATAGTTATTTTGCTTTATCTTCAGAAGATACGTATCCAAATCATCTCAACTGCTGTGACTTGATGCTACTTTCATGTCGATTCCTTATATTCTTCATGAAATTCTCAGTCAGATTATCTCCATATAATGAATTTCTTTTATTTATTTTTAGAAAAACTACTATGAGAGCTGCAACTACTGTCTTTACTCTGTTTTGATATACATTTATTTATTTTCTCTCTTTTCCCCAATATTACTCGTCTTCCAGCTTTCACCATCTGTTTACTTGCAAGTACTATTCGCGATTACTTGAATTTATCAACTCTTTAAAACTGAATTGGTTTAACTCGCTCCCATTTCTCTTTAAAGCAGAAATTAAATTTAAAAAAAAAGAAGAGTTCAAATTACCGTATCATAACTACCACTTATGCAGGTTGTTGCGAAATACTTGACTTATACTATGCGTCGATTAGATTAATTAATGTTCTCTTATTACAATTATGATTCTCGCAATTATTTAATGCCATTACATAGCACAAATCATCAGAATTCGTTACGGTTACTTGAGTTTGTTTACCGGGGAATTTTTCTTTCCGGTATTCATGTAGTTCAACAGCTCCAATTTTTGCAGGTTTTTTTTTTTGGAGGGAAATCTTAACAAAAACTTTAAATATGTACGTAAGTACACTTTAATAACACAGTTTTATCATTTTGTTAATACGTAATAATCATTTCACGTTCTTCTTTTTTTCTTAGAATATGTTACAATGTTTAGGAAATTAAAAACTTTCACCAATAAAATTATACCTTGCAAGACTGTAAACAAAATTACAATTTAGCCGTTGTCAGAAAGGAAATCTCGACCATAAATTTACGGGCGAATCAACTGCATGTCGCAGTGGATCAGAGAAAATAAAGGAAGCTGACTTTGTCACTTGTCAGGTTCAATTACTCACTTGCGGACGAGGAAGGAAATGTGATGGAAATGAAATCGAGCAAAAACGCTGGAGGATTTCGCTTTGTATCCATCTTGGTTGGAAACAAAAAGCCGATGCTTTCAAAACCCAGCTTTAGTACCTGCATGCATTTCACGACGTTGTAAAATTTTGTTGATCTTATACAGTCTGATGCAAATACCATTTACCTTAACTTGAGCAAAATTGCATCAGGAGATAATCTTGTTTCCATGATGCGACTTATGATCAAAGGTAAACACCACCTAATCGATTTATCTTTCACTCTTAATCAGAAACGGCCAAAATATTTTTTAACGAAATTTAACCTGAAGTAGACAATGCCCTTGAGCATTAACAAATACAAAAAATACTTTTATTTTAGTTAACTGCTATTTTAACTAAACATTTTTCTATTCTTTGAATGTCCTATAAGATGCAATTTCACTTTGTGTTTATTATTTTATTTCTGTGACTTTATATCCGTATTTAATGTATCTTTAAGTCTTATTAAAAGAAAATATTTTAATGTTTATTTTGTTTTATTATTTTGTAAGACTCAATATTTTAATTTTTTAACTTTTAACCGATTAACAAAGAGTCATTTACTCTATCAACAGACGACGTAGTATTATTTATAAAATTCCGTCTAAAAATAGCAAGGATTCTGATATCTTTAAAATGAAAATAATATTTAGAATAAGATTTTTTTATTGCCGAGAGCTAACAGAGCGTAAAAATGAAATGTGTTCGAAGTACACACGCCAGAAAGGCTGTAAAAATAGGACTCTTTCATCATTCATCTCCAAAAAATAAAGCAGTGCTTACCAAGTCGGCAAAATATCATTTATAGCTCTGTGTGGGTTCGTTCTTAAAAGATTTTATTTTTTAATGCGTCGAATAAGCTTGAATTGAAGTCTTAAATTACCAAAAAATTCAAAATTTCGTGAATATTCAACGTGTCCACTTATTGACTTGATAAGAGAAAAAACTTTCTTAACATCAAATTTACGCAAGAAAATTATTCTTTACAAAAAATTCTGCTTCCCAAGAAACTTCAGAAACAATGTTTAAGTTTAACTTTTGAACTACAGTCTGTCTATAAAATTCAAATTTCTTAATTTCATTTTGCAGTAACGGTTTTATTATTAATTTTAGGAAAAAAAAAGGTATTCTTTACAAAAATTCTACTGTTTCTCATTGATTTTACGCAATTACATACTATATAAAAGCATTCATCTTTACGGAAAACCTCAGAAACCATACTCAATCAAATTACAGTCACGAAATACAGAACGTCTGAAAATTTGCCTGATTTATTTTCTACAAATTTATCTCGTAACACTAATTTAAGTATGGTTTCTGAGATTTTCCGAGAAGATTAATGTTTTCATACAGAAAGTAATTGCGTAAAATCAATAATAAAAACTTAAATTTAATTTAAATTACGTATAAAATATAAAATAAGCAACTAATGGAAAAAACTATAGCACATGGAAGTCAACTACTTTTAATTTTTGTAGACTTAATAAAGGCTTACGACAACATTCCCATCTGTAAACAGTCGCAACTAATGAAAGGGAGCAAAATTAGTCCAAGATATATAAACGCAGTAAAAGAAACTTACAAAAGTAATATCAGTTATGTTAAAATAGAAACGGATTGACTGAGCCCTTTCATGTCAACAAGAGTCTGAGCTAAGGATGCTGCCTCTCCCCGTCACTTTTCAACCTCTATCTAAATTAACTTTTAAGAAAATGGACCAAGAAATGTAGAGGTATGAGAATACAAGTAAAAGAAAGACATATTTACACGCAGTTATTTGCAGATCATCAAGTCGCTCTTGCCGATGACATACAGATTGAAGACTTTCATTTTGGCCAATGTCAAAAAGGAAAGACGCTTTCCTTGCATCCTTAATACCAGTGGTGAGCACAATGGAGTGGGAGTTACATGTTACAGCAAACATTGCAGAGCTGCAAATAGTTATTAGTAGTTTGTAATATTTACAAAAGCAGCAACAAGTAAATTTATTGTTGCTCGTACAGAATTTCCACTTGTTTTTTTTTCAGTGGTATTAAGGAGACATTTTATTGGTTCTTTTTAAATTCAACTAATAATATTGATCTGTCACATCGGCATCAGTATTGTGCAGTTTGATCAGGACATCAGCGCCTCGTCGCATATATTTAAGCAAACACTCTCACGACACACTATACCCGTCCCTTTCAACCAATTACGTACATATGCTTCTTGTTATTCTTCATGATACCATTACTGTTGAAAGTTAATGAAGGTTTTCAAACAGTATATGTTAAGAAAACTTATGAGGAATATGATGGTGGGCGACGTAACCATTAAAACTACTAGGAACTGTAAATACCTGGGTAACACGTTAACGGATGACGGTAGAAATCGTAAAGACATCCTCGAAGAAAAAGAAAAATGCCCCATTGCGTTTCTGCAGTAAACTTGCTACTCCGTAATAAAGAGATTACCAAACAAACAAAGATTAATATGTTCCAGTATTTGCTAGAGTTGTGTTACATATGGATCAGAAGTCTGGATAGTGAATCAATCGAAAAAATATAGAATAAGAGCTACTTGCAAAGATGTTGCATGTAAGGCCATGATATGGCCAGACAAAAATAATGGAATGAAATAAATCTAAAACGGATACATGTACGAATGGATTCCAACAAAAAGAAAGAAAAGAGGAAGACCACGAATTCGCTATAAAGGACAAATAAAAAAAGCGATGGAGAAAAGAGAACTGATAGAAGATTCATGGCAGAACAATGAACTAAGGCGTTTAGGAGGATGAGACAGACGGCAACATGTTGTAGACTAGTTGCTATATGGTGAATTTCCATTTCCGCAATGTTCAATATAGTTCTCGCAATATGTTACAAGAATCTTTTATATTTTTAATTCAATTAATTTTGTTATTTTCAATACGTAATACATATACAGTGTGTCCCAGGATTAAGTTCGCGTTAGCAAAATTTGGAATTCAGATTTCATGTTATATGATTTCATTTTATATGAGAAATATTTTCTCTTAAATTTAAAAAGAAGACGACTTTACCTTACACACATTTATTTCTTCTTGTATTAATTCCACCCCCTTGAAGATCGACGACGTCAAATTTGGCACTAATTCTTTTCGCACCAAGCAGATCTGAACTGCAAAGCGTCAAATCTGAATTCCAAAACTTTTACTTCAATGTACGTAACACGAACTCAATCCGGAGACATATTTTAGAATAAAATTTGATAATGCGATAATATTGGTCTGTACATCTACAAAATTATAAATGTTTTAAATACATAGATGCATGTGATCGCATAGTCATCGACATTCTTCTACTCTTTCACGACCAGCCTATAATTTCCGCATAAGGCCTGGAGCGAGGTATACATAAACCTACCTAAATAAGAGGTGAGGTTCTACTTTTACATTCGCTTTCTTACATTCTTTATTTTGCTCTATTCAACAGTCTATTTAGCAAATTATGCACATTCAGATACAAAGAAGACACTAATACGAAACGTCATACGGTGTTGATGTTTTCTGATTGAGCCAATACACGCGCAAAAACTATTTCATTTAACGTAATTTAAGAAAGATAAATTAATTACATTACATTAACGTCTTAAATTACGATAAATGACTGCATAAACGCATTCATTGAATCTTATATATTGATGTAATCACCTTACGAACTGGGAAAACGTAGAAAACCCAGTTCGAAGGAGCCGATGTGAATCTGAATATAAACCGGCACATTATTGTTCTATCTTCACATAGAACCATATACAGACTCGACCAAAAGTATTAGGCACCTTACATTAACTCCTATTTCATAAAAGCCAGTTTGAGTGAGGTAAAATAAAATTTCCTAGGTACAAAATAATAACAATTTATTAAAGTAATTAGTATTTTGTTGGGCCACCTCTAGCCTTAATCACTGCAGCTATTCTTTTCGGCAGAGTACTTACAAGTTTATGCTATTCCTCTGCGATAATATTATTCTATTTTTTCAACAACACGTTTTTTAGTTAATTGGATGCTTTCTAAAGTTACACTTTAGAATCCCCCACAAATGTTCTTTGGGATTTTGGCCTGGGGATTGTGCAAGCCAATCCAGGAGGTTAATATTGTTTTCTTGAAACCACTTCATGGTAACTGCAGATTTGTGGCAGGGTGCATTATCTTGTTGATGCAGTATTTCTTCAATATTTGTATCACCAAACATATTGGAAAATGATTGCCGCAAAGTCGTTTCCAATACGTTTATGTAAGTGTGGGAGTTCATTAGACCTTCACAAACATTTCGCCTACACTATCGGCTGTCATACAACCCGAAAATCAAGGGTGCCTAATACTTTTAGCCAGGGCTGTACATCAGGAAGGGATTATATACCCGACCAAGCGTTAAGTCTGTTGCCAATGGACTCAACCAACTTGGCCACTACTACTATATAATGTTAAAAAAGGGAAATAGAAACTGAATTAGTAATGGTAGAAACAAACTCGTATGAATACCTAAATTAAAAACGATCAAATGGGAATGAACTTCAGTAACGAGAAAAAGAACAAAAATACAAAATAATTCATCTCGAAGAAGCAATAGAAACGAGAAGATTAATAAATGAACTGCTTTCAAAAAACTGAAACTTTAGTCTAGTGTAACTTATACAACAGCATACGTATATACGCAAATAGATAAACAAACGACTAGAATTAGTTAAAAAATTCCATCCTTGAAAAGTGACATCCAATTGAGATTCTTTATTTTCATCAAACATCGTACCAACCGGCACCAAGTACAATTAGCACCATTTCGTTTTGCATTTTTTTCACGTAGGAATTCAATCACCGCCATGCCTGTGTAATTAAAAAATTACGTTATTAACTTTGAGACTTGTGACTCCAGTCACCGTCTGGTACTCAAGCATGCACATGCAAATGTAAACGGCTCGCTAATGACCGCGCATGTTTCCTCTAATCATCCGTTACAGTAATTGACGTGCGCTAATGAAAAACTGCGCTCGACGTTCGGGAAGAATTTTCTGCGCTCGCTGGAGTTTGCAGCCGTGAATAACTTAAGAAGCCCGTCGTTAGCGAAGCCGTTCAGGCACAAAGTGACTAATTACTTCCGTCTGATCGCGCCTGAAAAGGCCAGTTCGGGCGTGATTAGCGTACGACGAATAAGAGGCCGCGATTATATAAGAAGCGTCACCTTCAACGACGCCTGATTTTGGAGCGTTCTGTTATGCAAGTGCTATTTCGTGCAGCCTTAAGAGGGACGGTCACCTTGTTGGATATTCGGGTTATGAGGTGTACGATCAGGGTTAACCCTGATTGATGAAAGTTGAACGTAGATTTATGTATTTCTCATATGTATCCAAAAATAAAATCATACATTAACAGAAAACAAAAGTTTTATAACTAAATTCAATTTTGCCTTAGTGACATCAAACACTGTTTAAGATTAACTGTCCATTAGAATATGATTCACACCATGCTATAAAACATAAACGTCATTTAAACTTAAGTACTTGTAAAGGCAAAGGTAAAAGATGGAGTATTTTAAACAATGGTTTGCAAGATACTACTTAGCATTGTCCTAATAATGAATTTTTGCGTAACAAACTCTTGCAGTACGTAAGGAGAGCCTCTTCAAAATATTAAGGGGTAAGAGAGAATGGACTGAATATAGGCACTGTAAAACATTAATACATAGAATACCTCGATAATCTCGAGAAAACAAACCCAATATGGGCATTAAACTTAAGGGAAACGTCTATATGGAGACCCAAAAATTTTACCTTGTCAGACACTGAAAATGATCTGTCTTTAAATTTGATTAAAATATTAGATGACAACGAACCATTTTTGAATTGCAGTGCTACAATTTTATTGAAATTATTTGTGAGGTTGATAGGTTGATAGGTTGATTCAATTAACAACAAGACATTAATGGTTGAGGAGACTCGGAGTTACTCGTTACTGCACATGAGGTGTCATCAGCGTATTGGCACTCAGATACAGAAGGAAACATTTGTTCTAAGTCGTTGACACAGATCAGAAATAATAGCGGCCCGAGAATGGATCCCTGAGGCACGCTTTTACAATTATTTTTGAGTCAGATAAAACCTCGGAGATTACACCTTGTTGCATATATCTGTTGAGACCTTGCAGATAGATAGGAATGAATCCAATTTAGAGCTGCTTCTCGTTAGTCGATGAGACTGTCTCATCGACCAACAGCAGCAGCAGCCCTGAGGAATTTCTTCTGCAATGGAGAACGAAACGTCGGCAGTAGAAGCAGTCGTAACACGGTTCCAATCGGAAACCTATGGACAACAATCATGGACAACGGCCGCAGAAACCTTCAAGTTATATCAATAGATTCTAATTTGAACAATAGGATTTCGTGATCCAAAGTTTCAAGGGCTTTGAATAAATCGAAATACAATCCTAAAGGAGTTTGTTAGTCGATGAGACAGTCTTATCGACTAAGGGAAGCAGCAGCAGCAGCCCTTCTGCAATGGAGAATGAAACGTCGGCAGTAGAAGCAAACGTGACACGGTTCCAATCGGAAACCTATTCAATAATAGAAAACGGCCGCAGAAGCCTTCGAGCTGTATCAATAGATTCTAGTTTGAACAATAGGATTTCGTGATCCAAAATTTCAAAGACTTTGGATAAATCGAAATACAATCCTACTGGAGTTTCTCCCTTATCCAAGCAAGTCGTTATAGGTATAATTTAAACGCTCTAAGATTGCGGATTCTGTAGAGCAGTGGTTTCCAAACTTTATGTTTCTACGATCCGGTTTAAAAAATATTATCTTGGCGCCTCTCCTCTTTATTTTGCAAAATAATTAACACATTTTTAAAATGATAAATGGATTATAAAAGTTCTGTTATAAGAGTTTATTTACATTTTCACTTTTTTTTATATATAATATGAACAATTATATGTATAAATAAACTTTTCGCGCCTCTCTTTGCTCCAGTCCGCGCCTCCCCAAGGAGGAAATCGCTGCTGTAGAGTGGCCTTTTACGAATCCTTGCTGACATTTATACTGAATGCTGTGCTTCCTCAGGTAGGAGTATAGTCTATTGTAGATAAGTGTTTCGAGTACTTTAGAAAAGATAGGTAATAAAGATATCGGACGGTAGTTGTTTATATCGTATTACGAACCTTTATTTTTATAGACGGGTAAAACTTTAGCATGTTTGAGAGAAGAAAATAAGCCAGTAGAGAAGGAAATTTAATACATCTGCGAGTTTAGAAGATATTATGTGACAGAAGTCTGTAAGAATGGTACCGGAAAGTCCATCGCAACCAGGTGTCCATTTAGAAGACAATACTTTTTAAAGTTTTTTCGATTACAACTCTGTCAGTCGGAAACAGAAGGAAACTAGCTTGTTTACTGTTAGCTTTAATAAATTCTTTAGTGCAGTAAATATGATGGCCATCAGGGGTAAAATGTTCATTAAATAGGTTTGTCACAACTTTGAGATCCTTAACAGATTTGTCATTGACCAATAGTTCAAGATTTGAGAAAGATCGAGGGGATTCGGAAGTCTTTAATCATATTTCCATATAGTTCTCCTTCTCTCTGATCCTGCGGAATTGAGAAATTTTGCTACTATTATATGAAATCTTGGTGGCTTTTATAAATTGTTGGTACTCCTTCTTCGCAATTTGATAAACATGTTTCAAACTATTATTACCTGGCGTTGAACTTATATGGTGCAGATCACGAAGAGAATTACCTTTGGCAATAATTTCCCTCGTTATCCAAGTCGACTTACCTTTGCATCCAATTGCTTTACATTTGGCAATTGCAGAAAAAGACAGATTAAAGTGCCACTCAAACACACGCTTGAAATTATCGAATGAAGAGTCACTACCAGAAGAGTAAAGCCATTCCTCATGTAGAATACTGGATAAAAAACGTGAACGGCTGAAGTAAATTCTCTTCTAGTACGAATGATTCCACTGTTAGTGTTAGATAGAGGTATCTCATATATAAAAATCTGTGCATTATGGTCCGATAAAGGATACCACATTGAAACTGCTGAGATGAGGAAGACTAAAAATACTATCAATGCAAGTGGCCAAGCGTACGGGTAGGTTCAAAACTTTGCCTATACATCCCATGCGATTATTTTAGAATGTTCAGTAAAAATATACAAAGACACAATTAACTCAAAAAGTTATAGTTAACTCATAGTGTGAGTTTTCTTTCTTTTTAGGAAACATGTTTGACATGACATACACCACTATAATTCTCACCACCGCATATGTTACTTATTGTGGCCTTTGTTGTCGTACTTTTACAGTTCACGTACCTGCTTTTATCGTTGTAATCATCTGCGTTCATTTCACCTGCTTGCTATACGTTAATATACGACCAGTCCGCAAAGGGCACAGAACTTTTTCATTTACATTTTAATGAAGTTATTTAACATGTTAATCCACGATACAACACCATGTCCATGGTGCAAACAACTCGTTAAAATACAGTATATCCTAAAATTTTGCATCATTTATGTTAAAAAAAAATTTTTTCATAGTTGAAGTCAGACAATAAGTAATGCGGTGATAGTAAATTCAATACTGGTATCTTCTGTTAGAACCGATGCCAGTATTAATCGCTGAAGCCAGTATCTGAAGCTACTCCCAAAGGCTGGTTGTCACGGTGGCAGTTTCTGTGATGTTGCTGTTTTGAAAGCAACTAATCATAGAACAGACAGTTAACTCTTATCGAAATTATCACACTCATTATCGTGACAGTATTATTATCGTGAAAAAGGGCCTCAGAAATAATTGAACTGTCACCTTCGACTAAATTCCATCACTGTACAGAGGACACTGTCGCGAACAGAGGAGGCTTTTATAAATTTTTCTTTTATCAGAAAAGCAGATTTCACTTATCAATTATATTTTTTTGAAAGTACTTGATAATTCTAAAATTAAATTCGCATTTTAAAATGTCTTGGTGAAACTTAAAGCTTAATATGAAAACGTAAACAAAAATTCTCACTCATATTCAGCGAAAGTTTAAGTATTTAAGTAATTCGCACGACTTGAAAGCGTTGTTAAAATTATTAAAATGCTTTCCGCATTCTGTTCGCACGGCCAGAAAAAAAAACCTTCCGAACACGCTAACAATGTTAATTTCTAAGCTAAATCACTTGTTACTCTGACATAAATATTTACAAATTTGTGAATGTGCTACTTCCATTTCGATAGATGTGGCAGTAATATCACATGGTTTTTTACATACCCTCAATTAAACTCCTTCATTATTTGCGTCATGTAAATAATAAGTGGAAATAGTAGGAATGACGATATTAATTGTACCATTTGTTTAGCATCTATAAAATTAGTCTAATAAATATTCATTATCTGTACCAGTAAATTATGTTACCATTAGTAAACATTACGTAATCACAATATTATTGCGATATGTACCTCGGAATATTCCGTAGACCATCAAATGTTTACGAAGATATATGAACGATGGTGCGTCGAAAATAAAATGTTGGCGTGACATAATTTTACGTGTTTCGATATAAAAATTATCTTGAACCGACGTGTACAGAATAATCTTCGCTGATTATACGATAAAACTACGTGAATTTTTTTTTTATAAAAATATCTACAAACATTTGATTTTAAATGCGTATAAAGTTAGCAAAAGGTACTTACCTGAAGAAAATAGTTTCTATGCGTGTGAGTAGAAGTGAGTAAATATAAAGGAACTAACCTGAAAACAAAAAATAAGTTACTTCTTTGTGTTGTGGCATTTTGCATGAATTTACAGTTTCAGAAGGGATATTCGTTGAAGTCATCGACAGAAAATAATCGATCTTATGATCTTATGGTTAAGGGAATTAACGTGTAGCGATATCTTTCAATATACATAGTGATTCTTGAATAGACCGACAAACGAAAAACTGTAGAAAAAATAGACATCACAGGACATGAGAAAAATGTTGGAAAAACTGTATGCATTTTAGTTTTCTAGAAACTAACTAATGAAATATTGTACCCCAAACAAAAATACTTTCGTAATAAACAAACAGTAGGCGATGAACGAAATAAATGCAGTGTATTATAGTTTTATCATCACATTGTCAGATCGTCTGATAGCCTTGCTCTTCCAGGACTCAATAATTTGTTAAGAATTACGTAGCGAATCGCGTTACTATTCAGGATATTGCAAATGCATATTGCAAATTTATTACGCAGACTCAAACAGTTTTTAAAAATGTGTTTTAAAACGAAGCTTACTATAGGAAATTTATTAGATTTATTTGTTCAGTTTAAAATCGCGACAATCTTACAATAGTTCGGCTTTTCCTCACATAAATTGCTGTCGATCATTTCCGGAAACCATTTCATTTAAACTAATTTCTTTTTAATCTTGAATCTGCTTATTTGCGGCCATAAATGTCAAATAAAACTTTATTGCACATCCCTAATTGTTTCAGTTTAATGTTTCATTTTGGTATTTATTCAGTTGGACGTCGGACTTGATTGTCATATTTCATGCTTCTGTTTGTTTTGAAGGCGGTGTTCTTTAATGAAACACGAATTTCATTCTTATAATGACAAAACTAACACAAATTTGTGCACAATTTAACAAAATTCGTGCGTTCGTAAATTATTGTTCGCTTCGATGTAAGTATCTCACTTTTATACACACTTGAAAACGCAATTGATTTTAATTAATCTCATAATACATTTGCATTCTTCATTGGTTGTGCAACTATCTGTTATGATTTCATGGTAAAGTATTATTATGACTATGATTTTCTACGTAACACCATTAAGATGTAAATATTTGATTCTCGTCGAATGCACGGGCATAACGTGAATTTAGGCAAAATTTTTAATTAATTCTAAATTGTTGTACAGAATTCTTTTAACATTAGCCCCATGTTCTGGGTAGCCTCTTCTTTTGTCAGTAATTTCTTGTCGGTTTATTCAAGAATCACCAGATATGTGAATTACATGGCACGGTGTTAAAGTTTTATTTCTTCTTTATTTGAAATGCAAAGAAAAAAGAATACCAAAAAACCATAAGAACTAAAAATTAAAGGTATTTTTGCTTACAACAAAGCGAAGAACATTGAATATAAACTAAAATCTATTCGATACACCTAAAACTCTCCTTTAGAAAAGAAGAACAAAATTGCTTGAAATTACCTTCAATTTTTAAACAACGTGAAAAGAAGAATAAAATTGCTTGAAATTACCTTCAATTTTTAAACTACGTGAGGACATAGTAGCATGATTTAAGTTGATTGTATGTCTTCAACTTGTACATACATTTCATTAATCTTTCATGTTGCATGCTATATGGTTATAGGGCACAGCAAAATACCGCATTTACTGCGATTTAGCTGTAACTGTAGTAAACAAAATTAACATTTTCCTCGTTTATTTGGGGTGGTTTAGTTATTTTATATTTTCGTTTATGAAAAATTAAACCTGTTACGAAATTCCCTAATTACTAAAGTTTCTTAATTAATTGTGGACTCAATCAAATCAAACAATTTATGCAATGCACAGGTATATTGAACATAATTGGCACTTTATCGGAACAAAGAAATTCTTCAGCGTCAAAGTCAAATTAACCGCGCGTTCCGACGACGTCATTAATTCCGAATTATTGATCCGGATCGTTCTCGGCACTCTGACGTCGGCATCGCCCTGAAAGCAGCGTCGCCGTGCGCCAAAAAACGACATCCAATTTAAAAGACGATTTCGAATGCAAACTGCATCTTCCCACTGATGGTCTTCCGGATGTGTTATTACAGTGAGCTGCTGACGATAAAATCTAAAATATGTAATAGGTTTCGTCATTGCTCAAAGTCGCACTAAAGCACTTTCAAGTTAGTGGCTTATGTAAAACGTGATAAGATTTAGCGATTATTCATGAGAAGTTAAAGTAACAATTTTAAATAACAATTATGAACTCAAAGGACTTTAATAATACGTTTCTGCGATCTTGCAATGAAATTATGATACTAATAATAAAACAATTACGTTTATGGAACTGTAGTTAATTCATTAGGCGTTTATCAAAAATACAGTTTGAGGTGGAACGAATAAAAGAAAGAATTCGGGATATGGTAGAAGTAGGAGTACCTATTGACGAAACAATCGATTCTAAAGGGTGGTGCGTTGAGCATGGTAGGTAGGTCTTTTGAATTCAGAAACACCTGCAAAAAGTATGCTTTTAACAAGCGAATATCCACAGGTTGCGAACACCTGAACTGTGGTATGAATTTATTATGGCCTAATTTGCAAGAAACATATTTTTTCTTTTATTTGTGACTGATGGCACCCCACACAAGTTGAAAGCGAGAAGAGAATAAAAAGAGATTTTTTTTAATTACTTCATGTCACTTGATTTGGCTTTTGAATTGCATCGCAATATCGAAATCGTTAGAAACAATATATAAATACGTTAATTTCTTCTTTATAAAAAAGTATATTTAAAATGTGTTCACGGATTTGTCGATTTAAAGAATTGAATCCCGGTTTATCATTACCCCCTCAACCAATTACATAGAAGTTGCGACATACGTATTATTTTGTTATTTTTGATCTAATTAAAGCAACCATTTTGGATTTAAATTCTGAGGACTCCAGTAAGAAATTTGCAAACAGTACTTGATCTGAACAACATTACTAAATATTACAAAGTACAATTACAAAACTGCAGAATAGTGGTTTACCTTTGCGAAGTTCCTTAAATTTAATTGACGACATAGATGATGAAGTTTGTCCGGATCAAAAGGACGTATAGCGTTGATTTAACGCACGCTTCATTTTTGACAATTTCAACATAACTTTGCTTTAGCCACCTGTTGTAATGTTTTTTCAAGACTAAAATTACATTTTTAATTTAATCAAACTTTCCTGAAAGCGCTTTAATAATAATTTCAGGTAAAGTAAACTAAGCAAAACTAAATTAATGATATAAGAAATTTGAAAAACAGCATAATTAGGAAAATGCTTTATCAAAAAATTACAATCAATAAATTCTTACTGCAATTAGCTTAGTAATGTTTGTGTTTAACAACATAAATCACGCTGATTAAAGTTTTACGTAATTGGACATTAGTAAATTTATTCTTTATGACCTGCATTGTGTGCAGATAATTAACTCGTAACCGCAAGCCTGTTTATACGTAGTTACATTAAAAATAAACGAGCTAAAGTTTGTAATTAACAACATTTAGTATAACTAATAAAAAAATAGACTAAAACTTAAACTATTATAAACTAAAAGAAAAAAGAATTAAGTACAACGGGTATTTGTGCATGTACAATTTTCGTTTAGTTTTACAATTGACTACATAGATTTAAAGGATTATACAAAGGGATTCAAATTAAGAAAGAAATTAATGATTAATTTATACTACTCGATCGAAAATAAATTGATTCAAAGTAGGGCGTTTTTTGAAATTAACGTTTTGTGAACATTTTGAAACAGTTAAAATGTTGAACATTTTGAAACATTTAAAATGACACCAACTATTAAATTCGACAGATAATATTACCAGATTTTTTTTAATATTCATAGCCTACTCTGGATCAATTTATTTTCGAATGCACGGTATATTAAGTAATTATTGATTGAAAGGATTTTACAGTAACAAAGCATATATTAAATTACTATAACGCAATAATCGTTAACTAAACAAAAACGGTAATATACATGGCAATTAAATTGTCATTTCAACAATGACCTTAAAAAGTAATTAACCGTAACTAATACTAGCAATTTCTTATCTTAGAAAAATATATTCAGCTGTAACAACACAAATGACAAATTGTGATTTATGTTACAAAATTATCACAAATTTACTAAAACGGTGCCGTAGTGATAGGAATTTAAACAAGAGCAAAATATGTTTTTCACAACAATGTTTTTCTTACTGTACTTGTAATTTTAATTCTAATTCAAAGACAAAAGTCCAATAAGAGCACGCCTTAATTTTATTATGGAATTCTTTTTTGGATGAATTTTTTAAAATTGGTGTACAATCCCATATAAGGTAATTATAATCTAACAGGTCAAATCTTCACAGTTCTTTCCTTTTTATTATTATTAATCCTCTTATTCATATCTATAAAAAGGTCAAATGTAAAATAGATTTGACGATTCTTTTTAAATGTTTTGAAATTGAAATATTTCCAAAGGAAACTCTTACATAGGGGTGAGTGGTCCATAATGGGACGCGGTCCATACTGGGAAACTGAATGTAGCGACTCTTTTATCGTCATAGCAGAGGTAGGATTGTGTGTGAGCATTCCGTTGCACTGCTGCTTAAAATTTATCGTGTTCAAAAGAGCTATTTCTAATATTATTGAAAACATTTATCATTGAGGTAAGTGATCAATGGAATATTTTATTTGCGTCGTAGTTTTTTTTCAAATATTTCTTCCAAAATAACTGTTTTAAATGTGGATTTCTAATAGTAAACTAAGAAATGCATAACCTCAATCACAGTTAACGTGATCGGGTGTAGCTCTACCACTTTGATAAGATATTGTTCGGTTTTTGTTTCAATACATGGTGGTTCATAGTGGGACAAGATTTTGTGGTCCATACTGGGACGTAATATTAAATTCTAAAAAAATGTATTGTTTTTCAGATATCAATATGCCGAGGCATGCACGATTTCAGTTGGCTTCAGTGTTTAGAAAAAGTAAAGAATTTCATGAAAAGTATAAAAACTCAATGCATGCTGCTGTAGAAGAGGTTATTAAAAATCACATGACTTTGGCGAATGCAGCTGAGAAACACAGTGTGAGTAAGTCAGCTTTACACAGAAAAGTCAAGAAATTTAGAATAGCCAACGGGAACGAAGGAAGTGAAAGTACAAATTGTTTTGAGTTTGGTAGGTGTCATCGATTTAAACAAATTTTTACCATAGAGGAAGAAGAGCTTTTAAGAGATTATTTGGTCCAAGCTTGTGAAATGTGCTATGGAGTGACATTAATTAGCACCCGTGAGTTAGCTTATAATTATGCGATGGCCAACAACAAAATTATATCTCAATCTTGGCGCGATAAAAAACGAGCGGTTAGGGAATGGATGAATAATTTTAGGAAACGACATCCTCCAGGATCGGAAGGTTCACCTCATCCCAGTGGTTGGATGACAGCTGATAATTTTCTTAAATATATCGAACATTTTATCAAACATGTGCGTTGTTGTAAGGAGCGCCAAGTTGTTTTAATTCTTGACAATCACGAAAGCCATTACGATGTTCGTGTGCTCAATATGTGTAAAAATAATGGTATTATTCTGTTGACTCTTCCGCCCCACTGCAGCCACACGCTACAATCCTTGGATGTGAGCTGTTTCGGTCCATTCAAGACATATTATAACCAAGGAGTTGATGATTGGATGTTGAATCATTCCGGTATACCAATGACTATTTACGACATTGCTAGCGGAGTTGGCATTGCATATCTTAAAGCACTTACCCCCATAAATATGTTAAATATGTTAAAGCTCCTGTCAGAAAACAAACAAGAAAAGGGAGGAAAAAACTGCAGTCAGCGATACTGACAGATACTCCGGTTAAAGAAGATATAGAAAAAAAAAACATAGAGAAACAATGTCGAACAAGAAGCCTACAGAAGAAAAAATGGAGAAAATTAAGAAAGTGAAGCGTAAAGTTTTCGATGAACAAATATCAAAAAAGTTTATCAAATATTATGTTGATCAGGTTGAAAAAATAACTGGGGAAGAATATAACAATTCTTTAAAAAATATATGATAAATAAATTCCTGTTTCCAGATAAAATCGACGAAGATACAATTGTCGCGGAAGATATTGCATTAAAGCTACCTCCGCCTTATGTTTCTGGAAGTACAGTGCGGACAGCCCAACAATTTGTATTTTCAATCGATTTATCACAATTTCAGATAAACTAAGACATTTTATGCTATAAATCCCACTATAGACCATTATGACTCCCACTATGCACCACCACATGGTTTTTTATTTTGTTTAATAAATCCCACTATACACCACCTGTCCCACTATGCACCACAGATGGTGTATAGTAGGATTTATTAAACAAATTAAAAAATACTGTAAGAATTGGTTTACATTATTACTAATTTGGTTTCTTACATGCTTTGTTGCGTTCCTGACTATTTGTTTTGAAAAAAAAACTATTTCACAGTAAGTTTTATAAAATTTAAAAAAAATGCGTTCCCACTATAGACCATTCTCCCCTACTTACTTTTTACATCTCATGATGAACATTTTGTGTAAATTTTCCTATATTCATTCTAACGTTTCTAAGGTTATCGCAGAATTTGAAGGAAATGTAATTAGGATTTTGTTTTGTCATGAAAGCAAGTCAATCAAATTTCTGAATCTTTCATTTCAAATGGTCTAATAAAAAAGTATAAAATAACACTGTAAAATTCATCACATACGGAATGAATAACATACTTTGTACAAAAGATTTCATAACTGTTCTACTAAAATCCGGTATGTAAAATCCGCTAAACGACCCACAGAAAACCAGTTGTCATCATTAAATAATTCTTGAGAGCCGCCTAAAAATAGCAACAATTCCTCGTTAATTACACGTTCCTTCTCGCAATGCGTTGACATGTGCGCGATTCCTCAAATCAAAATTGCTAACTTAAGCCTACCTATCGCCAGCTAAGTCTGTCTTTGAGTTTTACCGTTGTTTACATTTCTATCCTTGACATATAACGTGCAGCCCACTCCGATTACTTACTTCTGCCCATCAGAGTGTGACATAAACTTCAGCGATGAGGTCACCAACCGACATGCCCTCCGGTATATTTCGCGAGAGTAAAAGTGCTTAAGAGGACAGGAACAAGATGATAATTATTTATAAATCTTACTACATGAAGAAACTTAACAGCCGGGCTACTATCACGTAACTTTTTGCCTTACTCACTTTAATTAACCTTATTTTATAAGAAACTGTTTAGGTTCTTTCTTGCTACCTACTATATTACTTTTACGGTTGGAAAACACAATTTTTAACTAATGCCAATGGTTTTCAAAACATCTACACGTGGACTACCTTTTTCCCATGTGACAAATCCTGCATCATTTAAAATTCGACAGCGTGCATTAATACTATACGATAAAATCGATTTTCATCAACAACTGCGGAGTCATCCCTGAATTCGTAGCAATAATTTAGAACAGAATATTTATATTCGAATTTTATAATAAAATTCCAATCCGGAAATAGAATTTTACATAAAAGTGTTATCCTATGGGGGGAAATAGATGCGAGAGTCGCATATTTT
Organism: Serrognathus titanus; assembly: GCA_039766575.1. Lineage (NCBI taxonomy): Eukaryota > Metazoa > Arthropoda > Insecta > Coleoptera > Lucanidae > Serrognathus > Serrognathus titanus. The sequence continues at coordinate 29,888,511 of CM077912.1, read as the reverse complement.
TAGAATCGAGTGATTCGTATTCGTTTAAGAGCAGAATCAAGTGTGGACTCGAATCCAAATTAGTTTTCGAATATTCGAATATCTAATTACAGGGCCACTTCGTTTAAGAATCTTCTCGGCAAAAAATCAATCCAATTTTATGATTCATATGGTAATCGGCCTGCTCATGTCAAAATTAAGAAGTCTCAAGCACCAAAATCAATAAATTAGTTTGCTTTTAAATTCAATTAATAAAAAGAAGAATCTCATTCACGTGAGTTATTTCCCTAGCAATGTTATTTCTAACCATGAAATGACAGAAAATTGTTTCAACAGAATAGGTCTATTTGTTAACCTGCATTGGTGAAGGGGAGATTGGGGTAATGAGAGCCTGCAGGCAATAAGAACCAGTCTGTTTTAGATATAACTAATAAAAAGGAAAATTTGGTAGAGCAGCACCCCTTCTCGCCCAGGCCGCAGAATAACATTTATGGCAAGAAACAATGTGTGGTAAATGTTGAAAATGCTGAGAACTTGTAAGAGAAATCAGTTTGGATATGTGATTTTTGCACCTATTAGTTCAACAAATACGATAAAGTACTTTTATCATTGTTTTCGCATTTTTCTCAGTGTTACATTTTATGTGTGTTATGAAAGAAAAGTTAAAAGTGTTATCATTTGCACGGAGTAATCTACTTCAGGTGATTTGCATTCATGCATTTCTCAAGTAAATATTCGTATTTCGCTCGTATTTCACACGGTATCGGCCATTGACCTAAGAACAGAGTTGACAGAGATTCCATTTAAAGGTCAAGTTTTTGTATTTTTCTCAGTATTATATCTCATGTTGTGTTATGAAAGAAAAGTGTATTATTTATTTCATTAATTGTAGCAATTATTTGTTAAAATAAGTTTATTTAGGTAGCAGTCGATTTTCCTTCTTCCATGGTTCTCATTACCCCAACATGTGGACAATAAGAGCCAATTCCATTTTTATTTTAAATGCATATATTATAATTTCTGTTAACGACAGGAATAATATAGTTACGTCATTTTAATGGTTTTTCCTTGTACGAAACAGTAGAAAATTGTTAAGCGATTTTTCCTTAAGTGGTTCTCATTATCTCCGTCTCTCCTATACAAATGTACTTTTTTTTACAAAATATTCTAAATTCTTTTGAAAAAATATTAGTTAATTATCACGTAACAAAACATCAGTTTTGTTATAAAAACGATCTTCAACCAAATAAAAATCGTTTGAGGTGAAGTGTTATTTTAGAAATGGAGAAAAAGTTAACAATACTTACCTCGATTTATGTCACGATGGACTTCGAGAAACGCATCCCAACTTTTAATTTCAATAGTATTGGTTTTATGACACACTAATGACGTCAGTAAAAAGTTTTCGAGATACAGAAAGCGTGGGCAGAAAATCTGGAACTAGTCATACAAAAACTTTGCGTACAGTACAGAACATTAAAATGTTCATGCAGTTATTGGAAACGATTCCAGAACTTTTATACAAAATTTTATACGTCAGACCACGACCAGTAGGTCATGCGTCAGACAAATCTGTCGTATGGAACTTATCATAATTCTCTAATGAAATTATGGAGTGAAACAATTCACATAAGTTTATTCAAATACCAGTATACCTACAAAAAGTTGGAGCAGGAGTCCCATTAGTGCCAAAAGATTAATTTCTTCAATAAGTCTTTCAACGTATTGTCTTAAAAATTGATATATGGTGGGTTTCTGGGTTGAAAAATAATAATATGGCCTTAATTTTAAAGTAGTAAATATAGGGTGTCACGTACTTTTAAAAGAAATTGTTATTCCCGGATCTTTCCTGAATCAATACTTGTTTAATAATGCTAAATTTAAACGTTTTCGTTATATTTACCTTTTATATTGAATGCGACGTGGTTTTTACGATAGTTTTTGTTCGATTTCGTCTGGTCTAAGAAATAATAGATATGTCTTGGATATAAAAAGTTTGTTAAGATTTTTCGTAAACACCATAACGTCATTACAAAACACTACGAAAGAATGTAGATTTATTTTCATTTTTCTTTTAAGAAAAACGAGTATGCTACCGTAAAAACCACATCGCATTCAAAGCTAAAGTAACAAATATTTCGAAAACAACGATTATCTCTAGCGTTATTGAACAGGTGTACTTAGTTGGTTTAGAGAAGTTGGGACAATGACAATTTTTCTTTAAAAGTTCCAAAAGTCTACTTTCATAAAAGTTATAGCATTTTAAAAGCTAGAATGATACCGTATGTAATGCCCTCTATCAGCTACATTAAAATCAAAGTCTTTTCATTATTATAAATTTTGAATCGGATTTGCCAGAAGGTCACTAAATATCTGCGTAGAATATTTTGCTTATATTATGCTCATTAGTACATTATGTTTGGACTAGATGACATATTACGGTATGATATTGTCAATCTGTCTAACAGCGGTCTTTAGCACGTGGCCATTTTAAATTAATTGACTAACAATTTTAATTATTTGTCAATTAATTTTAGTGACCTTCTGGCAAATCCGCTTCATAATTTATATTTTTATTAGTCACTAAGATCATGGATAGTCCGTTATTTCTTATTATTATTTCTCGTCCCTAGAAAATCCCATATGTCAATTTTTAAGGCAATACGTTTAAAACTTTCACAATTGTTGAAGAAAATTGAAATAAAAAATTTAATTTTAACGCCCTGTATCTCCTTTCTTATCAACTTTTGGAGTAAGTCCATTACTTTTGGACTATTTGTAAAAATAACATTATGAAGCAATTTATAATCAACTAGACAATGTTGAACTCCAACAAGGATTTTTTCAGCAAGATGGACCTACAAGAAACAAATGAATCTTTAGGCATAATAATGACAATAAAAATAAACCATTTTGACTGTGTTCTATGTGAAAAATTTTTCACTGTAGGTATAAACCGATTGAATAAACAGTCGAATATGTCAGTTCAAAATTAAACATACACTTCCACTTCCTCAATTATTCCCAGTGCACCCATGATCCCACTCGAAAGGGTTATACCTCGTAAAATTAAAATTACATAAGCAGCTAGGAGCCTCCCCTTCCGCACATTACAAATTGAGCAAATAATGTTATCCCTTTCAACCGGGGCTGATATTTCAGCTCGGATCGTACCCTCGAATATCATCAAATTTTAATTATTCCGATTCCCTAGCAGCGGTTGCGACCACTTTACGTTTAGTTTCCACTTAAACTTAAGCATTCACTGTGACACCTACAATTGTGTGTGTTTCAGATTGTATGTACGCGCACAATGGAAAACATTCGGACTTATGAGCGACTGACATTGATCGCAGGCGACGTAGAATTCTCAAGGTAAATGTGAACACCCAATATTGAACCTATTGTGTGTACGCCGACATTCCAAAACAGGAATTTGTTGTGCAAAAGGCATACAGTTTAAAAATTATTTTAGTCAAGCAGATATATAAGTAATCTGCCAACCTTAAATTTTACCATTAAATTTTGAAAACGTTTATGTTATGAACGTTGAATCCTTCTAATTAAATTTATTTTTTTGCTCTGTAGTTCGTCGGTCTTTACAAATCCAAGTGATCGAAAGATTACGTTCACAATTCATAAGCCTAAATTGTGATTAGATAAACGCACTTACTCACTCAACCTACAAAGGAATCGATTATCCACGTCTATCAAAGCAGGAGCAAAATTACAAGGTGACAGTATTCAATAATAAGCGAATTTCGTTGTAAACGATAGCGAAAATCAAAATCACCCGTATAGATTACAAACACAGAAAGTTGGGTTCTTAGTTATTTTTAAACAACACTTAAAAATGTGGTACATACACTGTAAATCAGAACGAAATCAAGTAAATATTGTAAGCTTTGAAAAACGAGGTAAAAGTTTTATCAACAATTAATCAAAATAAGGTGACTAGCGAGGTATCAGTTACAAGTGCGATAACTTATAACCAGAAAATCTATGTGACAAGTGGGAAGTGAAGATACTGGATAAGGTACAAAACCATTGCAAAAAAAATAGTTGGGCTAGATTTTGCCCGCCATCACATTTCTTGACAGTTTTGATACAGGAGAGCAGTCCTCTTCGCCATTTCTTCTTGTGATGGTCGAGTACGTGTGTGCAAACGTTCAGATAAGCGGTTTTTTCCGCCAGTGTGCAGGAAAGAAATTCGACGGTATTTTAGTGATGGTTTGGGATGGAAAGAGAACGGATATTGGAAGAGTGAATCCAACCGAATGTGTGGACAGAAATAGGAGCTGATTTCATATTAACGCACATACTGCCCTTATAGGAGGAAATTTCTACAAGTTCTTCAGATTCGCGTTATGGATTGGCCGACCTTAATCCTATCAAGCATTTTGTTTTCGAGGCTGGAACCACGTTTTCGATTTTTCGAACTTGCTGACGTTTCCTCCACTCTTGCAAGAAACTTCTCTTTGGTTGGTCTTCTCGCTATTTCTTGTTATCGCTGTGAATGCGTTGACTGCCATTTACAGGAACAACAAGAAGCAGTGGCAAGATCAGCTACAGAAAAACCCTGAAGAAGTCCCTTATAAGAGTGGACGAAACGTGGACAAGTCCGAAAAGTCGAAGACGCGGTTCCAGCCCGGAAAACCAAGTGCAGCATGGACCACTGCCGCCGAAGCTTTCAAACCAAACAAATAAAATCAAAAATGTAAAGATGTTTTGTCTTTTTAGTTTTACTGTAGATGTTGAAACAACAACTTCTTGAGTACCAACATTATGGAAAATATAAATAAGAATATTATGGACATACTACCATGTTGGTTGATGGGTTGAACAGTTTTTGATCAGAGTCTCTAAAGAAGGTTGTAAATGCAACCGAAACGTTGGTTGAATGATTAATTAGCTTTTTATTTCTCCTGTAACCCGATCCTCGACACAACTTATTCTTAATTTAATCCAAGGACACCAATTAAGAATTAAGTCATATTATCATGTGATATGATTAATATTGAAGTATTATAAATGTTCCAAAAAGAAAAATACTAAATAGTTTGAAAGCATAATGAAAGATAAATAGAGCACATGATTTTAGAACGAAAAATATAAGAGATAAAATATTCAAATATTTGATAATAAAATTAAGTTTTAATTCTTATCAGAGTTTACGGGAAAAATGTTTAAAAGAAGATAATAAAATTAAGTTTTAATTCTTATCAGAGTTTACGGGAAAAATGTTTAAAAGAATTATAATTAAAACATTAGAATGAATTAAAATTTACTCTAAAATCATGAGACGACACTGCTTGAGAAATACAACGCAATGTTTTGTAAGTAAAGCAGTAAACTTAAGTAAAGTTTTATAATTATTATTCGTCCTGGGAATTCTGACCCATTCTAACGGTTCTTATTACATGACGTAAGTATTAGTTGATCCCGAAGAATAAAATCGATATTTTATGCAAATTAGTGTTTGCCATAAAAGAAACGCTGCGTAGTTTCTGCAAGGAGAAAACTCTCACCTAGTTGAAGCCGTAAGCTGTAAATCATTGAACATAGGTACTAATTAAATTATTTAGAAACAATAATTAAGAAACTACTAATTGTACGATGGCATTTAAATTGCTGGTGATATTTGGAAACCGCAACAAGAAGCGACAATCACATTTCCATGGATTCGCTTAAACATATTAGCTTCTTTCAAAAATGAAAAATGCTTCATTTTAATAATTAAAGAGCTAGAGGACCGAACGAATTTAATTCGTGTTTCATGCATAACTTTACAAAATTACAGTTAATCAATGTAGAAGTTGCAATCTGAGACATAAAACAATAAAACACTTTTATTTCATGCCCGTGGAATGTATTATTTAGCATTCGACGTACCTGCTAGTGCCGTTCCATGATTTTGGATACAATTTTCAACTGCAATTTTCTCGAAAACGATTAACTTTTGATTGACGACGTATTAGCTTAATCGTTACTGTTTGTACCGGGTGATTTTTTAATTTTATAACTTTTGTCATGAAATTTGTCTTACCTTAGCACTTCTTGAGGTTATTTTACACCAAAGCTGTCCAAATTTCATTGTAAGAGATGATAAAAAATTTAAAAATTCACCCAATTACAAGCTTGTCAAAATGATAAAAATCACGCTGTATAATGATTTGTCCGGAAAATACTTTCGACATTTTTAATACAAATAAAAAAATATAATAATATAACAACAATAATACAATAATATCATATTCTTATTGTACGTGCGTACAATGTATATACAGTGTCTCCCCGGATTGGGTCGTGTTACGTATATTGAAGAAAAAAATTTAGAATTCAGATTTCACGCTTTGATGTTCAGATCTGTTTGGCGCAAAATGAATTTGTGCCAAATATAACATCGAAGGTCTTCAACTGTGTGAAATTAACGCAAGAAGAAATACATCTGTGTAAGGTAAAGTGGTTTTCCTTTTAAATTTAGGAGAAAATCTTAATAAGATAAAATGTTGCATACCAACAACCTTAGAAGTAAAATAGAATTACTAATTGTACAGCCTTGGCCAAAAGTATTAGATATCTTACATTAACTCCTTTATCATAAAAGTCTGTTGGAGTAGGGTAAAATAAAATGTCCTAGGTACAAAGTAATAACAATTTATTAAAGTAATTAGTAATTTGTTGGGCCACCTCTAGCCTTAATCACTGCAGCTATTCTTTTCGGCAGAGTACTTATAAGTTTATGACATTCCACTGCGATAATACATTCCACTCTTTCAATAACACGTTTTTTAAAATTGCTTTAGATGTAATTGGATGCTTTCTAATGTTACACTTTAGAAACCCCCACAAATATTTTATGGGATTTAGGTCTGGGGATTGTGCAGGCCAATCCAGGTTTGTTAACGGCAGATTTGTGGCAGGGTGCATTATCTTGTTGATACAGTATTTCTTTCATATTTGTATCACCAAACATCTTGGAAAATGATTGCCGCAATGTCGTTTCCAATACGTTTATGTAAGTGTGGAAGTTCATTCGACCTTCACAAACAAACATTTCGCCTGCACTGTCGGCTGTCATACAACCGCAGATTACACTGCCTCCTCCGTGTTTCACTGTTGGGACCCGCATTCCGGAAGGTATTCTTCCGCCTCACGTAAGCTACACCAGGAGTTCCAAATACCTTACAATTAATTAAAAAAAACGTAGATTTTAAACACACCGTATAACTTTTTACTGGTAAAGTGTAGAAGATGCAAACGAATTCAAAATTCATCGGACCACACAACATTTGCCCAATCCTTCTTTGTAAAGTGTTGGTGCTTTATAGCCCATTCCAAACGAGACTTTTTATTTTTTTCTGAAAGCCAAAGCTTCTTTCTTGCTTTACAGCCTTTCAAGCCAACTTCAGTAAGTCTTCTTCTGGTCGTTCTGATCGGTCTCCCGATTTCCTCGGATAAACTGGCAGCGAGCTCAGAGGAAGTTTTCTTTCGATTTTTAAATGACTCTAGAATTAAATTTCGATCCTCACGGTCCCAAGTTATGCGTTTTCTACCTGTTCTTGTTCGGTTCGCATGTGATCCAGTATCCGCGTAACGTTTCAAGGCAGATTGCACCGCACAACGCGGACGTTTAATACTTTTAGCAATTTCTGTCTATGTGTTGCCTTGTTCGTGCAAGAACTAAATTCGTAAACGTAAATGCTCACTAAGTTCGTTCTTTTTAGGCATTTTTTACAGGAAAAATTACGATATTCAAAATTATAATGAAATAAACATTATACTGGAAAAATCGTTCTTACTACAAGCGCTTATACAAGACTGACTACCTATTTACGGAATCACAATTGCGAACTATCATCTGCCACAGGTTTTACAACCGCTGTAAAGTACTGTGCATTATTTAAATTATCATTTATCGTTGTTGTTTATATAATAATAAAATTCTAAAGATTTCTGAGTAACATTTTCGGAGATAAATTAGAAAATTAAGGGTGCCTAATACTTTTGGCCAAGGCTGTATATATATAAAATGTTAATGCCCTCTATTGATTGATAAAAAAAGAAAAGATTTAAGTTATGTTCTAATATGGGTGGAGCATAATTTGAAGTCATATTTTATTTGTTTTTTGATCAGTAAATACTCTACTGAAATATTTATCCGTGATTTTTCATGATTCTCATTTTCATCCAAGGATGGTGGAAATTGATATATCTCCCTAATTTTAAATGAGAAACGTTTTATCTTAGTAAATTTTTTTCCTAAATTTAAAAGGAAGACCATTTTACTTTACGCAGATTTATTTCTTCTTGCATTAATTCCACCCCCTTGAAGACCTAGGACGTCAAATTTGACACAAATCTTTTCGAGCCGAGCAGTTCTGAACTGCAAAGCGTGAAATCTACTGCATTAATTTCGTTTTGCCTGCCACAAAATGTGATTCGAAAATGACGTCTACGAAAATGAACATTCAATTTAATTAATAAATTCATAATTTAATTTGTATGAATTTTTTTCTGAAGCTTTCGTTAATAATCTGCGAATTAATTGCGCAAAATACTTAAGGCAAAAACCGCAGCGGATGAAACAGATGGTTTAAACTAAAGTGTTACGTACGGATATATTTGATAATGATTATCTTCGCATACTTTGCGCTGTAAATATTAGCCTCACCGAGATATTCTTATCTAAAGGTTTGTTCTCGGCGTATCTGAGCTGGTTATTATTTCATAAATAGTTTTGGGATTTTATTTCTAATTTGCCAGGTAATAACAATTTATGTAGCTTGCCAATTTACAAATTACAAATATATGTGTATTTAAGCACTTGTACATACAATTTAAAGAGCTTTTTTTACTAGCTTTGCTCGGATCTGTTTAAAAACAACATAGAACGCAAATCACAGGAAGTCTGAAGTAAATAAAATGGAGAACGGATAGCAAGTGATTCATTTTTGGACAAGAAATCGAGGAAAAATGTAAAAATAAAATCGTTGTGTTCCGTATCGACACTTAATCTACATGTTTTGGTTGCGCCAGTTTTAGAGACCTGCCAAATTCTTCGCGTGAAGGTCACTTTATCGTCAATAACAAATCGTTACGAAGGCCGGCGTCGTTAAAAATGAGGTTATTTCGGCTTCACTTGCGCCTGTTTATACCAGGCACACTTGCTCAACTTGTGCAATAGCTATTTTTTTTCTCTCGAGTACGGAACTGACCTTCCAGAGAATTTATTAATTAAACAGCATGTAATCGCTTTCACGCTTCGACGTAATAATCGACATAAGTGTTCTGTTCAATTCTTAGCGAAAATGTAATTTAGGATTAAACTTTTCAAGAGACGCTTTAAAAAAAATGAGTAAAATTAAAATGTATAAAGAAAGAAAAGTAGAAACATTGTAGAGAATAATAGAGCATATTACATTTACGTTTGCAGTACTATAGAAAAATATATGCGTGCAAAATTTTGTGCAGGTGAAAATTACAATTATGTTTTCTATATTTGGAGTGCTGTGAATCATATTGGTGTTAAAATTTTCAGTTTGAAATTATTTTAGTTTGTTTTTTTTTCTGAATGCTGAATGTTTATATTTTTATTTGGTCTAATAAAACAATTACCTCAAAATATTGTAGTTTCCTCATAGGTTCCTCATGGTTTGAGTTTTATGTATATAGAGGTGAACTAAAAGCATGACTTTTCCACTACCAATTTCAGCACCTCATTTAAAAAATAAAATTTTGTCGCATCGGAACGGTCCCTTTAAATCAGTAGGGAACAAAGTACGCTTCCTTCGTTTATGATTTAATATAAATATTTTTTACAGTGTATACTTACAAGTACAAGTTCATTAAATTTTGGAAAATTTACCTCACGGCACAAGTTTTTGAGCTAACTGAACTTTTTAAGACAAGAAGACGTCGAACATTATTAAACATGTGTAACAATATTGCGTTAAACTTTCATAATTGAGGGCCCACCTTTTGTCCTGCGTCAAATCAATATCTCGTATCTTCTAATACTTTGACCTTACGGGAATGCTTATAAATAGCACGCAGGATTAAACTTCCCATCTGGAAATCGTAATATCAGAAATTCGAAAAGGTAAACGCAAACAATAAGATTTTACTTAAACACATTCGCTGAAATTTGAAATGCGAAAAGTGTAATTCTCTTTTACTTGAAAAATTTGAATTCATGTGGCTGTCGACCTACGCAAAACATGATATATTTAAATAAGATTCTTAATGGAAATAATTTTTTCGATAACTGAAAATAAGTGTTGTATCCCAAGCAATTTTTGATTTGACAGATCATGTGCACTTATGGGCCAAAGTGCGATCCCCTTCATACCACTTGCTCTATTAATGGTCAAATATTTATAAGAAGATTGTGGTCTTTTATAAACTCCCATGGTGCTTCATTTTTATTTAGGATATATTTAGCCACATGTCACAATGGAAAATTGGCGAAGGAGTTTTATATCAACCATGTCGTCGATGTTACGCCAAAGAACTTCAATCCGCCTAACTGCCCTGAGCTGCAATCGATCGATCAGGTAAGCGGTTCAATAAATTCCCATTCTACATTGGCTATGGAAAAAAGTCATGTCTTTTATTATACCTAAATTATATGTAATTCTAATTATAATGTCGTCAGCCGATTAAGAGTGCGTTACATCGCCGCCATGATGTCACTTTCGAAATTCACGAATTACGCTAAAATTACTAATCTGTATACCAAATAGTATTAACATTTTTTTGTTTTTAAATAAGGAATTTCGGAGTTATTTCTAATACTTCCTAATCGTACGATATTGATCATACTTACACGATTATTTAGCAGTTGGTACCATGTACGATTTCATCTTTTAAAATCGTATGTATGAGTACGATTATCCTTCAATAAACGTTTTGTATAAAGTAGTCTTTTTGCATTTTGATCGTAATTGTTTTTGAAACGAGTTTTTTTTTTTTTGATATGATAAGTATGAAGGGTGCGTTAAGTGAACGGTCAACTGCACAAAATCAACGGTTCGATTAAACTGCGTGACCAATCTTTAATTGGCAATAGCTTAAAAACACAAATGTAGTAATTATTAAATTACATCCAACAACTGCAGCACTTTCTTCTTATTTATAAATTAATCGAACTGTTTGTAAAATGATTTAAACGTTGTCGATTTACTGTGAGTTGAAGTTTCTTAAGGATAAATAATAAATAAACAAGTTTGTTAAAGGAAAGTACAAAGAAACATAAAGATTATTTTATTTTTTTAATTAAGTAATAACAAAGTCAAACATTTTTTATCCAGTGTATTTTTAAAAAAGGTTAGGTACTCTTTGGTTATAGACCGGGAAGCGTATTTCATATACCTGTCTGTGTATTTTATAATTAAAGTGGGTTCTTGTCCGATAAAAATTGTATCACAAGTCTTTTAATAGACACTTAAAATTCGCACTGCTGACGAAGCTATGAAACGTTGAGCAATTGTGTGAATTTTAAGTTTTAAAAAAATTTGCGTATATATTATACATACTTGTTCAAGAAAACTCAAAAATCCATCATAGAAAGTGCAATGTACCAACTGAAAATTTTGTCCGGTGGATTTTTTTCTTTTCTATAACAAAAAGTTTTGACAAAAAATTTTGTTTTAAGTGAGCAAGTCCTAATGAATTCCGCAAAGAAACGCAAATAACTGATACTGAAGCATTTTTTTTCTTCGGTCGGAAAAGTATAATTATGAAGTTTAATATGTTAGGTAAATGTTTTTTCTTCGCACAGAGCCATTCATAGTTCATAACATACAGGAATTTACAATACTTCTGAAAAATGTACATTTAACATGTTGTAAAGAATACTTTTTGCATTAAAACAGCATGTTTACTGTTTTATCTTCTAATGAAACGAAAAAGAAAGGGAAACAAATTATGTTTATTTATTTCATTTTGGAACCATAATCTTGTTTATTGGCAATCAAATGCGGGCTTAATGTGGCGTTTATAGCTCCAGGGCTAAACGACAATAACTTCACGAATTCAAACAATAATCAAAATACAACCAATTCAAACAATCTAAGCTTTATTATTAACAATTATTACATTTATTAGAACAACATTTATAGAAATTGAAACTGCAATTACTTGGATTTGTAATCGTAACGTCGCCAGAACCAACTCCAACTTAACAGGTCCTCCATTTGTCTGGGGTATGCTTGTCTTGACCAGAAATGCTTTGGCCAATCCGAATTGTTTTGTAGGAAATTTTCTACGTAGCTACCTGATCACCATTCAACCGATTGCTTTAAAGTCCTTGTGTCACTGCCACTTTCCGCCAATATAGTGGCAGCGCTCCTTCGGAAGCAATGCTCCCCGCGTATTTATTGGCATCCGGTAGCTTCGGAAAATCAGCGATCATTCGAGGCATTTTTCCAAATGTGTTCTTCCCCACTAGCTAGGAACTGCATTTGCCGTTGTGGTAAGATAAAAACAGATTATCAATTTCGACATTTTTTGAACGTAAAGAAGCATATTTGTTGTACAAATTAATGTAATCAACGGAATTTTTGTTCGGAACAATCGTAAACCACCTTGGGGTATAGGTTTTGGTTCGACGGATCTTTACCAACAGGACCGAACCCTCAATGGTCAAATCTTGAATATTTATACCATGCAGCTCCTTACGTCGGCATGCTCCAAACATACCAAAAGCTGCAACAACGTACAAACCATAACAATGTATACAGCAAAATTAACCAATTAGCAAGTCGTACCTTAACTAATAAATACGTTTGGTCTGGTGTCTTTAACATGAATTCCTCAATTTGATCCCGTTGTAGTACCAATGATTTCTAAGTATCATTGCCTATAGAATTACTTTTCATAAATTCGGTCAGCAGAAGAAACTTCGATGTGTCAATACCTTCCTTAATCTTATTCATCGTCTTCAGCTTAGAGTACCACCAAAAGGTTGACGGTTTCTAAACTTTAGACTACAAATCAGTCATTAATTAGCAGTCAATAATTTAAAGTATCACTGTAAATTTATGTACCATTTGAGATAAATACGCCATAACCACTTTTTCTTTGCATCTAGAAGTCGAATAATCAGTTTTGACCATTATTTGGATACCTGGTTATATCTGAAACCGATTTTTAAAGAAACCGACTTATCCGGTTTTTGCCAGCACTAGTAAAAACAATAAGAAGAAGACTAAAGAAAACTAGATTAAATCCTAGTCGTCCTGCCAAAGTCCTTAGATTTCGTTTATTCATTCTGGTTACAATTTGCACGAGCTCATGTTCATTGACATGAACATGAATGGAGCAGAGTTCTTTTCTCAGACGAGACAACAAAACTGTGGAAATTTGATGAACATGACAGAGCCTATTGAAGAACGGAGTGTATAATCTTGTGTTAGTTTTTGCGGAGGCTCCATTGTTATGGGATGGCATCAGTTAGGAAAGCGCACAGAGCTTGTTGAAGTAAATTTAAGAATGAATGTAGGTTCCTACATTTTCAATATCATTGAATGCTATGTTCTACCATATGTCGGCTTTATCGAATGTGATACCTTTATTCTTATGCAGGACAATGTCTGCGAACAAACAGCAATACCATCAGCAAGTCAGAATTGTTACGTTAACTGGCCATCATTAAATCCTATAGAATGCCTGTTGCATCCCAGCTAGAAATCCAGTCCCTATTTCAATTGTAGAACTAAGAATTGCAGCTCAAAAAGAATGAAATCAAATTCCACAAGAAACCATTTGAGGTCTTACGCAGAGCATGTCTGAAAAGATCCAAGCTGTAATTAAAGCTAAAGGTAATATTTTACATACAAATAATATTGTTAGATTGTTGCTTTTTTCAATTAAATATTCTAATTAAATTTTCACTATTGTATTCATTCGTCCGTATACATACTTATGTCATAACTCAATTACTGAACTACTGGAGCATTACAAGGACCAGAAAAAGAAAATTGGCTTAAACCAATGGATGATGAAATTAAATTTCGTTGGAGAAATTAGTATATGGGAGCTAGTGAAACGTGAAAAATAATGCCCCTAACAACCGAATGAAATTACCGTGTAAAAAAAACAAAGTCAAACAAAAGTTTGGTGTCGTTTACAACGAAACATTTAATCCTAGTAATTCTATACATCATTCGATTATTAGTTTGATTTATGATTTCAAAATGAAAGATTAGTCAAGTTAAATCGATTATAAAACTTTTTTCTTGAATAGAAATTTAATTTTCGTATTTCAACCGAAAGCAAAAGATGACGGCTCTGGGGTGTTTCTATGTTAATACCAAGTTTCTAACGGACTTAAACAAGCACGAAAGTGCTGGAATCAACGGTTAACTCCACATTTAAATTGTTAATGTTAAATGTTAATGCGAAGTTTCTACGGACTTAAACAAACACGAATCAACGGTTAACTCAACATTTAAATTGGTGTTTTACATGCAGTATTTTCAAATCTTGTGTTTTCATTTTATTTGCAATTGGGAAACCATCTCAGTGGTTGTCAAAACCGACCATTAGTCTCTGGAAATTTATCAAATATATTTGAAGATACTTAAGTAAATGGAACCTTTGACCAAATTAATTATTGATGCCAGCCAAGCTTATTGTTATACCAAATTTGTCACATTAATAATTTTTTGTTGTAGGATCTATACAGGTTGAATTTTACAACTAGATGGATAGAAGTAAATTCGGAAGAAGTCGTGTAGGAGTAGAGGAGGTTTTTGCGCTAGCGTGTATCAGTTCACGCCTCCAGTTCGAAGCGTGCAGGTTTTAGAGTTGTTTTTGAGCTACAAATATATATTTTTTATTATAATATAATATTTATTTTAATTGTTCTTTATTTTTCTTCCGTACAAAAATTCAGTATGAATTATAGTGTACCTGAGAAAGTACAAATTATAAAGTGGTATAAACGAATTAATTTATTCAAAGAAAAATTTGTAAATCGTCCAATTCCTTCTGCTACAACCATCCGCAGAATTAAGAAAAATTTTGAAAGATATTTAATATATTTATTATTTCTTGACCAGAATTACTTTAAGTTTATTTTATTTTTATCTTCATTTTATAGAATCTTTCATTCAATTTGAGAAATCGTTTTTCTGTTACAAGAGAATCTTTTTTTATGTTTTTATATTATCGTTGTGAATTCTTTTTAATTTAACCATTATCAGAGAAAACTTTTCATTTATTAATTTCTGTAATGTTTATGGAAGTATTGTTATGCAAATGTATTGCGGCAATTATAACAATATTATAACAAGAATTATTGAAATCCTAGTTAAAATAAAATTATTAAATACGTGCTTATCGTTTCGCTTCGCTAGGCCGGTCGCCTAGAATACATCCGAGGCACGCGTCGCCAATCTACTTGCTTCACTCAAGCTGTATATTTCTTTCCATAACACATGCGGCTATAATGAGTTTCGTGTTTCAGTTAATAAACGCTGTTAAGTTACAAGAAGAAAACTTATTTTAAACATTACTATTTGAAATATACAATATGTAACAAAATATAAGCGAACTTTTTTTTTTAAACACGTACTGTATTTTCAAATTCCCATCTTTATTCTTCTTCAATCATGCAAAACAGTTTAATAATTTGAAACATTTGAAAATAAAATATTTGTAATGTTTATATTGAATCCAAAACAAATTTTATTACATTTTAATCTGAATAAACACGTGAGTAATGCGACGTCAAGGTTATACTTACCTGTTTTTCTTCGTGCTTTGAGCTTCCCCAAATAATTAATTTTTGCACCGTGGTAAACATGTTAATAAATACTTTTTTTAGTTCTTAGCTCTTTAGCACATTTATAAAAATATAACAAAAATAGTTAATGGAGTTTCTTGCTCGTTGAAAATTTATGAAGCAGATTTGTTAATAAGGCTACAGGATTTATCGTCCAAAGCTCAGGCTTCTTTCCGAATAAATGATTATTGTTAAGAAATCAGAACTACGTTTTAAATCTTATGATTAAGAGTGTGTATACGGGTTCCTACTACCGTATTTATTAAGGCACTGACTGCAGTTATGCTACTACACTTAAGGCAGCTGTAGTAAGTTGTAACTACGGAATTATAACGTCAGCTCTCTACTGTATCCAGGTTACATTTGATATTACCAACAAACGAAAGAAAAAGTACACTAACGTAAAGATACGTGAAGTCAATAGGGAATCTTGTAAAATTAACCGGAATGTTCCATAATTAAGTTTCTATCTTCACTCCGTAGTTATTACTATTGTTGGATAGATTTGTGTTTGAAATGTGTATACCACGGTAGTTATTTAATGTGTATACGTACTCTTTGGTACTTATTTCTTATTCTCCATTCTCTGAACTACTTTTATTGTTCTTTTAAAATCGCTGTACGTTGACAGTTTTCTCCAGATTAAGTAATAAATAATATTTACCAATTAATCTTGAAGAAATTGTAAATGTACAGCGATATGTCAAACGTAAAACAACAATAAAATAGAAAAAATCTTTTAGTACTTTTTTAAATTAAGTAAGATGAAAAAATTCTAATATTGTTGTTTGACATAAGTTTTTCTTATTTAGAAGCACGATCCCCAATCTTGGATGTAAATGATTTAATGTTATTTTCCAAGTTATCCTCTCGTATTGCGTCATCGTCGGAATCAGGTTCTTGCGGTGAAAATTTATATCCAGACTTTTATCTATGTTAACGTATTCTTCAAAATCAGTGACATTTGTTTCTATTTGATGAAGCATTTTACACATTGTAGGTAGAGGTAGCTCATCCTCGGGGTCAAAACGATCAGTAACAACTTCAGAACTGTGGGAACAGGTAAATCCAGCTTTAAAAAAGCAACTTTGAACTGTAGCCTGGGTTACCTGATTCCATGCTTTTCTAATAAAATAAACAACGTCCAACAAATCAATTGATTTTGTTTGTTCTTCTAAAAAAGAAACAATATCCATTCTTGCTAAAATATGTTTTTAAGATTATACATCCATACCAGGTTTAAAAATTTTTGATAATTCCTTGATCTAACGGTTGGCAAAATGCAGTGGTATTTGGAGGAAGAAGAATTATTTTAATATTTTTTAAGTTTAAATCCCGCGGATGAAACGCTGCATTATCAAGTAAAAGTAGTATTTTGCGTTTTTCGAATTGCATTTTCTTGTCAAATTGTTGTAAGAACTCGGCAATTACTTGGCAAATCATCCATGAATTTTTATTAGATTGCAACGTTACGGCAAAGTGTTCATTTGAAGTTTCCGAAATGCACGAGGTCTGGCGGCTTTTTTTCTTTATCTGGTAACACATGGAAAAAGAGTCCTGTTTCGTCGGCATTATAAACATCTGCAGGTTTGTAATTCCGAATTAAAGTCGTAATTTTCGCTTGAAAACTTACAATATCATCGATATTAACAGTAGCACTTTCTCCCGACATTATTTTCAATGTAATATTAAGTCTATTTTTAAAGCGTTCTAACCACCCAGATGAAGCACTAAAGTTTTTATAGTTCAGCTGCCGAGCAATTCCATTGCTTTTGATCGTATTAATGTCCCTGAAAGGGGAATATTTTTATTCCTGACTTTCGTAAACCATTCGTAACTTAATTTGTCAACATTGTATCTTTCAATTTTGAAGAAACTTCGCTTTTGTTGGACATTTTCATTAGAGTACAACTTGTTTAGAAGCTTTTGTTTATTTTTTAATACGTTCACTGCTTGCGTTTTTCCAATTTTAAATTTTGTCGCTAAATCACGCGAACTAAATTTTTCTTTATTATACACGTCTATAATATTAACTTTTTTCTTGAAGTGTAAGAACACGTTCTTAAGTTTTATTTTAGAGAGACTTTTTAACTTTGTCGAATGCAAGGCGACTGTTTGTACCGCAACGCTCACAAGAAAACTAACGGTTATAAACTCCACCTCGTTTTTATTGCGAAGACGTGCGCTTTTCATTTGTGGTTAGTTTAATTTTTTACATTTTTATTTGTTTTATTTATTTGTATAACTATGCTGTTTATTGAAATTGGGCCAAAGTGGGCCTTGAATTATACAAACTTATGTTTTAGATAAGATCACTTTTAAAACAAACGTCAAAATAACTTAACCTATGTTAATCTCAAAACATTGATTTGATAAAATAAGTATAACTATGTTCTAGGTATAATTATATAGTTAAAACTATAAAAATTATAACTACAGCTATAGTTTTACCAAGAACAGGGTATACTTTGTTTATCCAACCGTTGCAAAACTGGCCCTAAATGAAGTAGAAGACACCAACGTGACGCAGTTCCAACCAGAAACCAATTCAGTCATGGTCCTAAATGTTCAAAATACATTGAACATAAACATTGGACAATGGAGCTCCGTATTGTTCATGGATTAGTCTCGTTTTCGTCTACGTTAACCAGATGGTCTAGAATGTGTGTGGAGAAGGCCAAGTGAACGGTTTTCAGATTGCTGCATAGTTCCAAGAACACCATTTGGTGGTGGCAGTATAATGGTATGGGCTGGTATTTCAATGCATGCGAAAACTGAGCTTATTTTCAATGAAAATGGTGCGTTGACGGCTGATAGGTACATCAACGAATGTTTAGCTGATCACGTCGTATGTACCATTTGCTCCATTCGTGGGTGAAAATTTTACGTTGATGCACGATAACGCGCGACCACACATCACACATCGCACGCGATATTTGAATGAAGTCAATATTCATCGATTACCATGGCCAGCTCGAAGCCCGGACTTGAACCCCATAGAAAACCTCTGAGATTCATTGTGACGACGAGTTCGACATCGACAGCCCACACCAGTAACCATTCGAGAACTCAAAGTAGCTCTTCTTGAAGAATGGGAAAACATTACACAATGTAAGGGCCTGATCAGTACGGGAGAAAGGGTGGTTTATATTTTGTCAAAACAGTTCTTAACCAGAACACGAGATTTCTAAAATAGAAATCTTTCATAGTGAAAATTAAAAGAGATTGGAAGTTTCAAATTCTGACTTCTCTGAATTCCCTTTCTAAACTTTACCACCTTTTTAACCAAAACTTTTCCAAACCAAATCTAGACGCGTTTCCAGTTTTAGCCAATTTTTAGCCAGCAATCGGTCTTCCCGCTCTCTTCGGACTTGATTTGAATTTTGGCCCTTTTTACCCTCAGACTTACTTATTTTAGGTTTGTTGGATCTTTCTTTTCCAACTTCTTGTTCGAATTATTATTAAAGATTGTCTAAAAAGCTACTTTGAGATTTTAAATAAAAATCGAAAGTTTTAACAAATAAAATATATATTAAAATAAAATTTTACGAGAACAAAAAATTTACAACAGATTTTAAAATTAACAAATCGTAACGAAATTTTCCATTAAAACACATAAAATTGCAAGAACAAATATCAAGAAACTTACAGAATCAATAATGAGATCGTTTTAGGTAATACAAAATATCTTAAAAGATTTATGACAACAAAAATATTTCGACAAGAGAGGTATAATTCACATAGAAAAATGCTTTTAGTTAATTAACTTTTCGGACAACAATTACATTGAGCTTACCAGCGACGAATCAAAAGATTTTTCTCGTATCCGAAAATTTTGGGGATACACTCTAAAGTTAGCTTTGCGAGACTTATTTCGATTACGACGAATTTAATTTAGATAAAACACTATATCTGTGCGGGAAAAGCTTCTACTTTTCCTGACCGAAACCGATGACAAACTTTTGGAAAATTTATAACAAAAATCAAAACTCGAACTTAGAAAAAAAAAATTAAATTAAATTAAAAATTTCGACGAAAGATTTAACGCGAACCAAACAAAAGGAAACCGGGAACTTAGAAAGAAAGAATTTAAATTAAAATTTCGACGAGAGATTTAACGCGGACCAAACAAAAGGAAACCAGGAACTGCCTTATCTCCCTCGCTTAAGCTGCTTAAAGGCTCGTCACCTCCTGGAAAAGTGAGGAGGGAAATTCTGCGAGATCAGCAAGAATTTGAATTCAGACGGTCCCAAGCCAAGTCCCAGTAGCTTCCAAGCCAAACTTTTATCATTACGAGAGGGCGTAAACGTCTCGTTTTTACTGAGTTTTACCCACGTCGCTCATTCAAGGGCAGAGACGCACAGTAGATCCTTACAACAAGAAGAGGTCTTTAACTGTTTTCAAAGTTTACCACGCCGTATGGCAGAAGTCTTTACAGCTCGTGGAGGTAGTACACATTATTAGTCAACCATTTTTGTTTGTTAAAGCAGTTCTGAAACCTAGCCAATAAGCCAAAATAAATGTTCAGTTCCTTTTTTTATTCCCCATTCTTACTTTGATAACAAATAAATAGGTTATATTTCATAATTTGTAAAAATAAACGAAAATGTTTCCTATTATGATCACACAAATTTAAGTTTGGTGTCCGGATTTTTTTGTCCACGAGTGTATATAAAATAACTAATAAATCTTGTTAAGACATAATTTTTAATTTCATGGCCTTCTGAGAATGACTAACTAAATTGGATTACCTGACAAATTAAATTTATTTTAACATTCATCACCCAGCATTACGAATACAGGTGTCACGTCACATTTATCTAATCATTATAACCGCAAATATATATCATTTCTAGACATATTTTATACAATCGCGATATTGTATGTATTTAAGAAACTCTATAAATTAGTTTCACGTTCCCCCAAGTTTTCTTTCGGTTAATTATTAAAATTTCTTGGTACAGTCGCGAGCAATAAATTTTGGTCGTCTTTGATTGTCGAAGATTTACTCGTATTTTATTAAAAACAAGGAGATTGATGTCTTCATTTTGAATAATACTGGGAATGATCTCTTAAAATATTAACTAATTTTCTAAACTTTTTTTGTAAAAAACAGGATATTTATCGGATTTCTAATTTAATGCTCGCAGCAGCACATAATCCCGTTTGTTAATTTTTTAAAAATGACAAGACAGTGTTTGTATCGTTGAAAAAACTAGAACAACTTTTATTATGTTGAATCATACTTTATTGTCAAATCAGCAATTAATATTTATGTCAAATTCTAATTTCAATAAGCTATAATAACAATAAGAAATATAACACTATTGAAACATTACCTTAAGCGTGACTGAAAAAGACAATTTCAAATAAGTTGACATTTATGGCTAGTAGCAGTTTTACACAGCTAAAAAAAGTATTGTCCTAGTTTTTTATGTTAGCAATGGTACCTACTACTACCGTAACTAACACATTTGTGTAATTATCCCATAGGCGAAAAAATTTAGTTTCTAATGTATAACAAATATGTATATGAAATTTCATGGAGTAAATTGAATATCATTTAAATAAAATCTAATTTTAGTAATGCAACGTTAACAACGAGAAACAAAGTGAATGTTATGCAGAAGCAAAAAAGAATTGGTTCTTTTGTTCGAGTGTTGGGTAACTTCAATCTCGTAATGCCTTTCGTGTTCAAAATCTTTTCAAAGGTAAGAAGAAGGTAGGCTTTTTGACGGTGCAGGTAGAAAGAAGACCTTTATGTAGTTCGTCAAACCCACTTCTTACAAAGTCACCCATAAATAACAAAAACAGCAATGAATCATCCTGTAGAAAGCGGCACTAAACTTAATCCCGTATTTAATTACGGTAAGCATGTTTTAATTGCAGATTACTCAGAGAGATATAAAAACGCAAACAATTCGAAATCCGAAGACAATGCGACGTTTACATGCTTTGCGAAACCCGAAAGAAATCTCGTGGGGTGAAGTAAGTAGGTCGCCTTATGTCTTCGCAAGTATAATTCAGAAAGGGTGCGGTTTACCCAGCGAGACTTTTACCTTATCTGCGGGAATGTGCCTGGTAGTCATTGTTGCCTGAAGCTGTGGAGAAGGTATCCAGTAATCCAGTAACACGAATGCGAACGGACGAAAATAATACAGGTCACTACACTACTCCATGGTGTCACAGCGAAAGCTCATCGCACTCACATTACCTAACCGCGCTTAAATAGACGGGCTCGCATTATTCGTTAGCCACAATGATTATTACCCTAGTGCACACCACCTTCCAAGTCAAACACCCCAACGCACTCACTGACAACTTCCACTTCAAACGATTAAAGTTCGGTGCTAACAACCTCTCAGCGGATACAACACAATGCAGCAGTGAGCGAGCTCCTATGCGCCGCACGGCCTGCGCCGAAACACAAGCAGCTGGGCGAATTTCCTGCTGCAGCCCCGAACACGTTCAATTTCGATGAAGTGACGTCTCTCCATCTATTGTACGTCATACTTGACCACTAGCTATTCAAGTATACCTCACCACCAGTTTGCCATCTATACACACAAACTAGAACTATTACTGCCAAATGATAAAAAGGAATCTATTGTATACGCGAGCCCGTGTATCAAAAACTTAAAAATCGTGCAAAAAAATTACTTTTCGATAAATAATAAAATTTCTAGAGGAATAATTAATCTTTTTTGTTATTTTTTCCAATTATAAATCTTTAAAGTTTTCATCCATAAAACTTTGAATTTTAAAATTTGGTACGTGAAATTTTGGAAAATTCAATTTTTATGAAAGTTAAGTTCTATGAAAAACCAAAAATAAAAATGTTTTCCATTTGATGCCGACTGCATCATGACTATTGGACAACGCTGACCGACTCTTTACATTGCAATTTTCAAGCATTTCACTCACCGATTACTTTCAAAAATATTATTTCCGCACAATAATTATTAGAAGCCGTTATAAATGCAAATTTCAATATAGTAATAAAATAATACAATCCGTTCACAAAATTCCTGTGACGTTTACAATTTCAAAGTTATAGTGCTGAGTATTTAATAGGTACCAATTATGTACTGTTTTAACTGACAGTAATCAACGCAATAGCGTCAATGTTGAGCGTTAAATATGTACAGCGTGGGCCAAATTCGACACTTTTAATAGGAAACTCCTATTTTTAGAAGAGTTAGTCAAAAACTGACCTGGGTCCCTGGAGCTCGATTTTTAAGACAAAATTAATGATGAAGACCGCATTTCGATATCTTGTACCGCTTAGGAGCTACAGGGCGTTTTTTCAAAATTTTACGATTTTTAAAAACTTTCATAACTTCTTTATTTAGGAAAATTTTTGATTTCTGTAAAAACTTCTTTAAGGCACTTTTTCATACAGAATTCATTGCTCCAAATAATTTTTTTCCAGAGTGCTCAATATTTGAGATATTAGCAAGAACTTTGATTTTTTATATGGAACACCCTATATATTTTTACATTTCTGAAAAGAGCATAAAATTCTATTTACAAAAATATAAAACACTTGATATTTTATTCAAAAGATTTTTGAGCCGTAGAGCTTTCATGTTTTAATTAAAATTTTGATGATTATTGCAGCATTCAAGTAGGCTATGGATGATGATAGCTAAATATACACTATAATTTTACGGCTGTACGGCTGTTTCGGTCGTATTTGGGGCCTCGTCAGCAGAAGCGTAACTCGAGACTTCCACAGCAATCCAAACCGATCTGTCCCAGATTATTTGCATTTGCGATGTAATAGTACTGAATAGCTTGAAGCTCGACATCCTGCGATTACTTTTTGACACAACGTTGTATTAGGAATGACAAATTGCAACCAGTTTGCTACTTAATAAGGCGGCCAAGCGTGCTGTCAAATCGGTTCTGATTGTAGTGGGATACCTTCCACTGTAAACCAAACCGACCTGTCCTAGGTTAGTCTCGAGCTACGGTTCTGCTGACGAAGCCTCAATTAGAGCCGAAACAGTTGTACAAAAGGTACTTGAGGTATCGACTGCGATCAAAACCGATTTGCGATAAAATGTTTGAAACTTACAATATGCTTTGATAGCTCGCTTGGCCACCTTGCATGAGACGACTTATTAAGTAGCAAACTGGCTGCAATTTGTCCTTCCTAATGCAATGTTATGTCAAAAAGTGATCGCAGGATGTCGCGATTCAAGCTATTTGTTTCCTTTATAATTTACTTAGGCTGCGTTGTATAAAAGATTTAAACCAGGATTTAATTTAATCCTAAGTTAGAATGTGACAAACTTTATGACGTACAGCATTTTATATGTCACATTCTAACTTAGGCTTAAATTTAATCCTGGTTTAAACCTTTTATACAACGCAACCGGATTTTGAAACCGATCAATTAAACGGTAAATTAAGTAAATAATAATAATAATATTCTTTTTGATCTTTTTAGAAAAGACCAAAGAAATGGGCGTTACGGTAAAATGTGTATCGGTTTTCGTATCGATATAGAGAATTTCGATAGTATTGAGTATCTGCTACACATTAGGGGTGCGCGTTATAAAAAAAAAGAAATCTATTTTTCGTGTCCTTACAACCGGTAAATATCGATGTCTCCAAATTTATTAAAATTTATTATATCACAATTTCTTTGTTGTTAATCTTAATCATCCAAAACTCATACTTAAAAAGTTTAAGAACGAATATCTCCAAACTATTGTCGGCAAATTCAAAATATAGGCATAACCACACGGGTAAATAACTTAATTTACCCGGTGTCATTAACCGGATAACTTAACCAGTTAATTTATCCGGTCATAACAAATTTACAATACTGTTTCTAAAATATATTTATAACATACAGCGTTTGTGGCAATCAGTAAAACCATAACGTGGAAATGTGACAGAATAATATTAAAATTTAAGTCTGACAAAACTGACAAATGTAATTTTAAAATGCCATCAATTGTGGTGCCTTACACATGCACGCTACATTTATCTTCATTTATCGTAGCACACAAGTTTTTCGAAAAAAAACATGATCCAGACCATCGTTTGGAATTTGGTGAAAAATTTATGTTATGCTGCAATAAATATCCGAACAAGTGTTGAGGTAAAGCTGCGCTCACACTGATGAAGCAAGAAGAGTTCGAACAAAACGTTTCACTTTATTGTGAAACATTTTGAGTAAAAATATTTTTACTGCAACTGTTTCAGTGTACTTTTAAAAAAGCGCTCTCTCACAAAATTAGTGAAAAATGTTTTGTCAGAAAACGTTTTTGTTTTATCAATATGAACTCAGCTTAACGTTTGACAGAAATTCAGTTCAGTTTACTAGGGCTACCAACATGTTTAACTTCTATAAGCGAATCTTTTTAAAATTTGGACGCAATTTGAAGTACGGCAAAAATCCTTAGATGCTGGCACTTTTGTAAAAGTTTTCCTAGTCCCTTAATTGCTTATAAAAATTCTTAGATCCAGGAAATAGATCCTTAACTTGGCAACACTGTTCCTAGTTTGAAAATAAATTATAGTGCATTTTCTTCTTACAAAGTGATCAAGATACACTATTTGAGTTGGCAGTGCTGGCTTTAATTTTTAAATGGTACAACTGAAATAACTTCCGGTTGTCAATGGATTGTCACCTTTGACGTTTAAACAAGATAGACTGGTAATGTCAGTGCAGAGGAGGACGGTTTGTTTGAAAGCAACGTCAACAGATAATGGGGAGGAAGAGAGAGGTGGAATACTATTTACTTGTCCCCAGTGCACAAAGACGGCGTTCATTAAATGGAGACAAGATTTAATCGAATATTACAAAAAGTATATTTATTAACTGAAATAATAATAGATTATTCATTACGAAATACAATTGTTTAATCAATTATGTTACTTAATTGTATTGAATTAATCACATTAAATACAGATAAACGCAATAAAAATATTTGTAATGAATAACTAATAGTGATTTCTTTTTGTTCATATATTATTTTATAAAAGCCATTGGTATTGCATTTAAAGTTTTGTTAATCAAATTATCGCGTCATAATTTAGATGTCAATTACAAAACGCAATTTTCAAAAATGTCCCGAAAACCATTACGAAAAAAACAAAGAACCATATTTAGGTATAATGCATTAAATAAAATGTTGAAAAACCATGGAAAAGGTAGTCAAACATCCAAAATAATAGCACAAAATTGTAACCAAAATAACCTACAAATAAAAGTCAGATTTACAAGTTACGGGAACTAAATGTCAGGTTTGGAACATTAAAAGTTATCGTGTAATTTTTGTTAATCATTACAAAAGTGAATGTACTTTATATAATCTTAGCCCGGGCGCTCACAGAACTAACTGTGATTTTTATATGACAATGATATTGTAAATATCAAAATGACATTGATAAAAATGAAGCCTGTGACTACGACAAAATTTGTAATTGACGTAGTGTACATATAATCAATTTAAATGCTGTATCAGTTCAGTGAACGTCCGGGCTAAGTAAACAAGTGCTCTTTCATTTTGGTGAACATGTTGGCTACATTTTTAAGCTCGTTTGCCCAGTCTACCTTATTTAATCGTCAAAGCTGGACACTGAAAACTATCACTTCACAAGCGTCATTTGGCATTTCTAATTCAAATTAAAACGCTAGTTTTTATTTACATAACTTACAATTTGTCACTGTTCAGAATATGTCAAATAAACCAACAAAACATACTATTGCGAATATTGCGATCGAAAAAATGGAAAAGATAAATTTAGTTACCAATTTTTAGACATTGGCAGTTTTAATATCAAGGTGACATTTCACTGCAAAGACAGTCACCAACACGTTTACTTAAATTAACAAATTTTATTGAAAATACAATTACAATGTCGCCATAAATTCTTGTCAATGTGAAATTTACGAGTATTTGTTTGACTCGGAAAACCATTATTACAAAGTACAAAAACAGATATTCCATTTGTTCGATTGCAATAGTATATCTGGTTGCAGTGTTGCAAATAGCCGAATAAAAATATTCCTAATTGCATTGCCAACTCAAATATTTATTCATGTCCACTTTGTATTTAGTACTTTTCATTTTGCTTAATTGGTAACACTTTTTGCAATATGTCAGTGTTTTGGTTTCGAAAGTGACGTTTCCTATATCACACGTAAATTTTTAGAAAAATTCTGGAAAAGCAAATTATGGCTGGGCTTAACGAAGTTCCCACAGATGAACTACTGTCGTTTCAAGACTTTCCAGCCATACATTCGACCAGCCCCAACAGCCGAGCTCAAATCAACGTTGACATAACCCAACAGAGCACCAACGCATTTAACACTTTCGACACCAAGGACGAAGTCACGATACCTAAACTCACATACGAAGAAGAAGATGAAGCCCGAGGTAAGTATTCATGTAACATTCATTATCAGATTTGAATAGTCATTTTCTTGCAGAATCTAGCGTTTCCAAGTCATTTTGGACAATCGAGTATTACCAGCAATTTTTCAATGTGGACACAAGAGATGTGCTAAGTCGAATTGTATGCTCAGTGTTTCCTCTGAAAGATAGCACATTTAAGAATCAAGTCAAAGCAAGGCCAGATTTGTACGGACCATTTTGGATTGCAGTTACTTTGATATTTACTATTGCCATCAGTGGGAATATTGTCAATTATTTACAGCATACGAACACAACGTATCAATGGAAATATGATTTTCATTTAGTATCACAAGCAGCAACCGCAATCGTTACTTATATATCAATAGTTCCACTTGTTTTGTGGGGGTTGTTAAAATGGAGTGTCGATGTAATTGACCTAGACAGTCTTGAAGACAGTGCTCCACCTAAAATTTTAGAATTAGTTTGTATATATGGTTATTCTTTATTTATTTATATTCCAATTTCAGTGTTATGGATGATCCAGGAGAATTGGTTGCAGTGGTTGCTTGTGATAGTTGCAGCTTTGTTATCAGGTTCAGTCTTATTATTAACACTAACTCCTGCACTAAAAGTATCGAGACATAAACTAATATTAACTTCAGTTATTATCATTTGCCACATATTGTTAGCTACTGGTTTTATGCTATATTTCTTTCATGTCCCTACCATAACAGAAGCACCACATCCTGCACAAAATTCCACACAAAATTCTTCTGTGCTTCCTGTATTGCATTCTCCTGTGATACCCTCTCTTAATGTTAGTGCAAATAAAACTCACAAAAATTCATAAAAATGTATTCGACATGTACTTTAACATTTAATATACAAATATATAATATATAAACACAAATATAGTTTTTTTTTTGTGGTGAATTCTCACTTTAGAATCGAATTAAAATTTTAAAACAAATATGAAAAATACACATCTGTCTCTGATTAGTTTCTGAATATGTTGTGATATATGTATGTTTACCAAAAAGAGAAATGTGATTACTCAAGCAAACAAAGCCACATTTACAATTGAAACTTTTCAAAGTGATGAGCAGTAAAAAGTTATATAAACAAAATATTCACAATGATATAATAATATATTAAGCAAAGCAGTATTATCTCATAAGCTCATAAATCAAAATCACAGTAACCGAAACGTAACGCAGATGTATGTAAATGCGGCTTCAATAAAACAAACTGTTTAAATAATTTATTGTGAAGTGTATTATCTTGTGTTTGGATTAATAATATCACAATGAAAACTGACCAGTGATAATAAACCTCACAATGCTGATAATGAAGGTAACTTAAATGTCTAAGAAATTATCACGGGATGCGGAACGGTACCACCAAGTCTTCTTTGTGTTCTATTTTGATGTCATTTATCGCAGCTGTCGCTTTTAAAACGGACGACTTAATCTGAAGTAAAAAATAAGGACAATGTTATTATTTAGGCAGTAGTATTAAAGGAATAGTCAGGGATTATGGTTTTTTAATATTCACTGCTGCTAGTGATAAGCAGTGGTGTTAGTGGTAATATAGCGCGGTAATTATTCCCGTAATCTACCGATAAATTATCGTATTTTACTCATGGCCCACAATAATTATATCGTACGCAATAAATATTTAGTTGTAAACAACGTAAGGTTCAACAAATATTCATATCCCGCAAATACTGAGTTTTCAAAAATATCCCACTTGGCCAAATTAAATACCTTTCTAGGAAAATTTGTTGTAAATTTTATTTGATGTTTTAACAAATTTCACAGGCCCGCTATTTCAGTCACAAATGAACTTTAATCTGCAGTTTGTTTCCATAGAAACAATTGTTACTATGGGAATAAACTGAAGCTTAAAGTTAATCTTTGGCTGAAATACTGGGCCATAGAGATTCGGACTTAGTTTATAACATTAACGTTTTTTTTTTACGTTTTCATTTTAAGTACACATTGCCATAAGTGCTAGTTTGACGGCCTAGTAGCTTGGGTGATCACGTGGAACTTTGACATTGTTGAAAACCCTGTATAATTCCAAAAACGACTGATTTTTAAATTGTTTTTATTAACACTTACTATCGAATTTGGACATCATGTATTCTTAGCTTTACTATAAAATAACCTCGAGATGAGGAGTGCAATGATTTATTTTGCAATGAAGCTAAGACATGCCGTCCAAATTTCACGGCAAGAATCGATAAAAAATTATAAAGAAATCATCCGGTATTCTATTAGTTAAAATTAATTTCAGTAATGCATTCTTTCTGTTTTCTTGCTTCTGTAACAATAGCAATTAAAACAAATGGAGAAATAGTATTCAAAGCAGAAGCAGATCCAGTCTTAATCATATATCCTTTGAAAATAGTAGAGGAAAATTTAATCAAGTGTAAATATACAGTGTGACAATTTTAAAAGTTGCTTCGGCTATATACTTAAAACGCAAGAAGATAATAATTATTCAAAACCGTTTAGGCGGCTTGATGGGGGAATTTACTAATTTAGAGAATGACAAAACAAATAAACAAAGTTGTCAAGTAAATTAAGAATTTAAAAATTGTTGTACTTTCTTTTTCAATCATTCAAGAACCATTCAACTAAATCTTACTTTTTAGGATCTTTGGAAAGCTTGTTTCTAAACCTTTCCATAGATGTACCTCAAGTTTAGGAGTACCACTTGAAATTTCAAATTTGAGGAATCGAAGGAGTAGTTCAGGGGGTATAGTTCTCTGCATTATTCTAGTTTTCCCATGAAGCTACTTAAATGGCTTCAAGTGATTACTATTATTTTTGCATTTTTGAGAGATAGCCAATGGGAACTTTTAAAATTGTCACCTTGTAACATATTTAGAAAGACTTCTCGGGAAAAGTGCTCCTCGGGAAAGAACAAAAAAATATTTTTCTACAATCAACGCCTGTATAAACAGAATAAGAATGTGTAGGGGTGGGGGAGGCGTTCCTCTTTAACACTAGATACACAAACGATTTTCTAATGTACGACTATTTTGTCGCAAAAATGAAACTCAAAGATCATAATATTCGCCATGGCACGAAAATCGCTCGACACACGTACGTACTCGCTTGTGTGCTTAAGGCATGTGATTTTCTGTCACATGATTATTTATTTAGAACTCATAGCATTATATGAATGCTCACATTCGATTTTCACGCTTGGCGGTATGTGTGCACTCATTACGAACTTTGAGTTCTATTTTGACGACTAAATAAAATAAATAATCGTGCGACAGAGAATCGCTTATGTGCACCTACCCTAAATTCGTCCCTAATTACTAATTAGAAGTAGCAATTTTATAAAATACAACTTAAAAACTGGATGCTCAGAATATATAAAAATTATAAGTATTAGTCATCATATTATCTTTACTGCATGATTGATCTGTAACATAAATAAAAAATAACCTCGAACAGGTGACGATGAGTAACGATGTAATTAATCAATCTTTTGAATTAGCTTACTAGAAAAACTCATACCAATAAAAATTTAAAAAAACATTATTGATTAATGTAGACTGTAATTGAAGTTCAAAGAAATTTTTCAATTGGTAATGTGTTTTAAACGTCCAAAGAAAAAGGAATTGACGATGCTAAGTAGCGCCAGTAAAAATATTAAATAAGATAATTATCTTATTAAGGCCCAGTTGTACAATTTCAGCTTAACTTTAAGCCAAATATTAAACTCTTGATAACATTTGTTGAAATAATCGATGTTATGGCATTGTACAACTGGACCTAAATAAGATAATAGTGAAATACTGAAATAATGCCTTCTCTTGTTTTTATTGGTTGTCGCCTGAAAGGATTTCTTTTTAGAATTTTGTTGCCTTGAAACATTTCATGCAAAATTGAAAATTCTTATAGGTATGTACCTACAATCTACATACACCAATAAAATTAATTTAAAAGAGATTTCAGTATACTTACTAAATCCAGTGCATCTCTTTCTATTGGCTCCGAGGAGAGCACAAGTTCGGGAGATGGAATATCTTGCAAGAGAGACATTTTACTCCGGGTAGGTAACCTATTAGTGGCGCAAATCATTTGAACCCGTACTCTGTACTGCTTTGAACGTTCTACATATTCATGTTGTTGTAAGTTGTGAGAGTCAAGCGCGGCTACATCTATAACATTCCTGAAAATATCGTAGGTAAAAATTGCTCTACTGCGACTTAATATCCTTTAAGGAGCAAAGTAGACTTACGTTGCTGTTTCCTGAAGTATTTTGTTTAGAGCGGATTGTTCATCAGTCTTTTTAGGCAAGGTGTTGAAGTCACGACTCAGTAGATCGTCACTACAAATGAAAAATTAATCAGCACATTTGAAGACATTTACAGCAAAAGCAAAAAGTCCATATTTTGCAAGATCCCTTGAGTGATTTTACATTTATGCATCAACATGTACACTTAATTGTTTTTAATGAATTTTATCTCATACAATTATTCGCATTTTTTGAATTCTGAAAAAGGTCTACTAAATACCTTAGAAACGTGGCTAATTTATTGTTTCAAAAATTAACCTCATTTAAGCCCAGTTTTAGAAACATAGAATAAGGATGGAATAACTATTCGCCGAATTTCCTTTACCATTCTTCCAATCTACGTCGCGTTATTCTAAGAATACGGTTATACGCAGTTTATCTGACGATTGTAAAACCGGACCTTAGAGTTTGATCACATACTGATAATTGATGAAATTTAAATTATTATATACAGTTGCGGAATTAAAACAGACACAAAAAAATTTGCTAGTTTAAATATTCCTTTCAATGTCTGATAACTATTTATAGTGGTAGGTACCTAATTTAACAATTTTTAAATTTAATAAAAGGAACTCGTTCTAATATTGTTTAAAATTTTATGTGGTATTAAATAGTAAATTTATAATTACATATTTAAACTGTTCAGTAAAATTTACTTAGGATTGAAATAATTATTAAGTACTTTTCGTTGAAATAGCATGTACCGGGTGTTTTTTAAATTTTTTTATCGAGTCTCGCCATGAGATTTGGACGGTATGTCTTAGCGTTACGATAAAATAGCCTCTCAAGGAATGCAATGACATATTTTTCAGTTAAGCTAAAACATGCCTTCCAAATTTCATGGTAAGAGTTGAAAAAAAAATTTTAAAGTCACCCGGTATAACAGTAGACAATTTCTATTACGGAAAATGGGATTAGTGGCTGAAGCGTAGGCTATTACCACAATGGCGTTTTCAACAAGGTAGAAAAAATATTTACTAAACATAAATAAATTTATTACTACGAGGGTAAAACTGAATTTACTGAGAACAAAAAATGAACAAGCACCTTCTTTGACAAGCAATTACTGGTAGTAAAAGGAATTTGAACCCGAAAGGAATTCTCTCTTTACTTGACAACTTTGTTTATTTATTTTCACTCCTGATGAAGCTATCAAAAATAGTGAAACATAGAGCGATAGTGCCACTTTTTGCGTTGGACTTTTCAATTGAAGTTTAATTTCAAACTGTAATTCATCTGATCGCAATGATTGTGTCAACATCTATTGCCATGAATTGCAGTTTTGATTAATTTAAGAGGAATCGTGAATTGATTGATCTTTAATCATCACTAGACATTAATACAGATATTATTATTGAATTCTTTTACGTACCATTACGAGCCTCAAGTTTTATAAGTTTATTGGAGAGGCGTTTGGCTAGTTATATCACAGAGGTGCTTGATTGGTTATTAATCTTTGCCTGCTTTGATACAGGTCTCATGCGGATAACTTACACAGGTACCAAGTGGTGAAATTTAGATACAAAAAAATCACAAAGAATATTGCAAAACGACAAATAATTAGGTATAGGACAGAAAATTTCTAAATTTCCTAATATTAAGGTAAAGGTACCAACTTCAGAAACATCTGACAGGTATTATAGGAAAAAAAAAAAACGGAATATAGTATTAGAAATAAACCGGGGGCCAAAAGGATGAAAATATTGTTAAGTTGACTGCTCTCTTGCATATTTTATGTACTTCTTGAAGATATTAGGTACCATTCTAATCATGAAAAACAACTACAGCGAAGTAAAATAGATACTACTAACAGCTAATTCAGTTGCAATTGCTCAAATGTTGATTCCATCTTGTGTTTGAATTATTGTCTTCTGAATTGCATTTAATTGGGATATTTTTATTTGCTTTGTCAAAGCAACATTAATGTCAAAATGACAAAAGTTCATTTTGTTTTTCTAATTACGACATTTGTCGCACCTTATTACATCAGAAAGCAATTTTCAGCTCTCAATGATTTCACAACCAGAGAGTTAAGAGTCCAGTGGTAGGACTGTAATTTTTTATGTAACTTTTAAGATACTATCACGTGGTGTGAATATTTGTTGGACATTATAATATAGCCTGTATTTTAAACTTTAACTCAATTGCAGTTGTTTACGAATAATATTTAATCACTGAATATAGGAGCTTTCCTTTCCAAGCATTTCTGTTGAAATGATTTATGACTTATCATTAGCTGCTTTCCATTAGACACAAATGTCAAATGCAAGTATCCAACTTATCTCACATGCTAGTTATTTGTTCCGACATTGGCTACTCATTTCTGCTATGCTTGGCTTGAGTGGTAAGATAAAAAAAAAGAACCAATTTGTCACAAATTAGCATTATCATTTGACTTTCTCCATTTTACATTTCAGTTTTTAATGGGTTGATTCTGCTCATATCTGAAAGACCATAAGATCTGTAAGCCTGTAACTCATTATTAAAAAGTGGATTTCTGTAATTCTCCATATGACACAATTCTTGTAAATCTCTAGGAGAAATCATATCTTCCAAGGAACTTCAAAATTTCATATTTTAATAATAGAGTTACAGGCTTACAGAGTTTACAGTCCTTACAGATATGACCAGAATCGACACATTAATATGATAACTTAAGTGACAAGTACAAGTGTGGTGCATTTACATTAAATTGATAATAGAATAATAATAATACAGAACAGTGAACACAAACAATCTTATGCATTAAATAAACAGATTAATATATTACAATTTAATCTGTAATTTGCCCCGTTTGAAAATTTAAGTAAACATAAATGTAACTAAAATTAGAATATTTAGACAATGCAAAATGCAAGTTATTTATAGGAGTGTCGCATACCTACCTGTTTACCCTTTGTATGCTGGTGTTATTGGCCACCGGGTCAACTAATAAGTGCGTCCTTTCGTTGGGTTCTCCATTCTGCCGGCAATAAAAATATAAATAATTACTTGGCGAAAACAACAGCTTTTGCGCACGCGATTCACTTACCTGCGAAGAACCGTCTTCCTTGCAGAAAAAACTATAGCAACAGCCCATGTCGTCTTGGATGTTAATCGATCAAGTCGCAGTGGATTCCGAGAGTCAAAATTAGTTTAATCGCATTTATTTTTGTTTACCGTCGGCCTTTATCTCATTACTGATTGTTTTTGCTGCGGTAACATTTATTATGACAGATAGATATAAATGACGGCTAACTTATCGGCGGAGTTTGATGCCTAACTTACCGGCAAAGTTTGATGCTGTTTTTTATGTGCCCGTGGCAACACTGGAGAAGGAAGGCGTACCGGTATATTTGAAAAACCATGGCCAGCTGCAATGACATTCTTAACGTGTATATATGGCCGTTTCAATTCGCCTAAAGTTAGATTCCGTGAAAGCAGCTTCGTCAGGAGCGTCCATTAAAATAATTTATTATACAATTTTCATCGGACAATCTGCTTTAATTTTAATATTATGGATGCAAATTGCACTTCGTTAACTTGCTTTCAATGTTTAATTTTGAATGAAGATAAGTTACGTCGCATTGAAATAGTTTAAATACTTAGAAATGAAAGTAATTTATTTGATAAAATTTGTGTGTCTGAAATAAAATGTCTTAACTAAGTTTGCTTTCCTTTCTTTGCCATACTGCAAGTTATCAGTGATTGATATCTTGTAAACTATTATATGTTGTAAAAAAGTTTCTTGGTTTTCCTAGTGTAACCAGACTGGTTCAATCACAAATTTTGACTTGTCGACCAATAATTTTGGCGGCCAGTGTCAGCAATTTTGATAATTTGGTCTATGCCAAAACTCTACCTTCTTTCCTAACATGCGCGTGGTGTGTGGTGCAACCCACGACACATAAACCGATGACTTTATATAGTAACAGAATAACGCGCTTTATTATTGTGCATACTTAATCATCATTGTAAGGATACTTCCTCTTTTATTGTTTAGGGTTATTAATATTCCTATTAATTTTATCACTGCGGAAAATTAATATCTTCACATACCTGATTGCAGTGGATTCCTCGAGCATCCCTTGTACAACTGTTTTAGGCCTATTTGAGGCCTCGTCAGCAGAAGCGTAGCCCGAGGATTCTATTGCAAACCAAACCGACCTGTCCTAGTTATTCGCAAATGCGATGTAATAGTAATGAAAAATGTAGATATCGACATCCTGCGATTATTTTTTGACCTAATATTGCATTGGAATTGACAAATTGCAACTAATTTGGTATTTAATAAGTCATCCCATACAAGGCGTCTATGCATGCTGCGCTGACACCAACTTGCAATAAAATGTTTAAAACTTTAATTATTCTTTGACAGCACGCATGGCCGCCTTGTATGGGATGATTTATTAAGTAGCAAACTAGCTGCTATTTGTCAATCCTAAAACAATATTAGGTCAAAAAGCGATCGTAGGATATCACGATTTAAACTTTTCAATAAATATATCGGTAGAAGAAAAAGTGCCTAACTTCTTTGAAGTCATCTATTTCATTAATACTTATGTACTTGAATATATAATCCCATAGTATAATCCGTTTACTTGACATTTGCACTGTCAGTGTCAAAATTTGAACAATAATCATGATTTTCAGTGTACTTGTACAGTGGATAAAACTCAGATTAGAAATGGTATGACGAGTAATTAATATTAGAAAATATTTGTTTGCTTTCAAAATTAATGACGCCTCTCTACTAAAATGTGTTCAATTATTACGAATAAATAAAAAATACTGTTAAGTAAAACAGGAAATGTCACAAATGTGCAGTGATGCCAACATAGTACTGGCAAAATTTTTATTTTACATTTTTTAGCCAAAATATCACCGCGACACGTTCCTCAATTTGTCGCCTCGAGTTATGAAACGCCCTATATTTTAAACTGGCATTGTGATCGTGATATTCTGGACTTTAAATATTCTTCATACCAAGTATTCTTTTAAAAATGATAGAGAAAGTCTACTATCATGCGTTCTATCGGATACTACGTAACACAGTTGAACAGTTTAGGGAAAATGGACTTCTGAAACCCCTGATTTAGTTGAAAATGTCCAACAGATTATGCAAAATAATCCGTTAAAGGCTAATTTTAGTTTGTAAAGTGTCACTTTTTAAAAACCGGTGCATAAAAAGTTCTTTTTGCGCACAAGGGCATAAAGTAAAATGAGTTTCATTAATCTTAATGTAGTCCTTCCTTTGCCTTGTGGTTACTAATAGATAAAAAAATGAAAAATAAAATAAAACAAAATGAAAGGAATTATTTCTCCCCCTTACCGTGGCCGATATTAATTTTTTGCTAGTAGCGTAGCTGCTACCACCGAAATTTAGAAGGATTCCGGACCTAAAGAATTTGAATTCTATTGCATTTAAAATCTATTAACAAAAAAACGGAGGCTTTGTTCTTTCAGACTCCAGAGCTGTCAGGAGCGATTAATGCTTATTATGAATCAAACATGCTCATCCTAACGGTATACATGAATTATATAAAAGGAGCAAAAACAAAATAATCAAGTACTAGTGTTATGTGCAATATTTGCAACGTTTACTTACAATTGAGGAGGGCAGGAACTCGACGCCGGGCTCTCCTTCTACGAGGATTCTCTGGTTTTCTTCTGAGGCAAGGAACAGGACATCGGACTTATTAACTCTGAGGCACAAATTAAATTTTGTTTCTGAAAATTTTATTTCCTTTCTGCCCGAGGCCAAATTGTCGAATGCCCCCCCTTTTTGTGTTCTTTTCTTATTATTTTTTTTAAACACTCTCCCCGCGCGGTGCCAATTCGTTTACTTTATCCCCCCTTACTTCGCTTCCCATTCCAACAGATACTGCCCTCAACTCGGTCTCGTTAAAATTCTCAACTCCGTAGTTAGGGAAGGAAAAGGGTTAAGTCGTTCTCACGGACTTAATTTCTCCTGCCCGTTGTTTATTCCCGCGTTATCTAAATGATCCCGTGAGTTGGTTATTTTTGTTTAGTGAAAGGAAATGCTCTATCTAATCACAGAAAAGTTTTCTTAAATTTATCTATTCAGCGGTTTGGTTTCTCAATACTAACGGGATTTTGAATTTAATAATAAAATATTAATTTTGCAAAACTCAAATGTTTCGTCTGTTCACACAAATATAATTAGCCTAATAATTAAAAACAATTCTGTTTCCTTTTCCACATAACAAACAAAATTTGAAATTTGTTCGGTTCTAAAAAAATATATGTGTACAACACGTGTTCTTTTTATTTCGTGCTGCTATTTGACCACTTGATTAAAAATACTTATTTTACACTACTTGCATAAATAACAATTGATACGACAAATGCTCAGAGGTATCGAGATAAGATTCTAGAGGCATTTATCAATCAGCTACATGACATGAAATTCAGGATGGATTTTTTCAACATGACGGTGTCACTGATTATATTACACCTGCGACTCTGACATATTTGCAGGAATTGTTCCATAAATGACTTATCAGATCAAGATTCTGGAATACTTGATTATTTCCTCATCCAAAAACATCATTTTTAAAACACCGATAAATAATCTGGTTGCGTTACATGTTAGAATTACCATAGACAACTCTAGTGTTGCCTGTGGTTTTAGTATGTTTTAACTGATTTGATCAATAGAACTGACCGTAATGAACCTCATGTATTCTGCACATTAGATTAATTGCATTCAGTTTGATTAGTTGGGTTAGATAAACGAATTCAGTTATTGTTTTCTGTTTGTGGTTCCATTCAATTTGAGACAGAGCGGTACAATGTCATGCATTTCTTCAAAAAACTTAAAATTGAAGCAAAATATCGAAATAGTATTACGGGAAATTGTGTATTGAATTTCGATACGATTTCTGCATCGATATATCGCAAATTTTCCTCGCTTTGGCGCTAGTTATTTAAATAAGAAACACCATAAATAACGAAAGAAAAATTCACATGGGAACTATATTTGAGCAAGACAATACTTGTTACACTTGTTGTAATTAATTGAAAATGACGCTGTGAAATGACTTCCGGACATACAGTTATTACGAACCCGGTTAAAACGAACTTTCGGTTATACAAACCAATTTGAAAAGCACGGTAACCATAATAACCCATCATTTATAACAAACTTCGCTCATAACGAACCTGTTTTGGCAGTCCCTTGAGGTTCGTTATAAGCGGACATGACTGTAATTCGCTTCTGATTTTTTAGGTAGATAAGTGGCACCAACAGAGAAACACTTGAACTAATAAATTGCGCAGACCGGATAGTCACGTTGCCTCGTAAAATCTAGTAGGTCGTGCTAATTCCAGTCGATGTAGAATTTGATTCTGGATCTCATGATTCATGATGTAAAAATATCATATATGGTTCAATAAATTTCAGGTCACATATTCGAATACTCGACTAAGCGAATTATACATATAATTACGATTCCAACCCTCTTAATAAATACATCTTTCGTGTAGAGAAGTACAGCAATCTTGATGGAATTTGTAATATTGTTTGTCTATGTAATATTTAAAACGTCACTTTGATATGTGAGCAATTAAAATTTGGGCTCTATTTAGTTCACTATTTTATTTTTCTAAAAATTTCTTTTCAAATCTTGTTGAAATTATTAGTCTATTCCTATGGATTCTTATCAGACAACGTATAGACAAGATTACACTGTCAAGCCAGTGCAGACGTAACGAGTAAAATTGAAAATAAATTTCAAGATTACAGTACGAATTTTTACAGATTGATTCGGCACGTCGGCGAGCAAGAATTCAAAAATCCTTTGAGTTCTGCATTTGATGAATATCTAAAGTTGCGTGCAAAAGTTTCTGAATTAAAATCGCCCGATGACGAGTACCCAGCAGATTACTTGGAAAAGGTTTTATAAATTACTTGCAACTTACACACATACAAATTTCTGGGTTAAATTTTTATTCTCCTAATTGCTATTGCAAAATGGATAATGTTTTACCTGGAAGTTGTAATGTTTAACAAATTTAGTGTTATTGTTATCTTTTCCCGATTAAAATGCATCATAAGTGATAAAGAAAAAAGTGAAATAATTTTACTCCAACAAAGGATAAGCTCTACTCCTGTTTAACACTGTTCAGTAAACATACTATCCATAATTCGTTAATTAAATACGTAGGAGGTAATTTACACTAAATATTAAAATATTTTATCAGATTGGTGAAAGTCATCGCTGCATTTAGTCCAAACAAGTAAAGATGTTATCCTAAAAATGTCAGTTTTACACTTATTTACTTTTCGTCTAATGATAAATTTACTGTATGAGGGAAGGAATTGATTGCAAGTTATGGCTAGTGTATGCCTACAACAGTGGTGAATGCTTGCTTTAGACTGGAACCGTCAATTTATATGCGAATTAAATATAATAGCAACAAAAAGTGTGTAAATAGAGGTATAATAACTAATGACTATAGCTTTATTTACCGGTGAATGCAAGAAAGAGAATGGTATAAAGGAAGGAAATTCAGAGGATCGTTTGCAGGCGTGTAGATCAGAAGTAGTTCATGTGGACGGTAGTAAACAAGGGATAAAAGATGCAATATTAGAAAAAGTACGTTCGTCTTTTTGGAGTAGTTAAAATTTAATTTAAGATACAAGTGACCACCCCAACAGTAATTATTCTTTCATTTCCTGGAGAATCCTCACTTCTTTAAGAATAGAAATGCTTAACACTTTCTGGATAATACTAATTCCTTTAAGGATACAAATTACTACCTCAGAGGTAGTTTCCTGGAAAATATTAACTCTTTCAAAGAAAATAATAAATAATAAGTAATTACTGAAAGGATTAATGTAGTTTGTTGTTTTTCTATAAAACCTGTCAGTGTCAAAATTCTATGACAACAGAAACCCTACTGTTATCACTAAATGTAAACACAACACAACAATAGAAATATTTGATAGGAATTATAGATTTTTTTTTTGTTAAAGGTAGACCACGTAAGACAAAACGTTCTCTCAGATTACTACAGGAATTTATTTATTTTCTTGACAATTTATGAATTAACGACTTGGTGTCCAATTACAGTTACTGTAACTTTCTCCTATTAAATTACAATTTATTACTTACATTAAAATATTGCATAGTTCTTGAGTACTCAAGTAAAATCGAAGTTTGATTTGCCACATTTTACACCTTGATGTGTCACTACCGTCAAAAACTGCTTGGTTACGACACATGTTTACACTTTCAAAAAATTATTTGGACATAGGGTATATACCACTTTTGAACACTGCATTAACACTTTTAAAGTTAAGCGTCCTAACTT
The DNA here is from genome assembly GCA_039766575.1 of Serrognathus titanus. Classification (NCBI taxonomy): domain Eukaryota; kingdom Metazoa; phylum Arthropoda; class Insecta; order Coleoptera; family Lucanidae; genus Serrognathus; species Serrognathus titanus. Next base: position 29,847,726 of record CM077912.1, on the reverse strand, counting down.
TGTTTATTTTAACATCAGAAACGGATGGACGCAGCGCATCAGCGAAAAGGACTTGAAAAAGTGTTAGGATTAATTCCAGATTTTTGTGTGTGTACATGCCTTTTGCTTGTTTCAGTTTAAGAAATTGTATCCGAAATTAGGAACGAAGTATTTTAACACACCGATTAATGAAGCTGTAATTGATCATTACATCGATAATGAAGGACATACGAATTATCAACTTGATTATTGTGATATTGGTAAGAATAAATTAAATAAATTAAATAACAATTTTCTTATGCAAAAAAAACGTTTTTGCCACTCAACGGGAAAGTTTCATTTTGTTGTGTAATAAATCCTTTACTTTGCACGTTGATAGATATTTGTTAATTGATTTTCACAAAAAACGTTATAGGTATAGGTATAAATTAAATACTAGCTAAAATTATAAATTACAATTAATATGGATTATTTAATTTAAATTATTAGAACTGTTTAATAAAACAGTTTATCAGTTTTCGAGAGGAATGTTACTTACATAATTTTAAACATTTTGTAGGTTTCAAACTTTACTTTGGTGGTTCGGATTTATAATGAATGTTTGTTACTTTGAATAGGTATGTGATACTTGTATGTGCTACTCTTACTTTGTATTTCAGAGAAAGATCGACAGCATGCGCAAAACTTAAAACATGAGTGCCCTTACAATTTACCTAATGATTGGGTTTTACCTTCAACTTCTTATTTGAAAGCATTTAGAAATCCAACCCTGTTAAACCCAAACGCCTTAGAGCCATCGCAGAAATTTTCGCCGAGACAAACCTTCAAAAGTCAAGGTAATTAATAAGTGGCAGAAGGCAGAACTACAATTGAAATTATTTATTTCAGAAAAATTGAATAAAATACTAAAAGTTCAGACGGGACAGAGTCAATACCAAGCAGTTTTTGGAGAACTAGGGAACACCATTATAAGAGAACAATTGCATGGTAAAATCGTTCACCCAAAGTGCACATGTATTAGACATAATGCTCTTCCTCCTCGGACACCTTAATTGAAACCTTTTCAAATTTTCGTTTGTTCATATTAGGGTCTTGTCACTTTTTAACTTTTTTTTTGTTCTATTTCTGTATCCCTAATTCAAAACTAATAATTTGTAAAATTTATTAAAATTATCTTTTTCTTCATTTTAATATTATACAAAACTTTTGAAAATTGTTTATTTTATAGTTTTTATTAAATAAAAGTTTTAAATAAGAAGCGACAACTTGAAGTATTTTTGTAGAAATAACTACGTTATGTGTTCATGTCTGTCTACTCTGTTTATTTTTTAAAGTTGTTTACTTATATGCATTATTTATTATCTCATGATTTTACGAGGTTTTATAAAAGTATTAGTTGATCCTTTCCGCTTTTTCTCTTATTTGAAGAAAACAAAATCATTAGCATGATAACTATTATTATTTTTTGCAATTTTATAAATGATGATATTCTTATTTAATTTTACATTAAAAAAAATAATAAATTTGCAATGCTTTATTTACCAGAAACAATTTTTATAAAATCTTGAATCATCGCAGGTGTTTCCTTCCTGAAGTTTTGTTACCATGAGCGTGTCTCCTATCTCCGCAAATAGTGTGTCCAAATTGCATGGTTTTAGCATTGCACGACGATGAATTGCTTTTTGCGAACGAATTCTCATGAAATGCGGCCATTTTGCCTGAGCAATGAGAAAAATCATTTTCTTAGCCAATATTTATTTTGACTGACATATTTTACATGCACACGGACATCACAAACACATTGATTACTGTTTTAGAACCCTGAAATGAATTTTGTCTTTCATAATGAGATCTCCTAATTTGGAAATTGCATCTTGGTATTCTGTTAAGCCGGATGATGCTCCTAGTAGACCACCGCTACATTTCGAACCTAATAAAACAAAACATTACTATCAGAATATAAAGAATTGATTCCTGTCTTTGATTAGAATTGAATAAATGAAAAACTAAAGAACATTTAATCCACAAGTAATCTCATTAAGTTTATTTAAAGTTATGTATGTAGAATTGTACGTATAAGAGGATTCGTTCGCTCTCTTCGTCAACCTATGTGATTTACAAATTCCTGAAAATTCAATTCATCTTGATTAATATAATATTTTTCTAACACTCTTTCAACCAATTATTTGTATAATCTGCAATTTCCTTAATCTACTTAAAGAAAATTAGATCCTCTTTTAACTGCTTTAATCACATTTGAGATAAGAATAATTGTTTTTAATCAGATTAGAAATATACAGGTGTCCCGCCTAATTGAACCATAGTTTACCGGCATATTTTTGACTTAAAATTAAGTAAAAAAGTAGAAGTGTAATTTAAAAAAAGTAAAAGTAACGCTTGAAAACGCAAAATTATGTGATATGATTTTTGTTGATTTTAAAGTCAAAATTTTTCGATCCCAGTCTTTCATCACCATATTTTTAGTTGACATTTGTATTACATGTTGTCAACCAGGCTCCAAGTGGAAGAGTTAGTTAAAATTTCTGATGCGTTTTATCGGATGAGACAAGATCTGGAGATTCTTTAATTCTTTAAGAATTCTTCCCTGTATTCAAATATACGGTGGGTATGTCGAACATTTGTTATAGAAGTTTAATTTAATTTTTTATTTATTAATTTTCTAGTTTATAACAATAGCGTCATCTTAAATGCTTCCTTCATTTTTTTTTATAAATCGGAAAGAGAAAACTAAATTTGCAATTATCTCCGAAAGATGCTCGCAATCGAGACGGGACATCCTGAACACGCATTTGATCTAAACTTGAAAGTCAGGCAACAACGTACCTACCATATATGCGTTTTGAATTAAAAATTCATAAGCATTTCAGATAAGTTAAAAAATGTCACTATAGACATAAATTTACCTTCTTTTGCTCCAACTGTATAACCAAGACCACTAACTCCCTCCGGACGACTAGAACTTGCTCCATGTGAGGCACCGCTTCCACTGCGAGGTTTCATTCTACCCTCTGTCGTTACCGTTGCTACTCTAAAAGCAATTGCTCTCTGATTCGGTCGACAAGGATCTCCTGGAAGTCGTATTGGTTCTGAGCAAGGAGCTGTACCATTCACTCCTGCTGATCTCAGGAGTTCATCGTATGGAGCATTTGGATATTCGTCTGAAAAATTATAGTAATTACAGACAGTTGGTAATAATAAATAATCGAATTCACTTACTCATTTTGCAGAAGTCTACTTGGTAGGTTGTCCTTAAACGATCTTTATTTATTCTGGATATCATATCATCTGGTGGAGCAGTACGCAAAATTTCGTAGATATAAGGATATTTGTCTTGTAACTGTGAAATAGAACACGTAATTATACCACAAACCGATTATTTTATTAAAACTCGAAAAAAGGCGGGATAAAAATGGTTGGATTATAAAATAAAGGATATCAGGCGTATGCTTAATTCTGTCCTGCTCCAAGATTCGCATAAATAGAGGAGTTTTCAATTCAAAATCAAACGAGTGGTATACTTTGCAGTTGAGTTACGACTTGTTAAAGAAATTAATCATTTATCAGTTGATGTTAATTCTTTTTTACCTTTTTTAAGAAAACATTCGGTTGATTGAACCTCATAGTATCCACTTCAGGACATCGACCAACTTGTGCCGGGTAAATTTTGGGATCGATTAAAGGAGCTGTAGGTCCTGTTCTGCTCCAAGCCTCTTCTTTTAAAGCTAACGGACCAATAATAGCGCCATTTTTCTGGGGGATGGCCCGCTGGACTCTGTGACAAGCGCAAATGTTTCCTTGACTTACCGGACTAAGTGGTGGGTAGTAATTTTCTGAAGATGGTCTGAAAATATCAACAACTTAATCGGTTCTTAAGAAAAAATTTTTTAACCTTTCTCCCATCACACGTACGTAAGGCCATAGGTAATCTCTTCTGTAGGTAGTTACGAATTGGTCCATTTTGAAAGGCGATTTTCAAATTTAAAATTTAATAATTTTGTATTATTAGAATTTTGATGATATTTTCGAAATAATGATTTTGCAAAGCATTGCCAATTTTGGTGAAACTTGACGTACCTAAATTTTGAGGATATGTCTTTTCGTCTCCATGGATTTAAATTTTTTTATCCTGTCAACTCTCAAATCCGTTGGATATAGGTGCGTTTTACATTCGACTCAGATCAGTAAATATCTCAAGTGAGATGAGATTTGCTGAGTTGGTATTCCTAAAAAAAGAAACAAGTTATTTCCACTCATATTGCGCAAATTTCAAATTAGACATTCAGCCAACCGAACTGAGATTTTTTTCACAAAATCTCGACAGCGAGCCGGTAAAAAAAACGCACAAATTTTAACGGTTACTGAGTGGTGTTGAGTAACTCTGAGTTTTGAAGTAAAACGAACGCATCTATTTTTTCTTGATACTATAAAGCATGACTGCTAGATTTCACAAGACAGTGTGTCTTTTTCCGGCCTATACAATTTATTAGTTTAAGTGTTTCTCTGTTAGCGTCAGTTACTAAAAAATCTGAGGCAAATTGCATATTAGGAATATACGAAGGCTGTCCGATATTAAAGATACAAGCCAAAATTTCACTAACATATTTAAAGAAAATATTTAACACATTCTACAAAAACTACCTACTTTTGTTTATTTCTCGACATATTCTCTATAAAGATTGAAACATTTATCCCAGCGTGACAGTAGTTTGAACATCCCTTCACGATAGTGTTGCCTGTCAAGTCGACTAAAGTAGTCCACAACTGTGTCTTGCAATTCCTGTTGATTTGCAAAGCATTTTCCCGCCAAAAATTTCTTCAGGGGTCCAAATAAATAAAAATCGGAGGGAGCCAAATCGGGACTATATGGCGGATGTTGGAGAACCTCCCACTTCCGCCGTGTCAACCACTCCTTAGTTTGATTTGACTTGTGCGGTCTTGCGCCATCGTGCAAAAGATTAACTCCTTGTCGTAATCGTCCTGGCCTTTTCCTTCTAATGGCTGTATGCAATTTCTGGAGAGTTTCGCATTATCTGTCGCTGTTAATGGTTATGCGCGGTTCAAGGAATTCACAGAGAAATAGGCTTTCACTAGCCCAGAACACGGTAGCCATGGTTTACGGGCAGATGGTTAAGTTTTGAATTTCTTGTGAACTGGGGAATCTGGATGTTTCCACATCATGGACTGTTGTTTCGACTCTGGGGTAAACTCATAAACCCAGGTTTCATCTTCGGTAATGATGATTTCTATGAAAAAATTCCCTTCCTGTTAGTATCGGGTGAGATGTTGAAGTGACTCATTCTTTGCGAAAGTTTAGGTCGCATATGATTTCATGAGCACAACTCTTAGGAATGCCAGTCATTTCCGCAATTTCAGGAACTTTAATGCGCAATCTTCCCTAATCAAACCTTCAACAATTGAGCAGTGTTCATCTGTATGTGAGGTTCTTGGTCTCCGGATCATCAATCAAGTCCGTTCGTCATTTTTAAATTTTTTGCACCAAATGCTGACTTCTTTTCGGTTTAAGACCTTCGGGCCATAAACGCCCTCTATCCTGCGATGAATTTCGTTCTGGTTAACTCCTTCGGCTTGCAAAAATCGGATAACTGCACGCATTTCATACTTGGAATACTCTGCGACTACACACGCCATGTTTGTTTGCTTCCCATAAGCTAGTAAATTGAATCTTACACACAGCAACGCTCCAGACTCTACTACTAACACGTTTCAACCTGTCTAGACATGCATATGAGGGCAATATTTCGCTTGCGGTGTTTGTTTCACAACCACCTGTACTTTTAAAATCGGATTGCCCTCGTATATTATATTCGGAACGTCATTTTCGATTAAAGTTCACGCGGTTAATAGCAAGACCAGTTGAATTTTCTTACTCAAATTTTCTCTCGTTATTTATGGCGTTTCTTATTCGGGAAACTAGCTCCAAAGCGTACAAAATATGTGTTAAATAAAATATTGACGGTCAAGACCTCTCCTAAAATCTAGTAGATCATGCTATGAAGTCTGCATTTTTAACATAATTTTACAACATGTCTACCGTTCACACGATAGTCAATTTCTGTATTTTGAAAGCACTTTTATTAATCTACTGCGTTTATTAATTAATTTTTACATTAAAGATTATAAAATATTTTTCACACAGATATTCTTCAGGATTCTAATCGAGTAATCCAGGAAATCCTGATGTTTTTATTAACGAAGCGTCAACCATGGAATTTTTAGACATTTTGACAAGACTAACGCAAAATTTCATTTTATACCACGTTTCAAGATTTCTTCTGAATTATGTGGTCAAACTTGGCCGAACGTTAGACGAGTGGAGAAGAAACAAGATGCTTCGCAACTAAATCATTGTAAAATCAAAATTTTTAGGTGAGTTCTTTTTTATTCTTTAATATAGGTACCTTCATATTAGATAGCAACTGGGATAGAAATTTCGGAAATCCAAAAAATATATTGGGTGGAATACGTACTTCAGCATCCTAAGGTGATAAGTGATAATAGACTCTATTGGGTCGTGTTTTTCTACACAAACAAGAGAGATTTCTTTTTACTTTCAGGAAATAGAATTTGCTTATACATTTATTAACAGCAATGCAATCTAAAGATATGAACAACTCTAACAAAGAATGCAAAATTATTGATATCCTCCCGGTAAGACATAGGGAGCGCCATAGTTTCATGATAGCTGTGGGCAAACCATCAGAACCCGTTCCCGTTTCGATGGAAAGCAATGTTTCTGCTATATATTACAACAATTTTTTGACCAAAGTGGCCGCGGTGCAAAGTATGAGCATGCGTGTTCTTACAAGCAAGCAGAATATAGACTCCATGTTGGTTTTTGCGCTTCACGAAGATGATTATGATTTAATTCCAGCGATTAGCGTTGGGATACAAACAGATAAGAATCCGTGTGAGTTAACTCAAACTGATACTTATTATGAAGAATGAATTTCTGAAGAATATTTTATTTAAAATAAAATCCACGATGAAAATTTTGTATTGCTTTCTCACGCGGTTAATAAATACCTCCAAATATTTTTTTTGTTTAAAGGAGACTATGGAGGACACAACATTAAAACACAACCAACCGTAGAACACTCTCAGGATAAACGTTTACAAATTGAAAGCTATCGTCGAATCTTAGTAGTAATAGCAGCAGTTATACCGATTCGGAAAATGTTCAATTTGACATTCTGTTATAATAGGTGCGATAGGGAAAGCATTAGAAAAAGAGAGAGAGAAATTTTACCAATCACGCCCGTCTTGTTCGATGCCGGTTACCGGTCGCCCTGCCGCACTATGGTGCCAAACATAATGAATTTTGTTAAAAATCTGTAACTTCGCCATTTACTGATACTTTTTTAATCAAATTTTGTATTTCTAATGAAAAATAGTTAAAGTATAATGTGAACGATGAAAATCCACAGAAATGTGAAAAATCACAGAAATGTGAATAATTTATTAAAAAGAAAATAAAGACTTGCAGAAGTAGAATTAGTTGCAAATGCTATATGCAGGAGATGTAAATTATTTTAAACTAGTGCAAAAGAATACTAATTAGTAGTATAATAATTACCGTAATGAGTTGTACAATAGAAAATGATAATGTGTACAAAAACTAAACTAAAAAGAAATTATTATGAATGTAATTGTCCTGGAAAATGCGGAAGAATAATTTTAATCTTCCAGTAAATCTAATGGTTCATCATCGACTTCTATATGTTTCTGTAAAGACTGCTTTCTGATGCTTGTTATAAACGGACTGGATGTGTAAATGATGAAAAACATTTTCATTTGTAGCTGATCTGGAACATTTTCTAGAATACTGTAGTTTACATTTTTCATAATCTTTATTTCGAGATTCTTGGGCATCTTCAGACAGCTGCTCGAGAGGTAAAATGGCATTGTACCTAATTATGTTTTCTCCATGTATGAGGGTCTTGTGCACTGAGAGGGCATATACTACCACTTGTATTTACTTACGTAGAAGTCAGCTGTAGTACGTCATATTTACCAAATTTTGTTTCATTTATTTTTATACCACTAGACGTAGTTTGCAGTATTATATAGAACCTCTTAATCAATGTTTCATCAACTCTGGTTATTTCAGATGTACAAGCATAGTTCACAAAAATCTTCCTGCGGTATTTCCGTCATTAGCTGACTCGAAGAGGTTTATTAATGATTAAACCAAATTCGTTGCGGAAACGCTGCTGCACAAGTTGTTTTTTAACTGCTTCTTGTTTCTTATTTTCCTGTGTAGTAGCAGACCATTCTTGAAATGATAAGTTGTATGATATGTGAATAATTAATTCCACAAACCTGATCCAAGCATGCGTTGAGAGTCAAAATCTGAATGTTTCCTCTCTCTCTGGCATTTGACGTCCAAGGTCATTTCTTTCTACAGGTTCGGATAAACAAACATTACATTCTTAAAACTTGCACCTCTTTACCATCTATCATAGTAAAACATAAGATGTGCTTTACAGAATACAATTTTTCGTTGATTACTATTTCTTCAACTATACTTCTGGTTTTCTCAGGAGTTACTTTTGCAAACTCTATAATAATAGGATGATGAAGGTGTGGGATTTTGTCAAATAACTGCCATTTTTCTGACTAACATACTTGAGTGATACAAATGAGCATGCCAAAAGGTTTGAATCTGATATTAGTTGACTTTCGCCTAGCAAAATTTGTTGTTATTCACTTTGCCCGAAAGAGCCTGTATAAAATCACTTCTGAATCCTTGTCTTCTAGATTAAGAGAATGAACGATTAATAATCTATTAGGCGTATGATTCAAAAGAGCCTGTAATTTTACTTTCGTACTTATATCAGTAATCTCCATATGATCCGGATAACATGCTTTTTAGCTTCCAACACTTGCTTATAAGACGGCACCAACTGAAGACCTTTACTTATCATGCAGCTCCTGAGGTATCATTTTGCAAAATCTAAATCTAGCAATAAAGTTAAAGCTTCGTCGTGTAAATAAGGTACTCCGGAAAATTTTTCTTCCAATAAATTTCCATGTAGTATATTTAAATCTTCCGGTGATAGAAAACGTTACTTATCACGGCAGAATGTTTTAATTCTCCGATCGATCGCAATCCTTGTACATAAGAATGATGAATTTGCTTCTATGTTTGCTTCTTTCTGCTGAAGATTCATAATCCTTATATGGTCTTCCTCGGTTAGTTCCTGAAGATCTAGAGGGTAAATCCTCTTCATCAAATTGCACTGTGAAATCTTTGACGATCTAATTGGTATTTCTTAACAAAAATGTTTCTTTAGACCTTCTAGCTTTATTGCATCTTTGTTTAAATTCTGAATTCTAACAATCGCGTAAGATTAGAAAATTTTTGTTGAATGTAATATTGTGCCGTAGATATATGCTTTCTCTATGAAAGCAATACATAATTTTTGAATATTAGTGATTATAGAGTTCACTTTTGTGTTTGATTTCCATATAAAAACGAAAATCGCGACTGACTTCGATTGAATATCGCGATGCAAAACTTTTAGTTTTTGTCAAAGCCGTTTATGTGAGGTTTGTTCAACAAAAAAGATGACTTTTTATTTCTATCGAAAAATATTTATTTATTCATCAATATCTATTTTGTCCCCGTCAAAGTAATCCCCCTCAGATATAATATACTTGTGCCAGCGCTGTTTCCAATCCTCAAAGCACTTCTGATATGCGTTTTGTGGTATGGCCTTCAGCTTTTCCAGCGATGCGGTCTTTATTTCCTCAATCGTGACAAACCTCCGTCCTTTCATGGGTCTTTCTAGTTTTGGGAATAGGAAAAAGTCGCAGGGGGGCCAAGTACGGTGAATACGGTGGCTGAGGCATGATTACGGTGTTGTTTTTGGCAAAAAAATCACGAACAAGCAACGATGTGTGAGCAGGTGCATTATCGTGATACAAGAGCCATGAATTGTTTTGCCACAAATCCGGGCGTTTTCTTTATATTGCTTCACGCAAGTAACGCATAACTTCAAGGTAATATTTCTTGTTGACCGTACGACGTACGGTTCTTTTGGTCACAATTTAGCAATTTCGGAACAAACTTCGCTGCCATACGTTTCATGCCCAAAACATCCAAAATAATTGCATGACATGAACCAACAGATTCTTTGATTCTTCTTTTTCGATAGCAAAAATCGCCAAGCACACGAAAACACGTCTACTTTATATCTGTCAAAAACAAATTACAAATGCTAAATGACTGCTAATGTCAACATTTATTGGGGACATGTGTACCAACGTAACAAAACAAAAAAATCGAAAATCGAATGTACGTAGCTCCCGAAATTTAAAAACACACCTTTTTTGTTGAACAAACCTCGTATGTATGGAACCTCATAAAATTATCAATACTCACACAATAAAAGAAAATATTTTCGATACTAAGGATTACGTTTAATTGTTATTTTACTTATCACTGAACGAAAAAAAAATAAAAGAAATAGATGAAGTTGTGGTAAACAAGCGATGATATTATTTTGATTTCGATAAAAGGTTGAGATATACGATAAATGACAGGTAAATTTCATAATAATAAAAAACAGAAAACTGTTTATTCTTATCATTAGAACTTTCCTGTTTACATATAAATGTTTAAAAATGTAAATTACGAACGATTATGTTCCGCGTTAGAAAACAGTAATACAATCTTTCTTCAAACTTTTCCCGTTTTCTCATAGAAATGCATCTAAATGCAGTATACATTTTATTACAGATAAACTAGCTTCCGCATGTGCTAGGAAAATTGGCTCGGACAAACCCTGCAAATAATTAAATAGTTAAAATTTTAGTCAAAGTTTTTATTTTTATTTTAATAATAAGCTTACTTACATAATTATATCAAATTAATAAAAATATAATATGAAATTACGAAAGTGTATTACCTACCTTAAGTTTGACGTAGAATCAGTCAGTTAGCACGAATTCTTCGCCGATAAACATTTTCTGGCGTAACAAAACTAAAATTTGAATTCTATAATTTTATTAGAAATAGTAATGTACTACATATAATTAATTGAAGAAAAATTTTATTTATGGTAAACTGTATTCATTAATATTAAGAGAGATGGACTGATGACTATATTCTGAAGAAAGTATTAAAGAAATGACCTCTGGACACTTGCTCATTACGACGTTTAGCCTTACTTACATGCATGCATTTACAAAGAAGTTAGCTGATGATTTATATATTTTAAGTGGATAAGGTAAAAATTAGGTGAAAATTCTTAAAATAACCCGCACTTGTTGTATCACATCAAAATTTTTCACAACGTAAAAAGTAAAAAAGAAATTATAAATATTTATTACGAACTGAACAAAACATTCGTTTAATAATGCCAGTTAACAAAAATACATTTAATTAGTTTTCTTGGGATCAACAGTTCTTATTTATTTGTATTCTGAATTAAACTATAGCTTCTTCGATTTTCTTGAACTCTTGACGTTTTTTGCGATGTTTCTTTTCAGCGTCCACCAGTTCGTATTCCGTTTGCCTTGACACTTCTTCTCCATCTCTTTTATGTCCTGATGGAACCGTTCTCCATTTCCTCGCTTAATTTTCTTAAATTTTTGAGAAAATAGTCAATATGTGAGTGTAAAAAAAGTAGTTTTACATTCATATTATACCTAAGATTTTAAACTTTTCTAGCATGTGATTCACTATTTCTGTATTTCTCTATAATTAGAAGTTTTATTATTGTCCAAAAAATTGTTATTTAAAGCTCACCCAAGTTTCTCTTTCAGCGTTAGTCATTTGTTTCTCAAATTCTGAGTGTAATATAAGCTTTCGTATCTGAGATCCAACAAACTTAAAGCTTTCACATGACAAAGTTGGAAATTTAGAGCAAATGTACTGAACACAAATTTCTTTTTCATTTAATGCTTGGGTAAATTGCTTTACTAATCCAATTTTAATACATACATACATACATACAAATTTTATTTGGGTTGACAAGAGGCTCATTTCTGATGTTCTTTGTATCTGTATAAAAACTGTTCCGTTTAGCCAGATACTTCTTTCTTAATGGTAATTTCCAAGAGGAAATGTACTGAATCAGCAATGAGTATAGAAGCGTACTTATTTTCCTTATAGAGCAGCACACCTTTTAAAGTTCGCTTGCTTAAATCGATAAAAAGTCTCCAATCTCATAACGTACTTCAAAGAAGTCCATATCCAATATACTAGTAACCCTTCTTCTGAAAAGTAAAGAACCATGGAACAACAGTTCCTGGTAGCAACAAGTTTTTTTTTTATTTAAGCCTTGATCCTAAGAACTTCTCCAATTTCTTTGTTAAATTCAAATCTCTATCGTCCAGTTCACTTTACGAAAATAGCTCGGATTTAGTACTATCTTCATAGTTGCTTACATACTGTTCTGTCTCTGAAGTTGTGTGCGAACTACACTACGAAGAACTTTCTAATAATATTGGCACAGGAAGATCAACATCATGATATGTAACTGACGAAACATCGCAATAAGTGATACTATGTTTATTTTTAGCATTATATCATCATTAATATGATCTTTTGCTTCGCTCTCAATCATTGGTATGCAAGGATACTTTGAAATTAGGCAAGGATACTTAGAAATTAGGTCGTAGAAAAAGAAAACGCTAACGTTTTATAATAATATTTTTTGTAAGTTGCAGGATTCTAGATTTTTCAGTTTTTTAATTTACTTTTATAATTGTTATTCTAGTCTTCTACTTGGTGACTTTATGCTAAGACTTCTTGCACATACTTAAAATAGTTATTCGATAGAAACTGCAATAATAAATCTACTTTTCCTTAACCGCCTGCACATACCAGAAATTGTCCTCATTAATTAATTAAATATCTACTTTTAGAAATAAATGAAAATAAGTTGTCATCATGTTCTTCAATCTCAAATGTTATGAGCTTTAAAATTAATTTCTTAAATAAAATCAAAAGATTTATTTCACTTATTGTTTATACGTTGGTAATATTAAATCCTGCTTTTATCGGCAATTTTTCTTGACTTTTCTTAACATTCATTTCAAAATATTGAACATTTTCATGATCTACTGTACCTGTGCCTACTGTTTCAAATTCAGTGTGCACTGAAGAGATTTTCTAAACCGTAAAACATAAGACATGCAGATTAAATGGAAGAAAAGAATTGCATCAGTCAATATCATATCTAATCTAATCTATCTCACAGAATCGATTTTCTCTCACATGATCTTGAGACATAATTGAAAATGTTAAAAGTCGATTTCCTTTTTTTCTTTTATTATGAATAGCATTAAAATTCGGACCAGACTTTTTTGTCTCTAAGTCCAGTAGGAATAGACTTTCTTGAAATCGACATTATTTTTTCTGTTTATGAATGTTTTAGTTTTAACAAATGTAAATACTAATGGCGCATTGTTGTTTATATTTAGATACATATATATACGAGCTTTAATTAAAAGGATTTTAATTTTCTGTTTGTTGCAGTTTCGCTAGTTTTTTTGTACTTATTAATTCAAAATGGAAAGTGCGTTTTCGACTGTGAATAAAACTGACTTCAAATGGCCCATGGATAAACCTATAATTCTAAGGTAAGATTCTTACTATAACATTAAACCAGTTAATTTTTCCTAACTTAATCTGTAATAGTAACAAATTGAGAGTTACTGGTGTTCCATTCTTCTGAAACAAATGTTTGAAATAATTTATGTTTAGTAAAAATTATAGAAAATATTGCTTTCCAATTAACTTTCGCCTTATTGATTACGTCTAAAGAGCTTCCTGTTCGGTTTAGTGCAGCCTGTCACGAAATAAATACCTTTGACCTAGTTTGCGTTTGTTAACATGCGGCAATAAATAATTTGCGTGATTAACTCTTGACAGGCCGTCGCAACCGCCGATCACGACCAAACAGAAAAACTACTTCCTCAAGGGACCCGTAGAAGATTATTGTAAATGCGATGGACACACGTATAACACGTTTTTCAAAAGATATGAAAAACTAGCGGAGAAGGAGAAATTGTTGAATGACGAATTAGCACAAGTTAATTTACAGGTGAGCTCGATTTATATTTATATTACTTCAAGTTAACGAAATAAAAAAGAATTATAATAGCCAATACAACTTTTAATTCTTGCCACAGACAGAGCATCACATTAAAAATCACCAGTAGTGTTCTTTAAATAATAGTACAGTTGTTAACGCAATATGTGATTATTTTATATATCTCTGACTCTTTAATTTACTAATTCAAATATTGTTTTCTGTATAACCTTGTGCTTCATCGATTTGTCAAATTAACAAAATGAATCAATGTATATGTGCGTTTCAAATAAATATAGACGTGCACGTTTAATAAATTTCTAAATTACTTCTCTGGGGATTTTTAAAATCGTGCATTTACCAATGTTGCGCTGTTTAGCTTGACATTTATGTCTGTTAATAAACATGCAGATTTTGTTAATTTGAAAAATATATTATAAATCATTAAACATTAAAAATTAAATTGATTCAACAATCAATTTAATTATTGAATCTATTCATTACACATTTATATAATTTTTTTTCAGATGTCAACTTTGAGCAATGAAATGATCGATAACGCTTGCGACACAGATGAAGTGTTACAATCTACGTACCAAATAGATTATGTAAAAAGAGGTAACACATTTTTTACAGTTTAAAGCAGGCCACTTACTAGGTAGCATGTTAGACAACATACTCGGCAACTTGACTCATGGCAAACAAGTTTACTAGTGTGTTGTTCGCAAGTTGCAGGCTCCTGGAGATAAATCCAAAAGCCTCCACGTACGAGTATGTTGCCCAGCATGTCCTCTAGTGAGTGGTCTTCAAAAACAATATACAAATTGTTTTGCTGAGAGACACAAAATAACGGAATTAATTATTATTTTTTAAAACGTTTTGGTTAAAGCGATCGTTATTGAAATGATTTCTATTTTTATGAGGTACTAATTCAGATGTTTTTTGTATCTAAAGTCACAAACAGAAAGACTGGACTAAAATTTTTCAATATCTATGTTCAATATATTCTATATTTTTAGGTTTGAATGTTCCCCAATACACGAAGTTGATGCCCGCAGTTGATTCTCCAGTTGGCGTTCCTGTGAAAAGTATGTCAATAGGTCTAGGAGATGGATATATAGATCCTACGAGCTTTAGATATTCTGCATTTAGCAGACCTGTAATTGATACTTGCCCTCCAGTGACGTTTGCCACAAGTAAACAACATTATATTGTATGTTGCTTGGATTAATTTGAAATATATTTTAGCCCCCGAAACGTTGAACATGTTTTACACTCCGAGGACTGGTCGGTCGGAATACGGAGACACGATAAGCAAGATGGGCCTCTCCATTATAAAAAGTCGCCAGCAGTATCTCGAACCGTTGCCTTCTTCAAGGCGAAGATTTGGAGATACGTGTTTATAAAAATTCATTTTGTATGTAGTCTCATTAATCATCTTTTATGTTTTGTGTCCTTGTCTACGATACGCATTTTGTCCTTAAGCATCCATAAATTAACTCATCACCTTTTGGAGTTATTTTGATACGAAACAAGAGTTAAATGGTAATAATATGTACCAAGGCAACATAGTGACACGAGTTTGCAAATTGCGAGCCGAGGCGAAGCTGCCGGTGTGCATATAGCATTTTTCGACTACCACTTATCATAAAACTTACAGATTTATATCTAAATTTATAATTTCGTAAATTTTTTAAAAATGTATTTCATTTACCTTGGAATACGTTATAAACGACACTGGTGTTTCGATGAAACCAAAAAGTACAATGCGAGCACAAAAATGTTATTTCTTGAATTAATTTGAATGATGATCTAAAATATGTTAGATCTATTAATTACTAATTTAGAAGATTTTTTTGCAGATGAAAATTATTTAAACATTTATGATAAGAGGATTAATTAATAATCAAGCAAGAAATTACTTTTGGAAAAGTAAATGTAAAAAAATAAAAATAAAATGATAAAAATACTTACATTTCCATTAATGCCCTGTATTCTACGTAAATTGTTTTCTCCATATAGAACAAAACAAACATTATAGGGCCAATGTTTATTATTGAAAAATAATAATTATGTAACATTAACAACGATAAGACGCAAGCAAACATCGTTGAAAATAGTTATTCCCTGATTTAACTTGTCCAAATGTGCAAGCGTAACTATAATGGATTCCTGAGAATAGTCGGTGTTCATATGTAAGAATTTGAATTATTTTTATGATATCTATGATAGTCAGGGCCATTTTCTCATATAAAGTAACAAAGGCCGGAATGGTAGCATAAGTCATCGCGAGGGATGATAAACAGTAGTGTGAAGAAATAAGACGTTACGTAGTTGAATTCTTGGCCTCCGGTTGGAACCGCGTGTCTCGGATTTCTTTACTGCCGACGTTTCGTTCTTCGTTGCAGAAGAACTTCCTCAGGGCTGCTGCTGGTGGTGATGCTGCTGCTGTTCGTCTTGTTGCTGCTTCGCGTTAGTCGTTGAGACTGAGTAGGTAAGTCCGTTGTCGTGGTATTTATAGGAGCCGGTGGGAGCAGCGGGGTGGAACGGTGGGCGGGGCGGAACGGTATATCGGTGCGTGACGGATCGTTAATGAGATGTTTCCAAGTATTGTGAAGGTAGAAGCCATTGTCACGGTTTAGATTGTTGGGGTGTTTGAAAATTTCTATGGATTCACGGATTTTACGGTTAAAGAAATGAGATGAACGGGCTAGGAGTTTTGTTTCTGAAAACTGGATTTGGTGGCCGGTTTCTAGTTTATGTTCAGCTAAGGCGGAACCAGTTGTTTGTAGTAGTCTGGTGCAGCGTTCATGTTCAGAAACACGAGTACTGACAGATCGTTTAGTTTCATCGATGTATACACGCCCACAGGAACACGGAATACGATATACTCCTTCGGATTGTAAGGGAATGTGGTCTTTCGTGGAGGGTAGGTAGTTTGAGAGTTTTGTCATGGGTAAATAAATGGATTTGATGTTTTGTCGTTTGAGGATTTTGCCTATTCGGTCCATTATGGTGTGGATGTAAGGTAGGTAAGCCGTAGCAACTGGCGGTGCATCAGGTTCAGGGCGTGGTGGAATGGGGGTTCGATGACGAGCAATGGATCTTTGGATGTCGTGTTTGTTATAATTGTTGTTGAGAAGGACTTTTGTTATATGGTTTAGTTCAGTTTGGAGTGAAGAGGACTCTGATAGGGTAAAGGCACGATCAACTAGTGAGTTGATGACCGATTGTTTTTGAGAAGGATGATGGTGGGAATGTGCGTTCAGATAGCGATCAGTATGAGTTGGTTTGCGATACACAGAATGTCCTAATCTACCGTCCGGGAGGCGACTTACTAGGATATCAAGGAAAGGTAAGTGGCCGTCCTTTTCGTATTCCAAAGTGAAACGAATGTCCGGATGTTGGGAATTAAGGTGTTCAAAGAAGTTGTCCAAGGATTCCTTACCATGTGGCAGCAACAAGACCAACAGCAGCAGCATCACCACCAGCAGCAGCCCTGAGGAAGTTCTTCTGCAACGAAGAACGAAACGTCGGCAGTAAAGAAATCCGAGACACGCGGTTCCAACCGGAAGCCAAGAATTCAACAATGGACGACGGCCGCGGAAGCCTTCAAGTTAAATTAAGACGTTACGTAATTAATTTTTCGGACATATTGTTTTTGCAAAGTATGCGGAAGAAGACCTAGTTTGTAATAATGAAGAGACAATAGCGAAACTTGAAACTTGTATATTGGCATTGCTTACAAGTTAAAAATGTATTAACAATATCGTGAGGTCTTAAGAGTGGATGATGATCGGAAGCTGTTGAACATGTGACGGTTTCTGTGGGGTAGAGGTGATGTTCTTGAAGTAACCTGTATACGACACGTTAACTTTTTTTAATTGTATGAGAAAAGAAAAAAACTAGATGCTAATTTGTAATTTTGAAAGGTGTGTGATAATACAGAAGAGTTATATAGAGTATTTTTCAATTGCCTTAACTTCTTCCACCATGTATTTCAAAATATTATCCTTAAGAATTTCATTACGACCTATACTTTATTGTTTTACTAGAATTTTATCTCATAAATTTGGTAAACGAACGTTGTGTAGTGCGTTGTTCAACAGAGCCTTCTAGATGTTTTACTAGAGGTTTGTTCCAGTTTAAATTCATATTCAAATTAACCGAAAATAGTTTTATTCAGTTAAAACTCAGTAGGAAATCAAATAAAATTCAAATCGAGAAATACAAATATTTTTAACCCCTACGGTAATAGAGGGTGGAAATACTCTGAGAGTGCTTTAGAGCAGTGAATTGAAAACGTTGAAAGTATAATGGTTATCACAAAGTATGAAACACGTTTCAACACTATCATCTATTTCCAGACATAATCAGTGACCCACTATGAGCTTTTGGAAGCCCACATTTGTTATACAACAATCTAATAAAAACAGTGGACACATGAGAAAGTACAATAAATCATTTTCAACAGCACACGATAGAATGTAGCCCTGACTCACAATCAGAAGAATCTCAAGAATGTCTTCAGAAGATATTCATCTAATTTCGTCCTTGTCCACATTATTTTCGGCGTGTTTTACTTCTAATTTATGCCCTGGTATTTGCTGTCGCTTAGTCAGCAACGGAAAAAGATATAACGCCGTTCTAAATAGACACACAATCGCATTCCTTGAGCTTTCCACGCGACCAGAACTTGTTGCAGATCTGCGGAACCTCAGGCGTTGCTTGGTACAGGCGCCGTAATAAAACGAAACAAATTAAGTTATTCATTACCGTATTCGTGCAGGTATTTCGTATTTTCCGCAGTCGACGGGGTGGAGCAAGTAGTTTTGCAGGCTGCTATTAAAATTCGCAGTTACCCAATAATCATTTGTAGAGGTTGGAAATGTGTCAAAATTAAGTTGTCAATGGGCGCGAATTTTTGATCAGATTTCTTGGGTTTTTCGAAATTATTTTAGTAAAGATAAAATAAAATGGCTCAGGCGTATCAAACAACTTATAAGAGGAGTTACAGACAGCACGAGATCGCCAGGCGAAAATTGTAAGTTTTGTGGAGAAATAGTTTTGTCTTCTATAGATTAAATTTATTTATTTGTATTGCTATTCCATGCTTTGTTGTTATGCCGCTCCCAGACATTTGCACGAATTCGCAAATTCACACGTGTAGGATGGTATTCACATAGGCATCTGCAAATGTTTGAGATCATCAGCCGTTTGCACCGCATTCTTTAAGTATTACTTTAACCAGACTTAACACTAACCAATGGTTAATGTGATAATTTGGTTTGCATTTTATATAAAGCAACTTTAAATCAATGCTTTATAAAGTCGCTAAAATCGGAGACTTATCAGAGATTTAACGTCAAAATTATATTGTAAAAGCTCATTTCAAAAAACGGTACCTACATTTTATAACAATAACCGTGATGATTCTGGAAGATAAAAATTGGATAGAATGAATCCAGAAGAATACAATAATTTGGAAGGTGATTAGACATTGTAGAATTAATTGATTTTGGGTTTCCTCGTCGTGCAAATGGAAGAAGAAATTATTTCGACAAGCTAGATGTTTTAGGATTATTTCGTTTACAGAAAGTTGTTCTATATACAGCGTATTACAATACTACTGTCATTTGTTGCAACCACAAATAGTACTCATGAAAACAAGAAAAAAAAGTTATATAATCAAGGGTGCACTATTCACAATAACGGCGTAAATGATGAATATTTGTTCATACAAAAATTGTTCTGGTGTCACTGGTATCGAATGGAATGCACAGCTGTGCGAATCGGTTATTACAAATCCCGTCATAAACTCATAAATTTTGATACGATGTTAGGGTAGATCTGATTGGAGCACTTAAACACGCAGCAATTTGGGTATATAAGTGTCGGGTGCATTGTTTCGCATTCTTGGTACCGTGCAGTGCGTAAGTTTTACCTGAAGAATTTTTAATTTGCTTTTGTGAAATACATTTTTATTTTTTGTCATTTATGTAAATAAATTTGTGTAAAAACTTGAATACATAAATTATTATAAAGTTTTACCTAAAGAATTTTTAATTTGTTTATGCGAAATAAATTTTTATTTTTTGTCATTTATATAAATAAGTTTGTGTAAAAACTTGGGTTAATAAATTATTATAAAACTCGTTTTTTTGTGATACAACGAGAAAAATTATTTTATCATGGCTCACATATTTATAATGGACATGAAGCCAGACAAAATGCTACTGCGGCAGCTCGTTCACACACTAATTGTATGTAAAGAAATTCGTTCACACAATATGGCTCCATATTCTTTCCTAAATTTGGATATATTGAAATGCGACTTAATTCCTGACGGTAAACTATTGTAGAAGCACATTGCACTGTATAGTGGACCTTTTTCAGTTAACTGTAACCTATGAATAGGTAGACTATAATTGTGATGTCTAGTAGAATACTGCGAGACTTCATTATAAATTTGAAATTTATCCTTATGTTTATGTAAAAAGAGCAAGCAAGCTTATATATAGACGCCTGGTACAGTGAGGAGTTTGTTTTGCCGAAATTGACCTCTACAAGATTGACGATATGGCATGTTGAGTATAATCGTTTGTATGCCGAAAAATTTCTTGGTAGGGTAGTGCCGACCCCCAGAGCATTTGTGGCAGTAGTGCAATTGGGACGGTCTACTGGAGATTTGAAAGATCGTCGTGGGCGAAACGGAGGTGGACAACGACCTGTCCGCGTATTGGATGCAGAAGAAGCAATCCTCGACATGGTGACTGAAAATCCTTTCGCAAGCACCCGGGAAATCGCACGTCATTTGTCTGTATGAAATCGCGTTGCGTGGCGTGCGTTACAAGAAGTACAGTTGTACCCTTACCATGTGCAAAGAATGCAGGCCGTGATTGCAACAGATTATCCCCTTCGACAGACATTTTGTAATTGGTTGTTGGAACGCCATCAAGAAAATCCAGCTTTTCCAACGAATGTGTTATATGCTGATGAGGCTACCTTTACGCGGAACGGCATATTCAATTTCCGAAATACACATATGTGGGCATTGGAAAACCCATTCGTTATGCGACAACAACAATTTCCAACAACGGTTTTCCATAAATTTATGGGAAGGAATTGTTAATAACATGCTCATTGGACCGTAAGAATTACCAGCTCGTTAATCTGGCGCAGACTATCTTCAATTTTTGCAGAATGTTTTTCCAGAACTTTTAGAAGATGTATCGGCAAAACATGTGGTTACTATTGGATGGTGCTCCACCTCATTACAGCCGTGCTGTATGTGAATATTTACTATATTTCCGGATCGTTGGATAGGTCGTCGAAGTGCTACACTATGGCCCCCTTGTAGTCCTGATTTAAATCCTTTAGACTTTTTTTATGGGGGTGCCTAAAGCAGCGTGTTTATGCATCAGAAATAAATACTATTGAGGATTTACGCCTGCGAATTCATGACTGTGCTACGGAATTACGAAGTAATTTTCCCCGAATAACTGAAAACTGGCTATATCGAGCAGAATTATGTTTCATAAACGGTGGGCAACATTTCGAACATCTTTAGTAATACTCGAAGGTACGTAAAGCAGCTGATACCTAAATGCGTTTTTATCAATTAAGAAATAATAACAATAAAACTCATTCATTTCGTATTTTTCAACGGTTACATATTGCCGATCTTGGCCTTTATTGCATCTAAACAGCCGATTACTTGGGTTAATGCGCTTGAATTTTATTGTTTTATGAACGGTCCGAAGACAAACTGAATTGCATGAACACTGTAAAATGAATCAGAGGTTTTTTGATGTTACGCAGGTTAGATTTTCAATTTTTAGCTAGATTTTTGAGATTTGCAGAATTAATCCATTTTATGCTAAGGAATGTACAGTATTAATAAATGACAGTAGTGTTATAACACCCTGTATATTGAAAAAAATAGAAGCAAAACTAGAACTTTATAACAAATTGTCACAGTAAATAATATTTCTTTAAACTTCTAGTAAGATACCTATTACAGAAATGACAATGTTTCTCCGATAAACCAATGGTTAGTTTGTTTAAATTTCTATGCAACAAACAGTCATAATGGCTTTCGTTTTTTTTTTGTTCTCAATTGTAGCTTTACATTTGCCGATCGTTGAAAGAAATCACAAACATTTTAAATAAAACTCTTTTAAGCTCACCGCTCTCATTCTTATTTATATACAAAGCTAATTAATAGTGATATTTTTTCATTTTTTCACTTTCTCAGTTCTAATGGCCTATTTTGCACATAGCACACAACACGTTCTCATATTGCACCGTAATGCACGAGACTGCTGTAAATTTACCTGAAAAGCGAAAGCTCATAAACTTACGTAAGAAATAATTTGAAGACGCGCTTCTATTCCGCGTTGTGAATTATTCCCCGTTCTCAGAGCATGGCCCATGTTCGTCTGATTACCTGTCTTATCTTCTATAGTGCTTTGTACAAATGTTTGCGCACGAGTGTAGGAGTATCTGCATTTTCCTGTCTTAATTCTCTTTTTCTTGATTATTACGCGAGTTATTACGTAACTGTTTTCAAAATTCTATGCATTGATTAGATAAATTGGCGTTTCGTATTTCTATTGTTGTGAATGAAGAAGACAGTAATAATTTATTCTATTGTTTGGAATGAAGACACTAATAATTTATGTAATTACTTTTTGTAGACTTGCACCACACGATAATTTCTGTGAAAATTCTCTACCAGCCGGTGGAAAATGGTTGATCAGGAGGTCATTGGAAGAACAAAAAAAGGTGTGCACTAAAGAAATCTTTCTTTTTCTGACGTTAAATAGCATAGCCAGTGTTAAATAAAATATGCGACCCGGCGTTAAATGAATAATTTTATTTTAGGTCCGGTTTTTTCATCTCCAATTAACTTTATCTGGCGATTAATTCCCATAGTAACGATTGTGATCACAATTGTTGCTATGGTAATAAACCGTCACATAAAGATAACTGGAGGTGAAAAACCGGGTCTTAACACTTTTTATGGAGTAAAAGTATATCTAAAGTACTTACTTTATTTTTTAAAAATTAATTTTGGAATTTAAATATTGAAAAGAGTAATGACGCTTAGACGTTAGAATAATTCTAATTATTATTGAATTATCCATTGACCGATATCTGTATTATAGTATAGTTTTTATTGAACTAAAACGACACAGTTCTTTTTCCTTTCAAGGCTACAACAACTTCTCGCCATCGCTTTTTTTAGTTTACCCATCATTTTTTTGTAATTTGGCAATTAATAGGCTATATGGTTTTCAGAGTTCTTGTCTGCGTCATTCTTTCAATGTGACCCAGTCACCAGGACTTCGATTGCCAGTATCATTGTATTATATTACCATTAATTGTTTATATCTGTTTTGTCCTTAGTAGATGGCTCAGAACTTTTACTTGCTGTATTAGTTTCTAAGCTGTTTCTCATTTCGTTTTATATTCTCGTAGCCAAATACATAATATCTTCAACCTTTTCAAATCTCATTTTTATATATTACTGGCTAATTCTAAAGTTGTGTTGCGCCGAGATCCTCATTAATTTGCGTTTTTTTTTTGTTTAGTAGTGGTTGCATCTTAAATATTACTATTACCATTTTTCTTGCTGTCTCTTTTAGTTCTTTTTTGGTTCGGCTATGACAGCCATTCGTTCGCGTATGCTACTATTCAGCGGATCTTATACATTATGTCTCCTACCTCCTCCGAAGGTAGGTACCTCAAACTCTCCTCTCTTGGACTTTTCTTACTGAATCATACGTGTTTCTAAAGTCGATAAATGTTCTTTCGTCATAGGTTGTTCGTTGTATAAATTTGTTTGGTTATTTCTCCTCTTTTTTCAAATCTGTTTGGTATTCTTTTTTTTAATTAACATCGCTACCTCTTTGTAGATAGCATCTACAATAATTGTAACACATTACAACAATTATTGTTGCAATGTGTTATACCTTAGTTTTTTTTAGAATAGGAGTAGTATTGTGTTTTATGGAATATGTTTTTCTGTTATTCTATTAAAGTTGTCAAAATTTCCGAATGATATATAAGGTGAAGTGGCGTAAGTGCCTAACTGGGGCAAGTGCATTTTTTGTTATATTTACTAATATATCTGTCAAATTATAGTTTACCACATGTAGAAATATCCTATAAGTTACATGACCCCCTTATAACACAGTTGATATAGCAAAATTTAATTGGATGTGTTTTAGTATTTAGTTGAAAACAGTGTTATAAATGCGATCAATGCGTGTGGTATACGAAATTTCCATAATTAAAATAGTATTGTGTTCTTAAGTTTAACTATTGATAAGTATGTAAGGATATGGCATAAAGCCAATCTTAAATGAAGAAATATTTACCATTTTTCTTAATTTTACCGAAAAATTACTAATTTGCTCTTGTCCCGCTCATATTACCGTCCGGGGCAAAAGCAGACCAAATTGACAAGGAAAGTGCGTAATGGTCTGCACTTAATTATAAGTTTAATGTTTGACTTTTGTAATAAAGACTTATTTAAAGTTTCGATTTTGAGTAAAAAATATTTTATTTACTTACGACAGTTTGAATTAACCGTACCTTTTATGGAAACATTACGGAGATATCCTTGCTTCTTTGAAAGAACATAATTCTAAAACTGATATAATTAAATGCGATAATAAGCATTCAAAGTAGATGTGTTAAAAATATGCACTTTTCCCGCATAATAAAGATTTTTTTTAAATCTGGCGTCGAAGTTGGGCATGAAAATTTAATTGTGAACCATCATCATCATCATGATAGTTGTTAATTTGACATTTGATCTTCCCATTCCTAACCTTGATTTGGAGGTTTTGAACTCACCAGTACGATAAGACGACACAAGTATGTAGTCTATTGCCATAAACGAAAAAGAGACACTAAGAATGAGATCTATTGTAACAAACGAAAAAAGATAATAAGAAAATAAGATTTACAACAAATAATCAAAATTGTGGTATGTCCACAGTAAGCACCTTGTCACGGCCAACTTCGAGGCCAAATTTAAAAGAACACCCGATATAATACATATATTAGCTCGTAATACGTTTTTAGCTAGTTAGTCTTACCCCAATTTGACGGGAAGTACGCACCACTGGCTAGCTAGTAAATTTCTTAATATTTTATGTATTACACAATTTAAAACGGAAGTTTTTCTACTAAATCTGAAAAACAACAGTTGTAAAATATTGTTTATAAGAAAGATGTTATGTATTTTGTTTTAGATTCAAAATATATTCATTTGAAATCTAACTTTTCAAAAAGTAGGTGTGCACTTACCCCATTCCACCTTATCATAATATGGTAATTGTTTAAGTTTGCTGACTGTTTTTAGAGAGTATACTACAGTAAACGAATTTTTGTAAACACCCGCTATATTATCATATGATTATATACAAAGATTAACAGAGCGCAGGAAGTTACGCATCATATATTGACGAATTAAACTTGGACAGCGTTCGTTAAACAGAACTTAGTTTCTGGCATTTTGTCAGCAAATCAGTAACTTGGTCAAGGAAAAACCTCCCGCTCGATCTTAAAAAAGATCTGCAACGTACTTTTTGATTACCTATCTCCATCATTTTAATCCCAATAAGTTGTTCAAAAAATTACACTTAAAATTTTTGCGAGCTGAAAATTCCAAGGTCGTTTCAGATAAACACTTTCGATTCTTTCGAGAAAAGCCGGAACTGAAACAGAAATAACCAGATCAATCATCTATTTGTGTATAATATTTTATATAGTTCCGATTCGGACTTGATACTAAACATTTACAGCTTTTACGTCCATCAATTAAATTAATGTTCGCGTGCTTCTGGATTTCGGTAAAGAAGTTACCAAGTCGTATTAATTCAGAGACGAAGTTTTAATTGCAGACGTGAACTCGGAGAAACATGTGTTGTTTCACTTCAAATAGCTGCGTGTTTGCATCTTAATTAACCTGTCAAAACACATTCGCAAATTTATGCGTAGATGTCGGGTTACTTTAATAATTACCTTAATTGAAACTGGGTCGTGGCCTTCCCTTCTGGTTTCGTTTACTTGGCACGCTGCTAAGATTAGAAAATTTGTCAGAAACAATCAGTATTTATAAACGAATATGATAATTACTTATTTCATTAATTTGTTTTATATTTCAAGTCGGGACTCTCTCTGGAAAATGCTGAAGAAGCGATTAAACAGATGTATAGAAACAGATACTGGTCTACATATCAACTACATTATTGCTATGACAGTAAGCTCTCCAACTAGAAGCTTATTGTGTAATCCTAAAAATATAATATTTTAGTGATACCTAAGGAAAAATCCGAAGAAATCGCTGAAAATGAGCTTTTGGAATCTTGTAGATTATTATACAACAAAAAGGACCTCGAAATTTTACCGCCAAGGCCATCAGCAAGAAGAGGTAATTATAGTTGATTTTCTTAATATTCCGATTGATCCAAGTTTAAAATCTGTTATATAGCTAGCTCATTTCAACTTTCATTTTCATTATCGGTTGAGGATGAAAAACGTTGAGCAATTGTGCAATTTCTAAGGTTAGGTTTCTAAGATTAGAAATAATTGTTCGTTGGAAAAATGTAATATATTAACATCTGAATTCTGTAATTTGACATACTTAAAATTTTTGTCGTTGGGTGTTCCGACATACATCAGCACAACAAGCCAACTGCGGCGGATTTATTGCGGATTTTTGAAAACTTTTTAACACTCTATTAGTAAACGTAACGCAAACGTTCTTCCGCGAGAGAAAACAAGGTTGATCCATATAAATTACGTAGTTGGGCGATTATTTTTGTTATTCCGAGTATGAAGACTGTTTATTATAATGTAGACGTTTCAGAACTATCCGTTTATTAATAGTGAGATAGATATGCGAGGACACGTAATTATTTTAAATTTATTTACGAGCCATTTAAATTTCATAGAAACAACGAATCCAAAAACTTTGAGGCTCTAGACATTGCAATTCTGAAAAGATCTGAAGAAGATTGTCACGTCTTTTATTATTACGACTAAAAATAAATGACGCTTTCATTAATAGGAAAAAAAATGCGTGCGTAAATTTTTAGAAAGTGAGTGTCGAGGAAAAATTATTCGAGTCAAATGGAGCCTGACAGTCTCTTCTGTTACGAACTGAATAAACAAATTAGAATGTAAGGAATTACTCGAAGACAAAATTCTGTGAATGCTTTGATCTCCAATTTAATGTACGCGGAAATATTTCCACGACTACACCGGGAAAACAAATCAAGTCTGTGTCAGCACTCGATTTGTCATCTTATTTTTGTAATTCACAACGCACTTTTGCTTCCTATATATTACGACCGTTAATTATAATATTTCTGATTCATCTAATCACTGAAAATCGTAACACACCAAAAGTGAATCATTATTTTAATAACATCGCTCTGAGGACAATAAGCTTTCTCAGTTCTGCAAAGATCCGCTTAAAGATATTTAATTTTTATAGTACATGTAGTAATTATTGTGGTGATATTAAATATCGATTGACTTCAATAATCATGGCAAGTTTGAAACCTTCAATACATCACCATAAATAGTAACGATTGAGTTAAGATGTCCTTCGAAAGTTAATAATTTTCCAAAAAACTGCAGTGGAAAATTGAAATCATGAATCATGGTACGTCAATAGCGGTTACGGTGAATTTCTTGAATTTCTCAGCACTAATCATTAGGATAACCACCTATCCAACATGTGCTGGATATTCTGGAATTTTAAGCGATGGTCCAGCTCAGCAAACTTACTATATGTCCAAATAAATTTTTGATAAAGATAGTTAAATTCTTCTATTACTATTACATGTAGTAGTGGGGGTCCTGTTCATCAGCAATCAGCACAAAGCACAAGGAGCGTAGGGGAAGACCCATGTCTCGTCGTCATTCGTCGTTCGTCGTTGTGTTCGTTGTGTTGGAAAATGTGTGACGCTTTTTTTTTCGCTCTTATCATTTAAAAATACATAACGGATAAGAAAGATGTACTACTTTCAAACAAATTGACTTTATGACAAGTCTGATAAATATTTCAAAGCCCATTGGTATTTAATTTATTTTAGAAAACTAAGAATTTGCAAAGATGGTTGTTTCTTGAAAATGAGGTATTATTGGATTGTAACTTTTTCAATTTAAGATTGCTACTTTGATTGGTTTGTGGATACCTTACGAAAATATCTTCTATGATATACAGGGTGTTAATAAAAAAACTTTACACACTTTGACAGATGGCACTAGAGATCAAAACAAGAAAAGAATTCTTATAAAACCAGCTCCAACACTCAATGGTTGTTGGAATATGGTTTAACTAAAAAGAGTTTATATACAGAATGAATAAGACATTTGGCATACTTACGGTTATCATAGAAAATTTTAAAAAAACCAGAGGAGTTAAATCTGGAGATCTTGGTGGCCATGCAACAGGTCTTCCCAGATTAATCCATTTGTTTCCAGTTCGTTCACTTAAATAGCTTCTTATGATCTGCGAAAAATGGGCTGGAGCTTCATCAAGATAAAATAAATATGTTTAATAACAACCAATGGCACATTCTCGTTTAAACAGTCACGTAACGATAGGATTTATTCAACCGATTCCCAAACGAAATGGTTTAATAAACAATGCCTGCCAAGGCGCTGATCGAAAACCCTTTTTTTTTTTAGTGAGGTTTGGAGAAATTTTCAAAAGACATTCCTGTGCCGGGTATCCATGCTCAGGAAGTGTTGGATTCGCTGGGTTGATGCCTTTCTGAAGGTCTACAGCCGAGCGCCTACCAACTAAAACTCCTTATCCTCATGTTAGTTGCTAACTTCTTCGCACTGTCTTGAGTCTTTCTTCAGCCGCTGGTTTCTGGAAATCACAAAAACCTTCGCGGCTGTTCGGTATTTGGTTTGTCACTTCCGGTGGTCGCACAGCTCCTCGTATCTACGTCAGAAGCCCGAGCATTCAAGTCATTTCCAATGTGTTCTGTTTATTTACTCTTCTCGTACTTTGCCTTACTTTCCATGATTCCGCGCATCATGAAAGCTGCGGCGTCCCATCCCTCCGGGCCACTAAGCAGGACCTCCGAGATGTTCTCTCTCGTAAGATCTGTCCCGCACCGGAGAGTCGCCTCCGCCCTCACGTCCCGCCAATTCGGGCAAAGGAAGATCGTGTGTTCTGCTGTGTCTTCTTCACCGCAGTACCAGTACTGGTTGTTCGGTGCCTTTCCGATCTTGTGTATGTAAATATTTTACGAACACTCCGTGTCCTGTCATGGCTTGGGTCATGTAATAGTCCACCTCGCCGTGGTTCCTATTACACCATCTTCCGATGTCTCTTATGAAGGTCTTCGCCCATCCATCGTAAGCATTCCATGCGGTCTGCCACTTTTCTATGAGGGGAACGGTGCTCGGTCGAGTGCCCGTTCTCTTGGCCATGTATTCCTACTCTCTTTCCTCCACCTTCAACTTTATAGGTGGGACGGCTGCTATCGCTAGTACAGCCGTAGTAGGAACCGTTTTATAGGCTGATGTGATGCGGATTGCCATCCTTCTGTTCGAAAACCCAATTTGATGATTTCTAACGTGAACTGCGTTCGGAATTTTCATCGAAAACAGATGGATTGTTACTGTCATGGCCAAAAAAGGCGAACTTATTACTCTTTGTCATCCGTAAGTGCCAGTTCATGATTAAAACCAAATTACAGTCAAAGTTTTAGTATTATTTAATTTACGTCAAAAGAATGTCCACTTTCTTTTAGCCACCAAGATCTCCAGATCTAACTCGTTTGTATTTTTTAATTTTCTGTGATAACTTTAAGGACATTAAATGAGTTATTGATTGTGTACGTGAACTTTTTTTATTTAAATCATATTCGAAAACCATTGAATATTGGAATTCTTTTCTTGTTTTGATCTCTAGTATTACCTGCTAAAGTGTGGAAAGTTTTTTATTTACATTCTGTATAAACTGAAATAGAATTTTTGCTCCTTTGCAAATGAATTTATTTGTATTTTAGTGTTTGGTTATTTAAGACCGACTTACTGTTACACTCCATTAACCATGTACCAGTTCATTCACGGCAATACTGCGTACAAACTGATGGAAAAGAACAAAGACTCGGAGAAGAAAGACAAGCCTGAAAACGTCGGTGGCGACTCCGAAGCACGTAAACCAGATACTATGGATAAGAGACACTTTAAGGATGACTTACCTTCAAAAAAGAAAATTGTTGATGTTTCGAAAAAATTGGTTCGCTGTGATTGTTGCACACCTAAATGAGGAAATGGTTTATATTAGTAGGAAAATAAATAAATTAAAATTTTGTGTTGGATATATAAAGCTTAAAGAACCATTTTATAATGGAATCTTAAGGAGACTTTAAATTTATTCACATTCAGATGTGAAGACAAATATGAAAGCACTTCTGAATGTGACTTTAATTTTAGTCTCCTTTAAATTCCATTATAAAACTTGCTCTAAGTATATTAAAAATTAATAAAATTTATTGCTTACAAAGAATAGAATGTTTTAACATTTTAATGGGAAAATTAAATTTAATCAGAACCTTACCCAGAGGGATGCAGGGGTGGTGTTTGTAACTGGTATACTAGTGCACCCTTATTTAATTTAGATGGTCTTATTTACAATGTTTGTTTCTTAAAAATCACGATAATTACTTAGAACATGAACAGCGAAGCACCATCGACATGGTTCAATATAATTGCATCAGCGATGATATCGTTAGAGAAAATCAAAACTTTAGCCTAATCTTCTTCTCCCGGCTACACGATTGCTGATTTTCAAAGTAAATTGGTCAACTACCAAAAGTGTATCCCCTTTTTCCTATGCTTTTATAAAATTAATTAGATTGTCATAAGTGGTAACCAAGTAGAGAATACTATAATATAACAACAAAATGACGAAGTCATTGTTCAAATAACCGATACAATTTTATGGTGAAACGGAAAAAAGATGTTCTCCATTATTAAATTTATGGTGTATGCATAGTAATGGTCAAAAGTTACGCAACGTGTACTTTGGAAACGACCGTAAGATGATTGATACCATTATGCATAGTTAGTTCTCACTAATCCCCAAATAGAAACTTAAGGTTTCGTGACGTACCAAACGTGCGCAATTATCTATTCCTGAACGGTTTCTCATTAACATTAGCAATTGAAGTTCCCAAACATAATGGATCGATGGGGCGAGCCGAATCCGCGATTAGCGTTCAATGTCGCGAGTTTTCGCGGAAGCATACGCGACCTATAGCTAAATATATCGTATTCACTTTTATGTGCGTCGACGGCTGCCGTTCACTTGCATATCAACGTGTGCTCGCCACTGACGTCAGCGGAAAACAGATAGACCTGACTGTCAAGGGAGACTTTCCTTGAGGTGCATTGTGCGAAACTTCCTCTGCACGTCAGTCGGCCTTTTATTTCGGACCATACGTGAAACTAAGCAGCTGGCATCTGTTTCTGATATTGATAATTCAGAATTAATTGAAAGAAAAGTAGAACTTTAACTACTTTTGAAAGGATAATCATGTTTATCCAAAACTTTAGGTCGGAGCATCGTTTAAGATTTTTGTATGTTATATACAGTAGTTTGTAATAAAATTAATAAAAAGTTTACCCAATGTGTGTAGACTAAAACACTGAATTTACAGCTTAAGTGCGTTATAAACGTTTTACGATATCTCGAAGCTTTAAAAAGTAAAATTCGACCGTGATGCATAATAGATGGGAATGCCATTATGTTGTTAACCAGCTGCTACAAAAGCAAAGTGATATTTATGAACGAATATATTAAATGAAAATATCATATATGCTAAAGTGATTTTAACAATTCTAAATTAAAAAAAAAATACTGAATAAAACCGAGGTGTTAAACTACAAATTGCGTAAATCAAGGAAGGAGGTTAAATGCAGAACTTAATTACATGTATGTATATTACTAAGCTATTCGTTATTGACAAATATATTTGTTTATACTTCAATATAGAACCATAGAATTGGTGATGGACGTGTGTGGATAGCACTGTCAAGTCGCTCCAGTATTTATCGTGGTTTTTTAAGTGTATTTCGGCTTAATTATAAATTTTTTATGTGCATCCTGTACATATTTTGATTCTATATCTAGTGGTGTAACTTTGAAACAGCGTCATTGACTCTCTAAAGTGATTTTTGTGCTTAATTGATAATAAATCGTTGCCCGAATTCGTGGAGTGAACTTTCACCCACGTTATTGTCGGTCGTGTCCAGTTTTTCCTCTACAATGGGCAAAAACGTTCGTAGCACAGTTAGCACGGTTTCTCTGGACGAAAATACTATGGAACATGTAATTACTCAAATATCTGCCGGGGTGATTTCGTCGATCCAAAAAGACATTGACAAAAAGTTTGAAGTCTTCAATAAAACTGTTACTGAACTTAGTGGTGTAACTAAAAGCACACGTCAGGATGTTGAGCAAGCTAAACAAAGGATTGACAGCCTTGAACAGTACGGGAGACGGAACAATCTTAGGCTATTTGGCGTACCAGAAACTGTAAATGAAAACACCGTCTTAGAGCAATCATTATCAAATTTAGTTCGTACCGAACTCGCTCCTCTGTCTTTGATTTGAAAAAGAAATTCCAAGGTTCAAAATTTGTTCTGCGAGAAGACCTTACACGACTACGACACCTTGCATTTCGACAATTACTTCAAAAATTTGGCTCCGGTAATGTTTGGACGCGCGATGGCATTTTGTTTTGGAAAGAAAAAGGAAAGTTGCACAAGATTCGTGATGGTTTTACCTCGCTGTTGTCTGATAGGAAGGCGCCTGCAGCAGATATCTCAGATATTTCTCTCAGTGAATAAAATATGCTTAATTGTAAACATATTTCTAGTTATTTCATGAACTGGACGTCTGCTATTTAATGTCCTTTAAAATTGCAACATTTAATGTACGGTCACTGTTTACAGGGTTTTTAGAGTTTACGGATCTTGTTTTGTCTATGAACTTGGATATAATAGGAGTTACAGAAACTTGACTGAATGAGAATAATGAATCGCTCTATGTTCAAATACCGAATTATAACTTAATAAGAAGGGATCGGAGTGGAAGAGGCGGTGGTGTAGCCTTTTATATAAAGTCTAATTTGCAATATAATACAATAAATTTTGACTATTGGAGTCTCGGAGCAGCTTTGGGTGAGTCTTAAATTACATAAGAAAAAATTTGGGGTGGGTGTCATATATCGTCCTCCTAATTCTAATTTTTCACAAACTATGAACGAACTGGAACTTGTAATTACTTCTGTTTTACCTTCCGTAGATGATATAATCTGCATGGGAGATCTTAATGTCAACCTTTTTAATATGACCAGTACTTATGCTACCTGTCTTTCCAATTTTTTTGACTGTTATGGTCTTAGTCAACTGGTCAGTGATGCCACCAGGGTAACAAGTTATTCCAGCACGCTACTTGATCTCATATTTGTTAGTGACCCTAATTCAGTTTCTAATGTTGTTGTAATCGATGCAGATGTCTCTGATCATTATATGGTCTATTGTGAATTTCAGTTTGAAACTGTCAAGGCGTCAACGAAATATGTTACTTATGACACTAAATGACACTCAATTTTATGATGTGCTGTGCTCAATTCCATGGAGTAATATTTTTCATATTACAGACGTAAATGAAAAGGCTTTATTTTTTACCGAAAATATTCAAACTTCAATGGATACATTTGTGCCTCTGAAAACTGTCAAAGTTACTAAACGTTACTCGCCTTGGCTGACTGATGTAATTCGGCTAATGATAAATATGAGGAAAAATGCCTTAGCTAAGTTTAAACGTACAAAAAGTTTAGTTGACTGGGAGTACTATAAATCGTTACGTAACACTACTACAAATGCAATTAGACATGAAAAGAAAGCCTATATGGAATACGTCTTAAAACAAAAATCTTCTCGTGGGGTGTGGAGCACTCTCAGACAGCTGGGCATTTGTGCACGTCGTAATGTGAACATACCTGAATTTGTAGGTAGCGCTGAAGATATAAATGATTTTTTTATAAATTCTGTTAAACAATACACTAAGCAAGTACCTGATGAAATGATCAAATTTGATTCTAGCAACCGATTTCAAAATTTTTCAGGTGAATTTAAATTCAGTTCTCTCAGTGATTCTGATGTAGTAAGTATTATTAATTCTTTAAAATCAAACGCAACTGACTATGATGGCATTTCTCTAAGAATTTTACATTTATGTATGCCTTT
This sequence comes from Serrognathus titanus, assembly GCA_039766575.1. Taxonomy (NCBI): domain Eukaryota; kingdom Metazoa; phylum Arthropoda; class Insecta; order Coleoptera; family Lucanidae; genus Serrognathus; species Serrognathus titanus. Next base: position 29,813,356 of record CM077912.1, on the reverse strand, counting down.
TAAATTCATTACTCATATAATTAATGCCTGTTTTTCTCAATCGAAATTCCCTGAAATCTGGAAGCGTGCTTTGGTGGTACCTTTATCTAAATGTCAGCTTCCTCAGGCGATGTCTGACTTGCGGCCAATTAGTCTGCTCCCTGTTATATCTAAAATAGTTGAGCGTGCAGTTCACAGACAGCTTTTGCCTTTTTTAAATAATTCGAAAATTTTACCGATAATCAATCAGGTTTTAGGGCTGGTTATAGTACTACTACAGCTTTATTGAAAGTTACTAATGATATCTTAAAAGCAACCGATAAAGGAGAATTATCTGTTTTGGTATTACTGGACTACTCTAAGGCCTTTGATACAAAACTCCATTATTTTGGACTATCTGATGGTTCAATGCACTTTCTGGGCTCCTATCTGCACAGCCGGTCTTAAGCTGTTACTTTTAATAACGTTTCTTCAACTTATCAGCCTATACACTCAGGTACTCCTCAAGGCTCAATTATAGGTCCTCTCCTGTTTATAATTCACACTACTGATTTGCACTCTAGTCTAGATTGCAGTTGGCACTGTTATGCAGACGACACGCAAATCTACCATCTCTTTCACATTTCTGGTTTTGCAACCACGGAAAGGCTTATAAATGATAACCTAGAACGTTTACTTATCGTATCAAAAGAGCATTCATTACACGTGAATCACAATAAATCTCAGGCCATTGTTTTTGGCAGCAGTAAGAATCGAGAAAGGGTCGTGGATAGTATGAATATTTTTGTTGACGATAACAAAATTTCTTTCTCCAAATGTGTTAATAATCTTGCTCTTGTCTTTGACGAACAATTGCGTTTTATGTATCATATTAACAAGCTAACACAGAAATCTTTTGGCATATTAAAAAGCTTATATTCAAATAAACATTTTTTAACTAAACAGCTTCGCATACGATTATGTGAAAGTTTAGTTTTGTCATCATATAATTATTGTGATGCTATCTACGGCCCGTGTCTTGATTTATCTTGTTCGACTAGGATTCAGAGAATTCAAAACTCATGCTTAAGATTCATCTTCGATTTAAAGTTACGTGATCATGTAAACTCTAAATTGACTGACATTCGGTGGTTAAACATACAGGACAGAAGGGTGTTGCATTTAGGTTGCTTAATACATAAAATTATTTCAAGTTCCACGCCGAATTACTTAAAGACTTTGCTGACACCACGTAGCCAATAACATGAAATTAATTTGAGACGCACAAGTATACTCGATATACCGAATCACGCCACTTCCTTATTCGAACGTTCCTTTACTTTTGTCGGGCCCAAGCTCTACAACTCATTGCCTAAAGAATTACGAAATCAATCGAATTCAGCTTTCAAAAGAAATTTCAAAATTTTACTCTTCCTGAATCAGTGACCAATTACATTAAATTAAAATAAGTTAAAACAATGAAATTAGTTCTTATAATCACTTATTATTTTTCATTATCATTAAGGGTATTATTATTTTTCATTATCATTATAATTTTTTTTTACTCATTATCAATATTATAATCAATATTATAATTATAGTGTTATGGCGTTGGTTGAGTGGTCGAGCAGCAATTTTGCTGAACTCCGCCAACAGAAATAAAGTCGATATTTAAATTTAAATTTAAAGTCGATATTTAAATAACGTACATATTTGTCCATAAACATGAGGTTTCTTTAGGTTCAGGACGTAACCTTTTTTTTGTTTTCAATAAAATTAATATAAATCTCTGAACGCTTTTGGTTGAAGGTTGGTGTTCGAGAATTTTTATACAAATAAAAGGTATTTCAGACTTTCTTTGGACACTATACATCCCATGCAAATAATTTGAGGTCAAACTAGACGTCACCAATGGTCATCTACCAGCAAAATGTTTATTTAACAATTTATCCGTGTTATATTATTTATGGATAAGGTGAGAATGCTAGCGCTAGAAAATTATTGGAGCAAAGACCACGTATTTCGAAATGCATCACTTGAATGGACGTACACAAGTGTTATGGATAATTCTATGACGTTTCGGTGAACATATTTCATTAGGAAGCTATGTGAGAGATGGAAACGTATTGAATTCGAATTTTACGGGTGATTGATTTTATCCCTCTTAGACATGTCGGACAGATTATCTTAAAGGAAAGACAGTTTCTGTGGAATTCTTTTAAGGTAGTTCCAAAGAAGCAATTAGTGTGTCTTTTGACCATTCAACTTCCCATAAAATTACTAACGAAAAACTTTTTGAATTGAATTTTGTTGTTGTTGTGGCTACATTTAAAGACGTCGTCTTTCAATTTACCAAATATGTTCTTTAAATTGTTCGATAATTTGATATTGTTTGTTTATTATTTGTCTCTTCATTTAAATTCATTTCCATTTTCTGATCGAAGCTTCTTTCTGAACCAAGTTTTCTTGCATGTAATTTTGTTTCGGAAGTCTTAAAATAGTGTAGATTTATATATTTACTTCAGTCTATATTCAAGCCGATTAAATAGTATTTTCACCGCCAGCAATCAGGTTCGAGCAAAAATAAAATTTTGACTTGATTATGGCAATAGGGCACTAAATTTTTCGTCGAGAGAGTTACGGTTTGTTTACAGAAAAGTTGATATTTCGAGAGCATCGTAGAAACACTAAATCAACGCCGGGGCCTATACCATCTGGTGATTTGGTCGACGGCGGGCGTTATTAAAAAAAAAAAAACCGCGCGACTTCCAAGAGACTCCGGTTCCGAACAATTTAATCGAATGTTTTCGGAACGCTATAAAAACTCTTATTTTAAGGCTTCAATGATAACCGCTGCTAAAAATATGTTTGGCAGTGGCCCGATAATTAAAGCGAAAATTAGCACGATTTTCATCTACAAAAATACGCGCGCTCTTAAATCAGTGCGTAAGCTTTACTGCTGCTTGATTTATTGACTTGCAGTATACAAAACCTGAAAATATGAAGTCTGAAAAACTTCAAGGTCGCGGGAATATCATAATTTATTGCTTGCTTTAAATGATTCAGGTGCAGAAATTTTATATAAGGTTTTTCGCAATTTTGTGGAAGTCGCCAAATAAAATTTTGAAAATTCTAAAATTCAGATAACAAAAATTATAATTTATTGATAATTTAAGCATGCTTAACAAATTAGAAAGTGGGATGTAAGAATAATGAAGAATAAAGTAAATAAATAATACATTTCAAAACGATAGTAGTATTAAAACTCGACGAAAAATTGAAAAAATGAAGGTACGTAAAGTATGTTTTTCGACTAGCTCAAGAAATTGTTCACAAACAATACGTAGTATAACGTAGTGATAACACTTAATTGATTGTATTCCAAGTTCATGGTTTAGGTGATCGTTTACAATACTCGTACGTAGAGGTATTGATGAAAGTGATTATATATTTTTTTTATTAGATAATTGCAATTGCCTGCTGAGGTTGCAGACTAATTCTTATCTTTTTTTTCTGTTTTATAAAATATGCATTTTCAAGATATTTTAGAGCAGTTGATCACAACGTCACCCATAACGCCCTTGCTACAGTCAACAAGATTTTGCTACCATTCTTATTACTTGTGAAGTTAGGTCTTATTAAACAATCTGTCAAAATATTGAATTATTTTTAGAGGCATTTTTGCAAATTAAATCAATGTTTCGAAAAGTAGCAGATGCCAAAATTAAACTAGGCGTATTTACTAGACCTCAGGTTCGACAGATACTAAAATCACAGATTTTGGAAGACAAAATAACTGTGATAGAGAAAAATGCTTGGCAATCTTTTAAGTTGCTAGTGGATAAGTTTCCTGGCAATCATAAAAGCGACAACATTAAGACATTGTTCAAAATTTGATTCATTTATTGCATAATCTCAAGTTCGTAAATAAAATTATGTGTAACTTCTTGCAGCGAGAACATTCCGGACTTTATAAAATAATTATTACATCCTGCGCTTTTTATGATTGTTTTTATAGCTTGGGCGGCCTTCAACACATCTTAAACAGAGTGTTATAAATTAAGATTTGCTGTGCTCTTGTATTTAAAAAAACCATATTGGTTATTAAGCGTATAAAATGGCTTTTGTTATACATTTAGCAAATTTAGTATTTAAAAAAGGCATCGCCAATGTTTGATTTTAATTAGTTTGTGAAAGAATGATTTGAAAATTACTTTAAATTATGTGTAGATATGTAGTACGTAAGTTACTGATGTCACTTCCAGTTTTCGGCAACAGCATGGACATGATGTTCTCAAATTTCCTTTACACCATTGTCAATACAATTCTTATGGTACGGGGTTTTGTAAGACGTACTGCAAGAAGCATAAAATAATCAAAATTTAAAAGCGGTATAATATAAGAGAAAAAATTCTATTTTTTGACATCCCCTAGGTACAGAATCGGTCGTGGAATAATATTGGAGCATTCATAGTTTCGGAATTTTAAAGCAAACTTCATCGGAACAAGTAGAGTGGTAGAAATTTCGGAAACGAATACCTGCAGATAATGTTATGTTAATACATAGTTTAATGACAGTTTAAAGCAAAATAGGCTTAGAGGTGATAGAATTGAAGCAGAATAGTTTCTGGTTTATGGATTTGCTGATTATTCAGCAGAGTTGGCAGTGTATTCAAGACCAGCGTTGTAACATTTTTCAAAGTATCTAGATTCAGAATCAGGTATTTACACAAATTTGTAACTGGATACATATACTTCTTTTTGGAAAGTAATTAGGTACAGATACAGTACAAATGTATCTAGATACCTTTTAGTTATACACATACCTCGGGAACATTTTCAATCCAGAACATAGGAGATTGGAATGACTTCCCTTAATAATATTTTTAATTTTAATCTTTGAATTTATTTTTTGGTGTTTTTAATATGATTTGAATCAAATATGTAATCAAAGATAGTCATGTTAACTTCCTATGTTCTGGATTGAAATTATTCACTCGGTATATTGTATATACAAAATGTGTCCAAAAAATCAAATGAATTGGCAGAAAAAACTCTACACTATACCCCATCTTGTGTCTTTAATACACATAAGATAACTGCCAACTTTTGTTTTCTAAATGTAATAGTATAATTATTATATTATAAATTTATATCATTATATTATAAATTTATATTATTATATATTATAAATTTATACTTATAACTATTATTTTACAATTATATTATAAATTTCGAATGATTAAGAGTGCAAGAAAGGATACATTATGCTTTTTCAGCCATTTCATTCGATTTTTTGACCGCTCAAATCCGACAATATACACCTCAGGGCGTGAGCGGAAAATTGTGGCATAACTGTTAAATATTTTAAAGTCTCTGTATGCATTAACATACATATCAGTTAGCGTAAGAGTATGAACAACCTTACAACAAGCGAACAATGTTCAAGCATTCTGACATTAGAAAATATATATGCGCAGAAACCAGATTCAAATAAAATAATTTATTTTTATTTAGAAAATGTATCTGTGTTTCTAAATGCTCAGATACATACATAAATACATATAACTAAATACAGTTACAGATACCAAATACTGCAATGTAAGTAGTTACAAAATCAGATATACTGAAAGTATCTAGATACGGTATCTAGATACTTGTACCTAGATATGTTACAACACTGTTCAAAAACAACATACACTCTCAATTCTATGTATATAAACGAGTAGAATTTCGAATTTCTGATATAAGAAATTATGATAAATTCTTGTTAATGAAAAATTGTCATTTACTGACTCATTATAAACTGAATCTAAAACCAAGCGACTTTCGATTATTGTGGTCAAGTTTTGCATGTGCCTGAATTTGATTACGTCGCCGATATCGTCATTGTGTTTATGTTGGCAAACGAACTGAGGCTCGTGCCTGTCAAACAGAACTGACCGCATATCGGCTCACTGTAAATATATTATTTCATAATCACTTGTTTTGATTAGTAGAAAACCGTTCGCCCCCATGAATCTAACGTAATTTATCTAATTTGAGTGAACGCACAGGTTTTCCCCATCTCCTCCGTGAAATTGGAGATATGTATGTACACGGATTCCGCCCGCCTTGCATCATTCATTTCGAGTACTTAAAATACTTTAGTTCGCACTTTTTTGGTGAGTCATTTTATAATTTTGATTTTGCGTGATTTAAATGAAAATCGCACAGAAAGCGGTCTGTTTCCCTTTGAAGTTTACTTACTTTATCTTAGCGCATTATAAATTTGGTGTCGTTGTCGGAAAATGTCTCAATAACAAAAAAATATTATCTGAAAGGTTCTATAATTTAATACAGACATTACTGAAACGACACGCACTATTAATTTTCTATTTTTACGGTCTCTGTTGCGGATAGGAATTTTTTAATTTTCACGTTAAAAATTGAATGAAGACCGTGATTCACATACTAGTAAAATGTGACTGCCAAAACTATATTCTCTTAACCACTTAAACTAAGGCTGGGTTACATAAAATATTTAAGCCAGGGTTAAATGTAAGCTTAAGTTAGAATGTAACACACAATATCCTATAGGTCATAATGGGATCTATTCTCTAACTTTCATGTCAATAGATACATATCAATTATTGCTATCTAACAAGAAGAAGAAGAAATTATTATTTGGTATCTAGCAATTGATATATCTCTTCAATTAATTGGCATAACTCAAGAATGAATTGAGTTCTTACAAAACTGCTTAGAGAACGCAGATTTAGCACTTGTTATGCTTGTAAGATAGCAATATATGTATCAATTCATACGAAAGTTAAATAGATTCGAAATATGTATGTCATTCTAACTTAGGCTAAAATTCAATACTGGCTTATTTCTTTTCTACTATTCAGCTAAAGAGTATGGTTATTTTTGAAATATTTAACCCAAAATTGCAATCTGTGGAAGGAAATGATTAATTATTAATTTGTAACTATTTGATGAGTTGATTCTGATACTTATTTAACAGTTTCTATATTTATAGTTTGTCACTTAAGGTATCTCGGTCTTTCACGTACGATCGGTTAATCCAATGCATTTCAGCGCGATAGCTGATTTTGCCGTTTTGATTTGGGTCCCAGGAATATGAGATAAGGAGCTAGCTGATGCTACTGTTCGCTTGATGGTTTCTATCCCATCAACTGGTATTCCAATAGTAGCAAGAGAAATAGGACTCGTTCATTCAGTTAAAGTCTTAGTTAGGTATAGGAAACTATGACTGCTTCTATCGAGGAGAGAATCTATATTATAACACGATGAAGAATTCACGTCTGAGGTGCAACTTCTTTGCGGCGATTGTTCTCTTGCTATCACTATTATGCAATAGTGAATGAATGAAAGAATAGATTTTTTTAAATTTCCTAACAGGTCAGGGAAACCGATACCATTATAAGAAACATTTGACAGGTAATACAAAAAAAAGAAAACGGACAATAATTTGAAGAACTTCTAAATACCTATCTCCCTTTAGCTTTACTGAAATAGCTTTGCCTCTCGCAGTCGGAGGTCGGAGATTGTAATCTTAATTCAGATTAACTGGGTCGACATACAGTAAAAATGACGTGTGGCAGATGCGCAGTGGGCACAACTCCTGAACGCTGTTTGCCAAACCGCGGATCCTGCTGGTGGTGGCTAATGCCTTGGGGAACTTCCGCAATGAACGAGTGGTGAATGTCATGTGCGTTCGAAGGCGTTTGCAAAGCGTGGGATGTTTCTCAAACCGGTGTGGCTTTGGGTGGTGAGGATGGCTTGAGTGGCGGGTGAAAGGCGTTCATGCCAGATAGACTGGAGTAACGCGTCTGGGTCGGTGGTGGCTAAATTTTGCAAGTGTCTCAGGAATTGCGACGGTTTTCGGTCTTCCAAATCCTCGTGTTCCAGTAATCGGAGCAACTTTTGTTCCTGGCTGGCGCTCAATCGGCGTATCAATTCAATTTTGAATTTTCCATACCGCTCGGCGTCTGAAGGGTTTATTAGAACATCGCACCCTTCCATGAACGTTCTCGAATCCGAGTTTGCAGCGATATAGCTGAATTTGTGTCGTCGCCCGTTATTCGGTTGAGTGCGACGTTGTGTTCTAGTTGAATAATCTATACTTCTGGGTCGTTCTGCTAGAATGGTGAGGTTTTCATCTGTACCCTCTCAACCCTACGTATGGTGTCGCTTATACTGGTGGTGCTTGGGGGGTCGACGTCGCTGAGCATATTGGCGTTTTGATCATGTCGGGGTCACCAATTTGGCGTATGCGCTGTGGACTCCATTTTGTGTTCAAAAGATGGGTCTACCAACAAATGCTATAATTATAATATATATACAGGTTAAGAGAATAATTATAATTCGACATCACGAAGTGCGATCTCCTTACCTAGGCGAGCGTACGCCTTGGTAAGTTGGTCGGTGCTAGTTCCTGAAGTGGTATTAGTTGACTCGGCCAGGATGAATCGCTTCGATCCTGGGCGCCGTGGCGCAAAGGGCCCGATCCCGGTACCGTAGATATCCGCGGAGGTGACAGCGGCAAAGGTGACAAAACTCTTGGAATGTCGTACGACGCGCCGTCCTGATCTCGTTGAATGCCACCTAGTATAGTGTCCGGCGGCAACGACTTGATTTTCGTCATGTTGGCTCCGTGGTGGAATCCCTTTCTGGAAAGACGACTGGGTTTACGGCGTGCAGTGCCCGTATTCATCTCCGGCTGGTCTCCCGGTGGTAATGTTAGAGCGACTGGAACTATCCTAACCTTTCGGCAGTAGCTTTCATCCAGTTTGCCTTTCGTTGGATAAGCTTTGGTTTAATGCCGTCCTGGCACGCTTTATATAGGTCCTTTATTACCCGGCGTTTCTGGAACGCACGGCCGGGCTCCGCTTCTGACGTCACGAGTTTAATGATACGCACGTGTTTAATTACGCGCGTGAATTTAATGACGGGCACGTGTTTTCACGTGCTTCTCGCGTGGCCTTCGACGTTTACATCCATTTTTTTCGTCTATGTAGTTATTTGTTCCTTCCTACTGTACTACTCTCGTCTATACTGGGTGTTTCATTGAAGATGCATCAAACTTGGTATGCGGGTAGGTGTCGGGAAAAGAAAGAAAAGTTTCTTTGTAAAATTTTCTCTGTAATGAATAAATTTAGGGAAAAGTCGAAGAGAAAGCAAAGTCGCATGTTTTTAGGAATGGATTGTTACTCATTCACATACGAAATCGGTTTATTGGTTAATTGTCTCTAGAATGTCGCCCCAGTCGCTTCGTCAAAATACATCATGGTTGTTGGCAATCAACAAAAATAATAATTATTTTCTGCTCGATTTAATACGCATTTTCTAATTGTTAGTTAAAGAATTTTAGGATTGTTCAAACAGTTAGTAGTTTGCGCTTATTTAAGAATTTATTATTCACATTCACCGTTTCATGAAATCGTTCGTAAAAATTTAGCGCCCAAGTATCTGATTTTACCCAAAACATTTCGTTCGCCGTACTACCCCAATTAAGGACTTTATGGTATTAGATTTAATACTTTAATAATTAGTAATAATTAGTAATTAATAATTTATTATTAAATTAAATAAGTTTAAATATCCACGCGATTTCACATCGCTGCTGCATTCGACGTGTGGCAGAGTTGAATACACAGAACTTTGGGTCAAGGGCAAAATAAAATCTAGTCATAAATTTTTTCGCTGTTTATGGATTTATTACCCCCCTACAGTTGTGTGCCATTCATAAATGCAATTTAGATCGCCGGTTTTGTTTCGCGATTCCGCGCGCTACAGTATTTCAAAAAATATCGACTCCCAATTGTGTAAATTTCAACTTACTCCAATTAAAATTTTTTATTAAGATATTTTGTTTAAAATAATGTCAGAAACGTGTCCCTCAAGTTTGATGCATCTTCAATGAAACAGCCAGTATAGATATTTATTTATAATTATATTTCGCGACCTAAGAACCATAAGGTTCCAAGTAATATGTCTGTCAAGAGAGAATAGAGAGTTTACGTAAACACACCGTTACGTTATAAATGCACAGTTATACAGTAGAAAGGTTAAGTAATATTTAAAAACCGAAGGGAAAAACAAAAAATTTTAAATTTCCACAGTTTTTTTCTATGCTTCTTCTGTTCATTCTCATACAAAAATTACTAGTTTAACTATTGGTGGTACAAATTCTCTAGTTTTATGTTATGTAAGGATCTGGAAATGCTGCAAGGAAAAATAACGAAAACCCATCAGCCATCTTGTGGCAATTACTTTTCATTTAGAAACTTCGCAGGGAACAGAAAAATTCAAATTTAATTGACTTCCGTGACAATTGCCACCTCTACCAGATTGATAAGAGGTCTTTTAAAGAACGCCGCGGGGGAAAAAGACTAGGTAGGTAGTTTTTCCAACTTGACTGGGCGTTTACTTTCTTTTCAAAGTGCGATTTGTTTTTCTTGAAAAATCAATGAATTCTCCCTCTAAAAGTTTGTTTTCGGTTTTCGGTAGAAAGAATAAAAAATTCTATTCGAGGGTGTTTTAATCAAATTTATAAGTCGATTGCAAGCGAAGTTACTAATGTGTTTTTATATTCGACTGCCTCTTAATTTTTGGATTATGTGAAGACTTGACTTTGGTAAGCCTCTGTATAATTTGTTTTCTTGTAATTCAATATAACAAAAAGCATTTCCGTATGTTCAAATTCCATCCTTCTCTCTTCGAATTATTATATTTAAATTAATAATATTTATCATTAATGTTATTTATGTTATTTTACATTTTATTTTGTTTTGTTCATTGTCTATAATATCATTTTTGTGTGTCATTTACTGTCGTAATTTGTAGCGATTTTAATTTGTTAATGTAATTACTTTCTTTAACTTGAATATATACATGTCTAAAAGTACGTTACTTTATTGAGATTGAATATAAAATTAGGAACCCTTTAACTTTTAAAAATAGAAGAGAGAGAAGAACAGTCCCAAAGTTAAATAGTAAGATAAAGATTTAAAATTCATACCATCTATGAAGGGCGGTTCCTGGCTATCTACAGATTAATTCCAGACATCCTCTAGCAAGGGAATTGCGATTTGAAACTCGTTTACTTTGATAAAATTTTGAGTAAAAAGAGTGAGCAATTTAGGATAGGTATTTGTCATCAGAGTTTTGTTCGAACTCCAGGATTTACAATTTCTCTCTTGAACTTCCCTTTTTGATCATCTTCTCACTCCTCTCGTAGGCCTCACCTCTTACAGTTGTTAGTGAAATTATTAAAGTAATTCTCCTTATTTTTTGTCAGATCTCTTTAATGCTTTTAATGTCTTTTTACCCTGTTTTTAAATTCTAAAAATTTTTTTTCCACAAACATGGAAATCTCTGATATTCTTCCAAAAATTTATAGATATCAAGCGGTAGCGCCATTTCAAAAATCGTGAATACAACATGAAATCATCAAATCAGATGAATCACTATCGCAATAGTACTAATTGTAAGTTGTGTCGCAATAGGGTGAAAGCAACTATTACAGAAACAGTCATCGTGAAAATGAGCTTTAAGTGTGTTAATCATCATCACCTTATAATAACTGAATCTTTTGTCTGTATTGAAAAATTGGGGAAGAAAATCGCACTCTGTAAACACATAGTACTAGTAGTATCAATGAAATGTACTTTAATAAATGTCAAATTAATTTGTGTACTTTCTCGATGTTATGTTTTATACGGTTAACTTTAGAAATAATCTACACTTTGAACAAGCGCAGTTTTGGCCATGTTCAGTGCCAATAAAATTCCTGGAAGTCGGGTTTCGCGATATAATTGGAAATTACTGTCTAAATTGTTTGCCCGGTTTCTTTTTTCCTGAACGATTAAAACTTTCGTCGCGTGCATAAACAACATTAATGATCACCTTAGTTATATCTACGCACCTCCTGAAAAAAAACGCTCTCAAAAGAAGTACAATAATGTCGGAAAATTATGAGCGTGAAAAATGCGCACATTGAAATTTTTCCAAAACGTATCTTCTTTGTTTACGGGTGTAATTATAATATATTCGGGCGAATCATTGCACTCTGTAGTTTCTCTATTTTCCATCTAAATTTAAAGCGGTTTCGTTAAGAACATGAGTGACGTCACCTTAGTCCTGAACACCGACGGCGAAGCCAAGCAGAGCCTTGTAACCGAGACGCAGATGAATTGCTCCTATGAAAAATTTAAATTTAGAACGAGAAGATGCGGCATTTACTGCCGTACTAAATAAAGTTCATTCTGTTTTGGCCGGAGTTAATGCCGGAGAATATCAGCGAGCCGTAGGATTTAATCCCTTTAGAGCGAAGTTTCATTCGTGTGACATTAATGTTCAATGAAATTCATTACGAATGAACACGTGAACATGACCAAAAAAAGTAAGATGCCTATGGACGAAGTAAAAGACTTTTCTTTTGTTACGAAAACATGACTGCGAGGATGCACTGATAAGTACTTTCGAAGGAAATTACAGTGTCGGAGAACGAAATATAATTTTTTTGTAACCGTATGTAATGACTTTTAATACCAAAACTTGCTACTGAAATTGATGCTTTTGTCGCTAATAAAAAAATATGTGTTGCTTCCTAGAATTAAAAGTGCTTTTAATTCTAGGAATTTTTACTTTTGACACTTTTAAGATTTGTTTTGTGAATAACTTTATTTGGATCCGGTTATTTCGGTTGCAGAAGAACTAGTATAGTTTTATAGTTTTATTCGGATTAAAAATGTCACTTTTTGTCAAGCAAATTTTGCATTTGTGAGGCAAAGCGAAGCGTAGCCGTTATAAGGAATTTTTGTGCTGCAGGTATACAGTAACATCCGCTCATTACATTATGAACCTGATTAAAACGGATTTTCGGTTATAACGAATCAATTTTAAAAGTACGAACTAAAGCATGATGATCATAATGACCCATCGCTTATAACAAAATTCGTTTATAACGAACCTAATTTAACAGTCGCTTGAGGTTCGTTATAATCGAACATGACTGTAGTTTGGAGATAGAACACGTTCTAGTTTTTAGATAAGTTTTGGCAGTCCCTTGAGGTTCGTTATAATCGAACATGACTGTAGTTTAGAGAAAGAACACGTTCTAGTTTTTAGATAAGTTTCAAGATTTAATTTTTGATACTGTTTATCGTACAATTTAAATTGTTCATGGAATTGAAATAAGGTGTTAAGACATGGATACATACAACAATTACTTTAATAAGGTAAAAAAATTGTATCCCTCTATTTGTAATAAATTTTCATGATGTAGTCATTCAATACTAATGTCCATCGAAACAAGCAGCACAAAAAAAGTAAAATATCGCGAAAGCAAACGAATTCTGTTACCACGATTTGTTTAAATAATTTCCTCGTTAAATAAATCAAGAGCGTCCGCGGGTGCTTATGGAAATAGAAAACTCACTTTAACGATCTTGATGTGTTCGCACATGCTTTTACGAGTGCGAACTAAATATTATTTCATACTAAAGCGGCCAATGAAAGCTGTACAAAATTTTATCTAATTTTTAATAAACTTTCTTTTTCAAATAATTAATTAGAGATGACTCAGTAGAGTTCATTCTCTCGTAATTTCAATAGAACAAACGGACGATGTAATAAAAATTTAAGTTGTTGGAAAAGAAAACGCGCATTGTTTCTTCTGTTTGTTTGAATAGTATTGCCGTTAAATAAACGTGGTAAAACAGCGAGCTTTAACGATCTTGACCTTTACGAAAAAATCATGCTGATATCTCTCTGATAGTTAACAATACGAGAAAAATTATTTTCAGCCTGTGCTACAGGATATAAGAGTTTATTTTCAAAAATAAGATGGTGGTTTGTGATTTTAGGTAGTAGGAATATACAAATAAAACAAAGAGAGATTTTTAGCAAATAAAAAAGTTTCATATTTTTAAATAACTCCTATACGTTCAGATTTTTGCATCTCTGCTACTGTTGTAATCTTCTATACAGCGTGATTCAAAAGGGTCGCACCATCGCTTTGGTGTAAATACAGATCATTAACAGAAGCACAAATATGTTTTTAGAATTTTTTTCCATGAATAGTTTTTTAGATATGAGTGTTTAAAAATAACGCAAATAGGCAACGCTGCACCTTGTAGATGCACTTACAAATTTGAAATCATAGATCATGGGTACTCTCTTTTTTGTTGACAACTGCATATGCGGTTTGTCAAAACCTTTGAAAATAAAATTTCACATAATAATAAATGTCAATTCTTAACTGTGGTTCTTAATATCCTACTTTCTTCAGCTATTCTAAAGTTCTCAAGTAAAAAAAATAATGAAAGAGTTGGTTGAGGCATGCTTTCAAAAAGAAAAAAATACGGTAAGCTTAGAATTGAGAAAAATCAGAAATTAAAAGAAGCAAACATGCAGATTGCAAGAACAAGGACAATAAGGTTCACTTCAAAATGTAACGTTTTAATAAATTATTTAAATATTATGTAAAACTAACTGAAGATCAAACAAAAACTAAATTGTAAACTAAAAATTAAATAGCTACAATAAATGCTCGAAATTTTGCCCATTTGCCTCAATACATTTTTCTAACCTTCTTCTGATGCTCTCTTGAACATTTCTTAACATTTGAGGCGTTATTGTATGTGAAGCATCTAGAAGTTCTTGCTCAGTGTTGGGGACAGTGAAGGTACATTCATCCGTCCACAAAATCAGATTTTGAAAATTTGGATTCAAATTGATTTGGTTCAGCATCCAATGGCAAAAGTTAATACGAAGAGGAAAATCAGCCTCGCATTTTTGTATAGTGGAAAGAATGATAACCGTCTGTTTTTAATACACGCTGAACAACATTGTAAGTTACGTTTAAATTTCGTCCAATATCTCGAATGCTGACGTTAGGATTGTACGAGTTGTAGAACAGCATCCTCGACTTGGGGAGTTCTGGCGGAGCGTGGCCTACCTATCACTTTATGGATTACATCCAATCGACCTGTTTTCCTCACACGCTGATCAAGCCGTTGAAAAACATTTTTGTCTGGATGTCTACGTTCACCGTATCGTTCAGCATAAGCTGCTGCAGCGCGTCGAAAGTTTCCTCCACTCTCTTCCAGAAGAAGATACATATCACAGTATTCGTTTAAAGTAAACTTTTTGAATTTGAATAAATCAATCAAAAAACTTGACATTCAAAATGTGAACATCATTGATAAATTTTACTTGTGAGGTCACACTATGATAATCGTAGTAAAACCGAATTTTCGGTGCCGGCTTTATTTCTAAAATAATGTTAACATTTCCAAAGACTTTTCCTGCTTTATTACTTAATAAATATTATGTTTTATTATTAGCAAGGATAATTTTACAGGCGTTTATCTGCACCTTTCATCAATGAAAACATAAAGTTACATTATCTAATTACTATATAAAATCAATATCAGTTTCGTAACTTTGAAGGCCAATATCTTCGTAAAAAAATCATCTAGAAAATTTTTATTTACACTTTTGAGAACAAATAAGTGGGTCTAAAAACCACCTAAGTAATGGTGCGGTCCTTTTGAATCAAGGTGTATATAAGTGGTTGATTTTGAAGTTAAAAACATATTTTGTGCACTTTTGTCTTAAATCCCTTGATTTTTATATGATCGTTATGTACACAATACACACAGAAGTAAGTATGGCATTGTAATCAAGCTTACGTTTATTTTTTATTTTGTAATAAAACCTGTCCTGTCTCTGTCGTTTTTTAAATTTCAGTGAAACAAATTTCAGTAAATTCATGTCAGTCACTCAATCTTAGGAAATTCTTTGACATAATTAGAGTTAGTAATAATTTGTTTGTAATACTTGATTACATTCTTAACGTAGCTTAGGAACATACATAAATATAAAGAAATGCCTAAATGAATACAAGATAATGTGTTAATAAAGTGAATAACAAACCAAAAGGACAGACACTCCTAAAATTTATTACGTTTGAATACTTAATTAATGTAAAATATTATACAATAGTAGGCTATGGAAATATTTGAGATAATTTAATAGTTATTTATATTACAAGTGGGATAGAGATATCATTATAATATGAGCACAAGAGCACGAATATTATAATGAAGCACTATCCCACTAGTAATAATATACAACGTTTTATCTATGCCTGCATGGTTTTTATATTTATTAACTTAAAAATATTGTCGGAAGCCATCAGTAAACGAAAATCGCAATAGTCCGCTTCAGGGCAAATACAGAGTAACCGCATAATTTGTTGTAAACGACAGCGAAAAATCACAATTTATGTGTAATTTCGTGCATCAATTGCGAAGAAATTCCTTACAACCAAGTTGAAAAGCATTATGAGTGATTCGGAAAGTCTTCCGTCGGATGTAGAAGAGTCTGCAGCAAATATAGTTTCAACCTTTATACCTGAGAAATCAAAATGTGTGTATGAGGATATTTACGAACGATTGAAAAAATGGTGTGCTGAGAGGCAATCAAGAATGAAGCTAATGAGAAAGTATTTTTGGCTTATTTTGAACATTTATCCAAACGTTACAAATGCTCAAGCCTTTGGGCCTATTATTCGATGATAAAAACCCTGATATCTACGAAAAAGAATGCTGATATTAGCACATATGTTCAACTGCAAGCTTTTCTGAAGAGAAAATCAGAAGGTTATAAACCTAAAAAGTCAAATATTTCCACTACAGGCAATGTAACCAAGTTTTTAGAAGAAGTCGATGATAAAGAATGGCTACTAATAAAGGTAGGTAAATGTTTTCGTATTATGTCAAAATATTAAAAAACAAAATAACTTTTTTTCAGGTAGTTTTAATTTTTGGCCTGGTTAGTGCTTGTAGAAAGGAGAAGCCTACTAATTTGCTTTTTGAAAATGTTAAGGATGAAGGAAAAAAATTAAGATACACAAGGATAACATAAAAACCAAAATTTCTCGCGAATTTTGTTTACCTTCTGGAAATATTAGTAATGTTAATTTACTGGACATTGTTCGAAAATTTGTAATCCCCCGTCCCAAACATATCATACGGACGATTTTTTTTTTGGGATACAGAAATGCTAAATGTATCGTACAGCCTGTAGGTATTAATACAATCGGCAAATTGTCGAAGAAAATTGTTTCTTTTTTTAAATTAGAACATGAACTGGACATTGCTACAGAAGATCATCTGCTTCTCTTCCTGCCAACTCTGTGGCACAATAAAACGGCGCGGTGGGTGGAAGTCCAACATGGTAGCTGAGGAATATCTTGAAAATATCACAAAAAAATTCTGGGAGATGAAAATGGACAAATAGAAAGTTCAAGCAGCTACAGCAAAGTTTGATTCAAAGTTATCAAAAGGGCCTTCATCTGGATTTAAGATTTTGAAATGTAAAAATGTTACTATCAATGTTTATAAAAATGAAAAATAAATAACTAATAATTTTTTTCATTATATAACTAGTGTTATAATAAGTCTCATTATACAACCCAAATGAGTTATATAACATAGCTATTATGAAACAGGCGTAGATAAAAACATTTTAATCACATAATATGAACTTGATACTACAGCGTCATCACTTATATTTTTTGTAAGTGTAAGACTTCTGGTTGAACCACCGCACTAAATTCTTCTCTTGTAGACGACTCGTTTTTCGTTACGAAAGAACTTCTTAAGGCTCGTTGCTGCCAATCTTCTTGCTGCAGTATATCCTGATTTACTGATTGGTATATATTTGATTTGATTTATTTATAAGTGACGGTGGATGTAATCAGCCTTAATGAGCGATAATTATATGGACGGGGCGTTTTTAATTGTTGTGAAGCTAAAAACTAGTGTCAGAGTTGAAATTCTAATGAGAAAAATGTGGTTATAACGATAAAGATTTTTTTACCTTTAAGGATTAAGCTAGTAATTTAATTCTAGGAAATTTTTAGAACTATCTTGTGACTTTCTAAACTTTAATATTTATTACGCTTACATTATAAACAGAAACAACTAAATGCCTGCAGCGTTATGTATTTGTGAATGGGGTACACTTTTTCAACTTAGATCTTTCTATTTAGTGACTATACTATGAGGCATATCAAGAATCAAAAGACCCAAAAAAGTTTCCCAAAGAGTGTCTACTTCTAAAAATAAATTAAATTAGATTATCGATCTTTTAAATAGCCAATGCAAAATTTGTAAAAATAACTAAAATCATTGAAAAATGTGAGTTACGTTCGTTTGGTATAAATTTGACACCGAGTATCATCCAAATTGATTCAAACGTTCTTTTGGTATAAATAAAATTAATTTTTGTCAAGAATCTGGAAGTATAATAATGGTTTAATGAAGCACTTTTGGATATAGGGAAGTTGGGTTAAATTGTCTTATTTTGAGCCCAAGAATTATCTATGGTTAAACTATATGTAAGCGTTTTAAAGACCTTTGTTGGCAATCGCAGTTTTAAGTTTCTTAAATACTTCTAAATAATCTTTCTGCTTGGTTTAAATCTATAAAAGTTAGATTCTTTTTCTATTTCTCTTTTGAGTTTAAAAAATTTTTCTATAAAGTAGTCATAAAATGGTCTTTTTACTACATTTTAAAGAGGTTCTATTTTCAAATTTTAGTCCTGTCTTGACTTCATTGCCATTTCGCTTCCATTTTATATATTTTTTGTGCAATTTATTGTTATGTTCTATACCTTTTTTACTAACACGTTTTTGATTTCTTTCTGGAAAAGCTAATGTGGACTGATTTGATACTGCACCTGTTGGAAAACTATACGTCAATGTTCGTACACCTTCGAATGAATTTTTAATTTATGTACATAACGATTACAGAAATTTGAGAAGATCAATAGCAAATATCATAATTAAAAGACGACCGCAAGATAGCTTAAGGAGATTTGTCAGAAGCAGATTATTTCTTGGTCAGGCTCTGGTTAAAGGAGTGTTTATCTGAGCATTGGTAAATATTATATTGTAATTTTCCCTACCAGCAAGCGGTTTGTCAGAAATATGCAAGTCAGTGGTATGCTCGTACTATTGGCTGAGGCAGTCTTGCATTTTTGTGGCAAACCGCTTGCTTGTAGGGAAAACTAATGTATAACTTTTACCAAGGCTCAGACAAAGATTCTTTCAACCTGGGCCTGACTCTTTGGTCTCGATAGTAATGTGCTTCTGGCAAGTCTTCTTGAGCTATCTTGGGGTAATCTTTTGATTATGATCTTTGTTATTGGTCTTGGCAAATGTCCGTTGATTTATATATGTATAAATTAAAAATTCATTCCAAGGGGTACGAACTTCACTGATGATGATTCAATCAATTCTTGAGTCATTTTTAGGTTTTCGTTAGACTCATGGCTTCTTTTACATTATTTTGATATTCGGTTCTGCTGTGTGTGTAACTTAGGAGTAAGAATTTGATTTATGATAAACGTGTGGTATAGAAATCTGGTGGTCCATAAAACTAATGGCTCGCTCTTATGTACTATTGGAATTGGCGATATAATAAGTTGGAGTTTCTTGGAAGAGAACTCTTTGAAAACTTATTAGCGAAATTATTTCTACCGATAAAACAAAATACGTTCATCGTAACTTTTATTGCGCCATTCGTTCCGATCTTTTATCGTCCAATAAAGGTAAGCCTTATTTACGCTGGCTGGAGTTTTTGAGAACGTCCAGAGCGAGATAGACAATTAGGTAACGAAGTTAAGCCACAATACTATGCGAACTGGAAGTTAGTATTAACTGTTCAGTTTGCGTGTGAAGTGCACGTCGCCACACATCCGAAAATAGTCCAGCGTATGTATGTATGCGCTTCAGTCAGCGTAGGAGCCCAACGTAGCGTGATTCTGCCAACGTCTTCGTGGAGTTCGCGCGCCTATCGCAATTAATAATAAAGAAATTAACAGTGCGCTCAAAACACTGGTTTAACATATTTTTCTTCCAAGGTGCTCTGTTAATTGGTGCAAAGAATTTAGATTTTGGTAAAGTGTTTAATTCAATTATTGTAATTCACGAAATAATTGTGAGATGTGAGGTGTAGTTTTTCAAATTTGTTTCTAATGGTTTCGGTGGCTAGGAACGTGGAAGTTGCCAGTGCTACCCTGAGATATTCCACACAAATGGGACTCCAAACGGCCGTGCAATTCGTCGAGAAATCTTATACAGTCGGTAAGTTCAAGAGGTTTCCACAAATCCCAGTCATCTCCAAAAAACCACCCCAACTTCTTTTCGACCACATCCGAATAAATTCTGAACAAGCGCGCTTCATACTTAAAATTAAGTTAAGCCGTCATAATTATTAATAGCAAAAGTTTATACTGCCGTTCGAAAATTTGCACATAATAAATTTGGTATTTTGGTAAAGAATGAATTAAAAAAGTTGTGTGACCTTGTGCTTGGTACTTATCACGAGGTGTAATACGTATGAACGTGATATTTTTTTGAATTTCGATTCAAATCGCGTGCGTCTGTATAGCGACCTTAATTTCAAATTGGTTCAAACGGAAGCAGTGTTGCCAAGTATAAAATAAACGTATTCTATTAATTACGCGAGCGCATGGGACGATTTATAAACAACCATTAGAATCGTACCGTAATAGTTTGTTAAATTTAAAAATTGTGTTCCTTGACTGAACGTTTGCTGCTGAGCAGTTTTGACTGGGCACATTTGCTTAGGTTTTTGCGATAATTACCTATTTGCGCTTCTTGGCACTCGGCCTTTAATGTCTCTTCATATCAACACTTCTGACTGACTGCTACATGTGTTATGGATCGTCAATTTTTTTTCTTCTTTTTCGTGGTTGTCGAACAAAATGTTTTCGTCGATGGATTTTATACTTCGTCTTTTGAGTGTAAATATTTTGTTTAAGAAAACTCAAAATATTTGAAAATAAGAGTGTAATTTTTTCAAGTGTTAATAGATCTTTTCAAATAGAAAACAAAAAGATTTTTTGTTGGATTCTTTAAAGTTAAGAAGTTTATACTGAGGTTATAAGAGCTTAGAATTTGTATAAAATTGTTTGCCAGATATTTTGATAGGTTTGTCTTCGTATATTTGTGGCAAAAAAATTGCCAATGTTTTTAATGGAAGGTTCTAAATACACAAACGATCAATGCCGAATCGTTGAAAACTTAGCAACAACGATTTTTACTTACTTTGTTAAAGATTTATAGTACGTATTTAACAATGAAACAAAGAGGTTTCAGAAAGTGTTATAAGATATATGTATAAATAAAGAAATCATTTACTTTCTGTTTGTACGTTTGTATGCAGGATTCTTAGTGTGAACAATGATTTAAAAACTTCGTTAAGTTATTAGGTAGTTGATAAATAAAGAATTTATACCTAGGTTATTACTCATACCTTAATTTATAACACTTTCGATTTTTTTCAACAAAATAATTCATTTACTTTTAATTGGTTAAATAAATACAAATATTTTATATGCTACGGTGAAGAGGATCAAATGTTACGTCTTTCTTTAAGAAAATATACAGTTTTACTAAGATAGGAAACCAAAATTCTTGTTTCTTAACATAGCTTCAAAGAATTTTATAATACAACATCCAACAGTAATCCTATCATCATGTGTTCAGTCCAAAAGCCTTGTTTTGATTTTTTTCCACTACCAGAATGTTCTGATGAAAGCGATCTTCTTGCTCATCACCGACCACTTCCAGGTTTTCAGGAAAAAAAGAAATTAAATGTGAATGTAAAAAATGAATGAACCCATATCTTGCCATGCACTTAGCAGCTTTTCTACACCATCTTCATAAAACAAGACTCGTTATCAAGAATGGTATGTCATGTAGAAAGTACCCTGCCCTAATTATAATTCAATTTAAATTTTTATGTGAGGCCACATAAAATTCTTTCTTTTTGTTTTGCTGTACTTAAATTTTTCTGAAAATTATTTTTCCCAAAGGTCTTAGCAAAATTTGACATTAAGACAAGTTTAATGTGAAGGAACCGAAGGATTTCATTGGATCAACTAAAGGAGCTTGAATATTGCATTTCCCTCGTTTTATGTATTGTCGGTCTTTCCCAGTTTTTTTGACGTAATGTCATCAGAAGTATTAACAACAATATTTGATAAACGAAGCTTGGAAACCTAATTAATTCTAATATCTACGTTAGATATAAAGTTGCAAATTCAATTCAATAGTAACTATTGTTCCTCCAAAGGTAATGCATAAAGTTTTCGAATTTTATTTAAAAAGGGAAAAACGTTAGTAACAAGCACAATTCTTTCAGAATAATAATAATAATATTAACTTCTAATAACCATTATAATGATGTTGATTATTTTCAATTAATAGTGTCAATGTGTCCTTTATCATATAACCATTATTCCATTTTAACCGCGTCTCTAATTGATGTAAATATTCACGTTACCATCTTTTCCAAAAGTTCTGCTTTTTTCTTGGATATGTTGCCATCTAGATAATTGGTTATCAGCAATTTCAAAAAAAAAACATCAAAACCTTTCCATTCTTGAATTTCTTGCTATAAGATTTCTTCCTGTGCCCATCTAAGGATTCTGTACAGATAACGATTTAATTTATACAGAGTTAGTGGGCCAAACTGTCCAATGCTATGTATAATCCAATATTGCTTTTTGTTCCGGAATTGAATCTCACACTGAGCCAGTTTGAAATACGTGATAACCGAACAGGTCCATTAAAGATTGTGATTTATGATTTGTTCAACTAGAGCTTCTCTGGAAAGAATATAAGCAGGATTTGATGCACATGCTGCCAGAGAAAAACAATGTGTAGTATCGTATATATTACTAATGCGATTAGTCACAATTTAATTTACTAGGGGTTGTGTTAATCCAGAGCGTTATCGTTGAATTACTCCACAAGTCAACTTCTTCGATAGTTTGTACTAATGCCCTAATGCATTTCTCGATTAGTTCTGATGGAAGTAGTGAAATAATACAACGTGGTGACGATAAAACTTGCAACGATTCTACCTTTAGTTTGCAGCAGAGATTTATTTGAGCATTCCCACTTAGGCCCATTTGTACAATGCCAGTTTAAATTTAAATTGAAGCTTAAACCCATAACAATGAGTAAGTACGTAAACGTATACACCCGAACTCTTTAGCATATGCGTCACGAAACTCATGAAGAATAATTTTCTGTGACATATTTCTTAAATTGACCATAATTGTTATACGATGAATATGTATTAATGGTTCACCGAAATGCAGTTAATTTTTTCTTGATACTTAAAGAAACATGTTCATCCCAATTAATTTTTTCTTTCCATAATTCCTCCATTATCAGTTTGGCCTCCTTTATGACAGGACCTGGATCGTAAATCTGAGTAATTGGGAACAACATTTTCTCTCTCTTATTGCGGCAGAAATTAATTTTGAAACGTCGGACTGAAGAAGATCCTTCTCGTTGTTGCATAGTAAACCCAGTATTTTGTAACATTTCTGATCATTAATATTCATGCACTAGAAACTCATAAGATCCTTTTAAATATTCCAAGATTCTTGAATTTTGTTCTCCATTTTCGGAGATAGATTTGATTAGTTGCTAGCAATTCGCACATGAAAATGTTCTCATACCTGATAAAAATCATCCATATGAGTATTTCAGACGTCTCTGAAATTTTGTGACTTTCTTGTTCTGCTAATCCCTTAAGATATCCCATTGTTGTAATGGAGCACAGGTTATACTATACACCACCAGTGTTCAACGTGTACATTTCTATAGGATTTTCTGCTTATGATCTCCAACGGATACGCAAATATTTCATCGTATGGTCCAGTGAGCATGTTATTAAAATTCCTGTCCATATATTTATGGAAAACTGTTGTTGGAAATTAGTACGTCGCATAACGTATGGGTTTTCCGTTGCCCACACATGTGTACTTTGGAAATTTAATATACCGTTCCGCGTAAAGGTAGTTTCATCAGTGCATAACACATTCGTTGAAAAAGCTGGTTTTCTTGATGGCGTTCCAACAACCAATTATAAAATCTGTCGAAAGGGATAATCCGTTGCAATCATTGCCTGCACTGTCTGCGCATGGTAAGGGTATAACTGTGCTTCTTGTAATATACGCCACACAACGCGATTTCATACTGGCAAATGACGTGCGATTTCCCGGGTGCTTGCGGAAGGATTTTCAGTCACCATGTCGAGGTTTGCTTCTTCTGCATCCAATACATGGACAGGTCGTTGTCCACCTCCGTTTCACCCACGACGAGGTTTCAAATCTCCAGTAGACCGTCCCCTTTGCACTACTGTTCTGGAGGTCAGCACTACCCTACCAAGAAATTTTTCGGCGTACGAAGGAGCTGCGTTAGCAGCATTTTGTCTGGCTTCTCCGTAGCAAAGCACCATGTCCATTAATTCTTCATTTGCAAATATGTGAGACATGATAAAATAATATTCGCACAGCTGTGCATTCCATTTGATACCAGTGACATCCAGACAATTTTTATATGAATAAATAAATATTCATCATTTACGCCGTTATTGTTAATAGTGTACCCTTGATTATTACTATTTATGGCTTCAATAAATGATAGTAGTCCTGTAACATGCTGTATAAGGAGGGTAATGTATGTAACAAAAGCCTTCCACCAGAAACGTGAAAAATTGTTTAAAATTTTCTTGTGTATGCAACAGTTAAGAATCCAAGAGCAAATCTTTTTTTTAAATATTTTTTGTGGATACAAAAGACTAAGCTAACTACTACTACGAGTTTAATACCAAATGGTCACTTATCGCTTCACGTGTTGAACAAAACTAAGAAAATGAAATATTATATGGCAGAAAATTTTGTTTGAGTACTAAGTAACACATTCTGTAAAAACGTAATGGATCCCACTAAAATTATAGTAATAAAAATGATTCCAAATTATAACTTTTTTTCAATTTTCGTATTTTAAATAGTTACCACTATAAGAATTGCTCGCCGGATCTGTCCTGCTTATATTTGGTAATCAAACATCCACAAACTATTGGCACAAAAAGTTTTTTTTAAAAAATCAATAATAAAAAAAATCCGTATGGTGCGAACTTTTTGGTGGCCACTGTATGAATCAAAAATGACGTTGGAAAACTTAGGTGTGCAATAAAAATGATTTCAAACAAGCTCACTTAAATGCAGTCTAAATAAACAAAAACCAGCAAACTGAGAGAAAAGTAATTAATTAAAAAAAAACTAAAAAAAGACTTTCATTGACGTCATTCAAGCTTTGAATTTGAAAAGATCAAAAGCGTGACAGCTCTACCATTATTAATTCTTAATTTATTTTTCAATTCTCAGAAGCGTTAATCAATTAATTGTAATTGCTTTGATATTGGATCTCTTGATCAAGAAAAGAAAAACAAAAACCACATCGATCGACCTGTGAAAAATTACGTTACTCATAAATTGGAATGTAACTTGTTAATTCTCTGGAGAAACAAAAATGCAGGACGCGCTTTGCTATTTCGGCTCGACTTTGTTCTCTGCAATTGTTTATTTATTATTTCTTTGAGGTGTATATACGAGTTCGAATTTCAGGCATGAAACACTAGAAGTGTTTATCTGTGTATTGTAGGTTTGTTCGAGTCCAGTTTCTATGTAAATGGGAATGTGTGACGCATGTTTATTTGTTTGCATTTGAAACGCTGCAATATTTCTACAATGACATTTAAATTTTATGTGAATGAATTTTTAACAATAATAACGCGTTCTTTTTAAATTATAAGGAAAGAACCAACATTGTAGCTAATAAGGGAGAAAGTCGGACATATCTAATTCGTTTTCGAAATATCTTGCTCTTAATAGAACTATTGTTAGATTGTAGGGATTTAAACAAATGAAACAAATTTCTTAATGTAAGCTTCAGTTTAAGTTAAATTATTATTATTATTACATTATGAGTTTGCGTAATCAAATTTGTTTAAAATCTATTTGCAGTGCCTGAACATCTGCGTCTGCAACTAACTTATTAGATGCTTTTCCTCCTTCTGTGATCACCTCAAAATTAATCTGATGGAGACAGCATATAATGGAACATGATCTTAGAGCACAGATACCTACACCAGGAGGGGAATCGTTGTTCAACCATCTGTTATAACCTGCTCCCAGCAGACCCATCCAATTTAATATATAACTATTAATTGTAAAAATAGTTCACATTGTTTGATTTCTTTTTACTGTCTCAGCTTAATGCAGAATATTATCAAGAAAAAAATAATTTTCAATATACAATTTGCGTATCGCTGCTAAGGCCATACCCATACTTCGTTCTGTAGTCGAAAGGGGACCGGTTTATTCGATCTGCTTTAATTAGTATCAGGAGCTTTATCTGTGTGTATGTAACTGTTGCGTGGTCTATTCTTCTTTATAACTTCTTTTAATATTTATTTTATTTTGATTCCTTAAACAATATGGAATTATTTTATTCTAATTTGTTATCTGTTTCAAAATTGACCAGTTTTGAATATTTTTCACTTGAACACAAAGAAACTTACAATCGCCGACACTCAACAAATAAAATCAAATGAAATTTACGGCGCTTTTTTATTGCAACGACAAGAATAACAACATAGCTTTTTACTTAAAGTATTTAAAAATAAAAATACCTTTTCTCAATTTACATGTTGATTTTCTTTATTTACATATTTAATCTATTGTTAGCTTTTAAGATATTTTTCAACGCAATCGTAGAAGCGTTTAATACCCATACCGTAAAAGCTAACACTGCTGATTACAAGATTACGTTCTAAAGGAAGAGCTTACGAGGAAATCAATAAAATTACTAGATAGAATGTTCAAGAATGTGATAGCGGATCTTTAAAGCACCAAAATCATGTTGAAACACGGAGCAGAACACGCAAAACAAACTACCGTTGAACATGACAGAAATATGAATCGCTTTTTATTACAAATAAAGAAATTAAAGAGGAACAAACATAAGAATGACAAATTACAGCCAGTTTACTACTTAATGGGATGACTTATTAAGTAGCAAACTAGCTGCAATTTGTCATTTCTAAAGCAACGTTGTGTCAAAAAGTGATCGTAGGACGTCGCGATTCAAGTTATTCATTAATTTTATATCGCAAATGCGAATAACCTGGGACAGGTCGGTTACGGCTACGCTTCTGCTGACGAGGCCCCAAGTAGGGCCGAAACAGCTGTAATCAGCAATCAAAGCCGATTTGCGATAAAATTTTTAAATATTAGGCATCGAAGTATACGTAATCGATTAATAGCAAACCTTCTATTGACTAGAGCTGCAAGAAAACACCTTTTGCTGGCCTAAAATATGAAAAATAATAAGATTAAAGTTACAATACAATGGGCAGGAAGAGAAGGGATGAAATTTTTTAGTTTGACGACATAAATCAGTATGTTTGGCTCTGATAAAACATTATGTTACACGACCAACAAATACTCACCATACTACATAAAGAAATCGAGTGAACACGGTGGAATAAATATCCTCAAATGGGGTTGTTTCCCTCACGGGTGTACGGGTTACGGATATGGTTAAGGGTTAAGGTACCTTATTTAGTAATGACTATCTTCAAGAATAGTTGTTTCCACAATTTATCTTATTAGCTTAAAGTATTCCACAGTTAATAAAACTAATTAGTTTCCAAGCAAAATTCTGTTACACGAACTTCCGCTATGTGTCTCCATACATAAAAATCTAAGAATCCAAGGAAGTTAGATTAGTATTTTTGATAGACCATGGTCGTTGCCCTTTCCTATCAGTTTCGTCGATTTGGAAACCACAACAAAAATTACTACGTTACTATTTAAAAAAATATTCGGTTGTACAAATATTTTGACAACTAAGAGTGCAAAAAGCAAAGCAAAAACGCTAATCCAACCGAGTTTCTAATTTTAAAGTTAGTAAAGGGGTATCGTTCAAATTGTGTATGAGAAAAGTTATGTCAAAAAAATATCCAGTGGGAGTGTAGTAATAAATTGTTGATAATCAGAAAATAGATGTTTGCATCACTGTGTATGTAATATTTAGGTCAAATGTATTTATTATTTATTTGTGTATTTTCAAATATGTATAAATCAATTTCGTAAAAAGGTGGTATGTTACAAGCAATTTAGATTGATTTTTATAATTCAGCACCTCGAAATATGTTCGGAAACTAAAAATATAAAAAAAAGCCCTCGCAGCACTCTTATTTATAATGTTTTCAAATTCCATAGCGTAACAGGTGAGGGACTACAATAAATATCAAAACAAAATCGACGTTGAATATTTTGTACGGTCCCGTGATTGAACGAAACTGATAAAATTCTTTTCTAATTTGATTTCCTTTACCAAAGAAAAAAAAATCGGCGTTCGTAAATTATCTCGCGCTAAGCAAAATAACCAAAACAAACTTTACTTCTCGACTTTATGCCGTTATATATCTCGCAAGTTTACGCGAATTAAATATAGTGCACAAAAATCGCAGACACGCCTAGCATAAACATAAAAATCCGAATGCAAATAAACAGAGCGAGCGTAAAATATTTTAACGGGCAAGCGGTTTTCCTCGCGCGGGAAACTGAATTTTCAGACGGGCAGGACTTAACTGAAAAGTGTTTGTTTGAGCCAGTCACATAAATTAGGCAGAAATAAATCAAGTACTGTCGGCGGATGTATCAGAAGAATCAGCTTAGACATTCAAAGAACTATTATTATTGAGTTACTGTTTATATGTACGTATGTATCCACCGAAACGTTTACATTACTGTTAATTAAGTTTGTCAAAATAAATTTCGTTCTAAGATAATTAATACTTTATTTACTATCTTCAGCCTCATAATTAGCAGTAGTGGCTGACTAACGCTGCTATTTTTGAAATTAAACGGGATCGAAAATTTACTTATTGTTAGTTATTTTATGATGTGAATACCGAACATTTTATCAACTTATAAAATATTACTGAATTTGAATTTGGTTGAAATTGGGAATATTTATTAGTGCTAAATTTATAAAATTTAAAACACGAACGAGGGTTTCACGTGTCGATTTCCAAAATTATAACATATCCTGGTGAATAGGACATACCGCATACCGGAGAGATCTGTTTATAATTGTTGTCACATTTCAGAAACTTCACAGGTGTCTTTGTTAGCTCTCGATTGAGACGAAGGGATTCGCTTAAAAACATCGATAAACGTGGAATTTGAATCTGAGATCGCTACGTGTGCGGTGAACATAGCAAAAGAATAACTGGGGGATATTTTGATAGTGTTTAGTGAAGTATTGTAGCTGATTTGCTTGTTGTTTCATTGAGCCCAGAGAGTATAGATACTGTTTTTTTTCCTACATGACCAGAACCCGTCCGCAAAGAATGCACCGGAGGCACTGCAGCCATTTAGGCTTATTGTGCTCGCCCTGGTTCTCTTACCGCAACCATTCAGTGAGGCATGTTCCATGCACCAGCTGGTACAGGTTTTTCACTGATTGCGTGTTGAAATCTTCGGGAACTATCATGAGATGTCCGAATATACGCTGTCTGCGATTTGCCAGCGCATCACATCTACACAAAATGTGCATTGCTGTCTCTGGTTCTCCATTGCAGAGTCTGCAATTTAGATCCCCATTGAAATTGCCGATCCTCCACAGATGCTCCTTAACAGTCAGGTGTCCTGTTAGCACCCTTGAGTTGCACCCTGCGTAAAAGCAAAAGTTCTGCAGCTCTCTTTTTGCAAGGACCTCTAATGAAGGTCTTGCTATGGCGATGTCCTGGCCTGCTTAGCCAGTACCTGTTACTCTTCGTTACTCTTCGTCGTCCTAAAATCTTCGTGTAGAAAATTTTTTGTTCAAATGGCGAAATAAAAAATAATAGTGAAATGTGGGCTACAGGAAAGGTGGTAATAATACTTCGGGGAATCACAAATAATGGCACAGGAGTGTTCAAAAGTTTTTATTACGGAACGTGTACCGGGGTTACACAAAAAGTTACACGGTGCTCTCACACGCAGAAAAAGAAGTATAAATACACAAATCCATTTACCAGATTTTAATGAATTCAACTATTTACTTCACATATTCACATATTTACTTCAACTCATCAGCGAAACCTTGACACGAGTCTCATCCGAATTTCCAGTCTAGACTGACTGACACTATCTTTTCCTGTCCCGCGTGCGCTCAACCCACAGAAAACCATTGCTTTTTGCAACAAATCCCCCTCAACAAAGTAAGCATGATCCTGTGCTTTAAATGAAAGAAATAACAACTATTTACAATTATATAAACTAACAAAACTACATCTAGATTGTTTATCTAGTTTTACACTAAAAACTAACAAATTCCACACTCCTCGAACAAAAATAGTACGTTCAGTCCAAAGCTCTGAACTTTTGTGCATTTTCTGCCGGCTCCGAGAGTTTTTGCTCGTTGAACAATTTCTACTAGTGGCAGCATTTTCTTTCCCTTAGCTCTACACAGTAACTGGGATATAGGTCCCTGCTGGTCTTCTTGGAAGGCGTGAATCCTCTTTGACTTAAATTTTCCTCTATGAAACTCTCCTGGAGTTGGATCCTGGTCTGCATAGATCGTTTACGTCCGGTAACATTAAGGTACTTCGTATTGGAGTACATGGAACAAGAAAACAGTTTACGGCAGACCAAAATTCCATTGAAAGAGATATGAGAAAAATAGTTCATACGAGTGCCAAGCATTTCTTTTGTTTCATCCGGATAGCAATCATCTCATACACCATCAAACATTCTAGAGGCGTCCTCCCTTCTTTTTCTGTTTCTCGCCTTTCACTCCCCTTTCACACTCACTTGCCATTTATTCACTCACACACCCCGAGCCTGAGAAAAACCAAGTCTTCCATAATAATACTTTATGGGTATCTTTTAAAACTCATTTTCTTTACACATAATCAAAAGAATCAAACAATGCTTAACATACACATTCATGTTAACTGAATAAACACGTTTATTTCATTTAGTTTTCTTTTTCCCAGGATAGATAATATGGTGCTAATCTATTGACGTGGACTTTTTTATTTTTATTGGACGTTCCCAAATATAACCTTGATATGGATCTCATTCGGTTGAATTTCCAGTCTAAACTGACTGACCCTATCTTTCCCTGTCCTGCGTGCGCTTTACCCACAGAAAACATTGCTTTTTGCAACACTTGTCTTTTTGTTTGCTAGACAACTGCAATTTCATTAAAGGTCACTGTAATAAGCTCCTTTTAGCGTAGTTTTGTGGAGACTATAATCTATCACTGAATTTCTTTGTAATTCCAAAAAATTGTATCCCATCACTTTGCAAGCCGATAATTGAACTTTAAATTTCTTTGGTGTTGTTTCTATTGCGTTGATTCTTGTTTGCTCTTAGGGTTAAAGTGATGGATCTACGTCCCCTGTCACAATTTTTTCAATAGTTCTCTTCTTGTCCTTCACAAACAACCAAAAGTTGCCGAGAACTTTCAATTCTTCGTTGTTGATTGAAAGAAGTGAGCATTCGGGGCTCCAATTAGCACTCATCTTTGGCACCCCTAGGTGATGTTAATGAATTATGTGGCAATTTCTTTCTTTCTTCCGTTGATTTTCCAGAATTAATTTCTCGATTTTTAAAATCTGTACTGATGTGATTGACTTCGGGAGTCCATCGTGAAGGTCATTTTTAAAGATTCTCTATTCCATTTAAATCCAAAATTTTATAGTTTTATAAGATGGAGTGTAAACCGCTGACACCCTGTCCATGCATTTGTGTTGAAGTATAACCTTCTTTTGTGAAAAACTTGATTATTGCTCGATGTTCCATTTTCCCCATGATCGTAAGATATCACACATCTAAATTGTAACTTCAATAGTAATAAAGCTACTCGTACGAGATTAGGCACAATATTTTTTGATACTTCAAACTAAACTGCTGGTCAATTGAAGTGGTCCAGTTCATTTTTTTTTGTTAATTAGCGTTAACAATTAGCAAATAAAACTAAATATGAATGTGAAGTAAGAGAAGGTATAGGTCTAAAATATATTCTGATAAATATTTCAACATTAACGCCAAATAACGGTTTTTTAAAGAAATAACAATAAAAACTGAAAATATGGAACCTACACGAAAAGATTTTTTTTTAAATTTTTAAATGAAATTTAACAATTTTAATATCTTGTTGGGCCACCTCTCGCACGATAAACTGCTAAACATCTTCTTGGCATACTTTGAATTAGAGTATTAATAAAATCTTGAGGGATTATTTCCCATTCCTCTTGTAGAGCATTGCTGTGTTCTGCCAGCGTTATAGGGCGATGGAAACGTGTTCGCATTTGCTGTTCCAGTTTGCTCCATACATGCTCAATACAATTACAATCGGGTGAACGAGCGGGCCATACCATTCTCTCAATACGGTACATTTCAATAATGTCATTCACTATTTGGGCACGATGGGGTTGTACATTATCGTCTACTAAAATCAAATCCCTTTCAAAATTTCTTGCGAATGGAACAACGATTGGCAGGAGACACATGTCTCTAAATCTTTCTGCATTCATACTTTGATTATTCAAAACAACTAAGTCTGTGCGGCCGTTTAAAGTTATGCCGCCTCAGACTACCACCTCCGCCAAATGGTGGTGCCATGTTGCGTTTATGGTACCGTTCTCCGGGTCTTCTCCACACTAGAACTCGACTGTCTCAATGATATAGAGTAAATCGGGATTCATCTGTAAATAGGCATCTGCTCCAATCTTCATCATTCCAATGTAGGTGATTTTCAACCCATCGTCTTTTACCTACACGGTGCTCCCTAGTTAATAATGGACACACTGCTCTCCTTCGCGCTCGTAAATTGAATTCATTCTATCTTCTTCTGATAGTGCTATTGGAAATTACTACTTCCGTACCACCATAAAAATTGTTATTTAGCGCACTTGAAGATTACGTCTAACAAGCAAACGTAGGTATTGGTTCTGCGCAGGAGTTGTGCTTCTTCGCCGACCTCCTCCATGGCCGAATCGCGTGCTACCTGTTCTTTGGTACCTTTGCACAACTCTATTTATTACACTGTGTGACACATTAAAAAATCTTCTCTTCGAGATGATCCATTTTGAATCATTCGAAGCGCAGAATCTAAATTATCTTCACTAAGACGCGACATTTTTTAATAATACGCACTGACAGATAAGCTACAAGTAAAACAAGCAAAAAACAAAAGAAAAATTTTATAAGTAACCAACGCCAAGCCAACGTTTTGATTGTTCGTAATAATTTTGTTAGTGAATAAATAGGAATTAGAACTTTATATTAAATGAAAATGATCAGTATCAATAGAAAATGAGGTAAATGTTCTTATAGAACTTCATTAATGCAAAAAACAATAATTGGATGCAATTTATTGACATTAACTGTCAAAAATTTGAAATTTTTTAGATGGACCACTTCAATTGACCAGCAGTTTATATACAAAAAAAATGTTTTAAATTTCATATCCTCCTCCATAGTCAGGTACTTCAGATATCAAATGGCCCTCTTACAACGTCGTGTTTGTAATTGTTCCAATTACTCAGATTTAAAACATTTTAATAAAATATTGGCGAAAATAAGAAGATGCAGATTAAATGGAAAAAAGACACAACCAGAAGACTATAGAATATCTTTTAAAATTTATGGTAATTTTACAAAAAAAAAACAACATGCTTGATTTTAGTAACATGCTTACATTATTTATTATTATTGTTTCTTCGCAAGCTTATATGTATGTATTTTGTAGGCGTCTCGTTCATTAAGTCACCAATGCGTAGGTAGATGACACGTTGTCAACGCAAGATGCGATTGTTTGCGATGGTGTAGATTTTGAACTTTACATGCATCAATATTATTCGTTTACAGAGGGAATATTTTTACATTTCCGAAAGCCAATGAATCAGGGAGCAGTTTAATCGCCCGGCCTGTTTTGAAAACGACTCATCGATGTATTAGTAGTATATAAAACGCGTTTTATGATGTATTTTCAAGATTCTCATTAATTTATTTAACGATCAAAAATATTCATTAAATTTGAAAACATATGTAGATTCGATTAAGGCAAATAAACTCTTGTGAAGTTAAGGAACGGATAAACGATATCAATATTTAAAAACCGACTGATTTTTGCCTTTTTGCCAGTACAACCATATAGAACACTTGTAAGGTTCATAAGAAGTAGGAATACTTTTACATTTCTCTAGCAACTAAGCAAAACAATTCTGAATGCAAAAAATATTCTATATAAACGCTTCGTAGATAAAATCTGTTTTGTTTAATGCAATTCATAATTTGCAGTTCCCTTTTGAATAAAGCGGTTCATGGGAGGTTTTATAATTGATTACAATCTATGAAAAACCAGCGCACACAACTAGTAATGACGAAGATTGGGTGTTAGATGACGAGAAAAATTGCATTAATATGCAATTTGTGCATATCCGTGTCGGTCGAGCTCGCAATTTGACTTTGTTTCAAGTTCATGCTTGGCAGAGGCTTTGTATAAATAGTTATTTGTTAGTAACGGGTAATTTTTATGCGTCACCATTTTCATACATTAACTGATATTCCTGTATTTTATGCAAATTGAATAGAAATTATATTAGTTGAATGCAAATTAAAAACGTAAAAGGTGGACCTTTATTAGAATAATAGGATTTATTTAAAAACTTCGATTTTATTGTTTATGTATATGATTCTCTCTCTCCGTATGTGAATTTATCTGATTTTCATAATCCTTTACTGGGATATCACCCTAAAAATGTTGGTCAATATCTTGATGTTACTCAAATGATGTAAAAGTAACAGATATCTGGCAACATTTTGAAGTCCTTTTTTTCTTCATAACCAGAACCCGTCTGCAAAGGATGCACCGGAGGCACCGCAGCCACTTCTTGAAGTCTTACTTTTACTTGACACCTGAAGGAACCTCTTGCATTTGCTCCAAAATACACGAATTTTGTAATAAAGAGAAATTACATTCAACAAAATTATGTATGTATGTGATATAAATATCCTTCAGATATCCCAAAAGAACATAGTGTAATAGTACTCCGTCGGAGTCCTTGAGTTGTGAGCTGGAACAGCTCGTTGCCATCACATAAATTAATGTTCCGCATATGCAGTATCTATGTATTAATTCGAGAAGGTCATTTCCATCTTTTCTAGATGTTTTATTCTTTGCACATTTGTTCATGTAAGTACCTAAGACTATTTTTTATACTTCGTAGTTTAGTCATGCCCAATTATGATGAGATGAGATTAAATGGAACACGATTTAACATTACCTCGTTATGATGTAAATTACAGCTTTATGGGGGACATAGACACAATAAACTGCATAATTTTTACAGTTCATAAACTGGAACGAGTTTATGAGTGGGTTTTGCGTCAGTGGGGTTATGAATGATCCAAATCTTACACATCGAGCGTAGTCCTAGTTTCAAAACTGTCGGTGTCCATTAAACTCAATTATAATTTTAATAAGGCCGATTATTATAGAATGTACCAAAAATATTTGCAAGCGTCTCCCCTTCTCGACATTTAAAAACATCGATTGCACTGCATAAATGCATTTGGCAGAGGAGTAACGTTCAACGTAGCCAACTTCAATATTTTTACCTTCGATTGCATTTATGACCAGACCAGAGTTTATATTTATATACTTTGTATGTTTTGAACTCGTTCGAGTGCCAAATTTTGAGACGTCGTGTCGATCATGTCGGAACGAATATAATCAAATACTCACGGGTTGCACAATTCCAGGATTTTTGGCTAAAATTGCGAATTCCTTCGCAGTCGGGGTATTTAAATTTAGTTTCGAGACAAAAACGTTGTCGTGGGTGACAATGTGGACGATGAAACTTTTGAGGATGTTTCAGCCGTAGGTGTTGCCAACAATAATGGATTATTAAGCCTGGTGTAGGACAGGTGTGTTTTGGCATACACATAGAGTCCATCTCTGTCGTCATTGATTTCTTTGTTACGCAAAAGTACGATCTCTTCCTGTAAATACGTACATGTTTGAGGATTGCATCGATGAATAATTGTACGAATTGACTTTGAGATATCGGTTCTAAACAAAATATTGGCTGTTTGCCACGCACGTATTTATAGGAAATTTACTAATTTAAAATAAACTCGGTTTACGTGCGCTGGGTTATTAATTTCATTCCGCATGGGAAACTGATAGCTTATAATACTAATCGATAATGTTTATTGGGGCAATAAAATGTTTTAGAATTGCTTATACGTTCGCCGTCGATCAAAATTTATCTGGACGTGTTTTTCGCAGTTCTCGTTTATTTAGTTTATTGCCTCATTAATTTTTCGTAGAATTTCTCTTAGGAAATCTATAGATATTTATCGATACATTTGATGAGTTATTTGACAATATGTTTGTTGACTTGTTGAATAATCATAACATCGTTCATCTGTCTTTCGCAAGTTGTCATTTTCAAGCTGTCATTTAGAACTAGATTAAAAATTCCATCAATCATTTCAACAAATACCTTATGGAAGATTCGCATCGACTATATATGGTCATGGGCAACTAAACTGCACCTCCTGCATGCAAACCTCAACTTTTAAAACATTATGTTGGAAAGCTCGAATTATAGCACGTAAATTGCGTACGTCTTATACTTATACGAATCTCATTCTGTATCGAAGCTTACAGAAGACTGTCAAAATTATATAAGTAATTAAAATGTAATAAAATTTCAAAATAACGTTGCTCAGAAAAGTTAGATCTACTAAAAATAAGTCAACAAAAAACCATAAGTTGTCGAAATAATAAAAACGAATCAGAATGGGTTGTGAAACCAGTCACATATACTTATATTTGACAGTTTGCGAGTTTGTTGAGTAAAGCTCCAATATCCGGTATACAAAAAATTATTTATTGTAACGTAAAACCCTGGAGAGCAAGAAGAATTGAAGAGGATATGTTACATCTTCTTCAGCAGGAACTTCGATATGAAGATCCAGAAGAGTACAAGAACCTTTTAAGCATGAACAATGAATATCATACTTGTCAGCAAAATTAGGAACTTATTAACAAAACGTTGAAGATCGTTTAGTTATAAATTTTTGGCTAGTGATGAGTTTGAGCGAGTTTACGATAATATCTCCAATCCTCATTGAATATTTTTCCTCAAGTTTGTCAAGCAATTTATTCAACTTTGAAAGATGATTATCTGATCTTCTTTCTTACTTTTAGTACCTAGATAAATTCTATTTTAGATGTTGTGTACGACAGAAGAATGCTCTCTTGATCTTCACATTTCCGAATTTGCCCTTCACTTTTGCATGTAGCTAACGCTTTTCACAATACATTTAATGCGTCATATTATATCTTTAAGTTATTAAATCTGTGGTTTTGCATAACTTTTTAAAATGACAAAGGCATCAGTTACAGAAACTATGATTAAGAAGAATTGAATACAAGACTTGGAAACGATTTGAG
The DNA here is from genome assembly GCA_039766575.1 of Serrognathus titanus. Classification (NCBI taxonomy): domain Eukaryota; kingdom Metazoa; phylum Arthropoda; class Insecta; order Coleoptera; family Lucanidae; genus Serrognathus; species Serrognathus titanus. The sequence continues at coordinate 29,775,957 of CM077912.1, read as the reverse complement.
ATTTCAGTTTATTTACTTAAACGCTGTACAGTTCAAATTAGTGTCATTAGAAATGAATTTTTGAACACTTCAATTCAGTTGGTGCTACCCGGTGCCTTGGCAAAACACACGTGTATAAGGAGGTGGTGGTCCAAAACCTGTATCACTAAAGCTGATCATTATAAATGAACTATAGAATTATAGAATCAATTTATATTAAGAAGCCGTGAAATCTACTCGAACAGCCAGTTCTTTGGAATTTTTTGTTAAGTTTGTTAATAAGCGTCATTTCAGCAGCTATTGTGGCGAAAAATCTGTAGGAAGCTTAAAATCATTGTTCATTTTTTTAATTTCCACGCTAGCTTCTTTCATGATGTCATGATGGATTGTGAAATGGTGTCTTTTTTCTTACATTTTTAGAAGTTGATATTGAAGGTGAAGTGTAGGCAATATATACTTCTTTGACTCAGCTTCATTTCTCTTAATATCTTTGATATAATTATCGACGTTACATCAATATCCTACCCCGAATATATACAACGTGTCCCAGAAAGAAGTACTCAAACGAAAATGGTAGAAAGAAAAAAGAAAATGTTGTTCATTCAAAATTGGTACATAGTTCATAAACTATTCGGTTAATTTAAATCAAAAAAAGTTTTGGAAAGCTACAAGTTTGTTAAACAATTAACGAAAATATAATTTTTTTCATTAGTGTTCGCTTATACCTCGGAAAAAAGATCTATAAAGGTACCTCGATTTTTAGTTTTGCTGTAAAACTACATCGAAAACCCATCGAATAAAAAAAATTCAACGTTCCATCCCTGTTACTTTATGAGCAGTGAGAGTGGAAAAAGTGCACTGTGCAAACGACTTGGCGTAACGAATGAGAGAATTATAAACTTCACTCAAAATGGAATTCATTTATTTCCACCTTAAAACATCATTTCGATATAGGATTCCCTTTGCGTAAGAAAGTAATTACCGAAGGTGTCAAAAAAAAACCTGTTACTATCTCTGAAATTGCTCGCTGCAAAGCAGATTTAGATGCTTTATTCGTCCTAAAAAATGATTCCTGGAAACGGAACAATCTATTGTTAATAAATGAAAGACGCAAACAATATAGTTTTCAAATGGAAGCATCCGACAACAAATCGAAGACCATGTGGCGAGTAATCCATAAGTGTATTGGTAAAACAAAAATCCTCCGAAGAACACGCTGAAAGTTTCGTTACCTACTTTACTTCCTGCATACCAGATACATCAACGGCAAAAAAATTACATTTGTAACATCCACAGAAACATCAAAATATTATACTTTTACCCTGCAGACACAGAAGAAATTATGCTCGTTGTTAACAGCTTAAAATAAAAAAAAAAGCGCAGGAGAAGACAATATTCCGGCGTTCATTTTAAAAAAAGTTGCAAGCCTTTTAGCAAAGCATTTGTGTGATACAATCAATACATCTTTGTTGAATAGCGTATTTCCCGAACAGTAGAAGTAATTGTGAAGCCAGTTTTGAAGCAAGGAGAAACCGTCTGTGAATCTAACTATCGTCCAATAAACCTGCTCACAGCTCTGTCTAAAATATTTGAAATGGTAGTTTATAACAAAATTTACAAATTTATAACATTATGCAATATTTGGAGTCCACAACAGCATGGTTTCATGAAGGAAAGAAGTACTGAAATGGCTATGTCTCATTTCATCACATCAATTTTAGAGCACATGGATAAAAAATTTATGAGTTGTGGAATTTTCCTAGACTTATCTAGGCTTTTGACTCTCTTGATCATGACATCCTGTTAATAAAATTATATCATTACGGCATAAGAGGTATTTCCCTGGAATTGATTAAGTCTTACCTGTAAAACCGAAAGCAAAAAGTTGCCCCGAAATGGAATAGTCGATGAATCAAGTCTGCAACATGTTAAATCCGGAATCCCGCAGGGAAGTATCCTTGGGCCTCTCTTGTTCGTGTTTTTCATGAACGACCTACCAGACTATATGAGTCATCCCAATCAAATGTAAACTATGCAGATGACACGGCGTTCCTAGTAAAGGGATCATTCTATCCAGATATAATTAGAGAATCCAAGAAATATATGGCTATTGCTGATGAATGATTTTTATCCAACAACTTAAAATTGAACGAATCAAAAACTAATAGCGTGCTCTTGAAGCCAACCAATACAAAGGGCACCTCAAAGTCCATCCAACTAATTCAAACTGAAATGAAGCTTCAGGACAACTATGTAAACCATTTGCACGCTAAGCTGAGTTCGGTATCCTTCGCAATTCGAGTTTTATGTCAACATGTTAGCCCTTTGGGAGTTAGAGCAGCTTACTTTGCGAACTTCTGCTCTCGAGTTCAATACAATATAATCGTCTGGGAAAACTCAACAGAAGTACAACAAATCTTTCTTTTCAGAAGAAGATATTACGAATCATGTTAAAGAAGAAAGCAGGTGATTCCTGTCGTGGCCTATTTAGGAAAACGAATCTACTGACCGTTGCGGGGATTTATATGTACCGATGCCTAGTTTTCCTTAAAAAGCACAGCAATTTTTTTCTAGCTGTCTATCCATTGAATTGAACAAATATCCTATACGGCAATGTGACCAGTATCAGTAGGTACCCAATGCACCAATTAAGAAAATTTGAAAAGGGATCCTATTACGCTTCCGTGAAGTTATTCAACAAATGGCCCAATGAAATTCGGGCTGAAACGATTCTCGAAAATTCAAAAAGAAGACTTTTGATCCTTCAGTGAAACTTGAACCCTACACCCTAGCAGAATACCTTGGCATTTAAGTTTTGCAATTAATTATGTATACTGACGTTTCCATGTTATTGATGTAAAGCTTCGTTTTAAAACTCATGTTAGCAAATCAATTCAGAAGGCTTTTGGAAAACTAAAAATGCTGTATAGTAGTAAGGAGATTCTTAGTCAAGAATTACGTAGAAAACTCTGTGATTCGTTAGTGTTATCGCAGTTTAATTGTTGTGATGTCATTTAGGTCCTTGTCTAGAGTACAGAATGCATGCCTCCGTTTTATATATGGATTTCATAAGAGGAATCATATTTCACATGTTTTCGCTAAAGAGAAATTGCTCAATATGCCTCAGAGGCGCTTATTACACTGCTCTATATTTTATTATAAAATCATTTTTTTGAAAATACCAAGTTACCTCTATACCAAAATCACTTACAGAACAGATGTGCACAAGGTGAATGTCAGGAGCAAGGGCTTGAGAACACCACCAATTCATCGTACTGCTATGTTTCAAAGATCATTTTCCTACAATATTGTAAAATTTTACAATAATATCTCTGATAGGTTAAAGTTTTGTAATAAAGTTTCCCTATTAAAACATTTAATGAAAACTTATTTACTCAAAATTTAAGACTCAGTTTATCCTTTATTCCTCACCGATTGATTTAGTATGATCAGTATCTCTTAATCTTATTATAATAATATTAATTCACTCTTTGGACAATTATGGATAATGTTCACTAGTAATATTTCTCCCGTTGTAACTCTGTTGCCATATCTGTAAGAATAGGAACTTCTTGATGCTTACTTGCGGGTTCTGAACGTAGAACAGCATATTCTTTATGATTGAGAACCTTTGGTCCTCAAAAATTTATCAATATTTTTATTTAATTTCTTCAACATGGTTTCTTTTTTGTATATTGAGTGATCAATAAATTATTATTATTATTATTTGTTGTTTAAAGTTGAGTTCCAAGCTTAACTTCATAAAGACGTGTCACTATATTGCGGGCTGGTTACTTTCCATAAACATGGATGATTTTCAGATAGCTGGATTAGCTTGTTAACTATTGGTCTCTTTTTAAAGTTTGTCTTTCGCTTCAATAAAATGTTAATGATAAAAGTTCACTAAATGCAAAAATGAAAAAGCAAACATTCGGCAATCGAGCAATCGAGCACTCGTCTCATGATTTTTAATTTAAATATTAAGTTATAATTTTTAATGATGAAATTATTTATTTCTTCACATGTCTTTCTAATAATCTCAATAATCTAACAGCGTGAAGTATCCCAATCTGTTATAATTGTTTTAAATAATTGATTGTTTAAATAAAATCATGAAAAGAATCCGGTAGTGTAAGATCGTGTGGTAAAGAAATTAGCCAAGGTAGATTTTCTTGACGAGCGAGATTTCTCACAGAAACTTTAGATTCTTTTTTTACAATTTCACGCACGGTTTAAGTGTACTTACGTGCCGGCTTATCTTCTGCTATCACTATGTCTCCCTAAAAATTTACTTACACCGTCAGCTTTTTTTTGAAGTGAAGTTCCATTATAGAAGTCGAGAAAAATATTTATCATAAAAATATTAGCGCTTCGTTCTGTGACAACTGATAAAGACAAGATAAATTAAATTTTTGTCTACTTTCAAATTATAAATGCTGAAGTATTTAAATGACTTTTGGAAATATACTCGTCACATTGAGGACATTAAAGTGAAGGAGTACAATGAATATTTTTACTCGCGGTGCCCACACGTTACGGCGCTGACAAAAGCCAAGTCCCGAAATACAGACGACCCTCTCCACACAATAAACGGGATCCACATACATGCTAACGTGAATTTATTTATGTCCACGATAGCGGACGAATTCTGAATTTTGATCGGCTCTAAATATAATAAATAAAATTTTTACGTTCGTCTGCTATGCTTCTTGAGGATCCCATTTCAGATTGACAATTTCAATTAATTGCTGGTACATGTTAATTTTCCGAAAGATTGTAGTTTTTTTTACTTGTTATATAATTCACTGAACCAGTGATATTTATTCTTTATATTAATAATATTAATCCGAGCTATTTTCAATATTCAATAGATCTGCAACAAATTGCTTTAATTAAAAACTATTTAAAGCATCAACCAAGAACTAAGAATATTCTTTAATAAAATAATTTCAGAAATCATTCTTAAACACTTTTTATATTATAAATTGAATTATATTTATTTTATTTATAAATATTGATGCCTTGACTGGTAAATTTAATAAAGTTGATTTAACTTAGGGATACAGTCAAATGAGGGTTGGTAAAGAATTGATGATCAGATTTCGGAAATGTTTAAGTATTTGTTCATAAAATTGTTGAAGTTATAAAATGGAAGACGTAACACAAACGGAATTAATGCAACGGAGCATATTTTGTATAAAATTAATATAAAATTAATTAACTTTAATATCTTGCATTTTTCTTTAAAATAATTTTAGCTCGTTCCAATTTCAAAGTTCCTCAAGCCTTGCATAACGCGTCTGACAGCACAGGGCGAAATTATAAAAAGAAAACAAATAAACGAAACCGGCTGACGTCAGTTCGGTTACGGCATACATCAACGTTTTTATTATTAAGTTTAACAGGCCCATCCGAAAAGTTTACATATGTCGTTAGAAAACTCGCAACGTAAACGAACGCTTCGCAGGTACACGAGCAAAAATAGCGTCCGTCTGCTTTCCATAAGTTTCCTCGGATATTGTAAATTCTTTTCCGTGAATTTGTTCGGGCCCGCTTTTTCAATTGTTGTGACACAGCTTTCAAAAATTTACAACAGGTCCGCGTTTAATTCGGGTACTTTAAATATACAGATGTTGGAAAGTGAGGATGCGCCGGAATGTGGAGATTGATTGAAGACCGAATTAATGATGTAAATTATTTTGCTCTCGGTGGATGGAAAAAATCTCGTAAAACTCGAAGGAATACCACAAATTCTTCCGGGCTAACTCACTCGAATTATATCCTTCTTTTCGTATAAGTACGTCATATGTAAGTTGAGCGAAGGCGGATTGAAAACTAGATTGATGATGTGACTTATTTATTTAGTCAAAAAACAGATTTTTTTTAACATCAAGTCATAGTTACATCATTCGTTATTTTTCTAAATTAAAACTAAGGTTTTTCATAACAGAAATGGCAGATAAACGCTGGAAATTACTAGCAAACCTTCATATTTTTGAGAATAATATACGATGATTCAGAATTATCTCCCGATATATTCAGGTTGAATAAAAAGAACATCAGAAAATAAGATCACCTTTTTACAGAATTTTTCCTCCAAAAGTCAATAATAAGGAAATTATAATTCCCTAAAAGAAGGGTGAAATGTATTGTTCTTTTGGCAACATCTTCTGAATCCTTTAAGTTATCAAGTTAATATTTGAAACTCAGATATAAGGCACCTAACTGAACATATACAACGTATTTGTCAGATCCTTTCTCCCTTTTTGAGGGGGTAATAAAATGAAATACGTATGCTGACTTTTAAACCTGAATTACTCGAAAATGGTTCGATTTATCGAAATGACCCTTTGAAAAGGAAGGAGGATATAACAAATACGTTGTAAAATGCGCAGTTAAGTGCCTTATACCTGAATATAGAATATTAGTGCAGAAGATATTGCCAAAAAAACGATATTTTCCATCCCTCTTTCAATTCCCTTATTATTCACTTTTGGGAAAAGTCTTATATAAAAGGTACCTTATTTTTTGATGTTCTAATCACCTTGAAGATATCCGGAGACAATTCTGAATCACCCTGTATATTATACGCAATATAAGTTCAATTTACGTTAAATAAGATAATGAAGAGACAAATCAAATGGATCAAGAAGGCACAGTATCTGATTCATTTTATTTCATGTAAATAATTTATTAAGTCTTTTGACTTGCAATGCATCATCCCGAAATCTTGAGGTTTTAAATACTGCTCCAAAGATTTTCAAAATTAAAACAAAGCTATATAACCTGACTCAACAACTGAAAGGAGGATTCGAGGAAATCAAAAATAAATCAATTAATAGCTACCTAAGTGATCAAACCACGGATTATTTACCTGCAAAGCTATATAGACATTAAATGGACCAATTAAACAAATTTCACTCACTCGAGAGAAAAATGATACCTTGGCAAAAGACGGTAAACAAGCAGCTGATTTGTTTTTCACGTATCTAGAAAACATCTTCCAACCCAACGAGAAACTAAAGTAATCGATCAACCAGAAGTAAAACAAGAAGTCCTAGTAATAGAATTTGTTACACCCAAGGAGTTACATAGAGAAATAAAAGAAAATATCAACTCTAAAAAGCTTCAGGATTTAATCTAATATTTGGGGATACGCTAAAATGACTGCTAAGGAAAGGCATTGTTAAACTTATACATGTGTCCCTATTTTATTGAAAACGGTAGGAGTAAAGCCAGATAAACTATGATACCAAATTATTTCAAAAATTGTTTTTTAGGAGAATGAAGAGAATAACGGAGGAGAAACAACTGGTTCCATGACACCACTTTAGATTCAGGAATAAATATGCCACGGTTGATCAAGAACATCGAATAACAGAAGCTATTTTTCTGGATGTGGCTCAAGCATTCGACAAAGCCTGGCATAAAAAATTAATATTGAAATTAAAAAGGTGCTTAGGAGTGAAATATGTTAAGCTCTTGGAATCATACATATCACAGCGAACCTTTAGAGTGAAACAAGAAAATTAATACTTAAAATTGAAAACAATATATGCAGGGAATATGCTGAGACCAGTGCTTTACTTATTTTATGTATACATGTGACATTCTAGTTGCAAAAAACATGACCTGATGATGGCGTATAAAAATAATTGAAAGCTAATCTGTTCATGTCGATTTTACAAACACAAATATGAACTACCAATCGGTATAATTGAATAACAATATAATCCTATGCAAAGAAACATCATTTCTATCAAAAACAAAGTACTGGTCTATCAGCAAAACCAGTATAGACATATGGCCTATAGCTGTGAGGTTGTACCAAAGAAAGCAACTTTGATTGCCTCCAAGTTTTTCAAAACCGAATTAATGCTCCTTGGTATGTTCGGAATGAAGATTCATACGGGAAATCGAGGCGAGCTAAAGAAGAAATCAAGAAGAATGTTAGGAGTCATGAGGAGAGGCTTCATAAGTAATCAAATGTTGAAATGCTTCAACTTCCAGACAATCAGTCGTAAAATATGAGATGATAAATTTGACGTATAACATCGCATGTTGCAAAATTTTGCTTATGGAACGTTTGTATAAAAAGTTATGAATATTTGTAAAAGACTAATTATTTTTTTTAAGAAAGCTAGTTCTGGTTTGAGTCGAACATGTGAAATTCTGTCGATTCTTGAGATGACTCGCAAGCGGATTTTCTAAATTTACGAAACGTTTTCTAAACTCCACGAGACGTTTGAAAAAGCACCGCGCTGCGTCCGATCTGCGTCACGCAGCGCTGTGATTTATCGGTGCTAATAAAAGAATTATTCTTTAATGAAATTAATTTCGGAGAGTCGGATCTTTCTATGCATTGCCTTGGCGATTTATCATAATTTATCGGTTTTCAAACTGTGTACAGAATCGTAATTGACTGTCTGCTTTTTATAAACAACTTCGAAAGATTTGTTAACTTAACTAGAGACGATAGAATAAGTTTATGAAGAGACTTCTGCAAATTTCAGTACTTCACATATTTTTTAAAACTTATTAACAAATAAATTTTTTGAAATAATTTATTGTTGCATACAAAAACAAACTATAGTACTATTTAAAGAACTTACTGTAACAGAGGTTCAGGCAACGAGTTAACTAAAACTGATACATTTAAGAGTGAGTTGCATCAACATCGATTAAAGTTAATTTCGAATTAAAGTCCAATGTTTAATTTAGGATGTATTTATTTCATACTTATTTAGATTTTAAAATAATCAGATTGGATGTGTGCACTCAAGAAAATTCCTAAACCGTAAAAGATTCAGTTAAATGAAAGAAAGATTCAATCTAATTCGTACCTAACAAGAAACTCGACTTTCTCTCGTTTATTGTTGAGAAAATATTAAAAATTTGATTTTTTTTTTCACTTAAAAAAGATATTTCATTCTTTTTTAAGTGCTTTGGTGTGATGTAGATATTACTTTTTTTATTACTCATACAAGTTTTAACTCCTCCTTTTAAAAATAGTTTATTGTTTTATTGCATCAGATAAAATTGGAATGGCCAATTAACCTTAATCATTTTTGACTTGATTCTACAGATATTATTTAAACATAATGTCGGAAATTGTAGGAAGTTTAACCTTCCTGAAGGATTTTTACGAAATTGTTATGATATATAAATAAAGTTAATCATATTAATTTTGTCGGAGTAGTATAATTACTATCAAAAACTGTAAAAACTATAAAGTGCAAGATTCTTAGCTTAAACGTGATCAGGTTAAATTACATTTCTCAATCCAATGCGATGACATCATGACGCTACAATTCAGCGCCTACGGAAAACGGAAACGCATTAATTATGAATTCACATTAGTCATGTCTGTCGTTATTAGTATTCTTAAAGTGACGCTCCGATTATGCACCACCAGACTACTTAATATAACAACGTATGAACTGACAGAGATTACATGTTTATGCAAAATATTCGAACGTTAACTATTTTGTCGCTAGGTACAGAAGCAGTTAAGAAAAGCTAAGGTCAAGCCCGTTTTAGATGGACGATAATTTTCTAGAGAATTCGCGACAGAATTGTATCTGCAAATTTTATAGACCATGTAATACAGCTAAAGTTTTGTCGACAGATTTATCTCGATAAAATTGCGGAATAGCGCATGCGCCTGACTCGAATTATAGCTATAATTCGCATTTCTTCTATAATTCTATGCATAATTATGGGAATAATTCTCGCTACAATTACCGGCAGAATTCTGTCGCGAATTCTCTAGAGAATTATGTCCCATGTAAAACGGGCATTAGTGTATTGACAAGGTGCCGTCTTCTATTCGACATTTTTCGTTCCCCAAACTAAAAGAGACGCTATGAAGAAAAAGATAGATATATATCAAGTTACTGTTTCCATGAAATTTACGATGACACACAATTAACATTTACTCCAAATTAAAAGACAGGAAATAGTGAGAGAGGAAATTGGCAGTACCCTACCTCTCCTCTTACCTCTTAAGAAAAGCCAGGCATGTCATTTGTGTCAGGGAGCAATAAAATCCGAAGTCAAAGATACCTATAGAATTTTGAAGTCTCGTCTTAGATTAACTTGGAATAATAAAGATGTAAACAACATTAAATTTTTAACTGTTATACATTTTAACTTTTTTTTAATACCATACTTGCCACAAGCTTTAACGCTTGTGGGCTGGTAACTCATATTGCCGGTTGTGGCTGTGACCGTCTTCATATTATTATTTTTCCTTCGACATTCACCTTACGAACTGGAGAAACGCAAAAAATCCAGTTCGAAGGAGCCGGTGCGAATCCGAACACAATCCGACACATAATGCTCTATCTCTCACATAGAACCATTATGCACCAAGAGGGGATGTGGGTTTTGCGAGGGGTCGTTTTTATATTGCCGGACTAGGCATGAAAAGAAGAGATCAGAACAACAACAGAAATTTTATTTTATTTTTTCAATATAGGCCACTTGTTTTTGAATACAAGTACTACATCGCTTCAATAACACCTTTAACCCATTATAAAAATATTCATTTGGTTTGTCCGCAAAATGCCTTTCAACAGCCGCTATAAGTTCGTCATTGTCCCTAAATTTTGTACCCCTTAGTGTTTTTTTGAGATTTGGAAACAAAAAATAGTCACAAGAGGCTAGATCCGGACTATAAGGCGAATGGTCAATTTCTACGAATCCACATTCAGCAACTGCAGCTTTTGAAAGTTTTGACTTGTGCGGTGGTGCATTGTCGTGGAGCAACAGGACACCTTGCGCCAGTTCTCCGCGCCTTTTCACTTTAATAGAATCTCTGAGCCGTTGCATTAAGCTTGCATAATACTCTCCTGTTACCATATTACCTTTATTCAGGTAATCAATCATTAAAATTCCTTGGCAATCCCAAAAAACAGTTGCCATTATCTTTCCTGCAGAAGGAGTGACTTTAAACTTCTTGGGAGGGCTGGAATCCTTAATATGCCACTGTATCAATTTTTGCTTCGACTCAGGATCAAAATGATGAACCCAGGTTTCTCCGGTGACAGGTCGATTGATAATTAAATCTGGTTCCTCTCCACAAAGTGCCAAAAATGTTCATACGTCACCATCCTGATACGCATTTGGAATGGCGAAAGCATTCGTAGAACCCATCTCGCACTCGATTCCTTTGTCACTCCAAGGTATTCCTGTGGAATTCTGAAAACCTAGGTTTTCGAAACTCCTAATAAAGCTGCTAATTGTCGCTTTTATAATCTTGTATCTTCCAGTGCCAAACACTTGGTTCTTTCAATAACATCTGAAGTGATCACATCAACAGGCCGACCTGGACCTCATCCAGTGATTCTTGGCCATGTTTAAACAATTTTGACCATTCACAAATAGTCGACTTGGAAGGACAATCATCCCCGTATACAGCCAACATTTCTTCAAGAATAAGTTTTGGAGCTTTTTCTTGTTTTGTTAGGAATTTTATAACTGCTCGATATTCGAGTTTGTTCATTTTGATACGTCACAACACAAACTGAGATATATTAGAACTAAAACTACTGCAATTATTTTGTAAATTGTCAAACATGTTACCAAGGCACACGTGATTAAAAAACAATACAATGAAAAATTATATTAAAATTGAAAACTTCCTAGTCCGAGAATATAAAAACGACTCCTCGTATGTGAGAGCACTTATTTATCGGATTATGTTCACACCGGCTTCTTCGAATTGGGTTTTGTTTGTGTGTTCCCTTACGTAGTATCTACATAAAACGCTAAGTTAGTTTTATGATTCAATAGAAATTTAAAATAAATACATTATTTTACCGTTGGTCAAATAGTGAGGCTTGCGTCGACAAATATTGCTTTGAAACAAAATGGTTCGATTTCACTAAAACTTACCCATTTACAGAAAAAGTGAAATTCATAAAAGATATTGGAAATGTTCACTATTATTTTGTAAACATAATTGCATCCTGTTATTGAGATATTCAACCACATTCATCAGAATATAGGGAGTAAGTTCGTCTACCGTTTCTAAAATAGCATTTTGTATAACTTTTGTTGTCGTGGCCATCAAATTCGTTACGCCTGTATGCTAAGCTTGCACTTATTGACCTATAATGGAAACAACGGCTATCGTCGCACTCTATCTTACGGCTATCGTCTCCCCACTCATATTGCCGTTAAGAGTTACGTGTTCAAATTGTAACGAACAACTTGGCTATGAGTGTACATACATACTTCACTTCTAAGCACTTTACTTTTTAGATAAAGAAATAAAGAGAAGTCTAAAATTGTAAGATCAAGTGACTGGTAAAAACGATCATCGTAAAATTTTTGTAAAAATTATATGGTACGGTTAGTATCTGTTGGAAGTACCCATATCTAATTTCATTATCATGCAGTTTATTCATGAAGTGTGGATAATATGTTAGAAAAATCAAAAAGATAAATTACAACGGTGCAGCTCCTTTAATAACGGCCCCAATTTTTATTATTACTGAATAAAATTAAGAAAAAGATATTTATTCACGTGTTGCTACTGATATTTTATCTTCTCTCAGTCTTCCACCGAATATGTAGAATAATAGTCCATTTATATCTGTCTTTATGTATTTTTTCTGCTAATGTTGTTTTTTTTTTAATGGACATCTACATTTTAAACCAGCTTCACTTTCAAAAAATTATGCTACGTTTGGAGAAACTGTTATATGTAAGCCAGACTGAAAGTTTCTAGAGAATTTTATAAAAAAGTGATCAGAGAGAGTAATTTTAGTTCTATTGTTTTTCAAAATATTCTCCACTATAAAGTATGCATGTATACATTCCTCCGAACCACTGATCAAAACAATAAACCCAAGCCTCTGGAGGTAGCTCAGAGACTAGAAGATTTTCAAATGCGTTCACTGCAGCTTTTGATGCTGCAAAGCTATATTTTGGAAAATAAATAAAAATCATAAGGTGAGGCTATAAGGTGGATGGTGGATTAATTTAATGTGGTTCTTTTGATTAAAACAATAAACCCAAGCCTTTGGAGGTAGTTCAGAAACCAGATTTCAAAATGCGTTCACTGCGGCGTTTGGTGTTGCAAAGCGGACTCCATACTATATTTCGGGAAATAAATACAAATCACAAGGTGCCAGGTGAGGCTATAAGGTGGACGGTCGATTAATTTGATGTTGTTCTTCTCTAAAAAGTCTATTGTTACATTGGCTTTGTGGGATGAAGTATTGTCTTGATGCAAGATAATGTTTCCTCTTGGTCGTTTCTCCTGCAAAATGTTTGGTAAACAAACAATTGTGTACAAATCAGTAGAACTGTTTCATGATCCTCAACTACAACTGTTGTAATATATCCTTGTTTACCAAAAAAAAAAAAAACAGCAAACATTTTTCACCTACTGTTCGTGTTTCTTTTTTAACTTTTGTCGGTTTTGCTTTGTCTTCAAACATCCACTCAGCCGACTGAACTTTGGTTTCAGGTTCGTATATGTATCGGGTCTTCAACAAAAAGTACCTCGAGTCGTATATTACCTAGGTTGCAAGGTTCCAGGCGATGCCTTTGATGTCGCATGGCAAAATTCGGTAATCTTCAGCCATTGTTTTGGTAGCTCATTAAGTGTGAAATTTGAAATCTATGGCGTGTTACATTATTCAATTTCTACATACCGCTTCAATGCATTAATGCACCTTTTCTCAATTTTCTACTTTGATCAACGAATAAAGAGAGTCAAAATCATTCAAAAAACAATACATTGCATTTCATGACCTCATAACATAACCTAGTGCTTGATGGATAAACGACTAAAACAATGGCGGAATGAAAAACGGCAGGAATGCTTAGCCTTCGCATCTATATTAATCTGTGCTCGATTGGAAAAAATCGTATGTCGTAACTTGCATAATTAATTTCTTATATGTCAAAAATGGATAAACATTTGATTAACTTCAAGATGTTCGTATATGGACAAGATCTAGATATCAATCATTAATTTCATTTATTGGACGACATATATTCGTTAGTGGAAATGACCAACGCATATTTTGAAAATAATATCTTCGTTCATGAAAGAATATTTTGAAATAATTTGTCTGGCTTCAGTTCCTTCCTTAAACTATTTTGTTGAAGACTCGATGTATGCATCTGCCACAATGTCATACAAGTGATTTGATGTAGCATCTTGAAATTTCTTTAGTTGTTCTATAAACTATTTTACGCGCGCCTCTTTTGGAGTTATAATTAAAATATGGAGTACCAATCGATAAAAAAAGAATTGTACCATTCTGATGATTGTGCAATATCTTTTCAATTTGATTCTGACCAAGATCTAATGTTTATTATAATTGTAACAGTGGATGGTCTTCCTTCTCATAAAACATCACTGAGAAAAGTATGCCGATGTTAAATAACATATTGGAAACCAATTGTAGACATTAGCTTGTGAAGAGGCTACATTTTTAAATACCATTGATAACCGTTTGTTGCACCGTTGTAGTGTAAGGAACGATTTAAAATCATAATAAATAATTGCCCGAAAATGTTCCCGAATTAATTCCATTTTTCTTTGTAAACCAGCTACTTAGACGCTTATAATTTTTGATCTATTTGAAGTGTAGTATTGTCGGGTAAACTACATTAGACAGACAAAATGTCAAACTTTAATCTCTAGTCAAAGTTGATTGTCATTTGTTTAGCAGAGCACTTGATTCTAAAAAGTTTCACACTGGTCTACGCATGCAATATCAGAAAATTTCAATTTAGGAACTATGATTTTGAGAAAACTACAAGTGCAGGCTTAATATGATGTGATTTTTAAAGTTATTTTCTAAACACCGGGATTAAGAAATAGAAAAGAAATTGTTGCTATCGTCTATTTCCTAGTATTACATAATTAGATCTTGCGCAACAGTTTCCAAAATGTGATTAAACTACCGCCACCTTATGAATGCAATATCAAATAGATACATTTGACTAAAACGTTATTGTAGCAAGTTGTCTGTTGACTTACGTCTGAGGAACAAAGTAGACGGATCAAATAAATACGCTACGTACTCAAGGAGATTTATCGGTCGTAACGACGCCGACGTCGCTGACGTCCCAACCTTACGAGTACTTTGATGCTGCCGAGCAGTCTGAATTGCGAAAGTGGCGTCAAATTTAGCCCAAATTCTGGATAGACGCCGCGATCTGTCGGACGCGCGCCGAGATTATTCAAGGAGACCGAGGCATCGACTACTAACCCAACGCGTCCTGCGTCGAATCCTACAAAGTCGGAGGCGTCGTCGAACTAGGAAGTGGTTTCTCGGCGTCGCAGATGGCGTCGTTGTCTACCGGGCGGCGCGCCGAGCGAATTCTATTTTGAATGCAGCTAATAAATTCTTCGAATTATTGTTTAACTGGCCGGCGCACACATGTGCGAATATAAAATGAATTCGTTCCCGTATTACGAATCGCTCGAGAATTTATTTGAAATTTTATTAAAGAAAAGGAAATGAACGTTGTACTAGGGAGTACTTCGAAATGTTATCGCAAATGAAACATATTAACAAATTAAATTAACAGGACAACAATAAATAATTATTTTTCCTAGAGTCTTCTAACGTAGACGAAGATTGCTCTTTATTATTTTTAGGCTGTCTTCAGAGTTTTGCATATTTAAGAGAAATAGGTATTTTTGTGGAAAAATTTTATATGTTAAAAAATTATCTTGAATGAGATGATAAGGATTCCATGAAATCAGTTGCAGAGAGGGCAACGTTTTTTTTTATAATACCTGTCAAATGTTTCAGAAGTTGGTGCCTGTTACCTGAATGTTAGGAAATCTCAAAAATTTCTGTTCTAAATTTAGTGAGAAAAGCAGGGTTCCAATAGAAACTTTAGAATTTTGACACTGACGGATATTGTAGAAAAAAAAAGCAAACAAACCACACTAGAGCTTGATAGGCAAAATAATTTTGTAAAAATGAAAATAAGAATAAAATTACAACTAAGCATAAAAAAATGTGAATTTTCAGTTGAAATAACGTCAGTGAGAAATTGCACCCTAATCTAGATTCTATAATATCACTAATTTAATGCTGTTGAGAGTTCTATTAATAAACTCGGAAACTGTATTTTCGGTCGATTTTAAATAATTTTTTGGTTTACCGCACGTAAGCTCTTTGTCAGTCGGTGATATACAGGGTCAACTGAACAAGTCATTTATAAAAATCTGTAATAATGCTTAGTAATAATAGATTATTTTTATGATTTTTTGATGATAATGGATAACTTCCTAAACCAATTAACTTTTAACGGATGACAGTTGCTTATAACCTAATGTGGTATAACGTATCTATTTCAAGACTTGCTTCGCAATATAAAAAAAGTCAAAGGCTACTCGATTCGCTTTTCAATTGAACTCTATTATATACATTATATATATATATTTTTTGTTGTTGATGGAATGCAGTATGATGAATGCAATTTAATATGATGGAATGCAATTTATTTGAATCTCAATATTATTTCTATAATTATATCAACTTAGTTACAGGGCATGTAATAAAAATTCTAAACTCATTTTGTCTTTTCAAACACGCATACACGCTCACTATAAATTAGTTGAAACGCCATATTATTTCAACACCCCTTCTCGATTCAACTATTTTATTTTACTGCAGACCTAGGCATTCAGTGAGTTCTAAAAATCGTTCTTTTGCTAAAGGTTTAGTTAATAAATCCGCCAACATTTCACTTGATGGACAGTAACGAACATCAATTACTTTATTTTCTTTCAAGACTCGGAGTTGATGATAACAAACATCGATGAGCTTAGTACGAGCTCCACTTCGATCTGATTCAATTAAACGAATGCATCCCTGATTATCTTCATAGAAAATAGTTGGCCCCTCAAGAAGCATATCCATATCTTTCAATAGTTGTCATACCCACAATTATTCTTTACTTGCATGTGATGCAGCTAGGTATTAAGCTTCTGTAGACGACATTGCCACAGAACTTTGCGGCTCGACCAAGTTATAATTCCATCACCAAACAGGAATTGCCGCTTGTTGATTTTCTGTCTGTCCTATCTGCGGCCCAGTCCTCATCTGTATAATATACAAGTTTTACATCTCCTTCCAAAGATAGTCGTAAATTCTCATTAAGAGTAGTTGCAAGAAGTTGCAGAATGCGTTTCACTGCCTTCCAATCTCTTTCCGTTGGATTCTCTACACTCTTCCACAAAAATCCCACAACTGCCATGATGTCAGGTCTAGATACAGTAGCAAGGTAAAGCAGGGATCCCATAACTTTTCTATATTGCGAATTATTTGGTAATTTCGGACTATTTTCTATCTTCTTTGATAGAAATCCAGTTTCCATAGGAGTTGATGCTGGCCTTGGCTCCAGCATACCACATTTTTCAAGTATTCTCGCTATCTTCGTCTTCTGACTAAGAAGATAAGACCCGTCTGCTTCGCGTTTCACTTCAATTCCAAAATAATGTGCGACATTTCCCATATCCACAGTTGCCGCTTTCTTTCTGGAAATTTAAGCATCTCACTGCAAGAGTTCGGTTCTTTAGTGAAACCTTCGTTAATTTTCTAAATTAATCTTTTCGGTTGTACTCCTTTGTTTTTACGATTTGAAATGCGTCTCTTAGGAACAGCAGATAAATTTTGTATAGAAACTTCGCAATATTCATCTTCAGAAACGTTGTTTTGAATTTCTTCATCCATTTCATCATCCTCAACCCCTTCTTGCTCTGTAATCTGTTGAGTATCTGGCTGTCTGATGTCGTTCGTTTTCGATTATTCGCACTGAACGACTAATCCAGATTCGATTCGTATTTGGATTTAATATTCGATAACCCTTGCTGTTTTCGGCAAATCCAACAAGTAAACCTTCTTCAGCTTTATCGTCCCACTTTCTTCGTCTTTGTTTGAAAATAAAAGCGTAGACTTTCAATCCAAAAATTCGTACATGACTCAAATCCGGCTTCTCACCTGTAAATAACTCCAGCAGAGTCTTCTTTATTACACGACTGAGAGTGCGATTCTGCAAATATGTCGCATACAGGACAGCTTCTCCCCAAAAACGGTTGTCCAATCCAGCATCTAATAACATATATTTTGCAGATTCTGTCAAAGTCCGGTTTTTCCGCTCTGCCACACCGTTTTGCTGTGGAGTGTAAGGCACCGTAAGTTAATGTTGGATTCCTTCCTTTCGCAGAAAATCCTCTAATTCACGTGAAACATATTCTTTTCCATTATCTGTGCGTAAGGTCACTGGTTTCCTGCCAAATCTATTTGACACTGCAGAAACATATTACTTCACGACAGCTGGCACTTCATCCTTTGTTCGGATCAGCCTTACTACTGTAAAATAATAATAATAATGAATGAAATAAATAAAATAATAATAATAATCATCAATGAATGTTAATGTATACCTGTTTCCACTGTTTGCATTGGACCACATAAATCAGAATGGATAAGTTTCATCGGCTCCTTTTCTCTATGACCACTTTCTGAAAATTTTCTTTGAGCTAATTTTCCTTTAATGCAGAGCTCGCAGACAATGTCTTTCGAAAATGAAATAACTTTAATCCCAGTAGCCTGGTCTTCCTTGATCAAACGCTGAATTCCAGATGGATGTTTGTGACCTAAGCGGCGATGCTAGTGATAAAGACTTGCTGATGCACTTGTCATTTGAGCCGATTCATGAGATTCAATAATTTCAAGCCCGAACAAATTTCCAACGTTGTGTACTCTTGCAACAATACGTTGACCTTGGTAGATAGTACATGTATCACCTTCAAACAATATCCGATGCCCACATCTAGTTATCTTTTGCACTGACAGCAATCTATCATCAAGTTGTGGAACATAAAGTACATTTTTCAACTCTATTTATTGAACTTGGTCATTAGGAAGTTTACATTTTAGCCAATCTGCAAGAAACACCGAAGTATCCGTATTGTGCAGAACTGAGAAAAATGATCTGTCATTTGTTATGTGATTTGACGCGCCGGAGTCTATACACCATCCTCCAAAATGTACAATCTGTGTTTCGCCACATACTTTAAAGGTTACGTGTCCATTAACAGAATTCTCTTTTATTGCCACAGAGGATTTGACTGACTTTGTGCTCGTTGGTTTTTGGAGTGTTCTTTTAAAAAAGAAAAAAATTGCTTTCAAATGACCTGGCTTTTTACAAAAGAAACAAACTCGCGTCTCTTTGTTTTTCTCAACTTTTTCAATTCTTCTTCCCTTCCCGCTCCTTCCAGGACCACCTTTTTGGCTGAAACTGCTCTTGCGGTATGTACAAGACGACGATTGCAGCGCCAACTCGGAATTATTTTTGCTTAGTTCATCTGCCTCTATTCTTTTTTGATATTCATCCATCATTTTGCCGATTACATATTCTACTGTCAAGTCAGCTTCATCTCTACCCTCAAGCGCTGTAACTAGTCCAGAATAAGATTCTGGCAAACTTATAAGTAGAATCGCAACACCTTCCTCATCTTTAAGTGGCTTTCCTGATCCTCGAAATAAACTCACCATCTCCATGATCGCATCAATATGATCACTCATTGACCCATTGTGGTAATGAATACCGTACAGCTTCCTTCGTAAATACAGACGACTGCCAAATGTAGAAAGTTCATATTTCTTTTTCAGTGCCTCCCATATTTCATGAGCTTCGTCGAGATGTGCAAAATTAATCAATTGATTCTCTTCAACGTTCAGCGTGATTTATGCCATAGCTTTATTGTTCCGTTTTTGCCAGTCAGCATTTACTACTTTCGGCTTTGGCTCACTTACGACGTTCCACAAATCATCACGAATCAAAACTGCTCGCAGCTTCGTCTTCCAGGAAACATAATTTCCGCCGTTTAAAAGGGGAATGTTTATTTTGACACTTTCCTGAGTAAAATTTTTGTACGTCACGATATGATTGTCGAATCTCAATATTTAAACTTTCGAATAGTTTTCAATGTTACTTGCTGGGCCCATAACCTGATGGAATACAGTATGATGAATGCAATTTAATATGATGGAATGCAATTTATTTCAATCTCAATATTATTTCTATAATTATATCAACTTAGTTGCAGGGCATGTAATAAAAATTCTAAACTCATTTTGTCTTTTCAAACACACATACACACGCACTATAAATTAGTTGAAACAGTTGTGCATTGGCGATGATTTTAGAGAGAACCTTGTAAAGTAGTGATTTTGTGTTTCCATAGCTGATTTGCGTTGGGCTGTATTTTTAAAATTTTGCGAAATAGTTTCTAGGATATTTTTTTATTATACAAGGTGAGTACCTAAAGGCTGTTTCTGTGGTTGCGCATTTATAGAACCAGATTGAGAATAACCTGATATACATTCTTTTAATTTTATTTGTATTTTCAAATGTTCAGGTTTGTGTAATTGGCAGATTTTCAAACTGCCGTTACTCATTTTTTTAATGCAACGACCCGTGTCTTTCTTCACGAATAGAGAGTGTTCTTTTTCTTCTTCAATTCTTTTATAGGTTTCCTAATTGTCTCTTAGTTATTACAAACTGTCAATAGCCAGTAATTCTCTGTGAAATATTCTAATCAATGAAAAAGAAATCGAAGAAGGAGCGCTTAGTGGCATCCTGTATTATAATTGTTTCTGTTGGTTTTTTTTCTATTCAAGTAATAACGCTGCTGGAAAATATGTAGATCAGAGACTCTGTAAAATAGATGTAAATTACGATGTGTCGCTGTTTGAAAGCTTCTTCAGGATAGTAAATTTAGTATTCATCCTGAAAAAGCTCTCAAACTTATAGCGAATTGTTGACATTTATATCAGTTTTACAGAGTGCCTGATCAATTATAATTTATAATAATTTTCAACGAACAAGAGAGATTCTTCAACTTCGTAAAAAACAATAAAACAATGAGATATTATTAGTAAAGGAGTAAGTGATTAACCGATTTTATTTTTAGCTATGTTATTACAAAAACCGGTGAATAAGTAAATAATTATAATTTCAATGTGAAATTCATTAGTAGCACACATATTTTCTCTTTTTTTTTCTCTGATATATACTAATTTACGCTGCCGGAATTTCTATTAGAAGGACCGAGAGCACGGTAAAATATGCAACCACTCTGGTCCGCAAAATAAAATGCCAACGTGTGAAGTATTTAAATTATTTGCGGAGTTTCTGGGCCTAGGGAAATTTTAAATGGAAATTGAAGGTTTTGCTGTTGTTTCACTTTTGTTGTTGCTAATGGGTTCGTAAATTTCTAACAAAAAAATTACAGTCATGACTGAATTACCAAAGTTTATTTTGGTGAATTAGCATTGTTTTAAATTTCGTGAAATAAATGTTCGCTTTCTATTTATTATTATTACTATTTTCTTTTTGATTAGAGGATTATCTAACAGACTAACTTGCAGTTTAAAAATTATTAATTAATGTATTTTATTTATATTTGAGAAATTATAAATAAAATTTGTTGATAAAAATTGATGATTTAATGTCTATTTTTTTTATTAAACATGTAGATATATATCAAATTAAAGTAACGTTACAACAGAAGAACTAAAATTTAATAAACAAAAGTCCTGTAAAAAGAAAGACAATGAGCAGCGGTAAATGTAATAAAAAGTTCTCTTGTCTACTGTTTTTTTAATAAGAAAATATTAATTACCGATATCCATCTTACATAAAGCAACCGTAGCCTAGTTTGTAATTAGTATGAAACGAAACAGAAGATACTCCACGCCGAGGGATTACATATTTTATTTAATACAGGCGGATCAAGCGAGACGTATGTGCCTTTGTGTGCTTTTGGATTTAGATGATTACGTCTTGTCTTTGCAAAGCTTTAATTAAAAAAGTAAAAATTCTACAAATATGTATGCTTTTACTAATTGGGCGTATTATGTAACTTATTAATAGGCTATTAAAATTTAAGCACACGTAAAAATTGATTGTGATTAGCTGTTACTACGGTAAGAAAATTTAACAACCCTTTAAATTTAACGTCTTTGATGCAGAATATGCCCTAAAACCTAATAATGCCATATCTCAAAAATATTATTTACTTAGTGTATACAAGATGTAAATGAAATATGGAGCAGAAAGTGTAAGGCGTCTAATCTTTGGGTTGCGCATACAAGGAGAATTTTAGTTAGAAACCTTATCTGCTGCTTCTTCTTTAAACAGGAAGCAATTTAAGAATTTTAAATCGGACAACACTGTTACTTTCATTTGTAAATTGCATCTTTCACGAGACTTAATTGACGATGCTGTAACATCGATACTACGAAAGCAAAACTGACATGATGGCCAAAGCTTGTCAAACTTGGCCCACTTCAATTATTGATTATTTAATTTGTGCTAGTTGATAGTTAAGGAGTTATTAATGAAATACATATCATTGATATACCCTCTAAGTATATGCACTTAAAATAATTCTAATGTTATATTGTTTGATGCAGAATATAAAACCTGTCTTAAATTTTAATAACTACTTAACTATGTAGAATATGGGCATATTGGATACTCTGGATAATGGCAATTTAAAATCAGTTTCTGCACGGAGAAAACGAGAGCAGTTTTCTTTGAAATATCACCAAACAAAGTGAATACGAAAATAAATGACGATACTCTTCCTGTCCAGGGAAAAGGTATTAACTTGTTTGGTTCATAAGGTAGAATCAAGGACACAATGGAAAATGATGAAGAATCTATGAACATATAATGCAATAAATAAGTTAATGATTGCCAAAATGATCGCAGATTTTAAAATTATTATTGATGAATTGCTTTCAATAAAATTATTATTTGTTGGAAGTTGTACTTCATTTTAATTTTATCTATAAATTGCTAATGCTATTTCTGTTAATAATATAATTTTTCTAAATATTTGTGTTGCTTAACTTTGTGATTTTGAATAGCGAAACTCTAAACAAACCTATGTCGCAATAAATGTAAGTTGTTAATTTTATTACCGATGTGTTGTCTTTAGACTTATTTTCCGCTTAACATGAAGCGCCGGCGCCGATTAGTCATTCAATATAAATTACGTGTTCCTGAACATGTGTTGGCATGAGTCAGGAAGAAATGAGAGTGAATAGTTGGAAAAATTAAAAGAAGAAGTAAATAAATATAAAATAAATCGGTACTAAGCATTGAAATGTGAATAAAAAAAAATTAAATTGGTAATTTAAAACAAATTAATTCGTAAAATTATAAAAGCCGTTTGAGGAACACTTCACAAAAATAGGCAAAAAATTATATTTATAAAAGAGAAAAAATCAAAATTGCTGATTGAAAGTAGAAAGAAAAAACACAAAACAATAAAAATATTCAACTATCAAATTAGAAATAAATACTTAATCCTAGAATCTACGTACAATTACGGGTGTAAGGAACTATTTGGAGGAGTTGAGTTGACTTCTTTTTCATATTTCTTTTCGCCTTTTTCTGTCCGGAGGGTGGTTTCTTTTGTTGCTTTCCACTTCCTTTCTCTTCGCGTCAATGCATTTCTCTCTTCTTCTATCCACAATCTTTTTGGATCTCCTTTTTGTTTTTGTTTCATCAGTTTTGGCTTTAAATACCTGCGTAACCATATCATATAACAGATATAACCATATCATCGGTATAACATAATTCTGTTATCTCAACTTTCTTCATCTTCCAATATCCTACTCATATCCTTTATAGCTTTATGGGGCATCATATTTCTCATCTCCTTTACTTTATTCTTCCATAGTTTTTTATCTTTTCGTATAACTTTGTATTCCTCTTACTAGTTCCTCTGTTTTAGCAACATGCTTGAAGATAAGGAAATCTTCTTCGGAACTTACAAAATAGAAAATAGTATTAGCAAAATGATACTTCAAACTTGGGGAATTATTTCAAATAGTATATTGTGTTGTAAAGGAAAATAATTTTTTTTATTAGCGTTTTGCTAATTTTAATTGCAGTTCAAATTGATAGTACTAAGTACAAACTGATAGATAGTATTTTACTAAATAATTTTTATGAAAGCTATTGAAATATGGATTCGCAATTATAATGAATAGCTTACAGCGTTATTCAATAGTGAAATTAATGTGCTGCTACTATAATTTAACAGGTGAATGAGTACCTCAATTTCTGCGAAATGAAACCATTATTCTTTTTTATTTCACTGTTCGCTTTCATTCAGAATTACGTTTTAAATTAATACTTGACAAAGGAAAGTGTTTCTACTTATATGAAGGTAGATAAGACATATCGTATTCGAATTTATTCTTGGAATATCGTCACACGCATTGTTAGTTTTTCTTACCATTGTAAAACCGGATCGCTTATGTTTTTCTCCGAATTCGCACGCATATGCGTAATTGTTAACGACGGGCGATTTTTTTTTTCAAATTTGTTTATTACCGAATCCCACGAATAAACCGTGAAGCGCAACAAAAACAAACAGATACGAGTGAAAGAAAAGCGGACGCATGCGTAAAGGATATCTGAAAGATTTATGGGAAACTATCTGTTGCATTGCCGCAAACAATTTATTTTTGAGCGGCTGTTTCAAACAACGCGATTAAACTCTCCGATTCATCGCTTTTGGTTTTATTAACATCCGCCGGTTTTACGCGTTTACGTGGAATTGTTGACAGCGACTTTTCTATACTGGGTGATTCCAAATAAAGTGAAGAAACATGGTCACTCATTTATTT
The DNA here is from genome assembly GCA_039766575.1 of Serrognathus titanus. NCBI lineage: Eukaryota > Metazoa > Arthropoda > Insecta > Coleoptera > Lucanidae > Serrognathus > Serrognathus titanus. The sequence goes on along the minus strand of CM077912.1, from coordinate 29,751,274 downwards.
CGATATCTTTCCCCACATTATCATTTGTAATTCTCTCTCGTTGTAGGTATCTTTTAATGGTCAAATAATAATAAGTGTTTCGCCGTACTTATTCTTCACAGGCATGTTTGAAGATAATGATATCTATCACCGTGTCTTTTAGATAATAATTTATTAAACAGCCTTTATAAGTGATTGCCTTAAAAGTTTAAGAAATCATATTTAATGGAACAATTTAATGATATCCGGTAATTATTACACCAGGCAGAAATGAAGATATTTAATGTCGATTGAAATAAAACAGGAACAACTAAGAGTTATTATTTCTCCATTGATTTGGAAAATTTGACACTCTGTTCCAAACTATTCGGAAACACTCTGTATATCATAAACTGTAGAATCCTTTAAGATCGCAGGGAAATTCGAGCCAGCCAATCGGCTAATGATGTCGGTGACGGCGGAGGACTTTATAATCGCAGTAAATCCTAAGTGTGTCCATAAACGCCGCGTTATATTTAAAGCAGATTTAGATTAACGTTATTGTCAGTTGCGTCACTGCTGCGGCCGTAATTTATCGGGCATGTGATAGAAAGCTTTCAAATTTATGTCGACTGCTCTAAAGTTAAACCGCCTTTAATCCGAAATAGCCAACCGTTATGCTCGTTTTTGTAAAACTTGCACGGCCTCATCGGCCATGGCACACATCTGACTCTGTATTTCTTCTAAGAAAAAACAGGTTTCTTCTTTCTACTAATTATTAAACTACATTCAACCAGCTCAAGATACTTTTTGCTGTCCCATGTTACTGAAATTGTTTGCATAATGTTTACTGGAAACAACAATGTTTTTCAAACTCATTCTACTTGCTTTCGTTAACTCATTGGATATACGTATTATTGATCATCGTTGCCTTTTCATCTTTTATTTGCCTTATAGTTCTTTGCACTTTCTTTCTCCTTCTAGTTATTTCTAAATCTGCTTTTTTTATATATGCAAGATGATTCTTAATTATTCCAATAAGATGAAATCAATAAGAGGATTGAATTGCGATACTCTGAATTGAGTTTAAGAGGATACAGTTTAAACTTAATTTGGACTAATAAGAAGTACAAAGCAATTAACTTAACACCTGTAGTAAAATAAAGGAAACAAGAAAAAAGTTGTCAATTGTTTGCTTATTTAATAATTATAATGAGCAAGGAAATGTATCGAAGAGTTTTCTTTTTAGTAGGTTTTATATATCTAAAACGAGTTTGTATATTTTCAGTCTGCTTTTATGCTCGTAATAAATGTCATCCTGAAAATTTATGCTTTAGATCTATGAATAGGAATATGAATTTTTATATTTAAAATGTAGAATATAGTTTTAGATAAATCACCTATTAATTTTCTTAGCAAGAAAGAAATACTACCACTCAGATTATCGTCTCTTTTTGTGTGTGGTGTGCCTTTACCATACCATAATCAATGTTTTTGCATTGTATGATGGTGTCATTTAAAAATATTAAAGAAAAAATTGAAAGGAGACGAGCAGTTACATTAATTATTTATATGTATTTTCGTGGTATCATTTTAATTTTTTATTTTTCATTTGCGTCTTACAATTAGTCATAATTTAAAATAATAGAGCTTATTTACAACTTAAGTTTCAAGGCCATTACTAATAAATAAATGTAAATGATCGAATTTTGAGTTTAAGACATGTGAACGCGTCATAGTTTTCTGTTTTTTTTTTGTCAAAAAGTTCTAAATTTCTCTCACTTTTACTATATCACTTCGATATATTACATTTATAAACTATTCTGTCTGTCTTTCATAGAGTACTTTACAATTTTCACGATACTCTTTTACGTATTGATTGACGATGTAAATAAAAAAAATTGAGAAATTTTTAATCAGAAAATAAAACAAATATTTCCGAATTAAAAAATACTAAAGTTCGAATAAATATTTTTAAATTTCTATCATTACTACTAGAAGGTTGTAGCATTTCTTCACACACGAAACTGTTGTATACATATACACGTTTGAACGAATAAATAATTTTCAAGTTTATATCACACGCAACTGTAGCTAAAGAGAACTTTTCAGTACGATACATATGAACTTTTAACTTCTGGAAAACTTTCCAAAACCTATATTCCAGACAACCAGGTTTTGTCTTTGCCTTGTGTTGTCAAAACATTTCTTTTCTTGGTTTCTACTTCTTTGTTATATTTATACATACTCTCTGCTACACGGTTTCTCTACCAAGGTTTTCCATTCGAGACCTTGATATTGTTTATAAATAAAATCTCTGCTAAGCCGTAGTAGATTTGTTTTTACATTAGGCACATTTAATTTTATTATTAAATGCGAAGAAATTTTGATTAAGTTCCCTTAAAATGTCATTCACAAATTTGAGCGAATTTTAAAATTTACTATTTTGATATTTTTATATAAAAAACTAAGGTATTCACTTAGGAAGGTTTTTACTTAGTTTGTTTCAAGTAATTCATGGTAATTGAGACATTTATGCGCAAAAATAGATGGTAATATACCAAATAATTAGATAATGATACAGATTGCGGTATAAAAGTAATTTGAGCATTGTTTATACAAATGGATAAACTTAACAGAATTCTTTTAGAATTCTGCATATTGAAGTTTGCTGAAAGCTTTAAGTTTAAATTAAAGATAGCACTTAGCACAATTTATATTACTTATTGAACTTGAAATTTACTTAAAGAACTTTATATAAAACTAATGTATTTTGCTTCACTTTATTATTTCGAAAAGTACTTGAAATTGAAGCTAAACAGTCAAAATTGTGAATTACGTTTTGTCATAAGTGGGATACGCTCTGAATATTTAAATTTACTATTGAATATCATCTCATCGCCGTCAGTCGCTTTAAAACGTGAAACACACACAGGTTAATTTCGAAGAGAAACCAGATGATTCGCGAAATAATGCTAAGCAAATGCGTGGCTCATTATAAAAATATATTCGTTCTATTTATAATCCGGAGTAACCTTCTTTTGTATTGGCCATCTTTACAGGCGCGTTGCGGCAAAGCGATATGTCGCAGAAAGATTACAAAAAAGCACCAATAAGTCGCAACCAAATGCAAAATTTTGTTCTTCAGGTGGCGGCCTGAAATTATATCTCGTATTTATAATATGTATTTTGCTAACTCTGTCTCGCCTGTTGAGTGTCTCTTGCCAAATAGGATATTTTTGTTTCCAAGTGCCCGCTTACTGGCTCTATCGTGCCAGTGGTGTAGTGGTCAGCGAAGTGGACTAAATACTAATCGCGCCAAATTTTCGACCGCAACAAGAGTTACTTTGGCAAAAAGAAATATGGCCACGACGCATTTAAATTCGACCACTCTTTTACTATTCTCGCAAAATTAAAAAAAGTAACCGCGACAAAAAAAAACTAAATTAATCGAAAAGTGCAAAATGTCCGACGTATGTTGATTAAACGAAAAAAATGCAGCAAAACCTAAAACTAGTTTTAATTCTTTTAAGAGTGTGAAATCGGTTTAAATTAAGTGCCGGCTGTAATCGTTCCGTAGTCGTTCTTAATTGTTCGGCCGTCGTAATAAAATTTTATTTAAAAATCTGCCTCTGTGATGAAACGTTTCGCATTTCTCCAAACCTACGCGAGATTTATCGTGTTGTTTGCCAAGAAAGCAGACCGTTCAATTTTAGATTGGTTTCTCTGTGCACCGATCGCCGGCAAAAAGTAAACACAAACCAAAGCGAAATCAATGTGCACGCCAAGCCGCGATAAAACCTTCACCCTCGTCCTTGTTCTTTTTTTATCCCTGAATTTGGCAGAATATGGCAGAGAGAGTGATAAGAAGACGTGGAAGTCGTCTGGCGAGGAGTGCATCCGCCGAAAGTGCTGAAAGCTCATCCGAATTAATCATGGGCAAATCTACGAAGGTGAAAAAACTGAAGAAGCCAAAGGAACGATGGCTTTTGACAAGAAAAACATGGAGGTATATGACGGATGCCGGGAAAAAATTGATACCAGACGGCGCGCAAAATCGACCTGAAGACATCCCGAAAATCGAGGCGTACTTCCAAGAGGTGTGCAAGCGTGAGCCAAAATTTTTACTTTGGAGGAAAAACTCATATCCAGGTGCGTTGGGTTTTCGCAAGAAACGGCGTGAAAGAATCAAAGGCGGAAGTTGCCGGAAAGCGGGATCAGCAGACGAAGTCGATATCATTAAACCAGAACGACCCAAGGATTTAGCGATACCGTCGATTTCCGGAGGAAGATTCGACATACAAAAAATGAAATACGACTTCTTGAATAAACCTCACTCACCTACAAGTCCAAGGTCGATTTTAAAAGAAACTCCTGAGAAATCACCAAATGAAATAGAAGAAGAAAAGCAATTAGTAAGTATGCTAGAACAATACTTGCAAAACACGACGTCGAACCCATCTTCTACTCCTAAGACTGACATAAATTATCAAGAACTCCTAGATAAATTGCAGAGACATTTAACACTTACGCCAAGGAGTGAGCGGTCAACACCAACTACGCCTCTTAGGACCGAAAGAGTTCATTTTGAAGGCGATCACGTGCAGAAATCTCTTTCGGAGACTCTCAGTCGACATTTTAGCCAATACCCCAACAGAGATAAAGTAATTTCTGATTTGCTCACTGATCGTAAAGCTTTGGAAAAACTGTATTTTGAATTAAGAAAAGCCAAGGGCTTTCGTGGTCGCGTAAACGAGAGATACTCAGGGCAAAATCAATCTTGGAGTCCTTCCTTGTTACGCAAATATGCCACCCCGGCAGATCAAGAGGGTTCCAATAGTAAACTCACAGCACCTCCGCCCCTAATCGAAATCCAGAGTGCCACAATTGAAATCGTATATAGATCTTGTGGCATCCAGACATTACCAATATCGGAAGTTGACTTAATTAAGATTGAAGAAGAATATAAGAAAGTTCTGGCTGAACGAGAGGAAGAAGCAAACGATCTACACAAGCATGCACATAGGAGGAGGAGTAGCGTGGATAATGATGATATTTCCCAGTCGGTGAGTGACACTATCAAACGTTACCTGCGGATGGCGCGTAAGAAGAGCGTCGATTCCGACAAAGTGGATCGCTTCAAACGGGTAAATTATGACAGAAATCTAAGGAATATTAAGGCGAAAGGTGAAATAACGAAGCCAGGTGATGACGATGGTCTAAACAAGGGCTGCCAAACAAATGAAGATTGGATCTTGATTTACAGAGATCTAAAATTCGATGAGATCTCCGACACCGGCGAGGTCGCGTTTTCAGATCCGGAAAGCCGCGTTTCGAGTGCGCGAAGTAGCATCGATATCGGTGTGGTCGAGGAGAAAGCCTCTCCTACAACCTCTGGACTTATTTCCACAGGCCAATCTTTCCTTTCCCATCTCCTACACGGTAAACACAGTCATGATAAGTCTGGTGGTTCTTCAGCTACTGCGACAACCGGAAATATGCAAAAGTCGAAGTCATCTTCGAGCGTCATGCCACATGGCAAGCAGAGGCTCACCAAGAAGATATTCAAGTCGAGGTCGAAGAGCCAAACTAGACCTTCGGTTACTACCTCAAACTGGACACCTCAGGTATGTTTTTTTAGTACAATTTTCTTTACTAGCTTTAAAGTATATGTAACTTTCGATTTACTCCGTAAGTTATTCTTGGAGAAAACGTCTTAAAACAATTAAAGCAAATCGTATTTGTATGCATAATCTAAATTCGTCTGAAAAGGTGTAGCTAAGAAAAATAAACGCTTGTCTTAAACGCAGTGCTGACATAATACTTCCTAATTTCACTGTTTTCAGAAGCAAATAATAAATGAAAAAACGCAATGCTTTTTTACACTTTGATTATTATGAGTACCTACTGCAATACAATACATTCTGCTTAACCATTTTTGCTTCATTTATCCTGGTTACGAAATTAATAGGTCATTTAATAGTTTGTTTGTTTATGTTTGCATGATTCAAGCATGGATCTATTTTCTACAGTTAGTTTTATCAAAAGTCCAAAGGATGTGTAATACAAATAAATAAAATTGATTGTAATTGTTCCTAAATATGTGGTACAAGATTAAAAACTTAAATTTTCTTTGATGCAACTTCCGACAAAAATTATTAGTTATTTTTTCTTGTACATGTATTTTAACGTGTCATATTTCGACATATTGGAATACTGAATTGAGTTTTAATTTTTTCAATTATTACTTTAGAATCTGTTCTCTTTAACAATGATTCTTTTATTTTTATATTTTTATAGTTTGTTCTTAAACTAAGAGGGCTAACTGTATATTATGTAGCCTCTTGTAGGCAAATTGACACTGTAAAACTGTGTCTCTGAATTTGGCCTCTTCCAAGTTTGTAAATTTTCCGAATAACCATTTCTAGCAACATATTTGTTTATTCTTATAATTAAGCTGTGGACCTGGGAAGTCATATGTATTATGTAGATTGTCAGTATTTGCAAACATGTTCGTGTGATTGTACATAAAAAGACGACGTTCCCAGTACTCTTTTACATGATATTCAGATGATAAGCAGTGATTTTAACTTTATATTTTATTTTTTGGCAATCTTGGTTTTCAGCTAACGTCGAGTGTTGATTGTTCATGTATTTAATTACACTGTTTATTGAACTATAAATACAATTACTTTTCAACAATACTGATAAAAAATCAGTAATGTTTCACGTTCAAATATGTGGGAGGAACTTAATATTGGTCACTAAAGAAGGAAACAAACGAGGAGACAAATTGATGCAGCTGGTACTTCTTCGAATATCTGACAGCACTTAAATGTGTTGAATTGGAGAGCTATTTTAGAATGCAGATTCATCGATGGCGGAAATACTTTTGAAAATTGTCGAAATATGTAGGAATGAATGCAATCAATTTCTGCAAACATTACAATACAGAGTGATTCACGGAACACGTTTATTAGAAGTTTTGGGCACTTGCCTTCTTTATTTTTCTCTGAAAATTTGCATTTTTCCACAGCCGCTAGTGCACGTTTTAACGAAAATATTTTAAATGTACTTTAACTTCCGGTTGAACCGGAAATCGCTGTCAACTTCATTATTTTAAATAGAATCATATACTTTTTCTTGTAAATTTAGAATCTACAGTAAATTTTAAATAGAAAATTATAGAGAATCTATATACCCAATTTCTATCGTTTTTGAAATATTTTTAATTTTGTAATTTTTTGTGCTTTTTAGTACTCTTTCATTTTTAAACTCATATTTTTTATTTCATAAAAATATGGAAGATCTAATCTACGCTTTTTCAAAGTGGAACCTTTAAGTAATGTGGTGATGTTTAGAAAGTGTCCTAAAATCTTACAGTGTTGTCGGCAGATGGCGTTTGGTTAAGCTAACTTCAAGTTATCAAAACTTTATTTGTTTTAAATGGAACAGCCTGTATATTTTTACTCTATCAGATAGAGAATTTAATTGTGCGTTGAATTGTATTAGCTTATCTGATACGTGATACTAATTTTCAGGGAAAAATAATGTGGCTAAAGTTCTAATGGACGGCTTCCGTGAATCACCTTGTAAAACTGTAGTTGTTACTCGTAAAAATGAAAAACAATAATGAGTTGATGCTGTTCATGTCTGTAAGTATCGTAAAATCAGTGAGCTTGTAAATCTATTATTATAAAAATTAATAAATTTGAAAGTTCTTGGTAAGGTATGATTTCTCTTAAGTTTTTAAAATTACTCATAAGACTCTGAGGTATTATCTATTATCTATCTTACGAAGAACTTCCAAAATTTCTAATAATTGAGTTACAGACCTTACGATCCTTACAGATTTGAGTAGAATGAACCTATAAAACGGAGAAAAATATATAAATGTTTAAGTGGAGCTAATTATGAATACATATTTTAAAACATTATTCGTTTATACTTATTAATCTTACTTGAATTCACATAAAATAAGTCTATTCTTTCAAATTTGCATGAAAAGTAAATATTATTAAGTTTAAGTGTGTGACATTAGAATTTAAAGCGAACTAAATGCAGACGTGACCAGTCTCCGTATAATCAAACTCTAAGCATTCTGATTTTTCAAAATAGAAAAGGACAAAAACTGCTTATATAACTATTACACAAGGAATGTAATGTAACCAAAACTACTATTTTATAAAAATCCTAATGTTAAAACAACAAATTTCTTATTAAAATATCATTAAAAAAGGTTGGCGTCAAATATTGAACAAGTTCTGCGTTATCTTTATAAAAAAAAAATTGTTGCGAATCGGTTTTGATAACCCTCGAGCATCCTCTGTTGTGTCAAAAAATGATCGCTAGATGTCGCGATTCAAACTATTGGTTATCTTTATAAAAATTAATTAAAATTGTGTAACTGGCAATATAGAAAGTATTAGGAAAGAGTTTATATATGTATTTCAGCCTTATTGGGCCTCATCAGAACTCTGTACCTTAAAAAATTTGGTTTATTAAAAAATTAGAAAAACTTACCCCTTTTTTGAATTTCTAAAATCCCAAAACACAAGAACGGGAATTAATGATAAAAATATGAAAATCTTTTGCAAATTATACAAGGAAGTGATTGCATTCTCTAGTAAAATCACAAAAGTGACATTTTTAAAATATTTGTTAAAATATTAATTTTCATCTGGCAAGAAATCTTGATGTTATCTTTATAGTTTATAACTGGAGAAAATATGAGATATCTTTTGAAATTTGTATGTCACAAATGAGATGCTCCGGGAAAATAAAGGCAAAGAAAGTAGCAAAAGTGTAATGTAAAACAAAAGGTGTACATAGAAATAAAAAATTTTAAATTAATCATTTTATGTTTTGCTTTTTAAAGTAAGTTTAAAATGAATGTATGCATATTTGTTTTTAAAAATTCGACGAAACGAAAATATATATTTATACATGTGTAAACTGTAGCCCTCCTCGATTTTTAGACGTAATTTTAGGATAAAAACGTATCTACTCAAAAATTAAAGAAAATAAAAATGGTCATATGTACGAGGGGGTACAGATTTGACCTGAATTTTCTTATGCAGCGATAACAATAATAGCACAAAGTTAATGAAACAAAGTTTATTTTCCCAAATAATTTTTTTCCTTAATATAAACTTATCCCAACTATCAGGCAACTTGCAAATACCGACATAGAAAAATTATTTTGGTTGTCTGTAGAGCCAATTTTGGACCGCTTCTATTACTCCCTCATTCGACTTGCTTCCCAAGTACTTGTTAAGAGACTTGAACAGTTGGTAGCCGCAGGGCGACAATCAAGGCTATAAGCTCGGTGAGGTAATATTTCCCATCCTAATTTCTCCAGAAATTCTTGAGTTATGCGAACAATAGGTGGATGGGTGTATAATGCTTTACTTAACAATCTTAACTTTCTAACTCTTAGAAGAAATTGACTGTAATACTCTGTACTTATAATCTTTCAGTCAAGAAGTGCAGGTCAAATCTATACTCCACTCGTATATTAGTCGACTTTTATGTATTCGCTCACGTCAATAAATTTCATTTAAGTGCTTAATTTATTATGTAATTATGTAAAATTGATTGTGTTTTCATTACTTACTCTTCTATAAAGTACATACATTAAACATTATATGTACATACAGGTGTCATTGCAACACCCTTCGAAAAATATAAAATAAAATTTTGGGCTTTATTTAAGTAAAGCAGGAGAAACTAAAATTCACAGCGAATTTTACGGAATATCTAAACTGTAATAAAAAATTGACCAAAAGCAAAATTATTGTCTTTCAATTTTTTAAAATAAAACTTGGTTTTACTATTGTAACGAGTCCAGAAAATGTGGAGAGGACTGTTTAATGCAAACATTGCGAGTTTTGGTTTAGTAATTTAAGTTTTAATGTATTGGTTAGTATTGGTGTTCCATTGCAAATAACCGAATTGTTTTACAATTCTTGAAAAGAGCTTAATGCACATTCGATATTTAAAATTCGTGAATGTTTTGAAAGGATTAGATGTTTTAAAGTACTTTTTTTACATTTCAACTTAGAATTATTTAAAATAATCTTCAGGAAATCGGTTTAGATCGTTTTTCGCACAAAATATAAAATAACTCGAAAAACACGAAAATAAGTTAATTTGCTGCTTTGTCAACTTCATTAGCTCTTCGAGTATTATCCAAGTATGCATTGAAATGTATAGTGTTTAGTTTAAAAAGACATATGATTGGTGTGCAAAGAAAAAGTATAGAAACAGCCTGTATAATTAAACATAATTTTAAGTGCATCTAAGCAACTTTTATTATACACATAAAAAGCCTTTCTCATTCTTTCTCGAAACTTTGGGGCTCCTATACATTTACGAATAATAGAAATATAATGAAGTAAATATTGCGCAAAATAGGAACTTCCCCATGCTCTCTGAGTGCACTTTTGAAAATGCCTCATAAACTTTATGTAATATTTAATATTTACTTAACTAAAATAAATTGTTGCTATTAAAGAACAACCAAACAAAATCGCACTCAAGTGGAAAAGCAAAACAAATTATAAGCATGTATGTTATGACCAGAGGGTATACATTCACAAAAGTTGTAGGTGGAAATGCAATTAATATTACTAATTATGTTTCCAGGATTTAATTTATGCACAACTTTGTCTGGATTTAACTGAAACTGTGTGTTATACATATTTGATTATGTATTTTTTATTGTGTGCCAAGAGAAACTTATTCAAAACTTTTACTACATTAACAACTTCATTATCTATCTCCAATTCTGCATTAATAATCTCAGCTGGAGAACTTCAGTATTTCACGAGAGGAATTTAAAGTTGACTTATAAAATAATTTTTTAATGAGTAGATATTAATTGGACATATTTGCAGACATTTTTGAGGGGGTTTATTTTTTAAAATTCAATTTGTGCTTCCTTCAATATGAATTTTGGAGATATCTCTTGCAAAATAAATCAATTAAACAAGTTTTCCAAACACAAATACGTAAAAGAAATAAAAATTATGCTAACTCGGTACGATTCTATTGCATCGCAGGCAGTTATCGCAATGTCAATGTTAATATTTACGCTAACGTTAAAATCACGTGACCCAATGCGCTACTTGATATAACGGACAAGTATCATACGTAGGTACAAAACTTGGTTATTTGAGACAATGGAAGATTTTGTAGAATTAATGACGTTGAGGTGAAAGATTAGACAATGCGCTACTAAATCTGTAATAAGAAAATCTAAAAGAAGAAGCAGAGCCGTACAGAAAGTTGAACTTGGAAGCTATTTCCTTCACTTTGTAAAGTATATTGTTTATTACTTTTATCTACAATGGTTTTATGGATATTGGACCATCTAGAGTTGTCTTCAAAGGGATTTTTCCCTAAAACGAGGAAGAAGTCAAGTAGTTATATATAACATACACATTTTATCTATTAATCAAGTAGTTTTAAATTAACATATATTCTTAAAATCAACTACTTAAAGTTATTTTAAAAAATTTAACGGAACCCGATAAATTTTATCGTTGCGTAGTTAGGAAGTTTTGCAATACGTTCTGTTAAAATTTGATTTCTGATTGGCTAAATTCGTAAGGTTGCTAAGCAAAATAGCCTTTCATGTAATGACATTTCTGTCATAAAGTATTGCAAAAACTCCCATTTCCTGAGCATGGGCGTCAACTACAAACAAAGTTTAACGTTTGTGTTAACATTACCGTGAGATGAGTGATAACGTCCTATTAACAAAAAATAAGCAGGTACGTTTGTTACACATTTGGAAGGGTGACATCTAGTATATTTATAAACCATAAGGCGGCTCTGTGGTCGAAATTCTTATACCGAAAGATAGAAAAGGATTTATAGATTATGTATGCATAAAAAATCTGCTTCTACGACAGCCCTTGACTATTTCGAAACTGTCAAAAATGTCTCTTGAATATATTTGACAGTTTCGAACAAGTTTGGAAGTGTGATGGAACAAAACTAATGTTAATGTAATATTAGACTAACTTTACAAAACACATACAGTTATTTATATGAATGCAGATAACAAAAGCTTCGAGAAAAATCTGGGAAATTGTTACATCATGATAGACTATGAATATCATAGAAAGGAAATTAGAAAAGTTTCCGTGGACGCTGTCCATCTTCATGAGGCTTCCATAGTACGCGACAGTAATTTCTTTTCTTGCAAAGATGCGTCTTTCGTTACAGAAGGTAGGGCTGAACTTTTGTGTTGCTACTGTTGATCATACTATTTCGCAAAATGTTAGAAATTTTTGAAATTTTCGAAAGTTTTATGAATTTATGACATTTGCATGAAACTTTAATAAATAACATCTCAAATTTTGCGCTTTATTTTAAATTTCGCTTTCATATGATGATATATTAAAATCGCTGTTTATAGTAATAGTTATTGTTGGGATAAATACCTTTCATACAAATTCCATCGTGGAAAACGATATACTGTCGCTACAACATTGTTGGAATCTCAAAATCGCATATTCAGATAGCTAATTGTATCAGCATTATATTGATAGGAACCATAACTGTTAAAAATAAATATAGTGTGGATAAAAAATCTGGAACACCTTAAATATTATCTAAAATCACTCGGGCATGACGATTTTTATCATATTTTGGAGTGTTCATTTATTTGCACAGTCTCGTACGGTTGGGGTACAAAAATAATTTCAATATTTTTAAATAGAAACCCTCATTTTTTACAATTTCAAAAAGGGTATGTATATACGTATATTTACATAAGAATTTTATAGGGTCATATTTTTTTTAAATAAAATAAATAATATTTCAAAAGAAAAAAATCTAAACGAAACCAAATAGATGATAAATACTAAATGCAGTTCAACGCTCCTTATCAGGAAAAGTGAGAAATTTTCCACTGCCTCTTAAAAGATAAAATTAATTATTAAAGATAAATACGATGCAAGTGCACTCTTAATGAAATATTGGATCAATTAACAATGTTCAAAATGCATTCGTTTCACAGCTAGATCACTGTCTAATAGGGCATGAGAAACAATGTTTCATTTAAAATAAGTAATTTCATAAAATTTTAGGTAAACAGCATCTTCTTTTGAATTTTTAAATTGCGTTTATTTAAAAAAAATATCTTAAGTGTTTATGTAGACATACGTAAGAACATATGCTCTTTTAGAATTCGTAATAAAAAATGGGATTTAAAAAAATCAAAATTATTTTTGTACCTCGACGGTACAAAGACAAATTTTATAAACATTTCTTTCTTCGCATCTTCATTCTTTTTCTTGCTCTATTGTTTTGTTCATTAGTATCATCAATACCAGTGTCAGATTCTACTGTCGATACTGTCTCTAGTGTAGTTACTAAACGAACGGTACTGTTCAGTCAATACCTCGAACCGACAGCCGCAATATTCAACTCGATGTCACATGTCAACAAAAAAGGAAAAAAAAATGAAATATTTGTGAAATTTATGAAAGTTTCAGAAATATTTGAAATTTTTCGAAAATTTCATAAATTTCAAATACTTGTGAAATTTATAAAAAGCTTTTTGAAATTCAACATTTTCAATATAATTTTGAAATTTTTAAAACTGTCAACACTCATCACTAGTAGCGAGTGCTAACAATTACGTTAGGTAAATTGTTGCTTATATTCTATCGCCTATAGCGTTCTCCCACAGTACAGTATTAAATACTATGAAACGAGGAATTTCCTTTTCTATAAAATTTTATCTGTTAAGATTAGGGAAAATGTTCAATTTCCGAAAACAAAATTGAATAAAAAAGGAACTGTACACAGAGAAAAAACAATGGTGTTTGTTAACACAATTGTAGACTTTGTGTCTACAAATTGTGCCTGAAATGAAGACAGGAATAATAATTGTGAAACGTTTACATGCGATTGTAGAGTAATATTTGTGGTAAAATAATACATTTTATTGAAGAAATCATTCAACACATTTATTTATGAACGTGTAATCCTAAAGTATGTAAATTACATTTGTATATACACTGTAAACGTGTTCTACATTATATGTTGATTTGAATTCGATTTTATGTAGAAATAGTTCGTTTTATTTGGGAAAAAATTGTAGTAATATTTGTAGTAAAATATTACACTTGATTGGGGAAATCGTTTAACCCATATTTTTATGAACATGTTATCGTTAAGTGTAAATTAAATTTGTATAATAAATGTAAACGTATTCTATATATTTATGTTGATTTACATTCTATTTTATGTACAATTAGTTCCTTTTATTTGCAGTCTTTTTATTGATATACAGGGTGAGTGGGGAGGAACGTGTCAAACGTCAGGAATGTATTGTACACGTAAAAATAAGTACAAAGAACTCTAGTGTTATGCGATTTTCTTTGGTTTTCAAAAATTACAAAACGCCATTACAAAATTTTCTACTGAAGATTGTTTAAATCATGGCGTGCTTGTAACAAGTTTTCAAAGATACCGCCAGCAACTTCTAAACATTTTCTGCTTCGCCTGTGAAGAGCGCCCGTTCAAGAATATCGGCAACGATTTCCAAATCAGATAATTCCGAGTAAGAGGGTATTGAAAAACAACCGTTGTATTTTTGAAAAAAAGCACACCATGATTAAAATAATGTTCGGTAGAAAATTTTGTAATGGCGCCATAATTTGAAAACAAAAGAAAATCGTCTAAGAACATTTGAGTTTTTTACTTATTTTTACGTGTACAACGTTCCTGAAGTTTGGCCCGTTCCTCCCCACTCACCCTGTATATACAAATCACACATTTTGGGTTAATAATCGCTAAAATTTTGTTACTGGTTGATCGATAAGTTTTGGCCTGGATCTTGTGTAGGTAAAAAATAATAATAATAAGTAACAATGTGTATAATTCACAGCAATAGTATACATATAATCACAAAAGTTGATTGTAACATTAATATGGCTTTCAAATATACTTGAATACTGAAGTATCTAAAAATTTCATTTTAATGAAGGAGATATATGTATTCACATGTCAGTAAATTTAACACAAAATTTAATAAGTACTTCAGATATTTCATAGAATACATAAAAATTTTAAATCTAGTAAATAAACAAATATATACTCTTTTTCCGGAAAAATATTGTAAAAATATCAAACGATGTATTACATAGAATTCAAATTTCTCAGAACATTTAAAACAATTCATTTTTTATCAGCATTTACTGTAAACTCTAAACGTAGCCAATCACTCCATTGACTTCAAGTCACAAATTAATGAAGATATAGAAGAATTATATTTGTCAGTTTTGGTCTTTATGTTGTATACCCCTTGTCGAATAAATGTCCATACAGCTTCTGCCTCCGGAGGGTACGATGCATTTAAAGCATGATAGACTTTAAAACAGACATCGATACATTTGAGTGGAGTTTCTATTTTATATTTGGTCTCATTCACCGTGACATAACAAGCTTTAATATCGTTCACGGCTCCTACAATTATTGGCAGTGGTTGTGCAGTTAATTTATATCTGGCGTACTTTTCCTTTCTTCTCTGTAGTGCTGGATTCAAGTCAGCGACACTCTAAAACAAAAAATAAACTAGAAATATTTAATCAAAAATAAACATTTTTTGAAATTTAGGATACAGATTGTATCAAGTATTTTATGTGTATTTTATATTTCATGAGTGCTACTTGTCATACATCATTCTAAAAAACAATATTGATGACATTTACTTAGAAGACATTCTCTTTAGTTCTCTGTTGTAATACTAATAATATAGGTACCTTCAAAAAATGGCAAATATTTTTGATTTTGTCTACTATTTATTTCTATAAATTTAAAGAGAATATGTTTTCCAGTAAATTCGTATAATACTTACATCTAATTGCAGAAGAAATCCACTTGTAACTTCAGCCTTAGAAGGCCTCCAAGCACAACCGACCTTTTTAGACTTTAGTACATTCTGGTGCACAATTAACGGTAATAGTATTAGTGCAAATGTATCCAAGATTGCTGTAATAAAAATATGTATATTAATTACCAACTACATTGTTACAAATATATCACACCATTATCACAGGCATTAATATCTCCAAAATCTTCTTCAAATTTCAATAAAATTTCTTTAATATATGTGTCTCTCTTACGTTTCGCAATTAGAATAATATTTTTGCTTATTTTGTGCCACCTTGTTAACAGATGTCTTTCTTGCTCTGGATACAAAGAAGAAAAGTCGCTTTCAAGCTGTAAGGAAAATTTAGTTTCAAATTTTTATTAATATGTGATATTTAAACTCACAAGAATATAACCTAACGGTTGTTGTAGACATCGATACGATTTAAAATAACTGTCGATTGTACCAGCATTAAGCTTGTCTGTTCTTACTTTTCTGGTGGACTGCCAATAATCTTGAACCTGGACGAACGGTTCCACACAATTTTCTAGCTATAATAATTTATCGTTTATTACTTCAAGGGCTTCATCATCATGATCACTTTCTAATAATAAATCAAATTTATAATTTTACGCTCCAAATAAATAAATGTCTTATTATGTTACAACACAATTCAATGTACTACTTAAAACGGTAAGTATTAAATCATTTTCTAGTGACAAAATCGTTCTTAATTTTAGTTTACTTTTTTTAAGAAAACATTCATTTTTAAAATCCTTATTTTGATGTTTAGGTTTATTTCACAATGGACGCATACACGTGTGAACGACATGAGCGTCTGAAACATGGTACCCAAGTTTTGTCATATATGTAAAACGAAAAGAATTTACCTGAATGAACAGATTCTTCAGTACTTGTTCCTGTAGTTAAAATACCAGTTTTTTTATATATTTTTCTTATGTGGGTATAGGTGCTCCACAACTTTCCTCTGGCGGCAACAGGAATTCCGTTTGCACTTTTTGCATAAGGGACATAGTAAATTTCTGGACTTTCATGGATAAATATATTATTTATTTGTTCTGCAATTTCTATAAACCGTTTACTGGTTATCCTATAATGACAAGAAATGTATGTTAATTTGTCTAGTATAAATGCGTACAAACTTCATTTCACCTTTTATTAACAGTTCCTGTCAATTCATTTTTTATTATTAACTTGCACAGTTGGGACCGCATAAAGCTTTTATTTGTTCCATAACTAGCGTATATTAACTTTCCTTCTTCTGTAGAATCTAACAGTTTTTTTATGTCAGACTCACATTCTCGAATGGCGTACGAAACGCCTATTGTTGCTTTTTGAGAATATATGTGTTTAGGCACAAGAGATTCATTTGAAAAATCAGTGTCAAATGAAGTATCCGAGGAATCATTTACTGTTAATGTATCACTTGATGAAATAGGAAGTCCCACAGAATCATTAACGGCCTGACAACAAGAATTAATATAAATTTTATGCAGATAATAAAACAACTGGAACGATATAACTTAATATACTCCCAAAATTTATTTTAAATGTGAATTTGTCACACACTATAATAAAAACAGTAATAAACGAGATAAAAAAAACATGCAATTATATAATTCATGTTTAAACTTGAATTCTATTATTACACTAACAGATTTTTTTAATTTGCTATGCCGGTATATTGCCAGTTGCTCTCAACCAATATCCAGTTGCTCTCAACCAATCCTGCGTTTACTTTATTACCCCGACTACGGACAGTCTTTTCACTCGGTGACTTAAAGACCATGTGAAAATTTCCGCCGTTGTCAAGGAAATAATGTTAACGCAAGACCTTTGGAAATTGTAAGCGAGATGTAAAATAAGTAAAACATCGTGAGTGAGAATGACGTGATTACACTCTCCAGGTACATTCGGCGTAGAATTTTCGAACGCACCTAATGCTGTAGTAATCTGAGCGTTCCGTCTTCCATACCATAAAAAATTTATTTGGACATTTGGGTGTCGTGAAATTCCGTGGACATGGTTTAGCCACAGTTTCCTGGATTCAAAATAAGACGATAGAACCCAACATATCTATATCCAAAAGTGCTTCGTTGAGCCAGTATTCTGCTTCAAATTCTTGAAAGAGAAAGTAATTTTTCTAATAACAAGAAAACACGAACTAATTTGGATGATATTTAGTATGAGGGCCCGCGGGAAGGCAAGGCACCTTTCCACATGGTTTTCGTAATTTGAAGTGAACGCTAATGTGCAAAACAATGTCACCACAACACAGATTTTGCAATAATTTTTTTGAGGTTAAGAAAATAACTACAATTAATAAGTATTTAGAAAGGAGCATTAGAAAACTTTTTCGTGTCTTTGTAATTGTTGATAATTCTTATAGTTTAGTCTTATTCGAAAAAGTAGGAAATACATGAAGAACAAATGCCTCTTACATGAATAACTAGACTAAGAATCATTCCTTAGTAAACTTTTCTGTCTTTGCAAATTTTGATATCCGTTATAGTTTAGTCAAAAAACATAAGTGTTTAAACGGCTGCAAAGTGTTTTTTTGATAAAACCATAACAGATATCAAAATTTCCAAAGACAGAAAAGTTTACTAAGGAATGATTCTTAGTTTAGTTATTCATGTAAGAGGCATTTGTTTTTCATGTTTTTCTTAATTTCTCTAATCAGCACTTAAATGTTCCTATTTTGTGACTAAACTGTAAGAGTTATCAACAATTACAAAGACATGAAAAAGTTGTTAAATTAATGATCCTTTTTAAATACTTATTAATTATAGTTATTTTCTTAACCTCAAAAAAGTTATTTCAAAATTTATGTTGTGGTTACCCTGTTTTTCTTACTAGCTGTTTACTTCAAATTACTAAAACCATCTGGAAATATGCCCTCATATCAAATATCATCCAAATTGGTTTAAGCGTTCTATTGTAATTAAAAAAAATACTTTCTTTTTCAAGAATTTTGAAGCAAAATACTGACTTAACGAAGCACTTTTGGATATAGATATGTTGGATTCAATTGTCTTATTGTGAGCCCAGGAATTTGTAGTTAAACCATGTCCACGGAATTTAGCGATGGCCTGTATATGATAATGTATAATATTTACCTGTTGAAACTCGGAAAAACGCTTTTCAAATCTTTTTCGTATTCCAAGTGAAGGTATCAGCTCCTTAATGTCATTTGAGTTTAGTTCTTTAAAAACTCCTTCATCAATTGCATTATCTTAAACCAATTAAAAGATTTAAATGATTCAATATTAACAAATATATACAACGTGCAATTTAAATTACTTGTAGACGAAAAACATTACTTTGAAGGTACTTGAAAATAATATGAAATAGAGAATACGTCTCTAAAGTAGCAGAATATATTTTTGTTGCATCCTGTATTGTTGAAACTTCGATACCAGTTTGTTATGTAAATAATGTCGCGTAGAAAACTATTTATTACACATCTTTTTTACACCACGTAATATATTATTTTTACGAAACCATCTTAAGAGACAGCAACGCCAACCCAACTAAAGGGTAAAAAGTATAAGTGTTTTGTTTTTTTGGACATATTGCACGAAACATTTTTTCACTTGCACTGTTAAGAAAAATTTCAGGTGACAATATTTTTAACCAATTTAATAAACTTGAGAATATTCAAACAACAAACAATACTTCTCGCCCATATTTAAAACAAGTTTTGAATTTATTACATTTTTTACATTTATGACAAATTACGCATTAATTACGCGTAATTTACCGTAACGTAGAAAATGATTTTTTACGCGTAACTTCCCAACCCTGTACTACGCATTATCAAAGTTGCGCATTACCTACCTAACCAACACGATCTTAAAACCGTACGTAACTGAACTGAAATACATACGTTTATATAATGTACTTAGAATACTTACCTTCAAAAATAGTTTCAAGATTGCTGAATCCCCATTCTATTAACTTGGTTTTTACAAATTCATCCATATTTGTTGTAGATAAATGCAAACGCAGAAAACCAAAATCGCACCCAAAGTCTAAAGCCGATTGACGAAGACTGAAATTACAAGTTCGTTCTTGTTTGCAATTACCTTAGCGCGTATTTTTTTCCGCTACGTATAGGCACATCGAATTGATGCATTTATATTTATATGAGCGAGTGTAAAGCATAGAGCTGACGTGGCGCAAAATTTTCCCCGAATCCTGGCAACAACGGGCTAGCCGCTACACAATGTGCGCATTAAAAGCTAATAAAAACGATGCAAAAAAATTAGGTGATTCGTACCCCACTTTCATCCCATACAAACAGTTTGAATTAAAACGTTAACCCTTGACACATTCAATAGTAATTTTTTCTTGCGGGTTAGTAATTTCGATATTTTGAAAATATAGAAAATGTTTTCACGCAATATTGATATATTTTTCCTTCCATTGTAGAATTTTATACAATAAAGTATGCAAATTTTCTCTTCATATCTGTAGGAATTTATTGTAGTACAAAAGTCTATTGGCTGTTTACTTCTTTACTCCAAAATTGAGTAATAATTTTACTACAAACATATGTAAATATTTATCAAGCACAGGAGGAAATAAATCTAAATTTTTTGAAAAAATTTCTACAATTGTGTTAAAAATATCCACAACACTTTTTACATATAATTGTAGAAAATTTCACTTTGTCATTTCTCTCTGTGTACCTTCATAAAATTTGCATACGTTTTAAATTGCGATGAAAACTTCAGCGTACCGCCGCAATAAGGAAGTTTGAATTAAAACGAGGAAGTCGAGATATTTATGGTACAGCTGGAAGTTATTTTTGAAATTAAAATTAATTCTGGTTAAGTGTATCAAATTTTCAAGGTTTTGCTAATAATGGCAACTTAGGACTACATTCAGCAAAGTAATTTTATTAGTAATATAAACATCAGCAAGAAAGAAATGTAGGGAAAGCAATATGTAATTATTTATACAAGAAAAAGAAAAGTTGGTTCTTTAAAATAGTTGCGATACTAATTTAATAATTGTATGTGAATCAATTCTCAGGAAACGCTCTCTTAGTTGTTACTTACAAAGTTGTTAGTGCATTTCGCTCGACTTATCCTGTAAATACTATTATCTAATATTATTTTGTTAAAATTGGCAATCTTTTTTTATTCACTATTATTGTTCGTTGACACAAATCAATCCCTTACATTAAAAATAGAGTAGGTTCCAAAAATTGACAGATGTATAGGAGCTTCTGAAGATAGAATAGATAGAATACCAAGGAAAGAATTTATTGTTATTCTGTAATATATGTATTTATCTCCTCTACACTACATTAAGTTTTGAGTAAATAAAGTTAAAATGTGTACCTTATGTTTGTTATGTCGCTTCCAGACATGTGCGCAAATTCGCAAACTCACAAGTCTTGGAGGGCAATTTTGTACAAACGTTTGCGCACAGGTGTAGGACCGACGACTTTATGTATGTGTTACAAACACACTTATTAATTAACAATAAAGACACTAATGACTAAACTGTACACATATCCGTCTAACAGTTCTAAAATATTCAATGTAACTACATAAAATACCCAGGTTTGTCCAAAAGTTGGTAGAACAACATGAAGATTATCGTATATCGTGACACTAAGAACTATACTGTCCTGCTAAACGCAAAGGGAGTATCTGCATTTTTCAGAATTTAAATTTTTAAGTTTAATATAATGCCATCTTCATTAAAAAACTGACAACTATAAACATAATCTTATGTAATCTTTTGCAGCCTAGGTATGGGTAAACTGGCCTAGCATAAGGTAAAGAAAGCGCAGTAGAATCTAGGTATTGAAGTCCCATTTTTAAAAGAAAACGTAGATACCCTTTCCGCTTAGTGGAGCACTATAGAACTTAGCAGCTGCACTGTTTTGTTAAGATTGAGGAAAAAGATGAAGAAACCAAATAGCCACATTGTAAAAGTTTGCAAAACACTATCGTAGATAGATTAGACTAGATAGAGAAAGAATAGAAGAAATAAAATAATCAAATAAATCGGTTGTTAGTCAAAGCAATATGTAAATTTACTTTTTCTTAGTTTTTACGCTCTCCTGAAAATAATAATAGAAACAAAAAAATAAAGTGAGTCTTATTTCGAGTTCAGTTATAAGCTGAAAACAAATAGTGTTGTCGATTCATCTTGATAGAACGCTCTCCATCTCCTGTTATTTCAACAAGTTAAGAATAATGTGAGAGTGCTTTGGACTAGTAAATCTAAAACGCTAAAAGGTTTTCTGATTTTACCTGAAAAATGTGATTGCAGTAGCTTGACTGAACAAAACTAATACTCCAACTTGTTGAGTTCGGGACGCGTGCGAGAGAGAAAAGTGGTTTTTCGGTCTAGGTATTTATGATGTCTGAGAAGTAATATTTAGCCGGAGCCAAAAATTGTTTTATTATAAGCGTAAATATTTATACGAAAGCTCGACTTTTTCGTAAATATTTTAAGAATATTTAAATGAAATGAGCAGCTGTAGCTGGTTGAACGTAATAAATTTCTTATTACAAGACGTGGCTTAATTACGCGAACCAATGGCTCGTAGAGCCACACAAAAATATATATAACTGCCTTAGAATAATGCTGATGACGTTTTAGAAAACCGTATTATTGTGATAAAGTAATTAATCAACCGTGTGCACCAGTGATCAGACTTGATGGATGAATCAATTTCCAAAAGCGTCTGTCCTTGATATGAGGAAGTTGTTTTTAGAATTTGCAAAGAGTGCTGAAACACAGTTACTATAATATCTCAAGTATGGTAATGTAAAAATAAATTAAATAATAAAATTTAAGATTTTTTTTAGTTGTTATGAAATCTACCTTGCATAACAAATAAATCATTAATCGCATTCAAAATGCTTGCCTAAATGGACGATATTCGGAAAATCTGGTTGCCAAAATCTGATCGTCGGGCAATCGGATTGCTTTTATATCACTGCTATGTGCAGCGGCGATAAGATTGCCAATGATATTTTGATCGCCGGGCAATTTTTTCCATAAGCACTTGATGAGTCCTCGTTCATTCTGGCAATTTGCGGGCAATTTGTACTCTTTTAGATTTATACATGTAGGCGATTCTGAAAATAGATTGACAAAGAAAAAATGGCGAAAGAGTAGACTACAGAACGTGGAAAATTATATAAAAACTTTATTTTAGTTTTCCACAAAGAATTAATGAAAAATTAGATCAAAAACGACGATATGTCCCTGGTTACGAAACAGCAACAGATAAATGAAATAAATACAGTCCTGAAAGTGTCTTATAGTTTTATGATTATGGCGTGGCGTTAGACCTGAACTTGATCTTTAATGGAATTGAAGGTGATGAATTGAAATACTATCTACAACCAGAAAACAATTCAAATCTTCGTATTAAGAATTCCTAATATTTTCACTTGTTTTGTAAATAAAATTTATTCTCACATACAACGTGTTCGTCATAAAGATTTGGGCATTTTTATGGCCCAATATTAAGCCTTACCTTTCCCTTGCAATTTAATCAGACGGTTTACGTCGTTTATTCGGTTTATCATTGAATGATAATAGACTTTGCTATAAGTTATAACAAAGAAATGGCGATGATAACCAAAATTTAAAACATTATAATCACTAAACATATTCGCAGTTTGTTTAGTTTGTTAATTATTATAATTTCGTTTTGTGTGCGCCATTCAATGAGAAATAAATTGTATTATTTAAGACGAATCATTAACACAAATTTGTACAAAGTCTAACGAATTCAATATGTGCGTTCGGTTTGTTATTTTTTAAAGCGACGGAATTACCTGTCGTAAATTGTTGCTCGCTTCGATGTAAGTGTCTCACTTTTCTACACCTTTGAAAATGTAATTGATTTTAATCCCGAGTAGTTAATATACTTGTAGGCACATTCATCATCAGTTGTGCAAATGTGTGTTATTAGTTCACGATTAAGTTTTACGATTGAACGACTCTGATTCTTTACATATCATAAACAAAAAATACCAAGTGTGGCGAAGACGATTTTTTTAATGAACAGATGTCAAGTTGACTGTATCAAAACTTATATTGCGTTTATCAACTGATCCTCATTTTGCTCGCTCCATATTTCACTAACGATTTTAAAGTGGGGCACTTTTACAATATTCTCAGCTCAATGAATTATTGACGTTTCTTGTTTCATCTTGACCAATGCTACTGTTGTATTTAATCTTCTATTTTCCTGAACATTTATGTTTATTGTATCTATCGGTTTCCACCTCGACTATTTTCAGGAAGCTTGAAAATTTATATACAATGTGTCCTCGGATCGACTTGATAAGAGGAAAGACTTTTTTAATATCAATTTTACATTTATAAAAAATTCTGCTTCAAGAAACTTTACAATCAATGCTTAAATGTAAATTTTGAATCACAGCCTGTCTGTAAAACTCAAATTTCTTAATTTCATTTTGCAGGTATCAAACTAACACATAATATTATGGTCTTAAGTAAAATACTCCAATGATATTTATGTGATAATTGCCAACTGAGATTTGTTAGTTAAACTTTTCTGTTTTTCTGTGTAAAATATGCGAGTATCCTTGAACTGCTACGCATTCAATTGGAATTTTGTTATTGTTAGTGATTTTCTTAATTTGAAAGCTTTCGCAAAGTAAGTACTAACATAACACTAACAGTTGCCAGACGGTTTAACTTGCCTGATCATAGGCACGTATCTTATGGGGTCAGCGGACACATGGAAAACTCATTCTAATGCTAAAAGATTAAGATTTGATTGGAAACTTGACGGTCAAAATAATGTAAAATTAAAATGTTTTATAGGTTGTGAGGGAATTTCAGGTAACCTTCTTGCATATGCTAGCGACATAATAGGTATGAATCTTGCAAAAGCTATTAATAAATCCTTTGGAACTTTTCTTGCCTTTCTTAAACAAACCAAGTGCATACCTGTTTATGAAAATAAAGGTTCTGTTGAACATAAATAACTATCGTCCAATAAAACTACATCCTATCCTCTCCAAGGTATTTAAAAATCTTCCAATAATCTACCTAAATGTCAGCACCGTTCAATACTTTAGACCATCAAATTTTTCTATCTAACAATAAGTTGTATGATGTTGGTGTAAAAGGAGTTGCTTTAGACTTCTATGCTCTATATTTTAAGGAGTATTAAACATTGTATATTAAAAATATATTGTATGTTTTTTATTTAATAGAAGTTATCTTATGGATTAGAATTTTGGGGGAATCACCTAACGCTCGGCAAGTTTTTATCTCGCTAAAATGTATTCTAAGAACTATGTTACGTAAAAAGGTATTCTCAAAACATTGATGTTTTGTGAATCCCTATTCTTATCCAGGTATTTCATTTGAAGAGTATTAAAGATTAGTATATATCTACAAATATCCTGGTTTCGGCTACATGCGTCATTATTCGTCTACTGTTGTTTTTTACATGTTGTTTTTGTTTCTATTCTGAGGTTTTTATTACGCTATTATATTTTTATGGATCCAAATACTTAAGCAGCTTTCTAATATTCGTATCTACAATTTTCCGCTCATATCACAGTAATTGCAAATATTTGAGAGCATTACATTACTGATTATAAATGTTATAGTTTCTTGTAAAGATTATTATTGTTCTTATCAACTTCTAAATCATGTCAAATCTTTTCCTAGTTTTCAATTATAATAGTATATTGTAGTTAGCGAGTTATGCAATTATCCTAGGTAATAATAGCCATATAGATAATTACGATTTAAATAACAACGAAGTGGTAGTTTCTTGAGAAGCAAAATTTTTCATAAAGAATAATTGTTTTGCGAAAATTTATATTAAAAAAGTTTTTCGTCTTATCAAGTGGAGCCGCGGACACATTGTATAAATAAACAAGTCTCCTGAAAATAGTCAAGGCGGAAACCGATAGATACAATAAACGTAAATGTTTAGGAAAATAGAAAATTAAATACAACAGTAGCATTAGTCAAGACGAAACAAGAAACGCCAATAATTCGTTGAACTGAGAATATTCTAAAAGTGCCCCACTTTAAAATCGTTAGTGACTAATGTACAATTCTGACACTTTAACGTCACTTCTATCGACTATATTGCTTCTTATACTCTATGATGGCATAAAGAAAGTAAAATAACATTAAAACAAATACTTGTGATTTTTTAATACTAAGTCAAAATGCTAAAAATATCAATGTTTCTGGCGTCAGTTTTCAAAAATGTAACTATCAAACTAAAATGAAACATATCCACTAACATGCCCTACTCTGAATCTAAAAAGATCGTGAACGGATATTACATTATAGACAATGATGGTTACCATGAAATCGTAAATAAAGATTATTCACTGCCGGTAGTGAATTATGGATAGCATTATCCTTGACCAAACACATGAATAATTGACAGATTATTGAGTGGTCGTGGACAATAGTATATTACATATCGAGGTGGAAAGTGTTTCATTTCTGTCGAGAGATTAGGAAGTTAGCCTCGACACGAATTTATTTGTTAGCAAAAAGTGGCGTCGTTTTTCGCGAATTGTGAAAATCCAGGAAAAATGTTGGATAGTGATTGTGAAAATGAGTTTGCGTGCACCCCACCTGAGTTACGGGAGGCCGCAGAAAGAGTAAAAGAATGTTTGTTGCTCCAAAAAACTAAGGCAAGGTACGAAACGGCTTACAATGTTTTCAAGGGCTGGTGCAGTATAAAAGGCGTTCAAATTGTAGGATCGGAAACGGCTTTACTTGCTTACTTTAGCGAAATGGTTAAAATTAAGAAAGCCTTAACCTTATGGTTAATGTATTCGATGAATTAAAGAAGAAAGAATTGATATATCGAAATTTGGAAAACTCATAGCGTTTTTAAAAAGGCAGAACGTTGGATTCAAGGCAACAAAGTTAAGTGTTTTTACAGCGGAGAATATTGAAAATGGATGGAAATGGATCTAAGGATTTGATTGCGCAAAAGGTAATCTATAATATTTTAAAAATCTAGTTCTAAATTTTCTTCACATGTCTTTAGGTTGCTCTGATCATTGGCGTGTCAGGAGCCTGCAGGTCTGACAAACTCTACAAAATGAAAACGACAGATGTTAATTTTTTAGAACATTGAATTAGCCAATACAAAAACTTACCAGGCAAGGACATTTATGAACACCAATGAAAAATGGATTGAAACAATTAAAGAGTACACCGACCTTCGAAAAAATATTGAAAGTGACAAATTCTTTATGCAAATTAGATCAGGAATCAACCTTTTGGTCACAATAGCATCAGCCAGTTCCCTAAAAAAATTGCAACATTTTTAAAGATTTCTGATTTCTAACACTTTTACTGGACACTGCTTCAGAAGGACGGAGGAGATATCATGCAATTGGTTTGTGTCTAATCAAACCAAAACGGGGACTATGATATCAAATAATGTGACTATAGAAATTGCTGGACCAAGCTCGAGTAATTTATCTTTGGCTTCAACGTCATCAGCACATCAGGAAATCACCGTTTCTTCGCGAACAGGTCGACAGGGATTGCATTTTTCAGTTTCAACGTATACTGATTCAAATGTAACAATTAATTTTAATAAATAGTTCGATAAAAATTAGCACCTTTTTTCCTAACAAAAAATAAGAAGGAAATTCAATGTTGGTTTTTTATTTTCCACTCTAGGGCTTTACTTTCCACCCAAGTAGAAAGTGACAGTTAGTAATTGTCAATTTTCGAATTGACAAAGTGAAATAATGTCATTCATTACATATACGGTTCAAAATAAATTTAATTAATAATTAACATGCTGAGTTTATTTTAAGCTTTGTGATATTTTAATTGAATTTTACAGACATAAACACAGGTTTAGTTTGTTAAATTGTTTGAAACAAATACGGAAATATCACTTGTTTTTCACCGGAAAGAATGTCTGGAACTACAACGTACAAAAAAAAAATGTTTTGAAGAAAAGAAACTTGAAGTAAGAAAACAGACCAGAACATGCAAAAAGATTTGTCGTGTTTATGTGAGAATTACAATCGTTTAGACATGAATGTAATATCTATTTTTCGCCGTTCGAATACGTTCTCTTACCTAACGCCGGGAACGTTTTCTAGTGGAAGACACGCGGAAAAAATAGAACGGAACGTGCAAATAGGATTTGTTAGTGTTAAAGTGAGAATTTGAATTTTATTTCAGGCTCGCGTAAATAAATAAATAATTTGGAGATTTCGCCGCGGTGAAAATAAATTCGTTCGCGGCCAGGCTCTTCTCACTGAAGTCGTCAGGCTCCACATTTTTCTTTTAATTTATTGAGATAGTACAGCAACGGTTATTAATTTTTCAGCATCGTTTCCTCGGCAATAAACACGGCTATTAGCGTATTATATCTCCGTCGTATTTTAAAATGTTCACAAACGTAACGATGTAATTGCATGACAAATTGTTTGACGACAATTTTAATAAATATTATAAATAATCATTTGTTTTATTCAAACTAGAATGTAAAAATATATCGAATGTTTCACGGACACATAGAAGTAGCACAGAATTGAATATACACTCACCGATACAAAAAGCGACTCACTTTGAGGTTTGTGTAATTCATTGCGACAATACATTTTTTATATAATTTTCGACTGATAATTGTTATTTATAGTTTTCTTGGTTGATGTACATCAAATAAGGCCAAAAATAAATAAAACAAACGAGATTTTAATAAAAGTAATAGAAACTGCAAACTTGATGAAATTGTAACTTAAAAAAAATGCAAAATTTCAATCTTCCTAATTAATTAATATCGAGTATTGCCTCAGCGAGCCTGAATTACAGCCTGCATACGTTATGGCATCGACTCCACCAAGTGTCTAATCGCTAAATTGTCAAGTTGATCCCATTCTTGCTGAGACGCCATTGATAATTCTTCTAGGGTAGCTGGAGCGGGGATGTGTCCCAGACATGTTCGATGGGATTCATGTCGGGACTTCTCGAGGGCCACTGCATTCGATTAACACCAACAGCGTCAAAAAATTCATCAACAACTCTGGCGACATGTGGCCGTGCATTATCGTGCATCGCCACAAAATTGTCGCCAATAAAAGGGGCAAAGGGTATCACATGATCTTGAAGAATATTTTCAATGTACCTCTGAGCGTTAATAACTCCCCTATTTATTACAACAAGGTCTGTACGTGCGTTCGCAAAAATACCGCCCCACACCATAATCGAACCTCCGTTGAAAGATAAGTCTGGAAACAATATTACATTGAGAATACCGTTCGCCGGTCCTTCTCCACATTCTTCCACGACCATCTAGCGCTCGAAGGCAGAAGTGGGACTCATCAGTGAAGAATACTTGACTCCACTGCCCCATATTCTAATGAACATGTTCAGGAGCAAATGCAAGTCTGCTTACTCTATGCTGTGTGTTAAGCTCTGGGCCATGTGTAAGTCTACTTGCCATTAAATTAGCTTCATTAAAAGCGTCTTCTGATCGTTTTGTCACTTACATGCACATCTCGAACCTCTACAAGGCGATTTCTGACTTGAACAGCAGTCAAATTCCTGTTGCGAAGAATCGTTAGGGTAAGAAAATGGTCATCTCTAGCGCTTGTACATCTTTGACGACCTGTTCCAGGGCGTCGATTGTAAGATTTAGTTTCCAAGAATCGCCTCCACGTTCTGGAGACACATGATTGAGAAGTTCCAAGAACTTGTGCAACGTAACGTTGAGACCGACCATCCTGAATCAAGGCAATTACTCTTGCTGCGTCCACTGCATTAATAGCCATGAAAACAACTTATTAATGACAAAATGTAAACAAATGATTAAATTAAGTCCTTAGCAAACGTTTGGAAAGCAAAAAATCAACTGCAACACAATATTGACAATGGCGTAGATATTTTCAATAATTTATTTAAACCAGAGAATTTAGTTACCATGATGATCATGGCTTTCCCAATTATTGAATATATCCTATTCACCGATGAGCAGAAAAAAACTGACAAAAAGTGTCCTCAGATAATTAAAAAAGAAATAATAGTGAGTCGGTTTTTGTGCCGGTGAGTGTATTATAAAATATAGGATGTGTACCGCAAAAGTTTGCTTCCTCACTAGGCCAAGTGTGAATTTTATCTTGTTATGATCTCCTAAGGTGTTATAATCTGAGTCTACTATTCATTGTTTCAGTTAGATCTCCTGATATGATCATAACACAGCAATTAATTTTTTTCATGGCTCAGCATATAGTTTCCTGTATTCTTTCTACTATTGGGTCTTTGTGATTTATTTGGATCATCAAATGTAATAGTCATTTAGGTATAGATAACTTAACAGTCAATACGTTTAAAAAATTCTAAAGATCGTTTCTTAAAACTTTATCTGTAGATATAATCTGCATATCGTTGGTTTAATGATCAGAATTCGTAAATCCATTTGGGCAAATTTTACAGAAAAAAAACTCTTATTTGTAATAACAAAGACATTCGTTTAATGTTACTCGTTTTTTAAATTTTTTTGCGGAACATGAACTATTCTATCGAATTCGTTACGAAATTTTTCGCTACAAAATGTCAAAACCCAAAAATCGATTTCTTGGGAGTTACGAATTTTGATAATAAGGCCGACGAATGTACAATATGTTCCAGATAACTTTTCCAGTATGGGGATATGAATGTTACGAATTCGGTTAAGTCGGATGAATTATGTCTAAGTATTAGGATAGTTATAAACATAAACTATTTTTAAATTAAAAAAAAATCATGTGGTTCAGGTTTATAGCAAGAAAACAAAAATTTTCAAATGTCATTTATTTGTAATAACTAGGTATCGGAATATATGCAAAATGTTAAGTTTTCAATTTTAATGATTTCGTGAAATCTATATGCTCTCATATAAGCTCATCTTTTCAGTTTACGCTTTTTTTTTAGAAATTAAGGCTATTTTTATTATTAACAAGATATTATTATTTTTAATAATAATAAATTAATTATAAAATAATTTATAAAATTTTATGAGAAATTGAAATGAGAATATTAGAATAGGAACACCTGTTCCGTAAAAATGTCTTCAAATATGACGCAGAACATTTAAACACGTCTGTCTACATTTGTGTAATAGTATTGGCTTATTACTTGTTCAAATATATGAGCTCTTTCTTGAGGCAATTTCATATTTTTATGATTTATTCCGCTAACGTTTAAGCATACATTGATTTATTGCATATAAAATTCAATTTTAGCACATGTTAAACCTTTATGAATACTTCCTTATTTTTTTTTAGAATGCTCATTTTAAGATACTTTCATATTTTCAACACTCTGATTGGACTTCCATTCAGAAAATAATCGTTTCATCTACCTCATTTTTCCCGTAAATTTCTACATGCCGACGAGCTATTATTTTCGTTGAATTAAATCTCTTTACGCATCAAAAACAGGTGTGCTTGCAAAAATAGCACTTGTATTGCGTGTTTGTTTGCACAAAATGTTTGTATTCATTTCGATAATAATAAGCTTTATGTACTGGGATATATATTCTGTGAATTTAAAAAAATACGCCAGCACTACGTCCCAAAAGCGAAAGGTCACAGAATTTATGCCTCTTGTGTATATGCCAAGTTTTAATTTATTTTTGCTCCTTTTAATTAGCAAATTAAGTAAGACGTAAACTACGAAATTTATTCTTCTCGTACACGAGTTTCAAATTTTAAATTTTCCAAAAACGCCTTTATGCTTTTGTTCCTTAAACTTAAAAGCAATTCATATATTAATTTACTGTTAGATTATAATTTGTAACCTGTTGCATTGCACAAATTTAGTTAAATTAAATAAAATTGTAGTTTTTTTCAAATCTTCTTTTAATTAGGACTTATTATTATTATCTCTTTTATTTAATCTCTATATTGTACGTTGCCCTTAAAACGAAATTCATGCATAATGTCCTCTGTTGATTTTACTCATTTTCTTCAATTTTTAGCTATGTATTTCTTTACGTTTATATCAACAAGTAAAGTATAAAAATTAGGAGCTCAGAAAATCTACACGACTTCTGAGAACTATAGTAATACTTTTCACAGAAAAAGTTAGTGTCTTTTTGATATCAGATTTTCTCAGACATTCGTTCCGATACGTTTCATCATTAGCTTTTCTGCTCTGTATTAAAATCAATCGAAATTTGACCATCATACAGTCTACCGGATCATTTCTTAGCAGAAACTGTGAACTTTGGAATAATTTTAAATTCTACAACATATGGTGTGATTTGGAGCAATTAAAACATTGACGGATGAAGACATTTCAATTGAATCTATCGAGTCATTAGTAAAAGAAACATTGTCCTGTAGTTAGATTTCACAATCTCGACATAATACTGACAACTTTCTGCTTTGTGCGTAATCGAATATCAACCTTCTTTCCATTTCTGACCTATCTTCAGTTTCTCCGGACATTTTAAATTTTATATGAAGCTCTCTTACGTTGTTAGCGTTCTTTGTAACCAGGAAAGTCTAGATTTTATGTTCTAGTAAACTTGACCACGGGGTTGATTCATCAAATACAACCTTGGCCAAAAGTATTAGGCACCTAATTTTCTAATTTATTTCCTGCAACAATAAACGATAATTTAAATAATGCACAGTACTTTACAGTGGTTGTAAAACATATGACAGATGATAGTTCGCAATTGTGATTCCGCGAATAGGTAGTCAGTCTTGTATAAGCGCTTGTAGTAAGAACGATCTTTCCAGTATAATGTTTATTTCATTATAATTTTGAATATCGTCATTTTAGCTGTAAAAAAATGCCTAAAAAGAATGAATTTAGTGAACATTTACGTTTACGAATTCAGTTCTTGCACGAACAAGGCAACATAGAGACAGAAATAGCCAAAAGTATTAAACGTCTGCGTTGTGCGGTGGATTCTACCTTGAAACGTTACGCGGATACTGGATCATATGCGAACCGAACAAGAGCAGGTAGAAAACGGATAACTTCAGACCGTGAGGATCGCAATTTAATTCGAGAGTCACTCAAAAATCAAAAGAAAACTTCCTCCGAGCTCGCTGCCAGTTAATCCGAGGATATCGGGAGACCGATCAGTGCCAGAACGACCAGAAGAAGACTTAATGAAGCTGACTTGAAAGGCTGTAAAGCAAGAAAGAAGCATTGGCTTTCAGAAAAAAGTTTGGAGTGGGCTATAAAGTACTAACACTTTACAGAAAAGGATTGGGCAAATGTTGTGTGGTCCGACGAATCAAATTTTGAGGTAATATTTGCTTTACTTCACTTGTAATTCGTTAGCATCTTCTACACTTCGTTAGTAAAAAGTTACACGGTGTGTTTAAAGTCTACGTTTTTTTAATTAATTGTAAAGTATTTGGAACTCCTGGTGTAGCTTACGTGAGGCGGAGAATCGGTGAAGAATACCTTCCGCAATGCATGGTACCAACAGTGAAATACGGGGGAGGCAGTGTAATGATCTGGGGTTGTATGACAGCTGACAGTGGAGGCTGAATATTTGTTTATGAAGGTCGAATGAATTCTCATACTTACATAAACATATTGGAAACCACATTGCGGTAATCATTTTCCAAGATGTTTGGTGATACAAATATGGAAGAAGTGCTGTATCAACAAGATAATGCACCCCGCCATAAATCTGCAGTTACCATGAAGTGGTTTTAAGAAAACAATATTAACCTCCTGGATTGGCCTGCACAATCCCCAAAACTTAATCCCATAGAACATTTGTGGGGGATTCTAAAGTGTAACATTAGAAAGCATCCAATTACATCTAAAGCAATTTAAAAAAAAAAACGTGTTATTGAAAGATGGAATAGTATTAACGCAGAGGAATATCATAAACTTATAAGTACTCTGCCGATAAGAATAGCTGAAGCGATTAAGGCTAGAGGTGGCCCAACAAAGTACTAATTACTTTAATAAATTGTTATTATTTTGTATCTAGAAAATTTTATTTTACCCCACTCCAACAGATTTTCATGATATAGGAGTTAATATAAGGTTCCTAATACTTTTGGCCAAGGCT
The DNA here is from genome assembly GCA_039766575.1 of Serrognathus titanus. NCBI lineage: Eukaryota > Metazoa > Arthropoda > Insecta > Coleoptera > Lucanidae > Serrognathus > Serrognathus titanus. Next base: position 29,717,348 of record CM077912.1, on the reverse strand, counting down.
GTATATTTTCTTGCTGAAAATACTCAGAAATCAAGATAATTAGCACTCGCAAAAAATTAGCAATTTTTGATTATATTCTTCAATAATTTTTAACTTGTGTGATAATAGCAGATCTCTGCTACGAAAACAATAAGAATAAATGCAATTATCTAACTTTGATAGACGTTTCTTGTTTATATTTTACTTTCATGTCTTATAAAATGTCTTTTTTGGAACGTGCTTTAGCTCAATTTCCTACCCATTCTTTTCACGTTCTTTTCATTTCTCTTTTATTTGGGTTTACGTATTTGATAATACGTTCCTAATAACTTATGAATGATTCATTCAGTCACTTCGGAAATGTTTTAAAAATGATTCATTAATATTGAAAGGGAATGTTAATTCATGTATTGGATCTAAAGGATTGCATTTGGTATTATGGTTCTAGTTTCTTGGTTTTCTGTTTTTTTTTTTTGTTTTTTCTAGATTATAACATTTTTATAGTCTAATTGTTTTCCATGATCTATTCTAATTGCGTTTTGGAAAAGTAATTTAAACTGTGTACGAAGTAGAAAAAAAATATAATGGAATATTTCAGTTTTCTATTTATTTTGGTACTAATTGGCGTTAACTTCAATTTGATTTTCTTTTCAGGGATCTTGCGTTTGGAACAGCGTCAATGGCAAGCAAGTTGTCCTCAACGAAACGAACTTGTTGCAGCTCAGTGATATAGAAAGAAAGATTTTGCAAAAAGTGGCGTTGGCGAAAATTCAAGCACTGAACCTCGGAGTAACCGTTAAACCTCCAACAGGTAAAGTTTAATACTTTCTTATTTTAAAACTTTGTACCAACTAAAGATATTTATCTCCTGTTATTAAGCGCGTGCGTTCGATACCTTTGTGGCAAATACACACAATAGTTAAGGATTTCCTATCTTAAAGATTTCAAGCAATTTCAATAAAGCTTGAAGAGAAAAGTTGACCTATTTTTACAATGTTATCTTTTGTTGTTTGTTGTCTGTTCTCATCGTGCGCGGCGAAATGAGGTCACTGTATTTTTCGCACTGAAAATACCTGAGATATTCGCCCACGCCTCAAAGTACTGACCACGGAACAATTTATGCATTAGAAAATTAGAGTGCTAATTTAATAAGGTTTAAAAAACGCTATTTAATGGAGATGTGATAGTTTGTTCGCATTTTTTTTTAATATTGATAAAAACTTTGCAAAACACTTATAAGACATGTATCGATATTTTTCGAAATTTATTTTTACATTAGGCAATTATCGTTGGTTATTCTTCGGAAATTTGTAGGTAATGTTTAATGCGTTGAAAAATCAAGAAATTGATGTAGTATAAGATAAAGAAAAATGTTGCATTTTTTACTTGATTCGTTTTCACTTGATTTATTTGATCAGAAAACAGTGAAGTAAATGTTTGCATTCGTTCATTTATTACTGAGTTAATTTTCGAGATGATCCAAAAATAAAATGAATCGAACTTTGTGGACATTATATAAACTTATTTACCGAATTATTTTCTATTGTTTGAGTTGGGTTGGGTAAATTCCCTTAAATGCCTAAAAAATCAAGATATAACGAAGTGTACGACAGCATTTCGAAATAATAAATTCTTTATAGGCTTTCAGTAACTGGTAATTATTTTTGGAAAGTCTTCATAAATATAGTACATCTAGATAGTTTCTGGAAATTTTAGATTTCAGTGAATTAGCTCCCTTCGAAGCTTGTGATTTTATTGTAGATTACAGTAACGCTCTCAAATAACACAACAAAAAACAACATATAGATAAACATTGACAGTTTTAAACAAACAAAAAGATGAAGTATATATGTTAAACATAAAGAAAGAAAGCTCTGAAAAATTGCGTTCAGCACAGAAAACTAATAAAACTTTCCCAATTCGAAATGTAAATAAAAACATCTGCAGGAATAAAATAATAGCATCAGTTTTAGAGGATGAACCATCACTGCTGTTCAGGCTTCAGCTAATTTCATTTCCCATGCTCTAAACCTTGAGTATAATATTAAACATTAGACAGAAGTAAATAATTTAAACTGTTTTCTTTCAGTGAAATTGTTGTATTCACAAACAGAAACCTGTTTTTTCCGAAAAATCTAGGTGTAGGTTATAAAGGTGTCTCAATAAGAACTTGATTTTTGAATCGTGCGCCATTTCCGTCTGTCAAATATATAGGCAGTCATATTTGATCGCATTTATTTGAAAATGTTGACATTTACGAAAATGCTACGTTATACTTTAGAAGAACGTTTATTAATTGTAAAGACTCATTACAAAAGTGGAGACAATTTTGCGGTGACAATTTGTGAGCTACGTAATCATTTTGGTGTGCATAATTATCCGTTATGGCCCGTTATTGAAAATTTACTAAAGAAATTTGAAAGAACGTTTTCATTAAAAGACAAGAGAAGCCTTAAGCGTCAACATCGAAGAAGATCGGCTGAAAACGTCGTCGCCGTCAGTGTCACAGAACAACCTAACACTTCCATTCGGCATCGCGCCCAGGAATAAAACATCAATTTTTTTTTAACGGGAAATGGATGGCGCGACCTGCTACACTGCACGCGAAACAATGACATTATTGCAAACGAAGTCCCAGGTCTGTCGTTTCCCGTTTTGGAAATCAAAATTGGCCGCAAAGAAGTTGCGATTTAACCCTTTTGGACTTCCTCTGGGTTTTTTTTTAAATGAAAGTCTGTGCGAACCACCCTGAGACGATTCGACAACTCAAAGAAGAAATCAAAGGCAACATTTGCGAAATTCAGCCACTTTTACTCCAAAAGGTATTCCAAAATTTTGTCGAACAGCTACAGATCTAGCAGCGGAGCCGCGGTGGCCATTTGACTGATATTTTATTTCATGTTTAATGTCAACATTTAGTCTTTATGAATTAAGAACAATTTCGAAGATTATCATTTAAATGCTGTCTTTTTTCATTTAAAATTCAAGTTCTTATTGAGACACTTTTATAATGTGGTTCGTAATGTCAGATTAGCAGCAGACATAATTGCAGGTTGTAAAACTACTTGATTTTTTTTTAAATCCAAAGGCAACGAAGCCGTTGCTTGAACATTGCTACTTCTACTTGTATAAGAAATTCTTCTTAATTTTTAAAGGACTCTAAGAATCGCTCAGTTAGTTAAAATTTTAATGTAAAGAGGAGGATAGGTCAGTTTTACAAATCTTCTTTATCTTTTCTTTTTTTATGGCCTTTTGAATGTTGCACCTGTAAATTACGATTTTCTTCTTCCTTTAGAAAATTTTTGTTTTTGAAAACTTTAACACAAGCAAATTCATTCACAATGTGGCCTTTATACTGGCACTCATTCCCGTCTGATTCATTTCTGACATTCATTGAAAATATGTCATTTACTTGCTGCTTTATCTTGTACGATGACTTACAGGAGTCCACAGTCATGATGATTGTTTAAACAGTTGTAAAACTATTTTTTCTTCTATTCTTTTTAGGAATTCAACATTAGCAACAAGAATAAAATCAAGTTTTCTTGCCAATTGTTGTCTTAGTAACATCAAACAAATATTTTAAAAATGTCACTTTTGTGGTTTTACTAGAGAATGCAATCGCTTCCTTGTATAATTTGCAAAAGAATTTCATATTTTTATCATTAATTCCTGTTCTTATGTTTTGGGATTTTAGAAATTCAAAAAAGGGGTAAGTTTTCTAAAAATTTTTCAATAAACCAAAATTTTTTAAGGTACAGAGTTCTGATGAAGCCCAATAAGGCCGAAATACATGTATAAACTCTTTCCTAACACTTTCTATACTGCCAGTTACACAATTTTAATTAATTTTCATTAGCAACAAGGTTTACTTAAAAGGTTTACAAAAGGTGTTAGCTTGATAATAGTTGTCATTTGTCCACCTCGTGTACAAATGTGTTTTGCCATTGCCACCGAATTTATAGACACAAATGGAAGATAAACTATAACAGATGAACAATCAATGAGACGTCTCTTCAATAATACCTTCGCATTTTCATGAATAGTTCTCACTAAGTATTTTCTGTCTATTCTATCCTTTACTTTTGCGATATGATTCAATTTTCACTTTATCACAATATTATAGAGTTCACCATAAATTTTATTAGCAGGACAATATATTGAAACAACCAAATTAAAAAATTGTTCAAAACTGCCACCGCGGTACTGAAAAAAACAATTCCCTTATACTAGTTTTATATTTGCTTATGGGATTAAATTTTGTGATAAAACTTCATAGTAACTACGTCTTCTCATAATACTTTAAAATCAAATGGCGTTAAATTTAACAAGAAAGCAAGTCATTTTTCAACATTTAAAACGTTGAAATTTCTGCTGGAACGTTCTGGGCATAACTGGATGATTTTAGTGTGGACTTCATAGTAACTACGTCTTCTCATAATACTTTAAAATCAAATGGCGTTAAATTTAACAAGGAAGCAAGTCATTTTTCAACACTGAAAACGTTGAAATTTCTGCTGGAACGTTCTGGGCATAACTGGATGATTTTAGTGTGGAAATCAAAATTTTATCAGATGATATCCTTTGTTAATTTTCAATGAATTAGTGACACTTTGTCATTGTCACCGACACCTGCTAATAGCTGGAAGACTTGTATTTCCTCGGAAATATTTTTAACAGTTCCTTCTTTATAAATAATATTTATTGGTCTTTTTCACTGATTTGATTTCTACCACCTTTCCAAGAGGCTTTGTCTTGTCGTACTTTGCGGCTTGTTACTCCTTTGGTAGATTTAAAATTTTCTCGTTTGATTAAAACTAAAACTAACATGTTGAGGCTGGGAGACTTAGCAGACCACCCACATTGTTGGATATTGTTCGTTTAAGATGTTCCCGAACTGCTAATGGGATATGTGCTCGAGTGTCATCGTGCATAAATCATAATTCACGTCTGATGTTCCAATAACAGATGTAACGTGTCCATTAGAATATTTAGACAAGCTTGACCGATTGAGAAAAAATACAGGTCCAATCAATCTGTCGCCTGAAATATCTATACACACACATTCAGATTAAAACGTTGTTGATGACTGATTTCTATTACAGTATGGAAATTTTTATCCGCCCGATGAAGGGTATTCTGGACAAAACCCCCGCATATTTTATTATTTTCAGATCAATGCCTCTAAATCAAAATGATTCAGTAATTCAATTTATCATGTATTCAAAAAATTTAAAAAAATCTGTGAAACATACAAGATGTCCTTTTTTTACATTCTTGCTTTTCTCTAAAAATATGGTTTTATGCAGAACCACTTTCGTTTATTAAGACAATAATTCTAATAATCCACAATGAAATATTCACCTATATGTGGGATAATATTCAATTATTTGTAATCAAATTTATTTTCTATTATTTAATTTTCCAGTTGGTGTTCTGTGGTCTGCACTTACGTCTTCGTAGAAAATATAATTTTGAAATAATTCTCTAGTTTGTAGTACAAGATACTAGTTCAAATTCGCAAGTAATATTATGCGAAAGATTATTCTGTAGTTTGTAGTTTTCTATATTCCAAATGAAACTTTTTAGATATTACATTGTATAAATGGACTTTGTGGGAATAACTTTTTTTTTGCTTAATCCCCGAGTTCTAAAATTAAACAGTTTTGGAATTCTCTTCACAGTTCATTGATCTTCGCAGCTAGTTGCTGAACAATTGTTATTTTAATTTGTTATCCAAATTGGTTTTACAAAAAAAATATATTTTTGAATATTTGAAACTGATTTATCTGATTTTATCTCTTTGAATCAAGTTTTCGATCAGACAACTCAATGAAGAAAATGTCTGCGTGCACGTATTTATTTACATTTTCACATCGATCCCATTAAATATCTGATTCATCGATGGCTGTAAACGCTAAGGCGCACGGTCGAAACATGATTTTTACGAGCATCTCGTTCAGAATCGTTAAATGAAAAGCAACGAGCGTCCACTGATTTACGGTTTGTTTTAGCAATATTAAAAGCCGTCCTTGGGTTATAAAAGCGAACGTAAAAAATTATTATAATGAGGTGAGGATCGAATAAACTTAGACGAAAAATCTGATTTTTTTCTCCAAAGCTTGATTTACTGTTTTGCGTAGTTTCTTGTGGATAAGATACGGGAAATGAATACATTTTAAAGACCATTCTTTATAGATTAAAAGAATGTATATGTTTCCGCCAATCTACTTATGTCTATTCTTAAGTCGTTGGTTCTTCTTCGATAAGGTTTTTGGTTTGGCAGCACTAAATTTTAAAGAAATTCAAACGAGAAACCTGTTGAAGATGAAAGCGTTTGTTCACATTCGAATTAAAATTCGTTTCTCAATAACATAATCAAATTTCAATATCCTTAACGATGTTTTAAAACTGATTACCTTTTTTGCCAATATATTTTGCAATTCTTTTTTAACAATGGATTAAAATTATTTAAATAAATAATCATTTCTTTTAAACGTTGCACCATAAATTATCAAAAAGAAATAACCTAGAAGAAAGAAGAAAGCTATACAAACTTTGAGCCAAACATATTTTGTTTTTCTTAATAATGTGGTAGTCACCTATATTTAAAAATACAGAATTTGATATGATTTATTTTTCTAATGTTTGGAAATTTACGGTGTACTATAAATCTATTTTTATTTCAGAGTCTGTGGGGGTTGTAAGCAAGCCCAAACGACGGCCATATCTCTTGAAGAGGAAAGCTCTCACCACGGGCATTTTTGATACAAGTCGTAAAGATTCAGAGAAAGATAAAGGTTAGCTATATATTCCTTTCATTTCATTTGCTTATGTTACACCTGTCAGTTGCTAGACATAAGTTAATAACGACAGCAACAGATCTTAAAATTATTTATTATAAGCTTACCACCATCATTTACAACTATTTGTGAAAGTCGTTAAATGAAAATGCTTTTTTTTTAATGCAATTGAGCAAGACGAAGCTTCTTTCTCATCATAAATTGAGAGCGATTGATTTATTTCATACATACAGGCTGTGGCATTTAACTGAGATATTCAACAAAAATGTATTCAAACGAAACAAACCATCAAACTTTTTTTTTTAATAAAACGATATTAAAATTAAATTAAATGTTCAAATTACTGTCCGTTAACGGCGAGGCAGTGTCCCTAATCTAGAGACAAACATTTCCTGTCTACCATTTCAGGGACGATTGAGCGAATTTCTTGCCGAATTCTTTGCTTTAACTCTTCAATGTTTGAAGGTCTATTTAATTAAATTTTAGTTTCTAAATAACCCTCATGAGAGAAGAGAATATTTCTAATAAATGCAGGATTTGCATTAGTTCCATCATTCTCTCGCAAAATTCCGCTCTTGCTCCAAGTGCACTTTGTAGGGATGACATTTTTTCGTATGAAGAATTCTGTAAAGTGCACTTTTGACATATTAAGATATGAAGCAACTCCCACAAGGGTTGAATGTGGATTTTCATGCACCATTAACATGGCAACCAAGTGTCTGTCTTCATCTAAAGCCGACGGATATCCGGTTTTAAGTTTATCTCGTACATGTTCAAGATCGCAAATGTTGTTCTCAATTCAATTGGAGGACGTTTTGGGTGAGTTTCATTGGACAAAATACTGCTTCATGCGTCCGAATTTTATCTCCAAACCCATTAGCATTAAAATTTCGATTCTTTCGGATTTAATAAGTCTCATTTTTCCTATCTAATCTAATCGTTAAATAAGTTCACACATTTCACTACGTAATGCCAATAAATTCTATTTCATATTTAACTACAAGCAACATTTTTGTTGAATATCTCAGTTATTTATCAACCGATTTTGAAAAGGTTCTATTCATTGTAATCAGCATAAAAATTCTATTAAACGAGGAATCACGAGGAGTATCTTGTTTTTTGAATTTTTTAAAATTGGGATTGCTAGCGCTTAGGGGACGGGGGGTTGAAAATTACAGCTTTAAATAACGATGTAAAAATAAAAATCGACATATCCGAGCATTTTCCAAAACATTTTTCTCAACCGTTTTATAGAATTTATTCGTTACTTTCAGGAAACTCTGTATGTATTGTTTGCAAGCAAACAAACCTATAGACGTGCGTAAAACGTTCCAAGGAACAAACTGTATATTCTCAATATTTAATTCAAATCAGTGAACTTCATACTTCTTTTCTATATTTAAGAAAAAGTGTTTATTATTGGACCTCCTCATGGATGTCACTTCTTAATTAATAACAGGATGCTTGGGAGTTTGTGCGTCATAGGGACACGTTGGCATAGCGAATTGCAAAATAAAAGCAGTAAGGCCCGCGAAGAAAATTTCAGGCGCTAAATTCCAAACCTTGTTCTTATTTCCCGTTTATTTTTAGCGTAATAATCCGAACACTTTATGAGCGGTACGTAAGCTCTCGCGCCGCATGAAAATTGCCTACATTGACATATTGACACGGCCGTGTGTACGATAAAAACGGCATAAATATTGGCGGGCGTCGGTTGGGGCGGGCGGGCGAGCGTTTCGACACGATGCGAATCTGACACGCGGAATTTGTGTTCATAAATAGACGTCGTGTGTATATTTTTGGAGCACCATTTACATACATAGTAACAAAGAAAACATAATTGAAGTAACGTAAAGAAAGCTATAGCGCCTATATTAATACTACAGATGGGTAGGAAAATAATGAGTCGAAAAATAACGCGCGATGTATGACCAAAACAGTGCCGATTTATAAATAATAAATAGTAAAAGCACGTGCCGTGCTTTACGGAATTGCAAATTACTCAGACAACTTCAAGTTTGCTTGTAAGCGAGGAAAGCGCATGACTCACAACACATTCATTAATAGCGTTTTCGATTGACTGCACTAAAACAAGATGCAAATACTTGTGCAAATAGTGCAGGGGAATCGAAAACTCTAGTCTAAAAGTATTGTACAGTACTATTGCGGCTTGATTGGTAGTTTTAAATAAATTCACAAACCAAGACAAAGCATTTACGTAATTTTCGAATTATCTCAAACAATGTTGAAACGTTGAGATTTATGCGGTTTTTAAGCCGTTCGTTGAAGAGTTATAAAGAAATTATATACAAATTTTAATCTGACAAGAATTTAATTGGAACACATAAGCTATGTTGTATTAGTAAAAAAAGTGAAAATCTGTTTGAACGCACGTCTTTCATCAATAGTCTTCATATACAGGATGTTCTTCAAGTTCATACAAAAAAATTAAAGGCGTATGTGGTAAGAGATATTCTCACGAATGATTCAAAGTTAAAAGGAAAAAAAAGAATTCATATCGACATCCGGCACGGTGACAATAAGTATTTGAAGTTGCCCGCCCCCCCGCGTGACGTTTAAACCTAGGTTGGCTCGACGAAGCAGGGATTCACCTGCGTTACGCAATTGGTTCTGCTGTCGGATATTTTCAACTGCTGTATTAATGCGTGCGTTGAGTTCGTCTATTGTATTTATTTCTTAGGTGTACATTAGATTTTTTAAATGTCCCCACAGATGTAATGGATTACGGTCAGGCGAACGTGTTAGCCACCTGGTTGGCCTATTGCGGCCACTCCATCTTCGTTTAGATGTGTCCGTACGCGTCGATGAAAATGTGTTGGAGCGCCGTCATGCATGAACCACATACTTTTTCTAATATTTAAATTTACATCCTCTAGGAGTTCCGGCAAATTAGTTTGCAAGAAACGTAAATACACCATTCCGTTTAAGCGAGTAGGTAAAACAAACGGACCGATTAAATTGCCGTTTAACATACCTGCCCACAGTTTGATTGAGAAGCATCGTTAAAAATTACGGCGCCCCATTGCATGAGGATTTTCTTCTGTTCACACGTGCATGTTGTGAAAATTAACCCGTAACTGTAGACGTGCGGTCTAGCAGACACTTATCACTAATAATGTGTTCTACTTGCGTAAATTTGAATCTGATCGCTCTGCCCTCTTTGTTACCTTCAAACTAATTTAAAACAGTCCTGTACTCATATGTGAGCGCTATCTATCAAACCACTAGAAAGTGACAACAGGTTGAAATCGACTAGCGGTCTATGTTACCATCGTCTCCATTTATGCACATAAAGTGAACAATATGGATCTCGGTCCCTCAAAACGCGTTAGATTCGGTGATAAAGACTTCGAGGAAACACTTTTACGGTGGTTCGACGAATCAGAAGGCTCTGCAAGTGACATTGATGATTGTGGTGACGATTTTACTGTTAATAGTGAACATGGCACAGACTCTCAAGAAGAAGACGACGAATATTGCGAAATAGAGAAATTGTGGAACGCACAAGATGATAATGCGCCACAGAAGATACTGAAGAAAGGCCTGAAGGGTCCAAAGTTTATTTTGGAAAAAATAATTTCAAGTAACAATTAAGATAAAACCATAACTTTACACAGGGGTCTCACAGACCGTCGTCTCCGTCTGTGTTCTATAGAATGCTCGTCTCTGGTTACGGGTTAAATATAATATTCTTTGTAAACATTGATTCGTCGGTGAAGAGAATGTTATTAACAAAGTTCGGATTGTCCGTCTGTTTCCAGAGTAATCACCGACAAAATCGCATGCGTTGGAGGTAATCTGCTGGCATCAGAGCTTACACTCTCTAAAAATGGAAAGGGTATAATTGTTCCTCATGAATAATTCGCCAAACTGATTGTGACATATGCAATTGTCTGGCAATATTCCGCACATTTATTGAAGGATTTTCTTCTACAAGTTCTAAAATCTCTTTTATCGCCTTCATAATACGATGCAAATTTCCCGTTTCCCTTGCTCGCTGCACAATTGACACAAAAGATCTGCTATTTGGCAAAGGGCGACCTGGGTAACACTGTGCATACAAACGTCTTGCAGCCAAGGCATTTTGATCACCTTCGCCGTAAATTAAAATCATGTCCATAAGAACAGTATTGGAAAATTCGGCTTTGTTTGCAACGCTGTTATCTGCGATGAAGGCAGTTGAGAACTGACCCACTTAAAGAGCCGACGCTGACATCAGCAAATTTCTCCGATTACGTAATTGCGTAATAAAACATTTATTTTCTCTAAGATTTATTAATCAATTGTTATAAAAAACTGCTTCATTCTATCCTTTTAATGTAAACTTTCACTGGTTTCATTTTTGTATGAAGTTAAAAAACAGCCTGTATAAAGGCTGGAACACACACTGCTTATTGCATGTGGTTTTAAAATAACCGTTTTAAAATGAAATGCAAGACGAACCTAGTGGGACCATACACACTCTCCCTTTTCACGACAATTTAAAAGTTTAGTTTTAATAAAAAAGGCCGATCTGTAGAAGTTATGTGCAATTTCTGGAGCTATTATTATAATAAAAAAGGAAAGAAAAACGTAATTTTCGTAAACAGTGGTCAAAGCAATAATTATTGAAGAGAACGGAATTTAGTTAGGTTAATTTACTGAATGAATTAAAGCTATAAAGTCGTATGCAGCATTTTTTATTTTTATCTAAGTGTCCTTTATCTTTATTAACATCCAACTTCTTCATACAAATTCTGTGAGAAAGTCTTGCGACATTAACCTTAGGTCGGTCATTTTTACAGGCAAGAAAATTTGAGAATCCCCTACACCATCGATAGATAAGACGGAACACGCAAAGAAAAATCCTAAAGACGTTTGCGTTAATGCAAAACCATTGACGGAACAAATTGGCTAACTTGACCACACCACGTGCATTTCTTTTTAAAACGTTCAAGCAAAACCACATGTCAGAAGGAGTGTGTGTGCCGGCCTTAAGGATATCTTTATATTATATATCTGCCTGGGTACATCAAGAAGGAGACCATTATGAGAATCTTAAGAGCTATAAGTATCGTTTAGGACGTTGTAACAGCGTGTAATAAATCGCAACTATCCGACTGTAGGATCGGTTTATATCGCCGGTTTTTTTTTTTCAATGTTGTCAGGAAAATAATTTCCGCTTACTCAATACCAATAAAGAACTCGAACTAGAACGAGAGCAAAACTGCCAAACTATCTGCAAAATATAATTTAGGCGGAGTTCTCATATGAAAATAACTTGATTTATACTACCATTATTTACGGTGTCAGTTTTCGTATGCACAAAAGAACTTTCAAATTATCATAGATAGAAGCCTGTATAAAAAGACGCATTTCAAAGTAAATAATTTTAAAAAATCAAGTTTTCTTGCCAGATATAAACTCTTTCCTAACACTTTCTATATTGCCAGTTACACAATTTTAATTAATTTTCATAAATAATTTTAGTTCAAGAAATATTGTAATATGGAATATTTAAGAATTGTATTTTGTTTTTATAAAAGAGCACTCATTAATAAACTTAAGGTAAATAAGTTTTCCCAATTCAGTTGGCAGTTAACAATTGTTTTGACACTAGTTGTTTAAGTGATTTAAATTTGTATTTAAAGTAAATTCGTCAAATTATATATATATTTCTTTTTCTTACAACTCAGAAATTTAAATTAAAGTAAAGAAATATAATTACGCATAAACATTTTTTTCAGAACATTCAGACTATATGACTGACATGACATTTCAATGATAATTTTTTGTTTGAAAATTGTAAAAGCATATTCCAAGTTCTACCTTAAAACACTCTAAAGTAAGTATTTATACTTTAAGTTACTAGGAACGTAAATCCCATTTTTCGGTGAGTGTACGTAAATTGCTCATCAAATTTGATGCCTCTGCCCCCTCCGTTCCCCCAAATTAAATATTTTGCTCACCGGCTCATTTACGATTAGCTCTGTGAATAAGTTATTGTCTTGTCCAGCACATTGCGATAATTATTCCCCTGGCATTCGGTAAGGGAATCTTTTTATTTATTTCTTAAGTCAACATGAGCATAATGTAGACGTATATACAGCGGGAAAGTATTCGAATTGCGTCACGTGTTTATGTGGCAATGATTTTATTAAGAGTTCGTGTCGATATCCATTTGTATTTTTATCGTAGACACTGGCGCAGAACAACATATAAATGCCGAAATACACAGACCAAGGTACAAAATCTTAATTTTACGAGTTAAGTCTGAAAGTCTCGTTTTGGCTTTTCAAACATTTCTAAATCTGACCAAGAAAGTATATTCTGTATTATGGACTTTATTTTCAATAAGAAATTAAATTACACATGTAAGTACTTTTATAGTTTCACTGAAACCTGTGGCCATTCCAAATAGTTACTAATATCGGTAAAATAAATGACAAAATGGTCTCATTCGATGATGTAGAAAGTCTTCTTCACCCAGTATATGCAATTTACACAATTGAATATAAAAATTATACTGAGTGTTTCTTAATTTCATACAAAAAATGAAACCAGTGAAAGTTTACATCAAAAGTGATAGAATGAAGCAGTTTTTGTATAGCAATTGATTAATAAATATTAGAGATAATAAATTGTTGACTATATTTTTTTTTGTTAAAATATTATTGACAAGTATCGCAGTCAGAGGACGGAGTTACAAAAGCATTCACTCACCCTTTGGTTAGATCTCTCTTTCCCTGCTTTTTTTCTCTCTCTCGACCGCTTGCAGAGCTGAGGGTAAACGTCTTAACATCCGGGCGCCGTTTTTCGATTTAACAAGGGTGTCATGCAAAATTACAAGTAACCATTTACGAGCATCTACTCAACGATTTGGAACATTTTACTTACCGGGGCCCTTTGCCGGCCCCGGTTACTCCAGCGGTGAGTCTAGACGCAGCAGCTCTCTGTAGATATAGAAACTCACGGAGAAGGTGTCCTCGAATGTCCATCTTCATATGCATGCATAAAGGCGGACTCCAGGTGGATATTAGCATACCTTGCCTTCTGAGCGCTCGTTCTCAGAATCATTGGTGCTGACCGCCTTCTTCAGTTATTGCCGCACTGGTCTAAGCACAATCAACACCAAGTTAAGACCGTTCTTGGGAAGCACAATGCAATCCCCCAGGTCAGGTGTTCAGCTAGCTGTTTACCGACATCACCGGTCCCCTGACAGTGTTACCACACCGCGACCGTTCCCCGATGATGTCGTACTGCTGGTGACAACACAACACCATTCTCAACGAGTGCTCAGGACTTCGCCACGCCCGACGGTCCAGTTACTTCGCTAAATCAGGTCGAAGTATTGCGAAACTATCTTTACCAAAATATCGCCATCTCCAGGCCGATATTACCTCTGGCAAGATATCGCCTACTCAAGGCCGATATCTCACATAAAACCCTTATCAAACATCTAATGCATTTTATTAATAACACTCGCGAACGAGAGTATTTTTCGCACGTTTCCAACACGTTTACCACTCAAAGCCCGCCCGGAGACTGACTTCTTTACCGTATCTTTTTTTCTTACATCCCTCTGCCTGAAACGCATCCCCGTATCATATTACCAAACCATAGACAAAGTAAACAAACATGCTCGTGATTTACGGATGTACTGAGAATGCATAAGCTTTCTTAACTACTAAATTTCTCAATTAAACAATGACAACAAAATGTTTTTGGCGAACGATGATACAGTTTGATAGTCCCTGGTTTATTTTTATGACGTAATTACGTCCTCGGAGAAATTTGTTAATGTCAGCATCGGCTGTTAAGTGGGTTAGTTGTCAGCTGTACTTTGTCGCGTTGAAACGATGGCCGAAATTTTCCAATACTGTTCTTGTGGACATGATTTTAATTTACGGCGAATGTGGTCAAAATGCGTTGGCTGCAAGTCGTTTGTATGCACAGCGTTACGACGAATCAGTGTTTACAAGGGATGCAGTGTGGGCAGAAAAAAATCCTCATGCAATGCGGCGCCGTAGTTTTCAACAACGCTTTTCGGTTAATTGGTACTTTAATCGGTCTATTTATTTTACCTAATCGCTTGAACGAAATGGCGTATTTACGTTTCTTGCAAACTAATTTTCCAGAACTCCTAGAGGATGTAAATTTAAATATTAGAAAATATTAGACCTTAATCCATTAGATTTTTATCTGTGTACGCCGAAGAAGTAAATACGAACTCAACGCACGCAGTGGAAAATATTCGTAAACAGAACCGGATGTTGGTAAGAATTTTTTTATTTTTTTTTCCTTTTAATTTTGATGCATTCGTGAGAATATCTCATACCACATAGGCCATTAATTTTTTTGCATCAAGTTGAAGAACCCCCTGCATAATGTGTTTATTATTATTTAATTAAATTTTATAAGTTTAGAAAATATTGATCCATCAGACAGAAAGTCAGTTGTTAAGTTTCATAATGCTCAGTAGTACCTACATACACATATTTAAAAATTACATAATAGTAACTCATAAATAAAACGTATTGCCCTATGTAAAATTCCATTTCAAAATTCTTGAACACACTATGCATCTGTAGCATAGAATTTCTTAATAACATCTGCGTTAAGCGTCCCAAATGCAGGGCCATTGTCGGCCGCATGTTACAAGCCCTACTCGCCCTATTACATAAATATTTTATTAAACAAATTGAAGCCATCTCCTCTACAAGGACCACGAAATTACCGAGTCGTATTGTTTTGGGTGAGCGCAATAACTGCATCTGAAAAGATGTGTATTGATAGTACTGGTCATTGAAATTTACTTGGCGTGTTGGTAGTAATGCAGGAGTAAATAGATGCATTTCAAAACTTATTGCACAGTATATTGCATACTCAAAACACATAGATAATTCTTTTTTCTTTGACATCGAGTTAATTAAATAAAATTTTTGTAGTGAAAGTACCATGGCTGGTTTAAATCATTTCTGCTCGTTCTGTATTAAAATTCTCAGACAAAAAAAAAAAACTTGGCATATCATTTAAATCTCTCGTCATGATTAATTACTTACATACAACATTGCCGCCTGATAAATATTTAACAAATACAACACGTCGAAAGATGAAAGCGCTTTTGAAAACCAGAATCAAGATACGGCACCTCAGCAGAGGTGGCATCAAATATCTGACATAGTTCGTTAATAGTATCAATTGTGCAACTGTGCAGGCTTATTTCAGGCGGACGGCATCTCAATAATTAGCTAACATTCAGGCATTTTTCTTAATATAAATACAAGCGTTCGCAAATAGACGGACGTGTTTATTTCAGGCTGGGTGGCTAAATTTAGAAATTATAATAGGTGCCTCGGTCCGTACACGCCGGATGAATCTGTGATTTCAGCGATGCTTGGTTTCGGGTGTTTGGAAAAGTTTCCGGAAAATGGCCGGCGAGTGTGAAGAACAGTCGGTGTAAATTATGCAACCGGAACGCAAGCACGGAAAGGATTTTATTACGGTCAAGGAATTTCATCCTTTCGTATTCGATTGAGCCATGGCTGCATACCAAAACAGATTACTTTTGTTTATAGTTGCTGTTCTTGTAGCTACATATTGCTACGTTATTCGTCATTGCCAAATGTATTTGTTTATACCTCAATAACGTACAAATTTGTCTATGAACACGAGATTTTTTTAGGTTCAGGTTTCTATTTCATTATTCCATATG
Organism: Serrognathus titanus; assembly: GCA_039766575.1. Taxonomy (NCBI): domain Eukaryota; kingdom Metazoa; phylum Arthropoda; class Insecta; order Coleoptera; family Lucanidae; genus Serrognathus; species Serrognathus titanus. The sequence continues at coordinate 29,700,851 of CM077912.1, read as the reverse complement.
TCTTGTAGTTTTTTATTTCTATTTTCATTTATCTCTTTCTGACAAATTTTCATTTCCTTATCTCGTTTGTCTAAACATTCGACGAATGCTTTCCATTGTAAGCACCTGATCAGTATGGGAGAGAAAGGGGTGGATTATATTTTGAAGTCAAAACAGTTCTCAACCAGAACACGAGATTCCTAAAATAGAAATCTTTTACAGTGAAAATTAAAAGAGATTGGAAGTCTTAAATTCTGACTTCTCTGAACTCCCTTTCTAAACTTTACCGCCCTTTTAACCAAAACTTTTCCAAACCAAATCGAGACGCAAGAAGCGACTGCTTTGTTAGCGTTTCCAGTTTTAGCCAAAAGTTAGCCAGCAATCGTTCTTCCCGCTCTCTTTGGATTTGATTTGAATTTTGGCCGCTTTTACCCTCAGACTTATTTATTTTGGGTTTGTTGGATCTTTCTCCTCCAACTTCTTGTTCGAATTATTATTAAAGATTTTCTAGAAAAACTACTTTAAGATTTTAAATAACATACTATAGTTTTAACAAATTAAATATATATTAAAATAAAATTTTACAAGAATAAAGAATTTACAACAAATTTTAAAATTAACAAATCAAAACGAAATTTTCCAATAAAATACATGACACTACAACAAGGACAAATATCAAGAAAATTACAGAATACAAAATATCTGAAAATATTTATGAGAACAAAAAAAAATATAATTCGACAAGAAGGAGAGAGGTATAATTCACACAGAAAAATACTTTTAGTTAATTAACTTTTATGACAAGAATTACATTGAGCTTACCAGCGATGAATCAAAACATTTTTTCTCGTATCCAAAGTTTTGGGGATACACTCTAAAGTTAGCTTTGCGAGACTTATTTTGATTACGACGAATTTAATTTAGATAAAACACTAAAACTGCGCGGGAAAAGCTTCTGCTTTTCCTGACCGAAACCGATGACAAACTTTTGGAAAATTTATAACAAAAAATCAAAACTCGAATTTAGAAAAAAGAAATAAAAATTAAAATTTCGACGAGAGATTTAACGCGGACCAAACAAAAGATAACCGGGAACTTTTTTTATCTCCCTCGCTTAAGGTACTTAAGGTACTTAAATGCTCGTCACCTCCTGAAAAATTGAGGAGGGAAATTCTGTGAGATCAGCAAGAATTTGAATTCAGACGTTCCCCACAGTAGCTTCCAAGCGAAACTTTCTCGATACGAGAGGGCGTAAACGTCTCGTTTTTACTGATTTTTACCCACGTCGCTCATTCAAGGGCATGATTTGTGGTGTGATTTACCTTTTGCTGAATCAAACCTGATAGGATTGATTTGAAATCGCATCCGAAGCTCATAAAAGCGATACGAACATCGGGCTTCTTTCTAAGAACAAGCAGAGCTGATAATGAAATAAAATAAGAGATAAATTAATTTTATAAATCCTCTAAGCATTTTTCCGGGTCCTTACACCATTCTTCCTTATCTTGTTGTCATGTTTCCTCCTTGTTGTTTTTCTACTTGTCATTTTTTCTTGTTCTTGTTGTTTTTCTACTTCTTGTTGAAGGAATTTCATTAAAACCATTATATTGAATTGTTCTTCCGCCTCACTAGTATGTGCTGATTGAGTATGGATATATATTATTGTTTCATCCAAAGCTGTTTTATTGTTTTCTTCCTCAATCTCTTCCTCTTCTCCTTTTTGTGTTATAGTTCCTCATTTTTTATCAACTTCTTCTTCTCTTTTCTGTTTATCTTTTTCCTCATTTTTTATCAACTTCTTCTTCTCTCTTCTGTTTATCTTTTTCTTCTGAACATTTTCCTTGTTCTTCCTCTTCTCCATCGGATTCTGAACTGCTGCTGCTGCTTTCTCCTTCATTCTTCGACATGTTTTTATTTTTTAAATATATGTTAATTTTAATTGAATGTAATTAAAATTTAATTCAACGTGTTTTTAGTTTTTGAAAACTTATTCAAAATTTTATGTTTTTAGTATCAACTATTATTCAATTGCGATCTGTGCAATATTTGTCCAACATCTTCGTCAGCAAAGTGTGCCACATCACACGAATTTGTCAGCATTTAAGTTTTGTCAGTATTTACTTATTATTGTCACTTCAATTTGAACTTATAATTAATTATAAATGTAGTAATAAATTAAATTCAAAACAATTAACGTTTAAATTGGTTTTAAATTTATTAGTGTATTTAACTCGTCTTGTAGCGTCGAATGAGTCTTTTGTTGTTCGCTGAATGCTTTGCCCCTTCGTAGACAATTGCTTTATAAATAAATCAAGATAAACGCTGCTTAAATTAAAATTCTTTATTAACAACTCCGTTTGCAACAATAGTGACTGTTTGTGTTTGTTTGGTTGAATTTAACATAAATTAGTTTTCTGTAATGGTCATTTTTTACACGCAAATAACAAAACAGTTAAAATCAATTGAAGGGATAATTATTACTATTGTTATTTAAAAATAAGTTCTAAAATTGTTTAATTACAATGAAATTAACAATCTATTCACTTTCTTACGATTTTGCATACATAAAACTAATATTTACGAACACTCATTAGCGTAATTTGATTTATTGGGAGCTTTGTACATTAATTATTGCATTATTACTATTACATCGCAACTGAGAATAACTAGGACAAGTCTGTTTGGTTTGCAGTGAAATTCTCGAGCTACGCTTCTGTTGATGAGGCCCCAACTAGGGCCCAAAAAAACTGCACAAAGGATGCTCGAGGAATTCTTTGTAATCAAAACCATCTTGCAACAAAATTTTTAAAATAACATAGCAATATACAGGGTGACTGGTAAGGATGACTGGTAAGTATTCCTTTGAGGGCGTGTTAGGAGAGCTCATTTGCAATTGATTTGATCATAATATGCATTATACAAAATGTAATAGTTTCTGAGATATTTTAATTTTTGTGTTTTTCTTAGAATTACGCTCCCTACTACCATTTATCTATAATTACTCATAGAGTATACAAGCTTTCCTGGTTAGACTAAATAATAGCACATACTACGCAACAAACATTCAGTTAAAAACTTTAATAAGTTTGAAATACAATGGCTGAAAAGACACTTCTCTAAAACTAAAAAACAAATCCAACCTATTTGAACATTCATTCTGATTTATTTCCAAAATTTGATAATACAATCGGCTTCCAAATTATTCTAAAACCCTCTTTGATTTATTGCCTTTCGAGTGAGGTATAAAGTTTTAGTAAATATTTGTATACAACATACAATAATAATTATTAAGTGCTGGGTAGAATATTCGTTGTTTTCAATTTAAAAGCATAATAGCTTGTGTTAACTATTATTTTTCCATAAGCTTCAATTGAGAAATCCCATAAAAAATTCTATCACTTCACAAAATTGGAAATTAAAGAAAATTGTTCCAGTGTAAACTTAAAGTTTGAATTTTTCGTTTTTCAACTGAAGCCGATTCTTCAGGGCCAAAGAGAATTAATTAATCAATTATGAAGTAGGACTCGGTCAGATATGTATTAGATATGTATTAACGCAATTAAAAATCCAGTTTCGAGATACCATTCACAACATAAACAAAAGCTTAATTGTCGATGTTAGACACTGCAGTCGTTGATTGTAAATTTCTGAATTTTCTTTAACTAATCTGTCTGGTCCCTTTCTTGTTGTTAATTTTTGTTAATATTGTTAAGTTCTTGTTATTCAGTTTTTTCTATTGTTGCTGAGTTTTTGCTATTATTGTTGAGATTTTTATAGTTTTTGAGCTATTGCTAGTTGCTAAGTTTTTGCTATTATTGTTATTATTATTTCACATGAAATATCTCCTTAGTATGGCAACTTTCACAAACGTTAAGTATGCTGATATTTTCTTCATATATGGTTTTTGTGATTGAAACGCAGCTGCGGCCCAGCGGGAATATGTACGACGCTTTCCAGACAAGCGCGAACCTCACATATCTGTATTTGGTACAACCTACCGACGCATATCTGAAACTGGGAGCGTTAAAAAAATTCAAACGGGAATTGGAGACCGTCACCAGAATCCTGATATTGAAGAGGAAATCCTGGAAAGATTCGATGAAGATCCAACAACTAGTACCAGCGAAGTAGATGCTGATCTAGTTGTATCTCAGTGGAAAGTTTGGTCAGTTCTACACCAAACAGGTCTACATCCTTACCACTATACAAAAGTTACAGGAGGGCAATCCTGCACGAAGTCTTGAATTTTGCAGATTCATTTTAAATGCGGCTATGAATGATGTAACGTTTTTATCTAGAATTTTATAGACAGACGAATCCAAATTTAGTAATCTCCATAATTTACATTATTGAGCTGAAGAAAATCCAAAATTAATAAGAGAGACTAATTTTCAAATTTAATGTGAATGTGTGGTTTGGAGTGACAGAAAATTTAATAGGCCCACGCTTTTTCCCTGACAACCGTAAAGGCACATCTTATAAAGACGTTTTGAGAAACAACTTGTTCGAGTTACTGGACGATGTTCCATTAGCAAATAAACCCAGGATGATATTTCAGCACGACGGATGTCCTGCACGTTATCGGCACACAATTCCAAGTTTCTTGGACCAGTGGTTTCCAAATCGGTGGATTCGGAGATGCGGACCAATACAATGGCCTGCCAGGAGCCCTGACACCGTTAGATTTTTATGTGTGGGGACATATTAAAGAAATTGTATACACGTCAAAAATAAATACACGGAAGGAACTAGTTCATAGAATACAAGAAGCAGCAACAATTTTACGGAATAACGTTTCTAACAGAGACAGTGAAACGGAAGTACGAAAAGGAGCACGTTTTTGCATACGAGCCAGAGGGAACCATTTCGAAAATCAAACATAAAAAAAAATTGGATAATAAATTTATTGAATTTTATTTACTAATCTATTGCCTGTCTAGTAAAGACGAGTGAAATCCATACCTACGTCTAGTATAAGTTATACTATTAATGAAAGTAAAAGATTTGTACTAAAACATTATACCTGACTCAAAACGCAATAAATCAAAGAGGTTTTTAGAATAATTTGCAAGCTGATTGTATTATCAAATTTTGGAAATAAATCAGAATAAATGTTCAAGTAGGACTGGATTTTTTTTAGAGAAGACATTGTATTTCAAACTTATTAAAGTTTTTAACTTAATGTTTGTTGCGTAGTATGTACTATTATTTAGTCTAACCAGGAAAACATAAATATTAAGAAAAACTTGTATACTCTCTGAGTAATTCTAGATAAATGGTAATAGGGAGCGTAATTCTAACAAAAACACAAAAATTAAAATATCTCAGAAACTATTACATTTTATATAATGCATATTATGGTCAAATCAATTGCAAATGAGCTCTCCTAACACGCCCTCAGAGGAATATGTCGACTTACCAGTCAACCTGTATATATATTCTTGAAATGAGCCATCAGCCCGTGATGTTCGAAAATATTCAGATTAAGAGTGTGTTGAAAGTATTATGATTTAAATAATTTGTTCCTATGCTTCAGGTTTTCAATATTTCAAAAAAAAAAAAGAAAAAAGTTTAAGCAGAACAGATTTTTATTTTAAAGTTAGAAGAGCGTAAGATATTTATATGAATTCGTATTCATCATTAACTTTCATGGTACAACTCTACATATCAAAAGCGTCTTTAATTGAATTTCAAGAAACCCCACCGCATGTGCTCATTCATCCTTCACCGTAGGATGTATGTTTGTAGGGGCCCTTAAAAGACGAAGATTCACGTTATTTAAATTTCGAACTCTGTGCCTAATGACCGAGTTGAAACGTCAAGTTTAACCGACAAAATCGATTGCACACACTCGCTTCAGCTTGTTTTTCAGAACTGTCGGTGAAAATTTGTTTTGAGAGTTCTTCGCCTTGGGACGAATCGATTGAGTTCTATAAAACGTCGTTTTTTTGCATAACAGCGTATGAATTCTATGTCAGCTCAGATCGAAATATATTTGACATTTTAATTGAAGTTCACTAAAAAGAGGTTTTGGTCATCTTACGAATTAATCAAAGTATAATTTTCTACCAATTGATTTCTGATTTTCAGAAGGAAGTACATCTGGCGGTTTAGTTTTCGGAATTCCACTTTCTCAGTGCGTTGAGAACGATCGGTTATCCCGACTGGCAAGCGGAACAAGTCCTTTTCGAAGCCGAGGAGAACTCGCAGAACACGATCCCTCCAGAATGGGTCTGCACGGTAGCAGGGCCAGCTTCAGCTCGCTCATCGACGCCGCGCGAGGCGAAGAGGTACGTTTTAAAACTGAATAGTTTATCCTCATTTCATTGCAAAAATGTAAACCTCGTACTCGATTCGTAGTAATTAAATCGAGTTGTAAAACACAGGTTTATTTACGTTGCACTGCACCCAGTAAACAAAGCTTCGGTTGATGCAAATTTATGTATTTCGTGCATGAGTGCAGAACATTTAAATATTTACCGTTTGTGCTTGCGGTGGATCAATCGTCGTTGTCATTAACTTAATTAGCCAGTCGAATTGTTGAGTTGTTTTGTTCCACATTTGTTTAGATTAGATTAGGCAGACTTATTTTCTTGCTGCATTCACCACGCATTAAAATCACCCAATAGAACCACAATTCAATTCATTTCTCTTGAGGATTGTTTTATGTTGATCTTGTTAATAAAATTTCTTTATTAATTAAAACAATTAAAATAGTGTTTAAGAAACGGAATATTCTAATCGAAGCCTTTTTAAAAGTACAAATTGAAGATTTCGGGATTAGGTAATAAAACCGGGCTGAAAATAATATAATAAATACGTCGATGATAACATTTGCGTCGGCATCACGGCAATAAATCTAACGATTTAGAGTGTTTCTTTTTTGATTTCTAATTTGTATAACTTTGAGCTTAATATTTAGATTAATAAGAAACACTTGCACGTATTTTTAGCGCATCGGCTTAAAAATATTTAGACATTCGTTTGAAAATTAGGAGAAACGAACGCTCGATATTCGTACAACGTGCAGATCATGTAACTTGAATAAAGATCTAAATATGTCTGTCGTATAATCTTGTTTTCTAAGAAAAAAAAAATAAAAAAAGTCGTTAATGCAAAATGTTTTATGCCTGATACGTGCAAATATTAGAATTAGACTATTGATCGCATACAGAAAATAAGAAGTTGTTAATTCTAAATGGGAAATGAGACATGAATCTTCACACTTTTCGAGAAGGCAAGGTTAACAGTCCACCTAAGTATAGCTTTTAATTGCACAGTTTTGAAGTAAAACTATTGTTCCTAGCTTCTATAACGTTTATTATTAGAAGTCCTTGTGACGAACGCAAAACAGGAACAAGTCTCTTTTTTAAACTGAACAAAATATTAAGTACCTATTTTTCTTGTTTCGTTCTTTCCTCAGTTAGTTTTGTACTTAATAATACATTGCGGACTTGGTATTATATTATTATTAAAAATAAAAGTAATAACTTTGTTCAAATATTTAAAATAATACAATTTTTTCATGTATTAATTTTACTTCTTTAAAAATTAAACATTACAGTTAATTTGTGTTGTGGTCATTTTTTAATCTGTAAGTGATAATAATCATATTATTAAATTAAGAATGAGAAAAACATCGATTGAATTCTTAGGATGTTTTGCATAAAAGATTTAAGCCTGGATTAAACTTAATCCTAAGTTAGAACTGACCCACAATATGTTGTACGTCATAATATATGTTGCATTCTACCTTAGATTAAAATTTAATCCTGGCTTAAATATTTTATGCAGTCAATCCCTGTGTGATACATTTACGAGAATTTTGTAGGTACTGGGTTAGAGGACGTACATGAATTATCATATTTCTGTGTTATTTTAGTAATATAAGAGACAGTTGTATATACACTCACCGGCACAAAAAGCGACTCACTTTGAGTTTTGTGTAATTCATTGCGACAATACATTTTTTTATATAATTTTCAACTGATAATTGTTATTTATAGTTTTCTTGGTTCATGTACATCAAATAAGGCCAAAAATAAAAAAAACAAACAAGATTTTAATAAAAGTAATAAAAACTGCAAAATTGCAAAATTGATGAAATTGTAACTTAAAGGAAAATGCAAAATTTCAATCTTCCTAATTAATTAATATTGAGTATTGCCTTCGAGAGCCTGTATTACAGCCTGCATAAGTTGTGGCGTCGACTCCACCAAGTGCCTAATCGCTAAATTGTCAAGTTGATGCCGTTTTTGCTGTGCCATTGATAATTCTTCTAGGGTAGCTGGGATGGGGACGCGAGCTCTAATATTGTTTCCTAACATGTCCCTGACATATTTGATGGGATTCATGTCGGGACTTCTCGGGGGCCACTGCATTCGGTTAACACCAACAGCGTCAAGAAATTCATTAACAACTCTGGCGACATGTGGCCGTGCAATATCGTGTATCAACATAAAATTGTCGAATAAAAGGGGCAAAGGCTATCACATGATCTTGAAAAACATTTTTAATGTACCTCTGAGAGTTAATAACTCCCCTATTTATTACAACAAGGTCTGTACGTGCGTTCGCAGAAATACCGCCCCACACCATAATCGAACCCGTTGAAAGATAGTCGAATACCATAGGCAGAAGCGGGACTTATCAGTGAAGAGTACTTGACTCCACTGCCCCATATTCCAATGAACATGTTCACGAACAAATGCAAATCTGCTTACTCTATGCTTTGTGTTAAGCTCTGGGTCATGTGCAGGTCTTCTTGCCATTAAATTAGCTTCATTAAAGCGTCTTCTGATCGTTCTGTCACTTACAAGCAAGTCTCGAACCTCTGGAAGGCGATTTCTGACTTCAACAGCAGTGAAATTCCTGTTGCGAAGAATCGTTAGGGTAAGAAAATGGTCATCTCTAGCGCTTGTACATCTTGACGACCTGTTCCAGACCGACGATGTAAGATTCAGAATCGCCTCCACGTTCTGGAGACACATGATTGAGAAGTTCCAAGAACTTGTGCTACGTAACGTTGAGACCGACCATCCTGAATCAAAGCAATTACTCTTGCTGCATTAATAGTCATGAAAACAACTTATTAATGACAAAACGTAAACAAATTATTAAATAAGTCTTTAGGAAACTTTTGGAAAACAAAAAATCAACTGCAACACAATATTCACAATGGCGTAGATACTTTCAATAATTTATTTAAACAAGACAATTTAGATACCATGATGATCATGGCTTTCCCGATTATTGAAAATGTTCTATTCACCGATGAGCAGAAAAAAATGGACAAAAAGTGTCCTCAGATAATTTATTTTAAAAAATAATAGTGAATCGCTTTTTGTGCCAGTGAGTGTATTTAAATGAAAGTATCTTTTGAATCATACCATAAAGCTAAAATATTTCACTATGCATTTAGAATCATTATTTTACTGATGCTAATCATATACTAGAAAGCAAGATATTTACAAAAAAAAAGGTTAACAAAAAATACTTTCCAAAATAAATATTTTTAGCGTGTCGTTGAAGTTTTCCATGAAATTAATAATCAATTTGGGAACAAAATTATTGTTCTTGGTTAACCGAAGTATTAACCAAGTTATATGGATTCCCCAGGCCCACACTCTTATAACTTTTCGGAGCTATATTGTAAAGATTTATTACAACAAAGTTATACGTCGAGTGTCGGTGAGCTAACAATACTTTTTGAACAAGTACTAAATATTCAATCTATTAGAAAAGAAAATACATATAGGTTATTTTGGGGATTTAGGGTCGTTTTCATAATTGGACTAAACGATTTAATTAGTCACATCGAGAATAGAAAAACAGATGTGTTTTTCCTTTATTAAAACGACCTTAATATTTTAATGCCCGGTTTTTCAGACAGTTTAATCTCCTGCCTATTCACATAGTAACAATTGTAAAAGCAATTGTTCCTATGGAAATAAACTGAAGATTAAAGTTAAACTGTGAGTAAGAAACAGGCCGTAAGAAAATTTTATTGACAGTTTTAAGTAGAGTTTAATCATCAGTAAGTAAGTAAGTCATATTGAAAATATGGTGCACTATTTTCCTTTTGCGTGGTTAATAATATCCATTTAATCCGTTTATGTGCTTTCTTTACATCCACCTCTATTATATTATTATTATGTTTCCAACCTTGAGTATCGTGAGTTTTTTTTTCGTCGAAAGCCCAATTTGTGTAGGAAGTAAATATTTTGGCTGTGTTAACACCTAGCACTTAAAAATACATTTATCTAATTATTGTTTTTGGACAGAGCCCTGAGCCCATCCCCTCGAACATTCATCAACTTAGAATTTACTTTCGACTTATCGACAATCTAACTTTGTGCAGAAAGTACAGACATGTGATTCAAGAAATGTTAAAAAAAAACTTAACTTTAGTTTTAGTTCATTTATTATTAGCTACTAATAATACCTGGAATAGAAAGTTGTTTATATGATGAATCAGACCACAATTAATCAATTAATGTAATTACGATAGAGAAACAGAACGTTTTTGTTTAGGATTTGGAAAAAGCCCTAAATTTGACCCTGACATTTGTTTTGTTCCCAACACTGAATTCCACGTTTTACGCTTGTTTTCTTTTTTGGTCGAATACCTGGACATGTGTAGGAAGTAAATACTTTTGGCTTCGCAAACATTTAAAAATACGTTTATCTAATTAGAATTTTGGTCGAAAGTTACTTCATTGGTGTCTGAGAAAAGAGACAGAAGGAGGGGACGTTATTCTTACGTCTCTGATCAGACTGATAATATGTACGTACATAGATGGGTCGTAAGACTTTGTGTTTAATGATCGAAGTGCGAATTTTGGCATGTGTTGAAATGCGACAAAACATCATCAAAGAGAATTTCAAAACGCTAATGTCCGTTTTCGTTAAGACGTCTCCAGAACGTCATTAGTCGATTGCATCATCGATTGACGTCAGCGATGGCTTAGTTGGCGCACGACGCTCGTCCCGACGTTGGGCGCACATGTTAAATATCTCGGCCAGACAAACAACACAGAATCTGGCCGAAATAAACTGCACGCTTCCACAAAGTCCGGATGAATCGAGTAGAGCACAAGCAATTGTTTTACTTCTTTTGATGTTATTTTTAACACTCACACGGCATGCTCTATTTATAATCCCTGCGGGGTATTTAAAGCGATTTCGATTGTGCTTTGAGTGCTGCAAACTTCTTTAAATACACCTTGAAACCTTACATTCTATTTGCATTTTTCCTTAATTAGCACGCGTTCCTCGTTCTATAATGATTCTAAATGAACATAATTAGAATTACTTCTTTTCTTTCGTATGTGTAGGGAGATTTGTGTTAAAGGTACAAGGTGAAAGCTTCACCTTGAATTTATTTTTTTTTTCTTCTTTAAATTGAGGCACTGGCGCACTCACGTGCTCGTCGTTACACTTCTCGACCCTGTGTCGAAAATACCGTTTTTATTTCATCCAGACGAATCATGTGTTTACTTGAAAAAAAAATTACCTGCGTTCAAGTAAGGTTCTTTTTTGATCTTGTGACGAGCTCTCAGAAGCATTGCGTATTTGATCTTGAGAAGGACTTGCTTTTTAGCTTTTGATGTTTAACGAGACTCCTTCAGCTTTTAATTTGCCTCGTTACGTTTAATGTACATTTCTAATTGTTTGCAATACTATAACATATAATACAACAAAAATATATTTTCATGTTCACAAATTTATTAAATAACATTGGACAAGATATTTATTTACTTCTTCCTATATGATTCTAGGATATACCTGGTGTTCCATGCCATGTGTTCGCCTTCTAGAATTTGTATTTTTTAATTGATTTACATAAAATATGAAAGGAATAATAAAATATATGTCTCCGTAGTGATCCGGGATTGAAAGAATTTTGATCTCTCGTCAATCCTGTGCGCTTTCTTTTCTCACATTTTGTTCTATTTTGTTTCCAGTTTGTCTCTTCTTGAATTTCCGACAAATTTTTGCATTTCATCCATTTTTACGTAGAGTATTTTTCGCCCATATTTTGCACTATGTAAATATTTTTTTATTTTTAGAGAGGATCCTGTGAAAGTTTGGTAGGAAGAGAAAGGATCGCAGGAAGCGTTCCCGGCTTACTGGATACTCTTTCTTGTGGTTCTACTACCGACATAGCGGCCGCCACTGCCGAAGAAGAACCAGCAGTTCCGAACATTCTTAGCGTCTGCATGAGACACCTAGAAGCACACGGATTGAATACCCTCGGCATTTTCAGGGTTAGTACATCGAAGAAAAGGATACGACAGGTAAATAACAGAGTTTATTTGTTGTGATGTAAGTTTAAAATACTAAACTAATTTGTAGTTGCGCGAAGATTTCGATTGTGGCAAGGAGACGACGCTAGACGACGATCAATGTCCACATGACGTAGCAACCTTAATTAAAGAATACCTTAGAGAATTGCCGGATCCGCTTCTTTGCAGAGATCTATATCAAGCCTTCGTTCAAACACAAAGTACGACTTTATTAAAAAGTGAATCTCGTTTAAATGTCGCTCTGACGCAAATCGTTTTCAGGGATACGGAATAGAAGACTGCAATTCGAAGCTCTCCAGCATCTCATCCAGCTCTTACCATCGGTAAACAGGGACACTCTGTACGCTTTATTAAATTTCCTGGCGACAGTGGCGAAGCATTCTAACGACTACAAGAATGCCTCAGGTATTTGAGCTCGCATTCTTAATGCCTCGCATAGGACTTTCTGACGTAAGTTGTTTGTGATTTTCAGGCGAGGAAATACCCGGGAACAAGATGGACTCGAACAATTTGGCTACCGTATTCGCGCCGAACATTCTGCACTGTATCAAGCCCGGTAGCAAGGATAATTCCGGCGATCGGCCGGAAGATCGCCTAGACGTAATTAATGTAATTAGGATGCTTATAGATCACAATAAGTCACTCTTTACTGTACCTGCGGAGATTTTAGATGAAGTATACGTGCACATGATGGACTCGCATGCAGAAGTCTTGAACCAGTTGCTCAGCAAAAAGGAAGCTAACGTAACAGCAGATGAGTAAGTTTACTTGCTGTGGGTTTAAAATGTGAATTTTAATAAAAGAAATTGTAGGTCCTTGGACGATTTGGATAGTGAAAGCAATTCAGCACCTTGGACGGGGGCACCTGAACATGATCATTCTTTGCAGACTTCGTTGGAATACGATGGTACTTATACTCCGCCACAGGCCCGACGAACATACTCCAGAGAAGAATTTTTACACGAAAGTGCGGCTACTGGAGGTCCCAATGTTGCTATGCGCATAAGGTAAACAGTTACAATAAAATAGTAATATTTTTATATTACACCAATAGAATACACCTATTGCATTTCGCCCAGTTTCTATAGCCTTTGTTAAAGTCTCTGTTGATCTCAACTAACTTTCGCCCACAGGTAATAAACGTTTTGTTTTTACAGGCACAAAGATAAAATTCGTGAGAGGTCGTCAAGGAAAAAACGTGAAGAATCCTCATCAAGAAAAAGGAACGAAGATAGCGGCAGCAGCGGTTCAAGTCTTTCAGCTATTACCATAATCTCTAAAATGCGTGGTCAAAAAGAAGATGACAACTATTATGGCAAGATGAGGTCGTCTTCGATCGAATCTGGTTCGATTCACGGTGACAATAGTGACGTTGCGAGAGCCCTGAGAATGAATGAAGATTATCAGAATTTGGACAGGCGTAGGTCCTCACCTTATTTGGTAGGAAACAGCGGAGTTATTACAGCAAGCTTGACCATTCCCGTGCAGACTGGAAATCAAGGGATAACGGCACTCAACGTCGATGACGATATTCCCTACATTGAAGACGGAAGCGGATATAATTATATAATCGATGGCAAACAGCAGATGACTATCGGTTTAATAAAATCATCACCAACAGCACCACCTAGACGAAGACAACGATCTATAAGCGGAAGTGATTCTTCAGTAGCCTCAACGGTGCATCCTATAACAGGATCGATTTCGTTAGGCCAACAGGGTTACGATTCTGCTATGGGTTCATCCGCAACTTTCAGCAGCCCTCTGCATAACACCACGCCTTCTTCTGTTGCAAGCAGTATTGCGGATCCAAGCGCTTACAGTTCACCACCATCATGGGCATCTTCTCCGCCTACCTCTCCTGACAGCCAAAGTACTTCTGTTAATTACATCCCGGATGAGCTACCGATAGTGAAAACCATCAGAACGATTCCCATACAAAAACCGGTCGTAAAAGAATCGCCGGTTTTGCAGAAAGTAACGTTTACATCTACCTCAGAACTTCAACAATTGCAGAAAGCCAAGACTCAGGAAGTTAAGAGTCAACACAGGGATGCTTCGCATGGCAAGACGACGGCTTCATCGGAGATACAGAAGAGCATTAGTTCTCCCACTTTTTCTTCGGAAAAGGGACAGGAACGAGAACAGGCCAGATTTTCTCCCAGCATAACCAGCATCGGAAACGCGGTTTTGCGTTCTCGAACTGCTGATTTCGAAAGAATTTCCAAGCCAGAGAGTAAACCAACACCCAAACAAGCCACGACTGTAACGTCGGCGTCATCAGTTTCTGACAAGAAAAAGTACACTAAAAGGAGATACACAGATTCAAGGCATCAAACAAGACATATACCAGACGCTGAAACTCTAGAAGCCGCTAGTAACAGCTCGCAAGCGGCGACTACTGATAAAAACGTGCCGGCTTCTCAAAGTGGACCAGTCTACAAACGAAGAGAGCTAATATCCAGCGTGCCTTCAAAGTGAAGATACGTCTCAGCCATCGTCGAGATTGTGTTCAGAGACTTCTGTTGTTATAATTCAGTGATAAGTGTTGATTGTGTTATGTAAATAAGTTCATCACTAGTCTTATCGGTAACCTACTTGAAGCAAAGGAAAATGGAATTGTTAACTATTTTTTAAGGATACGTATGCATGCCAAAAATAATTCTAGTGTGTCAATGTAAAAAAAAACAACTAATTCGTTTGTAAAATACAAATCTATTTAAACATGTTACTGCAATATACGCTCTGAACATTTGCCAATTGCTTTCATTTCCTTTTAATAAATATTTCCAGGAGTAAAAAGTTGAATAACACTATGTTAGTACGTAACTATTTTTCCAGATATGTACTTTACACTTTTTGCTTAACGTTTCGCTTCCACTCTGTACACATTGTTCATGTCAACAATGCAGATTGTTCAATTATGCTTTATCAATCTTTATATCCTATAAACACCAGTAAAACATGAAACATATTTATTAATTAACGAAATAACATAAATCATTTCTATGTTTGATATTTTACATTCGATTTCGTATTAAACTTTATTAACCTTATAACATTGTCGATTGATTTCTATTGCTGCAAAAGAAATAAGTTGATCTGAGCGTAATTAAAATAAAAAAGTAAGTGTATTTGACGCTTTATTGCCTGGTTGCAAAGAATGAATAACAATAATTACAAAATACCCTAACGTATAGTATCACAAGAGACAGATAGTGAGAGACATGAAATATAATTACAGAGGGTTATTATGAAGTGATCAGGAAAGTTATAATGTTATTCTTACGAACTGATGTTAGTGGGTTAGGGAAGTTAGTTCTTATATACAAGCACTTTAAAATATTGGAAAACTTGGAAGATTCCTTATCCCGGCAGACAGACGACCCGTTCGCCTTGCGACCCAACCAAGAAAGATATATATACAAATAAAGGTAAACAAGGCGAACAGTTCATTTCTAGCACATTATCTACAACACACCTATCATATTAGATTCCTTGCCTCATAGGCGCCATTCCCGCAAAATTATAGCTTCATAATAACAATAATAAAATTATAAACTGTATACATACATAAAAAATCCATTCTGTGAACGATTAAATAAAATATATATAAATGTGTTTAACACATTAAAAATAATATTAAAAAAATATTAACACAGCTGAATATTATTGGACGGATCAAATGTATAATATCACCAACGTTGAAATACTTTTAAGTAAAAGTCTGTGTTCTGTTTTATGTACTGCTCCGCAGGGAAAAATATCGAGGCTACATTGTTAAAGTCGGCGCAAAACACAACCCCATCTTTAAGGCCGGGCGAATAAATACTATAATCTAAGCTTAAATTAAATAAAACTAAACTCGAAAGTACCAATAAATAACAGTAAATTTTGACTTCAATATTTTCCCCAGATATTTCCCTTAAAAATGCAATTAAAATACTCAAAGAGAGAAGGTATTTGCACTCATTTTCGATATGAACAATGCAAATACGACTTGTAAGTAAATCGTCCCTTCAGAAGCATTCCTCATATTTGGCCATAATTTCGGTATAAAAATAATTTCCAAAACAGGACAGTAGAGGAAAAACGTTTGTACTGCTATAAATTATTATTATTTTTTTTACTAAATTTCCTCCTGTGTTCTGTTTCTTTCAAGCGCGTTTATCTTATACGTCCGTGCTATGAGTTTGTATTCTGACTTTTTTGACGCTTCCGTTTCGTGCGAATGTCGGCGAGCTTCCTGAAAATCCCGGATTTTGAATACCCAGGCCATCCTTGGGCTTGGGTTGTTTCAAACTGGATCTTAATGGTGACTTGGGGAGGGTGGATGAGGCCAGAGTAGATCCGTTTGAGCCCAGGGTCGTGGAGGTGGTGTTGACGGAATTCATACTTCCGTTCGTCGCAGAAGCGTACGGTTTGCCACTGGCATCCGTCATCGAAATTCCCACCGCTAAAGCATTTAAAAATATTACAAAAGAAATTCAATTAAATAAGAAAATATTTATAAAATAATCAATCAATAATTTTACAACAAATTTCTAAACAAGTGATACTTTCATTAAAAAATTTTGAATGTAAGCGCATTCTTTTATACGTAATACCCACTTCTGCCAAATCTTATTTCCAAAAAGAATCATTCTTGGAATTCGAGAAAACTGTATAATATCTATATATACAGTGTTTCCTGAAAGTAACCAAATTCTGGGTTCGGGTGAATCAAGATCTTCTGCATTAGGAAACAGTATCAACAATTTTTTCAACCATTTTACAGAAGTTATCTGTTACTTTCGGGAAACTGTATAAGTAGCTTTATTGCATTTATTTTTGTTGAGGCAACGATTTCTTAGGACAGTTTTTGAATAATTTATTTTTAGCTTGAGATTTTTTAGAATTATGTTTTGAAAATGAAACAACCATCTCATTGAAAACGTAAATATACGAAAAAACAAACCAAAAAAACATTTACTTAAATAATAACGAAGTAACTAGTGTCAATTACTTTTGCAAATACACGATACAATAAGATATGTATAGAATAATCGTAATATTACAATAACACCCATGTAATGCAAACAAAATTTGCAAAATAAATATTTTTTCATCTTGAATATTTAATAATAAAAGGCGCTAGTGAAAATGTAGCAACTCGGAGGCTTGATTTCTAGCTACGAACTGTATATTATTATTGTTTTTAGTTTAGTAGTATTTACTGGTTTATGAATAACGTAAAAACCCTCAATAACTTACATTTTTGCGCAGGTCGGTCTCTGAATCCGGGATTCCCAAAAGTCTCGCCAACAACGGGTTGTTGGATGGTTTTCGTCGGATCACCGCCTTCTTTTCGGGAAAAGAACATGTCATATAGCGACATGACAAACAGGGCGGCATTTAGTCCGATTAGAAAGATCTACAAATAAAAGCTTCAATGTGAAAAATTTTACGAAATTTTGTCCATCTAAAATTTGATCTCAAATTACTTGGACTTCTCATCTGCATTGGATAAATTGCGTGACCTTGTTTATTGTTAAAAGCTATTGAAAGTGTACGAAAATTTCATATACAAATATGATTCCAAATAAGTGCGAAAAACTTAAGGGCTTAGTTAGCGATAGTTAATGCAAATCACTAAAAAATTATTTGTCAATGGAGTCCATCCATACATATCCATTTTAATAAAATATTTCTAGATTTAGTCGATTTTGAATCGAAGGAGAATATATTTAACATAATATATGCACATCTATCTTCCTTTCCTCGCGCTATATAGACACCTCTTTAAAAATTGTAAATAGTAACTGATACATGATTTTTTATTTTCTACATAGCCGTAATTGGGTTTCATTTTATCGATTAATTCTAAAACTATAGTTTTATTCTTTCAGTTTGAAACTATGGTCGCACACAGTAAGTTAAATTCGTTGATTAAAAACCGAGATCAATGAGGTTAAAAAAATCTTTTCTCAGAAGTTATTTAGATAGATAAATAAAAAGACCTTTTTAGCGATATATTACACTTGTCATTAAGACTTTTGAAGAAGAAAAGATGTAAGTTTCATGTTAAAATATGTTCCTCTTCAAATAGTGATAGACAGTTTTCTACGTTTCTAAAATGATTGTCGTTATGAGATCCGTGAGACGTGGCTTAACTTTTCAGCAGAGCACGTTCACATTTATTGATTTATTCGCAAAGTACAATTAAATTCTCATGAATATGTATTTTATTTGACGAGGAGGCTATTTCAATTAAAAATTAAATCAAATTCACATCGTAATGTGACAGGCTCTACCCGACAACTTTCGACCAGTATTATTTCGGAAGCGTCGGTGTAGCTTTAATGAAAAATGCGTGCTTCAAAACTCAAATGAAATTCACGTCACCTGAATATAAAATCCTGGTCCCCTGGTTACGTTAAAGCTGTTGTTGTTGCTCTCGTCCGTTTGAACTGCGAATAGGACAGCTGCTACCACCGCAAGAAGGGCTGAAACAAATAATTAACTTTAATCCGCGTGTCGCTCGGGGCAAGCGCTCGTTTCGAGGACATTTCCGGCCATTGTATGATCCACCCTGAATCAGATTTGAATCCGAAACGAATGCTAATTTCATCAATTCCAGAAATGATAATACTAAAGCAAAATTCAAAGACCGTCATAAAATGTGCTAATTGACAGAAACATCAAGGGAGTATTATGAGCAGAAGAATATTTTTTTATTGTGAAAGATAAGGAGCTCGCCGAGGTATAATATTTGTTGTTTATTTTCCCACTGACTTCCAATAAAAATGTCCTTGCTTCCTGTATTTACCGGAGTTATGTACTACATCAGTTTTTCATTTCCTCCAAGATAATAGCCCGAAGGTTTTCTTTTTAATTTCCGTTTTTCGTTGGTGTTTCTTAAGGCGGCTGCTCTATCAGCACGGTTGAAAGTAATCCACCAAGGTATTGTTAATTAATTTGTTCTGAACATTTCTGAGCACATACGCAGTAACCGTAAATTATTCGCAGTCTCCTGCGACACGAATTCTGTTGGTCAAACAACTAAGCAAACAAAACCGTATTTGTGTTCATGCAAAGTTCGACGACAAATATTTGTTATCGCTTGATCGATGCATTAGTACGGGTCTACGATAGATTTGTATAACGTTTCCCAAGTTTTTATAGTTTTTTAATGATGATAAATTTTAAACCCGTGCTGTGAAAGAAAATGATGAAGGTTCTAGAGAATTAGTACTAAATAATTTTTTTCCATAAATGTCTGGAGTAAATTCGTTATCCTTTTTGTTTTGTTTTTTTTTTAACTACAAAAAG
The DNA here is from genome assembly GCA_039766575.1 of Serrognathus titanus. Classification (NCBI taxonomy): domain Eukaryota; kingdom Metazoa; phylum Arthropoda; class Insecta; order Coleoptera; family Lucanidae; genus Serrognathus; species Serrognathus titanus. The sequence goes on along the minus strand of CM077912.1, from coordinate 29,681,253 downwards.
TTATTTCGATCTAAGTGTATTATATATAAGTTAAATTGATTTTATTCCTGCTTACTAAACTTTAAACTTTTAAATAAAAGCATTCTGTAGTCTTAAAATTGATTGCACAACAAAGCTGAAAACAACTGTGTATAATAAAACCGCGGGTGCCAAGCAACAATAAGAAAAAGAAGATGGCTGAAGATGTTGCAAACCTATTAGAAATATGTTTTCTTGTATAATGACTTAATCTAGAATAGAATCAAGACGAGTGGATGATTATATCGGCACGAATCGATAAAATATAGGGAAGTTTGCGGCGAAGATTATTATTTACATTATAGGGAAACGTCGAGGAAATTCAATAAATGTATACATCTTATATTCGTTTAGATCTCTCCTTTGATAAACAAGAGTGCGGTTTTTTAATATATATTTCAATTAAATTATGTTTTTTTGCAAATAAGAGCTTAATTTCAATTTGCAAATAAGAGCTTAATTTGAATTTTTTTTAATTAATTCTTTGATTCAAGGTTGGGTACTTACTTGCTAATAAGCCTAAGGCTAATTTCGTTATGACTACGGCACTGTATTTCATAACAACTTTCTCCTTCGATGTTAGCATTGCTAACTGGAGGATGCTTAGTATACAAAATACTCCGAGAACTGCTACTCCGATCGCCGCTGCGAGACCAGCTATCCACACGACGACTGAAACAAAAAAATATAATTATTTTAACATTTATAATATCTTCAGAAGAATTAGTAATTTCATCTCCCCTCATTTGAATTCTGTTCAAATGCATTTATGAAAAAAACACTAACAGATTAGCACATTTCACCTTTTCGGATATGATATTTGAGGTGCGGCAATTGCAATTTCGATTTGAGTCTATAAGGCAAAAGTGGTCATTGTTTCAAAATTTCAGATCTTATGAGTGCATCGCGGAAATTAAAGTGAAAGAAATTAAAAAACAAATTACTTTTTAATTTTTCTTTTCATTACACCGATTTTGAAATTAAGAGGCCTCTTGTGCCTCACTCTTTCAAACCCTCGTCACGCTGTTGTAAAGCTTGCGCTCAACTTCAACTGCCCTTAAGTACTCGTCGTCACCTAAAGAGCACTTACATGAGGCATCCATCAAAGTGCGCAATCTTCGCATGGCGTCTCCCATAAAAATTGATGGATGTAATATAATAGCATCGGCCCGTATTAAATTACTGCTGATTTCCCGAGAGCGAGATGGGCACCACCATTGCGGACGAATCGCTAAATCAAACGACGCGTCGCGACGGAGACGCAAACGAGGACGAATGGCAGAAGTTTTTCGTTTGTGATTTGTTACTACATTTTTTTTTGTTTTGTTTGGCGGAGTTGATAAAAGTAATTTTTAAGAGAACTTCTGCAATTTTTAAGCGACTCAAATAGGTGGTTATAAATTCCATACGACGGGCTTTTAATCCTCGCTTGATTCTGGCATTTGAGAAATATTATTCAGTTAATTTTGATTTTTAATTTTTCTAGAGTTTAAGTACATGTATTATTAAATTAGTTTAATTTATTATGTTAATTTCTGGTGTTGATCCCTTAAGTTCTGCCTTAAGCTGATCGGTTACGACCGTTCTTAGTGTAGGTGGATGTTAGGAAGATCGCTTCACGAAACTGTCTCTCACTAGCATTATCTGTGGGCAAAATACGATACTCACTATGTGGCCGAAATCTGGAATAATCCTGCCCGCAGCGCTCCCTGTTATACGTCAGTAACTTGCAGGTTTTCCATGGACCAAAATAGCCCCTGTCGTCTCCATAGCCACCTGAAATCAAAATGTAATTTATTATAAAGTTTTTTAGTTACAATAATCGGACGTAAAAATAAGTGCTTGTTTAAAAATTATTACAAAGTTTTTTTTTAAATAAATATACGACGTGTGTATAAAATACAACCATGAAGTTTTTTTTTTATGCAAAACAGTTACAGTAATTATTGTTGGAGACAGAATACAACAGTAGTTAAAAAGGAAGATATTTGTTTTCCATGGCCAAAGAATATTATCGTATACTCTAATCAGATGCACTTATAATTTATAATCTGACAATTTGTTGTGGCTGTTGACACTTCTTGTGATTAGCTACTCTAAATACAGTGCCAATGTATTAGATTTTTTCATTGGATTTAAATATGTCTAAGTTTGTGAGATTTTAAATTTTACAAGTAGGCCAAGTTTACAATATTTAGCGGCAATGTATTCCCACCCACACGCATTTCCACCCCATAAAGTCCCGAGGAAAACATATTTTGCATTTATATTATTTCTTGGGAGAAATATATGCAGCTCGGGGATCGGCTACATCGCAAAAGTTTGTACGATCACTTGTAAATATACACGTTAAAAAACTGAATAAAAAGAAGTGTAACTTTGTCGACATTCAGTTGAAAATTCTTTTTCCGAACTTAATTGATTAAAAGTAAGTCGTCGACGAGGTTTAATCTTGTAATTTCCAAACCCTGATCAGGAGTCAAACAGCGCGGCTTTCCAAGTATTTGTTTGTTGTTCGCTAATTGAGTCGCTGAGACTTTATTTGTTTGCCGACAGGCCTCCTTAAGCTTGAAAATTTCGTTTCGCCCACAGGCTGTAAATGTTTGTCGCAAATTTTAGAAAGTGGAGGAAATTAAAAACGTTACTAGGCAAATAAGAAATCGACTCGCGACTTATTGTGTACTTAACCCAGTTCTAAATCTAATCCAATTTACAGAGCGTCATCGTGAAGAGAGCTAATTTTCTTTCTAGTACTTCGGTTTACTCTAAAAGATTAGATCGAATAGAGTTTTTGCGTTATATGTGCGAACGCTTTCCTGAGAGTAGTAATAAGGCAAATTTTTTTTTAATGAATAGCATCGATTTAAATGTGGTATTTCCTTTTTGTAGGACAATGAAGTTTAAAGTGCAAATAGGATTTTCATAAAAGTATTTGCAATTAAGGTATTACTCGGACAGCTTGTAAAGACGTTTGAAATAATTTATTATTAATCATGGAAAATTTGCACAGTAATGTACAGCAGCAAATCGTTGACATTACTAACGCTTGTTCCGTAGTTATTGTACTTAGAAATTCTTAAAAATAAAAGTTGTTTGCAATTAACCAACGCAATTATACAGGGTGTTTCGTAACTTCATGAAAATAAATTAAGCAATAAAAGTGCATGAAAATGAACAGAATGAACCACTTTTTGTTGAACAAAGTGTTATTAAATTTTCGAGAAAATAAATAATTTTGTCCAACGGGTAAACCGTTTGAACGTCTCTGGTTTAAGTTTATGATGTTTACGAAGAATATGAGTGATGTAATTTATTGTTAGTCATTGCCGGCCGGGCCGGGTAGTTTGAAGGTGTACGTTGAGGTGGTTGCACAGAAATTTACTGAAAAAAATGGCAGAATTTACAAATAGTGAGATTGTTAACATGTTGAAAGTGGCCAAAACGCATTAGCGGCAAGGCGTTTGAATGTACAGCATTTTCCAAACCGACATTTGCCAACCAGTGCCACATTTCTCTCTGTTGTGCAAAGAGCGAGGGATACTGGAACTTTAAGGGCACATCGCGGAAGAGGTGGGCGGCAGCGTCCACAATGCATCCTAAACAGAGAAGAAGAAATACTACAACTTATCGAGGAACACCCTTGGTTAAGTGTACGTGATATCTCAAGACAAACGCGTTTATCGTCCTCCGTTGTTTGGCGCATTCTTCACGAACAACAATTGCCGACGAAGCTATTTTTACCAGAGATGGGGTGTGCAATTTTCGCAACATGCATTTGTGGGCTGAGGAAAACCCTCACGCAATTCGTCGCGGCCATTTCCAACAACGGTTTTCTGTTAACGTGTGGGCAGATATTCTAAACGGCAATTTAATCGGCTCGTTCGTCTTGCCGAACCGTTTAAATGGTCTCCAACACTTAAATTTTCTACGAACTAATCTACCGGTACTTCTCGAGAATGTGAACTTCAATCTTAGAGCAATGATGTGGTTTATGCACGATGGCGCTCCACCTCATTTTCGACGAGAAGTACGTGCTCACCTCGGCGAAATTTTTCCTGGTAGATGGATTGGAAGAAACGGGCCGATCAGGTGGCCTGTACGTTCACCTGATCTAAATCCGTTAGATTATTATCTGTGGGGGACATATAAAAGCGTTGGTATACGAAGAAGAAATCAACACGTTCCAAGAATTGAACGACCGTATTAACGCCGCATTTCTCTCTGTTCGACAACAAAACACGTTTCATAATGCTTGTGAATCATTACTTTGCCGGGCAAATTTGTGTTTACGAGCAGCCGAGGGAAGGAATTTTGAACACTTATTGTGACTCAGCCGGCACTGAGCCAGAGATTCTAAACATTTGTCAATGCATTTTCAGTTGACGGTAAGTTTTAGTTTGTTTTTATTTCCGTTTTTATTTAGATGCATTTATGCACATATCACTGTTAGATGTCAGGGCTAGTTTTTGACTTACTTATTTTCACTATGAATTATTAAGATCTTCTTGTCAAGTAACTATTTCATTACCTAATTATAAAACTGAGAATATAATTTAGGCTGGCGATAAATCAGCTTTTCTCAATTTGTGAACCATAACTTCAGAGGTCGACATACTAAGGCGATTGTGAAAATTAAAATAACGTGCATCAGCGAAATATGTAGGTAAAAGAAATACATTTTCTGTGAATAATGCGCTTATGTAGATTTGTTTACAAGATTCCGTAAATAGAAAGCATTTCTTCCTGGTCTAAATGTAAGGTATGTATGAAGAACAGAAAAATGTGACAAGAAGTACAAACACAATATCTGCTTCACCTTCACCTTACAAGTTCGTGGAGCTTGTTCGCCTCGAGTGTAATGTAATATAAAGCTCACTTCATTTTCGATAGTCCTCAATGGCTATCTCGTCTAAACGATACACGACACATTTATTTCCACGTCTCTGCTTCCCCTTTCTGTTCGCTCACTAACAAATACCATTATGTTCTGTTCGGAAATAATTCTTTTAATCATCTTCAACTTTGAACGACATCTCTAGCGAAATTAATTACGTTACGAACATAGAAAACTCTGCACGTCCTGTCACGAAGTAGTAGTTTGCGAACCAATTTAGGAATGATAATTAATAATTACCCGTGCGGGAATTCTTCAATTATTTCGGCGATGCAGTTAATTAAGTCATGAATTATTAATTTAATTATACAGTTGTTTCGTGTGTCAGAGTAAAATTCTATGTGTTAGAATGGTTCATGTTTGGTTGAACCTAAATCGTATTTTTTGGATCATCAGGAATTTAGTTAGATACAGCTTTGAGAAATTCCGCCCATTGTCCATTTTATAAGTAATACCACTATGGTATGATTACCGAATTCAATAGTCAATTACTGAATAGTCAATACTATTATTAGAAAATTGTATAAATAAAAGGTATTAAAAATTAATAAAAGGACATGAAAGGATTTCGAACAGTGAGATTCAAGAAGAGAATCAAGAAATCATGTCAGAAGGAATGAGACCAATGTATAATAATCGTGTTGGGTACAGAAAATATATTTTAGAGATTTAAGAAACTAATTTAAAATTTTCTGAATACTTATTCTTGGAATATTCGTATACATTTTTAATTAATATTTCCAATTTAGATTACATGAATTATTACAAGAATTTGAATATTCGTTTGAAATATAATTTATATCTATATAAGACCATTACAATGTTATTAGTTTCGTGAAAGCTTTCCTACATCTTTCGAAGATTTAGGGCAAGATTGCCAGGATGAACCTGTCAAGCTTACAAAATGTCCCTGAACGCCCTTAAACAGATCAAGATAGGATATTCTCGGAATAAGTTTCACCAACTTTGAAACGCGTTTCAAATGTGATAAGTCCATGACAGACGCTAAAGCATCCTGAATCTTAGGGAGCAGGAAATTTATCTTCGAGTTGTACCTTATTTTCTCCGGTGCGACATCACAACAGAACCAGATGTGCTGGCTTCTTTGTTCCTCCTCCATTGTCTCTGACATTACACATAAACTTGCAATCTGTTGCACTTGTGCAGATACCGCAAACCTCTTCACGCGGCGTGAATTTGGAGCGACAGCGAACCGCAAAGACTGAAAGTGACGGGCTTTTGCTGGTCAAGACATTCACATTCAGGTTCACGTTTGCATTCGAATTCATGACGGCTTCCGTCGTGATAAGGTTGATGAAAGGAGACGAACAAATGAGCAAAAATTATATGCTGTATTCGCCGCTCTGGAAATGCGCGAATGCGGAAAATCGATTAGCGTCTGTTCTAGTTTATTAATAATTATAGAATCTATTTTAAGTATATAGCACAAAAATGGCTAAAACGACAAAAGCTGTTAAAGTTTATATTATTATTACGTACTACTTTTACAGAAGTATTCGGAATTACATGTTTTCTTTAATATCTTTAGTCATAATGCATCCAAAATCAAAAATTCCTTTTTCATTGCACATCTTAAACTAAATATTTTTATGTCGCTCTTTATGTATCATCCTAGAACTTTGATTAGTTTTTACGGCATAGATTTTTTAAAGTACTATACAACGTTTACATAAAACGTAAAAAGTTACAAATTTTCACAAAACAATGGAGTTGTCAAACTTTGCCACACTAATTTTCCATCCTTTGTAACGAAACGACAAAGAAAAAACATCATCTCCCAGAATGAGTTAAAAATAGATAGTAGTTCAAATTCTTGTTTGAAATATGTAACAATGTTAAAATGACATTCTCGATCCTTAAACGAACTAGTTTCAGAAAAACTACATCTGATAGCACGGATACCTCGCAACTTCTGGCGCGTGAAACAGCAGGAATATAACAAAACAGGAAGTAAAGTGGTAGGAATAAAGTCACTTAACATTTATGATTTATGAGTTTAAAATAATGTGGAATTAAACAGACACTTTTTACGTTTTCATTCCAAACATTTACTATTTAAATTATAACTCTATCAGAATTACGTAATTATACCGGTTGGCTTTAAAAGTTGTGAGAAGCTTGAAACCTATAATACATCACTACATATGCTAACAATTGATATATATTAATATATTCTTAAACAAAAGTTAATCGTTTTCGGGAAAATTGTAATTAAAAATAGAAGCCAAAATTTTGGAACGCCACCAATATCCTTCATTGATGTAGTTAATTAGCCTGATAGACTATTCTATAAACGATTGTCGCTAAAATAATCTCAGCAGTTATTTTACCGAATTGTCACTACTCACTGACTTTAATTTTATAACTTAACTTTTTATTTAAAATTTATGTCACGTTCAAGCTTCCTAGATTTCACAATTCTAAAATGACTCCTTTTTGCTTTTCTTTTCTAATAAAAACTATCGCAACTATCGGAAAGGGAAATACTTAATGGAATAAAAATAACCATTTTTATATACCACATTGTGCAACCTTTATTTAATTCTAGATAAAACGCTGTTTTATTTTTGTAAGCGCAAATGCACGTTTTTTTTTTAAATTAAAGTAAACGAAATTTCACAAGGAAACATTATCACGTATTTCACAGAAAATTGGCCCGACAAGTTACAAAATTCCTTCAACATAAAATGTCGTAAACATGTTACGTGCTGGAAACTTTATTCAGAATTTTTCAATTTCTGCAATATTATTTTCGTCCTTTATTAGAACTATTTGTTTACTATATAATTAATTGTTTAGTTTCAAACTGATAAATTTAGTAACTTCCTTCAAGTAAGTATGCAACAATATTACGGTATCTATTCTAAGGAAAAGTTACAGTGATGGAAGACGATCCTTGTAAATGAGAACACTGAGTACCTACTAAAGTTTTCGCTGACAAGTACTGTCAGTTCACACGTTTCGTGTAAGAAGAGTTTCCACCGACATCAGTTTTCAGTCAGACTTGTTTTCCAATGTTGAGTGCTTACATACACTCTGTAACCAAACATCTCCCCTGACGTTAAGATTATTTCGCACATCGGGGCGTGGATTTATTATTCATAACGCAAACCCTTCACAGCTTTCACCCTCGGAATACATCCGGAAACTTTTCCACCGTTTACGGATTTGGATGTTCCCGTTTATGAACTCGCAGTTCAAATTAGATCGCGCCAGTTACCCCTAACATTAAAACGCAAAAAATGAAGCGCAAGCGTCTTAACAGTTCGCATAATAAAAATAGAACACGAGTTGGCTTTTACCCAAACGACTCGAAGTGTATTATGTGTGGGTTGATTTTTTTTTCTCGAGAGATGTCGACATAAATAAAGTAAATAGCCGTGTTTTTTACTTCATTCTTTGTAAAATAATACGATGGCAACTTTATAGTATTTTTACGGTTTCAACTTTATAGGTTCTTTTGTCAGTTTTTATTAATAAATTTGATAATATTGTTAGCAGGTCCTTTAAAAGAGCATTAAAAGGAAGAGGCTGTAATAATCCTGCTGCTTGCCTACCCTTATAGGAGTATTCAGGTTCAGGTTTTTATTTCCATTTCCTTCTGAAGATGATTTTAAAAAGAGTCACTTATTATATTCGGGTTGAAGAATGTAAATTAATAAAAAATCTTATCATTTTCTCAAGCAATGCTGAAAGAGTTGGCGTTTTAACAATAATTAAATTAGATGAAGTCCGAGAAAAAGTTTTGCTGTGGTAGAATGGAAATAATTTGCGTAAATACGTAACTCGTTGTATTAATTAATTGAAATACTTTCCAGTGATTACATAAACACTAATTTACATAAATTACACAAATAACGAAAATATAAATGTAGCCTATGTGTAATAATGGATGTGAGATATAAATAATTAGAAATATGATGAGCGGATTGCTAAATGATTTCAAACAAACAAATTAATGATGCTGCTGTGTTAAGCACTTTGATAAAATTTTGTACGAGTTTATTAGGTTTCGCAGATACATTTTTCTTCCTAAAAACGAGTGAAAGTAATTTGGAGCAGTGATAAAGATACTAACTAAAGAGAGAAATGGACTAAAGTCATTCGTGAATCTTATCTTCTAGTGAAATTTTAGTGTAAACAATTTTGATTGGGCTGCGACTCAATTCAGAATAATCCCAGATCAAGAAGGGCGGTTCTTGTGAAAACTGAGGACACCATCAATCTCGTTGAAGATTTGCTTTTATCGATCAATGAAGATCCCAAGAAATCGATGGGAATAATGTTTTGTGAATTGCCACAGGCGACGAGACTTGGGTATTCTACTGAGAACCTTCCGTGAAGCAGGAGTCGATGCAATGAGTTCATATGACCTCTCCGCCTCCAAAGAAGACGAAAACTCAATTGTCTTCTAAAACAATTGAGTTTTCTCAACTTTCTAGAAAAAGTTGATGGCAATCGCTTTTTGGGACTGCAAAGGTATGTGCTTAAAAGGGTTACAATTAGGAGAAGAAAGACGATCGAAAACCTGAAGTAGGCCATTATAGGAAAAACGCCCGAATTCATGGAGAATCAACACTTTACTGTTGCATGACAAATGCAACGTCCAAAAGGCTCGCACAGTTGAAGCCATTATCGAAAGCACCAATTTAGCGCCCAGCGTCTTCTTTTTATTCAATGGTTTGAAGAAAAACCCCAGGAGCTAAGAACTTTTTGCAGATAATTTCTTATAGATCGTCTCATTCATTCTTAACTCTGCTTTTGTTTAAGATGTTCTATAGTGAGTCACAGTTACAATACAACAAATAGTAGTTAGTCCATTCAATGGTAGTATTAAAACAATTAGCAACCACAAGGCCAAGGTCGTTGTCTCGTAAGAAGATGTGTCGAACCTTCTATGACTTCGTTTTTAAAAAAATTCAAGTAACACTTAAGTCGACAGCCTTCTTCAATAATTTTTCTTAAGATTCTCTTATTCCTTATTCCTTTTTAAGATTGCAGAAAACAAGATGCCCCATAGTCACTGATATTTTAGGTAAACATTCAACAACGAAATGATTTCATCAAAAATTCTTTTAATATTTACACAAAAACAAAACAATGAAACTCCATGGTTCTTACTAGGACCTAATAGGTTTCACGGAACAGAGCTCTTACCCAGCCTGGGTAATATTTTATTTAGCGTAAATTACCTCCATTTTGGCGCTAGTTAACCCAAACAAGAAACATTATAAATAACGAAACTATCTATCCGCTGATATAACTCTATACGTTGACACTTAAGGAAATACTAATACAAGCGAGTCAAGTGACTACATGAGTGGCTGGAGTTTGTTAGACAACTAGTCTTAAGGTGTTAGTCCATTTAAGAGTAAATGTTGGCGAATAGCTCTCGAAATGCTATCGATAGTACTCTCAAGGATGTGTCGATTGACGATAGACACATCTGAGAGTATTATCCACAGCATCTCGAGAGTTACTCGCCAATATTTACTATCAAATGGACTAGCACCTTCACCCTACCATCTTTGTAGAAATCATTCATCATTACTAAGCAGTTAGCAATCAGCACCTACTAACCCTACACAATTCCATATAAAGAAAATCTGGTAAATTATAAAACTATGAAATGTTTCAAAAGGTTTCGTGTACTGACTGCATAGATCAGTTTTCCTCGAAATTTTGATAATATCTTTTGACGTTTTCTATAGGGAAGATACCTCACGTACTGAACCTTTGGTAAATAGAAGACCATGGCACACATGTTACTTGTTACAATGTCGATGGAATTTTGACAAGCAACAATGAAATGATAGATAACTAATGCAGGATGAGCTACTATTGTTTATTTCTACGTTTGAGGTGAAGTTTTAACCCAATACGACTCTCCCCATTCTGTGTCATTATAAACGGATCAGACTGTATATTTTTGTAGTGAATCGTAGCATCCTGAACTTTATAATAATTCAAATTTAAGAAATTATTCTCTTCGAAGACTAGGCCTCAATAAATTAAATTTATCAAATTGTATATTTCCTAAATTTTATAATATTGTACAATATTTTAACCTAACAGAAAATCTATAATCAAGCACTTTTGCATTTTTTTTGCTTACAGTAATTGATAATAGCATTTAAAAGTAAACATTAACATACACAAAGTTATTAAAATTATTAGGAATACATATTCAAGTGTTTAAGTATAAACTAATAGGAGTTTCTATCTATATTATATCCTTCATTTGTAATTATGTTTATTGTTTGAGTACGCTCAAGTCTACGAGCATTTTGTTACATTTGTAGCAATCTATTACGTTTTTTTCTTGCAATTTAGTTTCCCCTTGAATTTACAGTTAGGTGTACGTATACATTCCATGCTTCGTGAAATTGATTACAGCAGTTTATCTTCCTCATTATTTTTTATGATGCAATAAATTCTCATCTGTACCATCTTTATTTTCTGTTTAAGTAAATGTGCGTCGTAAAATTAAAAGAAAAAGATTAATTTGTACGTGTATATAAACACTTTGAATACCTTTTTTATGCTTACCTTTTCTTTTACTTCCGTAAAACTAAAATCTAGTTTTAAATAGTTCCGACAGAAAAACAATTTTTTAAGTCTAAATTTTTAATTAAAAGAAAAACGAATTATCCATTTTTTTCTTTTATCTCTCTAGATAAATTATGTTTAACGAACGCCATTAGCCAAAAATGCTTTTAAGACAAAGTACTTTTACTTCAACGTTTTGAATTTAATTTAATCATTCTCTTGAAAACTCCCAGTTTATTAGCATTAGTCAACACGGAGACTTTATACTTCTGCATTTTAACTTTATTTCCGAACAACACTTAGTAGCTTTTCCGGACAAGGAATTTCAGGATAACAATGTTCCTTTTCTTCGCCGATCTGTTTACCTTCAAAATATAAGAAGAATTCCAGAGGGAATATCTTTCTAAATGCCAAACAGACTTCTCAGCGATACTAAATAAATAAAGGCAAAACTGTATCAAAGGAGGATTTACTTCAGAGTTAGCTTAAAGATTGTAATAGATGGAAACGATTCGGTTTTTGTTTAGACGATCTGTATTCAAGTGTGACTTATTTAATTAATTTCTACATCGTATGCAACCATGAAAGCCTAGCATGTGAGCTCAAACGTAGATTATTAACTGCACATACGTGTAGCTTTTCACGGTGAACGCGTATTACAAACTAAAGAAGACCTTGTGTTGTGTTATATAATCAATATTTATTATGATGAGTACTAAAAAGGCACAATTGAAATCTTTGAAATTATTAATACCTATAATGTACATACACCCTATTGCAATTAAAATAAGAAAAACCAGAATCCATACAAAATAAGTAAATACAAAATAAAATAAGTAAAGGTTAACTTTATTTTATTCTCATAAAATATAAATTCTAGTCTTCTTGCAATAATCATAAGATATCAACGATTACTCTGACGTAATCTGCTGCTTAACCTTGGATTTCGACTTCATTAATAAATATTTTCAAACAAGTAAAACAACAACTTCTCAAAACGTGTTTGTTCAAATTTGCGCAACGGACTGCGACAAAACGAAACTACTTATTCAACTTTAAATGGAGGTAACGCAAGCACTCGCCTACAGAAGTATCAAATGATCACCACTAAAGTGGGCAACATCATCAACCAAAGTAACAGCACTTGATCGCACATGGTCTCCAGGTAAAGGTAAGAGGCAACAGGTTCAAGAACCTGACGGGCTCCTCGTCCGAAAGAAGACAGCGACTGAAAGTGGAGGCGTGTAAAAGAGCGGCATGAAGAAGAAGAAGAAGAAGGTGAACGAACCTCTCTCGCGGCGATTAGGAGTCACCATTCACTGCAGCATCCTTTTTTATCTCGCCGAAATCACGCTCAATAGTAAGACTTGTAGCCTGTAATTTGTAACTCTAAACTGCTATTTGTAATGATACGGATGTTCGTAGTGTAGATGTTTTGCTTAGCGAAGCGCTGATATACTTGTTACTTATTCATACATGCGCATAATAATAACGTTGCAACGGTACTTTGATTTCGTAATTCGATAAAAAGAAAGGAAAACACTTCTCATGTGTTTAACCCAAACGCTTAAGGTATTTTCAATTTCACCACACTGATGTATCTAGAAGGAACTTTTATTAATTATCGCTGGCTATGAAACTTGGGTACATTTTTGGGACCCAGAGACAAAACAAGAATCTATGCAATAGGTTTTTGGGATAGTGAGAGTATCGTTCTAATTGAATACATGCCAAAAGGCTCAACAATTAATGCGGAAGCTTATCAAAGACACTTCATAACTTAAAAAAAAACCCATAAGCTCTTTCCTCTTGCACAATTGCAAGGTGTATAAAGGAAGAAAGATGATGAAAAAGGACAATTGAAATGTTGAGGTTGATGCTGTGGTGTACAAAAATGGTTTAATTAATTCAACATGAATTTTCTGAATATTACAAATAAAATTTCAATAATAAATATAAATAATTGAACAATATCTTTAACAATGAACTTGTTGGACTGCTCTCCTAACTGTTTATTCTAGGATCTTGGAGAGCGTGCCACTGATATCTGAGGACAGATTTGTCGAACGGTCTTCTTCAGGACGTCTGGAGTTCTTGCAATGCCTTTTACTCCTTCTCTTAAACAGTTTCGATTGCGTTGAAAGAGTATGTTTGGACTGTGAATGGTCACTTGGCAAAATGTTGTGCAAGCGATACTGTGTATTCTGCTCGAAGGCGGGTTGATCCAAGGAAGTGGTGAATGCTCCTGACAATGACTGCACAAGCGACTTGTGATGATTGCTTTTCACAGTGGGTGCACAAGAGGCTTGTGAAGATTACTCTTAACAGTGGCTGCGATGATTGTTCTTTGACCATGGCTATACAAGAGGCTTGTAATGATTGCTCTAGACATGGCTGCACAAAAAGCTATGGTGATTGTTCTTGACTAAAACGGTTTAGTCCTTCAAGGAAAAGAGAGAAGCTCTTCTCGAGCATTTCCTAAAGAAGCTCCTGCAGATTATTATATAATCATTTGTTTGTCATATACGATTTATTTATAGAAGACTTCTCATTTAATATTTTTGTACCATGTAGGAGGTTGTCATTATCTTTTAGATTTTTTAATTTATATGAGCACATGCTCTCGTGAATCATGTGAGTCGAGTTTCTCAAAGATTTCATACGAAGAAAGTCAATTATTTCCGGTTTGTATGTGCTTGAAAGAGGAAGCCGATTCTAAGATGCATAAGACGTTACACTTCAAAGTTAATTGCGGCGAAAGAAACTTCCGGTGCGCGAGCGCCACCTCCTCTTAGTACTAGGCAATTTGCAATTTTAAATTGCGAGGCTTGCGGACGTGGAATTTGCATTTCAAACCCAAAAGGAACGCAGAGAGAATAATTATAGTTTTTTGTTCGAGGCGAGCGTACTCATGGCGAAGTGGAATTATATTTTATACCCTTAATGTGTTAATATTTTATACGTTAGAGTATGAAAAAAACGCTCGATCTCTCTTTCTAATAGACGCGATTAATTATCATAATTGAAATTCCTCGCAAAATAATTCTACTCTGAAGTCAAAAAATAATTCTCCCTGTAAACATAAATGTATTTTGTAATTTAAAAAAATCCTAACTAGTATTTATTGCTGCATTGTTAAACGCATGTTTACCTGATTATTTAATGTCTGTTGACTGTTATTAACTGCATTGTTATTGTTTGTCGAAGTCCTCAAGGTCTACTCTCGTCTTAAATTATATTTTATGTCGTTACGCAAACACCTGCAGTACCATCGTAAGTAAATTATTTATTAATCTTAATCATATTTTCTGAGCTGCTTAAAAAACGGCTTTAATAAAAATACGTACTAACTTTCCACAAACAACCTAAAAATCGCATACTTTGTGAACGTTTCGTTATTGGTTTCACTCCTGAAGAAGCTGCCAATTAATAGCGAAATGTTGAGAGTAATTTCTTGTGAAATAACTTTTCAATTTATGTTGATTCTTTGAGACCAATTTTCCATGATCGGATAAAATTTAACGAGATGTGAGTTAATTAGTTTTCTGAAAACAAATTGCGATTCACATTTTTATTTCGTTCAAAGGAAACAACTTCAAAAGTTTCTTGTTGGCTCACTTCGCTTATTAATCATTAACATTAATCTACATAGGCTACTTAGCTATTTAACTTAGACTTAACGAGAAATAATTTATACTGATGTTACGCTCTGAATAACTTCATGTTAACGTTTTACAACTCCCACGAGAGCGCTGCAACTGTAGAAAAGATTTAATTAAGACGTGCACTATTTAAAAGAGCGTGTAAAAAATATACGACTGCATAAATAACACGTTAGAAATAGATATTTGAAACATTTAATTACAATTTATCTATCTATATATGAGAGTAAGTAAATAAATAACAAAAAAAGTTGAGTAAATTCAAAACTGTAAACCAAATACTAAAAACAGCTAATCTCATAACTCATAAAAATCATCATCAGAATCATAAAAAATGTAATTATAAAAATATAGAAAGAGAAAGCAGAATAGTAATTGTACATCGTCTGTGTAAAGATTCCTAAAATATCTAAAAATTGGAAAACGTTGCAATACGTTGTATTTTGGAATAGTGAATTTGCTCCAAATTAAATAAATAAGTTGAAAACGCCTGAGAAACATTGCAAGTACATCGCAAATAATGAAAAAACAAATATCCTTCGCACACCATTCATTTTATTGTCATGATGGACAGCGCGTACGTGCGTTCCATAGAAAGGTTCTCATCGCGAACAACAGAACGCATGAAATTGTAACGGCGTTTCCGGTAGAGCGAAGCGTAGAATGGCAACTTCCGTGCCACTAACCGTGGCTTCCACGCATACGCAGAATTCCAAATTACAACAATAATGCACGAGGAGATTTCGTCTTTGAATGGTTCCGTAAGCGAAACGAATTGCCCTTGTTTCGGCGGGTGTATTCTTTAGTTCCGAAACTATGAGGCTTTGTTTTCACGGTCCAAATACTTCAATGTGAACAGAAACTGTTTATAACAATGTCATGGGAGCAGTGATTATTAAAAGTTTCTTTGATAAGCTATTCTTTTCAATCATCAATGATTATTCATGTCTTAACAGTTAACTTATTCGATTACACACTGTATCTGTGTATCATTTTTTTATAGTTTGTGATAAAATTGCATTTGAGAAACACTTTTCAATTATATCTAGTAATGGTCCAGATAGATATTTTCTGTTTGAATGGTTTACAAGTATTACGTAAAAATGGGTTAAGATATTTGACCTTACTGGAATTTTTGCCACACCCATATAAGAGTACATATTGAAACGAAACAATATGGAATAGAACTTACATTCCATTTCGATACTGTTTAAACAAACAGCATTTATGACTTAACATTTTATAGTTCTACTTTCTAAACTCAATTGAAAATGCAACGGGCTGAAAATAAACCAGCTCCGACCTTGGTTAACGTTTCTAATACTTATGTTATGTTGTTATGTATATTCGTTCTGTTTGCGCAGTTAGTTACCGTCCAACAATACTAATTTCGCTAATCGCAGGTGATTAAATGTCTAACACACGATGAAATATCTCCAACAATGGCGCGTAACTGTAACCAGTACATTCGCAGAGCGCGAGGAATTATTTATCGCTAATTTTGACGAATTAATGCGTTCTTTGAGTGCCAAGAACGTGCAGGTACTAACGTCATATTGTTATTATTGAGATTGCAAGCGCGACAGGTGCATAGTTTAATTAAATCGTGATAAAATGTGCCATTAATTTAGAACTGACCGTGTCTATGTCGTGAGATTGCTTTGAAAGTCAGCAAAGGAGCACGTAAATCGACCGTAACATGATCAAGCAAAGCGGAACAAAATTAATTTAAACTGGCAAAATTTAAAATTGCATGACTGTTAAATTAAATGTATATAGCAGGAAAAATGAAAGCAAATTAATTGCTCAAAATTGAAACCAGAAGAAGATAATGATAATAAAATATTTGTTCATGATTGAACAAATTTTGCAATAGCGGTTATATTAATTTTGACATACCATTACATTTTGGATTTAAAGGAATTGAATAATGTTACTAAAATTTCTTATTATGTATTTAAAAGTAAACATAGATTAATAATTAACAAAAATTTCAATATAATTTTAGAAAGAGGCAGTGTCTCAACATTATCAGAATTTTTTTAATTAATTTTGATTTTCAATAAGGAACAGTAGAAAATACATACTTGTAATTAAATTTTTAAATTTAAATTAATATTTTTTTTTAATATGACTTTAATTAAAAATGTCAAAATTAAGGGAAGTCATGCTATTCTCTTATGTTTCGGTTTGAAAGTGCTCACAGGTATAACTAATAGATTCATAACCCAACCCAACTCGCGGAATTATTTCGCAAATTGTAATGATTTAGCTGAATAATGAAAAATTAACTTAAATCCATGAAAGTTTTGTTCAGCTGTGAGTTATTTCGATAATTACGCATATCTTCCATCCAGTATAAATGTCATAAACAGCACGTGTGTATCCCATTGTTTCAATAGCAAAACATTCACACTGATTCGATCAATGTCAGCAATTTATAAACGGAAATAGCTAATTTGGGTAGACTAACTAGCCCCATGCAACATTTTCGAATATATCGTGTGCAATAATGGCAGTCAGTGTAATTACATTTATTTATTGTCAATCAATTTACAGCAAAAATTAAGTGATGATATTCGTTTACATGATTATTTAGAAGTTTGTTTTATAGCATGGTTAAGAAATTGAATAATTAACACTTTCACCAAGTACGTTAATGAGTTCGTTCGTTTACTAAAATATGGAAAATTATATAAAAATGAAATTTATAATATATTGATTATTGTAGATCCTGTAAACTTTTCTCCGCTCAAATAGTTTTTGCAAAAACAATGTAACAATTTTACTTCTTTTTTTTTAATCCATTTGTAATTTCAGTACATCACTCGACTTCAGTAACAGCCTGAATAAATATTAAATCTCATTTTTCAAGAAACAAGGTACGTACAGTAATAGGAAAAATATGTAATAAAATTTTCGTTGCAACCATTATCTTGTAATAGGGGTACAAATTTGGAATTTCATCATCACTTGAAAGTTCCTATGTTAAGACTTTACAGAATTTCTTTCTAATGTATGTTTAAGTGCTACTCTTTCTACTTATACTTTCTTGGTAACATAACTTCATTGGAAATACAGGGTGTTTCGTAACTTCATGAAAATAAATTAAAATGAAAAAAAATGAACCATTTTTTGTTGAACAAAGTGTTATTAAATTTTCGAGAAAACAAATAATTTTGTCGAACGGGTAAACCGTTTGAACGTCTCTGGTTTAAGTTTATGATGTTTACGAAGAATGAGTGATGATGTAATTTATTGTTACTCATCGCCGGCCGGGCCGGGTAGTTTGAAGGTGTACGTTGAGGTGGTTGCACGGAAATTTACTGAAAAAAATGGCAGAATTCACAAATAGTGAGATTGTTGACATGATTCTAGTGTACGGTGAAAGTGGACAAAACGCATTAGCGGCAAGGCGTTTGTATGTACAGCATTTTCCAAACCGACATTTGCCAACCAGTGCCACATTTCTCTCTGTTGTGCAAAGAGCGAGGGATACTGGAACTTTAAGGGTACGTCGCGGAAGAGGTGGTGGACGGCAGCGTCCACAACGCATCATAAACAGAGAAGAAGAAATACTACAACTTATCGAGAAACATCCTTCGTTAAGTGTACGTGATATCTCAAGACAAACGCGTTTATCGTCCTCCGTTGTTTGGCGTATCCTTCGCGAACAATAATTACATCCGTACCATATTCAAAGAGTTCAGGCTTTGGTACCAGCCGACTATGCTCTACGCATACGATTTTGTCGTTGGTTACTGCATAAACAACAGCCAAATGCGAATTTTGTTCATAATGTCCTGTTTACCGACGAAGCTATTTTTACCAGAGATGAGGTGTGCAATTTTCGCAACATGCCTTTGTGGGCTGAGGAAAACCCTCACGCAATTCGTCGCGGCCATTTCCAACAACGATTTTCTGTTAACGTGTGGGCAGGTATTTTAAACGGCAATTTAATTGGCCCGTTCGTCTTGCCGAACCGTTTAGATGGTCTCCAATACTTAATTTTTCTACGAACTAATCTACCGGAACTTCTCGAAAATGTGAACTTAAATCTAGAGCAACGATGTGGTTTATGCACGATGGGGCTCCACCTCATTTTCGACGAGAAGTACGTGCTCACCTCGACGAAATTTTTCCTGGTAGATGGATTGGAAGATGCGGGCCGATCAGGTGGCCTGCACTTTCACCTGATCTAAATCCGCTAGATTATTATCTGTGGGGACACGTAAAAGCGTTGGTATACGAAGAAGAAATCAACACGATCCAAGAATTGAACGATCGTATTAACGCCGCATTTCTCTCTGTTCGACAACAAAACATGTTTCATAACGCTTGTGAATCATTACTTCACCGGGCAGATTTGTGTTTACGAGCGGCCGAGGGAAGGAATTTTGAACACTTATTGTGACTCAGCCGGCACTGAGCCAGAGATTCTAAACATTTGTCGATGCGTTATCAGTTGAGCGTAAGTTTAATTTTGTTTTTATTTCCGTTTTATTTAGATGCATTTATGCACACACCTCATGTCCAACACGCCATTTTTTTTCACGAAGTTACGAAACACCTGTATATTACCAGTAGGCTTAATATTAACATTTTCTGATATATGGTTTTGATTCGCTTCAGTAACTAATCATTTGTTTATGTTTACTTTTTAGCATTTATTGCGATTAAATTATTCTGATCATTAAGAAGAACAAAGCAGAAAATTCATTTAGAATGACGTAATCAAAAACGGAAATCAATAATTAAATGAAATACCAGTGATCGAAGTAACCAGTATCATTACTAATCGTTACTTATTTTTTCGAGATAATTAATCAGTTATTATCATCCAATTGTATGTAATTAAAAGCATTTTAAAGCACGCTAAGTTTTCAAGCAGTATTCAGTTGTCCAGAATCCTTTGTCTAATACATTTTTGAAATTAGATAAAGTGAGTATCTAATTAAATTTAGCATCGCAGTATGTTATTGCAAATTTTAACTACATGTGGAAGTTGCGGACACAAAATTTCGAACACCGCTGCCACCGACATAATATAAGCGTGAAACAATTTGTACGAACAAACAAAATCACTTGTGAACTGAAGCATATTTATACTTGTAATTTTGAAATGAGAGCAATAATATGAATAAAGAAACTTTGAAATTTCCAAATGTTAGTCAAGTGAAATTTTTTGTCCGCAATAACATACAATGAGTCCACAGATTGACTTGGTATGAGGAAAAACTTTTTTAATATCAATTTTACGCAAAAAAATTATTCTTTACAAAAAAGTCTGCTTCTTAAGAAACTTCAGAAATAATGCTTACATTTAAATTTTGAACTACAATCTGTCTATAAAATTCAAATTTCTTAATTTCATGTTGCAGATATCAAAGTAATTATTGATTTTAGGCAAAAAATGTATTCTTTATAAAAAAAAATACTGGTCCAGCACTACACATAAATTTGAGTTTTTTGACTGCACGGTGTCTGAAAAATTCAAATTCAAATAACCTAAAAATCTTTTTTATTATTGGTTTAACGTTAGTTACATTCTGTATAAAAACTTTATCATAAAAAAAAACATTTGCCTTCTTGAAAAATTACAGAAACCATACTCTAATTGGAGTCATGAAATACAGAGTACTTGAAAATTTCAAATTTTTTAATTTAATTTAATAGTAGATTCTTGACCGGTGAAAACTTTACAATAAATTATTTTAAGTGTCCGTTAAAATAATTATGTTGTAGAAAACAAATCAAGCAAATTTTCAGACAAGTGGCTAAGACGCCGACGTACTATTTTAAATGATTGTCGCTGACTGTTCTCAAGGGTGCGGTTTGCATGCAGGAGTATCGTTTTTATTAAGCATAATAGTACGTGAAAGGAAATGACTGTAATGTGTTTGGTATTTTACAGAAGTACAACTTCGCTGTAACTCATCCTCACTTTCAGTTTTCACCATTGTTATTTCTGTTTGAGTAAGAAGTTCTTACAACCTTTAGCGGCTAGTTACAATATTAGTTTCAAAAAGATACTGGAACTGCTCATTCATTAATAAAAACCATTAATATGCTAGAACATTTCGTGGATAAACCAAATTGAAATTGTGATAGATTAATAGACACATCTCTTTTAAAAAAATGCATTTAACTACTTACTCTAATCTTAAATCAGGGAAACAGAGATACGTAATTCGCAAAAAGAATTTTAGAAGCATTTTTATAGTGATAGGAATTATAAAATATATGATGATGAAAATAAGTTTATATTACATCTCTTTTGATCAACCATCCTAGGTTCATCTGAGTTTCCTTCTTTCATCTAGGAGTACACACTTATTCCTCTTGTAAGAGAATGATAGAAATTAAACTGTATTCGATTTGAAATGTATTCGTTATTTCGATGCAAGCGTCGGCAGTTGAATTATTATTGAATTATTGAAGCTGCAAGTCGCTCGCAATTTTCAGAGGCTACAACGAGGCAAATATTCAATTAGCTACAGAATATTTCAAACTATTTGAAATTGATAAAATCCTTAAAGCCTTGACGATCGTCTACAGATTCTCAATAATCTTAATAACTTTATAATCGGTTTTATGAGTTTTAAATAATTTGAAACATTCTGTATACGTAATTTCAGTTGATCAACATTAATTAATATGTCTGTTAAAATATTTTTGAATATGCAAAAATTAAGATTGACAGATTATGTGTTAAGGCCCGTTTTCACGATGACAATACTCTCATGAAAGTACTACTGCGAAAATGAATGTGACAGTTCCAATAAGAGTTAAGTGTCTGAACGAAAACGACTGTCAAGTTATTTACATGATGATAGCTTCTTTCATGACAGCAACTATCATTGAAATCGAAACTACCACAATCACTTTCGTGATAGTACTTTCATAAGAGTACTACCATCGTGAAAACGGGCCTTTAAGGATGGTTTTCACGATGATAATTGCAATAAGACTTGCTGTCATGAAAGCAACTATCATAGAAACTATCATCGTGTAAATAACTTGACAGTCGTTTCCATGCAGATAATTAACCCACTTTCCTGATTGCACTTTCATGAGAGTACTATCATCGTGAAAACCAGCCTTTAAGGAGAACACTACTCTCTCAATCAACATATCCTACTTTAAAGTTACATTGTTATTTGCAGAAGTATTTCCTGTTGAAGAATTAGATTACTAATAATGTTTCTCTTATCCTAATAGGAACCACTCAGAAATAATTTAGTATTCTTTAAGGCATATTAGATATTAGACAATTGACTGAAGAGAAATTATTAATACACTTAGAGCATATTCATTGCTGTAACCAATACATCATTTTTTACGTTTTACCTGTAGGCGTTGTTCTTTAATTTCGTAATTCCTCTAATTAAATTGCTCTGGTAATTAAACCTTCAATGCCAGATGACCTTAGTGATATAATTAAGCTAGTTAAATCATGGAAGCCCTGCAAGAAGAAACTTTCTAGTATCTGAAATTCAACGCGCTCAGGCAAAACAAAGAGTGCATCAACGATGAGCGTTCCCAACGCCCGCCGTCGATGTGCACGTATTCAAGGTGGACCGGATCTAGGTATTCACTGTTCACCGGACGAGCTGCTCCTCGTCGTAGTCGTTGTTGTTAGAGGCAAGGTCATCCCTGAAAACCAACGTGTTCGATACAGTGTAATTCTAAGCGTTTGCATTGATAACGTATCTAAATATTCATACATAAAGACCAGGAATGCTGTATACATGTACTCGTACATAATTGCATACAGCAATACATATGTGTTACGAACTTCGCAAACAGAATTCTAAAACAATCGCGTATTGCATTAATAAAGTTCGATAATATAATAACACAACTGTCATTCGAAGTTCAAACTTACTCAGAAATGTGCACGCTTGCAGGAAATAAGCCACAATAATTAAAACTGAAGTTTAGAGGAACTCCTGTTCAATTTCAGTGCCAGTAAATTAGAATGACATGTATTATATGTTTAATTGAAATTAGAAAGAGAAAATGCAATGTCTTTTTAATTTTTATTGCAAATTATTTATCAGATTATATATCTGCGGATGACATTTAAATAAAACTATAAAAGCGATCGTTATTCGCTTTCATAAATAAATTTCCCATTTGCCAAGGATACACAACTGTACGCAGCAGTTAAATACTTGAAATTTATTAATCAGCATAATTGTATACAGTCATTATAAAAGCTATCATCCACTACCGTTTCCTATCATTAACGTTACCGACCTATAAAAAAACGGATACTAATTTATGTCAATTGCTGCATATTTCAGGTACTTAATTAGTTAGATTAATGCGGGTCAATAGCCTAGGATCGTACGGTAAAAGAATCAGATTTCGCATCGATGATGATGATAAATACGTACGATGATCCAAGAAAATTGCCGTTTTGATTGTTTTTAAAATCGCCTTCGCACGAAAGGACGGTAACGCGGTATAATTCATTACTTCCTGTTAAAAAGAAAAATTTATTAATAGGTGTCGCACACTTGCGACTTTTTAAATATTGAACAACGGTTCAGGTAAAATTGTTGCATATTCTCAACTTTAAATCATTTAGTCCAGAACATTGATTCATACGTACTACACAGGATAAATGAAATAATAACGGACAAAATAAAACCATTAGGAGAAATAAGGTCACTCATTACGGGAAAATATTTAATAAATCAGAATCTTCCATATATCTCGTCGATTTGAGCATACCTTGTCGGATTAAATCTCATTTACCCTGTATAATTCTGGTCTTAAATATATGAAAAATAATTTATTCCTATAATTTGATAATGTTTGATTACTATTTAGTTGTTGAAATACGTACCTACGTAATAAGATGTAGGTATTTAATACTTAACATTAACAGTTGTTAGGTGATTGTACAACTTTGACTCAAGCAACCCAGTGATTATTTAATGCGATCAAAAGTTGCTAATGCGCGAATCTTTTAACCCACGTTGTTATAACATTTGTTTAATATTAGCAATATAATACAAAATGATTAAGCTACACTTACTTCAAAATATAATACCTAGCCAAAGACAATGATAAATACTTAGTTGGTATTTCTGCAATGAAAACTATGTGGCATCCAGTCCGCGTGAAGATCATAAAACCGGGAAACTGAAATTAAACTAGTTTGCAGCGAATTGTAAACAATAATTACGTTCTGTACCTTCCGCAATATCTACGTGTCAGATGCTTAAATTGCCAATTCTAAATTTCTCGTTGTATTTATGACAAACATTGTTCAGCTAGTTTTTAATTACTGATCTCATGTGTCAGATTCTGATATATGTATGTATAATTTCAATGAAAAATTACCAGCAAAATCGTTTTGAGATTAAATTCGGGAACAGATATTACCTACTCAATATTTTACGCCGCACTGATTTTGTTTCGATGCGAAACCAATATTCGCCATGTAATTATTTCCAATTTCTTGTAAATTAATTTGTTTCAGCGTAATTTATCTATTCTTGTAAATTTAGTCTAAGGCTGCGTTGTACAAAAGGCTTAAGTAAGGATTAAATTTAATCCTAAGTTAGAATGTGACACATATTATGACGTACAGTATTTTGTGTGTCACATTCTAACTTAGGCATAAACTTAATCTTAGCTTAAACCTTTTATACAACGCAGCCTTAGTCACTCACTCAAATGAGCAGCTGAAACGCATTTTGAAAATTCCTTATAAATTTTGTCAGGTGTTTCGTTTTCTGATAATTCGCCGATTGCTGGAACCAACCACCCGGTAATTCTTAATCACCCACTTCGAACGAATCGTTCTCACACGTCTTTGTATCTTCCTGTCATGTTTTTATCCGTTCTTAAAAGGCCTAAACCCTTTAGATTAGATTCACCGAAAATATTTCACTCCCGATAGACGGTTTCTTGTTATTCTAAAATTCATGCCACATTACCACCACTCGGACAACCAATCACTACCTTAATCATTAATGAAAGCCAATCACATGTTTTTCATCCCCAGAATTTACAATATATAATTATGGTACTAGAATGTTTTAAATGCTTCTACACGAGAATATTTGTGACAGTTACAGTCAGTATAGTAGAACAAGACAATTACACAGTACAATCATTTCAAAATTACATGCAAATATTTACACGGAGATTTACTTAAGTTTTAATACCGCGAACACCTCGGTATAGTTTGTTTATGTGGCAATATTAATAATAATAATAATAATAATAATAATTTATTGTCACTGATCCAATATAAATGTAGATACGGACAACGTCAAACTTGTATAATTCATACGTAAAGTGGAATGACAAATTATGAATGATAAATTATAATAAATAATTTGTCACAGAAAAAGACACACATGTATAAATCACATAGGGGAAACCAGAAAAATATTCATCGAGTATAGATAAATTATGATATAAATTCATTTATATAATAAAAAAAATTTCCCAATAAGTAAGTCTTGACCAAATTTTTATATTTCGTAAAATTTGATTCTTTAATATTCAGAGGCAAGGCATTATAGACTTTAATTGCTTGAAAATACGCTCCTTGTGTGAAAAAAGTGGACTTAAGTTTTGGTATACTAGAATCGTTGCAAAAACGTGTATACATGGTGGAGTAGAAATGATTATTTCGAATATACAGATGTTCGTTTCGCTTTATAAAAATGGTCAACTCTAATATATGCAAGCAAGCTAAAGGTAAAATATTCAATTTTCTAAATAGGAGTCTATAAGGAGTATTTACAGGCACTCCACACATTATTCTAACTAACCTTTTTTGCAATAAAAATATAGATTTGAAGCTTGTAGATGACCCCCAGAATATTAATCCGTACCTCAACCTCGTATGCGAAATAAAATAATTTTAAAGAATATAATCTGATATTCTGCCTCAACTTGATCAAAGTGTAATGTGCAGAACATAGTTTGGAACTAAGTTTAGTGCAATGCTGCTCCCAATCAAGGTCAGAGTCTACCACAAGACCCAGGAAATCAACAGAGTTCGCTGTTGGTACAGACTTATTATTATGTTTCACATAGGTGGTATAATCCAGCTTAACTCTACTAAATGTGACGATTTTTGTTTTTGAGGTATTTAAGCGAAGTAGATTTTTGGCACACTAGTCGGTCATCTGATGTATAATAATGTTAGAAGTCGTCGATGTGGTATTGATAGATTTGCTAGCAATAACAACGATAGTGTCATCAGCGTATTGTGAAACATGGTTCCAAGGACAAAAGCAAATCATTCACATAAATCAGGAAAAGAGTCGGCCCCAACACCGATCCTTGAGGGACTCCGCGGTAAATAGTAGTTTCAGAGGATAAATAATCACTTACTATGTTTTGATGCTCAGAACTTAATGAAATAATCTGACTACGATTAGAGAGGTAAGAGCGAAAGATGCTTAGCGAAATACCGCGTATTCCGTAGACTTCCATCTTAGATAATAGAACAGAGTAATCCAAAAGAACGAACGCCTTAGAAAGGTCAAAAAATATACCGGACACGTTGAAATTTTTATCTAAGTTATCGTAAATATAAGCGTATTGTAAATGACGTTTTTAGTGGAAGAATTGGCTAAAAAACCAAACTGTGTTTTATTTAAAATTTCATATTTAGCTACATATGAAAATAATATTGCATTTAAAATTTTTTCAAAAAGTTTACTTAAGGACGGTAATGAAGAGATAGGACGATCGTTGTTAATGTCGGAACAACTACCTTTCTTATGGATCGGAATTACTTTAGAACGTTTCAGTGGATTAGGGAAAACACCTTGCAAAAAACATTTATCCACGAGAGGATTGATTATATAGTCGGAATAACGATTTAGTAGGGAACAGGGTATTCCATCTACACCTGAAGAATGTTTGTTTGCATGATATTAAGTGTCTTTCGTACTTCATGTTCATCAGTAGGATGAATGTATATAGTGTGTGCACGAGAGAAATTAAGAGAATAGTACTACATCGTTGATTGGTTTTCCATATTATGCTGCTAAAATGATTACAAAATAATTCAGCTAAATGGTCGGGATTGGTAATCCTATTACCAGAATCTGAGAGTATTTCAATGTTGCACTCCTTTTTGGAGGTGACAGTTGTTTTACAATGTTCCATGTAGTTTTTGTTCTATTAAATGAAACTAGAATTTTATTACATTTCTTATCGTGAATTTCACGTTTAACTAAAGGAAAATTGAAATTAAAATGTTGTAAAAATACATTATAAAAATGTCTAAAAGCATGATTTGCATCAGTAGTACTAAAGACTTCGTTCCACGATTCACCTTCTAATTGCGACTTCATACGTGCAAAGTTATTGAAATTATAATCTCTTTTGTAAATAACTTTCAAGTTATTGCTATTGTCAGAGTTTGTATCTAAATCTGCCAAGGTCAATATTTGATAGCAATGATCGGTTAAAAGGCCATCGGAAACACAACATTCTAACACAGTTACACAAACGCTGGGAAAAACATTATCTGCCCGTGTAGAAGTAGAAAAGGTGACTCGCGTAGGCTCTGTAACAACGGGTATATTAGGTTTAAGTGATTAAATTAAGTAAAAAAGATAACGTATTTTTATTCACACCTATATTTCAAATTAACTGGTTCATCGACCTTTAAATAAAAGTGACTATACAGCCTTACAATCCGTGGACGTTTCAAGCATCCAACAACAACAACAAATTCGTTATGCATGCTAACCAAAACTTCGTAAACGAGATAATTGCGGTTTTCTTTTTGTCCATTTTTTATAAGGTGTGAATTCTGTACTTTGATATGTTGAAGTGTGATTTAAGATGTAAACGGTAATGTTTATAGCATCTGTCCATAGATATGTCGGAAGATTTTTGGCGAAAAGCATAGATCTGGCACTCCCTATTGTTATCATGTCTTTCTTCGCAGGATTGTTTCGCTCAGGAATGTAAGGCGTTGTTGTCTCGTACTGAATAATGTCTCGTCCTGTTAAGCGTCTAGTCGCTGATCGCAGAATTCACCGGGTTCAAGGTGTCTTTGATGCTGAATTTTCTTGAATGAGAATCGATGTAATTCTCCGAATTGACACGTTTCTCAGAAGAATTGCGTCCAGGAATTTAACGTCATCAACTAAAGAACGAAGATACTTGTAGTTAATATGATCAAGACGATTGTGCCTTAGTTTCAGTGAATTTTGACCTGGTATGTTTGCTTTACATCGGTTTATGTAATTTGCACACCTGAGTTGTATCTCTGACATTCAAACCTTTAGGAATCCTCATCTAAGTGTTCTGATTGAAGTCACCTTGAAGAAACGCGGTCTTCACATCAAATTGACTAATTTAGAGATTTTCTTCGGCTACGATATGGCAAGAAATTCAAGCAAGAAATCATACTGAACAACTGGTGAAGAAATTTCATCTAAATTGTCTCCAGGCTCCCTTATAAGACACCTTTCGCACAGAGACGGGATCAATGCAACCATTTATATTTTGTGATCACTTACTCGACACTGCATATTAAATAACAACAAAAAAGAGAGGGCTAATCTTCAGTAATTCAACAAAAACTATAGATTCTTTTTGAGTTCTAAAGAAATAAATTGAGTAATGTGATTTTAAATTCATAATGCATTCATTCCAGCGGTGGTTTTCAAAAACTTTATATGTATACGGTTTATCCATGTTTCTCACACCTTCAACGTCACACCGAACACTGGAATTTAAAACCGTCCTAATGTTTATAAAATAATTGTGTGTCTCGTCACGAAGATCTTATATCTAATAAAGCGCAACGAGCGTATGCATGTACGGACACAGAAACTTTATATGTATGTCTATGCGCCTTATGAATAACAATTTTCTGCTCGAACTGTATCCAGCTAAGAATTTCTTAATGAGTGCCGTTCGCGTTGTGACTCGGCACGTACTACTAATCAGCATAGCAAGTCTTTGATCAAGGAATGCTAATTATTTATTTAAAATTCAATGAGAAAATCTTAGAAAAAAAGAGAAAATTCAATACTTACACACAACTAAAATTTGTTTTCGTTTTCAGATTTTGTGCTTCTATATTAATTTAATTATTACACAGCATAATAATAACAACAATAATAATAATACAAATTCAGCTTGAAGAAAAAAATAAAAAACTTCGAACAAAATAAGAACTATCCAATAGTACTCCTGGTCCAGTAATGCAAATAATTAAGTTTCTGAAGGCATTTTATAATTTGTTCGAAAGCATCTGCTTGAATCACGGTATTAAAGTTTCTTTTATCGACGTTTCGTCCTTTTTTACAAAAGAAAATTATACAACTTGCTCGTAAGGCTAAAGAACGAAATCCTCCTGCATCACTTCCTGTGTTTAAACTATTTATATGTACATAGAAATCTATTTTTTTTTAGTCCGGGGAATTAAGTACTTTCGTCCACATTCAATCATACTTGTTCATTATCCCCGCACTAACTCTTAGTAATTTTCTTTTTGGCCATCGTTAACTTTGAAATACACAGAGTTCTGACTTTTACATCAAAATTTGATAAAGTCTCAAATTTGACAAAGCAAACTGCTTGACAACATCAAAATGAAGCAGAAGAAATCCTAAAGAAAGGACAAGTCAAGTATAAACTTTACTTTATGAGAAATGTTTTAGTTTTAGTTTCACTATTTACATAGATTTCCCTAAGTTATAAGTTTCGTAAAAATTAAGTTAAGGCGTTGAAAAAACTACAGTTGTTTTCAATTGCATGTATTGTTTTATTTACTATAAAAATGGTTAGGTTTCCGCTTGAGCAAACAGATCAGTATTTGATGAATTGGAACAATAAATAAGAACGATATTTTGGTATACATTACGGATATTTCAAATGAATAAGGAATTGCCTTCTTAACTTAAAAACTTTAGTTTATTAAAAACCAGGATATTATAATCAGCGAGACTTCTGAGTATTTCTTTAATATTTTTTGTTTTTTCTGTTACTTCTACAAGACGATAAAAAATGTCATTTTCTCTGCAATGGATACCACAGCAACGAGAAATAAGTCTATTTCTGCTTCTGTAAATTCCAGAATAACATGTTTATTAGAAAGGAAATTAATCGCCTGGAATTATTCTGTTTCGGTCACGTAAACAATTATCGCTGTCGCAACTGCTTTCTAAAAATACCTCATCTCGGGCAGATGGTTTTTATTAACGACGAAAAAAATCACAGGATACGTTTTATCACAATTCTAAATATTGACCCGACACTTACGTAACAAAACAACTTCCCATAGATAATTATGACTAGCTTAAGGAAAATCTGTATTCGGTGATTCACTGAATATTTTCTGCTCTTCTCATCTACATTTTGTTGTTGTTGGTTTTTTCCTGCGGTTGGTTGGTTTACTCATCGTCTTTTAAACACCACTCTCAAGCAAAATAGATAAGCGTTCTTATCCTTGCAAGTAAGGGTGTACACACGTAAAGACACGGTTATTTCATGACGCGAAGGTAAGCGTAAGGCAACATCGGAACGTGTAATTAATTTTAATTAAGTCTTTAAGTCTGTGGAGCGTATTTATGTTAATTACCGTTGCGGCTACGTGACCCTGCATATTTTTCGTTAATGGCGGGCTTAAACTGAAATAATTCTGTTAAGCTTACCTGGGTTATTGACCAACAGCAACAATGGATATGTCATCTGTGACGTCTATAAAAACAGGTGTTCATGATGTAAAAGCGAATGAATACCTACACGGTATGCTGAGAGAATACGATAAACAGATTAATTTTATCAATTTCATATTATGAGCCCTATTTTGTCTGAAAATGAATTATCTGATTATAAATACGTGCGTATAACCTCTCAGAGCTTTCAATTATCAAATTATATACTTATTAATGAAAATCTAGCTTCTCCAACCTGTCATTATATGTATTTCAATAACTACTTGGTGTTCAGTATTTTGTGATGTAAGTATTAGTATTAACTACGAATGCTGTGAAACAATATCCGAATGCTTTCCCACTGGAATCGATGAACTGATCTAATCGTTACTTATATATACCGCATGTTTCATTTCAACTTGAAAACTTCCATAGTATCTTTTTGTCAATAGTAATAATAATTTGATACTAACATACATATTGAAAGTTTTAAAAATATGCTCTGACAGCACGCTTGGCCGCCTTGAATGGGATGATGGATGACCTATTAAGTAGTAAACTGGCTGAAATTTATTATTTCTAATGCAATGTTAGGTCAAAGAGTGATCGCAGGATGTTACGATTCGAACTATTCATTACTATTACACCCCAATTCCGAATAACCTGGGATAGGTCGGTTTGGTTTGCAGTGGAAGTCTCGAGCTACACTTTTGCTGTCGAGGGCCTAAATAGGGCCGAAACAGCTGTACAGAAGACGCTCGAGGAATCCACTGCATTCAAAACCGATTTGCAACAAAATGTTTAAAACTTTCAATATGCTTGGCCGCCTTGTATGGGATGATTTATTAAGTAGCAAACTGTCTGCAATTTGTCATTTCTAATGCAATGTTAGCATTAAGGATTCATAGTGCTATTTTTGATTTAATTGTAACTTAGATTTTATGTTAGATTAAGTTTAAGTTATTTCGTTTCCTTTTCCACGAGCAATTTCTCCGCATTTTATAATTTCCCTGAAATTTGAAATCGTAGAGTACGGCATCCTTTTACGACTTGCAGTTTTGCATTTCTTAGAACTTGCGTCGGTGTTCATTTACAGCCTTTTCATTTAAGCTGTCTAAAATGTCTGCTCTCGAAGAAAGAATTTGCCATCTGTACATTTCATTTCTAAGTAAAGTTAAAATCTACAAAAATGAGAAATAACCACTCTCACCCTTACTTTGGGTTCAGTCATTATTAGAGATTGTACAAAAGGAATCACTAGTCGAAAAATATCTTCAGCCCAGAACGGTCTAGTCAATTCAAAATCACGCTTTATAATTATTTCATTTTATTCGATCATCGAAGTTAGTGTTTCTTCAATTTTCATGAACATCCGGTTATCGGCACTGTATTTTACTAATTAATAAAGTGTACGCAATTTTATAAATAAATTTTGCGAACTAGTGCTGTGTTCTTTATGAGAAAATACCGACTTTCAATTGATAAGCTGACTGTAAGAGTCAAGTTGAATCAAAATAGTTAGGTCAAAAAGTGATAAAAATCTTATCCGAATATGTGACTCACTAATGAAATGATATTCATGATCATTTCTTGTTATCAATACGTAGGATGTCGCGATTCAAACTATTCATTATTATTATATCACAATTGCAAATAACCTGGGACAGGTCGGTTTGGTTTGCAATGGTCTCGAACTACGTTTCTGCTGACGAGGCCCAAATCCACTACAATCAAAACCGACTTGCAACTAATTTTTAATAAATTATATGTAAATTTATTCGAAAAGAACTGAATTAGAGAAACAAATTGCACAAAAGGATCTTCTCTATGTCTTCCGCGTCATTTATTCTACTGCCATGGCATTTCGTCCTTTATTGGAAGAGTACTTACTCTTCTTGATAACGCAAGCTGCTGATATTCTTGTTGCTTACACTACTTTGTAGAAACTAAAAAATTTCGACCGGTGGAGAGGTCCACAGGAAAGATGAACAACAAGCCAGCCAAATTATTCTATAGAACAGTATGTTATAAAGGCTAGTGTTTTATGTTTCATCGTAAAAATATTCAAACTGCTTCCTGTTAACAATGATACAATGTAATAATAACAGTGAGTTGTTTACTGTTTAATTATGTGCGTTTTACAAAAAATAAATGTAAAAGTTAAACGGAAATTAGTTATTATCAGAACATAACTACACTTCGTTCCATTTCTATATGCATCTAAGTCATAAAATGTAAATTCGCAAATCCCTATTGCGACATGACCGGCCGACGCACAGAAAATGAGCGGACAGGAACAATGTTACTCCACCTCGGTTAAAAACTAGTATAGAAAGTAATAGTGAATTCATTTCAATTTAATTCTAATAATTACAACAGACAAATTAAATCTAAAGCACTAAACAACAATTAAGAATTTTCATCTTATTGAATTTTTTAAAATTTAAATTTACATTCAAGTAATCGTTCTAATATCAAGAAAAATGTTTCATTTTCTTTTAAATGTAATTTTTATGGCAGTACTGGAAAAATAATAATAATCAAATATTTAATTGGAAGCTAACTGAATCCACTAAATTATTCCGATATTTCCCAAAATTTATAGAGATATTGAGAAATATAATCATTAATAAGTAATTTAAATAAGAAGGTAATTAAGGAAACAGGACCGGATTAATGTGCTCAAAAGTATATATAATCGTCTACCAAATGACCCATTTAATTAGGTTGTAAGCAGACACGAGTCGAAATACATCTTCAAAAATGCCTCGCAAAGCACTGATCCAATTGATTGAAATATTTTACAAAGGAAAAAATATTTTCGATCCTTTAATTCCGGTTATTCAAGTTCAAAAACGAGTGTCCGAAGCTTTAAAAATTAGTGAACGAAAAGTTTATAATATCGCGAAGAAAAACGCAAAACCAGTGACTAGTGTGTGTTCCTCAACAAATTGTTACGAAAATGCGATGCCCATGCAAAAACGAAAGATTTACGTGAATCTGTAGAATGGAAATTCGCAACACCGTCTATCAGTTGTATGTGAAGAAACAACATATTACATAATACACTTCTAGGAAAATTAAGAAATAAGTAAATATTTTCGCACACTAGAACGAGTCTTCGAAGAGTCTTGCTATATGGGATTTCATTTTAAAAACGATAATAATAGGTGAGCGTTATGTGAAAAGCCTCACGTGGCATTTCTTAGAAATTATATTAAATATCGAGAAGAAAAAATGTATCAATTTGTTTATACGGATGAAACTTAGATGTTTGCAAGAGGTGGCCATAAACCATCTTGGCAGGACGATAGTGTAAAATCAGTGAGGGAAAGCGTTACATAGGGTTTATGCAGGAAATAGTGACGGTTTTATAAATGGTGCTGAATTAGTATTTTCTTCAACCAATAAAAATGCCGAATACAATGATTCTGTAAATTGGAAAAATTTCGTGAAGTGGCAGACGGAACAAATTTTGGTAAATTTGGAAAAACCTTCAGTTATTGTATTAGAGAATGCTCCATACCATTCAGTTTTGTTAAATAAGGACCCCACCGCTTCTTGGAAAAAAGAGAAGAAATTCGTTCATGGTTACAATCGAAACAGATCCTAACACCGCCTGAAGCTCTCAAAGTCGAACTGCTACAACTTGCAAGAAATCAATCGCGAAAATAAACAATATTTGTTAGATCAAATAGCCCAAGAGAATGGTCACATTATTCTTTGTTTGCCTCCCTGCAATTGTTAATTTAATCTCATAGAAAATATTTGGGGAATTTGTAAAAATTATTATAATCGGCACATTGGCAGAGACGGTTATAGTCAGGAAAATATTCTTAATATGTGGAAAGAAGCATTGGCTACAGGAACACCTGAAATATGGGAGAAGGCAATAAATCGCGTAGACAAGGAGATTTCCAGATGATGGGAACGTGAAAAAATTTTAATTTTAGTTTAATTTATTTTTAAAATTTTAAGTGGTACTTCCTAATTTTGATCACTTTAAATGTAATGCGTATTTTTTTCATACGTTCCTGATATCTTTAATTCAATATTTAACATTTTCATAATTTTTCTTCTATTTCAAATAATAAATGCTGTTACATATCACAAAATCATGGGCTTCCGACGCAACTCGATAAAATAATAAATGACTTTGGTGTATTGTACGATTGCCCCAGCTGAAGTCCTTCGTGAAGACATTCGTTCCTGAGTTCAACCTTGTCTACCTACGTGTATTAAGTAGAGACACAACTTAAGGCGATACGCAAGACTGCCCGACCGACGTAGAAATTGTGTGATACAGAAAGAGACCGGTAATATGAATCGTGTGTCTTCTCAACACAAGGGTTTTATGATTTAGATGCATATCCAAATGGAACGAACTGTATCTACTCCATTTTCCAATAAATTGGATCGACTTAGCATTCTTTGATAAATATATAATTTTTTATGTGTAACATGTTAAAATCTATCCCAATCTTTACTACCTACGTATAAATATTACATAAGGTTAATTGAATTACATAGACAAGTGCTTTACATTACATGTCAAGTTACTACTAATCAACGCTATGTATCGTAACATTACGTTTAAGACACCTTAATACGTTTATTTGAATGTTTTGATCCAAGTTATCACCAATTTAAAATGAATGCAGTGAATCCCTGACACCTGTAGAATCAATTAGACTTAAAAATTATTAGATTCGTAACACATTTCTTAATAAGATCTAAAATTGATATATGAATAAAACGAACTTTTGATTTTGATTGTATTTATAAAACATTAGGAATAAGATTTTTCTTTACAACTTTAAAATTTTGATGTTATTAACTTGAAAATATCTTTAATAATGTATTTTTTTCTTCTTGCGCAATGCTGTTGATTTATTATTAAAGAGAAAGCAATATACTCCTTTAGTGTCAGTTTATTTTTAATATATTGAAAATAATTAGCTTTAAATAGCACCTATAAATGAGGTCTGCTTTCAGAAAAAAAAATTTTAATAAAAAGCTAAAATACTATAACTGAAACAAATGGATAAGAAAATTGTATCTTTATTTAAAAATGTTTATTGCAATATACATATAATAATTCCAGTTATGAAACCTGAAACATCTTTTCATAGCCGCAGCGGCTTGTCATCATGAGGTCCTCTAGTACAAGGCTCAAGTTGTAGTTAATTTAGCTTATGCAAATCCGTTCCTGTATCAGAACCTTCCTAAAACGAAATCCCACCTGTACATTCATAAATCTTTTAAGGTTCGATTTTACAATGGCAAGATAAACTGAGTATAACAATATTCTCGGAATAACTTCGACGTACAGTCAGGATTAAAAGTAATTCCCTCAATAAAATGTAAATGCGTGGTCTTGTCTACTCTGATCACCATAACAAGCAGGCAATTAAGCAGATATCGATAACAATTCGATACGCGCCTATCCGCTTGTCCGCCTACTAGTTATAGGCCGCAATTTAATTTTCTATTGGAGAGACATTGCCTTTAATTCTGAGAGTACATAGATATAGAAGAAGATTAAAAGATTCTGTTCTTATTCTGTTTGTATAACTTGACCTAAACCACTTATTTGTGTTATACCGATATTACATCTGTTTCCGTTGTTTAACAATCGTTTCACCATAACGATCCAAGCAAACCACTAAATGCCTTTTCTTCTATCGATTACGTCGTTATCAGCATTACCACGTGACGCATTACGTCTGCACCAGGTACGACGTGACTGTCGGACAAGAAATTTCAATATTTTAAAGACGTAATTGCGATGACTAAGACGTCATATAATTCTTTTTCTGAAAAGAATTCGTCGACAATTGTGCGGTTTTCTCTTGTTCGCTTTCCTTGATAAACAACCTCACTCAATTTAATCCACTTTACAATATGGAAGGGATTAACTGCGGGCACGAACACAAACTGCGGTTTTTCTGCAGAGCAGAAGTGAAGCGTGAGTTTCCTGGAGGATCAAAACCATTTGAGAAATGTCGGGCGATTTGTACTCCGGTGCTGTTACAGACATCTAAAACAACTAATTGCTTTTCTACAATAAATTACCATTTAATTGGCATTATGTATTATTTCGTCGATTTTTACCTCCTAACACACCTTCAGATTGCCTAGACAAGGAATGAATCACTTTCTCATGGCTCGGCGTTCCACGAAGCCTTTAAAATTCTAGACGCACCGCAGTGAATCATTTAAGTAAAGAAAAATTCTGTGTCTAACATTATTCGTTATGCTGCCTTTAAATTAGAAGTACACTGGGTGTTTCATAACAGGTGAAAAAAAATTAAATCTCGTGTGCACAATCTCATTTTAAATTAAGAAGAAAAAATTAAAAAATTTCAATTTTTGCTTAGTTTCAACAAGCTTGGCCGCCTCGTATGGAATGAATTATTAATTAGCAAACTGGTTGCAATTTGCAAATCCTCATACAATATTAGGTCAAAAAACGATTGCAAGATGTCATGCTTTAGACTTTTTATTATTATTACATCGCAACTGCGAATAACTGGGACAGGTCGGTTTGGTTTGCAATGGAATTCTCGAGCTACGCTTCTGCTAATGAGGCCCCAAATAGAGCCGAAACAGCTGTACAGAAGTGCTCCACTGCAATCAAAACCGATTAGCAACAAAATTTTTGATAAGTTTATCAATATATTTAAAAAGTAGACTGATATGTTAATAATTTTTTGCATTGAATTTTGTATTTAGCTTTTAGCCGCTTTTCTTTTGTGACGGCATTCATAAAATCTAGTTCTTTTCGTGTTCTATTTCTACAAATATTAAACAGAACGGCTTAAAAAGGGTGGACCATTTAAGCCGTCACTGCCAAATTATCTTACGAAGGAAGCGGTTGCGGAAGAAATGTTTTAAGAAAAAGTTAATTGAATGTAAAGGGAAAATCTATTACTGATGTTTCACTTTGTTGACGTTATCAAGATCACGCAAATTGATAATAAAGAGCAGATTGATAACAGCGCGTAATGTATTTTCACTCTGTATATATATTTCATTAGCTATTATAGCGATTTAATCAAATAGTTAAAGATTATTTTTGGTTAGAGTAAGGAGTTTTCAATGAATGTGATTTACTGTAGGACTGCATGTTTCTACAAATAACATAGTTCGTCCTGGGTTTTCATTTTCAGTTTCTCATGGGAACTACCGTCTCAGAGCACTCGCTGACACGTAATTTATTCAAATAATTAAGTTACTTAATTATGCATCGCATTCTATGGGATGAGTATTCTCGAGACCTCTCACGTTTGTAGACGAACGCTTTCGTAAAATCAGGTCCTCTTAAACCATTATTTGAAGACGAGTTAAGCAAGAGAGATTCATTATGTTCCTTTCTGTCCTTAATTATCTTGAAGTAACACACAAATTGTTTAAATATAGTTTAATTCGATAACTTCATAACTTTTTTCTAACAGTGAATTACATTTATTGTCAAATTATTGTCGCCGTGCCAAGTATTTTGAGGAAATTTTGTACAAGTTCGTTGTGTTTTGCAGTTTTTACAATTTTTTCCGAAAAATGAGTGAAAGTATTTGGAGTATAGCGCATTGATAAAATTTCTAACTAAAGAGGAAAATCAACCGAAATTTACTCATGAAAGAACGTTCCAGGTGTTCGGCAATGACGGACAATCTTTTTGCAAGTGGAATTTTGGTGTAAACAGTTTCGATGGGGCCGTGATTCAATTCCGGATGACCCCGGATTAGGAAGAACGATTCTCCTAAGAACTGAAGAAATCATCAGGACCGTTGAAGATTGGTTGCTGTCAGATCGACGAATAAATAGCCGAGTGCTAGTTAAAGAAGCTGCAGTATCCGAAGCAACAGTTTATAAAATTAGTACCAAGATTTAGGAATGGAAAAAGAATCTCCAATCTCTTGACACCAGAATAGAAACTAACGAGGAAAGAAATTTGTCGAGAACATTTGGCCGTTTTAGAGAGAAAGAAAGCGATGATAGTTATTTTTCGAAAATACGACGTGACTTGGGTGATGGCAACCATACTTTGGGGCTATGAATATATGGAAAAATAGTTCACAATTAATGGAAGATTTTCGGAAGGAATAGATGTATTCGGAAGGAATAGATGTATTGATGACTCCTTACACCAAAGCAGAAACTGGCGAGGAAAGAAATTTGTCAAGAACATTTGGCCGTTTTGAAGAGAGATTAGTTAGATATATTGATGACTAGTAGTTCTTTTCTTTAAATAGGTTGTATATGTATACCAGAAGTACAAATAGCATTGATCCAAGTCGTAAAATTTGAACGAAATGTGATGCTTACAAGCTATTTTACAATTTGGATTTTATCTATCTATTTGCGTACGTTGATGACAATAAGGAAGCATTTGGTTAAAAGTAGTTTTCACCCAATTATACACAGAAGAGGAATGATTCTGATACTTAAACGACAACTTAGATAAATAATGCTTTTCGCTTCCTTAAATTTATGACACAATCTTGAAAATTACGAGCACGTTCACAATGCTTATCATGTTGTAGCTGACATGTAATCAAATCACCTTAAGTAGTAAACTTTACATTTCCGCACATATGCTTGCACATAGCTAATTTGGTTTCTTCGTCCAACGTGCATTGGTGCAATCGAACTCATTAGCACGGATAATCCCTCGTTAATTAATTGCTAATTCAATTATGACTTGCTCCGACCACACGTAAACTTTATCAGCAAACGAGCTCCAACCGATTAGCGGAAACGCCAGTGAAATCAATCAATCATCCGGCCCAGCGAAGCATTTACTAGAATGATTGACAAACAAGAAACCAAAAAACATGAGATAGTGAAATAAAATCGTCAGATTAAAATAAAACGCCCTGGAGCGCCTGACGGTTAGTTCCTTCGACGTAGAACGCATTTCATTTCACCGTTAGGTGCAAGGAGATTTAACTTTTAAAAGGAGAACTTAAGCAGCGCAAACGCTTGAATTTAGCAATAAAATATTGCCGCTTGTGGTGACCCGCTTTCTATATATGCGTAGTTCCATCGCTGGGCGTACCCTTTCGCAGTTTGTAGTTTGCATAAATGCTTAGCAGGTCGTAAACAAATTTTTATGAATACAAATGACGGTATGCGAACACGTTAATTAATATTCAATGTTACTGAACAGTAAACAAACAACTTCGTGGTACACAGAACTTTGAAACTTTGCCACTCACGACGATGGCGTTTACGTGAGTACATAAGTTCAGTAAGTCTGAAACCTTATGCTAAACATTTCACTTTTATTTGTTTTTTATTCTTCGTGCTCTTCTCTCTATTTCTGTTTTTTTTTCTATTTTCCTTTTCCCTTTTACTTTTTTATGAATAAACTCTTCATGAAAGGTAAAGAGTAGCTCCAAAAGCAGTTCCAGTAAATTGAATACCAACTAATACTTATTGGTATTATAAAAGTATTGTAACTAACAAGAGGTGTGCTATGAGTGTTATCTCAAAGTAAGCAAAAAATATTAGAAAAACAAGAACCTTAAATATCAAGCAGTATAACACAAAATCACGCCAAGATATGACATTCGAGATATTATAACTAAAGGGTTTACCAATAGGGATTAGGGTTGTTAACGATTTGTAGCCACGAAATAGCGGTATCGCCGCGAAAAAAAAAAGTGTTATTTTCAAACTATCAACTTATTCATTGTTATCATAGTTATCTCTCGAAACGGCGATGTGAATTGGCCATCGAGTTCGTGAGACTTGACGCCGCTCGATTTTTTTTTGTGGGGATACCTGAAGGGAAAGGTCTACGCTACCCATCCACAGAATATACAAGAACTCAAACTCGAAATTCAACATGTCATCGGCGAAATTCCCAGAGGAATGTGCGAGAATGTCATAGTGAATTTCATCAAGCGGATTGAGGCCTGCCAAAGGAGCTGCGGCGGTCATTTGGCCGACATTGTGTTTCATACATAATTGAGAAATTTCATATTTTCATATTTAATTAACATTTCCGAATTTCCTTGAATATTTTGAGTTTTATTCCTATAAAATTGTAGGTAACCCGTATTGGTAAACCCTGTATAATCTGAGAAGACAAATGGCGATAGTTTGATTACATGAAGGATATGTCGAAATGAAGAGGCGTTCCTTTTCTTAGGCAGACAACCAATAAATGCCCTCATGAACGTTTCTTAAATCGATGTACCCAGTCATAAAAAAGACGTAATACAAAAAAATTACTGTCGCCGTGCTAAGGACTTTGAAGAAATTTTGTACGAATCGTTGTGTTTTGCAGTTTGTATGATTTTTCTCTTCAGAAAAATAATTGAACGTAATTTGGTGCATCGCGCAGTGATAAAGTTTCTAAATAGAAAGAGAAAAGAACTAAAAACTATTAATGAAAAAATGACGACTCATCTTATTTTCAATTGAATATTTAGTGTAAATAGTTTCGGCCCAGGATGACACCAAATCACGAAGACTAGTTCTCATAAGAACTGAGGAAATGATCAGTCTCGTTGAAAATTTGCTGATCGACGAA
This sequence comes from Serrognathus titanus, assembly GCA_039766575.1. NCBI lineage: Eukaryota > Metazoa > Arthropoda > Insecta > Coleoptera > Lucanidae > Serrognathus > Serrognathus titanus. Next base: position 29,639,901 of record CM077912.1, on the reverse strand, counting down.
TAAAGATCAGAGTGCTTGCCAAAGAAGCTGGACTAACCGAAACAACAGTTTACAAGATAAAGCACGAAGTTTTAGGGATGAAAAAAGTTTCTACACGATTAATCCCCATTCTCTTGACACCAGAACAGAAACTGAGAGGAAAGAAATTTGTCAAGAACATTTGGCCGTTTTGAAGAGAGATTACTTATTTTGCGAATTGTCACAGGCAACGAAACTTCGATGTTTATTGAGATTCTCCCACAAAGCAGGAGTCGATGAATGAGTTCGTAAGAGCTCTCCACCCCCAAAGAAGACGAAAGCTCAGATGTGTTCTGGAAAGTTAATGGCGATAATTTTTTGGCATCGCGAAGGTATTCTGCCTATCGAATATAAAGAAAAAGGGTCCAAATTATCAAACCTGAAGCGGGCTTTTAAAGAAAAATGTCCGAATTCATGGAGAATCAAAACTTTGCTGTGGCACGATAACTGCAGGGTCTACAAGGCTAGCACAGTTTAAGCAGTTATCGAAAGTGTGGATTCACCGAGTTACAACATCCACCCTATAGCCCTGATTTAAAGCCCTGCGACTTCGATTTTTTTTATTTCAGTGATGTCTACTTATGTTTCTGCTGCGTACTCTAACCCAGGTCTTCCACATCTTTACTTTGTTCTCTTTAGTCAAACGCATCTTCTGCCAAATCATGTAATAAGAGCAATAGAACATTATTTCTTAGTCTATATCCTGGAAAAAGTACCTTTTCTACGTTTTCTCATTAAAAAATTAATAAACCATTTCTTGTGTAATACTTTCATCTGTGTTCTGTTAGAATATTTGTTTCAATTCATGTATTACGTATATCTCCCGTAAGAAACGTGTTCCACTCATTCTCATTGGAGCTACTTATTGCGTCTAAGACAGTGCTCTAATTATAAACCATAATATCAATCTAAAAGAAAAACATATAATTAATACTAATTAAATTTGTATGCTGTAACATTGAACTTTCATAGAATTACAAATTTGGAAATTTTTTATTATAATCTAAGTACATAGGCAAATGATTAGAACTAGGCTGCTAATCATAAAAACTACTAGAGTAAGAGCCTATGTTATTAGAACAATGACAAGTACACATTGCATATTTTAATTCAACAACGAATTCCAGTATTAATCATTATTGAATAAATAGGAACACGATAGTGAAATAAGTTAATTATTTCACGCTGACTCACTTCCTAACCAAGTAATTTATTAATGTTCTTTTATTGAAAATTTTATTCAAAAACCTATTTTGAGACACAATTTTAGAAATACATGAGGAGCTCTAAATTAAAACGCAGTTTTTGACAACTAGTTTGGTCAAAAAATGCTGTAATCTAATTATTCAATTTTAATAGTTCTTGCAATCAGTGACTATGTAATTATAAGTATAACATGACATTGAAATTAAATATACAGGGCGATACCTACAAAAGTTATGATGTCATCGACCAAATTTTCAGTTTGTTAAAAACTGCGTTTTGATTTCGAGTCCTCACATATTTGAAACAGAAATAGAAAATTCTTTATAAATATTTTCCTTTCTTGTTTTATTTGTTAGAACTCTTACTCCTAATTTACATGTTTGTCTCTCCATTATACATTTTAATTTATAAACGGAAATATTTGTATTCTTGTTGGTCTACAAATTTCTTTGTAAGTGCATATTCCGTTTGAAGTATATCTTTTTTATTTCATTCTTCACCTGCATTAGTTTATCATTTGATAAAAGCTCTCGTTTCATATCATATTCGGAAAAAAAACTTAACAAATTCTTCGGCTCTTATACTTTCCAAAGAAAAATTTAATCCTAACAAAGACAATGTAAGACGATTATTTACGTACGTAATTCTTAAATGCAAATCACAAAGAAACTCGAAAATCTGCACTTCGACAAAAGCCGATTTCTCACAAAGGAACTGCCATTAATTCCATCTTAATTAATATTTCAGAGTCTGACTTTGATCCGACTTATTCTCTGTAAATTCTAAACGAACCTTTGAAGTTAAACTCGCTTAGTTACCTGCCGTGAATTAAAACCTACAGTAAATAATTGAAGAGAATAACGTTCGTGTAGGTAGGTATACCAGTTGATTCTTGTATTGATTTTATCAAAAGTTATGTGTTTAACTTCATCGTAGAAAGTGTCTCGTTGAGAGTTTCCGTATAACTGTCTCATCAATTCAACAGAGAATTGCAATTAACACATGCTTTTATGTTTTGCTCTCTTTGATTTAGAATGTCTCCTTAGTCGTTAAGTGTAAGACTATGATTGAATTTAATTTCATTTTCTCTTATACACCTTCTATCCCTTTCTACTGCTGGCAAGGCCTCGCACTTAGTTTCATTTCGATTCTCATCTCTTTAAATAGTTTGCGTCTTTGCTATTTTCTATTCTTTCTCTTGTTACATACATTAACTATACCAGTTACCGCTTTATCCTCTTTTCTTCCAAAAATATTCTTGGTGCTTCTTTTTTTCTTGTTTTCATGTTTCCGATAATTATGTTTGTTCCTGTCTTCTTCTGCAATTTGAAGATTTCCATCTGTTTTACGGACAACTAATCTCAAGCAATTTAATACGGTATTCGGTTAAATCTGCATAATATTTTGATCATTTAATTAACCTAAATACAAATGTTTTTAAGAGGATAGAGTGACGAATCGTTATAATCCTCTTACGTTAACAAATAAAATTTAAATGTTCCTGATTTCCTGCTTCCCTTATATTCATACGAAAAGATAATAATTCTCTCTACTTAAGTTTCCCTTTCATTAATCGCAAAAGACGATTAAACACAACGAAATAACAGTAAGCTATGGCTCGTCTTTTCTTGTAAGACTTTCACTGACTTGTTTTTGCTTGCGAATTTCAATAATAATAAATCACTCTAAATCCGAACCTGCCTGGGGAACAATCTGCTCCAGCGATTACCTCCAGAGTTGATTAATTTGCAAAGAAAGCATTAAGCTTTAGCGGCTCTAGCCTGCAGGTTAAATCAATGTAATTTCCTTTTATGCCTTCATCGTTCACTCATTCGTCTCTTTTACGGAGTTTATAACGCGTGTGTATACACACAGTGTCTCCCTCGAAACGTCACGTCGCTATTCAAAAGATAAAGCCACGCAAAGTGAATGCCTGGGGGGAAATGGAGAACCGGAAGTCAAGTCTATCTGAATTGACGCGTCTTTACGATAGCAACCTGTTTGCGCGTCGCTCCTCTATAGCGCAAATTTAATTACTCGTTCCCTGCGTCCGCATTCAAATTGGTACTGATTAAATAAGGGAAGTTTTATGAAGTTCTTTATAGGAGGTTGGTTAATCAACATTAAAAGACAATACCTATTATTTAAATTACGTCATATTCTGTGGTGAATTTCCGCGAAGCTACTAGATGGCGTGATAAGCAAATCAGTTTGGCGGCACCTGGATGGGATATTGTTTAAATCTTCGGCATCAAATTAAAATTTGGAAAATTTAATGGTTTTACCACATGGAGGTTGATTTGTCTGTCCAAAAACAAATTTGCTAGAAGAAAATTACGATTTTGAAAACCTATGGTTTCAGTAAACTTAAATTTCTTACTTAATTTTAATTACAGTTTTATTCTTTCAAATTGTTTGCTACCAAACTGGCAGAATGAAAGCTCGCAAGATCATTTGAACATGACCTTGAAAATTATTAATATTTATGTATCAGAACCTTCATTAATTACTTTTTAATATTTATTATTATAAATTAACAAAATGATTGAAATAACAAAGACTAAAGACAGCTAATTTTTAAAGTAATCATCTGTATGTTATTTTTATATTTGCACCCACCTGAAGGTGAATGTATGAATCATCGAAACAGAATAATTTCAGCGATTTAAAAGTATGCGGATGTATACAAGCAAAAGAATAAAGTTATCCTTACCATTGGAACTGTCAAAGTATCCCCAAATCGGAATTCCAACTGCCGTGGCGCCAACGATGAAACACACAAATCCCAGTATCGCTACGCATGTCGAATACAAAACTTTGTTATCCGCCATATCACTAAAGCACATGCACATTTCCCAATTTTCCCATTTCCATTCCGAATCCTTTATCCCAATGCCATCCCGAAAGCACAGCACCGCCACTCGTTCATAAAATTTGAAATCAACATCGAAGGGACAAAATAAAATTCGTCGACCTGAGTCGCACTCACTGTTATTATTAGATCGAAACGCGAGTTAAGAAAGAGAAAATCAATATGGTTGTTTACTATTGAAACGCGGAACGTTCAATTTTCGCGCTGCACGTACACAAACACGCACACAGGCACACGCGGGTTCAATTCGACGCGCCCAACATTCTCGCAACTCTTCGTCATTTGCAACGTTGCTGCACACTGTTGTAGGTACAAAATCTGACTAGCTTGTTATGTTCACTGCACGTATCTTCATAGAACTGTTCGACGTAGACACGTCACGCTATTCTATGGCAATATTGAAACGTGGACGCCGCTTTGTCCCATTAAATTCGCGGCTTTGGACGTTGGTTTTGCTGTACGGACTTGCGGGACACGTCGGCCGTGCCGTTGTGAGAATGAGAATGGAAATGGGAATACGAAATGGAGATGGTAGGGGGCCACATAGAAAGACTACCTACCTACCTATCTACCTACGAACGCGAGTCCACGCGTAGAATACGACTTGCTTTACCTCGACGGCGACACCGGTTGTCTGTGCACGTGCTTGCATCTACCACTCCTCAGACGAATACCGAAGTCGTCGTTTTTAAAAATATCCAAAGTGGGACAGTCGTACATAGTTTATAAGGTCCCAAAGTCAAAAGCAATTCATCATTATTGGTTCAAATGTTACATTACACTCAGTATATTGTCATATTAAAATTAGGAACCCTTAAACTCGCCTCCGCAAAATAAAGTGAATAATAACGAAGGAATATTCTGGATAGTGGTGGATATGATGGAAAGATGATTGGATTAAGAGTTAAATGAATGCAAAAACCAAAATTGTTTTAAATGAAAAACATGTGCTTTTGTCTTCTATTATAGAGATAGATCCTTTACCACGAAAGTTATGTCCTTGGTTACTTGTTTATTAATTGTACTTAAGTATTTTACTAGAAAGTTTAAAACAACCGATCATTGAGTTGATTCAGAAATCTCTAGAAAAAGTGTATTTACAAAAATTTCTAAATAAAACATCGAATGAAAAAAATAAAAGAACTGATAAGTTTTGATGAATTAGTTTTGAAAAGATTAAAAAAGCCATTTGTAAGATAAACCCAAATGTGTATCAATCTTTAAATAAAGGACGGCCGAATTATATCGGGTAAAATGTCGATAGCAAGTAAAAAAATGTTGATAACAAATTACAAAATTTGTTATCAAGTTTTAGAGAAAACTAATGCTTTTTACTGATACACCAAAATGCAATTTACTTATTAATCTTCGAGGAAATAAATTGGAAGCGCGTTGAGGCAAATAAAGAATTATTTATTACACATTCTATTTACACATAAGAAATCTTTAGGAAAGTATATCAATGACTGAAGAAGATATGAAAAACGAAGAAAATAATGCTTTCGAGACTGTATTACCTCAAGTGCTAGTATGTTTTTAAAAATGTTCTTCAAAATCGATACAATTTTTTTAATGCCTTGAATTTGTCATTAATTTATTGACTATAATAAAATTTTCAACTATAATAAAATTATTGTTGTCTCAATCCCTTAATCGAACCACCGGCAGTCTTGACTAGCGAAAAATAAGAGAGTGAGAGAAAAGGAAAAATCCAACATAGTTAATTTGATTCACCGTATATTAGTTTTTGAATAAATAATCTCTTAACATAAAGGTTTATGTATCAAAATATTCCCTGGACACTTCTGAAATCTTTAATTCGCTGTAATTGATATAACATCTATTTCAAGATTCAACATAGAAATTTATGATTAAACCATTTCCTTATCAGTTTATTCGCTGTATGTTGACAGTTTCGTCAAATTAAATAACAATTCCAAAGTGTTAACGTATAATGAAACGTCGACGTTGGTGGATTATAATTTTTTGATAAAAATTAATGTTCCCATTTTTTTTGTGTGTCAATATTCAATTATGTTTTATATTATATTTTACTTTATAATGTCTTAAATACTCTTACACTATTCCAAAGAATCTTTTCATATAAACTTTTTTATGTAAGTTAGGATGTGTTTTTAAAAGACAGACCGTTTTTGGCCGTTGGTTTATCATCTAACCTTGAGTACTATGTCGATGACCGGCCCGTGCTCTTCCAACTGAAACTGACCGACCTCGCTGCTAGTTAGACGTGGTTCCTATAAATCCAGACAAATTTGCCAGTATCACCTTTTTAGCACAAAAATGTTTTAAGTTTTTTTCTATAGAAATCTGCTAAAGAAAAGAATTAAATTACACAGCTCTTCCTGCAAACCACTTTTTGCTCTTTCGACGACTTCTTAATTAATTTCCTCTTTAACAAAAAATAATTATGTAGGCATATTTTAAATCAAGAATGTTCATAATTTCAATGTAAGGTTTAAAGAATTGTTAACTTCAATAGATACTTTTTGAACATCTTTATCAAATGCTTACTTGAGAACCTTTTCACAGTTTCTATGATTATTGTAGAATGATACATTGGCCAATCCTTTATAGGCGTTAATTGCATACGTTAATTATGTTTATTTTTGGGAATTAAGTAGAACAGTTGAGATTAATCCTTCAAGTGGACTTAATTTCCACTTCATTTTATGATTTTGTCGTTTTCTATATAGTATAATTATATTTGCAAATAAAAGTTGTTAGTATTATAGTTACCGTTTCATTAAAATTGACACTATAAAAGAAACAAGTTAAACTCCGACCCTTAATTGTTATTTTAGGTCGATCGTATAAGAAGGATTTTACATACTGTAAAACATAATATTTTTCTTTCCATAGTACTCAAAACGGAAAGAGGATCGATGTTATTTCGAGGCAAAAGCCAAATCGAGTTAAAATTTTTGTCGTTATAACTTTTTGAGGGTGATTTTAGTATCGTAATTCCAATCTCGCAACTTACTGCTTGAAATATGAGTAGAATAAATTCGTTTTGCGACTTTTCCGGTAGAAATGAGACCCGTTTTCTCATTCATTTGCAAGTATAATAACATTTTTACTTCAAAATTTTCTGAATAAAAAATGAAACCGTAACTTCGTTCAAAAGTAATTATTAATGTTTTTTAAATTTGAAAATGTTTTGTCAACATTTGTGGATATATTAAGACAATAAAATTACTTATCCCACGCGTACGATAAAGTTACTTATTTGTATTAGTGCAGTGTACTAGTGGGATAAGGGCATTATTAACATACGAATGCGGTGAATTGCTCGACCAGGGCGTCAGCCCGAGCCGGGTAAGAGCATGAGTATGTTAATAGACCTTACCACACGTGTAAGAGACAACTTTCTATCTACGACTGCCCAGAATTTTTTCCCCAGACTTGGTATTTTATACATTTACTTAATCACCTTATCGTAAATTTATTTGTATGTTATGTTCCTGGTATTTTATATCACAGTTTGCTAAGGTAAATTTTCTTTACTTTCCTTTTTCTTTCATTGTCCATTGTTTTTGTCGTTGTAATTGAAAACTGAAAATCACAGAAATTCATTAGAAATTTCTTGTCCGCTTAAAAGCTTTTATAGTTAGTGGTTGACTTGCCGGTATACATTGTCCATAGACTAGGTACATAGTTATGCAAGCCGAAACGCACTCACGCTGGTTTGCACTGTATAAAATTAACTTTTGGAATAGCTAATTCGGAGTTATCTTTAACTAGTAGTTAAATATGTGTATCATTGCACAGAATAATATTATTAGTCACAGTGGTATTTAATATGGACTCGTATTAATAATAATAATTTTTAATGTTACATACCTATTTTTAACTACTGTTTTTTTATATTATCATGAAACCGTTTCTATGCATACGGCTTCTTAAAACACATTTTTTACAAAGAACACAACACTTCCTCCCCGTCAATATGTTCTTTACGAGGGTGAGAAACGAACCACTGGCTTCGGTATACGTTTTGACCGTCGTGGCTCTATTGGTTTCTTCACTGCTTTAGAAATTGCCTCGGCTTTTTCTTCCACGGTGGTTTTAGTTTCTGCCTGAGCAGGTTGAGTAATCATAGCATTTCGTTATACATTCATTGTAACCATTTTGAGCACTCGATCTAATTCCAATTCATAATCCTCCTGCAAAACGCGTAGCTAATTTTGATGCCGACGATGAAAGAAGTTTTCTGCTCGTACCAGGAACATCATGTGTCCAATCGGCTTGACGATGGTTCCTTGAACCCAGTGTCTTTTCGGTCGGAACATGCGTATCAGCACACTTTGATTTGGCAAAAATTTCCTTGAAGAACTAGTAACATTTGGACGATGCATCGTCGGTTTCATTAAGGAAAGCAGTGCTTACGATTGTCGGCCGTGCAGAAGTTCCGCTGGTGATTTTTCGGAAGTCGGATTTGGCGATGTCCGATAGGTGAACAGCATTGTACCCAGCGCTTTGTTCTTATCTGTGACATCTCCTCCCCGAATAATTTTCTCCATAGTCATCTTAAACGTTCTAACAAAACGCTCTGCTTGCCCGTTGGAAGCTGGGTGAAATGGTGTTGTGGTCAAATGTGTAATGCCGTCGGTCTCGTACAAACGTTTATATTCTACGAATGTGAATTGTGTGCCGTTGTCTGTGACAATGGTATTGGACAATCCTTCTTGTAGGAGGATAGCCATAAGCGCATTGATTGTCAACTTCGCCAACGTGTTAACCGTTCTTGTAATAAATGGAAATTTTAAACAAGCATCAACCACCACCATCCCCATTGCGTCCATGAACGGTTCCGCAAAATCAATATGGATCCGCTTCCAAGGACGTATAGATGTCGGTCATTGCTCGAACTGTTTGGTTGGCTCGGTTTGGTTGTGCTGGCATGCTTGATAAGACTTTGCCAACTGTTCAATATCCTTTTCGATACCCGGCCACCAACAGTGTCGCCTCGCCAATTATGTCATTCGGACTGTACCCCAATGACCATTATGCAACTTGGTCAAAACTCTTGATCGCAACTGTGTCGGTACGACCACTCGAGAATACGCATTAATAGTTTCATAAATAATAACGTCTTTGTACACCGAAAGTCCGAGCCTTCGGGTGTAGAATGACTGTACTTTCAGGTCCTTATTATTATCCGACCATCCGTTTTTTAATCATCTTCCGTACTTTCAGTAATAATGGATCTATGGCCGTGGCTTTGGCTATCTGCTGCGCATTCACTGGTAATCTCACTACTGCATCATTCAATTCTTGCTCTATATTAAGGTTAAGCAGTTGAATGCTTTTGTCAAAACTGAGATCAAGCTCCACTGGTAATCTGGATAGAGCGTCAGCATTGGCGTGTGCTTTCGTTGCCCTATGCCGAATTGTGTAATTGTAGTCCATTAAGAAGATAGCCCAACAATGAAGGCGTTGTATCGACATGGCCGGTAACCGCTTACTGGGGTTAAATATTGTAACAAGAGGCTTATGGTCCGTTTGCAACTCTAATCAACAAGAAATACAAATACTGGTGAAAACGTTTTATTCCGAAAATGATTGATAACGCCTCTTTTTCAATTTGGCTATACTGTCGTTCGTGATCGTTGGACGTTTTAGAAGCAAACGCGATCAGATGTTCTAATCCATTAGCGTCCCAATGTGACAAAACAGCCATACGATGATGCATCGGTCGCCAATATAAATGTTGACTCCGGCCGATAGTGGACTAATGTTGTCGCCTTAATGATGTGCCGTTTGAGACTCTGAAAAGCAGCCTCCTGTTCATTTTTCCAAACAAATGTTGCCCCTTTTCTTAGTAATACATTAAATGGACCTGCACTGTTTGAAAAGCTGGGAATATAACGACTGTAATAATTAACCTTGCCAAGGAAAGAATGTAGTTCGTCTAAATTCTTAGGTCGTGGTAAGTTCTTGACTGCTGCAATACCAGATTCTAAAGGTCGTAGACCATCCTTCGAAATGGTATTTCCCAGATAATCAAGTTTGTGTTGGAAAAATGCATAAATTCTAATCTACATCGTAAACCGCAATCCTCTAGTCCCGTAAATAGTTTGTCCAATCTACAAAAGTATTCCTCGTCAGTCGAACCCGTAACAATAATAACGTCTAAGTAACATGCATAACCTGGTAAGTCATTGGTAATTTATTCGATCAACCATTAAAAAATAGCCGGTGCACTAGCGATACTGAACGCAAGTCTTTAGTATTGAAACAGTCCATATGGGGTATTAATAAATGCAAGTTGTTTCACATCATCATCTAGTTCAACTTGTAAGTATGCGTCGGCTAAATCGATTTTTGTAAAATATTGACCATTACCTAGCCGCTGAAATAATTCCTCCGCTCGGACAATCGGAAATTGTTCTATATTTAGTTGCGGGTTAATAGTAACTTTAAAGTCGCCGCAAATTCGAACCTGTCCGTTAGGTTTTGGGACGACAATTGGAGCTGCCCAATCGTTAAACTTAATTGAACGAATAATACCGTTATCCTGAAGTCGCTGTAATTCAATTTTCATTTGATGTTGCAGCGCGAATGAAATCGGTCATGGCTTAAAGAAACGTGGCGTTGCACCTATCTTCAATTGCAACCTCGCCCTAGTTACAGTACGTTTTCCAAGTTGACCATCCAATAAACGTTCATGTCGCTTGACGATTTCACCAATCTGCGCCTGCTGAGCCGGCATCTGTGCGGTTTTGGCTAACTCAATGGCGTTGATGAAGTCAACGTCCATCGTTAGATTGCTGATTTCAAAACCAAACGCTTTGAACCATGGCGTTCCAAATGAGTTACCGGCGTCAAAAGAGTCCGCTACCAACAATCGAAGTTGTCGAACTCGTTGCCCAATCCGCGCTTCGCAGATGAACCATCCTTTAATCGAACTGCTGAATTGCAATAAGCTCGAATTTGACTACTAATCGGCTTAAGATTAGGACTGCCCAATGTTTCGTATGTTAAAAACTTTACTGGACAATCATTGACATGATGCTGACACAGTATTATGGCCCTGGTTCATCTAATTAACAGTTGTCACTGGTGCTGAACAATTGGTGGAGCTGCTGTTGACCTCGCTGCTTTGAACCGTACCATCTTTGACTTTCTTCGTTTGATCGACAAACCGTTCGAGTGTGCCAATCTTACCACAATTATGACATTTCGACTTCCCATGAACGTAATCTGCTCGCTGGTGCTTGGTTCCGCAGTTTGGAAAAGATTGCCACTTGATCCTTGGCTGGTCCTTGCCGCTCTCAGGATGTTGTTGCTTGTTGTCATCGTTATGTCTTCTTAACTTCGATCGGCCTAGTCGATTGTAACTTTCTGTCATTCGGTTGATGTCCGTGATCGATTCTTCACTGCCCATAAGCTGTTTTGCTGCGTGGGTAGCCTCATGTACTTGAGCTACTTTTAGTACATCGTCTAGAGTTGGTTCTGCATTTTGTAACGCAATTGTTTTAACATGCTCATGTGGCGTATGAAAAATAAGCATGTCGCGAATGTACTCATCAACAAGCGATTGTCCGCAGCCTTCGCGTGGATAGATGAAATGCTTGACCACGTAAGTCGGCTATCCACTGCGTGTGCGTATGTTATTGACAATTTGATGCGCTGTAAAATGCTGCTGCAGGCGGTTGAAGTAAGTATCCCATTCGTCATTAGGTGTAAACGCTGGAAAAGCAGGCGCGTTGGTTGTAACAAAATGTTCACCAGCCTTTGTGGCGCCATCACCTACTGCTGTTACACTGGCTGTCACTCGAAGTAACTCATCCATCAATTGCTTGCGCTCCTCTCGATCTTGGTCCCTCACGTTCCTGACGTTCTTGGATTATTAGTGCTACTAACGTTTAATCGGATCATATTGTCTAGGCCCTGCTTCTTCCGTTTTAGGGATTGTGGTCTATATCGATAACTTTTCCTGCCACCGTCTGAACCTATCCCAATCTTCGTCATCAATTGACATGGACTCGTATTAATTAATAATAATTTTTAATGTTGACGGATGTTTTACATACCCATATTTTTTTTTAAAAAACGACTACTGTTTTTTATATCATGAAATCGTTTCTCTGTATACGGTTTCTTAAAACACATTTTTTACAAAGAATACAACAGTATTAATTATTAGAAATATTAATTGTCATAAGTGTCTAAGGTTGGTACTTAAAAATTTAGATATTTTCATTGCAACTGGTCATTATATTGGGCACATTGTGTCAATTAATGTTTAAAATGCACGTACAATCCTATCTAAAATAATGAAAAATTTCACCCTGAATCTGGCCCGTTATGAATTTTAAATTAATCAAAATGTAAATTTAAAATTTTTTCGCTGAAAATAAAAAAAATCTGAGAGTATGAACTTACAAGTTTTAACATGGGAAGTTTTTTTTTAAATTCTAGGAAATTCTCAATTTTCACTAAAACAGCTTGTTTTGATAAACGAAATCTTCTAAATATAACATTGACATTATTTCAAAATAATTAACTCTTTTTTCATATACGTGCCTAGGAATTCCAAACTAAATAAAGTTGAAAACAATGTCTAGTTCTTCTATTTCCTCGGTATAAAATAAACAATTCGCATTATTATATTATTAATTTTCGATGTTTTTTGCAGCTTTTGACAGCAGATATGCGTACGCAAACTTTAACAAACTTAAACTGTACCCGATGTATGGCTTAACAATAACTATTAATTAAAACTTTAATTAATAATTATTTTACCTGTGCAAAGGCATTTCAACTTTAATTATGGTTAAATTTCAAGTATTAATTAACGACAAACGGTTCAAATGGCCATCAAACGTTTAGAGATGTTCAGGTAGGTAGGTAGGTACGGACCAGTGTCGTAGCCTGCTCGTAGCCCCGATATGAATCCGCTGGATTTCTTTCTGTGGGGGGCTTTAAAACAGGAAGTCTATTCGGTGCAAATCAACACAGAAGAACAATTATTACAGCGGATTCATGCCGCAGCTCGCCGAGTATCGGAGGATCCCGAATGTCTGGAGCTTGTCCAAGAGAACCTTCGTCGTAGTGTGGACGCCTGCTTACCTACCTTAATGAGGAAACGTTCATATTATTTATTTCTTTATTCATCCAATAAATGCTAATTAGTTCGCACAAATACGACATCGTTTATGGTACATATCGTAAATGCTTTTCTAGCAACTTTCATGATTATAGTGGGTCGCTTAAGTATTAAAATGTATTTGATAGTGTAACAGCCTTGTTTACACAATTGGTTCGCTTTTTTTATGACATCCCAGTTGTACGAGATGACCTTATTCGAAATATCGATACGTTTTTAGAAGCACAGGTCCGTACTCAATGTAGAATTTTTTATAAAATTTTCATAAAAATTATATCGGCAGAAATCGTTTTGCAACACTTTTTTCGGACTGTACATGTAACTCTCAGCTGCGCCTATCACTATGGCTCCTTTAATACGATACACCCTGTACGAGTTATTGGAATTATTTAATGTATTTTATTTCATATTAGTTTCCAAAGTGAAGATTTTCAGACCATTTATAGTACAAGAATACATCTTTAAAGTCCTAGGACTTTAAAGTTCAATTTTAAAGGACATTAAAAACATCATAATAAAGCAAAATGTGACGTGACTAATTCTTCGCGCACTTTAATTATTACGAATTGCTTGTGCAAAATAAACCTCAAAATTAACTCAACACGGTAGACAAGAGTCCAGAAGGAAATAAAATTTTGTATTTAGTTTGAACAAAAAAGTGTTTTTAAAGGTATTCGCAAGTCAATAACTTGCGTGCTTTAAAACTCTACTTTTGGGTCTAGAATCTAGATAAATAGATAACTATTTCTGCATATGTACAGATTGCCGATCGTATTTCAAAGTATCTTTTGACCTTAAAATTCCACTTAAAGGTCAATTTCACGATTCCACGCTTTCATATTATAAAACCATAAAAAACTTTATGAGGGTATTTATTTCGTTCATCTGCTCTTTTATTTTTTATCCAGGTGGGCATCGTCGTTTTGGGGTTAATTTTTGATTAATTATTTCTCGAAAACTAAAGTAGAAATACTTTTTTTAAACATTTTCCCCATACTCTTGGACATCGCTTCTTTTAGTGGTTTCATTTTATCGGGTTAATTAACGGTCACTCTGTACAACAAAGATTATTTTTTTTCAGCATTCATTACATCCACCTTTTTCTTGCGTTTCACCTTCTACGTAAGAATATGGACGTGAAAGAAAAGATCTTTTTTGCAAATACTGTTGCCCTTAAGGAAAATATTTTTTGCCAATATTTTGAATCTGCACGTTTTATGGAAAACGTATAAAATACTTTTCGTAGCGTTGATTCTTACGAAGTCTCAATGATGACACCAATTAAATGAAGAAAAGTAGGACGACGACGACGACCTTCATCGCCGAAAAGAAAGAGTGCGTCTTGACCGATATTTCACGGATGAGTCAATTAAACAATCACTGCAATTGAGTTAGTGTGGTGAGGTTGTAGTTCAAATAGATTACGCATCGAATTAGACAAGGCCTCTACATACTTGTAGTAAATTGGGTGAGTCAGGCGCGTAAAATATTGGCACGTTGCATGCATAAATTAATTAAACGTTATTTAAACTTCGACGTATAAATTAAATAGTCCTATTATCCAGGTTACATTACCAAATTTAAGTCAATAGTTAAAATAGCAAATATCAGGTAACCAAATAAGTTCGTGCGGTTTTTGATGGTAAAATATAAAAATTTATTACAAACCAGTAAGACACTATTATTCATCGAAGTAATTACCATCACACTCAATGATCTTTTGCCAACGTGACACCAATTTTTGTATTCCGGTATTATAGAAATCCATGGATTTTGAATCAAAAAATTGATGGACTGCATTTATTACATTAACTCGGGTTTTAAACTGCTTATGCCTCATATAATTGTCAAGAGACAAGAAAAGGTGATAATCACTTGGCGAAATGTCAGGCGAATAAGGAGGGTGAGGTAACGTTTCCCAGCTAAGTTCAGAAATCTTTTCCCGGGTCACTTTTGCGGTATGAGGTCTAGCGTTGTCCTGTAAGAATAGCACTTTCTTTCGATTGATCAAAGAAGGCTGCTTCTGGATGAGTGCTGCTTGTACTGTCTGAAACTGTTCACAATAGAACACAGCAGTGATGGTTTGGCCTGTTTCCAAAAATTCATAATGAACAATTCCGGCTGCTGTCCACCAAACACACAATAAAATCTTTTTCGGGTGCAAGGAAGCCTTTGGAGTGTGGTATCGGGTCAGTTGGCGACAACCAATGGTAAGAACGCTTAGAATTGGAGTACAGTATTCACTTTTCGTCGCAAGTTAACAACTGATCAAGATAAGGTTCATTTTCATTGCGTGAAAGATTTGCCAAACAACGACTTGATTTGTTATCAGTTGACAATTCATGTGGGACCCCTTTGCTTAACTTCCACGACTTTCCTAGCTGGTGAAGGTGCAAACGAATGGTTTCATCGCTCACATTGAACCTTTCTGCTAACTCTAAGCACGTTGTACTGGAATTTGCCTCCACAACGTCTTTAATATCCTCGTTGTTAATGATCTTCGGTCTCTCAGAGCGTGCTTCATCGGTCAAGCTGAAATTTCCCGAAGAAAATTTCTTGAACCACTTCTGTACTGTTCGATCACTTACAGCATCATCTCCGAATGCAATACATATTTTTCGTGCCGCCTCAGCAGCTTTAGTGCCGAGTTTGTACTCATAGAGTAAACAACCTCGAATTAAAGTCTTATTCGTTGCCATTTGAAATTATTTTAAAACATGAATTAAACAATTGTCGTCAAATTTGTATGCATTAAGTGAAAGACGGATGACAATATATAAACAAGTGCTATCGATAAACAACTTAAGAAATATTCATGGCAATCTATATAAAAAAGGAAACCGCACGAACTTTTTTGGTTACCTGATAGTATTCGAAAAATCTGTTACAAAAGCAAGTAATGTGAAATAAATACATAGGAAAAAAAGGAAACAGATATCCTCTTCTTTAAAAAACCATTAGAACAACAATAGAATGTCAATATTTTATTCGTTAGTTAGATGACCCTCGGCCATAAAACTTCCAATGATCATAGTTAAGGAGGTCAGGAGGCTGAAAGAATCTTTATATTGTAAAGAAAGAATTGTAAAATATTTAAGGTTCGAATATTTGATTCGCTCTTAAATTGAGGTCTATCATTAATCACATTATTCTGTAGTCCATAAATAACGAGATCGTTAAATAACGAAAATCGTTAAGTGACTTATTTTGACCAACCAGTGATACATCGCAGTGTACTGATTGGTCAAGGCATGTTATATAACGATTATCGTTACTAAGCAGTTACAGAATAAGGGGGTAAGAGTGATTTGACAGTGATCGATGTTGATTTTTTCAAACTTATAAAAAATAAAACTGCTTCATCTATCAAACGTCAGTCGTAGAAACATACCATAAGAACAATCACCGATTGACGTTAACATTGTGGTAACAATTCTAAGAATGTCTATTAAAAGAAGAGAAAGAAAAAAAAGAAGAATCAATCGATCAATCTTACATTATTCAACATCTAACCATACATTTGCATTATTTTTAATGATAATTTTTGACTGCTAATTTGAATCCTTAGTTCTAGCAATAGTCAACTTATTTTATTTAAAACCACCCTATCCGAACCAGGAGTAGTTGAGGTTTTAACTTGTCAGGAAGCTTTCTTACTTATTTGGTGCTAATTGATACACTGCAAAAAAAGATATATATTGCCTTAATTTTGCAAGACATTGTGACAATGTTCGCACAGTAGGTGTCATTTTTTTATGGATGAAAATGCTCATCCAAACAACTTAAACTCGGTACCTTAATGATGTTGGCATTATACACGTGAACTGGTCAGCTCGCAGCCCATATTTAAATCCGATAGAATACGTCTGAGAGAGGATGGCCAGACAAGTTGAAATGCGATTGCCTAGTTCAAGGAATTTGGACGGCTTGCTGCAGTGGTTAAAGAATGACAGGACTAAATTCGAATCATTTTCCAGATTAGTCCCAACCGAATCCGTAACGAAAAAAGATTCGTAAGAAAAGGTTCATAAAGCGGAGAGAGAGGTCTAAGCTGAGACATGGAATTATATTTCACGGTGTGGTTCAAGATCTGAAATTTCATGAACCATACTTTACATTATAACAGAAACTTATCTAAGTAACAATAACAAAGTTAATAAACTCCAGATTGTGAACTGTGTAATTAAAGCAGCAAAATTAATTTGAACAATTCAGAGGTGCTACTACAGAAAACATAAATTTTCTGTTTACAACAACGCATCCAACAGGAAACAAGTGGTAATTAAAAACACGTTGCTAGGATTGATGGCATGAACGTGCTCTCTCCTTTCTTTAAATTAGCTAATTAACGTAATGGAAAACAATAGCATGGCAAGCGACGAGTCTAATTAGCAGTGCACTCCCGCCTGCGTTTAGAAATTTCAAATTGTGTCGTCTAGGGCTGTTCATCTCGACGAAGTTTGTTTTGCAGAATAAAATTCCCGGTCGTCGTCAGAGGCATTCTAATTAAGATCCAGCGCTTATCAACATGGTATCAGTGTTGCCTTATTTTTAATTAAGCCAGGAATTTTCACTTATTTTAAAAATGTGAATAATTTGCTAAAATTGTGAAATGAGACACTAGCTCTCGCAAATAATAATGAAGAAAGTTATAAGCACAGAGCGAATGATTTAAAGTTTTATCTAAGGTCATGAAATCCATTGAATGAAAATTATTTTTATGGTTCATCTACAGGTTCTTCATTCTAATACTATACATACTCTATCTAGCGCCTGTAAACCTGCGCAGCAGTTTTTCCTACGATGAACATTAACATGAACCTAAAACTTTCCATTAAAATATGAAGTGCGAAAAATAATGATATAAAAAAAGAAGCAATTTTGCATTTTTGAAAATAAAGAATAAATAAAGTGTTCAAGTATTTGAAAATGTTCAAGATCTTCATGAATCATCTGTGCTTACAGCATTTCGCAATATTACACGTTATAATTTTTGTAATGTAATCAGAGCAACGATTCGCAGGTCACAATTATGTTTAGAACGTAACGTCAATTGTTCGAACATCTTCCGAAAATAGTCTAGTATTTTATTTAACTATGAATTTTCTTTAAAAATTTTGTTACCAGTCGGTTTTCATTGGAGGGGATTCCTCGAGCATCCTCTGTACAACTGTTTCGGTCCTATTTGGGGCCTCGTCAGCAAAAGCATAACTCGAGAATTCCACTGCAAACCAAACCGACCAGTTCTAACTATTCGCATTTGCGAATAATAGTATTAAAAAATTTAGATCGCGACATCCTGCGATCGCTTTCTGACCTAATATTGCATTAGAATTTATAGCCAGTTTGTTACTTAATAAGTCATCCCGTACAAAACGGCTAAGCATGCTGTCAATTGAAAGTTTTTTTCTTGTTGCTAGTCGGTTTTGCTTCCAACATCGTGTATCCTATGTACAGCTATTTCGGCTCTATTTGTACAGAGGATGCTCTAAGAATCCACTGCAATCAAAACCGACTAGCAACAAAATTTTTGAAAACTTTTCAATATGCTTTGTCAACACGCTTGACCTCCTTGTATGGGATGATTTATTAAGTAGCAAACTGGCTGCAATTTATCAAACCTAATGCAACGTTAGGTCGAAAAGCGATCGCAAGATATCGCGCCTTAAACTTTTCATTACCTATTTGTTGTTCGTTATTAATTATTTTTTATTCCTCGTGTAGTACCTTTTCAACTATTATTTCATTCATTTGTTAGGAAATTTTTTTATTTTTACAGCAAACTGTTTCTTTTATTTTCTTCGTTTTCTGCCAAAATAAATATTACATGTGTTATTTTATTGTATAGGGAAAAAAAGAGCGCATCCAATTATTTTAAAGCCTTCTTGACGGTTCATAAGAAAAATTGAATTTGAGGGGGAAAGCTCGAAAACAGAAAGTGAAAACAGAAATCTAAAAGCACGTTTAAATTTTGCAAAAAAAAGTGACAAATAACAAAAACGTATCAATTACAATGAAGTTATCAAAAAAAAAATTTGAATTTTTTTGTTTTTTTGATGTAACCCCTGGAGTGCATGGAATTTTTTAAACTTCAAAACAACTTTATAATTGCCCTAATACTTAAATATAATTCATCTCATTTAACCGAGTTCGTATAAGCGAGATCTCCGTGCTGAAAAATTTATCTGGGGCATATTGTATACGTTCATTTAGTATGACTGCATCAACAATAGATGATTCTCCCGACATATATTTTTCCATTTATTTCAGCTAAAAAAATGCAATGCTTAGTTGGAAGTGCCCCCATAACGATAAATTTTCATTTACGTCGTAAACATTTCCCGCGTTGGTATATTCGCTAATTTCACCATTTGCACCCACGCCTAATTTACATTAATGAATTTACACGTGCGAACGTGCACTGCAGAGCATCAGATGTCACTAAGGAAAAACATTAAACGCGTCAACTTTCAACGACCTGCTTACTTTTAGACAAATTTATTAGTAAAGCTGCTGTCATTTAAAAACGAAATGCAAGTAAAGAAAAAATGTCTTTAGAGAATGTAGTAAGAAAGAAATACAAAAGAAATGGTTGTTAACCATGTAGACTTAAGAAATACAAAAGAAATGGTTGTTAACCATGTAGACTTTAATTTCCACAGATGAAAAACAAATTGGTTACGATATTTTGACATTATACATATACAGGCTAATTCAAAATAAGTGTCCGACCCGTTAACCACAGGTAATACATGAAAAAACAAAACAAAAAAACTATAGTCGTGGGGGGTCTGTTATGCATAGTTTTTGAAATAAAATTAGTTGAAGATTCAGATGTAAATTGTATTGCGTCACGAAAGCAATAATCTGTCGCAAAAATAAAACGAAACACGTGTGTTCACTCTGCAATGAAACTAAAAATGTTTTTATTTATGACCTTATTTATGCGGAAACAATTTATAACGGGCAATTCATTTATTGCGGACATCAAACTTGTGGTGCAAACGGAAGAAATGAATTACATTTTTTACAACATACGTAGGGATACATTTATGATTTTGTCAGTACAAATTAGTTCGTGTTAGTGCACGAAACGTTCGCTTAATTTGTATTGGTAATTGATGGAAATTTATTGAAATCAGTGCATATTAAGATTACCATGGCGGAATACAGCAATGAAGAATTAACAGATATGCTCTTAATTTATGGAGAATGTCATCAGAATGCTAACCAAGCTGCAGCTCTTTACGCAGATTTCCTGCAAGACGACACCCACCGGCTCGGATATTTTTACAGACTCCGAGAAACAGGCTCGCTTGTGCCACGAAATCGACAACGCGGATGTGTTATATGATCGCAGGTTAGAAATTACCGAAGAAATTCTTCAAAGTGTCGAAGACGATCCAACATTAAGCACCCGTACTCTTGCGCGTCAACTAAATGTGACATAAACTACCGTATGGCGAATTCTGCACGAAAATTCATTTCACCCATATCACTACCAGCGCATGCATGCGCTTGAATCACCTTCTTATCCCCAACGATTAATTTTTTGTAGATAGTTATTAGACAAAATCATCGTGGAACCGTTATTTCCCGATTTCATGCTGTTTACAGACAAAGCGTGTTTTACTCGTGCTGGAATCTTTAATTCACGACACAGTCATGTCTGGGCAAAAGAAAATCCCCATATGCGCCGTAATTTTCATTTTCAAAGACAATTTTCTATTAATCTGTGGGCGGGAATAATTGAGGATTTTTTAATTGGGCCATATGTATTGCTACAGCGTAATACGGTGCCCGAACTGCTCGATGAAGTGCCTCTGAACACACGACGTGATATGTGGTGGTTACACGATGGTGCGCCGCCACATTTTCGACATAATGTGCGGGATTTTTTAACAGTTCAGTTTGGAAATCGGTGGATTGGGCGCAGTGAGCCCGTAGCTTGGCCTCTCTGCTCGCTCGATATGAATGCCTTAGGCCCAGTTGTACAATTCCAGCTTAATTTTAAGATAAACCTTAAACCCTTAGCAACCACTGATAAAATCATAGTTGCTAAGGGTTTAAGCTTTAGCTGAATTGTACAACTGGGCCTTAGACTTTTATTTGTGAGGCCACATGAAAAGTTTGGTTTATAAAGACCCCATTAACACGGTTGAAGAACGTCATAATCGCATTCTTGCCGCAGCACAAATAATTCGAAACAATGTGAATCGAATGTTTCCTGGGGTACGTGCACCATTCATCAATCGTGCGACTAATATCATACAACAAGAAGGTAGCCATGTCAAGCATCTGTTATAAAAACCGTAAGTTTAAGTTTATGCACCGTTTCACTTTAATATTAATATGAAACTCACGAAAAACTTAACCTTAACTTTTATAACGGCGCCAAATTCAATGTCGATTATAATAAATTTGCAGTCAAAATAGTTCTTTCATTTTTACTACGTGTTTATTGGTATGACTATGCCAATAAAATTTATTATCATTATAAGAAGATGTCTCGGGGTGGGGGGGGGGGGGTTCTTACGTAATTTTATAAGCGCCGCTCGTATCACATTCTAATAGTCATCTGTGGTATTTAAACAGTTTCGATTTAGGGTTCACAAAAATTTATTTTTCAAATGCCTCTGATAAATTTATTTCTTTCAATTTCGTACTTACATGACCTTAGTAAGTACGCCCCTAACGGGTCGGACACTAATTTTGAATCATCCTGTATACACTGCTCGGCTGAAATAGTGTATTTTAGAGATAGGAACAAAAGTGTTATGAACAACGAGAGTGTCAGTGCTCCTTAAAAGTTTTAAGGCCGTTTTAAATTGACAATTTATCATGAATTAATTCGTGAAGTCACTTCATGAAGTTGGACAAGTGTAATGCACCAATTTTGATGTCAAACAAATTCTTGAATTTCTTCGTCAACTTATTCACGAATTGGAGCAAGTTCTATTTTTTGTCAATTTTTGCATGAATTCCAGATGTACCAACATTGGAAAACTAAGGTTGTGTTTTTTTTATTTGTATGTGGCAGTGTGAATCACCTGCAAATTTTTTCGCTATGTTGGTAATACCTACAAATAAATTCGTTAATTTCTTCACTGTAAATGTATTCGTGAATAAATTCACGAAGAAATTCATGAAGAACTTCACGAATTAATTAATTCATTAATTCATGAATAAATAAACCGCCTTTACGAAAATTTATCGATCATACTGCCACCGAAAATGAACTAATGCATTTCGTTCGTACGCATAAATACTTATCTAAATCAAAGTTGGAAAATTGACTTTTATAACGGAATGAATACGGCTGATAATTTCTTAAAGTTTTTAGAAAACGAGAATTCTACTTATAAACATATTAAGATCGTTAATATGTATATACCAGTGGAGGACAATTTTTTTTTACGTCTTTTACTTTAAATTGCCGCGGAAATTTAGGGTTAATATTATCCTCATAAAAAAAACGTGCTTGTGTTCCAATGTGAACGTTTAGTTTGTTGAGAGCTATCGAAGGATTCATAAGTTTTAATTATTTTTTCTACGGTAAATTAAAATTGGTTAGTTGTATAGGTTTCTAAATATTATTGCGTTTTAATTTCGTCGTAACTTTTTACATTTCATAATACAATCATTCACTGATGTAAAAAAATATCGAACGAAGGTTACTCGTGGTTACTGAAATATAATTTTCTAATAGATGTCGAATTGTCATTATTTGATAATTATTTAAAATACTAGCTGCCTCCTTTAGGTATCAATGGTTCACCGAAGTACAGTAGTAAAACAGGATATCTTGTTAACATAAATTGAACAGCGTTGAACCTGTTTAAACAAATGTTCTTACCTTCCATGTGTGTGTAAGAAGTGAATTATCCAAACAAATCATAACTAGGATCGGAATGTTAGGTATTAAAATTATTTCAGGTAGGTAAAAATAGGTAAAGTAGATAGACAAACCCAAAATACCCTAAAATAGACATTTTAGTCAAAATCACATGCGGGCGTCAAATTGAAGAGAATTATGTAAAATGGATTTTAATATCATTCAGACTGTGATGCCTAAAATCTACGTAAATAAGTATTTACCTAAAATTACCATCACTACTCATAACGAAGCCGAGGTTTCAAAACAGAAGTATCTTGTGGTAGGTCAGTTTTTCATTTTTGAGCTAGGCCAGAGAGAATCATTATATAATGAGGAACTTATAGTTTTAATTAATGGCTTACGTTTAATAACACCCTGTATGTACAACAAAGTGGTAATAAAATCCCGCATCAAACTCATAAACTGTTTAATGAATGTTTTTTCGCGATATTCTCAAACATGTGTCTTTATGTTTTAAAAAGACACATGGTAGTGTAAAAATCTTTTCTTGATCGATTTTTTTTTTGTATTTCCGTTATGACGTTAACTTATCTTTTTTCAAAGGCAACCCTAACTTTTTCATTCGGATTTTGATCGTACTTCTTGCCAGTTAAATGTTATAAAAAAATTAGTACCTTCCACAAGATTTTCGAAAAAAATAGACAAGACCCAAACCATCGTCTGGAATTTATATTGTTACACAGCAATGAAAATCCGAACAATTAGTTAATGAGGAACAGTTTGAATAGTTTCGTTAATTTTTATTTGTTTTTGTTTTCAAGTTCAAAATAAAAAAAATGTATTTTTAAACTGTAATGTCTATTTTTTCGAAAAAATTGTTGTAGAAGGTATAAATTTTATATCAAGATGAAGTTATTCATTGAAAAACAATTTTCGCAAATTTTAATTTAACTGTTTTAATAAATGAAGATTGATTGTAATTTATTAAATGACAAAATTACTCAACGGACGTACCTAGTTATGCAACCAAGTTTGCCCTTTGGTTACGCAACAACATTCAGCGATAATAAAACTTGCTTTAATCTATTCACACTGCATATGCAAAATGCAATAGAGCTGCATTGGGTTAACATTAACCTTATGGGAGATTTACCGTATTCATGAATTTGTCTCTGTAAAACGCGACACCTGCAGTAATTAAATGTTGAAAACACCGGATATAAAAAAGATGCAAACTCAAGTTACTTTGCTAATACCTACACAAGTAATTAACTTTATGTATTATGAGCTTAATATACGATAGCCTGCTCTTTGCTACGAGATACACACAAAACTGACAACGAAACAAGTTTTAATGATTAACCAACATACCCACATATTCTCCATTATTTCTCACGTTTCATAAATAAATTACTTAATATTATTGTGATCCTTTATGCTCTCCTTAAAAACAAAAAGTGCAAAATTTTCTTTTTGTACAGGAAAACTGCTAGCGTTTATAGTTTAGAAAAGCGACACAACTGAGTGAGTACAAAATATGGAAATTGTTCCAGTCGACATTTGCATACATGATAATGCTGAAACAGATTTAATCTCGCGCGAGTTTATCGAGTTAGACGCGTCCCCTGTATATCTGATGAATTTTTACGCCAGCTAGGCAATTTTAAGTTGTGAAGAGCATGAATTGTATATTACGAGAGAAACTGCGCCTGAAATCTAGTTTTCTGTTTTTCTCGGTTGCTTAAAGTAATGCAATAAAGAAATGAACGTACATATTTGGGTAGGTATTTTCGGTCTTTTCGTAAACCAAATGTTAACATCAAAAATGATATTTCGTTGTGCTGATTTATCTACTTATACTTTAGAAATGCTGAAGTTTATTGAAAGATTTGATGTAATAAAAATAAAAATTGATAAAAATTAGCGAAAATGTCTTAGCCAAGTTTAAACGTTCGCATTAAATGCAATTAGACATGAAAAAAAGCCAATATATAAAATTTAAGTCCAAGTTAGAATATGACACACAATTGTATGCTGTACGTCATAATATAAGTCACATCTAACTTACAATTAGACTTAAATTTTATCCTAGCTTAAATATTTTCTATAACCCAGCCTCGGTGTCCTCCATTAGGAGACTAGCCGACCCTCTCATTGTATTATTTAATCTGCGTCTAATATGTGTGCGACCACAAAAACATGTCAGTACATTGTAATGATTAGTACATTGTTTTTAGTGCATTATATCATTTAAGAGAGTGTATTTTCTTGGCCTAATAATTGTTAGATTGTTAATAACGATATTTAAATAATTTATGTTTTGTTTGTATGAGTTAAGCCTCCTCTAGAATGCCATTCTTTATTACTGTGAAAAATTTCCTTTCATTTAGACATCGAAAATAGGAATAAAGAAATTAAAAAACGGTATTTTTTTTTAAAATTACATACATAGGATATAATGTTTTTCCTCTAATGAAATTAATTAAGCGCCCTAGAGATTTAAAAGACGCGTATTCTGATGTATTAAACATTAACGAAAAGTTCATAACTTCATATTATAACAAAATTTATAACTTCCTATAAATTTTGCTCAAAGAGTCTGAAATTTTTCGGAGTTTTGTTTTTTAAAATAAAAAAATGCGAACCTTATTTTTTAACCATTTAAGTCAAATTGCAATATCGTTATTTATTGTCATTTTCTGCATTGAATTATTAATAAAATTAGCTTTCATATGAGCTGACACACTTTCGTTTATATAACCAAATCTTTTCTGTCGATATTGGACCACTAACGATATATTCCAATTTAAATTCTATTGATTAGAAAAGTGACAGAGAGGAGGATGATGTTATGACAGTTGGGTATAGAATAGAAAAATGTTTTTTCAAACAATTCTGGAAGATATTTCAACTTCCACACCTCGATTTAAATAAATGTATTGCTGACACCTCGAAGTCAAACATGAAATTAATTTAACACGCACAAGCCTGATTGATATATTGATTCATTACACCTCCGCTTTTGAACATAACTTTGTTTTATGAACATCTTATACAGCGTGATTCAAAATAAGTCCGACCCGTTAACCACAGGTTTACATGAAAAAACAAAACAAAAAACTATAGTCATGGGGGATCTGTTATGCATAGTTTTTGAGATAAAATTAGTTGAAGATTCAGATGTAAATTGTTTGGTGTCCACTGGAATAACTGTATTGCGTCACGAAAGCAATAATCTCTCGCAAAAATAAAACGAAACACGTGCGTTCAGCCTGTACTGAAACTAAAAACGTTTTTATATTTTACCTTATTTATGCGGAAAGAATTTATAAAGGATATCGAACTTGGTGCAGAATCACATTTTTTACGACATACGTAGGGGTACAATTATGATTTTGTCAGTGCGAATTAGTTCGTGTTAGTGCGCGAAACGTTCGCTTAATTTGCATTGGCAATTGATGGAAATTTATTGAAATCAGTGCCTATTAAGATTACCATGGCAGAATACGGCAATGAAGAATTAACAGATTTGCTCTTAATTTATGGAGAATGTCATCAGAATGCTAACTAAGCTGCTGCCCTTTACGCAGATTGATTTCCTGCAAGACGACGCCCACCGGCTCGGATATTTTTACACACAACATACAGACTCCGAGAAACGGGCTTGCTTGTGCCACGAAATCGACAACGCGGACGTGTTATAGGTGATCGCAGGTTAGAAATTACCGAAGAAATTCTTCAAAGTGTCGAAAACGATCCAACATTAAGCACCCTTCAACTAAATGTGACACAAGCTACCGTATGGCGAATTCTGTATGAAAATTCACATCACCCATATCACTATCAACGCGTGCATGCGCTTGAATCACCTGATTATCCCCAAAGCTTAATTTTTTGTAGATGGTTTTTTGGACAATATCAGGAACCGTTATTTTCTGATTTCATTCTGTTTACAGACGAAGCGTGTTTAACTCATGCTGGAATCTTTAATTCACGGAACAGTCATGTCTGGGCAACAGAAAATTCACATGTGCGCCATAGTAGTCATTTTCAAAGACAATTTTCTATTAATGTGCGAGATTTTTTTAACAGTTCAGTTTGGAAATCGGTGGATCGGACGCGGTGGGCCAGTAACTTGGCTTCCCCGCTCTCCCGATATGAATCTCTTAGACTTTTATTTGTGGGGCCACATGAAAAGTTTGGTTTATAAAGACCCCATTAACACGGTTGAAGAACTTCACAATCGTACTTTTTCCGCAGCAGAAATAATTCGAAACAATGCGAATTGAAAATACTCTAGAAACTGCTAGACAAGCCGCTCTGGTATAAGTACACGAACACGAGGAGACTTATTTAGTTCGACGTAGAGTTTAGTTACTGTTAAATCGCTTGGTTTGTGAAAATAAATTATTCATAGTATGTTCTAAATAAATCAGTGTTAAGTTTCCTTAATAAATTAGTTATTACTCTCATCGAGTATTTTATTTAAAAATAAGTCAAAAGGAACCCTAAAAACACTACAGTATTAAAAGACCAGTTCTCTACCATCAGATTAATTGCTGATAAATAGTTTGGTGAAGAAGATTTATCATAGCTATTATCTTGCGTTCTTATGGGAAATATCTTGTATTAGGCTTAGACTGGTGCAAGGAAATAATTTGCACGAAGGTAGGTGGTGTTCTGCGATGATTCCCGATTACGTTTGGAGATGCATGATTGCAGGCAGAGGGTCCAACGATTTTCCGTTCAACGAACTGTCGGTGTTATAGTTTGGAGTGATTTGCTTACGGAAGCTTACGGTTTTTATTCGCGGTAACATTACTTCTCAACTTTTTTAATGTTAACGAAGCAATAGAACCTGTCGTTCTTCTTTACATGCAGCGGCAAGAAAATCCTCTTTTCCAGCAAGATAACGCACGTTCACATATTGTAGGAACCATAATGAACTTCTTTGAACAAGCCCATGTTAATCTAAATATACCGACCTTTCACTAGAAGGATACGTCAGGGATTTGATAAGAGGAGATTATGGAATTTGGGGAATTCTCCACAGACGCTGAAAGCTCTCCGAATCGAACTGCCTAGGATACAATACCTCAGGAATACATAAACTACCTCTTGAAATCGGTGCTACGACAAGTAGAAGAATGTGTAAATAACGGAGGATAATCCACATATTAATAAAAATTATCCTTTTTCTTTGCAATCTGCGTTTTAATAAGTATATTAATTTTGAATTTTTTGTTTTATGTAAATGTTAATTTTATTTTATAGAATTACAGAAGTTTATCATACTACACCTTCTTGTAAATGAAAATAAACCTGTTCTGTAATCCGTATCTTGTTGAACATTTATCCTAGAAAAAGAAATACGAAATAACTAACTGAATAGTTTCTTACTTATAGTCATGAAGTTACTCAAATTTTCAAAAAGACGCATATTTAAACAGTCGAATCTCTAACACCTAGTCGAATATTCAAATAGTCGAACTTTCAACATTCGAATAGTCGAACTTTCAATATTCGAATAGTCGAAGTTTCACTATTCGAATAGTCGATTCAAATATTCTAATAGTTCCAATAATTTGAATATTTAAATATTATTCGAATATTCGAATACTCAAATAATATAATATTCGAATATTCGAATGTTCGAATGTTCGAATAAAAACCGAAATAAATAATCGAATACAAGAATTTATAAAATTCCCAGTCTTACTTGATATTCACATTTTTTTCCAAAACCAAGCGAATTAATAACTGAATTGATATCAAAATTCTGTTAAACTAAATTTAAACTATATTTCTAAATATACTGGTTGATTCCAAAATGGCGAATAAGCTTTCAAGTACGTTATTCTAAGCACTTCAGAGAGTACAACAATATGTCGAAAGAATTCTAAATTCAACATTAACGAAATCAATTTCTTGTAGTTATAAGCAATTTTTGTTTTAAGTTTTAAGTTCATAATTTAATGAATTTTATCTGGAACAAATAGTAAATGGCATGAACTTAATGCAGAAGTTCATTATTTAAGCTTTATGTGAATCCTAAGAATTTTGAATTCTAATATTTCGTAAAATTTTGAAATAAATTTTTTCCCACATTCTTCTGGCACTCTCTTAAGTGCTAGAATAACGTATTGGAGATATTATTCGCCATTTTGGGATTTGCCTGTATTTAATTTTCTTTTACAAAAATTATTATATAAATCTAATTAAGCTCATTTTTATAGAACTATATAATTCTTAGTTGACCTCAAATCTCAAATGTTTCTCTTGTAGCATTTTCTTAAAGTTAATAAAAATGATTTCCTCTCGTAGAAATTTTCTATAAATGTTATACGATATTGTTTTGGATCGGTTTCATGGGATGATAAAATAAAACTCATTTAGCTTAGGCCAATTGATATATTTAATATTGACAGAATTATTTGAATGTTGTACCCTTTTCACATAGAAAGATATATTTATAGGAATGAATTCACTAACAATAACACATGCAATGCGCACGTAACGACAATCCCGAGGGAAAGGCGCAGACGGGCATTCCACGTTGTAATTTGACATTACATCTATACAAACATACATAATTACAATATATAATGCATAAATTATTTATATCTAAGTCAGACATGCAATCTTATTAGAGATGTGGCTGGAGAGATCCCTAATAAGAAAGCAGCCGAACAGGGAGAAACAAACTACGGGCAAGTTTTAGCAAATACCGAAATTTTTCGGCCATAATCCTTATCGTCGCATGTGTCTCCCTTTTGTCTTGTTTTGTCGTTACATGGAACTCTTCCGTACATAGAAATTTTTTTTCGTCGCCCTGATCTCAAGGCAGATCAATCTCAGACTTAAAAAATAACAAGCCTCCAAGAACAAATCATACGCTTGTATAAACGAGAAAGTATCAAAAATAATTTTTGAAATGTATTTTTTATCATTTTTTTTTATTATCGATCATATATGCACAGATTAACTTTATACTAAATTTCCGAACACAATGAGAACTGTGGGAAATCTGCTCCCTAATCGATGCTAATACTGCTTATACAAACGATTAGAACTAAATTATAAGGTAAAAGGGTCGTGTCCGTTTTCGAAGCCAAAGTCGTTGTATACGAAAGGTTTTGCGTTCCGGAAACAGCTTCCAATACGCGAAACTTTTCGACCGAAAAATAGAAGGATGAGCTCGTTGTTTAGCCCCATTTTTGGAAGAGCCCCATCCGCTGACATCTGCAGTTTGAGCCCCACAAATTGCAACGGCACGAGCTGTTGTAACAGCAGTCGGTCGGCCGATGGTCACAATTTCCTCCTCTTCTCACGCATGCTCGTCTGAAAAGGTAAATTACAGAAGCACGTCTGGAAGGAAATTAGAAATATCTTACGACCACATCGAGACAAAAATTTAAAAAAAACACCTAACATTTAGCAACGCCTTCTACAAAGCATCTTCTACAGTTCGACGTTACTGGACATCAATGTTTCCACGAGCATCTATTTTTATCATCAACAGAGGAAAAATTTAAACAACAGGACATTATTAAAGGGATTTCGAAGGGTGCATTTCTATACAGATATGAATTTACGCGTTAACACCACCGATTTCCGATTCACACCTACGTGATACGTAAAATCGAATTTCACAATAGAACTGGGTATGATCAGAAATGAAAGTATGAAACAAATAATGAAATCAATCAAATGAATAAAATCGTTCCAATGTAATGCAATGATACAAAAGGCGTGATTTAAAAATACGTACAATTTGTGGCTTATTTCCAAATTCGTAAAATTTTAAACTGTAAAAGAACCTAAACTATTTTGCTTAGATAAAGTATATACTGCCTGCATTAGAAAATGCAACACCTCTATGACGTTGGAATTTTTAACCAAATTTGTGGATAGGTAGAGCACTGTACTTGTAGGCAATGATAAAAATTTGAAGTTCGTAGTGTTTCAACTGTTTTACTAAGTTTTTTTTACATAAATGCACAAGAACTTATTTCCATACTACTAGATAGTTTATCAACAGAATTACGTTTTTTTTTTATTTTTATTTTATGCCGTATAAATGTAATAAAAATGAGATATTACAAAGTTAAAGTAAGAAAGAAAATTGAAACAACATTGTGCACCAAGAGCGATATAGAAATCAGGTTTTTATTTGGAGAATAAATGACGGTAGTAAGAAAAGAAATGTAAACTACGAAGAAAACTTAAACACCGAATTAAATAAAAAATATAAACTTTAATGAAACAGTTTTTTAACGTGAAGAGAAAATAGAAAGTAGGTCGAAATTAAAAGAATGCGAAAATTAAATAAAAATATTAAAATAAGAAGAGTTTAAAATTTTAAAAAGAAGAACAGCGGTTTAAGCAAGCGAAAAGAAGAAAAAACAGTAAGAACTATAGCAGTAAGAAGGAACTACTATAGGACGGATTTACCTTCATGCTTTATACTAAATACCAAAAGTACCCAAAAAATATTTAGCGAGGCATTTTATTGTTTTATTAATTAATTTGTCAAACGAATGTGAGGGCAATGGTATATTCTTCACAAAAAAATCCTTTAAAATCCGAAAACAATTACTATGTTCCTAGTTCGAGGTTTTTTGGACTATACGTTATATTTTTAACTTTTCGGAGAAAAATATTCAAATTATTCCTATAAAGAACAAAAAGTTGAGGAAGCTAACTAGCAGTTCTTAAAAAACCTGCAAGAGAATCAAGGAAGATAAAATTTCGCAATGGCTACCTAGAAGTTACAAGAGTGAGATAATAAAAAATAAAAGATGAAAAATAACTAAGTAGATTTTAAATAATATTAAAATTAATTACAGTTGTAGTCAAAAAAATGGAAACACCTGTGTTTATACTTTCTAATAATGGTTTTGCGAGTTGACCAACAAGAGTTTCTTTCCAAATGGTGAGAGCTAAACAAGATGGTCAAAACAATTGCAAATTGCAGGACACTCTTTAAAGGTAAGTTATCGTTAATCTAAATAGTGGGACAGATATTCAATTATATAGAAGACGTTGCTTTAGTCAGACACATATGTTAATTCAAATAAACATGTCTCCCTGTCCTCGCATTGAAATGTTATCTCCAACATTAAAAGACATGCTCATAATTCATAATATTTGAAATTTATAAAAGCTAGTCACTAAATTTATCTTGGTGTTTCCATTTTTTCGACCGCAACTGCAAATTAATACATGACATAAGAAAGTCCTTATTTATACAGGGAACATTATGAATGGAATGGTTCTAAAAGTGCAAGGAAATGTACAAATGATGAAATATGTGTATGTGAGGTACTGGTAAAGAAGAATTTGTTAAGGATTAATAAATTTTATAAAATGTAAAGGACTG
Organism: Serrognathus titanus; assembly: GCA_039766575.1. NCBI lineage: Eukaryota > Metazoa > Arthropoda > Insecta > Coleoptera > Lucanidae > Serrognathus > Serrognathus titanus. The sequence goes on along the minus strand of CM077912.1, from coordinate 29,607,452 downwards.
TGAATCTAAAAACAATACATATTATAGATATACAGATATATGTATAAGTAACGGTATTAAAACAACATTGAAGCAAACACATCATTACTTCAGAAGAAACAGAGACACACAGGAGCTGATCTTTATAATAAGAAAATTATTAAGAAAATAAAAGGAACATACATAGTTTTACAGATTTTAAAAGTAAGATAAAAATGTGACAAAATATTATAATATTAAGAAGAGAAATCAGATTTGAGAAATGAATAGACACTCCAATGTGATAAAAAGAAAGATGAGGAAACATCAGAATTTCAAATAAAAGGTAAAAGATAAAGCATTAAATAAACAGAACGACAAAAAAATTAGATGATTGGAAAAAATACCAATTGCAAAATTATTTTTTATGAATAACAAGATACTGTGAAATTTTAAAATATACCCAAAGAAAAATAGATATAAACTTGAATACTAAAAATTAAAATTTGGAACTAGCAAAGATTATTCAAAAGAGAATCGACATACTTAGGTATGCTGTTGCCTGAGCAAATATAAAGTAATGAAAAAATTGACAACGCAATCAAGGATTTGGAAAATCTAAAGACCTTGACCAAACTTAAGAGGAAGACCAGAAAAAATAAGGCAAGAGCGGAAAATAGAGGAATTCAATGGAAAAATTTTAAGTTTTGAAGAAGAAAACTCAGGTAAGGATATAAACACGTCGTGATAATACCAAACTGCACAAAATGTAAAGTTTCTCAACGACATCAAAACAAGCAAGAGGAATTAGACGAACTGAAAAAAACATTAAAATCTGCTGTGAAAAAATTAAAAGAAGATGTGGGTCAATTACCCAACCGACCTACAGTAAAAGTTTTTTTTTTGTTAAAAGACAACATTTTTAATCCTTTATTATTATAATTTTCTTTGTAAAATTTTGTTTGTTATGCTTTACATTAAGTAGATGAGACATCACAAAACATAATTAACCGTAGGTTTCAAAAATCTTTGCATAATAACCAATAATAGACACCCCACTTAAAAGTGAAATTGAAATTTAGTAGTAAAGTAACATGAATTATTATGACATACGGATTAAATAAAATCTAGAACTTGGCATAGCATGATTTAAAGTTTCTTTACACAAGTTCATTAAAAAATACATATGAAGTTGCTAAACTTTTCCAATTGAAACGTACAATAAAATGAAACGAATCCTAAAAGAGAAAATTATTTCACATTCTGTAGATATTCGAAAGAGTGGTGCACACTTTTAAGAAGTTACAATATTTCAAATCGAAAAAGTGTAATAATGGCAAAAGAATGGTGAAAATGTGATAATGTACGTGTAATATACAAAATGACTTGAAATCTTCGCGACCAGATATTAAAGAGTAGCATTTGTCTTCTCCTTATTATTCAGTATAATTTCTCTAAACTTAACCGTACTTCATTCGGCGATACTTTTATCTCTTTTTGCAAATCCTTTTTGTCTTGGCCTTTAAAGTAGCTCGTTCCTAAAAAGGTTTAACGAAATTACCTGATAATAAGGTATTTATTTATTTAGAAAGAGTTGAAAGATTGGCGAAGGTGAAGATGATGATGGAGCAAATCATATTTGATTTCTTAGATTTTACATAAAAGCAATTCTTATTAGGCCATAATGCCTAATGCTAAAGTTTTGTTTCTGTTGTGAAATTTGTTTATTTTTCAGATCTCACAATTAACAGTTTTGGGTGTTTTCATAGTTTCGTTACGTTTTTTGAAAGGCATAGCTAGGGGGGTTTAGTACTCCCAATGGACAACTAGTCCGCGTTGAATTAGATTATATTATAATTATAAATAGCATTTATAAAGCTCAAGCCCCAAGTTGTAGTTATGACTTCTAGAGGAGTCAATTTACAAGCTTTTACGAATATTTACATAATACATCATAGTTGACTACAGTTATAAATGAAGGTAAACTGTCACTTAGTTTATTTTCAATTAAACAACAACTTCAACAAACTATTTAACGATTCAACTGAGATATCATAACTATTCGTAAGACAAATATGACTTGTGACAGGACAACAATTTGCACTACATATTAGGCCGCGAATTTTTCAAACCACCCTTGTATATTCGAAAAAAAAATAACTCAAAAGAAAATAGTGTAATTAAGGGGTAAACGAGATGATCCTTACGTTTTCTCACTGCTTTCGGGCTTCTCGTCTCGTTTCATTTGCAGGACATTTAGGCTGCGTACGAAAAAATTAATTAATTAATCGCACAGTTTCCATGTTGATCTGAACGCACAGTAACAACAACTACAATAACAACACAAAACTAGATCTCTAATTGCTAGGACATTATACTGCACTAAGTTCAGCATTTAGCGAGATTAATGGGACTTGGATTTGCTCACTTTTGTGCAGACTGCAGGAAGCGATCCAGGGCGTTTTCCGAGTATTCGTCTTCTAAAGGAATGCCATCATCTGAAACAGAAAAATAAACAGAAATTTAGTAAACTAAAAATTCGTTTTTCTTAAGACTTCATTTTAGTTTCATTTTCTGCACAATCTGATTCATAATTAATTTATAAATTTGAGAAATTCTAAATAATAAATTCATAACTAAGTGCATCATAATCAAATTTCGTTGTGAGAAAATCGGATCACCTGGCAGAACAAGATTACGAGTGCATGTTATTATCTGGAGAAACGGGCTCAACATCTCTGATTTAATCGAAGATGGTAGGTAAGTCGGAATTCGATGGTGTTGGGAATCGACATTGCTCGTGAAATCGCAATTTTTATTCGATGGATTCATTGAAATTCATTAGATTGCGCATTATCTACGGAAGAGAGACGTGTCCCCGACAAATTCGATATTTTCGACGAAATTGAATCTCGTCTGAAACGTACATGTTATAGATTTACTACTTTGTATTTATAGACTTCGCTCTGTTCGATACTTCCGCAGAATAAGCTTTTTTAAAGGTACAAATTATTGTGGAAGACAGACTAAATACAATTTGCTTTGTTTTTATATGGAGGAAAGAACATCAGTTAACAAAGCATTACAAGATTACTGAAAGAAGCAAAATTCATTGCGTAAATGAATTGTAAGGACCCGGAAAAATGCTTAAGAGAATTTTTAAAATTTTATTGTATTCATTTCGTTATCAGCTCAGCTTGTTCCTAGAAAGAAACCGGATGTTCGTATCGCTTTTGAGCTTCAGATGCGTTTTCAAATTAATACTAATATCACGTTACTGAGATAAAAATTTTTCTTTCGGATTGACTTAGCAATAGGAAATCACGCCACTATGCGTCTCTGCCCTTGAACGACCAACATTGGTAAAAATTTCGCTTGGAAGCTACTGTTTGGGCCGGAAGAATTCAAATTCTTGCTGATCTCGCATAATTTTCCTCCGCACTTTTCCAGGAGGTGACGAGCCTTTAAGTAGCTTAAGCGAGGGAGATAAGGCAGTCCCCGGTTTCTTTCAATTTAGTTCGCATTAAATCTCTTGTCGAAATTTTGGTTTAATTTTGTTTATTTTTTCTAAATTCGGGTTTTGATTTTTTTTGTTATAAATTTTCCAAAAGTTTGTTATCGGTTCGGTCAGGAAAAGCAGACGCTTTTCCGGCGCAGTTTTAGTGTTTTACCTAAATTAATTTCGTCGTAATCGAAACAAGTCTCGCAAATCTAAGAGTTTCCCTAAAAATTTCGGATACGTGACAAATACTTTCTGATTCGTCGCTGGTAAGCTTAATGTAATTGTTATTAGGAAAGTTAATTAACTAAAAGCATTTTTCTATGTGAATTATACCTCTCTCCTTCTTGTCGAAATATATGTTTTTTGTTATCATAAACCTTTTCAGATATTTTGTATTACTTATAATTATCTCATTATTGATTCTGTAATTGTCTTGATATTTGTTCCTGTTGTAGATTCATGTGTTTTAACGGAGAATTTCGTTACGATTTGTTAATTTTAAAATTTGTTGTAAATTCTTTGTTCTCGTAAAATTTTATTTTAATATATATTTATTTGTTAAAATTTTCGAATTTTATTTAAATCTCAAAAAGTAGTTTTTGAAGAATCTTTGTCAATAAGTCGAACAAGGAGAGGAGAAAGATCCAACAAACCCAAAATAAATAAGTCTGAAGGGCCAAAATTCAAACCAAGCGGGAAGAACGATAGCTGGCTAATTTTTGGCTAAAACTGGAAACGCTATTAACGCTCTTGCGTCTCGATTTGGTTTGAAAAATTCAGAATTTGAGACTTCCAATCTTTTTCTTTTAATTTTTCCTGTAAAAGATTTCTATTTTAGAAATCTCGTGTTCTGGTTAAGAACAATTTTAACGAAATATAAACCACCCTTTTTCCCGTACTGATCAGGTGCTTACAGAATTAATTATCAATTCAGATCACTAATTGTCATTCATAATGTACATCCAAAATCTCTAATAAATCTAATGGAACCTAAATGGAACCAGAAAAATAGCAACAAATTCTTATGACCAAGAAACTATCCTATGAATGGGATAACCACCACATTGGACACATCAAGGATTCAAATTATGTACCGATAAAATGAAGAATTAGATGGTGAATTGGAGGATTTAGAAAAACTGTAAGAATTTAAGAAAAGACAGATGTATATGTATAACCCTCTAGAAAAAGCATATTACAAAGTTAATGGAGAAGGATGACGTTGTCATATTGACAGAAAATAAAAAAGTAAGAAAAACTACTTAACAAATTGAAGATTACTATAATATAATAAGTAATAAATAAAAGAAATAAATAAAAAAAAGATGTAAATAAAACAAAGATGTACTAGTACGTGAGAAGCAACAGTATAACTCTCGGAAGACCAACAACAAGAAGTAAGTGAAATTTTTAGAAAGCAGATTAATAGCAGCGAATTCAATGAGCAAAGACCGCATTCTGAAAATAAAAAAGATAATAAATGTAAGAATGTGCACATCTATATATGATGATAAGAAGCTTAGATGCTGCTATAGAAAAATGCAGGAAACAAAAAAGGGAGACAGAATAACGAATGACTAATATTTCGAAGAATTCGTCGAATACTTCGTCATAACTTATACATTCAAAATGTAAGCCTTGATTTTAAACATTTCTTATAATGTTTTAAGTTTTCGCAATAAATTGAAATTAATTCAAATTATGTAGCTACTAAAAATAAATAGAAAAGTTGTAGCGAAATTATTTCTAGTCATTTTTTTTTATTTTAATTTGACACAGAAACATTTCCAGCAACAACTTTAATAATAAAAGTTGCTTAATTATATGAACTCTACTACTTCTGTTAGTTAGGAACAGTTTTTCTGAGACAGCCTGTAGAATCAATAATCAGAAAAGATAAATTGATGGACGTGCTTACAGCGATACCTATCAAAAAAAAAAAGGAATAAAAAAATAGTCGCAAATTAATTTAAAATGTTTGAACATGAAGCCTATTTTGCTTTTCAGGCTCTAAATTCGAAATTGAGCTTTAATTTAAGAACGAACCAACCCAATTTCCAAAATTATTAGTTTCTTAAAATACCTGCTGCAAAAAATTACCAAACGTTTTTTTTCGGTGACTTATAAAAAAATACTAAATTATTGTTAGGAAATTTAAATTTAGGAATTTTGCTTCAAAGAACAAATTTACTTTGACCAAATAAAGTTTCTTTAATAATAAGTTATAAAACCTTGAATTGGTTTGCCAAAACTTCCGATTTTTGGTAATTATTTGAAAAACTTTTTAGTCGGTCTTAATTATTGCAGGCTTTTTTGCTTTTTGTTTCACTAGTTTAACGTAGTGTACAAAAGTATGGAATACAAAGACAAGGAATGCAATAATTAAGACTGACTAAAAAGATTTTCAAATAATTACCAAAAATCGGAAGTTATGACAAACCAATGCAAGGTTTTATAATTTATTGTTAGAGAAATATTATTTGGACTATAGGGAATTTGTTTTTGGAACCAAAATTCCTAAATTTAAATTTCCTAACAATAATTTTTTTTTGATAAGATAAGCGATTCGAAAGTCATCGAGAAAGAAACGTTTAGTATTTTTTGCAGAAGGTATTTTAAGATATTAATAATTTTGGAAATTGGGTTGCTTTGTTCTAAAAGTTCAATTTCGAATAGGCTCCTCGTTGAAAAATTTTAAATTAATTTGCTATTATTTTTTAGTCCTTTTTTTCCTTCTGTTAGGTATATGTATCGCAATAAGCATGTCCTATTCAGTGGAGCGATATTTCCCTTTTAAGCTGGACTCTGTTTATAAGATCTACTTTATAAAAATTTTATGAAAATCATAAACAGCATATCGGATTGCATAAATTGGTACATGCATACGGGCGTAATCTACGGCTTTAAATTTTTATAGACTCTGAAAATATTCTTTTTGTTATAAGAAGATTATTAACATTTGTCCTATGGAGTTTTCGAAATAAATTAAATGCTTAGAACAGCTATACAAATTAAACTGTCGCAGATAATTTCGCACTAATTTGTAATTCATTGCAGTCATTAATAATCTCTAATAATCTCAAAGTCAATAGTGGTTAATTTAAAGGAAGATAATTTCGACTATTTGACCTCTTTTACTTTTAATTTAAAATTTTAAATAATGGTGAATTTGAAAAATCTCTTCGTATAACTTTGATTTAAGAAAATTTTTAACACAAGACACTAGCTATTTACATATATCTTTACTTTATAATGCAAAAAATTCTTTCAATAATAATAAATTTTTTCATTAGTTTTATAATTTTAAAGATATTGAATAATATAATAATCAATTCTTATTTTTAAAGTGTAAAAAGACTTAAGTACCATGAACCAAAAAACTAATTACATAGGCTTGACCACGGAATGTCATGTTTACAGCAAGATGTGTTCTATTGTAAAAAATAACAACAGCAGTGATAAGTTAATGAATTCTAACGCATCCAGTAAACAGTAATTTTACTTTTCACGGCTAAGCCTTACATAATTATTTTTGAACACATGTTGTTTTAAATCATTTATTTGTTCGCACTGTATTTAATCTCAACAGTTATTGTTGCTATCATTATAGTGCTGATACAATTATCTATCAGTAAATCGTTTTCTACGATGGTACTTGCATGAAAGATACTTATCCCAACGGTAACTATTACTATAAACTTAAATCAAATTTAAATTTAAAATAAAGCACAAAATTTGAAATGTGATATTTATGAAAGTTTCATGAAAGTGTCACAAATTCATGACACTTTCTAAAATTGATACATCAAATTATATTGCAAATCAAAATTCTGCTCACGTTGTTCTACTTCTTATTCAAATTGAAATTACATTTTTTTTTTGGCGATACCCGATACATCGACATTAAATTTTCATGGCATATATCTAGACTGATTGCATGAAATAAATTTTGCGCCGAATTTTCGTCGTTGGCTTTCATGGAATAATCCATTTTTAATGGATGGGACGGAAATAGAAGCGATGAAAAGGTCAGTCGTGTTGTTTACGTCAAGCTGTCCAACAACTTGATGGACGGAACATACAGAAACATATTTATTCAGCTAATTTCGACCTTAAGTGTTACGGTAATATCGCAAAATATTTCAGTTAAAATACAGATTAAATGCCAAATTTCAAAGCCAATGGTCGATGAACCATAAACGTTTTGTGTTCCAACTCCAACATTTTAAAGCAATAATTAAAATGTCACAGAATTACCAAATTATTCTTGGCCTACTCTGAATCTTTTCATTTTCGATCGCATGGTAGTTTCTGTGATTATTGCATAACAAAGGATTTCGCCCGGTATTTTATTTCTACACAGGTTAGACTTGCAGATTAATCAAAGAAATGCTTAGAAATAGCGTTATTATTAAATTGATTTTTATTTGATTACTTGCTAAATTGTTGTACGTTGAGAAAGTTGTCAACTTATACCGATTTGTTTAATGAAAATACAGTTTCGATTATCTCTAAGCAAATTAGTTTTAATTAAGTACTTTAATTTAAGAGATCATCTGAAATTGTCCAAATTTTCAGAATTAATAATAATCAGTTAAGAGAACTTATGGGAATCTGTATCTTTAAATATGATTAGGACTGAAGGATTAGAAAGTATTAGTTAAAATTTTAATTAAATAGAGGGGTGGTAACTTCTAAATGTCAGGAGATAACACGAAATCCAGTTTATAATTAGCGAGGAAGTTAAAGTGCTCTAATTAAAATTTCCCTTTAATTAGTTACGTAAAGGAAGATCTTGAATTTCGACAACAACCGATGTATTTGTGCACGTTCAATTCATTAATGAACAAAAACCTGAAAAATTTAATTAAATTTTTCTTTAGAAGAGAACAAACGTAAATGAAGTAAACTACTTGTAATTGAAAACAAGAATTTTTGACATAATGGATTTTATAAATACATATTCATATTTTGTAGTTTTTGATATAAATTTAATCAGAATTCTCTATCTTTAATGGTAAGAGGAAATTATATTCGAAAGATAAATGAATCGCAAATATTATAATGTAGACCTCAGCACTATAAAACAACGTGAAATTTACATAATACACCTTGGCCTTACACTCGAGACAATAAAAATTTCACGTCCATACCGAGTCGCAATGCATCTTCAAAAGGCGTATTGAAAGGCTTCTTATGCGCCACGCGCAACAAAATAAATTTACATACGATCCGCGAAATTGCTTTTCTATCTATGCTTTCTAGAACATCACGTTTCAGTAGCTGTCATCTAATAAATAGATTTTTTTGGAATACATATTTTATTAAATTTATTATACAGGCTGTTTCATTGAAGATGCATCAAACTTGAGGGACACGTTTCTGACATTATTTCTAACAAAATATCTTAATAAAAATTTTAATCGGAGCAAGTTGAAATTTGCATAATTTGGAGTCGATGTTTTTTGAAATACTGTAGCGTGCAGAATCGTGAAACAAAACCGGCGATCTAAATTGCATTTATGAATCGCACACAGCTGCAGGGAGGATAATAAATCCATAAACAACCAAGAAATTTATTATATAAATATAAATTATATTTATATAGATTTTATTTTACCGTTGACCGAAAGCTCTGTGTATTCAACTTTGCCACACGTCGAATGCAGCGGCGATGTGAAATCGTGTGGATATTTAAACTTATTTAATTTAATACTAAATTACAAATGTGGGGCTATGCAAAAATATGCATTTAGTGTGTATGTTGTCGTACATTACAAATAGTTATTAAAATAAAATTTGTCGAATCTTCGTATGTGAATGAGTAACAATCCATTCATTTCATTTAAGTCCATCTTAAAAATATGCGACTTTGCTTTCCCTTCGATTTTCTCGAAATTTATTTTATTATTATTACAGAGAAAATTTTACAAAGAAACTTTTCTTTCTTTTCCCGATATCTACCCGCATACCAAGTTTCATGCATCTTCAAGTGAAACACCCAGTATAAAGACTGTAACATTTTTAATTTAAATACACTTTCAGGACAAGCAAGATGCATGTGAACGTCTCAGTCAAATTAATAAAAATAAAATAACTAAAGCCGCTTAAGAAAAGAAAAGAAATTAAAATGGTTAATAACAAACAAAGAAAGCATCCAGGGGGCTCACGAGCGTAGCAGAAAAAGTATATTAAAAAAATAAATAAACGTAAGAGACTGAATAAAAGTAAAATTAGAGGAATTATAAAAAAAAGTCAAATAAGTAACAATTTAATGCCGAAACATAAAAATAAAATAAACCCAGAAATGCTAAAATATGATTAAGAAAGCTTCAAAACTTATTTATTTTAAAATTATGGAGGTGCGAAGAGATTAGTAAATAGGACAAGTAATTGTTAATAATAGTCAGGACAACGTCAGATGCCACATAAGTTACGTAAAGTGAATAACGGAAAAAGCTCATGAATACAAAATAAGAGTTGAACTGTTGTTCGTTGATTTCAAACAAAACATTTGAATTAATACATCATAAAAAGAAACAACGACGTTGAAGGAATTTGAAGTAGCAATGAAATTAAAAAGACATATTAACATTGTGATGAAAGTAACAAAAGTTAACAAAATACAGAAAAGAAAGTCAGAAGAGTTTGAAATAAATTAAAGAGTCAACGAGCGAGTTCCACTAGAATATAAAATAAGAGATGTAAAAAAATAATTTTTAATTTAAAATATCGTATTACCTTTTCTGTTTTCCTTGGCAACTTTGTTTATTTATTTTCACTCCTGATGAGGCTATTAACCGCTGGTGAAGCGTTGAGCGATTATGAGAATATTAAGTGTTCGTTAAAAATTGAATAAAATACTAAATAAATCTAAAATTAACAAATGATTTAAACGGCGAGATTCACTAGAATGATTTAAGAAAAGTATGTGTAATAAAGCCGAATGGATGTTAAATAATAGCATGTACCTATGATCTAGTACTAATAAGGAAAATAAGTAACATAAAGTTGGATATAAATGTGGATATTAAAGTAAAGGTAACTGTAGGTAGTAAAAGCATTTCCTCTTGATTAGAGATTCAGCATCCATTCATGAAATTGAATAGGACACCGACGGCAATAATAAAAAGCAAAGGGAATCTGAAAATAACAGAAAGAAAGATGTTGAAAACATGACTCTGAATTGAGAATAAGAAAAAAATCGAAATAAATAGCTCGCAAAATTAATTTTAATAATAATGAAAAATTTAAATTCTTTGTCGATTTCCATAGTTACAGCTAATATCCTCATAAAAAAAGCAATGAGAAAGATGTGCTGAAAAAATAAAGCAGCAAATTGAAATACATATACAGGTTATATACGGAAAGGTGAGCAGGCAAGTATAATGATAAAATTGGAGCCGACTGGAAAGACAACAAAGGGCTGAGTGAGAGTTAACTGAAGTAAAAGAAAATCTGAGATCACTAGGAACAGATAATGTGGAGGAGAAGGATAAGTATAAGTAAATATAAAAATGACAGTACAGAAATCCAATTCTGTGCTTTATGATTTACGATGGGGAAATTCCGCATACAGTATTTAAATGTCTGAAAGAAAACAACTAATGCTATGCCTATGGTAGCAAATTTATAGGGCGTAGAAATATCTATTTTTTCATTCATTTTTGAGTCGTGATTCAGTGCATTTTTTAGATAAAATAAAAGTAACTTTGTTTGTAATTAATCTACAAAATAAACTCTCCCAATTTCTAATAACTTTTCCCAGACAGCTTCAAAATGAAACACTTCCTCAATGTTTCACTACCCGTTGTAACTGACGACTTCTTCAGGAGCGAAAAAATAATACTAAAGCTTTTATACCTAAATCTGAGCTTCTTAAAACGTTTAGAAAATCTATTTGTTTTTTTTATTAAAGTAGGTTCATTAAATTCTTTTGTAAAGCAAATATATATTTTAAATTTGATGGAATTTCTGATTTTAGGGCCGCTTTCATAACAGGACCTTAATTTAAAATTACTTTAAAATAAAAAATACATTTATTTTCGTATACTTTTACTGTGGTTTTAAATATATAAACAATATGGTTCCGCAAAGAGAAAAAAAAATCAAAATTTATTTATGTTCGCAGAACCCCTTTCTTGAGCAGATGTGTCCGCCTTTCTTTCAATTTAGTTACATTTTCAAAATTTTTATTTAACTTTTGAAATTAATAACGAACCCTTTTTTGTAAACGGGAGTTCTAGTTCTAAATTCTTAAATTGTGGGCGGAGATTAATTTTTTAATTATTTCTCAAACCACAGTCTCCTTTACTATATTTAGTCTAAATTCTTGGTACAGGTGAAAGTGAGAATGGAAGTGAAAGAAGACTCCTCGCCTAGAGCCCCAAAAGTCGATCGGGAAGCCCTAAGGAAACACTTAGAAAAGAGATTCTACAGTAGCTACATCTTATCCTTCTTAAGGATAAGAACAATTTATACCCCTAATTCTTTTATACTTGATTATCTTCCTTAAAGGTAGGAACAACTTATACCCCCATTGTATGGAGTTTTTCTTGTCTCTTTAATATACTTGATACTTTTATTTTAGTTTTAGTTCATTTTCAACAGTTTCTGAGTCCAAGGACAACGCTCTCCGACAATGAACGCTTTTATAACTAACTCTGGGCTACAAATAAGTAAATAAGTGAGGTTATCCTTTGGCAAATACTTAGGAGTCTGAGGTTCCTTAAAACTCCTATAGTGGCAGCGTAATTAATTTAAATTTAATACATTTTTCATCTTTACTTCTACGAAACAATAAAAATTTAAGTAAAAAGGCAATGCATTTTCAAATATACTTAATATCAAGAATTATAGAAACAAAATCGATTCTGTGGTTAGTATCTTTTGTATCAGGACTAATTAAAAAAAATAGATTGAGTTGTCTCGAATTTATAAGAGCTAAGGGAATATAAATATTAATGTGGAATAACTATTTATAATATTTTCTTTGTTAGTCGTTGATTAATGCAACTTTTATTCCATATAAGCAAATGATTTAGGAGATCAATGCACATTAAAATTGAAAATTTATTTATTTATTTTTATTAAATATACATTGACATTCTTCAAGGATATTCTTAAATTAAAACTCTTTCTTGTCCGTTGAAAATTACAGCAAATTTGTAATTAGAAATCGACGTTGACGTCTTCAGGATAAATGAATCGCTAATTGGTGAAAGAAAATATGTCACATTTTCAAGCATGTTCAGGAAGTGAAAAAGCAAATGTCTTTTACCTATATTTTTGGCAGCATTTTCTGTGCAGATGTTACAGTGAGTTGGTGTAGTATCTGTTTGATTTGTGTTTCTCCAATTAGTTCACTTGTCAAATATGTCAAATGGAAACGTCTCCCATTGAAAAGTGTGACATTTCTCCTTTCTGCAGTTAGTGATTTGAATAATACTTTAATAAATTAATTATTAGATATAAAAGGATTATTTGTTTTAAGATTGTTGTAAAAAGATATTAAATAATGTATTCAATCACGTGCTAGGAAAAATTCGGAAATAGAAAACTAAGGTAATTATTTGCACACAGTCGTTGTGATATTATAACCCATTTACTTAGTAACTTTTATAAAGTATTCTTTTTTAATATACGTTTACAACTTGGAGAAGAAAATTTACTTTTATGACTTGTTCATTAGCTTTCATCTCTCCTCCAAAAATACATCTACGTTCGGCGAAGATAAAACGTCGGAAGCTTTTACAATTTTGGTTTGACGGGGTGCAGTCATCATTTTACGTGCTTTCTCTGACCATTAAGTTTCTTCGAGCTTTCAACTCGCGCCATGTACAAGAAACTCACCCAAGATAAACGATCATACAATATTTTTAGCACCGAAATAAAAGTCTCCGACATAAACCGTCGAAATAAAATCGTTATTCCTTACATCTACCGAATTGATCTTGTCCGTAAAAAATGCTTAGAATGTTTCCTTGTTACGTTTCTACTGAAAAACGAGCATGTATACGATAAGAACCTTTTCTATAACTTATTTAATATGTTTCGAATCAGAGGTATGAGCTACACTACTTACTCTCAACTGGTTTCAATTTTAAATAGTGTAATTTTTTTCAAACCGTGTAGTTCCTTTATTGTTCAAAGAAGGATTAGCAACTAAATTCTGTAACCTTTAAAGCTGAGCAGAGTCAAGTAAAGTTACTTGAGGCTCGAATATTTTTATAAAAGATCTCACACTTTGCTCGAGATATTAAAATTTTTAATTTTTTTAAATTACAATTACAATTACTTTCATCAATTGATACACTTTCCTACTTCTTCTTGATACAGGAACAATTCTTCCAGTAAATGATGAAATACGAAATGTATTTTTTTTTTTAATAATAACATTATCCTGCGAAGATTTGGCGGATGATATAAAAGTAGGTTTATGTAGTAGATTTGGCGTTCCTGGGTTCGAAAAAATAACAATTTTTTCATTACGAACCATTTTTGTAATACAGCATTCCAAATACGTTTTTCAGACATAATTTTCGAGAAATTGATTGTTACTCACCAAAAGGTGAGTTTGGTTTGCCTTCGAGGATACGACAAAACAATTTTGAGGAAATCACAGAGATCGAAATTATAAAAGTATAATTCTCGTAAAGTATATATATATAGTAATCTCTGGTTGTAGGAACTCAAAAATGCCCTCAAACATATTATATACAAAATTTGCTATAACCGGTAAATAAAAACGAAGTATTTATTTATTAGGTTTTTTTATTGCTTGAAATACAGTACGTTATAACCGAGAGTTCGTTACAAACGGATTCACTATAGCCGACCTTCATTGTAATTTAATTTTTTTAAACCCTGACGTGACAGAAAAAACTAATAACAGATTCTTCTTTACAGTGTCAAAATCGTTGAAAAAACAAAAAAAAAAATTTTTTCGCAGGCTAGTGTAAATTTTCACAGTATGATCAAACATATCGACGATATTTGTACCCACATAAACAGCAACGTATATGTTGTATGTATGTACACATACAGGACTATGTTTAGAAACGTGTAAATTGTAATTGACAGCTACAAGGGAATTAGCTTCATTACAACACGGTAGACGTCAAGTGCGCCGTATGTGTTACACAAATTGTGACGTCAGATATCAGGCCAGCTAAATGGTTCGATAGAAAATCAATTTATGGCTGGTATAAAACTGTATCGCGCGTTCGCTTCGATGGCACAATGAATTGTTTGCTCGGAATCGGTCTGATAAAATCAACAGCGAAATGACATAGGTTAACTGGGGCGGGAGAATTACGGCATCAGTAATGGAACTCAGTCTTACGTTAAACGTTAATGTGGTCATAATTCGAAAAGAATTAAATTTCCTCTGCTTTTTCTAACAAGCCGAAAGAATTAACTCTAAACTTTTCCGTTCTCTAGAGTTACACTTAAAATTCAACTTTCTTATCATTTTACATGATTTTTTTAAAAGAGCAATAAACGTGGTTTTAAAAATAGAAAAATTGCTGAACTTTTACAATGAAACACAAGCAGTTTGGTTAATTATTAAATGATGTTATTACTAGATCTTATCAAAGAATCATTACATAAAAAACGTTTGAGAAAGTTCTCAACTTACACCGAGTAATTTTATCGTCAATTTGTTTGATAAAAATATACAGTGAATTTTTTTAAGTGTGGCCATGAGGATTTACAGTGAAAACTCTCCATACGGGCAGCTCTCATAAGCGGACGTCTCTCATGAACGGACAATTTTTCTAGAACCAAAATTTTGAGTACTACTTCGCTTGAGCTTTCTTATAAGCGGACAGCTCCTATAAGTGAACATAAAAGTTGGAACCGTTGATGTCCACTTACGAGAGCTTTCACTGGATATGCAAAAATTTTACCTCGTCTTATGGAACAAATTTTAAGTAAATTTTTGTATTTAGTTAAGAAAATAAACACAAATTATTGAACGAATGTAATGATGTAGGCCGTAGCCTGACGTTATTAATAATTCGTCACTGTAATTACTGACTAATTTTGCAGCATTAATTAATTAAATTAATTAATTTGTAAAAAATACTTCTTCATACCTTTGAAAAATGAGTGGAAATTGTTATAACATACATAAATGATAGTTTTAATGTCTTGCTTAATAATAACGGACATTTTCTTCATAAATTTGCTACAGATAGACATCTACCGAACTTTTCTCTCAATTACATTTCAGCTACCTTGATTTTATTCCGTCCATTTTATGCTTATTAGTTTCAACTTTTAACCGCAAAATAATTAAATAAAACATGCTATTGTTATTCTAGCAATGTGCATTTCGTAGAAAAATGTTTGATTTCTTAATAAAAATTTCTTCAAATTTGTACGATAACATACCTTAACTTAAAGTGAAATTTTTAACATGTAAATCCCTATAGCCACAGTTAAAAAAATTCACTGTATAGTCCGTCTAGAATGTATCCGGAAAAAAGAAAATAACACTTCGACTTTCAATTTTCGAATTTGCGAGCGAAACAAGTACCGTAGATTAAAACAATTCTAGCTATTTGTTTATGTAATGCTGAGAATTATATTTAAATAAATAAATAATAATAATAATAATTTTTATTCATCAAGGTGGGATTTGTCCGTTATATTCTTGACTATACTTAAAGTACAATATAGTTGTCAGGGTGATATAATAAAAAATACGAAATTTACAAAAGGATAGTTTAACGTAACCTTAAGAGTCTTATTTTAAATAATTGAAATTTAAATATTCATCCACGGAGTGGAACACTTCGTCCAGGAGAAATTTTTTTACCCACTGTAGTATCCTCATGGTTGGTAAGTTTTTTTACTTCTTTTGGCAATTTGTTGAAAATTTTAAAAGCTAAGTAATTAACAGCATGTTGCGACTTTGTGATTCTGTGAAAAGGAATAACAAAATTATCCTTCCGCCTGGTGTAATGAGAATGGAAATCTGCATTAACGTGATATTTTTCTGGATACTGAATTACAAATTTGACGCAGGTATATATGTAAACACTGCATAAGGTAAATATTTTGCTGTTGTGAAAAAGAGGCTTGCAACTTACTTGCTGGTCGTTTGTACCGTGTATAATTCTAATCGCTTTTTTTTGCAGGATGAAGATTCTTTTAGCTTCAACTGAGTTACCCCAAATCAAAATTCCGTAGGATAACAGAGTGTGAAAATTAGAGTAATAAACTGTTCTTAGAGTTTCGTAAGTAGTGCAGGTAAGGAGTTTTCTGGGAAAATACAAAATGGTAGATAATTTACAGCTGAGATAGTCTACGTGGGTGTTCCATGTAAAATTATTTAACGCTTTTTTTCGTTGTCCCAACATCTTTGTAGAGAAAATTAATAGAGTAGTTTTGTTCGAATTTATTTTAAGTTTATTGACATTGAACCATTTTTCTGTAGTTTTCAAGGTCTCATTCGTTTGTAGGTGAAGTTCATTTCTATCTGTACCCGTAGTTAAGAAAGAAGTATCATCAGCGTCGAGGTAAGTTTCGACTTCAGGAGTATTGTTATATATTATAAATAATAAAGGTCCAAGGATGGATCCTTGTGGTACTCCGCGTTCTAAAGATAGTTTCTGGGAAAGAGTTCCTTGCCAGTCTACTTGCTGTTGTCTGCTTCTTAAATAAGACTTAAAAAATTCTAATGGTAATCCTCTAATGCCATAATGATGCAACTTATGAGAGAGTATATCATGGTCAACTGTGTCAAAAGCCTTGCTCAAGTCACAGAAAGCCCCAAGCACTTCATTTCCAGAGTCAAATGTTGTTGTAATGTTTTCCACCATTTCTACCATTGCCGACACTGTTGATTTATTGTTAATGTAACCATGTTGTCTTTGTGTTAGTAGATCATAGGACTTCAGGTATTTTATTAATCTTTCGTTCATTGCCGTTTCTATTATTTTGGAGAAAACAGGTAATATTAGTATGGGTCGATAATTATTACACGATTGCTTATCTCCTGTTTTGTGGATTGGTACGTCAGGAAAGATACCCTCTTTTATGCATTGATTCGTTAACTGTGTAAGTAATCCTGCTATTTCTTGTACGCAATATTTTACAGTTGTGGTGGAGAGACCATACATATCAGGCGTTACTTTACTTTTCATGGTATTGATGATTCTCGTGATTTCAATTTCATCGATTGGACTAAAAAAAAAACAATTTGGAGTTATTGATGTGTAAATTTCGAAGATAAGAGTCAAATTGTTCGTGGAATTTATTTGAATATTAGTTTGTGAGCCTATGTTTACAAAGTATTGGTTTAGTTCTTCAGACGTTAGCGAATTTTTATTGTCGTTCATTACCATCGTTTTACCGATTTCTTTATTAATTATATTCCACATTGTCTTTTGTTTGTTAATTGATTTGTCTATGCGGTAGCTCTTCTATTATTTTTTTGATCTGTCTATTGCCAATCTATACTTCTTTTGAAATTTTTTGTAAACGACTTCTGATTCTTTGTCACGTTTCACCATCCTTATTGTGTTCAGAGCGTCAAGAGTATTTTTCATCTCTTTTAAGTCATTAGTGTACCATGTAACACTCTCATCGTCATTAATTGTTACATCTTTTTTTGGAAAGCTGCTATCGTGTATAAATTTGAATTGATCGACGTTTGTGGAATTTAAATATTGCTCCCAGTTTGTTTCTTGCAAGGAGTTTTTAAATTGGTAAATGTTTTTTTCATTTCTAATTCTAATTGTTACCTTTTGTTTTTCAGGTTTCTTTGGGTAAATTTTAATGTAGAGGACTTGTGCTAAATGGTCGGAAATGTGTGGATTCAGAGTTTCTACTTCGTAGAGATTCCTGGATACATCGCAAAAAATGTTATCGATGCAACTTAAAGTTCATTGTGCAATTCTCGAGGGTTCAACTGTTGTCATTTTCAAATTAAAAGTTCTTAATAAATTTAATAGATCATTTTTCTCTGGAGTGTTATTTTGAAAGTTGACATTAAAATCTCCAGCCACAAATAAATGTGCTTTTTTGTAGTATTCTGTAGTAAATGACAAAGTTTGTAGTAATTGTTTTAAAATTAAATCAACTGCATCCTGAGAAGACTTGGTGTTCCATGCATGCTATTATTCAATTGTTTTCTTACATTTTTTGATCGAAATAGCTTTACAAATCCTTTTGCTTTAATTATGAACTCCTCTGCTGAAAATATATTCCATGAGTTTTCTTAAATTTGACAAAATTCCTCAATTTTTTTTGTTAACGTTCAACATTTGTAGGCATCCTTTTTGTTAAATTTTTTGATAAATATGATTTTGATAAAAATACTCCGATCCTAAGATATCGAGAATATAATAATAAGCGATGAATTGATAGAAATTTCAAAATTCGGATACTTTTTAGACAGTCTATGTCTATAGATAAAAATGAGAATAAATGGATTATTTATTTCCATCCTCGTCTGAGCATTTATTTTTGGGAACGGTGTATTTGGTCTAAAAAAAAATGGAAAGTACCTCAAGTGTGTGTGCGACATGAACGTATTGCATTTTAACGGAATATACTGTAATACGGTTTATGGTAGTAGATTAATATACAAAATGAATTTAATAGTTGTGTAAATCTTTGAACTGGTAATAGATAATGACAAAACATTACAATTCGCTCAATAACACATCATACAAAAATTTTTTGGAGGACTGAAAAATGAGCGCGTCAACTCTTAACAAATGTATCAGTAAGCATTTGGTAATTACAGCTTTATATCACCGAGCACTGTCCTATAAAGTCATAACGACACATTACCTAGTAAAAATCGTCGTTCATTACTTTTTTAAAGAGTCTATTTCAATAAAGTTGTTTTTAATATCGTTACAATGTATTCGTTACTCAAATGTTACAAACAACTTTTATTTCTATAACACAAGATATCAGGGTTGCTCTTGATTCTTTGATGCATATGGATGTTATTCACACGGACTTTGATAAATTAGATTACAATGTTTTAATGCTGAAACAAAATTTTTCGATTTAAGCTCAAATCTTTTAGAATTTAATGAAGTCCTTGAGCAATAGGATAAACTGTGTGGATTTCGTATTTTTTGGTTCTGGATACCTCAAGGTTCTAATCTGGGACCCTTATTATATATCCTGTTTGTAAATGATTATTCGATTTCATATGAGTTAGGAAGTCTGCTTTTTAGAGACTTGCGGCAGTATTCATAGTCCCATCTTAAATTATATCTACTGCTGGGCTCTATTTCATATGTCTTATTGTCGGTTATTTTCCACAGTAAGACCAGTCTAGTTAAAGTAATACCGATTCGAGTTGAAGTTCGCTACTTCGGAAAACTTCGCCGGTAAACTTGAATGTACACAACAAGCCACTGGTGCGGTGACGTTTATTAATATCACGATTTGGTGTATAGATATCGTTGAAATTTCTAAAATTAATAATGGCTACTTACATCAAAATTAATCAAAACTGCATGCAATTCCTTCGTTTCCTGACAGTATAATAATACGCAGTAGCGTTAAAGAAATTAAAGGTCAATTTATGAAAAGAAAATTGCGTTTCTCATATCATATTTCATACTGGCACAAACAAGAAATATCATAAATAACGTGTTCTATAATACAGAAATGTACTCCACAAAATATCCAAGAACTTTACGAAAACCACCGGAATTATTAACACCTACATATATGCGGTTTAAATTATGTGAGTAAAGAAGATTAAAGGATATTCTGAAATACAAGTCGAGTAGCGTGTGTTAATATCATGTTGTTCAACAAAGAAGAAAACCAGAACTCATGCGAACAGAATTATATTATTAAAAGATTGTATGGAAATCCTTAAGGATTTGCGGCTCTGATGACGCAGATATAAAATTGCATGAACGAAAAATTTATTCCAAAATTCTGATCTAATTATCAGGCACTGGCAAAGACGTGTAAACAAGTCGTCATCAGTTTTTATGGAACGTCGATTCCGGTGGAATTCAGCCTGAAAATCTACGCCGCAGGGATTCCAGAGAAGCGTAATCTGGTTGGAATTGATGGAAAGTAATAAGGGCGAAAGTGAGTAATAAAATAGACGACGCGACGCCTCAAAAGCACACTCGGATATTTATTATAGGACGATTTACTATTTTAACGTCATTTGTGGTTTAAACATCTTCTTTCTCGTGTTAATCACGAAGTAATTTGTTTAATTAGGCAGAATTTATTAAATACAGTCAACTCCTTCAAAGAACAGGTATATTAATGAACTGCTAAGCTTAGGTGACATGATAACAAGGGACGAGGATATTTATATTTCTGTTTTTGTGTTTTTTTTTTGAAACAAATTGTAAATCTTTAGCTTTAAACATTCTAGAGATTGATTTCTCAATTCAACTTAAATATATTTCACCTTCACCTGGGCTCTCAGTTAACCGCGTTTTCTTTTGTCGTTCATTTCTTCAAAGTTGTTGCGGCTATTTTTATTGCTGTTGTTGTTTGTAGTAACTTAATGATGTAAGTAAGTCTCTACAAAGTAGTCTTCAAATTGATTGCCTTTATAATATCTGGTGCAATATTAAATAATGTCAGAGATACCAGTGAGCAATGGAAAAACCATTTTTCATTTTTTAATAATGTATCTTTACAAGTTGGTAGTAAACTGTACATTTTCACACAATTTCTCTTTCGTGTTCAAAAAATATAAGGCAAAAGAATAAACACTGAGCTGAAAACCTTTCGGGACCCATAGACTTCTAAAAGAGAAAATTGAACGAAAGGAAAACACACAAGAAATGAACACTAGAGAAACAACTGATTAAATAAAAAGAGCCATACACGATACATACGAAAAGAGAAGTATCACTGAAAAAAGAGACCTGATATGTGCAAAAATATAGCAGAATATACCCAGCAAGATATATGACAAATATTTTAAAAGAGGAACACGGAAATGTAATTTAAACTAAATAAAGGAAGAATAAGATATACGTAAGAGTTTCGAAACAGCAGCTGAGAAATGTAATCGAAACTAATAAAGAAAGAACAGCGTCAATTTGGGCCAAATAGAAACAGCTACGATTTACTATTCACTTTGCGACATCTTACAGAAAAAACCTAAGAGGGAAATGAACAGATGTATGCAATGTTATTTAATTTGGAAGATGATTTTGATTGAGTATCCAGGATTAAAATAAGAGCTTGCTCCTATTATACAGCAGCTTGCCTCCATGTGAATAATTTAATATGCTTGAAAGAATCATATGCATTGACATTTCGTGATATACACACGTTTCTGATGCTTTATGGTAGATGTAATTAGAAATAATAGCAATTCCATATGTCACTTTAGTAGTTATAGTTATCATTAGTAGGGATAAGGTAAATTCTGTTCTTTTTCCACGAACTAATTATAATACTAATTGTTCGGGCAGGGCATCGATCCGTTTATTTTAACCCGAACGTTATTATAATCGTGGCTCGATTACGCACGTTACGAATACGTCTACCGGCTTACCAAAACACACATTTAATGACGAGTACTTTCAATGGACCATTTCATTTAATGACGCTTGTTCACCCGTGACGATAAAATAATGGACAAACATCGGCTCCGAAGTCCTTTAATACCCACTTAATTGGTGATAAGATAATAGAGATATGTACGTGCACCATTTTCAGGGATCGACATTTTGTCTAATACTGTATAAATAAAAACTACTTATTTTTTCCATCATTTTACTGCATTGAGATCTATTCCTTATCTCTTCTTTCCTCGGTTGAAGATTCTTTATTTCTAATAAGCGAAATTCCATAGTTAACCATTAATTTCAATCACTCTTTATCATGTAGGAATTAAAAGGGAAAACTATAAAAACTAAACTTACTATTTTTATTATTAACACAATTAGAATCGATTTTAGTTCGAAGATTTACAAACTAATTACCTACAAAGAAGTTGTTTCAGAAACAAAAATGCTTAAGCGAAATAATGTAACCTAACGATAAATTGGTTATTCAACCTAAGCAATTACCGAAAGAAGCCGGGCCAGGCGAAACCAGGATAATTAATTTATTGTTTGGGGAAATTTAATTACCGTAAAACATCTTAACAGATAAGCAAAATTAGAATGAAATGAGACTTTGTTAAAGGCGAAGTGAAATGTAATTACAGTTAAAAACTCTTGTCGGATAGAGTTATTTAATGAACTGAAACGAAGGAGACGGAAGTAACGAATTTAAAAGCTTAGCTTCAGAAGTATGGTATAATAAATATAATATTAGAAATAAACGTATGATTGATTAAAATATCGAATGTTCGTTGATTCTGCAACAGCATTTCAACAATTTTAAACAAGCAGAGAAATTTGAGTAATTGTGTCAAGTAAGAACAAATGGTAAAATTGCTTCGACAAAAAAAATGTTTAAAAAAATAAAATAATAGCATCACTTTCACATGTATGAAACACGAGTTCTGCTCAGGAAGCTGTTGATTCAATTTCACGTCCCTGAATGTGTAATAATATTTATGATAATAATAGTTATTTGTTATACAAGACGGTAAAATTGATTTTTATCGATGAGTGAAAACGTTTAATTCACGAGTCGATAATTAATTTTACCGTCGTGTGTAACATTCTAATTTTTATAGCGAACGTTAAAGACAAAATTTAAATAATTTCGCAGCAAAATAAAAAGAGCAATCATGTGTCAAAATCGCGATGTGTGATCATGATCCCAGTAACCAGTGTTGCTATGGTTAAGTTGTAATATTTATGAATTCAAATAACAAAATTAAAGTATTTTATCTACCCTTGCTGTTAAAGTGTTACTTTATCTACCCTTGCAGTTAAAATTCCGTTTTAACGACTGTTTTGAGTTGGACAAAGCACACTTTAACGTTCGCTATAAAAAAAATAGTAAATTACGCAACGCGTTTAGAAAAGTGAAGTTTTACTGAATGAGTTTAGAGAACACTTTTCTAATGAGATTGCCTATACTATTTTTTCGCATTTCATGCGAAATTTGATTTTATTAATGTTTAATAGAAATGACATTAGTCACCGTCACATTAATAACTGTCACAATTGATGTTTATTGAAAATAAAAAATAGAGTTAATGCGTTGCTAAGCTGTAGTGTTTGCTGCGTTGTAAAGTAACCCATTACTGTACGATTTTGAGGATATTAATATGATCCGTTACTGTATGAAATGCGAGAAAATATATTCTGGGATTGTTTAGATTATTTCTGAAAAATATCATAACAAAATTATCTTAAAAAAAGAATATTCTGTAAGTCAAGGTTCATATAAATATTGCACGTGATCTTTTGAATATTTTTCAAAGAAGAAGTTATTTATCACTAGGTATTATCATACACTCCAAACTTTTTGGTAAAAATAATTAACTATTAACTTTCAATAAAATTAACATTCATAGACTTCACGAAACCTTTGACAAAATACGGAGACTATCAGATATTTTTCAGTGTAAAAGTTACAATAAAGCAGGTTATAATTGACCGAGAATGACTTGAGTAAGATAGGGAGTTATTAATCCTTATTCTATTCAATAAAATAAATAAACACAACTGCGTTAGAGTTGTCTATTACAAAATAAGTAACGAGAATTTATAATCAATAGTTTGAATCGCGACATCCTGCGATCACTTCTTGATTCAAACTATTGATTATTATTACGTCGCATTTGCGAATAACCTTGGACAAGTCGGTTTGGTTCGCAGTGGAAGTCTCAAGGTATGCTTTTGCTGACGAGCCCCAAATAGGGCCAAAACAGCTGTACAGAGGATGCTCGAAGGATTCATTGCAATCAAAACCAATTGCAACAAAAATGTTGAGAATTTATATGTAAAGACAAAGACCAACGTGTTTAAAAAACATAATACGGAAAAATCAGTGTGCAAGTACATGATAGGAAACCTTCAAACAATAAAACCAACTATGGTATATTGTGGAATACAAATCAGGGCCTAAGAAAAAAAAATAAAAAAGTAAAAACCAATCAATAGACAACCTGTATAAAATATATTAATTAATAAGCCAACCATCATAAATTCATTTAATTACAAAATGTTAAGGCATGGCTCATGATAAAGTACCTAAGCATTTTGTACCGTGTTATATCTGTGGCACGACATTATCAGATGCTTCGGGCATAATAAAAGGTAATAATAACGTCAATCGACACGAAAATGAACCGCCATTTTCAATTACGATTACGTCCACCCACAGCAAAAAAAAAAACGAAAATGAATTTGCCGCACGATATTTATCGATTTTATTCTGTTACCAAGTGACAAACCGTAATGCGAAACGAGTGTTCCTAATTAGTATTCTTCGACGACTGCGACTGGCCGAATTAACATTTCCAATTATCCTACGATCAAAGAAGCGGGGCCTGTAAAATATTTTTGGAACTCGCACCTCATTTAATTTGCTCGGGCCCTTTGTCATGTTTTCTTTCATTCGTTCTTGGTCGGACGAAAATATAATTAATAATTAGGCGCTTGAATGGCACTTCCTTTATTCTTGTACTTAATGAATAACAAACAAAAATATTCCTTAAAAAATTACTACAAGCTTACACTAATCATTAGGGCTAGGCAACTCTCTATTTTTCTTTCGATTATTCCCTACATTTGACAATAACTGAAGCTTTTGTATTTATTTAAAATATGAACTTTTAAATGCGCGATTGTTATTTTTTATGTTCCTTTCGAGTAAAAGAAAAAATTCTACGCTCTTGGAAAGAGGAAAAGAATTCATTAAAATGTCAAATTTTTTAGCTAGAAGTAATAAATACAATTGACTTCGAAATACAAAGCTTATTTTTATCGAGAGAACTCCTTCCTAAATAGTGCATAGATTTCGAATAGGAAAACTTTGAAAATCGTGATAAATTGTTGGAACATTTCAAATAGCCGTATACCAAAGAACAGTTGTGCCTAAATAGAAAGCTGCTTCCCCGTTGGGCAAATTACCCACACGACATGAGGTACTTACGTAAATTCATATCATTAAAAATAGCGTAGGATGATGATGATAACCAGATACATTCAGGGAGTAGAAAATTTGAATGTATAACCATGAATACATTGTATAATTATAACTGAAAAGGAAATTTAAATTATTTATTTGTTTTTACGGAAACTTTTACAAAAAAAAGTGTTTGAATATATCAATAAAAATGACATTCTATCTATTAGTCTGATTTCAAACTATATCATAGTTGTAAAACTACTAAACTTCATGTAACAGATGAAATATTTAAAGCGAGTGTTAATGGCAAAGACAGTATTCTTAAGTTAAATTTTAGTAAAGCATTCGAAATGCTTAGGGCCGGTACTTTAGTTACTGATTAATTTAAACCGTTGCTTATTCCCATGATTATAATTGTAAAGACTATTTATTGTTTCTATGATAATAAACCAAAGACAAAATTATCGAGTGACTAAAGCATCGGCCCTTAACCGTCAATTGCAGTTGTGAGTCTTGCATTACGTCAGAACATTAGAGAAAGCTAAAACTTTTATTCGTTCATACTTACAAGGCTGCGTTCAAAAAGTTTGTAATGAAAGGAAAAGATTCGTAACATGGATGTTCCGCAAGGATCTGCATTAGGACCTCTTCTGCATGCTATGGTTTTTGTTGCTGTACCTATTTGTTTTATTCTGATAACCATAAACTGGCAATAGATTTAATTAATTCGGACTTGTCTTCGTTAGTAAACTGGTTCAGTAAAGCATTCCTCATTTATTAATCCACAAAATCAACTGTCATGGTATTCAGTAGAAAATTACAACTTAACTAATTTAAAAAAAATTGTGCATCTATTGAATTTGCTGCAAGGGCTAGGCTAGAATCTTGGACAAAGAATTACTCATGTAACTTATGCTAAAAATAGTAAAGGAGACAGTGTTTATGAAATAATTAAAAATTAATCTTCGCCCACAATAATTTTTATATCCGCAGATACGTATTTCGGCAGCTAAGCTGCCGTCTTCAGTACACACTCTACCAAGTCAAAAACACTTCATGAAATCTAACAATTAGATTTCATGAAGTGCTTTTATTCATATCGCCTACAATCTATATTCCGCTCATGGTTTTCCATAACATTATATTACTATTTAATTTCAATGTCGTATAATATATTGTGAATAATAGAGTTTATTACTATTTAATAAATTATCTCAAACGGACACAAAATGGCACTAGTCCATTGAGATAATTCATTACACAATTTCACCGGACAAGAATCTACCTTAATTTATTATTATTATTGTTAAGTGAAACTTTGACCGTGCACTGATTTTTTTTTATTTTTAATTGTTACTGGCAAATGTTGAAGTTTAATCAGTATTCACACATAATATTTAAAGAATCATAGAATTCAATATTTTTATTTTTAAGTTTTTTTTTTCAAAAAGTTAAAAACTTACCGTCGTCTTGTAAGTACGGTCCTGCCGACGCAGGCACGACAAAGACGGCCGCGACGACCAGGATGCAGGTAGCGACAAACAGCCAGAAGGACTTCATGACGTGTGTAAAACTGAAGAACCGCCGAACAAAACCAAACGAAACGGCTACGTAGGCCCACTTCTGGTGGCGGCGGCGGTGTTACAGGTGGAGAGCCGCCAATGAATGGGCCTGCTCTTAAGGAGCGACGCGGATATAGCGTAGGGCGCGAGTGCGCGCCGTCGACACGACGACCCCTCCCTTAATTCTTTGGCCTCCTCGACATGCGTACCTACACAACCATTTATCACCGAAACCACTGATATTGGTGGTAGCGACGTCCGACCCGTGTATTACTGTCCCGCTACGACAGACGCCGCCAATTGAAACCCCTAATAATGAACGACGGCGTTAATTTCGAGCCAAAAAGTTCGCCTGCAATCAATCATTGTTTTAGGGTAACTTACAGGTGAATATTTTATGCCGGGGAGACAGGGAGTGGCGCTGACTCATTACGCATTCTGCAACTTGTCATTAACTCTGATTAAATGATTAATGATAAAGTAAGAAACTCCTGGGATGATAAAGATTTATGTGTGCTACTGAAAAATTCAATAAAATTAAAACCGAGAATATCTTTTTATTAAAATTTTCTCAAGTAGTTCGGCTGGAAGGCTCACACGACTAACAGCATCGGTTCCTTGTTTTCCTTATTCTACCCTTTCTTTTTTGTTCATAAAATATCTTCAAAAATATATCGTTTACTTCTGCTATAAAAATTCAAACGTATACGGACCTTAAAGACGTTCAGGCAAGACTAAACAACAATTCGCCAAAAAGTAGCAATAATTTTCAAAATTTAAGTGTGTGGCTAGATAATGTATGTGAAGACAATATTTTAGTAACGAAGACACCATAGGAAAATTCAACTTAAACAAGGTCTTCCGACAAAATATCGCCAACATCAAATTGAAGGTCAATATCATCGATCCTCGTGACAACAGCCTGTGTATTAAACAAGGTGTGAACGAGCATTATACCAGTTTGAATATCATTCACTTGAACATTCAATCATTAGCAAATAAACTCAGGCTGGGTTACATAAAACTTTTAAGTAAGGATTAAATTTAAGTCTAAGTTATAATCTGACAGACAAATGACGTACAGCATGTATGTGTCACATTCTAACTTAGGCTTCAATTTAATCCTCACTTAAAACTTTTTTGCAACCCAGCCTCGGTGAGTTAGAACTTTTCTAAATTCCACGTGTCCGCTTAAGGTTAAAAAAGTGCGTAATAAACAAACTTATGGTTTGATTACGGACGAAATTATTCCAAGTGGTAATGACCTAAGGAACCTCTACTGGTTAACGATAAACCTGAAAACTCCTGATGCTCTGTCTCACTACAAAACTATGCGTCGCGACTACAAATTGGTAATAAAGCAATCCAAATACTACTTTTTTCAAAACATTATCAGTAATTTCAACAATAAACCAAAGGAAATTTGGAAATTAGTCAATAGTAATCTGAACAACAGTCATAAAACGAGTATCACTCTAGCACATGATGATAATATTTTGACTGTTGCAAGACGCCCGATTCAGGAACACTTCTAGGATAATGTATCTAACTACGGACCGTTCAGTTTGTTCTTTGGTCCAATCGAGGAAGACGAAGTTATAAACATTGTAAGAAGCGTTTCCATAAAAGTGCTGAAATGCACTCTTGATGTCATCATCAAGCTATTAGTCTTTCTGATGAATCTTTCAATAACTTCAAACACATTTCCAACATCTTTGAAACTTGGAACTCTTATTCCTTTGTTTAAAAAAGGTGATTGTACTGACATCGAAAATTTCAGACGTTTTATCGTTTTAAGTGTTTTTTCCAAAAGCTGGTCTATAGTAGAATTTTAAATTTTCTAAATAAACACCAACTAATTGCGAAGTCCCAACACGGGTTTTCGTTGAATAAATTTACGGAAACAGGAACGTTTGAATTTATGAATTTCATCTATAAAGAAGTTGATATGCGAAAGTATGTGGCAGCTTTATTTTTCAAACTTTCGCGGGCCTTTGATACTGATAATATGAATTTTTTGCTACATAAAATTGACAAATTTGGAATCAGAGGTTATATTCAAAATTGGTTTACTCCTTTCTTACACCATCGTAACTTAATCGTCAAAATCAATGAAATCTTTTCCAGCAAATTTGATATAAATGAAGGCGTTGCTCAAGGCTCTGTCATTGGACCGCTCATGTTTTTAGTCTACATTAGCGACTTACCAACCTTCTTCAAATCAGCTGACATAGTCATTATCTATGCTGATGATACACCCATCAGTATATCTGCTTATAACTATGACCCTTTAAAAACCAAAATAAAAATAGTAACCGAAGAAATGGAGCAGTGGTGTTTTAATAACAAACTAGTTCTTAATTCGAGTAAAATTGTGTATCTGTGTTTCGGTATCAGGCACAAAGTCGTGACATCAGCAACCAACACCAAATTCCTAGGTTCATACGTGGACATCAAACTGGACTGGGCTTGGCAAATTGAACATGTTTGTGGTAAAGTTAATAGTGCTTACTATGCGTTATTAAAGTTAAAAGACACCCTGAATGTCACGTCATTATTACAAGTGTACTATTCTCTCGTGTCCTTTGGGGTATAGCGACTGGATCTAAGCGTATTTTTTCATTGCAAAAACGATCCTTAGATTGATTGTCAACTTGAAAAACTGCGAAACTTGTAAACCGCTTTTTATAGAAAACAGAATTTTGACTTTTCCTTGAATTATATTTCCAGTTGTTGTACATGTGTATGTGCATCACAATAAGCATATGTTTTTCCAGAATGGTGGTGGAGCTAATCATGATTATGATACTCGTTGGCGTACTGAGCTTAGGACAGTTTGCCATAATACTGCATTTTTCAGGGAATCTTTTCGATTTCCTGTATCAGCATTTTTAATCGATTACCACAGATTATCAAAGAATCCTCAACTACATATGCATTCAAAAAACGACTTAAAGAATTTCTTGTTGCGCATTGTTTTTATGCTGTACAAGACTTTTTAGATTAATTACTATTGTGATACTTCATGATATTGTTTCTGTCTGTCTTTACTTGTTTGTATATGCACATATTTTTTAGCATGACTTTAACAGAGTTGTACGATTTATATTTAATGTTGTAATTGATTTATTCCATGTCTTTATATTGACCTATAGGACCAATAAATTACTATTACTATTACTTTTAGGCGTACATTCTTCTTCAAAACTTAAAAAGTAAAATAAAATGAGCGTAAATGATCATTTATTGCTGTAAATTAAAAGCGTCACAAACTGTATTAGTGTAATTTACTTCAAATTAATGTACAAATGAGAAAACAAAATTTGACAGGTCTTATGGAAATCGAGAGCAAAATCAAAAAAATAGATTTTAATGAAAGAAGAAATATTCTTTTTAATAACTTATTGTTGTTACTCTCTTAGGATTATTTTTACGAATTAAATTTGTTAATCGGAGCCTGAAAATTATAATTTTTATATATAAAACAGAATTACAACTGACTTATTATGTATTTTTTCTAAATATGAAATATTGTTAACGATGTGCAATCACAATCACTGATCAACAGCCCATATTAATTAGTCATGGGAGAATTAATCTAAAAAACCGTTTCGATGCATGTATTATTTTTTGCAAAAACCTTTTACAAAATCTATGCGTCATTTATAAAAATAATCCATTTTGTAACTAATATCAATCGCTACCGCGTACTCCACTCATGAGAATACAGTTCAATCCCTGGGTGCCTAACTTTAGAGAAGTAAAATAAAATCATCGACGTTTAATTTTTAAAGTTCCCTCATTTGTTTGTAAAAACAGTTATTAATAGTGTAAAAATTTAAGAAATCAAAACACATCATTTTTTTTAATTTTAGAAAAATTACTCAAGTATTTTGGCATAAATGTAACTTGCAAACCATTAACGGACAGAGTTTATGTTTCACTTTTCAGTTAAATTGTTTCAGGCTCCACAAAATTGCGTTAAGCACTTTTGAAACTTGACAATTGATTTAAAATCCTGGAATCTATTTATTCAAAGATTTTACAAAAGTGAAACCGTTGTTCCCTGCAGCTGGCGTTGCATCCTGAGGTTATTATATTTAAGGAATCCACCAGTGCCTAAAACTACCTCAGAATAGTATTCAGTGGATTAAGTTATTTTTTGTCTGTCCATATCGAATGGTTTTATTAATCGATTCTTAAAATTATCAAATTATGTTGCAAGTCGGTTTTAATTGCAGTGGATTCCTCAAGCATTGTCTGTGCAGCTGTTTCTGCCCTATTTGGGGAGAATTCTACTGCAAGCCAAACCGACCTGTCCTAGTTATTCGCAAATACGAGGTAACAGTAATGAAAAGTTTAGATCGCGACATCTTGTAACGGCTTTTGGCCTAATATTTCATTATAATTGACAAATTGAAGCCTATTTGCGTCTTAATAAGTCATCCCATCTGGCTGCAATCAATCCCAATTAATCCTAATGGAATATTAGCAATCAATCCTAATGGAATATTAGGTCAAAAAGCGATCGCAGGATGTCGCGATCTAAACTTTTCTTTGCTTAAAGTTATCGTTGAACAAAGTCGTTTCAAAATCAATCTTTTTCCTACATGACTTAACGAGTCCGCTACCGTCAAAAAAAGTACAAGAAACTTTCAGAGAGACCACATACAGAGCATAGAAATCAAGTTAAAATATGTAAAGAATACTTGAGGGCTTATTTATTTCTCAATTTATTTATTTAAAAAGAGTCACAAATCATCGAAATAAGTTCTTGTTCCACTTGTGAGGTTTATTTCTACTTTTTTTAAATAAATGATCCAAACAACTCGCATGAAACCATGGAAAAATTTAATCCGAATAAATTATAATAAAAATAAAAGAAAAATAACTCTTTGATAACTCTTTGGATTGAGTTGTTAAACCCGTTACTCCCACAACTGTTGCAAACGAAGCTTGTTTGTTTTCATTTATTGTTTCTAACGCACACGCGACATCTCGGCTTTTCATGGGAAATGTTGTACCTATCGCTGGGTTAAGAAGACTGCTCGTGTTTTGATTTTCTTTTTAGATAACTCTTCGATGATTTTATTTCGAAAGCCCTCATCTTCTTTCCAATAGCTCACTGGTATAGATAATTTTTTTTCTTCCCATAAATTCCCCAAGCTCTTAGAGCTTGTCGGAAAGGGGGGGGGGGATTGGCGGCTGCGACCGACTTGATGTTATAATTTCTCCTTCAGCATTCGCCTTACAAATTGGGGAAACGCAAAAAACCCAGTTCGAACGAGTCGGCATGAATCCGAACACGGTCCGAGCCTTGAGAATTCTATCTCCCACATAGAACCCACACGCACCAGGAGAGGATTGAACCCACGCCTAAATAATTGCCCGCCAAGCGTCAAGTCCGTTGCCAGCGGACTGAACCACTCAGCTACCAACTACCTAAACTCGGCTACCAACTACCTAATTAATTAATAATTAATCAATTACTGCCTTCGATTTCATACTTGCCTTTTCTATTTATCGCTGGTATGAGATCAAATTTATGGCAAGTAGTTATCAATAGAACGTCACGTCACTTCCTAACTACTTTGTTCCCTCTGCTCTAAAAAATTTCGCCTTCGTTCAGTTTTTTTTCCTGCAGCTTCTTTGTGGTTCCCTCACTTAATCTCTCTCAGGCGTTTAAGAATATGTACCTTTTTCAGCAAGTTCCACACTCGTGTAGAAATTATCCACGGAAACAGAATGTCCTTTGTCAATATTTGGTTGCACTGGTGTATCGACCACTGCAAAATTAGAAGATGATTGCTCGATATTGTTATTGTTATTTCAGTTCAAATACTTTACTACTTTGTTATTCTTAAAATATAACTAAACAATCAAAAAACCAAATAACTTCGGGTTAAATGTCTTTAGTTTCAAAATTGAGGAAAAAGCCTGTTGTACAAAACTATAACTTACAGATTCTGGCTACTTGATAAAAAAATCGTGCAAAATTTTAAGGCCGCTTTAGTATATACATTAATCAAAATAAATAAGAAAATTTAAACCACTGAATATTAGAAAATTCTGTGACCTTCATTTCTCATAGACATTTGTTTACTAAGAATCAAAAATAATGTGCCCCTATAAATGTTAAATTGCCGTGTAATCCCTTCTGACCACTATAATTACTATTACTTGTTTAGTTAACATATAAGCAAACGACCAAACAGGTATACAAACATAAAATGAAAACGTGAAATAAAATTCAATATGTGTTTGTTTACCTTTTAGATCGTTACTTAAAAGGAATGAGGAATACATTATTTTTAACGCTCAGTGAACATGGAAGAAGTAAATGATTTTTAGGGCTTTTTGATTCCATCTTCGAAATGTACACCTCTACAAACTACTTGGCTCCTCCTATGGCCATTTGTAAAACGAACAGACTGCAGTAACGGTAGATCTTATAAGACGATCTACAAACTGCATTGACTTTCGTATAAATTATTGTATTTATTTTAGAAAAATTGTCTAAATTGTCCATCACGACATATTAATGTACTTTGCAAAAGTGTGACGTAAGTAACTTAACGGCCTTTATTTTTGTGAACGGGGCAAATGCGAAAGAAGAAACTATCCCTTTCGTAAAGGTAAATTAGAAAAGTAAAGTAAATTAGCGAAGAAAGAGCACATTCCAATAAAAGTTTCGAAGATGACGTGCAACTGCATTAATAGCAGGGTGACGTAAGTAACTTAACGGCCTTTATTTTTGTGAACGGGGCAAATGTGAAAGAAGAAACTATCCCTTCCGTAAAGGTATAAATAAGTAAATTAGCGAAGAAAAAGCACATTCCAATAAAAGTTTCGAAGATGACGTGCAACTGCATTAATAGCACGGTTTTCGAACAAAATCGTTCTATTTAAAAATAACACCGAGCAGACGGGAAACCTCACGTCCTCCTTAAAAGCACAGGATCACATCTGCGTTTCAATTGGAAGCAAACCGGAACCGCTCCATCTGTCCAAACGCAATGCAAGTACACAAAACCAATTTCGCTCCGAGTTATTCCACCCTTAATCCTACGCTGCCAGCCCGCTTGCAATGCAATATTTCACCGAGCGCGCGTTCTGCAGCGATAATTATTTTTATGGCGGAATCATTCGGAAATAATTAGATCCCAGATGACGTATAACGTCGAACGGAAGTCACTCGGATGTCGAATATTTACGGCCCACTCGTATTCGAGTGTACTTCCCGTACAGTTACCGTTTCAGAGAGTGCGACGGGAGTTATAAATTTGAATTTCTTCCTGTCAGGTTGATTACGGCAGCAAGTCTATCTCGTTTCACCTATATTTTAATATCTGAATTTCCTTAATCGTTACCAGACAGCGCATATTTGAATTATGTTATTATAATACATATTGCTGTTATTTAGGTTGAACGATTCAATTACGAGCAATATCATTACGATATTTAATTGGGTAATGATTTAAAAGTAGTTCACTATAATTTTGTAAAAGGATCGGACAGAAAAGGAAGTTTGACGAGGTATTCAAAAATCCTGGTCACCTAAGGACCTGTCAATACTAGGACATCTAAGGAGCGTGCAAGTCTGATGTCAAGAACAACCTGACGATGCTGTAACGAGCTCTGGACCAACACTGGTGGCAGAAGAAGAACCTCAAGATTTGGAATCCTGCGTCAAAGACAAACCTAGGACTTTCTACTCCAGCAAAGCCAGGCAAATGAAAAACCATTGTTGTAAAGGAAGACAAATCTGAAGATCTGTGCGGCAAAGGTAAGATATTCATTACTAATAGTATTCTGTAAGTGAAAAATAGTAATAATATAATATTAATAATGTATTATAATAGTGTCGGAGTTTTGTAATTATTGTAACTCGTTGCATAAATAAAGTAAATTATTTAATTTAAATAAAACCAATGATTTTGGAAACCGAAATTGTAACTTTACGTTATATTGCGCACAAAAAAAGAGAAAACAATAATATATTTTTAATTATTGTCTTTCTCTCTTATTAATTAATGCATATTGTTAATAACATGTTTGATATTATAATGTATAATGTGTACGAAATTATAATGCGATTATTATTACATCAAAGCGAAATATGTTAATATGTGGATACGAATAATATGTCAGCCATAAATTAGTAAGTTATTAATACATAAATTTTATAATGGAATAATGGTATGTTAATATCCACAAAGCCAATTAAAACGATCTCGTTAGTATAATGAAAATCCGTAGGTCCTATTTTCAGTTTTACGACAACAATTCTCTATTTAGTGACATAATTTTTAATTGAGCTAACTGGATTAAACGAAAATGGAAAACAATTTCTTAAAAAAATAAATAGGGTAATAGAATCAGGGACAAATTCATTTAATCAAATAAAGGCGGCACGCAATTAGATTAAGTGCACGACTAAAATAACTCCATAATTCTCTCGCAACAGGAACTCTACAACTTGTTTACGTCAATGAGGAGCCCGGACCTTTAACATTTCCGGGCGTTCATCTAGTTTTTTAATTAAACCGCCGGGCCACATGGGTCCAAATTAATATTGCGTTTAACGAACATAAACAGTCGATTTAATTTTGAATCTATTTTTTTTTCTGCTTCTGTAATTCATTTGCCTGGTGTACTGGCGGTATGTGGTAATAAAAGCAGCGGAAGGTGTAATATTAATTCGTTTAAACTACAGCCGTTATAATTAGGTGGCGCTTTATTACTAGCATTATTACAGTTGCAACTTTGTGAAAATTCGATAACTTTTGTTCAAAACATAAAAAATATTGTCTAGAATAAGTAAAGTCTAAAAAGTTCCCCCCGTCTGAATTCCGATTTCTAATTCCATGAAGTACCGTCCTAACACGTACACTAATGAATCAAATTGAAAACCACGAGAAGTACTTTGAATAGTTATTTCTTTCATTGGTATACTGCTTCAGTTTTATTACCCATTCAATGCATTTGCTCCTGAACAAGTGTAAGCCACAGTACGCCGTCGTCCTCTGAGGATTTAACACATAATGCTCTCTTGCATAAATCTAAAATGCTGATTCAGCCCAACCAAATAGAATAGCTATAAAATACTGTCATCACCAGATTATATATGTGATATTCACGTGTTCCAAAGCAGATGACAGCCATCACATACGGCACATGTGAGTATCTTCGTTCGCATTTTAGTTAATTACAATTTCAATTTCAGGCGCAGATTTCGACAGTGGATTATAATTAATGGGACAATGGTGAATTAATTAAACAATGTTCCAGGCTCTGATGGATTTACGTCATCTACAGAGGCCTAGTTTGGAATGTGAAGAGGGTGTTGTTGCTACCTACACAGCATTAAAGGCTGATTTTTATTAAAGGGACGTAGACCGTATGATCAAGAGATGTAATTTAGAAAAAGAAGCGTGCTGAGACTTCGTAAATTGCATTCTTGATTTGAAGGAACCCGACAGTATTTCATGAGAGGCTTCAATATATTTGGCAATAAATAGGAAGATGTTTTTTCGCTCCTACAGAAGAGAATATATTTAATATACTTTGCGTAATTAAAGTGTACAAATTTGCCCTAAGGCGCCACAATAAGCGTAAAAATATTAAATGTTTCCATTCTAATGAAATGATCTTATTTCCCTCCCGTGCATTATTGAATTTTGATTTCATTATGATTAAAATATCTGATGCATGTCACAACAATCACTGCTTAATACAATTTTGCACGAAACGTCAACGCCAACGCAAATTTCCCTATAACTTGATGAAGCGCAGTTCTTATCTCTTATTAGCTGTGCATTGTACGCAGACTACATTATGAAGTTGCTTCGCGAACGCTTTCCTCCAGTATACTGTTATTAATTAAGAGCTTCCAATAAAGCTCGATAGGAGCGCTTTTATAAATTAAAATTATTAAGCACTAGGCATTTAAAGGCATTTACTTCATACGTCGTTGCGATGAAAACAGTTTTATAAATTAACAAAAAGCAATTGCTGGCAATCAAGTGTGTGAAAAGTTGCAAATAATACTGTGATTGCCTTCAAAAATAAGAGTAAGTTATTACGTTTGAATTGTACTTTAGAGCTTGGCTTTCTAAAGAAAAAAGAGTGGCCCTTTCCCATGCTCGTTACTGTGGTTTTATACATAAGACAGTAAACTTACAGCAAAATGTTCTTCATCTAACAAAGATTTCGATTTGATCTAATAAGCGAGTGAACACCCTTTTAGGGTCCAAATCCGGACGCACATTCATCCCGTAATTCGGTGGTAAGATCAGAATTAGAAGGACAGTTTAATTAAGCTATGCATAACCGCAAGGGAGGGCACAAACTCTCCGCCGTTATTTGCGAAGTTACCGCAGGCATTAATTACTTTTGGGTAACAATGTCCGCCTACGCACCATCAACGAGTTTCACCGTCCATCATAACTTTTGGCCGCATTTTTCTCATTAATTTACTTATTTTAGTAATCTGTACAAACCTATCCCTGTATTCATATTTATTCACGCGACAGAAAAATTACAGTGGGTTGCGTTCATAAACTATATCTTCGAGTGTACTCTAGAATATAATTGCATCTTTTTCACTCATGATTTTTAAGTTATTTCGCATGTAGCACATTATACGAGATCAATATTATTCGAGAGTAAGTACAGAGTGTGAACGTCATTAGACTCTAGACCAATTTTAATTTCGTGGCCTTCAAGTCTGCCCATAAAGAAAAAATAACAACAATTTTAGAATTTTTTTATTATAAACAAAATATAATTAGGCGTGACTATATTATCCTTTCTAACCAATTTGACAATTTTCGATGCGTGATTGAGTCTCAAGACACGTTACCGTCTCTGGGTGTGCTTCGTGTGAAAATTACAGGAAAAGCGGATGCTCGTCAAGACAATGTGAAGACTTAACACCGAATGCAAGGTTTATCGGGAAGCGTCACAAGAAAATGCAGAAGAAAACGAAAGAAGCAACTTCAGAATCCAACAATACATTCAAATTCAAGTGCTATAAATGCAAGAAAGTTGGACACAAAGCTTCAAGAGTGCGAAGAAAAATCAGCAAGATGCGTCAGACACAACGTTCTTCATGTCAAAAGCTCACCTTGTCGGGGCCGTTGAAGCAAGTTAATGGTATTTAGGCAGCAGTGCAACGTCACATTTTTGTCACTTCAAACAAATTTTTGACCCGAACATAAAAGTCAAAAACGAAAAATTAAATCTTGCTAACGAAGATTGTACTCGAATTAAAGGAGAAGGTATAGCTTGATTGAACGCAAATATCTGCGGAGAGAATAGGTAAATACGCCTGGAAAATACCCAGTTAGGCCTTGATCTGCGTATGAACTTGCTATCTGTGAGTAGAATAACAAAGCACATCGTTTTTGACGAGAATTAGGCAGTGAGTCAAGATGGAGGCGTCAAGTTGGTTTCTAAGGAAAAAACGATTTGTACATGGTTAATGAATCAACCGATGAAGTAGCTGTCGTTGGAGGAGAGGATTCCAGAAATACGTAACTTTCATCAGAAGACTGGCATCATAGATTTGACTACTTAAATGCAAGAGGTCTGCAAGAAACGATTCGCCGAGGTCGTGTGAAGACGTGAACTTACAGTAGAAGAGTCGATCACCTACTCGTGAATTTGTTGAAGTAGAATTGGCATTTCCCAGCAACACCGTACATTTACCAGAAAAAGTTCAAGAAAGTTCGGTCGAACTAACAGTTGAAAACCCTTGCGATCGTCCTTAGAACACTCAGAACGACCAACGCATAAACATTCAGAAGAACTACACGCGAAGAAGACCGAGTATCGTCAGAACTGGAGAAAGGGAAGACCTCGAATGGAGTTTTGCAAACATTCTGAAGAAACTCAAGTACAAATTGCTTGTTTGCCTGAAATTTCAATGCCAAATTCGAGTCCAGACGCTAACGAAGAACATTGCGTTGGTTTAAGAAGTGACAACAATTATCAGGAACAACACTTGGAGTTTCGTTGCTAGACCGGACGATCAGTCTATCATCGGAGGCAGAATTGTCTTTCGAAATGAGATCAACACCGATGGAAGCATTCAACGTCATAAAGCAAGATTAGAAGCTCAAGGGTTTCGTCAAAAACCGAGAGTACACTTTAGCGAAACATTTGCTCCCGTGGGCCATCTTGGGTCGATCCGTCTATCTTTGGCAGCTTGCTATAATATGACGGTTCATCAATTGAACGTTACCACAGCGTATCATAATGGATATCGGTAGAAGACGTTCTCGTGGAACCTTCGAAAGAAGTTGTTGACATGTTGTTGAATCAGGTTATTAACGAATCAGATGACGTCCACATTTATGAGAAAACGCATAAAATGCTTCGAGAACTCAGTGCCGGACGTAAAGTCTGCAAACTTCGGAAGGGTCTATATGACTTACAACAAGCGACTCATTTTGGTACAACAGGTTCGACAAGGTTTTGATGAGGTAAGATGGCGTTGTCGCCACGAAGCCTAACAAATACTTATACATAATTGGTCAGGGGGAGGATATCACGCTTATTACCGTGTACATTGACGACGTGCTCATAGCGTTACAAGATGTGGAAAAAATCGAAAGCTTAGCGGATTTTATCTTACAAAAATTCGCAATCGGAAACCTGAGAGAAGTACGCCAGTGGCTTGGGATTGAAATTCACCAGTGAAGATAGTTTGACCTATATTAAATTCGATGGAAAAGTCAAAGAATCATCGAAGGACGAACTGAATTTATCTTATCGGGAACTCGTCAGATGTTTGACTTATTTGGCGTCATCCACCAGACCAGACATTTCCTATGCAGTCAGCTATCTCGGAAAGTTCAACAATTGTTTAAACGAGTCGCATTGGAAAGCCGCCAAAAGAATTTTGAGGTACTGAAAGGAACAAGAAACGTCTTAGAAAAATAAAAAGAATATATAGGGTGATCAATATAAAATCCTAATTATGAAAAATTGTTTTATAAACCATTTGAATACCGAAAAGTCCCGATCCATGAAAGCAGAATAGAAATTCCAAACGAAAAATAAGCTTTCTTTGAAGTTTTAATTAATACAAATTCCAAGTCATTAAATTCCTTAGAAGAAGCGTCGCATAAATTACATTAAACGTTAATAGATTGCCTAATTTTTCATCCACCATCGTAAAAACTGGTTTATGTTTAGTGGTATATTCTCTGTTGTTAATTAGTAGTGTCATATTATTTAAAATTTATATTTCGTGGAATCTGTGGAATGATCTGGTCTGGTCCAGTCTGTGGAATGGGACTGTTAAATCCATGCCGATTCTGATGGAGTAGATATGTGCTGTTGACCTAGTGTTGTATTCATGTTTGTGTTTTTTTGTATACAAAATTTGTTGCAAAATGCATGTACATGGTAATGTTAGAATTTTAAGTTTTTAAAAGAGTTTTTGCAGCTATCAAAGCTTGATAGACCTTCAATGGCACGTACAGCCCTTTTTTGAATTTTAAGCACATCCTTTGCATTTGGAGCATGTCTCCAAACTAGGATACCATACACCATTCTGGAGTGGAATAAAGCGAAATACGCACATCTGGCAGCTTCTTTATGGAATATTTGCTTAATTCGTCTAATCGCGTATATAGCTCTAGGTAATTCTTTGAGCAGATTAATTATGTGATTATTCCATATAAGTTTTGAGTCTAAGTGTAGACCTAGAAATTTCACAGTATTACTTAGATTCTTTTTTCTGTTTGTCGAGAAATGTACAATTGCGCTTTTTGTCTTATTCAAATGCAATTTGTTGGTAGCAAACATGACATGAACACTGCCTTTTTATATGGTTTTATATGGTTTATTTTATTATATGGTTCTCTTCAGGAAGAAGTGTATATGAGTCAACCCGAAGGATTTGAAGGTGATTATAGACGTGTCTATCGATTGAAGTGAACTTTGTGCGGCTTGAAACAATCACCGAGATGTTGGAATCAGCGATTAATACATTTCATGAGAGATCAAGGCTTGTAAGCAAGTTCAATAGTTTCTTCCTTACTTATACACCGACAGAACGGGATCAAACTATTGGTTGCTGTGTATATCGATGATGGATACGTACGTACATTTTGTGCTGCATCTAACTCGATTTTCTGTGCTTACAATTTATCTTCTTTTGTTATAACTTATATCATTTTAAAGTGATTAATTCCCTCTATCTGTTGGTGTAACATTCTTTTTTATTTTATTCCCGAGAGCCGCTGTATTTGAGTGGAAAGTTTGCATAGCTCATTAACGGGCAAACCTATCCTACTTTTTGCGGTGAACATTTCTTTGACCGTCTTTATTAGAACCTGTGTATTTAAAGATCGCTATGCTCGGTATCTATTTTGCATTATTTTCATTTTTTTTTTTACTGTTTCTGCTCTTTCTCGCATCGGAGATGGAAAAGTGTTCTTGTTGCAATCAAGCAGCTGAGCTGCACAAAATTGTTAAATGCTCTATTTGCAGCAAATCTTACAAAATTGATTGTGCGGGATTATCCACGGGCGAAGCTCGAAAAATTCATTTTAAGTCGGCATTATCTTGGACTTGTAAAAATTGTGTTCTAATTGGTAATGATTTTAATGCTTTAAAAGCAGCTATTATTGTCTTGCAAGACGAGATCAAAGTTCTAAAAGCTAACATGAACTTGCCTGTTGCTCCTCCTACTACAACCTTGCTAGATATTATTCAAGAAATTGCGGATCGAGAGAATCGCAAGGGTAATATTGTTATATTCGGCCGTAAGGAATCTAATTGCAATTCAAACAAGGAACTACTTGATCTTGACGTTCCTGTGTAGTGCAAGTTGATGTACCTGATATAAAACCTGTTAGATTAGGTAAATTTGATCCATCGAACAAAAATCGTTGTCGTCCAATTAAAGTCAACTTAGGTTCGTGTGCCTCTGTCCTGTGCTTTACGCAACGGCAAATGTCTGAAAGCCAACCCTAACTTCA
This sequence comes from Serrognathus titanus, assembly GCA_039766575.1. NCBI lineage: Eukaryota > Metazoa > Arthropoda > Insecta > Coleoptera > Lucanidae > Serrognathus > Serrognathus titanus. The sequence goes on along the minus strand of CM077912.1, from coordinate 29,565,429 downwards.
GAAATATTTTCATAGCAAATGATAAGACTCCCATGCAAATCGAACTGTATGAAAATGCTAAAACTGTGCTAAATGAAAGGTTTCTAAGTGGTGAATCTCAACTCAAATTAAAATATATTAACGGAATTCCATATGTCGTTTCTTTAAACTAGCGGTGCCCAACAGTAAAATTAATTCCACGCTTAGCATCAGAATGCTCGTAGTCTTTGCACTAAAACACACTCTTTTTACACCAGTGCCTGTGAACTCTCACATGACGTTGTTGTCATAACTGAAACATGGCTCAAAGATTCTATTTCAAGCGCTGAACTTTTTCCCTTCAGTGATGACATCGTTCGATCTGATAGAAATTTTGCAGCTACTGGACGCACAGTTGGTGGCGGTGTTCTTATTGCCTTCATTGGGAATATAGAGTATCATCTTTTAAATACAAGAAATATATCAAGCATTACTCCATTAATTGATCTTCTTTTATGTGAATGTTTGATATTTTCAGTAAAAATTTTTATTGCTGCTGTATACATTCAGGGTTGTCAAACCGAAGTTGAGTCGCGTTAGACAAGTAAAGAGCGCCAAGTCTAAGAGATGGCGCAGTAAAAAGCCGCCAAAATGATTTTATTTAAGGTAACTATAGAAACCTCACGTTTAAAATTTTCAACTTTCATCGTGTCAAAAATTTATGATTTGTGACTTCTTTTGCAGGATGCAAATAATTTAAAAATTTTAAAGCTTCTAACTGTAATTTACATAGAAAAGTACAAGTAGGTAAATTTAATTGTGCCAGAAGTCCATACTAACTACTTTCTCAGTGGTTTTACGCACTTACGCCTACACATATTGTGGTTTGTATCGATCAATTCTAATTATTATTATTAATTATTTCGTACAGCCCTACGTATATTTTATGATAAAATACGGTATGTTACAAAATATTTTAAAATACGGTCTTTTTATAACACTAAATATTGTTATGTTTGATTGATTATGTACTAGCTGATAACGTGATAACTATTTACGGGTCCAAACATCGTTCAACTTTGAATTTGGTTCTATTTCTTGTTCTTATAATTGTTGGTATGGGAATAAAACAGAATTCAAAGTTAAACAATGTTTGGCCAACTCGTTCTATACTCGTTTATGACTCAAAAGTATTTAAATTTGGCGCCTATTATTTTTAATAAGCGCCAAGTATAACAGATGGCGCCACGCTTATCTGGTAACATTTAATGTATAGGGATTTGCTTTCTCTTAATTGATATGTTCTGTGTATACATTCCTCCAAATGTGTCTGTATATGAGTGTGAAGTATTCTTAGAATGCTTAGAAGAGTATGTGATTGACAAACCGGTTCTGTTTGTGGGTGATTTCAACCTTCTTCTACTCCACAGTAATCATGTGGGTTGTTCCAAAACATATTCGTTTCTAGTAGCATTCAATATTCTTGATCTTAAACAATATAATAAAGTAACTAACACTGATGGTAGACTTTTGGACTTAGTTTTGGTCAGTTCTACTTTTTCTATATCTGTTGATCTGGATGAGCATTCATTCGTTCCTGTTGACCCATATCATCCTCCTTTAACAATTACAGCTGATTTTTTTTGTAAATTCCAACTCGAAGGCTTTTCCATCAGCGAAAAATCGTAGATATAATTTTCGTAAAGCAAATTATATTCAACTTTATCAGGATCTTTTAAGTACTGATTGGACATTTGTTGATACATGCTCAGAAGTAAATGTTGCTATGTATATATACAGTATTCAAAGTTATATGATATTTTCAATCGATCCATACCGACTTTTTCATCCTCTGGTTCTAAACATGGAAATCCATCTTGGTTTACCCCTGATATTATTTCTACTTTAAAACTGAAAGACTATTACAGGCGCCGATGGAAATCTACTAGAAATCATGTTTTCCTTGTTGAGTTTCGGAGACTTTGATCTGTTTGTAAAACTAAAACATCAGCTGCATATAGATCCTATACTACAAGTATTGAAAATTCAATCAAATCCAATCCAAGGCAATTGTTTAAATATTTGCATGACAAAAAGGGTACCACAAGAATACCCAGTAAGCTTCATGATAATGGAGCTGCTTTTAACACTCCGCAATCTATTGTGGATGCTTTCGCGGAACTCTTCTCAAGATCATTTCTTACTAAATCTTCCTTTCCAATGCATGATATTTACTCAAATCGGCTTTGCTCGATTCTGAAGTCTGTTTATGAAGAAGAACTAATAAAAATAATGTCGAAGTTTCCTCAAAACGTCACTGCTGGTCATGATATGATTCCTAATTTTATAATTAGAGACTGTAGATACATTTTTTCAAAGCCCTTGGCTGGTATTATTAATTTGTCTATCAAAACGTCTGTTTTCCCAGTTTTTAAGAAGGGAGAAACTTGTGAGCTTAATAACTATAAACCTACATCTATATTATCTAATTTTACTAAGGTCTATATATGAAATTGCTATTTACTTATATGTTTATTCCTGTGTTTGTCCGTATATTTCACCTAATCAACTCGGTTTCTTGCCTGGAAGGTCGACAGTCACCAACTTGGCTACGATCACACAATTTATCAGTGAAGAACTTGATAGGCAAAAACAAGTCGACGTTGTTTATACAGATTTTTCTAGTGCTTTTGACCGAATTGATCACGGTATATTATTGGATAAATTAAGTTATTTTGGGTTTAATTTAAACTTTTTGCTATTTATTAGGTCTTACCTTACTAGTAGACTTAATTGTGTTTGTTTCAATGACTTTCAATCTTACGATTTTGTGTCAACCTCACATGCGTCTCAAGGGTCTAATTTGGGTCCTCTCATTTTTCTAATATTCATTGATGATCTCTTGTCTTCCTTCTCCTGTCATGTTCTGGCGTATGCTGATGATTTAAAAATCTACTCATCTGTTTCCAGCTTCTGGATGTGTTGAAACTTCAATCTGACATAGATATGCTCATTCGGTGGTGTGTTGATAATAAACTGAAATTGAATATCAATAAATGCTACACACTTACTTTTAGCAGAAAAACGCACGATATTGACTCAGTTTGTGAAATAGATAGTCAGCCTTTAACTAAAACTAATACTTTCAAATATCTTGGTGTTTTATTTGATTCCCGATTAAGTTTTTCATATCACAATTGAAGCTATTGCACTATCTGCATCCAGAACTTTGGGCTTCTTGATTAGATCTGTTAGGCCTTTTAATGATTCTGCTTTACTAAAAACCATGTTCTTTGCGTTCGTTGCTAGTAAGCTTGAATATGCTTCGATGACCTGGGCTCCTTATTACGCTACTGGTCGACTACGGATTGTCTATGGAGATTTCTAAAATACCTCTCGTTTTACCCAGCAAGGGATAGTCCTAATGAGTTTTTGTTTCGTAGACATAATATGCAATAATTTGAACGGCGCAGAGATGTTCATGCTGCGCGCTTTATATGGAAATTGGTTGAGGGACGCATTGAGTGCTCTCAATTGCTTGCAAATGTTAACTTCCACGTTCCACGTATTTCAAGTAGATCAGCTTTAACTTTTTCGGGTCCAACACCAAGGACGAACATGTTACCTATGCAAGACGCCAATCTCGTATATGTGTTCTGCAGTTGAGAAGATTTATCCTGAAATATTTTATAATTTTATATTTCTTTAATTGTTTTCTTTTTTGTTTAATTTTGTACTTTGTATGTATTTTGGATGCTATTTATTTTTTTACGTACATTTTAAGTTTGCTCTGTAATTGGGTTGTTACCTGTTGGGCAAATAAACTATTATTATTATTATTATAGTAACTTAGCAACCTTCGTAGTTCTTATTATACAATCATTCTATTTGTGGTAAAAATCTTATCGTATAAATTAAAGAAAAAAAAACAATTAAATAATATTAGTTGAAAATGTATCTATTAGTATTTTTTCGGAAATTTATAATTGCACAGAAAAAAAATTAACTAACTATTCAACTGAATTAACGAGTTTAAACGTCTGGGCATTGATTGAATAAGATATTTCATATATTCCATATCCAAACTTTCCCAACCTTCTACTACAGCGTTTATTAATTGCATTTGAGAATTTTAAGAATACCTTGTTTTAGCAATAAATGCCCAGACATTCTCTACTGGATTTAGATCTGGCCTTCTCGCGGGCCAAGATCATTTATTAACTTTATTATTAATGAACCATTCTTGCACAACACGCGACATATGCACTGATGAATTATCTTGTTGGATGATAAACTGGTCTCCATGTATTATGCGAGCAGATGATAACATAATATCTTCTAGTATAGATGTATATATGTATATTTGGCCATTCAATTTACCATCTATGTGCCAGTACACACCAGCACCTGAATAACTAATCCATCCCCAAATATTTGTCGAAAAACGGCCACTAGCACGAATACTATGAACATATCTTTCCTCAAAATCGATAGTTTTGTGGCCTATTATTCGAATGCGTCCGTTACTACACGACTAGAAAACCTTTTCATCTGAAAAAATAATTATTTTCCAGAAATCTTCCTTTTCGAAAAATTCTTCAGCAAATTGAACTCTTAAACGCTTATTTTCTTCAGATAAAAAAGGTAAAAAATTAAGCAATTCAACATCTTCCTCGTTAGTCGTACTCCTTTTTCGTCCCGTTCCGTCTTTTCTTTTGATGCTCTGTTCCGCCTTCCATTTTCTTTTAATTCTTCCCACAGTACTCTTACTAACGTTAAAAGTTTCTCCTGTGCATCTAAAAGACCAGCCATCCTCCAAACCCTGTATTATTGTTTCTCTTAAATTTTCGCTAGCATAACAATACATGATGATTTGAGAAATTATTTAACATTAGTAAAATACTTACAATTGACAACTATTACCAAGGAAATTTTACACTATTGAAATAATACAAAATTTTGCTCTAAGACTTGTCCTGCTTTATGATTCCGCAGCTGTATATTAAGCCTTCAAATACTTCAACGCTTAATCTTAAATGCAACTTGAATTATTTGCTCATTTTAGATACAATTTATTCAACCTCATAAGATTCTTCCTCTTAATCACAATTTCGGAAAACTCTTTTAGTATTAGTATTAATAATAATAATAGCTTTATTCACTTACTGTTACTTCTGTAATTTTCTATTTTTACCCCTTCCTTTTTAGGTTAATCAGAAAATTTTTCAATTGTTAAATCACAAGGTCTATTTTACCAGATGTTTATTGATTTTTATTTACTCGCCCGATTCGATTCCCATCCTTTCTTGAATCTATAGAATAAACTTATAACATAATGATGAACAGAATTAATTAGCTGATTTGTTTTCTATTCCTTACAAATTCCTCAAGCTCCAAGAGTTTGTCCGGGGTAGAGGGGGATTGGCGGTTGCGACCGACTTGATATTATTTCTCCTTCGGCATTCGGGTTACAAATGTGGAAACGCAGAAAACCCAATTCGAAGGAGCTAGTAAGAACCGAACACGGTTCGAGCTACGAGGATTCTATCTCTCACACAGAACCCACACTCTCTAGGAGGAGATTCGAACTTACACCTAATAATTGTCTTGCCAGGCGTCAAACCTGTTGCCAGCGGACTGAACCACTCGACTATACAATTTTTAGAAGCTTTGAGGTTTAAGTTAGGAGTTATGACTTAATACAATTGTGTGAAGCATTCTTACAGTGGCTTAGGAGGCAGTGTTGAAAATATAAGCGTACTGCATGATTACAACTTAGTTTTGTTAATGTAAACAATTCAGATTTGGCAAAACTGCAAATTGTTTTTTTTAATTATAAAATTGTAATGTAAAGTTTAAATCGCGACATCATGCGATCGCTTTTTGACCTAATATTGCATTACAATTGCAATTGTAATGCAATTGCACCCAATTTGCTAAGTAATAAGAAAGTTTAAAAATTTTAAAAATTTTGTTGCAAGTCGGATTTGATTACAGTGGATTTCTCGAGCATCCTCTGTACAGCTGTTTCGGCCCTATTTGAATTTGCAGTGGAATTCTCGAGCTAACTTTTCCAAACGTCTAAGCCCATCCAATTGTCAGATTTTCAAACTGCCGTTATTCAATTTTTTTTTCACGAATCTGTTTTCACGAAAAGTGTTCATATTCCTCCTCAATTCTATTATAAGTTTTCTGTATCTAATCCTTACAGATTTCTATTACAAACTTTTTACATTTTAACTGTAAAATCAATATTAAAAAGTTACTTTAACTTTTTTAACACAGCGCCCTCTATTTCAGAAAATAGATAAATAATATTAATGTTTATATTTGATTACAGACTTTTCCTACATTATAGTATAATGTTTTTTTTTATAAAATAGTTTTTTACTTTTTTATAACGAACAATGTTTTAGTATTAATTGAATGTTGTTCCTAAGCATTAATTATCTTAATTAATACTTATTTAATAAAATCTGAATACTGAAAGAAAAGAAATTCACCAATTTTAATTTATTTATTAATTTATTATTTGTAAAAAAAGAAGCAAGAGATTTTACATTAAAGTAATTATTTACTAACACTGATGATTTCTTTTGTTCAGTGTTCAGATTTTATGAAATCAAATGTTGATTAAGACATTTGAAACTTAGGAACTGCATCGAATCAATATTAAAACATTGTTAATTACAACGTACAAGAAAAATACGTTTGTAATCATTGATATTGTCCATCTCTCTTACACAGGTTGTTCCATTTAAAACATCCTGCTATTCAGCCATTATTATACGGAATACTCTGTATGTGACAATTTTTTTTTTTTGTTTTAGTGCTCGTTTTCTAAATGAGCTATGGAAGGAAGGGGCGCATAATAACTCAACCTCCATATACTTTACAGATACTTTTCAACGTATTTAAAGAGTATTTAATTATTTTGCAAAACTGCATGTCATGTTCTATAATTTATAAGAATATTTCATTAATTTAATGATCTTTAATTATGTTGCCAAGAGATAGCCTTCATAGAAATCAACAAAATTAATTTAAAGTATTACTACCCCAAATATGGACACAGCAATAAAAAAACTACTTTTGCTGCTAGACTTGGTTTTCCAGACTGGAACCGCAAAATCCGATGAAACGAAGACGCGGTTCCAGCACGGAAAACCAAGTGAAACATGGACTACGGATACGGAAAGCCTTCAGACCAATTTAACTACTTACGTTGTTGATATTTTTTTAACTAAGTTTAACTCTTGCAAAAAGAAACATTAAAACACACATCCTACTAATGATAAAATTTATTAAAATGCTCTTATAATTCAACAACAACCTCTAAAAAGCACCTACGTTATCAAAACAACCGATAAAAAGGCTTGGAACTTGAGAAATTGACTTATCAGATATGCGTAAATGTCTTCGTAGAAACTCTAGCATTTAGGATTCTTAGCGTATTTCTCGGCTAATCTATCAATAATGACATTGTATTGTCTGGAATTCTGCAAAAGATACGGCGAGCGCCACTTGTTCCTGATCTTCACCTCCATCGACTTCCGCTTCACACCCGGCCAGTGCACCAGGAAAGCACCGTCCAAAATCACAAACTTGTAACCGATAAGGCACATTTCCAGCATCTGAAACGAAACAGTCGCGGTATAATAATTGGCAAGAGACAAAGCAGCTATTCGTTTGAGGAGCTTTCTCATTAACACCGTTGAACCGTCAGAATTATTTGTCAGCTCTTTGATCTCGAAACGAATTAAAATTAGAATTTGCAACGACTTTAACAAGTTTTAAAGTTTGTGTATTTGCTTGAAGAAAATATTTTGGGCCGGGGCTTAAATTAAAGAAGCGTCAAAGAGCTTTTCGTTTAAACCTAACGAAAAAAGTAATACCTAAGCACTGAAAATCTTTCATGTTTCAATGAAATAAATAAAAATACTACGAAGAAATTAATTTATTTTAAATGAATATACACTAATATAATTAAAAAAAAAAACTCGACAATTGATAATAATAATACAATAATTTTTTCAATAATTAATAATTTATTGTTTTATAATATCGTCATTTATTCTGATTTTTTAATCAATCATTTACTAATGAAGTCCACACTAAATAATAACTCTATAAGATTCTTTTTATAACGCAAATTATATTAGATTTTCACTGAGTAGAATATTTGAATTGGAAAAGGGGCTTAATAAAAAAAAAAGTGGTTTCCCCAACTGTATTATTTACAATCCAATTTTCTTTCAAACATTATACAATACAAACGACGTAATTTTTCTTTCATCTCTGTCAAGTATAATAATTAGTAATGAGGTTGACAATTTACGCGAAGTAAAATCGACTTATTATAGTATTACGCGGTCCCGTTTCAAGTATATAACAATAAATTTATTGACGTACCACGTATACAACGACAAATTTATTTACTTACTAAACTATTTACATTTAAGAAAATGTATTAATAATTGTGCAATGGCAAATAAACAAACCTGTGTCATTTTGTCTTGTTTTCCTTCCCACGATAAGGCTTCGCTATACAGCGGATCGTTTTTCGTGCCTATGTAAATTGGTTCCCAACGATGGAATGGATATTCCCTTTTTGCGGCTACCAAGGGCTGAAAAAGATATGAAAAGAACACTTATTTACATGCTACATTAAATTAAATTTCAGCTATAAAAATTCAGCGTCTTAACAAAGAATGTGATGTAAAGGTCTTTGTTTCTTCAGTTACCTGCTTTTAATGTTTTGATCACTCTATATTTTATCATTGTTTACTTGATATATTGGCATTAACTTAACAAAATATGTGATCACCCGTAAACGTATTGTCTGTGTTTGCTTTTCGAAAAATTACTAAGCGCACTGTAGATTGTTACTTTAATAGCATTTCAAAATAAAGCTTAAGCCTACACAATAGTCAAATAAAATTAAGAAAAAACAAATTGATGAAGTTTTAGGATGAGGCTCACATTAAAAGAAGTAAACCGAAACTTTAGTTAACAATTCACAAAATAATTTGATTCACAATGACTTTTCTAAATTTTGCTTGATGTTTAAACTTTATTTTGTTTTCATGTTATGATGAATGCCAATTATTTTTCTGTATTTAACATTTATTCAAACCTTAAGCTACAAATGGAAAACTACAAATAAATAGATTTTCGGTTTATTTTTTATTCATGAAAAATTTCAAAGAATTACTCACGGAATATACAGAACGTTTAGAAAAACGTATCCAAATTTATCACCCATGATAGCAGACAAATTTTCCAAAATTGAACAGAATTTCTTAAAATTTGGTCGTGTGAAGAAAAGATTCCAGAAACAATAATACCGACATCTTTTGCACCACAAAATTCAGAAAATAATGTCTACTAAAAATTAAAAAAAATTAATTATTAGTTGATTGAATTGAATTTCTAAAATCCCAAAAAGACAATAACCAAAATAATGAAAAGTATGAAATTCTTTTGCAAAATATACAAGGAAAGCGATTGCAATCTCTAGGAAATTCACAAAAGTGACATTTTTAATATTTGTTTTATGTTACTAAGGCAACAAATTGGCAATTATAAAATCAATTGAAAATTATGAAATTAACTAAAATTGTGTAACTGGCAATATAGAAAGTGTTAGGAAAGAGTTTATACATGTATTTGGGCCTTATTGGGGCTCATTTTAGAAATTCAAAGAAAGGGTTAAGTTTTTCTAAATTTTTCAATAAACCAAATTTTTTTAAGGTACAGAGTTCTGATGAGGCCCAATAAGGCCGAAAATTATGAAATTAACTAAAATTGTGTAACTGGCAATATAGAAAGTGTTAGGAAAGAGTTTATACATGTATTTCGGCCTTATTGGGCGTCATCAGAAATCTATACCTTAAAAAAATTTGGTTTATTGAAAAATCTAGAAAAACTTAACCCTTAAAAGGTTAAGGGTTAAGAAAAACTTAACCCTTAACCTTTCTCCGGACATCCCTTGCATATTTTGAAAAAATCTGTTCAATAAGTGGAACTCTAAATTTAAGGTGGTCGACTTTCTGTTGCTTGTTGATCTCGTAAATAACGTAACTATTCAGCATAGTATCATTCAATAGTCTCCTAAATAGTTTCATGTACCATTTGTGCAACTTCAAATTTTTTGTTAGTTCTAAGGAGTTATAAAAATTGTCCATCCGTACAGTGTGTCCTTTATGTAATAAAGGCTCGACAAGTTGCAGAACAATTTTGCGGGTATTTATCATATTCGGCGTAATAAGATGTAATGTAAATTCACAATCTTTTCCGGTATAAACTATAAAACTCCATAAGTAACCATTTGTTGAATCGCAAAGTTCATATGTCTTCATTCCAAATTGAGCAAATTTCAGTGGAAGATATTGTTTGAAGGACAATCTTTCTTTCCACAGTGTGACGGATTCGTCTACTGTCACGTTTTGTCCGAGTAAATAATACTGCTTGAACACGTTATTCAAATGTTTTATCACAGGATAAATTTTGAATAATTTTTTTGGCCCATCGAAAGCATTGACTGTGTCATTATCGACGAAGTGGAGATATTTTGTAATGGTTTCAAATCTGTCTAAACTAATAATTTTTGGAGCATTTGGAATTTCTTTGAAAAATATGAACGTATCGTCGGTTTTTGAATTATCCCCATCAGCATATATAAACCAAATACTATATAAAGTTCTGCTGCTGTAACAGGTGTCCCTTTACTAATCCTTGATCTACAAGGAAAAGCCATACCTGACGACATCGCTATTTTTTCTTTCGCACTAGTTACCTAAATTGAACAAATAAGAAGCACCATAAATAGCGAAAGGAAAAATCTTAAGGAAACACTTGAACCAGTAAATTTTCCAGACCGGATAAGACACTTTGTCTCGTAAAATCCACTAGGTCGTGATCAAAACTGCATATGAACAAACAAATGTGTACACGTACAGAAGCGAGTGTTTGTCAGGTATGGTTTTTCCTCGCAGGGAAGAATGAATGGTCACCTGTTACAGCAGCAGAACCTTATATGTAGTCGTTTATATATGCTGAAGGGAATAATTCAAAAACCGACGACTCGTTTCATCTTTTTCAAAGAAGGATATAATGGCTAATCCCATGTTCAATAAAATTATTAGTTTAAACAGATTTTAAACCATTACAAAACCTATCTAGTTCGCCAACAATGACAGAGTTAATGCTTCTGAAGGCCTAAAAAAATTATTCAAAATTTATCCTGTGATAAGACATTTGAATAATGTATTCAAGTAGTATTATTTATAAGCGGACTTAACATTTCAGTAAACGAATCTCTCACACTGTGGAAAGAAAGATTGTCATTCAAACAATACTCTCCATTGAAATCTGCTCAATTTGGACTGAAGACATATGAACTAGGAAATTCAACAAATGGTTATGGAATTTCATAGTTTATAGTGGAAAAGATTCAGGATTTACATCACATGTTATTACGCCGAATATGATAAATATCCGCAAAATTGTTCAACAACTTCTCGATCCCTTGCTACATAAAGGACACACTGTGTGGATGGACAATTTTTATAACTTCCTAGACCTGGCAAAAGATTTGAAGTCGTGGGGAACAGATTGTGTCTGAACGCTACACCTAAATAGAAAACATTTGTCCCCTGCCCTTTAATAAAAAACATCAAACTAAGAAAAGAAAAAATGGTACTTAAACATTGCATAGCCATTTCAATATTGAAATGGATTAACAGTAACTATGATTTAGATATGTGGACAAGAAATTAATGCCATTATGAAAAGGAATAAAGAAGTAACAAAACCAATTTTTTCGAAATAAGCAAATGGTGTCCAGAGAAAAGTCATTCATTGTATTCATAGAAAAAATCCTCCTATTGAGCAAAAAGCAAGGCCCCAAAGAAAATGTGTCGTTTGCTAAAAACGTGGACGCAGGAAAAAAAAACATTTATTGGTGCCCCGATTGTGAAGCTTGATTACGTTTAAAAGTGTGTTTCGAAAGTTTTTACTCAAAGAAAATTATTCATAAAACACATTTTTGTTTAACGGGAAAATATTAATAAAAAAATAATTCTTTTACACCATTCTATCCTCAAGCTTCTTTGAAGCTTGTCCAGGAGACGTAATGACTGGCAATTACATTTGGACTGCCGATTGCGGCTGCGACCGACTTACGAGGTGTATTCCTTTGTATGCCTTCTTCGACACACTTACAAACAGGGAAAATGCAGAAAACCCAGTTCAAAGAATCCGAACGTGATCTTTACAGCTGCAGCCCGTTCCCAGCTGACCTAACCAACTCAACTATGCAACTACAGTAAAGTTTTGATTAACCTGATTAATTAATGTCCTGATCCAGAAAACCGAAAATCCGAAGCTTGTGCAATCCGAATAACAACATGTAACAGAAATATTCGATCCGGATAACCACTGAATCCGAAAAATCTAAGATCCAGATAAGTAAAATTCCACTGTACTTAAATAAAAACATTTTTGTTTAAAATTAAATAATAAAAATAAAAATAAATAATAAAAAAATAATAAAACCTATTTTAAAAGTTTTTCTTGAATTTTCTCCTCCCGCATCTCACATAGTAAATTAAATTTTTAAATTCCACGCGAAAGGGTTAAAAAGGAAAGAGTGTTAAAGCACTAGAATTTACCTAAACTAAAGAACTATCCTGTTTTTATAGGTCGCGACATCGCGCAGTCAATTTTTAACCTAAAATTTTGTGAAAAATATTAGAATATAATAATAATAAATCAAATACAACGTGGATAAATAACCTGAAACATGTTAAATGCTTCCTACACTATTTTCTTATTGCAAAAACACACATGTCGATTTTTACTATAAATTTGTCATATTTTGGACAGGTTCATTTATTTGTTCGGAAGGGGCATAATTGTATATGTACGCCAACATAAAAAATTTATAGGATCTCATAAAGATTATCACATCACGAGAGGTAAGATATTTTTCGCTGCCTCTTAAAAGGCACTCTATATTCAGAAAATAAGATTAAATGTAAAAAATTAAAATGAAAACCAAAATCAAAAGTTAGGACCAGTTTAAAATAAACTAAAAATTAACCAAAGGACTAAATAGGATATTGATTTCAAATCTTTAAATAACGCAAATTAGAAAACTGCAATTATATTAATGAAACGGCACTCCAAACTGGGGGACGTAACCAAACTAGGTTAAGGATTCATATGATTGTGGGACACTATTTGTATGCTTTGACCTTAGACTTTGACTTTGAAACTCAAAACAATTATTGAATTCTGCGCTTCTACATAAAGTTTAAAATAATGAAAACACTTCAATTTACATATTGGGCTTTAGTAGGTATATACGGCTGCGGAATAACTACGTTTTTGTTATTGTTTCTGACATGTTTGCTTAACGCGAAATACATTAATTGTGGTTGATGGATGTATTTTTCAACAGAATCTTACTTTTATTATAAATATATTTAAATAATCAGAAGAAGGCCTAACTTATTGTTAGATAAAGAACTCGCTAGTTATTGCAGTGCGACTTACGTATTTATTTTGTTCCGGCCAGTTTTAATAAGTAAATATGCGCCACTTATGCGCTAAAATAACATAAAGTCGCATGACAATCTACAGTTCCGATCTACATTTACCTTAATAACATCTCCAGGACTGTCTTGCAACCAGATCTGCAGACCAGGAAACTTCTGACAGTGAAAACAAATATGCCGATGGAAATAAACAGCCTTTTCGTCCTTAATCAATTCCAGAAGTTTTTCCTTGCTTTTGGGTATCTCTTCGTACCGTTCAATTTCGAAAACGGGTACTACGTATACAACGGACGGATAATTGAACCGTTTCTTGGTTTTGAGTTTACCAAGCATATTAATGAACCTGGACGCCAAATGCTCGCTGGGAATTAGTTCTACATCAGATACTAGGACGTGCTCCGTATCAGCGGCGATTTTCGCTGAATTTCTGCATACATTAACAGGATACGGAAGTTTGTTTCGCGTCCGATGTGAAAGCGAGCTGGAAGTTTCTTTGAGGGTGCAAGTCGTCGGGGTTGATTGAGGCAGCGTCGAGACATAAGGCGGGGCGTTCGCAGGAAAAACAAAATGGACAGATACCTTAGACATGTCAGGCAAACAATGACATAAGCGAATCAGTTGCCTGGAGACGACATCAGCGTCCGAATCTGGCACGAAAGCTGTCATGCTAATGGGGCCTTCCCAGTTGATGGCAATTTCTGATAGGTAATTGATAAACTCGGGGGTGGAGTGGGTGGCGTACGTCACGAGCGAAGTAGGACTATAGTTAGTTTTGGACTCCACTACGTTATACAATATCCTGTACGCGCTTTCAGGACCCATTTCCGAACTAAAGCTCAAGTTTTCTTCCTCGTAACTGAACTTCCAAGGTAAGCCAAAATTATATTTGCAGTAGCTTTCATTGCTAGGTCTGTAACTTTTCAAAAAACTCCCGGGTATACGGGTCAAAATCTGAAAATTTACGTGCCTGTAGGACCTCAGCAAAGAAGGCCTGTGATTTAAAATCGTTATCAGCGGTATCAGACATGAGAATATCACAATTAGAAGAAACGCACTCTTGATTTTAGCACATAATCTATTACTGCATAGCATATTTCATAGCAAATTTCGACCGGCACATTTGAATTAATAATGCGGAATAATTTAATCACATGTCACTGTTTTCTTGCTGGCGCATTACACTGATTTCAGGAGGGCATGGTGCGCCCTGGCGATGAGCGTTAGTACTAAAATTTCAGCGTTGCGGAGATATGGCCGCAATGCCAGAATCAATACTCCTTGTTCGGTACTCTTAGTAGTCTCACTCAATGGAACAGTCATATTGATCTATAGAAAGTACGAAAAATATTATCAACGGTGCGTCCGATTTATTGATTTTTGTGTCGCGTTATCAAATTGTCTGTTCGCGTGACGTTCAATTGCTTTAGCAACGAAATCTGCCCTGGTTTGTTTGGCGCTTCAAAACCATTATAGCTATAAAATATTTAAGGAGTGGCTTTTATCCATGAACTATAGATATTTAAAAATGAATTTATTGCCCAATATTTTTACAGTCCTTACAATTTTGGGAAACGAAGGTTTCCTAATTATACAATGTAGATACCATTTATGGAATAAAATTATCTTTGGCCTTATTTTAGAGAATTATAAAAGAAGCTTGGTCACGTCAATTTTTAATCTGAACGGTACGTCTTTTAAAGTAAAATTTGAATGTAGAGGGTGATTCGGTTATTTGCAGTTATATGTAGGTGAGTTTTGTTAAATGGATCACTCTTTATATTTGTATATTTTTGAATTCTACATTTCATTTCAGTTCAACAACCTACAATGGTTTTCTTGAAAATCGGCATTATTGTTATTTCTACCGCAAATTCTACTTTCACAAATCTGAGTTCTTTTACATATGAGTACCTAAAAAGATATTAAGTTAAATATAAGTTTACGTCAACAAATTTAACTTATCCCCTTTTCCTCTAAGCCACCAAAACAATAATATTTATATTATGATTGCATTTGAACTATTATTAATACTGCTGTTATTGTTAGTTACATAAATGCTAATTCTTTTATAAAATAATAAATATACAAATAGATGTAAGTACGTCTAAGTTTTATGTACAGGGTTTAGAAGTGGAAGATTAAAATCTTCGTAAATCTCTTTCCGATGAGTAGCCTATTTGAAAATTAAATATGTTCATTATCATAAACAAGATAAAATATAAAATATTATTTTTTAATTAATTTTTTAATCAAGCACACTGTTGACCATAAATTATTTAAAACTACCAAATATACAGTACAGGGTGGCCCAACGATGCGTATTTCTTCTATAAAGCCTAGAGCAAAAAAATTAAGAAAAAAATCGATAAAGAAATTTATACTAGACAATACGCGGCATATTGTAAAATTATTTTCAATTATACAGAGTGATCAGAAAATTGGTGACTCGTGAAAACCAATTTTTTTTTTTTTTTTAATGGAACACCTATATATTTTTAGATATTTAGATGCGCCGCAGTGAGCTGATTACAATTTCGTTGATCTGTGTTATCTCAGTAATCAGAAATTCATATCCAAACTGACTGAATTTTTGAAGAATTTTTTAAGACAAAAAATTATTTTACGAAAGTAGTTCAATGAAATCTATATATATTTATGCAATTGTAACTATATAGGGTGTTCCATTTAAAAAAAATTGGTTTCTACGAGTCACCAATTTTCTAATCATTCTGTATAATTGAAAATAATTTTACAATATGCCGCGTATTGTCTAGTATAAATTTCTTTATCGATTTTTTTCTTAATTTTTTTTTGCCCTAGGCTTTATAGAAGAAATACGCATCGTTGGGCCACCCTGAGCATTTTTTTATTACATACCGATCGATGGATCGATAAGTCAAAGAACTTTTATCTAGCTATCTCCTCTAACTTTCGTGAAACTATCTTGTGGCCTATTTCATATCATGTCATTTCGTCGTATATTTTCTTCTGTACGATCGGCATATAATAAAAAAAGGAACTTTATCTTTTATTATTATTGAGCAAAATCAAGTAAATACAACAAATTACTATTAAATTATTGCGTTCTAAAAGTACTTCACAGGGAAACTTATTTATTTGAATGAGATAAAATGCGTACTAATAGGTTTAACTAAAAATACAGTACTTCAAACAATAAGTAAAAAATTCTTGGAAATTTAAGTAACGATTGCTTTTGCCAATTATTACTTTATTTTAAGAATTCGAACAGTTAAACTTCAAAAAAGAACCTATTGTTAACATCGATTTAATCTCTTTCTAATTCTATTATTACCTTCTCTGACCTTAATTAACCTCGGCCATTTATAGCAATCTATTAAAAAAAAAACTAAGGGTTTCCAAATGAATTGACCCGTTTGAATATATATTTAAAACAAAAAAATTGAGCAACGTTCTTTAACCCTCTATCTGCGTGCAAGAGGGAGTTATTATCAATTCATTATTCCTCATAAATTTATTTTACCCTCAATACAAAATTATATGTTCCACAATTCGTACATGATACAACCCTTCCCAGAAAATCTGAACTGATATTTTATCAGTTTCATAAGACTTTTCATAGAAAATAAAAGTTATGTCTACAGCAAAATGTGTTATATTATAAAAACCATTGTAATTGTAACTAATTTTCAAAATATATTTAGGACGACTACAGTGATGACAATTAACGAATTCTAAAGCTTGTACATAAACATTAGCTCAATACCGTACATAATTACCTTTTGAACATGTGGTATACAAGATTATGTAATTATACATATTGTAATAATACATAATCTTCCAAAAGGAAACAAGCTTGATATAGCTGAGAACTTAGAAATATTTGTACATTGCAATTGCTTTCATAATACAGTACTTGAAAATTAACAAACACTGGAGATTGTCTATCTGATCAGTTAACATACATTCATTATGCAGTACCAGTTACAAACCTCAACTCATTTTTTTAGATTTCAAATTGTTTTTATTTATTTATTTATACATAATTAAAAAAAAACTATTTTACACGAATCGACACTACTATTATCTATAAGACATTGTAAGTTTTATTATTATTTAGTATTATAATGTATTAGATTGATATTTTACTTGTAGATTTAATTATAATAACGTCTACTTAAGATACCGAATAAGGCGAAAGCGGTTTTGAAAGATAAAAAAAAACCTTTATAGTAAAAGACTAAGTATTTATCAATTATACTTACTAACTACAAAACAGCATGGAGTACATTAATAATATTTATCTACAACTGTTTAGATAAGAATCTATTATGATATTCATTTGCGTTAATTAATGAAGTTTATTTTCACACTGAGTACGGTAATGAATCATTACCAAACTCATTTTTTTAGCACAATTTATAACGACAATTTTATTATTTCTGAATTAATGAGAGTTGATATCAATATTTATGATCATATTTGCTTGTTTTCTCCAATTTTTTACCACAAAACAAAGGGAAATTACAAAAACTTCAATATATACTACGTAATTGACATCACGATTGACGTACAAATTGTCTGGTTGCTATGTTTTCGAATAGGCTGCACTGACTTTAAATAAAAAAAAGTTATTTTGTTTGTCAGAAAACTATTCTAACATATTAAAAAATACGGTTTTTTCAATTCTGGGCAGTCGTAGATAAAGCCAATTATAATATTTATACTCTTACCCGACTCGGGCCGACGTCCCCGTCGAGTACCTCACCACATTCGTATGTTAATAATGCCCTTATCCCATTTATAAGATAAATAACTATTATATTACTTGTTACATATCAGTTGTCTAATAACAAAATACTCGTATTTTTGTGAAATAATATACAAATTATTCACATAAACAGTTTATTCAAAATTTGCAAGGAGGAAGTTAGGTAGCAATTGTAAATTTATAGAGCAGAAATACTTTAAAATGAACTGTTCAGTAAAATAAAATTGGCTTTCAATAACTTCGGTTTATATCAAAAGTCAGTGTCAACTTTTAATAGCATGCTATATTTTTTATTATTGTTTCCTACAAATTAATTTTTGAGATATTCTGAATTTTCTCATCTGAGTTTTTCCAAAATTTATTATCGAGGCAGTTTTATTTACAGCTAATACTGTATACTGGAGACTTTAAGGTTCTTATAAATTATGTGAGGATCTTGCACTACCTACTCATAACTCTGACCTGTGTGGGACTTGCCGCCTGTTCTAAAAGATGACCTTAACTTATTTCCTTACCTAACTATTGTTGAAGAGCCACCTATTTGGCGCTTTTAAGGAGATGATGTATTGTCAAATTTTTTTTAAATGTAAGTGAAACCTTGTATGAAACTTTTCACACAGGAAGTTTGATTCTGCTTGACGGGGTACATTAACTTCCACAATATGAGAATGCGGTGTTGTAAACCTTGATAATTTAAACAACCTAATTTTTGATACGAAAATGTTTATTGTTTTAATTTAGTATTAGTTTAACAATAACTAAATTGTGAGCCCCCACAAAATGCTTCTTGTTCTTTATCTTGTTGATTTAGGATGTGTTCTCACGATATTGTACAACTCTTGAGTTTAGTATATGGAAACTTGTTAATATACACTGCTCAACAAAATTATCGCATCACCTTATCAAAATAGAATTACCTTTGTAAAGAACGGATTTAATTGTTTTTGATATAAGATCGATGTTTAATCTTGAATCTTCATTGTTTGAAATATAAAAAAATATAGGAGGAGTTGATGGTTTGCTTATAAACATAAGATAATCAGTAACAAAGCCCATTCAAGCTAATTCTTGTGTCACTAATCGATTGGTTTGCGGTGATTTTTGTGTAAGGTGCATTTAATTTTTGTCAATAATGGATCCTCGTCGTCAACAAATCATTTAAGCACTGAAGAAGTGGTTCGAATTGTTACTCTCCTCCAAGAAGGACGTAGTCAGAGATATGTGGCTAAGGTGTGTGGAATTCAGCAATCTTCCGTATCTAGAGCAGCCAGAAGATATAGAGAGACTGGAGAATATATACGTCGACGAGGACAAGGCCGAAAGAGGGCCGCTTCCAAAAGAGACGATAAATAAGAATAAGTGCTCTTCGTCAACGTTTTGTGATAGCAAGACATATTCAAAATCAGCTTTCTAAAGTTTGACGAATAAGAATAAGTGATCAAACCGTTTGAGGGAAGTGGGATTAGGGCCTAGGAAGCCCGCTACTGGACACCAGTTAACCAGAACACACCGAGTGTCCAGGTTAAGGTTTGCCCGTGAACACATTAATTGGTTTATTAACAACTGGAGCAACGTGCTTTTCACAGACGAGTCAAGATTTTGCCTAACATCGTCTGATGGACGTATTAATGTGTGGTGTCGTGTGGGAGAACGATACGCTCCAGGAAACATTCTTCCAACTACAAGTTTTGGAAGTGGTTCAATAATGGTATGGGGCGGAATTTCTTTGAACGCGCATACGAAGTTAGTGGTGGTGGATAGGGGTTCAATAGCAGCGAACAGATATGTGGTTGACATTTTAGAACCACATGCCCCATTTATTGGGAATAACTTTGTACTAATACAAAACAATGCCAGGCCCCACGTAGCTGGGGTTTCGCTTCAATTTCTTCGTGATACTGGAATTCAAGTCATGGACTGGCCAGCTTGTAGTCCAGATCTTAACATCATCGAACATGTATGGGATGTAATTGGAAGGCGAATCAGACAAAGAAAAGTCGCTCCTGCTTCAATTGTAGAACTTGATAGGGCGTTGACTGAAGAATGGGACAATTTTCCGCAAGAGTCAATGAGAAACTTATTTCACAGTTGACCGAGAAGAATGCAAGCTGTTATTAATGCCAGAGGTGCTAACACACGGTATTAGCTGCTTCTTGTCTTTTTTCTTTTTCGAGTAAAAACAAAATCGCGTTAGTATTATGTTTTCTTCTTTTTATAAACTTTTCTTTTGTAAACTTGTTGCTGTTTGTTGTTTATTTTTAATAAAATTACTATTTATTATTCTATTTTATATTTACAATAAAGAATCTAGCATTAGAATACGGAAGAAATAGTTGCAATATATAAATATTGAGTGATGCGTTAATTTTGTTGAGCAGTGTATTAACAGCTCTACGTATGACGCGAGATGCAACAAAGCTCATAACTTTAATTCACTTCTGCATTGAACGAAAGATGAGTTAAAACTAAAAAGACATTTACGTGACGCGAACACTAGAACTATGTATATTAAGTGACGCAGATAAATGTTAGATAAAAAGAAATAATTCTAGGAACTAACATAACATAACCGCATGAGAAACTACTGTATAAATTAAATCAATTGCATGATTACATAAATCAAATTCAGACAATCATCAGAGATTACAACAGCCATAACAAATCTATATAACTTAAATGAAACCCCACTGACTCCTCAATAGCATGAAATATATGTAGTTCTTCCTTGTCGAGGACTAAAAGGTCCCATTTATTTTGTTGTAATACAAAACTGAAATTTTGGAACTCTTTGTAAATGAACTCGAATTTCAGGAAGTAATTTTGCAATCTTACCCCATTGCCTTTTTATTTGGCCTTACTACAGGTGCAGTTGCACACACATTTCACACATTTGCTTTAGTTCAAAAATAAAACGCATTCTTTTTTAGTTAGCTTTCTTTCGGGAAACTCTCGAGTTATTAAAAAATTATGTACGTAATGTGTATGTGAATTAAATGCCTACTTTTATTCGTTTTCTCTTATAATGTATATCTTTCGGAAAATTACAAAAGAAATTACCTTTTTAATGATTAATTTTCAATGTTGAAGTTTAATAACGGATTACGAGGATTACGCATGATTAATTCATAAGCTCTTATTTTCTGGAGCACCTGTATATCATTATTCTTCGAATCCTAATTTGAATTCCAGCAGTTGAAAAATTATGCTCGCTATCATGCATAACAGAAAGTTGCACGCAAACATAAGGTGCGGCGAGACGCTCCTTCGCCGCATTGGACTCCTAACGCCGAATTTAGGACCGAGTTGGGGTAGGCTCGCGCAGTTCAGCGACGGGGTCGCCGGTGATCGGGGGCGCCTCGCCGTTATTTCACCCTCATAACGGCGAAATCATGTTCTTGTGACTTCCTTGCATCAGACACGACGTCTGTAAATGTTTGCTGACACTGTGAACAGCTACTACCTCTGCTAATTGAATAGGGTGCGGAGGTCAGGTATCTGTATGCGTAGAGTAGTCAATTTGCTCTAGTTTACTAATTCCTACGTTGTTCAAATAATAAAATAAAATAAATATAAAATAAAATAGACGTCAGAAAAATAAAAACGGATAAAGCTTTCATTCTTAACTTGAATAGGTATGATTTATTTTCGTAAATAAAAATGTTGTTATAAGGAAAAAAATAGTTTTCTAGATTAAATTAAAATACACAGTTTTTTATTTTGTTTCACCACTTATTTATTGTAACACTGTTACTGCACTTTCAACATATTAAATGTCATTTTCAAACTGAAAATAGTTTTCTGTTTACCAAAATAATAATAATAATTTCATTTTCTGAAGGCAAATTATTTTTACTTCGTACATACATACAGGATGTAAATGAAATGTGGATCAGAAAGTGTAAGTGTGCCAATCTTTAGGTTGATTATAAGGGGAATCTGTAGTTAGTTAGAAATCTTTTATCTGCCGCTTCTTCTTTGAACAGGAAGAAATTTAAGAATTTTAAATCTGACAATACTGTAAAGCTTACATTTACATTTAATTTCATGCCAGTTTACTTTGTCCAATGGAAATGATATCATAAGAAAATGTAAATGTAAGGAGCGTTTATAAATAAAAAGCGGGTCAAGTAGAGTAGTTGTGGATTTTGTTGTTGTGAACGTATGCCCAACGAATTTAACCGTCAATTTACAAATCATACCAGCCAATTTTTAGTTTTTATTTGTACTGCATAAAGGGTTTTACTTTACAAGAGAAATCGTTTATGATTGAAGCGGTTCAAGCTTGTTTTCAAAATGGAACAAAAGTTAACGCGTTTTGGACTTATTCCAAACGAAGCTGTTTGGAAGAGTATCGACAGAAATTTCCGTTTGCAGTTGTAGATTACAAACTGTTTCAAGAAAGATAAAAATGTTTTGATGCAGGTGGTAATCATATTGAACATCTTTTATGTTTATGTTTTACTATTATTTAAGGAAATATTATATTTCGAAGATGAGTAAACTTCCCCATTGACGACTCTGTTACCTAGGTACCAACATTAAGGTTGCTGTATTGATAAAGTAGCACAATTCCAATCCGTATTTTTCGACCTCCAAATTAAAAAAGATGCCATGGAAAGTGATGAAACGCAAAGTTACTGTTACTGTTGCTAGGAAGTTTACGTTGAATCTAATTCCAAATTAAAAGAGATAGAAAAAAGTTCAATAAAAAATTCGCGGTACCTTACCTATCCAGTAAGATTAGGTAACATCGATACTATGAAAGTAAAAAATTCATAGTGGAAATACCTATACAAAACGTTCACAAAAGCTAATATATTCAAAATGGTCACCCTGCATTTCAACGCATAGGAGCAATTGTCTTCATAATTGATACTATGCGTATAAGCTGATACTTAGGGCCGGTAGTTTCATCACTGATTAACTTTAATCTTTGGTTTATTCCCATTGTAATTATCTTTACAATTGTAAGTTAAATTGTGACTGAGAAATCTTACCTTAACAGCAAATTATCTTAACTTTGACACTTAAAGAAATTGACATTTAAGTAAATCTTTACATCAATTTGTTTTCTAGTTTTCTTTTAATTACTCTGTTAATTGTTAATAATATTCTAATAATATTAGTAACATTTTTTATTAGGAACACGCGTCAGGAAGCGCCCAAAGCAAAGAATCTGAAAAGTAAGGCAACACAAACATTAGAAAACTTTCAACAACCTTCAGCGTTTCTAATGGCCGCATTACACTTGATAGATTTGATAACAAATTTGTTACAAAATGAAAGAGAGATAAGCTACCACGGTAGATGTTGATTAGTTGAATTGGCACTTCTCACTCACTTTGTAACAAATTTGTTACAAGAAATATGTCTAAAACGGGCTTTAAATCTAAAACATTGTGCTTGCCATTCCATTCCAGGCAATACTCATAACTCATAACATTCACGAAATTTATTAAACATTTTTGTAAAGAGAGGTTGCTGCATTTTGCAGGTGGACGTTACAATATTTTCAAGTGTTTATTCAGTGTTTACAGTAAATTGTCGAAAAACGGCTTCTTTTATCATACACCAAACGTTTGCATCAGGAGGTGTGCAACCTCTAATAAACTAGGCCCGTTCGACCGCCCACGAGCGAAAATACATACTTCTAATCATGGCAAAACCTTTGTTGCGTAGTGTAAAACCCACAAGCTTAATAAAGCTTGGGGAAAAATGTGGTGCATAAAAAAAGTCCCTGCACTTATAGAAAAATTAATTTACATTTTAACAAATTAACACTTTTATTTTTTGATCAAGGTATATTGGAAGCTGAATAAGTCTCTACAGCCTGAGTATAAAGCTTGGAATAATCAATATAAAATGTAAATAATTGATTTTTAAGAAAATTTCAAAAACAAGTTAATTTTTGATTTAAATTGTGCATTGCTTGGCATTGCATCTAAATATACAGAGTGTTATAGGTAAAAGTGATAACGCACTGACATTTTTTTAATGACAACTCTCAAGTTTGAATTGATATTTCAATAGTTCCTGTGACTATCAAAATTATGCTACAAGGAATTAGAAATTTTTGAGAAAAAAGAATGAAAAAAAGGCAAAGTTTTAATGTCAACGTTCCTAAATACATTTTTATAAAAAATTAATAAATTTGGGATATAAAACATCATAAAGGAATAAAATTGTACCAAAGAGAGTGTTCATCAACTTCATCAATTTCCAGTTGAAAATGATAAGTGACAAATTTAAGTGTTAATGACGTCATGACTCTTACCTGTAACCTTCTCTACATTCAGGTACAATGACAAAGAACGGGCAATTTAAATCAAAAATTGACCCGTTTTTGGAATTTTCTTAAAAATCAATAATTTACACTTTAAACTGATTATTCCAAACTTTACTCTTACTGTACATAAATGTAAGCGGTTTCTATCAATATACATGCACGTTTTTGGTCAATACATATCCATGTTTTTGATCAATATACTGGGTGTTTCTTAACTTCATACAAAAAAATTAAACCAGTGAAAGTTTACATTAAAAGTGACAGAATGAAGCAGTTTTTGTATAACAATTGATTAATAAATATTAGAGATAATAAATGTTTTTGACGAACGATGAAACAGTTTGATAATCCCTGGTTTATTTTTATGACGTAATTACGTCCTCGGAAAAATTTGTTGATGTCAGCATCGGCTGTTAAGTGGGTCAGTTTTCAGCTGTACTTTGTCACGTTGGAAACATGGCCGAATTTTCCAATTTTGTTCTTGTGGACATGATTTTAATTGTGGTCAAAATGTGGTCAAAATGCGTTGGCTGCAAGACACAGCGTTACGACGAATCAGTGTTTACAAGGGATGCAATGTGGACAGAAAAAAATCCTCATGCAATGCGGCGCCGTAGTTTTCAACAACGCTTTTCGGTCAATCAGGTCCAGGTATGTTAAACGGCACTTTAATCGGTCTATTTGTTTTTTCCTAATTGCTTGGACGAAATGGTGTATTTACATTTCTTGCAAACTAATTTGCCGGAACTCCTAGGGGATGTAAATTTAAATATTAGAAAATATTAGACCTTAATCCATCTAATCTAGTGTACGCCGAAGAAGTAAATACAATAGACGAACTTAACGCACGCAGTGGAAAATAACACCTCCAACATGCAATATACCATTAAAATAAATTTGCGACGATACCACTAAGAGTTGTTCCTCATTGAATTATATAAGATCTTAGAAAATAACAAACAATGATTACAAGAACGGAGATGTTCGAATTGAATATCTCTGGAGTAATTACTAGAGATCAAATTTTTCTAATTCGCGGAAGATAAGAGTGGCGGTGAGAACTGGCTTAATCATTGTCGTGCATTTTTTCTCGTATTTCGTGTATTTACCGATAGTATATTTCACAAGTGGTTAGGGATTACGTCCGTATAATTCAATATTTAGGCGTTCGAATTAGTTTATCAATGCTAACAGCATAATATCATGGGATATAAATAACGATTATTTATAAAATCCAGATATTAAACAAATGTAATAATACGACCAATTAAAGAAATTATTAATTATGTAAAAATATGTGTTTTATATCATTACTTTTATACCGGGTGTCCATTTTGGCTACGCACCATAGGAATTTTAATGCAATTTAAAGTTAAAAAAAGCAGCATACCGAATGTAATGTAGGCTTGTTGATTCACTATGGTCTGCATACATGTTCGCCGGATTTAACACCAAAGGATTTCTTCTTTTTAATCTTGTTTAAAACAAAAAATTTATCAGACTCTTTTCCGCGATTTGAATCAGTTTAGAGGTAGAATCATGGAAGAATGTGCAATTACTTGTAAAATGTTAAGCAATATTCACAGAAGCTTGTAGGAAAAGTTGGCCGCAAACGTGGAATAATTTAAACATTTGGTATAGAATCTTTATAAATAAATATTTTTCAATACGAATTATGTTTCAATTCTCGATTGTTAATTGCAAAATTTTTATAATCAATAAAATTTGTCAAATAGAAGTTTGCCTGCTTAATCAAAATTATGAAATAAAAATTATCTGATTATTTAATTTTTCTTTCTTAATTTTGAAACCTATGGATTTGAACAACATACTCAAAGTAGTTTTTGCTAGTGCTTTATGATACATTCGACAGGAGCGCAGGAATTTACAATTAAAAAAATTCATTGAAATACCTATGGTGCGTAAGCCAAATGGATACCGGCATATTTTAGGATGCTAATGAATTAATGCCTTTCTTAACATCGAATTTCTGTCGTTATGTAACTAAACGACCGGCATTAACTGCCTTATTGCACGTATTACTTCTGGGCGGAATCTATCTGCGCGTTGTCTAAAATTGTTTGCTATTTAGTAAGTATACTCCCTGTTACAAAACTATTTAAGCTTGCAGCTTAATTAACTAATTGAGTAGAATTATTTTCTATATTTTTCTAGTTTACGAGATTTGGCTATACCTTCCTTCGCAACCACCTACCTCAACAACAAACGACATAAATTCCAACATGACTGACCATATGACTTTTTTATTTGTTGATGTTACGAATTTCCTATTGATTTAGAACTTTTGATTGGTTATTTGTTTCGGGTGTTAAAATAGCTCCTATAATTAGGATAATAAATGTTTTCTCCCTATGTAACTCGCATGTGAAGCCATTATTTCATTTGACACCATATAATTACCCATAACAGTATTATTTTTGTTTGCAGATTAGAGTACAACAGCAACTTAATAATAGAACGAATCATAAAAATCCATATATCGACGTCCACGAAACCATGCAGAAGGAAACCACGGTCACGAACCATAGATAGTTAACATAAAAATTCTTCGTTAACACCACCGTCCTTTTTCTAATTTCATTCGACTGATAACTACGTTCAGCAGGTGTTAAAAAGATCGAAGCTCGCTGGCAAATTAATTATTTACGCCGCAAATTTTCCTAACGAGAATGTACGAACCCGTGTCCGACAATTGCGTCACCGTAATCACTCCTAAGTTCTCCGTCGTCGGTGGATATGAACACAGTGACGCTGATGAGGACGCGACGGTAGCAGAAAGTAACAAATCGGAAGTAAAAAGTCCAAAACGATTGCCAAGAAGGAAAAAGAACAGGGCCCTCTCCAAACAGGATTCGCTGGATCGTTCGATTTTCAAACATAAAATCACAGATAGCATGAGAAGTGGCAATGGCGATAAGTGCGTAGACATCGACCACATTAATCTAGAGACCGAGAGGAATTACAGAAACAAGAAGTTGTCCATCGGCGTACAAACATCACATTTGGTTCCATACAGGCTCAAGTTTTGGCCCAGCAGGTCTTCCGATATTAAGTGCTCCGATGGTGCAGGAACTAAAGAGCAAGTGACGTGCTGCTGTCGGACGTTAAGTCAGTGGTTCTTGTCTCAAATTGGATTGACGATTTTGCTGTTCTTCTGGGCGCTGTTAGGAGCATTTGCGTTTTATGAAAGTGAAGGTAATCTACTATTAAAAACAAAAATAAATAGTGCGACCATACCGGGATTTATATCACATTTAAAACAATAGCAATTTAGACAGTTTTTGTCTAAGTATAAAGTGTTGCACTTTATACTTATACAAAAAAGTTTAAGGTACTTTGCACAAACAATTCCTAGGCTCCATAAACTTTATGCATGCGATACTTTGCGAAAGAGAAAAATCGAATACAAAAACTTCTTTATACATGCGACACTTTGCTAAAGAAAAAAATCGAATACAAAACCTTCTTTATCGTTTTAAGTTTTTGGAACATCGTTTTTTTATTGTTTCGCATTTATTTTCGAGACTAATAAGGAGGGGTTTCATAGATTTCGCTATATTTTTTAATCCTTGCTAAATCCATCACATCTTTTCATAAAATATTCCTTTCTCTGCAGATACTACTTCCTTATCTTCTTCTTACTTATTTTTGTTTTCGTTATCCTGTTCTGGTCCTTTTTAAGGTATACTCTAGCTATCTTAAACATACTTTTTTTCTTTCAATGTCATTTCGTATTTTTTAGATTTATTCTCCATGTTTTTGTACTATTTACTTTGCTCTAAATCATTTCATAGTTTCACTTTCATTAGAATAAATCTCCATTTTTTTACTACATTTGCTTTTGCCTTGATGACTAATTTTCTTTAAGAACGTCACTTCGTGCCATTATATAAATCTTCTTATTCTATTTACTTGTGTCTAAGGTATCCAAATAAAAGGTTCGTTTAGTTGTATATTACTCACTTGTTTATTAAAATGTTCACCTACTCAATGTTCGCGCTGTTGCGCTGTAAACCTCAATCGGTCGACTGACCAAGTATCCAATGCCGTTTACGGTCTTTTGATACCTAGGTAAAACATGTTTTATTTTTGTTTTTTAAATTGTATTGTATCGTTAAAAACACAGGAAATAGCAAAATAAGTGTAACAAAATTGATCAAAATATTCTCACTATATCGAAGAAATAAAGGCTTCCACAGACCGAATTATTCGCTTCCTCCCCATTTAATTTACACAGCGGCAGTAAATAATTCGAGGCAGAAAAGAATAATTCACGCCGAACTGTGGAAGCCTTAATGTTTGAGGTTCCGTAGTTCGATCAATGCCGGTCGCGCATCGACTTATTTGTTGAGGACTTTACTTGTGACCATAGTTTTGAATTTTTATTTTCTGATTTTCACAAATTAAAGATAAGTAGATTATATTTCAAATCCTGTTTACTCTTCGCGAGAATCACTATTTCTTCCACAATTAATTTAACTTGCGTCGTATTCGAATTTAATTAAATATTACTTGGATTTATGTTTTGCTCATCTTATAGCGTCAACTAAAATCGCGGTGATAACTCATCACGCACTTTTGAAACACATCTTAAGATGCAATGATTAGTTAATTTAAACAAGAAGCCCCGATGCATCAGAACTAATCGTCAGTTGCATGTGAAACAAGCCTAAAGTAAACCTCTTTTAATTAAAAAAATTTCTTTAACTTTTACATAAATTATATAAAGATTTTACATTCAATAATTCTTTTTTCCGTTTTTTTTTTAATCAAATTTCTGTATATTTTATTTTCTATTTGGTTTCTTCAACAACAACTAGTACCTCGTAGCAAGTATGAACTTGTCCAACGACTGCCCCAGTTTTTCCTATTTTGATACTGCATTTTGTTCTTCAATTCGCTAGCATTCTTTTATAAATTTATAAAGTATTTTTTCTATAATTTCTATATTTTGCCTGGTCACCTTTTTTAAATATTGGTCCGTAGAGACTTCCACATAGGGCTGCGCGATATCATTTTTTTTATAACTTCAAAAAAAAAATTTTAAATAACCCCGTACTTGTTGAGAACAGAATAAAACGTATCGTTACGAAGATTAATGAATTGAAGGACGATTAAAAACTCCTTTTAGTTTAGTTCAATATATGGCAATTATTTTATTGCTCAGGAAGCAAGCAGTGGAATTAAGAAACTTGCTTGCCTTCTCAGTTTGTAGATACATTAACCACAAAACACTATAGAATGGATTTAGTTACGTAGTAAAATTATAAATAAACTGATTACAACACACAATTAATAAAAATGTAAAAACGTTAATAAAGATAAAAATTTGATAAATAATTAAGATATTCAACAAGAACAAACGAAACGAAACAAAACATCAAACTTAAAAAAAAAGAATTAAAAATAAAACAATATTAAAATTAA
The DNA here is from genome assembly GCA_039766575.1 of Serrognathus titanus. Lineage (NCBI taxonomy): Eukaryota > Metazoa > Arthropoda > Insecta > Coleoptera > Lucanidae > Serrognathus > Serrognathus titanus. The sequence continues at coordinate 29,535,425 of CM077912.1, read as the reverse complement.
ATTAACTGTTCAAATTACTGTCCGTTAACGGCGAGACAATGTCCTAATCTAGAGACAAACATTTATTGAATATTGTCTACCATTTCAGGGGTGTTTGAGCGAATTTCTTTTCGAATTATCTGCTTTAACTCCTCAATGTTTGGAGGTCTATTAAAATAAATTTTAGTTTTTAAATAACCCTAGAGGAAATAATCCAAAAGGGTTAAATCCGGATATCTTGCCGGTCATTCAATAAGTCCCCATCTACCAATCTATCGATTAGGAAATATTTGGTCGAGATATTCCCGTACTGGACATGCATGATGAGGAGGCGCACCATGTTGCTTTAACCAAATTCTGGGATCGGATGAATTAGAATCTTCTGCATTAGGAAACAGTTCCGCTGAAGCCGAAATTAATTCAAATTGGAGGAAATCCCGATACTGTTCCTATCCAGCGTTCTAACAAAAAATACGGTCTAGAAATTCGATTACTCATTATCCCGGGCCACGTGTTAATCTTTTGAGGATGTTGTATATTGACCTTCATCATCCAATGTGGATTTTCAACCGTCCAATAACGTCAATTTTGCTTATTGACGGTACCATTTAAGCAAACTGTTGCCTCATCAGAAAAGATAATATTTCTAATGAATGCAGGATTTGCATTTTGTCTCGCAAAATTAAGCTCGTGCGCTTTGTAGGGATGAAGTTTTTCCTTATGAAGAAGTCTGTAATCTACATTTTTTTGACATAATAAGACTCCCAGAGATTCTCTCTCTCCAAACCCAATCACCATTAAAGTTTCGATTCTTTCGGCTTCAGTAAGTCTCATTTTTGCTATCTAATCGTTAAACAAGTAACACATATTCCACTACTCTGTTAATAAATTCTATTTCACATTTAACTACAAATAACTTGCAATTGTTTTAACTACTTATTGCTAGAGTCTGCTCGAATATTGGCACTTTCATTTCAATACATTTTTGTTAATATTTCAGTTACTTATCAACCGTTTTGAAAAAGTTTTATTTATTGTATTCAGCATAAAAAAATGAGGTGTCACAAAGAGTACTTTGTTAATCGACGTGTCCGAGCATTTTTCTGAAACATTTTTTCAACCATTACAATTATCCGTTACTTTCAGGAAATACTGAAAAATTTTAAAAAAATTTCCTAGATATTTCTTTCCTACATACACTACACATGTCTCCCAATTTATTGACGTAAAAGTAACTATAATCTCTATTTTTACTGCTACTACTTTCTTGTTTGTGCTTTGTATAGAATTGCATCAAAAAGTACTAAAAGTTCGTTAGAAAATTGAAAGAAAGCACGACTTCAATATGCACTGAAGCATATTTCAATTATAAAACTGAATTAATTTTAATTAATTAAACCAAACGAATTCGACCAAACTAGGTCATAAAATAATTTGAATGTTGTACTTATAATTTTAAAAATAAAGGAATCAAGACTAGTATAATTGAAAGGTAACGCACCAAAGGTTCGTAAATGCCAATTTCTTGATTTTGAGATATTTAAGAAAAACATTAGGGATTCTAGGAGAATAAGTAACTATCTAGTACATACATATGATGAATGTAATGACACCAACTTTTAGAATGTTATACATACTAGTGAGAAGGCACTGTTAATTTCTTAATGTACAAGCGATTTTCACAAAGTCCCTTAATTTCTTTAAACTGTCACTTCTGACGCGTTGCTACGTCACCCCTTCAATTCTATTTAAGTGATTGTAATATTTTTAATATAAAGTAAATGAGTTCTTGCCTATAATATTTTACAAAGCATAATAATAATAATAATAATAATAATAATAATAATAATTAGAAATTTAAAAGAAACCCATATGGAAGTTTGATTTTATAAATCGACCGTTATTTGGTTATTTGGTATCGAAACAATGATGTAGTAAACATGCTTACTAACTAGGTCTAAGATCAATATTTAATTTCTCCAAACAACATTCAGTGTAAATTTGTTTTAATAATTAGATATATACATAGTTTACTCTTTTCTCACGCAAAATTAAATATAAAAAAATACTGTATTTCTTAATTATGTTTTATTAAATGTTTTTTTTTTTTAATAAGAATAATCTGAATGGTTACGACTGTGTGTGTGAAATATACCGAGAGTGATCAAAACATAGAGATAAAATGCAACATGAATGAATTAATAATTTTAAATAGTTAATGATCCTAAAATAAAATACTTTGCTACGAGCTAACTTTATTGCGTTTTATAATTATACACTTATATGAAAAGTTCGTTTTTTAATTGACAGATATGAGAAAAGTACAATTACTATGATAACATATAATGATATCATAAATCTATAAAAAAAATTGTGAGTGAATTACAAATAAACAATACTTTTAAAATTTACCACAAGTGTAATCTAATTTTAACAGCATTTTGTTACAATATCAGTTATGACAAATTTAGGATCATTCCAACACCAGTTCGAAACTGTCAAAAATATGCAGTGGTTAAGATTTGACACGTCCTCAATTAATTCCAAAACATGACATAACTTCCGCAGACAATAAAAAACAGATTTTATCACATGTATAACAAAAAATGGTAATTTCTATTCTATGTGAGAATAAAACTGAACGTATGACAAAAAATAATTAAAAATATTCAGAATCTAAGTAAATATTAAATGTAAAAAAATCTGATATTTCAAATTCAATTCAGGCCAGTTATGCTAATATTAAGCATTTGAAAGGTACTTTAAAGATTACAGTCATAAACCCCCATAATTTTGAGCGATATTTCATTACCAGCTCCACACCTCCAGATAATTTATAAACGTTTGGGGGAGAGAATCATAATATGTACATATATGAAATTCTCTGATACATGAGAATTTACGGAATTATAAATTAAGCGCTCTGTTATCTCGCGCGTGCATAATCTCACCGACAATAATAAGGGCTCCGAGCAATTAAATTCTACATTGTTTATGCGAGACGGAACATATTAAGATAATGCCCTTGTAAAATTTCCAACTACAGTAGCAACCAGTGAGGGGTTAATGGAAAATGAGAGACGCACTCACAATGCTGTTTATTACTCTGCGCCAGTGATACTCAAACTTTTTCAATCTCCGAAGTTCTTTAAAGTTTTTTAAATCATCACAGAACTCCCTCGAGGAGTTATTCTCTGCGTGTAATAAACGGAAATGAGCTCTTCCGACCCTCTCCTCTTAGTCAGAAGCGAAAATTTCTTATTTGAAGTTCGGTTAGTTTTGAAATTAATAGCGAGTTGTTGAGAAACTAAACAAGACTAGATATTTTTAGAATTTTAAATTTACAGAGCTTAAATATTTATATACGTTTTTAAAACAAAATCTATTATAAATGGATTATTCTATTTTATTGGCAGCGCCGGGATGTATAATGCATAATTCCTTGAAACCCTGTAAGTTTAAAATTTCATACATTTTTAATTAATAAATTTTGATTATTTTTCAATTCTAGTCTTTTAAATTTAGTTTTTTTCTATCGGTAATGCTACCACCAGCTTGCGCTGGGAGTAGTTATTAGCCGTAAAATAAAATTAAACAAGATTATAAAACGCTTAGGAGAGGTTTCTTAACACTGTATCACAAAATAAAATTAAGAAATTTTTAAACAAACACAGACGTATTGTGTTTCCTTTAGTAAAATAACTTACTATCGAGGAATGCAGTGTCGAATATCCATCTCCTCAATTAGATAATGATCTTTTTAATGGAGAAGTTTACTCATATTTGAATTAAAGTATTTTATTAAATAATGGTAAAATATTGACCAAAAGTATCTGACTGGTGAAAGAATTTTAAAAATTCATCGATAAATAACGGAGAAATAAGCTTTTAAAGTTGTCATGTTTTAAGAGGGAACGACTCGCTTGTGACGTAACTTTTTCGCATAGCTGAAAGCGGCTACTCTGTTACACAGCGACTCTAAATTAACATTCATTGAATTTGACACGTAATTTACATTGTTGTTTATTACCTGTGTATATTCATTAAAATGGAAATGAGATTTGTAAAGCGTATAAGTGATATTTTGCCGAAGAGGAGAAATGACGTCACGTCGCTAGGAAATTATTGTCACAAAATGTAACTTTGAACTCTTATAATTCGATCATTTCTAATAATCCTTTCACAGTCTTACATCAACTTGCTTTAACTTTATTTTCTTTCTTAAAAAAATAGTATATTTCTCCATTACTACGGTAATGAACCTATTTACAAGATTTACAAATTTAAACAAGTTTGTAAAAATAGTCTGTTACAATTACATTAAATTAAGTTAAGTTCATTTCACGACTTTCTTTTCTCATTTAATTCCATCTAAAATTAGTCAAATTACACTCCTTTTAAGTTTTCAAATAATCTCGATCTGATCTTACTCAAAAACATTTCTCTTCAGAAAAATTTAGGCATAAAAGCTAGAGGAATATTTATGTCTTACCTACTTATATATTTTAAAACATTAATGATGTAAAGTGCACTAAGACATAGATAAATATCACACAAACTGATTAACAGAACAAATCCGTTTAAAATAAATGTGAAATGAATAATTCTTCCAATGGTTTTGATGATATACGTTTAAAAAAATGCTAAATAATTTAATTAGTAGTTATTGTTAAGCCGTACTTCGGATACAGTTTAAGCAGTTTGTTAAAGTTTGCGTACGCATATCTTTGGTCGAAAGCTATAAAAAAAGGCGGAAATGAATAACGTGAATATGCCGAGGAAATAAGGCTTGACAAAAATGATTTAATTGTGTTTCATTTTATTCAGTTTGAAATTACTAGGCACGTGTATGAAAGAGTTAATTACTCTGAAATAATGACGATGTTACACATAGAAGATTTCATTTCTCAAAACAAGTTGTCCTGAATATTATTATATAAATTATGTTCCTGTAATGTCCATTTGTTTAGACGCAAATCACAAAACAGTTTAAAAGAATTGAAGGCATAATTATTATTGTCATTTAAAAACAAGTTCCAAATTTTTTATTTACAATGGAAACTAATAATCTGTTCAATTTATAACTAAGTTTGGTGTATGCATTTTAATTTATTTACCCCAATTTAACATTGCCTGTATTTATAATCTGTTAAAAATCTTCAAACGCTTCATACAAATAAATATGGAAATATTTTTTGTGAAAACGCGAATTTAAATCTAATGTAAAAAATAACTTTTTAATTCTTTCTCGTATTCGTGCTTGATCTTAAATGATTCCTCATATAATTCTGATTTTAGTTGTCAAACAAATGAAACCGTACGTGTTACTAATCGGTCAAAATAGAATTGGTCCTGGTCTAAGAAATTTGATTTCGAAGGTACCTTCCAGAAACTGCAAAACCTTCACAATGGTGTGCAGGGTGGGCCAAATTCGACACTTTTTTTAGAAGAGTTAGACAAAAACTGACCTCGGTCCCTTAGCTCGATTTTTATACAAAATTAATGGCGAAGACCGCATTTCGATATCTTGTACCGCTTAGGAGCTACAGGGCGTTTTTAAAAATTCTACGATTTATAATAACCTTTATAAATTTTTGATTTATGAAAATTTTTGATTTCTGTAAAAACTTCTTAAAGGCACTTTTTCATGCAGAATTCATTGCTCCAAGTTATTTTTTCCAGAGTGCTCGATATTTGAGATATAAGCAAGAACTTTGATTTTTTATATGGAATAGCCTATATATTTTTAAGTTTTTGAGAAGATCATAAAATTCGATTCATATAAATATAAAACACTTGATATTTTATTCAAACAGTTTTTGAAATATAGAGCTTCAAAGTTTTAATCAAAAATTTTATTGTTTTTACAGCATTGAAGGGTTCCATATAAAAAATCAAAGTATTGAGCACTCTAGAAAAAAATAACTTGGAGCAAGGAATTCTAGATGTAGGAATTTCCTATTAAAAGTGTCGAATTTTGTACAATTTTGAGAAACGCCCTGTAGCTCCTAAGCGGTACAAGATATCGAAACGCGGTCTTCACCATTAATTTTGTCTTAAAAATCGAGCTCCAGGGACCGGGGTCAGTTTTTGTCTAACTCGTCTAAAAATAGGAGTCTCCTATTAAAAGTGTCGAATTTGGCCCACCCTGTACAGTCAGGTAATAAAACGACGTATCGCCTATGAAGTGTGATAACACTATGCCGAACAGGCAGACAATCGAGTGGGAGCATAACATTTTATGGGGAAGATGTCTTTTTATTACCTGACTGTATATCGGAACTGCTTTGAGACTGGTGTAGGTGTATATGTCATACTGGTGATGTTTCTTTTTCTTAACAAGAAATTTTGTTTTATTAATAGCAGCATTAGTGTTGAAATACCTTGGGATCATAAGTATAAAAATATGTTTACAATATTTTATTATTCCTTACTACTTTTTTAATAAAATAGAAATCTAAAATTTCAATGACTCGTCATGAAACATAAAATTATCAATATTATAGCTAAGTTTTGTTACTAATTTACTTAATATCAAAATTATATCAAAAATTATTTTTATCAGTCACTTCGAAATGTCTAGAAAAGAAAAATTAGAAACTTAATGACGCATGTGAAACATCCTTGGACAAAGTTCTAATATAAAAAATCAATGATAATTGATCGGAATTACTTAGTGACAAACGGTAAGCAAATAATAGTTTTGTTATTAAACGACGTAATTCCCGTTTGAATGTTTATTAACACGTTCACTGGCCTCTGTGATTTTTAGCAAGTTAAGTTCGATGCACATGTGATTTTTTATGGTACAATAACACACCATAGGAGTGCATTTGTCAACAAGATACAATTGTACTAAGACATCGTGGATGTCAAAGCACATACAACATATCGTTTCAAAAATGGTCTGATACTACATAGGAAAGCAAAGAACGAGTCAACGCAAATAATAATGACGAAATACCACAAGATTTTTTTGCCAACTATACTTCTACATATGAAATAACCGGAGTTGATCAAACATTGATTAAGAGGTTTTATATAATACTGCAAACTATGCCTAATGGTATGAAAATAAATGCAACAAAATTTGGTGAATATACACTTACTACAGCTGATTTATACATAAGTAAATACAAGTGGTACTATATCCCCTCCTCAGTACACAAAGTCCTCATACATACATACATAGAAAAACCATAAAGATACAATGCCATTTTACCTCTCGGGCAGATGTCCTGAAGATGTCCAAAAATCTCGAAATAAAGATTATAAAATATGTAGAGAACAGCATTTTAGAAAATGTTCCAGATCAGCTACAAATGAAGATGTTTTTCATCATTTACTCTGCACATCCGATTCGTTTATAACAAGCATCAGAAAGCTTCACTGAAACATATAGAACTCGATGATAAAGCATTAGATTTACTGGAAGATTAAAATTATTCTTCCGCATTTTCCAGGACAATTATATTCATAATATTTTTTTCGTTTAGTTTTTGTGCACATTTTCATTTTCTATTGTACAACTCATTACTGTAATTATTACATTACTACTTAATATTCTTTTGCACTAGTTTTAATAATGATCTCCGGCATATAGCATTTGCAACTAATTCTATTCTGCAAGTCTTTATAATTTAATTTATAATAATTCACATTTCTGTGGTTTTTCATCACACTTTAACTATTTTTTGATTAATAATACAAAATTTGATAAAAAAAAGTATCAGTAAATAGCGAAGTTACAGATTTTTGACAAAATTCACTACGTTTAGCACCAAAGTGCATCGCCGGAAGCGTGTGCGCACTATCACTGCCATCGTCACATTTATTTCAGTCATCATGATAAGTTTGCCACTTTTCAGTTAGTTTCATAAGAAAATGAGTCCAATTTTATAATTGTTAGCACAAAACAAGTCGAGGCGTTTATTAATTAAGCAAATCTAGTATCCACAGGTAAGTATTTTCATTTTAAGGACTTTATTTTACATATTGACGCCAATTCTTAGGCATAATATAAATAGATTTGTAGCTTATAATCTAATCAACAAATAACATTAAAAAGAAAAAAACTCCTAAAAGAAAAACTAACTAATTTTAATTTAACTTTATAAGTAAATTCGACAGTGCATTCCACGATATAACTTGGGGGTGATAGTTTTTAAGTCAAGAATGTTTAATAAAACGCAATAAAAGTCAAGAATGTCTATTAAAACGTATATTGTAAACAGTCGTAATGGAGCGACGGCAATTTTAAGTAAAAGTCAGATACAAAGAAGAGTTATGTTTTTTTTAATTTAATTATAATAATTTGAGAAACATATTAAGAAGAAGAGTTAATTTCATATTACATTTGAGCATAATATGGCAGAAATTGCGCAAAGTGTCCACCTAATTTTTGTGTACACATTTGAGCTTTTGATCCTGATATTGAAGAAGTAACTCTTCAAAGCGTAGTGTGATCAGCACGAACAGTACCTGCAGAGTTCATAATTGTAACAATAAGCTCTTCTCTAGTGTTATAAACGAGGCCCCAAAGGAAGTAACCAAGAGGGTTCAGATTTCAGGTGTGACATGAATCTGTTTTTCACTCATCTACCAACTAGAAATTATGATCAATAACATTCATACCATAAAAATTACACTTTTTGTGTCCAAATTTTTTTTTTCTTCATTCTAGACAGACAGATTTTATATTGAGATCTCAGAACAAATCTTAAAAACTTTTCCAAATAACATTTCTCAGAAAAATTTATTCTTTGTGAAAATTCTTGCATCTTCCCAAAATTAAAACCCACACATCAAAATTTGAATAACCAATTGTTGAACAGTATATTTTTGGTTCTAATAAACTGTTTTACATATGGTTTGATAAACCAATAGGGAATATGCAGATATTTTATGTACTTATTGCATAGATGAATCGCACAAGTCATTACTTCTTTAATAACATTAGTTTCGGATTTTTTTATTACGCCAATTTAAAAGTTTCTCATCCATATAGTTGGCGTGAAATCCACGTGAAAGCTCATGTGTAAATATCGTGTTGTGCCAATGTTCACAAATACTACTATAATCGCTCGAATAAACTCTTTTTTAATATACCAAGAATTGCCGTTGTCAGACAAATGTGTTGCAAAATACTAGACATCAAAAATTATATTGGTCAAGGGTAGTCAGGGATTTTAAAATTATTCTCGGAGCTAGGTTCGTGCATTGCTTCAATAATTTTTTGATGGTCAAAATTTGTCAAGCAGTTTTGAAAAAGTATACTTGCTGTTATTTCTTTACTTTCTTGATTGTACTTGCTGTTAATACTTTATTGAGTGTATTGGTTTTGTTATTTGTGTTTTAAGTTGTTGTGTAATAGTTTTCACTTCAGAGCAAATGATTTACATGATCCTATTTACATGATTTACGTGAATCCTATTTGCGAACTGGTGTGCTTGTTAATAGAATTTGGAACTACAGTCAGCGTTTATGTTTGGATGATTTTCGAGAACGTTACCCAGAGTTAATTGTAATACTGAAGGATTTTTACGAGTGCCTTAGAAATTGTGTTCATATGTTTCAAGAAACTGGATCCATGACTCATAAAAAAGGTGCTGGTGGGCCAAGCGTTCGGACAGAAGAAGTTGTTAATGACGTTCGTCAACGTATGGAAGAATATCCTAGAAACCCTAGAAAACGTTTGTCGCATGAAATTGGACTTTCATATGCTAACTTGCCGGAGGATTGTGAACAATAACTTGGCCATGCATTATATAAGATGTAAAGGGTTTTCCAATAGGATCAGGTCGATGTTGAAATGGAATAAAACAAGCTGTGTATGAGGTATTATCGAAATTCTTTTTATATTTGAAAGGCCCATATATGCCATTATGTATGGAATATGACATCCTACAAATGTCCGCCTCGGCTTCGCACGGTGGCACAGATCCTAAAGGTCCAATTTTCAATGACTCTGCCGCATAGATGAATTTGAGCGATGGCCTGGGATATGTTGACTTTCAGGTCATCGGTCGATTGCGGCCTACTGGCATAGACGTGCGACTTCAGAAAACCCCACAAGAAAAAGTCTAGTGGCCAATTCACGTCACCTTCGCGAGAGATAACCATACCTTCAAATCGTTCATGCAGAATGTCCATCGTGGCGTTCACTGTGTCCCGTTCACATAGTCCCGTCCTGTTGGAACCACATGTCGTCCACGTCCATATCGTTTAATTCAGGCCAAAAGAACTTGGTTATCATCGATCTGTAGCACATGATGGCCTCATCAACGTCGCTTTCAAAAAAGTACGGACCAATGACACTGCCGGCCCAAAATCCGTACCAAACGGTAATCTTTTGTGAATGCATTGCCATCTGGTGAACCTTGATGGTGTCGTCCCATATACGGCAATTTTGCTTGTTAACATAGCCATTCATCCAAAAGTGCGCCTCGTCGCTAAAGATGATTTTTCGGCTAAAATTGAGGTCCTCTTCCAAACGCTCCGAAGCCCATTCAGCGAACAAACGACGTTGTCTATAGTCATTAACTTTGAGCACAAACGAACACTCATTTTGATAATAAAATTTTATCATTTGGACGTGCTGGTCAATCGTGTAACTTGCCATGGTGATTTGGCATCAGTGACTGAATAATAAACAACAGATTTGACAGACGCCGCCAAAACTTCATGGCCGCCACAGCCTGTCGACATCGACCCGACCCTTTTGGAAAACCCTTTAATTATACCAAACACTCTTGCCGGCAGATCACCCCAGACGCCTAGCGTATTGCCATTGGTGTGTCAATAATTTAATGAATGACGACCTGTTAAACTTAACAATTTTTCCTGATGAGGCGTGGTTTCACCTTTCTGGGTACGTTCGCAAAATATGCGAATGTGAAGCACTAATAATCTGCACATTTTTATTGAATCTTCACAGCATGCTCAGAAAATTGGTGTCTGGATGGCAGTCTCTCGCAGAAGAATAATTGGGCCCACTTTTTTCAATTTTACTGTCAATGCCGAGAGATACAGAAACAATATTTTAATGGAATTTATTCAACAATTACACCATGATGAAATTTAGCGTGACTATTTTCAATAGGATAATGCAACGGTACATGCTTTTCTCTGCGAACTTTTTGATGACCAATTGATAAGTTTACATACACAAGTTGAGTTTCCTTGCCATGGATTTCTTTGTATTTCCTTGCTTAAAAAATAGGATTTTCAAAACTGCTGTAGAGAATTTGAAAAAACTGGAACAAAGGATTGTCGAAGAAAGAGCAACCATAACGCCACAAATGCTGCAAAATGCTTTTGCTAGCATAAGAGAATGCGCATAAATTTATGCGTTGTACAAGGCCGAGGACAGTTCCAACAGTTACTTTAATTTGACTTTTCGTGTTGTAAAAATGTTATAATTCTAAAGATAAAGTAAGAATAAACTTAGAACTACAACACATTTAGTGAAATTTGCATGTTATTATTTGAAAACGATGATAAGACAATCGCTTTCATAACCGACCTTGTCCAAAATAATTTTTGATTTCTTAGTATTTGTCACAAATAATAGCATTGCGTTTCGTATTTACGTCCCGATTATTCAAAAATTTTAATGGAATAATCCTTTATTACAAAAAGATAACAAATTATATTAAATAAAAATACCACCATTAAGTTTCTAGTTCATTACACAGCATATAAAAAGTATTTCAGATATATCTCCTTCAGGTAACTACGACATTCTCGTTTTAGATAAATTGCAAAACTCATGCTCGAAACATACGCAAAATTCGTCAACATCGCCAGAAACGTTTAAGAATTTCAAGTGCAAATAATTCTCTAGATATGTGATTATGATGACTATAGATAAGTAGGAACCTAGGGATATATCTAGATGTTGCATAAAACAATAGGCAATAATGAATTAATTCAACTACTATTATAGGAGGTTATCGCATTACACGGTCCATCACGAAGAGGCAATGACGGCGACTTGTATGTAATTTCTATATAATTAATTCCTATTAAAGATTATATAACATAGTCTCATCGACCGCTGAATGCAAATGAGAAAATTCTGCGGTCTAACAAAATCAATCCTGGTTTTCTGAGGCTCATATTATTTTAATGCTAAATAATGTTAAATAAAGCTTTTTTTCATATAATATTAACCTTTTTTAAACGCATATTTTTAGTTTTATTATGCTTATAAATGCGCTCTCTACTAATAATATGTACTTCAACCAGTATCTAAATTAAGCCATGGAATTAAGCAGTGCTTTCTAGACCTTTACTAAATGCAAAGGAAATAAATTATTGAACCTGCAAATACTTTACTGTACAGCTAATTACATCGTCAGTGTTCGTTCAGTAACTCACGAAAACGAATCCGAAATGATCATATAAGAAAATTATGATTTCTGAGAATCTAAAAAAATTATCCTAGGTCTCTAGGATTAGGTACTCGTAAGTCTCTGTGATATTACCTTAGAAACTAAGGCTGCGTTCACACTGATGAAACAAAAACATTTTTGACTAATTTTGTTAGAGTGTTTTTCAATGCTTTAAATAGGCACGCACACTAACATCAAAAGAAAAACCACGCTGAAACAGTTGCAGTCGAAACGTTTTTACTCAAAATGTGAGCAGAATCGATCCATAAACCGGGTATAAAAAGAAATGACCACAATTGAAGTACAACTTCCCTTGATAACAACAAAATAAAATCAATAAACTAAATTACTTTCTACTTTCAACTTGTTCACTTTCGTTAATCGAATAGAACCCACCCAGTTTAGTAGTGTCATGTACTGCCATTAGAAAAATGGGCAGATGTTGATCCCAGTCACATTGATTTGTAGATACTGTGTAGATACTATTTCTAGGGTTCTGTTTCCAGCAACTATAACTAGTGTTTTCATAGGTACGATCGGATCCAAATGTATTTGTCCGATTAGCAATAAAGCTGTTGAAATTGAACCTTATTGATATGTTCGTTAAGACTACTTCAATATTTTAGTGTGTGAATACATTTGGACCCCATCGTAATTTTAAAATGTTATTTATCTTTTTTTCAAATAGAGGTTCCAAATGAATTCGTTAAAAGTTCTGTCTATTCTAAAAGAAATTACCAAAAAATACCAGGTGCCTTAATATTATGAATGTGATATTTATACTAAAATTCTATTCTAATACATATGATTTGGTCATGCAGTTAAACAAAGAAAAAAAAAATTTTTTTAATATCCAAGAATACAACTTTTGCCAATTTTAACTAAATATTACGCGAACGCATCGTTTTAGCAGAATTAATTCTTTTAGGTCCTAGAGAACGACAGCAATCAGAAGAATTACTCAAATTGCAAAAGGACCTGACCGATCAGCTAGCTGCGGATCTGAGGTACGTATCCGCCAACAACGAATCTTGGCCAAAGACGATCCAAAAGCACTTAAGTAGACACGAGGAATTGTTATTGAAAGCTGTAAGTGCTGGTTACGGAGAAGGAGGAGGAGGCAGTATTTGGACTTATCCAGGATGTATACTGTTCGCAGTATCTTTACTAACTACATTAGGTAAAACTAATTCTTTATTTTTCGGCTTATTTACCTCTTTCTTTAACTTTTTACATCATTTTTTTAATAAAAAAAAAGAATCACTTCTTTAAATCAATCGCTTCTCTAAATATTTTCTGAACCTACGATTTATTGGCTATTGTTTTTCTTTTTCATTTCAGGATTTGGGGCACCAGTTCCACGTACTCCTATCGGCCGAGGTGCCGCCATCTTTTTCGCAGCAATTGGAATTCCTCTTCACTTCCTCCTCATCCTAAATATCGGTAATCTAACTGCAGTGATTTTGTACAATTTCGCTATGCGCACCAATAAAACGGAAGTACCAACCTCAGATGCATCATCCTCAAACTCGAGATGGCTGAAATGGTTTCCGCTTGTGACCATTCTTTTTTACTACATCCTGGGGGTGATCTTGTTTGGTTTCGTGCGAAACCGCAGCGTCGTCGATAGCTTGATGTTTCCTCTGGATTTCACCGCTGCTGGCGGTGTCGCAAAGACATCCGGCCACGTTCGCATTTTTTACGCACTCTACCTGGAAGTCGCAGTGACCCTTGCGGCGATCATAGTATCTTTGCTTCAGGCGACAGCCACCAGAAGCTTTGTAGATCTAGGTTTACGGCTAGGTTTGTTAACTAATACCTGAGCCGCAAAGAAAGGTGCCTTAGATAAATTCGCGCACAATATTTTTGCTGTTGCATCCAGCTTAGTGATGAGATTTTACATATCGCAAGGAAGCGACTTAGACAAAGAAATCGTCCATGTTAATTTGCCTTAAAATACAACATAACTTATACGTACCTACGAGTTACTATTGCAGATTTATAGAAAAAGTTGCTCTATTCTTGTTGAAATGTGGAAGGATTTGTCTAAGTACACAAGTATCAAAGATAAAATCACCGAATTTTATTAATTTTTTATTAATAAGGATTCTCTTTAAAATATGCAATAAAGTTTTTTAGTAATTACATTATCTTTAGTAATTTACTCAATGACCCAATACAATGCACTTGGACAAATACATTCCACTTATAAAATTTTATTGATACAGTTATTTTAGGCTATACAAATATGTGATATTAATTTTATTTTATTTAGGTATATTTTTTGTAACCATACTTCGTGCATTTCCTGAAAATAAAAAGGTAAATTATTAAGAGGATTGATAATGATTTTATAGACTCCATTTTCGTTCATTTCCCTGTATCACAAGAATATTAAGCTCTGTAAATTTATTAGAACTTGCATACTCCTCCTATATTAGGAATGTTTGGCGCCTTAATGCCACATAAACGGTCACAACAAAACAATATAATGTCCCCAGCATTTTACCGGCTGTCAATGCGAAAAATGTCGTCCTCTTTAAGTTTTTAATTTTTTTAAATAGAAACTACAAAACTTTAGAAACTAATTTAACCTAGGTGTTCAGAGAAAACACCCAAGCATCGAAAAGTAAAGCTTTTTAATTTCCTGTAATTTAGTACATCTTTGGATTGAAAATGTATTCTATTTACACTTTATGATGTATGGATACCGGGTGAGCCACATTAAGTAGTCACGCAACCCACATCGGCAAACTTCGAAACACAATTTCAATAAAGTATAACTCATTATTAAAGTAAATCGTGCGTATATATCTGGTCGGCAGACCATCGTGATTGACATTAAAACTCCATTACGCGATTAGACTGCTTCGTTAAAGATCGTGTGTGCTTATTTGCACTAACGCACCTGGTATATTAAAACTATACAAACAGTCTACTCCAGATATATTGTACCCGGGTATGTGAAGTACCAAAAAAATTTTCCATAATGATTTCTTTTATAAAGAACCTCGGCTATAGTAACCAATTTTGAAAAGTTCCCGAAAAGTTTCCTTGTATGGAGGAAAATATAAGATCAGAATAATTCTATAGAAAAGAAAAAAGAAATTTGAAGCAGGAAAGTCAAAAAAATACTAAGAGCGAGCGAAAAAAAATAAATGTCGACTGTTCTCCAGAGGAGTGTTAAAAAACTAACTATTCTGTTTCATAGAATAAATAAAAAGTGCATCAGATTACAATTGTTTATTTAGTCAAAAGCGACCGGTTTCGTCAATAAGTTATTTTCAAATGTAAAAAGAAGTTCCCTTATAATGTACAAGTTTTTTTTTCTTCATGACCAGAACCCGTCTGCAAAGGATGCACCAAAGGCACCGCAGCCATTTAGACATATTGTGCTCGCCCTGGTTCTCTTACCGCAACCGCGGTAAAGCATGTCCCCTGCACCAGCTGGTACAGGTTTTTCACTGATTGCGTATTGAAATTTTCGGGAACTATCATGAAATGTCCGAATATACACTGTCTGCGATTTGCCAGCACATCACATCTGCACTAAATGTGCATTGCTGTCTTTGGTTCTTTATTGCAGTGTCTGCAGTTTAGATCCCCATTGAATTTACCGATCCTCCACAGATGCTCCTTAACAGTCAGGTGTCCTGTTAGTAACCCCGTGGTGATCTTGAGTTGCGCCCTACTCAAAAGCAAAAGTTCTGCAGCTCTCTTTTTGCAAGGACCTCTAAGGAAGGTCTTGCTTAGCCAGTATCTGTTATGTTCCTCGCTTATCCAGTCACTAAAAAAGCTCCGAATAGCGTTCTTGGTTATACCTAGCTCAGGTTCAGGGCCAAGTTATGCCATACCCGCACCTTGCCTGACTGGTTCATGGCCCGTTCGTTGCCGATAATACCCCGATGACTGGCACCCACACCAGCTTGACGCAGTTGTATTCCGCCAGGTCATTGAGCTCACTTAAGCATTCCCACACCAGTTTGGAAGAGATCTTTGAGCTTACCAATGATATGGCATTTATTTCTGTCTGAAATACGGAGGCAAATTGGCCCAACGGGAAGCATAACTTCTCCTTCGGTCTATGCCCGTATATTCCAGACCCGGCACCAGTCTCAGTTCTGGAGCCGTCCGTATACCAGATCAGACTTCCAGGAGGAAAATTCTGTTCATTCCTGATGCTCAGCAGATTCATTAATTTCTATTTTAATGAGCAGCTTTATGTTGCCTTTGGGAGCCATATAGTCCGTCCTCATATCGAGTAAAGGACCCCTTATGCTGCCAACGATACTTATATGACCCGTGCTTATATTAAGTGGGTGACATGAATGCTGGAATCTGTGGAGTCCTCGTCTCGTCTCTCCCATTATCACAATGTATAAGGGAGGGAGGTCTAGCAGGGTTTCCATTGCAGCGGTGGGCACTGTGCTCCTCGCCCCCGTTATATCTAGACAAGCAAGTCTTTGTACCCTACTCAGTCTAAGTTTAGTGGTTTCCTACTTGATCTTAGGCCACCACACCGAAGCCGCATAGGTTATTGTGGGCCTAACCATTCTGGTGAACAACCAATGCACCATACTTGGTTTTAAGCCCCACATTCATAAGCTCGTCTGGCCACCGCAAAAGTGGTCATCGATCACCTAACTATCTTGTCTAAGTGTTGGTTCCAGGTAATTTGGAGTCAGAAATCACTCCGAGGTACTTTAGCTCCCCCGAGAAGATTATCTTGTTTGCACGAAGACGCAGAGGACCTAAACCCTCTAGGTTTCGCCTTCGAGTGAATGGCAAAATGGTGGTTTTTTTGAGAACTGATTCTCAGACCTTCCTCCTCGGCCCACTTTGTTACTACATTCAGGGCAACCTGCATTCGGTCCCTGACTATGTTATTGACTTTCCCTTATACGGGTATAACTAATTCAACGGCATACCCTAAGGCGGTGGTTTCCAAACTATAAGTTTCTACGGCCCCCTTTAAAAAATCTTATCTTGGCGCCTCCCCTCTTTATTTTGCAAAATAACACATTTTTAAAAGTGATAAATGAATTATAAAATTTCTGTTATATTTTCACTTTTTTTTATTTATAATATGAAAATTATATCTATAAATAAACTTTTCGCGCCTCCCTTTGCACCAGTCCGCGCCTCCCAGTTTGGAAATCGCTGCCCTAAGGAATCAAAGCCTTCACCGCTAAGCCGTCTCAGAAGCCCGTCCATGACGAGGTTCCACAACAGGGGGGACAATACGCCCCTGCGGACAGCCTCGCGCCATCCCAGCCATCAGAGTGTCGTCCAGTAGTGATTTGTAGACCACCCTTCCTTTGAGCATGCAGTCAATCCACCTGCAGGAAATTTCTTCCACCTCTCTACCCCTTAGAGCCGTGGTGATGGAGTTGAAGGATGTATTGTCAAAGGCCCCTTTGATGTCTAGGAAGACAGCTAAGAGGGCCTCTTTATTTTCCAGAAATTTCTCCACCCAAGTGAGATGATGAAGTGCTGTCTCAGTAGATAGACCTGTTGAATAGGCAAACTGGTATTGGTGTAGGGGTCTATCGACCAGAATACCACCCCTTATATGCACATATATTTTCTCCATTGTCTTTAGTACAAAGGACATAAGACTGATGAGTCTAAAAGCTTTTTTGACAAAATGTTTTTTACAACTGAAGGCTTACATTGTGGAATCTTAATATCGTACTACACAAAAAGTCGAAGGAATTTGGAGGTACTCCATTCAGAATAGATGAATTTCAAGAGAAATTTCCTGCTTTTTTATCGATTATCAAACTTTTGCGAATGTTTTAAATCGTTATGTAGCTTTATTCAGAGAATCTGGGAGAATTTCACCAGCATCTAACCTTGCCTGTGTAGTCCACCCGACCAATTTTTGGTATGATCAGTCTCCACACTCTTGACAAATAGCCTAGAGCCAGACAAACGCTTAGAATCATGCAGATTCTGGTGAGCAGAAGGTCCGAGCCCTTCTGCAGCATGGCCATGGCAGGTATTATCCCATCCGGACCCGGGTATTTGTAACTATCAAACGAGTTTATTGCCCATTTGATACTAGAAAACGTTACGACTCTCCTGGCAGAACTCCATTCCTCCCTTAATGCTCTGAAAACAGGGGCATCCGGAACCTGGCTATTCCAGTCAGCAGGCGCAACGTCAATGACAGTTGACCCAGGAAAATGAACCCGAAACATTTCAGTCATAGTTTCTCTTCCTGTTCTAGTGACTTCTCCAGTAGGTTTTACCAGAGTATTTAGGTATCCTTGAGGGGACTTCGAGAGCATTTTATGCAGTGTCGCACATTCTGGAGTACTTTCGATTTCCTCACAGTGCCTCTTTCACGACCTTCTCAGTGTTTTATTGTATTCAGTTAGGGATACACTTGTATTCCTCCCACCTTCCTGATACTTTTGCCCTGTTAAAAAGTTTTCTGACACGTCTTCTCCTTTCCGTGAGGTCTTCATTCCACCAGGAAATTTTCCTATTGGTGTTCCTCACAGTCATGGGACAGTTATCATTATAAGCGGACATGATTGCACCAGTTCACTGCTCTACAGCCATGTCCAACTCAATATTGTTGTTGACCGTAGCCATTGTTCCCGCAAGGTCTTCCAGTTAGTCTTACACAGGTTAGAGTAGGTTTCTTTCACACAGTTTAACCCAGTGATATCGAAACAGATGTAACTGTGATCTGAGCAGCTCTCCTCATCAGATACACACCAGTTTTTAAAAAAGTTACTTATGTAGAAGTTTACAATTTTTTTTAAGAAAGAAAATAAAATTAAAGCAAGTATATGTAAGACTGTGAAAAATTATTAAAATATCTTTAAAAATTACCGAATTATAAGAGTTCAAAGTTGTGTTTTCTGATAAGTTTCCGAGCGGTGTAACGTCATAATAAATGTAAAACATTTATCAAATTGAATGATTGTTAAGTTTGTATAACGCAGCTAGAACAGAGTAGCC
Source organism: Serrognathus titanus (assembly GCA_039766575.1). NCBI lineage: Eukaryota > Metazoa > Arthropoda > Insecta > Coleoptera > Lucanidae > Serrognathus > Serrognathus titanus. The sequence continues at coordinate 29,516,076 of CM077912.1, read as the reverse complement.
ACAATCAACTACACGAAAAAGTGACGTTACAAGCGAGTTGTTCCTGCTTAAAACATGACAACTTTAAAAGCCACTTTTTACGTTGTTTATCGATGAATTTAAAAAAGAAATTCATCAGTCAGATACTTTTGGTCTACATTTTACTTTTATTTATTTTACAACACGACTACAAACAGCCTTGTATTCATATATTCTTTTTCATTTACGCAGTTAATTTTTTTATTATATACCAATCAAATCAATTGGATTTAAAATAAGAATCACAACTTGGAAAAGTCATTTATTTATAACATTTTATAACAACTGTAAATTTAATAACATTGCAAACAAAAAAAAAGGGGAAAAAACTGAAGAGTACTAAAAATAAATATATTCAGCGACAAAATTACATAACTGAAAAATTCACAGAGACTCAGGTAAATTGGGCTACTTAATCTACACGCTGGAATTGTTATGAGCTATGGCATTTTCTTTCGCTCGGCCGCCTCTAAATTGTCGTCGTTAATATTTTGCTCTACCTCTATCGTCTTCACCTTTACCTTACCTGAATCCAACGCCATTCGCACAGCTTGCAACAATTCCTGATGTTCCTCCACACACACGTTACTACCTGAAAATTTGAAAAGAACCTGGATGAATATCAAATGAGATTACAGAAAATAAAAAAAAAACATGCACCTTATATTTTTATTTACGTCACCCAAATAGGGCTGATTTGATTTTTGATAAAATAGTCTCCTTTCTCTCCTTCTCATCAGCTGTTTTGGCTTCGGAACCCGCCAAAGGAGCATCTCTGTTGCTACCATCTGTCAAAAGAAAAGTGCGTTTTGAAACAAATAATATCAACACAAACTCATAATAAAATATAAATACCACCTTTCATTAACGCACTTTCCTTTGCTGAGGTAGACAATTACAAGATGCACTTTCATACAAACTAATCACCATGCAATTATAGAAAATAAAACAAGAAATAATTACCATCTGTTTTACGGCTAATTCCAAAGATCTGACCAGGTGTATCACCCTCTAGCTCAGCATAGGCCTGTAATAATGCCTTCTGCTTCTTATCGAGGTGTTTAGGAACTACAATTTTGAACGTCACATAATGATCTCCGTGACCATATCCATCAACTTTCTTCATCCCTTTTCCACTTAATCTTAACCTTGTATGTGAAGATGTACCTGGACGTATCTAAAGCGGAAATTGTTGAGTAAGAAACAAAAGCAACATGTAAGTCAGCTTACCTGTAAAGTTTGGTCTTCGTACAAGCCTTGAATTCTAATTGTCCCACCTAAAAGTGCTTGTGATACAGATATTTCCGCTTCCGTATGAACGTCTGCACCGTCTCGCTTAAAATAGTCGGATTTGTCTACCCTGAATGTCACAAATAATTCTTTCTGACCGAGTGGCATACGAACAGTCTGTCCATCTTCGATACCTAAAATTAATTGAATTTTGTGTTAAAAATATTTTACCACGATTTTTTTTTTGTTTTTGTCTAGTTTTCTGTCACTCGATAATGACTGAAGGTTTGCACCAGAAAACAACTTTGGATTCTCAATAAGAGCCTGATTTACTAAATTTGTTTGATATATCAAATTTTTGTCTTCGAATTTATTGGGAAGAAATTTTATTGTTAATTTTGGCTCTGTTCACATTAATCACATAAATATATAACAATTTAGGTTTTAATAAATACAATAACTATAATCTCTCTCTCCCTCTCTTTCCAAATTCCATTGACTAAATCTGATGAATTTTATTTACAAAAATAAAAGTAATATATCCATCACTAATTAATCCCATTCAATTAAAGTTCATAATATAATTTACTGGTTAATAAATTTCCTTACATTAATTATTGTGATGCTTTTTCTTACCTGCTGGTACAGGAACAGTAACTTTCTTCCTTTGGACTGTGGAACCTTTCCCTTCACACTCCACACATTTGTGCTTAATGAACATTCTCGTCCCTTGACAATAACGACACGTTGACCTCATGATGAAAGGGCCTCTCGTCACTGTTTCAAAACCAGTTCCATCACAGTAAGTGCATCTTGTCGCTTTTGTACCCATCTCACATCGAGACCCGTGACACTTTTGGCACACATCAACAACATTAACAGTAATTTCTTTATTTGTTCCCCTAGCAGCCTGCGCGAATGACAATCTGACTACTATCTAAAAAATAGTTAATTAAAAATTTACTCAGAAAATTAATTGGGTAATATTTACTTCTTCTGCCTGTCCAAATCCAAAATTGGATTCTGCAAAGTCATCAAAGCTCCTTTTACCAAAACCTGCTTCCCCAAATATCTTTCTGAAGAGTTCCTCTGGATCTATGGTTGATTGATATTGCCAGCTTTGGCTAAATCCTTCAGGTCCTGTACCTGCACGACCTCCCATGCCCATTTGCTCGGATGTTGCTCCCCATGTATCAAACTGTTTACGTTTGTTTTCATCCCCAAGAATCTAAAAACTAAAATATTTTTACACCCTCTCAAAATAAAAGGAATTTTATGACTCTGAACCTCATATGCTTCTGAAACTGCTTGGAACTTTTTTGCCGCATTTGGATCATTCTTATTAACATCAGGATGGTACTGTTTTGCTAATTTGTAATATGCCTTTTTAATTTCTGCGCTCGAGGCATTTTTGCTCACTCCTAAAACCTCGTAATAATCCGTCCTTTGACTTACTGAAGAAGTTGTGTGTATGGTTCTGTTATTTGTTACAGATATACCTAAAACATTAAAAAAGTGATCAAGAATATAACGCAGATTACTAGAGAATGTTGACAAATTCAGAGTAACAATCGAACAATCTATTTCAGGTTTTGGGTTCTTATTAGTGAATCAGAATCTGCTGTAATGTTTGCACAAAACCGAGAAATATACCTTATGTAAAACACTATGTGCAATAAAATAGTCCATATATTGTCAAAACATAGAAAGCAATATATCTTGTTCATACAAGATTTGGTTCAATTTCTACAATAAAAATTTAACACAAGAACTGTTGAGCTGCAGATACGATTTGGAGATAGAACATATTCTATTTTTTCAGAAGTTGAATTCAACTTAAATTTTAATAAAATTTAGTACACAAATTAAATTGTTTGAGATATGGAACCAAATCTTCTAAGTAACTGTTACAAGAAACAGGTTACTGTAAGCGGCTCTTACATGGCGATAAAGACACAGAATGCAACAACCAGATGACGAATAGTTCTATCCCACTCTATTACAGTTTTGTCAATAACATGCTATATGTAAAATAACAGCAGTGTCCTCGGCATGAAATATAGTGAAAGTTCTCATAAGCGGACACCAACTTTTTTGTCCACATATCTATTCACACCCTACTTAAATGTGGGGCGTGAAAAGATCGCCTGTTGTCATGGAAATAATACAAAATAGGTTAAAAAATCGTGAGTGAGAAAGATGCCATTATACGTCGAATAAACGAACGCAGCTAAAGATGTCATAAACTTTTTTTACTGAATGTCGCTTTCCTCAGAAGTGGAGATACTGAAACGGTGCCATTGTAAACTGCATACTACTGTACCATTATATGTTAGAAAGTAGTGCTAACATCCATTCAACTGAATTAAAACAAGTGTAATAGTATCTACATCGTCACCTTATTAAGGATTTGTCCAAAAATCTAAAATCTTAATTTATGTATGTGTACTGTGCAAAATAGTAGTAGAGTAGTGCTAAGAACGTAAAAGTAATTGAGAACTAGAGAAACTATACTCGTAAATGACGAAAAAAATAAATAAAATTAATTGCATTAAATAAATTTAATTCAGTTTCAAAATATTTTAAAAAGATTCAGTAGGTAACCAAATTCAATTTATATCAAACTATCAGCAAGGCCTTGATCAATGATTGTGAAAACAACGACAGATAATCGATAAATCTAATCGTTTTTGAAAAATATTGATAGAAAGAACTTTATTTTAACATTCATTGATCACAGCCGTTCTATTTTAACATTTACTGATCAAGATCGTGCTGATAGTTTGATATAAATTGAAATTGGTTACTGAATCTTTTTAAAATATAAAATTCTCAAACTGCACAGGCAGATTTACCTTGAAGAGTACTTTAAAAAAAAAACCAAATGAAATTTTACTGTAAAATAATTAATATGAAATAATTCTTGAAAAATGGAAAGTATTTGATTCTAAAAATGAGTACAGCTGCGGAATCATAAAGCGGGACAAGTTTTATAGCAAAATTTTGTATTATTGCGATAGTTAATTTTTTTCTTATTTATACGATAAGATTTCTACATTTCATAAATGCTATAGAGAAAGCTTGTGCGTGATATATTTTAAAGTTACCCCTCAAAAACAATTTTGAGATTTTAATGCAAGGAAACAGACATAATCATTAAAGAGTTTTAGCAAGACGTTACGACAAAAAAGTCGTATATGAAAGGCTATTCTGTTGAGCATCCTTATAGAGTTACCCAATCAGAAATCAAGTTTTAACGTTTAATGTGAGTACGTAAATTTTAGCGAAACGTCTTGTTAAAACTCCTTATATTTACTACATTTCTTTCATTAATTTAATTATGTGAACCAAATCATGGACAAAAACGCTTTACTCGAGCAATAATAGTTTTGTTGACTTGCACTCTAAAACGCTTTAACAATAAGTAATAGTACATAATGGTATTAGGACGATATCTGTTATAAAAAACGATGATAAATTCTATGGCCGAGGCGCTAGCCGAGGTTATAAATATCCCAGTTTGTTATACTTAATGTATATCGGTCGTATGGTGTTTTATAGTTTTCGTAATAATAAACGATGAAATAAAAATCTGTTTTGGCAAAAAAAAAACTTGGATAAGTATCCTGAATTCCGAGTGTGATTTGGTTGTATAGCAACCTTTGTTTGCAAAGAAAATAAAGATCAAATAGAAATAACAGTTATGGCTGTTACATTTTAACAGCCTTGGCTGCTATGAATAGCATCACAGCCATGGAAACTGCAGATGTACAATAATAAAATATCATTCAAGTATTACGAAAATTATTTAAACTTAAAATATTACTAAACTCCATTAAGTTGTTTTGTGGTAAGTAATAACTATTAAATACGCTTGTACTATCCATTACAGAGCAATTTTATTTAATTTTTCTTCGCAAATACTGATAAAAATTATCAAATAGCGCCTTTTCAAAACCAGTTAAAAACGTCTTTATCGTAAAAGAATTGTCTAGTGAAAATCGTTTAGTTGCTGAATTAATTTCGTATTTTTATTTCAGTCGCTAAAGCAATGATGCAGAATTACATATTAATTTAAACTAAATTGAACCATCTGGTTAAAGCCCTTGAATAATATAGCAAATAAAATATTCCTGAAACGAACGAAAATATTTTGTAATGAATTTCTCTAAGTTGATAATCAACAAATGATAATAACTCACAAGTTATCAACTTTAAACCCAAAAAGTGTGGTAATATTGGAAACCTCATAGAAAGGGCTAACCTCACATATTGTAATATACAGAGACTAATCGTACAATATGCGAACTAAACCATACCGTTGTTGATAGTCGTTCGATTTTTTAAAATGTATTTTCAATGTAAGAAGTTTTTAAATATTTTGGTCTAAAATTGAACGTCATATCATTAAAAATGACAATTTGGAAACCGATCAAATATGACCCCTTTTTCTTGCATGAAGCTAAAAATAAGTAAATATAATGTTATACCATTTTCATCAGCTCAACAAGGGCTAACCAAAACGGCAACAAAATATATAGTGTTCCATCAGTCTATTTATTGTATAAGCACATACGACTCCATATTGAAAACGTCAAAAACAAAAGAGGAGACAAAGTTCGTTGCATATACTAGACAATTAAATACAATTGACCTTGTATGATTTTATGGGAATGAGTGAAAAGATATTCGAAATTTTACATTTTCGATGTTCTGTCAAATTTTGAAACACTTTTAACATGAGAAAAAATATGATGAAACCTTACCCAAATTATTTTTGCAATTTCTTACTGCACAAGTTCGATATTTGGGCATTGTTTATTAGCACAAAACTAATCTAAATACTGTTACAGATCCGACCTATGTCCTTTAGGTTTGATTTAAATGTTCAAGAGAACTCAACTCGTATTTTTTGTAGCTTGGGTCAATGTCAATTTCAGTAAAACGTCAAGTGAGTTAGATAAAGCATCAATTCGTGGTATAGGTACAGTTCCTCCAAACAAAAATAAGTAAAATCCTTCCTGAAAAAGCATTCTACAGGGAATATATGAGCTTCCAAGAATAATAGGCGCTTTCATTTCATGAGTGATCCGCAACTGATCTGATTCCATTTGATCCTGTGATGGTATGGATTGTATGCTCAGAGCTATACTCATTGAAACCAAAATAGTTATTATGCTAATTTGTTTAATCTAATTTTTGACATTAAAGTGGCATGACATGTATGAATTTAAATGAAAATAACCACCTTACATCAATTATGGTGTCATAAGGGTATTTTTATTCCCGTTTCCCCTCGAATAGAAAGTATCACCATAGTCTGCAATGTGCTAACCTTTTACAATAAAGACACTTTGGTATTCTATTAAAAAAAGTTAGGTAGCTTGTTACATGAGCAACCCCGTATAGTTGAAAATAATTTTAAATTATGCGGAATGGAAACCTAAACGACTTTTATTAAAAAAAGTGTATATAAAAGGGCATTTTCACATTATTCCGGAGGTTTGAGACACTCTATACTTGTTTGGTATTGTAACCTCCAAATTCACCGAAAAAAATGAATTATGAAAAAGTAAAAAATTATAACTATCAGAGTGAATCGATAAAATAAAGGGAAAAAATCACACCCGCAAACGAAATCAAAGAAGTATCTAATGAAATGATGTAATGGAATTCGGTGCATGGGGCTATGGGGCAACTTACAATTTTTTGGTAGATGCTCCGAAAACCTGATGCTGACAACCGTTGATTTTCTACCACGAAAGCACTGATGATATAATCTTGCAGCTGCTTTACTCCTCGGATACACAAACAAGAAATTTACTTGTCTAACATTGAAGATACCCACGAGACTTCTTACTGCAGCCATGTTTTTGACGTACGGGCCGGTAACAGCGATCTCTTTCCGACGTTCGAGAAATTCGACGACGTTCGTAAACAAAAAAATACTTAAAGCGTTTAAGCTAAACATACTCGTTTACATATCGAAAAAATTCTATTTACAATTTACCGAGAAAATCCAAAGGTTAGAACCATATAATAGTCATGTCATGTCCTCAAAATACATCAGTTTGAAAAGCGGTGTTGTTTGGAAATTGAGGAAACTACTTTACCGACACGGGCAAAATTCTCCAAAATTAAATTTAAGAAATAAACATAACACAACACCTAACTTTTTGTAAACTTGACAAAGGCTTATGATATCATGAGCCATTCCCGCCGTATATCATGCAGCCATTAGCTCCTTTCCATTTACACATTTAGTGAGCTGTTCGGAGCAGCCCCGGAGCTGTTCTGAACTGTCCATTTGTGTAAATGGAAAAATGTTTTGATAGTTTATCTGTCAGAAGTTATAATAATACAATACACAATACATCTTCAAAGTCACCTACATTTTTAAATCCAAAAGCGAAAAGGACACCTTTAACTTCATCGTGTCTTGATGCCAGTTTAACACTAAACAGATCCAATACTGCATTCCCATTGTCTCAATATTGCTACATAATGCCTTTAGTGATTGTTGATATTTAATGAAGGTGTCATCGGATATGTTGAACTTGCTTTTATAAAATTGCGCAGTAAACATATTATTTCTTATTTCACATTCGACCTCTAAGTTTGGAACTTGAAGACTTATTGTTCGGGTAGATTTCTTAATCACATTAAAGTAACCACGATTCCTTAGGTAATGAAAGAACAATTCCACTTCAGAATCATCAGGTTCTCTAGAGCTGCTCAATATAGCTCTCAACTGTTGTACTTGTACACTCATTTTCTCATTTGAGTTATGTAGAGTTATCACTCCTTCATTGTACATTTTCTCAAATTGATCCCGAATTTTCTTATATCCAAACAAATTCTCCAGCTCCTGTACACCAAATGTTTTAATCAGTGAAATGTTGATTTGTAATCACTGCTCGATGGACTTGAGTTTCTGTATTTCTGATACCATCCTTGAAGGTATCTTAAAACAGAATAGACACAGTATATTGAGGTATTTCTGTCTAGAATTCTGTACCCGCTATAATGGGTTCGAATTACATCTCTGTCTATCTGGGCATGTCTTACTGTGGATTTACCGACGAAGAACTAAACGAATTACTTTCTGGGCATGTCTTCAAGAATAAAGTAATTCGTTTAGTTCTTCGTCGGTAAATCCACAGTAAGTGGAAAATAAATGATCTTCCAAGAATGGATATGTTATCACGTTATTGGCATAAGGTGATAACACAGCTTGCACTTGTACACATGCATTTAATGATCCTGCGATGTTTTCATTGTCTTTCAAAACAGGTCTGAGGAAAGATCCAATAGTGTCCATAACATCCTCTTCAAACAATGACGTTTTTGACTTATGCATCAATTTTGTAATAGGAGCATCAAATTCCTCTACCAATAAAAATGATGGTTTCTGGAATTGCTTTTCTAAACAATTAGACAAAAGTTTCAAGCCATCTAAAATCTCACTCTCCAGACCAGCTAAGTTTACATCTCTTGGTATATTAGTGCAGTAGGAAGAAAATTCAATCCTATTGGGGGCATTTAAATGGCTTGTAACTTCATTTTCTAAATAAGAATGTTCTTGAAAAGTTTCCTTCAGAACTCTCCACAGTGACAGAATAAAAGTTCCTCGTGATTTCAATTTCACAGGTGCGAGATTCACATAAATGATAGGTACTTGCCTACATTTTTCTTAAAAAAAAAATTCTGCCTTTACACTTTCCATTTTCACATTCCTCACTAGTGTGTTTAGGGTTGCACTGACACTGAAATACTTTTAAAGCTTTGAAGAGCTTGAAATTTTTTGTCTGTTCCTCTTTCTTCCATTTTTTGGTTTCTTCGTTCCATTTCACGTTGCATTTAGCTTTTCCCTCTTCGTCCACGTTTGTCCGCAGAAATTCCTTTATCATGTTCATATTACTTAATTTTCCCATACAGACAAGGGGCTACTATCAACTGTGTTCCTATTTCGTTTTCTTCATTAAATAATGATTTATATGTAATACAATACACTAATAAGGAATATTAAGTCACTTTCAATTTTGATTAATTTATAACTTATCCATTTACACTATTCATTGCTGCCATGAATTTCATGGCCTTAACGTTGCACTCTAATACATATCGGTAGGAAAAAACAAAGTTTGAATGCGGCTCTTAACGAGTGCGAGTAAAATACACTGCGATTTTCTGGATGTAGAACAGAGATGGATATAATAGCGATGTTGTCGCTGTTCTTACCCTTCCAAAGCGTGCATCCAGAGCGTCAATGCGACGCATCGAATGTTATATCCATATCTGTTCTACATCTATTAAAAAAAAAAATAGAAAATTGTAGTGAATTTTACTCGCACTAGTAAGAACCGCACGTAAGCTTTGCTTTATAACAAGTTACCCGCTTCATAAGAACTGCAAAATAAAATTCCGTCTTATCTGTGGTAATCACCAATGCCCCATGCACTTTTTCTCCTCTTCCTGGAATGCAGAGAATTACAACATTAAATTCCAAATATTCTTAAATAGTGCAAATTTGAAAAAATTAATAAAACGTTTTTTACTAAAATTAATTTTACTGTAAAACTTAGTAATTGAAGTAAAGAATAATGTAAAAATATAGAACAAACTTTACTTTTATTGACACTGAATTAATAATAAATCTACATTTTATAATATATTTAATCAACTTAAATAATAAAATAAAAAACTGACAATTTGCTTCCTATTACTGCACATGTATAATTTGCTTAAACAAAACACTAATTTTAGATATTTTTTCTTTTGCATTCACAAACATGCACATATGCAGAAGTTAGTCTTGTCACAAGAGAAAGAAACAAGAATATGCGTATAAGATGATTTATAGTTGCCACAGAAGTGATAAGAAACAAACAACTGTTAAACAAAAGTGAGTTTAATTTCTTCCTTCTTTCCCAACAATGTATATACCATTTGCATTTGTGTATGTTTTGTTCTACATCATTTCTTTCCATATTGAAAGTCAAAACGTTTACAAAAATATATATAATTGTAAACAATGTACACTGATTTATATGTATATTTCTAATCATGAATACAGTAGCAAATAAGTTTCTTTTTAAAAATTCTAAACTAATAAAGATTATACTGAGGAAAAGAAGTAAAGTACTTGGCTATTTAGTACTCGATCAAGAGATAACTAAATAAATATGCGAATTTCGCTTTGTTAAATTTTACAAAATATTTACATTAGACCACATTTTCATACAACAAATTGTAATTCTTGACAGTAAGAATTTGATAAACAAACGCTAATTCGATTAACACAGTTTAATTTCATATATTTAATGTCTCTTAAAACAAAATTTATTTACTGTCTGATTGGATGCCTTCAGCAGATTGGCTCAAAGGTGCATTTTTATTACCTAAATCACTTGTATCTTTGCTCACGTCATTTTGCAGAATTTTCGCACTTGCAGTACACAAAAAAGAATCGTCTCTTTTCGCATCATTTTCAGAAGATTTCCGCACTGTTTCAGAATTTTCTTTAACTCGAGTTTCGTTTTCTTTGTTGGTTGTTGCACTCACGTTCCCGTCTGAATTACTAGGCATAGAATGTCTAATTAAAATATTGCCGCTCAATATAGCTTCGATATCTTCAGTGAACCATTCAGCTGTTTTCAGTCTGTTTTTAGGTAAATTCGGCCTGTATTTCGTTGCCAGGATAACCCTAACAGAAAGAACCTTTTTTAATTCTTCAGCCGGAACATCCTCTATGACACATTTCAAGTGTTCCTGTACTAGTAGATCAATATTACTCTCTGCCAGAGCATTTTTAATCATAAGATGAGTTCGTTCATCACACCCTGATAGTTCATCACGAAGAGGAGGAGGAGGAGTGGGTACACTTTCACATTTTTTATTAGAAACAGTATCCTCAGTTATTTCATCTAATACATTATTCTTTGATTTCAGTCCATTTTCCTCTGCATTAATTTTTTCTGTTGAAGTTCGTATTTTAGTTTCAAGAGTCTGTGAACTCTCATGTGGAGGGCTTAAGCTAAGAGGATCTTTTTCAAGAATGGTTACTACATCATCATTTATTGGAGGTAATAATATTGTTGGTGGTGGCGGATCATCTGGTATTGTAATACACTCAGAAGGAACGCTTAGAAGTTGTGAGACTGATCTAACTTTTAGGTAAGGTCGAGGCTGATCGTTTACAGGCAATGACGTCGAAAGAGTCTCACTTTTCGATGGACTATCAGAGTTAATGACAATGACATCATCATCTTCAATGATTTGTTTATTACTGCAATTATTGGAGTTTGTATTACTCTTAACATTGTTGGTCTTATTGTTAGCAACAGCTATATTTGAACCATCCATGAACTTCAATTTATTTAAGTCATTCAAAAACTCATTACGAAGGTTCTTTCGCACTTGAATTAATGAATTTACGGAAGTACTCAATAACTCCTGTAGCTTGTTGTGCACTGTTGCCAACTGTTCGACAGTTCTTGCAGTTTTCTGTTCCTTTGTTAAATAAACCAAGGTCGTTGATAAATTTCCTGTAATGGTAGATACTATAGTGGCAGCCCTTTCGAACCATTCGTGTTTTAATCCTGGAATAATGTGTGCAGGATGTGCATTAACAACTGGGGGTGGTACAGTTCTATTACCAGCATTAGTGGTCGGAGAGTGTGTTATAAACTTAACAGCTGGAGTTTGCAGTCTTATGAAGTTGCTGTTTGGTTTCAAGGTTGGCTGAATGTTGTTCTTGAGTAGAATTGTACGATTATTCATATTATTTAAAGTAACTGGCTGCCTTGTGGCATTAACACCTGGAATGATTTTCGGGCTGATGGGACAATACTTTCTAGGTCCTTGAACTGCAGGCACTGAAAATCTGCTTGGCATGGGTTTATTTGCTGATACATTGGAATTCGTTTTTTGTATTGGTGTTAATGGCGGAATGAAAGTCGAAGGTGCTGGTGTTTCCGTTCGTTTATCCTCTTCTTCTTCCATTAGTGAAGTTAAATCTGGTGTGCAGACGACTTCATCTTCATCCTGGGAATCCCACGCTCGCATTTGGGAATTTAGTACCAAAGGAGGTTCTTCTATGAGTGGGGGTTGCGTGAGTGTGTGCTTGAGAATACTCGGAACTGGTTTCTTTGAAACCCTTATTTGTTCTTCCCAGTCAGTGTTAGGATTGTACGTTGCGTCTTCGTCGCGCTTTCTTTTTGCATGAGCTTTCGATTTTTGACAGCACACAGAATGATCAAGTTTCAAACGTTCAGCGTTATTTAAAGCTTTTGCTAATCTGCAAAAAATAAATTTATAAATGACTTAATCGTATTTTTCTGTACGTGGTGTGCCGATCCTCTGAAATAGTCCAAAAACCACCTCGTATAATTGGAAATAATTTTAAATTATGCGCAATAGAAACTTACACAACTTTCATTAAAATTTTCTTTGATAAAATGTATATAAAAGAGCAGTCTTGGACTATTTCAGAGGTTTGTTACACCGTGTACAGAAAATTCTAGCAACTTTGCTAACTGAAGAGAGAGAATTTTTCTCCATTCTATTTACTTGCAATGATCATATCAGTTTACTAAATGTTCAAAGACAAAGAAATTAGTATGTATTTTATAAGAAGTAAAATCTACAAACTTACTGATAATTCTTTTTAATATAGATTTTTAAAATATCAAAATTTCATTTACTTTGAAAAAAAATTATACACGAGTTTTCAACAATTTCCGAGTTTCACGTGACCAAATTAAGTATCTTTCTTGGAAAATTTATTTCGCACAGATTGGCGAGACATTTGCATGACATGAAAAAAGTGACCAAAGTGAACATAAGCATGCGTTTGCGTGGTTTTGCTTATTTTATGTATAAATTATTTTTGTAACAAATATTAAATTATTTCAAATCTATGAAGCATTCGTATTTTTTACATTTTCTGAGAAAATTAATTTTGTTCTGTCACTATTGTCCTATTACTGTAGTTGTAAATGAGTGATCATTATCTTTTCTAATTAAGTGACCTCTGGAAATAAAATCGTGTGTATTTGATTAGTTATTTCAAATCCCATTAAAATTATTTATTTTATATTCCTATTCAAAAATCTAACTGATGTTTTTATGTATTACATATTTTTTTTATAAATTTGGATATCAAATCCCAAATGCACATTTCCCACTTTAAGGGTAGTCTTGTGCCTAAAAATTATATAAAACTTTTTATTGAAGAAAGTTGGTGTTCCTGATGAAGTCCGTCTTATTAGCGTTGGACAACTTCTTCCAGTCCTTGAAGGAACATATAGAAGCTGTAGATGCTGCAGTACCAAAGCTACAAAGAAGAGAAGTAAATATATGTGCATCAACTGTGTTGTTCCTTTATGCATAGACCCTTGCTTTAAACAGTTTCATGGAAAATAAAATATTATGATTTGAGTTTTTCCACTTCTATTTTATTATTAATAAAAATGTATTTTTTAAATCCATTATCCATTTAGCCTGATTTGGGTTAGTGGGAAGATGGTTTCCCACTATGACACACACGAAGTTTGAAAAATAGAAGACGTACATTAGAAGAGATTTGAAATCTGTTCTTGTCCTAAGTTCAGTTTAAATCAAATATTTTTTAAAAAATATAAAACAAAATCGCCCAAGAAAGGAGTCAATTAATTTATTTTATTCAATTTAAGATTTTTCATTTGATGACCAAGTTACGACACCGATTTCCAGCTAAATAATTTATTTTTTTCCAGCTAAATAATTTCCAGAATAAATTATCGGCCGATAAAAAATCTGCAGTGTGCGCGAGCTCTTAATGTAATCCAAATGCCATGATAAAAAATCTGCAGTGTGCGCGAGCTCTTAATGTAATCCAAATGCCATACCGAAACATCAGGCTTAAAATTTTTGCCCCTAACAGCAATGTCCACGAGGTAATCCACCCTCTATAAAAACGAAGCGGCTACTATGTAAATATAAATTACGTGCCGTCTCTTCGATACTGCAAGCAAAGACCTACTCCGACATCTCTTATTTGCGAATTAAAAATAATATGAGACACGTTTTAAAAAGAAAGCACGCGCCAAGAACATATACACAGCCACAGATCGTAGCAATGAGTTTTTAAAGTTACGCTCGGTGAGTTTTGTTATGATGATGCTGTTTTTGAATTAATTAAATCTAAAGTATTGGAATAAAACTTACGTTTATTTCATTTATTTATATTCAAACTTAGTTAAAAATAAGGACGATAAATGAATACAACGAAAAACTGGTTCGTAGAACCGCCCTTTTTTGTAGGCACAAGCGAATTCTGCATTTTAAATTGTTAATAACTTTCGCTAGCATTACTGGATTGTTATTTAACTCTTGGCAATGTAACAATAAACTCTTACGAACAAAGATCTTTTTTAATGAAAATTAAACTTACTGACAGTTATAAATAATTAAAATGACATTTGAAAAAATAAATTAATCAGACATACAATTTTCTCTCCATAGATCACTTGACTAGAAAACTTATTGATCACACGTTATTATTTTATTTTAAGTATTACCATATTGTTGAAAATCCGGTACGCAACCTGAGGCATAAATCCACATATTTCTAAAATCAATTACCTGATTTCTTCCTGTTCAAATTCAAAGAGACTCGTACAAATTATTTTCAAATTGATAAGCTGTGTGGAATTGCAGCCAAAACACTTCCAGTCATCACTGTCCTTAATTAATTCCAAAGTTTTTCTTCCCAAATTCTGACGTACACATTTCTGTAAGTGAAAAATAATTTGTATGAGAACTTCATTAAACATTTTCTTTTCTAATTTACTTGGCAAAAGACGTATGCACACTGTGCACAACACATGACTTTCCCACCCTGTCCACACCATCTGCAATACATCTCGCTGCCGTCTTCATCTTTATCAAAGTCTCCACTCCGGTAAAACTCGTAACAGCTTTTGCAGAGAAGGACTTTAAGTAATGGATGTATATATCTGTTGAAATGGCCGATGGGTGCACTGCCCAGGTGCACATTGCATGCGGTGCAGTGCAATCGCTGAAATTGTACAGCTGGTTCACCTGTAAAAAAAAACAATTTGTATTTATTATCTAAATTATTTTATTAAATGTTTTTCAAAGTAATACAATTGTGGGTATGATCACTTCTGACTGGGGGACAAATAGACAGCCATGCATCTAATTCTTGTCGATGTTGTTTGCTTGGCCATCTGCTTGTTATGGTAATTAAAAGAATAAAATTACATGTTTACCTTTAAAGAATTTTCCCTTAATTTTGGGTGATTCTCCCTTTAATCGGAAATAAAATGGCAGGATAATTTTTTTGGAGGAGTTTTTAGAGAAAAGTGAGAAGTTGTAAATTCAAATATTTATAATCTTTAATAAATTACGTTAGCCTGAGAAGGTTTAGCAGATGACATAAAAGTAGGTGTACGTAGTAGATTTAGTGTTCCTGGGTTATATATAACAATTTTTTCATCACGTACCATTTTTCTGAAATACAATATTGCAAAATACGTTTTTCGAGAAACCTTTTTGCTTGGCTTGCCTTCGAGGACACGACAAAACAATTTCTCGGAAATCACAAAGTTTCAAATTTTGTAAGTATATTTCAATGAATGTACCAACAAAATTGAAAAAACATATACAGTAAAGTCTGGTGATAGAGAACTCAGAAAATGCACTAAAACAAGTTCGTTATATACAAAATTCGCTATGATCGGTAAATAAAAACGAAATATGATTTAATAGTTTTTTTATTGCTTAAAATACAGTGCTTTATAACCGAGACTTTGTTACAAACGGGTTCTTTATAGCCCACTTCCCTGTAATTTAGTTTATTTTTTAAAACTCTAATTTGACAGCTCTTTACAATGCTGAAATCATTGAAAAACACCCTACTTTATCTCATCTGCATAATAAAATATCTGGTAAAAATGTGCCCCGAGTAGTAGTAGTCGATATTGCAGATAAATAAAAGTTGTTTATGTGTACCTCTATGTCCAAATGTACCCCCCCCCCCCATCCCTATTCAAAAGTCTATAATTTCTGAGATATAGATATATATAACCTTCTAAAGGGAACATATTTTCTTAAATATCTCTGGAACGGTTTAAAACAGTGGGTTGTAAGTTGATATGCAAGACAACAGAAATACAGGAATGGACACGTCATCGACAAAATTGAATATTCTTCACCAGTGGCGTAGATCTGGGGAAGTAGGTTATTTGAGTAAATATTTTTTCTCATTTTTTCAAAAATTTTAAACAAAAACTGAAAAGCTCATATAAAATTATATAAGAAATGAACAAAATTCCGTCTTCGCCAGATTAACCGAGCTATTCAGATCGAAAGGATTACATTGCTTAAGAAATTCGAAATTTGTTACAAACATTAAATCTTCCTTAACAATAGTAGCTGCTAATTTACATATTAATATACAACTGCTGCGTAGTTTTTCCTTAATTTATGAATTAAAAATAAACTCTAATAATGAAATAACGGACACGATATTCATTTTTGGGGAAAGTAAAGGAAACAGTTAGGCAACAATTTGCTTTAGTATGTTTTGGAAAATGTAACTGTTTCCAGAGGCACCGCTCGATAATGAGAAAGGTCTTCTGATTTGCCTAGTATGAATTTGTTCTGTGTAAACCCTTGCTGCCACAGGATCTACGAAAAGGAAATAATGATAAAAATATAAAAATCTTTTGCAAACTATACAAGGAAGCAATTGCATTCCTGTTCTTGTTTTTTGGGATTTTAGAAATTCAAAAAGGGGGTAAGTTTTTCTAAATTTTTCAATTAAGATACATAGTTCTGATGAGGCCCAATAAGGCCGAAATACATGTATAAACTCTTTCCTAACACTTTCTATATTGCCAGTTACACAATTTTAATTAATTTTCATAATTTTCATCTGGCAAGAAAACTTGATTTTGTTAAAAGTAAACATTGCTATGGTTACATGTGCTGTAGGTATATGAGGAGGTATATGAATGATTATTCTTAATCGATGATTAAATTTAATTGACTTTTGTGAAACCCAGCATTAAAGTCTAAAATACTTGTAAATCAAGGAAAACAAAAAAATGATATTAATATGACAACAATACCGCATCCTTATAGCAGTTAAGTTTTTCCAAAAATTGTCCAAGTGTTCCACACTGCCCTTTTCATATCTAACACATGCATACCTATGTACTTAACTATTTTATAATATTTTATGTTTTAAATTATATAAAACAAAATTAGTTTGAGGTACTAAAAAAAATCTGCTACAAGATATCTAGCTACCCTGTGTATATTTTTAGTTTTATGATTTTAATTTCTGAAGATTCATGCTGCTACAATATTTGTTTTAATTTTTTTAACCCTACCATTACAGATTGTGATAAATATTCTTTCTTACTATGTCAAACAAAGGCAGGAAACAAGTTCTGTTTATTTACTAGCAATTAGGGTCTATGGAGGAAAATAAGATTTGAAACAGAACATTCGTCATAAAATTGAAAAATTTAATTCAATTAATTAAACAAAAGATTATTCAAATGACTAAACCTTTCTATTCATAAAAAATCAATCAAAAATTCAGGAAAATTAAATTATTCGTCGAATAACTTTAATAGGAGATAGATATCTCGACCCTTAGATAAATGTTTCATGACATGAAATTAAGCTATTAAACAATTGAGAATTGTATGTTTTATTACATCACAAATTTTCACAACTATTGCACTTATAACACACCCTCTACAGGTTGTTTCACCCTCACCATTGAGATCTCGCTTATTTAAAGAGATAGTCCGTAGGTTTCAATTTGGCGAAGTTGGTAAATTTGATGAACATTATTAATCTGAAGAGAAACAATTTCTATGTTAACTCTTAATCAAAATATTTGTAAAAAATGAAAAGTTGTCATTTTTTATTTTGCCTGTATCTTCTTTATATGAAGACATATCAAGAAAGTAAAACTACTTTCTGAAGACATTTTTCAATTCTCTACATATTAATGAACACCATTTTGCATAACACATTTCGTTAAAATGATATCGTCATCAAGTTCGTAAGACTTAATAGGGTAACTGCGCCTGTTAGCCGATCACTACCAGTTAATCGTACATAAACAGTATTTTAATCATCACCGATCACTACCAGTTAATCGTACATAAACAGTATTTTAAGACAGTCAAGCAATAAGTTTCGGATTGCACCTTTGGTTCAAATGGGAGCAGATTTAAATAAAATCTAAAGTTTATTAATTGGCTATTTTAAAATATTGTTCACAGATATTATCTATCTAAGTGGACGACCAAGTGGTATTAAACAATTGGTGTTTGAAAATGGACGAAGTCACCCTATGCTAGTTTATGATTTTAATCATAGCTTCTATAAGTAGTAAGTTTTACAATTGAAAATGACAACTTTTCATTTTTTACAATTATTTCGAATAAAAGTTAACATAAAAATTATCTCTGTCAGGGTTGTTAATGCTCACCAAATTTAGTAACTTGGCCAGATTTAAATCTATCGTCTAGCTCTTCAAATAAGCAAGATTCTATGGGTGAGGGTCGAATTTGAAACAGCCTGTACGTATATTAACTTGTCATCATTAGAAACTAACAATGTTAATTAATAATAATTAAAATAGAATAATTGCCTTTCGTTTGAGGGTTCAGTTTTGTAGCTTCATCATTTTTTAAAAAATTATGTTTGTGTCACACAATCCTGACGAACAAATTCGTTTATATCAAGCAAAAGTTTCGATTTCAAAATACCGATACCTTAAAATAGACTGAAACTAAATTTATATCAATAATAGCATTTGATATTAAGCAAATGCTTGATAATTTATAGCTTTGGTTCAATTTTTAAAGAGAGATTGCTTCGACATTCATAACCTAGAAAACATTCATCAATGAAACTTACCAATTGCAAAGACATTTTTCTTTGCTTCTTTTTCAAACTCTGTTAGGTCGTCTGGTACTTGTGCTGGATCATTAATATCAAGTTCCAACAGCTCTGAAACGCACCAATATAAATAAACAAATTATTGACATCAACAAAGCAACAGCATAAAAAAATTGGTTATTACTTTTAACTTTTTCATCATCATCGATTTCTTGTTCGGTTGTATCGCTGGTATCCTCATCAGAAGCGTCATCTAAAATGTCAAAAATCACAATTACAACGACTGCGATTAATATTCGCCCAGTTCACTCACTCTTATTAGCTTCGAGTGGCGTACTATCGACGTCCATGCAAATCTGAGGGGTTAGGAGATCTTCCATCTTTTTTATCTTCGACAATTTAGTTCAGTTCTTGAGAAATCCGTCGAACACCAATAGAGTTCGTTTACGCTTTCATTTTGGGCATTTGAGGCACGTCCCGCGCAATTCTTCGATTCTCATAACCTCCAAGGTGCTCCGCCACAATCGCTCAAATATCTTAATGTTTTCCGAAATTACTGATGTGATAACAATGAAAACGTCAGCTAGAATTTGCGGGCTCACTTTCGCGACGCAGGGGAGGACTCGCTTAGTTCGACCAGTCGCCAACCCAAAGTCAGATGGCGCCACCGTCAGCGCGATATAACCTTCACTCGATACAAAAATGTTCAGGGGAAAAGAAACCGACAGCCGATATCGAACACTAAAGTCGGTTACATCTTCGTGCCTGTTTTACGTAGGCAGTTTGAAATTCCCGCCAAAAGTAAAAGGCGCGGGATTTTCAAATTAAAAAAGTGAGGTTACATCATATAGGAACGAGAATCATTCTATTCACTTATGTGTCTTTTTTTAATCACTCTTTAAAAGCAATAATTAGAGGTAACTAACGAATTTAAAGTCATTGAGAAAGTAAGGATATTCCACACACAATTGAAAAATCGAAAGGAAATAAGCTACCGACTTTTTTTGCATCGTGAAATTTTAAAATTCCCGCCAAAAGTGGGAGATGCTTAATTATACATATATTTTAATATCTGAATTTAGTAACAACGTAGGTCTCTGTGGATAAACGAGAAACGAAAATGAGTCACCATTTTTTTTTTTTTTTGAATCATTTGTTGACGATAATTTAAAATATCCGCCAAAAGTGGAAAACGCGCTATTTTCAAATTAGTAAAGAATGAGGTGACATCACTGCAGAATGATTTTGTTCACTTATTTGAACATTTCATTATTCACTTTAATAGCAATATTTATATTTGTGGAATGGGTTACAATATATGCAAGCAAGATTTATTTCACTTACTTATCGATCTCTTCTTTTTTGTAAACGTTTGAGGATGGGAATTTTAAAATTCCCGCTAAAAATGGGTGGTTCGGAATTAAAAAAAAAGACATTACGTCATGTACAAACAAAAATCATTTTACTCTCGTGTGTTTCATCCTAATGAATTTAATATCAATGAAGAGGAGAGTTTACGATTCTCGCCAACAGTGAAAGGCGAAGGTTTAACAAATTACAAAAAAGTTGATATTCAGTAGATGATGAGATAATTTGTTGCAAATTATTAAAGTGTTATTATATATACAGTCCCGAGCAATAAATTTTGGTCGTCATTGACTGTCAAAGATTTGTAACTGATTTGTATTTTATTAAAAATATTGATGTCTTTATTTTGAAAATTGGGAGTAATATCTTAAGAAAGTAATTTGTTTTCGCCGCTTTTTTGGTAAAAGATAGAAAATTTATCTGAAATTTTGAATTTCTCGAATTAAAATTGACGTTTTGATTGACAGTAACGACCAAGATTTAATGTTCGCGACTGTTGAATCATTATTGTCAAATATAATTTTAAATACTATATAATCACTTCCAGTTCATTTTTCTAATTTTAATATTATTAACACTGACATTTGCTTAACATGTTGACACATGATAAGAATTTTCAACCATCATCTTTTCGCGATGACTAACCCGTGACGTATGATCTTTAAACCATAGTTGCCTTCGTTTAAACCAATCATAGAATCAATGATTAGGTGAACATAATTATATGATCTCCTAATACCGATCTAAACATAAACCGGTAATGTTTCTTAGGTCGTAACCTAAAAACATTACCGGTTTGATGTTTTTTGTGATCAAATTTCAAATTGTAGTCATAATCATTTAATCGGAGGTAGAGGAGAAAGTAATCGTAAAGAACGAACACGCAGAATTGTGATTACATGATTAGTAATCACGGATATAAACGAAAGCACTTCATGTAAAAACACGTTAATCTCCAAAATGTATCAGATGTTCAAAGTTCATCAAGTACCCTTTTAATTTTTCATAACATTGTGAACCAAATCTTGAATTAGATCAACGCGAAATGTCATTTTAGGGTCAGTTCCCTCGTTGGCAATGTGTATTGTTTCTAACTTCGTACATAAATACGAGATGAAGATACTCTGAGTGCGAACTAATGTAGCAAACGAAAGTGCTAATAATATCACGGTAGATTATAAGTAAAATACTACAACTGTTTGACAACTGTCAACCATTAAACGACAGTTGGTTTAGGAAGTCATCCCTTTTTTATTCTTCTTCCATAAAAAAATCGAAACCAACTTGATGACCTTTTCAGTTGAACGCTCGTTACTGTTATCTATTTTACCTTACCCCGGCTTTTTCAAGGTAGTCGAGCAGGCGTTATTTTATATACAGGGTGTAATCAATTAAGTCTTACTTATTAATACTGTACATTCTTCATTCATGACCCCATTTTTCAACACAATATTTTTGCTACCCCCAGGGGTGAGTTCATAAAGTCCATTTAAAATCTCTTAAAGTTAACTTTTTCTACTCGCCGCTGAAAGGTAGGTAAAGTTTACTCGACCTGCGCAATGAAAAAAAATTCAAGTGTTGCACACGCCTCATATGTAATCGAATCAATGCAAGTTAACTAACAAATTAATTTGTTGCGAATTGTGTTATATAAGAGGATAATGCTTTTTTTTCTTCATTTTCTTCATTCTTCAGTAATCATTAAATCTTATATGTACATACAGGGTGTGTCATTGGTATGGATTTTTTAATAGCTCCTTAACTATTAAATGTAGAAGAAAATATTTTGCGCAGAAGTTGTCGAGTATAATTTGAAACCGTGCAGAAACATTAACTTTTTACTACATTTAGGAGCATTAACTTCAAATCTTAGGCAACTAATAAAAAAATGTAATCTGGGTGTAGTCACAAATTCATTAGGATGAGTTCAATAATGTAGAAAACAATATTTACTCAGAGCTGAACATTAGGATTTTCCAATGAAAGGAAACCAAGTTTTATCAGTAGATATCTCTAAAGTACGGTTGGGAGCTGTGATTTTGCAAGATAACAAACCCATGGCCTATGCATCAAAATTGCTAACAAGCGCACAATAAAAATACGCGCAAATAAAAAAAGAGATGCAATCATTTTTGGATGTCAACGATTTATCAATATTTGTCAATATTTATACGGAAAAGAATTTATAGTAGAAACAGATCAAAAGCCACTGGTCTATTCACTAGATAAATGACCATTAAGACTTCAAAGGTTAAGAATAATTTTGCAAGGGTAAACTTTTAAAATAATATATAAGCCAGGGAAACATTTATATTTGGCAGACGATCTTTCTAGGACAATAAAATAAAAAAACTTTGAATTGTCAGAGAGTTAAGTAACTTAACTTATTTAAGTAAGTGACTTAAGTGAATAACTTAAGTAAGTAACGTAAGTATTTAGCTTAAGTCAGTAACTTAAGTAAAGTTACTTAAGTCAGTAACTTAAGTAAAGTTACTTAAGTCAGTAACTTAAGTAGTTACTTAAGTCAGTAACTTAAGTAGTTACTTAAGTCAGTAACTTAAGTAGTTACTTAAGTAAAAGTTACTTAAGTAGTTACTTAAGTAAAAGTTACTTAAGTCAGTACTTAAGTCAGTAACTTAAGTCAGTACTTAAGTCAGTAACTTAAGTCAGTACTTAAGTAAAGTTACTTAAGTCAGTACTTAAGTAAAGTTACTTAAGTCAGTACTTAAGTAAAGTTACTTAAGTCAGTAACTTAAGTAAAGTTACTTAAGTCAGTAACTTAAGTAAAGTTACTTAAGTCAGTAACTTAAGTAGTTACTTAAGTCAGTAACTTAAGTAGTTACTTAAGTCAGTAACTTAAGTAGTTACTTAAGTAAAAGTTACTTAAGTAGTTACTTAAGTAAAAGTTACTTAAGTCAGTACTTAAGTCAGTAACTTAAGTCAGTACTTAAGTCAGTAACTTAAGTCAGTACTTAAGTAAAGTTACTTAAGTCAGTACTTAAGTAAAGTTACTTAAGTCAGTACTTAAGTAAAGTTACTTAAGTCAGTAACTTAAGTAAAGTTACTTAAGTCAGTAACTTAAGTAAAGTTACTTAAGTCAGTAACTTAAGTAAAGTTACTTAAGTCAGTAACTTAAGTAGTTACTTAAGTCAGTAACTTAAGTAGTTACTTAAGTAAAAGTTACTTAAGTCAGTACTTAAGTCAGTAACTTAAGTCAGTACTTAAGTCAGTAACTTAAGTCAGTACTTAAGTAAAATTACTTAAGTCAGTACTTAAGTAAAGTTACTTAAGTCAGTACTTAAGTAAAGTTACTTAAGTCAGTAACTTAAGTAAAGTTACTTAAGTCAGTAACTTAAGTAAAGTTACTTAAGTCAGTAACTTAAGTAGTTACTTAAGTAAAGTTACCTAAGTCAGTACTTAAGTAAAGTTACTTAAGTTACTTAAGTCAGTACTTAAGTCAGTAACTTAAGTAAAGTTACTTAAGTCAGTAACTTAAGTAAAGTTACTTAAGTCAGTAACTTAAGTAGTTACTTAAGTAAAGTTACTTAAGTCAGTACTTAAGTAAAGTTACTTAAGTCAGTACTTAAGTCAGTAACTTAAGTAAAGTTACTTAAGTCAGTACTTAAGTAAAGTTACTTAAGTCAGTAACTTAAATAAAGTTACTTAAGCAAAGTTACTTAAGTCAGTACTTAAGCAAAGTTACTTAAGTCAGTACTTAAGTAAAGTTACTTAAGTCATTAACTTAAGTAAAGTTACTTAAGTCAGTAACTTAAGTAAACTTACTTAAGTCAGTAACTTAAGTAAAGCTACTTAAGTCAGTAACTTAGGTAAAGTTACTTAAGTCAGTAACTTAAGTAGTTACTTAAGTAAAGTTACTTAAGTTACTTAAGTCAGTAACTTAAGTAGTTACTTAAGTAAAGTTACCTAAGTCAGTACTTAAGTAAAGTTACTTAAGTTACTTACGTCAGTACTTAAGTCAGTAACTTAAGTAAAGTTACTTAAGTCAGTAACTTAAGTACAATTACTTAAGTAAAGTTACTTAAGTCAGTAAGTTAAGTAAAGTTACTTAAGTCAGTAACTTAAGTAGTTACTTAAGTAAAGTTACTTAAGTCAGTACTTAAGTAAAGTTACTTAAGTCAGTACTTAAGTAAAATTACTTAAGTTAGTAAAGTTACTTAAGTCAGTAACTTAAGTAGTTACTTAAGTAGTTACTTAAGTAGTTACTTAAGTAGTTACTTAAGTAGTTACTTAAGTAAAGTTACTTAAGTCAGTAACTTAAGTCAGTACTTAAGTAAAATTACTTAAGTCAGTAACTTAAATAGTTACTTAAGTAAAGTTACTTAAGTCAGTACTTAAGTAAAGTTACTTAAGTCAGTACTTAAGTCAGTAACTTAAGTCAGTACTTAAGTAAAATTACTTAAGTCAGTAACTCTTAAGTTACTGACTTAACTTTACTTATAAAGTTATTTAAGTCAGTACTTAAGTAAAATTACTTAAGTTAGTAAAATTACTTAAGTCAGTAACTTAAGTAGTTACTTAAGTAAAGTTACTTAAGTCAGTACTTAAGTAAAGTTACTTAAGTCAGTACTTAAGTCAGTAACTTAAGTCAGTACTTAAGTCAGTAACTTAAGTCAGTACTTAAGTAAAATTACTTAAGTCAGTAACTTAAGTAAAGTTACTTAAGTACTGACTTAAGTAACTTTACTTAAGTAAAATTACGTTAGTAAAGTTACTCAAGTCAGTAACTTAAGTAGTTACTTAAGTCAGTAACTTAAGTAGTTACTTAAGTAGTTACTTAAGTAAAGTTACTTAAGTCAGTAACTTAAGTAAAGTTACTTAAGTCAATAATTTAAGTAAAGTTACTTTAGTAAAGTTACTTAAATCTACTGATTTTAAGTTACTACTTAACACCAAAGTTATACTTTTTTAAATAGAATGTACTCATTTTTATTTCACGTTTCGATAAACCTCTTAAAAGTAAACATTTTTATCAAGAAACTCTAACTTTAAATCAAAACATTCGCAATCTACAGCTTTGAATCCGGTTACAGAAAACATAGTATGTTTTATTCGGATTAAAAGTGTATTTTATCTCGCAATTTTGCATCTGGAATATCATGTTGGAATTATTGTCGACAAATGGTCGAAGATTATAATACTTTATTACTTTTGCTACTTTTATGAGCAGCAGTTATAAATTGCACTAACAATACGTAAAAACTGGCTTATAATTAATTAAGACAGTAATCAAGGCGAGTGGATATTTAGTTTAGTTATGAGAGATAAATACATATAAATAAACAAAGACAGAGCTACAATCGACGGATGAAAGTTAAAATATTTTTTACTTTATTACTTTAGTATATAACTATAAAAAAGTTCAACTCTATGGACGATTTTATCGCTAAAATTTTTTAATATTTTCGACCAATCGCCTGGTATAATATATTATCGTATGTACTACATCGGACGAAGGTCGACGGAGCTATGAGAACTTACCTTTGTTGTGCAAAATCGTGCTAGTAATATTACAGCTCTTATCTCTATAGAGTAATTCGTGAAAACTCAACATATACTCGATTCTATTCTAACTCTACTCGGGGTAAACTTTCTGAACGCACTCCTGGCATTAAAAATATGAAATAAAACGTGCGTTTTATTACCGCAGCATTTACGTGGCTCATCACGTTAAAAATTGTGCGTTTGTGATATAACATATACAGCGTGATTCAAAAGGGTCGCTTTGGTGTTAATACAGACCATTAACAGGAGCACAAATATGTTTTTAGAATTTTTTTCCATGAATAGTTTTTAAGATATGAATGTTTAAAAATAACGCAAATAAGCAACGCTGCACCTTGTAGATGCACTTACAAATTTGAAATCATAGATCATAGGTACCCTCTTTTTTGTTGACAACTGCATATGCGCTGGTTTGTCAAAACCTTTGGAAATAAAATTTGACATAATAATAAATATCAATTCTTAACTGTGGTTCTTAATATCCTACTTTCTTCAGTTATTCTAATGTTCTCAAGTAAAAAAGATAATGAAAGAGTTGGTAGAGGCGTGCTTTCAAAAAGAAAAATACACGGTAAACTTAGAATTTAGAAAAATCAGCTAATGTTGGCAACAACTATGAAATAAAAGAAAGTGAAAAGAGGAAGCGGTGTAAGTTATGTTATGAAAAATTATCAAAAGAAAATGAATCGAAATACGCAAGAAAAAAGCTACACAGACAAATTACATGTGTTCAGAGTGTTATAAAAATTACTGCATTCCTTCTTTCTTTCAGGTCCATAAGTGTACTCAAAAATAATGTTTTCTCGCAATTTTTTAAAATAAAATGTATATCTTTTAGATGTTTTGTAAGTAGTTTATACTTTTATGTTTTTAGGAATACCACTTTAATTTTGTATTAGTTTTGGAAAAGAATAAAGCATATAATTTGCTTACTACTTTTCAAATCGTTATTACTATTATTAGTTACATATTTGAACGGAATGTAAATTTCGCTCGACATCAGCATTTTTTGGTCTAGTAGGCCACCGTGCGTTGGATAGGCTACCCGTGGCTCCAAGTGAACTGTTGAACAGTGCATCGTATCTGATGCATCGGCTAGTTTGAATACTGCCATTGTCCATTACTTTAGTTGCACTTGGCGCTTAACGTGTTAAGTATTAAAAATATACTGGTTGACCCAAAAATGGTCTTCCAAATTCCAATAGCTTTTATTTTCTTGGACAAATATGAAAGAAGGAAGATAAAGTTCCTTTGATAATTTCTACTTATTGTTTTAATTAATTACATGGTGATGTGATGTAAAAGTGTATTACAATGAGATAAAAAAAGATTTTTTTTTAATTTCAAAAGCGATTTCTCAAAGTAAAACATTTAATGAGTAGCGATACAGTAAGGTAAAGTTAAACACTCTAATAATACCAATGTTGGCAGCGATTTTTATCCCCAAAGGACGTAAATGTTAGTACAACGTTGTATTTGAAGCATCGACTGGTGTGATGGCTATTTAGAGAGACACTTCGGCAACTTCAACTTCAAAGATTAAAACAAAATAAATATAGTTTACATTACGTGGCAGTTACACCAAAAATCCGATTTTTCCAACTTAAAATTAAAAACAAATCTGCAAACGTGAAAAGGAAGATGTTTTGTCCAAACGAAAACATATTGAATCACTGAACACATGGACATGTTTAATCTCGGCATTATTTTGTGGTAAAACTTATTCGGAATACGTTTTTCTTTTTTTAATTCAATATCAAAACTAATTATTAATAGAAAAGATAACTAGCTAGATTTTGAATTTGAAAATTAATTTCAATCAGTAAACACCAACAATAGGCGAGATTAATACACCTTTATTACAAATGCTCTTTGGTAAAAAAATATGTAAATTTTATAGCTCGTGTTATACATATTTTAGTTAGCGATAACAGGGGTGGAACTCTGCAACTAATATCAATAGCTACTCGTCGCTAACTCTATTCTTGAGAATAGATTTAACGATAAATAGCGATTTATATTGATACATTAAATTGATATGATTAATTATTCTTCTGCAAATTCAGAAGCAAGGAAACGAAAATGTATTGATTCTTTTTAAACCAGTCAATAAGTCTCCATAGATACCATTCCTAATAAATGGTCGCCCATCTAAACGAGTTATCATTTTGATGCAAAATGTCCAGTAAATGCTTGAAAAAGTAAAAATAGACGGTTATGGACGAAATCAAAGACAAGGGAATCCATCACACCACGTTAACAATATGTGAAGATTTAAAGACGTCTCCGGCCTATTGTGGATTATATCAAGAAGTTCAGGTACTACATCAAATATCGTTTCCTGTCAAAATACCACAAAATATTTAAATATATTTAATTTTGTGCCCAGCAAATAATTTTTTTTAACCCAAAGCATAAAGAACGCTTTCTAGCTTTATAGTTCTATTCAGATGTTCGATGTCTGATAATGATCTATGAACGCGTTCAGTAGTATTGTCCCATGTTTTTTTTTTCATTTTATTTTGTAGTTCTTGGAATTTTATAGAGATTGGTATCAACAAGTCAGGTGCAATACGATGACTTCCAAAATACTCTGACGAAAGCAATCAAAGAGAATGGAATTGAGTGTCAGCTAAGAAATAACGTCTACCACTGGATTCGCTTGAAGCATACAGATAATTCTTCGACTGGCAATGCCTTCTTTAAAAAGGCGCAGATTCACTGGGATAAGCGAATTCACAAATCTTTGAATTCTATGTGCAATGAACTGGGAATTCTTCTGGCGAAAACTCGAGGGCAGACCGAAAGAGAAGAACTGACCGATAAGTGGGGAGAATTAAGCAATTACGATGTTGGTGATTATTCCTTCTACCTTCGCATTTTAAATAACTATTTTAAAACCGAATCAATAATAAGATAAATTATTTTAGATGTAAGCAGGTATAGACCTGTGTATGCTCCTAAAGATTTTTTGGAAGTTTTGTTGAATTTGAAAGATCCCAGTTACGATAAGCACGAGTGAGTTTTTCTCTTATTTTTTAATTTTATTTTTTATTTGCTTATGGTTTATAATTTCAGTGGTGATCCAGATTGGGAATTTTCGTTTATTCCTTTGGAAGTTAAAGATTTAGAAGATCTGGTGAGTAGCTTTATTAAAATAACTCTGTTTAAATCAATTATATCTCGACCTTTCGAAAATTGTGCAGTTTTGAAAAGATAATGATAAAGTAGTAGTTGATTAGAGTGTAATTAAATTATACACTTTTATTATTAAAGCAAGAAAGTATCAGTTGATAATATATAAAGAAAACTCGTTTCTTGAAAAATATTTCTGCTCGAGGAGACATTCCTTGCTGTACGCGAGATTATCGTGAATACCAAAAGACTCCACCTTCCTCATCAGTGTAGGATATTGTGCTTTGTCCTTGGAGAAATCTGTATGTTACATTAATCACCGAGTCTTTATCATCATTTACCGAAGATAAACAAGAAATATATGGAATCCAAAGTTTCTATTAGAATTAAATTTCTCAATGTGCTTTCGAATTTAATCTGTTGTAATATAATTAGTACATACAATATCAAACAAGCACTTCCAGATGCTATTGTAAATGACGATGTCTTTATAAACCGCAGGCATTATAACTTTCAACGAAGTAACACAAGGCATGCATTGTCACCAACAGAGTACAATGTGCTTACTATACAGCGGGGTCACGTGGGTTGAAATCATATCTGATGTCCCTATATTAATTCAGTTGTAAAAGTATTCCAACAAAGAACACTAGTACCAAGTAACTCCAGTTTCTTTATCTAGTTAACAGACAATTTATTTTTTTGTATTTTTCATTTATTTCTAACTTAAATTTTCAGAAAAATAATAATTTTCCATTTAAAAATGTATAATAATTTCTTATATTCAGAGAACTCTATATTCAGAATTTTCTCGAGGAGAGCAAATTTTGGGAACCAGTTTAGCTGCAAATTATGCAGTTTTGGAAGAGGAAAGAATACACTTAGGCGAGAAGGTTCTTCAAAAAAATTACGCACCGATCGCGCAGGAATATTTGAAAAAAGGGTGTCCCAGGTGTTTGAGGGCTAAAATGTGGTTACTGGTATTAGGAGCTGAAGTTAAGTACAATGTAGGTACTCTAGTTAATTTATTTTAAACGATTTTTTAGTTGGCGTTTCTTTTTTAATTTAATATCAAACTTCTAAAAAAAATTTTACTAGAAGCATTTATAAAAATTTTATAGTTATTGTTATCCCTTTTAGCAACGCGAATATTTCAACAAGTTAAAGAAACACGTCCTTCATTACGACTTGATGGTGGACAAACTTATAATTAAAGACATCCAGCTCACCGCCTCAAATGATGATCAGTATTTTGTTTTTGAAGACGTCCTGTATCAAGTAACATGAAAATTATAAATAACAGAACCTAATAACCTTTATACAATCTGTTGCAGGTAATGCTATGTTTTTCGAGAGACAACGAGATAATGCAGAATCTTACCAACCAACCAGGTTACATGCAAGTCGTCGTCAAGGGCAAACAAGCAGATTCTGACAATGCAATGATATTTCCACCTAGCGGCGTTATTCCTTTCCATGGTTTCACCATGTATGGTAAATAATATTCAGGATAATTTATAAAAGAAAAAATTAACCTGTGCCCTTGGTTTTCAGCTTCCCCCATTTGCTATTTATACCACGACTCAGCTACTTTGTATTCTGTATTTCGATCATTTTATTTGAGATACTGGCATAGGCTTCATAGAGTATGTGACCATCCTCAGGGTATTGTGTCTCTGTGCTTGCTTTTCGAAAGATTACTACAGAATTATTCTCCGAAACTTTGGTTCCATTTCGAGGCCATCGGAATTACGCCGTAAGTTAGAGATTTATTAGTACATCTGTTGAAATAAAAAAATCTATTGAAAGATATAAGGAAGAGCGGATAAAGTTTGTGCTGTAACTATTTATTATGCAACATTGACCAAACCTAATTTGCAATCATTTCAAAAATCAATAGATATTAGACTCGGTCTCTTCTTCTTTTACCTAGGTCAAATGTATACTTTTCTTTTTTCTATTGTGAATTTTATTACATTCCACTCACGTTGACTTTAATAGTCTGTATATCTTTTTCTGGGGATTAATCTCAGCTCAGTGGAAATATTTAATAATCTCTCTTTGCTTATTAGATTTGTTAAGGCAGGGCGACAAGCGTAACTTTGAGCTTTAAACAGAGTAAATATGATCAGCTGAAATATGAACTCCAAAATATTTACTTGATAAATACTTGCAAATCACCTGAAATATAAAATAAGAATAACAGAGAAAGAAGATGCAGACGTCTGTGATTGTTTCAGAAAGAGAAAGAGAAATTAAAGGTCATCTCAGAAAAAAGTTCATCTTCTTGACTTTCTTTTTATTAAAATAGATACAAAGAAACTTACTTCAACTTCTGATTCTCTCAATTACACTTACTTAATTATAATAAAGTGTATCTTTGTGCGTTCCTGATAACATTTCAGCTATAGTTTCTAATTATTTATTATATATTTCTATTCTCGTAGACTAGAACGTATTTTTTTTAATAAAACGGCTCTTTCTTAAACTTACACAGAACATCTTTTGCTTGAGTAAATACTAACAAACAGTGACTGAAAACATTCAAAGTTTTAACACTAAGAGAAAAATCAAATATATTCAACAGTTTTCACATTCACTAAAGCATATTTCTTTCAAAGAAATATATTGTGTACCTAGAGACTACGTGATTAAAAACCAAGAATAGTTTTCAAGCTTTGATAAATTTTAACGAAGCTTACCTTACAAAATTAAAAAGAAAGGATGACGGTAAAAATAATTTATTTTTGTTTCTTTCGTTCAGTTATTGCATATCGATTTTCGACTTACAAGTTGTGTTCTCATTGAAATCTTCTGTGTAAATTAATTATGACAATTTCATTAACACATGCATATAATGATGAGGGCGGTAGCGCCAGCAGCAATTGCCAAAAAAGTCACGAAGGGAATTTCTTCATTTATTTGGATCTTTATGGGTTTTTGCGACTTGACTTGCTCGTCCAAGGAAGCCATTTCAAGTACTATGTTTAGCTAACCTAACACTTGCTTCAAATTTTATGTTTTCTCATGTCAAAATGATCGAAACAATTTTGACATTTTTATTTTGGACTAGTTAATTTTTTTACTTATGCTGCACCATCTACATTAGCAAACAGCACTTTCAAAAGCTCGAAGAAAAAATAATATACGTTACTGGATACGAAAGGTCTTTTTGCAGCCTGATTGTAGAAATTCTAGACTTAAGATGAAATATGATGTTCGACTTCTTGTCACATGTTGTACTACTGTTTCAGCTTGAAGGTCGTTTTTAAGTGGTTAATGAGAGCTTTCAGCGGCCATTTACCACCTGAACAACTTCTGCAATTATGGGATATAATTCTGGCGTATGATTCTCTTGAAATCGTCCCATTCTTGGCGGTCATCATACTGATATTTCGCAAGAATAATCTGCTGAAAGTGACGACTCTGGCAAACATTGAGGCTGTCTTGGCTGACCTTTCCTCCATAGCCGTTATACCATTGCTACAAATGGCATTGTTAAAGGAATGATGCCGTTTTCATTTTTAAAATTGAAAATTTGTGATAACAGTAAGCTTCAATATTTTAGGTGCAATATTCGGTTGTATTAGATTTGTTATTTTACTATTGGGAAATTTTATATGTACGTATTAAAAATTTGCGAATGTTTATGTTTTCAGTTAAATATATAAAAATCTTAAATCAATTTTAATGTCATGGACTGCCATATAATCATGCGTTCAAGAACTTCCGCGTTTGGAGTTGGCGTTTAATCTTCAACCACACTGATTTACCTATGTATCACAAAAACAAACGTTAAATAAATTATGATTTGTTTAGTTGTTATGTGTTTGTGTGTTTAATTCACAATGAAATTCAAAAGGCTTTCATGTTGGGAGCATATTTTCACAACAAAAAAAAATAGATGGTCAATGTCGTCCTCTGTCCAAGATTGTCTAGCTGATTTTCAAGAGAAATTTCCTGTGATGTCATTTACATATCAATAATTCTATAAGATTTTAATGCACTCAACTCAATTTCGTGTAACCGGAAATCGAAAATCCAGAAGCGGTCCAACCAAAAGGATTGCAGAAGTCTTGGAAAATATGCAATGAATCGTAGACAATTGTCATCGAATTTCATTACGTGCTTTGGCACTTTTAACTAGTCATCGTTTTTCATCCTCAGATTAAGAGGCCACGCACACTGCAGATTTTTTCTCGGCCGATATAATTTATTTTGGATCTAGCTGTTTTTTTTTCCTTCATGACCAGAACCCGTCTGCAAAGGATGCACCGGAGGCACCGCAGCCATTTAGGCTTATTGTGCTCGCTCTGGTTCTCTTACCGCAACCATTCAGTGAGGCATGTCCCCTGCACCAGTTGGTACAGGTTTTTCACTGATTGCGTGTTGAAATTTTCGGGAATTATCATGAGCAGTCCGAATATACGCTGTCTGCGATTTGCCAGCGCATCACATCTACACAAAATGTGCATTGCTGCCTCCGGTTCTCCACTGCAGAGTCTGCAGTTTAGATCCCCATTGAATTTAATGATCCTCCATAGATGCTCCTTAACAGTCAGGCGTCCTGTTACTAACCCCGTGGTAATCTTGAGTTGCGCTCTGCTTAAAAGCAAAAGTTCTGCAGCTCTCTTTCTGCAAGGACCTCTAAGGAAGGTCTTGTTCTGGCGATGTTCTGGTCTGCTTAGCCAGTATCTGTTATGTTCCTCGCTTATCCAGTCACTAAAAAAGCCCCGAATAGCGTTCTTGGTTTTATCTAGGACAGGTACAGGGCCAAGGTATGCCATACCCGCACCCTGCCTGGCTAGTTTATCGACTCGTTCGTTGCCGATAATACCGCGATGACCTGGCACCCACACCAGTGTGACGCAGTTGTATTCCGCCAGGTCATTGAGCTCACTTAAGCATTCCCATGAGTTGAATGATATGTGACCATACACTGAAATTGTTTAGCTGGAGATAAAATAATATCTAACTTGACCCATGGCCGATGAAAGATCTACAGTATGCGTGGGCTCTAAAGGTTGTTGCACATAATGTATGGCAGTAAAACAATCGGGTGATGCTCTAAAAATGTTTATTAACAAATTACTCAATGGACATGGTACTTCCTTCAATGTAGTCTCCCCCCGATCCCTACAACGCTCCATACGAATCTTCCACTGTTGGAAGCAATGTTGCAGGTTCACTTCTGAGAGATCGTTTATGAGCTTCGTCGCCTTTTTTTACAACGTGGTTTCTTTTAGCGTTGTAATTAATGTATGCAATGGTAAAGTTCCTTGGTGTAAGGCGCTGTAATGGAACGTCATGAAATTGTTTCCTGTGCGACCTGAAGAGGATGTATTTGTGATCACTCCAACTAAAATTGTATCTTTTAGCAAAGAGGAGTTCCTTCATGTGGTTCGAAAATTGAAAAATAACAAAGCCCTTCAAATCAAGTTATAGACTCGTTTGTTCGTTAGACACATTTGGTTAATTATTAGTGCATGCATTATCAGTAAGAACTAAATAGGAGATGAATGTTGGGGATAAGGAAATTTCGGATCGCCAATTTGAATTTAGGGATGGAAGGCAATACGGAAAGGAAAGGCGGAAAAAGAAAAAACGCTGGCATCCAGAAAATTCTGTTTACTAATAACCATATAAAATCGCCATTAACAACACAAACTGGAATCCGATAAAGGAGGAACTGTCGAAAACAAACATTTGTTCTAATCTCAAACTCATGGTGCACAGCTGCCATGGAGACAGATTTTTGGAGATTGAATTAGGCTTTAAAATGAAGTCGACGTGCGGTGTTCCCCAAGACTCTGTTTTGATAACATTGCTTTGGAATCTGTTATATGGCGGAATTTTAAATCTAAGTGTATCTGAAAGAATGGAATTACTGTTGTTCGCAGATGACCTCGCGGTGGTAATCATTGAGAGAACCGAAGATAAATTAGAATGCAAAGCCAATTATTATTAAACTCAATGGTACCAACATTATTCTTATGAAAGCAGTGAAGTACTTCCTTTTGAAAGGCATATTCGATAGGCTAACGAAAGAGCGCAGGAGAATTTTGGACTCTGTGATTGAGCCCATCATCCTATATGCTGCGCCGATTGGACTGAAGCCTGCTCAGTTAATAAGTAACAACCAACTGTTGAAATGTCAACAAATATATGCAATACGAGTGTGCTGGGCATATACATATAACGGTGGCAACTGAAGCAGTTTTCGCATTGGTACGGGTTTTACCAATCTATGTACCTGCTGGCAATCGAAAGGTGTAAGGCTTATGGTGCAAGCAGAGACGAAGAAACTAAAAAGAAATTATAGGTGCTTAGAAAAATAGGTGGTCGCATACAACCAAGGAAGGCACAGTGACATCTGCCATCTGATTACTCATGGAGAACTATCATATCATTTCACACATTTTTTACGGGACACGGTTTATTGGAATATTATAGAATTAAGAAAACAAGCTCACCTTCATGCTAATACTGCGACTCTCATGCTGACACATTATGTGTCTATCTTTGAATGTACCCGGTGGAAACAAAATTGAAATTCAAATATGATGCCCCATAATACCTCGTACTAGAGAGAGGTAATTAGTGTACTACGATTTCCGGAATGGTAGAAGATATCCTGAAGAAAGCAGAAAAAGAAGAGAGATGGATAACGAGGATCTAAGATTGAAGCTTGACATTGCTGTGAGGGATTATCAAATTGTAATATCGCAGCAGATGCGGAATAAAAAAGGAACGCAGTTTAGATGGTAGGCGTGCCAGCGGTCGACTGGGTTGTGCTGCCGTGAATTTGGTGGCCCGCCTCAGAGATCGCCGGTATAAGTCCAATAAAATCCTTGGGGTATCTTTCGAAATGTCTATCAATCTCTATTTAAAGAAAAGAACATTTAAGGTTGTTACACACTTAAGGTAGGGTTTCCTAGGACAACGGTATTGTAACTTAATGGCCGTAAATTAGCGGTGAATGACGTCACAAAAAGCGTGCTAAGAATATACACTTGGTGTGTTTGAAAGCGGTAGACATCGCCGTCACATAAGAAAACGAGAAAGTTTGTTTTCAACGTTTTGAATCCTCTTTTGACGACTCTTCGTTTTATATATATTTTAATGGTACCAAATCGAGTTGGACCATTATGAAATGTATAGAATAACATATACATTGTAACTTTTTTGCTTGCTTTATATCAATGTCCCACTATTGAAAAGTATTCTAGAACCAGTTAAAGACTCCACAATTTGCGTTGCTTCTGGAATGTGTGCAAGTCACATTGAATTTTTGAGAATTCTCTGAAAACTCCAAGATGCCGTTGATGTTGGGATGAATATATAAACATCATTCGCTTTTGTAATGAAACATCATTTATAAAAATCTAAATTGTTATTAAAATTTGTCCATTTTATTTGTGTAGTTTTAAGGTTTAAACTAATATTATTTGTGACGACTAAAATCACTGTGTATAATGTAACAATAAATTATTATTATTATAAGTGAAATATGGTTATTTTAATACTAATTTTGATTAATTTTTTATTATCTCTGTTTTTCATTGCATTTACGATTTATATAACACTCGCAATATTGTAGTTTTTTTAATTCGCCGCTTCATTTGTAAATTAAATTTAAAATAGGAAGAAATTCAAACGTCAAATTGCTCAAGGAACTTAAACATGACTTAAAAAATACATGTTTATTACAAAACAACAACAGAAAAATAAAGCAAAGATATACAAAATACTTATAGTCGTAGTAACTAAAGCTGTGTGTAAAATATTTATATAAATACTACAGATTCATTATTAAAAATTTATTAAAGCCGCACAGTTTGACGATGGACTGAGACCAAAACGTGTGTCGTTGAAAGAAAAAGAAATTAATGCATTTTGGACTCGTCCCTCAAAAAAAAAAGAAAACTTAAAACAAAGTACATAAAGCTGTATACAATTAAACCTAAGCCTTAAAAACTATGAGATTGAACACGTCCAACGTTGCAGGATTAGTATCGGAATTGACCCTTTTTCGCCCTACCGTTATGATATACTCTAAGAGGAGTATATGAACCGTTACCGTTCATACCTAGAAAACAAATGTTAAATGTAACAACGAAATTGGGTGGACGTATATAAAAAAAATTACCTAAGAAATTTGAGAATCTCGTAAAGTAAGTATAAGAGATTAACAAAGAAATAAGTAGAGGTAAGTATAAGAAATTAACAAAGTATTCAAGATTATTGAAATTGAGTTTTTTCTTTGAAGATATTTCAGAAATAAATGTAGACATATTTTGACAAACTCCAAAATAGCTCAACTTTTTTTGTAAATGAGCATTCTTTGCATCTCTTAGGCTGCGTTCACAGAGTAAGTAATTTAAGTGTTCTTAATGCTTTAAATAGGATCAAGCACATACTGATATATTGAAACAAAAAACACGCTGAAACAATTGCAGTCAAAAAGTTTTTACTCAAAATGTTTCACATTTTTTGTGAAATGTTTTGTCCGAAAACGTTTTTGCTGTGTGAACGCAGCCTTATAATTTACGATATCCCCACAGTGGGTCTTTAATTAAATTAAAGAAAAGTTGAATGAGACTATCTGCTATATCATAATTATATTTTAAAACTAATATTTACTTTGTACAATTGATGGCGTAGGTCTCGGCGGCGGTACCGTCGGAGCAGCACATTTTGGCTTCAGATATAAATGATACGAGAAGAAGTAGATGACGGAGATGACAACAGCGCAGGCGGCCATTATTTTATGTAATTTCTGAAACTGCACTTCGTCTCCAGTGTAGGCATAACCGCCTATTAATGCACCCAGAAATCGACCTGGAAAAATCCAATATGCACTACATAGAAGTTAGGCAATCCTTACGTACCTAAGCAGAAGTGAGCAATTACGGGCAGTGCTTGACCGGAAACGGTGAATTTCCGAGGAACCAAATGTCTTAAGTAAAGGACGGCGGTGATCCACATCAAGTGCAGAGTGAAAATCTCGAAGGCCTCCAAGAGTAACAGGAGCCAAGCCTCGGTAATATATGCTAAACCTGTTCAACAGAACCCCTTTTGGATTAACTCCCTATTTCACCAATCTGATTTTCTCACCCGTGTATTGAATTATATACAGTACGAACGCTGTTATGAGGAGATTTGTATGACCACAATAATCCACGAATCTCTCAGCGAGTATCAAGTATAAAACAGCCGGAAGTGCTCCCACCGTCACGGATAAACCGATGATTAGGGGATCTCCTGAAAGCTTAGCAATTCTCCTGGGAATGAAATCATTAGCTTTCATTAAAAAAATATCGGTAACTTACCATGGTAAGTATGAATCAACGGCGCTCCAAAATATTCCTAACAATACCAAAACGACTGCGAGCGCGCCGGTTTCTAAACTATACTTCTTAATGCTTGACATTGGTAAAGCTAAAAGGCCGCATCTGGTATGCCACCACCATTCAGGAGGGCTTAAAGGCATTTTACTGGAAATTAAATTGGTTTGAAGTTCAATTAAAAATGACGTAAAAAATATTTACTTGGAGAAAAGCATGACGATAGCTCCCAAAATCATCATGACCGCAAATAAAATCAGCGATATCAATGGCTTATTGACCGCACTGACGATTGGGGCAAAAATGGCGAAACCTAAAGCTCCAGCTGCTAATTGTTTTCCGACGTCTCCTCTTCCGGTGGAAGTCTCCCTAGTTGCTATGACTACAGCAGCGTCTAATAAAGCAACTGCTGCTGCTGGGAAAATATCAGCAATTGACCTGATGATCAAGTACAAATAGAAGCCTACATCACTATAACCACATTGTGAGACACGCAACATACTATCTGACGAATTGTACGGTTCGTGGAGGTCGCACTTTATCACCGGGTGACAAGATGGATCTACCCTAGTTAAATTTCCTTCGATATCTTGAGTGATTCTACAATGAAAATCACTTCCTGTAATAAAAATCCCTTAATCAACTCCACCATCCAATAGTTTAGTCAGTTCTTACCGATCTTGTATCTACACAAAGACTCTTCGTCATCATCCTGTCCCATGAAAGGAAAGAGATTAATATTAAGGTCGATTGGTTTGGAATATTTAGTGAAGACTTCGCAGATAGCGCTACCACTAGACGTTGTGTAGCAAATATGAGGGTGTGATACGATTTCTGTAACGTTCGTATTCTGAAAAAAATGTGTTTTTTTATTGGAGGTTTAATTGAAAAGCAATCAGTTACGTACATATTGATCTTGTTCTCCTGCATCGTCGACTTCCACTAAATCGCCGTCGTAGTCTGCGATGTATTCCTCGGGCATTGCGACCGTCTGTCGATCAGGATAAATAGTTGTGAGGTCTGGTGATGCTTGGGATGCGTTTTCGCAAGTAAATCTACAGTTCGTTACTTTAACGGAACCTCTCTACAATCAGCAAATTATTGGGTTTCAGTAAAATGACCCTAAGTTTTACTTACTTCGTTGTGGTTCCAGTTGTAACATTGTCTATCGGTGCCACAACGTTCTTGGATAATCACACCTCCCGCAGGATCACACATGAAAGTTATCGTTGGTTGAATTTTCAACTGAAAGAAGAATTGTTTTAATAGACAGAACTCTTCAAAGTAGGTCATTTTGTGTTTATGGACTTTACATGAACCACAAAAGAATATCGATTTACTAAAGAAAATGTCTTTAAAAATATACAAACAGAAATGTTAAAGAACAGAATGAATAGCAAAAAAGGTTTTTGAGTCATCCAATGGCCAAATTATTTCTCTAGAGTATTAATGTATTATCGTAAGACTTAAGGAAAAGACAAAGGGATTCATTGTGGTTAGGGAAAACGAAAACTTAAAATAAAAAAGAAACAAATTAAATGTGTATCAAAATGAATGATGTAATTTTTACTTACCACAGAAGGAACTGCCATAAGAAGACAATAAAAGATTGCTGCTAATAACATACACACTGCTATCATAACCCTAAGATACATTCCAGTTTTGCTCCTTTTGTTTCCTCCATATCCCCCAGCTAACCTGTCGGCTAGAGGACCGGCTATGGCTGGTCCCAATATGGCCACACACGGAGCTACCGTTGAGATTATCCACAGTTCATATCGACTCAATCCTTTGGACGTCATGTGATTGAGTAGGAAGGGAAAAAGGCAGCTGATGCCACCAAAGAACAAAAATAGAACACATTTGATTGAGATTAGGTTGCTGTTTATGTAGCCCATAGTGCTATGTTCAACTCTAGCAGTCAGTGGATTATTTGGAGGTCTTCAGTCTTGAACTTGAGGATTTCATCTAGGGATATCTAAGACCTTCATTTTTCTCATCTGCAAGCAAAACAAAGCAGAAAGATAATTATTGGCTCATTCTTATACTTAATCATATCAGTTTTATTTTAAGCTGTGGATACCAATGGTTATTTTATAGAAAACTAAAAAGAAAAATATTGAGTGCATTTTTTTAAAATATGCACTCGTTTACGCCAAGAACAAATTATTACTTTGGTATTTAATTACACATTCCACGATAAGAATCAAACCTTTCCAACAATTACCACCTCGTAATTTAATTCCGTTACCATTATCGAGCTAAATAGTGGACATATTACATGCGTTGGAAGTAGTAATTGCTTTTAATTTTGCGGTGTCCTAGATATTAAGACGACTCGATTACAGAGACGCAAATGACCAATCATTAACCTAACGTTTGTGATATGACTTTGTGCGAGTCTGGAACGCACCTATTTCGATTCAAGCGTGTTGCGTTGC
This sequence comes from Serrognathus titanus, assembly GCA_039766575.1. Classification (NCBI taxonomy): domain Eukaryota; kingdom Metazoa; phylum Arthropoda; class Insecta; order Coleoptera; family Lucanidae; genus Serrognathus; species Serrognathus titanus. Next base: position 29,475,080 of record CM077912.1, on the reverse strand, counting down.
TTCACCTCGAGCTGTTAAAAAAAAGTATCGCCGAGAATTACAGGCTGAAAGTAGGCCACAAAGAAACGGCTGAAGGTCGACCTGTGCTTACATCACCCAGGCTGGTGCAGCGTTCTTGTAAAAATCGGTTTCCAGTTTTAGTCTTCGACAATGTTGCTAAAGTTTACCAATAGTTAATATCACGATTTTCAGGCGTGTTACTTCCATATAAGAAATCTCATTGAAAAACACCTTTTTAATTGAAAGGTTTGTTTCAACGAAAAGAAGATTTGTAAGCTACATCTATTTGATAAGTGAATTAATTTGTTCAATAAAAATAAATCTTCCTTCGTCTAATCCAGGGCTGTCCAACTGCAAGTACCCCAAGGGCCGCGGCCGCTTTAAAAAAAATATGGTTTGAGGGCCGCATTATAAAATACTTCGTATGCAACTTTATCAGTGAGTTTTAATAGGTATAGTATACGTATACAAAGAAAAAACGCGTTTGTATTATTACTTTAATTTATTCAAAAAATATCAAATTACAAAAAAATTAGTGGGAAATTTGAGGATGTTGGTTTTCACTAAGTAATGCATCAATATTAACTTTAATATTTGTTGTTGATAAACGAAGCAAATGAGTAAGTGACTTATCAGAGAGGGAACATCTATATTTTGACTTTATAAATTTCATATTGAAAAAGCTGCTTTCGCAAAGATACGTGCTGGACTCAACAGTGTAAGCTCTAAGTTTCGCAAGTTGGGGTATCGTTCTTCTGGCAGTAACTTGAAAAAGTCCAATCCAGTTTCAGTTTTTCCTTGGTAAAAAAGATCTGATTGCAAATCACATAATTCCAGTTGAAGATCTGCTCTGCTTACATTCTCAACTGAAATTGTAAGGGACTGAGTAAAAACTGAAATCTTTCTTTCGATTTTTTTAAAGTCACTAAATCGATTTTCGGATTCTTCTGGAATTGTGTCAATGTATTTTATGTGAGGTAAATTTGAAACTTCCTCAAAATCCTTCATTTCTTCAAAATGCTCCTTACAACTTGGAAAAAATGAGAAATCATTTTTTTCTAATGAAGACTTGAAGAGCTTAATTTTATTCTTAAATCCATTTATATGTCCAAATAAGTTGGCAATACTCTGCAGTTTTCCTTGTAGCTTCAAATTCAATTCGTTAAGGTGAGATGTTAGGTCTGAAAAAAAGGAAGGTCTGCTAAAAATTGTGCATCTACCATTTGATTTTCCAGTTCCGTAGTGTTGGACTTGACTTCATCTTTAAGGAAAATAAGAATCTCCTTGCGTAGAGCGAAGAATCGTTGCAAACAGTTTCCGGCACTTAACTAACGAATATAGGTGTGAAGTAACAAGTCCCCAATGTAGCATCTACTTCGGCTAAAAAATCACGAAACTTTCTGTGAGTCAAAGCACTATTGCCCCCTCTAATAATATTAATTATTTTAACAACCTCTTTCATGACATTCATTTGACGTAAGAATTTTCCGCATAGGGCCTCTTGGTGAACTATACAGTATATCACAGGACAATTGATGTTGTTTTGTTTCAAGAGTCCTGCAAATCAAATTTCAGTTGCTATCATAGCTTTGGCTCCATCAGTAACAAAACAGGAACATTTATCGAATCCCCCGTAGTCTGACACCACCTTATTTATAGCTACAAAAATATCCGTACCCTTGGTTGTAATATGAAGAGGAATAAGATCAAGCTCTCCTCTGCTACACTGAAGCCGTTTTGAATAGTTCGGATAAAAATTACAAGCTGGTTAATGTCGAACAGATCAGTGCTTTCATCCAGGCATAGCGAAAAATATTTACATTTTTTGGATACATATTGATTAATATGGTCCACCTGTCTTACAATTGTTTGATGCGACACTGAGACTGTTTCGAATTTTTCGGCAATTTTTGTTTCATCGAATTGTTTGCCATTTTGATTGCACAATTTTTAATAAGTACTCCGTCACTAAAAGGTTTCTTCGCTTTGACAATTTCCAGCGCTACTTCGTAAGAAGCGGCAAATCTGCACTTATTATCAATGTCAGATTTAAAAAAAAAATGTTGTTTGTGGTTTTAGTTTTTTCTTATAATCCATAATGATAGCCTTTCTTGACTCTCCTGTATATTGCTGAAACTTTTCTCGTGTAATGTCGTTTCATATTATATTCTTTGGGAATCGATAGTACTTGCATACAAACAATGCACTGAAGTTTATTATTGTTGTTTGTGATTAAATAGTCTGATTCCCAACGGTCATTATAAACTCGATGTTCGTTCGTTATTTTTCTTTTTTGCGAAGACATATTTCACCGAGTATTTCACTTAAAAAGGCTTTAAAATTGGTGCGTAACGCATACTAGAACAATTATTAACTACGCCCGTCCCGCTTGACTCAACCTTCTTATATACGTGCGCGTGGCTTCTCGAATATTCGAGGGTGATTGAGCAAAATCGGTCCAATTTCCAGTAATTTCGCTGCGACCTTCTATCCGTCGCCAGTGGCGTCACACGTGTTTTTATTTGTATTTTATATTTTATCGTTAATGTAAGAATTGTACATATTTCGCATTTGACGGTAATTTACACATTTAGAAGCAAAAAGTGAGGTCGCGGGCCGCTTGCTGGACAGCCCTGGTCTAATCTCATTTTCTAATTTCAAAATCAACTTAAATTATCCTGCTTTCCAGAGAAATAGCTAAATTAAATTAATTAAAAATCTCTTCTGTGTTTTTATTAGTTAATTCAACATCTAACTTCCTACAATTATCATAATTAATTAAACTAAATTTCTTAATTTTTTTAATTAAAATGCACTATAAACTAACTTAATTGATGACTTTTAACTCTTTGTAACCATTTTTAAATTATTTATGTCCGTCTAATTGAGCAACAACATTTTTAAAACCATCAGTTGGTACCTCGTTGTGACTGGATGACCGGTTTCTGTTGCCTCCAGAAACACCTCATCAACCCAAACTCCATGGCAGTTGTATGTAGTTGTGTTAGATAGTTAGAAGCTTCGGTCCTCATTTTACTCGCTTTATCTGCTTTTCTTAAACTTTTTTTTGTCTTTTTCAGGTGAATATTAAAGCAGTATTTATTACTGAAAAAGATAGCGATAGGATGTTTTAGTACTATTTTACTTTTAAATACTTTATTAACAAGGACTGTCATAAATTCTCGATCATTTGTTATTTATAGAATAGCTTCCAAGAATATTTTCTGGGTGTTTCATAATCACAGATGTATTTTATTCGTTGTGCAAAATAGTTTCACAAATGAAATACGTCAGTTTACTTATTACGAAAATGTTAACCAATAGCAATGGCTTGTATAACTTGTGGTTTGAATTTATAAATAATTAGCAAAAGTTAAGTGGTGTCGTAGCAAATTGAAAAGTAGGAGGAATTCTGAAAATCAGAATCATTTCGTAAAAATAACGAAGTAGTTCAGTAGCTCCTACACCATATGCAAAATGGCAATAATGTGTCTAAAAATAACCAACAATTACGGTGTGCTGCATTCCCAGTATCCGCCTTTCAACAATAATTGCAACCACGATGATTGCAACTAATGACGCCTGTTAAACATGGGCGCATTTTATAAATAATATTGACTCAACGATGACAAATGTGCTTCAATTAACATAAAAAAAACGCAATTCCTTTTGCATATTGTCCTGGAGGGCATCGAAAATTGCCCGCCTGATTATGATAATGTTGCGGGCGTGGGTCGCCTTATTTGTTGCAGAAACAGTGGAAAAGATGAGCGGTTCGGTAAAACTCCGATTGTGCGAGGCGGACGGAAATATCCGTGACATCACGTGCCCAAGGAAATTTTAATATTTTATGTTGTTTACGCCATACGAGAAACGGTGAAATTTTATACGACCCATATGTTCGAATAAAATCGAGTTACGAGTGTTTTTATTAAAGGCAGATGGAAACAGAAAGGGAAAATTTAGATGTTCCGAATTTATAAAAATATTTAGTTTGGAAATCTTTTCCAATTGTATTTATTTATCTCTGTAAAACGAACGAATTTATTATTAGTATTGCAAAAATAAAAATAAACAAAAACTGCAACATTTCAGTTTTTCGTCAAAACAAATTAGAACTATAAATTATACTCTTTTCACGATCTTTGTGCATTCAGAGGAGGTCGTGTTAGAGTAACATTTTTGTTGATACCACAAAAAAATATAATAATATACTTGTCAGAAATTTGATTGACGTTCGTTTTTAATTTTGTGGTTACGTTTTTGAAAACTGCCACTGCCAATGTTGCCTGTTCAATTGTGCTGTACAAAGTATTCCATGAAAACGACAAATACCGTCTCGAACAAACGTTTAATGATTAATTATTTTTTTTCATTGAGAAAGTTTGAGGTCAGGTGTGTTGTTTGCGTGTTCTTAGTCAACAATTGTGCCACAAAGCGAAAAAGTGTTTCTTTATTAACAAATGTAAATTGAATAGCAACTAATACTTATTGGTATTATAAAAGTATTGTACAAAAACTAGTAACTAATATGAGGTGTGTTATGAGTGTTATCTCAAAGGAACCAAAACCAACTAGGAATATTAGAAAAACAAGAACGTTAAATTTCAAGCAGTATAACATAAAACCACGCCAAGATATAACATTCGAGATATTATAACTTTAATCTGAGAAGACAAATGGCGATAGTTTGATTATATGAAGGATATGTCGAAATGAAAAGACGGAAAAGAGGTGGGGAAGACCAAAGTTGCATACAACTAGATTCAAAGAAAATTGAAGACTAAAAGTCGAAAGGAATAGCTAAAGTAGCTAAAATATTTAATAACTAAAATACCAGTGATAATGATACCCAACTCCTGTTCCTTTTCTTAGGCAAACAATCAACAACAACTGCCCTTGTGAACGTTTCTTAAATCGATGTATCCAGCCATGAAAAAGACGTGATACAAAAAAATTGCATAGTTGTCAAATTACTGTCGCCGTGCTAAGGACTTTCAAGAAATTTTGTACGAATCGTTGTGTTTTGCAGTTTGTATGATTTTTCTCTTCAGAAAAATAAGTGAACGTAATTTGGTGCATCGCGCAGTGATAAAGTTTCTAAATAGAAAGAGAAAAGAACTAAAAACTATTAATGAAAAAATGACGACCCATCTTATTTTCAATTGAATATTTAGTGTAAATAGTTTCGGCCCAGGATGATCCCAAATCAGGAAGACTAGTTCTCATAAGAACTGAGGAAATGATCAGTCTCGTTGAAAATTTGATGATCGACGAATAAAGATCTGAGTGCTTGCCAAAGAAGCTGGACTAACCGAAACTACAGTTTACAAGATAATGCACGAAGTTTTTTTTAGGGATGAAAAAAGTTTGTACACAATGAATCCCCATTCTCTTGACAGAAACTGACGAGGAAAGAAATTTGTCAAGAACATTTGGCCGCTTTAGAGAGAGAGAACGGTGAGAGTTATTTTTCTAAAACACGACGTGACTTGGATGATAGCAACCACTCTTTGGGACTGCGAGTGTATGGAAAAATGGTTCACAATTAATGCAAGGCTTTTCGGAAGGAATAGATGTATTGATGACTCCTTACACCAAACCAGAAACTGACGAGGAAAGAAATTTGTCAAGAACATTTGGCCGTTTTGAAGAGAGATTGGAGTTATCTTTGCGAATTGTCACAGGCAACGGGACTTCGATGTTTTATTGGGATTCTCCCACAAAGCAGGAGTTCATGAATGAGTTCATAAGAGTTCTCCACCTCTAAAGAAGGCGAAAGCTCAGATATGTTCTGAAAAGTTAGTGGCGATGGTTTTTTGGGACTGCGAAGGTATTCTGTTTATTGAATACATGGAAAAGGGGTACAAGAAAAACATCGTCTCGAACAAACGTTTAATGATTAACTATTTTTTTCATTGAGAAAGTTTGGGATGAGGTGTGTTGTTTGCGTGTTCTTAGTCAACAATTGTACCACAAAGCGAAGAAGTGTTTCTTTATTAACAAGTGTGACTCCAGATATGATAATAAACACTAATGACAATGTTTGTTTGTGTTTTCATAGAATCTTGTGCTGTGACTAAATGAATCTTGCTACTTGTGCAGCGGGTGGAAAGGTGTATCGGCTTGTGCAACCCGTGAGGATGGCTTGTTCAGCCAGGACTTTTTTTTCGAACTTGTTCAGACCGAAAAACTGTCGTTCTCAGGCCCTGGATGGTCTTATTACAGGGCTTGCGGCTATTTTCGCCTCGCTGTCGCAACAGGGGTGAATACTTGAGGCCGGTATGAATTTCTGAAGGGGATTCGAGTTTGATACCTGGCAATGGTGTAGAGTTGTGCTGCAGGTGGCGCAAAAGCATTATATGAAGGGATATTTAAATAACAGGAACTTCTTGCTGTTGCCGGTGTGTCTTAGAACCTTTTCCCTGGCCATATTTATATAAAATATCTTATCATTTTTCCTGAAAAGACCATAAGCTAGATCTCATTTAAAATTCTGTCTACTATCACTACCTCCTCCAATACGCACACAATCTGATTCTTCTGCTAACACTAGAATTCTGCAAATCTGCTTATATTTGTGCATATTCGTGGCTATTAGTTTTGACTGCTAAAAGGATCGTCGCAGTCTATTTATAAGTTTTACAGATATACATGCGTTTTCTACACTATAAAATTTTGATGCCAAATTAAATGTTCTCTATTTCCCTCCTATTGATTCCTTAGAAGAATCTGATTCATCATCAATTTCTGATTCTGAATCAGATTTTCCTAATGTAATAATGAAAGGAGGAATATTTTAAAACGAAAAATTTCCCATATGTTTCGTCCAGTCTTCCGAAATTAATTTTTCACAATAATTACAAAAATTTTGCCACATGTCGGGGATACATTTTGAAAGAGCCTCACGCCATAAATTTGCAACCCTATCTTTCGATACTGGTTGCGAATTTATGTGCTTATTGTAAAATCCTTTGCACTGGCCCCATGCAATCTCAATAGGATTGTATTGACAATGGTATGGAGACAATCTAAGAACTTCATAACTGTGCTCCTTCAAAATTACGTCAGTCGCGTATCGTTTTGTTGTTCCGTCTATTCTAAAAGGCTTAATTAATTCCCATAATTGTTTTTTTTTGTAATTTTGCCCTCAATTTCGACATTGTGTTTAACCAACCACCCCTGCATTTGACTTTTTTACAGGAAAATGTGGGTGGTTTGTCCAACAGCACCGAGTGATACGGTGCATTGTCCATCACCAACACACATTTTCGTTGCAACTTGCCTAGTGCTGATTAACCACCCAAATCTAGGGGAATTTCACCTCCAGTAGGGATTTTTGACGTGTCAAACATCGTATTGACACGAGGCCTGCGGCTTTACTTCCTATCCGAGCAGAAGGCATATTTACGCTTATCATCCGCAATTGAAAAACCGACCGGCGGTTTGGAAATTCAACCCACGTCCTTCGAGTCTGAAGTGCAAATCTGTGGACCAACCATTGTTATTAAATTGTTATTGAAAACATTTAATAATCTAGATGGAGCGAGGAAATCACTACAATGACTGTTAACTATTTTTACTTGTTTAATATAGTATGATTCTGTCAGAAAAAAAATTAAGGTACCTAAGTCCTTCATAATCCATTCACATACCCGTGGATTCACAAAATTTTGAACATAAGTGTAAGGTGCCGACTCAGTAGACTGAAAATGAAGATTTTATTTCAAGCTGTTCAGAGCCACAGCTATTTACGCAAGCACAATTAAATTACTTAATGAGAGATTTGAATCTCTCGAAAATTGCAGCAGAACTCTTGAGCTCAAGACTTAAGTTTCTTTTTGATAAATCTATAAAAAGCCGCCACTTGTTAACCGTCTTGTTAACAGTCAAACATTCACGGACGCTTTGGCACTAAATCGCCATCTTGAGAAAAAAATTGAATAACAATTTATCTCTATGTCTATATCATGAGAACTAGTTCCAGGAGTCAATATTTTTTTTTTTAAGAAGTACTTTTATATAATGGAAACAAATATGCGTCATTATCAGTGACTTATTCAGCTCTTCTGAAAAAATGTTACCAAAATTTAGCCTTTGTTTTTGAAAAACTCAACTACCAGGAACACAAATGGATTATATGTGGTGATTTGAAAGTTTTGAACATCTTGCTCGCACAGCAAGGAGGCTGTACTAAATTACCATGTCTGTCTCTTGTGTGAGTGGGATAGTTGAAATAAAAATTCACACTGGACAAGAAAAGGCTAGCCTTTGGAGCTCGGAATAAAAGATGAGAAGGCTTGGTTAATCCAAATAAAGTACCTTTTCCTCCGCTTCACATTAAGTTGGGTTGAGAGTTTGTGAAGCACTTCCGAAGCAGGAAGAGTGTTTTAAAAACATCTGCAAAAATTACCAATACTTTCAGATACCAAATTCAAAGTAGGAAAACAATTAAATATCATGTTTGGACACTCAAATGAGCTAAGATCGATAGTTTTCATATAGACAACTTTCAAAAAGACCTGTGTTATTAGTAGACTTCAAAGGATCGGAAAGATTCTAACGCTATTTAAAAAAAGCATTTTGAGTTCTTCTGAAGCTTCTGGTTTTCCAGCCTCATAATATATAAAGTGATCCCCGCATTTTATTGCAATCAATAGAAGTTTTTATTGCGAAGAGTAAGTTTTTGTTTTTTATATTTTATTAATTTTTTTTGGAGCTATATGCCCGCTTTGATTACGGTTATTACTGTTATTATTAATATTTATGAAACACTGACTTGTCTACTCGCTTAAATTTTACTTGTAGATAAGTGTTCTCTCGATTGACACATTGCTTCAATAAAAGTCACTGTAATGAATTTAGAACGATCGTTGAAGTGAGGAGATACGCAAGCGAAGTGATCACTTGAGACTATATAAAGTTTGAACTTCCAGTATACTTGAGAGTAATTGCAGTAGTCATCGACATGACAGGCACTTTCGATATGAACAATTTTGTATTCAGACAAACGTTGAATAGATATAACCTCGATAAAAAAAGGCAAGCCTTCTTTACATATTTACGGAATTCTTATGAATGCCACGGCTCTCTGTTTCATAAATATTGCTTACGAATTCATCCTTTAATAAGATTTTGTTTGTTCTGCTTCTTCAGGCCTATTTTCAGCTTACTTCAAAAGAAATTCGGTATGAATTGAGTTTTATTCTTTGAATGCCTGCTTTAATAGCTTTTGGTTATCGTAAAATGGATGTTATCGGAAACGAACTTTAATTCACTGCGTTGAACAAACAGAATCGAATGTAGCGAAAGAGTTGGCCAATCGATTGCATCTAAATAAGGGGAAATTCGAGCTAGCTTCTTAGCTGATGGTTTACTGAAACATATCCGATATCAAATTGCCAGTGGCTGTGATTCAATTAGTCGGATCGATTGCGTGCATTTTGTACTTTCACGCATTTCAAGAATGTCAAACAGAATTAATGTGGTTACCAATAATTAAAAATTATTCAGTGAGAAAGTAATTGAATGTTGTCAGAAATTATCAAGAACATAATCTTCACAATTATTTGAGTTGTAAATTTTTTATCACTTGCGTTGAAATTCAAAAGGTATGTCGTAGCTTAACTGAAATATAAAAAGTTCTTCCGGTTGAATAACAAGAAGAATACGAAGATATTAGTTGAATTCTGATAATCTAGTGGATAGCAGTGGATTGGGCCCCTTAAATATTATATTGTAAAGTTGTTGATACCCTTATCGAAAGCTGAACTCATTTATTTCAACTTTCCGTTTAGCCCTACAATGGCCAAGCAAGTCAGAAAGCAATAAAAAAAAAGAGGTAAGGGATTGTTTTCACGATGATAATTTCTGAGATAATTGTTTTCATGAAAGCAACTAAAAATCATAGAAACTATTATCGTGTAAATAACTCGACAGCCGTTTCCGTGCGAATTGTTAACTCTTAATCGGAACTATAGCACCCACTTTCGTGATAGTGTTTTCATGAGAGTATTATCAAGCTTTCATGACAACAACTATCAGCATGAAAACTAGTCTTTAAGGTCCATTTTCATGATGCTAGTACTCTCATGAAAGTATTATTACATGGTTGTGATAGTTCCGAAAAACGGAAACGACTGTCAAGTTATTTACGTGATGGTAGATTCTATGATAGTTACTTTCATGATAGCAATTATCACAGAAACTATCATCGTAAAAACTAACCTTAACGGTAAGTGAATGTTTATTGTATTCACGTCCTCTGGCAAAAATCAATAATATGGCTAACATAAGTTTACTGACCCAGAATGCTGTAACTATTAAAAGCTTTTTTATATTCAATATATGTATGTTACTTATCTCACATATGTTAAAAAATAATAATTAAATCAGAATTACATCAAATTTTCATTGGCATTTATTTTCTTAATCTAAATGAGTTATAAAATCAGTCGTCTTATCTTTCAACGAAAATGCTGTATTTCAACTAATTGCGGTGACAAATTAACACCTTTTTAGAATCTCGATGGTATTACGTTAACTGTAGAAAGTGATTTTATAGTCATTTCTATTTATAGTCGTCACGTCCTTCGAATGAATGCCCGTTTCGCAGGGTACCCGCATACAAAGCAAACTACGATTTGTATTCCGAACTATAAAAACCGCCTTCTCTCTGACATACTCGTTAAAACATGCATAACATAACATGTGCAGGAAGCAGCGTAAAATTTCGATTGTTGGTAATAACAATTAATTTTGCGAAATGAGGTCGCCGGCATGGCTATTTTTCTGCCAGCGCGGGACGAGATTGTTTCAGAACGGATTCTAAAATTGTTTCTAATGATGATGGTGATGTAACAACACCGCCGGTTCTTAATTCTCTATCACATGACTCGTCGGAAGATGGTTTAAAAATCGCAGGTTGCTATAAGGCAATGCTTGGCATTCCAGGCACGTTAACGATAAAATATCTATTTAAAGGAGAAGAAACAGTTATTTCAGCACGACTTCTTTTTATATTTATATTTTACATGAATATGACGACAAGTATCTCGTATGAAAGCGAGTCGAAAAACACATAGTGGAAAAAAATTTGAGTTAATATCACCAATGATCTTCATTGACGAAAAGTAAGTGTTAACGTGTAAATCTCAATGTTTCACTCAATTCTTGTCTTAAATTAATTCTTTGCATATAGACATCCAAACATAAGTTGAAGTTTGGACTATTTCAGCCTGCCTCTCATTATGCAAGAGAATTCTCCATGGGTAACACATTACGTAGAAGTTCTTTGTTAGTTCGAACCTGATTGCAATTACGATTGTATTATTATAAAAAATTGCTTCATGATATATGAACTTTTAATCAGCGGATATTATTATTCGTTAAGTACCGTTAACGACAGCTATCCATCTTCCGGATTGAAAGCTCCGTGAGGGCAAAAAGCACAACCCGTCCGCCAATCTCGGAGTCAGCACCTTCACCTCCCTTTCCTCGATCCCCGAAGCGAATGTCGCTTTATTTAGACAGATTGGCGTTCCCACAAAATTGATGGCCGGAATCGAAGCGTGAACTTTGATTTGACGTGGCAAGATGGATTTGGGGGAAAATCGCCCTTCTTTTCGATGCGTTGAGCGGATTAACGTTCTAGCAAAGATTGTATAGTTTCCAAATTGTTTTAGCTTGATAAGTTTAATAAGTTCTTTGTTTCTTTTTCTTAATGTTCAAATTATATGTTTACGTTGTTTAGAATTTGGACTTAAGCGCATTCGTTTTCTTAAATGAAACTGTCAGTTCTTGGTGAAACAAATCAAATTATTGAAACAAAACACTTGGTATTGTTTCACTAAGATTTATTTGTTTTTTTTTGGTGAATGCGCATTTCACTCTAACAAAGATATTTTTTCGGATTAGACTATATTGTACATAAATATACATATCGTATGTAAACTGTTACATTACATATGCAGCCACCCTCGGAAAGACGTATTTACACCAAACAGAAGCAAGACCGTGTACGCAATATTGGGTTACCTCTTATAATATGGAAATATGTTAAGACATTTTCATTAGAATTACTAATAGGTATCTTTCTCGTGAAGATAATAAATAAACTGTTCGTAACTCAATTGTACATTGTTTTTAAAAATAGTACTAACGCTGTAGTCCAATGTAAATCTGGTTTTAAATAGCTCGTAGAAATGACAATCACATATAATCACGCATCTTGATTGCTCCGTGCGTTCGACAGCCAGACTATAGCCGTAGGGACTAGATATACGACAGAGCTGACCACCCTGTATGCACGTATTACAAGAATTGTTATGTATCACATATCAATTTACAGATGGTATAGTATGACTGTGACTGACAATTGTCTGGCAAAATAATTTATTGCAAGAGAAAGAATGTTATAGATTACGGGAAAAATGTTTAAAAAATTCTACGAAATATTAAAAATTGACCCTAAAAGCATGCTGATTATTATTTTATTGACTGCATACAATGTGTCCGTAATAGCTAGTCGTATCGCTTTTGTTTTAACTGAAAACTCGTGAAGGTGTAAAAACCTAAATGTGTATTGAGTACAACTATATCCAAGTATTTAAATTTAATTTAATTTGAGCTTATTCGTGTTACTAATAAGTCTTTTCTATTATTTTTAGTGTGTAAGTCGAATTGCCACTCTCTTCACAAAACAGGTTTATAAATAAACACACACTACTACTTTGGTCTACACTGGTGTATCTTACATAAACGACGATTTGTGTTAATTACCTGAAACAATAAAAAAATTAACGTTAATGGCATCCGCTGTATTCCGCTCGTATCATATATAAGAATTATAATTAATTTATTATTCAAATGAACTGTCTGCCAGGCGAACTTCCTTGAGCTTCAAATTAATTATTTAATATCACGTTACTAATTAAAGAACCAGACGTGACCTGAGAGAAGTGGCATGAAACAAAGAAAGGAAAATAACATCAATGTGCGCAAATTCAAGTTACTTTGTTGCTGATAAAAACTCGAGCTGAGATTTATTTGCGCAATTAAGAAAAATTAAACACGGGAAATGTTTCAGATTAAACCAACAAACCGATCGGATTTTTCTGGAATATTACAAAAGAACGTGTTTACATGCGCACATCCGCATTTTTAGAAGAGTTATGTAACTAGGACGGCTTTGATGTCCCAGTTTTAATGTCGTTTATTTTTATGAGGAATGAAAGGCTGAGGAGAAGAATCTTTGGAAATTTTATTTCACTTGTTACTAAAAATATCTGCAATATATGTATTGCAAGTTCTAACAACGTAAACAGTAAGAACTCGATGAAACAAAAGAAAACAAGAAGAAGCAGCGCTCTTGTCCTTATTTTATAATTGCTTTCGAACTAAATAAACAACCAAAGAAAAACAAGTTTTTCTGCGACCCGTATAATTTCAGCGACCATTCAGAGGCTGCACACACAGAGAAACGTTGTTTACGTTTCGCGAAACTGCATCATCATTTCTTCGTTAACGACGCATTTAAAGTTGAGATAATTTTCAAAAGACTCGGCCGACCTCTTCGACGAATCGCAGTAGATCACAGCGAGCGGCTTATGCAATTCAATGTTACATTATATGGAGACGTAACCTGTTTTCTATGAGCACATAAACACGGGTACGATTGCCTTTCCAGTTGCAGAATGGGCATATAAATGCTAATGCATTGCTTACTCGGAGAATATGAAGCGCATTTATATGGTTATCGATGGATAATGAATTCTACGACGTAAAAAGCATTTCTCGATTAGTTAATATTGAATTACATTAGACTTAATTCTATAGGGCTTTAAAGAATTATTGCAAAATTGGACAAAGTTGAAATTTATGAAATTATGGATATGTTTTCTTTGCTTACGTGTAAATAAAAAAATTCCTTGGCAATTGCATTCCCCAAGAGTTTACCATAATATCACAGAAAAGTGGATCAAAATAAGAAACTGGGAAGTGCTAGAGGAGGAAACTCTATGCGACTATAAGTACATCTTTTTTAAAGTCAGCAATCCGACGAAACGTCAGGAGACTGAGAGCTTCAAAAAACGACTTCTAAAAAATATAGAAAGCGTTAACAATATCCAGGATACAGCTGGATAAGAAATTTGAAGAATTAGTAAATAAAATGACGATGACAAGAAACAAAACTATGCAGAAGAAAATAACCGGCAAAAAAACAGTAATGGCTTTGTGACGGAACCATGACATTAATTAAGTTATTTTTAAGACGAAAGTCGGCCACTGTATCCAGCTTTGAAATAAGATTGACGAGGATGTATGAGGAATGGTTATAGGATAGTCACGAAGAAAATGTAAATGCTACTGGCAGCCATAGATACGTATAAGCGTGAAAAAGGAAATGATTGCAAGAAATTCCTGAAGTCAAGAGGAAACAATGAAGGAAACTGAAAAGGTGGTGATCGAGTTCTTTATGATGAGGGAATAGTGAAAACTGTTAACAAAATGAAAGTCAAAAAAGCTCCCAGCACTGGTATGATCCGACCGTAGTAGTGAAATTATATCAAACGTATGTATACATTCACATATAAAGAAGAATTTTGTATGTTTGCGGAAAAATTAAATAAATAGAATTTGTATTAAAAAGAAACCTACAATAAATGATATTTAAATAATAAAATTCAAAAGTATTTTCAAAATAAATAACTTCTGATTAAGGTTAGATTAAATAATGAATTAAGTAGGAAGATAGAATGGGTCAGGTAGGCAACCTGAATAGAGGGAAAGCCAGTCGAAGACAGATGCCGTAGGAGAGTAAAGGACATTTCTGAAATGAAAAACTAGAAATATATGTCTCTTGGCCACAATCAACAATCAACATGCCTTTTACACAATAAATTTAAACATTATCAGATAAGTATTAAAGAAGAGGTAAATATCTCGGTATTTCAAGACGATGATAGAAAGCTAGCTGACGAACAGATACATCGAAACAGCACGAGGAAACAGTTTTCAAGTTACCGGTGGGATCCCTCAGGACTCAGTATCGAGATCGACTCTGTGAAATTTGACATAGAAAGACCACTGACATCGAAAATATCGAGGGAGTAGAGATAGGCGCCTTTGCAAACGACCTGGCACTGTGGTTAAAGTGAGAAAGTCAGAAGATCCTTTAATAGGGGCGCAAATGAGATCATCAAGAATGAAAAGTGGGTAGAGATGCACAAGCTTTAACTGGCAGTTGAAAAACACGAAGCGAAAATGATCAAAATATCTGTAACTGTAAACTTTGGCAGCCATGTAGAGTAACTTTACATCGTTACAGTGTTGACGTTAATCATGCCAAAAATGGAGTCAAAGATTTGCCAAAGGAAAATAGCAATAAGGATAGCCAGGATGATATCAATGGAGATCAATATTTGTCATTGCCTCTTGTGTGATTCAGATCGACCTGCTGTCGCACGAATAGAAAAAACATTTCATGAGAGTGAGGAAGAGAAGAAAATAGCGCGGAGAAACACTCAAACATGGCAAGAGGGGTAGTAGGAATGGACCAAAATATTGATCTGAAATGTAAACAAATGGTGAATAGGCAACACGATTAACTAAGTACCAACGCAAGTGATTAGCAAACATTGTTCGGCAGAGATATAGTTCTAGGCGTCAGGTTGTTGAACAGTACTATGTATGTAGGTATTTACAAACGCGTAATTTTGTAGCAAAAAAATCATTAAGAAGTCTCTGTCTGAAACAGTTTAAACAATCGCTATCAATTAAGGCCACAAAAAGGAGATAATTATAACGGTGCCGTTAACCGAAGAGTACCCACATCGAAAGTGTAGTTTCAAGACGAGTTCCAACGACTTCGTCCAGTTTATTTTTACGTTTTCTTTGAACCGAAGAACAACGGTCTGAAATAAGTAATCGTTTCTTTTTTTTTTAATGAAACGCGGGAAGTATAAATCCGTTGTTGGGAGCGTGAAACCGAGACGAATTGAAAACTCCTTGCAACGAGAGCGTTTAAAATTGACCGTTGTTTTCCTGCGCTGTTTTGCTTTCACTTTAATATTATTCGAATTTTATAGTTTGTTTTGTTGAAAAAATCATAATGTAAAAAAATATATTATGGGACTTTAAGACATATGGCCAGAACTTTCTTTCGCGAAGCAGCATAAATAACCTAAGTAGTTAAGCTTTCTTGTCACACAATGTCTTCTATCTCTGATGATTGAAATTAAAAGAAAAAATTTAATTATGTGTCGATTCTACTCGTATCTGTAGCAACCATAAGATCTCCAAACCTCTAACTCAATTATTAAAATATAGAATTTTGAAGTACTGTGGAAGATATAATTTCTTCTAGGTCTCTAGGATTACTCGTAAGTCTCTGTGATATTATCTTCAACTTTTTAATAATTGACTTACATATACAGATCTTACGGTTGCTACAGATATGGACAGAATGATCGATTACTCTCTGCAGTGAACGAAAACCTTAAACTGATTAATAAGAAATAGTAATTTTGGTAGACAATGGTACAATTAGTAAATGTCTGCGTACACAAACATACTTACTTCTAACAATAAACAATAGGATATGAATCATACTGATAATAATTGTTTTGATTTGCATTTGCTCTACACAGTCTGTTTAATTTATCGCCGTCAAGAGCGACGTTCAATAATATCTAATTATGGAAGAGAGGTCAAGGCACACTTAATCCGTTCCAACGGACGTGAGAATCCACTGCGAATTGTTGCATCGACGTAATTAACTTGTGCTCCTTTCCGGCGATTAAATGGAACTAGAGGATTAATGGCGCATCCTTTTCGTCTTGCAACCAGGAGTATCTAATCATTTCATGCAGCTGCAGTTATAAAACGTATTGAAAGAAAGCACCGCAATTATCGACAGCTTCTAAAAACGCTTGTAATTAAATCCAAATTAGTCCTTAATTTAGCCAGAATTCACATCGTCAATCCGATGATACTCTTAAGCTCTGGTCATGCTAAAAAAATTATCGACCTTTATCTTGCAGATTTCGTAAGGAATGGTTGCTATTGTTTCCAACTGATACATTTCCACAACTTGATGTATCACAACTGCATTTTGATAGAACGAGTTCGTTCTCAACTGATAGATGAATAGCTAACGGGATTCGTCAAGATCAAAGACGCCCAAGTATTCTATGTAGATCACAAGAACCAATTTACCATAACAAAATGCTTTCGTATCCAGGGCCGGCATTTGAATGGGCCCGGTAAACTCGATTGGTGCGGTCCGTATTAAAAATTCTATGCATATCTCAAGGTTCTTCTCTTCTTCACATGGCCGTTGCACGAGAAAGGCGCAACCGATAAATAATAAATATTTTTATGGTCGGGGAACTGCATGTAAACGGAAGCAATTTGCGCTTATGCATTTTTCATATCGTGTAGCGGCGGAAATGTCAATAGGTATTAGAATGAAAAAGTGGTAACAAAATATTACGAGTTCACGTAATTTGTAAATAAAAATAAGTAATATAATGTAAAATTAAACGTTTTTAATGAGGCCTTCACAGTTGATTGATTCTGATTGGTAAATTGTTTCTTTCCTAAAGCAAGTCAGATATCTAGATAAATTATTTTTAATTTTGTTTAACTGTAGATTGTCTCACATGCGTATTAATATATTAATAATATCGAATATTGGTTAGTTTCGTATTCAAGAGACGATAGTAACTTATTGAATTCGAGGTAGTGCAGCAAATATATTGCTTTATCACCGTATAAAAAAATGTGTTGGTACATTTTTTTATTACAAAAAATCGTAATAGGCATTATCTGTAAAAGAAGGTGGTGCTTAGAAGTCTACCTTAAAGAAATGGCTGTTTAGTTCTTCTTTTTCTTTCTTAAATAAATTGGACAGATAAAACAAAAACAAAAATGCGCTTACAGTAACATAGATGGAATTGAACAAAACTAACATGAAGATCCCAGAGGCAATTGCTGTTATTTTATCCACTTTGGAAGCACTAGATATAACATCATAATTAAAAAAAATGTAAAGTACTATCAGACTCATTGCAACTTTTAGTTGTAAAATCCCAGTCTCAACGAAATAAGAGTGATATTAGAACAAACTACAAATTAAATTACGAGAGCGTACTTTTATGTTAACTCCTAGCTATGAAAAAAAAAATACATTAACAACCCTTCATTTTTCTATATAACTCCCTTCAACAGTTATTTTCCAATTGTGTCTTCTTTGTTCCGAATTGTCCAATTTCCCACATCTTCAGAAAAATTCTTTCGCTAACTCTGCAAAATATTGTTCAACAGCTTCTTTAAGTGCTTTATGATTTTGAATAAAAAGGAATCTGATGGAACTAGCTCAGGTTTGTAAGGTGGGTGCCTTAAGTGTTAAACACAGTCATTGATTATCTACTGGACTTCGTTTGCCTTATGAATCCGACAATGGTCGTGCAGCAACAAATTTTTTGCGAATATATCTACATTTGAGGTTTAGTTGTTGAAGTTACGTTCGTTAGAACCCAAGTTACTAATTTTTTAAAGTGATATTACAAATAAAAAAATGGAATTAACTAGAGAGCACTTTCGAAGCCTGATTTATTATGATTTTAAAAAAGGTTTACAAGCACCTTCCTTGGCTACAATTTACCGATGGTATAAGAAATTTGAACGCGAAAGGAATTCTGTTCAACATCAAAAAGGAGCAGGACGTCCTCCCACAGATGTTACCGACAAAAACATTGCTGCTGTTAAAAAAAATTAATTGAAGAGGACAATAAAGCCACCTATGCAGTAAGAGAGCATCGACTCAAGATTGGATCCTCAGCTGTTAGAACAATCACACACGATCACCTGCATTAAAAAAAAGTAGTTAGTTATTTTGTGCCGTATCACCTGTCTGACTTCCAAAAAGCAGAGCGTGTAAGAATTTGCCATGAAATTTTAAATTTCTTAAATAATGGCGGACACCAAATTTTTTCCAAAATAGTGACAGATGACGAAACTTACATTCCCTTTTTCGACGTACCTAACCGCCAAGAGATTCGTGTATGGAAACTCCAACGATGACCAAGAAGTAGCGAGCTATGAAAACAGTTATGTTTGCGGTATTCTTCAGAAGTACGGGCCTAGTAAAGGCAGTTAAGCTAGATTGACAACAGACAATTACAGCTAAATGGTAGATTGAAAAATGTTTGCCTGAAGTGACAAACAAGCGAATTATGCTGCACCATGATAATGCATCGTCCCATACGGCAGCTTTAACTCTCCAGTTTTTGGCTGAAAAAACATAAAAAAATAAAACATCCACCGTATTCACCTGATTTAGCAATGTGCGACTTTTGGCTATTCTTTGGATTTAAAAGGAATTTGCGAGGTAGAAGATTTTCGTCAGAAGAAGAGATTGATGCCGTAGTTCACGCCTATTTTGAAGATATTCTGAAAGATGATGTTGGGAGCTTTTGAACAGTGAAAAGAAAGAAGGGTCAAATGTATCATTGCCGAAGGGAATTACTTCGAGCACGTTTAAAATAAGATCATAGAAAATATTAACCGTGTTTTTTATGCTCAGTAAATTAAGCTTGACCCTCGTACCGTCAAACGGGGTAATATGAAACCTAAGGGGTTAATTGAGATTGATATGGCCCACCTCTTGAGTAGAAGGTAAAGTGATCGGTATTTTTATTGTAGATTCCTTTACTTGAATTGTAGAGTGACAGTTCTTCAGTCATAAATGCGGATTTGCGCGAAAATTTCATAACGTAACAAACGTTTAAGTCGGATGACGTTCTAAGTCGTTTTTGAATGTGTGTCATAGTTATCGGTTTGAACTTTTAAGTGAAATACAGCATCACTTTTAGATGCTGTAAACATTATTCTTTTTAAATATTTAAACATATTTGAGAAAACAGAAGTGCCAAAAAGTTGAGGCTCTATAAATGATTTTTCGGTATTTCCAGGGGTAATTTGGAACAATGCCCAAGAATTATGTAAGAAAGCCTGGTGCTCGTATACGGCGCGATTATAATCTAGAAGATTTGGAAAGAGCAATAAGTGACTTTGTAACTGGTCGTAGAACTTTGTCCAATGCTGCCAAACATTATGGGGTACCAAAAACTACTGTGTATAGGAGGTACAAAGGACTAAATTCCGACAAATTAGGAAGGCCAACGGTATTGTTGAATTCTTGGCTTCCGGTTGGAACCGCGTGTCTCGGATTTCTCTACTGCCGACGTTTCGTTCTTCGTTGCAGAAGAACGAAACGTCGGCAGTAGAGAAATCCGAGACACGCGGTTCCAACCGGAAGCCAAGAATTCAACAATGGACGACGGCCGCGGAAGCCTTCAAGTTAAGCCAACGGTATTATCAACTCTTGAGAAAACTGCAATATGTAAAGCACTGGATACAGCAGCCTCCTTTGGCTATCCGTGCACTAGAGCAAAATTAAAAGAATTTATTGAACAATATTTAAATCGTAAAGGGGTTGTCACTATCTTTAAAGATAGTGACAGGAACCGATTGGATCAAAGACTTTTTGAAGCGAAATAGACAATTGTCTGAAAGATTCGTGGAAAATATCAAACGTTGCCATGCTGAAATTTCTACAGATGTTATAAACTCATACTTTGACGATCTGGAAGATACACTAAGAGATGTTCCTATTGAAAACATTGTCAACTATGACGAATCTAACCTGACAGATGATCCAGGCAAAGAAAAGGTATTTGCAATAAAAGGAAGCAAGCAAGCGCATCGAGTTTTGGATACTTCGAAAACTTCAACATCCGTGATGTTTGCTATTTCCGCCAGCGAAGATTTGTTGCGGCCACTTGCAGTCTACAAGGCTCTACACTGTTATCCCGAATGGATACAAAACGGTCCCGAGGGAGCTACCTACAACAGAAGTAAGAGCGGCTGGTTCGACGCTGATCTTTTTGAAGATTGGTTTCTAAAAATTGCCTATCCTTATCTTCGGAGAAAAGAAGAAGTTAAAGTTCTCATTGGCGATAATTTGGCAAGCCACATATCGCTAAGTATTGTAAAAAAGTGCGAGGAAGCCAATATTAGATTTGTATTTTTGCCTCCTAACACAACTCATCTAACACAGCCGTTAGAGGTCGCCTTTTTCCGACCTTTAAAGAACGCTTGGCGCAAAATATTATTGGAATGGAAGGAGAAAAATCGCGGAGTGCTGCCAAAAAGTCTCTTTTCACAACTTCTTAAGAAGACTTTTGATTCAATTGAATCCAAAGCTAAAGCTACTTGTCAAGTCGAATTTAAAGCTTGTGGGATTGTTGCTTTTGACCGCAATAAAGTTTTAAAACGCTTATTTGGACAGAAAGAAAATCCTACTGATGATGCTTTACTTGATAGTTTTCGAGTCATAATGTCAGACACTGTTAAAACAAATGAGAAACAGAATGCACCTAAAAAAACGAAAGAAAATAAACCTTCTTCCCGGGAAATCTGTAACCATAGCTGATTTTGAAAAAATTCAAAATCCACGCCAAAACTCAGAATCCAATCCAGTCGAGCACCCTGAGGAACAAAGCAAGACCTTCATGAAGAAAATGAAGTGGTAGAGTCAGAACAAGAGCCAGGAGATTCTTTTAGTGACAGTAATTTTGAAGATTTTTCCACCTTCTTACACAATAAAGGTGAAGTATATTCCGGCCAGTCACGAGTGGTCAAACAACCAGCCGAAAAAAGAGTTCCGGAAAATGCAAATTGTTTTTATTGTAGCCACATTAATCTACAACGAGCAAACAAAAAAGGAGACCAAAAAAAGCTACGTAGCAAAAGTTGTGGAAACATTAAACGACAACAAATTTAAAGTAAGTTGTCTACGGCAATATCGCGAAAAGAAAAACTCATTTATTTTTCCACTGGTGGAAAATATTGCGGAAATTCAGTTCCAACAAATAAAATTCCTTCTAACTCAACCAGTTATTTCTCGCGGAAGGCACACCTTCAACAATGATATATTTTAAGTTGTTCCTTTTTCAGTGTATGCTAGGCATTTCTGCACGTTTCTGATAATGTTTTTTTTTTTTATTAAAATATGTATAGTGTATTAAATAGCAAACGACTTTTTTTTAACCCTATCCCGCCTGTACTACATTATTTTTTTCTTAATTTCCCTATTTTTATTTTGAATAAAAATTGTTCTATATTATACCCGCACTGGCAAATATGAAAAAAATCAGTTCTGCTCGAGTTACTACGAGAAAATTGTCCGTGTTCCATAAATTCCCCTGAAAGGTAATATTCTTTTTTTGTTTCCAGTAGCGGGCGGCCAAAATAATATTTTTCTTTCACATTACTAGTTCTTCAATTCTTATTTATCCAATCCATATTTTTCATAAAAAACCAAAGGAAAAACAAAAAAGATACAAACAAATATTCAAAAATTTTGTTCCATATTACCCCGTTTGACGATATGTATTTATTTGCACTATACATATTTTTATGTTGCGAGAATCAAATTCATTACTACGTTACGTAAATGTACATTTTACGCATAAAAAATAGGAAATTAAGTTATAGTTGCGTGTATAAAACTAATTCAGCTAAAACCTAACCCACCCCTATCCTCAAGAGCAAGGCAAAATTTACGGCGGCGCTTTTTAAATCACATTGTAACATGAAACTTTACGTTCAATTCTACATAATTTAACACGTGACCTTTAAAAGACTTGCGTAACCACATTAAACGCTGCGTGTCGCAACGTTAATTTGTAGCGAGCAATTAATGCCTCATTACAAATACATCAGGTTTGTTAATAATGAAAACCGTCAACGTGACATGATCTAAACTGGAAATGAACTCGACACAACAACAATAACTCGTGAACTTCGTAGTCTAATTCGAACGATTGTTTTAAAACATTGTTTCAGCTGAGGTAATCCATGAATTATGTAACGGTTTCGGCCATTTGCGTTGCAAATTTCTCTTCCTCTCGTTTTTATAGAATTAGCTTTAATAGAGACAGAGAGTGAGACTTACAATTAGTTGCGTGCGTGAGATAAAGCGAAAACCGGAAGTAATCGTGGGAATTGACTTGGCATTGCTCTGTATATGAGGGTGCTATTATGGGGTGTTGCAGTGGCGTGCAATTTGTCTCGACCCCTCAGCGATTGATTTTGACATTGTGTGTGTCACCGACAGATAAACGTCTTCATCATCAATAAAAATCCACCTTTGATTTTAACGTTCGTTTTCCTTCCGTTCTGTTTCGCCGGTTGACGCACTTAATTGGCGTTCTGAATTGAAGGCGAAATCTTTTCTGCAAGTTGGCGACGAAGAATGGCTCAATGAAATTAGTCTTTTATAGGTGCACGTGGTGAATTAATTGCGTATTCTTTAGGCTATTACTTTCCTTCTATTTTTAATGCTCCGGCACTCTAAAGTGATTTTATAGTTTGCCAAAAATTTTCCCAGCATTTATAAATCTGTTTCACTTTCATTTTAACGCTTGTAACTACTTTTAAGGCTGATTGATCGATTGCCAAAGAATAGTTTCACTTTCATTGTTTTAAAATTATTTATATATTGTTACATCGTTGAACGTCAAGATCATTAGGTTTATTGGAAACAATTTTATTTTGTTCTTCAGTTTATTAACCGTTTTCACGTTCGTACTTACTTATATCTATTTATGTTAGTACGATAACTTATTGTTTTATCAAATTTATTTTGCAAGTCACTGAAACTTGAACGTCTGAGTAAATTACAACTCTGGTTCCAATTGATCTTTTCAAGAAAAATTATAGTTTGCAGAATTGACATCGAATTTAAATTCAAGATTCTCAGAAAATTAAGAGAGTTAGCCGATTAATCAAAGCACTCTCTCAGTTCCCTTAGTTTTGATATCATAATCAAATTATTTTGCTTATTTTTCACTTTTCTTAATGTGAAATTTCATACATAGTAGGATTTCTTCGTCGAGAAAAATTTGTTTTTGACCTCGACAGTGTCTCAATTAAGAACGAGGAAGAGATACTTTCCAAACTCGCTACATTTTTAAATACTCGTTTCTTTATTAATTTTTGAGTTTTTGTCAATTTATTTAAGACTTTTATTAAACTGGGCAATTTATTTAATTGTCTTAAGAATTTTTAATACTAAGTAACAATAAGTTTATATTCTTTTAGAGTGGGAAGTGTTCGTGAATATCTTCTTTTATTTTTACATTGGTTTCCCCTTGATATTATAATTTTGATAGAAAATGTTAAGTATTAGTTCATGGTTTATTGAACGTATTAATTGTTTTATAAAAAAGATTAATTTTTCCATGACAATTAATCAATCAATTTCAATAACTATTTCATTTTTATTAAAGTATAATTTAAATAACAGTCGTACTTTAATAGAGGATTTTAAACTGAAAGCAGATGCAAGCTAATCGGAATCATTATTCCAAGGACAACAACAGGAAAGACTTTAAGCAGCATAATTCACATAGATTCCTTCCAACATTTTTCTGGCTGCCTGACAGCAATCTTAAACTACCGATTTGCATAGTGTATGCTGTTTATATGAATATCAATAAGAGTTAGAGTATAATTATGCCACATTAAGCTTGAACAAATTAAAATAAGGCCTGAAATGACGGATTTATACATTATTCAGGGTTCACACATACGCGAACATTGTTTGTTAACACTGTTCTCGGACAATATTAGCAGTATTTTTTTTAAGTTTATCCTTTAAGACGCATTTATTTTCATAGGTCGATTTGAGTTGAACGATCAATGGATCGAAAGGAAATCGAATGGATATTGAATGTGTAAATCAGTTTTCAACGTGGTCGTTCGGCAACATCAATCAAAAGATCGATGTAGACACACTCTATGTATATTTGCCGAATGATTGTTATCGAATTTTATATATTTTTTTATAAATATTATTTTTATAAAAGTTTACTTTAGGTGTGTTAGAATTTTTGTATATTAATAAGCTCCAAAATTTAAAACACATTGTGGTGAAAAGAACAAATATTTCATAAAGCAAAACTCAAAATTGAATTTTTTCACAATCACGATGCTTTCTCTGTACTAATTGAACAGGGTTGCTATTAATTGTTCCGTAAAAAAGACGTGTATGAGAATAAATGTTATAGATTACCGAAAAATTAAATTAAATTAATTGAAATTTTACCCCAAAAGCATGCTGCGGCACTGCGTACGAAATACAACACAACGTTTTATAAAAGTAGCAGTAAATTGGAATGTTAAGTTTTATAATTATTATTTTATTGACAACATACAATATGACCTTGAAAGAATTTCGGTTTATTACATGTTTAACAAGCTAGGAACGAAAGTCTGAGTTACATATCTTGTACACCTATAATTAAATGATGTTTAAATTTCTGGGGATGTTTGAAAATCTCAGAAGCCCAGACAGTATTACCAGAAATTGATGTAGATAAAATTACTACTAGTCATAAAACGCGAAGATCATATTTCTAAGGAATTGCTTAAACATACCGAAAATGTGAAACGCTCTATTACACCTGCAATTTATGGCTGACATTTTTTTTATTTACTAACAAGCGAACCTACTTCATCATTCAGGCAAACTTACAGCTGATTGTAAAAACTTTTGCCGATGTTAAAATAGCGCCGAGACATAAAACATTAAAACTTTATTACCGATGAGAAGTTAGCAATAAAGTTCCAGCAACAAAATTATAAAATTTCAAATCGCTGTCCCCGCTAAAATAACGATCACAGATCAATAATATCTAATCCATTGCAAAGAGTATAATGTGTACTTTCTCCTTGCACCAAGAAATTGAAAAAATATTTGATAATAGTGACGTTCAGAACAATTGAATAATACAACGTTCAAACGCTCATATCTCATTAACTAGCATTTGCATAAACTTTTTCTTTACAGAATATGACAGTACAGATCGAAATCTTTCGTTCTAAGTCATCTCTGAGTTTTAGCCGGTCGATTTGAAGTAATTAGAAATTAATTAAAAGTCACCGTAATTGCAAAAAAAACAGTAGTAACTTTAAACGCTCATATCTCATTTACTAGCATTTGCATAAACTTTTTCTTTACAGAAGATGAATTATCGTCAAAGCTGAGATTGTTAAAAAAATTAATTCATCAACCCTGAGACACGTGCAAATTACCAGCGTATGTATAAGGGACAATATAGTTTTACCGAGTCTCGTTTGGATTTCTTGTGGCGTGTTCCAATATACGCAAATATTACGATCATAATTTAAAATTGTATTGTTGTTCTATTGTGGCCCCTTTCAATTAATATATGTACAATCAACTCTAGGTTCAAACGAAATACGAAATACAAAATTCTGAAGGCGAAATGTACATTTTCATAATCTGTAAAGAAAAAGTTTATGCAAATGCTAGTTAATGAGATATGAGCGTTTAAAGTTACTATTGTTTTTCTGCAATTAAGGTGACTTAATTAATTTCTAATTACTTCAAATCGACCGGCTAAAACTCAGAGATGACTTAAAACGAAAGATTTCGATCTGTACTGTCATCTTCTGTAAAGAAAAAGTTTATGCGAATGCTAGTTAATGAGATATGAGCGTTCAAAGTTACTACTGTTTTTTTTGCAATTACGGTGACTTTTAATTAATTTCTAATTACTTCAAATCGACCGGCTAAAACTCAGAGATGACTTAGAACGAAAGATTTCGATCTGTACTGTCATATTCTGTAAAGAAAACGTTTATGCAAATGCTAGTTAATGAGATATGAGCGTTTAAAGTTACCACTGTTTTTTTGCAATTACGGTGAGTTTTAATTAATTTCTAATTACTTCAAATCGACCGGCTAAAACTCAGAGATCACTCAAAACGAAAGATCTCGATGTGAACTTTCATATTCTGTAAAGAAAAAGTTTATGCAAATGCTGGTTAATGAGATATGAGCGTTTAAAGTTACTACTGTTTTTTTGCAATTAAGGTGACTTTTAATTAATTTCTAATTACTTCAAATCGACCGGCTAAAACTCAGAGATCACTTAAAACGAAAGATCTCGATGTGTACTTTCATATTCTGTAAAGAAAAAGTTTATGCAAATGCTGGTTAATGAGATATGAGCGTTTAAAGTTGCTATTGTTTTTTTTGCAATTAAGGTGACATTTAATTAATTTCTAATTACTTCAAATCGACCGGCTAAAACTCAGAGATCACTCAAAACGAAAGATCTCGATGTGAACTTTCATATTCTGTAAAGAAAAAGTTTATGCAAATGCTGGTTAACGAGATATGAGCATTTGAACTTTGTATTATTCAATTGCTCCGAACGTCACTTTTTAAATTAAATATTATTGATCTGTGATCGTTATTTTAGCGGCGACAGCGTTTTGAAATTTTATAATTTTGTTGCTGGAACTTTATTGCTAACTTCTCATCGGTAACTTTATTAGGTATAGCTGTAGAATACACAAGTATTAAACATCGTTAGTGTTATGTTTTTTGGTCATTACTCATAAAAATAATGCCTAAATGAATGAATATTACAGATTACAAAAAAATGTTTAAAAAATTCTATGGAATGATCAATAAAAAATTCAAAGTCAAAATTATTCAAAAGAATGCCATGGTCATACTAGGAACAATTTACAACCAGTGCGCTAAAAGCACAGAATAGAGTTGCAAACGAATCTTGAATTTTGTGAAACTTTTAATTGATTGTGTTAATAATTTGACGTCCATAATAACGAAAACGAAAATTATAATAAGTAACAAACCAAACAGATTACGAATGTGTTTACTGATTATATTGTAAATCCTGGTTGTCATCATTTGAAATAATTAGAAAGTTAACACTTTCTTTATTTTGATTAAATGCAAACGAAGGGTAATGCATAATCATATTATTATATGTTTATGACGGAGACCTTGCTTGTGGAAATAAACTTGATTTACAATACTATTTAAATTAAAATTTCAACAAAATACTAAGAATTCTTAACAGGGACTAATCATACATTGGTCACACATTAACTGGTCATACAACAGTAAAGATTTCGGTTTCGGTTTTCTTCGAAAGTAAAAATATAAGAGTGATACTAGAACAAGAAATAATAAACGAATGCAACTGGCAATAAAAGTTTCATTGGAGAGGTTAGTGTCATTACGATTAGCTATAAACAGAAATTAATTAAGTCTACTCCAAGATAAGGAATGTATTACGTAATACAAGCAACTATTAGAAGCAACATGGAACCTCTATACCTAATATGAGGGGCCTAGTTCCAAAGTGTACAATCTCCAGTATCGTTTTTAATTTCTCAGGAAACAGAAAAGACGTGTAATTTAAATAACTAACATTTTTTTCTTATTTTTTTTTAATTTTAACATATTTTTCTTGTTATTAAAAGATAATGTGTCAGTTTTTTACTTAAAGAAATTAGCGATTAAGAAGCTATTACCAAAAAGATGGAGCTGCACATGAAAGTAACAAATGGAGATTGCTCACTTTGGAATTAGGCCCCTCATATAATTTCTAAAATGCGTTGCTACCTTTTTAAGAAGATCTACGATTCATCACATCATTTAACTTGAAATTTAGCATTAGGTTTTGTAAAGTTAAAAATTCTGTACTTCATTAGATATTAAAGAATAATAACGAATATTTCAAATATCTATTAATTTCATTTTAACATATTCCACAAAAATCAATTAAATGAAGAGCTGAATATATTTACTGATTCAATATTAAATTAAAGAGACGCTGATCTATTTCGAGCAAATGGTTTCTTTGTAGCTTGTATCCACTATCTTCTGACCTTCCTACTGTAAAAATGATGCTAATTAACTACAAGTCTGAAGGCTATTTGTAGTTAAAAAAAAAACAATTTAACACTAATTAAAATGTCCGCCGATGCATTCATATTTAATTTTAGTATTTTTATTATGTAACAAAGTTGTAATATTAGGGATTACTGGCGCTAGACCGATCGTTAAAAATAGGCCGTGACCACATCAGTGTCAAATGTCATTAAGTTGAGTAATGCGTACTTTTTCCATATGTTAAAAATGCATTGTAGTTGTGTAAGTCGCCATAAATAACGCGTTGATAATTTGGCCGACGAATACGAACGGCGACATAAATGATATGAATAATTAGTGTGTCGTTGACTCATTTCCAACGCCGGCAGTAAGTACCCGGTTATCAAAATTGTCCAATTAGTTTTTCCAAAGAGTAAATTAAACGAAAGCAACAAAGAGAGAATATAAAATATAACTGACAAACATTATTTATTAAATTCAAAATTCAAGTCATACGTCAATTAATTTAGTAAAAATGATTATCAACGATGGATCCGTTTGTTGAGTTGCGAAAATGCTATTGATATCTTGTATCCGCCATCTTAAAGATGTCTTAGTGCAAGAAAAATTCAGTCTCATTGATTGATGCTGTTCTTTAACAACCTGAGGACATTGCTCTATCTTTTCTATATTTCGAGAATATTCCACTTTCTTCATTGTTTTAATAATAGTTCACCCGATTGAGATTTCTTCATAGAAAGACTGAATGGGAAATAATTGTAATATAATTTGTTTTTTAAAAATACATATGAGACTACTTACCGAATTTTTATTTTGATTAAATTTGTTAAATATGTCTAGGGGAAAATACAAATTTGCATATAATTCAGTTACCGGAAGACTAAAAGAATTCGAAATATTGTAAAAAATCGCTGACGTTACCAAATAGACAGTTCCCTTTTCCCCATTATCTTAAGCAAGTGCGAATACTCTCGAAACAAAATATAGTAATTACCTTATCTGACTTTTATTTATAACTCCCCATTATCATAAGCAGGTGCGAATACTCTCGAGGAAAATACAGGGTGTGTAAAACTTGAAACCTGTAATATATTACTACAAGTGGTAACGATTGAACTTTTATGTCCTTAACAAAAAGTTATTAATAAGAAGAGTACTTCCTAATTTGATAGTTTTGATTGATAAACTTCTTCAGGCCTGAGAGTTACAATTCTAAATGTTAGAAGGAGTTTAAATATGTATGAATTGGTTTGAAATGTAAATTTACTTGGTCGTTTAGACAAATGATATTTTGTTTTTATTTTAATTTATATATTTCGTAGGCTTCTAAAAGTATAAGTTTAAAATTTTTGTTTTGTTCATATAAAAGTTTTCTAATAAATTATTTTAAAAACGGACACTAAAATTGGCACTAACGTTCTACGTTTCGCTTCGTCAGATAGCGAAACGTCGAGCATTAGTGCTAATTTTAGTGTCCGTTTTTAAAATAATTTATTACAAAATTGCATCGGACAAGAATCAACTTTAATTATTAAAAGTTTTGTGTTATATTATTTAATGAATGTCCTGTTGTTTTGTACGTGTTTTCCTACATTTCATATTACTTTGTTTCTGATAAGTTCGCTTATACGTGCTTTTATATTTCAACCTGTTTCACCAGTGTAGGTATATGTGGCTGAATAGTTATTGCATTGTAATTGGCATACCTCATTTTTTATCTAATATGTTTCTTTTATCTTTGTTATTTTGTAATTGTGATAATAAATTTGTTTTTTTGTGCATTGATTGTGTATTTGGTAAGTGTTTTTTTGTATTATGCAGTATTTCAGTGTAAATTTTATCTGCAACATTTGAATTATATTTATTATTATAAGCTATTTATTTTATTAGATTTAATTAGTTTGTTAGTTAGTAACGGGTAAATTATTTATTCGATTTGTGTAATATTTAACATATTTAAATTAATAATTGACACAATTTCGTTAATTTATAATTTGGCACATAGCCAACTTCACACTGAACATTTTTGCCACAATTAATTTCACTTTTCACTTGATTCAGTTTTCTTCTTCTTCTGTCTAAAGAAGGTGTTTTCAAATTTAATAAATTATGGCGATAGCTGTAATAAGATTAATTAATTTTATTTATTTACAAACTGTATTTTTTAATGTGTCACTTTAAATTATAAGTTACATTTTATTTATAACATTAAAACAATTGAAACAAAAAATAATATAACTTTAACACATTTCTAAATAACATTTCTATACACTACATAATTATAGTTTAAATTTCTTCTAACATTTAAAATTGTAACTTGCAGATCTGAAGAAGATTGTAAATTGACATCGGTCGCTAAATTAAAATTAGGAAGTACTCTTGTTTTTGTTAAAGATAGATGAGTTCAATCGTTCCCATTTATACTGTTATATTACAGGTTTCAAGCTTTGCACAACTATCACACTTACCCTATATAGTATAACTAAATGAAAACTATCAAATTAGGAAGTACTCTTCTTATTATCAACTTTTTGTTAAGGACATATGAGTTCAATCGCTACCATTTATAATGATATGTTACAGGTTTCAGACTTTGTATAACTATCACAGTCACCCTGTATAATATTTTCCAAATCTTCGATGTTTGTAACTAACTATTACCTTGGATATGAAGTAATCGTTGATGATCCGATTGCGTGGTTATGAGTATTTTTCACTTAGCAAATTGCTCTTTTCTTTTATCTAAAATATTACACTCCCAAAATTACCAAAGAAAATTAATTGAAGGATATTTATACAGTATGATATGCATATTTAATAATATTCATAATTCTGTACAGTTTCAAAAGAATTCTAGGCACACTTTACTCAATCTTACAATTTGCAAATAAATATTTTATGAAAGTTTATTAAGAAAAGGAATTTACGGTAGTATTCTTACAACACAGCTCTTACGAGATATTTTAGGAGGGACACAATATAATACAATGTTCGCTGAATGAAGGGGATATCATTGAGTTCAAGAGAATTACTTTAAGGATGAATTAAGCAATTAAGGACTTCCATTTTTCACGTTCGGTTTTTAATTTTTTCCGAAATAATAAGAGTAATGTAATGGCACTTCGATTATTATCAAAATAATGTGAAATAGTACAAAATACGTTAAAATACCACATGCAGAGAATTATTCATTATGAAACATTATGACTCTATTTAATAATTAATGAAAGATTTCTGTTTAAATATCCGTCCTTTCGCCTGCTTCAAAAATTATATAATTTCGCATTTCCCATAATTATCATAAAAAGATGAACAAGATAATAAGACACGAATTTATATCGAATCATTTACTACAAGCATAAAATTAACTACGGATTTCAATTTTTAATAATATTTACCTTTTTTGCTTTCTTAAATTTTGATTATTACAAAAAAAGATGTAAGGCTCTGAATTTGAATTCAAAGAGCGTCCTGAAATGATACTACTACCAACGACTACTAACAAGCTTCCTCGTTCTTTACAACAGAGACGCCAGAGGCAACCTGTTTTCAGTGACAAAGAGGGGCCACCGGTGAACAAACCAAACAAAACCTCATGTGCATTTACTGTTTCAATTCAAATTAATTACGAATTCGCACAACCAACCATAAATCAATAGCAAGGCTATCCTACCTGTAGAATTTAAAAAAGATGAATCCGTATTAATCCGAAGCAAGTCCAAGAGCACAAAACCCAAGAACTATCTACCACCGTAACACGTGTTCAATTCGAGAAAGGTTTTTCGGAGGTATTCACGGTGTTCGCACAACCAACACTGAGACCAAGCAACCGGTTGCTTCACGACTGGAGCAGCTCTTCGATGACGGCATCGACGGACGGCCGCATGTCTGCTAGGTCAACAGTCCGGCGCAAAACATAAAACCTCGCCAGGTAACTTGCGCGTCCTCACCTAAGCCATTGTGTTGGGTAATGCGAGAATATATGGTTCACGCTCTGCTTAGTTCTTTCATTACGCCGCCTTCTGTTCGCTCGTAAACGAAGAAATTCTTATGGCGAAACAGTAAAAAAATTCGATCATTAGCTTCACAAGGAGAACAGTTCATAAGCCGAAGTAAAGTTGACTACATCCTTGTAGAAAGCTAATGATGAGTGATGATTTTATAAAATGTTAATGCATTGCTCTTTCTTTAATTAAACGACAGACAAATGATGTAAACCTTTTGAAACTCATAAAATATTTCACGTTGTATGATTGCCTTCGGTAATCCTTAATAAGTACTACGTACTTACTTAAGTATACCAATCGACAGACAGTTATTCCACCAAAGAAAAACGAAAAGAAGCGATATCCGAGTGTATGAAAAAAAATTAATCAAAAATTATACCCAAAACGACGATACGTCCCTGGTTAAGAAAGAGTAGCAAATGAACGAAATAAATGCATTCTTTGGTGGAATAACTGTCTGTCGAAAAGAAGCGATATCCGAGTGTATGAAAAAAATTAATCAAAAATTATACCCAAAACGACGATACGTCCCTGGTTAAGAAAGAGTAGCAAATGAACGAAATAAATACATATCGTATAAAAGTGTTTTATGGTTGTTACGGCGTTGGACGTGAAGTTGACCTTTAAACAGCTGAAATACGAACTCAGAAATAATTTACAAATACGTGTAAATCACCTGAAGTAAATTGAGCTGCGTTATTTCAAAATTCAACAAATCCGCTCTTGACAGTTTTTGAGTTAGACGTGGATTCAGGCAGTATTTGCTGGTTAATGTAAAATAACTAGTTTTTAATAAAAGTCCATAAAAACCTATTTTATAAGGCGCTAAAACCCATGTTTTTTTTTAAACTGAATGTGGAAAAATATTTTGTGTAACAAACCTTAACAAATCCCCTTCAGTGCATAATAGAATATCTTTCTAAATGTAACAAATCCATAGAACGAGCCCTAATAGAACATAGTGTTTCCTATAAAATGTAGTAATCTGAATTTGTTAACTTTTGAAATAACGCTCCTCAATTATTCAATAAAAATTATACAAAATAAAGATAACAGCGGCCCCACTTTGAACACTAGCTTTGACAGTTGATCAAATAAATCACTACAATACGAAAACAATTCAAATCTCTGTGTTAAGAATTCTTAATATTTTTCTTTAATTTTAATTTAAAATGTTTTATAAGCAAGCAACGTGCCCGTCATATACATTTCGGCATCTTTTTCATGGGCCGATATGACGCCCTTCCTTTGCATTTAACAAAAAATGATAAAGTTATAAAATCTCAGTCAATGACTTGCAGTTGTTTCGAGGAGTCAGTCAAAAAATAAACCGTTAACGGTAGCCTTCGAAGACGAAGCGTTACATCGCTCTTGTTTTCTCTGCTTGTTTTTAGATTAATCGCCTTAATGAGGAACATTCTGTTTAAGGCGACTACGTGAGAGTATGTTAAATGCAGTCGGTGCAAGCAGTGACTAAGAACTTGTCACTTTCGTAGAAGTGTTAAGCATAATCATAATACTATTTAAAATTGTTCGACCATCACAAAGTTTTGCAAAAAAAAAGATAATAATGCTTTTATATTCAGAGAAGCATGATATGAAATTACTTCTTGGAAAGGATATCATTCCACGTTTAATGACAGTTTTATTTTTAACTCGGCTTATCGAAATGGTATTGACTATAATTTTTGTTTCAACAAATTAAACGAGAAGGACATCAATTCTTCATAGATATTTTCCTTCTTTTAATCTTAGATACAGGAAAAAAAACCTAAGAAGTTCGTTATATATTTGTGTTATTGACGACAAAATTTTTAAAAGCGTAAATATACAATAAAATTGGTTTGGCAATCATCTAATGATAATAAACAAATGAAAGAACTTTTAAATAACTTAATTTAGTAATCGTAAAATAAGTGGGAAAATAAATAAAACCAATATTAAAGCTTCAGATTGAAAAACATCGACATAAAAATTATAGATGGAGATATTTTTAGGTAATTCAAGTGAAAGCTAAAATTGACAAATATAGTTTGATGAAAAACTGAAAAAAAAAGCTCAGCGTATTATAAATAGAGGAAAACTGCGGGTGTAATATAAGAAAATATGTGAATTTATAAAATAAGACAATAAAATTTAAGTTACAGAGAAAGCACAATATGAGAATAGAGAGGGAAATACCACTGTAGAAATTGTATCTTAAAAAAACAAGTTTTACAAATCATGATTAGTGCACATGCCTAGGTTTAGAAAACGAGCCGCAAGGACAAATGCTCTAAAATATCTCACGAAACGTGTATTTTATAATATTTTTCTATTTTGATTCTTAGATGTAAAAAAGTTTAAAAAATATTAAATTAAATAAAATATTTTGTAATTTAAATATAGGATAACGTGAAGTGGGGTAAGTTGCACAACTTTTCTAAAAGCAGCACTTTAAATGAATATATTTTGAATCTATAACAAAATACATAACACCTTTCTTACAAACATTATTTTACAATTATGTTTTTTTTTTAAATTTAGTAGAAAAACCTCCGTTTTTAATTTTATAATACACTAAGTGATTTTTAAATTTTTTTAACGATTTTTGGCATGAAATGTGGACGGCTTGTCTTAGCTTAAGTGATTATACTCCTTAATATTATTTTATAGTAAAGCTAAGACATGTCGTTTAAATTCCATGGCAAAAGTTAAAAATTTTTTAAAATCATTTCTTACAAAATATCTAAAAATTTACTAACTGGTCGGTAGTGCGCACTTCCCCTTAAAATGTATTGTATTATGCGGAAGGAATACATATTTTTAACACATCTACTTCGAGTGCTTATTATCGCATTTAAGTTTATCAGTTTTAGAATTATGTCCTTTGAAAGTAACACTGATGGATATATTGGTAATGTTTTCACAAAATAAAAATAAAATTTTGGATCCTTTAATGAGCTACTTTATGAAACTCAAATGAATGTCATAATGTAGTCGTTAGAGCACCCAAAATGGAAAATAGTATATTGTTCAACGAGTGACGAAAGTTACATTAAAAAAAAACTGATTTCGACGCGTTAAATACCATACCTTTTCCATGACCTCTCCTATGACATTATAAAAAAAAAATGCAAAAAATGTTGAATTTTGCATAGATTTGTTCATACCTCTGCTTCCATCTTTCTGGCACTATGTCCGCAGAGGTTTTCTCAGCTTGATTTAATATTTCTGGTGGAGTATTAGGAAGATCTAAATCACTTTCTGAATCAGAAATCATGATTAAACTACGAACAGCACAAACTGACGTGCTTTAATAACGACGCGATGCAGCGACAGCAAGCAACTAGACGAAATTGAAAATTAGTAGATAATTTTCGTCTCTAATGACGTTATGAGATTTTTTCTCACTAATGACTGAAATTAAATTTTCGCTGGAGTATCCGATGACAAAAAATGTCTTTTTATAAATGGTCGTAGAAAAAGATTTTAATTTAATTTGTAGCATTTCTGATTTTTCTAATTATTTCTACGCATTTTTTTCAACTATGTATACTCTGTTCACGCTCTTTTTGCATTCAGATTAGGCAGTGTTAGGGTGACATTTTTGTTGGTACCACAAAATAATATACTTGTCAGAAATTTGATTGACGTTTGTTTTTAATTTTGTGGTTACGTTTTTGAAAACGGCCACAGCCAATATTGCCAGTTCAATTGTGCTGTACAAAGTATTCCATGAAAACGAGAAATATCGTCTCGAACAAACGTTTAATGATTAATTATTTTTTTCATTGAAAAAGTTTGGGGTGAGGTGTGTTGTTTGCGTGTTCTTAGTCAACAATTGTGCCACAAAGCGAACAAGTGTTTCTTTATTAACAAATGTGACTCCAGATTTGATAATAAACAATAATGATAGAATGTTTGTGTTCTCATAGAATCTTGTGCACAGTGGTGTGGCTAAATAGATCTTGCTACTTGTGCAGCGGGTGGAGAGGTGTATCGGCTTGTGCAACCCGTGAGGATGGCTTGTTCAGTCAGGAGTATTTTTCGGACTTGTTCAGATCGAAGAAGTGTCATTCTCAGGCCCTGGATGGTCTTGCGGCCATTTTCGCCTCGCTGTCACAGAAGGGGCGAATACTCGAGGCCGGGATGAATTTCTGAAGTGGATTCGAGTTTGGTGCCGGCAATGATGTAGAGGTGCGCTGCAGGTGGCACAAAAGCATTATATGAAGGGGTATTTAAATAACAGGATCTTCTTGCTGTTGCCGATGTCTCAGAACCTTTTCCATGGCCATATTTATGAAAAATATCTTATAATTTTTCCCGAAAAGACCATAAACTAGATCTCATTTAAAATTCTGTCTACTTTCACTACCTCCTCCAATACGTACACCTCAGATTCTTCTGCTAACACTAGAATTCTGCAAATCTGCTTATATTTGTGCATATTCGTGGCTATTAGTGCTAAAAGGATCGTCGCAGACTATTTATAAGTTTTACAGATTTACATGCGTTTTCTACAAAATTAAATGTTCCCTATTCCCCTTCTATTGATTCCATAGAAGAATCTGATACATCATCAATTTCTGATTCTGAATCAGATTCTCCTAGTGTATTAATGAAAGGAGGAATATTTTCAAACGAAAATTTCCCATATGTTTCGTCCAGCTTCCGAAATTAATTTTTCAAAATGATTACAAAAATTTTGCCACATGTCGGGGGTACATTTTGAAAGAGATATAAATTTGCAGCCCTATATTTCGATCCTCGTTGCGAATTTATGTGCTTATTGTAAAAGCCTTTGCACAGCCCCCATGCAATCTCAATAGGATTGTATTGACAATGTTATGGAGGCAATTTAAGAACTTCATGACCGTACTCCTTCAAAATTACATCAGTCGCGTATCGTTTTGTTGTTCCGTCTATTTTAAAAGGCTTTCAATTAATTCCCATAATTGTTTTTTTTGTAATTTTACCCGCAATTTCGACATTGTGTTTAACTAACCACTCCTGCATTTGACTTTTTTACAGGAAAATGTGGGTGGTTTGTCCAACTACACCGAGTGATACGGTGCATTGTCCATCACCACCACACATTTTAGTTGTAACTTGCCTAGTGCAGAAATAAACTGATTAACCACCCAATTTTGAAAAAATTCTGCATTCATGTTTTTATGGTAGTCTCTGTCATTGTTCGTTGAGTCAAGTAACAAGTCACACCCTTCCAAAAAGCCAAGT
This sequence comes from Serrognathus titanus, assembly GCA_039766575.1. Taxonomy (NCBI): domain Eukaryota; kingdom Metazoa; phylum Arthropoda; class Insecta; order Coleoptera; family Lucanidae; genus Serrognathus; species Serrognathus titanus. The sequence continues at coordinate 29,437,046 of CM077912.1, read as the reverse complement.
TTTGTTCCCGCATGCAAAATTGTATAACGTTTCCTTTCACTTTTAATTTTGGCTAGGTTACTTTTCAAATTGTTTCGAATATCCATCGACGAACAGTAGACCCATTTTGGTAGATCCACGTTTCATCGAGGTACATGAATATTATATTTTCACTAAAATTTTGAAACTGTAAGAATTTGCGCAAAAAAGAAATTTTGGATGCGACGACGTGTTTTTCTTCACATAAAATTTTGCGTCCGTTAACAATTTTGTGTTTGTAACCCATAGATTTCATAATTTTGAATAAAGTTGTTCTTCTCTCTTTAAATTTCAAAGTATCGCGAGCGTAAGTAATTTGTCTAAGGTGAGATATCCATTTTTGAAATTGTATTGCCAAATTAGTCGTTGCAAATCTTTCCGAAACATGTAATATGTAAATACATCCGTCTTTTTACCTCTGCCAGATGAAGATGTTTTCAAATTGTCAGGCCCTGCTTTCAAAATTTTAGTTATTGTCCTTTGCGAAATCTAAAACATACATATACCTACATTAGAAAATGGGGCTCATTTAATTTATGTAAGCCTTACTCCATGTATATCTATCAACCTGTTTATAATTTCATCTTGTGTGAAATCTGGACGATCCTTTTTATAATTGTAGGCTTTTTTATGACTTGTTTGGTTTGCCCGCTTATAATTTTCGGCATTAAAAAATGTAATTAAATAATTAGTTATTTGTTTTAAGTGACTTTGATCATGGCATTATAGTTCAAGTTTATTTAAGTATTGGCTACATAGTCAATACAGCTGACGTGACAGGGTCATAATTTTTTTCACGTCAGATTTTGAGTACATGCACGTAACATAACGAAAAAAACATGGCCTATTAGAATGCAAAAAGATCGTGAATGGATATTAAATCGGAAGGTCATTTTGATAATATAACCACCAACCATAATATAACTTCGCCCTCATTTAAATTGGTAATAGGACTTACTCCCAGGAATTGAGTTTATTGCACTTGCAGGGTCACTTATCCTCATTAAGAACGGCATAATAGAACCTAACAAGATGCGGGCGTCTCTTCACATTCAGAGAACGCTAAACATCTCATCTACAACGTCTAATTAGGCAGAAGAGAATTAATACAATTTACACAAGCATTTTAATTTGCTGTTAAAGCAAGTCTTTCGCTTTCTCTCATGTAACGCCCTCATAAAACTATTTTTTTCTGAGCGGAGGAGTGATAATTAAATTTGGTTTTGTCCGTTAACAAAATTCGAAATTGGAGCAAGAACCGAAATAAACTTGGCAAACTCTTTGCGGAGATTGTGTCACGCAACAGGCGGTCATTTAGAAACGTGTGCGTTTTGGCTGTTTTATGTTAAGTTTCAGCAGCACAAGGTCTACACTTAACTTCAGAGAAAATTTAAAAAATCAGCCTATCAATGTCAAATCAACTAATGCTTAAAAAGCTTATTTTAAAAATTGTTTATTTGGTTACTAGTTTTCGTACATTTCTTTCTCGTGACGAGAAATATGATTTCGGAGATTATATGTGGTACCTAGAGTCCCTAGAGTGAGTATATGGTTAGATGTAAAAATTAAAAAAAATTTCATATATTTCAGAAGTTGCTCTCCTAAATGCAACCTTAGTACCTTATGGTACAAGGCTCACAGAATTGTCAAGTTATAGCACTTAAGGTGCGCAGGGTTGCGTATTCCTCGTAATTTTTGAAATATATCAAAACATGCAAAGGTATGAGAGAGTATTCGAAGTTATTTGAAACAAGAAGACAGAATAATGAAATACCACCAGGATTCATTCATATACCTAAAAGTTTGGTTCAATTTTTTCTTTGTTAAAACACTGAAAAACAATTTTTTAGAGACAATTCGGTATAAGTCTTTGAAATATATAACATTAATCGGAATATAGTGTAATAGAAATACAATTTATATTTCTTATAATGTTATCTCTCAGCAGCTGTGTCGATTTTAAAATTGCTTCCAGAAAGTGGACATAAGTCCTTAAAAATTAAACAGTTGTAATATCATTAAGATTATATCAAAGCTCATTCCCTCTGTTTCGTTTCCTACTACCTGGCTCCCTACCATCGTCTTCATCGACGTAACCGTAGATGACGTAATATTCTAGTAGTTTCTTGTATTTATTATTGCAGCTTACGAATCGTTAACCTTCAGGTGAACGTGAGCGCGCCTCCGCCACCGCTCCGGATTGCTTTTTGTAATTTTGCAAGATGTTTGTAATCACGATTGATTACCGTTTTTTTAATTAAATCATTTTCATGGCATAACAGAGCATAACAAATATATTTTAAAATTACAAATTGTCAGTTAAAACAACTAAAAAACAACAATGGTTACGCAAAAAACTGTAGAACTGAATAAGGAAGAATTAAGATTTAAGATTATAAATAACAATTTGTAATCGAAACATGACGGACATAAATAAATTGTAATGGAAAGTTTAGTCAATTAAGTTATAGTCAGAATGACGAGATGTTTTCAAGTTATAAATAAATAAATAAGAACAGGCTCGTTAAAGATATACTAACAAATAGCTAATATGTAATTTGAGAAAACATTGAGGTTTTTAGGAAAGAATTATAAAGCGTTTATTCTAAATTCATATTTGCGTACACACAATATTTTTAACAAAGATAATCATTACTAAATTAAAGTAACAAAAGCTGCTTCGTCTGTGTCACTCGAATCTTCTCGGTTGTAGGTGTAATAGGTTCGACTTCTTCTTGTAACTCTACAACGTATACTCGGCCACCATTTAGTGTAGATCTTCTGAGCAACCTCGACCGTATCTCCTATAAAAAATAAAAAAAAAAACATGCAGGACTGACCGGGTATAAACAACATTTATTATGAGTCATATATGATGCTGGAGATGACGATGCAACGAACAATTTAGGAATTACGTATACTCTTTCACTTGGAAATTTCATTGACCTTCTTACATACATTAACGTCCACTTCATGACTCACCTGTTAGCGCACGTTTTCAATTTTTACCTTCGTATCAGTGCTTTATAAAAAATAAAATTTGGAACAGATTATATAAAAATCTTAAAACAAGTTGTTTTGAACCGCGCCTATCTCTTTCGACTGATGAAATCGCTTATATTGCTTATCGTGTAAAGACCGTTCAGACTATGTAATTTGCTTTGTTTTGTAATTGTTGCTTTGATTGAAGATAGTTATAGCTAGTGGTACGTATCTCGTACGTTGGGAATAGCCCGTACCACCGTTCAGGATGTGTGAAACTGGTAAAAGGAGACTGATAGTTACGTTAGGCGAATAGGATCGGCAAGAAGAAAAGCAACAAATGGTGTCGATTGTTTTATTGTGCTCAACGCTTTAAGAGATCGATTGATCTTTATCTGAATTGTACTGACCAATTTCAATGATGAAGTTCTAGTGAAATTTATATATGTGGCATCGGTTTCGTACATTTAAAATTAAAAATATCAAAAATATTCATGTTCTAGACCCACTGCTCCAAAATATTGCCTCTTGCGTTCCGGTTTCAAGAATTACTTTTGTCTCATTATTTTCCCTTTAAAACAAGATTAACCACATCGGAGGATATCATTAAAACCCTGGTTTAAGGCAAATCGACAATTAATTGAGAAATGAAGAGTAACAAGAGTGACGGCATCCAGTCCAGGCACTGCATTTGAAAGTTCCGTTTGTCACGAATTTGGAAATAGAAACTGATTGGTAGTTGGTATAAGTTTTGAAAAAGAGTTGAAACAAAATGGGGAGCTAATTTGTGATACTATATTTTCTTGAACGTCGACGAAAAATATGCTTCAAGATATTAAAAGTCTTTTGTTATTCTATAACTTGATCGTTGTGTTATTCTAGAATCTAAACCGTATGATTTCTCCGTGCACGAATCACTGCCTGTAACCGTTGAGATGCCAAAATAATTAGATTTGTCACAAAATCTTGAGTTATTGCCTCAAATTCTTCTTCAAGAACCAATTTACTTTTGGAGAACCTCTGGACGATTATATATTCGTCTTTGGAGTTGATACCAAAGATGCTCGATTGAATTGAGATCCGAATTAGTCAATCGAGCGTTCGAATGACGACCTCATCATTGAGCTTAATAGCTTTAGCTTGTGGAGGCCTGCCACAGGGTCAGAATTATTACCAAGGCTTCAAATAGCACGATTGAAGTTTACACGACGCCATTCAAACTCACTAGGATACAGTTCTCTTCTCTAATGAGTCGCACTTTTGTCTACGGTAACCTACTGGTGGCGAAAAAGTGTGGAGAAGACCAAAAAGAGGCAACCTTTTCAACGTTGCTGGAATTTCCTCTGGGGCACTTACGGACTTTATTTTCGGGTAAATGGTCAACGAAGGTTGTATTAATATTTCGATCAGTGAGAAGTATTGTGATAGCTCCAGCTAAGGCGTACCGTGGTATGTGGAAGATATTCTTCAAGAAGCTGTGATACAAAATTTTGACTACAAGTTGACTGGATTGGAGTCATTTGTAGGCAATGTTGAAGTTTGAACAGCAGAAAGTGGTTAGGTTGAACTAAGTTGTTTCCTTTCGATTCGTTTGAGATGCGTTAAATTGATTTCCAATTGGATTGAGATTAGTTTGAATAATGATTAACAGTCAGCACAATGAACTAGTGATAGCGGCTTACTCTTGGGCTGGATCGGCTATGGATAAATTGCTATCGATTAATAGATCGATCTGGTTGATAAGCTCATAGTGTTGATTTGAATTGGGGATTGGCTTGTACAGGTATGTAATTAGATTATTATTGGCATTAGTTAGGAAGGGCATGAATCCCAAGTCTTTCTGAACGCAATAAGTGGATATATTCCAATGTATCATCGATTCTGGATCAATCTATTCGATAAATCATTTAGGGCAGGGTTTTACAATATTGACTTGAATTCCAGTTCATGTGAACGAATTTGCTACATGATCTCTGATCAGAAACACACTTTTTATCTAAATTCAATTTATACTCTGAGCTTAATTTCCCTCAATTAACCAATATTGAAAAACCATTAATATTAATAAGTGTTATTAATCCGTGCAACATTATTAGCATTTTCATATGATTGATTGCGAGGTGAAATGTATTCCACGTCACAATGGTAGACTTCTTCAAATCTATGGGTTGTTTATGTAAAAGGATGCTTCTGAAGCTGCATCTAAAACCTAGTTCTTATAGAACCAGATATTAATAAAGAGTACTGAGGCAAAGGAAAAAGCAAAGTTCTACCTAAAATGGAAAAGTATTACTTGAGATACAAAGCCGTAGAAAGATGACAATGGTTCTCTGCCTTTGGACTATTGGTTGTGCTAGTTTAAAGTGATGTAAAAGCCAAAAGAGTATTGTTTTGAATAAAAAGTTGACTAAGCATTATTTCAACCACAATCTATAAGGAGGTAATCGCTTTTTCTGTGACCTTGAGCCAACTGACTACAGGACAGATTAAAAACTCTGAAGAAAAATCATACTAATATTCCGTAGTAACGTTAACGAATGTATGTAAGATTGTTCTCAATGGAGATTTGAGGATGTAATATCAAAACGATCTAAAATAATTCATGCTTCTAGGTAAAAAAATCTATTTATTGGCCAAATATTCTTCATTTACTGCTTTGACTACGTTGTTACACCCTCATTAATAAAACTGTGCAACCTTGTCTAAAAAACTAATTTGGAAATTACGCGTTTCCAGTCGAGGGCGGGACGATGTCTGGGTTGGTCGCTTGATATACTGCAATAATTTGTTAATTACCTAATGACCTATTTTTGAGAGATGTTACAGGAAAGCGCATTGCAATTATTATGTTGTACGTAAATTACATTACTTACAATTCGAGCAAATGTGTTGTTTTTCTCGTTTTCCCACATGTTTTATTATATTCTACTGTAATTTATGAATTGAGTGAGGTCATGCATTATGCATAATAGGAAATGGCATTCCTTATATGACTGTTTTAAGTTGGCTTTTTTAAACTGTACTTGAAATTTCAGCAAAGGTTGTCACATTCTATAATTTTTAGTGTAGTTTTCTTTCTTAAATTGTTCTTACCTACGGCTTTTTCTGGAAACTCATTTCGAGCGAAAGTAAACGGTTCTTCAACTTGCTTAAAAATCAACAGCTTTGCGGCCGATTCGTTGAAGATCTTTTTCTCAACGAGAGACTCGTTCATCTTACTGAGGAATAAGGACCACCTCGGTTTAAAGTAGCTAGAAACTATGCCTACAATTTACAAGTCAATTTTTCATCTGAACTGAAAACCAAATATTTGTACCAATACCTGACCATTGTTTACTTGCATAATCCTTAATTTCTCCCTTGGGACCCCACAGTGTGATCTGATTTCTGGCGTTGTATTCGAACAAGAGCTTATCCTATAAATGAATACACAGTTGTCTAATTTTATTAATGTTAATTTCTAGTGAGTTTCTTGCAATCAATCGCATTTTCATTGTAAAACATGTAAACAAATGTAAATAGCTCCCATTTAGGATCCCTATTCCATATAAACAGAAATACATGGCAGAGACGGTCGATTCACTCACTTTTTAAATCATAGAAGAATTCATGAATTGAAATAAAGACAACTGCTTACAAATGAGAAGGTAACGTACGAATTTTTTTTTTAAAAAGAAGTTATATGGAATGATAAGACGGTTGAAAAGAATCATTAAATTTTGTAATCGTACTGGATGGAATATATTTTGATGCAAAAGGTACTAAGTTCATGTTGAAATGACAGATAAAGACTAGATTCATACTAGTAATTGTGCAAATAATTGTATTATTCTTCAAAGTCATGATTTAAGAATTTAAACGTCTAACAATCATAAGCATAGTTCGTCTTTCCTGCTTGGAAATGTTATTTATTTTAAAATCCAGATTTAAATTAAAAAAAAGTTTAGGATACTCGTAAAATCGCGAAGCTACTCTTCGTACTTTAAATTGCGATAGTAAACACGCCGAAAATAAACATGAGCCAAGATGCACATTATTTCAACACGAAATTTATGCGACTGTTCTGCCAACAAAACGACAAGGTTACAACATGATGTTAAGGCTGGCACACACAGTCCGTTTTCACTCCTTCTTACATGTGGTTTTACTTGAACGTTTTAAAATGAAATGCAATAGGAAGTCATTGACGATGTCCTAACTATTGTTTTCACATAATTCTATTTTTCGGTTTTTCAAATATTTCGAAAACAATTTAACTTTCATAGATTTTCTAAATTACAGAAACAACTAATTCGAAAATGTAAGAATTAAGTTTGTTTCTGAAAGTAACATGACAATAAAATTTGTAATATTTGTAACGTATCTATATATTAATATTTCGAAAATGTGCGCTTAAGTAAATCTTAATAAGCAGAGCGAGATGAAAGTTGATGTCAACACCTACCTACCTCTTCGTTAACAGAAGCATTCTTTGCAGAATTTAACCATCTCCCTAGAAGGAAGGCCTCGTTAGTGCCTAGTATTTCATCCAAGTCATCGAATAACGAGAGAAACTGTCTCGCAGAATTTCTGCAAATAGAAAAAGAAATCGAGTATTCAAAAAAGTTCTTTTCAGAAAATGACCGCCTTAAATTATTATGTTTGTAAGTTATAACCTATTTTTAAGTATTTCTGCAGTGCAAATATTTTTAACAAATCAAAAAATAGTAAATCAAAACAGAAGAACCGATCAAGAAGGCTAAATAACGTCAATATTTAAAAAAAAATTAATTTTTGTCTCGCGATTTCTTCATTTTAGACAAATGCATTTGGCGTTTTATGAAAGCTTATTTAAACACTGTTTCACGAGATTTTAGATATACTGGGTGTTCCATTTGAAAATTTTGAGAAAAATCATCTTTTGCAAAACTCAACATCCTGTACATATAAGAATTAATAGATCGAACCTGTTCTGAAATTTCTTTAGAAAAGATATTGTATTGACCACCTACAAGATTTCACGACGAATTTTTATATACCATAAACAGTAGACAAGACCATGGCACTTGATGCATCATTGGTATGGATCTCTTCAATAGATCCTCAGCTATTAATTATAAAGGAAAATATATAAAAGTTATCAACTATAGTCAGGTCTATATTAGTAAATTACTTTCACATGCACAGCATGTTCGATAAGTGAGATATCCACCAAGCTTATACTTTCTTAAATGGAAAGTATAAATTTTTTATTTTACATCTCGATAGATCTTTTAAAAGTAAGCATTTTTTTATTAAGCAACATAGCTCTAAATCAAAACATTCGTAATCTACAGCCATTCAATTGGATGATAATGCTGAAATGTACAAATATTTTAGTCATAATTAGTGGGCAAAAAAATATTTGTACTGTAATTATAAATATCTGGTAGAATAATCTCCAGGAGTAATAATAACTTGTCCATGTGCGTTTGCGCAAAAACAGTTAAAACTTAAAAGTTAAATTTTCTCAAAAAATCTAAATGAGGCGCTCTACATGTTTTGGCACATTTGATAGCTCGTTAAATTCTCTTTCTAACAAGTACAAAATGTATTGGTCTAAAGCTTATGGTTTTCAAGATTCCTGTACTCACAGTTACAACTTCTAATAAGAACCATAATTCATGAAAATAAACAAAAAGGGAAGGGCACACATAATTATCTATTAAATCTAAATGAAATAATAGCTTTTATAAGGAATCTGAAAACATAAAACATAAATATAAAATCAACTAATTGCTAAGTTACAAACAAAAGCCTTAAAAATATAATTTTAATTGGCTATTGAAGAAATCCATACCAATGATGCACACGGTGTGTACGAATAAAGCAATTTATTCCTTGCAGGAATTTTTAACGCTCTAGATTTCTAGAGTTCTTTAAATTCATTCATCAACCATACATCAATCCTCATATTCATATAGGCCATAGTTTCATCCTTATTTTTGCTTTCGTCACCATTTCCCTCCATGTTCTTCTGTCGTCTATTATCTTCCTCCAGCTCTTTATTCCCATTTTTATGATATTCTTCACTTTATCTTTTTCCCCTAGGTCTACACTCCATCGGTTTTCGCCAGGTCATTGCTTTTGCTGAGGTACTTGCATCAGCGCGGTATATGTGCCCAAACCATCCTAACCTTTATCCGTTGATCTATCTAACAATATCGTCACCACCCACTTCTTCAGAATTTCATGGTTCATCAGGCTCCTATATTCCCCCTCTGTCGTTTTCTTGGGTCCGACTATGGTTCTTAATACATTTCCTTCAAATAAGTACTCTTAACATTTCCTCATTTGCGTTAAAACTAGTTATTGTTTTTGCAACGTATATTACCACTAACCTTATTGTAGCTTTATAAACTCTTAGCCTTGCCCTTTTATTTAGTCTTAGATCTTTTAATATATTTTTGCTTGCGTAAATCGCTTTGTGGCCAGTTTGTACGACCCCTAACAACTTAATGTTTGGACGGCCAGAGCGGTTTCGTTATGTAATTATCAAAATATTCATGGATTTGTTAGATTTGTTTTTGTAATAAATTAAAAAAACTATATGTATTTTTACACATTTATTACATATTTTGAACAATTTTTCGCCTCAACTTCCACTAGAACAAGACATAAATATCATTTTTATCAGAAACTATTGACAACTAAATGTTTGGACGCAGTAAGTATTATTGCATTTTAACTGAGTCAGCTTTGGAAACAGTAGAATATGAGTTGCCAAATAATGTCAGTAGTGCATATGATTGAACGCAAAAGGCATTAAATGTTTATAAACATGGCTAAAGAGAACATAGAGAACTCCGTAAAAGAATACTGCAGCATTATTTACGTGGTCAAAGTATGAAAAAAATAAGTCACATAACGAATATACCCAAATCTAGTGTGACATATATCATAAAAACATTTCGAGAGACGGGAAGTACCAAAAATCGTGGAAAGAGCAATGGTAGTCCAAAACTTATGTCAGACAGGACAAGTCTTTTTAACACTTGCAAGGCGCAGAGACGAGTGACAGTAAGACATATTATCGCAGAACTGTACGCAGTAACCGGCGTAAAGGTATCCAGAGAGTGTTGCCGACAGTAGATACACATTGGCTTGAAATTTTACAAGGTAAATACTTATTTAAAAGAGTTGTCTTGGGTCTGAATCGCTTCTAAACTTAACAATTTATATAGGCAAAGGAGAAACTTCTGTTAACTGCAACCCAAAAATGCCAACGACTGATCTGGGCCAAATCTGGACTGTCACCGACTGGTCCAAAATTGTATATAGTGATGAAGCAAGGTTTGATGTGAGAGACCTAAGGAAAAGAATAATCAGAACAAAATCGGAGGCGTTTCACAAAGATTGCCTAAAACGAACTGTCAAGTTCCCAAAAGGAGTATTGGTGAGGGGTTGTGAGTCGGTAAAGGGTGTGGGTAAAATGCAGTTCGTAGATGGGATTATAAATGCTGCGAAATACCAAGAGATACTGCAAAATAACTTGATACCAGTTATGGATGCGTTGCGTTGCGTTGCGTATCCGAACACAAATTTTATCTTTCAGCAGGACGGGGCATCTTATCACACAGCGAAAACGACTAAGATCTGGTTTGGGGAACACAACATCTTCGTGTTTTCGTGGCCTTCCAATAGTCCAGATTTAAATATAATCGAAAACGTGTGACATGAAATGAAAAAACAATTGAGGAATAATCCTCAAAGAACTTTGCCTGCTCTGAAGGAGAAAATCTTGCAAATCTGGGCGAATATTCCAGTAGAATATTTCCAAAAATTGGTGGCTTCAATTCCAGATAGAATTAAGACCGTGATAAAAGCAAAAGGAGATGTGACATATTAGATAGTAATAGTCCAAACATTTAGTTGTCAATAGTGTCTGATAAATATGATATTTATGTCTTGTTCTAGCGGAAGTTGAGACGAAAATTTGTTCAAAATATGTAATAAACGTTTGAAAATACATGTGATTTCTTAATTTATTACAAAAATAAATCTAACAGATCCATAGATAATTTGATAATTCAATAACGAAACAATTCTGGCCGTCCAAACATTCAGTTGTTAGGGCTCGTATATATTTGCTTCATATAACTTTGATTTTGTCTAGATACACTCTTAGGCATGTAAAACTCGCGTCATCTTCAAATTTCTAGGTTCCTATTTCTGTGTTCTTTCCCATCTTTTCTATTCTGCTGCACTTTTATATTATATTTTTCTCTCATTTATATTTCCATATCCCTCTTACTTCTCGCAATGATGTGATATATTGCTTTCTGCTTTATTGTACCTCCAACATCTACTGCTCTTGTGATTCCTTCCAAAACTATATTAAACAAAGTTCCTAAAAAGCATCCCTTTATTTACTCCTTTTTTAATTTCCAAGGCGTCTATTATTTTGTTTTGGGTATTAATCATTGTTTCTAATTTTTCCAGCGTCATTTTAACCAGGCATATTAGCTTAACTGGTATTTTTATTTAGGCAATGTCTCTTAACATTTTTTTCGACTAATGCTTGCTTAAAGTCTATGAATAATAATATATGAATTTCAATGTTGTACTCATAACATTTTACTACTATCTATTATAATGTGTATATGGCATCCATGTAGACTTCCCTTTCCTGAATTCATATTGATAGTTTCCAATCTTAAAACTTGCAATATTTGTCAACTGGTGTTTGACAGTGTTTTATAAGCTGCATTTAAGAACATAATACCACGGCAATTTCGATAAACCTAATGTGATCAAAGTAAAATCCAGAATGGGGCTCTGAGGAACAACATACAATTTCAATAACAATAGTATATTACATATCGAGGTGGAAAGTGTTTCATATCTGCCGAGAGATTAGGAAGTTTATCTCGAGACAGAAATGAAACTTTCCACCGAAGTTTGTATACTATTTTATTTTCAATCATTATTATTCAACCTAATAATAACAAATATTATTACCAGAAAAGAACACAGCCTCAAATTACTTATATAACTAGAAGGCGTTTGCGTTGCCATGACGGGAAACATAACAAATAATTTATTTCTAAGCAAAAAATGGCGTCGTTTTTCGCGAATTGTGAAAATCCAGGGAAAATGTTGGATAATGATTGTGAAAATGAGTTTACGTGCACCCCACCTGAGTTACGGGAGACCGCAGAAAGAGCAGAAGAATGTTTGTTGCCCCAAAAAAGTAAGGCAAGGTACGAAACAGCTTACAATGTTTTCAAGGGCTGGTGAGCTCGAGTAATTTATTTTTCGCTTCAACGTCATCAGCACATCAGAAAATATCGTTTTTTCGCCAACAAGTCAACAGGGATTGTATTTTTCAGTTTCAACGTATAATAATTCACATGCAACAATAATTTTAATAAATAGTTCGATAAAAATTAACACCTTTTTTCCAAGCAATAAAATGAGAAGGAAGTTCAATGTTGGTTTTTTACTTTCCACTCCAGGGCGGAAAGTGGTTACTTTCCACCCAGGTAGAAAGTAACAGTTAGTAATCGTCAATTTTCGAACTGACAAAGACGTCAGAAATAATGTCATAACATATATGGTTGAAAATAAAATAGTTTAAAATAATCTAATGTAAAGTGCCTAGAAACAGAATAAACACATCATGATTTAGTTGTAAAAAAATGACGACTGCGTCCAAACTTACTAAAAAGGAATATCATGACACCAACCAAATAGATAATAATACTAAAACATAGAATGCCCATTGACTTGAAAGTGTTAAGTGTTTCGTGTCCGTAGTAAAAAAAAGAAACAAACGACAGCTTAACCAGGAAATGATTTACACACTTATTCCGCAACTCGTAACGATATCGTTCAACAGCGTCAATCTTTAAGTGACATATTTCGACCAATTGATTAAAATAACTTTCACTCTATTTTCATAGGAACAATTGCCTCCATAACTGTTATCAAGGTGTAGATTCCACCATGTGATTTATGCCTTAGTTTAGTGTGTTGTAAGATCGTTTATTGTCTTCTTCAAACCGAGGGCTGTAACTACGGGAGAACTTGATTCTTCATCAACTTAACTTGGGCGGTTATATTGCCTCTTATGAATAGGTACTGGCAATAACCTACTCCCACAAGCAATAGTACTATAACACGCACATATCGTGCTACCGAGAATTGAATATCTCGTCATTCTCCAGGTCTTCGTCAAATTCTCATACGGCCATCATGCGTCCACTAACAGAACCGAAATTCATCATTAAACACTATCTTATACCACTTGAGGTTCCAGAACTATCTAAACCATTTGAAAAGATATAGGACGACCTTTAACTGCAAAACGATGATTTAATTGACTTGGTACTCGTAAAATGATCCTTTAGAGCCATTATTCGAAAAGACAGTTCTGAGCCACATTTATTCGTCTTCGGTCTCCTGTTTCTCTTCCTGGCCATCCTTAATCCATGCTTGGTAACATCTCACCCTCTTGTCATATAATCCAACAATTTGACTTCTTTCAGTCACTCAGCTGGTGGAAACTTCTACGTTGTCGTACTCTGGGCGTGACCATAAACGCAATTCAGTTGAAACTGAAGAACAATTGTTGAAATTGTCGAAAGTAAGCAACAAAAAGAAAAGAAAACTATTTTGAAGAATTTTCTTAAAAACTGTAAAACGTGCCAATTGTAAATTTTAATCAATTTATGGGACGAGTCTATTTTTAGAATTGTGACACCATCTACCTTTTCGATTATTCGACAATTTTCGAATCATATACTAGATGTAGTAGTAGTAGATTTTATGAGAATGTTCCGGAATAGAAGGAATTATATATGTTACATAAACAGAATCAGGCGCCAGATTTTAAGCAATTACCAGTTGTGTTTGTTATGTTCAGCAACTGTGGATAATTAAAATCTTTTCATGTAATCGACGATAATTTTCTGTGAATGCCGAATTCCTAACTTTAGATATTGAAATTTAATTTAAAAATTCCACTCCTTCTTAGTATTGCAATTTTCATGTTACCGAGTATATTAAGGAAGCTGTACTTCGAAAGGTAGAAGGTTTTAAAAGTTATCCGGAAATTATATGACAAATTTAAATTACCAATAACAAAACAAAACTGTTTACAAGTTGATAACTATAATAATGCTACAAGAATTTACTTACTGGAAACTCTGCAAATATTTATTCCTAAATGAGTAGATGAGAGCATTATAAATTTCGTCAGCAATGTGCTGTAAAACTTGTCTGGTCAAATCAACCAAATCATGCCGATAGCACATTTGGTCACCCAAAGACTCCGACGCTTGTAGAAAATGATTCCATGCATCATACACGTCACACATGTTGTACCAGTACTGGAATACAATAAAAATTTCTGTTTTCTGTCTGACATTTCTAATGTAAAGCTAACTGACCCATGGGTTTAAGCTCAAGTTCGGTGATCTGTTGACGGTATACTTTCCCCGAATGCGTTCCAGGCCATTGAAATTGTAAACTGTAGTCTGTAAATACAATATTTTTATAGAAATATTTAACTTGTGAATGTCGATTATTACAGCAAGAATTTTCCAAGCGGCTTCCGCATTTGCTTCTGATTGCCCATATCTTCTGCGCGCGTAATTAGGGAACCATTCCGTTAGATTCGATGGTTTGTCCTTCCAGCTCGCCTCTGTCATTAAATCGTAGATGATATAGTTTTGATTGATGCCTTCTGCTGTAATTCCCGTACCAATCATTGTGCTGCCGCTTTCTTTTCTTGATAAAATGGGATTCTGAAACGACAATTAATAGATGCAAGAAGGTCGGATAAGACCTACGAAGAAAGTCAAAATCATTAACCTGATTGACAATATCAGCAGATCCGTACATCCCTAAAGTTCCACCAAAATTATGTAGCATACACCAAATGTAGGGTTGACCAAAGTATGATTGGAATCTGTCGTATTGTGGAAATTGCTCGGATTGAAGGTCCAGTACAATCATTTTGCCCTAAAATCAAACTCTGATGTAAACCATCATATGTCAAGATGAAACTTGGTTGAATTTGTTATTAAGATGAAGGTCATTGAATATTCTCCAGGAAACCAGAAGAGACTTCATTTTAGACTTGTATTTAAATTTAGATTATCTCAATTTATTCATCACCTATATATGATGCTTTATATAATTAATATTTTGGGTGTTCTTATTTTAAAGAAAACTTGAAATCACAACTTGAAAATTGTTTAAAAATATTTATTGTCATACTCATAAGTGACACAGATGCATCTGAGTTCATCCTAGTTTAGTACTCTGTTGTAAAAATTGTCTTTTCTTTTATTATTACTTATTTATTTTTGGAAACAAATTGGAATAATAAAAATACCTAAATCGAATAACTTAGCATACCAATGGAATACTTCTGACGAAAATTCGAACCTCCTCTTCCTTCCAATAATCAGCCTCACTGTAAAATGCCCATCCTTGTAACAACCTAAGAACAGATCATTTATAAAATCAAGACTTACTTTTGGCACGGACGTCAGTAAAGCTTTAGCTCGATCCGTTGTCCAGTAAAATAGCTCGTGCACAAACAGCCAGCCTTGCATGATCCTAGACCACTCAGAAAATAAAAAACATTCAAAGCTTTTTTCGAAAGAACTCACCAAATCGCATCCTCGTCGACGTCGGTCATAGCAGAATATGTCGATTTTCCTATTTGATTTAGGTAAGTAAGATTTTTCGTGAAAGGTACCATTTCATTGAAAGTATCACAGTTGTAGACATGATCAGTTTCAAATGCCGAAATTAACTATGAATTACCTTCAATTAGACACATTTACTATTTAAAACAAATCAACACACCTCTTGCAAGAATAGATTCCCAATAGTCTTAAACAGCGGATCCGTAGGGTCCAATAAATACGGACAGCAATAAGTATCGTTAAAGTTATTCCAAGTACCAATAACTTGCATGTTGGCGTTCGGGAATAATCTGCAATGGAACCTTTTGTTAGGCTATTCCAGTCATTATTTATTTGTGCAAACCTTCTAAATGCTCTAGGTACGTGTCCAGCAAACGCGGGCAAAACGGGTATCATACCAAAGGATCTCATTCGCTTCAAGATTAAGTTTTGTAAAGCCAAGGATCTTTGATGCCAAGAATTCGATAAGGGACCTCCCCAACCTCTTATATTTCCCATTCTACTCCTAAAAATAAAAGTCAGAAACGTAAACATAAAATGTTTGAAGGTTTTACCAAGAAAGGAAAGCAGGGCCGGCAAAATGTTCGTCTATTTCTGCCTGTGTCATTCCTAATTTTGAGTATACCATCGTCCAAATCGCTTCTTGGCCCATGGAAGCCAAAACGAGATTGAAAGAATTCAACGCCATCCAATCTAGGTGCTTTTCCCATTGAGGCCAGTTCCACCACACGAAACTATAGCTCGTCGTGCAAACGTTTTGATAATAACGAAATCTGTAACAAACTTGGTAGTTGCTGCAAATAAAAGAGAAATGATTGACTTACCGATCATGTGATGTTACAGTAAGATTCACGCTTGGTAATCTATCTGGTAGATTCAGTTGGGAAGCTTCCCAAGAAATATGGGAGAAACAGTAATTTTTAAGATAATAATTAAAGCCCGTGGCTGCGGCAACTCCAGTGCTCCCCGTTATTTCAACTGTGCCGTTTGCTAATTTAAGCAACTGTAATTTGATAAATTCGGTAAGAAAATAATAATATTTCTAAATATGTTAAAAGTAAATCATCATATTATTTATTAACAATATTTTGAAAAGCGAGTTTCGAAATGGCGATCTGAGGATGCAAATTTACGAATTTTGTGAGTTTTGAAAAGCATTCAAGCTCTAATATGATTCCTTGAAACTTTCTTTGCTTCTTATTTTATAACAGTAGTAACTTTGTTGAAAGAGAAAAATACTAACATGGCGTTTATTTTCCATGTAATGAATTGGTTTAAATAATGTACCCCAATCAAAAGCTTATTATTATTTTAAAAGTGATTGTTGTTTAAAGAAGTGGATTGAAAACTTTTGGTAAGAAGAAGAACTGTGTATAGATTGGTATAATGAATTTAAGTTAAAAACAGTTTACGAGTTCCAAGAAAAATGGTCAACCTTTGCGGTCTGTTACCTTAGGAATCGAAATGATTGCAATTAAAAAGATCTTGCATCATCACCTTAAGATCAGAAAAATTTGCTGTCATTGTATTCCCAACAATTGAACATAAGCAAAATCTCATCGAATGATGTCAGGAAATTCTCAGAGAATATGACGATGGTAGATCTAACGAAATTAATGAGCTCAATAGGAGTTTCCAACCGATCTCAAACCAATAAAAGTTAAGCCGTTTTGAAATATTAGGGAAAAAATGATCTCGTGTTTTTCTTTTCGGAAAAAGGAGCTGCCTCGCCATCTGGTTGAACTCAGCTCATAAAAAAGGCCAAAATCTGAGAGTATCGCAACTTATCTCATAGAGTTGGGTACCCTTAGATGTCTAAGGAAAAAAAAATTGTTGTTTCTTACCCGAAACGTATCTTTTCCTGCCGGTGCTATCTCCTTGTTAATGGTCACTGCAAATACGTCCGTACGAGTGGGAATTAGTCGTTTTATCATATCCAAAACTGCTCTTGCTTGTACTTCATCGCTTGCTTGCGGTTTCAAATGACCCAATGTTGATTGGAAATCTTCAAGAATGAATAGATTTATTTACTTTTTGTACTCAAATAATTAAGCAACAAAAAATTATAGAAAAACAGAATAAAGTGAATTTATTTAAAAATACACTAACGCAAACTTAAATAAAAAAGTATGTGTATGTAGGATATTTAATGTCAAGACTATTCTTCAATAAATACAACTATCGATACCTAAAAGTGTGTTTATGCAACAAATTTGATAAAAATTTAATGTATACTTTACTTACCATCACCGCTGATTTCGCAAACGATATGTTGCAGCAATAAATAAACAAAAATTTTCTCTTTAGCTACTGGCATTTCGAACAGTAAATTGTGTACTATTTATCAGTAAGTAATGCTATTCAAGTTATTTATAAAAGATATCACCATCCCCACTCTTTGCGATGTACACTAACCAGTGGTTGTATAATGTTTCATTTCAAAATTTCTAAAAAATAATAAAATTTGCTATTTTTAAATTTGGATAAAACGTCTCCTTTATTTGTTAACAAAACGAAACAAAAATTAATTACATTTTGTACAGCTTGCAGTAAATTTTGTTACGATTCGTTGTTACGACACTTGTGATTTTTAAATAAGCACTGAAGTGTAGTTATTCACTTAACAGAATTATCTCAGGCATTGTTGTTGTTAAACGCCAGTAGCGACAGTAGCCTGTAAATATAAAACAGTACAGTAGCCTGTAAATATAAAACAAAATGTGTCGAAGAAAGGAATCGAACATGAGTATAATAATATTAAAAATATATATTTTTTTGTTTAAATACAACTTAAATGAAACGAAATGCATGCCAAATTTAAAAAAGTAATAAAAATATAACATCCTAAGTAATTAACAAAAGTAAATCAAAGCAGTGGCGTACCTAGAAATATCGGGCTCTTCCGCAAGCAAGGTCGGAAGGCCCCCCTCCTTTGTCGTTGATTATAATTAAACAAAACAAAAAATTTAACTTTTGCACGTTGGTACATTTAAAGTGAACAGCAGAAAACATAATACACTCTACATTAACACTTAATAAAAGAAGTAAGAGATAACGCAGATCACAATACAGTAAAATTTCGATATAACAGGCTAATTGGCGGAAAGGAGTTTTCGATTAAGCTGAAAATCATAAATCATATACAGGGTTTTAAAAAATATGTTACCTACTTATAGATCTCACTAATATAAATACAAAAGTCTTAATAAACATAAATCAACCGTTCCAGAGATACAACGGATTCTGTAAAAAATACATTTTGCTTGTTAAACCTTCAGCAACTTTTCAATTTAAACTAATAGTGGTTCATTATAGTACTGCAACTGAATATTGAATGTAATTGATGAAATATTTGAAGCTTCATTGTAAAGCTTCAGTACTTATACTTCTTAAAAGAGTAAAGCTTTCGAGCGTATTAATCACCAATTACTCTGTGCTTAAGTGTAAGGAATTCGACAATAATTCTTTTTTGTTTTTTCAAAATTATTAGCAGGCACGCAAACAATAAAGTTGTATTGTACAGCTTATCCTCATTAAAATCTGTTGTACCGCAGAATCGGTTGCTTTAGGCCGGTCTTAATTTATAATCTACCACTATCAAACAATAAAAATGCCGAATCTTACATTTCCTTTATTTGTAAATCCTGTTTTATAAAAATTAATGCATCTCTGTTATGTTTGTTTCCTGATACTCTAAATGACAAATTTAAATAAATCGTGATAAGAATCTTAAATTCTCAGTTTACATTTTTGATAACGCGTCAAAATTTTAAAAATACCGATTTACAAAGACAAAAATAGGCAAAAATTGTTTTACTTGATTATTAGGGGGCATCCCCGCAGTCGTGGGCTCTTTCATATTGCAGACCCTTGCTATGAAATAGCTACGCCACTCAATCAAAGAGCCTTTCATAAAGAATAATTTTTTTTGAGAAATTTGCTAATTTTTGAAAATTTTTGGAGGCGGGCACCTTCAAGAAGATTGGAAATTACTTTAGATTGGTAGGAACGGGCTTAAATTTACGTCGCATGCCACAGGCCGTAATGTTTTTGCTAATAAATAATTGCTCAAAGGATCTGAATACACCATCAGAGAAGATCTTACCAAATTCAGGGTAAACTTGCTTCGTAAGTCGTCGGAAGTTTTTGGTTTTAAAAATGTTTGGTCTTTCCATGGCAACATTTTCGTTAAACTTGGTAAGAAGATCTCTCAAATCAAGAATAACACCGATATTGAATTACCTTGTCTTACTACATTATTTCTTGCACTTATAGTTCAGGATTTAAAGGGACTAGCCTTTATTTTCTCTTTTTACCTCATCATTTTGTTATAAATTAATCAAGTGACTTACGAATTTATAAAATTTTATTTTTTCGTGTATAATCAAGTGAATTATTGTTCAATATTCAATAACATTTCAATATATAATAACATTTTATTTATTCTTGTGTAAATTGTTCTATTCGATTTAGTTTATTTGATACTCAATGAGTGATACACATATCAAATTTGCTCATCTTAACGTGCGTTCGTTATCAAATAGTGTACAGAATGTTAAAGAAATCATAAAATCAAATAATTATGATGCATTGTTTCTAACTGAAACATGGCTTACCAGTATTACCAGTACCGCTTCAGTTTCAATTTCAGGTTTTAGTTTTTTCAGACTTGATCGCTTGGGCAATGGCGGAGATCTGGGGGCCTACATCAGGGAAACATTAACTGCCATTGTCATTAAATCTGAAATAACTGAATTTATTGAGCACTTATTGATTAAATTGACCTTCAACTCTGTTTCTGTCTTGGCAGGGGTTGTTTACAGGCCATCTAAATATAATTTTTCTCATTTTTTCTCATTTTTTCCCACACTTCGAGGATACTTTATTGTCATTATTTATGTCTTATGACTGTTTTTATATTTGTGGGGATTTTAACATTGACCTTTTACTTCCCTGTGATACACAGGCAGTGCGGCTTTTAGAAATTTTATCATCATTTAATTTAAAGCAAATGATCAATGAGCCAACTCGCGTTGCAAGTAATTCTATCACATTAATAGATCATATTATAACTAATAATGATTCATTTATAGTTGATTCGGGGGTGCTTTATGATCACGATGTGTCTGAACATGCTTTAGTTTGGTGCTCTTTAATTTTCGCTAAACCTCCAAAGGCAGTTTCTATACCTTTTACATATTGTGATTTTAAGGGCATTAACCTGAATCAGCTTAATTATGACATGGAATTAATCCCTTGGTTTACTATTTACGATATGGATAACATAGAAGATAAAGTAAATTTTTTAAATACTAATTTGTTAGCATTATTTGAGGTTCATATTCCTTTGAAAACAGGTAGATCTACCCACAAACATAAGCCTTGGATCACTGACAATATAAAATATATGATGAATCTTAGAGATGTGGCACTTAAAAGATTTAAACATACCAAGTTACAAGAACATTGGTCTTATTACAAGTCTCTAAGAAACCTTGTTACGTCGGCAGTCAAAACTGAAAAGAAAGTTATCCTTGAAAATAGTATTCAAAAGTGTAAACCTAAAAATTTTTGGAAACAATTGAAAAAATTTGGTATTCAAAATAACAATGATACACTTCTTCCGGAGAATATTAGTGATCCTGACAACATTAATATGCACTTGTTAGAAGAAGTCAATAATGCGAATCAGGATTTTTCAGATACAGCTGATTCTTATTTAAACCATTCCGAATCGGTAACTCGCCAGTTTTAATTTTCAACGGTTACTGAAGATTCAGTTGCCAAACTTCTTTTGTCATTTACTAGTAAAGCTACTGGAGCAGATGATCTTAATATTGACTTAATTTATTTTTGTTGTCCCTACTTGCTTCCTGTTTTCACTCACATTATTAATTTCTGTATTATTAATGGTGTGTTTCCTTCCAAATGGAAAGAGGCACGTATTCTGCCTTTACCTAAAAACAAAAATCCAAAAGGATTCAAAGATTTACGCCCCATCAGTATACTGCCTGTTCTATCTAAGGTTTTAGAGAAGATTATTGATCGTCAACTTAGGAATTATCTTTTACTACCTGAATTTCAATCAGGTTTTCGTCCTGGTTTTAGTTGTGCGAGTGCCTTAGCAAATGTTATTGATGATATAGTTACTGATGTGGATGATAATAAGATGGTTTTGCTTATTCTACTTGACTATACCAAAGCTTTCGATCTAATTAATCATAAAATTTTGTTAGCAATATTGAAATTTAGTGGTTTTGGACCGTCTGCTTTAAATTTTTTTGAAAATTATTTCAAGAATAGATCTCAAAAAGTATTGTATAATGGTAAATTATCTAATTCTTTGAATGTGCAGTGTGGTGTTCCGCAAGGATCCATATTAGGTCCGCTATAGTACACTGTATATACTTTCAAACTTATGAAAGCTCTCCGTTTTTGTAAATACCACATGTATGCGGATGACACGCAATTGTATTACTCTTTTGATTTTAAAGATGTAGATGTTGCCTGAGGCAGAATTAATCTTGATTTAAGCAATTTGGTTAAAACTTCAAATGCACATGGTCTGAAACTAAATCCCACTAAAACTAACGTTTTACTCTTTGGCAAAAAGAAATATCGCACTGTCCTGGTCGACCACATAAATATTTATTTGAATGATGTTCTGTTGCCTTTATCTAATTGTTGTAGAAATTTAGGTTTATATATTGATACTGACCTGAAATTCACATTTTATGTTAATAAACTTGTACAGAGAGCGTTCGCTAGTTTAAAATTAATTTATATCAATAGACACTTACTTTCTAACTCTATCAAATGCCTTTTGTGCGAAACGCTGGTACTATCGCATTTCAATTTTTGCGACACCGTATATGGTCCATGTCTTGATTACGTAAATACAGCAAGAATTCAGAAAGTTCAGAACAGTTGTATGCGACTTATATGCAGCATAAGACGGAGGCAGCACATATCACACAAATTACAGGAACTCACATGGTTAAATATGAAAGATCGCAGACGTTTACATTGTATTCAGTTTTTTCATAAAATAATAATGCACAAGTGTCCACCCTACCTTTATAATAAAATTCGGTTCAGGACAGACGTTCACAATGTCAACGTCAGAAACAGGGGCTCATTTACAATACCTCGCCATAGATCTGAATTTTTCAAGCGTTGCTTTTCTTATCAAATTGCTAATGTCATTAATAACTTAATAACTTAACTCAAGGGTGGCTGGACTTATCGACGTCTAAGCTTCATACTAAAATTAAATGTATGTTTCTTTGTGGTGAGTACTGGTAATACTAATACTAAATACTAAAATTAATTTATATTCTTCTCGTGCTTTCATTTGATTTTTTTTTATTGTTTTACTGATAATTCACTTGTACTTAATTTACATTAACTTCTTTTATTAGGCAGTTTGTTCCCAATTATTTGCGCGCCAGTTTAATTACTTTAATTAGTTATAAATTATTTCTTTACGGGTGTAAGGGGAAGATCAGGGGTTTTGTTTTAAGACCATCTGACCTTACACCTATTAAGCTTATATATTGTAATAATATTTATATTATTTGTTATGTTATGTTTTATTTAGAATTTTGGGCTTAATAAACTTATTATTATTATTATTATTATAAATTAATAATAAAATAATTTCCCATATGTGTCAAACTATCACTATTTTACCATTTATACAATATGTATTACCAAAATGTTTTATGGAAAAATTGGGTATAGAAAACTAAATAACAGCACCAAAGTTTTCCGGAAATCGAAAAAATGACTTTGAAGAAAGTGTAACTTTAAACTTAATAGTGCAATACCTAAAATATTGAAGTTTACGATCCTATTTAAAACCACTTCTTCATAATTGTTTGCTTTACGGTTACCCAAGAAGTTCTTAACGACAGAAAAAAATTTGCACTAGGCAGATACCTCAACATCTGTCATAACTTGTTTGAAATTGGATTCATTGTTGAGTTTAAGAATTTGAGAATCACCAAAGTCAGCTGCCTTTTCTATGCTCAATCGTGAGAATGATCTGTAAATGTATTCAAAGCAACTCTATAGTAATCCAAGGCCTTTAGAAACTTGTTTCCTAACGCTAAGCTTGATGACTGGTAGTGGAGATATTATTTTTTCCTGTCAACCAATGACTTATTAATAATGCTCACTGTACATACGTTCACGTGTTTTTTAAGGGCCAGTGATCTTGTTTTGCCCTGCCACCCCACTAGTAGATAAAACAATGAAATATTGTGTAACTACTTCGTTGACCTAACAGGTTCAAGTTCTCCATCTTAAAATCAAGACAAATTCATCACGAGTGCTCATTAGGTAGGTGCCTTCGTTTACACCCAAAATCATGTATCGTGATCACAATTCTGCGTGTTCGGTCTCTATCATTACTTTCTCCCCCACCTCCGATAAAGGGATCAAAGGTGTTTTCTAGGTAAGCGTCGGAGTAGCTCTAAGTTACTCCAGAGTAGCTCAGAACTACTCCGATGGTAACCTGGAAAGCGCCTCATGATTACAATTTTTATAATTACAAGTTATGTGTGACTTTGTATGATTTGATCACAAAACGACCCTAGAAACGTTACCAGTTTGTTGTGTTTTGATCAGTTTTAAGTGATCTATGATTCTATTCACCTAATTATTGATTCTACAATTATTTTGAACGAAAGCAGCTACAACAGCGGGCCTTCTTTACAACCTTTACGGTGAATTTATCAATCACAAGTTAACTTTAAATTAACTCTAACCTTCAGTTAATTGCCTTGGCAACAATTGTATTCATAGTCGTTACTATGGGAACAAACTGACAGTTAGAGTTAACTTGTAATTGACAAACCCACCCTTTTTTATATGTTCTTCTTTAAGCTTGGATGCATAAGCAATTGGAAGAGATGCGTAATGATTGCTGTTGTGTAGCAAAACGTATTTAAAGATTACAATGAAACTAAAAACCGCGAATCTTCTGGTCAATGTTCCGTCAATTCCGTTAGGAAAAGTAGTAGAAATAAGTTTATCTTGTCTTAAGTTCTCATCTTTTGTCCAATAAGCAGTTATTTTAACGTTCGGCTTCAGATAATTCTTTTCTTTTAGCTTGGTTGCTATCAGTTCACCTACTTTTATGGCAAGCTGAGGTCGTGTTAAATTATTTATTGAGTTCACTTTGGGAGAGGTAGAGAGGTAGAGAAGAACTGCCTTCATATTCACAGTGAAATAAGCACCAATATAAGAATGACTACTATATGTTGCTTATGGCAAACTAGGATACTCTGTTTTTGATTTCTTTTAGCGATTGAACCCTTTCACATTTACAACTACAACATAAAAATAACAATCATTGTACTTTCCACGTCATAGGAACACTAGTTTTACTGATGAACTTTATAAAAGCAGTTCGAGATTTATCTTGTTGCTCAAGTTCTACTCCAAAATAAGCAAGACATATGTTTCACAAAATTAGTGACGTTTCTCGTATTTCCTCTATAGTTTACTAGCCATATATATAACAGAATTCGTTATAATTTTTCAAATAATATAATAAAATTAATTAGAATAACAAAATTGAAATACAATACATAATTTTCTATGAATATAACTATTCGTTGTATCATGCTTTCCATGCTCTTGGTTATTTACGAAATTGCACTACTTTTGTGAAACGTTTGGGTATATTTTTAAAGAAATGTTTGGCAACCCTCAACGGTCGACTGTAAATTTTTAAAACCATTTACTTATCATCTTTCTTTGGGTCCTCATACAAAATACCATCCAAATAGACTCAAGCGTTCTTTTGTTATAAAAAAAATAACTTTTTTGTGAAGAACTTTGAAGCAGAATATTAGGCTTAACGAAGCAGTTGTGAGTATAGGTAAGTTGGATTAAATCGTCTTATTTTAAGCCCAGGAATCTGTGGTTCACGCATTTTAACGAAATCCTGTATAATACCACTTTAACTCTTAAGACAAAGCTTAGGCCCATAATGGGAATTATTGAAATAATTGTGGTTATGACATGAGTTTAAGTATAAATTAAATTGAGGTTGTATAACTAGTCTTAAATACTTACTTAAATATTACTAGAATACCAAATAATATTAATGAGAAGCGATGGAAATGAAATCCTTAAAAGTATAATAAAGTGAAAACTCTATAGATTAAGAGGTACAGGCAGATGAAACAACCACGGCAGAATTTAGTATAGGAGCGTAAGCAGAAAGAAAAAGAAATAAATTATCTGAAGAAAATAGGTAAAAGTTTCGCAATTCTCATGATTTCGTAGGCATGTGATGATGGTAAGTAGATCGTGAATACGGGGAACGATTTAAAAAAATTCGAGCATATATCACAAATTTATTAAGAAAATAGAACATTTAATCAACATTAGCACAGCGTAATTAAGTAAAAGGACATTGTAAAAGAAGGAAAAACAAAAATTTGTTGAATATATTGATCCTTAAGAAACGGGCGTTTTATATAAAAATTTCAAGTGTTTGATAAATAAAAATAAACGAAGACATCATTTGCCAGCGTACACTACATCGCCATGGACAATTTTTCCTGATCGTTCCAGTCCCAGGAGTACTCCCATTACCGGCCGCTTGCCCTCAGCGGCCAAGTGCAATGGATTTTTGAAAGTATTGAGGCTAAAACAAACAATTTTTTAGTACACAACTTTACCCTCTTTAAACTTCAATTTACGTTTCCAAAGTTTTAAAAGCTTCTCGTTTCTGCGATCTGATTCCATCGTCGGGATTTATAGTAGTAATCGTACATCTCGGGCAAGGCTTAACATTATAAAACAGGGCATTACCGATTTTGAACCAGTCCCAATCTTCCTCGGTGAAGGCCGGAAATTCATCGCCTTTAACGTAGATATTCGGACGATAATGATATTCAGTCACTACTTCTGGAGATTTGGCTTTTAACTTTTCAACTGATGCATCGTTGACTAGAAGGTAACTGGTCATATTGGAGTAAGCACCCTAAAGTTATGATATTATGTAGCAGATTGTTAGTTGTAACAAGGCTGGATTATTCATTATAAAGATGGAAGGAAAGAAGAAATACTATCAATAATAACATACTTCTATGTAAACAATGAAAACATAATACGCTCGCTGATTTTTAATTGGAACAACTGCCATATTGTTAAGCTATTACCACGTACTAGTCACTCACGGAACAGTAACGTGCAAATGAGCTTTTACATGACGTTTAAAGTGCTCGCTATTGATTTGTCTCGACAGTACAGAGCAATTATTACACTGAAAGCCATAGACAAAGTACGAGATATGTTGTACATTTATTTAAAAAGTGAATTGAAAAAATATATGAGGACTAAATAGTTGTTAAATTTATTACATATCCTCCATCGCTTAATTTAATCTTTGATTTTTTATGCTACTTACTCCTGCTTTATTCCTTAATTTGGCGTAAACTTTGAACAGTTTATCGGAGTATACTTGACTCAGATCTCTATTAAACGAACTATCATAATAACCCAATCTCAACCCAGAGGATTTTTCCAAAAGATATTTTGAGAACCACGACGCTGCTTCATCTCCACAGTCTAGTGTGTAAATTTTTTCCTGGCAGTACATCCTGAAACAAATAGTATCTTTAATCAAAAAAACCATGTTTCTTCGAACTAATAGTTCTTTTGATTCTAGTACTTACGTGATTTGAACCGTCTTTGCTGAATCTTTACTTGGAATTTCGACTAACAAAGGTTTTTCGTTTGCAACTTTGAAAACGATATGATTGCTGTCGTAAGGATAAGATTGAACCAGTACCAGTTTAGGGTAAGTCATCGCTGTTTTAAACTCTCCGTTAATTTCGTTATAAACCACAAAAGATCTGCAATTTTGAGAAGATTCCAAAATAAATTATCTGTTAATGATAATCACATATTAGACATTTCTTTTGTAACTTAAATTTTAATATGAAAAGCAGAATTAAAAATACTACAAAATAGTAAAGGAGACTGTGATTTAAGAAATAATTAAAAATTAATCTCCGCCCACAGTAATAGTTTAGAATCGAATTCAGACCACGAGTTTTAGCAAGACTTTCCGGCAAAGTTCACATCGATTTTTGTTGTAACATTTTGCTAAAACTCTCTATTTTCCATTACCACAAATTTCTTGACCTTTATGCAAATTTTCTAACATAAAAGACAAAATATTTGTTGTACTGTATATGCATACACAGAGTTTTCGAATAGTTTAAAGCTAAGTGCATACATTTAATGATTTTCGTACTTCGGTTATTCTTATGTGAAGTTTATCCTAGTCCCAGTTTTTTGCTTCTCAAGTGAAAGCTCGTGGTATATGTATAGCTAAATTCGAATTAAATAAATACACTTTTAAATTCAAATTTGCTTATCAAAACCTTTTATAATTTCCCATTTCCTACGATAGAAGAATTTTGTTTAAGCAATTTGATTACCAGACTAAAGACAAATAATATGCTGTTATCTGGATATTGTATTGAAATAATATTTATTCAAATTTAATATCACATTATAAATAAAATGTAATAAAATGATACCTATCGCGAACCTGGTACATGTGACTATTTTTTTCTGTCATCAGACCTGTCGGACCGCAATCTCCGGACTTGATTTCCAGCCTCCTTCCGCTCTTCAGCGGATAAATAAACAATGCAGCAACATTTCCAACTGGTATCCATTTCTTTGGCAATTTATTTCGCTGGTTTTTTCTAAAATACACATAGCCGGCTACCGCAGAGAAAACAGTCACTAAGAAAATCGAAACGAACGATGTCTCTTTCATTATTTTTGTGTGAATTATGATATCTTATCTCTTGCTTGTTTGCTGTATTAAGTGTGAAGTGACATTCTTCGCTCAATTATCGGTCAAAGGACAAGGTCGAAAGAATGTTTATGCTTCATGATTAAGACTGGTTTCTGTCCTGCCTCTTCATCTCATTTGAATTAAATTTAAACATTACTCCTTATTTTGATTCCTTCTTTTTAATAATTAACAAACGAAAACTCCAATTAACAAAGAATTAATAATTTCAAATACTAACTATGAATCCATGAATTATGCAATAAAAAAATTGCAAACACTTATTCACCATAATTCTTATCAAATATATCGTAATATACCTATATGTATTATGTGCAAATTGATATTAGAGAGAAAATCAGTAATAAATGCAATCAACATCTAATTGTTTGATATAACTGATTTTTTACATTAATAAAGTTGCACCAGCTAAGTTTTGATATTTTTCGAAGATGGTTGAGTTCGAAGAGAGCTGAATTAACTAAACATTAAACAAAATCAGTTGTAGTTCATAAGTATTCAAACATCTAGTCACTTTAATCACACCGAAAATAAGTTTGAAAACTCGTAAGGGAAAGGACCTTCAGGGATGTCTCTCTGAAGAATCTATTAGTAGTCTCCTGGTGTATTTGTTTCATTTGACTTTAGATCCATCTTCTGTTACCGGTTAAATAAATATGTACAATTGTTATAATATTGGGAGGTGCATTTGTTACACGTAAAGAAGGAACGCACTCAACGTAAGTACTGATTGTGATCTTAGAGTCCGGGTGGAATCTCTTCCCTTGACAGTACCAAAGTTTTCCGGAAATCGAAAAAATGACTTTGAAGAAAGTGTAACTTTAAACTTAATAGTGCAATACCTAAAATATTGAAGTTTACGATCCTATTTAAAACCACTTCTTCATAATTGTTTGCTTTACGGTTACCCAAGAAGTTCTTGACGACAGAAAAAAATCTGCACTAGGCAGGTACCTCAACATCTGTCATAACTTGTTTGAAATTGGATTCATTGTTGAGTTTAAGAATTTGAGAATCACCAAAGTCAGCTGCCTTTAACTTTTCTATGCTCAATCGAGAGAATGATCTGTAAATGTATTCAAAGCAACTCCATAGTAATCCAAGGCCTTTAGAAACTTGTTTCCTAACGCTAAGCTTGATGACTGGTAGTGGAGATATTATTTTTTCCTGTCAACCAATGACTTATTAATAATACTCACTGTACATACGTTCACGTGTTTCTTAAGGGCCAGTGATCTTGTTTTGCTCTGCCACCCCACTAGTAGATAAAACAATGAAATATTGTGTAATTACTTCGTTGGCCCAACAGGTTCAAGTTCTCCATCTTAAAATCAAGACAAATTCATCACGAGTGCTCATTAGGTAGGTGCCTTTGTTTACACCCAAAATCATGTATCGTGATCACAATTCTGCGTGTTCGGTCTCTATCATTACTTTCTCCCCCACCTCCGATAAAGCGATCATAGGCATTTTCTAGGTAAGAGTCGGAGTCGCTCTAAGTTACTCCAGAGTAGCTCCGAGCTACTCCGATGGTAACCTGGAAAGCGCCTCATGATTACAATTTTTATAATCACAGGTTATGTGTGATTTGTATGATTTGATCACAAAAACAACCTTAGAAACTCACCAGTTTGTTGTGTTTTGATCAGTATTAGGCGATCATATGATTCTGTTCACCTAATTATTGATTCTACGATTGGTTTGAACGAAAGCAGCTATAATAGCGGGCCTTCTTTAAAATCTTTAGGGTGAATTTATCAATCACAAGTTAACTTAACTTAAATTAACTCTAACCTTCAGTTAATTGCCTTGGCAACAATTGTCTTCATAGTCGTTACTATGGGAACAAACTGACAATTAGAGTTAACTTGTAATTGATAAATCCACCCTTATTTATATAGTCCTCTTTAAGCTTGGATGCATAAGCAATTGGAAGAGATGCGTAATGATTGCTGTTGTGTAGCAAAACGTATTTAAAGATTCCAATGGAAGTATAAAAAACCGCGAATCTTCTAGTCAATGTTCCGTCAATCCCATTAGGAAAAGTAGTAGAAATAAGTTTATCTTGTCTTAAGTTCTCATCTTTTGTCCGATAAGCGGTTATTTTAACGTTCGGCTTCAGATAATTATTTTCTTTTAGCTTGGTTGCTATCAGTTCACCTACTTTTATGGCAAGCTGAGGTCGTGTTAAATTATTTATTGAGTTCACTTTGGGAGAATCGCTGAGGTAGAAAAGAACTGCCTTCATATTCACAGTGAAATAAGCACCAATATAAGAATGACTACTATATGTTGCTTACGGCAAACTAGGATACTCTGTTTTTGATTTCTTTTAGCGATTGAACCCTTTCACATTTACAACTACAACATAAAAATAACAATCATTGTACTTTCCACGTCATAGGAACACTAGTTTTACTGATGAACTTTATAAAAGCAATTCGAGATTTATCTTGTAGCTCAAGGTTTTACTCCAAAATAAGCAAGACATATGTTTCACAAAATCAGTGACGTTTCTCGTATTTTCCTCTATAGTTTACTAGCCACATATGTAGCAGGATACATTAGGATTGTTTCGTCAACGTTTTTTTTTTTGAAGAACTCATGGGAACGACATGAGTAAATGTAAAAACGATTAAACGATTTATTATTGCATACCTATGCATATTTCTAGCGTAAGAAATTGTGACGGAATAACGAGGCAACTTGACAGTTGCCAAAGGACTCCAGAAAGACTGGAGAGATATAAAACTTCGACCCTTCGGATGGGAGGGCAGTAACGATTTGTAATGCCTAATATTGAGTAATATTAGATAGATAATCTTTAATTCTCGAAAAAGTTAAATTTTTTTTCAAAAAAAATTTAAATTTTCTTTTTTTTTCCTTGAAACATTATTTAAAAAGTCTCAAAATTATTAGTTTTTTTAGTACCCGCCAAATTTCCAAGGTCATTTAATATATTTAAAGCTGTTTTATTTTTAACTTGGATTAAGATGAGATAATTATGTCATCATGGAATTTATAATGTGTTTACGAGTAAAACTTTACAGTTTAAAGTCGAATATCGTTTAAAAATACATTTTATAATGTTTAATAATATTATTAAAGTAGATTCTTGTCCGGTAAAATTGTGTAATAAATTATTTTAAACGGACACTATCGTTTGACAGCTTCGTCAGGACGATAATGAAACGTAGAGTGCCAATTTAAGTGTCCGTTTAAAATAATTTATTACACAATTTAATAATATTGTAATACAATATAAAATACTATCTGGTAAGCATAGGCAATGTTTATTTTATTAAAATTATAACGAAATATGTTTTTTTTCAAATAATTTTAATTTTTGTCAAACAATTATTTACACATTTTCAAAGTGACACATGCGTTCACGCCTAACGACGTCCAGAACACAAAGTTTTTTAGACATTTGTTATTAAATTATTAGTACAGAACACCGATACTATCAAACTTGACTTTACACAGAGAAAAATAATTGTATTGAATTTATCATTTTCATGATTATATAGGACTGAACAAAATATATGTTTTTGATTCAACCAATACTTATTTAAATCAAAAAGAGACTTGCTTACTTGAGTAAATCGATTTTGAATTGAAAGTAAAATAGTTTTAATTCAATTAAGTAGAGAGAAAAATCTGGTTAAATATGACCTACGAATTTACTTAACTGAATTAAAACTACTTTACTTTTAATTCAAAATAGACTTTTTCAAGTTAAATAAGCCTGTTTTTGATTTAAATAAGTGTTTGCTGACTCAAAAATATATATTGTTCATTCAAATAAATAAAATCGTTGGTCATTATAACTAAGAAAATGGTAAATTCAATGCAATTATTTTTCTCTGTGCACATTTCCTTATATTCAGTACATGCACCTTGCTCCTTTAAAAATGTGTCATTTGTTTTTTCAAACTTGCATTGAAAATGAGGGTCGATGAAGAGCAAACTTAAAAAAATATATATTTTAGAAATTTTATTGAAAATCAGCCAGCAAAAACAACAGCACAAATCATTAAAAACTAAATTCATTGTCCCGTTTTACCTACATAAACGACATCACCTGCATTAATTGTGCCCATTTGCTTCAAGCCCAAATGAATCCCCATCACCGGACCCTTACCTTCTGTGGCAACGTGCTCCGGATTTTTTAAAGTATTCAATCTGCAAAATTCAAAATTATATTTACATCTGATTAAACGAATATTCAACATACGTTTCCAAGGTTTTCAGCGGTTCTCGCTTCGGTGAACGAACACCGTTTTCTGGATTGATGGTGGTGAGTATGCATCTCACGCATGGCTTAACATTGCGGAACACAGTGTCACCAATTTTAATCCAGTCCCAGTCTTCCTCGGCGAATGCCGGCAATTGCTCACCTTTGACATAGATATTTGGCCGATAATGATGCATAGTAACTGGCTCAGGAGATTTGGCCTTCAGCTCTTCGAAAGAAGCCTCATTCAGCAGGAGGTAGCTTGTTAAATCCGAATAGGCGCCCTTGAAATTGAAAGATATTTAAGGGATTTTTGCAAAAAAAAAACTTGGTGGAAACTTACAGCTGCGTCGTTGTTTAATTTATCGTAGGTTTTGAATAATTTTTTGCCATATGGTTTACCTATATCTCTATTAAAAGATTCATTAAAATAGCCTAGTCTTAAACCAGATGCTTCATCTAAGATGAATCTTGAGAACCATGAAGCTGCTTCATCTCCACAATCCAATGTATGAATTTTTTCATAACTATGAAGCCTAGAATTAAAAATTGCGTAGAAAAAGGAAAAGAGAAGATATTGAATTTATTTTCAATAACAAATAAAGGTATTTACAATTAATATAAATGTAGAAAAATAAATAGATTTACTATTCCATCAGTCTTCATATTATCAGGATCAAGTCTAGGGTGCGGCTCAATCCCTAAATAAAAGTGAGAAAAACCCGTCTCCGTAGGAAAATATTTTCATTTTATATAACTTGATTTCAAAGTCGTTGGTTAACACGTACGATGCGTTAGTGATAGGTTTTGAAACCTTAAATTACTTACGTGATTTGAACCTTCTTGCAAGACATTTCATCCGGGATTTTGACGTACAAAGATCTCTCGTTGGGAGCGTCGAAAATGATGTGGGCTTGATCATGAGCGGAAGGTTCAATGAGAAGTAATTTAGGGTATGTTCGAGCAGTTTTAAATTCATTGTTGCTCTCACCGTAGACAACAAAAGATCTGAAATTGTTAAAAATTTTAAAAAAATCATAATTCTACTTTTTTAAACGTTTATTTTTAATTGTTTGAAGAGAATAATAATAAATTAATTATAGAAAGCCTCTAACAAGAAAAACACAGAAACCAAAATTTCTGGAATAATCAAGGGTTTCTATTAACAGTTTTGGTGTTTATATCTGTAGTCTTTTTTTTCAGTAATAAAATTAAATTTATGTACATTTATTCAATATACGTACAGTGAGTTTCAAAAAGCGTGCTACGGATAGGATTTTTTTTATTATTTATTTATTTATTATATTATTTTTATTTATTGATGCATAACGTTTTTACATCCCCTAATGTCAAATTGGGAAATGTCCAATAAAATTTATCATGAATGGTGTACAGTGTGATCACCGAGAAAGGAAGATGGCTTAAGAGTAAATTACAAAATAGAAGAATATGTCATAAGAATAAGTCGTTCAGAATTAAAAATTATAGCTAAATATATGAAATTACAAACTCCTATCTCAAATATAAAATATCACAATTTAATTGTGAATCATTCTTTATACATACTACATTAGGAAATACTGATGAGATTTACGTGTTCGTCAAAATAATAGAATAGGAAAACACGAAATTTGTTCTTATTTCTTAATTATTTCATTTGGTTCTGAGTGATGCGTTCTAAAAGTTTGTCTTGTAGTGCATACTTTTTGAAAGACATTGTATGTACAGGTGGGCCAAATTCGACACTTTTAATAGGAAACTCCTATTTTTAGACGAGTTAGAAAAAACTGACCTCGGTCCCTGGAGCTCGATTTTTAAGACAAAATTAATAGTGAAGACCGCGTTTCGATATCTTGTACCATTTAGGAGCTACGATTTTTAAAAACCTTCATAACTTTTTTGTTTATGAAAATTTTTGATTTCTGTAAAGACTTCTTTGAGACACTTTTTCATGCAGAATTCATTGCTCCAAGTTATTTTTTCCCAAAGTGCTCAATATTTGAGATATTAGCTAGAACTTTGATTTTTTATATGGAATACCCTATATATTTTTACATTCCTGAAAAGAGCATAAAATTCTATTTACAAAAATATAAAACACTTGATATTTTATTCAAAAGATTTTTGAGTTGTAGAGCTTTCATGTTTTAATTAAAATTTTGATGGTTATTGCAGCATTCAAGTAGGCTGTGGATGATGATAGCTAAATATTTTTTAAATGAGACATAAAAAATATTACTTTATTTTTAATAAATATAACGAAGTTATAACGAATAAATACTAATGTAATCGAAATTGCGCAAAAATTAAAGTATCAAATTGTCGGCCATTTTGTACTAAACATAAACGATTCCGTTTTGTTATGGTTTGAGCTGACATCACCAATTCAAGGACTGGTAGTGATGCATTTTTCTTATTCAATAAGGTCAGAATCTTTGTTTCTTTAAAATTCGTATTGCAGAAGTTCTTGCTAAGATGTTTGTTCCAACTGGCGTCGGTCATTTTCAATTTCTCCCAAAACTATGATCTCCTCTAATTCTTTATTTCCGTTTTGAGATTCATAATTTTTAGTTTTTATCAGTTTAAATGACTAAAAATTTATTAAATTGTTTTTAAATCTCAAGAATATATCTCTGAAGGATTGTCATCTTTCAGGATACCACTCATGGTAAAGATTAATCGCTGCTTCTGAATTTTCGCCAATTTCTATAAAACACTTTTACTTAAATATAAATCAAAATAGATTGTATCCATTGAAACGTATTTCGGCAGCTACGCTGTCTTCTTCATTACACACATACACTTACAAGTGAAAGGCACTTCATGAAGTCTTAAGTTGGTATAAATATTATAACATGTCGTATTTCTCGTTGTTTTCGTACAAGTTTAATTATCTCCCTAAGTCTATTTTATAGAGATAGTAAAATTCAAGAGAAATGCAAGTACTGTAAGAGATTGTGTAAAATTTTAACAGCGGCCTACCAGGAAGTTACAAAAAGTTAAATCGCTTAGTTATCGTCATCCATAGCCTACTTCAATGCTGTAAAAACAATTAAATTTTTGATTAAAACTTTGAAACTCTATATTTCACAAACTCTTTGAATAAAATATCTAGTGTTTTATATTTATATGAATGAAATTTTATACTCCTTTGAAAAAGTTAAAAATATACAGGATGCCCGTTTTTCGAGCCTAACCATGGGGATCACACTTATTTGACGATATACGAAGTCGGTTAAATTAGGGCAAAGTATTTTTATGTTGATTAATGATATTAATAATAATGATATTAATAATAATAATAATGATATTAATAATATAAAAATCTAAGACAGCGCCCATAAAAAAAAAGTTGAATGTCGTTTTCCTGCAAATTTTGTTGAATAATAAAGGAGATGACAGAACTAAATTTCTTGTAAAAAAATGCCTTAATAATGTCGAACTTAGAAATACATATTTTTAACGGTTTTTGTTAAAAAAATTGAAAACGAAAATCACAATTTTTCGTTTTCTTCAAATATCTTGAAAACCGTAAAAGGTATGTGAATTTTCTTTTCAGCTTATTAATCAGCATAAATATACGCAGCTTTGCCCCAATTTAGCCGACTTCGTATCTCTTCAAATAACTGAGATCCCCATGGTTAGGCTCGAAAAACGGGTGTATAAGGTGTCCCATATAAAAAATCAAAGTTCTTGCTAATATCTCAAATATTGAGCAGTTTAGAAAAAAATAATTTGGAGCAATGAATTCTGCATGAAAAAGTGCTTTAAAGAAGTTTTTACAGAAATCAAAAATTTTCATAAACAAAACCGTTATGAAGGTTTTTAGAAATCGTAGAATTTTGAGAAACGCCTGTAGCTCCTAAGCGGTACAAGATATCGAAATGCGGTTTTCACTATTAACTTTGCCTGGACAGTTGCGATCATGAAAATCGAGGCCCCCGAAATGATAATCCTACCATTGACGTTGGCAACAAAATATTTTTTTGTTTTATAAAAATTATAGTGAAATGAAAAACACTTCTTCTTGTCGTAGATTATTTTTTATTTACCTATCTCGAAGTTGGAAAATATTATTCTTCTTCTCCACCATCATACCCGATGGAGCACATTCACCCGTTTGAATTTCGATCCTCCTCCCGCTCTTTAGTGGATATATATACAAGCCGACCACATTTCCGACTGGTGTCCATACCTTTGGGGGTTGATTTCGCTTCTTCCTCAAATACACATACGCACCCACCAGGGAAAAAGCGGTCACAAGCGAAATAGAGACAAGTTGGCAAGTCGGCGGCATTTTTCTCACTAGAACTACATAAACACACGCCTTGCCGCAATAATTTTAACCTTCCGTTATCACTATACGTTATTTTTTTAGTCTCATTTCATAAGCGAAGTGACGACCTTTATTTCGTCAGTGTACTAAAGATCATGGCTACACAAGGAATGCCTTAATTATAATAATTTGAGCGCATACCTAACTCATATAATTGGAAAGCGCGTTGATTAGACAACACAACGTACGAAGAAGTTCAACAACTTTAAAAATTATACCATAATTATTTTTTACCTAAATGAGTACTTTTGAATAAAGGAAAGGGAAATTAAATTCATTGGCATTCCACAAACACCCATCAACTTTTTTTATATATTTTGAACAAATAAAATCTAAAGTTATAATTTAGCGTTGCGTTTATCAATAATTCCTCCACCTCAGATAGATCTGAAACTTCCACTATTAAGCATTAGAAACTTGGGAAACTATTAAACATTAAAATTATTTTCTAATTTTAAAACAGAGATTAAATTACTGTCCCGTTTTTCCAACGTACACAACATCTCCTACGTTAATTTTGCCTGTCTGGTTGAGTGCCATCTGAATTCCCAAAACAGGTCCCTTGCCTTCTCCAGCAATATGCACTGGATTCTTCAGAGTATTCAATCTAAAAAGAATCAAAACTACATTTACATCAGCTTCAATTATATTAAACTTACTTTTCCAAAGTTTTCAACGGCTCTCGTTTCTGTGAACGGACGCCATTCTCTGGGTCGATCGTAGTGAGTATGCATCTCACACATGGCTTAACATTGCGGAAAACAGCGTCACCAATTTTAATCCAGTCCCAATCTTCCTCAGAAAATGCCGGTAATTGTTCGCCTTTAACATAGATATTTGGCCGGTAAAAATGTACAGTCACTGGTTCAGGTGATTTAGCTTTCAATTCTTCTAAAGAAGCTTCATTTATTAAATGATAACTTGTTAAATCCGAATAAATACCCTAGAAATTCAAAAAAGAGGTTTGATTTTTATATTAAAAAGAGCGAGGAAAGTAAACTTACCGCTGAATCGTTATTTAATTTATCGTAAAATTTAAAATATTTTTGAGCATGCACTTGACTGAGATCTCTCTTGAAGGATCCATTATGGTACCCTAATCTCAAGCCAAATGGTTTATCTAATATAAATTTTGAAAACCAAGATGCTGCCTCGTCTCCACAATCTAATGTGTAAATTCTCTCACGACGATGAAGCCTAAAGATCAGTAATAAATTCTTCATTCAATAACCTTGACTGCACTTAATTAATATTATGAAACACGATAATTTGTTGCAAAATTGCAATACAAACTAAAATTGGTGGGACTGACTGTGAAATGAATATGTACAGTGAGACTTTAATGTTCTTATGCTATGCCAAATCAAGAACTAACATGTGAATAGGAAATACTTAAATGAAGAAAAATTGCTATTGGAAAAATACAAAACTTCGAGGGCATTATCGGAGATTCGTTGTAACTCTAGAATATTTAATGTGAAGAATGGAGTTTTAAAAGCAGAAGTGAGGGTGAAGACTGAATAATTTTACTCGGAGATGCGAGTGTGTAAACTAATACAGCAAATAAAGTTGAAAATATTTTAAGCGAAGTATTGATTATTTTGTTGTGCTCGACGAGTGGAAATAAGAAAAGTACTTTAATTAATTGAAAAATTTGAAACTCGTAATTGACGAAAATAAAAAGTAAACTGAAGTATACATCGCCCCTTAGCTTTTCAAAATTGTTGTACTTCAACACTTTTATGTGATTTTTAGAAATTAACCCCAAAAGTTGAAATATACGGTACACGATATTCAACATACATCCAAAAAATATTGAACTTCAAACAAATTTTAAAGACTTCTTTTTTTTCATCAGTATCTACCTACCTACCTTCTGCCTTTGTCTTTCGGTCCTACCTAATCATTACAAATATACGTAAAATACTCACGTGATTTGGACTTTCTTCGCTGAATTTTCTTCTGGAATTTTGACATACAGTGGCCTTTCACTGTCGGTATCAAAAACTACATGGTCTTGATCATGAGCCGAAGGTTGGATGACGAGCAATTTGGGATAAGTTCGAGCGGTCTTGAATTCATTGTTCCCTTCGCCGTAGACGACAAAACACCTAGTCAAATGAATTTAGTGATGATAGCAAATTTATGAATGAAACAAGTAAAGTAGAGGAAAACAATTCTAGTTATTTGTTATGTAATTTTTGTTTAATTCTGAGAATTATATTTAAACATTCAGGGATCCTTAAATCAAAGCATCTGCAAACTGAATAGACTTGGTACTTCAAATCGAATCAACTGCAATCTGAGTAGACTTGGTACTTCATGCACGTAAAATTGATACTATTATTTATTTTTTCTTACATTTTTTGGTCAAAATAACTTTACACATTCTTTTTCTATAATTATGAACTCTTTTATTGAAAATATGTACCGTCAGTTTCTTCCTCTTTTCTTAAATTTGAAAAAATTACTCAAATTTTTCTGATTAGTTAAAATTGTTAACATTCAAGACTTGTTATCACATTGTTTTGGTAAATTCTTTGAAAAATATGATTTTATTAACAATACTCCAATCCTAAGATATTGAAAATATAATAAAATATGTATAATAAGCGATAAATTGGTAGAAATTTTAAAATTCCGGAAATTTTCTTTGACGGTCTATATTATCCACAATCAACTCATAATTGGTTCATAATCAATATCATCCACAGATTAATATTATATACTTTCTTTAATGAACATTCAAAAACGCTATGTTTCCGAGGAAGATAGCGTTAATTTTTTTTTAATGATTTTTCAAGAATAATTCGAAAACGGAAAGAGTATTTTGGTGACATGAGTAAGAGTAAAGAAGCACATGACGTCTGTTTAGGTACACTGCCTAGAGATGTTTCTACATCCTTCTTGTATATGTTTAATATTACGTAGAGTTAGGATTAAAAGTTATGTTTCCTCAATAAAATTTATATGAAAATTGTAAGGCGTGACACCTAACATTACCCAAATAGTGTTAAAACAGCTGTACAAAGGATGCTCGAGGAATCCACTGCAATCAAAACCGACCAGCAACAAAATTTTTAATAAAGTTGCGAACATTAAAGTTTAGTCGTCACTGTCAATCAAGGCGTCAGTTTTAATTTATATGATCAATCTATATTTTATGCAGTTTATTAATGCGTGCTAGTCGATCCAGTGGACAGCTCGTGTGTGTTACATAATCTGAAATCAATAATGAAGTATCCGGTTGTACCGTTTGCGCTTGTTGTATAGTATATAAAATGTACTCTCATTGATCATATCTCATATCCTCGTATCGAAGAGTCCAAGCTTCGTATCTCAATTTTTGATATGTTCAAGTTAGGTCTAAGATAAATTATGTTTTTTATTTTTTACTACAACTGAAATATGTTTTGATTCTCCTAAGCTTCCACAACAAAAAATATTTTCGAAATTCCCTGACAATTCCCACCGCTGCCACCAAATTCAACGGACAGGGGTTAAAGACTAATAACAAATAACTAATTACGTATTTGAGAAGTTTCTTAGTTTCCTGAAAACCTATATTTTTGAGATATAAAGTTTAACACTACGGTTCGATATGTTTTATACGTACAATTCATTCATTCAAGCGAAAGGTGCGTAAAATACAATTGGGCGACTAAACAATCGGTTCTATATTTTGGAATCTTTAATAATGTTATTTGCATTTATTGGACCAGCCATGCGATAGATGATCGATGATCTTTTATATAGCTATTTCCTTTTAACTTTCTTGAAACAACTTTGCCGTTTGATGTTGGAGGTCATGTTATATTCTTAACTCAGACATCAAAACGGAAAAGCTGTTTCAAGAAAGTTAAAAGGAAATAACTATATAAAACTGAAACTTATCGATCGATTGGCATACAATAGAGAAATTAACTGTATATATTTTATAAAAATTCTTAATTTTGTTTCCATGCTCATCTAAAACAGGTTACGACTACGAGTTACATCTTTATTGATCATCGACCATATATCACGTGATTGGTCTATTAAATGCAAATAACATTACATTCATATCGATTGCTTGTATTTTACTTTTCATTGAATTCGTCAATACCCAGCTCTCACTACCATAAGTTAATGTGGGTCTAAAAACTGTTTTGTACACTGTCATTTTTGTTCCTTTACTTACTTCTTTCTTTCCTATAAAAGAGTTACTTAGACTGTGGTATAATTTGGTCGCATTATTGATTCTTTCTTGTACTTCAGTTTCCATTTTTCCTTCTCTTCTCTTATATTTATATTTTTATTTTCTTTGCTTACTATCATCGCCTTCGTTTTACTGATATTTATTTTCATTTTCCTTTCTTTTAACTCTATTTCCCATATCTGCATGTTATCTTGTAATTCTTTCTCTCTACTAGTACATATCATTAGGTCGTCTGCAAATGCACACTCTGATACATATACTGATGTTAAATTGTTATATCCATTGCGTGTACTTTTTTGTCTTCTTTCTCGTCGCTTTAATTACCAGTGTGAACAAAGTTGGGCTCATCACTACACCTTGCCTTAATCCATCTCTTATTTCGAAAAAGTCTGATTCCATGTTGTCTTTCCTTATGTAATTTTTGTTATTTTTATATAAACTCTTTATTGCTGTTCTTAATTTTACATTAACCTTTCTATTTTCCAAACTTTCCCATACATCTTTTTGTCTAACTCTATCAAATGCGTTCTGTAAATCTAAAAATACTATGTAAATCTCGATATCTGTTATTCTCGCTTTCTCTATCATTTCTTTTATGCTAAAAATATGGTCTTGTACACTTCGCCCTTTTCTGAAACCGCTTTGTGCTTTTTCTAATTGATCTTCTACAATATTTCTTAACCTTTGCTCTAATATTCTCTCGTATATTTTAAAAACTGTACTTAATAACGTGATGCATCTGTAGTTTGCGCATTCTCTACTATCTCCTTTTTTAAACAATGGTACAGTTATTCCGATCGTCCAATCTTCTGGTATTTTTCCTGTGTTCCAGGCCTTGTTAAAAATTTGCACTAATATTTCCGTATTTCTTTTTCCTAGGTTTTTCATCATTTCT
The DNA here is from genome assembly GCA_039766575.1 of Serrognathus titanus. Classification (NCBI taxonomy): domain Eukaryota; kingdom Metazoa; phylum Arthropoda; class Insecta; order Coleoptera; family Lucanidae; genus Serrognathus; species Serrognathus titanus. The sequence continues at coordinate 29,394,847 of CM077912.1, read as the reverse complement.
CCTCTTATTCTATCGTGTCCTGCCGCTTTTCCTCTCTTTATCGCTTTTAATTCCGCTAGTACTTCTATCCTACTTCTATACTATACTATTTGTATAGGGTCATCATCTCCCTCCCGTATATTCCCTATTCTTTCTTCGTGTATCGTCTCATTTACCTCGTTTGTGTTATAAAGTTCTTGGCAATATTCCTTCCACCTTTCTATAATCCCTTTTTCTTCTGTTAGTATTCCGTTATCTTTTGTTTTCATCTGATTTAATCTGTAGTGTTTACCTTTCCTCAAACTTTTTAATATTTTATAAAATAATTTTTGGTTTCCTTTACTATCTTGTTCCATTTTCTTTCCAAATTCTTCCCAAGTTTGTTGTTTAGCTTGTAATATTATCTCTTTTACTTTTTTTCAATGCCTTTTGTATTCTGTATAGTTCTCTTTATTTTTATTTTGAGATATAACTTCCACTTTTCTTTCTTAAATTTTACTTGCTCTTTTATTTCTTGATTCCACCATTTTGTTTGTTTCTTTCCTTTGTTTACCCAAGTTGTTCCACACGTTTTCTTTGCTTCTTGTATAATTCTATTCCTGAAGCAACTCCATATTTCTTCTAAATCCATATTTTCCCATTGCTCTGTATTTTTTTCCATTGCTGTTTCTATTTGCTGTCTAAATTTGTTTGCCGTTTCTTCCTCTTGTAGCTTATATGCCTTTATGGTATCATTTGTTCTTACCCTTTGGTGTTTTTCTTTACGACTTAGTTTCATAGTTGCGTTCTTGCGTTTAGTCGTACTTTTGCTATCATTAGATAATAGTCACTATAAATTTCGCGACCCCTTCTTACTCTTGCATCTAAAATTTCTTTTTTAAATGTCTTATTGATGATTATATATTCTATAATTTTTTTCGTTTCTTCCTCTCATTTCTCTTGTATATTCATGTATATCCCGGTGCATGTAAAACGTATTTGCTACAATTAGGTTGTTTTCCATACAATAATTTATTAATATTTCTCCCTGATTTCCTATTACTTCTATTTCGTCATTATTCCTTCTACCTACCCGGCAGTTGAAATCTCCTGCCATTTATATTCTCTACTAATTCTGTCATTTCTTCCCAAAATTCATCTTTCTTATTTGCTCTTTCGTTCACATTCGGCCCATATATAATTAATAATGATGTTTTTCTTTGATGTTCCAGTTGTATTTCTGTTTTCAATATTCTTGCAGATATAAATTTGTTTATACTGCTCATATATTGTTTTTTAATTATGCAACCTACACCTTCGACTGCTTTTTCTTCCGGTTTTACTCCACTATATATTATATATATTATATATATGCCCAACTTCCAGTGTTATTGCGCCTTGTCCTTTTTTCTTGGTTTCAGTAATTGCTAAGAAGTCCAGTTTTGCTTCTTCGAATTCTTGTGTAAGTTCTTGTTCCTTTCCTGCTAAGCTTTTATATTCCATGTACCCAGTTTTAATATCCTTTCCGAAATTTTTCGTTTGTTTGTATTTTTTGAGTGATTGTTTACATATCTATTTCCCATGCCATTTTCGTCGCCTTATATCCGTCCAGCATTGTATTGTTTAGTTTTTTGGGACATTTTTCCTTTAGTAACCGTTTCTTCCAGTGTGTCTAAATTCCATCTATATTCTTTCCCCTCTGTTATTAATTTTTGATAACCAATTTTAGTTGATTTTCCTTTATTCCTCTCTTCTGTTGCTCTTATTCTAATTTCTTTGTCTATATCTCTTTCTATTTTTGTTAAATCGTTATTAATAAATACTCGTTCACCTCTGATATTCTTCAATTTCATTTTATTTTGCATGACCTTCATTTTATCTTCTAAGTTTTCTAACTCTATCAAACACATTTTAGGTCCTATTTTATATGCAGTTTCTATCGGTATATTCAGTTATTTTATTTCATACTGGTACCTAAAGTGACATTTTTCGGATCATTTATAGGACAAAAAGTGAAACTTTAAAGTCCTAGAACTTTTTGTAGATTGTAGCGGATTCTTGTATTCTTTCCAAAGTAACAATTCATTCAATTTCGTTGCCATTCCTAAACACGTTCCCATCTTATGAAAATTGGTTACCGTTTACTACATTTTTACGAATTATTTACGCAAGATCCAAACTCAAAATTTCTTTCTGTAATAATTTAACTCATTAAACGTTCAGTATTAAATACAATTTTGTATTTATCTCTGCCGAAAAGATTTTTTTAAAGATACTCGTAAGTAATTACAGTCTCGGCTGGAAACAACTTGCTTGTTAATATCTCCCCTAAAAATAAACATGTTGTACATCGTTGAAAATCTCTTTTTAAAGAGTATCTAACAAACCGAAAATCCAAAATGGCTGACATAAGAAAAACAAAAGTTAGCACTAATAACTTGAAAACAAATGACAATCGCGGGTTTTTGTTTATGTCAAAAACTTTGTCTTAAAAAGGTATCTGAATATTGTAAAACTTTAAAAGAGGTCACATTAAGTGTTATCGAGTTATTAAGAAAAATTGAAATAGGGAAATTTTGGTTTTTTAAAATTATCTTAAAATTTAAAAAATGAGATTTGTCGCGAGGATTGAATTCTGCAAAACATTTCCCATTTAACCGTTCCTCTATCTCTTCTAATAACCGAAATACCAATAGTGAGCCTCGAAATCGGGATACAGTTCCGTTTATTGTGAGAAAATCATTAAAAATGTGAAAAAGATCGTTCCGACTCATCTGAATGATTAATGATTTTCATTACAAAAAATAATCCATCGACAATATCGAAAAATTGAAAAATCGAAGAGTACAACGAAAAACAAAACAAAATTAATAAAAATTGATTAAATCACGTTGAAGTAACATGTGGCATGTCAGAGTTCATCCATTCCACTCGTGTATAGAAGCGTCAGTGCATTAGATAGATACTTGGCAGTCAGTGCATTAGATAGATACTTGGAGTCTTTAATCATTAAATTAGAATTTTTTTTATAATAAATATTTATATTACCTATCCCGAAATTGAAAAACATTGCTCTTCTTTTCCGTCATACCCAGCTAGCACAATGACGTCCAAATGACGTTTCTTTTTGGTCATATCTGACGTCAAATGACGAAAGAAATGACGTCATTTTGACGTTGCAATGACGGTCTAAAGACACATCCTACGACGTCAAAAAAACGACGTCGCAGCAACGTCTAATACGACGTATGAGCAACGTCGAAAATAAAGTCAAAATGACGTCATTCACATGTATGTTCAGACCTTAAATCGTACATAAATTTACTACTTTTGACGGGTTATTAAGGATCTTAAATGAAACGAATATTAAAAGCGCCAATTTTTTTAGTTTATTTAAATATGTTCATAAGTACATATTATAATACATAACAAAAACTATTCTAAAGAATGTAAAATAGGTAAGACAACATGAAGTCCATTGAATGGTAACATTAAACATTTTGACGTGAAATTTTCAATTGGCCAATTATATAAATTGTCCGATATGTCGTCAACAACATAAATATTTAGTAAATTTGAGCTAAATGGGTAATTATAAAATTCTTTTTTAGTTCTAAATAGCTTGCCAATTAAATGTGTATTGTTTGAATAATCTGAGATAATATTATGGACTTCAATAAAATCATTATTATTTATTATGCAATATGAATCAGCTTTATGATGCGAGTTAATTTGAAGCAACAAGTTTTTAAATTGTATCTTCTTAAATTGCGTGCACTTACTAAAATTTAAAAGAGGACCATCTACATGACTCAAAGAGCAAATAGGAGTTTTTTCCATTGTAATTTGTTTTTGGAGATCTCCGTAAACATATTTTTCAGCTTCTATTAAACGTCTGTGTATTTGCTGAAGTGGGTGAGTTGGGGATTTGATCAATTTTTTAATAAAGCCCAAATAAGATTCAAAAGGGAAAGACGAAAAATTATCCAATGGACCATAAAGTTTAACATCATCATTTAAGTGAGATAATATATGAACGTTGTATATTAAAAACTGTTTACCATATAAAACTTGTGAATGAGAAATAAATAACGACAATAATTGATCTGGAAAATTTTCTCTAAAAGTGGAAATATGCTTCTTTGACAAAAGAATTGTCATTGCACAATGGAATAGTAAATAGTGTTCATAAACAGCTAAGTCTACTACATTTTTTAATACGATAGGTCCCAAGTATAATAAAAAAGTACGAAATTCGGTAGCTTTCCATCTTTGCAGTTCATCAAGTGATCGGGGTTTTCGATTAAACTCTGATGGAATATATGGTCTTAGAATTAATAAACAATCTGAAATATTATGTACTTGTCTAGATGATAAGCGAGTCTTTGGATTACCAGAAATCCAAAAATTCAGTAGCTTTCTACAAACACCTAAGCAACATGCATGCATATAATCTATTGGAAATTTCGAGACCATTCCTATATTTAATTTTACAAGAGGGGATATCCCGAGGTGATGGTCTTCATCACATTGGAGCAAAAATGATTCATCAGTCCGTCTAAGAGCTGAAAATTTTTGAAAAATAATTCTCCCTTCAAAATATTCCCCTGTATCAGTACATTTGTCACAACTTGAATATCCCGAATGGGACTTGATACATTTTATGTATGCCTTGGCAGGAGCGTCACATACAAAAGAATGTACCTCAATGTGGTATATTCTATTGTTAAACTGTAGACCTTCCTTTAATAAATAATTCAATTCGTCTATAAAGTCCTCTAAAAAAAGACCAAGATTAACTGGCTTAGATTTACCACAAAACAAAGCTATGGTAAAAGGAACCGATTTAAAATTTTTAATTAAACCCAAGATAGGCCAAAATTGCAAACTAGAGCTGTGAAAAAGAGGAAGGCCATCAATATTAAAACCTAACTTAATACTTTCAGTGCCTAATACATGGAAATTTGCAGTATTTAAAATACTTATTATTTTATTCGCCAGCCCAAAATAACAAAAGTCAGAATCACCAATTTTTTTTATAATGATTTTACGAGGTGTCTGTAATAAAGTTCTTGAATCTAATGGTAATTCTGGGTGGACCACATTCAGTTTATGTAATAAATTAGTCACAGCAGAATGGGTTATTTTATATGAAATTGCCCAAGATTTTAGTTCATTCTTTAAATCAAATGTAGGAAGCTCTGATGCTGCTAACTCGGTATCTACTTTTTGTTTAATATTATTCCCTATACTTATGTTACAGATCTCATTTAATATTTCAGTTTTTGTGTTAGAATTTTGTAATAAATTGTTCGATTTTTCTGCATTTATATCAAAGTCCATAATATTATGTTCATGATGTAATGAGTGGACGAAGATAGCATTATTTATACTACTTTCTTCATTTCGAAGTTCTTTATCATTTTTATTACTTTCACTTATTATATTGGAAACCTGATTAGAAATTCGTTTATAAAATTGGCGCCTCTGTACTAGATTCTTGCCCCTTCTTTTTTGTACTGTTGACATTATGTACAATTTTTACTCTTTAAACTATTGCTAAAATATATCATGTAAAATTAAACAATCATATTTTTTTTCTGTTTTGTGATAATTCTTTCTGAAGCATGCTTCAACCACACTTTAATAGCGTCTTCTATATCTGTGTTTGTAGCATCAGTCCTGCTTTTAACGGCTTCTATAACAAAGCAAATAATGTTTGTAGGTGAAGGCCACACATTAAAAAAAAAATTTAATTCTTCAAATTGAATTAACCAGAACAAATCATTAATATAATTTATAAGCATAAGATTTCAAGTCGGAAACAGCACACGTATATTAACCAGTGTAAACAATATACATAAATAATAGCAATTCTATTAATTAGCCATCCTTATCAAGAATTAAAGAAAAACACTTCAAGAAACTTACCAACGACTAGCTGGCATATTCTTAAGTCAGAAAAAGCTTTTTTAGAATTCCTCTTGCCAAAGAAGCTAAACTTCTGTGCTAATTCATCAGATAGTATAGTTTTCAAAATCCTGTTTGTTTTAGATTTCATATCTCTACCACCTAATGATGCTAGAAATGCAACCTAAAAAATAATTATGATGTTTGTATCTTCAATATCAATACATATTAGATGTAAAATTCACTTTACCAGTTTTGGATTCTCATTACTACTAGCCAAAAATTCTTCCAAGGCAGTAATTCTCTCTAGATCGGCAACAGGAAATTCAACTGGTAATTCAGGGGTAGCAACACTTGCAGCTTGGCTTTTCGATAGCAATCCCAAAATTTGGTTGTTCTGTTCTTTAATATGAATTAACAATTGGATTAATTTGATCTGTGTAGATGTACCTAAAATGTATATATTACAAACCATTATAAATATGACCAAAAAAAAATTGAATGATGAAATTTTATTAAAAGGTGATTTTCTAAGAATATGATCAAGTTTTTTAAAAATTTACCTTCAGATGGCGCAGAAACTGCTGGGCTTTTGGTTTTCTCAGAAAAACTGGAGTCATCTAAAAATTAATAATAAAATGATTATATTAACATACATATAAAATAAAATTAATAATATTTTATAATGAATTGTTAACAATGCCAATTGTATCTGATCTGTAATACGTAAAATTTTTTCACCTGATATCAATTTTCCTTTACAACTTGCTTCTCTCAACTTTTCTTTTTCAAGTCTTGAGTTATCTAAAAAAATATAGTAACTTAACAATTTAATTTGAATTATTGCAGTTATTAAAACATACTGGGATTCAAAATTTGAGGCAAATTTGATTCTACTTGATCAAAAAATTGAGCCGAATCCTTAACCCCACTGGAGCTTGCTTGATAACGTTTAGTCCAATTCTTCAACTCTAAAAATAATATTTTATCAGCAAATGCTTTAAAATGGAATAACATGAAAGTATAAAACTGAAGAATTCTATTTTGAACAACATGTATACATTATTTTATGCTTACCTGGAGGTCTTTTATTAACAGAAACAGTTCTTTGGATCTCTTCATCTGAAGAATCATAAGTCAGCCTCCGAGGAATCTTTCTTTTTCGAGAACTAGATTCCTCCACTTCACTTTGAAGATCTGAGGTCTCTTCTGCTACTTTCAATTTCCTCCTTGCAATCTCAATATCATCTAAAATAAATATGAATGCTCAACATAATAACACAAATATTACTACAGTCAAACTTTCATAACTTAAACCTGTTTGCTACAAAAGCACTTCAAGTTATGAAGACTTCGACATAGAAATAAGTCACAACCTCTACCGAGTATACCAACAAACGCTAAGCTATCAATTTTAATTCAATTTACAGAAAATTTGACTTATAGATGTTTGAGTTATGGGAATTTGACTGTATGTAGCTAAGTATATCGAGTGTATCAAAAAAATTTCCCTCGAGTTAGCCTTGGAAAGAAATTGTATGTCGTACATTGCATTTTGGGTTTTTCTAATTAAACGTCAAGAATTGGTTCAGTGAAAATGATGCAATCTACAACAAATAATTTCTTCAAGGTTAACTCGAAGACAAATTTTTTAATACACTCAATATGACATATGTTTGAAATACAAAAACCTGCAGGTAATCTTAATGAAACTGCTACAGGTACACGGTAAAGTACTTTGTAATTAGGTAGGTATTTTTAAACGTTTACTTGTTTCATAGAAGCAGCGGTTGATGTCGTACATCTGCCAGTTATCCTTTATTTCTTCATCATGACTTACAAGACATTTGTTAAACAAGTTTTGTGACTTGTATGGAGGCCAAAAACAATGTTCCTTTTGAGGTGTAAGCCAATTATTGTTTACAATGGCAAGTCCACCACCGGAATTTTCACCAAATTCTACTATGACATACATAATTCTACAAAGTATAAAACACAAATTAAATATAATAACTTAAATTGCAAACGGAGTTGAAACTATCCTTATCAAGACCTATATATAATTTCGAAATTTTATTTTTTATTCGTGCATTAAAATAACCGCCATTATTGTTTTCAGCTAACATAAGCCTATTGCTCATTAGAATTTGCTAATTTGCTTTAAATTGAGTAACCTCAAACACTACTAAATACCAGCTGGATTACCTTAGGTACTTTAATTTAATATACTTACTCAAAAATGCCTATAATTATAAAAACACTACACAACGAAAAGCCGGTAGCACCGTATGTATTTCACCTTCGCAATAAAAGCGGGAATGAAGAACGAAAGCGTCGCGGACCGCGTAGTATTAGGTTAGGTTATTCTAACACCGTTGCCAAATTTCAGTTAAAAAGTACGTTTAATGGGTACGTCCGAGTACGTCGGTATGATGGATTTACGGTAGTTTTAAAAAAATTGAGCTATCTTCCTTATTTCCACGAAATGTATTTCTGCTTAGAAAAATAACGCGTCATAATAATTCATGATAAATGATAAACTTGGCAACAGCGGGACATCAGTGAATAACTGATTTCTATACCGCGACATTTAAATTCGGACAACGTTAAATAAATTGTAAACATTTACATATGGAGTTAAATTATTAATAACCTCCAGTTATAATTGCCAATGATATTCAGTTAGTTTAAAATTATGGATCCGTTTTGGGATTTCAAAAGAATTTATTGGGAATGAGTTTATAAAATTTTATACATAGGTACAGTGTACGTAATCTATACATAAAATATGTTTCATAAAACTGACTAAAAAATGACGTCTGATGGACGTCTGATGTCAACGTCTCCACAGCGTCGCAATAATGTCGTCTCTATGACGTCATTTTTTCAGCCTCTGACGTCTTAGACGAAGAATGACCAAAGACTGACGTCACCGACGTCACTCTAACGTCAGTGTGTTAGCTGGGTAATACCCGAAGGAGTGCATTCGCCTGTTTGAATTTCGATGCGCCGTCCACTTTTTAGCGGGTAGATAAACAAATCGATCACCTTTCCAACGGGCGTCCATGTTGTCGGTGGCTGGTTTAACTTCTTTTTCAAATACAGGTAACCGCAAGCCAAAGAAAAGATAGTTACGAGCGAAATTGAGAAGAAAGTCGCAATTTGAGCGTTTGCCGTCATTCTCTTACAAAAGTAAGCACAAACTTGAAACGCAGTTGCACTAAAGATGCATTTTCCTTATCGCAAAATTAGTGTTTGTTAACTTGACCTTGTTAGCAACCAAGAACGGAATGTGAAATCACCGAAATTGATAAAACAAACGGTGTGCGATAACTAGCACTGCAGTAAACGGATGGAGCAATAAATATAGGTCAATCTCATCTAGGACTTTACTCACAGACTTCGAAGACTAGACTTCTTTCGAGAAAATAAACATTGGAAGCCTCAAACAGAAAAGATGAGAACGAAAGGAACACATTAATTTTATTCGCTAGTTGCTTAATTAAAATTACTTAAGGCCTTGTTTTCATTATTATTCAGCTTTCTCTGGTTTCAAATTTTTATGCCATCTGCATTATCTAATGTCTATGCATTCTGTAGTTATTTATAGACTAATTTAATCCCTCCAGAGTGCATTTATGATGTTCGCATTCATAGCTCTAATACTTATTTACAAATATAAGTCTTGCTCTTTTCTTTTAAGTCAAAAAAATCAAATAACATGTGAGAAAAGAAACTTTTAATACGAATTATACACTATAGGGTTATTCACGCAAACCGATCATTAAAAGTTTTCAAGAAAAAGAAATTTAGATAGAAATTGGAAATTTACGAAGTAGATATATTAAAAATAAAATAAAGTTGATTTCTAGTCGCTTTCGGTATGTAATGTTCTTAGAATGACATTTTGCAGGTATGTGATCGGAATGGTTGAGCTTTGGAATGAGGACCACCAAGCAGGAAATGAGCAGGATAAAGGCCTAATTGAAAGTGGAAATGAAGATGTTGCTGAAGATCTAATTCTGACAGACAAGTTAACTTCCACTGGAGAAGCATTTAAATCTTTAAATAATATTATTCAGTGGGCTGAAGAAAACTCGAATGCAGTAGAATATTCTAGTATAGTTGTTCGTCAAGACTTAAGAGCTAAGTTGCTTCAAAAAATGCACAACAAGCCAATAAAGCAAACAAAATTAACAGATTTTTTTAGAGTCTAATGACTAAATTTATTTTACACCTCATTTTTCATTTTTTACATATTACATACATATGTATTTTTTTAAATTAATTTTTTATTCATTTTATTTTATTATGTATGTAGATACTTTAAAACTTTAAATGTTAAGTTGTTAATGTAATAATCACATTATAAGTATCACTGATGTGTATTTTTACCTACACTCTAAATAGTGAACAAATTCTGGAGTGACGAAGCCGTTCCTTAATTAGTTCACTATTTCGAGACTCTACTGTTACAAACAGCTCTACAACAACAAATCTGTTACAGTTAAGGCTTTACGCTTAAAAGATACAAGTTCATAATCTATTAAGCTACATATGTCTAAAATGTATCACTTTACTAGAAGATATTCAAACACAGAAAAATCTTTTTTTTTCAATGGAACGACCAATATTTAATACTCCATTAGCATTAGCATTCCATATATGTACAATCTATCTTTAACAGTTTTTGAACTATGAAACATTTTTTATTTATTTCATAATAAGATAATAAACACATTTCAGCGATGATTACATTTTTCTGAAAACAAAAAATACGACCACACAGCAGCCTAGATTTTAGGCATTTTAGCTTCAAGGCATGGCCCGATTTTTATGGTCTATGTGTACATATTTTATATTAAAATTGATGAAAAACACATAATTTTCCGAATCTTACGTGAAAATATTATCATTGAATCTAATTTAAAATTATTTATCCCAAAATATTAGTTTATTTAGGCGTTTTTCTTTCATAAGCGATTTTTCGCGATATACACATGTATGTATGAGTTCAAAGTATGTTGATGTATCTCTTACTTTTTACCCTCACCTTAAAAGAAAAATAAATGGTACATAAATGTATGTGTATTCGTGCATTCGGGATAAGTATACTGCAACAAAAGTTCTTAATTATTTGTGAATGATTTTTATATATGGAGTTCCTCAACAAGAGTAATATAAAACACAAAGAAAAATTTGGAAAGCTGAACGTTTTCTTACTTTTCCGATTTGGTGTGCTATAAATTAATGAGTTTCAAATATCTAATTCCTTGAGTTCTGTTTTATGACGAACTATAACTTTATTAAACGGAATACCAATCTACACCACTTCCAACTGTAATTCAGAAAGGATCAACTTTATTTCAGAAATTATCAAATGTAATTCAGAATTGTTAATTTAATTTCAGAATGTGTCATTTGAAATTCAGATTTATCAAATCAATTTCAGATCGTGTCACTTGTAATTCAGATTTATCAATTTAATTTCAGAATACGTTATTTATAATTCAGGTTAGTCCATTTAATTCAGAAAACATCAATTGTAATTCAGAAAGTATCAAATGAATTTCAGTGACGATTTCTTAATTACAATTGATGTAATCTGAAATGCATTGAATACTTTCTGAAAATAAACTGATTAATCTGAATTACAATTAACGAATTCTGAAATTAAATTGATAAATTCTAATTACAAATTATACTACCTGAAATTGAATTGATAAATCTGAATTACAAATGATATATTCTGAAAATAAAATTAACAATTCTGAATTAAAACTGACGGATTCCTAATTACAATTGGAAAAGATTTAGTTTGAAAATGTCAACTATATTTGCCCGTCCGTCGAATTAATCACCGCTTTTTCAGTTTTTGAGAAATAATAATAAATCAAAAATTACACACAAAACGCCAATACGTTCCTTGTTAAGAAAGAGTAGCAGATGAACGAAATAAATATAGTATTGATGGATCATCTGAATATTGTATAAAACATGGATAACAGCTGGCATTTTGAACACCTGGATAAGCACCAGCTAAAGAAATACACGGTAAATAACAATTCAAATCTCCACATTAAGAATTCATACTAATTTTCTTTAATTTTAATTGTATTGTAAATAATTTATTTCTACAAGCAACGTGTCCATCAGAAATATTTCTACATATTTTACAGTCCAATATTAGTGTTTTCTTTATTCCGTAAATATTCGATTTATCATCGATTTAAACTTTACTAATAACAAAAAATTAATAATTTATACATATCAGCTAGATCAAAGACCTTTTTAGACATTTTTCATGTAATCCGTTCTGTTAGGCGTTTCTTTTCTTTGGCGAAACAATTGTCAGTCAGACTGTATGTATACAGTAAGATATAACTTGCAAATAAAGCTTGCGGGAGGAGGAGGTGGTCAAAAAGTCCTGTTGGAAAATCTAAAATATTACGACAGAAACTTAGGATTTTTTAGGCATTTCAAGTTCTCTGAACATTTTATAGCAAATTAAAATAAATAATTTTGAAAATAATTGGCACTTATATGTATTTGCTCAATCTAAAAAATATTTTGCTTTACATATGATCGTACACCTGGACGATCATACACTACAAGTTAATAGAATTAATTCTTGTTCAGAAAATTTAGTCCTAATTTAATGATTCACAAGACTTTCGTTTCATTACAGAGATATCATACATAAGACCATAAATAATAACATAAAAATAGAAACTGTAATAATATAAAGTATTTCAATTCAGAAAATTTCAAAAGATTAAGCATTGAATTTTTAACATACTACATTTGACACTGTTTTGTGAAATTCTCCTTCTAGGCATAAAAAAAGAAAACATTTAATTAAATTTTTAATTTATTGACCATTTGAACAGATACAAAACTTATTGAGGAGCACTCCTTCCTCTTCCAAAACCTCCTCTCTGTAAACAAAAAGTGATGAAATGAAATACTACTTTGGAAACTATGATACTTACAAATTCAACATCAGCTGTACCAGCACCAACGTCTGCTTTCTTGTCAGGGCCACCGGCTCCACCAGGTGCCCTCCTGTAACCAGCACGGTCTTCCGAAGGCTTTGATGTTTCAGACCTACTAACTGCAGCAGCACGTGGTCTAGTAGTTTCAGGTCTGATCTGCCTCTTAAGGGTGGCAGGCACAATTTCAGGGGGCAAGTGAAGATATGTTCTTAAATATTCAATACCTTCATTTGTTAAATACCTGAAATGAAGCATAGTGACCCGCTTTGAAAAAAAAAAAAACAATAATTATGTTACCAGTAAAAATGCCTCCAGGCAAATTGTTCCTTGACAAAACCCCTCGATTTCAAAGATTGCAAAGCCTTAATGACTTCCAGATTAGGAATTGTGTCTAACTCTGGATGTTTCGGTGCATGATAGTCCTTCTTGGCTACCATCACACCTTCCTTGAAAAGGTACTCGTAAATAGCGACTCGGTTTTTCTTAGGCATCAACATCCTAAAAACACAATTAACTAATGAATTGGTCGAAATTACGTTAAATTAGTGATCAAACAATAGTAAAGGTTATGTTGACGAACACTTGTCAATAATAAAAAAACACGTTACTATTGAATAATATCACCTCATAAGTGACATTTACTTAATTATTTAATCGATTATAATACAGAGAACGCTTTCAGGCAGGAGATGATTACTATTTTTACAGAAAATTTACAAAACTTACTTACTTTACGTGTGTTTAAGAACTTTCCGTGTGACAAAAGAGAACGAAGTTAGTTAAATGTAAGGCAGCCAACATTTCAAAAACAGATATTTAATAAATGTTATCCTTCATTTTTGGTCATTTTTGGTTTAAATTTTTGTATCGTTGACATTTCTTGTTGTTTTATTCATTTTATTTACTATTATTTTGCGAAAATCATTTGCTGCCTTCGTTGCAGTCTGAAATAATAAATTAGTTTAATTCTTAACGTTGGCTATTCTGTAATAAATGTCAATTCCATAGGTTATGGTAATGTAAATATTTTCTGAGATTTATTTAAGAAAAATACTTGCTGCTTTTTACTGGATAATAAAAATAAGCGAAAATGGCTGCCCCAGAACCCATACAAGTTAGTTCGTTGCCGTTGCCTCCGATGCAGTACATAAATCAGTATTCGGATGAAATGATTCGAAGAAGTCGAGCTCCAAGACCTCCGATGCCCATACACGACACATACCACATGTTTGGTAATGCATTTAACACAGAAGAAAACATCATAAGGCCATTAGAAAGTCAAGTAAGTACTTCTAACACTGTCCGGATATAGAATAATAATTTTCTACTCGTAGGGTATCAAGCGTCTTTACCCTCTACATTTCGATAGACGCAGAGAATTAAAGAAATTAAATCTCTCACTTTTAGTCAATTTCCTAGATCTTCTTGACTTATTAGTGCACTGCCCAGATTCCCCAAAAAGGGCCGAAAAAGTGGAAGACCTCAGCCTCCTCTTTATACACATTCACCACCTGCTCAATGAATTCAGGCCCCACCAGGCAAGAGAAACCTTGCGTGTGATGATGGAATTACAGCGTCGTGAAAGAATAGAGACTGCCAATCGATTCCAAAAACACCTCGATAAGGTACAGGAAATTTTGCAGCAGGCATTGCAGAATCTGCCCGAACCTATGGAGATTGATTCAAAGTTAATGATTGAGACTGATTTGCTGGTTAACAAGGAGAATGCGGCCAAAGACGATGCTAAAAATGATACTTGCTATATTCTGGATAAAATTATGTGCAAAATTGTTGATGAAATGCAGTAGATCTCTTTGTTGAAATAGTTTTTCCATTGATTATAATGATAAGTTTGTAATTTCTATAATTCTTATTTTAGAGAAAATAAAGATTATAAAAGATGATGAAATATTATGGACAATGGCCGCGGAAGCCTCCAAGTTAAGAAAAAGATGATGAAGTTGTAATAAATATTGCATAAAAATACAGATTGAACTAGCGTGATAGATTAATGAAGCATAATGGATCTGATGCATAAAACAAAGCAAATGCTTTTGCTGCAAATTCTTTAATGAAAACTACAAATGTAGGAAGAGAAATGAAATTTAAATTAATTCTGCCTATAACAGAAAAATTTATAAAAGGATTTATTCCATGATTTGCAAATGACATTTTGGCAAGTAGCTAAACTTTAAAAAAGTTATAACGGAAGTAAAAGCTTTGTTTTATTTATTTAGCTCAATGTCTATCTGGCTAGTCTAAGACACTATTCGAGGAACGGGAAATCAGTAGATAGCACTGTTGTTATTTATTGTAAAGGAAAACAAAGGCGCATGAGGCCATTGAATATACAGAGGGAGATCGAAATTAATTGTCCTGATCGTACACTACTTTTCACGAGCTTTTTATCGATATTTACGTCCACTTATTAAAATGAAGTTAGCAACATAATGAGATCTAGGAAAGTTATTAGATATCTTAAGATTTTGTGGAGGGCTCATTGCCGTTCATTCCCGAGAAATGATTTATTTTATTGTCATAACAATCTGATTAAACAATAATTATGTTCTTTATTAATTAGTTAGATTTGGATGTAACTTTTATGATTGTTCTATGCACGCCACTAGTTGGTATTGCTTTTCGTTCTGACCTTTATGTGATAGATATAATTATTGACATCAAGATCACGGAAAGTAGTGTAGGATCAGGACAATCAATTTCGATCTCCCTGTATAATAAAGATTGTGGTTATGTGATTTTTGAATTTATTAAAAAAACTACATAAACTACATTTACTACGTGTAATGTAGTTTTTATAGAAAATATTATTTTGTTACGTGTCACTTTCCGCACCCTATTCCAAACTTTCAAGAAATCCTTCGTAAATTGCTTTGAAACCCATGCTGAATTATCATAAACTATAGCTACATTTACATTCAGCTAGATTTCTTTGCAATAACGTTACTCAATTAAATTTAACAAGTTATTAAGTAAGTACATTTGCGCATCAATTACTGTGCAGAAAATTAAGTGCGCTTTATAAATTGATTGTAAGCAATATTTCCCACTTTTTTTGACCATACCTTGTATTAAAAAATATAAAATTGACAGGTATTCTATACAATGTTGTGTCAAAAAGGTCTCGTAGGATGTCGCGATCTTTGATTATATATATTACATGGATACACTTACTCCATAAGAAACACATTCAGACAATATTGCCAGGATACCCAACCTGCTTTTTACTACTTATCTTCTTCTACTATACAAAACTGGCATTAACGCTATCCTTTAGTTATTCCTTCACAAATACACATGCGGTCACGTCTGATCACGTAGTTCGGCGAATTGGTTGTCAGTTGCACTTGTTGACAGTTGGAAGTTATGCCATTATACGGATAATTGTATCAAAATTGTGCCTATGGTATGTTTTAACATAATTTCATTATTTGTTAAATCCCAATAAGGCTGTTTCGTTAAACATATTTTAGGTTTAATAGTTTAATAAATTAATAAATTTTCCGCAAAAATAGCGCTGAATTTTAATTGAAATAGCTTTATGGCCAACTTATACTACAGAGAGGAACAGCTAGCAAATAAGTTGTCTTTGCTATGTGGGCAGTATACATTCTAAGCTATTGCTGCATCCATGGTAATATATATAATCAAAGGTCGCGATTCAAACCATTTATTCTAGTTAGGTTGGCGATACTGGTATCCGTCAAAATTAATTTCTAGATTTATAGATATGTTTGTTTTTCTTTATATTAATGAAGAAAAGTGCAAATTGTAAATCTAATTAAGTCAAAAGCAAATGTAATTTGCGTATGTACAGATTTCTGTTAGCGAATTCTTATGAATTTAGAGAAACGCCCTATGGATGTCGCTCACGGTGTCAATGTGAACGAGAATGCAGAGATAAATTCGACAAGCGAGGAGGTGGTGAAAACATGGCCGCGTTGTCTAAATCTGCTGATAATCAAACAAAATAAAGAATGACTGCGAAACGCGTATTCAGCCGCAAAGTTCCGCAGACGCCGTGATCCGCGATATTTTAGATAAGCGATATCAGATCAGGACTGGTCCTGAAAGCAAGCATGTAAGTAAGTTCCCAACGCTGAACCTGGTGTTCAATGACCACCTGGCTGCCTCTTGTCACCCGGTTCTTATCATGCACCGAGAATAAAATGGACATTGCAAGCGTGCGTTCAGATCGTTGTAAAAGTGTTAGGGAGAAGGTGACGGTAACAGTGAACAGATTTTTGTAATTTTGCTGACAGTGAACCGACGATCTCGACGGATGCCTCCGTTGGTGGAGCATTACCAGTTCTTAAAGTCCATGGAATCGCCTCGCAATGGAGACATGGTCAACACGGTGCACGGCGGCGAGCGCGGGCACGGACCTCGCAACCCCATTACCCCAGCCCTCTGGACGGCCCTATACGATTACGACGCTCAAGGGGAAGACGAGCTATCTCTTCGAAAGGGGCAGATCGTCGAAGTGCTCTCGGAAGACGCGAAAATATCGGGTGATGAGGGTTGGTGGACTGGTAAAATCGGGGATAAGGTAGGAATATTTCCGGCTAACTTCGTCATATACGATGATCCCATGAACCATGTGAACTCGATCATCGCAGACATACACCCCATTGAGATCGATTTCAGTGAACTTGTTTTGAATGAGGTGATCGGAGTGGGCGGTTTCGGGAAAGTGTATCGTGGAGTATGGAATAATCGGGAAGTGGCTGTGAAGGCTGCCCGTCAGGATCCGGACACCGAGCTGTCTGTTACCTTAGAGAATGTTATCAAGGAGGCGAAGTTGTTTTGTATGTTGCAGCATGAGAACATAGTGTCCTTGGAAGGTGTTTGTTTAGTGGAACCAAATATGTGTCTCGTTCTTGAATATTGTCGAGGTGGTTCATTGAACAGAGTGTTAGCAGGAAGGAAAATTAGGCCAGATGTGCTGGTCGACTGGGCCATACAAATCGCACGTGGTATGGAATATTTGCACTGTGGTGCTCCTATTTCGCTTATACATCGTGATCTGAAAAGTTCAAATGGTAAGTGATATATTAGCTAAGAGAGGGGGGAAAAATGAAATGAAATTTCCTGGGCCCGGACATCATCCCCGTTTGGAGCACGAAGTAATATTTTCCCCCATGCCAGGATGCACCTGGTTAGAGATCACTTAAACATAATTAATAAGGAAATCATTATTTTCCAAAGATTAACTAAAAATATATATTTTTTAAAAATATTTTACACCCTATCTATAGACTTTTTTTTTAAGAGCTAGAGAAAAACTTTAAATACAAGATATGGGCCACTTTCATGTTGAAAATTTTAAATATAAAGTTTAAAAACACATTTGTTTTCCTATTCTTAATGTGCCCACCTTTAAATTAATACAATTTTTGTTTTTTTTTTTTTTTATTGGAGTTTCTGTATATTGTTTGCTAAAAAGATTATTTTTTCCTGATTTCTAAAATATATTTTACTGTTATATGAACGAGCCGTTTGTGACATTTAAGTTTAAAAATCATATATCAATATACATATATTTGAAATCAGGAAAAAATTGATCCTTTATTTTAGTGCACAATATACAGAGTCTACACAAATTATATTTTTTTCGCCACTGTATGTACTTTCATTTTGTGATAACTCTATAACTTTTGTAGCTCTTAAAATAAAGTCTCTAAATGGGATAAAAAATATTTTTAAAAAATTCTGTGCACAATAATTTTTATATCCGTAGATACGTATTCCGGCAGCTAAGTTGCCATCTTCAGTACAGACACCACCAAGTTAAAAGCATAAAATCTGCTTTAAACTTAAATGTCACAAACGGCTCGTTCAAATAACAGCATAATATATTTTAGAAATCAGTAAAAAGTAATCATTTTAGCAAACAATATACAGAAACTCCATATAAGAAAAAAACAAAAATTGTATTAAAAGCATAAAATCTGCTTTTAACTTGGTAGTGTTTTTACTGAAGATGGCAGTTTAGCTGCCGAAATACGTATTTACGGATACAAAAATTATTGTGGGCGGAGATTAATTTTTAATTATTTCTTAGTCTCCTTTACTACTTTTTCCTTTCATCGAAACACTAAAACTAATTAACATTTTAAATACATCACTTATTGAAAATTCGCATTGTGAATAATGTCCTGTGTCCAATAATGTCCATTTTCCTTTCTTTTCACTTAATATGTGTTTCTTTACCCATATTGAATAAACATGCGTCAAATATAAATAAATACTTAAAAGCCGAATACAAACGAAACTAATCTTTGGACCGCCACACAAAACAATTAATTAATACATTTACATGACAGCTCCAATTCCACAGAAGCATGTTTGTTAGTAAAATTCAAGACAGTCCTCGGAGTGGCGATAGCGGCTACCCATAATTATCCCACACTCTGTGGAAAGAAGGAAGATTTCTTAGAAAGAGGTTTACTTAGAACGGACTAAATAAACAATCAATTATCGCATTATCTATTTGAGTTGATATTTCATTGTTATGATAATGCAAATGCGCAAAATTCAAACTTTTCAAGGTGGTCCTAATATTACGGCCAGAGACTGTATATCTAGAAAGTTGGTAAATAATGTCACGCGTTCAAAAGTTCCTACGTTTGGAGTTTGGCGTGGGTTTGGTAAATGTATGTCTGTACTGATGTTATAACCAACAGATCTCATTTTATTTGACGTTTTAATACAAAAAAGACACATCATACTTCTTGCTATCTCATGTCATGCCCAACTTCAAACGTGGGAGTTTTTGAACACATACAATGCAACCGAATAAAAAATTAGTCAAAGTTTGTCAGGGACAAAAGCCGCATGCCTTTTTTTTAATCTTTAAATTTGAAAAACGATACTGACAATTAAAGTCTATGGCTCTGTTTCGGCGCGAAAAATGTTGCTGAAATTTTTCATAAAACCACTTCACCATTTTCTAGTTTACCTCCGTTTCTAAAACATAATTTTAAAAGAACAGCTTTGATTTGTTTTGAAAACATTTTCTCGTTTCAGTATACGTCAATTTGACGTTTGCTAGGATGAGACGTTGAGAATTCAGGTTCTCATATTCACAGCCAACTTTGACTCATTTTTTATTCGATCACCTTGTGTTATTTATTCAAAAATCTGTAAATCCTATGATAAATTCCATCTTTTCATATGGCTATGGTCTTGGAAATGAACAACAGAGAAACACAGAAATTGTCTATCTATTTATGTTATTTATTTATTGGGAAAATATTAATTCAAAATAATACTCTTATTGTAATACAAATATATTATTAAAAAATTGAACTTGTAATTGGGGGAAATATGAAACACATTATTTTACTATAAAGGATGTTTAATTTTATACTATTTTCGGCTAGAAACTTTGACAAGTTCAATACTATAGTATTTTTAAACTAGGAAGAGTAGTTTGAATTTTGCCCGCCAACAACTGATGTTTGACAGCCGATTTTACATGAAAAAAATAATATTTTTCATAATTCATGTGACAGTATTACAGAGTCAGTCTACCTATGAGAGACCGACAACTGTTACTCCTCCTAGTTTAAAAATAGATTAAAGAAGTAACTTGAATTATCTAAATCAGAAAAAAGTCGTCCAAGTTCGCATAATGTGGAAATGAAAAATTATAAAACAGAATATTCTGTTTAAGCCAAATCTAATACAATATTCTAGTACAGAAACTTGTTAAAGTTTCTGGATGAAAAAAGGATAATGTAAAACAGCCTTAAAAGACATGCTTATTCACTAACTTGTTTTCCGAAAATATCAGGACGCAATACAAGCACATACATATAACTTCCCTTTGAATAGTCTCCTTTTGCTTGTTCTACTTATCCTATCTTTGGCACTTCTTGAAACAGTTCAGAAAGTCCTCAATTAAATCTGTTGAACTATTTCAATCTCAATAATGGACTGAAAATGCCTGTCTTACGTTATTATACTCGATTATCGAAATACGATAATGTCAAATTTCTTCTCACATTGCAACGATTTAAAATTCCCTGTTTATAAATTATTATTATTTTTACCTTTAAACTGATAAATGTAAAGTCTTGTTAAAACTGAAAAACTAATTTTCTTTGTAGAAGGGTGTTTCGATTTTTCTTCATTTTCAAGTGATCCAAAACTTTCACGCAGCCGTTCAAACACTCGTAAATTGCCTTAAAAGCCAACGCAGAATTTTCATAAACTATATACAGGGTGTAAATTAAATGTAGAACAAAAAATGTCGACATATTCCGGAAAGAAATGTTTATTTTCAAGTAACTTAATTTTCAAATGGTTATGTGCAGGGTGATTAACTTAACCTTTAGAGAATTATGCTGAAATCAAAAGCGAATGAATATTTTTCTTGACTTTACTTGCCGACATACAAGTTTCTTAATGATTCGTAAAAATGTCGCCAATTTTCTATAGTACGAAATAAAAAGCACCTGTTTTTATGATTGTGTCGTTTTCCAACAAAAGATGAATATGAAACTGATGTCTTTTTCCATTGACTACGTATTGGTTTCTTACAGTGTCATATTTTATCTTGCTTTCGAATTATGACTTTTACTTTATGATTACCGTGTTCATTTCCCTGTGCGCGAGTTCTCGTTTAGATTAAATATCCATTATTTAGCAGTTAAAATTCGACATTATCTTTAATTTGCGGAATTCTTTAATGACTAGTTATCTTATTGTGTTCTGGTTTTGAAATATGTACCTACCAACTTACATTTTCAATTGCTGAATATACTGATATTTTTCTTGTATGACAAACATGTCTGTAAAGGTTAAGTGAGACCACATTATCTGTGAAGCTATTATTTATCGGCTTTATTATTTGTAGAATTTTAATCTTTATCAGGTTAGACAATGTTGGATATTGAATGTCTTACTTTTATTCCTTGCCTGCAACTCACATTTATTCTTGCATTTGATTTATGTGTGTACTTAGTTATCTTTTAGGATTATCTTTCTTTGCATTCAAGTATACAATTTTGTTAATATGTTTAAGTTCTTAGAAGTTTTTAAGTATATTTTAATTTGTAAAATATATTCTTAGTTATTGAAGCTGTTACATTCAAACTCTGTTTTCTTTTTGAGTCTGCTCAATCTTGCTTGAGATAAAAAAAAGCTGAAGTGAATACGGAGCTTTAACCATCTTGTAATTATTTCTTCCAAATTTCTTTCTTTAGTCCGCCTGCAGGTTTAATTTTTATCTCTTTTATTAATAAAGATGCATATTCTTATATAGTATATTAAATAATTGTCAAATATTGTTAACTATTAAATGTGTAACATTTTGACAACTTACTATTATAGTAGTATTTCTCGGATGGTATTAATTTTTGTAGTAATAAAATTTAATCTTCAATTTTGAATAAACTTTTTAGCGGGCTTTGCGCGTTGGCGAAATTTGTTACAAGGAGACGACGATTGTGTTGCCTAATCGATGAACGGAATTTTTTTTTAAAGCTCGACGACCTTATTCGATGTAACAGCGCGTCGTGCATTGTTACGTAAGGATAGTTATTTGCATCATATGGGAGAAAGCAAAACTCTTAAAACGATTCACTGGTATTCACAAGCCTAGGAAGAGTCGTGATCGTTTTGTTACTTTTGCACAGAATGCGTTAGATATCTGCATTTTTTTTAATCTCGAGGAATTCTAATTGGTTAAGCTTCCATTGATCAAAGTGTGATGAAATAGTGTTATGTAAATAATTTATTAATTTATGTTCTCATTTTATATTTCACTTACGTTGGCGAGAGAAAGAAATGTACGATTGAGTGCTTTTAAATATATTTTAATGTTAATAAATTAATAATATCTATTCTATTGTTTAAATTAACTGTATCTTCGAGTTTTTTATTTTGTAGTGTAAAAGACAGTTTGCACCTCTTTTGAACAAAATGTATATTTATATTGGAATTTTCATAACATCTCGAATGGTACTGGAGTTCTATGTGAAAATTAAAATTGTTCTGGCGAATTAATTATAAGAAATTACTGAATATTTGGGGTGCTAAGTTCACAAAACTGGATTTGGCTATAACATTTTAACTGCTGGAAATAATTACTTTCACTATAAGGACCTTCTTGGACTCTTGAGATGCTGTCCAAAACTCGACAAGATCCCGAAATTTTGAAA
The DNA here is from genome assembly GCA_039766575.1 of Serrognathus titanus. Lineage (NCBI taxonomy): Eukaryota > Metazoa > Arthropoda > Insecta > Coleoptera > Lucanidae > Serrognathus > Serrognathus titanus. The sequence continues at coordinate 29,371,797 of CM077912.1, read as the reverse complement.
AAACTATACTCCCCATCAAAACACGAACAACATGTTATTTTTGGGTGTAGAGACTTAAAATTTAAGAATAATTGTTAATTTAACTACCATACTACTTAAAACTTCCAAAAGAACCTACAATTTTCCATTTGCACTTTGATAAAATTTCAAATCGACACACGAAAAATCGCTGGAACTTTTTTACCTCTGATTTTAGCGCTTAAGTCCTGAAGGATAATCGCTATAATCGTACTATGCAGAGCTTTTTGGATTTCGTGACTATTATCGTGTCAAAAAAGGATTTTTTTTGGGAATTTTCGCATTCTGCATAACACCCACGAGCTCTCCCGATTATTCTTCGCGACCGAAGCACTAAAATCAAAAGTAAAAAAGTTCCACCGATTTTTCGTGTCTCGATTTGAAATTTTGTTAAAGCGCAAAATAGAAATTTACCTGCGAAACTTTCCCGTTCTGCTTTTGAACCAACAATTATTCTTAAATTCCAAGTCTTTAAACCCAAAAATAAAATGTTTCGTATTTGATCTTTTGTTGGAATAAGAGTGGATATAGTTTTTTCAAAATTAGGGACTCTGTAGAGAGTTCTGATAGCACCTCAAGAGTTCTAAAGAAAGTTTTAATTATTTTCAACAGTTAAAATGTTATAACCAATTTTTAAATCTCGTTTTGTGAACATAGCACGTCAAATATTTATATTTAATTCACTGGAGCTATTTTAATTTTCACATACAACTCCAGAACTCTTCGAGGTGCTACCAAATCTCCAATAAAAATATACTTACTTTTTTCAAAAATGAGGTGCTAACTTCACAGAGATTAAATTCTTTGTATTATTGGATTTCCATTATGAATGAATTAAAACTAAGAACAAAATTTTTCTCTTGCCATTTTTCTCGATTTTGATTTCCTCATAAATTAAAACTTCATAGAATGCGATATATTCTGGAATTGTTAACGTAATTGAGTGTATAATCAAGGGTGACATTCAGTGTACTAGCGCGTTGCCGGTAATTAAATTCTGCACGCTTTTCCCTCCCTAAATGAAATTAATTCGTGTTAAATTAGTGACATATATCATCATTCAGGCAACGAAATTTTTATTAGATTTTAGGCGAAAAATTAATTTACGAATTGTAGAAGTTAATGACTGTATTGGTTTGTTGAGTGGTAATCGCTTTCAAATTTTGATGTTTGAAAAGTTTACTTTTTGTTATAATAATTAATATATTCATATTTGACATCTTCTATTTCAATCGAAGGCTTCCGACAATCAATTCTATTTTTAAATTGATGCTTATGGCATAGGGCTATTTATCTAAACTACATTTACAATTGGCACGTATGTACCAGAGAGAGTTTTGTATTGTAAATAATATCAAAAAGTGAATTAAACATTCTCCCTGAACTATTTACATGTAAGTATTGTTAGGAAAATATACTTTTTTTTATAGCGAACGTTAAAGTGTGCTTTGTCCAACTCAAAACAGCAAGGGTAGATAAAGTAACACTTTAACAGCAAAGGCAGATAAAGTACTTTAATTTTGTTATTTGAATTAATAAATATTACAACTTAACCATAGCAACAACCCATACTAGTTACTGGGACCATGATCATACATCGCGATTTTGACACATGATTGTTCTTTTTATTTTTCTGCGAAATTGTTTATATTTTGTCTTTAACGTTCGCTATAAAAAAATAGAATGTTACACACAAATTTTATTTATTTAATTATCGACTCGTGAAAATTAATTCACTCATCGATAAAAATCAATTTTACCGTCTTGCATAACAAATAACTATTGTTTATCGTTGTTTGTAAGTCGCAATGGTAAATTAGATTATTGTTCTATACAGATAAAGTAAACTTAAATAGCAATTTACATTAGACAATTCTCAGACACATTAGGATAATTAATTTGAGTAGCGATGAAGCTGTTTTGTTAAGTAAAAAAGTCCGTAGGCAACAATACATTGCTAACGTGTTAAATGTGCTGCAACTGTTTACAATTGCACAGTTTACAATTTCAAGAACGATACAAAAATTTAGGGAAACCGAGTGATATGCTACACGTTCTGAAAATATCGAACGAGAGGAATATTGGTTTCAGATGATCGTTTTGACTGCATTACGTATAAGGCAGTACACAGCAAGAACGATTCAAAACCAACTAGACGAAGGTCGAAACGCCTTTTAAACCATGAGAAATCGCCTAAGAGAAAATGGATTAAGAGCACGCGTTTCAATCAGAACATTGGTACTCACCAGGGAACATTATATAAAAAGAGTATAGTTTGCTAGACAATATTTAAAATAGATTGTAGAGAATTGGGCCTATATTTTATTTTCTCGTTCTGTCTCGATTTAAAATTTTGTCAAAGTGCAAAGTGGCATATATTTTCTGGGGAATTTTCAGTTTTGGGTAGCATCTCACGAGTTCTTACGATTATGCTTCACGACCGAAACGCTAAAACGCTAAAAACAAAATTAAAGCAGATTCTTATTCGATGAAGCTATAACGTTTTATAGCTTCATAGTTTCACTATCGTTATAGTGAAACATAGATCGTTAGTGCCAATTTTAGTGTCCGTTTTAAAATAATTAACTGCTAAAAACAAAGGTAAAAAAGTTCCAGCGATTTTTCGTACCTCGATTTGAAATTTTGTCAAAGTATAAAAAGAAATTTTTTGCTTGATTTTTTTGAAAAAGTGAGATCCTTTTGGGAGTTTTAGTAGTATAGTACTTGAATTAACAATTATTCTTGATTTGTAAGTCTCTAAAGCCAAAAATAAAATGTTTTTCGTGTTTTGACCTTTTGTTTGAATATAGAGGATATAGTTGTTTCAAAATGTCGGAATTCCGTTGAAAGTTCTGGATAGCACCTCATGAGTTTTAAAGAAAGTTCTAATTGTGAAATGAATTATTTCCAATAGTTAATATGTTATAGCCAAATTTCAAATTCCGTTTTGTGAACTTATCACTCCAAATTTTCAGTTAAGTTTTTTATATATAATTCGCCAAAACTATTTTTAATTATTTCACTTCAAAACTCCAATAAAAAATAACATTTTTCAAAAACGAGGTGCCAACTTCACAGAGTTAACAAATTTGGGTGTTTTCGTTTTTTCCTGAATTGTGCAAAAACAGTAAGGAATTTTTAAATTTGGTGAGATTTCTTTAACAAAGCCTAAAATGTGAAACTTATTCCACTGTAATTCTAGTAATAAGCGAGACGCCTGTAATAGACATCCTATTCTGGACAGAATATCTATAATATTCTGCTGAACTTATTAAGTTGTTTGCTGTGAAGTATTTATTAATGGTATTTAATAACAGGAAACGAAGTTTATCACATATATCTGACATTAAACCTCGACGTTACGTTAGTTTTTACCCACAAATTGTCGAGTCTTGCTTGATTGTTTCTGCAAATGGCGATGGATTTCCTGTCCACTGCAGTGTATATTTTTATTTCTGATAGTGTACTTCGGAGGTTGAGAAAAATCTTTGAATGTGTTCGTCCGTAACTTTTAATTTCATCTTGCTTCATTGCTTTTAAATTTATTGTTATTAGGTATATTTCGCAGTCAATAATTGCACAATAAAAAAAAGCTTTAATTTTGCATAATATTTCCGGTTTATGCATTTTACCGTTTTTCTTTCTGTAGTGTAGTGTAAAAAGAGGTAAATGAAAGAAGTGATCTTTGAATAACTATTCAAGTAAACAATGAAAAAGATTTTATCTGCGATTGAGATATGTTTTATACTTTTATGGTCATTGTTACCAAGTCTGTGGAGATAATTGCTGAAGCAAATAAAGGAAAAAATCTTATAGCCTACTTCTTTTGTATGGTAATTAATAAGATACTAAAGCATCTATGTTTTTATTAAATTAAGGGGATTCCCAGTTATTTTTGAGATAACCTTATTCTTCTTTGACATTGGAATGTTGATGATAATAAAAATATTTACAATGATTTTCGTCGCGTAACATTACCCTCAATACATTTAACTGAAGTTGCGGATTACGTCCTGTTCCTTTAAATTATTTGTCTTTGCGTAACTGAAATTGTGTCGTTCATGTTTTAAAGCAGCGATTTCCAAACTGGGAGGCGCGGATTGGTGCCAAGGGAGGCGCGAAAAGTTTATTTATACATATAATTTTTATAATATTTATAAATAAAGAAAGTGAAAATGTAAATGAACTCTTATAACAGAACTTTTGTAATTCATTTATCATTTTAAAAATGTGTTAATTAGTTTGCAAAATAAAGAGGGGAGGCGCGAAGATAAGATTTTTTTAAAGGGGGCCGTAGAAACATAAAGTTTGGAAACCACTGTTTTAAAGTATGAAAACAGCAAGTGACTATCGTTAAGTTTTCATTACTCAAAACAGAAAATCATGCTTTACATTAATGAGTTTTTTTGCCGTTCAGCTTCTTCCAAAACATTTTCCATTTAAAAATATAGTACACGTTGTTTTTTAGGAACTAGGAAAGAAAGGGATAAAATTACATGTTGGTGTACACCACAGTGAGAAAAATGAAATAGTTAAGTCAACAACCTTTAGAATGTCAACTTTTTGTGCGTTGACTTAAATAAAATTTACTTGTTTCAACGGTTATATCTTAAATCAAAAAGTGGAAATTTTCTGTTTCGATTTTTATTTCACAATGTTAAGTCAGGTAAAAGCAGGGATTAATTATTGAAATTCTTGCTATTGACTTCAAGATGGCGATTGCTAAACTTGTCTGTCTCAACATAACTCGACTTGTTATTCGATATCGTTTCTTAAATGGCTAAAAGTCATTCATATTTAAAACATGTCCAACTTTGTTTATAAAATTCGTTGAGGGGCTTGTTCAGTTCCTCACCAAAGATTGATGGGTTACACCTTACTTTGGCAGTATTGCAAAGAGGTCAACATTTAATTGATTTCGCCTGAAACGAGAGTCTAGATTGAATTGAATTTACCCTTTTGTTTACCAAACGGAAATGTTACTTTTCAATAATCAAAAATGTTATAATTTTAGTTCCCTAATTACGTTCAGTCAAATAGCTAAATATTTAATATACTACTGACGATGTTTGCTTAGCATACGAAATGTACATTTAGTGAATAAAAAAACTTTTGTGAAATCAAGGGTGTTTGTTCGTGTTCGTTGATTTAGCTAAATATTTAATCAAATATTTAGCTAAATTAACGTAACACGAACAAACACCCCAAATATTTAGCTATTTTAGCAATCTGAAGTTCTTGCATCAATCTTCTTGTGCATTGAAGCAACATGAACCATGCCGTCGTTGAATGTTTGCCTCACACGAAATATTAAGGTTAAACATTTGTTGACTGCTGGTTCAATGACCACGTATAATTGCTAAGAGGTAAACAAAAAAGATTGTTAACTGAATGCGATTTTGGTTGATTGAACAGTTTATTTTTCCGAGTGCAGAAAATTGAAGCAAACACAGAATAAATAGAAATACACAGGAATTGACCTTTATAATAAGAAAATTATTAAGAAAGGAAAAAAAATATATACATAGTTTTACAAATTTTAAAAGTAAGGTAAAAAAGTGACAAAATATTAAAAAAGAAAAGAAAGGGAAGTCAGATTTGATAGAGATGATATATGTAGACACTCCAATATGATATAATGAAAGACGAGGCAACATCAGAATTTCAGGCTAAGAGGTCTGAAACCCTAATTCCTCTTATTTTTCATGATTGTAGATAATGCATTAAATAAACAGAACAACAAAAAAAATAGATGACTGGAAAAAATAACAATTGTAAAATTATTTTTTATAGATAACATGGTTTTGTAGAATTTTAAAATATACCCAATTAAGAAAAATAGATATAAACATGAATACAACGAATAAAACTTTGGAACTAGCAAAGATTATTCAAAATAGAATCGAAATGAAAGCACTTACGTAGATAAGTATACAATTGCTTGAGCAAATATAGAGTAATGGAAAAACTGAGAACGAAATCAAAAATTTGGAAAATTTAAAAACATTGACCAAACTTAAGAGGAAGACCAGAACAAATAAGGCAAGAACACAACAATAACAATCTATTTTGATATCAGAAACAGTAATCACAGAAAAATATTTAAGAGTTACTGTGGCATGTACAAGATACGAGGAAAGATAAATTAACGCAGAAAATAAAAATGTTATAAAAATAATAGTTCAACCGAGGAAGAAATGAAATGAGAAAGTATTAAGGGAAAATAGAGGAATTCAATGGAAAAATTCTAAGTTTTGAAGAAGAAAACAAAACATGTCCTGATAATACCAAACCGCACAAAATGTAAAGTTTCTCAACGACATCAAAACAAGCAAGAGGAATTAGACGAACTGAAAAAAAACATTAAAATCTGCTGTGAAAAAATAAAAAGAAGATATGGGTCAATTACCCAACCGACCTACAGTAAAAGTTTTTTTTTTTTGTTAGAAGACAACATTTTTAATCCTTTAGTGTTATAATTTTCTATGTAAGATTTTGTTCGTTATGCTTTACATTAAGTAGATGAGACATCACAAAACATAATTAACCATAGGTTTCAAAAATCTTTGCATAATAACCGAATATGTATTAAATAAAATCTTGGACTTGGCTTAGCATGATTTAAAGTTGATATATATAAACTTTCTTTACACAAGTTCACTAAAAAATACATATGAAGTTGCTATACTTTTCCATAGAAACGTACAATAAAATGAATGAATCCTAAAAGAGAAAATTATTTCACATTCTGTAGATATTCGAAAGAGTAGTGCACACTTTTAAGAAGTTACAATATTTCAAATCGAAAAAGTGTAATAATGGCAAAAGAATGGTGAAAATGTGATAATGTACGTGTACTATACAAAATGACTTGAAATATTCGCAACCAGATATTAAAAAGTAGGATTTGTCTTTCCCTTATTATTCAGTGTAATTTCTCTAAACTTAATCGTAATTTATTCGGCTATATTTCAATACTTTTATCTCTTTTTGCAAATCCTTTTTGTCATTGCCTTATGGCCTTTAAAGTAGCTCATTCCTAAAAAGGTTTAACGAAATTAGCTGATAATAAGGTATTTTTTTATTTAGGAAGCGTTGAAAGATTGGCGAAGATGAAGATGATGATGGAGCAAATCATATTTGATTTGTTAGTTTTTACATAAAAGCAATTCTTATTAGGCCATAATGCCTAATTCTAAAGTTTTGTTTCTGTTGTGAAATTTGTTTATTTTTCTGATCTCACAATTAACAGTTTTCATAGTTTCGTTGCCTTTCTTTGAAAGTTTACGATCATAAGCATAGCTAAGGGGGTTTAGTACTCCCAATGGACAACTAGCCCACGTTGAATTGGATTATATTATAATTACAAATAGCAATTATAAAACTCAAATCCCAAGTTGTGGTTATGACTTCTAGAGGAGGCGATTTACAAGCTTTTACGAATATTTACATGATATAAATTAAGGTAAACTGTCACAGAAGTCTCTTTATAATTGCTGACTATAGTTCTATGAATTCTTATGTCTTATTTAAAATCTTACTTATTGTTTTTACGGCCATTAAATGTATTTAATAAAGGAATTTATAAATTTGCTAATTGTGAGCTTAAATAAACTTAGAGATTCCTTAATTCTTAGGACTAATTACTTAATCATGGGCCATTACTTGGAGATCACAATAAAACTTGAATGCAATCCAGTGCAATCATCGCTTTCACTGGAGCGACACAACATTCACTATCCTTTGTCATTTAGCGAAAAAAAAATGCACTCCAGTGACAGTAATTGCACACATTCCAAATTAATTAACGATGCAAATTACGAGACCTAATTTTACAGGACGATTTGCATACGTGTCGGACATATAACCTACACGGAATGCATAATTTAGTGCGTGAGCACTTAAAATAGTCGGGAATTTTAATTGTCATTGAGCTGGCTAGTTTCCACTTCTAATAGTTATAAAAGTTTATTGTTAACGATATTTCATTGGAAATTTAGGATGGAAATATAGAATTTTTTGAAGGATCAACAACTTGTCGATCCTATGTTGAAACAATTGCACATTGAAGAATGCATAACTTTCACATTCTTCTTGGGATTATAGTTACACCTAAAATGCATTTTAATGAAGGTGCTTTTCTGTATTTTATTTGTTTGGTACAAGTAACCAAGACAAATGATTATTATGCACTTATCTATTTTTTTTTGTCTACATTTAATAAACATCAGTATTACTGATTTATTGAAGAAATATGTTCTCTATCGCATTGTTCTCGGAATTGTATATGAGACATTGTTTTCGTTTGATTTGCCGGACGCTAACTGATATCTGCTTCAAGTAGAACACGCAATGGTTTTGCTTCTTATCAGAGGTGTATCACTTTGATACTGACGTTATTTTGAGTTTTGTACCGTTGTAAATATTTTCGGAAATGACGTTGCAAAGTTGCTCAGACGGTAGCATACCTGTATTATGAGCAAGCATTTGTTATCTGATCTTAATCTTTTAGAATTTGAAGAAGAATTTAGGAGATATAATTCTTCCGTTTTTCTATTATGAAGCAAAATGTAGAAAACATGTTTTCAATTTGACTCAAATATTTCGAGTTTTTTATGTAAAATATTTTATGAAAATTAATTAAAATTGTGTAACTGGCAATATAGAAAGTGTTAGGAAAGAGTTTATACATGTATTTCGGCCTTATTGGGCTTCATCAGAACTCTGTACCTTAAAAAAATTTGGTTTATTGAAAAATTTAGAAAACTTATCCCTTTTTTGAATTTCTAAAATCCTAAATTCTAAAATAATGGTAAAAATATGAAAATCTTTTGCAAATTATACAAGGAAGCGATTGCATTCTCTAGTAAAATCACAAAAGTGACATTTTTAAAATATTTGTTTGATGTTACTAAGGCAACAAATTGACAATTATAAAATCAAGTTTTCTTGCCAGATGAAAATTATGAAAATTAATTAAAATTGTGTAACTGGCAATATAGAAAGTGTTAGGAAAGAGTTTATACATGTATTTCGGCCTTATTGGGCTTCATCAGAACTCTGTACCTTAATTTTGATTTTAGAAATTCAAAAAAGGGGTAAGTTTTTCTAAATTTTTCAATAAACCAAAATTTTTTTAAGGTACAGAGTTCTGATGAAGCCCAATAAGGCCGAAATACATGTATAAACTCTTTCCTAACACTTTCTATATTGCCAGTTACACAATTTTAATTAATTTTCATAATTTTCATCTGGCAAGAAAATTTGATTTTTTAAAATATTTTACGTGTTTTTTTTTGTTAAAAATAGACGAAAAGTTCTGAAGTTAGTACCCAATTTTTGAAAAATGCAATTTTTGATTTGGGTTCTAACTAAGAGAACCCCGAAGAGTTCTGGAGTTCTATGTGAAAATTAATATGAATTAAATATGAAAGAAGGACTGAAAATGAGGAAAATAAGTTCACAAAGCGATTTGAAAATTGACTATAACCTTTCATCCGTTGAAAATGATTAATTTCACCATTACGATTTTCTTTCATTTGTTATATCTTTGTGAACGAACTTGGGCCGTTGAACTAAATAATAAATCTTGGCTTCAGTCAGTTCATCTGGCGCTCCATAACATTACAGATTACATATTCCCTTGTTTATGCAGATGCTACTCAACTGTATTATAAATGAAAATCCATTTCTACTGGAAATATGATAATAAAAGGTTTCATGAAGTGTTTTTAATTTGTGAGTGTATATGTACATGTATGCATGCACTGAAGATGACAGCCTAACTGCCGAAATACGTACCTACTGAAATATATATACGAATTGTGGTAAGAGATCATTTTTAATTATTTCTAAAACCACTGACTCCTCTACTAATCTTACTTAGCGACGTGAACATTCAAAGAACATTGGATTAATAATTGAAAACCTAAAGAGAATTTGCTTATGATATTTTTGTTTCTATAATTTTTATGATAACGAACGATTAGCTCTATAGTGAACCTATCTGGTTACTGATACATTAGTTTTTTATTTGTGGTCATTCAAGGTGTTTATCTTTCAATGCATTCGACATTTCTTTAAGTTTATTGTAAAATTAGCATTGGCTGGTCGAATGTAAATTTTGCGGTGTCTTACTCGATTAAAACAGCCGTTCATCCTTTCCATGGCGTGGAGCGGTGGCGGTTCTTTGTGGAATGCTAATTTGCATGCACTGCATACCACATTCGATAGCCTTCGCCGCATGATCGATCAATCTGCAAATAAATTACGACGCATAAATTCCTATTGCTTCAAGCGAAAGGGAATCGATGTTTAATAGATCCCGATAATGAACAATTACTTTACGAAGTTTACGTCAAAAGTTAATTATAATTATTATCAGGAAAGTGTCCAAATTGTGAGTGGTTACTAAAACTGGAAAGTACGTACATACCAGGATCGCATAGAAAGCAAGGACTTGTAAGATTATGATTTTTTTTTTGGATTGTTTTATCGTCAAATTCCACTTACAGGACAATTTTTATGCGGTAAATTTTCATAATCGTAACTTTGTGAGATATTTCCAGAATTGCCAACGAAGTAGTAGAAATGGAGTTAATTATAGTTATTAAATGGAACTAGAAAATAAACAAAAATAAGAAGTCTTTAATATAAATGAGATGTGTATGTGTTTGTAGTTGTAATAAAAAAGGATATACCTTTCAAAGGAATTCTAACTGTGCTGTCGGAAAATTTCAATTCCATCGAGCGCCTCGTTATCTAAAATACCGAGCATAAAACGTTTCAAAACCCTGATCAGATAGTATCTATCGAGGAATTTGTTTTAATGGAACGAAAACCTAGTATTTGTTTTGTGATAAGAAAATTATTTACAGTTGCGGCGCTTCGTTCCTTTTAACTTTGTACCGTTTACCAGTTTACTCGTTCTATTTTTCCAGGCTTAATTGTAACATGTGTCCCTTCTAACTGATCTATTTTTAGGATGCTCGTAAGTCTTGATCCTATCCGTACATTGCGTGATAAATCTAATCAGAAACATCTGCAAATACAAAGAAATATATGTTTGATTAATCACTGCAGGTATTTATTTAGTGTTGTCGGAAAGTTAATCGCATTATGATTATGCAAAAGATAAAAAAAGAGAAGATTTATTTATTAGGGATTTTCTGGGCTGATTCTATTACAAATATTTGTCTGTTTCGTGAAAATTTAATGAAATATAAGAAATAATTTACCAGTTTACCAGAAGTAGATAACGAAAAAAGTAGATAATAATGTAATTCTTGGATTTAAACTTTGCTAAAATTACAATAAATGATAAACTTGAAAGCTTCCACGACCCTTCACTAAGATTTCCGGAGTACCGCGTCTATTGATTCTTCTCATGCTGACGTTGCTTTTTCCTATAATAATTTCATAACGGATAGCTTAAAAATTACACAAATCTTAATGTTTCGTTATGGTTTGATAGCTATGATAGGAGTGAAAATTCACCGATCTGTCTGTCCACAGCAAAACATGCTATTTTTAAATTATCTGTTAGCAAGTTATAGCAAAATTGTTAAACAAATTTTCATTGGACAAGAATCTAGTTGAAATATACACTGACCGGCAAAAAAACCGGCCACCATAAAATATTTTAAAAAGTCGAATCTAAAGACATATTTCGTCGACATGGAAAGTTGATTTGATTAAATTTCATTATCTGTACTTTAAGATGTTTGATTTATTCCCACCTTTATTTTTAAAAGGTAAAATCCGTTATTAACGAGATGTATTGTCTTTTATGATTTATTTGTTTAAAATCAAGGAGGCGTTTTTGCATTGCTTTCAAAATGGAGTGTTAAAAAGCTACGCAATTAAAAGAAAATGCCGTTAACTGTTGAGATTGTTGTTCGTATTGTTACTTTAATTGAAGATGGTCGTAGCCAACGTGCAGGATGCCTGGAATTGGTATTTGGACACTGACAACTGCACTAAGAGAGCAGGATCCGGAGGAAGAGGAGCAACAACTGCAGTTGATGACCATTTTGTTGTGCTCGACGCACTAAGGGATCGGAGATCAACGGCTGTTCAATAAGGAAAATAAGGAGCAGGCTTGTTAAAGGAGGCCTAAAGTCACGGAGACCTGCAACAGGCTCAAAATTGTTACCAAGACATCATCGAGCACGGTTGCTTTCTGTACTTCATTCAAACTGAATTCCTCACTAATGGAGTAAAGTTCTCTTCACTGATGAATCGCGCTATTGCCTATGCTCGCCTGACGGTCGAAAGGATATGGAGAAGACCAAATGAACGGTATACAGACTACACCATTTCCCAAAGGCGATTTTTAATGGTGACTCAGTTATTGTGTGGGCAGGTATTTCGTCTGAGGCACATGCAGAATGCAGAGACTTAACTGGCCAACATGCAGCCCTGATCTCAAACCCAGTGAGCACTTATGGGGGCATTTGTCGTCGCCCGGCTTTGCCAGAAACACTGCAAGGATATAAGAGCAGTGCTTTACGAAGAATTTGAGGCAATACCTAAAAATTCATTGACATATTTGATTGATTCGATGCCTCGACGTTTAAATGAAGTCATTCGCACAAGAGGAGGTCATATGTGTTATTAACCGTCATCATTAACTTAACTGAAAACATTCTTTTCAGTTTTCGAACTGCCGTTTTTGTTATTTTTTTACATTAAACTTAATTTTGTTTAATCTCGTCTTTTTCTTGAGTAATTTGTACAGGGAGAGCAAAAATGGCTGACGTGTGCCGTTCCATACCAATAGGGTATTTGCCGCATACTATATATTTACATTAACCATAACTACATTCAGTGGCGTTCTTAAAAATTTTTACGTCATCTTTTGACTTGTGATTTGTCAAAACGACCAAATTCAATGAATAAAGTGGAATTAAATTAAAATTAATATTGTTATTAATTGAAAATGTCTATGGATTCCTTATTGCATTTAAATTAAACAAAGTTCCAAATTTATTTCGCAAAAAATTCTGTACATGCTTTCTTTCGTGCTTTCAATTCTATTTCTTAAAATAATACACTCAAAAAAACTATGTATTAAACACACTGTTCGAGGAATTACAACATAATAAAATCAATCAAGTAATAAAAAATACATACGTAAATAAATATAAAGTTAAAAATATTGCACATTAATTTGTAGACATAAAGAGCAGCACAATTTACCCATGCAAAAATATTTAGTAGAAACACTATTTAAACAACACTAAAAATAAACCACATACTTGAAATGCACTTACTCAGAAACACATTTATTAATATTATTACAAAAAATGTTGAAAGTGTTCCCCATTAAACTTTAAGCACAAATTAATCCTAGTTTTCATATTGTTAAAAACATTTTGAAGAATTTGTGGTTATTGAATTTATTTCATTATTCAAAGCTTGCTCCAGTTCTTCTACAGTATGTATACGATTTCTAAATATTCTGTTTTTTAAAACCAAACATGAAATAGTCTAATGTTGTTAAGTCTGGTGATCTTGGTGGCCAAAGATGTCTGCTAATTATGCGATTATCAAAAAATTCACGTAAATATTCCAACGTAGCAGCTGCTGTATGGGCTGTTGCACTATCTTGTTGGAAGTAGCCGTACTGTAATTCATCATCATGCAATTGTTCAATAAAAGGACGTAATAGTTGCTGCTGATAATTTTGGGCATTTATATTATTGTAAAAGAAAATGGGACCAATAATTCTTCTTCGTGACATTGCAATCCACACACCAACTTTAACAGGATGCAGACCTCTTTCGTGAAGTTCATGTGGATTTTCTGTTGCCCATACACGATAATTCTGAGAATTAATGTAACCATCCAAATGGAACCATGCCTCGTCACTAAAGAACGTTAAACCAAGAATATTGTCATCATTTAAATGTCTGTTGAACCAGTTGCAATAATTCACTCTCTTCTGAAAATCTGGAGGCAAAAGTTCTTATACAACGCTTACTTTATATGGCTTCATATGTAAGTCTTTCTTCAAAGCAGTGCGACAAGAGCCATAAAATGCACCTGAAATAATGCATTAGAGTATGCATGACAACAAAAGTCAAAAATTTGAAATACCTGTTTGAAGGGACAGTTTTCGTATGGGTTTTTTAGGACTGGCTAACATTATTTGCCTGATGTCTTCTACAACTTCTTCTGTTAGTACTTTAGGTCTACCGGTGAGCATGTTGACGGAGCGTATCTTGTGTAATATCTTCATCATGATAAGCTTCTTGAAACTGATGAAAGCAAGACATGAATGAATACTGCCAATTACCATCCTGATCCCTTTCACCAGACCGAAAATACGCTTCTAAGATAAACTTATTATGTTCTTCAGTAAACATTTTAAACTAAAAATAAAGCACATATAAGATTTTTTTCTACTTTGTTTATAACAGTTTTACGTACCAGATTAGTTAGACAAATAAACAGAGTCTTAAGAAAGACTTTGTTATTACAAAAGAAAACACAAAATGACTAAAACCAGGGAGAACTTGTATGTACGTATGTGCGCTACTGAAAAGTCAATGACACTTACGTTTGACAGGGTTTGACATGCATCGAAGTAAATATTGGTACAATATTGATAAGTGGAACACATTTTCGATATAAGGTTGGAACAACTGCAACTTCACACGTGTCAATCATTGTTGCTCTCATTGTATGTATAATGAATAGTCCTTGTACATCTCAAATTAAATAAACCAGTATATCAGGTTTTGTTACATATTTTAGAGTGGCCGTTTTTTATGCCAGTCAGTGTAGTTGTGTTTTCCCTTGCAAAAGAACTTAATACAAATTTGTGCATGTTATTTCTACTTTCGAAAATTCAAGATAGAGTTTATACCAAAACTCGACAGTACGAATTAATACAGCGAATAGAAAACTTTGAAATCTTTGAAGTGTTATTGATTAGTTAGATACCTGGCTCGTTCATTGATTGTTTTAATGTATTGATCGAGTTTGAATCCGAATTCCTAACAATTACTTAGCTAGACGTACTCTTTAGTAAACGTTTGTCCATCCCTTGAGTTTTGTTTTCTAAATGTGTTCAACTATATTTTATTTTCTATGTTATTTTTTTGTTTATTTGCTTTTTTAAGGACAATTGAATCGTATATGATCTAGAGCGCTTTAAAAGTCAAATTATACACTCAGTGTCATGCTTCCAAGTGAATTTTTTCTCTTTGTATAAATGTGCACAGTTTTATTTGAAAATAAAGAATTTGTTTTGTGAGCGGTAGTATTTATCTATAATCTAGCACCTCTGAAATATCTATTGGAAAGTTTTTATTTTGAACAATTGGCAAGTTTGGGTACCTATTATAATTCACAATTAGCAACATTTATTGAAGATTGTAAAAGTGTACAGTTATAGTGAAGTAAAATATTTTCAACTTTTTCTATTATTTAATATGAATATAAAATGAAATAAAATCTAAAATACACGTCCTCAGATTTAATGAATTAAAATGCAGTAATTACTTTTGTGCACTTGCCAAGCAGTCGTTTCTTATCTCGCACGTTGATAAAGAAAACCACGATGAAAACTGCCGACTTCCTCTCTTTGTGCTTCTGGTTATTTAACGTCTTGTCACACACAGGTAGGACTCGGAGGTTATTAAGGCCCTGTTCGAACAAGCACGTAGCGGACGCAGAATTATAAATTTCACGTGACAAATGAATATGCCTGGAAGTGAAGTGCGGAAATTTATGTGTTTCCGTATTTGGACATTGCCGGTGACTTTTAGTTCTTGTCCACTTTTTTTTGAGTCGCATGTTTGAGATGTTTCTTCATATTTGTGTCCGAAATTAATATTTTTACTCGAGGTTCTTGGTAACTGTCTGGATTCATTATTTTCCATTATCTGATATATAAGTTTGCGGTCAAGAAAACTGACTCAGTTTTTTTTTTAATGTTGTAAATTGGTTTTCGGTCTATCAAAGTAGTAAATTTTTGAAGCTATCGCATTATGCCATATTTAATTTGTAACAAAACATTTAGTATAACTTCCAAAACTGTATGAAAATATATTTAAAACGTCATTAAATGTCAATGTGATGTCCCTTTTTTTCCGCAAGTTTACCGAGAGTAAAAGAAGCTATACTATAGTTGTATTCAAGATGAAGTTTCTTGACGTTCTTCTTTTATTTCTGCACAATTTTTGTGTTTCGAATATTGCAACAGGGAGTAGGAATGTGCCGAAGACAGCAGTTTCTGAATTGTTCACCTAGTGGGTGAAACACGAATAAATATAAATAAGCAAAATTAATAAGCGAGCAATGAATGTGTGTATTTATTCAATATCAAATGTCAAAACAGTTTTTGTCTTCACACCTTATTTACAAAGTTACAGAAATAACTGATCTCTTGGTAAGATATGCAATTGACCTTCTTATAATTTTACCGCACTGAATTCGTTCACTCTGTCAAATGTCAAAATTTTACCGTAAAGATCGTGGTTTCTGTTGTCCGCGCATGTGATGGTCATCGATCGATGAGCTTTCGCGTCCTGGCGCGAAGATCCGCAATGATTCCTGACTGGGGTCACAAGATGTTCTCCGGATGTTACCAAAGATGTTGGACCTTAAACGGAATGAGAGAAGAGTCAATCACTTTTAATCTTGATAACTTAAGAACAGTGTCCAAACACACTTTATTTCCAAGAAATGGCATGAAATTTTAATTTTCTAAACGAATTTTAAGAATAAATTTATTTGATCTGTATAAATGCATGGCCTTCAGGTATTTCGTCTGCGATGCGATTAAAATTGTATGGAATAAAGGATTGTGTTGCAACAAGTTCTACTAAAAAAGAAGTAAAAAAAATATTGAAAACTTAAAACATCATAGGATTGGACGTTTCCCACGGGCAAGAGGGCTAATAGCTTAACCTCCACGCTCTTTCGATTGAAAGTCTTTGGATTATTTTATTTATTATTTGAGGCCATCTTAAAGCAGTTCTGTTTGAAAGGATACAAAGTATTGTTATAAAGAACAGAGTAAACACAATAAAATAATACTGTTCCATACAACAGCTACGACTCGGCTCTTACTCACTCGTTCAAAATGCATCCTAACTGGAGTAATATAACACCATGTATCCCCACAGCTGGTTGTTGTAGTCTTTGTCTTTTATCTCACCTATGCTCCAATGTATTTCTTCCTGCTATGTTACACATATGGCATACACATATGATATACATTTTGAGCAGTCATTGTAGCATTGTTTTGAGGTTTATTTATAAATACAAAATTTTTTCTGGTCTTGGTAACTGAAAGAAGTAAATATCGATGTTGCAGTTTTTCAAATTTTTCCAAATTCGGTATATGCTACATATGTTTAATGTCTCTTTCAATAAAATTTTCTATAACTTCCAACTGTGGTGAATCGTGCCATATGGTCGCGACACCGAGTGATTATTTTCTGACCAATGTTATGCTGTGAAGAATTTTGCATTTGCGATGACATGCTAATTATTCGCACTGGCCATCTCGTGCGTGGTAGCTTAACAGGCAACGATATTGTTGCGATTTTGCTATTCGCGGCGCAATTTTGTCGCTGGGTTTCGCGTAAATCTTGTTGGTCGTTGGGATTGCGATGAAATTCTCAAGCTAGTCTTCTGCTGTGGAGCTTCCCTTTTAGGGCCGAAATAGAGGATGCTCAGGCGCCCCGTTATAATCCAGCAGATTTGCAGTCAAATTCAGTGAATCGTCTTCATCAACTAATTCGGCCTAATGTGGTCCACCTAAATTTGCACAATGTTTCAAACTCTTCTGTTATTATTATCTCTTTGGTACCTGAAACAACAGTTTTTATCATAAATAGATAAGCGAGAAATTCTAATTTTAACCATTTTCGCTAAAGGAAACTTTACGTGGAGCGATTTGTCACAGCAATTGCCCGCTGCGAGTATAAATGGTAATTCACTCGTGCACTTTCTCGCAAATAGTAGTACATGCGATTTTGTAAATTAGAACCTGATCTATCAGCATGCGATGTTTTCGTGCAATCTAGTTTCTTCTCTAGTAATATTTAGGTGTTAAGGTATTTTACCAACCTAAATATTTTGAAGTTATTACTAACTGTACAGTTACACATTTTTTTTCAGTTGATACTACCGATTGTTAGCATTGAAGTTGCTTAATATTTAATACTAATGATTACATTATGCAATAGAACATTGGAAAAAAATATCGCCTCGTGTAAAACTAACTAAAATTAAATGTATAAACGATAAAAACTGTGTCTTATTTATCGCATAATTATAATAATATGCGTCTCGCCTATAAATTTCAAGCACCCAAAAAACGTAAACGAAAGAAAAAAATTTAAAAAGTACAACGAATCTGCGAAATAATACTCTTGCCCACCTCTAAAGTTTACAAACTGCACAACTGTACATACATTCATTTGATCAAGAAAGTTCTCTAATCTGTGAGATGGAAGTACAAGGTGTTTCCAAGATAAGTGCAGAAATTTTATCTACAGTACCCTGACAGCACAAACACGAAAAGATAGAAAAAAAAAATTCGTGCATCCTTTATCCGTCCCTTATTCGGCGCTCATGAAATAGCAAAAAAACTTACGGAACCTGCTTCGCTGATCGTAGGCAGTAAACATCGAGAGAATAACTAATATACAAAACACACTCAACAATTATTATCTGTGTGGAGGATCATATTCAAACAAACGTTCACTATCGGCATTTAGAAATGTTTATAACAATTGTTCGAAGTGGCGTCCATCATTAACGACACACAAGCGAGCTCGGCGAAGAAGCGATTCTTGTATTCCTATTAGAATGTCAGGATTAGCGCGAATACTATCGGCGACGTTATGAATACTCATTGTCAACTCATTTAATGTGTTTATAGGGGCGGCATACACTAGTTGCTTCAGGTGACCCCACAAAAAGAAATCGCGGATTTAGATCAGGAGATCGGGCGGGCCACCACATGGGTACGTTTCGACCAATCCATTTTCCTGGAAAATGTGCATTAAGCCAGGTTCTAACAGGAACAATATTGTGTGGCCATCGTGCATAAACCAGGTTTTTCATAACACATTCAACGATAATGCATCCAAAAAACCTTCAACGGTGTTTCTGCCCACACATTATTTTGGAAACACACTGTATATGTGACCTCTTTTATGATTATGTTTACCTTCTAATGCATGTCTTTTGTTATAGACCGATCGATTGATTGATAAGTTTAAGAACTTGTATACAGGATTATTCACGCAAATCCTTCATTAAAAGTTTTCAAGAAGTTTACATAGAAATTTGAAATTTACAGAGAAGAGACATTTCGTAAGGATATTTTGAAATAAAATAAAATTGACTTCTAGTCGCGTCCAGTTATACCAGAAGTCGCTATCAATTCGCTTATTTTAAATGAGATACTACATTTTCTGTCACGTTTTTGAATTCTACATGAAAAATGTGCCCAATTTCATTCTCTCTAAATTGCATCATTCTTGAGATATTTTAAGCTTTCTTATTAATCTGGATTCTGTAATCTAATTTTCAAAAAATAATATCACAGCTATTATTGAAGCAATTTTATCTGTAATAGCTGATATTATATTTGAGGCTTTAAGGTTCTTAAAAATTAGCTACAGGGTAACTAAAATATGCCACTCCACTAAAGATATTCAAACAGAGAAAAATACTTTATTTGAAATGGAACAAGTAGTATTTTAATACACCATCGTTTGTGGAATAAAATGCTGCATCGATTTGTATTAGCATTCCCAATATCTAACTTTAACAGTTTCTAAGTTATAAGACATTTTGGATTTAATTTAAAAAAAAAATACAATTTTTTAGGTAAAATATTTTTAATTTTGTTGATACAGTCATAAAAACAAACAGTGACATCATTTTGTCATTTGCCATTACTACACATTTTAAATTAAAGCAAAAAAAAAATAGAGAATCAAAATCAAAATTATTCAAACGTTGATATTTTAAATCTATTTTAAATTCATAGAAAATGATCTAAAATAGTAGAAAGCAGAGAATAAAACAAAGTTTGAAAGAAATGAACTGTATGCAGTTGAAAACATAAAACATAGGAAAGCAAAATGTAAATCAGCACCTAAGAAATAACAATGATTTTAAAACACTTTCACACTGACCCGGGAAGTTACAAACTAGCGGCTATTTCATTGTTCAGTTCAAAGTAATGAAACGCATCCTTTATTCTTTTATAAGATTACAAGCGTTCCAAGGAAAGGATGATCAAAGAACAATTAAAATTTGTGAATTTATACTGCGAAAATTCAAGAAACGTTATTTTCTTCACTTTACTACAAAATTTGTAGTAATAGTAAATATCAAAAATGCAAGTTTTTATCATTTCTATGCTATCTTAAGAAGATTAATTAAGATTAAAAATATTTGACATATTAAAATAGTAAATTTTCATGAATAAATAAAACGTATTTTGTAACTCAAAAGCTGTTATAGTTAGGTCTAGAAAATGCTAAAACCTCAAATACAATATCATCTATTACGATTCAAAAAATTTCTAACAAAACTCAAAATATCTCGAGAATGATGCAATTTAGGGATAGGGAAATGTATTGCAATTAACGTATTTTTCCATGTACAATTCAAAAACGTGACAGAAATGTACCATTCTATTTAAAATAAGCGAGTTGATAGCAACTTCCGGTATAACCGGAAGCGACTTGAGGCCAATTTTATTTTATTTGAAATATCTCTCCTCCGTAAATTTTCTATCTAAACTTCTTCCTTGAAAACTTAATGAACGGTTTGCGTGAATAACCCTGTACAGCTATTTCCTTTCAATTTTCATGAAACAGCTTTGCCCACTTGCACTCAGAGGTCACGTTAACTCAGATTGTTCCGATCGGCATATAATAAAAAAAATGAATTATACTTAGAAATTTCTTACATTCATTAACTTTCTCTATATTTCCAGCGATTCGAACAAGTTGTATGTATACGTTAAATAAACAGTATAATTACTGCGAAATCGGTTTCCATTGTCGAATTATCACGTATCTGTGATTATCGGGTATATTGCAATTAATTGGGCAAGACACCTGGTATCGGAGTACAACTTTTAATTATCGTATTATGTCGGAATTCGTATTACTAAATTCACCAACTTGAAAGTCGATTTGTTTTTGAAAAAGTAAAATCACAGATTATCTGTGGTAAAATAAATAAATTAAAAAATAAAAACCTACTTTCAAAGGAATATTTCTTTGCTTACAATAAATCTAAGCATTAAAGCTTTATTACCAAATGACTTCGTTAAAAAATAACTCCTATGTCACATTAAGGACATTAGCTCAGTTTCATTCATACGTTTATCACAGTTTATTTTTTCTGCTGTTTTATCAATTGAGGAGATTCAAAATCAAAACACAGTTTTCGATCAAACTGAAAAATTGGTCGATGACATCATAACTGCAAGAACTTTTAAAATTGAATAATTATATTACAGCATAAAATATAATTTTTAAACGAAACTAGTTGTCAAAAACTGCGTTTTGATTTGGAGCTCCCTCATTTGTAGAAATATAGAAACGTATGGTCATTTGTGAGATATATATGTGTCTGCAGTGAAACAATAAAGCTTCAGTAGTATTCAGTCATTAATGCCCATATATAATTCGATAACGGAAGAAGCTTCTAAATATTCACTCGCATTGATTACTAAATTAATTATAAGCCAATTTTACTTATTGTTAATACAGTTTATAACTGCTGCTCATCAAAGTGTAGCAATTGTATTGTATTTCGACCACCTGTTTCATTAGATAATCGATAGTAATTATATCATAGCATTCCATACTTTTAAAGAAATAACACACTATGTGATTTAATTTGATATATGGTGACAAAAATGTATATCACTTTTACTTAAGTACATAGTTTGCATTACAACACTGAGTAACATGCATATTCAGAAAAGGAATGTATTTATTTGTTTCTTTGATTGTATACATGTTAATCTACACATCTTTCGGAATTTCATTTGTGTAGTCTGAAAGTAATAAAACAATAAAATCATAAATTAAGGGATGATGAGTAGCTGCGTGCCTTTTGTCTACAATACTTTTAGAATGTGACCTCTATCGAATTAATTATTATCCAACTTAGTGTTAGATATGATTTATGATTACTATTTACAGTGTAGTAGTGCATGATTAATTAATTAGGCTTTCGTAGATATTAAATCAATGTATTCAGACGTTTAGATTTTCATTTTAGTAGATACAAATTAATTTTCTATTGTTGTTTAGTTAAGCCCATTATAGTTAAATTTACCTTCCCATATCTTATGCGGTGTATTTGCGTGTGAATGTCCTCTTAAGGCGATTCTTTATTACGAACTTTGTTTTTAATAAAATATGTATCCCTAATTCGGGGTCTCACGACCAAAACCCTAAAACCGCTACATCGATTGTGAAAATAGATTCGTTTATCTTGAAACGTTAAAGATTCCTTTCAAAGTAAAAATTAAGAGTGATTGCTTTTATACTCCTACGGAACAACATATATCGTCTAACGGGAGTACGCCCGAACCATGGTAGATTACTGTACATACTAGTTATTTTACTTAAAAAATTAGAATGTAAATGTTTCATCATTATTTTTTATTGCTTAATATTTATATACTATTGTACGAAATTCATAAATGACCTACCTTAACGTTTATCGTATTTTATCTGCAAGTTTACTGCTCATTTATTGCACACAGTAGTAAACTTCGCTCAACTGGGGCATTGAAACCGCATCCAGTGCTTCTCAAAGGTTTTTTGTAAAAAGTAAACGTAGATTTTCCGGAGTTATTTGCCCTATATAACATGTGTACAAAAAGTTTTCCTTCTAGTGTGTTCTTCTCATTTTTTCGCATGTTCTTGTATGTTCCTTACTTGATCAGTAAACGCTAAATTAACATTTAATCTTGACATAACGTCAACAGAAAATCATAACCAATAATTACGATTTATTACGTATTTGAAGCCAAATAAAATAAAACATTGAAAATAACGTTCAACGTGTATTCACAACAGATGTTGAAAATGGTCTCTGTCTTCTTGGAGACATTTTCTAACTCTTCTGCGACATCTATTAATAACATTTTGCAAAATATGGGAAAAATTGTTTATTTCATCACACTTTCATCACACGTTTTAAAAATGGAATTTTTCAAGTATGGTCAAACTAAGAAATCCAAAGGAGTTAGATCGCAAGATTGCGGAGGCTATTTGTTTGCCATCTTTCTGCTAATTATCCGATCTCCAAAAAACTCTTAAAGGAAATTTAGAATATCTTCAACAGGATGGGCCGTTGTATCATCCAGCTGGAAATATCCAAATTGCAACTCGTCATCATACAGTTGGTTAATAAATGAATGTAAAATCTCTTCCCGATATCTAAGTGATATTAGTGTGCCATCAAAAAAATATTGGACCTATCAATCTTCTCCGACTTAAATCTATCCAAACACCAATTTTTTTTGTGGATGGAGTGGGGCTTCAATGAAAATATGAGAATTTCTGTACTCCAGACCCTCATATTTTGGGAATTAATGTATCCTGTTAAATGAAACCAGGCCTCATCGGGAAAGAAAGTTTTGTCCAACAAATCGTCATTGTCAATATTGTTTAAAAATCAATGACAATATCTTCGCCTAGGTTCAAAATCTACTGGAAACAATTCATGCACGGCAGTCAAACGATAAGGGAACATTTGCAAGTCCTTTCTTAGAATAGTTCTGCAGGTCCCGACAGAAAGATCAACTTGTTGTGATAGGTGACGAATGGAAGTGCGAAGAGCATCAGTCTCACATTTTCAACTACCTCATCAGTACTTACTTTAGGCTTACCTGATACCTGTTTTCTAGCCACACTTCCAGTTTCTCTAAGTAGTCCTACAGAGTACTGAAGTTGATTAACAAATTTATGGTAGAGAAATACAGTTTCTGGAAATTTTTCCTGAAATTCTGCAATACAATCAGGAATAGAATAGGTCCATTTGCCATTGATTTTTTGGGCGTTTCGAAAGTAGGATTCAACCATAAAGGATTTTTCTTTCAATGTGAAAACCATTGTAAAATCAAATCAATAAAACAATTTTTTAAAGTTATATTTGTTTACTTGTCTGTTTAGGGTACGGATCAAGTAAGGAACATACGTGAACATGCAAAAAAATGAGAGCAACACACTAGATGGGAAAACTTTTCGTACACGTATTATATGTCGTAACTTCGCTACTATTCTTGTTTTAAAAGTGGTTAAAATTAACACAACTATTGTATGAATATCTTATAAATTAAATTGACCAATAACTGCATCAATTTTCAAGTTTAAAAACATTATCTTGATATGGAAACGGAAAAAATTTCATGCATATGAAAAACGTAATAAAATGGAAAGATCACTGTAAATGTGTAATGTAAGTCACGCCATTTTGTATAATGGTAATTAAGAGACGAGTATATACAGGTTTTATACTTGTTTTATCTATAATTGTTTCCGCCACATAGAGGTTGAACATGGTTAATGGCAGTATCAAAAGCAAGCTGAAATAAGCCAAAAGTTATGTCTAATAAAATAGTACATATTTGCTAAAGTGGAAATGTTTTTCGATTTTTAATAAGCGCAAATAACATTTGTAAACATTTTTATGCATTCTGCGTATGCCATAGGAATGCTTGTTTTTCTCATTATCTCATTATCTCTTATTACCAGGAAGCATTTCTGTTTGATAAGTGTATGTTTGCATTTTTTAAATGTTTTCGTTGATTAAAAGTAACCAAATTTTAGCCGATGTTATACGCGGAAATATTAATGAGTATGTATTTAATTTAGTTTTAATAAGTATAGAATTTTACTATGAAATTTTCTATACTTTGCATAAATAAAAGTAAATGAGTATTGATATTTACTTAGAATAGTTTAGGACTTACGATTATTATTTGTATCACAAACATGCTTTGCATGTAACTATTTGGGAGCAATTTCAATATTTAATACGTAATTGTACGGAATTATACCGCTCGAAATAATTTAGTTAGTCGCTAATTCTTGGTCGGATATCCAAACAGGGAAACCTGCTAATGATTTGCCTGCAGAAAAATAACTCAAAGTAGGTCGAGGGGCTCCAACGCAAACCAGATAGCTAAATACGCTTTAATTTTCTCTTAGCATTAAAAAATTCATAAGAGAACATCTCATAACAATTACATCTATTTTATTTTGTTTCAGAGCTACGTTTCAATTTTACGCTTTAAACTTTTCAATTTGTCGGCGACGCTTTGTTAGTTCTATTAATGTTACAGGTGTTTTTAATAATTATTTAACGGCTACTTGCGTAACCAGTGTTTAAACGTCGAATGATAATTTCCAAGGCGTTACACACGTTATCTTGAAATTATTAATCGTTCGAATGTAAGATTTTGATGCATATTCATGATTGATCGTGTGATCTGCGTTAAGAATTTGATAGGATCCGGTTTTACCCGTGAGTAAAATCGTGTTTACGTCTTTTTGTTTGTTATTTTCTACTTGCCTTGGTTGATTTGATTGGAAAATGTTGAAATTCTTTTTTAATGTATGCACTAAACGTTATACCTTTTCAGAAATCAGAAATATTAATTACCACTTCTTTTTAGAAACGTCACTGTTGTGTTTTACTTCAGAAAGCTGTAATCAATATTACTCGACAATTTGGTTCGTCGATAGAACACGTTCTATTTTTAAGATAGTTTTTGACTCAATTAATCTTCGATACAGTTTAGTGCAAGTACATAGTTTAACTTCTTAATTTAAATTATTCAAGGAATTGAACCAAATCTTGTTCAAGAAAAAGGGTAAAATTGCTTCCAGATATGGCCGTCTGTGTCAGATCAAAATCCGACGTGAATGTAGTAGGGTTTAGAGGAGCGAAAGTTCAACTTCTAAATTGTTTAAAATTTTCTTTTAATCCATTCCCCGTTATGCACGTATTTCAATTAATTAAAGGTGCGTTCCCGTTTAAATAAAAAATTAGTGCGGACATAAAAACTAACGACTGACGTTAACACAGTCGGACCCGTTTTTGTATTAATTGAGGTATTCACGGTCGCACGCGCTATTTATAGAAAAGCGTCATTAACATTTTCTAATTATGCTCGCTAATAACTGCGCTCGTAACCTTTAATTATTAAGTCCCCCCCCCCCTTTAATTGCAGTATTTTCAATTGCATGCGACAGCATGAAAAAATATCAAATCGTAGATGGGACAGAGATTGAATTAAATCGCTGCGCCAAAAGCATTTATCATGGACATTTTCGTTTTATTGGTTCTAAATCGTTTCCGTTGAATTTTTATGTTGCTATTAAGAAAGTGAAATCAGATGAATGTTTGTTATGCTTGTGTACATTAAATCTCGTATTTTTGTCTTGCAGTATGTATTATCAAATTATATGTGCAGCCTTGGCCAAAAGAAAATCTGTTGGAGTGGGGTAAAATAAAATTTCTTAGGTACAAAATAATAACAATTTATTAAAGTAATTAGTATTTTGTTGGGCCACCTCTAGCTATTCTTTTCGGCAGAGTACTTATAAGTTTATGACATTCCTCTGCGGTAATATTATTCCATTCTTTCAATAATACGTTTTTTAAATTGCTTTATATGTAATTGGATGCTTTCTAATGTTACGCTTTAGAATCTCCCACAAATGTTCTATGGGATTTAGTTCTAGAGATTGTGCAGGCCAATCCAGGAGGTTAATATTATTTTCTTGAAACCACTTCGTAGTAACTGCAGATTTGTGTCAGGGTGCATTATCTTGTTGATACAGTATTTCTTCCATATTTGTATCACCAAACATCTTGGATAATGAATGCCGCAATGTTGTTTCCAATACATTTAGTAAGTGTGGGAGTTCATTCGACCTTCACAAACAAACATTTCGCCTACACTGTCGGCTGTCATACAACCCCAGATCATTACACTGCCTCCCCCGTGTTTCACTGTTGATACCACGCATTCCGGTTTCCGCCTCACACCAGGAGTTCCAAATACCTTACAATTAATTAAAAAAACGTAAATTTTAAACAACCGTATAACTTTTTACTGGCGAAGTGTAGAAGGTGCAAACGAATTCAAAATTACAAGTGATATAACGCAAATATTACCTCAAAATTTGATTCGTCGAACCACACATCATTTGCCCAATCCTTCTTTGTAAAGTATTGGTACTTTATAGCCCATTCCAAACGAGACTTTTTATTTTTTTCTGAAAGCCAAGGCTTCTTTCTTGCTTTACAGCTTTTCAAGCCAGCTTCATTAAGTCTTCTTCTGGTCGTTCTGGCACTGATCGGTCTCCCGATTTCCTTGGATAAACTGGCAGCGAGCTCGGAGGAAATTTTCTTTTCTTCTTTTTTTTAAATGACTCTCGAATTAAATTTGATCCTCACGGTCCGAAGTTATCCGTTTTCTACCTGTTCTTGTTCGGTTCGCATATGATCCAGTATCCGCGTAACGTTTCAAGGCATATTGCACCGCACAACGCGAACGTTTAATACATTTGGCTATTTCTGTCTGCGTGTTGCCTTGTTCGTGCAAGAACTGAATTCGTAAACGTAAATGCTCACTAAGTTCGTTCTTTTTAGACATTTTTTACAGCAAAAATGACGATATTCAAAATTATAATGAAATGAACACTATATTGGAAAGATCGTTCATACTACAAGCGCTTATACAAGACTGACTACCTATTCACGGAACCACAATTACAAACTATCATCTGCCACGTGCTTTACAGCCGGTGAAAAGTACTGTTCATGACTTAAATTATCGTTTATTGTTGCCGACTATATGATAATAAAATTCTAAAGATTTCTGAGTAATATTTTCGGAGATAAATTAGAAACTTAAGGGTGCCTAATACTTTTGGCCAAGGCTGTATTATAAAATGATGAAAGGTGTCTTAATTATCCTATTTTTTAACCTGAATGTGACTATGGGCGAGAGGATTGATAGAAAGTGATCTTGAATAAAGACGTTAATGTTTTAACCACCCCAAAGCGCAGTTTGCAACACAATCGAATGAAATTGTTACGTTATAAAAATTAAGGTATCTGCAAGATAAGTTTTCTATAACTTTCCACACTTCAAGAAATGAAAAATGCTACTTATTTACTATTTTTATTAAAAATTATTTAAATCGGATATAATTTGATGAGTAAGGAGGTCGGTTAACATCAATATAACGACCTCAAAAAAGCTAAAATTGATGAAAAAATTTCTTTTAGAGATTCTACCAGATAGTAGGTATCACGTACTACAACAAATAAGGAAATAATTGGATGAGCTTTGAAAAGAATATTCACTGAAAGCTACTGTCAAATATTATTGATATTAACTTTTTATGTTTAGACTTAGAAAATGATCAGTGCAAATTTCTTGAAATGA
Organism: Serrognathus titanus; assembly: GCA_039766575.1. Lineage (NCBI taxonomy): Eukaryota > Metazoa > Arthropoda > Insecta > Coleoptera > Lucanidae > Serrognathus > Serrognathus titanus. The sequence continues at coordinate 29,343,302 of CM077912.1, read as the reverse complement.
TGATGTGGTTCACAGTTTGATGCCCGCTTACAAATAGAATTTAAAATGTAAATCAATTAATTCATCTTTTTTCACCAGATGTCATTCTTTATCGCAGCTGCATTTATAATAAAAGACACGCCCACTTCCTCTGCGTTCTTGCAGCGTAATTACATTTGTTACCGGTATGTTTTGCAAACGTACATACATAACTCAGTTTACAAGAATCGACAGATAATAAAGTAGAATTAACATATCGCCTGTCACTGATATTCAAAAATACAAACATATAGATAGAAAGTTGTGTTCATAAAACAACAGTGGCGTAAGACGACCAGTTTGCAGTGATTATGTTGTATTAAATGAAAAAAGGAAGCAATCAAGCGAGAAGCTGAGTATATCGCACTCAAATTGTGAACGGCTTCGGCTGGTTTAAGGCTTTTTGTCGAATTATGTAAAGTAAAATTTGCTGAAAATATAATTGATTAATAAATTTCTTATAATTGCAAACATAATTCTGCATTTATTCTATCATGCAAGTTTATTATTACCGATGTAAATATTTGCATTTTTATTTTTTCCATGACTTCATTTTGCAGATATATCGCGTAAATAAATATGAAATATCTTGTTTCATTATCACAGTGTTGCGTATCACACACACACATTATCACACAGTTGCGTAGGTGATTCTTGCAGTATGTATTTATCTTCTTTGAGGAACATAGTTTTGCATGGATCATCATGAATGCTTTCATAAATTTTCGAATTTAAATAATAGGTAATAAAATTAAAAAAGAATTAGTCAAAATCTTTATGCTAAAAACAGCTGAGATTATTTCATATGTTTAATAGATAATAGTTGCTTGTCTCTTTTTTTGAGTAAATTTTTAATTTTTTTAGAACCAGACCTGCGTGGAGGAGGGGTTTGCTTGCCTTAGAGTGATCAACTGATTTATAACAGGGCGATTAAATATTCAGCTCACGAATATCATACTACAGCCTTGGCCAAAAGTATTAGGCATCTTGCATTAACTCCTACATTATGAAAATCTGTTGGAGTGGGGTAAAATAAAATTTCCTAGGTACAAAATAATAACAATTTATTAAAGTAATTAGTATTTTGTTGGGCCACCTCTAGCCTTAATCACTGCAGCTATTCTTTTCGGCAGAGTACTTATAAGTTTACGACATTCCTCTGCGATAATATTATTCCATTCTTTCAATAACACGTTTTTTAAAATTGCTTTAGATGTAATTGGATGCTTTTTAATGTTACGCTTTAGAATCCCTCACAAATGTTCTTTGGGATTTAGGTCCGGGGATTGTGCAGGCCAATCCAGGAGGTTAATATTGTTTTCTTGAAACTCCTACTTGGTAACAACAGATATTTGTATCAGCAAACATCTTGAAAAATGATTGTCGCACGTCGTTTCCAATACATTTATGTAAGTGTGGGAGTTCATTCGACCTTCACAAACAAATATTTCACCTACACTGTCGGTTGCCATACAACCCCAGATCATTACACTGCCTCCCCGAGCTCGGAGGAAGTTTTCTTTCGATTTTTAAGTGACTCTCGAATTAAATTTCTACCTGTTCTTGGTCGGTTCGCATGTGATCCAGTATCCGCGTAACGTTTCAAGGCTTATTGCACCGCACAACGCGAACGTTTAATACTTTTGACTATTTCTGTCTGTCATTTGTCTTGTTCGTGCAAGAACTGAATTCGTAAACGTAAAGGCTCAGTAAGTTCGTTCTTTTTAGGCATTTTTTTACAGTAAAAATGACGATTCAGAATTATAATGATGTAAACATTATACTGGAAAGATCGTTCTTACTACAAGCGCTTATACAAGACTGACTACCTATTCACGGAATTGCAAACTATCATCTGCCACATGTTTTATAAGCTGTAAAGTACTGTGCATTATTTAAATTATCGTTTATTGTTGCCGACTGTATGATAATAAAATTCTAAAGATTTCTGAGTAATATTTTCGGAGATAAATTAGAAAATTAAGGGTGCGTAATACTTTCGGCCAAGGCTGTACATAATTTTAAACAGGGTGTATGTGATGAAATAATTTGTAAGGTGATTTAAACATGAAATATGGATATAACAAATTCGTTTGTTTTATATCTGAATGTCGCAATCATAATTCATGACATAAAATACATACAAAAAAACTCATTGTGAACATTTTATTTGTGGTTTCCAAGCAAAAAATAATTTACGATATCCCGGATTCACATTTAAATAGCAAGATTTGAATGCTTTCGACGTCCATAGTTTTGAAGGAGATGAATACGACGTTCTGTAAGCTTTCTGTAAACGTCATGATTGTGACTGTACCAAACTCAATATACCTCTTAAAAAATAATTGCATTATGCCCTGGATGGCATTTGAACTCTCTGCGTTAAATTTTAGTTCCCATATGAAATTGCGGCACAATCTTTTTATAAAATCAGGTGATGTTTATAGTGTGACATTTGAGGTTTTACAAAATTCTGTAAAACATATTCTAAGGCACGGTTTTGATCGTATTATTTTAATTTTTTGAGCAACGTCTTTCATTCTCATCCTTTTCAAAGTTTCTTGACCACCAAATATTTTGTTCTATTAATTTCCTTGGCAGCTAATTGATTACAATTATATTTAGTATATAGTTATTCAAACATAGATACCTCTAATTTTAGGAAATTAAAAAAAAAGTTTTTATGTCGACGTACCTATATGAATGTAAATATCAGGAAAGTGGATTGGCATTCTTTCATTCCTGACGCTAATTAGAATTTTTACATTTATGAAAAGTATTTGTTGCCATACGGTTATGTTAAATAATCGCAATAAAATGTAATAGTTCAGTGAAAGTTGAACCGGCAAAGAATTTTTATATCGTTTTTAACCTGCACCATATAGGATTGAAAAGAAATCCTGCTCTTTCTTTCGACTGGTATTTAGATCGCAGTATAATATTTGACCTTGTTAACGCGTATTAATGCGTCCATTACCGTTCTTGTATTGATATTTTATTACTTACCCTTGTAATTAATTTGTTATTTTTTATTATTACTATACCCACTGTGTAGTTATCCTATTTATATAAAAATAATATTTATAAGTCTATCTAAGAGCGAGGATCAGAGAATTGTTTACAACAACAGATGTAATCTTGACATTTCAATTTAATACTAAACGAATTTTATTAATATTTATTAAATTAGTGATTGCGCAAGTTCTTTGCTGGTAAACACGTATTCTCGCATTTTCTCCTATGCCCTATTATCTACATAAAACTGTATTATGTTGTTTGACCTCCGCCATAAGTTATGGATGAGCAAGCCGGGGTTTGATATTTTGGGGTAGTTTCGCGAAACCAACCCCTCGTAAATTCGTGATGGCTGTCAGATTAACCTCTCGTTTCGCCCGAAGATCGTCTCTATTTTCATTTCCGGGTGTCTCGTGTTTGCCTAGAAATACAGATAATATACGCTCGATTGTGTCGTATTGCTTGTCTTTGGGTTTTGACACGTGGATTAAAAATTGAGTTTATTCATCGGTGTTGGTCTTAAAGATTCTTTTTTTGAAACTGTAGGTACTGCAAATAAATTTTACTGATTTACACTAGAAAAGTTCATACTTGTGTGCACACTGAAATACGCAGTAGAATTCTAAATTTCTAAATAATCCGAAATCCTACAATAAACTGTTAATGTGGGGGTGTAACGTTTAACTTTAATGAAATTGTATTGAAAACATTTCCATCGTTAACCAGGAGATGTCCAAAATAACTTATCAGTTCCTTATATGGTACTACTGTTTTTCCATTTCTAGAATGTAATTCATATTTTTGGCAGGTGATGCGATTTTGCTCCTTTAATGGTGTCTTCGCCATATTGTTGTTGAACCCTTGATTCTTAACATCAGAAGGTTTCCTAATTTACATCGTGCCTTCAGAAGATGGAATTTGCCTGTCGTATTGGTTTGCTTTAATCTTGCGCTAAACCGCATATTTGGTAGTTTCTTATGATATTGTCGCAATTATAAGAGATGAGCCCTGGGTCATAAATTATAAACGTCTGGCGTTGAATCATCAGACATAAAAGGCATAACTTCATCCTTTTCTTATTCACCGGTGACATGGAAATAATAATGAAATATTTGTCGATTATAACTTTGGTGATTGATGACGCAAGTCTCTTCTTTCTCACTTGGATAATATTAACTTTCTTCTGTTTTATCGCAAATTGTGATCTTATGTAAGTTTACTTAACAACTTTGTGATAACTTTTCATAGACAGCTTAAAAATTGCAGGCGAACGAGATCACTTGCATCCGGTCGGTGATTTGACTATAGTACGCTTTTTTACACGAAGAAAACCTGTTCTATTCTGGCAGCTGAGTAGTTGACCCACTAAAGTTGCTAGCGCCCGCCATCTCTGATTTTATGAAATTTACATGTTCTTGGATTCATTAAATAATACTTACAATTAGCTAGAGATACTTTTGAAAAGAAGTACAAAGAAGAACTTTGACATTAGGCAGATTTGAAGAACCCATATTACATTTTATGTACAACTTACCAGCTGCACAAGAACTCTCAACGAGATATAAAAGTTTTAATATAAATTAAATCAGTTATGTAAAATGTATAAAAAATAAATAAATATAATAATGTAACAGAGGACAAAAGGACAAAGGTTCATCGATCGATATCGGTTCCGTTTGGAATCTCTGGACTAAACGAGACTCTTATGTTCCACATTTAACTTTTCGTTGTTCTATGGTCATTTAAAGGAAAATGAATACATATTGTTTAAAAGATATTTCTAAGTTACGATAAAAAGACTTTCTTTTCAAGAGTATTAGAAGATATTGCAGTGTTAATTACCTTTTTGAAAAAATTAATTAAACAAGTACAGTACGTGAGAAGAGTTAAAAACATATACAGCAGTGCCACGGTCCAGCAGACGTTCAACAACAACTTGACGAGGTAGACGCAAGAGTGACGAGACGTTTCGACAGAACGACATGCATCTAAAACAAACGGACTATATCACAAATACAAAGCGAAAAGGGACACTTACAAATGTGAATGCAACAGTTATAGAAAGCATAATTGCAGCTTAACGAATCAAATTAGCATCGCAGAGGGGAATTCCAAGGTAGTCGACCAATTTGAGTCTGCGATCAAGCACTGGAATTTTGTAGAAGCAATGCAGCAGAGGTTTGGCTCATTCCGGGGGCCATCAACAGCATTACACTATCCAGTAGACGGGAAAAAGCCGCCCAAAAACAAGAAAAGACTGATATATTTGGAAGCCGGCCGAAGAATACGTCGTAGATGGGACCAAGTGCCGGACTTGATTGATTACCAAAAATTATGTGACGAACACTTATATGGAAAGGCTAAAAAAGACAAAGTGTAGAGAATAAGATAATAGGATATTATTATTATAGGTTAAGTTTGTTTTGTTGAGAAATATTTTTAGATAAGTTATGTTTTATAGGTTTAATAACTAGGAAATAATGTATTTTAGATACTTACCTATTATTTATAGTTAAGTTGTTCCACTTTTAGTTCAATATTTAGTTTAATTTCAAAGAAATGTAGTCATATTTAAGATAAAACGCTAATTGTCAAACGTGACGTTTTGGTTACCAACTCAAATCTAGTATGTAACTAGATCAGAACGCGAATGTTCCGGTAACCAAGACAACGGGAAAATAAACAACGAAAGACACTATAAATAGCGAGCGCACCGCGAGTAATTCATTCCTGCTTCGACCATCGTGAGCATTTCTGCTTCGACCATCGTGAGCATTCCTGCTTCGACCTCCGTGAACAGAATTCCTGCTTCGACCATCGTGAGCATTCCTGCTTCGACCTCCGCAACCAGCAGAGAATAAATTTTTATTAAAGGTTATTTAGTACGAGAGAGAAACATTTTTGGATCCTGAATACCTATATCCTTTTTCCTCAAACAACGACATGGACGACGCTTCAAGGTAGGGACCTACGTGACAACACAAACAAAATTTTCATTTAAACACCGGACAACGAGAGACGTTTAGGTATTGTCGAAGGACGCCTCTCTCTTGTGAAGGAGGTGAGGCACATGCGTGATCGGCAATACAAAGCGTCCCTTTTTAAAAAAGGATACATCAAGTAGGGCAAGAGGTACACCTACCATGTGAAGGGTGTGGTGACATGACCGACTTGTGATACCTGGTGTTCGCATAGTACGGATCTGTATCGTCGAAGGACGTCTCTCTCTTGTGAAGGAGTTGAGGCACATGCATGATCGGCGGTACAGAGCGTCCACTTTTAACAAAATATACATCAGATAGGACAAGAGGCCCACCGAACCTTGTGAAGGGCGAGGTGTACATTTTTGGGACAGACAACAACTTTTTCGATAATCTTTTTATTTCTTTTTCTGACACATACGGACGCATATACATTTAACACTGACACTCCCCCCCCTCACATTTCTGTATTTTGTCATTGTATGTGCCCACCATGGGGCCATAAAGCGAGAAGAGAGAAAGATAAAAAGAAAGTAGATACGTACCCACAAACAACATACAAAAAACATTACAAATTGACACCCCAACGTGGGGCACTTATCATAAAGCGGGACAAAATTTTGTATTATTTCGATAGTGTTTAATTTTTTTCTTACTTATACGATAAGGTTTTTACCATTTTATATTATTTAATTATATTATGAACCACAAAGGTTTCTAAGTTACCATATAGTTACCAGAATTAAGAAGTAACATTTAAACTGACTTTATGATTCCGCAGCTGTACTTCATTATAGTTAGAAACCTTTGTTTGAAGTTATGTTCATTATGCCATGAATAATATAATGCTAATCGAAAGTTCTTTCCCCCTGTTAATTTTAGAACCAAATAAAACAGAAAGTCCAGACAAAAACAAAATGAAAGTACATAATTTTTTTTTCTTTTTACATACAGGTGACGCTGTGGGCATCATGAACTTCAAAATTTTAAATATGGCATACCATTTTAATTTTTAATGACATTTTCAGTTTTGAACAGTCTTGATTTGTTTTTGAGTTAATGACAAAAGCATGTGCTAGTCTAAAGTTGTTTCATCTCCGTGTAAACTATGAAACAAAATAAAATAGGAAGTTAACAAAAACCAAATTAAAGTATATCATAAAAAGTACTAATTCCAGAGATACAATTACATTAGAAGATACATTAGATGGCGCTGTGCGCGCTATAAATTTCAAGATTTTAAATAACAGGGTGATTTAAGTGACATATTCAGGCCTATGATATATCGTTGGGTTATGGATGACATCAACTGCTGTCACTGTCAAAAATTGACATGATGTACATGACATTAAACCAATGATGCATCGTCTAAAAATACTATCCAGGCGCAGTTGTTTTGATGCCAAAATCTATGATACATCATAGGTCTTTTTATTTGAAAAGAACCTCAGTTTTACAACCAATGGCGTTATAAGTTTCTAGCATTTGTTTTTACAATAAGAAATAATAATAATAAAGTATATGTACTTTTTTGTGTTTTGTGAATTTTTGGATTGAATAATAAACTACTCCTTAAGAGGTGGTATTATATGTATATCCTGATTAATACAATTACATTGCATTCTTTCTGCTCTAATTTGCTTCAAATTCAATTCAATGTTAATAAAAATTAATATTGATTATGTCATTAGTGAACGTAATAGACTTAATGTAGTGCAACAACGCGGTAAATAATTTACATATGTATAAGAGAATAAGAATCGAACCTTGCGGTGTATTAACTCCAATAAAATATTATTTGATTTGCCAAATGCTCGTACAATTATTATTTGTTTTTTTTTTAATATAGTAAACGAATATAAAGACTTAAATTTTAATAAATGCCAATATGTATACGATGCGCGATGAAAACGTAGAGCTGACTCTTTGAAAAGTAAAAGTAACGTACGACATCAAATGAGAGCTAATGGGCAAGTACACGCGAGAACTCTTTCATTTCGTAATATGTATATTATAGCGGAAAGCGATAAATATCGCAATCTCGTTCTAGTTGTAACACGTCCAGGTGCGGGTTGTAGAAAATTTTTAACGTCCGTTTGCGCAGATCAGTTCTCAGGCAGCCAGTAATTGCAAGAATTATTTGTTAATTGAGCTCAAACCTATGCAGTGTTGTAACGCATTTAAGTTATATAGTTGTCATATAAAACATGAACTTATAGCTGAATATTACTCTAATATGTTGTACAACATTGAATTTCCTGTTTTGAAGTAAAATAATTTTAAAAACGTTCGGTTCAGGAGGAATATTTTTAATTTAATCTAATTGACCATTGAATTAATAAAGAAATATTTTGATAATACCATAGTATATGCTGTTGCTACATTATAAAAGTTGTACCTCGTTCTTTCTTTTATCTCAGCAAAAAACTTTCGATTAGTTTTACCGGTTCTTCCTGGCTTTCTATCGGCAGTTTCGTGTCGTATAAGAGATTTGCAACGTCTATTAAAGAACTTGGTGTCTTTCAACGATCGTTCGGGGGCATTTTTTCGCTACTTCGATTCCTAGTCCACTCGTTTTCGATCGCATAAAAACAGCTAGACCCAAAATATTATCCACTTCCACCGTGAAAGTGTGAAATATAGTACATTACAATTTGTGCCTCCGGCATTCCCATGACCCGGAACAAACACAGAAAACGACGTTTTCGCCGTACGTTTGCTTAGACTTATTATGCAAACTAATCATTGAGCGCAGGCTAAATGAACGGATAACATTATTACAACCTCGATTCGTAGAAATAATTTTCGTCAAGAGCCTGGGAATTTATTCGGTGAAAGTGAAGAGGATGGTCTTGACTTTGCACGTTTTTCCGGGTTCGGGCTGTGCGCATCGTCGGTATATACAAATTTATCTCGCAAACCGGATCCTGAGTGCACATGGATCGGTGCTTACGATTACGAAACGAGGCGCTTTATGATTCAATCGATCGATAATGGCCAGAAGTGCTATATTAAGCTAGGCATCTAAATAAAGCCCGTCCGCTTATAGCGTAAGTTTTTCTGTAATAAGTGACAGCTAAAATATTACAGCATTTAGTATTGAAGTAGTATAGTACGTAAGTGTGGATAACGTAATTTGTAGGAGAGACCACGGAATATTTAAATGATTACATTCATTAGTTTACGTAAAACCGTCTATATCTAATATAGAATTATATTACATAATAATACTGTAGTTAATGAAGATATCATTTCTCTAATAAGAACAGAAGGTTCAGGCTGAAGTAATTATAAAATTGCAATAGTAAGGAATTACTTTTTCCTACATGTTTTTCTTTAGCTTCTAAAATAAATTTAAATAGTAAAAAAAATCTGTATATAAAGACCATATTGGTTATTTCTACATCTGATTTCAAAAACATTGTGATTTAAATCAATCTTCACAGAATCAAAAGCACGTGGAAAATTAAATTAAAATTCAACAGGAATTTAAGTTTAAGTAAGAATAACAGTTAACTTTATCTCAGATCCCAGAATTTCTAATATAGTGAATTGAAAACAATATGTGCAATGAATGTCAGAAAAGAGCTTTTAATTTCATTGCAAATTGATGCGTAAATGTCATTGTCTATTTTTGCGATTGTGGCGCCTTCTAGTGTCTCGATTATTCTAGAAGTTGTAAGAGTCGGACTGTGAATGTTCTGGAAGAAAGAAAACTATAGGTTTGTTCGAACCGTAGGTTCTGACTAGTTCGCAATCGTTCGAATCAGTTGGCCTTCGAAATAGTGAATCATCTTGACAGCTACTTTGAGAAGTACAACTTTGATGAGTGCATATTTTAAACGGTTCGGGAATGTCAGGACTCGCGGTTCGAACAGATCCTATATAAAAGACACGCGATTTGAATCAGTTCTTATTTAAGTATCATTCACAATACACTCAGTGTAGAAACATATTGGCATTTGCGGATTGGCAGTGCAAGTAATTTAAAAATTTTTGTTGCAAATCGGTTTTGATTGCAGTGAATCCCTCAAGTATTTTCTGTACAATTTGTGATCGCAGGATGTCGCGATTCAAACTATTCATTGTAATTTAAATTACCTTACTTAGAATTAGTGCAGAAGTTTGTAAAGTTCAAGTTTCAACTTATCGCGGAAAACGTAATCCAAACGAATGCCTGGAATTTTACAGTTGAAGCGGTCAATGTGTACGGTGAATGCTACGGACATAATTATTTTCTACAGTGAGCGATTCAATTTCCGATTATGTTACATATACTCTGTTCACGATCTTTTTGCATTCAGAGTAGGCCGTCTTAGGGTGACATTTTTGTTGGTACCACAAAAAAATATGCTTGTCAGAAATTTGATTGACGTTCGTTTTTAATTTTGTGGTTAAGTTATTGAAAACTGCCACTGCCAATGTTGTCAGTTCAATTGTTCTGTACAAAGTATTCCATGAAAACGAGAAATATCATCTCGAACAAACGTTTAATGATTAATTATTTTTTCATTGAGAAATTTTGGGGTGAGGTGTGTTGTTTGTGTGTTTTTAGTCAACAATTGTGCCACAAACCGAAGAAGTGTTTCTTTATTAACAATCGTGACTCCAGATATGGTAATAAACAATAATGACAGAATGTTTATGTTTTCATAGAATCTTGTGCACAGTGGTGTGGCTAAATGGATCTTGCTACTTGTGCAGCGGGTGGAGAGGTGTATCGGGTTGTGCAACCCGTGAGGATGGCTTGTTCAGCCAGGAGTTTTTTTTTCGAACTTGTTCAGACCGAAGAACTGTCGTTCTCAGGCCCTGGATGGTCTTATTATAGGACTCGCGGCCATTTTCGCCTCGCTGTCGCAGAAGGGATGAATACTCGAGGCCGGGATGAATTTCTGAAGGGGATTCGAGTTTGGTGCCTGGCAATGGTGTAGAGGTGCGCTGCAGGTGGCGCAAAAACGTTATATGAAGGGGTATTTAAATAACAGGATCTTCTTGCTGTTGCCGGTGTCTCAAAATCTTTTCCATAGCCATATTTATGTAAAATATATTATCATTTTTCCCGAAAAGACCATAAGCTAGATCTCATTTAAAATTCTGTCTACTTTCACTACCTCCTCCAATACGTACACCATCAGATTCTTCTGCTAATACTGGAATTCTGCAAATCTGCTTATATTTGTGCATATTCGTGGCTATTAGTTTTGACTGCTAAAAGGATCGTCGCAATCTATTTATAAGTTTTACAGATATACATGCGTTTTCTACACTATAAAATTTTGATGCCAAATTAAATGTTCCCTATTCCCCTTCCATTGATTCCATAGAAGAATCTGATTCGTCATCAATTTTTGATTCTGAATCAGATTCTCCTAATGTAATAATGAAAGGAGCAATATTTTCAAACGAAAAATTTTCCATATGTTTCGTCCAGTCTTCCGAAATTAATTTTCCACAATGATTACAAAAATTTTGCCACATGCTGGGGGTACATTTTGAAAGAGCCTCAAGCCATAAATTTGCGACCCTATCTTTCGATACTGGTTGCGAATTTATGTGCTTATTGTAAAAGCCTTTGCACTGCCCCCATGCAATCTCAATAGGATTGTATTGACAATGGTATGGAGGCAATCTAAGAAATTCATAACCGTGCTCCTTCAAAATTACGTCAGTCGCGTATTGTTTTGTTGTTCCGTCTATTCTAAAAGGCTTAATTGTTTTTTTTTTTTTGTAATTTTGCTCTCAATTTCGACATTGTGTTTAACCAACTACTGTGGTGGTTTGTCCAACTGCACCGAGTGATACGGTGCATTGTCCATCACATCATCACACATTTTCGTTGCAACTTGCCTAGCTCAGGAATAAGCTAATTAACCACCCAATTTTGAAAAATTTCTGCATTCATGTTTTTATGGTAGTCTCTGTCATTGTTCGTCGAGTCAAGTAACAAGTCACACCCTTCAAAAAGCTTCACTTTTAATTTTGGCTGGGTTACTTTTCAAATCTGTTTCGTATATCCATCGACGAACCGCAGACCCATTTTGGTAGATCCACGTTTCATCGAGGTACAAGAATATTATATTTTCGCTAGAATTTTGAAACTGTAAGAATTTGCTCAAAAAAGAAATTTTGGATGCAACGACGTGTTTTTATTCACATAAAATGTTGCGTCCGTTAACCATTTTGTGTTTGTAACCCATAGATTTCATAATTTTGAATAAAGTTGTTTTTCCACCCTTTAAATTCTAAAGTATTGCGAGCGTCTGTAAGTAATTTGTCTAAAGTGAAATATTCATTTTTCAAATTATATTGCCAAATTAGTCGTTCCAAATCTTTCCGAAACATGTAATTTGTAAATATATCCGTCTTTTTACGTCTGCCAGATGAAGATGTTTTCAAATTGTCAGGTCCTGCTTTCAAAATTTTAGTTATTGTTCTTTGCGAAATCTAAAACATACATATACCTACATTAGAAAATGGGGCTCATTTAATTTATGTAAGCCTTACTCCATGTATATGTATCAACCTACTTATAATTTCATCTTGTGTGAAATCTGGACGATCCTTTTTATAATAATTGTAGGCTTTTTTATGGCTTGTTTGGTTTGCCCGCTTATAATTTTCGGCATTTTGACAGGATTAAAAAATGTAATTAAATTAGTTATTTGTTTTAAGTTACTTTGATCATGGCATTGTAGTTCAAGTTTATTAAGTATTGGCAACATAGTCAATACAGCTGTCGTGATAATGTCATAATTTTTTTCACGTCAGATTTTGACTACATTCAAAATACATGCACGTAACATAACGAAAAAAAACATAGCCTACTAGAATGCAAAAAGATCGTGAATGGATGTTATGAACAAAATCAATAATACCAATGCAACTTATCTCTACAGAGCACGTTAATGCACTACTTTTTCGCACTAATTTTCTCAGTAAGTGAATTCTGAATTAACCTTTACAAACTGTCGTGTGTGTTTAAAAATGATTTGAACAATGGCGGCGTGCCCTCAAAAGCTCTTCTTCACAAGAGAGAAGCGCTTCGACAACGACACAATTTTGAAACGGTGGTTATTACCTACTTCAAATCTCGAATTTCTAAGAATATATTATAATGTATTATAATTTTTTAGAAATCGACTGATTTTCTGACTTTAAAATTGGTTTTGATCGTACCATATGCTCTTTCAATATTTTAAACTCTTCTTCAACATCCTACACAACTGGTAATTGTTATTGTTAAAAGTAGCCATCGAATATGTGATCAAAGAGTCTTTAATTGGAACTAGGGATATCGATACAAGATACCCGATAATTTTGTTACCTACTATCTGATAAGTACCCGGGTACCCGATACCTGATAACTACCTTGATACCCGAGAAGTGTCGAATAACAATTTGAAAATCTGTGAAAAAGTGTCGGAAGTAACTGATGCTCTAAATAAATCATCTTTCACAGTCAATGAAACAAAGAGAATAACACTGCAAACATTTATTTAGTAATTTAAATTTCAAAGAAAGGTCGGTTGTCGAGTAATTATCGGTTATCGGGTAACGGGTTTAATGGGTATAAAGGGAATCCGGTTCCATTTAAATACTTGTTATCATTCCTAATTGGAATATGAAACGTCATAAGAATGCATTGTTATTGTCTAATTTTTGGTCTCACTAGCATCCCATTACAACTGAGTGATTTGGGAAGTAATTCTTTTCTACCTAATAGGACATAATATAGAAAATAAATTCTGGAAAATCCATTATAAATGTACATTTGTGACTGATGAGAAAATAATAGTCAGTTTGTCATTGCCCTTGCATTTTAAAATCTGTAATTACGAGTCGTGTTTCATCTTGTGTCAATTCGCGTGTGCAATTAGATGATCTCGTATGTCGCGTTGTGAACTATTCGCACTGACCTTACTCGCAACCTACATACATACATGCGGAGATAGTGTTTACATATTTACAATCTCGCTCTTTCTAAACGTTGCTTCGCCTGTAATCAACCGTAGGCTTGAATTGCGCCAACACGCCAGCAAATTACTTGCGGGAAAATATCGATTCGTATGCACTGTCCGACTTCTGAATTATAATAAATGGCGGTGCTATTAGAGTTCTTCTGTAATCGTGTCACTCCCATATTCGCTGGATTTATTTTTCGACGTGCCTCAGCAGTAGGATATATTATCGTTGATAGTATAACAGAAACAAATCTAGCCAATAATTCAAGGAACTGTCGTTTTCTACGCTGATTATGCGATTGAAACGTGTAGCCGGAAGGAACACAGATAAATTATACAAACACTATTTTAAAGTTCGTACAGTTTGCGTATTCTAAAAGAACTATTATTTGCACAAGTAATAATCGGAATAAAGCAGTTTTCAGAGAAATTAGAACAGCAATTCCTTTTCTTACGTTTTTACTTCTTTTTCGGATGTTGTTGTTATAGTTCTCCTTTTCATTCTCCCTTTACCGTAACGCGAAGTCATAAAGTTCCAACATTTTAGTGAATGTCGGAAATATAAAATACGCTTTCTTCTGAGACGTTTGAATAATATTGTTATATCTACCAATTTGAAAAGGTATACGTTAGAGACAAATATTTATAACAATAATTAAGGAAAGATCTGCAGTTTCAAGGCCTACAAGGATAACAGGACTTAAGTATTTTTTTGTTAATTACGTTCATTCATATACATTCATTATTTACTGGTTGTTAAACCTGTATTTCATTTTCTTTATTTTTTTACCAGAACTGTAAAAAGTTCCCTTAGAGAATAATTATGGTACTCTCTCGACCGTCAAATAATTTTCTTACCGTAACTTTTAATTAGATATGAGCAAAACTTATCTCTTTTGTAGCAAAACTGCGACGAACAAAGATCGCTATATTGTTACATCGCTCATGCAGTTAGTTGCACTTTAAGAAGGATCCACACTTTTCCTATAAGGTACATACATAGCTGTCAAAGCAAACGCAAATTAACCTAACGAAATTACTTCAGCCGAACAGGAACAAAAATTTTCTATTCTAATTCTTATATATGAATTGATTGAAGATTTAGGTTGTGGAAAATTATAAAATCTTGTAAGATTGAAAGAGGACATGCAAAATATAATAATTAAAAAAAAAACTTTAATACAATCAAATTTGAACAGGATTTTCTTCTTTTTGAGGTTGGGGCCCAGATGAAGCAAGATGAAAATATTAATTTACTTCAAATAGTAAATTGTTCAGGCCAAATAAAAGACAGTCTGGTAAAATCCACCAGGTTATTTACTAGGGAAATATACAGTAAAACCTCGATTATCCGGTCTAATGACCGGGACCAGTCTATATGAAAATCGAAAATACAAAAAAAATCACAGCTAGCCAAAAACTTCAGGTTTTATTAAATACTTTTCATACGTGTACATACATAGCAAAATAATTATGTTTGAAAAAAGTCTATTATGTGTGTTTGTCTTCTTTTATTTTGTACTTTTAGACACGTAGGTACGAATTTTTCTTAAATTCAGAACGTCAATGTAATCTGCATCGTTTTCTTGATCCAGGTAATTTAATAATCCATTTGCATATCGATCACACGGAAGAAGAGGGTTATATCTCAAAAAACTCCGTTTGCAAGATTTTCATAACAAACTGCTTAAAACTGAAGTTTTATGAAGGGAATAACTGAGCTGACAATCCTTCTATTCCATAAAACTTAGGTCAGTTGTTCCTTTCATAAAACTTAGGTCAGTTTTAAGCAGTTTGTTTTGAAAATCTTGCAAATGGAGTTCTTTGAGATATAACCCTTTTCTTCCGTATGATCTATATGTCATCTCATTTTCATGAGAATTTTTTTTTCTCTTGTGTAAAAAACCTCTTTAATGTTTACTTCTTCGTCTGTATCCTCATCTAGATTGTCAGGCTGGGAAATTGATGCAATATCAGCATCGTCTAATATCTGGTATCCTGGTTCATTTAGGTCAGAAGTTAGCCACTATTCAACATTATCTAGTGTAACATTTTCAAACTCAATTACGTTTTGAACAGCATTTAAAAGTTGTGCAGATGTTACCGTAATTTCCTCAGTTTCAGAACAATTTAAATTATCTTTCATTTCAGGCCAGAGTTTTAACCACGATTTTTGTAAAGTTACATGTGGAATATCAATACAACTCTCTGCCGCCGCATAAATTGCATCCTTAATGCTTCACTTTTTATAGAATTCCTTTAAACTGCAATCTGCTTCCAAAAGTGTCGCAACATAATTTTCCTGAAACGTTGCTTGCAAGCTGCAATTACTCCTTGATCCATTGACAGTGAAGTCGTTCGGCGGAAGATACTGGACAAAAATTTGACCATCAGTTTTTAAGGAATTTTCATCGGTATGTGATGGAACTTTATCCAATAAAAGCATTGCTTTTTATGACATTTTTTTGGATTTCAAATGGCATTTAACTGAAGGGACAAATTTGTCGAAAAACCATTTTTTTTTTAATTTGCTGATTCATCCATGCCTTAGTCTGATTTTCATAACAAACGGGAAAATTTTGTATATCCGCTCCCTTAAATGACCCTGGGTTTTTTGATTTGCCAATGCACAAAAATTGTATTTTATGGGTGCCGCTAGCGTTGGAGCAAGGCATAAATGTTATACTTTCTTTACTCGATTTATGTCCGGGAGCAGATCTTTCATTTTGCATTGCAAGCGTTTTGGATGGCAACGATTTCTAAAAAGTCCGGTTTCATCCGCGTTATAAACTTGTTCTGGAGTCAATTCATAACATTCAATTAAACCAAAAACATGTGACACAAATCTTCTTCATGTTTTCACATGTTTTTGATTTAATTATCCACTTCATTATGTATATTCCTCGTGGGTTTCCCAATGTTATTCAATTAAACGCTTAAATTCGGCGAGATATAATTCAGCAGCATTTTTATCTGTACTTAATTTTTCGCTCTAATATCAATAGTCCCGACACTGGATGACCCCTCTAGACGTTTTTGTTTAAACCACTGGTCCACTGCATTGTCTAATTCTTGAAATGTAGACGTTTTCGTCGTTTTATGAGACGTTGTCTCCTTAAAAGTATCGGACCGTGAAACAAATCTTAAAAGTGTATCTTTTTGGCGTAAAATATCACGAACTATCTACAATCCGATATTGTATGACTTTGCTAAAGTACCGACACTATCGCCTTTTTCGTGTTATTCAATTAATTTTAACTTGTTCTCAATACTTAAAACTATCTTCTTTCTTTTCGCGTCCATGTTTTATAGGTTAGATACGTCGTATACGTACCTACGTACTACGTACAATATACGTGCATAAAACACAGTCTAATACAATGTACGTACATGTATGTATACGCGTAAAGAACACAATTATATGTATGAAACTCTACTGTCTTACCGAATAATATCATTTGTTACAATACCGGTATGTTCCCTGTTTATCTGCACCGCAATCGACAATATGTAGCACCACAGTTCGGATACGCGGCGCCTTATTTACGCAATGTGAAGTAATACGGATAATCGGATACGTAAGTACGTCGTATGCATAGATATCTGCACGGATTATCGAGAGGAACGGATAATGGGAACAGGGATAATCGATGTTTTACTGCATATAAATGTTATTATCGGGTAAAAGTAGGAAACCCGGTTACCCGAGTTCTACCCGTATAATTATTACCCGGGTATAATTTTTTACTCGGATACCTGTTATTACCCATATAATTTGTCAAGAACTTCAGAAAAACAAATATCTTTCTGTTATTACATGATAAAAACTTGATTATCTTTAACATTAATATTAACTCATGTGTGATTCGTGTACCCGTTTAAGTTAAAATATCCAAACTTATATGCGTACTCGAATTTATACGGGTAGTCGAATTTATGCGAGTACCTGATGCGTATTATACGAGTATCCGGCTAGTTTATTCGGTTACCCGCGTAGCTAAAACATGATTGAAAAGAGTTGATGCTTACAAAATACATGTGGTTAAGACGTTAGTTTAAGTCAATTCTGATAAATTTTTGACAGTTTTCTTAAGTCAAAGCACGAGTTGAGGAGAAGATTAATAACAGATATATATATTTAGTATTTAGTTTTCATAAAGCATATTCAATGCATAAATTGTAATTACGAAAGCAATTCCGATTTCAATTTATACCAAAGTACCAGGATGCCATCTTTAATTTTTATACTGTTGAATGACACTTCTTCTGATTACAATAATGTATCATCATGCTTGACGGTTTGAGTTAGATTCTGAACAAATTTTTTCAAATAATTTATTTTGCAAAGAGTACTGCGTAAACAAAAACACTTTTGCTTTTATTTAAAATTTCTATAAGTGATATGATTTGCCTAATTTAAACAAGAATTTAAACCGGTCACTATTTTATTTTTAAAACTGCTAAAAATTGCTGCATAATTTATTTTCATTGTTTCCACAATGAACCTTGTCATGTAAAGTTAGAATTAGAGTTTAATGTACGACATAAAATGTATTTTTTTCCTGCAGTATCCTTTGAGTGGTCATAAACACATGACAGGTGATGGATGGCATGCGTGTGTCCGTTCGAGGCAATCTGTTATTGTACTAACAAACGTCTGCGCGCTTCCACACCTAGTTAAAGCACTTATGGAAGCAAAACGATCATAACGCTCTGACGACATAATTATACCACTAACAAATGAGAACTGTTTACGCTAATGATTTATAAATATTAACGATTGTGGTGAACACACTTTACATGCATTAGTGGACGCCCACGTAAGCTAACTGATCTATGCGATGATGTCGTAAATTCTCCTCGCCGTATTTGAAATTTCTCTTTTAATTGCTTATTGTTTTCATTCTTTTAGTTATTTACAGTTCGCTTATACATATTTGCTGATATGGTTCCTGGGTTGTAGCAATCTGTAACTTTACTAAATTCATCCATGTCCACAGGTTCACGTCGGATACAAATTGCGAAATGTTACTTTATAGTAAAGCAATCAGTATAACAACGAAAAAATCTTTGTAGGTATATTTTGAAGATACGATGAATTTTGAAGGTTAAAAATTAAAAGTAGGAGTATGTAGAACTGTTAGTGTAATGCCAACACTAGGAAGAGACAATTTGATTTGACTTGACTGTCTTGGTTTTTCCCAGCTTTAGCTGTAGGGTGTTTGACATTGTTTCAAATTCACTGGACGCAGAAAATATTATTTAAGTGCAACATGGAATAAAATAATTAAAAAATAATTTTAAAATTATTGCTAAAAAATAAGATATCATAATAGAGTAATTAAAAATTACATTATCATGTTAATTTAACTTGGAGGCCTCCGCGACCATTGTCTATAATTGAATTAGCTTCCGGTTGGAACCACGTAACGTGCTTCTGCTGCCGACGTTTCGTTTTCCATTGCAGAAGAACTTCCTCAGGCCTGCTGCTGCTGCTGCTGGATGTGTTGCTGCTACTTCTCGTTAGTCGATGAGTCATGTCTTTTAATGTTTTCATCTTCATTATTTCTCCAGCAGGTGTGAATTTTACGCTGGCCAAATCAATTAATATCATGAGTGTAGATATTTTGAACGAACAAAAATGCATTACATTTAAATTAATATTTTATACTTCATTGCAATTTAAATTAATAGCTAAAAGTTATTTGTTGTATGTATATAGAGAAATTTGAAGAGCAGTATTGCAGGTGTTAATTTTGGCATAAGAATTAAACCTACTTTGAGAACGATAAAGAAAATGTAATTGCCATTCTTTATTTAAGCGAACCAAGAAAAAGGTAAATTTACTTAAACAATTTTGAAATACTTTAATAAATGAAATACGTATCTCCAATCTCAGATTCTATGACTTTTTTAAATTTATTTTTTGTTGTTTAAATATATGTAGTCATTAAACAATATGAAAAGCGCATTGGTTATAGTATTGTGGTTTTGTCTCACTGTGTGTATCCAAATTATTAAATGGTGTATGTTTTCCTCATAATGAATTGGTTTTTAAAAAATACGTTAATGTAGGTAAATAATACGGTAGGTTTTTCCATGAGTTAATGTTTTTTTTTAAGTAGCCTTTAATAATTTATGTTCGGTTATTTTTACCTAAAACCTGTTTTATTTATCATAGAAAATGATACTAGGAAAAGCTGTATCTAGTTTTAGAATAGTGCGGAACAGAAAAACAAAATGTGTTACCACAAATAGCCTAGAAACAAGACGTGTAACCATGAACGTTTTTAATTTTTATTATTATTTTTTTTTTTTGATAACGGAAATTACTGTAATGTAAAAATGAACTGTAGATCTGAAATTGTCAAAAAAAAACTTTTCTTAATGGATGAGTCGTGATAACAAATGGATTTAAATATTCATTTAAATCATGTAATTTAAGTTTAATATCAATTAAATGATGTTGATGATTAAATTCACATTTAACTCCAATGTGTAAGTATAAAAAATGTATTACCTACAGGACATAGGAATAAATCTGCAAAATAGTATTCAGACGTTCTTTTTTATTTTTATTTTTTAAAGAAGTTTCTTGCAACTCTGAAAAACGTTGGGCATGAACTTCTTTAATTTTTTTCTCGTTGAAAAAAGACAACAAACAATTATACAGGGTGACTGTGATAGTTGTGCAAAGCTTGAAACCTGTAATGTATCACTATTATTTTTTTTTTTGCTATCATACAACGTTAATTATTTTTAACGTTGTATGTATCAGACAACGTATGTATGTTGTATGTATCATGCGTTAAAAATAATTAACGTTGTATGATATCCACCACCGCCAGCTGCGCCCACTGATGACTCAAATACTCAGTAACCCCTCAATTTATCAGGCTCCATCTGTGTATCCTGCGCAGTCTGGCCCACCTCAGACAGCCACATACCCTCCAGTTATGTTCCCAGCTCAGCCAATTTACATGCCTCAACAATACCCGATGCCTATTCCGTACAACTACTACACAAACGGACCCCAATACATGGTGGGCAGTCAGGGCGGGCCACAATCTCAGGTGCCCCCCATACAACGCTCCGGTAGCCCATCCAGATCACCCTGCCAACAACTCCCCTACAATCCCGAGACTGTACTACAATGTACCCATATGTAGCAGCGTGGAGGGCCCCGCAGTATACCAGGACACCCTGGATATGGCCAATGGGGCAATTGCAGAGGTCCATGCAGGTTCCCAACACTTTATCCCTCCTGCCAGAAGCAATAGGCGTTCTGTAAGACGCAATCCTCCCCAGTCCTTTAGCGAAATAAGTGCGGGCGACGCCCCCCTTCCTAACACGGACGTT
The DNA here is from genome assembly GCA_039766575.1 of Serrognathus titanus. NCBI lineage: Eukaryota > Metazoa > Arthropoda > Insecta > Coleoptera > Lucanidae > Serrognathus > Serrognathus titanus. Next base: position 29,321,968 of record CM077912.1, on the reverse strand, counting down.
TCTGACGCTTGCAAGAAGCTTGATAGTTTAAAATTGTGATCGACGAGCCCCCAAAGAAAGGCCCTGCATGGGGTCATCTTTCGTGTGCTTGCAAACAAACAAAGACTGTGACTAAGTCTTGTACAAGTAATTAATTTAAATTATTTAAAATACTATATGACAGCAGGTCTACTTAAGAAAAGGGATTAATATATTTATTGTAAATTTAAAGTATTATTAAAAAAAGGAGCAAAAAGAAAAAAAAAGGAGCAAGGCCTGTGGTTCTCAATTTCGGAAAAATTTTCAACTGCGATTTTCTGGAAAACTATTAACTTTTAGTTAAGCACAAATGAGTTCAATCGTTAACATTTATAGTGATACATTACAGGTTTCAAGCTTTGCACACAAGCATCTTGTATATTAGAAGATTTCATCGAGCTTTTTATATTTATTATGCTCCATGTGTTATTTACTTCAAAAATTTTGTTATTTAAATCAGAAATTTAGAAAAAAAAATATTTATTGGTATGGACATATTGGTTGAAAACATCGAATTCAACCTTATCACGAAGGTTGCTCCTCCATTTTTTTAATTTTACATTGGACAATTTATTGTACAAGAAATTGTACAATTTTTGAAACAATCTACATTATATAACATCTTGAGTAGTCCTAAGGTTTCTTCGCAGTAATTCTTGCACAAGAAATTCTGCGCAGTTGATTCTCATCGACAGATGATTGGTTATATCCACATGTAGTTTTTTATTATAAAATTATCATTATTACTTATGTGTTAGTCAGAAAGTTGTTGCAAAGAGACAACTTGATTGTCTCAAAAATTGTACAATAAAGGCCGCTTTACATCATACAATTTGTTGTACAAAAACTTGTTCCGTTTTTAAAACAATCTAAATTGGATGGCATCTTGAGTAGTCCCAAAATTTCTTGTTTGATATTAGCACTAATTCTTGCACAAGAAATGTTGAGTGATTCTGCGCAGTTGATTTTCATTTGCCAGAAGTTTGATTATATCCACATGTTTTTTATTTTAAAAGAGATATAGAAGCCACGATTACCATTAATTATTGTTTGTGTTTAGTAAAAAAGGTGTTGTTAAGAGGACTAAACAGTAGAAACAAGCAAAAAGAGTCTAGAAAAAAAAAAATAGAAAGCAACATGGTTATAACTTGAGACGAAATTATGTGAAAAATGGTATAGATTGATACAATTGTTAAAGCAAGCAATATTTCACGCAATTTACGATTTGAAACTACACAATTTATGTTGTTTAAAAAATTGTACAATATCTTGTACAATAAATTGTGTAATGTGAAACGGCTTTAATGTAAAATGGCCTTTAGATGCTCCATCGACTCTTTTAATTCAATACCTAAAAGTAAGTGTACGTGGAATTGCACTTAATGATGTGCTTGTTAGATTACTCGTTTAATAAAATTGTTTCGAGTCGTTAGCGGTTCATTAATTTTTTTCGTTCGAGCGGTTAGGCAGGTTGGAGCTGTTCACATGTGCACAACAGCGCTTTCCTTCGAAACGAATTATGCTTTTTCGCTTTTAAAAAAAAGTGAATCGTTCGCGGAAAGCGAGAAGATAGGCGAAAACCAGTTGTGCACAGGTCGTGTAATAAACAAACCTTGCTCTCGCATCACATCACATCACACTGACCTAACTAACTCGAGCTTTGTTTGCTTTCTGTCGGGACGAACGAGAATGTTAACGAACTGATACACAACAACAAAACTTTTGATACCGAGCGCTAGAGATTTCACAATGGACAAGTCTCTTCGCTAAAATGTATTCATTACGTTTGTTATTTATTTGTTTGTGTGTAGGAAATCGTGATGGTGTAAACAGAAACGCCAGTTGCGTAATTAAGTCGTGATTTTGTCTGGTGTGTGTAAACAAAATAATAAAAATAAAAATTTGAATTTTGTTGTTTTGCACATCTATATACATACAACAAAGACAAAACAGACTTCGCAGAAAACATTATTAGATTGAGAACGCAGATGCCTCTGATTAAAATGCAAGTTGTACTAGTTGCAACTTATGTGTGAAAGGATGTTGTGTAGTTCTTATTTAGCAACTAAATTCGAATTGTTAAAGCCTTGACATTAAAGAGAGAAAGAAATATTAAATATTTTATTAGTCGTTGATAAAATTTTGTTTTTAGGTTGTTTGATATTTTTATTACAGAAAATATACCTATGTTTTCGATTCATACAGCATTAATCACTTTCGCTTGTTACTGAAATCTACATATTTAGTTTCCATAAATACATTTTGATTTGTTGATTCTTCTAAATAGTTTTTCGTTCCTTGCTCTTTTCGTGTGTGTGTGTGTAATTTTTTTACATTGCATTTTCAGCTAGCTTCACGATTTAAAAATTAATGATGTGCATACTTCAACTACCTAAATATTTTAGTCGCTTAAAATCGATTTTGTTGGACTGACTAAATTATCGTTCGATCGAAAATTGGTGTTATAAAATGGGCATTTTTCAGAATTCACTGGTAACTACACCGGGTGGGGGGGGGGGGGGGAGAGAAATCTCGTATTGACACCTTGTACTTTATTTTGCTATTGTAAATAAAAATAATATGTTTCTATTATCAATACCAGAGAAGTCTTCAATACTAAAAATTTCGTATGACCTAAATGTTACCTAAATCATTACATAACTTTATATGTTATTTATGTTATCATATTTTGGATAATTCTGTAATCATTAGCTTATTTCTAAATATGTTTAATAGAATATTTCGAAATAGAATAATAATAGTGAAATCGATGAATTAAAAAAAAATCAGATACTTTTGGACTCAAAAGTATCTGATTTTTTTTTTATTTCATCGATAAATAACGGAGAAATAGGCTTTAAAGTTGTCATCTTTTAAACATGAACGACTCGCTTGTAACGTCACTTCTTCGCATAGCTGAATGCAGCTACTCTGTTTCTCGGCTGCATAAAGTTAACATTCGTTCAATGTGACACTTGTTTTACATTGTTTGTTATTTATTACTTGTGTATTTTCAATAAAAATGGGAGTAGGATTTATAAAGAGTCAAAATAATAATTTGCCGAAAAGAAGAAATGACGTCACGCCGCTCGGAAAATATTGTCACGAAATGCAATTTTGAACTCTTATAATTCGGTCATTTTTAAAGATATTTTAATAATTCTTTCACAGTCTTCACATGAACTTGTTTTCACTTCATTTTCTTTCTTGAAAAATATATAAATACGATATACAATACTTCTTCGTTAAGCAATTGTATTCTTTATTAACGAGAAATTTTACAAACCAAGATCCTAATGTCATGTAATGTTTGTTGGAATTATAACTTCCATTTTTTCTTTTTGCCTCGATAAGGCATTTAATTTCTTCCCATTCTTGAGCTCTCCCAAGTTTGCAGGAGTAGAAATTTAAACTCGAATTCTTTTACCACTATGTCCTAATCATTTATACGTGATTAAGATCCAAACTTTCGCGGGGCGAATTATAAGACGGACTTCAACTTCTTCCAAGTATATAGTCATGAATTCCTAGAACAATATGGGGACGTTCATTATCATATTAGCATGAAATCCATTTCTCACAAATAGAGTAAAAAGCACATTATATAGTTCTAAAATGTCTCTAATATATAAGATGCGAGGTTCCGTATTAATGCTCCCCCCTCCCTTACACTGAGCAAAGCTTTCACCCACCTTTGCCTAACGTTTGACGACCAACTGGACATTTACGACAAATCTGGATATGCCAGTGACAACATTGAGCCCCAATCTTCAATACCCTACATTTGATGTTCACGAGCAAAGCGAATCCTACTACTTGATGTTCCCTGATAAATAGTACACCGTTTACGGCTGTTCTAGATATAAATTAGTGCTCCGGTAACCTTCTTCTTACTGTTTGTTTACTAACTGCACCTGCCTGTACGTCTTGCGACTCATTCTCTTAATTGATTGCAGTGATGTCCCTGTTTTTTTTTTTAATTCTTAAAATGGGGAGTTGAACACCTTACTCGTCATGATCCAACTGCGTTTAATACAAAATATATTATTATTAGTGCAAGTCTCTAGTTTCTCAATCTTGATTTACAACTCTTTGAACACCACACCTGGAAACACCAAAACACCATGTTTTAGTTCTGTACAGGGTGACTGTGATAGTTATACAAAGCTTCAAACTAGTAATATATCACTATAAATGGTAACGATTGAACTCATATGTCCTTAACAAAAAGTTAATAGTTTTCGAGAAAACGGTTAAGGACATATGAGTTCAGTCGTTACCATTTATAGTGATGTATAACAAGTTTCAAGTTTTGCACAATTATTTGCACTAATTCACTCAACTCTAGCTAATGCTGCTCAAACGTTATAAAAAATGAAGAAAGACTAAACATAAAGAAATCTATCTTTAGAAACCGTTAAATTTTAATCGGTCTGGGAAATTAATTATTATTAGGTAGTGATCGGAATTTTATATTTTGTTCGGTTAATAGCAGTGTACCTGTGTACAGTCGCCGGCACTAAAAACGAAACGCTGTACTAAGACCATGGCCCTAAGTAGGTAGTGAATAAGGTACATTTTCGAACGAATTTTCAGTTTTTCATTACGCTTTTAGTGCCGGCGACTATACTTACTGCACTGGTGACCAAGTAAATCGTTACGATACGAAACTTTTAGGGCCGTGTGCTAGAGCCAGTTTGCGTTATAACGTAAATGTATGGTATAGGCAAATACATGAGTAACATTCAGCTAAAGGACGTTTCTTACAAGTTTGCAATTACGTCATTGTTTTCCATGACGTCACATCATCACGCCGTTGTCAAATCACCCATTTTAAAATGTATGTCTTTAAGGTTAAATGTACAAGAATTTCGCGGGGTGCATAAAGAAATTTTGATTGCATAATTTGATATTGTTGGCAACTTAAAAACTATATGTGTTTTATTTTCATCATTCAGAGCTGTTCCGAGCAATTCGGTGTCAGATTTGAACTTACAATTACAATTTCATTTTTCAGCTGTTCTTTTTAAAACAGCTCAAAGTTGCACAGCATTGTGTACACCCGAGGCTTGAAAGTCTTGAAATGAATACACTCTATGTGGACTCGTCCGACCAGTCGAAATTGTCCTCATCACTATCGTCATTTAAATTAATTATAACGGGTGCAATGTCGTCTCGGTCAAATCGAATTTCTCTCTCCCACCATGATTTAATTATTTCTTCAGCATGTCTAATACAATTGCTCCATACTTCGGGAGTAATTTTTCCAAGGGCTTCTTTCCACAAAGCAATACAGTTGTCTACCGACCTGCCATCTCGACCCACATATTTGTTGTAGTACGACTTTGTAATTCTCCACACGTTTTCAATTGGGTTGAATAAGCAATGGTATGGCGGAAGCCGTAATACTTTGTGACCATATTTCATTGCCAATGTATCAGCCACATATGTTTTTTGAGGTTTGTTTCTGCAATCAAATTAATGGTAATTCTGTATATACTTTTTAACTTAGACTACTACTTACAGGAGCACTAGCTGTAGTAATTGAGTCTTCAACAAGCTTGTATCAAAATTTATGTGTCTATTTCTCAGCCATTCTTGAATCTCCCCCTTCTTCTAAGTTGTTGTCGGAGTTCTGTCTTCAACTGTACTGTGATATGAAGCATTATCCATTATTATAATTGAAGGTTCTTTTAAGTTATTTAATAACTGATATTCGAACCAGTGAAGAAAATTATCTTTATTCATATACCCATGGTAATCTGAATGTTGTGCAGACGTAGAGAAAATTAGCTCGGCACCATCTATAAAACCATTTACATTTCCTGCATGAAGAACAATGTACCTAAACACAATAGTATGTAAATAGATAATTTTTAAGGTGTAATATAGTATTGTTTCCACAAACCTTTTGCCCTCGACTTTTGTAGATTTTACACTTCTTACGTCTTTATCCTGCCAAGATCGACCAACAATTCCATCTTGGAATATCCAAGTTTCATCAAGAAACACAAATTGGTATAATCCCTCATTTTTACTATTTATATACGAACGCAAGAAATTCACTCGCTTAAATGCTATGTTACTTATTTCCATGAGACCTCTGCGGGGGTCATCTTTCTTCCAACTAAATCCAATTCGTTTTATTATTCGCCAGAGTGAAGATCAGGTGCCTTCAAATATGAACTTTTCTTTCAGTTTCACTAACAACGTTTGAAGCGTAATGTGTTCTTCTAAAATCACATTATTTTAATTATAATCAATATTTATGTTTTTAGGTTATACTTACTTTCTTCATATATACTGTATATCACATTACGAATTTCTGCTTCATGTGCATATTCCAACTGGCAGACTGGTTTCGAACAAGAACGCTTTTTTTTAGGACTACGTAATGCATTTTCAGCTGTTACATCGGAACTGATATGATTCACCGTAGACAAACTCAACTGCAAAGCTGCTGCAACACGCTACGTGAAATAACAGTCGCTTACTATTTCTTCTAAATATCTATTCACTTGCTACATACCTCCCTCACAGCAGTTAATGGAATCAAAGGTCCACCAAAGTCGCATTCCTGCTCAAAGTAATTAATTAAGGAAGCTACTAATTCCTTTGATTGACTGGTTAACGCTTTCGGCATCTTTATAACGCTCAAATGACAGTGTAGTTTTGAGAAAAACTGTTTGTTGCACGAGTTTTAACTGATAAACTAAATAAACACGAACTAACGACCTGGAATAATGACAGTTGCCAGAAATACAGGTTAAAAAAGTTTGGCATCGCTGCTCAGGTTTGCCAACAAAAATTGGCGTTACTTTGTAACATTTTACGCGCTCTCGAGCAAATCAAGGTGGTAATGAATTTGATGCATTAATGACGTAATTGCAAACTTGTAAGAAACGTCCTTTATCAGTGCAGAAGTAGGTAATATACTATTACTAGCGTTGCGAACATGCGGGAAGACGAAAGTTCTTTCCATTGCGAGTCAATAAGGGTGAGGTTAGCATGCAGGAGTAACGGTTCTAATACCTACCACTGTACACAGTAGTAGCCACCTTTTAAAAATGCTTGGCGAGGACACTTTTATATTAACGGAACTTAAATAGACAAAATGTTGGCTTCCATGCGACGTCTTTTTTGTAGCACTATCTTATCATATTCTAAGTGACGCTTAAAGTTAAGCAGAGCTTAAGTAGTTGGTGCAACTGGCCATAAATAAACTGAAGAGCACAACTATAGCCCCGCTCCCAATTTTCGATCTTTTGTTCCGAAAACAACAATAATATAATCTTACTTAGAGGAACCATAGAAGAAGTTAAAACAATAACTAAAAACTAATTGAGAATTAGAACAAACATTTTATGTAACTTATTTAAAAAAAAATGTTAAAATTGAACAGTGTCTAACTGTAGCGCCGGTTGAAATAAATTGATGAAATCCATGCTCGGCTGTGTCTTTGGCCGCGTTCACCAGAACAAATCACTTTGTGATGCGTTTGCGATTGCTGCTGCATGTCTGGTGAACGATTACTTCGATTTGTGATTTGTTTACGCTTGCGCAAATGTCAAGCGGAAGTAAAAACTAACGTCACTCATTTGAGACATGAGTTGAGAGTACGAAAGAGAAAAAGAAATCCTTTGAGCCGTGTTCAATTAATATTAATTCTTATAAAATATGGATTTAATACAAAATATATTATTATTTGAAGAAAATGTTCCAAATGTAGATGGCATTATTCATCTTGCTTTAGATTTAGCAGAACCTGTTTATAATGAAAATATTCAACGTGATAGGAAAGTACGAAATCTAAATTATTATGAATTAATCGTTCCAAACTATACAGATGTACAATTCAAGGAACATTTCAGGATGTCTCGACAAACATTTCAGGTAACATACTTAACATACAAATTTAAAAAGCTTATCTATACACAACGTGTTACCTTCTGATAATTTATGCATATATTCTGTTTCAGTTATGTCATAAATTAGATTATTATATAAATAAGACCGTGTATTTTCCATGATGACGTTCTCATGTTTGACGTTTTCGTGACGTTTTCAACACGTTTGCTGCTGGCAGCGCTAATCCAGCGTTAAAATTTTACGCTTACAAAAATGGCGTCTGATAGCAATCATACACCAAACATGTTTGCAATATAAACAACCGTTCATCAGAAAAATTACTAACAGTTGGCCAACCGCTTGCAATCAATTACTTCTGGTGAACACGGCCAAAGGCAAACAAAAGAAACAAGTAATTTTATCATTAAACGTCATTACTTTGTGACAGTTAGACTGAAAATGCCTCGAGGAAGTTATCTTTTTGAAATGAAGAAAAGTAAAATCTTGACTTTTTGTGATGAAGGTTTGAACCGCCTTGAAATTGCTCGAAGAATTAATCGATCGCGTAAAGTTGTGTTAAATTATTTGAAAAATCCTGTCCATTGTGGGACAAACAAAAAAGGCGGACTAAAAAGGAAGATTTCACATAGAACTGAAAGAAGAATTATTGTTGCAGCAAGCAATAGCTTGAAAGTTGTAAAAGAATAGCTTCAGAATGTGGAGCAAATGTTTCCCGATGGACAATTCGAAGGATTTTGAATGAAAGTGAACATACCGTGCGTCAAAAGTTGAAAACAGCTCCACATCTTCTCCTTTGCCACAAAATTGCCAGGTTGGGAGGAATACAAAACCAAACCATTAAAGAAAGAAATATATTAAAAACGAGGAATTTTGCTTTAACAGGAGGACGGGAGGACTTTTTTGTTAAACCAAGGACGACTGCCAACCCTAATACAAAGGCACGTTTGCAATTAATCGAACAAAATATAAAATTACGATCACTAATATTATATTACACTTACTAATTAAAGAAGTAGTTCAACGCTATATAACATGTGAGCAACGAAAAATCAGATTAGAGTAGGCAATGTAAAGAAAATGTATGTCTGTGACTAACGCTGTGTTAGGCTGATCTGACAGTCCATCAATGTATTAGATTAATTAATTCAGTTAATCACAGACATACATTTTTGCACCGTCTACTCTAATCTAATTTTTTGTTGCTCACTTTTTATTTATAGTATACAAGTGTACCTGATGTGATGTCTCACAGAAAAAAAAAATCATTTCGACAAGAAATATAAATAGATTAAATTTTATGCCGGTGAGTGGATTATAAGTCACTTTTTAAAAAATTCTACAATAAATTCATAAAAAAAATAGAAACAAACCTGAATAAAGAAATCCGATCATTAACAAAGTCCACACCCATTTAATAAATAAACAATTCCTTCCGCTTGCGCCGTACTCGGTACTGAAGGCGTTCCCGCTCGGTGGTCTAGACAATTTCCAATTAAAATTCATACAAAAACTTCACCGTGATAAGACTTATTGCGGACATTATAATTTAATATAAAGCTAGCAACAATAAGAGCGGATGCAAATTGCGACCGCGGCGACAAAAATTCTCCCTTGTCACAAAGCTATCACTCAGAGAACGCCTGCGACCCCGTCTCTTGCAGATTGATTTGTTTACAGCTTGCCAGTTTTAATTATTAAAAGTGGCGATACTTTGGCGTAACTGCTATTTATAGAACGAATTAAATCCGGTGCATCCTTGCACGGTTCAACATTAAGCTAGTCATACACGATGTTTAGTTCAGTCGGGTGTACATTCACTTCTATATTTCAGAAACGATTTCGAGAAATTATTTTATTATTTAGATTATACGATTTTCTTTTATAAATTCTCATGATACATTTTTTTTTTGGTCAGTTAAGCCACACGTGACTTTGAAGAATTTGCGGAGAGTTTTGTGCCAACCATGTCATCAATATTGTGTCCAAGAACTCCAATCCGCCTAACTGTACTGAGCTCCGATCTATTGGGTGCTATTGGAGTCTAACCAAAAAACCCTAAAATTATAAAGTTTTATAGTGCCTACAAATGCCTGATTATACATAAATGTTGATTTTAAAAAAAATGCTTATGTTATGTCTTTTTTTCTGGAAAAAATAATAAAATTTAAAATTAAACCACAACTTTTTATTAAAAAATCAGAATGAAAATTGATTGACTGAAATTAACTTTAAAACGATTCTTTTTAAGAAAAATTTATCAGGTTTGTAATACGCCGACGTGCTACGTTGTTTGTTGACTTTTGCGGACAAGTATATAACCAATAAAACGGTCCAAACAAAAAAGAAATTAAACTGATTGACAAATTAATTAACTGTTCCGAATTACTCCCTGAACTAAGAAAAATAAACGCGTAATTAATGGAAAGGTTTACTTCTGAGAATCTCTAGAAAGGTCAAAACAATTCTATTGCTTCAATAAGACGTGTACTAACAGGACTTGACTGAATCCTCGGCTAAGGACTACCTGATGTTTATGACCGGCGGTAAGGAAATACTCTATTATCCTAGAAATACTACCTGCACTATGCTCTGCGGCGACCTTACGGAAGTCCCGTAATAAACCTTCCAATGCTCATTGCTTGTGATCGTTCGCGTAACTCTGGCCTACCTTGTTGTAACTGGATTCTGACGGTGCGACGGTGAATAAACTTGAGAGGTTGAAGGAACTAAATACGTATAAATAAAAATGCGGGACATTAAATTTAATTAATTATTTATTGCGAAGAAAAAAAAAGGTAAAAGCTCCTTTTACCAGCCACTGAGGGATCTGATAAAATGAACGTAAAAACCCTTGTGTTTTAAACCAATACAGAGCAAAACAATTATTATTTCGAAGTACAGTAAAATTCGCTTAACGGATTTCACGTCGAATATCGTAGCGACCTAACTGACTTCAATCACACAGCTGGTGGCTCGCTGCACACACAAATAAGGGCTATGGCAAGCTTGTGACTCAATTAGATTAACAAGTAATTTGTGTTCAAACTAGTGTTTTACCACCTCAGATCGTACTTTAAGACACGCCATGTATAATCAACCAACGTACAGTGTGTCTACAGTGTCCTTAATTAATGGAAATAATTAATTGATTAATCAGATGTTCGAGAGAAATATGTGTTACAGAATGCTGCCCTGGATGATCAATCTGCATGATAATTAACAGCAATTGCCGCTAGTTTTCAGGGACTCCTGTCGGAGGTGATGGGCAACCCATCGCTAGCTAATCTAATTATTTGAGGTCAAATCGGTAGGATCTTTCGTCAACATCCAAATGCCTTAGAGGGTGGTACAGTATACGCTTTTTTCATCCCTCTACGTCGTTTTTCGTCGGCTAAACCTATTATCTAACTAATTTGTTGCGCAATGGACCCAAACGACTGTTTTTTCGGCATTCCGCTTTTGCGGTTATGGCACTTTCAGTCTCTCGACAAATTGCTTCCACTTAACCTGCACATCCTTCGACAAAGACCACACAGGGTGTGAAAGAAGTTCCGTTAAGAATATGGCTATGTATAGGTGGTTCATGTTGTTTGGCCTCGTAATTTTACGAAATTTGTAACGAGCAGTAAATTGGCCTTGATTTCTGAAGTTAGATTGTGCTGGCCACACTTGATTTCGTCGGTAGATATAACTTTGCCCTAGACCAGTGGTTCGAGCTGCAGACTTCCCTGAGCAAATTGAAATAACACTGTTAGCGTGTTTCCGACTTGCCAGAGAATATCGCCAAAAGAGTAGAACTATTTTCCAAGAATGAATTGAATGGCTCAATAGATTTGAAGGGGCAGTTAATTGACTCTGGTTGATTAAATCACAGCACGCGCAACCTACCGAACTTATTGAGATTTAACCTCAACTCAAATGTAAATGCAAATACTAAAAATAAACTAAAAATTGCCGAAGCAATGCAAATACTGAACTTTGCAGATTCTCTAGCCACAGATTGATGAGCCAATTAAAATAATTCTTTAACACCTAGTGTGTGAAGAAGAAATACAAACTAATGCATATTACCTATCCACGTCCCAAGATTAGTGCAACACACACTCACACACTTGTTTTTAGATACACTCGCGGCGCGAATGCGGAAGTATTCGAGTTTTGTTTGTTTAATTGCCTTTTCTCTTAACACACTGGATTTTTGACCGTACCGGAATAAAATGATTTAATTATAATTATGAGGAAAATGCGAGAACAACTGCAAAGCACTCAAAGGAAACTTGCCAAGTCAAATTCAACCGTTCGCCCGAGAGATTTCAATCTTTCAGTCTTCCGTTTTTGTTTTTCCCTTTGCACGTAACCAAATTAACCTCCTCCCTAGGCCCCAAATTTCAAAAACGCCCCTGATCAATAACCGCTGCTTTAGCCCCGAAATCACGTCTCCTCATCATTTCCTATACCATACTTGTAAAATACGGAATCTCAATTAGTTTAACAGATATGTATCTACGAGTGGCCCTTCACAACTTGAAACTTCCCAACCCTCTCAATAAAGCGGCCCTACTTGACATTTTTATGTTTTCCGATCCTTACGTTTGTTTCTAAAACTGAGTCTCTAACACTTAAGTGTGACAAATTCATACAAAGACTTAAAACAGCACAAACTAAAATTCCAAACTGATTGATTTATGACGGCCGCGAAACTAATAGTGAAAATTGGGCAGGGCACTAACGTTACAAATCTGTCAAACTGAGGGTTCCAAAAGACCGTAGTTGCCTGGACAGGGTCCCTTCCGGTGGCAATTCTACTCCTCGTAAAATTCCGCGAATCTGAATCTTGGTTTGTTATTTATAATTAAACAAGCAACTACCCGATTTGTTTTTAAAAGCAAATCCGCGACCGCTTCAGGTTTAAAGCATGTTATAATTCTTTTTGTGAAAATGGTGTAGAGGTAAATTACTTTGAGAAGAATCTGACATATAATCAAGGGGTATTTTTTAGTGTTTTGGTATTTAATGTTGTAAACGAGTTTTAACCATGTGATTGTTTAATAGTAAATTCTTTTCATTTTTATTATTAAATTAATTAATTAGATTAACATAAACGTTTATCCGCTGTATAGTTGCATTTGAAGTAAATGTGGTAATAAACAAAACTTAGCTGGTTATCTTTCTTGCTGTATACACAGTGACGTCTGTATACTCTGTTCTTTGTGAACCGCGCAGTCGTATTTGTACAATGGTCGCTACTGCGCAAGCGTAATTGCACAACTTGAGCACTTTCATTTCTTTACTTTCTATCTTCTTCGCTCGTCATTTCGTTTCTCTCTTCCCTGCTCTATCTCATATTTCATAGATATAAAAGTATTTTTCGAATTCTTCTACAACATTTTCTGCAGATAATTTTTAAAGCTTCTAGAATAAAAAATATATTAAAGTTATTGTTACAAGAAATCTAGTTAGGTGATACTGGAATTAATTTAGAATTTAGAACTTTTAAATTAAATTAAATTTTTATAGTGAATCAATCAACAATTGTGCAATCTACTCTCGTAGCTAAAGTTTTCTAGATTATTTGTACTATGTTATTACCTATTTTTACACATGTATGACCCTTAGCAGGAGCCTAAATTTTCGCAGTCCAATAATTACATTCACTTTTCAAATCATTTTGATTTGTTTTGTACCCTTCTCTGAATCTTTTTGTTTGCTGCTTCGATTCAACTGAACTAATTTTTTCAAAATTTTCCATGATTATTCAATTTCTCATTAATTTAAATACTTATGTACTGTATATTGATATCTTGAAGCATTTCGTCTTTTCTCGGACTAGACTAATAGTTTTAAAGCGTCATCTACCTTATCATTTTACATTATTTTTAATTCCTTAACTTTTTTTTGGGGTGTGCTTGAGTTTTACTTTTTTATGCAGTGTATTTATCACCTACTTCAAATTGTATCTCCTTTCTAATGCGTTTTGATTTATAATGACAAGTTTATTATCACATGTTTTAACAGAACAACAAGTACATCATTAACGTAGATGCTTGTCCGGTGAAATTATGTAATGAATTGTCTTAAACGGACACTGAAATTGGCATTAACGCTCAAGCTATCGTTTGATAGCTTCGTCAGGAGTGAAAATAAATAAACAAAGTTTGTTTAAAGTGTCATGAAACAAGAACATCGTTACTTTGATCAACTTTACGTTTTGTGTACAAAGAAATAAAGTGAAAATAATCAATTCTAGAGCTAATTTATGAATAGAAAGAAACCCAAAGATTAACTAATTATTAACTTCAATAAGTGAGTAACAATAATTATTAATATGCACTGACAAGGAGAGATGCAAAACGTATCCGAAACCACTCAAAGCGGTAAAGAACCGGTCCAAAGAACCTGATAAGCGCTATCAATGTTTAAAATATACTAGACTGATGTCACTGTCATCCATCGCAATGGAAACGAACCTTTATATTCTTTATAAAGTTTTGTCTAAAATTCATATTGTAATCTGAAAAATTATAAAAATTCACTATGATACTTGTTTGTACCTAATATTTAATCAATATTTTTTCTATTTTATTCCAGTGCTTTTGAGCGAAGCAATCGAAAACGACGAGCTTCAGTTCAAAACGCTGAAGATAACTGATTTCGGACTGGCCCGCGAGGTTTACAAAACGACACGGATGTCGCAGGCTGGAACTTACGCCTGGATGGCGCCGGAGGTTATCAAACATTCAACCTTCTCGAAAGCCAGCGACGTTTGGAGTTATGGTGTCCTGCTCTGGGAGCTCCTGACCGGCGAGACCCCCTACAAGGGAATAGACACGCTGGCCGTCGCTTATGGCGTCGCGGTCAACAAACTCACGTTGCCGATTCCAAGCACGTGCCCGCAACCATGGCGAGAACTCATGGAAGGTAAGTTTTCTTAGAGCTGTCTCTTCAACTCATATGGTCGGGAAAGATGGTTTTACTTGCAGTTGCAATCAGGTTAATTCCAGTAAAACATTTGCTTTATCGCGGTCTATCGCCGCCATCCTTTTATACAAATTTAGATTGAAGCTATTTAAAACAAAAGGAAAAAGAAAGACTTGGAATCTAAGTATTTTTGTTATATATGATCTTTTTTCTGAAAAATCAAAGTGTATTGTTAGTTCCCTGTAAAATTTTTGTTATAAATATAAACTTTAGCGTTTTCGATTGACTGCTCTAGAGCACACTCAGAGTATATCCATCGCTTATTATTATATGAGGTTAAAATGAGAATTCTCTGAGAGTGCTCTAGAGCAAACAATCGAAAATGTTATTAAATTTTAAATAAATATCTTTTTTTTTGCTTTAAAAATTTCATTAATAAAAATATTTATTAATAATACCGTATTTTGTGGGTTTAAGATTTATATGAGTTATTATCATTTCTCAATAATGAACTTACATGTAGAATTTCGCTGCAAAATATTTTCATTCGTTTCAGGAATATGAGATTTACCCAGACAGTTTATTTTTGTTCAAATTATCAACTCATTCGATATTGCTCTAGCGGCTAAAATAAAAACGCAAAATAAATTCAGTAACTGAACGATTTTCGCTAACTTGGAGCTAGTTCCGAAGTAGCGAGTTCAAAACAGTTTAAGAACTTTACGACCTGTACACAGCAAAATATATGAGAAATCGGAATTGCTTCAGAATGAAAGCCCCGAATGGTTCGCTATTATTCAGTTCTTGTAAATTTTTAAAAACACTTCTACACTGAAAATGAGTTGACTTGCAGCTCGTTTGAACTCCGAACCCTTTCATCTTACTGTTACTTCACGGAATGGGTTCTGTTCACTAAAAAATCAGAACCGCCGAACACGAGAATCGTCCTCATCAAGTTCAGATGTTTTGTCGAGCTAACTCTGAGCAGCTCTGAACTCCTTCAGAATTGTGGTGAATACACGCCCCTTGGTGTGTCTTTAATTAGTTGTAACCTGACTTCCCTTGATGCTTACATGCGTAACAGCTGACAGATATCAATTTTTAATTACAATTTAGGCCCGGTTTTATGAAGGCAAATTAACTTTAGATATCGGTTTATTCCCATGGTAACAATCATGAACACAATTGTTGTTATGGCAATAAACTGGAGGTTAAAGTTAAATTGCCTTTATAAAACTGGGCCATGGTCACAATTATGAAACAATTGTTTCCATGGCAATAAACTAAAGGTTTAAGTAACTTTGAAATAAATTATTAAAAAAATTATTAACATTAAATTATAAAAATAATTAAATGTAAAATGAGAACAGCACTGTACTTAAGGTTATTCTTAATGACTTTCGTTATGAGGTGTGAATGCAGGCTATTAATTTTAAAAATTCTTATTTGTTAAGTTAATGATTAGTTTAAATGTTGTTCTGTTTTATTTGTCTTGGATATTTACTCTGTCAAATTTACTAGTATGGTTTGGTCTAATTTAACGTGACATAACACTTATCCACTCAACGCATGTACTGTGACGTAGTGTATCAAAAAAACGGTCTTCTATACAATTTATTATGCTAAAATTATTAATATTTTATGTAGAAATTCAATACAACTGCACTTACCTGTAAACCATATTTAATTTAATGGTAAAATATATTATACATTGTATCAAATTACTATTCATTATTATCCTCGGCAATATCACTTTTATGTTCTCATGCGAAGCTAAGCGAATCAATCAACTTAAATTAGAATGAATTGCATTATCTAATAAAATTTTGACAAACGTGAAAAACTACAAACGTTTACCTATAGTTGAGCTAGCATGAAATTGATCTTAAATTGCTTCGCTCGAAAGTGTAATTGAAATGCGGAGGAAACAATTTCCATTTTTATGGAAAACGGTGGAGCGTAAAAAGCGACGCCGGCCTCTCCACGTAGGACGTGCCGTAAGAACGACTCGAAGCAGAAAATTTAGGGGCGCACACGCCCCAGTTTAAGCGGCCGTAATATAAATTTACGATGCCCCGGACCGTAGTAACGCAACCCTGTCTACGACGACTTTTCGGAATTACATCAGAAATATTTTAAGGTTGCCGGGATATGTTTTCTAAAATAATTAATTTACGATTTTTTCATCATATAAAGTTTCAAAGTACAAAAGTACAATGAAGATTTTTTTAATAAGTAAAATACTCACAATATGTGAATAAAAAGTACTTACATTTCGGAAGCTAGAGTTAAATTCTCTAATTCCATAATTCTGAATTTCTATATCATCAAACCCTTTCCATTTAAAATATAATTTACAAGTAAGTAAGTAAAATTCGAGATATGTTTGCATTCATTAAAAGTCTGACTCTGTTCTTACTTCCTCTGCAACTACTAAAATATTGACATGGTGTCGCTAGGGTATTGATTTTGTTTTCTTTAAAACTCCTGGAATTTTCTAAGAGAATCTCCAAATGCAAAAAGTAAGAATTCTACTAAATTCAAGAAATGAGTGCAGTTAATTGTAAGTTTTACGTATTTTTTTTATTAACGATTTTCAATTGAATATTATTAATCATTATTTTTTTTTCAAATTTAACTTTAATAATTAATAATAGTTATCACAACTCCGTGTTTTAAAACAGTCGATTCCAAATTACTAAATTAGCAGAAACCAAAAGAAAAATAAGACAACTAACACTGAAGAATAAAGAATAACAGGGAAAATAACACTCGGAAATATAAAGATATCAAAAAAGAAATGAGGCTCTGTACGAGATAATATAATCAAGAAAAATTAAAAAAAAAATATATCAGAATATTGAACACCTGTTACAAGGTACTGACACGAGTAATTAAAAAAAAAAACAGACTGAACATCTACGCCGCTAAGACTTTAGGCGAATATGAAGCTACATTTAGGCATAACAAATCTGTAACTGACGAAAATTTTCCATTAATAGGAGTCCAAACCACATGCTATGAATAGATTTTAAGCAGGCCGAAGTTAATTAGACTAGTAAAAATATTATTGGACAATACAACAAGTGAAATAATATGGAAGTTATAAATCCGAAAAAAATCGAGTCAAAAGAGAGTTCAGATGGAAAAATCCTTTGTCAACAGTGATATTCAACCTGATACTGAAAATAAATGGTAAGAAGAAACTGCAAAATAAAAATGGATTGAATGTTTTTTAACAATGATCTCACTGCCTGGGCTTTGACGTTCCTAACTAAATCGAAGAAACACCTGCAAAAAAAGCATTAAGAAAACTAGAATCAGAGGCAGGAAAGTTTAAATTACTTATAAATTAAAAGAAAACAAATTACATGCTAATGGGAGACGCCCCACAAGAAGCAGAAGTTCATCTATATGTATAAATGAAAACTCATGAAGGAAAAGAATATAAATTTGAGAAGATTTATTTATCTGGTGATAGCAATAGATGAGAAAGGAGGAGAAGAATCGTTACTGAAGACTATGATAGCAAAAGGGATTCAAAAATAAGGAAATCTGATAGCGTTCATGAAATCAAAGTATGAATTTAGAAAACAAAATTTACAAGACGGTGGTAAAACCTACGGTGACATACGCCAGTGGAACCAAAGGCATTTAAAAATACAGATGAGGAAATTGAGGAAAAATGGGAAAACAAAGATATTAAGAGCCATTTGTGGAGGAAAAAATGTAGAAAGTTCGAAAACCAATAAATAAGAGGAACAATTTTTTAACTTTTAACATTTTCTGATTTTTAACAGCGAATTTCTCTTATATGGTACATGTACATATTTATGACTTTTTTTAAATCTACAATTGCTTGTACACTTGATAATTATTATTCTTCTTTAAAGATTTTCAATAATCTTCACATACACCGTCATTCAAAAGGACCACACCATCACTTTGGTGGTTTTTAGACCCACTTATTTGTTCTCAAAAGTGTAAATAAAAATTTTCTAGATGATCTTTTTACGAAGATGTAGGCCTTCAAAGTTACGAAACTGATTGATTTTATAGTAATTAGATAATGTAACTTTATGTTTTAATAATGAAACGTGTAGATAAACGCCTGTAAAATTATCCTTGCTAATAAAACATAATATTTATTAAGTAATAAAGCAAGAAAATTCTTTGGAAATGTTAACATTATTTTAGAAGTAAAGCCGGCAACGGTGCACCGAAAATTCGTTTTTACTATGGGTACCATAAAGTGATCTGACAAGTAATATTTATCGATGATGTTCACATTTTGAAAGTCAAATTTGTTTATTGATTTGAAGAATTTATTCAAATTCAAAATGTTTACTTTAAAAGAATACTATGATATGCAACCTCTTCTGAGAGAGGGTGGAGGAAACTTTCGACTTGCTGCAGCAGCTTATGCTGAACGATACGGTGAACGTAGACATCCAGACAAAAATGTTTTTAACGGCTTGATCAGTGTGTGAGGGAAACAGGTCGTTTGGATGTAATCCATGAAGTAATAGGGAGGTCACGCTCCGCCAGAACTCCCCAAGTCGAGAAAGCTGTTTTACAACTCGTTGAAGACAATCCTAACGTCAGCATTCGAGATATTACAATGTTCAGCGTGTATTAAAAACAGTATTCCACTATGCAAAAGTGCAAGGCTCTGTGTGAAGTTGATTTTCCTCTTCGTATTAACTTTTGCCATTGGATGCTGGATCTAATCAATTTGAATCCAAATTTTCAAAATTTGATTTTGATGTACCTTCACTCGTGACGGTATGTTTAACATGCACACTCTTCGTTATTGACCAATAGAAAACCCATCGACGAGCATTTCAACAACATTTCTTCGTCAATGTCTGGGCTGGCATTATCAACGACACATTGATGGGCCCGCCGTACTTTTTACCAAATCGCCTCAATGGGCATAATTTTTTGAATTTCTTGAGAGGCAATTTTCAAGAATTGCTAGAAAATATTCCCTTGCCTCTGTCCCCAACACTGAGCAAGAACTTCGTCAGAGAATTCTAGATATTACACATATAATAACGCCTCAAATGTTAAGAAATGTTCAAGAGAGCATCAGAAGAAGGTTAGAAAAATGTGTTGACGCAAATGGGCAAAATTTCGAATATTTATTGTAGCTACTTAATTTTTAGTTTAGAATTTAGATTGTTTTTGTTTGATCTTCAGTTAGTTTTACATAATATTTAAATAATTTATTAAAACGTTACAATTTGAAGTAAACCTTATTGTCCTTGCTCTTGCAGTCTGCATGTATGCTTCTTTTAATTTCTGATTTTTCTAAATTCTAAGTTTACCGTGTATTATTCTTTTTAAAAGTACGCCTCAACCAACTCTTTCATTATTTTTTTCTACTTGAGAATTTTAGAACTTTAGCTGAAGAAAGTAAGATATTAAGAATCACAGTTAAGAATTGACATTTATTATTATGTCAAATTTTATTTCCAAAGGTTTTGACAAACCAGCGCATATGCAGTTGTCAACAAAAAAAAAAGGGTACCTATGATCTATGTTTTCAAATTTGTAAGTGTATCTACAAGGTGCAGCGTTGCCTATTTGCGTTATTTTTAAACATTTCATGTCTTAAAAACTATTCATGGAAAAAATTTTAAAAACATATTTGTGCTCCTGTTAATCGTCTGCATTTACACCAAAGCGATGGTGCGACCCTTTTGAATCACGCTGTATGTACTTTATGTTTCGCTTAATTCAGAATTTTGTGTTTGCGATTCTCGATACTTACATATATTTACATTCCTGGCAAGTTCAGATAAAGTACAACCTTGAACCACCATCTACAATAAAATGTCAGAATCATGTATTGCTTGTTATTTATTTAGTACTCGAATAGTGATCAATCAGTATATACTGAGCAAAGCATTAGGCTCAAAATGGTTATTAGTCCATACCTATGATAATATATAAAGGGGTCAGTGCAAAAAGTAGCTAAGTCACAAGTTTTCGAGTTATTGCGAATCGAATATTTTAATATACTTCCACATGTAGGTATATTTATTATTCTGGATATTTGACTTTTTTGATACACAGGATGTTACTGTGCAGTAAAACGCAAAATAGCGATATTTGTCCGTGAAATAGGGGCATATTTTGCTACTTAGCAACTTCTTGCACTGAAATGGAATTCGACTGAAATTGTTACTTATGCTGTTTAGTAAATTCTACTTCTTGGAGTTTATCTGTGTTTATTATAGTAGATGAAAATTAATGTATATGGCATTGGTTATCTCAATAATGCGAAATATGAGACTTAGCAACTTTTTGCACCGACTCCTTCATTCATATTGTGTATTTTCCAAAGGCAAAGAGATACGCCCCATGCCGTGACCGTATCAGCAGAGCGTGTGCGTTAATTAATGATGGCTTGGTGATAAAGCTACTATTAATTGTCTGTGCTTTGCTTTGTGGTATATAAAATGAAATCGTACCGTATCGCGACCCACCTACGTAGAACAGAACTTATGATAAGGCGTTAAACAGTAATTACATGTATTTAAACAAACATATTTGTATGCTGTGCCTTATTAATATGGAATTATTATATAGAAAATTCTATTGATCATTTAACAGGGTTGTACTTTCTTCTTATCTATGCAGTGTTGTACTTTCTTCTAATCTACGCACTGCAAACGTTGGAAATTATTACCATCTTTCTATTCCTAATCTTAAACATCTTCATTTCTTAAGAGTAGAGCTGTGTGATAATATTTTGATAGTCGATTATAGATTGCTGTCAAAAATTATCCATTAATTGCAACTGTATGCATAGAAACTTGCTTATTAAAACGCTATCAAAGGCACACAGAAGAACATATTTTTTTATACTGTAATGTAGTGTTCTTTTAGAAGTGTAATAACGTATGGTTCAATAAATCTCAGGTCACAGGCGGTTATGAAAAACAAACTCATGTTTTAACTCAGGACAAACGCGTTTGAATCACAGCGTTGTTTCGCTAAACACGCCTTTGACATGTACTGTAGGAAAGGTTAGATTCTTGTGAAATTCTGCGAATAGAAGAGGTAGGTGTTTCAGTTACAATCTGCTTAACACTTTCGATGTTCTCGTAAACCTTCTGTTCAGTTGTAAAAACTGTTTTGTCAAAGTATAAAATAAAAATTAGTTTAATTAAACTAGTGGTTTTGAGTTAAGAAAGAAACAAAATTGATAAATCAAGTCGGCAGCAAGATCTATATTAAGCAAGGACATGAAATTTTATTCCACAATTGCCTGTGACCATACGTTATTATTTCTACGTGTGATAAAGGCACATCTCTTTAAGATTCACTTAGTTTAACTGCTTTAGACAGAGTATTTATTTAATATTCACATTCTAGATGTTTTTACGTTTGCTATATTTAAGAGAAATTAGAATTTCTCAGAAACTAAAAAAAGATAGGAAATTTTTCTGTTCACTGTATCATTAGATAAGAAGTTGTCTATTGTTAAATATTTGTGTGTGTTAAGGAATTTGTTCACCTGCTTGGTCATTTGGTTGCCCGTTTACCTCTTCGCCAGAAAGGATTAGCCCGCAATTTAACATTAAATACGAATTTTGTCCAACCTCCACAGAAACTGTAACTTCGTACAAAATGTCTATAATCAATTGATCAGAGCAGTGATACTTGTTCGTGTATCACCTAGATTTGATATTATTGACCATGATTTTTTTTTGAGAAGTTGGGCAGGATGAGAAAAAAAAACCAAATTTAAATAAGTGTATTCCACAATTCTAAAAAATTAGAAAGTTTTACATAAAATTGGACAAAGCAGAATCCTTTGTAAGAGAATATCAATATTTGTTTTTGCTGTTGAAGACTAGATATGTAAGTACCCAAACGATTCTTCAATGGCAGCCTTCGCAGAGACATTAGAAGTTTAAAAGGATGCCATAAAGAATGTTACCAATAAACTTTATAACGCATGAAATTGTTATAAACTAGTTGCAGAATTTTCTTCTCTTTTTTTATTTATACGCCTCGGATAGACAGTCAACAAGGGCGCGGGCTCAAAATTACAAACTGGTATTTTTATTGGAAATGCACCTTTCAGGTAAAAAAAAATAGTGACATTAAGTAAAATACCACGATCCCATCAATAAGAATATATTGAACAAAATTGAGAAAGAAGCCCTGACACAAACATCAAAACATGGGCTAAAAAAGTCCCACACTAGAATTACTTTGCTTATTTCTTTCGTACTTAAGTAAACTAAAATTCAAACTAGAGTACCGCTTACCGAACGCACAAAGTCTGTCCCTCACCGTTTTCCTGTTTTTTAATCACCCATCGTCCGGTTCGCTACCGTTCATTCTTGCTGTTCCGCCTTTTCTGTTCGCACACATAGACACTGGAAGAAATGTCGTTGCCCTCCGCAAGATTTCGGATCTCGATATTTTCTTCCTTCTGGCACATCCAGAAGCAACGGTAAGAAAAATTGACCAGGTGCAATGACGTCGTTGTGTGGCTCCCAAATTTCGTTTGTTGCACTTATGGCTCAACAAATCAATACTTCTCGCAACTTCTGGCTTTTTTTAATGACTTAAAACATTTCAATTATCAAGATTATTATGCGCACACCAAGCTAGTTCATCGCCAAGAAATTCCTTCTCCTCGATTTTACCTCCTTCGGGCCTCTCCTTTCAGGTTTTCCGCAGAACAAAAACTGGAGAGATATGTTCGGACATCACGCCCCAATAATGTTTGCTCGGATGGCTCTTTAAAATGTAAACTTTTGCACAATTTAGTCTGATGGAAGGCTTAACGAAGCTCATCGGTAGCACAAAAAAACACAATTAAAAGGCGCTCTAAACTTGCGTAACAAAACCCAGACATGTGGAGCTTATCATCTAATTCTTACACTAATTTTTTTATCCTAAAATAACAATATTAATTAACAGGGCAAAATGCACGTTACAACTTACACAGTGATGCAAAAATTTATTAATATTAAACATGAATAGCTGTTGGATATTTCAGATAGATAATTCAATTGTAAATATACTCAGTGACATTAGAAGAGTTAGACCTAGAAGGAATAATTTTTTGGACTTGTGGTAGTCTTATATCAAGAATGAAACGATAAAATTTACAAACAATTTTAATTACATACAATGCCGAAAAAATTAATAATGTGTTTGATGATCCCGGTCGTTGTCTGCTTGAGGCACCTTGTTCTAAGCAACTTGAACTTCGTGGATTAACTGTGCCAGAGTCTGTGGAGGATGGTGCAAACTGAACAGTCTTCTCCCGATCATATCCCACACATGTTCAATGGGATTTATATTCAGTGAACGGGGTAGCCATGACAAAATATTAACGCCAGTTTCTTGGAGAAAGTCCATAGTTCGACGATCAATATGAGGACATACATTGTCTTGCTGAAAAAGGCAGTAAAGTGGGCTGCAGGACGTCATCCACATAATGCGTAGCTGTCATACTGCCTCGAATAAACAAAAGAGGTGGTCGGATACCATAGGCAATAGCCCCCCAAACCATTACTCCAACATGTGTACATGTCTTTCAACAGCAAGCCCAATATAACGTCGCTCTCCACGGCAGCGTTCTTACCCTTCTAGGCCATCAAGTATGCCTAGACAGAATCTCGATTCGTCGCTGAATACAACATTAGGCCATTCTGCCTCCTAATGCTGCTGTCCTCTGTACCAGTCCAAACGTTTCCGTCAAAAGAACAACTAATCGTGGACGGTATGAAACACGTCCAAAGGCTTGAATGCGGCGATATAGGGTTCGCATACTAACAGGTCTACCTTCTTCTCCAAACCATTGGCCACCGATTTGGCGCGTAATAGCAAAACGATTTCGCAGAGTTAGTTGTCTCAAGCGCCGATCTTGATGCTCTGTACTACGCCTCGGTTGACCAGTTGGTCTTCTTGTTCCTACCTTCTTCTGTCCGACACACACGCATTACCGTCATTGCAGTGCTATTAATACGGCAGATAGGACAAACTAACATCTCGATAGGCAACAATTCTACCCTCGTCAAAATCGCTAAGGTGGTGATATTGTTGATGTCTTCGGACTCTAGGCATTTTGTTATGCTTAACTCAAGTAGACGGAAGCACAAGGACTTAAAATATCAGTACTAAACTCTCGGAAATTGTTTTCTTCTCACAAAACTAAGAGATAAAACCTTGTTGTTGAAAGAACTGTCAAAGATAAAAGTTTGAGATTGTTATCATAACATGCTTTAAATATAGTCATTCTGTTGCCAAAAATCAAGTCCAAAAAATTATTCCTTCTAGATGTAACTCTTCTAATGTCACTGAGTATAGTATCTCATAATTCAATAACTTATTTCTGCTACTTTAGAAAAGAAATACTTGCATATAAATAAAATATTGGTTAATTCTCCAGAGAACGTTCAACTTAAAACGTCAAGCACATAATAATCTAATTAACAACCATCACCATATACGACTCTTGAAGTTTCCCCTGGGACCGACGTCGTAATTGTTCAATTTCGTCGTCACATAAATGTTCCAGGCATTAATTAGCGTTCCGTGTAAACGCTTTAGCAATTACGGTGTACGGGCGCGTTAAATATTTACGCCTTTTCCGACAATTTGTCCAGACGAGTGTAAATTGCCGGTAAAATATAATTTTTATCTTCGTTACTTTTACTGTCGTTACGTGCCCTGTGTTTATCTTCTACAAGCAGGCCGGGCCGGAAAACTTTTCTGTTCGGGCGCATTCATCCGAACAATATATTTCGATTAAAAAGCCATCACACGGTATGTCATTTGCATTTATAGTATGTCCCTGCAGGTGACAGTATTGTGATAACGTCTTATTTGTATTGCGGTTAGGAGTTTCCAGTTCCTTTTCCAACCTTACCTACCTTATTGTTGTCGTACGTGGCTTGTGTGATGTTCTTTTTAGGAGCCGTTCACGTTCTGCATACTCGATCAGCTTTTTTATCGATTCTAACGTTATGGATACAATGTCTTTTATATTGTACGCCTATGGAATATTATTTTCTAATATTCCTGTTAAACGGCTGCTTTGAATTTCGTTTTCCTCCGGTCTTTAACTCTCTTTGCATCTCGATTGTATGCGCATTGTGAAGGTAAAAATAGAATGAAATTATGTGAGGAGTATATTAATCAGTATTGCATTTATGTCTATATTTTTTCTTAACAAAGACTTTGGCTTACATTAATAAACTTTTCACAATTTTATCTTCGTTAGGTGGATATTGTAATAATTTGCATATGCACCTACAACTACCAAACTTAACAGGCTATTCAACGAAATTGTTTAGAAATGTAATGACATATCATCGAAATATATTATAATTTAATAGTAGTAGCCCACTGTTTCTGAAATGACTTTCAACAATGACCGTTTTGTGTTCCAACTCGGACATTTTGAAACAATTAAAATGTCATTCTTAAGTGCAACTATTAAATTCGACAGACAGTATTACCAATTTCTTTTCAATATTCATGACCCACCCCGAACCATTTTATTTTTGATCGCGTGGTACTTGAAATTATGCAAATGATTTATTGCCAATTAAAGAAAAAGGCTTTGAAAGAGCCGTTTAGAATTTATCGTTGCATGATACTGTACATAAAACTACTACAAAAATTAAGAAAGAGTCTGTATAATATATGTCACGAAATTATTTAAGCGGCAATTAAACCCGACGCCTGAAAGTATTTGAAACGCTCGCTATATTTATAATTATCGATAAACAAGATTCTTTGAATTCGAGTACTTAAAAATAGTTTTCGAGAATGGTGCTGGTGGCCACACACTTTCCGAACACTTGAAATGAGCGCGCCGCTAAAACGGCGGAAAAAGGCGTGAATAAACTTTGATCGCCCCGTGTAGATGTGTGTGTACTTTTCCATTTAATTAAACAGCATGCTTCGGAGGTGTGAAATTCTTTCGTTGAGTAAAATAAAAGTGGAATAAAAAAGAAATAACTCCGCATTACCTAACCGCACGATAGATAATCGCATGTCCTTATCGGAAAGTAAACTTCCCAAAAGTATAAAAAGCGATTCGTTAACGTCGCAATAAATACTCCACAATAGTAAAAACGTCAAATTTTCCAAACAAACTGAAGAAAGAAACGATTAAAAAAAACTTGTTCTAAGAATATTAAGTACTTTGAGAATAAAAAATAATGTAATATAATTTATTATTTAAATTATTTTTGTGTAATAAGTATAAGGGCAAGCAAGCGCAGGTAAATAAACATTAAATAAAATTCAACACTTGATTGTTTATCTTAGATTGCGACTTAACTTTTATTGAGGAGACATTACTTTTAATGCTTGGTGTACATTGTACCATGTGTTTTTTAAAAGTGCTATAAGGAGTGGTTACGAAAAATAAAATTCATGTCATAGCTTAATTCACCACTGCATCATTTTTGACATCTAAGGAATTTAACCTAAAACTCAAAACTGAAGCATTATGAAGTGATTAGGTGTAATTAACGGTTAAATTATTGTTATTGTATAATAAAAACTTTTGATTTTGATAAATAAATTTGATTCAAGGAAAGAAAATTCTAACAGTAGGTGGACCACTGCCATTTTTTTTATTTTTCAAATGTGGATTGCAACAAATACCAAAACTGACCCTTTAAACTTTCTTTTAATTAAATGTTTGGAATAAAATAACCAGTTTACAGAAAGAGCATTAAAACAATCTCGTAAAAAATACTGTTATGATTTTGTGCTTGCAGTAATTATTTTCAAAATGTTCTTAAATAATGCAATATGTTCTATAGCGAACACGTGTGATGTGAAGTAACAAAGAAATTAAAAATTAAATAACATTTAATATGAATAAACTTAAAATGAAAATACTCTCTAATTGCAATGTATTTTTATTTAAAAGTGTAATTTTAATTTATTTTAATTTAAATGTTGATTGTCCATAATTTTAGGTATACAATTAATACGTCTCAGATAACTTTTCCAGCCTAGGGACTCACTTATTATGAGAGAGGAATTCGCTTAAATAGGATGAATTATTCCTAAGGATTAGGGAGTTAGGGAGTTATAAACTATTTTGAAATGTAAAAATGTAAAAAATTCCGTGTGTTTCAAAAGTTATATCAAAAATTAAATGTTCAAATTTCGTTTTTCTGTAATAATTTTTTTGTTGTAATCGATACGTTTTTGTTTTTGTACTTTCTTAAGGCACTTTTTATGCAGAATTTAAATGGGCTTTAGATTTTTGTTTTCACTTTCAGTTTCAAACTTTTCGCCCCCAATTCACTTTTTCTTATGGACCGTCAAATAAGCTTTGCAATAATAATGCGCTCTTTTTTTTACAATGATATAACACATAGAATATTTACTTTAATAGATAACGGAAGAACATTTAAAAACATGTTTTTTGATGAGGGCATGCTTTATTTGCAGTAGAAAATAAATAATTATTAACAAATGAATAATTCAAAGAAAATGATTAAAATTAATTGAATTGGCTTCCGGTTGGAATCGCGTCACGACAGCTTCTACTGTCGATAAGACTGTCTCATCGTCTAACGAGAAGTAGCAGCAGTAATACCGCCAATAGCAGCAGTACCCCCGAGGAAGTTCTGCAATGGAGAACGTAACATCGGTAGTAGAAGCAGTCGTGACGCGGTTCAACCGGAAGCCAGATCAATTATAGACAACGGCCGCGGAAGCGTCCAAGTTAAAAAATTATTACAATTATTAAAAAGTATATCTATTTACAGAAAGTAAGTTGGTCAGGTTGGAACTTGAACATACATCCTTTGGGTCCAAGGCACAATCCCATAATTTAAACATAATCAGGAAATATTTTAATAACCTCTTCCCTAATTCGTGGATTGATAATCGTGGACATATTTTATGGGCTTTAAGGTTTGCCGATTTAACCCATTCGAACTTTTTTTGTTTGGAGTTACATCAAGAATAATTATTCAAATATACAGTTCAAATATTTTAAAATGTTGAAGATCTTTGTGAATCTGTGCTTGCAGTATTTCGCAAAATTATATGTCGTAATTTTCGTAATGTAGCCAGAGGTCAGAGCAACGATTCTCAAATTATAATACAAATTACAAATAATATGTGTACAAAAAGTTTTCCCGTCTAGTGTGTTGCTCTCATTTTTTCGCATGTTCACGTATGTTCCTTACTTGATCCGTACCCTAAACAGACAAGTTAACAAACATAACTTTAAAATATTGTTTTATTGATTTTATTTTACAATGGTTTTCACATTGGAAGAAAAATCTTTTATGGTTGAATCCTACTTTCGAAACGCCCAAAAAACAGTGGCGAATGGACCTATTATATTGCAGAATTTCGGGAAAAATTTCAAGAAACTGTATTTTTGTACCACAAATTTATTAATCAATTTCAGTACTCTGTACAAAGAAATATTCAGAGAAACTGGCAGTCGGCTAGAAATCAGGTATCAGGTAGGCCTAAAGTAAGAACTGATGAGGTAGTTGAAAATGTGAGACAAAGTATGACTGATGCTCCTCGCACTTCTATTCGTCACCTGTCACAAGTTGATCTTTCTGCCGGGACCTGCAGAACTATTCTAAGAAAGGAAATGTTCCCTTATCGTTTGACTGCCGTACATGAATTACTTCTAATAGATTCTGAACCAAGGTGAAGGTCATTGGTTTTTAAACAATATTAACAATGACAATTTGTTGAACAAAACTTTCTTTTCCGATGAGGCCTGGTTCCATTTAAGATGATACATTAATTCCCAAAATATGAGGATCTGGAGTACAAAAACCCTCATATTTACATCGAAGCCCCACTCCACCCACAAAATATTGGTGTTTGGATAAGTTTAAGTCGGAGAAGATTGATAGGTCCAATATTTTTTGATGGCACACTGACAGCACTTAGATATCGGGAAGAGATTTTGCATCCATTTATTAATCAACTGCATGATGATGAGTTGCAATTTGGATATTTCCAACAGAATGGTGCAACGGCCCATGCTGCTGGAGATACTTTAAATTTCCTTCAAAAGTTTTTTGGAGATCGGATAGTTAGCAGAAATATGGCAAACATATGGCCTCCACGATCTTGCGATATAACTCATTTGGATTTCTTTGATTGGCCCTACTTGAAAAATTCCATTTTTAAAACGCCCGTTAATGATTTACAGGAACTTACCCAAAGAATCATCGAAAAGTATGATAAAATAAACAATTCTCTACACATTTTGCAAAATGTTATTAATGAATTGTCGCAGAAGAGTTAGAAAATGCCTCGAAGAAGACGGAGGCCATTTTCAATATCTGTTGTGAATTCACGTTCAAGGTTATTTTCAATGTTTTATTTTGTTTGGTTTCAAATACGTAATAAATCGTAATTATTTGTTATCTTTTTCTCTTGACATTATGTTAAGGTTAAATGTCAATGTAAGGAACATACGTGAACATGCGAAAAAAAGAGACTAACTCACTAGATGGGAAAACTTTTTGTACACTTATATAATTATTGTGAAAATTAATTAAAATTGTGTAACTGGCAATATAGAAAATTAAATTTTAATTAATTTTCATAATTTTCATCTGGCAAGAAAACTTGATTTTATTTTTTGATTTTATATAATTATTGTAAAGTGAAAGAAAAAGCGCATACAATCATTGGATTGAGATTATAAACGGAATTTATGTCCACTTGTATCTTGAACTGTGTATTCTTTGAAATTTTTATTTATAGAATTCCCAATTTTTTTTTAAACTGTTAATAAAGAAATTAATAAGTATTTCCTCAGTTTTTGCCAGCTATTAATGCTCATACTTTAATCCTGAATTGAATACGATTGTTTACGTTATAAAACATCATAATAAAAAAAAACAAATATTGCACGTTTTAAATTTTACCTATTTTTGGGTAACAAATCATATTTTTCCCTAAAGTTTTATTCACAGTTTCATCATTATTTCTTTCCAGCTTGTTGGGAATCAGATCCTCACCGAAGGCCAACCTTCGAAGAAATACTCCTAGCTCTAGATAGGATAGTCCACTCTTCTTTCACTCAAACGCCCCATGAAAGCTTCCACACGATGCAGGATGACTGGCGGCAAGAAATCGAGGAAGTCCTGCTAGATCTGCGTAGAAAAGAAAAGGTAAGAACATATAAACTTATTAAGTGAAAATTTGTTTAATTCTCTTGCCCTCATTTTTCAATGCTGCCTTACGTGTATAGGCCTGTAGAACTTATGAGGAGGTAATTTCACGACACCTTGATCATTTTCGAATAGATTTTTAGCAGTTACGTCGGTTTATTTTATAGGAACTACGGTGTAGAGAGGAAGACCTAAACAGGGCGCAGCTTCAGCACAGGTTACACGAGGAGAAGCTTAGGAAGAGGGAGCAGGAATTGCAGGCGAGGGAGATCGATTTGTTAGAACGGGAGTTACATTTTATGATTAAGCAACAAGCTCCTACGCCGAAAAAACGAAAAGGTACCTAACCAATGAAAGTCTGTAATGAAATTTGTCATACTTTATTTTTCAAGGTAAATTTCGAAGTTCAAGATTAAAGGAGAAATTGAAGAAAGAACCGGGCTCAATAATCAGTTTTCCTTCGGACTTCCAACACAAAATCACCGTTCAACCCCTGGATCAGCGCATAATTTCCCCAAATAGCCCCCCGGGTTCACCAGCGATCCCACGTTTGCAGGCGATAGTTCGTAAGTTGTACTCAAGTTTTGCACTTTCGATATTTTTTTTAATCACTTAATTTTAGCATGACTTCGTCGTGTGACAGTGGATAGTGCGCATGGTTTTCTTTTGTATATAAAAATTCAATTATTATTTAATACGATCGATTAGTGTGTGATCTCTCACGGCTTTTGTAACAGTGACAAGCAGATTTGGTTTGTTGTTAATTTGATTATTTGCTTCACAAAAAAATGCACAGTGAAGTAGTGCTGACAATTTTCTTTTTAATTCATTTGGAAAACGATATTGACTTACATAAATTTTAGGTAAACGATCGTTTCTTCTGTTGGATTACATTATAAGGAGGAAATATTTAAAACTAATATACTATTTTTACAATATTATATCGTGGTTTCAAAAATAGGAGGCCAGAATGCTAGATAGTGTTCCTTGCATAAAAAAGCGTGGGAGCTTCGTGAACCTTGTCTCCTTGAAAAGGGATTTTTTGAATGTAGCAATTTTTCTTATTTTTAGCAAGGATTGAGCTCTTGCAATTCTGCCACATTTTTGGAATATACCCGTCTGTACAATTTCTGAAAGATTATTTACAGGCATTTTTATGGTTTCCTAACACAAATAACAAAACAGAGCTTGGCTTTGATGATTATAAAATAGTGCGCTTAAAAATTGGAAAAAAAAACAATTGTTTATAGCTAAGAATTTGGTGAAATGAACTTACAGTAGGTATTTAAAAAAATGCGCTTAATGATTAAGATTAAAGTGAATTGCAAATTTGTGATGTCAATGGGTGGAATTATTGCTTTTAGCAATTTTTTTTATGAATGTTATACACAATTTGTTATCTTTCTTTTCGTGTATTTGCAATTTGAAAAATGAACATTTTCTAAAGAGATAAAGTTACTTTATCTTATTCCTGGAAATAAATTTAGGTTTCACCAAGTTAGTTAGTAATTTTGTAATACATATAATAAAAAAATGCAGTTTATACAATTGCATATTGTTAATTTCTTTGGTAAAGATTCATATTCATACCACTCTTATTTATTTTTTATTCAACGTAATTTTTTAATCTTAGTAAGTAAATAAGGTGTCATTTGGGATATTCCGGAGTTTTTTGTATTTCTTTATTTCAATTCGAACTCGTAAATATTTGGGCCGTTTTTCAGATGTAATAATTCGTTACACTTAATTTCGATTGTTTTTTATTTTATTTTTGAGATTTTGTTTTCACAAAATTGGAATTCTGATCATCGTTTTTCAAAATTCATCAATCTGCGTTTAAAATTATATTGCTTTTTTTATTTCTTTACATACTTTTCTTTATTTATTATGATTATTTTTCTGCTTCTTTTTATGCTAATAATTCCAAGGAAAAATATTTCTCATCAGATGGTCTCACATCTTCAACCAGTACATTTGATTTCTTATTAAAAGCTTCTTTTAAAAACTTGACAAAATTTATAAATTTATCGGATGGTTGTAAAGTCATTTTAAAAGTCGACGTTTCACTGGACGTCGATAACTTCTTTTTTAATTTTATTACAACTGTTTGATAAATTATAGTTACAAATTTTGTTATTTATAAGTTTTCGTTAATTCGTTTCCAGTTATTCTATTCATATGCTGGCTCATTTGACTTCTTACCAGCTACCATGTTTTTGTTTCGTATTAAGTATCTGGTGGATAAAGCTGAAACACTTTGCACTTGCTTTCTCTAAAGATCATCTTCGATATGTTATGTTACATGATTTGTAAACTTGTTTGTATTCATATTATGTTTCCTCATTCGAGTCCTATTAGTTAGCTTCTTATTAGATTGAATGAAAGTAAACAACGTCTAATTGTTTCACCTATAAAAGTGGCTTTTGTTGTCGGCAATGATATTCGTTACCGTACCATTAAATAAGTATCAAAGAACGTTAAATTTTAGGGAAAAAAAAGATTAAGATATATCAACTGTATCCAATACACCTTCATGTCAAGATCAGATAAAATCTACCTACTAATAATTTTATAATTCCAGTTTTGTACAGTTTCCGATTTTATTTTAGTGATCTGCTTGTTTTTTTACATAATTCTCAACTAAAAGTATGGCAAGTTGACTATTCATTTAGGTACTAGTGAAACTAAATGAAAACCGGATATTTTAATGTAATCCAATTTTACAGATTAGTAAATTTTCAAAGTTAAGGACGGTGATAAAAAAATCATTAAAAGTTTGAACGAATGTGAAAGCTTGAGGACGCCTTAGGTTCTTAATTTTCGACGTGATTGAGGTCACGGGTGTTCTCTTTCTAGTTTCTGCGGACGGCGTGAAAGGGAAGACCTGGGGGCCAAGCACATGCCATCAGCGTGAGAGGAGTCAGATCCCGATGTTGCGTTCGATTCCGAGGGCGGGAGGAGTGTGTTCAGTTAGCGCCCCGAACCTGGTCAGGCCGAGGTTGGCACTGAGCAGGCCTTCGCACGATATAGGTAATTCCACCCCCATCAATCCCCCCGAAAGTAAAAACTCTGGTAGCAAAGGTGATAACATGCATAGCTCAACCTCGCCGCTGCAACTACTGCTAAACAAAGTAACTGCTCTAACACTTTCCGAATTCAAACCGTTCCGTAACACCACCTGCCGTAACAATAGTTTCCCTTCGAACGAAGCTTCGGTCTTGGGGCGGAACAGGCTGAGCCGGTCTATCGGGAATATTAGCGAAACGCACTATGATACTGTGTTTAGCACTAATAATTTCGTCATTGCCCGCGGTGTTACCAACAACAATAGCGTTAACTATCACAGAAATTACGATGACACTGAAAAACTCTTGAAGAAATAGTGATTCTTGCAAGGAGAGGTCGCGCACCTTTAAATGCAAATTAAAAACCAAAGTTTCCGGTTTTTTTTAACTGATTTCAGTAACGCCTATCTTAAATCATAACAACGAAAGAGGGTGAGAAATAAAGTTTTTAACTAGTTTTTACTTCCAGATGCCTAAATAGGAGAATGAATGATTTTCGCAAAAAAAGAAAACCAATTTTTGTCCTTCATATTCTCCTGAGTTGCTGATTGTAGACTTAACTCAAGAAAAGAATGAAACCTTTTTATCATTCCTGGATTTCCTAAAATTACTTTAAGTTTCCTAAATAATTCAAAACGAACAAGACCTGCATATAAATTTCAAATTATTCAAAATATCCATCCGTCAGCTGAGAAATGTTCAGCATTTTTAAATAATTTCTGAATCGCAGTCTCTTATATTCTCCAATTCCTTCTCCTATATGAGAATGTTTAATGATCAGTATCTATAAAATATGATGCATTTTGAAAAGTAGCCTTAAACCTTCACTCGTTGTGAGATGGGCACTACAATAGTGAGTTAAAAAAAGGAATATTTTGATATGTTTTGCAATTAATCGTGCGTAGCGCTTCCTTGTGTTAGTTTGAATTCTCTTAAAGACATATTTTTTAGTAATTATTTTTAATCAAGGTATGTCAGAGGAAAGCCTACCAAATATTAAATGTAAGTTAAAAACAAAAAAAAAATACTGAAATGGGTGTGTTTATCGAATTTGGTTAGCTAAATGCTAGACTTCATTGAATTCAATTCTTCATTCCTAATCTTCTTAAAACTTCTTTTTCATATATTGTTTAATATATTAAGTTTAATTAATATATTATATTAATAATTATATATATAATTATTATAATAATAATTATATGTATTATTATTGTAATAATAATAATAATATTAATTAATACATTATATTAATAATATATTAAGTTTAATTTATGAGTAAAAATTTTATTTTTAGTAGCTGGATAGTTTACAAGTTATAAGTTTTAAATATCTTTGAAAATATATTTAATTTCTTCTTGTTACTTGTAATATTAAACATTATTCTGTGTAGTTAATTCGGTGATTTCATTTGTATATAAAGCTTAATGAAATTCAAATAGCTACGACTTTCTGTCATTTTTGCTTAGCTTTTAATGTTAGCATTATAGTAATTTCAATTTCTTGTTTTAGTTTCTACTTTCAGCTCTCTACTTTTAGTCTTTAGTCTTTCGCTTTTTGTGTTACTCCTGGACTTTTGGCTCGGTGTTATTTATCATCATTTTTTTCACATTTCTTCGATTACATAATTAATTTGAACAAGTAGTTTTAATTTTTTTTTTTAGTTTTTCATATATTTCAGTCATTCATCTACTTTAGTCACTCAAATACATTTTAGCTTTTTTTTATTATATTATTTGTGTATATAAGTCGACATTTTAATGCCACAAATAACAATAGTTTTCTCAGTTAGTGCTTATTTGTTGTTTATTTTTTTTCTGTCATTTACGAATAACATTAGTTCTTTTATTTGAAAAATTTTATTAAAAAATTATAGTCTTTTAAAATATGTATATAAATTATTTTTATGAAACAGTGTTTTTCAAACTCCATTCTGTAAGTTAAGGAATTGCAAGCAAATTTACTTGAAGTAAGTTCACTCTTCATTTCCGTTGTCAGTATTTCTTTCTTTGTTGTTCATGATAAAATTATAAAAAATTTAGGTAGTAACTAATATTTTCAAAAATGTTATTTTTGCAGTTACACTATGAGAGAATTTTACGATTAAAAACAGGATTAAAATAAAAATCAGTGTAATAACTAGTAAACAACATTAAATAATAGTTGTAATATCATTTGTTGAAGGTAATATGTGATTTTCTCTTCGAAGCGTAATACAGGATTCATTCAGATATGCCAGCACTGATTCTGGTGAATGTTTCTTCACCCAAGAACAAACATTTTCTTATTTTAGTACTTTTCATTGGTTTCACTTAGTTACAAAATTTATTCAGAGATGACGCCCTATCAAAATACTTGTCGACAATTAAACTTTCCATAAGAGAACAAAGTAATTTGGCAGAGTTGTCAAAGTACTCTGTTCTCTTTATTACTCTTAATTGCTGCCAAGTAATTTTTCACAGTTGCCAAATTACTTTGTTCCCTTATCGGAAATTTGAAGAAATAATTGTCGGTGTTTTGGCTTTAATTGGGGAAAAGTTGAACTAAAAGGAAATGAATATAATACGTCTAGTTAACAATAACTAGATTTAAATTGTCAATTTTAACATTTGTTCAGAGATGTCGCCACTAATTTCATTTAGATATCTATGAATGAATCAAAAATCAAATGTGTATCATCTGTAGTTCTTTTTAGCTCAAATAAAATAAATATCACTTCTTCTAAATTATATAGGGTGGGATATGTACAAACAGATGGTTTCAATTTGGTATTGTTACCAAAGCGTTGTTAGATGGCGCGCAAAACGAACACCGATATGTAGGGTGCTTAATGGCCTTGCATGAGCATGAAGCATTGGTTTGCCGGTGTTTGGTATTTTACCATGCCATCTACTAATACGTTCGTACCGCACCCAATTTAAATCGTTGATTGCTTCCAGTCTTCTCTATGTATTTTCGTAACGGAAATTACATGTTAATTAAAAAATTACATTATACAGATCGTGTAACGTTTACCCCAGTCAATCGAAACTAAATTAGACGTGCTGGTTTGTACTACAACATATTTAACTATATGCTGAAAGATGTTGCATTTGCTGGAGCGATTGTTGTTCAACTGACTGTACACTTACGGTATATTCAAAGGTGTCACCATCCATTTCCGAAGTATTGAGAAAAATATTAGCTATTAAAAATAGAAATCAAAGAAAAATGTATGTAGTACATCCTGTTAATAAACAAAGTAAATTAACAGTTTCGGGATGGTAATAAATCTCCTGACTTTATGCAGGATTCATTCAGAAATGTTGCCACTAACCATTATTTCCTTAACCTACTCCATCTAATGGTTGATGTTTTTATAACAATTCCGTTCGGAAGTTTCTATAGAAAATTTGGTTTTTTTGACATTTTGAGCTCGATTTTTATTTGGCGCCATCTATTGATGGCTTTGAAAAACGAAATGTGTCAAAATCACAGCTTGCTCCTTTCTTTTAGTCACTTTCTCAATTCAGAGCTTTTTTCTGTTCTGCTGAGGGGTCATACCTGGAGTTCTCTATTCCTATCCTCGGAGAAGTTTGAAGATTGTTACAAACCAGAGTATGATCGGGATGATAAAATAGCAACATATTTAAAATTTATTATTCAAAATCATGTAAAAAATTTGAATTCGAATCAGATATTAAAACGTAACTTTCAAAATTATGCAGAGGGAGCTGCACGAACGAGAACTGTCGCGGAAAAGTTTTTTTTTTCTTCAAACACAAATTGGTCCTTTATTAATTTAGGCGGCTGTGATTAAAAACTCTCATTTGCCCGTTAAAAATGTCAATAAGTTTCAACTTTTCAATTTGTTTCGAATCGTTTCCCATTGGATGAATTTTTCAGTTATTCTAACCATGTTTGTTCCGTTGACAAATCATTTGGAATTTTGTAAAAATTTACTTTTATTTCATGCACAAAACACATTTTCAAGAAAATGAAAATTCTCAAATGACAAACAATAAATTTGCAGTTTTTGGCTGCGGTAAGTGAACAGTCAATCTGATCAAACTAACCCACGTATTCCATTTTCCTAATTGCTGATTTGATTAAGTGGTTTAGTCTGACCGTTGAGTTGATGATTTTGTGTAGTTTGACTAGAGCACTAAATTCGTGTCAGTAGTGTATGGACGCCACTTGAAGTATTCACCAGAATCAGAACAGCCATAATAA
Organism: Serrognathus titanus; assembly: GCA_039766575.1. Classification (NCBI taxonomy): domain Eukaryota; kingdom Metazoa; phylum Arthropoda; class Insecta; order Coleoptera; family Lucanidae; genus Serrognathus; species Serrognathus titanus. The sequence goes on along the minus strand of CM077912.1, from coordinate 29,283,720 downwards.
GTCAAGCTATTTGATTTTTGATTCAGATAACTGTGCCATTTCAGTTTTTTTCTTTCATTGTTAAAGTAAAATAAGTTTTATCATCTCGCATTCAAAGCTTTGTTACGGGACTTGTGAGTTGTTTCAGTTCACATCTGTAAACCAGTACCTCAATTATTAAAAATAGAATTTTGAAGTTCCTTGTACGATAGGATTACACTTAAGGTGTTAAGACAGACTTACAGGTCTTACGATCCTTACAGCTTTAAGTAAAATCCACTCATTAATTTGAGTCGCCCCTAATTCGTAATATTTTCAGTTATGTTTATGATAATTAAAAAGAAAAAGACAATCTAGGTATTACTTCTTCATATTCTTTTAGAAATGGTCTATATTGATCTTTCAGTGAACGTTCGTTTGCATAGTTCATTAAAAGATGTCGCTTCTTTAATTTTCGGTTTTTATGATTTGTATCGATCATTCAAATTTTTCTTTTTCTTGAAAGTCTTCTTTAATGTCAGTCAATTTTTCTTCAATGTAAGAAACAAAAGTACTATTTAAGCCCTTTTTCTTATAGGTGATGTAAAATAAATATCTTGAAATTAATTCTAATATCATACCGGAGAATATAAGCATCAGAAGTTGAGTCACAATGTGGAGATTTAGTTTAAATTAATTCCTCAAAAGGCGTCGACATTGACGTTGATTAATTTCTTTTTTTTTACATATATAACTTGTAATATGTATTTATTTTTTGATTCCTAAGGAATAAAAAAATAATAAATATACAACCTTTTCCTTAAAGTGTTGACCGCTAAAAATTAGTTTGGAATTCTTCTAGAGATGTCTCCGCTGGACTTGTTCATGTTTTGTATATGTGATAATTAAACAAAAATCAAGTTTTGCACATCATTTTCTTTCTTTGAAATTCATTCAAACGCCACTAATTTTTCTTTGTCTTTGAGCAAGACGCGTCATTAATTCTAGTCTGTTTTTTGGATACTTGTAAGAAAATTAAAAAAATCAATTTTTTTTGTCTTATTTCTTTTCCTTGTACTAGAATTAAGGTATATTATGATTTCACAATAATAACGTAGTTACAAGATATCGCCAGTAAATTAAGATTTTCGCCAACACAGATAGTTATTTATTTTTGCTTCGAGTGCTATAATGAAACTATTTCGTAATTTTCTTATTACTTGATGCTCAATTGTTTATCATTTCTTGTTCACGAATACAAAACAAGTTTGAAAAACACTGATGAGGAAAAAAACGAGACTAAAAGAAATTTAAATTTATTTTGTAATTTTTCTTACGTATTTTAAATAAATTGTGTATAGATTTTCTAATGTTTCTGTAAATACATATATTTCAGCTTTTTAAATTCTCTTATTACTGACTTTCCTCCTTATTTAACATTGTCGACGGATAATTTTGTTGAACTATACATTGTAGCATTGACAATTTTGATTTGTTCCTATTTTATGATCTCAAGTTACAAGTATTTGTTCCTGCGCCATCAAGTTCGACTATCAGTAGAAAATTTTCATTGATGTTGCTTTGAAAATTTTATTGTTCTGGTCGACTTTTCATTACGCAACCAACAACAGAAAAGCAAAATAGCTAATTTCGGCTAACTGAATTGTTTTAAATGCACCCCTTCAAAGTTCGTTAAGTTTTAAGCACAGTAGCATGTCGGATTGTTTTTCTTTTAATTTTGTGTTTTATTTCAGCTTTTTGCAAGTTTTTTTTTTTCTTATGTAGTGTTGGTTTTTACGATTATATTGTTATTGTGTAGTTAGTTTAGGTTTTATCGCTATTTTATTAATAATTATTTGAAAGCGAGTGCTTATTGAATGCACGGTCTTGTTTGTTTCTGAGCGGGTGCGTTCAACATGCGCTCGCCTCTGTCCCATGGTGAAGGTTTTAAAACTTGTATGAATTTTCTCAATAAACATTGTAATGATGTTTTTTTATTGCTGTATTTTATTTCTCTCACTCGCATGTCCTTTTGGGTTTAGCACGATCCATTCTTTATCCTAATTTTGTTTACGAGATCCCACGAGATGTCGGAACGAATTTAACAGTTTATAATTTTTTTTGCTTCTTTGTGTTAACATACTAAAATAACGAATAACAAACGAAGAGATTAACGATGCACAATTTATATTCATACATATAATTTGGAACAAACACTATTTTCACAGTTAAATAATAACACACTAGAGCAAGGCAAAAAAGAGATATTTATGCGAAAGTTAAAGCTGGGTTGCATAACTGTTTCACAGTGAAATTGGCCAGGAATAATTTTGCTTGAAAATTCGCTACAAAATTTTCCATCTGTGCAGGAGATGATAAATTATGTACAACCGTACAACAGTTAATAACTTTTTCTACCATGAGATCGAAAAGTAATCATATTAGTCATGCAAAGCAAAAGTTAGTCTACAAGTTTTGTTCTACTGTAAGAACAATTGTAATTGTACCTTAACTGATTTTTCAAAATAAGGTTATGACAGCAGTAACGCAATAAAGCTAGTAGATATAACATTTGCCTTACGTAATTGCTTTTAAACAAACACATACAGTATGAGTTAAGGTCGTGTTAGCTAATAGCGTTACGTACTTGAGAAATTTCTGGTGTCATCATCAGTGAATTAAAATTAAACTGATGATTAGTGTTGCCTTGCTAATTTCTGAAGAAATGATCTTTGTAACAAAGTCATTAAAAAAAAGTAAAATAGATTTCGAACCATACTGTTTTGCTTTACTAAGAAATTATCAATAAAATGACAAATTGTGCGTATTTAGTGACTTATTTAAAATTTGCTGTGTGAAAATAGTGCTTGTTTTAATTAAAAAAAGAACGTAAAAGAAACAGAAACTAAGTTGCACAAATTAGGAAGAAGGAACGATGATGTTGTGTCTTGTGTTGTCGTTGGCGTTCGTCTTTGTGTAACGTGTGAGTAGTCTGCAAAATCGATCCTTGGTGTTACTGTCTTAATGTCGAGTATACAAACAAGAGCTAGAACCTATGTTTGTTGGGTTGACAGATTTTATGCCTCCCGAAGACTGGGGACCCGAGTATCCAATTCCGGGATCCGTACGACATAATGTGCCTATACCGACGATCTACAGTGCCGATGGTAAGAAACTTTTATTTAATTTTATGCAAAAACTTTACATAAGTAACTTTGTTTGGTAAAACTGTCTAAAATGTATTCAGGTTTACAAAATTCAATTCAATTTGAAATCTTCTGATACAAAAATGTGATATTATTTAAAATAACATACTTTTGACGTCAGTACTAGTTATATTAGAACGTCAAATGTACCTGCGTAGATGTTAGAAATGAGGTCGTTTTGAATTTTTGTTGGGAGTATGACATTTTCTATACCACATGGGCTCACTCAAACATTAAATGGTATAAACTCCGTTCAGTTTTGTAATGAGTAATTAATTGTGATTTTTTTGTTCTTATGTTGCCTTATAAAAGCGATTGGTATTGCATTTAGGGTTCCGTTAATCAAAATATCGATTTAATTGTCAATCACAAATTCAATTTTCAAAAATGACCCCGAAACCCTTTATGAAACAAACAAAGAACCACATTTAGGCAACCATCGATTCAAAAAAAGTTTCCTCAAAGTGTACTACAAAAAAAATTATGCACCTCTGAATATAAAGTTTGAATATTGAAACTACGCCAAATCTTTAAATGCGTTACATGTTAAATAAATCCTCAAACCATCAATTTTTTCACTACTTCTAAAATACATTTCTACCATACAGCATTTTTGGTGGTCAGTGTATGCCATAAAGTTGAGAGAATAATCAAAATTGAAATCTAACAGAACTGACAAATGACATTTTGAAACGTCTCCGATTGCGATATCTCAGACATGCACGTTATATCTATCTTTATTTATCATGGCACAGGTTGATGAAAGTTTTTTTGAATCACAAGTTATAATACGTTCAATAAATTGTTGGAAAAGTAGGCAGAAGATAGGCAAAGATTCAAAATAATAGCACAAAATTAATAGTTTGTAATTAATTGTTGTCAATAGGCAGAAAAAATAAAAATATGAGTTGAAATAGAACGTATTGTTTTGCATTGTCCAGTTTAGATCTCGTTTCGTGTAAGTAATGCGGGGCAGGGTTTTCATACATTGTATACATGATGTGGCCTGCTCTGGCCCATAAAAATGCGAAAATCCGCATAAAATGTATAAAAACGATTGTATGCACAGTTTTAGAGTGCAATGCGTTGCGACTTGCCTCGACATAGTTTGCGCTCGCCTTTACTTCACATCATAAATATCTGGGGTCAACAAAATAAAAATTCCCATCTTCTAACTGTAACAAAAGATATTATGTTTGAAAAACTGCATGGTAAAAAGGACTTACAATAAATAATGAACGGAAGGATTAATTTCTCAAGGTTATCGGTCAGATGCATACAAATTAATTAGTATTTACACGACTAATTTTTACGACATCGCCCGTTGACTGTCTCGATACATTGCACTTTGCAATCGTTTAGCTAACCGATAAATAACCTTGGAAAATATAATTCTCCCGCTCATTAATAATAAAGATGAAGTTTTCTTGTTCTCGTTTATTATTTCGTATTTCGTATTGTCTCAAACAAACCTCATCAATCATACTTAACGTATGGGTATGGTTTCAATTATATGCGCAGAGTAAAGCCGTTTAAATAGCATTTTTTAGTACTGGGGGCCCTTCATTTATCATGCTGAATGCAGCACGTGAGTCTCGAAGTTGGAAAAGAGGAAGCGATCGTGGAATGTATAACATCCGGCTTTTCAAATTGTGCTGGGCATGAGCTTGTAATAAATCAAACTTAATTTGCCGGATTTCGCTACCCGATGTTTTTGAAATTCAGCCGGTGCTCGGATATGTGACGTCAATGAAAATTGAAATAATTTCTTCTTACCCTTAATTTACCTCTGTTTAAACTTAGAAGTCCGAATTAATCAAATGACATTATTTACAATAGAATTAGTATTGATAAATATTTGTTCGTATTGTACAACAAAAAGCCGGGAAATACATGTAGACTTAAAGGAAATCGGTTTAATAAAAATAGATACAATGTGATTTGTATTTGATACAATTAAAAAAAAATCACATTACAATACTGTGTTCATATTATAACTTAATTAGAGCAGGAGGTACTAGTAGGGAGTATATCGCTTGTAGTCCCCCAAAATAGTTGTCTGTTATCTATTAGAGTGAGCGAAGAACGTAAATGTTTTATGGTAGTGGCTTTAATCATCGAGAAAATGCACAATGGTTGTTGTATTCTCCGCGACTGGCTTTTGATGATTTTCTTATGAAATTTTCAGATCAAAATTCGAATTCCATTTTTTTAAACTGGTTTTTATGGTAGTGCGATAATGATTGCTTCAACTATTAGGATACTCAGAGAAATACTGAACCGTCTGTTAAAAATAATAAATAATAATTAACTGATTTAACAGGACGATTCGGTATCACCTCGGTCTCCTGATAAATTATTTCCAAAATTCGGGACGATACATTTTCATGAAAGTTTTCAAATATCTCAGAAATAAAAATTAGTAGGTAAATATCGAAAACGTGTTGATGCACAAATCAATCGGGAAGAAAACATTTTCAAAATTTTAATTATTTTGGAATAGTTTTTTAGAAGTCTTGACAGCCCCTATAGTTATCAAGATAAAACCTGAATCACATTGGATATCTACATATTTTGGTAAATGAAGGCTGCTTTGAGTCTAAGAAATGTAATATGAAATAAGTCCTGTTCAACTTAATTAAAAATTAAGTCTCGAGCCTTTAAAAAATTTTAATTCAAATATACTTAACATAAAATCTTGAGTTACAAAAAATATAAATCGACGAATTGAACGGTGCGCGTTCCTTGGATTATTTCGTATGTGTTTAATTAATTCGAGTAATTGCTAATGAGTTGCATTCTTATTTCCCCTAAACACTATACGGTCAGATTAGTAAATTTGCTTATCTAGTTTAAATTATAAAAATCTATCTGCGTACTCTTCAGGGTTCTAGAGCTGAATTTATATAGAGCGTTGAGTGCATCAAAACGTCATGCTTACTGTACTCTCGTTGGTTCGTACTCTTTACACGTGTAACGCGGAACGAGTACTAATCAATGGGAGTACATTACCTCCGAACTTTTGACACACTCAACGATTATGCAACATGTAAAACCAGAAATTTTGCGAATTTCTATCAAGATTTTTTATTACAAACCTTCAAACTTGATTCATTAAGGCAAGTCGGATTTTATTCATTTTACGAGATCCTGATACAATTTTTGTCATTGGTGGTCATAGCCGTCAACTGAACAATCCTCCATGTTTTTTAACTTTATCATTTCTTATACTCTTTTGATTAATTTCAAAAGATCCCGAAATAACTCAAAATTCTTAAAAAACGAAACCTAATGTCTTCTATATGAAAATTTGTTGTCGTTGATGGAAGTTAATTAACTTTAAAATCATTCAACTTTTCTTGGTCTTAGAACTCTTGAAAAACAAAACTGACGCCACTGTTTACATAAGTTAGTGTTTTCTAAACCATGTTTGTGGAACGCGAATGAATAATTAATTAAGAGTCGCAATTATTTTTGTAGAAAATATCCACAAATTTAACTATTCCATAAGCGTATTGTATATTGTGTTCTATGGCAAAAAATGTTAGAAAATACTGGTGTATGTCATACTCCAATAGACTGCCATCATGAAAATTTTAATGACCTATTAAGTACGACCTTCATGAGACATGATTTATCCAAACAAAGTTGAAGGCAAACTAGATCTGGATAATGATCACTTCTAACTGATTCTGAATTAATGTTTCTAAAATTTGTTTTACCTGCAGGTCTGAAAAGCAAACCAAAGCTGGGAATAGTCGAATTCGTTTTGTACAATATAGCAGCAATGTTGGCGGGCGTGGCCTCTGGATACGACGTTCGGTTGTCGAATGTATCTCCAGTCCACCCTCGGCTGCAACCATCTAGGTATATACCTAAATTATTTGTTCTAATAGATTTTCAATAAATTATTTATTAGGCCGGATGCTGGCTACGAATTACAACCATGGAAAAGTGGAGACAACTGCGATTACGAATACTCGACGTCTAGTGGTTACAACCATAACACATACCATGGTCCAGTACGACATTATCGACCGGTGTTAACTGGTTCTCAATTGATGCCAGTACAGCACGATACGGGTCAATTCCTAGATTCACCCCAGCATCACCCGTTAAGCACGCCGAATCCGTCACCTCGAAGGAAATCGAGCTCAACGAGCAACGACGGCTCAGAGCTTTATACTCCTTACGACCGCGCAGCTACTATTTATATACCTGGAGATTACCACGGATGCCAAAACGACAGCTCTCACATTTTAGGGTGCTGCATCCGCCCCGACAATAATTACCGAGCGGAAACTAACCTAGGCTTCAATTATCACCCGCAAGATCACAGCTACGCCGGATATAGCTCCGAATATAGCGGAAGCACGACGCTCTACGGATACGGAACTGATTACGCGTACGATAACCCGAGTAGCATTAGCAGTCAAAGTGGGTCGAGAACCCCGCAGAGGATACCGATGTCTCACAGGCGTACCCCGTCTAACGTTTCGAACGCCAGCTCGACAACCACCAGTGGTTCAAATATAAATCCTAGCTTTCGATTGGAGGACGAAAGTTTTACCCCTACGCATTACGCACGAAGGCATGTAGAAGCGGATTATACCAGCGGATATTCTAGGCAAAATTCGCACGAATCGATGTCGAATTTTGAACGGCCAACTACCTTGGAGACGACCGGGTATACGAAGCTGAGGTCAAGCCTGAAGAGGAATAATTACCAAGCGACTCAAGGACATTCTGGTGGTAACACCCCAACGAATCCGACACCCCCGGACAGTTTAACCAGCGACGATAGCTCGTACGTTTCTGCTAAGGATAGTAATAGTTCTGTGAGTCGCGTGCGTTTTTCTCCCATACTTATGGATCTCAATGTACATGGGCAAAATCAAGATTCAGGTGCGTTGCAAACCAGAAGGCCGAGGCGACCGCCTCTCACCGATTTAGAAAAGGACTTTATGACATAACCAGTGTTGGGTGGTATGCCTTTTTCTAGTGCATAATATACAGTACCTATCTGCTGTTAGTGCTTAGATTAACCTTTGAAACTAATTTTAGTCAAAAATTATACAAGAATCTCTTTGTTTCAATTACAAATTGTTTGTTTAAATTTTAATTTTAAATTTGTTTTTTAGAATACTATCACTTTAATCTATAAGGCCACATAAATAATAAAGTAAATTCATTTTTATTAGTATTGCTAACAAATGACTTGTACTGTGTTTTATGTACTATTGGAAAACCGTTCGGCAGTAATTGAAGGTCATGTAATTCGTTCTATGTTGAATAACTCACGAACAAAAAACAGAACGTTAGAATTCAATCATTGTCGATCGCTCTGTATATTGTACATTTACTACATAACTTTTTATCAAGAGTTTATATGTACAATTTACTTACTGAATGTATTCAGTCTCCTACCCAGCAGTAGTAGTAATGATTTCATTAGATGCAAAGCGCAATGTAGCTTACGTAACTAAGTTACGCGAATAACCACGCGTTCGCGAGGCCATTTTGTTATACTGTTCGGCCATATTAAAATAATAATGACGAAATTATTTACTTTTTTTTTTTATAAATAGCTTGTAAATTAGTATGATTTTTATATTTACGTAAAAGTTCTACCGCTGTTTCGTTCCTGCACAGGTGTCTTACTCGCCGTGCATGTTGTATACTAATAGTCACCTAACTATACAGATTAATATATTTTTAAACTGTTCTAGTTAGTCCAGTGCATGATGCTCTAATAAACGTGTGTGTAAATATTTTTGAACCAGATGAAAGCGGCGTGCTTTTCCTGATATGGTACAAAAGTATTATCTGCTTTAATAATTGATTTTTCAATTTTATTAATTGGTAATTTTTAATTTTTCAGAATTTTTTACGTAATTTGACTGTTAAGTAAATTTGAAAATTGTTGAAGTTTCTACTCAAAAGCAAAGAGAGATTAATTAACATGAGCATTCAAACTCATAATTATTTGAAATTACATTTTAAAATACAGTGCGTGTCATTTTTAGTCCAATCAAGTATATTTTGAACAATCTTAAAGATACTTAAAGCAGATACCTAGGTATAACTTCATACATTGACTATACTACCCTGCTAAATAAAATAAAATTTTCACGCAGACAAGAATGATTCCACGTTGACTGGAGAAGAATTGCTGTTTTCGTTCACACTTATTTAAAATTAAGAAAACCACTGGCTAGAAGAGACGTACACGAACATGATTGCTAATCACGAGTATGTGTATCGGCTTTATAAACGAAATTAGTCGAATCCCAAAGATTGATGTTTGCTAGTCTTGGCAGTCTTTTCAAACGAATCATGTGAACTAAAATCTTCCAAGAAAATACTAAAAATTTACCAATTCATTAATAACCTGAAATATACATACAAATCATCCATGATTACTATGTTTGAAACTCTGAAATGTTGTATTGTTTAAATGACCAGAGGCACTGATTTACGTAGTATTCCATCGTAAAATTTTGCTACAACTTATAAGCATAAAATGATGCTTTATTGTTTCAAAAAATTACATAGAGATTTAGACGTGCATAAGGTTAGAATATTTAAAATTACGTCTGTTACTTTTATGTTTCATTTGTAAAATTTTCCATTGATGATCCTGTTATTATACTTAGTTGGAGCATTTTATTGTCAGTATTATCATAAGTGAGTTTGGTTGCCTAATGTGGGTGATCACGTGGGACTCGGGAATAGTTGAAACCATGACCGGCTACATTAATATCCCCTGTATAATCATTTCAAGTACCAATACCAATTAATCACTGCTTTAAGTAGTAATCTTTATAATTACAAAAGGTGATGAGATTGCGCTATACGGTATAAAATTGCCCGATAGTCACATTAGTTATCAGTTATCTTTACAGAATTAGTCACATAATATGTGTCTGCACTGATTTTACTGCTATTTAGTTTTGTAACATAGGTATATAATTTGTACAATATTTATTGATAACATCATAAATAATAACATCAGAATATTAATTATAAAATCATTCAAATTGCTACTTCAATTTTTGGTTTTCATTTTACTTCAGGTTTCAACGTCATTTTCATTTATCTCAAACGATCAAGATTCCAGAATCACAGTAACAGTATACATCCTGTTAACAACAACATAACTTTATAAACTAATCCAAGAAAAGTTTCAGAAACATTAATAGTTGCTAAATTTTCGTTCAATTTTTACTACAGTATTACAATATTCATTTGACTGAAATTAATAAGACTATAATAGAAGCGCAGCATTATTTAAATTTAAAGTCCAAATAATTTAAGAGCTCCATTTCTTGACTCTGTAAATATTTTAACTAAATTTTATAATCAACTGAGTTTTACACTTTATTTAATAGATTTTATAATTTATTTAACAAATTACTTGATTACATTCAATGTTAACTATAAAGTGTAGGATCATAATACAACCTAAAAGCAATTTAATTAATCAATTGATTGAGACAATAAAACAAGAATTTGGCCCCGCATTTATTATTTTATTAAGTAAAATTTATTTGGATTACATTCAAAGATATTCCCACTGTGTAAAGAAATATTTAATCACTGAAGCTACTTTTGGAAATAATTAAGTTAATTGACCTTTTTTGAGATAAAAAAAATACTTAATAACTCATCAATAACTAGTATTAGTTACATAAGCTAAGGTGTGTGTACATAATCTAAGTCAGTTGTGTATATGTGAGATAGAGTAAAGACACCTGCAAGGAAGACGAATAACGTTTGGAAATGTTGCCTTCACGAATTAAAACAGAGCCTACGAATCTAGCTAATAATGTACATAGATTATAGCTGTAATAGTTACGTGAGCAAAAAAAACGAGAGGAGTAAATGTTTCCTTAAGAATCCTGCTCAAATTGGTCACTGTTCAGAGCGCACCATTTACCAATCTGAACGTGTGGTACACATCACAATCCATAGTGCCTGTTCTAACGCAGCTTACTTGTACGAGTGATAACGTCATATTAGTCATTATGTGCAATTTTTGTTTGTATTCGTTTCGTGGAAATTTCTTGAAATGTGCTGCCTTATAAATAACTGAGATTATAAAATATATTAATTACACACATGTATTATAATATCTAATGTTAACGTATCAACTAACACAAACACTGTACTAAAAATAGAAAAATAATAACAATAATCATAGTAACAATATTTTCTATGGCTGGTGGAGGAAAAACCGTAACATTCTCTTCTGGATACTGTAAATATTGATTACGTTATCCGAAATGATGGTGATAGCTCTAATTTCTGAAGACTGTACGACATTCCGTTTTTTTTTTACAAAAGAACAAATTTCTCATTTATCGCTTGAATTGCTTGTGATGCACAATTTGATTGATTTGATACGACCAATTTTTCTTTTGTAATTTTTGTTTCAATATCAAGGTACTTAAACTTAAAACGAACGAAGTATTATGAGACGTTTCTATTGGAGATTGTGGCCATTGTACTGTAGCGATCACAACAACGTTCAGTATTCATTTCTAGGTATATACTACATATTGTGTACATATATTATACATAAGATAGATTGTTAGTTAACATGTGGCTTCCATTGTGGAATTTCATGTTTAGACTATTTATTACATAATTTTAAGAGACATTCCAAAATTACCTTATCACAAAAAAATATAGTTAATACTCATCGTGTGAAACATTGTAACAAAAAAAACTCAAATATAATTTATAGAAACTCTTTTGGCATTATTTATTTACCTACTAGATTTTTATATGTATTATTATTTTCCTTTACATACCTAATCTATTGTCCTCTTTAAAATCGCTTTAATAAGTGCCAATTACCTTCCAAAGTTAAGTGTAGGTCTAACGAAATGCTAAAACGAGAAATTGATGATAGTGATAGGTCTTGATAATGACTAAAATCGAAAGTGGTCGACGTAGCAGTGTTAATGAAAATTCAGTCAAACATTAATTTCAAGAATTTATATATTTTCTCCAAGTATATTTTGACAATTTGTAAGCAATTGGAAGTAGATCATCATAAAAAGTAACACTATATATTATGAGCTGCTGCAGGAAAGGTTGTTGAGGCTAAAAGATAAAGTTTTCCCATAATGAATCCTGCTTAATATGGCCGCGGAATTTACTAAGAAATTTAAATAAGCCTATTAAAGAATGGTAAAATTAGAGAAATTTATCAAGAGAGTAAAATAAGCGCGCTGTCACCGTTTAATATTGCGGCCCATTTCTAAAATGAACTTTATTGATTGGTATTAAATTTAAATTAATTACGCTGTCACCACCGGAGTTTTAGACGACACCGGACCCTCGTAAGTACGATTGTTAAAGCGAATTACTCATTTATTTAATTATTAGTCTTCATTGTCGAATGATGCAGTTTTTGAACTCAAAAGTATACCCAAAATGCAAAAGTATACCCTAAATTAAAAGAATGACATTAAGGATAATAGAATATATTAATATTTTTTTCAGCATTTCCTTAGGACTTAATAAGCGGCCCCTGGGATCTAGGAGGTGAAGGGTTTTCTTACTCCGTCACTTCTCTTGCAGGAATAATTTTAGAATTTGAACTCCCGTTCACAAAGGGCACCATCATTAATTTAAATAAAAACTTTTAACAATGAATAATACAAGATAAAAAAAAGAAAGTGAAAAAGGGTTCGTCGAACATTCTGTTAAAAATTACAGGACTCTTTGCGAAAATTTTTTGGTAACATTAGTTTTGGTTTTTTAATTCCTCCTGAAACTTAGTGTTTAAAATTAAAAAAGCAAGATATCACGCCTCTCTCGAGACATGCTGCCCTCTTCACCGTTTTCTCTTGAAGACATGACAACCATAAATTTAAACAAATGGTTTGTTAGGAATTAAGAAAGAGAAAATATAGTTTTACGAAAATCATAATAACATTATAACTAGGATTTAGTCATAAACGTAATGCCCATACACCACTATATACACCGTGTTGATTAATTTTTCAGACATAGCAAAATGGCATGTAAAACTAAATATGTGTAAATATTGGCTTTCTTTTAAATTTTAGAGCATAACGGAAAAAGAAAATATTGTTCAGAATTTTAAATTTTACATAAACAAAATAAAAATAAATTCAAACCAGGAACAAAACAAGAAACATTTTCAAAGTCTGTGTTGAATCACCAAAATTCAACGGAGCCGTTTTTGATATATCGTAATGAACTACAAACAACCAATTACAGCACAATAGCCAGATTTGTTCAGGAAGGACTAACATATTTTAATTTAGTTGACGGATGCAACCCTATAATGGTAAAGCAGCATCTATTTTATCCTAATTGAAATCACATGCATTGTCAAGGTTTGTTGCATATTAGACTGCAATTTTCTTTGGTGAACGAACTGATTAGAATAAAAAAGAAGATATTTATTATAAATAAATGCGCACTTTAAATAACCATGACTGATTATAATCGTAATCAACGATAAAATCTATTATAAAAACTGCCGTCGTCCCACGACATGAATTATGATGGCTCGCAGCCAGTCCCCATGACTTGTCGAGTCAGCACAGGCTATGGGACCGTACCTTTACATTAAAGGTCCAACTCATAAATGTGTACACGTTGAATTGTAAGATTCCCTTAAATCATACAAAATACAAATTTTCGATCTTTAGTTATTAATTTTCGTTTAAATTGAACTGGTATAATAGGAAAACAAGGTCGTCCTTCATAAATGCTGAATGAAGTTGACCTTTTTTGTGCTACACTTTATACCATTCACCAATAGACTCCTGCTTCCATTATTTCGCGCTTATCGTTGTATATTTTATATGCCTTTAATGAATTTGTTTGTAATTTTAAATTTAACGAATAGGTCACATAAATTATGACTTTACCAAAGTGTGGACCAAAATGTACCAGCACAGCAGACCCATTCAGGCTGGTTTTCACAATGATAATTTCTGTGATCGTTGCTGTCATGAAAGCAACGATAATAGAAACTATCGTCGTGTAAATAACTTGATAGGCGTTTCTATGCAGACACATAAGGCTGGTTTTCACGATAATACTCTCTTGAAAGTACTATCGCGAAAGTGAGTGTGATAGTAAGTAATATCATGAGAGTTAAGTGTCTACACGGAAAGAGATTATTGCGAAACTAGCGATACAGTAAGTTTCACCTGTGGCTGCTGTTTGTGGTTAAATTATTATTATATATTTTTTGCAAAAACTCTTTAATGCTGGCGAGCATTGAAAACAGTACCAAAACTTCTTCTTTATGCATATCCCATTTCACCATGTTTTTAAATTCTGTAGAATTTTTTTCCACCAATATTAATATCTTTAATATTCTGCCAAAAACTTGAAGGTATCAAACGGTTGCGCCATTTTAAATCACCTTTTTACTATCATCTTTAAAAGCTGGTTTTCACGGTGATAGTACTCTCACGAAAGTACTATCACATGGTGTGCTAGTTCCGATTATGAGTTATCTTTCTGTACGGAAACGACTGTCAAGTTATTTACGAGATGATAGTTTCTATGATAGTTGCTTTCATCACAGAAACTATCATCGTGAAAACCAGCTTTTACTAAGCGATCGACCTAACAACTATTGGCCCACTTCAGACGTGTATCAGTGGCGCATATAACGGTGTATCAGGTATAAGGGGCCATACGTCTTCAGTGGGTCGATAACGCTCTATAAACAATACTTTGCCTCTGAAAAATAGAAAAAGTGCCACAGTTTTCGAGATATCGAATTATGAAGCAGTGAGTACGACCCTGGCGCGTCTCCGCATGTACGAAACTACGCTTAGCGCCAGAGCACAGTAAAATACTTAACCCTGACCTGCAGATGTGCGCGGTTAAGAATGAGCGAAAGTGTTGCTTTACGGCATATCAAAAAAAGTAATTTCACGATGAGGGGGGTAATTACTCATTAAACCACCGCTACTGACCGAAATTATTTAGAATTTTTACAAATATTGCCCGATGTTTTGAACGAAAGGTCCTTAGAGCTACGGCGAAAACATGTGGTTCAAGCACGACGATGCACCGCTTCGGTAAGCGCTAGATGTTCTGCTTCAAAGTTCTTGGAAAAAAATTAATTTTGTTTATAACAAATAAAGACTTGCATTCATTTAGATGATATTTGGTATGGCGTTCCATACAAAGGTAAGTTACACATTTAGGTAAGTTTAAAATTTTCAGATAGAAACCAAAATACAGATCTAATAGCGCTTCCGATTGGAATGCATTGAAAAATGCTGCTTGCTGGAAATTTATTATACTTTTACTTACTTATTTTATTGTATATTCTCTGACAATGGAAAGGCAGATTAGAGCTTGGGAAAGATTTTATTTACGTTAAGTAGTTGAACTATTTTAGTGATTACGATGTTGTCCATCACTTGTTGAAGGATAGACAGAAATATTGGTTGGTACCTTAACGTTTTGAAAAAGTACATAAGTCTTCTTCAATTTATAAATATCGATTTAGTGTTTGTCAGAAACTCACTTTACAAGCAGTCGTTTTAATGAATTCATTTGCTATTAAAAGCACATCATTGCTTGTAACTGAATTATATCCAAGCAATCTTTTGACTTTTATAAATTTTTTGTTCATCGTTGACTGTACTTTTTAGCAAATTAGTAAATAATTTTTGTGGTAGGTATCTTAACCAATCTAGAATAAAGAATTTTGAATTTCCGAGAAAATAATACCCAATAAGCAATTTACAATTTTTTTGTTGTTTTACTTATTTTACGTGTAATAGCATCTATGATGGTGACAAATAATAGGTAATCCAGTTTTCATATTTTTTTGTGCGCCTAACTATACGAACATTTTGATTTAATTCATCGGCAAACAGTTTCTCAGAATGTCTACCGCTACTAGTAGGCATCGCACTAATACCCTGAAATCGACATACTGCATTCCAAGTATGATTGCAATGCGACCTGATTCGTTTAAGGGAAAAACAATCCAACATGAATGGTGCGCGGCGCAAATGTTTCCTGGGGCTTTCATTACAGAAACACGTGATATTTGTATCGTCCAAGTCTAATTCGTCCAGCTCTACCTCGGATAGAAATAAACTCCGCGACGTTTGTGACTGTTCCAGTTTCCTAGCGTCTCTTGCCATTTCTGATACACAGGTTCGTCTTAATTTGTTAGATTCATCTTTAGACAATTCAAGATCTTTCTTACTCATTGGCTTTAATTTGGATCTAGGATTAGACCTGCTTTTAGTGTCTAATTTTTCAGTAAATTGGTCATTATTAAAGTGAGATTGGGCGTGTGCACTTAGAATATCTTTGGAGCTGTAAACAGCTTCCTTAATCAAATTTTGATCTGTGGTTCCATTCAATAGAATAGGAGATGTACTCGCATCTTGTAGTTCCTTAACGTAAGGGCAAGTTTCGAAACAAGAGTATTCGTCTGGAGCTATCAAACGTTGATTTTCAAAATGAGGAGAACCAGTCGATTTACTGAACTCTTTAGAATCAGGTTTGCTTAGCTTAAGTTTCTTAAAATTACAATAAGAAGTGGAGGAACGTTTCCTTTTTACTTCGGAGTTTTCACGAACAGTTTGAATTTGGTCAGCAGTATTTGAAATACCAGGGTGGCAGGAATCGTCTCCTAAATATGTTTCGGCCACTTGATTGGGCGACGTCGATAAATTTTCCAAGGGAACATTCTCCAGTTCTGGAACGATTTCTTTAGCGTTGTCATCGGAGGAATATGATTTCGCTTCAATTTCTGTATCTAATTTTATAACTTCTTTATTTCTGGAGTTATTTTTTGAACTATTGTCGTTAAAAGTTAAATCGTTAAGATGTTGCTGTGTGTTGGTTTTAGAAATGGATTGTGAACTGTCTGAGTACGAATAGAATTCTAACATTTTATTTTGACCAGGTATGATGATCAGCATGCGTGTTTGAGTCGTTACATTACACATTTTCGTCTCAATTTTGTGGAGGTGTTTTTCAAGAGGCTCTGCAATTGGGTCTTTAACTGCAATTTCTTGTGTTATGTTTTTAGTTGGTTTCTGATTTTCTGAAGCTTGAATACGTCGATTCAACTTCTTCTTCTCCACCTCTTTCAGTTCAGGGCATGTGTCATTTTCGTTTGCCGCCAGCGTAAAGCTTTCTGGAGAGTCTTTGCTTTGAAGAATTTTGGTTGATTTACACTGGCAGTCTATGTACAGTACAGAACCATTTTTGATTAAGTTTGGGCATGTTATACTGCTGCTCGAATTTTCTGTTTTTCGTATGGGATGCGTACTTATCTGAGGAAAACTTGAAACGGACGTCTCCCCATCAGATTTTGTCTGTGTGATTTTAGTTGCTAGTTTAGTTTCTTGAGGTTCTACTAAAAACGGATATTTTCCAAATCCCTTCCCTCCAATAGCTTCTTCTTGACTTAAACAAGCTTCTTTAACGGGCGATGTAGTTTCTTTCTCAGGCATTAAACCACTTATACCAAGTGAATCAGTTTCTTCGGGAGTGTGATTGCCTTCACTAATCATTTCAACACTTGGACGGTTAACTTGTGTTTTACTACTGTCTATACAGGACTCATTGGGAGAAGAAATTGAAGTCTTTCTGTGGAAATCAGAAATAATTTCAAAGCAATTTTTATTACATTGAACAGCAGTGCATTTGCTTGTTGGTAGAAATAAAAAATCGTTCTTTTGAGTTTCTTCTTTACTCGTCACAGCGACGGGTAAATTTAATGACTGATTGCTATTTGTAACGGTACTATTGCTATTCGTAACGGTACTAGAACCCACCGTGCTGCTTCGTCCGGAATATACGTTCTTACTTGATGAGGATTTACTGCGATCTTTGGATGGTTGTGGATTAATTAATTCTAGAGGCGATTTCGGTCGATATTCTTTTTTTGCTTTTTTTAGATTGACACCAGGTTTCAGATGCGTATTAGTTGCTCGAGTTGAGAATTGGCGTTTACGTTTTGGGTACCGTTCTTCTGATTTACTGGAAGTTTTGGAAATGCTTTCAGGTATTTCAGTATTTGACCTGTCGCTTTTGATATCTTTTCTCGAGACATACGATGGTGTCTTCAATGATAGAGACGATCTGGGAAAGGTCTTCTCAGACTTACTGGACTTTTTAGATGTACTTTCGGATATATTAGTTCCTGAATTGGAACTTTTTCTTTTAATAGTACTTGTGCTACCATTTTTATTCGATTTAAATTGAATTGTTTTCGTCTTCAATTTACAATCTTCTAACTGTTCAAGTTTAGAATCATTACTTTTTTCTTTGTAAATTTCACAGATAGAAGGTTCTAGACTTTGAACGGAAAACAAGAAGAAATCCGATTTGTTGCAGTTACAAGTTGATTTTGATTCGACGGTATCTGATTTAGCTTTCAAGTCGACCATGTTAGGTAGTGAATTTGATCTTTCCCTGAACTTTTTCGATGGTTCAAAGATATCATTTGATTGTTTACGCCAACTACCATTAATTTTAGCAAATTCACTGTTAGGAAAATGTAACGCTCGACTACAACTACAAGCGACTGCAGGAACTGTGGAAAAATTGTGATCGCTCTTGGAAACTTTAATATTATTTAACTCAACTGTACTCAAATCTTCAGACCCTTGGCCGAAGACTGTTTTTATAGTATCTACAGATTCTTTAATTTTCTTTATAAGTTGGTCGATCTTGGTGAATTGCATCCGATTTTGTTCCAAAATTCCATCGTCGTTTAGCTGCGTTTCAAGTTTTAAATCACCTTCATTCTGTTTTCTGCAAAAAGAAGAAATATTTCGTTTTAAAAAATGTTAATATTATTTTCTTTTAATTTTGATGCTAAGGATAAAAATATAACTAGCGATATAATAATTAAAGGAAAGGTTCGGATGCTCATACTTTATTACGAGAAAGTAGGTACATTTTAAGCACATGAATTTCACCAAATTCATGGACAGTGTAAGTACAGGGACTTGACAAAGAGAAACAATTTTTCTTGATCTAGCGTTTCCTTTGCCCGCACTGAAATCACATAATTAACCATTTTTTTCTAGTGCGGATATACCTCTCTTCACATAGCGTTCTCGTAATTTAAAGTTCTTTTCATTTTAAACCTTGAGGTACTACACTTTTGAACTGCTACTGTTTGATAATCCATCTATTTTTAGATTATGACATTATTATTATGTACCATATCAACTTTGGTATTGGTCTTCCTTGACTTTAAACAGTATGTGTTCTTCTTTTTTTTTACATGACCAGAACCCGTCCGCAGAGAATGGACCGGAGGCACCGCAGCTCATCTGTTCTTCTGACTTGCACACAGTCTTTTTATCACAAGATTTTGCTTAATACTTAATGGGACGACGTCACTTGATTATTGGATGTGATCAGATTGATTCAATCCAAAATCGAGACATGACGACCAATCATTTTTCCAGCTCAATATTAGGAAACCTAGTAACGTAAACTATGCTAGGACTCTACCTGAAGGTCATAGTGTTCTCCAACATGCGTGTGGTACATACAACATACGACATATGAGACTAATGGCTTTATATCGTAATAGAACAATACACTTAAGAAAGGAAACTAAATAATAAATTTTAAAAAATATATTTATATTTAGCCTAGAAAGATCCAATTGCGTATGTTCTAAGGCTAGGTTGGATGTGAAAGCCCATCTAGGTTGAGAACCCGACCATGCACCATACAATCTGTCAGCAGTCATAAACAATCGGACCCGAAACCTGATCTTTGTTTTGATGTTGGAATTTGCTTGAAGGTTTTATATTACTGTACAGACTGAAATGGATAGAGAAGGCGAAAAAACATTTTTGCAATAAATTATTTATCTATGTACGACAAATAATAATTATGAATATTTGAAAATCGGAACATACAACGCTACGAAATTACATCTTGGAGGAATCGGGACATCTAACAAAAAAATAGGGACAAATCTCGATTATCTAATCACCATAGTGATAACTTTTTCACTATGGAACGTCAACCAAGTGATAATTTTAGGACTTGTTGATATTTCAGAATCCTTTTTCTTCAACTTAGACAAGTGATATTGTTCTGATTCTGTCACTTTTTTGGAATTTTCTTCTAGTAAATTATCTGATATACTGGGTTTCCATTTGAAATATTTTCACAACAAAATGTGTTCGAAAAGCCCGTTTCGTTTCCCTTTTCCTTTTTCATTACAATGATTCATTTTGATTAGCTTGTCTGTTTCGATATCCGCAGTCATCTTCTTCGGTTTTCTATTATGTTTTAACTTAGAAGCAGAGTCACATTAGATGAAAAGTTGGTCTAATATCTCGCACTTTGAAATTGTTTTGGCTGAACAACGGATCCATCTTGGTAGAGGAAGAAGGCAACTCTGAAAACCCAGATACATGAAATTTGAAAATATCATTGTTGTTCCGCGATGATGTATTCATGAATTTCATCTTTTAGTTTTTTTTTTGTTGATGATATTACACAAGAATCTATTTCAAAATCTTCAATGTCTAGCCTGATGGACTTGCTTGAGTAAATGAAGCAGGAAACCCGGATTCTTCAAACCTCGAACGTCATATTTGTCTTCCATTGATGTGCACATGAAGTTTTTTTTCCGTCGTATCGTTTCTCTGGAGATTTTGAGAAAGACATTGTTTTCTTGGACATCGAAAGCATTTTGTGTAAATGACGAATTACCAGCGGAATGAAAATCTGAGGCACCCAAAGTTTCCCATTTTTGTCTCGCATAAAGGTATTCATCAAGTTTTTCGGGTAACATTGGGTAAGGAGCTGATTTTTTTAGCATCGAAAACGTCTTCCGTTTGAGTAGAAAGCGAACGAAACCAATTTAAAAGCGGTATTTCCGTTTTGCAACAAATTTCGTTTCATATTGATTAAATTCCGTTTCTCAGGAGACAAAGTTGAGCTCTTGTCCTGAGCAGCTGAGACGTTTGAGCGTCGAAAACGTTTCGGATAAATGATGAATCAGCTTCGGAGGAAACTAAAAATCCGGAAGCTCCAAATTTAGAACCGTTAGCTCGCGTTGAAGTATTTACCAGATGTATTAGTTTGTTGGGCTAACGGTTAAAACTCAATTTTGCCTTACTACAGCGAGGTGGAAACTCTGAAATTTCTTCATTTTTGTCTCGCATTGGCGTACCTTCCATTTTTTGTTTCTCCAGAGATTTTGTCTTTGAAATCGTGGATGTAAACTCTGATATTTCGGACATTTTGAAATTAGAATAATCATTTTCGCAATGCATTGGCTTATTTTTAAAATTTGTCTTAGTACAACAAGGTGGAAGATCTGTAAATTCTTGCGTTGATATATTCAAGAAATTACCTTTGATGTTTCGCTTTTCGGGAGATTTTGTCCTTGAAACTAAGAAGCTGTTGTCTTGTGCATCAGACATTTCGTATAAATAATGAATCAAACTCAGAGGGAAACTCGGAAAAACCGGAAGCTTTGAATCATCGTTTTCGTAACTTAATGTTTCTCTATTTTTTTCGTTTCTCTGAGATTTTTGTTGAGGTAATGTCTTGAGTCTCAATGATATTAGATGAAGTGACGCCCTCACCACAGTACAATAAGCTGGAACATCTAAAAATTCGTTAGTTTTGGATTGCACCAATACGAAGTTGGAATTTTCTTTCTCTGGTGTCATTGCTGTGTTGCTTTGAGCGTCAAAGATATTTCGTATATATGATAAAACACCCTCGGAGGAAAATTTTGAAAATCCAAAATCAGAGTGTTTATTTTTCTAAAACTTTGGAAATCGGAGAGGGTAAGAGTAATGAGATTTTGATTTTTCGGGAGAAGACTTTTTGCATAATCAGTACAGTTCTCTTAGTACGAGAAGATGGAACCTCTAAAGTCTTAACACTTATGAATTTTTCCTCATTATTTTGTTCCTTTGGAGATTTTATCCTTGCAAAAATTGGGGTAAATACTTGAGCAAAGACGTCGCCATATGAAAGACAAATCCGCCTAAGAAGGAAAATATAAAAAGCCTCCTCAGCAATCCTTCGACACCAAATTGAGAATTGGTATCAGAATTAGTTACGGCATTTAATTCTTCCTTCAAGGTACCTATAAAGAGTGTTACTTTCATGTTAAATTCATGTAAAATTAGGTTGTTTTACTGATACAACATTCTCTCTGATCATCTAATTGAGATAAATCTGTTGTAAGTTGAGGTAAGATGTATGTTCTCCTTTTTATTTTCACTGAAAAGATAAATAAGAATTATTTAACCTGGTGTTACAAAAGAGTCGAAAATGTTATAAAATTAATTTATTTCGAAGTTTTTAAACATAAAACAAAGAAATTTCACAAACAACAAATCAGGTATCCGATGATGGTTCCGTCGAGTCAATTTTGGTCGAAGACTCGCTCTTCGAAGTTTCCCACTTATGACAACTAGGAGATTCATCTCGTTTCCTTCTCGAATCTTTTGCCCCGTTCTTTAACTGTTGTACATAACGACATATATGCAATTCCCCGATACTTATGCTGCATTTACATCTAATTTCTCCCTCTGATAATGATTCTTCAAGCTTATGCGAAGCGCTGTTGGAAGCTGACGAATATGAAATTGTTTGCTTGGGACGCCTAACAATTTTCTTAAATTTGTTGAAATTCACTTCATCCCCTCCATTTACCTGATATTTCCGCAGATAATCGAAGGCATCACCGCAGTGCATTTTATAAGAGTTGATACTGGAATCTTCTGTGTCATCTGATAATTTATTTTTGCAAAGTTTAATGTAGCCGTCAAACTCGGATGATGAAGTATCTAAGTCTTTACAATTCCTGGATTTGTGCAACGTGGGGTAGAGAACATCTACCAAAGACTTTTGCACTTGATATTGCATAGCCACAGACATCACGGTCGACGAATGACCTTGTTGTGGTATTGTTTCCTCGGGAATCACATCGTACCTCTTAGATGCTTCAAAAGTTGAAACCCCCGTATTGTTTGGTCTACCTACTTCAGTTGACTCTCGACCCTTAGATTTACTCAAATTGTTAATCTTTTTGGGGTTGCTTTGTCTTTGGGTTAACGATCCTTTTAAAGAAGGCCTCTGCACGAAAGTCAGACTCCTCTCATTGCTCTTCGTCGAGTATGATATCTTGCTGCTTACTGGAGATTTGAAGGTGCTGCGTTTTTGGGTATATTTCACTTTTGACCCTCGTCCCGAACTATTTCGCTTTCCGCTGGAAGATTTTCTCCTGACAGGTATAGAATTCTTTGCGACAGGTAAGTGAATTGGAGAGGACTGAATTGAAATATCGTGAGTTAAAACATAAACACTTTCAGAAGATTTCTGTAAAGGAATTTGAGGTTTAATGGGATCTGATAAAGTAATGGGGATTTGCCCCAAAGCGCTCGCTTTAGGAACTAAATTACACTCGCACTCCACTTCTTCGAAGAAATCGCTGTGCAAATGCATTTTTATCTTAGATACAGAAGGCAGTTCAGAGTCTGCTTCCGGTACCGAATGTGTTGATGTTGAACTTTCTGCATGAGGCCCAAACTGCTTTTCTGAAACGGTTTGTTCACGGTACGCTTCGTTTATGTACTTTATGTTAGGTTCACTTTCACTTATTACAGTTATTGATTGTTCAAATAGTCCTGTAAGTTGACTAGTTTTGATATCTTTACTGTCTGCGTCTGACACACATTTTTCATTTAAATTTTCCTGTGCACTTATTGACACTTGGGGGTCGATTAATGATTCATTAACTTGCGTAGATTGTACTGAAAATTGTTCTCTTTGGATATCAACGGTCTCATGACGGCTTGCTGATGTTTCTATTTCTTTGCGCTGTAAATAATCTAAGTAACATGCATAATTTTTAGCAGGAATTTCACATGCTTCAATCTCTGGCTGTTTTGTTTTTTCTTTGGCATCATGCCTTTTTGCTGCAGCGATTTGAGATGTTTTTGTGCCATCTTTTTTAAGTGTATTAACTTTTTCTGGAACTTTTTTGATGACACCTGCCTCATTTAGAAATGATTTTTTTGCAGATGACGCTCTAGACGCTTCTGACTTAACCGATGGTAAAGAAGCAGCTACTGGAACGAAATTTTTTATGACAGCTGGTTTTTCTGTGAATCCCACTTTCGAATCTAATTTTGTTTTGAGGTGTTTTTTTGAACCAACTGCAATGGGAATAGTTTTGATTACTTTTTGTCTATCACTCTTTGGATCTAATCTTGATGATTTTTCTAAAGAGTCTGACCTGGCTGAAGCTTCAAGTGATTTCTGTAAAACTGGATCGGTTATTTTAGAGCTTGAAACTTTTGTTGTCTTCTCAATTGATGATTTTTCTAAAGACTCTGAGCTGGGTGGAGTTTCAAGTGAAACTTTTGTTGTCTTCTCAATTGATGTTTTTGACCTCGAGGAAGCAACTATTAATTCTTCCGAGTCTGTGTCGAACGAGCAACTTTTATCTGATATTTCCGAAACTAATTTAACTGTGTCTGTGTCGGATTTGGTTAACTCTGCTGAGTTAAATTTAGTAAACTCTTCTGAAGACAATTTAGCTTCTTCAGAATACGGACCAGTTTGCATTGGAATTTGAACTAAGTCAACTTTAATATCTTGAGGGCCACAACTGCAAACTTCATCAACTTTATCCAACGTTTTTAATAATGTGCTTGATGTTTGTTGTGCAATGGTTTTCGTTAGAGGAGACAATATTTCTTCATAGTGTATGTTACGAAAATCCGGGCTTCGATATGAAAACGAACCCGTCGGTTTTATTTCGATGTCGAAAATTTTGTGTAGCGTTAGAGGTGGCCTTATGTTGATTTGGGGCATATTTTGGATTACTAGTTTCTTCGTGGGCGGTTCCAGTTCCAATAATGGGGTCTTCTCAGACTTCTCCGAAATCATATTTAATTCAGACTCGTCGTTTTTGGAAATAGACGGTGTTGTGCTTTCCTTGATTTGGCTGGGTTTATTTTCTGCTTGATTAGGAAACGAATCAATTGCCGACGACGAACCCGTGTTAGCTGCCAACAATACTTCACCAGACTTATTCTGATTGTCGGTTTCATTTTCACTTAGCAGCATATTTTCAGAGATGATTTCATAATTTTCAATGATGCTTGAAGATAAGCTAATTTGTTCGGTTTTTTTTGTATGACTTTCCGAATTTGAGTGCTCCCTGGAAAAAAAAGTGTCATTAAGCCTTCATAATATAAACCGAGTAATATAATTTATAAAAATGTACGCGTTTATGTGCAATTTTTTAATTGCTTTCTCATCACTGACGGCCGGTCTTTCCATCAATCCATTAAAGTTCTTCAACGAATAACTTGATTTTTCTGAATAGTTGATTAATGACTTCCTTTCGTGGTAGTTATTCATTTAATAACTATTAATCAGTTTAATAACAGATGGAAAGACCGATCCTTAAACTTGTTTATTCCGAAAACTTGCAGGTACTAAAATAATTTCGGAATAGAATAAAAAAGCTTTAGATACAGTGAAGTTTTATAAACAGTAATTTGTAATGAAATAATTATGACCAATGAAATGTTTGTTAAAAACAAAAGTAAGAGAGTAGTATCGTTTCCTTGTTCGTTTTGTCTTCCAGTTTTCACTTTCAACTTGCCTTTTTAAAACAGGAGGAAAATCCTGAAGAATGGATACAAAAGAAAGCAGAGTCACATGAATTAGTTAAAAGAATGATGCATAAAAACAGCAAGAGATAAATATAATAATAATAATAATAATAAGTTTATTGATCCTCAAGCATTACAACAAACAAGCAGGAAAGGCAGAAAAATGATAGAAAATTAGGATCAAGAAGCTCAGATTCAGGTTGGAGGCAAGCCAGCCACCTGATCTACCATCTGAGCCTGTTCACTAAGTGAAATGAAATGAATTCTATACAGCTTGGATTAGTTATAATTATAAATTATATAAGAATTTATCATTTGAATAATTGTAGTGATCATTAATGAATGATGAATGTGAACCTAAATTAAGACCTAAAAATAAGAGTAAGACTTGAATGTCTCTTCCCTAATCCGTGTAATAACTTTACGCTTAAAACTCATAAAAGGTGACTTTTTAAATTCCATTGGTAAACAGTTTCATATCGTTGCAACGCCGGTAAAGCATAGTGAAATGTCGAGGAATGGTAATTACATTTTTGTGTCGAGTATTGATATTATGTACCTCAGTTCGATAAGTTATTTTGTGATAAAGATAGGCAGGAGTTTTATTAATTATGATTTTATAGAAGGTGCAGGCGTTGTGAAGAAGTCGCCTATCTGCCATATTTAACCAACTAGCTCTTTCTAGCGTCTGAGTAATTCTTTCATATTTACGGACGCCTTAAGCAAGAGTTCTGAACCTTTTGAATCCGAGATCTATCTACTGCATCAATACAAGGACCATATACAGAATCGCAGAAATTGAAACGTGACAATACGGAATCTATTGCTGAACAAAGTTTTTAAAACTGCGTAAGATTTTTGAATGACTTTTAAAACGTAATTTGGTATCCAAGGACAGACCAAGGATTTTGACGCAATCAGATAAACCTAATGTTTCGCTTCCAATTTTAATTTCAGTGCCTTGGTTAATAGTTTTAATGAGATCGTTCGAACCAAATACCAGCACAGAAGATTTTGAAGGGTTTATTTGGAAACTATGATTATCAGAGAGTAATTTGATGTGTTCTAATTCACGATTAACACAATTAATGGTATCAATAATATTGCCATCTGGAAACGAAAAAAGGATCTGAGTATCATCTGCGTAAGAATACAACTTAGAAAAAGGAGTAATTGTATTAAAGCAGCACGCATATATTATATACAAAAGGGGACCGCAAATACTACCCTGTGGAACACCACGCTTTATAGAAATAAATTCCGAGACTTGATTTCTGATTCTAACTTTCTGTTTCCGATCTCGAAGGTAATTACGTAAGAAGTTACTAACCCCATTATTCATGCCGACATGATAAAGAACCGACATCAGAATATCATGGTCTAATGTATCGAAAGGTTTAGAGTAATCAAGTGACACCATTAAGCACCAAAATTTCTTGTCCAGAGAATTGATGACATCGTCGGTGATACCTAAAAGCGCAGAGGAGCAATTGTGTCCTGGCCTAAAGCCAGACTGATGGGCTGGTAAAATATTGTAGTGACCCAAAAACAATCTTAACTGATCATTTACAATTCGCTCCAAGACTTTGGACAAAACAGGTAGAATACTAATGGGGCGTAAATGCTTGTATTCAGTGGGTTTATTTATTTTGGTCATCGGAATAACTATCGCTTTCTTCCAGCATGAAGGAAACACATTATGTTCTAGGCAGAAGTTAATAATGTGAGTCACATAAGGCACGATGAAAGGACAGCAGAGAGCAATAAGTTTAATACTAAGTCCATTTGAACCTACCCCATTACTAGATATATTACATATTATTTTTTCTACAACTGACGGAGAAATAAGATGAAAATTGAATTTACAGACAAAATTTGGATGACGGGTACTGAGGTAAGAAATGACATTGTCTTTGGACAAGTTAGGAGATGAGCCGGAGCTAGTAAAATATTTATTCAATTCATTAGGATTATCAAAACATTCGGGTACGGATTTGGTACTTTTATTCAGAGTCCTCCAAAGATGTTTAGGATTCCGATCATTAAATTGCTGCTTTATGTAAACTTTTTGTTCTTTACGAATGGCAAAAGTTGTAAAGTTTCTAATAGATTTGTAATATTCTTTATGGCTTAGATTGCCTATTCGTTTATATCGCATCAAGGCTTCGTCACGTAATTTGGTCATTTCGAGGAGTGTATCCGTAAGCCACGGAGCATAGTGTTTTCTGGGTATGAGACACCGAATAGGAGCATGCAAATCGAGTAAGAATTGAAGAGCGTTATTGAAAAACAATAACTTTTCATTAATATCATTTATTCTCAGCATTAGATCCCAGTGGATATTATGGAGATCAGTATTAAATATGTTGTAATTAAAGTAATTAAATCATACGAGAGAAAAAGTACTAGGTCACCTAAAAGAAGATGCATAAAAAAAGATCCAAATTAAAAGGAGTAGCAAAATCTATAAACGAACTGGTTCTTGAAAAAAAGGATACTTGCCTTAAACTAAAGTGTTTCTAGAAGAAATGGACTGTATGGTTTAACACTTTGTAACTATGACAAATGTAGCGAAGTGTAAAGAATTAAACGAAGTTTTAAAGTGGTGCAAATGAACTGTTGAAGACATAGCTGTGAACTTACAAATGATGAAATTTGAAGGAAAACAGATTTGACTGTAGGACGTTATGGATAATGTCGACGCTAACCAATAGTATTGTTATAGGTATTAAAGACACTTACTAGAAGAAAGATGGCCAACCAAAGTAAGACGCTGTATTCAAGGGCTCACATAGTCACAGACGAATCAAAACAGATACACGCCAGAAGATCGAAAAAGAGGAAAGATTGAAAAGGAATTTCGCTTAGTCTATCTGAAAAGGGCGCTTTTCATTGGAAATGCAGTCCAAGGAGTAAAGTGCCACAATAAGAAAAAATCGAAAATTTAGTAGAAATGACTGACTTAGCAGAAAAAGAAAATTTGGGAAGAAAAATTAACTGACGCCCTCTCAGTCGCATTTTTATTTATTTTATCTTACTTTATTCCTTATCTTTTTTTTATTTTTTAGGCAATTCATAAAGAATTTAGAATTAAAACGTATCAGAATGTTTAAACAAACAAGATGCAATAAAAAGCCTTTCCAACAATTGGTGGAGAACTAAAGAATAAAAACAATGGTGCATAAGATGTATTAAAAAAAACTTCAAAAATACAATTTAGGCATATATGTAGTTAAAAAAAATGTTCTAAATTATTTTCCCGATAGCAAGTTAAAAACAGTGATCCAAGAGTAGTACAATAAGAAGATCCCGGAAAGAAAAGTACATTAAAATTGTTAAAAATTACGAGGGAGATAGAGCTAAGCGAATTCATCTTGGCAAAATTGATAATAACCTCTTGCTTAAAGACAGGCGAATATTTATTTTTGTGTGCATCAATGTATCATGTGTTCAAAAACTCCCACATTTGGAGCCAGTTATGACTACAGCTTCAACATAAGCGGGAGCTTTTAAACACATGATATTAATAACTTGTGAATCTTGAGAAAACGTCACAAGAATAACTGAGCAAATTAGTTAATGTTAAAGGGATATTTTAACGGGAATAAAGAAGACAAACATCACATTGAATATTTACTTTATTTGACATCAACTAACAGCAGGAATTGTACAAGCCTTTAAATATATAAAGATGCCAGTTGATTTAATCAACAAATCTGTTCGAAAAGACTGACATTGTCAATACATTTACAAAGGTGCGCAAATCACATTATTAGTGAAAAGTTTTCGCCTTCTCTAAAGTACGCAGTAACTTGTTTTTATTGTTTTTTTTTTTAGTTTAGTTTTTCACATGAACGCCGGCGAATCAGGATAGAAGAGAACGAAAGTGACTTAAAATAAATATGTCTACTCTTTATACATAAACAAAATATTCTTAACGTAGGTAGTAGTAGTAGTACTCATTAAAGCATGCGAGTACTGACGGTACATTTCTTCAGAAAATTTACAAAAGAACGGAACGATAAATATGTTAGGCAAATATATTGATTATATACAAGGTCTATTACAAAAGTACAAGAAACGTTCAACTTGTTTGTAATATTGTTTAGAAAGAATAAATTCTTTTATTAGTTGAGTGATAAAAATTGAAATTTCAAACTAACGAAAGGAAATATCATTCATAGGTCTATAAGTTGGGCCTACATTTTTTCAATCAACCAATTTTACTTACAATGATTTTCAATCTAACAAACAAAGAGAAACGTAATACAATTAGCGCAATTGACAATGTTGACAAAATGAAACCAAAGAAAATATGTTAAGCGTAAGTCTAATATTCAATTCAAGCACCTAGATATCCGAATAGTCAAAATAACGTTTACACGTTACGTTAAAATCGTATCTAACGTAATGTCCGACTTTTGTAATAACCTAAGTTATTACGTTTTAGCGTCCGAACGGTTTACATGCAAGACGTTACGACAAAAATATCGTACGTGAAAAGCTACTTTGTTTAGCAACCTTATGGATTTAGCCAATCAGAAATCAAGATTTAACGTTTAACGTACGTGAATTTTAACGGAACATCTTGCTAAAACTCTCTAGATTGTAGTCAATTGTCGGTTTGGTTCGATTTAAACCAGGTGCAAAGTAAAAGGAGCGCTAAAAAATTGATAATGCATCAGTGTTGGAATAAGTTTAATGTAAAGTGATAGTAGCGAGCTAAAACCTCCAGAAAATAGTTCAATTACGCACTGTATTCACGCGGACGGATACGTTTGCGAATTATGTAAAATGGGGTGCTTGTATTAGTAGGGTTTAATATATTTGAATAACACAAACTACGTTATTCATTAGAAAGTGTTCAAATTGTGATCTAAGAAAAAAAATATTGGAAATTGATTTAATTAACTGCGAACAAACATGTATTCGGCAAGGACATAATTTTTGAAAACTTATACATGTAATTTATCTTTTTAAAACCTATAATTTAATCTCATTAAATTAGATAACTTGAAAGATGAGTATTAAAATAATATTTACTGTTTAAAAAAGTATCATTTTCATTTAGTTTCAAAAATGTACCGAGGGAATTAAATTAAGCATTTATAAAATAACATGATTTTGTTTTTTACATTAAAAGGCATACATTCGTTCCCAGATCATTTCAATTAGTATAAATAATTGCAATAACTAAATTGTAACACTGCACTAAGCACTAAAACAACCCCCAAATCCATATTAATTCACTAAATACGAATATGTATTTAAACTACTGATATATCAATTACTAGTGCTGAAGCCCACATCTTAAGCTGTCGAAATACGTAATCGCATTTAGTAAGTAAGTAATGAGGATGAGGATATTTTCTGGTGTAATAGGCAAATACTACTACCTACTACTACTTCCGAAGGTCCAAATAAATTTTTGATAAATGTAGGTCATGAAAGTGTGTCTCTTGTGATCTACAACACCAAGCAGCTTTTGAAGTTAGTAACACAAAGTGTAAATTTTCCTTAACTACTAAGAACTAGACAATTTTTTTACTGCAAATAATAAGCAAGTTGTCAATTCAAAAATTATCGAGTAAATAATTGCTGTAGTAATCTGAGACAAACGTTCTGTTTTCCATGGCCTACTTTTATAAACAATTTATTTGGACATACGTTACTATTACTCAAAATTAATTTTCAAATATTTTGTGAAGTAGAAAAAATTTAAAAGTGTGCACTTTTTAATGTATACTCCCTTCCAAATGTATTAAAGCACTAAAAAGCTGTGGTCTTAGAACCAATACAGTTCATTTTCGCCCTGTTTTATTGCCAATCGGACGAATACATTTGAAAAAGAGTGTACATCAAAAAATTCTTCTGGTCCCATGGGTGTTGTGTCCATCGGTGCACACATGCGCACGAAATTCGTTCCATCCGTCCTAATTTTTAATTTCTAAATTTACAGGTAATTGTTACTCAAAATTGACTTTTGTTTAAACCATAAAAATATTTAGTGTTCATTACAAATATTTATGCTTGGTGGATTTTGAGAGTGTACATTTATATACACGCTTTTAACGTTCAGTGTTCAAATTTGTTTTTTTTTTAGAGTGAGAATGTGCATTTTTAAGTAAACTCTTACAAATTCCCAGTTTATTACAGTAAGTGTTATTTACTTCAGTTTTGCGTCATAAAACATCCATTAAAAATGATCTGGAAGAAAATGTTGTGTCCGTTTTTTCAATGTTTCCTTCCAATCCATTTCACACGAATGTACTGAAAATTGATTTATTCAATTTTAATTAATTCTTGCTACGTAGCAAGTAAGTTTTAAATTTATATATTTCTACAATAAACTCCGATTAACGTTGTAGTACAGCAAAAAATTTTCTGTAATAAAATTTAACTGGTTATGTAGAGTTTAGTTATTAGTAAAGCAAACTTGAAATCAGTGAAATTCAAACACATTGGATGTACTAAACAACCCCTTCGCACATTTTTATACAAGCAGATACGTATTTCGAATGCGATGCTACCTTCTTGACGTTAGGAGATTTATTATGAAAATAATCCCCTAGGCTGATAATTCAGACGTAAGTGACAAAAGTGAAACAAGTGCAGAAAGTGATGTACCAAACATCAAATTGTTTGAAAACAAAGAGGAAAATGTGATTAGTTGATCTGTGCTCCGACTAGCAAGTGATAAAATGTCACTTGCAACCTTTTATTTCGCCCTCAATTGTATTATTGATAATTGCATGCAATCAAACTTGTACCTGTTTATATATAAATATGTAAGTGGAAATGTTTGGCATATAATGGCCCATATTCTTATCTTATGTTTAATTTATTAACGTGTTTATTTCCCATAGTAACGCTCGTCCGTCACTCTGTTACACATTAAATTGACATAAAGTTACATCGTTTCTTGTTTATTTTAATCACTTTAGTTAATCATAAGATGAGAATACGGACCAATGTGTTTTACTTAATGACCCAAGCTGAAATTTGCTTTTCACGGATTTTTTATTTTAGTTTTTATGTTTCTTTTAACCTTCAAGAAGGGTATGATGTTATTTGTTTCAGAATTAGTTATATTTGAACATTTTTAAACTCGTCCAGCCCGTATTCTGAGAGTACTCTACAACAGCCAATCGAAAACACACTATAAATTAATTTGAGCGCGATAATCACAATTGAAAAATAAAAAAGAAATTGAAACTGATAAATATGTTATGACGTTCAAAGAGTTCTAACCAAAACTATAAATTCTATTCAGATTTCAATTAAATTTCTTCCAAATTTATTTAAACTGTTCCTCAAATTTGAAATCCAACTAGCTTTTTCTCATTCAACAGTTTCTTTTCTTAAACGCGGTGGTTTTACTATTACGTTTATACTTTTTCAACAAATTGCCGCCCTCCCTCCTCGAAAGTAAATCGCCATGCTCAAATACTACATACAGAACATCACCCATCCTAAAGTCATATCAATTTATTAAGATTATTCAATGTGAGCTCTTTACTTAAAGTAGACAATTTCATTTTCAGATAAGTACTAGACAACTGAAGTGCAGTTACTCCGTTCTCTAGTTAATAAGTTTATATACTGTTGCATAAACTGTAAAATAACTACTGCTTCTAAACAAATATAAACCAAATTTTATTTATACCATGAATGTAATTTGTAATCCAGTCAATGAAAACCAACCGCTTCAGTAAATGCGGTCTATTCAGTTTTATTTGACTGGAATAAAAATTTCACGAAAATCAATTTGTATATTTCTAGAAATAGATAATGTTCATGTGGTTGGTTTGTTGTAAGGTTCATGTTAATTTGGACGTAAATATTGATTGTCCGTGTGGTTCCCAACTTATGACCTATGAGCGATATAGAAAGACAAACAAACAAGACCTATTCTTACTAAACAATATTCAAAAACCGATGGAGACCTTGAACATTGGTAAACACGGCGTAAATATACAAGTTAAAGTATGTACTCATCTTTACTCAGGGAAATTTTTTTTATTAATTATCGTTCTTAACTTTACCAGCGAGTTTTGGAGTTCCTATGATGAAGTGCGATTAAGGGGCACTTCATGGTTTGACTAGGTATTTACTTTCGAAGATACAATCCACGTGAACGAAAAAAAGAAGCGACGGCCCAAAGTACCACATTAAAAATGACCTAAGAACTAAGATAAAAACTTCGGCGGTGTGATTTCGCGCGGTAGAAAACCATCAAACATGAACCGGCACGCGCGTCGATCGATGTATTTACACAAGTAATTCGACAGACAAACTAAGCCGGAATTAAATTGAAAGAAATAAATTCCATACCGACAACAAGTACGACGTAATGACAACGAAATATTATTACAGTAAGTAGTTGTGCGTATCAAATTTATTTCAAATGACTTATTATACTTTGTACATTTAAATATGTTATACAGCGTTAACACGGCATACAATTATTTACAATATATACAACCCTAAAAGAATAAGTTCCAAACAATATAAAAGGAGTCGGCGTATGAAATATATATAAATATACAGACCGACGACAAATGTACAAACAAAAATCAAAATCAACTAAAATAAAATGAAAACGGAAACAAAATGTCAGCACTGTTCGATTGTAGTATCCGGCTACATGACTTCGTATTTACATTTTCGGCGATTTTTAGCCAACAATAATAATTCGGTAGTTATACAATCATAAGACGGATGATGAGTGGAGAGGAGAGTAGCGTCGCCCTCGCCTTTAAAAACTAATATTTCGACACAGCCTTCTTCACGTCAATTATGTATTTTTTTTCAACCAGACCGACCTTCAATAAACCAACATCATTGCTAACTTTCGCCAACATGCCCAGATTTCAAATTATCTCTTATTTAAAGAGACTTTTCTCGACTTTGCGAGCACAACTGAGCCAGTAATTTGTACATGCGCTGTGACTAAGTTTCCCTCTCTTTCTTCACTTTATAATCCTCACCCAGGATCGTCGCGATTTCACCTTGCATGAACGCCCATGGAACGTTCGAATTCGCCAACGGACATTTTTCACCACTTGGGCAGTACACCTAGAAATAATTTACATCTTTGTAATAATACATCACTTGTATTAACTTGTATTAATCAAACCTAATATCAATTCTAACAATGAGAGTTTTTTCGCATAGAACATATGAATCAGTAGTAAAAGTGAGTTTTTTTTTTAAATCAAACCTAGGCTGTAGTAAATATGTGGGCTTCGTTACTATGGATACCATTCATTTTTGTTAGTTTAGCAATTAAGTTCTTTTTTTGAGAGATAAAAATAATAGTCAGTTATCTGGAAGTTTGAGAACGAATCCCAAACAAACTGTTAATGGCCTTAACTTGAACTTACTCGATACCAGTTGTAGGTTTGTATCCTTTCATTCGTTGAATATATGTCAAACTGCAATATCAAATATGTGAAAGAAAAAGAATGACAATTAATGTTAATCATATCCATAGTTACCACGTATTTTGAAACCTATTTTCGATTTAAAAAAAACTCCATAGTACTTATTAATAAAAAATTCTAATGTATACAGAATTATTATTTATGTTCTACTGTTTGAAATTTCTTCCATGAAATAAATTAAAAAAAAAAAAAAACAGAAACAGAAACAGGTCCAAAGATGAGAGTGAAAAAAAAGGCGATTGAAAAAGAGAGAGAGAAGATCTTATAAATTGGATAACGTTGAAGTGGAAACCATGAAGTATGCAAGGGGTTTAAAAAACGTGCCAAAATAAGCTAAATAAAGAGATTTATAAAATGAAACAAATATAGTATACTTAGTCAAAATACATACACAGCGTTATGGACAATACAAAGAAATAGATGGACGACAACATTCTAGAGCAATATAATAGGTAAAATGTACAAGAACGAAAAGTTCATTGGATAAAAACAAAAAATGAATTAATCTGACAGAATCAAAACTGCTTAAAAAATTTGGATATATCATGAAAATGAGAAAACAGAAATTTTTCTACTGAAACAAGTATTGCTAAAAGACTGAAAAATGAAGGAAAATCTACCAATATTGGCGAAGTAGGCGTAAGAAAAACAAAGAAGTAGAAAGAACACGTAACCGAAAAACAAGGAGAATAGGGAAAATCCATGTGTTAAATATGGTAAGTACGAAAGAAGAAAGAAGGATGATATTTTATTATAAAAACCTAAAGCATTTAAATCCTTTTGATATGTTTGAATCCAACGAGCCAGTTTTAACCACAGTTTCTCTTTGCAAACCAATTTTAAAAAGTTTTGTATTCCATTTAAAGAGGAACTTGTTATTGTGAAAAGCCATTTAATAGATTTGATTTCTTCATGCCAAATAAAATTCAAAATTAAAATCAAGTATGTAGACATTTTTAAAAATAATTTCAAAATGTCCCATCTTACCTCTGATCCGGCTCCTTGTCTTTTAATACTATCCCGACTGCACGGGAAACAGAACTTATGATGCGGAACAGATGGGCACTGTACGAAATGCGTGTCTTCTAATCTTTCCTGACATAACGTGCACTTTAACGTAGCCGTTGCTGGAGCGGCCGTAGCGGCGACACCTTCGTTACCACCAGAAACGTTCTCCGTTCCGGGAGCTCCTAAACCACCAGCTTCTGTCGAAGTCACCGTCGTTGAAGAAACGTGGCGGGATCCGGAAGATCGCCGGCCGCTCGACGAGCCGGCTGTAAAAGATTCGGGAATTTTAGGGTTGTAATAGAGAACCTTCAGGATTTGTTTTTTTTTACCGGTTGAGTTTGGGGAGTGCTGGGAACCTCTCGACGCAGACCTCGGCGCAACGCTGGTAGGGGGGCTTCCGCCGGTTGATCGGGGACTACCCGGAGGAAGGGTATCTGCTACGGACATAAGGGCTGCCATTGGATTTTGACTTGAACCTGCACTACCTTGTGTTTGTTGTGTACTACCTGAGGTGTTGGTTTCCGGGGGTGATCCTGTTCGGTTTAGGGGGGAGCTAACGTTGGTACCATTCCCACTGGCCACCGACACCGGTGTTGTATATCCTGGAAGAATATTCAAAGTCATGAAAAGATTCACAACAAATATGTGATAAAAGAAAATACAACTTTATCCAATAAAAATAATAATATCTACCTCACACAATTTAACTTTCAATTTCAAACCGTCTCATTTAATGCAATCTGCGTTTATGTACACAATCAATATTTATTTGGTCGTCTTAATAATAAACAAAAATTTTTACCAATAAATTATTACCATTATTTATAGTGACAAAAGGTTCCTATGGGTAGTGAAAACTATTTTTAATACTTTTTATTCCTAGGAGGCCATTGAATTTTATATTCTCTTTGCGCTGTCAAGTCTTGAAAAAACTAGTATTCAGCTTGAACTTTAAGTTTCGTTAGTCATAAATTAAAATTTAATGACATCTTTTGTGTAGAATTCAACACAACATTTTTTTTTTGTCTTGATGACAGAACAATTCCGATCCACTTACGTAACCGGTGCGTTATGAATTATATTAAGCCTCGTTAAAAGAAGTATCATTGCTCTATCACATGCACGAAGGACGAAGGCAGTTATGAAACATCATATGACATATGACAAAATTTATTACGGCGATAGAGGGGGGTCAAGGTCAAGCGAGCTTATTTCATCTCTGTGTTCCGGTTCTGCAGCGAATTACGTGCTCTGGTTTCGAGGGATTAATAATGTGAATGATGAAATAATTGTTTCAAAAAGAGAGACGTCCAGCGTCTTTTTGCAAAAAAAATCCAATATTGTCTACACTCTCTTTTGTTTTCAATTGCAAATGTCATAGGGAATATCTTACTTAATAGTATATCTAAAAATACTAACGATTCTAGAAAATCTTTTCTTTGAATTCTAATCCACTCGGCCTCAATGATCGAAGATATTATTAAAGTAGGAATAATTAATTACATCATCAAGTCTCGAAGTTCAAAGACAATTTGGCATTCGCTAATTTGTGCAATTTGAGTTCAGGGAATGAAACATCTCCTAATTAGAGCAAATTGCTAATTAGAAAAAGAATTGAGGGTAGATATGTAACTTTTCAAAACAAAATGTGTTCTTCTTCATACCTCCAGAGTATTTCAACGTCCAGCCGTCATTAAAAGTTTTTATAGCGATTTGTTTGAAACTTTTTTTTGTAAAACATAATAACGGCTCTGCCATCGATTTTCCGTACTTTTTATTCACCCTGTATATTAATGAAATAATTTACTCGACGTTCTCAATCAGAATTTGTTACTTTGTTAGAAATATGATATAGCATCGAGGTTGTTTCACGAAAGTTAGGAGATAGTTATATGAAAGTTTTTTGACTTATCAATCCATTGATCAGCTTATATTAGAAAACTGAACTCTAGACATTTTTGAAAAATCATCAGTTAATTAGAAAGAATTGTGAAAAGTGGCATAGTTCGATCGAAACCCTTAGAAATTAATCTGTAAAGTTACCTGGTATGAATGAATTTGGGTAACATCTACTAAGGACAGGAACAGCCAAGAAATTAAAAATCAAACGACTGACACGGAAGGAATTAAAGATTTTGTTTTAGAACACCAAGGAAATTGTAGGCCGAATATCTGCAAATGTGACATATAACAATAAATTAAATACAATTTACTTCGGAAAAACAGTTTTTTTGCGGTAAATATCTAAACCAAGACTTCCGCCAACAAGCAGTCGATATCGATTCTGTTGGCGGAACTCTTGGTTTAGATAATTACCGCAAAAAAAAAACTGAAAGTTGAAGGGCTGCTTGGAGGTCGATGAACTATTAATGATCAACTAGAGCGTCGAATAGATAAGTTCTAAGTTGTATTATTCTAATCATTTTTTTATACATTGCAAAAGACATGGTCCTCTCTAAAAATTCTGTTTGCTTCCGTTTGGGCATAACAAAATCTAACTTGAATACAGTTCATATACTAAACCCCATCGTTTTAAAGTTGCAGTCATAATTAAGTGGGAAGATGGGGAAGGAGGTCTCTATAATTTTTTTTTTCGATCCTTGAAGAAGGTTGGGAACGACTGATCTAAATAGACAACAGTTCTATCTGAGTATGATAAAGGATCAATTTATAGATACGAGTCTCAATATCTGATTCCCTTGCATTGACAATTATTTACGATCAATATTAGTTTGATAAAAGAGTTTGACCTTCAGAGCACGAGCTGAATTATACTTCTTTTTTACTTATTTAAGTACAAACTGGTTTTGGCACGTTACGTAACTCCGTCTTGAAACTGAATAGCGCTAACATCAATGCAAACAAGAATGACTGGCTTACCAAAGGAAGCAAACGATTCAATTTACGCGCCGCTATGAATGGGGCATTACGTAATCCCGTCGACCATAATACAAACAGCAGTTCTTTTCGGGCAGATTTAGCAAGGCCACGTGGTAGATATGCAAATATTTAAACCTCAGGGAAAATTTGAACAGCTGTTGCTGATCCGATCCACTGGCCGAAACAGATCAACAAATTCTAGGTCTACTCAGACTAAACAAGCGATAAATCTATTTATTCTATGGCACAATCGTCACTTATCAAGGAAGTTACAGTAAGAAGGGCAAACAACCGTTTCCGATAAAACAAATGTGTTAGTTCAGTAAGTCTTTGGCTCTACAAACCGTCACACTCAAGTAAGGAAAGATTAAAACCAATTCAAATATCATCATAAATAAAACACGTCTAAAGAACGAGTATGCTTATTTCCAATTCAATTTTGTCTAATGCACTTTGCGAAGCCACATGCTCAAGTTCGTCGAATTGATCGTTTCAATTAGTTGAAATATACGTATTTATGCGACCGCAAGGCACGTGATACAGGAGTGACTTTCTTGAATAAATAAGCGCAACCGCATAGAAGCAGTTCGTTTGCTGATAAAGCGCGAAGCGGTAAACAAATATGTTTTTTTGCGTTCTTTTCTGGGCGTGAATTGATAGTATATCGAGAGGATAACACTTGTCCAGTTAAAACTGGACCTAATAACAAGACAGGTGAAATTCCCATGATTGGTTACACAATGAATTTATTTACAATGACGCAAATCGTGTATCTTCAAGGAAGGAAGTGATTTGGTATAACTTGCAGAACACTTTCAGCAAATAACTTGATTTTGCAGAATTTGGCTTGATTTAATTTTATTATAATATAAGAGATACTGAGGCAGTTCTTAATAAAATAAAGAAGTTTGTGAAGATGTTGAGTTTTTACTCCTTTACTATCCTTTAATCTTTTCAAACGAAGCATTAAATGAGCGTAGTAAGTGAAATGTAGCAAACACAGAAATATCCATCGGTCATGGATTACTTATCTTTGAAAAATGTCCGAGTATACAGATGACATCAGTTATATGCCATGGAAATTAAAGATGAACGAGAAGTGGCGCTTGATCATAAACAGAAATAATAGAGTACCTGTTTACAGGCGATAATAACAATTATAAAGCTGTGCAATAAAACCGTTGCTAGTCTTGCTAGCAATTTTTCATTAATCAGAAGAAACAATAACGTTATATTAAATAACAAGAACAAAGAACAATTCGCCAGCTACATTCACCGATGAGAAAAAAATAAAACTCTGTCAAAAGTTGAAACATTTATAGAATTATACCTTTGCCAGTTGTACATATATCATACTACTGTATTTTATGTAAAGATCTTCTAACGGAAGACAAAAGGAATACTATCGCCTTCAACAATAAAAAAAATAATAAGGTTCTATCATGAATCTATTTAATCTCTAAGATATTTAATTAAATATATAAAGCATTCATAATTTGCATGTGTCGATAATAGAAATAAACATGCGTTATCACACACCATATCTACCTAATGAATAGATAAGTGAATAAAATTATAACTGTGCCGTTTGCAAAAATTATCCATCAAGGCTGTTTAATTGTTTATAATTATACGAAATCAATTTAGAAAATTCTTCCTAACATAAATAAAATGTCGAAGGACTTTATACAAGAGAAGAAGTCTTGCAGCTTGCAATGATGATCGCTCTATTTGTTTAAAACAAAAAAAAAATAATTAATTTAAAACTGAATCCTTGTGCAGACGAATACACCTTTGAAAAACTTGATTACGCATGAAATTTTAATTGTTCCACGAAAAGAGAAAACAAGAAGTGTTGTGAATTTCGGCATGCGGGAATAAGATAAACAAAACAGGAGCAGCTGTTTGCTTTCCTCTAATACCGCACATAAGTCCTTTGGTGCGTAAGGAATGTGGGCACACCGCCAAATGGTGATAGCATCTTATGTTGAAATCATTGACACAGGTACACAACCTCGTTTCCGATAATAAAGCGGGCATGCGGAACTGTTTTTTTACAACTACATCAAAAATAACTGATAATGAAAATCAGTTAAAAGCTACCGGACGTTGATGTGAAGTCATTATTTTGTGAAAATTAGATTAAGTCGTGTTATCTCAAAGTCTATAAAAAATATGTAATTACTAATATACAGTAGTATCAAAATCTGTCCAAAATCTTGTATAGTCTCTAGTAATATTTAAGTTGCAAATGTTCCTCGTCGATCTTCGACTATATAAATTTTGTCCATTTTCTTAATTCTTTAGAAATTGACTTATCTCCTAATAGCTTGCCATTTATTATAGAAAATGAAACTAGAAGTTATACCAATTTTTACGACAGCGTAAAATAGAAAAACAAATTAGGTTAACAAGAATGGTACAGAAATGGAATGTGTTATAATTTGTAACAATTTTTAATAAAGAGCATGCGGATATCGACGTAATGGATTCGTTTACTAAAACAGCCTTAATGAAATTAAGTAATTACTCAGATTGTAAGCCACACATTTTCATAAACTGTCTGTATGATTTTCAATCCTCAACACGAATTCTCTTTCAGCTAAATACCACGAAATACCACGCCCTTCGTATTTTCGTCAACAGACGACAGTTTTTCTTTCACGTTTTGGGGAATTCATTATTGAAACTATTGTAGAATTGTAGTTCATAAAGATAATAGAAACATTTTCTTAGATAAAAAAAAGAGGATTTACGCAAAAAAGAATTTTGCAAGACAGGAGGGCGACTCTACTTGGGTATTTTAAACACTATTTTCAACTAATAAAAATTAGTGTGATGTAAAAAAATAGCTTTTAGAGACCCCAAAAAACAGGGCAGAATTGTAAAGTTTTTTAAAATATGCACAAATATCCAACCCTATGAAAATCTAAGGATTATTTATGTTAAACAAACTTATAAGCAATATAGTCAAGTAAGTATTAAAAAGAACTTGATTGATGAAGAAATTACTGGAAAACTACATTACATGACAACTTGAAACTGCATACTCAAATTTTCTGTAAAAATGTTTGGAAAAAGTAAATAAAAGACATGTTGTCCTAACAAAAAATAATTAAAAACTTAATTAGTGAGTCAGATTCATTCAACATTCATTCAATTTTTTTCAAACGTGACCTGAACTTTAACGACTTTGTTTATTTACATCGCAATTATTGCCTTCCTTAGTTGGACAGAAAATGACACAGAATGATTTGCAATAAAACTAATTATGCCGCGGTGCATACCACACAACGAATTGAAAAATGAAAGGTGATTAAATAATTCAATTGCCATTAACCGCCTGCGAGAAAGTTGCAAAGCTAACGACAATCGTAATTGCCGTTTCGCAACTGCAAGGACTTTCAACAAGGAATGCGTCGGCGACCCGTTATCGACATATCAGCAAAAAATACGCAGGAGCACGCAAAGTGTCTGAGGAACACGTGATAAGAAGCAGTCACATGCGCGCATATTTATTAAGACCTTTACATTACGCGTAAATATGTTCACAATGAAATATGCAGGAAAATAATAACTGATTATATTTTTCAAATTCTAAAGCAAGAAAGGTTTGATGGACTTCAAATATAGTATTTAAATTGATCTTTATGGCAGGGCAATAGTAATTATTGGGATGCGCTAGGATAGGCAGATTCGACTCTAAAATATTTTAAAAATTATATTCAAACAAATTTCAGTTGATATAGTCTCTGGATTTCTAGGGAATAGGTAGTAACTACGGTGCTGGTAAAACTTATTCATCAGGGAAATACTCCAAACTATTCTGGAGTTTCCACATCCAAGTAAGTTCTTACAGGCTGGTTTCAAAGAAAACGTTTGACATGTTGAAAGTGGTTTATAATATTCATTAGCATTTTGGATAGAGGATAGAACAAGTGTATAGAAGTCACTGTGGTCCTACGTCAAACCAACGGTAATACTTGCTTTATTATTTTACGAAGCAACTAGGAAGATGTCTATAAGGACGTCTATGTGTACATAGCCGGCTTTAGAATTTATTTGAAAATCAAATGAGGCGGTGACACATCGCTGAACTAGATCACGCGCGTGTTGGCAACAGAGTTCGCGTTCACGTGACCTCGATATGCATTGTGTGACGTAGCGGTCGGAGGAGTGCGATAATATTAGAGTCGGTCCTGATCGTTTCGTAGTCGGTGTACGTCGGCCGCGCAAGAATGTGACCACGACAAGTTTTTCTCGCGTTACGTATTTTTAACAGCAGCGGCAGCAGCAACGGAAATGGCGTCATGCGCTGTTGCCGCGTCTGCTCGTCCTCTTTCGCCGATCATCAGCGCGCGACGCGTTTTTATCAACGGACCAGGAAAACATGGCCACTCGACAGGGTGGTATTAAGGTGATTCCACACGTAGAAAGCCAAGAAACCAGCAATTTTCATAATATTTCCTAAATACAATATTTTCGTTTCACTTACAATTTCTCTTTTAAGGTTAATAGCAACCTGAAACAAAACGTAATTTATAATAGTCTTTTCAAGAACATAATCACATTCTAAAAGAATTCATTTTCTATGACGTATTAGAATTCTTCTAGAATATGAATTTTTTTAATAAAGAAAATTGAATCTTTTAAAGAATATGTTTGATTTCGGGAAAGGAAAATGACCTAAACATATTGAAGGCGTGTGATAATATCATTTTAAGGATATTTTTATCGAGTAAATTAAAGCTCAACTTTCGTTGATATGGTTATATTTTGTTTACCTAAGTGACGCTAATTAAAAGTACTAAAGCATTTCTTGATTAACAGTTTACTCAAGAATATACAAAATTTAAATGTTGCCCCTTATCCTGGACTTTTATTTCAGATCCTCTGTTGGTTCAGTATTTATAAGTGAAAGAAATTAAGAATATCAAACAAACACCCATAATATGTCATTAAAGAATTTTTTTCAGAAACAAGGATTTTCAACTTAAATTTTTTGCCTCTCTATTAAAAAAAAACAATCAATCAATCAAGATACAATAAATAATAGCCTCCTCGAGACATTATTTTCAGAAATGTCCTTCACCTTATCATTATTGTATTATTTTGGCTCATTTATTTTAAACGAAAACTAAGAGAATCTTCAAAAAATAATGAAAGAAAACAATGAAGCTAATGATTTCATGAATATGGGATACAACAAAAAGTGCCAGAAGATGGTTAAAAATAATAAATTTCCCAAATAAAAATTACAAATTTTCTGTTGTAGTGAGAAAAGCGCCTAGCCACATTCGCTTGTCCTGAAGCAAAACAGAAGCAACTAACATCTGCTACACAAGCACGTTTCGTCGGTTCTCGCTAACCGACCGCAGAGAAAATAAACAAAACGCCTGCAACGATTACTAATTTATAACAAGGTTACATCATTGTAATGGTTTTAAAATCCAACAATTTTTAACGTCTTAGTCATTTCGCTAAGGTAAAAACGTCAGTTACGTAACCAAATCACTCTGTTAATCGTGTCGTTATAATTTCAACAATGTATATACATACAGAGCTGTTATTTTCAAATTAATTAACATAACGATAACCAAATGAGAAGAGGAAAATTTCCAGGCGTGACGAAATCGAGTTCTCAGTCGTCTGACTATTTTTATAAACAAATAATATTCTATATGAACGCAAAGTGTAATTCAATTTGCAGGTCA
This sequence comes from Serrognathus titanus, assembly GCA_039766575.1. NCBI lineage: Eukaryota > Metazoa > Arthropoda > Insecta > Coleoptera > Lucanidae > Serrognathus > Serrognathus titanus. Next base: position 29,238,835 of record CM077912.1, on the reverse strand, counting down.
CGAATAGAGGCGGTGGTATTATACATGAAGTAATGATGAGGGTTTCGTTTTGCTTGGATATGATAAGATAACATTTTGCTGACCTTTTAATTAGTTAAATTTGACGATTACGCATGACGAAGTAATAAAAATTATTTTAATAACATTTGAACAGTAGAAATTTCTAAAAAGAAAAGAGAACGATATAATAATTTAATCAGCAGTTGGTACTAACTTCATAATTCATGTTTGGGGGCCTACTTCCAAAGTGTACAAAATCTGCGGTATCATTTTTAATTTTTCAGGAAACATAAAATATGTATCATTTAAATAACTAATATTTTTTTCTTATTTTTTTTAATTCTAACATATTTGTGTTGTTGTTAAGAGATAGTGTGTTAGTTCGTTCACTTAAAAAACTTAACGATTAAGAAGGTATTACCAAAAAGGTATGGAGCTGCACGTTAAAGCAACAAATGGAGATTGCCCACTTTGGAACTAGACCCCTCGTTTCTCAAGTATATAGTGACTTGACAGTAACAACCATTACTTGCATTTATGGAATCATAACAGATTTTTTTCAGAAGGAACATAATTGTTTACTAATACGGAATATATGTATGTATTTGGAGACGTTGTTGCTAAATTGTTCGTGAGTGTATTTTATTTCATTTTTGTTGTCTGTATAAAAATATGCAAAAATAGTTTTTACGACTTACAAGTTCCTTTCAAGCTTCAATTGTATGGATACATACATTATTGATGAACATTATCAAGGTGATAATACATGTACCGATGCGAAATAACTAACTTAGTCAACAACCTTCAATACAACTGACAGCTTATCAGTACAATCTGCACATGGCCAGTAGTATCGTCAACATCCGATACAGGCAGAACTTAACATTTTTGCTTGCCCCACCCCCCGCAAATTATTGCATTTAATTTTTACCATATTTTATTGATAATTAAGAAAAAAGGATAAACATTATACAGAAAAAGAGGAATGGGACCCCCTATAACTCCACCACCCCTACAAGAGGATGGAATGAATTTGTGGTACACCTATTAAAATATGTGAAAGGAATTGCATCGATGATGAATTATTTATATTTAAATTTGTAAATTTTCGTTCTGTATCTGTTCTGAAATGCACCAATCCCACGCGTACTCTAAACAAAACTGATAAGAAGAAATATAAACACCCCCCATTACGTATGTATCGATTTTCCACTAGTCCACAAGCAAGACGCGTGACGTCTGTTAACTACAGTATGTCTCAAATAATCAGTACTGACTCCAAATCACCTGACGACGGAGAAAGAAATTCGCGTATGTGTCGTAACGTAAATGGAGATGCGCAAACGTATCGTACGTTGAAATCAAATGCAAGGATACAAGAGACCTCGGTCAATACACGACGCATCTGCGCACAAATGGCACAACGTTGCGTGTTTACTACACCTTTACGTTCGCCGTAAACATTAAAATGCACTCGAAATCGAGTCGAAAACAATGGGCTATTGTTTTTTTTTCCAATCACAAGGTGAATAATAAGGTAATAATTAATTTAATCTACAATAAGAAACGTCTGCAAGAGCAAATATAAATTCCCAACAACAAACAAAACAGTTTCATTTAGTGGTTTCCACGTGCATGAAAAATTTTGAATTTTCCCATTGAGAAAAAGGAAATTTAAATTGAAACAAGAGTAAAGCACGAAAGGTTATTGATAACCAGACTATTATACGTTCTAATTTGGAATCAAATACATTTCCAAAGCAGTAGTAGACGTAATAGTAGTACATATAATAAGTAAAGTGTAGTCTACACTACAGAATGAGTTCTTTGTTAATCAGATGGATCAAGATCAAAGACAAGAGAATATAAAATATAATAAAAATTACGGTGGGATGGACATCTAAACAGAATGAAGCAAATATGATGTTGAAGAAGATTTAAAAATAGACACGAGCATAAAGAAGCAAGAAGATATCTAAGCATGCAAGAAAAAAAGACGACTTCTTTTTGCAAGTTGACCAAAGTAAAGTATTTAAATTAGTCAGGGAAATCAAGCAAAAAAAAGTAGGAGGAACATTTATTAGAAACCAAGTGTTTCCTTTCCTAACCTGGATTTGAAAAGTCGTACTTGTAAGTGTGGAGGATGTTAGAAGGTACTTGTGTAACATACACTGATTTACGTCAACATCACCTCGATAATTACCCAGGAATTCTTTTCGAAACCCGTGCCGTAAACAGAACGACGTGATAATTGTTCGAGGAAACAACGTGCGTAAATCCGTGAGACGTGGACTTTGACTTGAGACTCCAACTTTCTACTTGTTTAAATATTGTACTAAGCACACATGATCGGATCGAGATGATTCTTTTCTTTGGTTCTGAGATCTTAAGAAATTTTAATCGAATAAATCTTACATAATCAAGAACGATTTAAAAATAAGAAATAAGAAAAGAAAGTCATGCTGTGTCTCATTCAATTTTAAAGTTGCTTTTAGTAATGAAGTGTTACGAAGAATTAAATTTGTTCGTAAATAGCCTACTAAATGTCTCTTTCGTTATTGAGATCCAAAGATCACAAAATCAACAAAACTAGACTGGAACTTTGAGCTGCACGAGTTCAAAGTCTTTAACTTGTGTCCAAATATGGAAGTGTTATTATTTATTCAATTTCCTAGCTTATATCTACATTTCTTCATATTTTCAAAGATTGTTTTTCTGGTTTCTCATATCTATTAATTTTCAAAAGTCAATAGTTTTCCTATGCGTTACATGTTTACTGAATTTCTTATGTAAGAATTAGGCTTTCTCTCATTTTCTTTAGCAATAAAATCTATAAACATTTTGATATCGAGTTTATTTGAAAGCAGGAATATTGTTTCTGTTGTTTTTTCTAATTTTATTTTAAAATTTTCTAAACTATTCTGTTTACATTTTTTTGTATATTTATACTAAATAAGAAATGAATATGTTTTTTTTTAATGTTGTATCTAATTTTTCAAATCGATAGTTTTTATTTTTACTATATACTTTGTTTATCATTATTATCTTCTTCCTCTTTCAGTTCTTTTTTTCCATTCTTTTTTATTTATTTAATTTTTGTATTGAATTTTGTTGTCATTCTATTGACGTATGTTTAATACGGCTGATTTTTTTAGATATTAATTTGATTAAACGAAAATTAATTTTTATAAAGAGATATTTTTTAAACGAGTAACAGCTTTGTAGATATGCCAAGTCTTATTTAAAACTTTTAAGTCTTTATAAAATTATATCTACAAAATACAATGACTACTAATGTATTTTTCAAGTGGTGTTTATTAATAATACTTTTTTTAATGTCAAATACTGATACTTAGTGATAACTAGAGAACCATTTCCATAGAATCAAAATTATTTTATCAGAATCTTTATTTTATATTTACTTATCCACTCATTCAACATCTTCTAGATGACCTATTCAAATAATAATATGAATAATTCCTTTATTAAGTTTTAACGTTTTAAGTATCTTTTTGGTCTGAAAGATTGAAAATACATAATTCAGATAGACGAGCACGTACATTCCATTTTGATTTCCTTTAATAGTTTAAGTACGCAGTAAAACGTGTAGGATCCACCGATCACGCAAGCAAAAATAATCAACAAAATCCTCCATTAAGGTTAATTTTTTATCTGCGCGATTGAACAGCTGACGAGCGAGACCGCCTGGAAATGTAAATCGACGCAGGTGTGGAGGATGTAATTTCTTCGATAACCCACAAATTCGAACAAAGGCCGGCCGCACAAAAAACGCGCGGGATCTACATAGAAACCGATACCATCAGTCCAAAGAATGCAGAAGGGGTAGGGCAGCAGCAGCGACAAAAAACTTACAAGCAGACGGTACAGGTGCTGGGTACCGTTGCAGTTATAAGACGTTATTATCTATTTCCTCCTTGCTAGACAGCTGGGTTGGGTAGGGTAAGTTAAGCAAGGAACGAACGGACGCATCTGCCCCTTCGCTTGCTTGTACGACGAAAGGGAAACTATCCTGCTTCCGTTCATGTGTTCGTTTCCCTGTCGTTGTTTTTAATGAGACCGAATTGGATATTTGTTGCTTCCGCGTTTGCAAATTGGCAAAATTTGAATTGCAAAAACTGATCAAATTATTTTGATTAGAAAATTTTGTAGCAGGTTCGTACAGCTGGGAGTCGAAAAGAAGTACTTCCTCAAAAAATGAAACTTCCTGACAAGTTGTCCTTTCAAAAAATCAAATGTTTCATGCTAACAGAAATCTAAACGCTGAATTTACTTGGAAAGTAAATTAGGGGTGTACTAGCGTCAAGCTGGCTTCTAGACTTCTACAATGGTCTTTGTTATCATCATTTTCCAAATAGATAAGAGAATCTAAGTCACTATCATTCATCTGACAATGTTGTAGAATTTACTTCTTGTTTATGAGACGTTTGTAAAATTTTCCATATTCACAAACCATAAATTCGCAGACACAATACTCGTTTGATTTATTCAGAATTGCGGACGTCCTTGACGACCACCATTAAACCGGATGCCAGACAACGACGAACCAACGAACGCAAATTCGAATATCAGGATACGATCGAAAAGAAAAATCCTTAGCAAACACAAAGACTGACTCATTCGAAGGTAGCCTTCTGGTGTGACCGGCGCAAAAAATAACAACAGTGACATCGCCACTTTCTTTCATCCAACGGAATCTGCCCACGCGTCAAATTTTTACGGCCTCCGATTTCTGATAACGACCGGCACACAAACAAGGTGATGGTGGACCGTTAAGTGCTGCTTGTGATGCGGTCTGTGTGAGTTCACTTTATAAGCATTCGTGAGGTCACTTCGTAAAAGAGAAAACCAGTACAGTTACGAATTTAAATGGCACGATGTATACATACATACGTATATGTATGTGAGGATGACTGAGGAATGTTGAACACATTTCTCAGTACTCACTAAAGCAGAAAGCAAACACAATTACGTTCACATATTAGGATCTGGTTAACAGGAAATTGACCAAAGTTTTAAGAACTTGTCCTTATTAATAAGCAAGAAAGAAAATTCGATTATCTTTGCCCATTTTTGAAATATGTTAATTGTATCAAACTTAAAGCAAATGTAAAAATGGTTAAAGGCACAGTACTCAGTCAGTAAAGCGTAATGAATATATTAGGGATGGGCAGAACTGCTATATTTCAAAGTTGTGACAAGGCGACAATTGTCAGTCCTCGAAGTGCAACTAGCGACAAACACAGCTATAAGCGTTGCGTAAACTATATGGGCGATGTAACAATATAAATAATCTTTATCCGTCGCAGTTTTGCTACGAATATGAGCAGTTTTGCCCGTCTCTATAATACATGCTGATAATGTGATGGTCTTACTATGGGGCGCAAACCTTTGAAAATTAGATAGGGTTTAAAAGGAAAAAAATCAAATTCGTTCCCTTGACATGGTAATAAAGACTACGTACTGGAGAAAAGCTTCGATGAAACAAGTTTTCTTCAAATCTCAGCATGCGACGATTCCTTTGAACCCCTCAGTGTTGTTCACAATACAAGCATTTACTTAATTCACTACCTGATCAAATTTAACAAAAATAGGCTAAAACTGACTTCAAGAAAATAAAATAAAAGCTAGACGAATATGGTGAATAACTGATAAAAAAAAAGGTACCTAACATGCGCGTTTATAAAAATCCTCTCCAATAAGATTATAAATGCTTGACAAAAAATAAATCTTATCGATTGGTGATGATCCTGAACTACTTTGAGTGATAAGATGAGGAGAAATAAATTTAACAATTAAATGAAGATTAGATTTAGTAAAAGATCACACTCCAAGTCTGCTAAAACAGGTATAATAAATAAAAGAGTTGCAGGTAGTTCAATTCACTTAAATTAATCTTCAGAGCCTATCGATAGTAAAACCACGTAAAGAATGGAAACAGAACGCATCATTCATAAGAAAAAACACCTTTACTTTGCTCTAACGCCAGCTAGTACGAGTACGTACAACAAGTCTGTAAAAATATTGATTAGTTTTATTTAGTTTAGATAAGATAAGGAATTCCTTATCAGGTTGTTTCGAGCCTGTTTCTCTGGGGCAGTTGTTCATCCAAGCTGGCGGCTTTACCAGTTATCTTACGTAAATAGGAAATTTTTCGGCGACGGCGGGCGAAACCGTTCGACTTGTTTACGTAATATGTTGTGGTGTATTTGTGCGTTACACATTCGAACCGATAAGATTAGATAAAGACCTAAAAATAGCTACCCGAACGTGAATGTGGCGGTAAAAGGTTGAATGGACCGGTCCTGTGGAATTTTTCGGAGTGGAGCGACACCACCTTAAAAATTTTCCATTACCTGAAGTTTTATTAGTTTTTTTTTTATCAAGATTGACGCAAAACGAATTTAATTATACTATCGTATCGTCAAAAGAATAGTGAAAAACTATTAATGGAAGAATTAAAACCCAAATTGAGTGAAAGAAACACTTCAGTGGTGAGCATAGAAAACGGATGATGTCTTGAAGCAAAAAAGCCCAAAATCTAACTATGAAGTTGTACTTTTCGATTTCAGAAAAATGTACTCATCGTTGAGATGTCATTGGCTGCGTTCAGCAGATCAAAACAAATATGAATGCGCCTATGATTAGTTTACGATTACTGTTTGGCTCCTGGTGAACCATGAGATACCAACATATTGTTGTCAAACAAATATTCACTATACAGGTTAGCTAACATGCTCGCAGTGTAAATTTATTTCAAATATGACGACCGCTGTGCTAACAGGTTTGCGAAAACTCTGGTCGTTTACCAGCACGTTTGACAACAGTTTGCTAATGGTTGGATCTGATGAACGCAGCCATTATTATGTTATTATGATATTATATTATAACCTAAGCTGTACAACGTTTAGAAATGTCATTTAACATTGGATACTAGAAAAATGTGTCCCGTTTCCTGTTCTCGCGAGTGTACCTTTAAATATTTTACATAACAATTAACACCAAACATAATATTATAAAATAGAAAAAAATATTTCCATAAGATTGTAGCATAAAAGTGTTATTTTTTGCACAGTTTGAAGCAAAATCGTCCAGAAATAAATTTTGTAAGAAAATTTAGTTTCGTCCAACTGCGAGGCTTATTTGTACAACAAATTAAAACATAGATCTGTGGTAAAGTTTTTGGAAAAAGAAGATTGTTCATCTTCAGAAATTCATAGAAGGGTTTTAATGAAAGTGTATAGTGATTCGACAATGGATATCAGATGCATATGCGTAGATGGGTAAACAAAATTAGGGCCGTTGAAATCGATATTTTTGATAAACCAAGAATACTGTTGGAGCAGATGAATCAAAGTTGCGTATAGATGCAATAATTCCTGAAGATCGACATGGTACATCATCTTGGATATTCTAAGGTACATGTTAGATGGGTTCCATGTCAGGTAACCCATCTAAACCAATGAACTCAGGAAAAAAGAACAGAGATTTGTGCCGATCTCATAAACTTTCCCAATGAATATAGACTATCCTTTTTCGCATCGGGAGTTGAAACATGGGTATTATGATTCAGAAACCACAAATGAAGCAAGGGAATGGCGTCACACATTATCCCGTCCAAAAAAATATAAAAAGCAAACATCTGCGAAGAAAGTCATGGTAACTTTGATCTGGAATCGTCAGGGTGTTGGTATTCTACTTGAATATCTTGAACAGAGTACCATTATAAACAGTTCGCGGTACATACTGACGTTGAGAGAGCTTAAGGATATCATCAGAAAGAAAAGACCAAACCAAAATTTGCATTGCCTTGAACCATGATAACGCTGCGTTTGCCACAGTTAAGACAATCCAGAAACTCGGATGGTCAGTTACACCTCAGCCAGTTTTAGTCCCGATTTAACCTTATTTGATTGTTTCAATGAAAAAAATCTTCAGTCCTTGACTGGTCGCTTTAGTCTCTTAGTATGATATACAAATGATGTACGACACGTAATTTCGTTTAAATGAGATTGTTTACCACTCAAAACGAAACATCCGGTATATACTAACAAGAACCATTACAAGCAGTTGTCCTTTCTTAATTCAGTACAGTCGCACCTCTATAACTCGAACCTCCACAACTCGAAATTTTCTTTAAGTCTAAATTTACTGATGTATCTACACATTGAATGTCTTTTTTTAACTCGAAATTTCTATAATTCGAAACAATTTTCCTGTCCCTTGAGATTCGAGTTATGGAGGTTCGACTGTTTAATTATCAAACATAATTGAGTTTACTAATTCTTATAGTCACAATACAGTGCTAGACATTTTACAAAAACAAGTCAGTGTTCAGGTAAAAGGCTTCATTCCTGAAAATTCAGATCACCTCTCGTCGTCTCCGAGAAAACATCTCGAAATAAAAGCACAACAAAAAAGCGGTATTTATTGTTCGGAATATTTTTCATGATCTCTGTACAGATGTTTTACGACAGAGGCCGACCGCAGCGGTACAGGGCAACTGGAACCGTGAGAAAGCTGCAGAAGATCAAGGTCACATGGCCATGATGGCGCGTCCATAGACTGGTTTAACAGCTACTACTACCAGCGCCCGCTTGATTTTCATGTTCTTATTACACTGCACTTTTACAGCAATCATTCGCCTTTGGAAAATGACGACGCTGTGTGTGGTGGTAACCACAGTGCGTTGATGAGTTCATATTTCAAAATATTCCTTATTGGAGTTTTCACCAGAAAAACTGCATTCGTTGTTATTGTTATCAGCCGTAAAAATTGTTAATTTCGATTTAATTTAATTGATTGAAGTAAAAAAGAATGAGTATTTAGACTAAATACTGATAGCAAACTTGCCAAACAAAAACATTTGTTTATTCTGATTCTGCTTGCACATGGAATGCTCGGAATCGATTACGTTTCTAAAATCAAATGACAGCTAAGCAGTTGTTAAATTTAACCCGTAAATAATCATATGGTATTCTAATTCTGCTGACGTCTAAGTATAAAAAGTAAATTCTGTAAAATATTTAACAAAATCAACAGGGATTACCAATGAATTTCAAAATACAACAACGCAAATCGTTTCGCGAATAAACAAGGAGCTCCAAATCAAAACGCAGTTTTTGACCAAACTTAAGAAATTAGTCGATGACATCATAACTTTTGCACGTATCGCCTATATGTATATTTAAGTTCAACGTCATGTTATGGTTACAATTACATAGTCTGACTGCACGAACTCTTAAAATTGAATAATTAGATTACAGCCAAAATTACAGCATAACATGTCAATTTCTGACGAAATTAGTTGTCAAAAACTGCGTTTTGATTTGGAGCTCCTCAAACCTATGAGACATTTGTAGCATACGCTTTTTCCTTTTATATTTTTTTAATTATGTAACGAATTTTATCGTGTGAAGAATTTGACGTTTATCCCCAGCTATATTCTATAGAGGTGTGAAATTTATTTTTGTGATTGTGTTAAGTCGTTAAACCTCCGCGCATAAAACAACGGAAACGTGTCGGCGCTGGAAGCAAAAAAACAGGCAGCGTTTTTAATTGGTAACAAAAATCTTAATGGGGGGGCCACCGCATTCCGCCATTGACGTTCGCTGACGTGTCCTCATCCGACCCCGTGCGCGGAATACAAATTATCGCCGCTGCTGTTGTTGGATAACGCAAACGGCGTCATTTTCCACGCGGGTTGTCTATTTATAAAATAACGTAAACTCACGTTACGTCAGGAACGTTCACCTTAAATAGAAAGGACGAATCTATTTAGGATAAACCGAGAGAGTAATTTATGGAGTCGCAATTGAACCAGATAAATACCTGGGTGTTGCAAAACGAAGAAACCAGTTTTATTTTCGGAGAGGGTTGGTCACCACTGGTGCGGTTATTGAACTCGTAAATGTAATGGTTAAACTGCTGTATAAACAAGGAATTTGTTATATTAAATTTTTGCATATAGAGTGGTTTCCTCGAGATCGCCGTTGTTTGCTTCCATTGATTATAGACACCCTATTGTTTACAGATGATTTAACAAAATAGTTCATGTTTTATTATCATTTTATGAAGGTGAGGCTTAACAAAGCACAGTTTATTACTTTCACGCATGAAATAAATCTATCACTTCTGGATATTGTTCCTACTGTGGACCATACAAGATTGATGTAGTCATCAGGTTTTCATGACCGTCGTTGATGGCTGTTCTTCGGTTCTCGGGATAGTTTGTAGAACTTAACATTGACTTCTGAAGAAGATCACGACAAAATGATCGAAACATCAAGTTCTACAAATTTTCTACATGGCAGAGAACGGAAGAACAGCCATACAAAATTCAACTTAAAAAAATCACCATTCTCCCAAAACAACTGCATAATATTTTATGAACGAATGATGATAATTATAGATATTTTGATATGGCGAGTAAACAAATTTGTCTTATCCATTTTTACCTAAAAATAACTATCGAGAATGGTAACGCTTCATTTGAAAAAAAAAGAAGAAACGTTACAATCTGTTTATCTTCAATGTATCTGCGATTTAAACGAAGTTTCCTTTTTCTAACATTTTTAATGGAAGATGGCAAAAATATGAAAAGTGGAACATCAAGTACACATGAATAAATTAGGTTTACATAAACCTTAATCATTTTAAGACTTATTAAAATCTTTTACCTCTTAGAAAAGGCATTTTTAAAAGTAAATACTTTCTGAATTCTATAATAGTTGTATAATAACAATGATAAATTTGGGCTTTAATGAAATTATATTGTTCTTTTTTATTCAAATTGTAAAGTACAACCAAAGGAAATAATTTTATATATGTTCTATGCCATTTACTACATTTTATAGGATGCGATATACATTCACTAATTGGAACAAACTTTTTCTATTCTTATCGATGAATTTCATGTTCCATTTTTTCTTATAACTGTGCCCAATGTACTAAAAAGTATACATATCAATGAAATAGCTCTTCTAAACAAGGAATTCTTGTATAAAAAGAACGATGAGGGCTTGCTTCCACAGAAGGTACGAAAAAAATCACAAAGCAAAAGACATCATGGCACAAATACAAAAGTATTCTATCAATGTAGGTGGTTCGTGTAATAATAAAAAAGTAGATGAGTATGGTCGCAACGGTACTTGGAAAGGGGGCCAGGCCAGCCAGGTAGATGTTTGACTAAAGTGTACCATGAACATGGCTGGTTGCCCGCAAGTTGTGAAAGCTGTGACGTAGCAGACGGGCCAGCGCTAATAAAATAACCGGTCATATAAAAACCGGTCGTAACCTGAACAACTCGTATTACAACCAGCAATTTGTTTAGCTCGGGTGATTTTGACGTCATCCGTCATATATTTCGCGCGGCGCATAGTGAAAGCTCAGCCAAAAAAAAAAAGTAAAAAATACCGCCCGCCAAGAGGATATCGAAATCGATTTCCGGCGAGGCGCTTTAAATAGGACTAGGTAAATATACGAGCCCCTCGTACCTCCTCTTCCTCCTCCACTGGGTAGGCAGGAAATATTTCTTCCTCAGCGTCGGCGGGCGTCCCGTTTATTTTCATCGATTTTAAAGTAAGCGCACGCGGTGAGTCACATACGTGAATGCAACATATTCTTGGAAGTGCGGTCGTGTCACACACGAACGTCGACACATATGTTCCTCGGTCCGTCGCATATTACAAAAATAAACATTACGTCAGAACGCTGAAACCCGCATATAAATGTCACGATACCAGACCGTTGAACCGGATGCAGGCAAAATCGACTTTAAATTACTCCTCACATACTATTGGTAATGTCTCGGAGGCTCTGCAAAGGAATACATACTCACGACATGTACGTATGTGACGCGGACGTACGTGCTTTGAGTACTGTGACCGCACAAGGTCTTCTTTTAAAAACACTGATGTCTACATTCAATTCACCAGACAACGGCTATGAATAATTTTCATAAAAATTTTACCAGTTAAGTCGATCATAAAGTTCAGCGAAAACGGGTCAAATTCTAAAACATCACTCATAGTCACACTCAAATTGATTGTTTTGATTTTCAGAAACACGCTAATTTTCGTTTTTATTATAATATTTCGACTTCCTATCGTAAATCACTAATGATAAAATTCCTACACTGACCATAAACTTGATTATACGAGTCAATATAAAAGCGTTTCTGAATTTCAAATAAGGTCAAACGTCAAATTTGGTGTTAGTTGAGTATGAGTGATGTTTCGTAATTAAGCCATAAGGCTACAAAATCATAACACCAATACCTAATAGATTTATCAAATCAAACACATATATAAAATATGGTTTCTCTGTAAGATAAGACTGTCATCATGAATGTAAAGTCTCGAAATGATGTGGTGTATTAAATTTAAAGGTGATGAGAATTCTAAAAGAAATTTCTCTTGGAGAAAACCAAGACGACCTTGAATGTTTAGCGGCTGAAGGTTCAAACTTACACTAAGGACTGGTTTTCACGATTTTCGTGAAAGTACTATCACGAAGAAGGGTGTAACAGTACTGACATGAGAGTTAAGTAGAAGAGATTTGAGTATCTATACGGAAAGAGATTACTGCGAAAGTAGCGATAGTACTAATATGACTCACGATGAGTTAATCGCTGCTGTAACTGCTGTTGTTGGTCAAATTATTAAAATAACGCTTCTTAATTTTTGTCAAATTTATTTAACATTGGCTGTTGATAAATTCTGGAGAACTTTTTTCCACAAGTATGGAAATCTCTGATATTCTTCCCAAACCTTGAAGATAACGAACGGTTGTGCCATTTTAAAAATCGCACAATACTTGCCACGGAATGAAGATGAATCACAAACAATAGCACTATCAATTATTTAAGGCCCATTTTCACAATGCTAGTACTCTCATGAAAGTACTATCACGAAAATGGGTGTGCGAGTTCCGATAAAAGTTAACTGTCTGTACGGAAACGATTGTCAAGTTATTTACACGATGCTGTCATGAAAGCAACTATCATAGTGAAAACCAGCGTTTAGTTCGACGAGATGGTATGAAAGTTGTGTCGCGATAGGGTGAAAGCAACTGTCAAATTATTTATATGATGATAGTTTCTGTGATAGTCGCTTTCGTGACAACTATCACAGAAACATCGTGAAAACGAGCTTTAAATGAAGATATGACTTGGAAATTCTTTATTGTAGACATTTTTGTCACTAAATAAATTGCTTATAGAAGTATTACGATTTACATTTTATCAAAGAGAAATGTATTAAATTTATTATGATTAATTTATACTTTTTTCTGAGATACTTATTAAGCGTAATATGAATTTTTATGTTTAAGTATTTTGCATATTACATGTAATTATTCCAAACCACTACTTAAATCATAATATAAATTCTTCCAAGAAATTATTTTTTCTTTGGTCTATTTCAATTTCTCTGATTTCAATAACATGTTAAGTAATGACTTTCTTCCGTATAAGGAAAAAGAATTTATAATTTTGCTCAAATTCAATCAATAATATCTTTAGCCGTTAATGATTGCAATTCCAATTATAAGCACTGACGGTGACAACTTTGCTGTAGATGTGCATGTTCTATGTATAATAATAAAATAATAAATAATAATCAAAATTCAGCTTAATTAGTTGAAATATGAAATGCTACATTTTATGTAAGTGAATAATCGCCTGTTTACCTTTGATTTTTCTTTCACTCAAAGCTTCATTCAACGCTTGAATGAATTTACATATAATTAAATGAATGACACTTAGAGTTCGCTGAAGCCCTTGCGCAACCCTTTAGTTTAGGAAGAAGCAGCAGAACAGCATCAGGATAATACTGAAGTAAAAAGGTGATATATGAAGAGCCGGGAAAATCATATTCCTCTCCTGACGTTAAGCAACACAATCAAAACGCTTCTTCCAAAAACAAAACGACGATTTTTTCGAAAATATTTAACGAATAATGTTAAGCAAAAACTCACAACGAATTATACCGCCATGAGCGAAGAATTTTTCATAAGTACTAATTAAATAAATTCAATAAGAATATTAACAAAACTTTTCAATATTTTTTAATTAACTTCAACTGTGAACTTAAAACAATGAAAAATTTTATTTTGTACAGAAATTGCACAAACTTAAACACCTATAAACCTGCGGAAAAATGTATGCAAGGGCAAAGAATGAGTTATTAAGTGAGCGGCGCGGATTTCCTAAAAAGCAATTTGTCAAACAAATGATTTATGAATTATCAGATGATTTATCGATGGAATTAACGTATACTCGCTATTTAAGAAAGTCAAGGCAAACACAGCTAAAAACGTAGAAATTTCTAAAAAAAATATGTGCCTGCTGGTCTTTGACTGTAGTAGTCCAAGAAATAAAAAAGAATCAGTTTCAAATTAATATGATTCAATAAATAACAGCAATAGCCTTGCCAACACTTTTGTTAGTCTTGGCCTGTATTCATTCTACTTCTACAAATATAAAATACTCGTTTCCGCGAATAGATTGCACCGGATATTTTTGTTGACAAGATCATTTTAATGTAAGAAGATTTAACTGCCTCTAATTATCTATCCATTATTGAACCCTACTCGTCTGAAAATGTAAAACTGAATATCTTCTGCGAATAGATATGTATTTATTGACGTTTATATGCATTTAATTTAGTTTTTATGTTCATTCAAATAATTCCGATAAATTTGAAATCTGTTTTCCACAAACGGATAAATCGGGTCATATTGTTGTTGACCAATGTCTCTATCGTTTTGGTACAGTGAGAGCCAAAGTATATCTGTTTCTAACTAATCTAATCTTAGCGTCCATTCATTCAGTTCCAATAAATTTCGTATCTTTTTTTCCGTGAACAGACAGATAAGCATTATCTCTATATTTTGATGTTACAAAGACCTCTGTCTAACTATCTCTAATTAAAATATTCTTGAGTTTTATTAAATTCAAATAAATTTAAAGTTTCGGCGAATAAATCGGATGAGTTTGATCGTTCGAGCGCATCTAACTGTGGCCTTCATATTTGCCCGTTTTATGTAAATTTCTTCACGCCAAATAATATAGATTGTGTTTGTTTTGCGATTCGCAGTGTGACTTTTTAAATTAGTCTCACCGTTAGGCTTGAATCCAGTCGCCGTGTCGAACGAGGCCGTTCTAATCGGATGCTTTTCTTGCTTGAAGGTTCTCTCGGCGGTTACGGCAAACGGTTGAGCTAAAGAAACGGCGGGTAGAGATTCCCCGCGTGTCAAAGGAGGTCTAACTGTACCTCCGTGTTCTTCCACGGACATCATTCTCTTAGCACCATTAACTTCACCGTTTGAATGGTGAAGACCGTGGTGGTCGTCATCGTCTGTAGTGGACAGACCCCGTTTTAATCCTTGCTGCGGGATCGAAGTGGGTCTGCCGTTAGAGCTATGGTGATGACTTGGCATTGCATGATGTGCGGCCGCCATATGTGCAGCTGAGGGTAATCTGACGGTCGTACGTCCTACCAAGGCAGCTTCATGTTCTGCCGTTGCTTCTTGCAAAGTAGGACGTGACATAGAAGATGCACCTCTAGGTGGAGGAGGTGGTTGGGTCGTTTGGTATTCGGCCATCATACCAGAACGCGAATGATGCAGGCTGTATGTCGTCGAGTGATGTGCCCCAGTGGCCTGTTGTCTACTTGAAGTTGCCACGACGTCACCATTCTGGTGCTCGTGGGTGCTGCTCGACGAGCGATGGCTTTTGGTCGTGTGAGCCGAACGTTGTTCCTGAAAACCGTGGGCACGTTTCATCTGGCGAGCCGTTTCAAGCACAATCTCTATACGATCTGCACCTTCATAGTTCACGCAACCACGGCATACAGCCTCCGAAAAATCGTGCACCATAGCCCATGGCATACGCGGTAGGTCGCACAGATAACAATGCTGGCGTTTCGCCTGCTGCATTTGCATGACCGACATTTTCACCATCTAACGCAAATCCGAAAAGTCAAAAGAAAAAACACACACACACCGCAATATACTAGTGATAAACGCGCGCGTTTCTAAGTCTCGCCATCCTACTATAGCGGTAAACGACACTGCATCCACTTAGACACTGCTGCGGTATTACTGATCCCCGTACGAGGCAGTCGACGATTTTGGAGCGGGGAGAGCAAAAGGACGTGCCACGATATCGTTATCGATCGTGACGTCACATGCGGCGATACACCAATGGCAACTTCGCCTACGTCACACATTGCGCGCGCCTGCAACCGATTCGTGTTACCGTCAAGTCAGGTAATATAATTGTCACCGTTAATTGTGACCTGGATTCGATTTTCGAGTAAACAAGCATCTATTGGGTTCGACTCAATTACCACCCATCCGTCTTAGCACATCTTCACATTCCACCAAACTATCCCACCATCAACTTTAATATCGATCCTGACTTTCGATTGTTTAGCCAGTACAGGGCTGGCAAAACAATCAAAAGTCAGGATTGAAGTCTGTTAGAGAATGCATTACGTAGCATTTACGTGAAGTGATAACTTACTCCCAACTATCAAGTATTAATTATACCCACAATAAATAGACAACGCTAATCATCTTCCTGAATCATATAACTACCATTTTAACATCGATTAAGAACTTTTCACTGTTTAGTCAGAACAAAACTTGGTTCAAAAATGCAACAAGTATCATTTAAGTAAGGCGTAAGGTAATATTAAACATCTTCCGACAAAATCATCTAACATTAATAAAAATGATGCGATTAGGCACCATGATTACTGTGATCAGCAAATATTCATGCTGGGCTATAATATTTTTTTACTGTTGTGTAGAAATTATTATGGATATCCTTATACAGGGTGCTACATTGATGAACGCAACATAGGAAATCCCATGTTAATTTAGAGGTAATCAAATATTGGCTTCCCTAATTATTTTACAGCAAAATTTGATATATGTTTAGGTTAGATCTGTATCTGCTGATAGTTTGATATAAATTGAATTTGGTTACTAATTCTTTTTAAAATATTTTCAAACTGAGCAAAGGAACAATTCTCGAGCTGCACAGACAGATTCATCTTGAAGAGTACTTTAAAGCCCAGTGACAACTAACTTTTCTAAATTTGCTTCTGTTGATTGTTCCATTAGAATTAAATTATCTTAAACATTTTCTGACCTATAATTGTGCTGTGAATATCAAAATCGCAGCAATATCGCTGCCTACTAGGCGGACAGCGGTCGGACAAGCTAGAGTGAGAACGTGTTGAACAGGCGAGAAACCAGTAGCGGTGAATAATGTAAATAAATTAATCGCAATCTAAATTATCGAGTGAACAATGCGCTTGATGATAGGTATAGTATTTTTTAGAATATTTCAAAATTTACAAGAAAAATGAAACGTATTGACCTAATACATGATCTAATCTAAGTTATGATCTTTAGACCGTATTGATATAATATTTTATCAAACATTAACCCCAAAGATAACATTATTTAACCGCTATAGCAATTTTGATGTCGATCTCAAGTTTCGGTTAGTTAGACAGGAATATGGTATGATACAAGAATTTTCAATATTTTAACCAAAACATGAGACGATTCTTATATCATAAAGTTGTTCAGACAACATATAAGGTTATTGAAATATGCCATAAATATCACTAACGACACCAATCTCCATAAGTGAAAGAACAGACAACGGTAGCTGAATATCTCCAAACAATCCTTATTATCAAGCAATCAGTCAAATTTTCAATAATTGTTTTAGCTAGAACATGACGCGCCTCGAAACTGCAATAAATAGCAGTTACGTAACGTAATGTTTTGCCTTAGCTTATCAATCAAACATTAACTCTAAACACATGGGCGACACAACAGATAACGGTAGAGAGTAAAGATCGACTGTTCACGTGATGAACTCGTGGAACGTCATCTCGCAGCAGAGAGCCAGCGAAGTGACGTAACGCAGTAAACAACGAGCCAAAAAAAAAAGGAAGAAAGAAACGGCGGCGAGTCTATAACCCGAATATGTATGTTAATCGCTGCTGGGCACGGCGTAAACACACGACGATATGCTGCAGCATATCAGTGTGATGGCCTCTAAATTATCGCAACAAACTAAATTAGAATTATCGCGCTCGCTTTAAACTGGTTTTTACAGACTGATTGGGCATTATGTTGAAGAATGGCTTCTTAGAAAGCCATTACGTGTCTGCTGGTTATCTAATTTAGAGACACCCACGTGTTGGGAGTGAATTAGTTAAAGGTCCCACTTCTGTACGAGCATTAACATTTATCAATGCATTCGTTGTAATGTATGTATATACAACACCCACTGATTGTGAGGCGTTCAAGTGGACTTAAAACAGAAGTGCCAATTTCTAGTGTAGTAAGTAAATAATGACTTTTACAGAGGATGAAATAGAAAACAATTCTTTGAACATTTCTGCTAGAATTAGCGTGTCGTCGCAAAGTTACAGAATTTTGGTTGCAAGTCGGCTGGATTGCAATGGAGCCCCTGAGCATCCTCTGTATAGCTATTTCGGTCCCAATTGGGTCCTCATCAGCAGCCCAGCAATCTACTACTACTTACAGTCAAAATTTTGCAACTTTGCAATGATATGCTGATTGTTCGCATTGGCCATCTTGTGTGTGATAGCTTATGACTACGAGGCAGCAGCATAACTGCGAATTTGCTAGTATCTAAACAGTCGTACGATGGCATGACTAATTGGTATGCCTCTATTAGCCTTTCTTGAATATATTGTAATACCGCTTTTCTCCGACTTCTTTTTCTTTCTCTTTTCCTCCTTTTTGGTATTTCACAAGTTGTTTTCTTACTACTAGCAGATTTTCCAGACAAAAGAACAAAGAAAACATCTAATTAAATTTATGTTGATGAGAATAACTTCTTGAATTTCTTTCTTTGGTAACTTGGCTATCCACATAACAGAGAAAAGGCCTGCTTAGAATTGGTTCCACATTTTCGGAAAACCCACAAAATTTAAACATTTTATGTTAAACTGCCATGAATAAAATTATCAATTATATTAGTTAATTATTGTTATTATTTATTTTGATCTGAAGAGTTAATTACTTTTTGTTACACGACCTCTATAGTATATAGGCTGTTCAATTTGAACCGTTCACCATTGGTAACTTTTTTAATTTTCAAGATAGAAATTCGGTTAAATTAGCAAAGATTATCTAATTTTAACGCTGATTCTAAATTTCTAATCAAGAAAACAATTGCACTGCTAGTTGTCAAAATATTTGTGCAACCGTATTTTTTTTAATAGCAATGTAGTAATTTTTGTACTTCGTTTGATTCAGATTTTCTTTCTCTTTACGAAGGTACCAAAATTTCTAAAAATCTGCTTACAAAATAACGAGATAATTCAAGAAAATCAGTTTAGAATAAGTAGGTCACGTTCAAGTATAAAATCAAGTTGTCTAAAGTCCAAATAATTGACAAATTAAATCTATCTATGCACGTAAAAAAACAAATAAACGAAAAAATGCAAAGTCGTTAGCAATTACTTTTTCAAATTATATTTTCAAATGAATGGACTACGTTTATGTGGATTGAATATAATCAATTAAACTGATTTCCTAAAACTATTTATTTGGTGGAATACGATTTGGGATCTTTCAATAAAAATAGCACATATAGCATAAGCCATTAGATGGAATATTGTTCATTCTAATTAAAGTAAATTCAAAGAAAATTGCAAACGATGATGTTTTCTTTTATTTCTTTGTTGTTTACATGCACTTTTGATAGCCATCATTTGTCAGTTACTTAAGCAACTTGATTTTATACATAGCCTACTCATTCGAAAATGATTTTCTTGAATTATTTCGTTATTTTGTAAACAGATTTAAGAAGTTTTGATATCGCTGTAAAAAGAAAGAAAATCTCTACCGAATGAATTACACAAATCGAATGAATTACAAAAATTACAACATTGCTATCTAAAAGAAGTATGGTCGTACAAATAGTTAGACAACTTTTTTGATCAAAAATTCATGAATAGCGTGAAAATTAGAGAATCTTTGCCCATTTAACCGAATTTATATCTTCAAAAATAAAAAAAGTTCGCAATGGTGAACGTTTCAAATTGAACACCCGATATAATGAGCGTCTGTTTCACTCCCTTGGGAAAAAAGCACAGCCAAGTCAACCTATGAGTTTTATCGATCAGAACCGATATGATATTTGTGTTCGTAAAATAAGAATGTCATGTTAAAAATAATTTCAAAACTTTCAGTTTTTTTCAATGAATGCTTTTCCCTTCTATTGTAATTCACCGGGAGTCGATCATTTTGGAACTTAAATTATTATGACAATATTGTAACTAATTATTTTAATAAAATTAATAAATCTAATCAAATGCAGAAAGATTATTAACACTAGGAATAAATCATCAAGGTGACCATAAGTTATTTTTTCCTTAAAGAAGATAGAGGTAAACAAAAACTGCTTTTCTGTGAAGATAAAAATAATATATTTAACTATTTATTTATTCTAAGAGTGAATTATTTTATTCTTGTGAAACGAAAAAAAAAATAAGCTGCTATTTAGTTTCGATATTAGCAAAGAGTCTGTAATAGATCTGATATATTGACCAAAACAGTTAACTATATTTTCGTACTTAGTCGAAATGAATTGAAGATTTTTTTAGGCAGATAAACATATCAAAATACGATACAAAGTTTTCTGTTAAATAAATAATTCTGCATTTCTATTACTATTCACTTTTTGAATATTCATTTTTGTTAAGTCTGTTTTATACCTATCTTCGATATTTTTTGAGTTTTTTAGATCTATATGAATTATTTCTTTTAAAACGAATAATTGTCAAAGGGGGGCGTGGGAGATGGCTAACAAATGAACTGGTTGACATTATTAATTAATTTTTCAAGCGATAATAATCGACAAACATTTCTTATTTTAAGTACGCGTCTTCTTTAGACAATTATACATTTTCATTGTCATTATTACCATGACAATCCTGTACCGATGAAAGTACATTTAATAATGGTTTAAAATGAGCTTATGTATCAACTACAATCTTTTCTTTAGAGTTAAATAAAAATAAAATATGAATAAATAAAATAGTGGCTGCAGATGACAGTTTTTAGACAAAATGTTAAATATCTTGAAATCGGTTAGGTTTAGGTACAGAAGATGATAAATAAGAAACTTGTAGAATTTAATGAGCAATACAAATTTGGTTTCATATACAGGTTGAATTCTACAACTAGGTGGATAGAAGTAAATTCGGACGAAGGAGGAGGAGGAGTAGAGGAGGTTCTTGCGCTAGCGTGTATCAGTTCACGCCCCCAGTTCGAAGCGTGCAAGCTGTAGAGTTGTCTTTGAGGTACAAATATATATTTTTTTATTATAATTTAATATTTATTTTAATTGTTCTTTAATAATTATAATTCTGTATATTTTTCTTTAAATGACTGCAATAAATAATAAAAAAAGAAACAAGTTTATGAAAAGTGAAGGCTTTAAGGATAAATAGTAGTGCTCTTGATAAAAAAAGCTGCAACGGAAGCAATAAGATTCAAACGTTGAAGTAAACATGTTTGTAAACAATACATAATAAAAATACCGAATTCCAAACCAAAATATTTAAACTGTTTTGCATGCAAGAAATCCGGAAATGAAAGTTTTATTTTTTAGCGCTATATTTTATTTTTTATGTACGTATGTGTTTTTCCAAGTCAACACTGAGTCATTAGTTTTCAGAAACCTGAGACTTGGCACAAAATATTTGCTTGGCCAATATATTTTATTTATAGTGATTTACCTATCAGCCGTTTGTTTTTCCTGTGATTCTCATACGTTTCAAATAAAAAAGTGACTTCACAGAATACGTTCGTAAATAATTAGATTCGCGAAATGAATGGACCGTAAACTTTTGCAATTTTTTTTAAACTCAAATTTCATGCATCAAATTTAGATTTGATGCTGTATAATTAAGGTAACAATCTATTGTATTGAATTTGATGGCCTTTCGAAGAACCGGAAATACCCAATTTCTATGCACTTAAAACTTTCACAGTTACCGCTTCAATTAAAAAATATACTAACCTCAATAGCACGCCACGTTGATTTCAAGTCTACGCGCTCGAAAGAATAAATATGTTAAATAATACAAATAAAACTAACGAAAGGAGCCGCATTCAAGTTGAAGGTGAATCTATTCGAGCGATTAATAAACAACCTAATTAATTCCACACCATGTTCGACACGGCGCGAACACACATACACGTTCTAAATGTTCTAAATTGCGTAATTTTTTAAATTTTATTTACTTCCCTATTCTCGACACGTGTACCGATATTATTAATAGATTTCCATTATTAATCGCCTGAAAAACATTCTCGACATTTTTGGATCATTACGGTGAGCTGCGAGCAATTTTTGTTTTGTCGAAAACACACAGGCACGTTTCAGTTTTTTTATTGATGCGAGTTTGGCCGCGATTTCAATTACGCGGATTGTTTTCTTTGATCTAAATTGAAGTCTTATTTAACGGGCCTTGTTTATGGAGCCATAAAAGAAAGTTTATTTCCCTGAATCACCTTAACGATCAACTAAAATTAATCGTATTACCTGGATATAGATATAGTACTGGAAAGCTTATTATTTTTTAAATACAGTTTCATAAAAAACATATAATCTTATGAAATGCTTTCATACTTAATGACATGTCGGTGTCGTGCTGTGACTTTTCGTCAACGAATGTGTGTGAATGTGAAAAGTAATATTAATGTTTTCTTCTATGTCTTGTAAACTATTGTGTATGATGAATGATGACTAGAGACCGCATTTTAGGTAAAATACGTTGGCTTTAGTTTTTAAGTTCTTTAAGTTTTTTGTTTCATTAAGAATATAGTCAAATAACTCTATATCTGACTGATGACAAATCGGTTTCTAAATTGTAGTATTGCTAAAGTTTTTAAAATTTTAATTTAATCTCTTTATGTTTGTAATATGTAAAAAAGTTTTCCCATCCATGTGTTGCTCTCATTTTTTCGCATGATCACGTATATTCGTTACTTGATCAGTAAACGCCAAATTAACATTTAACCTTGACATAACGTCAGCAGAAAATCATAACCAGTAATTACGATTTATTACGTATTGAAATCAAACAAAATAAAACATTGAAAATAACGTTGAACGTGAATTCACAACAGATGGCCTCCGTCTTCTTCGAGGCATTTTCTAACTCTTCTGCGACTTCCATTAATAACATTTTGCAAAATATGGGGAGAATTGTTTATTTCATCACACTTTTCGATGATTCTTTGGGTAAGTTCTTGTAAATCGTTAACGGGCATTTTAAAAATGGAATTTTTCAAGTAGCGCCAAACAAAAAAATTCAAAGGAGTTAGCTCGCAAGGTCGCGGAGGCCATATGTTTGCCATATTTCTGCTAATTATCCGATCTTCAAAAAATTCTTGAAGCAAATTTAAAGTACTTCCAACAGCATGGGCCGTTGCACCAACCTGCTGGAAATATCCAAATTGCAACTCGTCATCATGCAATCGATTAATAAATAGATGCAAAATCTCTTCCCGATATTTAAGTGCTGTTAGGGTCCCATTAAAATACGTAGGACCTATCAAGGTTCTCCGACTTTAACCCATTCAAACACTAATTTTTTTTGTGGATGGAGTGGGGTATGAGCGTTTTCTGTGCTCCAGATTCTCATATTTTGGGCATTAATGTTAAATAGAACCAGGTCTCACCGGAAAAGAAAGTTTTGTCCAACAAATCGTCATTGTCAATATTGTTTAAAAACCAATAACAGTATCTTTGCCTTGGTTCAAAATCTACTGGAAGCAATTCATGCACGGCAGTCAAACGTTAAGGGAACATTTGCAAGTCCTTTCTTAAAATAGTTCTGCAAAGAAAGATCAACTTGTTGTGACAGGTGATGGATGGAAGTGCGAGGAGCATCAGTCATAATTTGTCTCACATTTTCAACTACCTCATCAGTTCTTACTTTAGGCCTACCTGATACCTATTTTCTAGCTACACTGCCACTTTCTCCGAATAGTCCTACAGAGTATTGAAGTTGATTAATAAATTTGTGGTGCAGAAATACAGTTTCTGGTATTTTTTCCTGAAATTATGCAATACAATCAGGAATAGAATAGTAGGTCCATTCGCTATTTTTTGTGATTTTTAGGGCGGTTCGAAAGTAGGATTCAACCATAAAAGATTTTTCTTGCAATGTGAAAACCATTGTCAAATCAAATCAATAAAACATCTTTTTAAAGTTATATTTGTTTACTTGTCTGTTTAGGGTACGGATTAAGTAAGGCACATACGTGAACATGCGAAAAAATGAGAGCAACACACCAGATGGGAAAACGTTATGTACACATGTTAGTTACTTGTATTAAATAAAGGATAATCAATGTGTATAAACCTAAAAGATGAAATCCCTTTGCAAAGTTAAAGTTAAAGTCACTATGATAGGATTTGGAGGATTTCTCAGTTTGCTTCAGATGAGTTAACAGCCATTGCTTTCACAATCAGTTTGTTTTCATTTCAGTTTGGTCTATTTGTAAGATCTGTAACCGTCCTTTGAAGGTTGAAAGGGGTAAAAATAAGTGAAAATATACAAGGTGCCACCAATAGAGATATTTCAAATAAATTTTACTTCTGGTGGTAAATATAGTTTCAGGATTAATCATCAGCCAACAGAGTTCCGTCTTACGCAAAAGGCCGCCGCTTTCGTCGCGCCATAAACACAAGCGGGCGCTTCCAAAATTACATCAAAGTTTGGCTCCTGTTTTTTTTTTAAAACGTATGCGCATACGTCGAGAATACAGGAATAGACCTGGATTTACTAGCGCGAAATTAAACGCAGGTAAAACATGAATTATATCGCACCAGTGAGGGAGGGTGAGGGGGAGGGAAGTCCTAGCGTTGCATTGCACGGTGCACGACGATAGATGTGTTGCGGGAGATACGGGTTGCGCATGTGGGCGTGTGTAAGTCAGGTTTATTTGCATAGCAGGGTGCACTGAACGCTGTATCGATTCGCGTCTGTTGCAATCATGTTACACGATGAACCGCTAGATGTGTTCTGCAGATACCCGCCGCTACCTCTTCCTGTTAACAGCTACCTGCCTAGCATTGTATAACGTGTGCTGACGACGCTCGTTGCTATTTTTACATCAGAATTACTAAATACACCGACGCTTACGTGCCGCTTAGTTGTTTGTCTTTGTATTTTGTATTAGTAATAAAAAGATATCACTAGCATTTGTAATTTGGTTGAGGAGGATACATTGACTGGTCAACTACTAATGCCAAAAATCATATCAATAATATTCGCGATGTAGTTATTTCAATGAAAGTTTCAGAAAGATTACAGAATCCACCAAAGAGGCTATTTTAGAGAGTATATTTTTCTTCATTGTGTATTATCCATAAGAAGAATCTGTTTCCAGCAGTCGTCCAGAAACCAAAATTATACTGCCTTAAACATTTCCGAGCTATTTTGAAATCCTATCTTCAATAAACGTTTTCTTTGGCAGAAAGGCAAAAAAATTCTTCCATTATTTGTGTGTGCAAGATTTCTTTCCGCATTTTTTCGAAATATAATTAAAACTCGATATGTTACCGGCGATAACAACGTTGGGTCGAACGAGTGCCAAGTAAAATATCGGGTGGGAGTGCTCGACGATCGTTTGCAGAACAAACGCCATCGACGGAGTTTAATTTTAGCGCACCCCAAGGACTGCTAAGTCTAATAAACCCTGGTCCCCATTCACACATCCTGCGGCTGCACTAACATTGCACTTGGAACATGCGTATTTATAAACCGACGTTGTGCGACGCTATCGCTTCTATAAATGTATATAGTCGAATATAGGCGGCTGTAATGTCGATCACGTTCTCGAGAGTTTTTCATCTCGCTAAGAATAGTTTGGTATCACATACGTAGAAACACGTTGACATTATTCAATTGATTTGCTTTAACACAAAACACAAAGCAATTAATTAAAAAAGAAAATTACTAGAAAAAGGACCAATAACATAAACCACGGTAGAAGATAAAGCAGGTATTCGCAGAGATCGGGAGATTCGAGTGCGCGTAAGGCGAGAAAGAGGACGGTATAAACGAAGGAAACTCAGAGGATTGTTGCGGGCGTCAACAAAACATATTAATTGATACCCCGCATACTGGCCTAAGTTGTTACGTATCTCATTTGCACATTGGCTCCTTGCGTTCTTGTGGCCGGGAACTAAGCGTTTCCAGAGCACCTATATGTCTTTTACCGTGACATAAACATAAAGTCCACACACTTGTGTCATTTCTTTTCCAGTTGTTCTAACTTTGCTGAAAAAACAGAACTCTATATCCGTGCCTTTTTCGGGGGTGGAGAAACTTTATGCATTTATTGCACAGATTCTTGTTTTGCATCTGGGTCCTAAAAATGATCTCAAGTTTCATGGCGCGTGATAATTTGTGAAAATGGGTTTAGATTCGCTAAAGAGGATAAATTTTGCACTGAAATTTTCTTGCAGCACAATTTTTGTTCTGGTATCAATAGCCTACTTTGCTAATTTCAAATTCACGAAAGATAAGCCCTGCACCATCAATCACCGAAGTTAAAACCGATAAATATTTCAGTATTATTTCCTTTTTAATGGTGAGTAAGAAAATGATAGAATTGAATCGCATAGTTGCATCAAAAAGTGATCGCAAGATGTCGCGATTCAAATTATTATTACATCGCATTTGCGAATAACCTTGGACAGGTCGGTTTGGTTTGCAGTGGAAGTCTCGAGCGACGCTTCTGCTCATGGGGCTCCAAATAGGGCCGAAGCAGCTATACAGAGGATGCTCGAGGGATTCACTGCAATCAAAACCGATTTGCAACAAATTTTTTTAGATAGAATTATACTTTATATGTCTTTTACTTCAACGCCAGACGCGTATAATTTATGACGCAAGGCTCATCTCTTATAAATACAATAATAAGACCTAAATCTAAGTTTAATATTCTTAAAACTGAAGCTTCAGATATTCCAACATCTGTAACAATTGATGATACTTTCAGATGTTGGTTCTTCATTTCACTGCTTACCATTATTTTGAATTTCTTCCAACTCTGGAATCATCCTAAACGGATGGTGAAACAGCCTTGATCAAAATTTGACTTGGAAATATGTTGGACAATCATGGTTATACACTGACGTCATTCTCTCATGGATATTTTTAGGAGTATTCCCTTCTTTAGTCAAAATTTTTATTACACTGCGACGTTCTGACATTTTCCACTTTTAAAAGCTTCATAACTTTTTCTTAATCATATGAACTGAATTCTCGCACAGATATGTCAAAAAACTGATAGTTCACCACTGTTAAAAATCAACAACGTAGCTCATTTGTTTCTTTGCTAGATAGATAATTATTGAATCTCGCCTCGTATAAGTAAACGACTCAACGACTAAGGCAGCGGTTACACTGGAAGCGAATTCGTACGAAAATTCATTCGTACGAATTAGTACGAGTTCGTACGAAATCAACAGAAGCAATCAAATGTATGTATTTATATGTGTGCGGTTACAGTGCTTACTACCGCTTCGTACGAATTCTTACGAATTCGTACGATTGTTCGTATGCGACCAAAATATTTTGTTTTTGATCAGCTATTCGTACGAAAACTTACAGAAGTGTAGAATGGATAGTGACAAATTAATCCCGCTGGTACAAGAAAGGCAATTATCCGTTCTCGTTTCTTAATAAAAAGTAATCGTCAACCCAAGAGCGTCCGTTGTTTTCTAGTAAAAGAAACTTTAATAAAGGTGTTTCAGAAAAATAAAGCATAGCAGTTGAATTCATTGTATTTCATGACACATTTAGGTACTGCGATTTGCTCTAGTGTTAACTACTTGTTTTAAATGTGTTAGAATTAATGGTTTTCTACTAATTAGCACGAACAAATTTTCGTACGAGTTCGCATTCAATATAACCGCGACTTAAAATGTGATAGTACGAATGGTTTTCTACGAATTCGTACGAATAAAGTTTCGTACGAATTCGCTTCCAGTGTAACCGCTGCCTAACGCGAAGCAGCAACAAGACCAACAGCAGCAGCATCACCACCAGCAGCAGCCCTGAGGAAGTTCTTCTGCAACGAAGAACGAAACGTCGGCAGTAGAGAAATCCGAGACACGCGGTTCCAACCGGAAGCCAAGAATTCAACAATGGACGACGGCCGCGGAAGCCTTCAAGTTAAATTAAGTAAACTAAAAGTTTTCTGAAAACTATTGGGATAATACCCTTTGTATAAACTTTTCATAAGCTGTAAAAAATCGTTGTTTCTTCTCTTTTTACTGGTACCTGCCCCTTCTTATTGTTAGTCCGTCAAAGTTTTTTTCTAAATCTACATATGCAGTATTGAAGTCCTGTATTTAACTTTATCTTAGAATAAAAATTTGCCCTATGTTATTCATTTAAGAACTATTAGGTTTCAAACCCGATTCGTTATTTTTAGTGAATATATAACAAAGGAAAAGCCATTCGATGGCCGCACTGCGAAAAAACAACGGGAAAAAGGAAGGAAGGAGTGGCATAAACGAAACAACCGAGCGCTAGAAACGTAAATAAACTCGGCTTAAAATAAACGAGAATTTCCTAAACACGTTTTACGATCGCATAAACTTTTCTGGAACAGATGTGCGCACACATGTATGCGCGATCGGTTGATTACTACTTTAAATTTTGGCGAAATAATATCTAATGAAACGAAAATGGGAAAACCAAATTGCACATGCGATATGATACATAAACTATGACGAATATTAAACAGATAGTCTTTTTGTGTTGGGATTTATGTGCAAACATTACAAACCGAATGGCAAACTTATGTCGATTTTATAATGGTTCAAATCATAAAAGTACTTTTAATTGGAGTTAAATCTCCAAAAGCAACAAAATTTGGTAACAGTGAAGAGAACTATATAAAAAGGAAAAATTCAATCAAATATTTTTAAATTGTGTTTATTCACACTATAAACAACGCCTCAGTCAAGGTTGGCTCATTATAAATAATTGGGAAATATTTGATGGTCCACAATTGGAGTTTGGACCAAAACATGAACAGATCGATTCAGCCTTAATTTTATAACCAAAATTCTTATTCTTAAATTATGTAGTCAGCTATTCTAAAGCAATTAAATTCTGATTGAGAATTTCATGTAAAGACGGTTTATTATTTTTAACGTTTCGGTATTTCCAGATGTTTGGCGAAATTTATTCTAGACCTAACACGAACACATGTGTGAAACTAAACAATGGGTTTGTTATTCCAAAACAAACCGCTGCGTCACATTTACGTCAACTAATTCTGATTATTTAAATCGAGCCTTTGTAATTGTAAATTCTTTGTTCTTCTTTGCCGTTCGCGGCGTCCTTTGTTTTTTTCTTTTGCCGGCACGAATCCCGATGCAGACGATGATTTTCGAATTTTGTAATTCAGGCGCGTTATTTGTGTTTGCGTGAGTAATCGTGAACGTAATTTAAGTTCATTTGCGTAATTACAAAAGCGTCTGTTTGGAAATAATCGAGTAGAGCCGTGTTAACACCCCCGAGCCTGGGAAGAAATGCCAATTGATTCAACTGATGCTTTAAACATAATGACTAATGACTTTCAACATAAATACGGAAATACAACAATAACCCAAGGCCAATAATACTAACGGAAATAAATTCACTACAACAGAAAATAGAAATGTTTAAATTAGCTACGAAATTCAAAGGAACCAAAGATATGTTTATCTGAAGACTCCACAAAACAAACCCAAGAAAGAAAATGTTCAATCTCCTATTTACAGGAGGCTAGGTCAAAAGGATCTAGAGTATCGCTGAAATGTAACAAATTAACCAAATACGGAGAGGCTTAAAAGAGAAATTGACTAAAGAGGAAAGACATGAAAACTAAATAAAGGAGACGGAAATGGTTGAGGAAATATAAACGTATATAACAATGAAAACAAAAATAAATTGATGACACGGCAAACGAACAAGGACTTAACAGAAGACATGAATGAATATGATGTTAAAATTCTTGGTGTAAGCGAAACAAAACAAAACAAAAATTCTTGGTGTAAGCGAAACAAAACAAAAGACAACTTAAAATGAACAATGATGTTGCACACTATTCAGAAGTTGAACAGGGGACCAAAGTAAAAAAGTAATCGGCAAAATTGTCAATAAAAGTATTCTTTCTTAAGTTCGCAGTCGAGATCAAAAGCCCTTTTAATTAGAATAGAATAATGAACTACGAACCAATTTCCTCTAGAATAATAAGTATAATAAGTATAACGATTGCGTTATACAAAACTGTAAACATCATATAAATATACGCTCCAGCAGAAGACGCAGAAGAAAATAAAGCAAACGAATTATTGACTGATCTATACAATAAGAACAGAGAGAAATATAAAAACATCATAATAATGGGCGACTGGAACACGAATGGGAAGAGATATACACTGAGAAGTGAGATGTGTGAGAGAGAATATATATTTCTTCCAAACTTAATGACTTTAAAACTTCTGTAGACAAAAGAAGATAGATGCAGTTCTATTGCTGAAGAACGTCTGGTGGTAAACTACTATATTTTTTACCCTATACAACTAGGCTAAATAAGTAGGTATATAAAATTAAAAAGATAAACAGATATACAAGAAAAACTAACTAGTGGAAAGAAGAAATAAGAGAAGAATTTAAAAAGAAAAGACAAGCCTGGAAAAATACCGACAGACCAATAAAGCAGAAGATAACGTATGTAACAAAAGTTTTGAGAATTTTTTTCAAATCTAATAAACCAAACTGTAATTGTTTTGTTATAACTTATACTTAAGAAAATTATTCAGTGAAGATTTAACAAAAATTATAATGTATTACATACCAGCTAAAGGACCATGGGTTTCAATGGTTCGCAATTTAATGCGAATGCCTCTCATTAGCCTTTGGACGGTAAGGGGGTTAAATTCTCGAATCTTTTGGTCGATTTTTTGTCGTAGCTCTTCTTCATTTTGGGTTTCTTACCCACCGTCGTCTCTTTTCTATCGAGTAAAGCACACAACTCTTCTATAGGACGAGCCTGGGAAACATTTGGAGGGTTATCCTCTCTAGGATATTTTGTTGCCTTAACCAATCTTGGATTATTCTTCATAATGGCACGGTGCTAGTTCCGGCCAGAACATAATATTATCATGAACATGATATATTTGAATAAATTTGCCAATTTAAGGAGGCAACTCTCTGCATAAACAGCTTCACCCAAAACTCGCCCAACATAAGGTCTTGAAATGTCACCTTCCGAAATGGCGCACCACACTAGTATCTTGTCCTTGAATTTCGCTTTTTTCATATATCTTATATCATTAGGATCGTCCTCAATATTGTTTGAATAAAAACTTTCGTTTCATTTTATTTCGGAGTTACATAAAGTAAAATATTTTTCGTCGCCCTAAATTATCGTGGCATTGTCTCTGAAATGTACTCGCCTTAAATGTTTGCAACACCTTGGAATCTTCTCTAACTGAGCAGCTGTGTATTTTGGACACTTTTGTTGCTTTCTAAATTTCAAATGATTTCTGTTAATTTCCCTATTGATTGACATATGAGATACTTGAAATCTTCGGCCTAATCTTCTCGTTGAAACTCCTCTTCTATTTTTTGCAGATTCAATCAAGTTCTGAAGCCTTGGATGATTCAAAACTCGAGGGAAGATTCATGCACGGCAAAACTTCCTCACATTTCCTAGTCATTCGGTAAATTGTTACCTAAGAAATATTTTGGTTTCTATAAATGCCGACGATATCACGTTTGGGCATTTGGCCAACCAAGTTGTAAATACCTTTCCGCAATTCTAGCTTGTAAGACATTTTGTACAACTTTGTGAAGACAAATGTATTGTTAAACTGTAGAGGAAACTTGACAGATTCTCCTTATCCAATGGTTACTTTGTAATGGGAAAAAGTAATACAAAACATTTTTCCAAAACTTTTGTTGCATACAGTATAATGAAATTATTGAAAAAAAAAAATAAGAAAATAAAAGCAAATGGAATAAAGGACAAAGAAAATAAGAAACAAACTAACTAACTCCCTTATTCTGTAACACATAACAGTTAAGTGACATATTTTTTAATCGAATAAAGCGAAAACGGTTTACTTTAGTACCTCCCCCTATTTCACTGTAACTTGAGAAACGGCAGATATTGAATAGGCTGTGTTATAAAACGAAAGCGTTTGATCCAACAGCAGTTTCTGATAAATACAAAACCGTCAAAATCCTCATTAAATTTGTACATTTTGCATACAAGAAACTATTTTTAAAATATTTATATGATTCTTGCAGGGCCGGATCTAGGGTTTTGAGCGCCCCAGGCGAAACAAATTTTGGTGCCCTCTCTACGATGATAATCACGTTTATTCTATAAGCACCAACTCATTTCAATTGATATGTAACAATAATTAAATAGGAGAAACGAATTGATATGTAACAATAGCAACCACAGCAATTCACCAATGACATTTCAATATGCCATAACAACTGAAAAGAATATGTTTTTTAGGAAATCAATTGATTGTTACGGCATATTGAAACGTATTGGTGAATTGCTGTGATTGAAATGAGTCAGTGCTTACAGAATACACGTGATTGTGTACTATATTTTGAAAATGAAAATACTCGTAATGCTGCGCCGCTACAAAATTTAAAGAAAATAAACAAAAATAGAATTGTATGTAGTAAATAATTTAACCGAAGTAAAAATAATATATTTTATCAAACAATATTAATGTAATGTAAAAATCACGGGAAATTATTTTTAAAAAGAAAAATGTAATTAAACAAGAACTCAAAACTATGACATAAACATAAAAATAAATAAATAGAATGATTACTATACCAAAAATTATAATTCAAAAAAGAAACAAAACTTATTATAATTAATAAATGTAACTGAGTCCATAATACAGGTTACTTTTTAAAAAGATTTCTTTTCTGGCTTTCATATCCGCAATGTCTATATTCCTAGCAATTTTATTTCTGAGGACAAAATTGCCAAATTATTTAATCTTTGGTGTGTCATCGTAGAACGAAGATATGTTTGATTCAGTTTTAATTTACTAAAACTACGTTCACAAGCTGCAAGAGTCACAAGAATTGTTAACAATATCCTTAAAGATATCCACAAATTAAGCATAATTGTATATAAGTCGTTAGTCTTCAAAAATTTAAGAATATCTAGTGGATTGGTAATATCCTCGGAAATTAAACTTTAGAATGATAAATAGTACCGTACCGTCAATCACAGTTTTGCTGGTCTTTTAAACGCAAGTATAAATCCATTTAACATTTGCGTAGTTCATCTTCATTTAAGCGATTTTTAAATTGCACAAAAATCTCCAATTATTCAGAATATCATTGGTTTGTTCAAAACGTTCGATCAAAAAGACGTAATCTGGTCTATAATACGTTGAACGCATTTATTTTAAAATATTCTTTTGCCTTGTCAACAACATTATCAGTATCTTCGTAATCATGTTGTTACTTTATACGGCGGATGAGTCTACTAAGCCGAGCTAGCTCTCTTACGTTTACTAAATATTTTTCAATACCATCGGAACGATAATTTTCAAGATATTTGGAGCAAGATTTTCATAAATTAATTGCATTATTTATATCCACTGAATTAGCTTGTAAGGATTTACTAACAATGTCTATGTTGGACAGCAGATCGTACCAAGTAACTATTAATACCGGAAATATTTGATTATTTGTTCTGATAACGTAAATAATTCGTGTCATGTTCCCAGCATCTTTAGTAGTTTCGTGTACTTGCAAAAGCTCGTCATGTATTTCATTTGATATCTTCATGGTTTGATACTATTTGACTCTCCCAGCGCGTTTCACATAAAGATTATACTGTTAAATTTGGCAACATTAGTTAAAATTTTCCATATTGCTATGGAAGCAGGACAATATGTATAAATCCGTTGTACAATACCAAAAAAAATACTGACTGAGTGCAAGATATAGCAGCATCACTAGTAACTAAATTAAGGGTTTGGAATTCACATGGTTATGCCATATTCTTTGCAAATACGAGCTTGGACACCTTTTTATTTTCCCTTCATGTTAGAGCCATTGACATAACCCTGGTCTCTGCAATCATGTAAGCTTAATTGAAAATCGGTTACTAGTTGTTTTGTTATTTGAATTTGAATTTAAGAATAGCTATCAGAAATAATTATTAATCGTTTTTCAACAAACCAGGCGTCAAACTAACTCACAACCCACATGCACTTCGTCATGAGAGCCATTTTTGTAAAACGAATGTGCAATTCGCGTACAAACGAATATCAATGAATTTTTCAAGTTTAACTTGTTTTGAACAAAAATTTAATATTTCGAAAATTACTTTCAATATGTACAAATTGTCTTTTTTATGTGTAGAAATAATCAATACCAATTTATAATTTCTAAAAATATTATTTCGGTGCCCCAAATAATCGGCCGCCTCGCCGCCCTTGTTTTCTTGTAAAATGAATAGCAACAAATGTATGAAAGAAATTTTGTTTTCTTGTAAAATGAATAGCAACAAATGTATGAAAGAAATTTTGTTTTCTTCTAAAATGAATAGCAACAAATGTATGAAAGAAATTTTCTTAAGTAAAACAGCTTACATTAAGTGTACTTATTTTACCCTATCAACAATTTAGGACCTTCATTTGAGTTTGTTAGGATTTTGTTTTTATTTAGCAGCCTTAATCCGTTTCTGAACCGATTTCATCGCCTTGTTACAAGCTAGGCCTTATTAGCTGCGTGTGTAATTCCATGAGCGTGCATTTTTTCCAGCGTCTAGTCACGCCACCACATTGGCGACAAGACTCCGTGCAGAGCGGTAATAAATCCGCCTGAGCGAACAAAGTGCGATGCGGTACACGGGCGTAAATTTAACGCACGTGTCGCCTCTGCTCGGGTCTCTCGGCGCACGAAATAGGGCCGGCTTCACACGAGCGATAATCGTGTGCGGGTCCGCCGAAAGCGACTATTTCCCGCCCAAGTAGTAGTCTCGAGCGTTTGTTGGCGATGGAAACGCAATCCGGGCTAAGATCCGTGTTCGATACCGAGAGATTCATTCGTGAAATTAGGCATAGGACGATACTTTGGGATAACACGGCACCGAGCTACGGAGATAAAATCAAGAAGAATCAGTGCTGGGAGGAATTGGGATCCATGTTTATACCTGGTTGGCATGGCATCTCGGTGGATGAACAACAACTGTTAGGTATGTAGAGGCACCAACACAGAAAACGACAAATAGAAAGAGCACTGTGGAAATGCATACGATTAAAGAAACTAAGAACTTAAGCTGTAATAAATATGAGATGGAAAAATTTAATTCACTGAAACTTGTACAGTTTATTATTAATAGTTATTTTTCGCGAGTCGATAATTTTATCGTCGTGTATAAAATTTATATTTTTCTATAGCAGTCATTAAGCCAAAAAATGAGAAAACCCAATTGCAAATTAATTTAATTTAAATCTCATTAGCATGGCTTGCTATGGTTAAAATTTACATTTGTGGTTAAAGTGCTACTTTATCTGTAGTCCGTCTAGAAAGTATCCGGAAAAAGAAAACACTGCAACTTTCAGTTTTTGAATTTATGAATGAAACAATTACAGTAGGGAAAAACAATTCTCGTTATTTGTGCATGTAATTTCTCTTTAATCCCGAGAATTATATTAAGCGTTTAGGGAATCTGAAATCAAATCAACTGTAATAAATTAAAAACTATATGTATTTTTACACATTTATTACATATTTTGAACAATTTTTCGCCTTAACTTCTACCAGAACAAGACATAAATATCATATTTATCAGAAACTATTGACAACTAAATGTTTGGACGCAATAAGTATTATTGCATTTTAACTGAGTCAGCTTTGGAAACAGTAGAATATGAGTTGTCAAATAATATCAGTAGTGCATATGATTGAACGCAAAAGGCTTTAAATGTTTATAAACATGGCTAAAGGTACAGTACAGATCTCTGTGAAAGAATAGTGCAGCAATATTTACGTGGTAAAAGTATGAAAAAAATAAGTCACATAATTAATACACCCAAATCTAGTGTGGCATATATCATAAAAACATTTCGAGAGACGGGAAGTACCAAAAAACGCGAAAAGAGCAATGGGCGTCCAAAACTTATGTCAGACAGGACTAGGAAAAGTCTTGTTAACATTTGCAAAGCGCAGAGACGAGCGACAGTAGACATATTACCGCAGAACTGTATGCAGTAACTGGCGTAAAAGTATTCAGAGAGTGTTGCCGACAGTGGATACACAAGCCTGGCTTGAAATTTTGCAAGGTAAATACTTATTTAAAAGAGTTGTCTTGGATCTGAATCGCTTCTAAACTTAACAATTTATGTAGGCAAAGGAGAAACCTCTGTTAACTGCAACCCAAAATGCCAACGACTGATCTGGGCCAAATCTAAACAATCCTGGGCTGTCGCCGATTGGTCCGAAATTGTATTTAGTGATGAAGCAAAGTTTGATGTTTGCGAGGGAGACCTAAGGAAAAGAATAATCAGAATAAAATCACAGGCGTTTCACAAAGATTGCCTAAAACGAACTGTAAAGTTCCCAAAAGGAGTAATGGTGTGGGGCTGTGTGTCGGTAAAGGGTGTGGGTAAAATGCAGTTCGTAGATGGGATTATAAAAGCTGCGAAATACCAAGAGATACTGCAAAATAACTTGATACCAACTATGGATGAGTTGAAAAATGCAAATCCGAACACAAATTTTATCTTTCAGCAGGACGGGGCATCTTGTCACACGGCGAAAACGACTAAGAATTGGTTTGGGGAACATGACATCTTCGTGCTTTCGTGGCCCTCCAATAGTCCAGATTTAACTATA
Organism: Serrognathus titanus; assembly: GCA_039766575.1. Taxonomy (NCBI): domain Eukaryota; kingdom Metazoa; phylum Arthropoda; class Insecta; order Coleoptera; family Lucanidae; genus Serrognathus; species Serrognathus titanus. The sequence continues at coordinate 29,201,831 of CM077912.1, read as the reverse complement.
ATCGAAAACGTGTGGCATGAAATGAAAAAACAATTGAGGAATAATCCTCAAAGAACTTTGCCTGCTCTGAAGGAGAAAATCTTGCAAATCTGGGCGAATATTCCAATAGAATATTTCCAGAAATTGGTGGCTTCAATGCCAGATGAATTAAGGCCGTGATAAAAGCAAAAGGAGATGTGACATGTTATTAGATAGTAATAGTCCAAACATTTAGTTGTCAATAGTTTCTGATAAATATGATATTTATGTCTTGTTCTAGCGGAAGTTGAGACGAAAATTTGTTCAAAATATGTAATAAACGTTTGAAAATACATGTGGTTTCTTAATTTGTGACAAAACTAAATCTAACAGATCCATGGATAATTTGATAATTCAATAACGAAACAATTCTGGCCGCCCAAACATTAAGTTGTTAGGGCTCGTATATGTAACTAACAAATATATTCACACAAATTCCCGAAATTCTCTAGACGGAATACACTATTTTGAGCGAAACAAAGCATACTTTAACACAGTAGTTTCCAAACTTTATGTTTCTACGGCCCCCTTTAAAAAAAATCTTATCTTGGCGCCTCCCCTCTTTATTTTGCAAAATAATTAACACATTTTTAAAATGAGAAATGGTTATAAAAGTTCTGTTATAAGAGTTTATTTACGTTTTCACTTCTTTTTTTATTTATAATATGAAAATTGTATGTATAAATAAACTTTTGCGCCTCCTTTTGCATCAGTCCGTGCCTCCCAGTTTGGAAATCACTGCTTTAACAGCAAAAAATAATAACTTTGACCTATTGAATTTAAATGAAAAGAATAAAATTAAAAAAAAAACAAATAAAAATCGATTCTTCCTAAACACTCACAGGTCATGTACGACCCGTGTTCCTGAAATTGAAAACGCTATCACGAAATTCATTGATTGGAGATAACCGAAGGAATCTTTTTCCTTGTGTTCAGTGAATAATGTCATTCTTAAGACCGGTAAATAGAACAGATTAGATTTGTATGTATACTATTAACTTTTATGATTTTAATAACTACGTAATAATTTGCTCTAAAAATTATAAAATGTACAAATAAACAGTTCTATATAAATTTATAAATTGTTGAATTCTCGCTGCAAACTGGAAAACGTAGAAAATATAGAAAACTTTGCAAACTGAGGATACAATGAAAAGCAGTTGACTTAGTAAGCAAGTAACTAATAGAAAACTTGTACAACAGTTATTGAAACTTTAAACCACAAATCACTATTTTTCAAGATAATTTCCTTCCCTTTCTAAACATCTGTGCTACCTTTGAACCCATCGCTCAAATCTTGTTTGGAAAAACGATTTATCCATATTTTTCATCCACTGTGTACAACCAATTTTATAATAATAATAATAACTTATTTGTCTAGAATATGAAAAATTACATAAATTTTACATATATGTGAGACATGTCATGCAAAATTAAACGAAACAGAGAACAATTAATGAAACAACATTAAAATAATAGGAATTAAATTAAATTGGAATATATTACAATGCATAACCAAGTTGAAATAGAGTGAAACTTCCATGATTCGAATCTCCAAGGGACCGTAAATTTCCACTTACAGAAAACTTCGAGTTATGGAAGTTCCACTGTAATTTAAATTAATTGATCGTCCTCCAAGGAGTGACATCTGATTCCTTTGCATTTTTTTTCGTTGGGCCAAATAAGTAGAAATCCGACGGGGCTAAATCGCTACCAAAAATTGAATAAGGCATAACTGATCCGAGTTTCTGGATTATCTCAACTGTGGCAACCGCAACGTAACGTTTTGCATTGTCATGGCGTAAGACAATCTTATGCAAATTTTTGTTTGGTCTTTTCTTTCTAATACCTTCCTTAAGCTTTTTAACCGTCAATATGTACCGCTGATTGTTGTGGTGGCCGGTTCGAGGTAATGAACAAAAATAATACCTTAACAAACCTAGAACTCAGTTGTCATAACTTTTATTGCAGATTTTTTCATTTTAAATTCTTTTGGACTGGATAACGATATGTGGTGCCATTTCCTTAGTTGATTTTTTTTTAGACCACACCTAGGAACCCATGTTTCGTTTCCAATGATTATATTGTTGAAAAAAGAAATGTTCCATGTTCCTCCAGATAGTTTACGAGATCAGCATAAATCTCTGTTCTTTTTTTGCTTGAGTGCATCTACATCCCAAAGCATTAATAATATTCTGAACCGTCACACGTCCATCTTCACCAACCATTTCATCGATGCGTACTTTTGTTTCAACAGTAACGGGTATTCCTGGTCTTCGTAGTTCATTTAAAATACTGACCTTAAATTTGTTTACCCACTTTGCTGATATATACTTTTAAAAGCTGAACAAACTTCTGTTTCCAAAAACTCTGTCACAGCTCTTTGTTTTATTTTGCTGTCCGTATTAAAAATAGTTTTAAAGAATTAACAACAGAAAACATTTTGTTTAGTTTTTACAGTTCAAAAGACGACAATTACAGTACAAGTCAAGTAGTTTCTGAAAATTACGTATTTCTAATGTTATCTATTAGTATTTTTTAAACGTTTCAAATTAGTATACTTTAATATTTTACATGGTATCCTTTATTTTCCCAGTCAGAAGTTTGCAGAAACGGTGGAAGAACTTGAGGGATTGTTTCAAGAAAGAACTGAATGCGACAAAATCGAAATCAGCGTCAAAAAGGAAGAGGCCGTACATTTTCTTTAAACACATGAAATTCCTAATACCAGTGACAGAAAATAAAGAGTGAGTTTGTTATAAGAGTAAGCTTCGAGGAATAGTTTACATAGATGTTTTGTTTGCTATAGTTAACTTTCTCAAATAACACTTAATTACAGCAAGACAAAACTCAAATAAATTTTACGCGTATTTTACGTAAAAACATTATTATTATATTATAATTTTTTTAAATAAATATTTTCGAGTATACATTAAATTTAATGCGAGATATAAAGGAACATTGCCACCGGTTTCTAAATTCCAGAGCACTAACAATATCAGTCAACAACACTTCGCCCGTAACTTCCCAATCAAATAACGAAGAAACTGAAGAAGTAGTAGAAGAGACTATAGAACCATCCATTTCAATTTGCGAGTTACCCGTTTCAAAACGTCCTTTTCCTCCACCGGTCGACCCAGACGAAGATGATCAACCCAAAAACCGAAAACAGAAGAAATTCGAGAATCAACTACTTGATATTTTGTCAAAAAGCGTTAGTGACCGTCAAACAGCGGCTGCCGACCAAGACGAAGACAGATTATTCCTGCTCTCACTGGTGAACGACCTGAAAAAAGTACCGGAGAATCGAAAGTTAGAGGTCAAGATGGCGATGATGCGTTGCATCCAGAAGGCCCAAGAACTTTCGAGTTATGCAGAAGATGAATATATTAATTCGCCCGAGGAGTCGCAGTTAGTTGAGGTGATGCAAGAGAATGAAATTAAAGAAGAAATAGATTCAAATTCAGAGGATGATGAAACCTAAACGTGGTAATATGCAAGTATTCGTTAATAACAGGACAGTTCGTTTTAAATGAAATAAACAGAACAGAACATAGTGCGGTTGGTTGAAATGATTGTGTTTATTCAATAAATTGAACATTTAATCAAAGAATGTAAAAGTGTGCAAAATAAATTAGGTAAAATATTTTTTCAATTTCTCTTATTCTAGTTCCTTCGTTTCGCTTCGTGTCTATTACATTTCTTTTTTATTCTAGTGCCACCACTACCTACTTTGTTTATTCTCATTACCATGCATTTTTAACTTTCGATTAATTCTCTTGGTTTTTCGTTCTTGTGAAAAAAAAATAATAGATTACGAAACTCATAAGGTGGGAGCGGCAAATGAGAGTAATTCCCTCTTAGGAAATCAAGGACACTGAATTCTAATCTGAAGTCTGACTCTGCATAATGATTTTTGTTTAAACGAGATGAACGACTTTTGGAGTGCGTTTGTTTACAATTAAATTATAAGCCATTTTATCGAAATGATTGTTTTTTATTATTATTTTGTTTTTTGAAACAGCTTAATAAACTAAAACATTATTTTTCAAATAAAATAATGTTTATAATTTGCTAAAAGTCGTTCTTTAACACCAGCAGCATCCGCTACTCTAGTTCGTATTGCCTACTTCTATAAAATAGCTTATAATTTGACTCCGAAGAAACGGACTTCAGATTCGGACTCAGCGACTCAGTTCGTTTTCGAACTCCGTTCAGTGAAACATCAATTTTATCTCACTTTTACATGTGTTAAAGCTGCTTTGCTCTAACTCTAATTTTGATCTATCCCAGCGCCGAGTGGAAAAACGAACTCAGCCAGCATCTTTGATTCTCTAAAATTTTTATTTACAGGATTCACCTTGATTCCGTTAATCCTCCTTATAGTTCAATTTTCAAGTAAACTGAACTGAACCTTATTTAAATAAAACTTTTCTGTATATTGATACAACTAAAGAATTTTCTAATGGGGTCGGGTCGATGTTGACAGTCACTGATGCCAAATCACCATGGCAAGTTACACGATTGAGCAGCATGTCCAAATGAGAAAACTTTATTATCAAAATTAGTGCTCATTTGCGCAAACGTTGCGCGCGTTGCGACCATTTTACGGCAGACGCGGTGGCCCTTCAAAGTCGACTCTCCAACGTTTGGTGGCCAAATTCGAGAGGACCGGTTCGGTAAACAATTAGCGAACATCCGTACGTCAAAGGAACGCTAGATCGGCCGAGAACATCAGCGCTGTCCGTGAAAGTGTGCAGGAGAACCCGAGGCAGTCAATTCCTCGCCGTGCACAAGAACTCGGCCTTTCGCAGACTTCAACTTGGCGAATTTTGCGTCGGGACTTGGGCCTGTACCCGTACAAGATCCAACTGACCCAGGAGCTAAAAGTTAATGACAACGCCGTTTGTTCGCTGAATGGGCTTCGGAGCATTTGGAAGAGGACCCCAATTTTGGTCGAAAAATCATCTTTAGCGACGAGGCACATTTTTGGATGAATGGTTATATTAACAAGCAAAATTGCCATATATGGGACGACTCCAACCCACACGAGGTTCACCAGGTGGCAATGCATCCTCAAAAGGTTGCCGTTTGGTGCGGATTTTGGGCCGGCGACGTCATTGGTCTGGACTTCTTTGAAAACGACGTTGGTGAGGGCATCACCGTCAACGGCGAGCGCTACAGATTGATGATAACTAATTTCTTTTGGCCCGAATTGAACGATATGGACGTGGACGACATGCAGTTCCAGCAGGACGGCGCTACGTGCCACACAGCGAACGCCACGATGGACATTCTGCATGAACGATTTGAGGCTATGGCTATATCTCACGGAGGTGACGTGAATTGGTCACCAAGACCGTGCGATCTGACCCCGCTAGACTTTTTCTTGTGGGGTTTTCTGAAGTCGGAGGTTTTTGCCAATTGGCCGCAAACGACCGATGACCTCAAAGTTAACATAACCCAGGCCATCGTTCAAATTCAGCCGGTTCTATGCGGCAGAGTCATTGAAAATTGGATCTCTAGGATCCGTGCCAGCGTGCGAAGCCCGGCGGACATTTGAACGATGTCATTATTCCTTACATAATGGCATACATGGGCCTTTCAAATAAAAAAAGAATTTCGTTAATACCTCACTCACAGCTTATTTTATTCCATTTCAACATCGACCCGATCCTATTGGAAAACTCTTTGTAAACTTATCAAACTTGATATTTTCTGATTGACCATCTTTGCGTTACAAAATATATGCAGTGTCTTAGAAAACCAAGATCCTAATATACATCTGCTGGATGTAGTACATTATTTATACAGAATTAGTAGAATTTCAAAATATGAAAATGTGTATGTCACTAAAGTGAGACCGTGCATTTGGAGACACACTTTATGTATTTGGCTATATTGCTTAAATGCACTTTTGTAAACTAAGAATTTTTAATTCCTAATCCTAAATCTTTTTGTATATTGTTTACTTCAACAAAGTTGGGACTGCCTGTATAATTACGAGATTACAGTCATTCGTTTCCTATTTCACATATACATACACATGTGCAGATAAGATATGTTATATATACAGATAAGATAAAGCGGGGAAATGCTCACGGAATGATTACGGAAAATTAAACTAGCACTTTCTGAAATTGCGATATACTTTTGCTTATCAGTACTTTTAGTAAATTTACAAAAATGTAATCCAAAAAACTAAATACGGAAGAACACCTAATCTATAATTATTAATAAATTCTGTATAGTAAACGATATGCGGTTATTCAAATAAAGCAAAAGCAATAAATGACGTTTGTTTAATTGAAATATTCGTATTATATATTTTTTTATCAGTATCCTTTCTCTTTTCATGGTATAGTATAAATTAGGTGGTAAATGTAAAAAAGATATGAGGGTTATATACTGTGTGCCCATGAATTTTTTGCAATTTTTCATTGTTTCTTTTCTTTTGAGTGTTTAATTCTTCAAATCTGGCAACGCTGTATAAAGTACTGCAAATTTAGACCCGGTTTATTCATTTCCAATTAATTTTATTTTCCGATTTATTGCCATAGTAACAACTATACAAATTATTGTTACTATGGGAATAAACTGAAAATTAAAGTCCATTCAAAGTGAATAAACCAGGCCTTACTTTAATTAATTCAACTATTCCGTAATGTTGATCACAATTAAATTATTTCAGTTATAACTAAATCCTTACGATTACAATTAATTAATTCATGTAATATTTTTTGAATCGGGTTAATGAACAATTAATTCTTAATTGTAGTTTCTATTTGATTATACACTACGTACTGCATAAGTAAGTTAAATTGCTATGTTTAGCATGAATAAAACAGAATAAGTACAATAGTTTCGCTGAACATAAATTTCACTAGATAGAACGTTTTATAAGACAGTGTAAAAGTGAGTTTTTATGTAAAAGAAAAGCTATTGTTATCACAAAATTTTTTAGATATTACTCTACAAGATTTATGTAATTATATAATTATATTACCTAATAATATCATAGTGTAGTGTTAAGGACACTGAGTTTTGTTACACTACACCTTTTTCAAGTGGAGTTCAGAAAGTAACAGATTCATTTCAGATAGTGTCAAATGTTTTTCGGATCCCAAAAATGAATTTTAGAAAGTACCAATTGTATTTCAGAAACGTAAAATGTATGTGTTAATTGTAGTTCAGAAAAGTGAAATAATTTTCAGAAAACGTTAACTGTATTTTAGAAAATATCATTTGTATTTCAGAAAATAATAATTATACATATTTTATCAGCATAAGTCTTACAGTGCCTTAGCAACCATCAACAGATTTACGTGAAATACTGCCACGATTGCATTGAAATAAAGTGAAAAATACATTTAAGGTAATTGTGGAATTTAGAGGGTGTCCATGCTAAGAAATGCAGTTCTTCGGTTACTACCATTCAGGCATATACAAGCTTACAAAAAACTTAATTTCAAATGATTCCAGATTTATAAATAACGCTTTCTGATTTACAAATGATATGTTTTCAAGTTCATGTGAATTTTCTGAAATATAATTTGCCGATCTGAATTACAGTTACTACTTTCTGAAATACAATTTACTAATCTGAAATACAATTGACAATCTCTTAAATACAATTTATTCATCTGAAATATAACAGCAATTATCTGAAATACAATTGGAAAAGGTGTAGTTTTCTTAAAGCGTTTTCGATTGACCACTCTGGTGTGCACTCAGAGTATCTTCATCTCATATCATTAAAGAAGATGCAAATGCATTGTGTGCAACCAATGCAGGTGAATCGGAAACGCTATTAACTTTCGTCAATCAGAGGTCACGTTGAATTCTTAACTCGGATTGACCAGATCATCATATAATAAAAAACGACGTTTAGTTTGCAAAATTTCAAATAACACTAATGAAATAGCAAATCTTCAAACTTGACACTAATAATAATAATGAAACGTTCTCTACATGACGTTTCATTGCCACACCGAATGTCTACCGAGCGACGGGCGTCAAGTAAAACGACGCCGTGAGCTGTATAGAATAGGTTGTGAGCTGCAGGCGACCCACAGTCGAGCCATTATCTGGCCACTGCGTAGCAACCGGTTAGCAACAGTAGGACCGCGAAGTGCGCACCATGAACGCAGCGAAATTCACCAGGACTACCAGCTTCAGCATCGAGAGGTTCATAGAGGAAGTCAAGAAGCGACCTGCAATATGGGACACCAAGTGCAACGGTTACGGCGACAAAAACAAGAAGATGTACGCCTGGGACGAGGTGTGCGCGATTTTCATCGGTGGCTGGCAAGAAATGGGTCCTGATGAACGATTCGTGAAAGGTAAATTTTTAAACAACACTTAATTTAAAAATGTGTTGTTTTTTCTGTTTAAAATGCAGCGTACTGTGTATATTTCACATCGATTGTTTGAGAAATATACAGGCTGATTCATGTGGTAAAGCAGCAAAACTTTGTATTTACAACCGGTAAAAGTTCACAAAAAATAACGTGCTAAATATAGTAGATGGTTGTAATGATTGAAACGGAATGATCTACGTGACCATTACAGAACAATAATCGTATTGTGCGTTTTTTTTTATAGTACCTGTCAAATATCGCTGAATGCTACCTGAATGTTAGGAAATTTTAAAAATTTCTCTTCTATGTTTAGTGATAAAAGTAGAAATCTTAGAGCTTTAACACCAACAAGTATAGAAAAAAAAAACAACTTTATCATTTCTCCTGAAAATCCAAAAAGGTTTATTTTAATGTATTGAATATACAAACTCCAATCCATCGTTGACATCGGGCGGACCATAACTTTTCGAAGCGTTGATGTTATAACTTCCATTCTGATATCAATATCATGAAAGAACAAAATTTTATAAGCCTGTTGTTTGCATTAACATTAATTTGATTCTGACTCTGAAAAAAATATTTAGGCACCTTTTTTACTATCAAATTTATATAGCATCAGCTTCTTAAGTTATGTGAAACGGTCTGTATTTAAAAGATTATTTTCAATAAAACGAAAACGCACGATAAAAAAAGGAATTTATTTTATTCATCTAAAATACAACTATTCTGCCACGGAACTGATCCACTTACACTAGCAAAATACTCTGCAAACTGGTCGCGCACCGCCAATCCAATCCTTCCTCCTCTTCCACTCTTATTCGGTAAGTCCTCAAACCCATTTATCACCAGTGTGTCCTCGAATTTATATCCATCGCGTTGAAGGACAAAGTTGTGTAATATGCAACACCCTTTAATAATATCCTTCCCAAATTCAGCACTCACGTTCATCGGCTTAGCAAAAATCTGCCAACGATTTGTCAATATACCAATCGCGCACTCCACGACACGTCTAGCTCGTCTTAAACGATAATTAAAAATCTTTTTTGTCGTCGTTAATCCTCTGCTCGCGTATGGTCTCAGCACATTCGGGGTAAGATTGAATGCCTCATCCCCGACGAAAACGAAAGGCGCTTTTAAGTTGTTCGCATCATCGGCTAGACGTTTCGGTTTTGGTATCTTCAGATTCTCCAATACAAGCTTTATGCCAAGGCCACACTCTTTAAACACTGACATTTCGTTTGTTTCTCCATCCAGATTCACGTCGATGGCCCTGAAGCGATAACTGGCATCCGCCATTACTATGAGCATAATTGTTAATCTGTTTTCGGAAGGTTTCTGCGTTCGGATGTGTTTCTCATCGAGGGCGCCGATGCAGTTTGGAAAATTGGTGTTCTTGCGAAAATCAGCCTCAATTTCTGACCAGTCTTCTTCTTTTAAAGTAGGCATGCATCGAGACTTCATGCAAGTCCAAAGCGACTGGCATGTATCTTTGACGATGCAACTCACCGTGGAAATTCCAAGCTCAAATTCATTGTGTAGAGAAGAGAAGGTTCCTCCGGTTGCTAAATATCTAACATTAAGAAAGAACGTTTCAAATTTCAATAATCGTGATACAATTTATTTCATTTACATAATTGTTAACTTTGAAGTTTTTTGATTATGATTCTATGATAAAAACATTTCAGTTGATTAACATTGTAACACCAATTTTCTCCTTCCTTCATATGCCTATTTGCTCCGAATTTTACCGGCAAAGCAACTTTTTGCGTTTACGACTAATAATTTTAGCCCGTTCTAATTTTTCAATGAAAGCAGCAAACTCCGCCGATTCATTTTGAATATAAACGTCGAGAACTTCGTAGTTGTTTATTTACCATCCCCAAAGTCTGATATCCTAAATCCATTTAGAAATAAGAATCAGCTTTTGAAATTAAAAATTTAAATGTACATTTACTTTCGCAAGCTCGAAGTTTACAAAGACGATGGAAGAGCCTGCGTGATTGTTTCCGAAGAGAATTGAAGTTAAAATCCAGCTCGACGAGTGCTTCAACAAGAAGACCTTATCTCTTTTATAAACAGCTCAAATTTCTGCAACCGGTCACCGATTCCAAAGAGTAAGCATCTTACACTGCATTATTTTGGTAAGAATGAAAAAAAAAATGTTTTCAGTTTGGAGAACGTGGCTGAAGCATCCGAAAACGACGATACTGAAGACGTCAAGTACTTTGAAGAAGTGTACATAGAACCGACTGTGATTAGTCCAATGCCTGAACTGAATGCTCAGAGAAACCCGGAAACGACGGTGATGTTGCCTCCACTGATTCCGATTGCTTCTTCATCGCAAGTATTCGACCAGCAAGTGAATGAAATTAAACAGGCACAGACATTTGAAAATCAGTTACTGGGGGTCCTATCAAAAAGTATAGAAATGCGCGTGCCTAATCTGATGAATACTGATGAAGATCAGTTATTTTTGCTATCACTCGCCGGAGAATTACGTAAGGTACCAGAACAGAAGAAATTATTGCTTAAGTCTGAAATCATAAACTGCATCTTACGGGCACAACAGGGTCCCGTAAATGCTGAAGATTCATTCCACTAATCCAAATCACTTTAAAATCAAAGAGATTAAAAATTATACTGGTTTATTATTAATGTAATTATGACTCATCATTACATTTGTCTGATTTGACTTCTTTACGATAATAAAATTTGTAAGTTTTTTTTTAACATCTATACTTATCCCAAGCCTTTATTAATTGTCTGAGAGGATCTACGAATTTTCGTTATTAACAAAGTTATCGACCGACTACATTTCAGTCTTCCTTACTTATTTTTTTGACTCTTCATAACTTTTTCAGAAGAAAGTTTACTTATTATTATTAAAAATTTTGTTGCAAATTGGTTTAAAACTTTCAATACGCTTTGACAGCACGCATGGCCATCTTGCATGGGATGACTTTATTAAGTAGCAAATTGGCTGCAATTTGTCAATCCTAATGCAATGCTAGGTCAGAGAGCGATCGCAGGATGTCGTGATCTAAACTTATTCGTTGTAGTTTTTCGTCTAGATTTTAATTTGATCAGGTTTTCAGTCTTTCAATAGTCCTAGGCTTTTCCATGTTCATAAGCTGTATTCTTTCCGAAAACTCATAAGTTTCACTTTTTGTCCTTTGAGGAGACATTTGCTTTTAAATCAACCTCACTTTCTCAAAATTGCATTACCATTAATTTCAGCGTTATACAAGCTCCACGCCTTAGATTAATTTTCAGCTATATACTTGCTTGTATTTAGATCTCACGGTTTCAAACCATTTTCTCTTTTCCTCATTCCTCTTATTTTCTTGCATTCAGTATAGATGTTCTCTTACCTCACTCAGTTATACCGACTTTATTATATATGTCAAGTATTTCAATATCTCTGAGCTGTCATTTATTCGCTAAAAATATTTATTTCTGAATTTGTCAATGTTTTTTTATTCCTTGAAATGCTAAAGACTTATTTTCGTTTTTCTAGATATTATTTTCAGCTTCATTATGTTCAGTAAACTTGGTACTAGTCTGCGTTCTTCGAATTACTTCTTGTCTCTCTCCATCAAGGAGATCATAAGAAGTAGGGAGAGGGTATATACAAGCAAGTAAAGCTAGGGTCGCACCATGCACTTAGTTGTTTACAGTCGACAGTTTGCATTACTGGTATGGTTATTTATTAAAAGTCATGGTTTTGTATTCTGCATTGGGAAGTTCTAATCGAACATAATTTTAAGTTTTTGTCCATTATTCCAGTAGCTTATCGAATCTCTAGGAATTTTGCTTTCTCCTTGTTTTTAGAACAATATCCACCAATGTTGAATTCTTGGCTTTCGGTTGGAACCGCGTGTCTCGGATTTCTTTAGTGCCGACGTTTCGTTCTTCGTTGCACCAATGTTCTTTGTAATGTTCTAGTCTTTTAATACAAATTTTGTTTTTACTTGAATGTTATACTATAGAGAGGTGGTGAAGAATGACTGTTGGCCAGGATGTACTTTTAAAAGTATTCATTTTCCCGTCAAACTGATAGCCAGTTTCTTTGTCATAACTAAACTGATTATAACGAGCGTTTCAAAAAGAGGTTTACCGATCAACTAATTATGGGCAACTCGTGTTTCTCTGACTTGCCGCTGGGATGTATTAGACTTTGAGTGAGTATCTTTCTTAACAATTCGTCATGTGAACCATCTATTTTCTCCTGCAGAGTATACATAAAATAGACCATGCACGATATGAATACCTTTTGGTTGACAAATACAAGGTCATTATTAACATTACCCATTCCACAAACGGGGCTTGTATTAATTCATTTCTTAAAGCAATATTTGATACATAGCAGATATAAGAACTGCATCGATACATCCCTCTTCCACATTTCGGTACTCTTGTACGATATTCAAATAACAGCAAAATATTTCGTATACTAAACCTTATAAGAGAATAATAATTGTATAAATCATTTATTAAAGTTTCACAGTTAAAGAAGAATAAAATCTTCATTCTGAAAATAAATAAAATGGTATTATATTTAAGAGGAGTAACTGTAACAGAAAACTGGTTTATTGTTGTGATTAAAAAAGACATAAGTATTAATCAGTATTGCACATTTCCCATGACCTAACATTAATCATGGCTATTGAACTGGAACAACCCTGCACTCAGGGATTCGTACTTTATAATTACATTACCTCAAGGTAACAGCAAGTCTTTGATCAGGTGGAACGGACAGTCTCATGTTAGTGTTTTCTCTTTGTAAACTGCTCCTCAAGTAATGGAGCAGCTCATCGAACGATGCGATCGACATCCTGAAGTATTCTAAAAATTTGCCCTCGCTGCTCTTTAGGTCGGAGAACATTGCGCTGAATCGTCCCGCTAACATTCGATCGTTAGAGTAAGGCTGCGCCAACCATTTTCTCTTTCGACGGCGACTGCAGAGCCGCCTCGCAAGCAAAGCGACACATACTAACTCTTCCACTTCCATTGTTGCACTAAGAGGAACTCTCCTGGTCCAACGACAGACCGCTTCGCGCGTAAGCGTTTACGATCGAGCGGCTTTGGCGTCACGTCGCGTCGCTCTGAAATCGGCGTGTCGCAATTTCGATTTGTCCCAAGTCTGGGGTATGCAGTGAACAAAGCGGTCCTGCAAGGTCTCTGCGAAACGTGAATAATTCAAGGCGAAACAAACAAGTGAATCAGATCGAACACGACGCTACAAGCTAAGACTTTGGCTAGTAGTACGGGAATGAATATTACAAACACATAACTACTTCGTCCTCTTCTTGCATTAATGAGACGATTACAGGAAATTGTTACACAAGATGTTGCAAGGTTTTTTTTTATTTTATTGCCTTTCTTATAATTAAAGACAGCAAAAATACTAAGTACAGTTTCTTTAGATGTCAAGGACCTACTATAATCTGATGAAATTATATGACGTCGGTTTTCAATATACCATAATAGAATATGGCTGCAGTGGGCTAGGACTCTCATTTCAGTATTAATCTATCAGCTTCTCAACACTTATGCTAATCGATAAATAGAGATAGGAAAGGACTCTTTTCTTTGAGCCTACCTTAAAAGTAGAACTTACTTAAAAAAGAGAAGAAAAAGAGTGTTTTTGATTCGTTGCTCTAGACTAGAGCATGCTCCGAGTATCTCAATCTCCTGTTATTACAAAATGAAAATGGAAACAAGATAAATCGAAAAAAGCTAATAACCTATTATGATATTACATTAATTATTTACGCATTTAATTAGCAGACTAGAAACTGTTTGAAAAAATATGATAGTGTGGAATACAAATTGTGAATTTAAATAAATAACTTATCTTTATTTATGTTACAACAGACGTCAAAAGAAATATTATAATATTCAAATATGTAGATACTTATACAAACGTCAACATTATAAATGTACGAACGTCAACATTAAACCAATAACTAAGTAAGTTCAAGACCTACAAACTAATATTCATAATCTCCTAGACCCCATACAAAGGTGCTGTTTTATTCTCTAGATTGTGATCATAATTATTATATTATAGTTTATCAGGGAGAAGAACATTTTAATCAATATATAGGCTGTCCATTAAACAAAGGAATATATTTTGCAGGAAGGTAGGTACTGTGCAAAATTAAAAATAAATCAAAAAGTTCATACGTATATTATCTGCGAACATAATTATATCACGATAACAAATATTAAAAATTAATGCATATTAATAAGTATAATTTGGCGGTGTCTGATGTTCGAATGGTATTCCATGATACAGATTAAGAGTTGAAGAATTTTAAAGTTTTTTTTTCCCAATATTCTTTAATTTATTATTATGGCCAACATTAGACAAAGAATTTGTGTTAATAATTGACTAAAATTTCTCAACTTGTAATGTATATTGTTTGCTTTAAGATTAATCTAAGTTGGTTAATGGTAAGACCCTTGATTTTTGTATTTTCTTATATTAAACATATCGTTAATTTTTTGGTTTCCAAATTTAATAATCATTATCGTCTAAAAATTTACGTATATGAAAACAACCAAGAAGTTGACGTAGACAGTTTAGGCAATGGGTAATTTGTAAGGGTAGAAAAAGTAACCTAGAAGCAAAAGCGATTTACATTTATACCTACAACGAAGACTAGCATATATTCTGGTTGCTTTCATCTAAAATTCAAAAAAGCATCGCAAAAAAATTGTATAATGCTAAGCTTTTAAAGCATATGAACCCTCTCAGAAGAACTTGAGCAAAATGATGAAAGAAGTATGTATTTAAAGTTCTTTCATCCGAGACAGTTAATATCGTCTTCCTATGGAAGTCTGGGATACAAGGACACGTCCAGACATTTGACTTTTGACCGTTTGCACCAAACGCTTAAGCCAAGCTTAAATTTAGGTGATGTTTATCAGAGTTTTTGACATTGTGGCAGGAGAGGGGAATTGATTCTTGCTAATCTTAATCTTTACTTTACTAGATGCGTAAATGAGTCATTCTTTATATTTTCAGCTTTGTAGGCATTAACATTCTACAGGATATCAACGTCTGAGTATCCAAAAACATCAAATTCACAAAGATTCCTGTTTTAATACTCGATTCGAAACTTTGTAGGATACAAACAGCATTCCGTATTTAAGTTTTTGTCTATTGAGGCATCTTTTGATTATCCTACTAAACAATACGAGGATTAAAAATAACTGGCAGCTGCCAACGATCGGTTTCGAATTCGATCAGAGTATGTTCGCGCTCAATAATAAATCTAAATCGAAACTGGTCTCGTCTCTTCGGTGGTTGCCAAGTGTAATACGCAGAATCGATTCTTCGAAAGCGGCAGCAGCTAATTCCCGTTCCCGTACCCATTCTCGTTCCCTTCCGAGTAAACGAACTTTTCAAGGGGACATCGGAGCCGTGACCGTACAGCTTACGCTCTGAATTAATCGAGCCCGAGACTAATCCTAAAATCCATACCGAATTTAATGTTGGATGGCGTGTCCAAAAGCCCAAACTTCGCCGTGGAGATCAGTTTAATGCATCGAATGAAGAAAAAGTGTTCACTTACAATACCAATAGATTCAATACTGTACAATATATTGTTTAAATGGTTCTAACATTTTATGTTTCTTTTGCCAAAACGTATTTTTCGCATCACTGATTTTGATCCAATCAAAATATTCTCTTTGTTCATTATTTTTCTTTACTGCACCATGGAAGATATACAGTCGGTGTAAATCTTAATAAAAAAAATTATTACTTTGTAAACTATCCTCCACATCACGTCATTTCAACTTACTTGAAAATATCTTTTTTTCAGAATTCAGTTTTGATAAGAGAATAATAAAGTCGAGATTAGTCGAACAACTAAAAGCTCAAATAAATAATATTGTATAATACAGGGTGTCACTTAGCCAAATTTTAGCGTAGTATTCTACTCTTCGCATTAATGATAAAATTCCTATAAACATTCATTTCATTTCCGGAAAATGATTCTTTAAAAAATTATGGTCACTTCAAATTTAAAAAATAGTAAAGTGTGAAAATGTTTTTAATAGCAGTATACTTTTCATTTTCAATTGACAATAACTTTTTACAGAATTATTTCCGGACATTGTTTATACGAATTTTTCCCATTAATTTGAAGAGTAGATACGTCTCTAAAATTTGGTCAATATCTGAAATTTTGAAATGAGTCGGGTCTTGACTCGAAAGTAGGAAAATAAGAAAATCTGAAGTGGACCAAGTATTTATTCAAAACATCAACTAAATTAACCACACCGGTTACAAAAACAAGAACAGTTTACAAAAATTATACGTAAAAAAAATAATAGCATCAGTTTTACACACATGAAATATTAGTTGTGTTCAGGATGCAGTTAATTTGACTTCAAGTTCCCTGAACGTTTATAGGATTAAGCAGAAATTACATAAATAAATAAATAACTAGAATTGTTTTCCTCTGATTTAATTGTTTTGTTCATACAATCGAAAACTGGAAAGTGCCTACGGATATTTTCTACACGGATTGTGTATTAACAATCTGTAAAACCTACGTCCCTCCTCTTTTTCATATTTATTTGTAGGTCTAGAATAAGCAAGGAAATATTGTGTTAAAATTAATTATGAAAGTAGAAAAAAATCTTTAATGTAAATGACTTTTCACGGACTAAGGACTTTCAAGGATATCATAAAAATATATATAGGTATAAACTTTCTAAATGCAGTCAGGAGACGAAGTGAAATTGCACGTCTCGGTCATCCATCCGTACAGCAGGAAAATCCTATTTTCCCCTCTAGGTAACAGCGTTACGTATCGCACGCACGCTTCGGTTCATTTATCCGGAGGAGAGAAAAAAAAAGAACTGCAATTTCGTCCTCGATAAAATCTAAAAATAAAACCGCTTACATAAAGCAACAAGACGTGAAAGCGTAATAACAACAAATAAATAAAAACAGCGTACGGATTTAATGCTCCGCTTTTCGATCAATAATTCAGCAATAACGCGCCAGCGACGCGAAAAGATCGATCCGATTCGATTTTTTATTACGTCGGCACACAAAGCCGCGCATTATTGCTACATAAATATTTATCGGCGCCTCTAATAAATTTTGCAATAATCGCCCGAAATAACGCGCCGTGTAATTGTTTGGATCGAGGGGGGGCTGACGTCACATTGGATTTTTATTGCGGGCGGAAAGATCCACGAATGGCGTTTGTTGTTGCAAATTATTTAAAGCAGATTCGCGATCAGCGAACGAGATGTTTTGCATAAACTAGAATTCTTCCTGGCAGCACGTGTGTGTGTATATGAGTTGTTTATGTTTAGTATATTTATGCAAAAATATGCACATATTTTTCTAACAAACTTCATAAACCATTCAATATACATATTTTAAGGATCAAACAAAATCTGTAAATAATCTCTTGTTGGTCTTGTTTTTTTACTCCTTTCCTTAATTTTCTGTTTTACCTAATAAGTTCATTGTTACGGCTGCTTCACTTTGCTTATCCTCACAAAACTGTTCAAGGTTGAGAATATTAAGAGAGGCTTATTCCAACAGTAGACAAGATAAATTGGGCCGTTGATTAACTTTAACAGTTGGTTTATTCTCGTGACTACAATTATAAAGACCATTGATTCTATGGGAGTAAATCAAAGATTAAAGTGACTAGTGACTAAAGTACCGGCCCTAACACTAATGTTAATCTGTTTCTCGGCTCAACAATCCTTTATCGACTTGTAAGATCACTAATTACCTTCAGAATATTCACATTGACTTGCGTGTTTTCAAAATCGCATCCCAAAGTTGAAAATTATTCTTGAGAACAGCCCATTTGTTGGTAATAAAGTTGTGTCTTGAGGGAAGAAAACGGACATGAAAATACGTGCTATACCACCTAAAGACAAGAAACTATTCGTTAGTGCTCAAAAGTGTTGAATAACTAAGCTTACCATAAGAAGTAACTGAACAGAGAAATACACACAATGAAAAATTTAAAAAAAAACGAATAGCAAGGTAAGATCATTCTTGGAGAAACAGCAGTAATATTTTACAGAACTATCTGGAATAAAAAGAATAATTATTGGACAATGTAAAAGTAAATGAGAACTGTAACACGGACAAAAATATTAACTTCTCTTTGAACTGTAACTTCAATATGACAGTGAATATAAATAAGTACAAATGTAGTTACTTTGGCACAAGAAAAGACATAAGGTACTTTTGTGTTACAGAATTTATTTGAGAAATTGATCGTATTTTTCGATCTAATTCATTGTTTTCCGCGATGCATATGCCCAACGCATACAGTAATAAGTTGACACCTGCATCTTAGCTATTATTGTTCACAGGAAGTGTTTTATAACTTATTTCTAGTCCACAATGCCCCGCAGATACCTAACGAATTGAAAACCTTACACTACATATTGACGTCGAAGATATAGAAGATGAAGTATGTTCTGAAGGGGGAGATGAGTTACTTGAAGACAAAGATGTCTCTCAGGACGATGGCGTTCATAGCAGCTCTTCAGATTCCGAAGCAGAAAATGTTTCTGATTTTATTTTGGGAACTTCGTGGCCTCACAGTAGCAGACGATCTTTGAGGAACATTTTGAAAACTCCACCTGGCCTCACAAATTACATTAAAAATATAACATCACCATTGGAAGCCTTCAAGTTTTTCATTTAGGACGAAATTATTGAAATGATTATTCAGGAGACTGACAAACGTGCCCAGGCTGTTTTGGATATTGAATGGAAGCCTGTAGGCGTCGAGGAAATGTACGCATTTCTCGGTTTACTTGTCATCGCTGGTTGTGTCAAATCTCGCCAAGAGCCAATTCTGGAATTGTGAAGTACGAAATATTGTTCCTTTCAAAGACAGATTTTTTTGTGCTATGATGCTTCCAGATAGAAAGAAATTGTTGCTAAGGTTTGTGCGTTTTGATGACTTGGGCAACACGACAAGAAAGACGCGAGACTGATAAATTGGCTGCGTTTCGTATTATTCAAGACAAGTTCGCTCTCAACTGTAAAAGATCTTTCATTCCTCTTCCCCAAGTATGCGTGGATGAACAACTTGTATGATTTCAAGGAAGGTGCCCCTTGAGGGTATATAAAGTCTAATCCAGACAAGTATGATGTAAAAATTTGGGTTTTGTGTGACGCCTCAACTTTGTATTGCCGGAACTTACAAGTTTACACCGGAATGGTAAATAATACCCCAGAAGGATTTTGGTTTCTTATGTACCAAAAAAAAATCTAAGTGTTTTGCTTTTGTCTACACAACATGCTGATCTAAATATAACTGGCGAAGAAACAACATATAAACCAAAAGTTATTCTGGATTATAGGCGATTGTTTCTTCAAAAACTGGGATTGGAGCTAGTAGTGCCCCTAATAAAAGCACGATCACGTAAAGCTTTGCCTTGATCTATACAGGAGACAGTACTTGAAGATGCAGGACATAACGATCATAGTCAAATGGATCAAGAAAGAGTTACTGAAATTGCAAAAGGTCAAATGGCACAAGACGTAACTAGTAAAAGAGGACGCTGTAGGGTTTATCCACGTTCAAAGGACAAATGTAATAATTTCATTTGTAAGAAACATTCCATCACAAAAATAGCAATTACTTGTAAAGTTTGTGTAAGCAAGAATACGAATGATTCTTTCTAAAACATTTTAACTTTTTTGAAAATGCTGTATTATTTTTTTAAGTATTCGTTATATGCACCTAAATATTATAAAATGCATAATAAATGCTTTCGAACAGTTTTCGCAATTTTATTAAGTGTACGAAAATGGGGGTCAATTATTGCCCCACCTCGTCTTTCATGTTACGGTATGAACTCAGTCATCCGAGGGTTATGGCATGCAAGTAATTTACAGGGGTCCTCGAAATTTCGTTCTGCAATGCTGACAACTCTAATATAATTTGCGCTCGATACCAGTTTTCCAGTAAAAGACTTGAATAATTGAGTCGATTAATACAGAAAAGGCATATGCGCATAGGATTCACTGTGGGCATATAGAGTGACCGAAAGAAAGTTGAACACATATGGGAATTTTTTTTATTATTGATTTCTCAGAAAAAATTATTCTTGATGAAAGCGTCTCCATCTTCCCACAGTCAAAATGCACTTATCAAAATTTGAAAACCTCTTTTCCATCTACGATGAAAAGACAAATTTTACATATTTTCAAGTTGCTGCATTTTCCCAAACTCAAATTGTACACGTTAAAATTTGAATATCCCTGAGGAAATCAAATATTGTAATTCGACGTGAGACTAAAGTATCTTTATTTTTCAAGATACACGAAAATAATATTTGTTATTTGTTATTCACAATTGTTGTGACATCTCGAAAATGAAATCTTGGTTGTCTAGGACGAAAAAAAATGAAATGTTTATGGTATCAATGTTATTTATCATAATTTTTAATTGGTAGATGAGCAAAAGCAAATCCCAAAGTATATTCAGAGTCGTCTAAATTCATTTTCTCTTTGCTTATTATTAAGAGCAAAGACTTCAGATGGTATAATATAGTTTCCAAAGTCAGAAACAGATTGACCACGCATTATCTCGATCTAAACTATTATTATTTTAAGAATATTTTAGTTTATTTTGTGCATTACCCACTGGTTTTCTGAAAAGATTTGATTTTTGTTTTAATAT
This sequence comes from Serrognathus titanus, assembly GCA_039766575.1. Taxonomy (NCBI): domain Eukaryota; kingdom Metazoa; phylum Arthropoda; class Insecta; order Coleoptera; family Lucanidae; genus Serrognathus; species Serrognathus titanus. The sequence continues at coordinate 29,180,755 of CM077912.1, read as the reverse complement.
TATAAAAGAGAAGGATTTTTGTTTTTCCTGTTTTGATTACTTTTGTTTGTTTTTTAATGTTTATTATTAGAATTTCTGTTTTGTTAATTTATCGTGTTCTACTTGGAGGACAAAACTAAAGTAAATTAATTAAAGTAATTTTTTAATGTTAACCAAAGTCCCAAGTCAAAAACAAAGTGAAATATGAATTTATGCTTATTATTGACAATATAAAAATAGTCTTCTTCTGTATTTATTAAAATTTTATTTGCATCGTAATATGTATAGTCGTGCGCAGCGTTACGGTTTAAGGGTCAGGTTTGCGTGCAAGTGGTGCATTTTAGTTGGCCATGACTATACAACATTTTAAAATGTTTTTCGTTTTCCTACATTTCTACTTCCAGCGTCTCAATCAATTTAAATCGCAAATTGGGAATGCACGTGTCTTTTTGGGAGAATGGCGACCCGACCGTTGAATGAATAAAACGTAATTTCACAATCGCCAGATCAAAAATTCGTTTACACCTACTGCGTATCAAGAATTTATGTTAATCGCACCGTTATTACTTTACAAACACTTCTAGGAACATGGAGCTTAAATTATGCGGCTTCCTACAGCATCAATAAAACATTCTACTACTATAAGTTAATGTGCCTCACAATCAGTATAGAGTATGTACCCATTTGGATTCATCAACTCATTATTTATCAGAGTTATCAAGGAATCGTCTCCCATAGAATTTTAATGATTACTGTTGGACTATTTCCAAATCGCAGTGTGTTATTGCATATTTGTTGAAACATAAAATTATTACAAATATCTAAGATAAACATCACTCCTGCATTTTATTTCTGCTGTAATAAAAATTAATATGATTCTTTAAGTTATCGAAATGTGCAGACATTTATAAACATTTTTTTAAATGCTAAGACAATTCACTTGTTAAGATAACGCAGCTCATTTTATTATTTTATCCACTTCGTGTTTATCAAATCCTATAGTGATTGTGGGTTAAAATTAGAAATAAACCAAAACACTTCACTTTGTAAAATATTTTAACACATCAAGTACAGTTACTTAATCGAGCAGTGTTGCTAACATCTGAATGATTAGCATGTTGTTTTCTTTTTATTTATTTTTCATATTTTATTTTACGTTTAAAAATTATTTAATTTTAATATAAAAGTATAATTACATACCTACATACTTCAATATTCCTAAGTTCCTGTGCTGTACATACGTTATCAAGATATATTTTTCTTCCTTGAATAATAAATATATGAATGTAAAACTAAACGAAAGAAAAATAATCGTATTTCATTAAAAAAAATAATTACAAGTGGCGTCTAGAATTTTTTTAATTCAAAAGCTCAAATCCGTAAACTGAAGCTGACATGTTTGGAATTCGTTTCCTCTTATACGACGAGTCTCGTCAATTATAATTAGTACAATTTGAACAATATTACACAATCAAATACAATTTCCTGCAGTCAGACACATAATCACAGCGGACGGCGACGAGATATATTGTATCTGACGCGACGGTTAACTAAACTAACAATGAATAAAAATAACTCTAAATATAATAAACATAGCAAGAAAAAGAAACGTAGGATTATACAACGAGACACAAAATTAGTTTCCAAAATTAAATTGGCAAAATATTCTTTTATCAATTAAATTAGTCTTTCGAGATGTCATGAATTAAACATAGAATTTTAAGTAAATGACGGTAATGTACGAAATATATATTACATAATGAAAAGTTAAACAATATTTAAACAGAAGAAAAATTTAATCAAATTATCAATCTACTTAACAACCAGTGGAGTCTCATAGTTTGTTTCTCGAAAACAGTACATAAATTCATTTCCTCCATACTCTTGGATATCGCTTCTTTTGGTGTTTCTTTAGAGCACCCATTCAGTCACCCAGTATATCTTGAAAACTAAGAGACGTAGGTAATTACTGAGACTGAGGTAACTATGCAAAATAAACTGCAAAAATTGCAGCGACTAGCGTGTCTGGAAAAACAGGAGCCATGAATACTATCCCAATAGCAGTTCTGGAAATCTTGCTGGACATCTCATTACTTCACTTACAGGTGCAGAGGGAAGGCATGCTATCTTCCTTGAGACTAACTTAGACTAGGAGATACAAACCAGGTGCTTGCACAGGTCATCTTAGAATACTGGATTTTTTGCAGCCAGATTTATTAGAAAAACCTTCAAAATGTTTGACTGTGACATACTTTATGAAGTGGATATTAGTAGCCGCCATATTAGTACAATTACGCAACAATGGCTCTATCTGATACATGGATGGATCAAAGACTGCAAAGAGGACTGGCATAGGTATTTAGGGCCCAAAGTACAAGGCATCCAATAGCCTTACGTACTACCCTAACAATTATGCAGCTGAAATACTTGCAATAAATCTATGCATCCAGGAGTGCTTGAGAAGGAACACAAAGAAAAGAAAGACATACATTTTGTCTGATAATCAGGCAACTATAAAGGCACTCATGGTATACTGAAGTGAGACCGTTTCCATATGGGAATGCAAGCAAACCCTCAAGGAACTAGCTAGGGGCAAACATGGATACCCAGCCATGATAATATATAGGAGAATGAAAAAGCCGCCAAACTTGCTCCTATTGGTTCTGAGACTTTTCCCATAGGTCCTGAACATTACTGTGGCCTGAGTAAGACACAGTATAGAAGAGACTGAAAGGTGGATAGAAAGGAAGAAAATATGTTACTGGAAAAATGTTCCAGGTCAAAGACAGGCGAAAATATTTATTAATTATTCGTCTAAAACTGCTCAAACGCTTCTAGTTTTAACAAGGAATGAATTAAAGAGTATTACAGGTCCTTTTCTGGCCACTACCCTACAAATCGAAACACCTGAGCACATACTTTGCGAATGCGTGGCAATAGGTAGACTTCGGCTTAGTCACTTAAATAGTGTGAGTCTGACACCTGAGGAAGTGAAAACTAAACCTCTTAGGACCATTCTGCACTTCGCTGAAAAGGTAGGATTTCTAGGAAATTAATTACACATTGTATTTGAACAATAGATAAATTTGGTGGCAGTTCTGTAAAGCGACTTACGAATCCTTCGACTCCCAAATACAATACAATACAAGAGACGTAGAATTGTTTTTATACATTCCCGTAGAAATAATTGTTTTTATAATTGTTACTACATGAATAAACTGAACATTAAAGTTAAACTGTAACTGAAATACCTGGCCTTAGTGATTTTGTTTTGTCGGGTTTAGTAAGAATCGGCTGTTTACGGTATAATATTTCGCCATAAAATTTATTTCATCATGAATTGCGTTAAATAAATAATAAAATTCTGAGAAATATTGTCTAAATCTGTATAAGTGCTGATCAGAGAAGAGCAATGCCGTGAGTCAGGGATTAACGTAAAGTATTGCTTCTTCTATTAATTAAAGGCTTGTATACACTTTGGCAGGGATTTAAACAAGTTTGTATATACCCTTGCAAGGTATTTTCATGTTCCTCTTAATATATTCAAGAGGAAATGAAGTGTTAAAAAAATTTCTTGGAATTTTGTAGCATATGTTTTATTATTCGGCATGCCTAACCTAAAATAGGTTCGTGTAAAATTATTTGATCGTATATTATTTCCACTTTTGGACAACCTCAACCGACATCTAATCGAGCTTTGAATGAACCAAAAGGGTATTCAAAAACGTTCAAGTCAAACTCCAAGAAATGAATGTAAAAATGTCTTTATCTAAATATTGCTATGGAAGGCCACGTTTTTGTTTGTATGTGTAGAATGGACCTCTTTGTAGATAAAAACAATCCAAGATCCGTTGTGTAAAAATATCATGCAAAATGAATTTTTATACACAATTTTTAGAAAATTTGCTCTGAAATGCTTTTTCACGTCAAGATACTCCGCAATTCTTATGGTTTCAAATTTCTTACTTTGGCATTTGTTGTTCTATCCGCGATTTATATACTCCTTCCATTAATTGTCTGTAGTTTTGAAAAACCGTCTTAGCAAAAACATTGTTGTAATTGAAACCTCTCGCTAAAACCATTTCTCCACTGAGCTGGACAATTTCTCACTGGAAATCTTTATACCTTATAGGTAGGTTTAACCCATTCAACCGACGTCGTTGACAAGTTTTATTTTTAAGAAGGACAAGTAGCAGGCAAGCGATTTCATTTCTTTCTAATTAAACAGACATGTAAATATTAAGCAACTATTAAATAAGCGTTGCATCTTACATAGCCTTACACTAAAATGATGGTACAAATAAACTATTTTTGACACCGCTAGCTATTTTTAAGTCAAGAATCTGCACACTGTAAATAACTAAATAGTTTAATCGTCATGAAATAGACATTTCATCTGATGTCGGACTATTGTTTCTCACAAGCGTGCAGGGCCTTAAATTTAATACAAATGTCATAGTCCAGGAATACTGTGAAAAGAGTCGATCGAATTTTTATATGAAACCTTTTTAAAACGGTATCGACGGCTCTTAAATTAACTACATTAAATGTTCTTCATATGTATGTATACAGATTAGGTCCAGCTCCTACAGTCAGCAATCCTAGTAACGGTATCTTCATTAACAGTTCAAACAATAGTTATCTGCGAGCATAAGCAGAGTATCCTTGGATGTTATTGATGTTAGATGGTGACTACAGAAACTCAGAAACTGGACAGTTATATGTATATATATAAACCAAGTAGGTGCTACATATGTGGCGCTCTTCGTCAACACGAAGATGAATTAGTACCGTCGAGAAAAGTAAAATCAGGACGTGCGTTCCTGCAGGATTTATCTAATGAAATGCAGACGCGAAGGCGGTGCGTCGAGGGGTTTGACGCCGGCGTCTTTCACTAGCTGGGAACAGAGCATTGATCGGTGACGTCATCGGACCGGCCTCAGCCAACTGCCTGAAAACTAGAGGGGAACAGCCTATTAGACCCGGCCAACGCTGATCGCGCAATCAATACGGACGAACGGCTACAATATACGGTAATCGTCGTGAGTAAACAGGGAAAAGTAAGAGTTTTAGGCTGGTCATGTGACATGACATTTGGAGCGTAAACACGACGAGTTCACTGCGTTCGCAGATAAGTTTATTTACTTAAGACGTGGGACGATTCCGTTACGTTTCTGGGTCAATATATCGTCGACGTAGTCCGCAAAAAAGTACTAGAGTATATTAAAAAAAAAAGTGTTGCTTCATTATTTCCTGATACATGTTATATCAATCATTTTAAACTTATTTGAAACTACTAAACAAAAATAGAGAAAGTACAATTACATTAGAAGTGTTCGAAGTAGAAATAGTAGAAGTTGTAAACATATAATTTTTGCAAGAAAAGAAAATAGTGATAGGATACTTAGCTAGCCATGAAAATGTTATCAAAATACCTTTTTTTCTGCAACCGTATTAAATGTAATGAATTTTAATATTAAAATTTGCAATTGAAATTGATGTTTTTGTCACTAATAAAAAATTGTGTGTTGATTGGGTAACACTTTTAGTTTCTAGAATTAAAAGCACTTTTAATCTTAGGAATTTTTACTTTTAACACTTTTAGTTATGATTTGTGAATAACTTTATCTTGAATCCGGTTCTTTCGGTTGCTGAAAAAATAGTACGTTTTATTTGAAGGAAAAGTGTTTTTTGTCTTGCAATTTTGCATACGCTCGGCTACGCTTCGTGACACTTTTCATCCTAATAAAACAATACACTATTAAATCTAGAAGTGCACAATAAGTTGGCATTTGCATTTTATCGAATTAATTACTGGCATTGTATGCTAGGGCATGCAACCATAAAGCATGGAAAGATATTGCAAACTCTGCAGAGCAATAGGTCTGTCAATAAAAAATTGTAATACATTTCTCGCAAATAAAATCTTTGGTTATCTGTTATCACGCCTGGTTGTCGTTATAATGTTTAGAAGGGATTAGACATTTTATTGGGATGCATTAATTTTGATTCTCAGTGTACACTGATCATTAAAAGTAGTGTCCCCAATAAAATTTTAAACCTTGACTTTTATTTTGTGTATGTTTACCTGCTTGCTCGTTTGCTTGTCTGCTTGATTAAGCCTGCAACTTAACATTTGTAGGGGATATATTGCTTTTAACGGTCAGTGTACATGAAATAAAAAACTATTTACAGAAGTGGAACGCATGCTGAAGCTAAAATAAATTTACTTCGTTCCGTTCGAAAACATTTTGGTGGATGACGCAAGCCATTCACACAGTGGAAAAGTGCCACGCAATTACTCATGCAAATGATGGGAACGTCTGTGGAGAAAACGGAAAGAGCACGCAATCTTACGAAACAACCGCCAGGGTCGAAACAAAAGGTCAAGACTATGCATGACCAGCACGAATTGCCGCCGCCGCTGCTTCCTTCGACTATTTATAAAACTGGTTTATTTGTATTCTGATCGATACAATTACATCGAACAGAATCCCGGCGTGCCTTGGCGATGGTTCAAGAAGCGGTGCGAAATTGTATTTTCGATGTTGTATGCGCGTATAATAATACATCGGACCTACACTGTTGTGGTATTATTGGCCCGTAAATCTCCGTGCGTCATCCGAAAACTTTTTATTTCTTTGCCTAAAATAAAATCAAAATAAAAATACGGGAAATATGAACGCGTGAAATAAATAGCATTGAACAGTAAGAGTAACACACTTCCTTATGGATTAAAAATACGTAAAAGACAAATCAATATCATTGTGTCACAACCAGGTGGAAGGCTGGTTGATCCAAATTATTGCATAAAGTTTTTTTAATGGATGAAACTACAGAATAACAGAAATATATACAGGTGTTTCGCAACTTCGTGAAAAAAAATAATGACGTGTTGAATATAGATGTGTGCATAAATGCATTTAAATAAAAACGGAAATAAAAACAACAGCTCGTAAACATAAATCTGCCCGGCCAAGTAATGATTCACAAGCGTTATGAAACATGTTTTGTTGTCGAATAGAGAGAATTGCGGGGTTAATACGATCGTTCAATTCTTGGAACGTGTTGATTTCTTCTCCGTATACCAACGCTTTTACGTGTCCCCACAGATAATAATCTAGTGGATTTAGATCAGGTGAACGTGCAGGCCACCTGATCGATCCGTTTCTTCCAATCCATCTATCAGGAAAAATTTCGTCGAGGTGAGCACGTACTTCTCGTCGAAAATGAGGTGGAACCCCATCGTGCATAAACCACATCGTTGCTCTAAGACAGCGATTTCCAAACTAGGAGGCGCGGACTGGTGCAAAGGGAGGCGCGAAAAGTTTATTTATACATGTAATTTTCATAATATTATAAATAAAAAACTTATAGCAGAACTTTTATAATCCATTTATCATTTTAAAAATGTGTTAATTATTTTGCAAAATAAAGAGGGGAGGTACCAAGGTAAGATTTTTTTAAAGGGGGCCGTAGAAACATAAAGTTTGGAAACCACTGCTTTAAGATTTAAGTTTACATTCCTGAGGAGTTCCGGTAGATTAGCTCGTAGAAAATTTAAGTATTGGAGACCATCTTGACGGTTCGGCAAGGCGAAAGGGCCGATTAAATTGCCGTTTACAATACCTGCCCACACGTTAACAGAAAACCGTTGTTGGAAATGGTCGCGACGAATTGCGTGAGGGTTTTCCTCAGCCCACAAATGTATGTTGCGAAAATTGCACACCCCATCTCTGGTAAAAAAAGCTTCGTCGGCAAACAGGACATTATGAACAAAATTCGCATTTGCCTGTTGTTTATGCAGTAACCAACGACAAAATTGTATGTGTAGACCATAGTCGGCTGATAGCAAAGCCTGAAGTCTTTGAATATAGTACGGATGTAATTGTTGTTCGCGAAGAATGCGCCAAACAACGGAGGACGATAAACGCGTTTGTCTTGAGGTATCCCGTACACTTAACGAAGGATGTTCCTTGATAAGTTGTAGTATTTCTTCTTCTCTGTTTAGGATGTGTTGTGGATGCTGCCATCCTCCACCTCTTTCGCGACGTGTCCTTAAAGTTCCAGTATCCCTCGCTCTTTGCACAATAGAGAGAAATGTGGCAGTGGTTGGCAAATGTCGGTTTGGAAAATGCTGTACATACAAACGCCTTGCCGCTAATGCGTTTTGCCCACTTACACCGTACACTAGAATCATGTCAACAATCTCACTATTTGTAAATTCTGCCATTTTTTCAGTAAATTTCCGTGCAACCATCTCAACGTACACCTTCAAACTACGGCGATGACTAACAATAAATTACACCACTCATATTCTTCGTAAACATCATAAACTTAAATCAGAGACGTTCAAACGGTTTAACCGTTCAACAAAATTATTTATTTTCTCGAAAATTTAATAACACTTAGTTCAACAAAAAATGGTTCATGCTATTCATTTTCATTGTTTAATTTATTTTCATGAAGTTACGAAACACTCTGTAAATCTACGAAATTTGGTACACGTGCATTTTGTTTATCCATATTAAAGATCCATATCGTTAAAGGACCTATGAGCTAAACGAGAAAAAAAAATACCAATTTTACTCAAAAACAGAGTGTATAGTTCTAAAACAAAAAAAAAACTTTTTTGTAGTAATTTACTTTAGTCCAAAATCACCGTTAAAGTTTGATAATTGTTCTTTTAAGTAGGTAAAATCATGCCCTTGCACAGCAGTAACTTTTCCTTATTTATTTAATTTATTTTTATTTAAAAGAGTATTATTTATTTTAAAAATAATCAGAATCTGACGCTTTGGCATAGAAACCAGTCCAATTATTAGTTTCTTATAAATTACTTTAAGAATTATTTTATATTTATTTTAAATTGATTTGAATTGTAATAAGTACGACTCACAAGATTAACATGACTCACGATTCCTTTTTTCCTGTTTTTTCTTTTTAATTTTTTTCACTGACTGACACTTATTCTTTTAATAAAAATTCAAACTTATCGTTTTTATCGTTAAAAAGTTAAAAACAAAAGGTTTCGCGTTTTCAGTCGAACTAAAAGATGTTGCGCACGTGCTTTGCACCGGTATTTATATGGAAAAACACATGAATCTCCAATTTTATTTTGTGCAACCATGATCGCAATCGCCAGGAAAACGGCGCAATCCATACCAGTTGCTGTAGGTTATGTTTTCTCATCTAGTCGATAAGTTAATCAATTTGTTTGTTTCGTAAAATCAAATCTTCCTTCGCCTAAATTAACTTTTTTTAAATTTGTATAGGTATTGAAAATTGAAAGGAATTATCTAAATTAAAATAACTTTTGTTACAACTAAAAATCTCTTCTGTGTTTCTGTTATTAATTAAATTATCCTGATTAACTGAACTAATTTTCTTCATTTTCTAATTGAAAATCTACTATAAACTAACTTACTCGATGACTTTTAACTCTTTTCTAATCATTTCTACATAGTTTATGTTCGTCTAATTGCGCACTTATTTTACCTCCTGCCACGACGACGTACGTGCCTCGATGACTGATTTCTGGTACGTCCAGAAACACCTCGTCAACCAAAACTCTACGACAACAGTTGTGTGTAGTTATTTGAATCACCTTTACTTGGAAAACTATAATTTTTAATAGTTTGAATCGTGACATCATCACTTTTTGACACAACACTGGGTTTCACTGCAATCAAAACCGATTTGCAACAATTTTTTTATAATTTTTAATTTTACATTACATTTTCAAGTAGTAACTCTATAAGAAAAATAATAAACTAACTCTAAAGTCTGGAATAAAATTGGTAATGTCTTTATTGTAAAACTCAATTTTTGACAGTCATTTGTTCTGCAGTAATGACGTCATCGAAAATTTTTAAAATAGCAACAACAACTTGAAGGCTTCCGCGGCCGTCGTCCATTGTTGAATTCTTGGCTTCCGGTTGGAACCGCGTGTCTCGGATTTCTCTACTGCCGACGTTTCGTTCTTCGTTGCAGAAGAACTTCCTCAGTCTCAACGACTAACGCGAAGCAGCAACAAGACCAACAGCAGCAGCATCACCACCAGCAGCAGCCCTGAGGAAGTTCTTCTGCAACGAAGAACGAAACGTCGGCAGTAGAGAAATCCGAGACACGCGGTTCCAACCGGAAGCCAAGAATTCAACAACAGCAACAACAACCTCCAATTTTTTTTTTTGATTCTGAAAGCTCATTGAATTCTCTCTCTTACCACAAATTTATGACGTTACATGGGAAAAAAAATTATTGAAAATTATACCTATTTAGGTATCTGCCTGATAGTAAGAAAAATTTTTGTTTGCTATTTTTTCTTGGCACTTTATCAGGGAATTTTTACCGAAAATAAAAGTCTGTTTTCCTCTGCGTTATCTAATACTGTTAATAAATATTTAAAATAGATATTTTTCAAAGCAAGAAAGAGGTGTATGGAATTGTTTATTTTGTATTGTGCTTTCTCATCAGAGTTAGTAATTTTTTTTCAAAGTTTTGCGAATATGAGGAATCTTGTGTTATTATCTTTAGTAACAACTACTGCTTCCCGTAAATAGCGTCAAGGAACGATAAGGTCCCCCCACAGGTTCTTTTCATATTCCGACTACTCTATCAATGTTCTTCTGTTAATCGTACACTTACATACGACCTATTTTAGTTGTGTTTAGTTGTGGACATAGTTATTTGAGAATTTTAGTTGTGTTTAGTTGTGGAAATAGTTATTTGAGAACTTTTCTTGAAAGATAACATATTGTTGTGTAAAACCTCATTTTGGTTTTATTTTGTTCACGTGAAATGGTTTAATCAAATTGTTTTATTTTATTTCTGTCTATAATCAGGTAGTATGTGTACTTTGTGTGGCGAATGTCTATTACTCGATTGCCCATCCACTGAGGAGTGGATTGAGGAGAAACTAAAGGAGCTGGAGGAAGAATCTAGAGTTTTTCCTGTCGGAGACAGCGGAAATGGCGGTCATGGTGTGGCGTCATCTGACAATGCTTCAAACGCACCGGCTTTTTTGTTTCCAAAAGAGTATTTATTTCGGGCAAACGGGAGCAGGAGGAAGGTCCTTATTCGGCTTCCAGGGGGAAAACGGGCCCGAATCAGCAAAGAGGATGCCATTCGCTTGGGTTATCTAAAAATAAAGAAATTTTAATTTCTATTATTTAGATAAATTAAATTTGGAAATGGTCAGATGAGACGTCGGGGATAGAGCAGTTGGGAGAAGGAGGGTCGATGATGGATGGTGAGCACGGTGCACGTGGTGAAATTAAAAGGTGGAATAATTGTTGATTTTTTCGGAAAGATTTGTTTATCTAGTAGACAAAGTTATTTATTTTGTTTTTGGTTAAAATTCGCGTGTGCAGTTTTAAGAAGAAAAAAAAGGTAATATTTTTTTTTATTTTAACTTGTTTATTTTAACAAGCCGCTTGCCGGGGGTTTAAAGCTTTATTTAACAAGCTGACTGAAAAAGGGGGTTTTTGTTTAGCAGCGGGTCATTTTAGTAGCTGTAGTAAATAAATAAAGAAAAGAAAAATATGTTGTTTTGGTATTGAGTTAAAAAAATAAATAGCTTTGTTTAAAACTATAGTTTTATATATTTGTGAAACAAAATTTTAAAATTGAAAAAAACAAAAAAAATATAACAACGTTAGTGAGATTTTTTTTATGGAATAAAACTATTTATTTAGATCTTTATTGACTTATTTCATTTAATAATTATAATAATATTAATAATTTACATTTTTAAAAATGGCTGCTTGTGGAACTTAAATTTGAGATGGTTGCTGCATAAAATTCATTGCGCAGAGCTAACGAAATTCACAAACCTTAGAGGTGCCGACAAAGTGTGTGACTATTGCTTAGAAAACATACTGTGGTATAGTGATTGTACCAATACAGTACATGGTAGATGGTAGTTGTGAAATGCACGTTATATGAAACTATTGCACATTGTCAGTAAACATATTATTTCATGACAAAATTGACATACCGGAATAATTATAATACGAATACTTTATTTTACATAAGGTAATGACCTCTCCTTCTAAGTATAGATTATTCGATAGTGATTTCAATGCCAACGCTTAAATAACCTAATTATTATTTGGAATGTTATTTTTTTTATGTTAATGACTACTTATTACATCGTGTTTATGCTTGAGACCCATTCAACACGTCATTCGTCAACGAGTCAAACATACGAAACCTAATTACACTCGTCCTCTGCATACATACACATGACCTACAACCGTTCTCTGCGAATGCCCAGCCGCAAGCGATTGCTCAACGCATGATCGCGTCCTTATTAAGACCGTCTCGAAAGAACAAAACAATTCCGCAGCGTAGGATCGAACCCAGCGAAAAAGAAAGTACGGTAATTCCAAGCAAATGAACACGCTTCGATTGATTTTTCGTTTTCGAGCGAGAGAGCTGGTCGCCGTGGGCTTTGTCAACGCCCTTCGAAAGAATATCAAGCGAAGAATAAAAATCCAGACATCGTCTCCTTCCTGCGTCGCTTCGAGGTAAATGGCGTGAGAGCTACTATTACAGCGAAAATGAAGTCTTAAGAAAGTAGGTGAAATAGGAAAACATTATACAAAGTAAACTTAAAAGTTATGCTATTTTTCTCGAAAACTATAAACATTTGTATAGGCAGGGCTAGTGTTGTAAAAATACGGTATTTTAAAATATTTCGTACAGCCCTACGTGTATTTTATGATAAAATACGGTATTTTACGATAAAATACGGTATTTTACGATAAAGTACGGCATTTTAAGATAAAATACGACATTTTACGATAAAATACGGTATTTTACGATAAAATACGGTATAATAAGTAGGGGTGTACAAAATATTTTAAAATACGGTATTTTTACAATACTAGGTAGGGCCGCCACGTGCAAAAAGATATGTCACCCCACTAGAAGAAAATGCGGATACATATCAGAACTCCAATCTTTGGCATTTTTGAGCACATTTATTAAAAAAAAATGTTTAATTTTACAAAATGTGCCTAGACTTTCATTTTTTTAATAAAGCATTTTCCTATTAGGGATGCGCGATCATAACTTAATTCTATAATTTAAAATAAAGTAAAATTGGAAATCATAAAGTTGTTTTCCTTGCTTTTTAAAATTCAAACTTTTTGATTATCTCATATTCAATTAAAAAGGAAATATTTTTGGTTGAACCACTTTTATTTTTCAAAAGATATAAGACTGCCCGAATTTTTTTTTAAGAATTAAAACCTTTTCCATTTACTAAAATAACAAGCACGTAACACTGTTATTTTTGGTTATTTCGTAAATATTATTGAAGCTACCATGCGATCGAAAATAAAATGATTCGGAGTAGGCCATGATTCAGATCTTCATCATTTTTGACGTATCTGAACAATGAATGTTTTGTGTTCCAACTCGAACATAATTGAAATAATTAAAATGACACTGACCTTAAGTACATTTACTAAATTCGGCAGACCATAATACCATTTTTTTTTCAATATTCATGGCCTGCTCTGAATGATTTTATTTTCGATGACGTATGTATTGTATGTATTGTATGAATCGTAGACTAAGATGTAACAAAAACGTTTTCAAACAAAACATTTTTGACTAATTTTATTAGAGAGCGTTTTTTCAATGTTTTAAATAGGACCAGGCACGTGCTGATACACCAAAACAAAAAGCACATTGAAACAGCCTAAAGCTGCGTTCACACTGTTGAAGCAAAAAGGTTTTCAGACAAAACATTTTTGACTAATTTTAGTAGAGAGCGTTTTTTCAATGATTTGAATAGGACCAGGCACGCACTGATACACCAAAACAAAAAGCACTTTGAAACTTGAAAAAGTTCTGTGGAAGAAACCTCAAGATTTAAATATATATTCACGAATGCGCAACTCTGTTCCTGATCACCTCGCTGATGTGAATGCAATAAACGAATTCTTTCTTAATTTTGCTAATTCAACAAAGGTTGATGATAACTTGTTAAATTATTACTTAGTGAATTTTCGGGCCAACTTTGATTTCCTATTCGCATTTAAATCTGTTACAGAGCTGGATGTGGCAAAAATTTTATCTGGAATTACTTCTAATAGCAGCGGGGAGGATGGTCTAAGTATTAAATTGATTAATATTTGTTGTCCTTTTTTATTACCTTTATCACTTCATTATCAATTGTTGCTTACAGACTAGTACTTTTCCCGCTAAATGGAAAGTGGCTTTGGTTCATCCGTTGCCTAAAATTAATAAACCTCAAGACTTTAAAGATCTACGTTCCATTAGCATACTCTCCTGTCTTTCAAAAATACTTGAAAAAGTTATGTTCACACAAATTAGTAACTACTTGAATTTAAACAAACTTTTACCAGAACATCAGTCGGGATTTCGCTCTGGTTATAATTGTGAATCTATTTTATGTGATATTACCGATGACATATTTAGAAACATTGAACAAAATAAACTTACTGCTCTTATACTTCTTGATTTTTCAAGAGCCTTTGATACGGTCAATCATGTACTACTGCTAGCCATTTTAAAATATATTGGATTTAATCAGAATGCCATTCTATTAATTAAAAATTACTTGAGCGGTCGTTCATAAAAAGTTGTTCTAAACAAATCCGTATCTACTGGTGCTCAACTTGTACAAGGAGGGCCGCAAGGCTCTATTCTCGGTCCTCTGCTTTTTAACATTTATACGTGTAATGTAACTAGTACTTTAGAATTCTGCCAAGAACATCGCTACGCTGATGATACCCAATTATCTTACTCTCCAATATTAATAATGACCTTGCAAAACTTGTCGATTTTTCCACTAAACATTCACTATTTATCAACCCAAATAAATCGTCTGTAGTTTTATTTGGTAAAACGAAAGATCGTGAAAAACACTAAATAATTTCTCTGTTACTATTGGTGCATCAGTCTTACCCCCGGTTGATTGTGTTAAAAGTTTAGGTCTGCATATTGATGCGAAATTACGCTTTTCTAAACATATTTCTTCGTGCATTCAGAGAGCAGTTTCTAACTTAAGATTAATTTATTCTAATCGTAGTTTTTTAAATAAAAAAATTAAATGCATTTTACTTAACTCCTTAGTTTTGTATTATTTCAACTATTGTGATGTCGTATACAGTCCTTGCATTAGTTGCATTGATTCGGGTAGAATTCAAGGTTCAAAATTCTTGTATAAGACTTATTTTTAGGTTACAACGTCCTAATCATGTTTCGGCCAAATTGTCGGATTTGAATTGGCTTAATATGATGTCCAGGAGGTTACTACACTCATCATGTTTCTTCCACAAAATTATACAAACTCAAACACCTCCTTACCTTTATAATAAAATTGAATTTCGGACGGACGTTCATAATATTAACATATGCTCTAAAGGCCTGATTACTCCACCGTTACATAGAACCGCCATTTATGAAAGAAGCTTTACCTATAATGTTAGTAAAATTATTAATAGTTTACCGTCCAATATAAAATGTAATTCGTTACCGATTTTCAAGAGACGCCTACGATCGTTTATGCTTTCTGGTCATATATGATGTCATATGTAAAGAAATTACTTGCGCTATGTTAGCTCTTATGTTCATGTAGAACTTCATTTTTCATTTTTTCATTTTTTATGTATAGTGTTAATGTATTTGTTTACTTTTGATCCGGGGTTAATTTGAAAAACAGATTCAATCTGAAATTCACCCCGTGATTCAATCAAACTACATTGGGATTCGTTTCTATTATATATCTTGTTACACAATATGTATACATACAATGTTTATTTGGTTGAATAAAGGCTATTATTATTAAAAAAAAACAGTCTAAAGCTGCGTTCACACTGATGAAGCAAAGACTTTTCAGGCAAAACGTTTCACTGTACTGTGAAACATTTTGGGTAAAAACATTTAGACTGGTTTTTGTTTTGATACATTAGTGTGTACCTGGTCCTATTTAAAGCATTGACAAACGCTCTCTAACAAAATTAGTCAAAAACGCTTTGTCTGAAAACGGTTTTGCTTTGTAATTGTAGATGCAGCCTAAATAACAGTACTTAATGAATTATTTATTGTTTTATTTCAGGAACTAAAAGAGGTATATTGGTTTCGTTGAAAACATTGTTTTTTTGGGAAATCGGTAACTTTATATATCTGATAAAAATTTAGTATTATTTATATCTTTATTTAATCCAAGACAAGACTTCCATGGATATTTTTTACTTGGGTTTTTATTTCTCTCGGAATAAGCAGACGTCATTGCTAGTAGAAGTATCGGTAATATTGTTAATGACTGTGTCAATAATATTGATATCAACAATATTAATAACAAAAAAGGGGTAAGTTTTTTTTCAAAATTTTTCAATAAACCAAAATTTTTTTAAGGTACAGAGTTCTGATGAAGCCCAATAAGGCCGAAATACATGTATAAACTCTTTCCTAACACTTTCTAAACTGCCAGTTACACAATTTTAATTAATTTTCATAATTTTCATCTGGCAAGAAAACTTGATTTTACAATTTTAATTAATTTTCATAATATTAATAACATTGTAACGCATCTTTAAAATTTATTACAGCATTTTGTTACAAACAACGTTAATATCAAATTGTTATCTACGTTTCCAGTGCCTATCAATTAAACGTTATTTACATATTTGTTATTAGCATTTTTGCTATTAATAGGTTTTTTTATTATTATTTCGGTGTATAGGCATCTTAAGATGGTGCAGATAGGAAAAAGAATAATCGTATCTACTGGTGAATGTTCATAAGGGTGCGGTTTGCCTGCAGAAGTATCGCTGTAGCCTTAGGTGAGTTCCATAGTGGTTACAGGTAGTTGCCCGATTGAAATTTCGATCTGCATCATAATTTTAAAATGGCTAAACTCATGAATAAACCACCTATAATATGTAAGTAGTTAATCGCTACTATTGTATGCATTCTCTGTATATTGAACATAAAATTCAATTCTACTTACGTAAATCTGAATTACGTTGTTTTATTACCTACGTGGAAACTTTTCGACGGAAACGTAACGTAAAACAGCATGCGCAAGAAAGTACGCTGCCGCGTTGAACTCGAAGCTATTCGTTGTGAGTCATTCCTTTTTCCCCTCAGTCAGTATACGCGCACTGGAGTTGGTGTGCACGCGCAAGTAAGAAATTATCTTGCATTTTTGTGTTGTTGATTTCCTTAAAATGGCAAGCGATAAATGCGGCAAAAAAAACATGATTCGCAACCGTCATGTAATTAATTTGGAGACGAAAATGAAAATTATCCGCAAACATGAATGTGGTCAAGGTATTACCGCTATTGCTCGAGAAATGAGGTACGCGCCATCTACAATCAACACCATCGTCAAAGATTCTGCCCGTATTCGGGAACATGCTAAACGTACTGTTACAATGAAGGCAAAACAAATAACTAAAATACCCAAAGGAACTATTAGTGACTTGGAAGAATTATTATTAATTTGGATTAAGGATCAGGTTCAAAAACAACTTCCTGTAAGTAAACAATTAATTGAAGCCAAGGCCAAAAGCCTTTTTCAATATATAAAAGCCAAGTATCCGCACGAGGCTCACAGTTTTTCGGCTAATTCAACTTGGTATAATCGTTTTAAAAATCGTGTGGAGTTACGGAATGTAATAATATCCGAAGAAGCTGCCAGTAGTGTTGTCGAAGCCATTAATAATAATGTTGAGATTGTTGCTGCTAATGGTGATGTCGAAGTGGCAAAGCAATACCCTGAATGGCTCAGAGAAATCATCGATGAAGGATCCTATCTTAGGGAACAAATTTTCACTGTAACTGAGACCGGACTTTTCTATCATAAAATGCCATCTAGGACATACATTGCAAAAGAGGAAAAGACAATGTGTGGACCCAAAGCTTCGAGGAAAAGGGTTACACTTCTGTTAGGAGGAAATGCTTCTGGAACATTCAAGTTAAAACCTTTACTCGTCCACACATCTGCCAATCCCCTTGCATTACAAGGCATCACAAAGGCGACACTACCAGTGCATTTTCGATCAAACAACACAGCACACATAACTACTGCAATTTTTGAGGACTGGTTTGTGAATTCTTTTTCTCCTGAAGTGGAAAAATACTGTCACGAAAATAAATTCCCTTTCAATATTTTGCTCGTCCTGGAAAACTCTCCAAGTCACCCCATTAATCTTGGTGACATCTCTTTTAATATTGAGGTGAAACACCTCCCCATCGATACTTCCTCCTTGCTCCAGCCGATGAATCAAGGAGTAATTTCCAACTTTAAGGCTTACTACACTAGACGTACGTTCACTCAAGCTATTAACTCTCTCGATTCCAACCCTGAATTGACGCTGTCAGAATTTTGGAAAGAATATAATATTTATCACGCAATAAAAAACATCGTTGTAGCCTGGGCCGAAGTGACGGAAAATTGCATAAAAAGTGCTTGGACAAAATTAATTCCTAATCTCGGTTCACATTTTCGGGAATCTACCGACAATGATGAAATATTCGACCAGGTGACTACAATAACTGTCAAGCTCGCTAAAAAACTTCAGCTTGACGTGAACAAAGATGATGTGAGAGAACTGGTCGAAGCTCATGATGAAGAATTAACGAAAGAGGAACTGACCAAGCTTGCGGCAGCAAAAATTGCCGATAACGAACAACCCGACTTTGGTGAGACGGAAAGGAAGCCCAAATGTTTCACAGTGGAGGATATGGCTGTAGCAGTGCAATCGTTGAATAACCTTTATAAAGCTTTAGAAAAACAGGATCCCGATGTATCCAGGTTTCTTGAGTTTCATCGCAAAGTTGACGATGCTTTTTCAAATTATAGAAAGATGTATGAAGACAAGAGGAAGGCATCCGTTCAAACTTCATTTGACAATTTTGTCTTGAGACAAAAGCAATGTATTGCACTTGGAACTAATACTCGTTCTGCCATCGCCGGAAAACCATCGTCTGTTTCTGGTATATCTGCCACAACCATCTCTGCTTCTCCCTCAAGTGAATGTAACACTATAGAAGATCTTATACCTGTTCACTCTCCATTCTACAGTATTAAAATGGAAGAAAATGATTCAGAGGATCCACTTTCTACTGTGCACTATATATCTTGAATTTACTTAGGTGGGAAAATAAAATCATTTTAAAAAAGTTATTGCAGCATTATTTTGTCTATGTTAAGTGAAAAGCTTAATTGTTAGTACTGTTTGTAGTATATATTGTTTAATAAAATACATAAATTGCATATAGGTATTTCAATTATCTCTAGAATTAAGGAAAGATCGGCTCTATTAAACACAAGAGTAGGAACTTTCCTATAGTTCCTTGCACAACACATAAAACAGAACGATCAACACCTTATATTGTTGTCTTATGTCAATAAGTCTGCGTTCTGCAATCAGAAGAAATAATATCTGTAGAATATGAACAGGGGTAAGCATTTTGTTGCAATACCTATAAAAATATTCTCTTGTCTTAATTCGGAAACTATTCACTGTTGAATTACTATTGTTGCTTACTTTCAAGAAGAATTTACTTATATCTTCACATGTTTGATCAACGTTTGAAATTTATTTTGTTTTGTTTTTATATCAAAACTTCTGTATTATTTTCTACTTATTTCCAAGCATTTCTTGTTTTGCTGTTTGAATTTTTAATATGCCCGAATTAATAAATCATTTTTTAAAATTTTTGGTCGTAATAAAAATAAGAAACCTTGATGGTCATGGTGTAAAATACTTTTGATGTCATTTAATTTAACTTGTAGATCTGGTCAAGTAATGAATTTTGGTATGTAAGAAATATCCCAAATACCCATAAAAAAGTATGCTATGAATAAAAAACCGATTTTCGGTACAGGCACGCACTTAAAAAATTATAACTTCTATCACCGACTTTCGATTGTAACTTTGCGTTTAAAAGAGGAATAACGTACGTTTCTAACGTTATACATATAAAAATTGGTTAAAATATGGCAGAGATCCACATATTATTTATGAAGATAAAATCACAAAATTTAATACTGTCAATCCAATACTGTCAGAAGAAATAGCTTAGGATTGACAGTTTCACAGATGCGAGTGTCAACTATTTTCTTCTTATGGGCACTATCTTAATTATTGATACCATATGATACAAAAATAAAATCTGAATTCGATGATATGACTGACACACTTATACTTGTTCTAAAACCAAATAGTATATAACTAAAAAATATTTTCATAAAATTTTTAATCTAGTAGGTAAATGTTTCCAAACATGAAGTACTATTATTAAATTAATTAAGGATTATATTAAATTAACAAATCCTTTTAAATTATAGACCAAACTTATGTATTTACATTTATTTTATGAAAATATATCTTAATAACTTAATATAAGTGTATCATATCATCATATTTAGATTTTATTTTTGTATCACATGGTATGAATATCTAAGAAAGCGTCTTTAAGAAAAAAAATAGTTGACAGTCAATCAGTATTAGATTGTCCATTGAATTTAATATAAACAAAATATTCAAGATTTTCGAAATTAAAGAATTTTCAGTATTTTGGAGATATTTCAGAAATTAATGAAGTAGAAGAGATTTGTTTGCACATTTTTATAGGTCTCAAAATAACGCAACTTTCTTGTAACTTTACCGACTACATTTCTCTTATAGTTTATGAGATCCTCGTGGTGGGCCTTTAATTAGTTGCAACCCAGTATATATTCAAAACTCAATATCTCGGTTAAATATTAACTGATTTAATTATCTCAGTCGCGTTAAGAGTACAGTTGTACACCGGTGCTTAAAAGTGTTTGGAGTACTAGCCAGATCACTGGCAGTAGTCAATTTTGTACTTTGCCATTATGAACCTTACGGCTTTTACAAGCGTACCTGCTGTCCGGATAATAAAACCGGCAATCGCAAACAGAGATTTAAAATAGACACGAACATATTCAACCAATTGAATAATTACTTATAGTGGCAGAAACGCATTCATTATTTGGTTAGTAAATTTAATAAAATTTGTTTCCTAAATATTATAGGTAGGTAAAATAAATAAGATAAACATTATGAAATTAAAATTTCTGAATCTTTGATAATTATATTGAAATGAAATGAGACCTTATTATTATTATTAAATAAGTAAATGAAATAAAGTTTATTATTTTTCGTAAATAAATAGATTTTATAGTTTAAATGTCATATACATATTATTTGCTTACTAATTAATAGCTTTTGTTCAGTACTTCATTATATGGAAAGCGCATTTTATATTATTAGAATAGGAAAAAAGTTAAATAATATTAATTGATTTTGTATATTTTTTCTGAATTAAATTAAGATCAAGAATGTTTGCCACATCATTCGCATATTTTGACAAAATAAAGGTTATACGTTATTTACTTTTAACTTCTGAATTAATGCAAACTTGTGAAATCTTTAGATTAACTATTCAATTAATTTTACTCATGTCAAATTATTTGAGATTTTTTTTATTAAAACTAATATATAATATTATGTAATATTATCTTTTCATTTATAGCTTAGATAAAATTTGAATGTATTTTTAACACAAGTATGTGTTTTAACTGTGTATTTTATGTTTTAACTGTGTATTAAAATTTTATATTCCAAGAAAGTTATATTCTAGGAGTTTACTATTAAGTTTGTTAATTATTCTTGAATTTTTATATTTTTGAATATTTTATTTTAATGAGTTAATTATTTCCCACCTGATCAATTGAATGATCAATAAACTTCCTATATAAATGAAATTGTAAAATTTGAAAGTCAATGTAATTAGTTACAATATTACAATATTATATGACACTGTATTAAAATTGGAACGACATAAATTGGAAAAAGTACACAAAATTTCCTCGTAATTAAAATTTTAGAATAAAAATTTCTATAAAGTAATAAAATTTTTGTGAAATCAAAAATTAAAGAACAAACCAGAAATTGGGTATAATTATAATTTTTTTTAATTAATTTACATCATCGATCCTTTATAGTAATTTAAAATTCACGTATTTCTTTAAATTTATAAAGATTTGTTATTTAAGAAAATAAAATATTCTAATTTAGGTAAAATAAAATAGTTGTTACATTTTTAAGTTAAATTAAATTACGTCAAGGAATAAATGAAACTAAATACTTACGTTCCAACGAAATTCAACGCATCATAAACATCTGCACAGGCCACGGCAGTTTAACAGGAAAAAACAACCTTCTTATCGGGGTGCGGAGAAAGTATCGTCCTTTCTTAAGGTTTTAAATAAATTAGGCCCGTTTCAATAAGGGTTATATTCGAACAATTTTATTGCTTTTCGTTTCGAACTTTTAAGCACCAGTGTACGTAGTTTTAGGTAAAAATTAAAAGAAATATTCTACAGAGTAAAATTTTTCATAATTATCGATGAATATGGAAAAATGTTCAAAAATGGAAGTATTTACATGTGGAATTCTGCCATATTTTTAACCAATTTTCAATTTTTATATAATGTTGGAAGTATACATTATTCCATTTATGTTATGATTATGTTACAATAAAAAATCGGTAGCAATACATGCATGTACCGAAAACCGGTTTTTTTTTGACAAAATTGCAGATTTTTTTTTAACACAGAGCTAAGTATTGGTGCATCTTAGAAGCATAGTTAATGTGCTATTTGATAAAAGTCATATACATATACTGGTAGGGTTTTGGTTTACTTTAAATTCAGTACTCTATTTTTTTTTATTTCAACAAGAAGTTTTCTAAAATATTTTATCTATTTGGGTAACGGGCCAATTGTACCAAACACTTAAGCTGAACTTAAATTTAAGAGGTATTTAGAATATGAAAATTTGAGGTTATACTACATTTTATAAGTCAAATTCTAAGACCTGAATTCATAGTTGAGCCGATCTGAGTCTCATCTCAGTAAGATACTTATTTTTTCAGTTCGACTAATCTCAATCGTTTCTGACTTTAATCGCTTATCTTAAGTTATTTCTGCATAACAAAGTGATATTGATTTTAAGTGGCTCTTTCTAAATCCAGTCTAACTCGAGATTGAGATGACGGTCTCATCTGAATGTTTCCGAATTCGGGCCTAAGTAACACTTTAAGTTAAGCTGAGCTTAAGTGTTTGGTGTAACTGGCCCTAAGTGGATATACTTTTTTTTAGTATTATTCATTGAAAGTTAACATGCTATTTTTATAATTCACTCTTCTTAAATATTTGTTCTGCTATTGGCAGTGACATTGTAAGTGTCCTTCAAAACTTTTGGTGAGTTCTGAAAAGTTTTCTTTTGTATTTGTCGTACTTAGGATAGTGGTAGTAAAATAGAAATCTATTCAACCTTTATAAGCTCAACAGATACTGAGTTTTTTAGATCAAACGTCTCCTGCACTTTTTTATTGAAAAAGTGAGGTAAACTAGAATTATGGAAAAAGGTATATAAAACAAAAAATCTGTGACGCTAATATCGTCTTCGAGGATCAACCGAAAATAGTTCAGTTGAAAATAATTTTCCTTTTTGTTTCTGACATCAAACTATCAAACTTTCAGTTTTCTTAAAGTTATTGAAATTGAATGTGTTCTTTTAAATAACTCGATACGAAACGATTAGTTTACTCTCTTAGATAAAATTAACCTTCTTCTAAACACCTGTGATCATTACCGCGTGGTTTATAATATCAATTATTTACCAGACAAAAAATCAATTTAAACGTCTAAGTTTAGATAAAATACTGCCGAGATATCTGCCTTTTGTTCGACGGCTGTTTTTAAAAATTAACGACGTAGTTTATCTATCAAAACCTGATATCTGAATTTGTTATTGCGGAGATACGTCTTAATCGGTCGTTAGCCAGAACAAAATTTCCAATTAGAAGTTCAACGCGTCGCCACTAAAATCTCCATTAAAGTTATTTTCTATCTTTCGTGAATAAAGTCATAAGAAAACGAGGTACTTAAACCGGCAACAGTAACCGCATTCATGGCCCAAACACAATCGACGCTTGTTGCTCTTGCTTGTGCTCGTTTTAAATATCAACAACCTTTTTGCACCTCTAGGCAGTAAACACGGCGATTTTTAAAACTTGTTTTTGTCTGGATGTTTGCCCTCATGCGTGTTACGTAACCAGTGATTATTATTATCACAGATTAGATAAGATTATTTAAAAAAAATCCTAATGTTTACTGGCTTATCAACTAATGAAACCCGATTCATATGCGGTGAAAATTTACAGAAACCCAAAGGATTATTGGTTCCATGTTTGTATTCAAGGCTGTAAAACACGAAATATAGTTATTTTAGTTTCGGTGCAATAGACACTATTATCCGGAAAACTCTCAGAGGAAATATGCATAATTAATGTTGTGCAACTCACAATTAGTCACAATGGATCCAATTCAGATGTTTTTTATGTAATTGCTCATTTGACACGCTGTGAATCCGACATTCGTAATTATCGTAATCACAATTATACGTTCTAAAATTAAATGTTGCAACTGGAAAATTACATAATTACAAAGTACATGGACGAAATCGTAAATTAATTACACGAAATTAAAAAGCCAATTTCTTCAAAAAACAAATATTAAGAACTACTTGAGGTATTTTAATTGTGTTTACATACAAACTTCGAAACCAGTAGTTCTCAAATAGTGGTCCGCAAATTCATTTACAAATTTTGTGTTATTTAAGATTTAACTTACTTGAGGTACCTGCTTACACACATAAAAATAAGTACTTCCATAGATTATATGACAGATCCCTTATCACTTATCACTTCTTAAAAATTATTATCTCTAAATTAATAATGTGAACTAAAAGTTGTGTTGGATTAAATAATTAAATTGACCAGCACTACATTCCTAGAAAGTCATTACTGAGTTCGTTAGGTTCTGTTTTTTTTTAACCACAGAAATTAGCTGCTTGAAGGAGTAAAATACTTATTTGCAAGTATACTTTTAAAAATTAATAAAGTATGACAAAATAATTCATTTAAAGCAGTTGAATTTTAAGCGCTTTATCCAAAACTCAAAATCAATAAAAACGTTAGCCTCTCTAAGAAAAAGTCTAGCTTTCGGGTGAAGGAAACAAAAATATTGTTTTCCGGCCTTTGTATCGATGTGCAGAACAAAATTATTATCTTAATTTGAAATATTATTTATTCTTGTATAAATCATTTACCTATTGGCTTTATCACACAAATCGTTGTTGTATAATAACGTCAAATGTACTCGCGTAGAATTACTAAAACTGCGGAAGGCTTTGTACTAATATTTATTTCTTTTTCAAATTCGTCTGTTACCATATCAAAAAAGGGCTCAACGTAGCATTATTTGAATCTTGTTCAGGTTAAGCCTGATAGTCAATTTTTGATCACAATAGCAGAGCTACATGTTATTTTGGACTTAACTGCTATGTGAATGGTACTTTGATACAGTACACCACTCACCACTGGTACTTGGCTTTAAACTCAATTTATCATCAGTATTTTTTCAAAGAATGCATTCCATCTCTGGCTTACCCTCTTAGCTTGATTTTCAACCAGTCGTTATCTTGTGGTGTATTCCGGAGTAGATGGAAAATGGAATATATAACTCTCATTTATAAGTCGTAACATCGTGATAATATTGAAAATTAAAGGCCTATAACAGTATTACGTATCATTGCCAAGCTTTTTGAATCCCTAGTCAAAGATCACCTGTATACATATAGTAATGGAGCATATCTCACTAATAGAGTCCAAATTGTAATGGTAACTTCAGGTTTGCCACAAGATTCTCATCTTGGTCCTGTCCTGTTCCTAATTTTCATTAATGAACTGAAAAATTGTAAATTTCTATTGTTTGCAGGTGGTCTTAAACTATTTCGGTGTGTTTAAATGATTTAAGACTTTCAAGATGTCCTTTACTCTGGTGTACTGCTAATTTTGTAGATCTTAACATATCTAAGTGTAAGGTGATAACATTCAGTAAGAGTAAATAGCCCATATACTATAATTACTGTTTATTTGATAACCAAATTTCTCATGTTCAAATTATGGATGATCTAGGAATAAAATTTAATGATAAATTTGAGTTCTCTACCCTCATTGATCACATTATTTAGAAGTCCTTGAAAACGTGTGGTTTCTCATTGACAATGTCGTGACTTTTCAGATTCACATCCAATTTTAATGTTATACAATTCCTTTGTTCGTAGTATCTTAGGATATTCTTCGGTTGTATGATCATCTTTTCACAAGATTCGTATCGATAGTTAATTTCGTGTTATACATATTTCAGGAACGGACGTTCATTATAGCGACAAATGCGAAATAATAACTGGAATCTAGGAAACTGTTTCCGAGGTAATATTTGCCTATAAAATCGTAAACAATATCGTGGATTTCCGTGAAAATCTGGGTATGATGGACTTTTACGTTCCACTCCGGCGTACTCGCGCAAATGAAATTATGAACATTTCGTTTTCTAGGACAATCTGTGGTCAACATTTTGTAATTAACAGATTACGTCAGGCATTGAACAAAATTCATGATGATGTGGTATTTTTAATACCAATCTTATTACCATTAAGAAAATTTGTTATAAAATTTTCAGTAAAACGCATAATCTGTTATATGTGTACCTTTCAAAATTTTAAATTTTATGTTAGGCGCATAATCCATTATATTCATTTGTCTCTCTTGTTGGTTTTCAGCGTTATTGTTATGACGTGGCAAATCGGGTTAATGGTTTTGTAGTCATACTTTATTTGCCTTAAATTTTTTATCTGCAGTTTTTAATATTGATTTCTAAAATACTGTTTAAAAAATTAGTTTATGATATTATTGCAATATTGTAGTATCTAGAATCATATAGTTACTTAGGCAAGTTGAATTTTTCTATGCTTTGTGAATTTACTTATTTTTTTTATATTAATTTATGCATTATTATTTTTTTTTAATTTTCACATATGAAAATGCCATACGAATTTAAAAAACAAATTTCTGAAGAATTGACATTAGCCATCGTCTCATTAATAACTGTCACAATTGAAGTTTATTGAAAATAAAAAGTAATAGTACTTAATACTACATTGCTATGCTGCAATGGTCGCTATGTTGTAAAATATTACAACATACTGTACGATTTTGAGGATAATATGATGTTACTGTATGAAACGCGAAAAAAACTGAGGAGCTCAAAATCAAAACGTAGTTTTTAATAAACTGGTTTCGTCAGAAAATGACGAAAATTCAATTTTAAGATTTCTTGCAATCAGACTATGTAATTACAAGCACAACATGACATTGAACTTAAATAAATAGAACAATGCAGGCAAAAGTTATCATGTCATCGATCAATTTTTCAAGTTTGGTCGAAAACTGCGTTTTGATTTGGAGCTCCTCAACTGTTTTATTTGTGATCGTAAATTCAATTCTTTTTACGTCTTCTTAACTTGTGCATGTGACTTCTTAAGGCATCCAAATTGTTCTTGAAGGAGTGAAATAAAGAAGAATTCTTTTTAACGACGAACAATTTTAATTAAATTTTCATTGATATTGAAAATAATATCATTCATTGACTTACTAAAATTCATCTTTATGAATACATAGCATCTTTAGACAATCTTAAACAAATAAGACGAACTTATGAAAGGCGGTCTTAAGCACTTACTTAGGTCATGAATATGACCCGTAATATCATAAGCAGAGAATACAATCCTAGATCTTGTTTTTAGTTCTGGGATTTCGGGATCTCAGAATTAGACAAAGGAAAAATCAGTGACGGCAAAATTGATTTTTATCGAAGAGTGAAAATTCCTTGGTCGCTCGTGAATTAATTTTCACGAGTCGATAATTAAATTTTACCATCGTGTGTAACATTCTATTTTTTTTATATAGCGAACGTTTAAAGACAAATTTAAACAATTTCGCAGAAAAATAAAAAGAGCAATCATATGTCAAAATCGCGATGTATGGTCATGATCTCAGTAACTAGTGTGGGTTGTTGCTATGGTTAAGTTGTAATATTTATTCAAATAACAAAATTAAAGTACTTTATCTACCCTTGCTGTTAAAATTCCGTTTTATCCACTGTTTTGAGTTGGACAAAGCACACTTTAACGTTCAAAAACTAATTTTTTTTTTAAATAGGTCCGTTTATTAATAGTTCAATTCGAATGTAAACTGAAAACTGTTGTAAATCTGAAATGTCGTAAAAACATAATTCTGATAATATTAAATGCGGCGCACAAGCGCAATGTATAACCATGAGAAAACGTCAACGTCAATCGTCACATGACAAATGCTATGACAATCACGTCTATTTAATGCGTATCATTTATCACTGTGTCAAAGAATGACACCGATGACCAATCTTTTTACTCGCGACTGTACTGTTTACTTTCCGAATAGGCTAGATGGCTACAGTAAGAATATTTTCGTCCTGAGAATAAAAAAATGAAACAGTAAATACTCCATAAAAAAATGACTAAACATTATTTGTAATGAATATGTCTGAAATATTTGGTTTTTAATACACTTCTCTTCCGGAAGTCTTGGGATTAACAATTTGAAATACTCCCGTGATTAGTTTTCCTAGGACTAATAATAAATTAAATAGTACTGTTGAGAAACTTTATCTAATTCTTCTTTAATTTCGACTTTTATAACTAAAGGCCGGTCTTTCCATGTTCCCATTAAGTTTATCCGGCGAATAACTTGATTTTTATGACTGGTTGATTGATTTTTATAAACTGTTTCCATGGTCGTTATCCGTCAGTTAGTTTATCAAGAGGCCCTAATCTTGAGGTATTTTCACCTTCTCGTCATCGTCTAGTTTTACCGAATCATAATAGTTTTCTAAATTTCACAAATCAGAGTATCACAACAATTTTACAGTCACTGCTTCTTCATATCATTTCCTTTGTTGATCGATAACGTTTTGTAACTTTGCTTTTAAAACTGAAGCTAATAGATCACACCTATCGCAGATCCTGCCTTTCACTGTCACAGACTAACAGACTTGTCAAGTACGATCTTAGAGGCCAGGAATTCCAACTTCTTCGATAGGTCGAGGATGACAGGCGTGGCGCTAAACTTTTGATCCGCCAAAAGTACACATTGGCAGTTTCCTCATGGATCTGGCTTGTAATCTTTCACGTACCAGGTCTACAAATGCTAGAAGACTTAAGGACACTAAAAAAAGAAACGGTAAAGTGTTAAAGAGAAAATACGATATAGGAAAACTGGAAGATGCAGATAGCCCAACAATATATGCTTCTTCTGAAAGCTTTTAAAAACGTCAGTTTTCCTGATTTTATCCAACATATTCCCTTACCACATTTATAAAAGTAAGAACAGCAAAATTAAAATTTCTGAATCACTTTAGTTAAAAGATGTTTACGGTTACTTTCAACAATATAGCAATCGATCAACCAAGAACATTCATCATGACACGCATGCAAATACAATCTTCATATGATTCGTCACGTTATTCCGTCGATATCAAGTGGGCCGATTGTAATAATCATACAAACCCACACGCGCGATTAATTTCACGTTGCCACCCACTCTCCCCCGTTATTATTATTCATAACAACACACATGCCCGTGGTGTTCCCGCAAAAACGCGGCCAGCCTGATTTACAGGGGGCCGCTTCCAGTGGCGTAGCGCGCGAATTTACTAATTCACGACCGGGGAAAAGAATGAGGCAATTTCGTGCGTGACGCTTTAGCCGTTGTCGGCTTGATTTACGGTAATAACACGTCATCAAATCCGCTGGGTAACGAGGAAAAGGAAGCAAAACGCGTGATAAATTGGCGAATGCGGTGGTAGGAATAATAATAAAATAATAGTTCTAACGACAAAGTTGTTTCTTATGATTAATGCGGTATGTCGGAAATAATTAAATAATTGTTTTTGGGGTTTATGGATTAATAAAATCTATTTCAGTTAAAGAGAGTTTAATGGAATTAATCGAATTAATTCTGATGAAAGAAGGAGTAAGTTAAGTCATTGAAATCTTTCCAGTCTCGATAAATTGGAGAATGATCATTTTTTGGAAATAGCATTTTATTTTCAAGGAGGACATACTTTAACATCAAACAATACTTACTTTTTTTCATACCTTTTTTCGCCGCCCTACCCAAGGTAGAAAATTTGAAATGACAAAGGAGGTCAATTAATACATACATTATTTGGAAGGTCTCTTATTTCTTTACAAAAGCACTCTGTATCAACCGAAAGGATTATTAAAAAAAAAACATTAAAGGTAGATATATGTTAATATCCAATTCAAGAAAAAACTTGTAAACCTGTCCTCATTCCCCAATGCTACATGGCTACTACCCCTTTGAAAATTTCATTCAAGTGATACGTGATTGAAAAGTTCTTTTGGTTCTTTCTTTACATAACCATGTTATCATTTCTAAAGATTCATTTAAAAAAATTCCACTGTCTTAACAAAAAGGGGCAACCGAATGAATTTTGGTGGTAATAATTTCATGAAATTCAAGATTTTAACTCAAAGGTGGCTCATTTACCTACTCTACTGTCATCCCTTGAAATCTGTAATATTGAAATTATTATTTTTGAATAATGAATCTACAAAAAATGTTCACGATTACGAATAGACCTCTTCAATGCTGTCGCTAGTTTATTTATGAAGAAATATTTAGTTGCAAAAATCAAATGCTAATGCATCAAAAAAGGAATGAAAGTAAAGTTTTAAGAAAGATTGAGAATCGCTGAAATTATGATCAGTTCCCACTTTCACATCAAGATTTTGCTGTATCCACGAGTTCTTTTATTAATCAAATACTGGTTTTATCGATTGAGGCAAATGATTCATTGATTTGCAGACGCGAAATTTCTGCTCGTCAATGGTTTTGAGTCACAGTAAATGCCTCCGACACACTTGGACAAACGTGACTTTTCGACATTGAAATGCGAAGCGATGTCGTAATGCTCGCGATGATACAACTGCCAAAACATTTGTCTTTTTTCTCCTGAGGCGTCCGAGATATTGCGTTTTTACTGCTTCGTTCGGTTCACACTTTACGATCGCGTTCTGTTTCATTTAGTTTTATTAAATTCTTTCCTTTATTTTGCTTCGTATATTAATTTTCCAAGCATGCACTAAGCAAACATTCGAATGGATGATATTTAGAAAAGAAAACGAATTTCATTTAATCTAAGATGAATTTAAAATAATGAAAGGAAACAAGCAGTTTCAGAAAGACATAATTTATTGTAGCAATGAAAATGATAAGATTTATGTTGTAACTTAAAATCATTTTACGCGAAAAATACATAACTCATTCTGGTTCTGTTATAAGTAAAATTTTTTTGTTAGAGTCTTGTGTTAGTTATTTCGTTTCGTTTGTAATTAGATGAGATATTATAAGAGATTTTCCAATCATATAATAGTTACAGATAGATTCACAAGTTAATTAGTAATAGGTAATTAATGATAACACTCATCACTCATCACTTAAAACACGAATCATTTATTTGTCATACCTTCAAAAAAAAATTTTTCCCACTAAAAGCAAAGAAAAAATAAATAAAACGTAACTAACGTTCCTTATGTTATGTAACGGAGCATTTTATCTCGTAACAAAAATAAGCCAGTATAGATAAGCTTCTCATTAAAAATATCCGATTAACCCAATTTTTTTGCTTGCTAAAATTAAAAACGCAATCAGCAAAAACGTCCACAAGGTTACTCAAAGTTTAAACATGTAACCATGTAGTTACTAATTACCTCGTGACTCTGACGGCTTATGTTCGTGTAGTTTATGTGCGCCGCTTTTTTCGTCCTTATCTCGAAGTTATCGCCCGCGTTGATTGTAATAACAAAATATCGGAAAATTTATTGCACCTTATCTGCGAGCTTACGTAAGGCAATTGTTTTCCATCGATTGTGTTTGCTCTGGCCCCGGCCGGCGATCCCAGTTATGATACAGGCTTTACTTATGTTTTCTTATCATGAGATTAGGTTTGGCGTCATCGAGTACCCGATATCGAACACGCATTTTAATAAGGCTCTTCACGTTGACTGAGTAATCCATTTTGTCTGGGTTTAATAAAAAAATATTGATTAGGTGACACAGAACAGATTCATATATCTTTTTATCAATTTCCAGCTTTAACATCCGAATCTACGTAGGCTGCCTATCAAACTCGAAACGTTCAACAATTCCTATTCTCGTTTTTAGTAATATTAAAGGTGACATTCACATGCGAATACATACGGAGGATTTAGGGTTCAAATCGAACCAACAATGTATCTAACCTCCTCGGTGTTCACACGTATGAAATTGTATGACAGACAGATCCTTCCGACATATTCATTCGCATGTGTGATTGTTATAAGCTTTGTAGAGCGATTTTTATTATGCATATTCTATTTGTCAAATTGATAAAAAAATGGATTGATTTCTTGAAGGTTTTTTTGTGTAATCTTTTTGTCTTTTTCTCTAATACATCCCACAAAGAAGAAAAGGAGATAAATATTTTTAATTTATGACAAATCCATAAATTTTTTTGCATTGACGACCATGTTTCTTTGCTCGCGTCTGTACATTTACAGAATAGATTTTATTGTAAACGTATGTTCTTCGAAATAAAAAAATAGGAATATATTTTTCAGTTATTAAAAATTTAAAAATTTGAAACCATAAATAAATCAATTTCCTTATAAAATCATCATCGTATAGAATAATATACTACAGACAGTAAAATATGTTATGAAAATTTATTCTTAACAACATTTTCTAATTACAATTTTTCTCTTACTTATTTTGCCAATGAGAAAAATCTTAACTCTCCTTTTGAAAGATTTTATCTCCGAAGTATTTCTAAGAGAACTGCTCAGTTAATTAAACACTTTAATGTTCATACAATGGGGCAATTATTTTTATATAAAATGCAGTTTCAAGCGGTCTTATGGGTTGCTCTTGATTTTGGTGCATGAGATAATTGTGAAAAAGGAATTGGATAGAAACTTGTCAGCATTTAGTTTTATATAATACCAAATGTTTATAAATATGACATCCACAATGGTCATAATAATCTGTTAAGGTTATTTTACATGATGCAATTTGCAGTGCAGTAAGACGCAATTTCTATTACGTGCATGCTCCTCGACGTGTGAACAATAATTGTTAACTAACTTCAATAAGACCACTTAAACATACAGCTATGGCCATATGTATTAGACACCCCTAGTAAATTCCCAGATTTTATAAGCGGTCAAATTTATGAGTATGAGGATTAAACCCCTACTTACATTGACAAATATAATTTCTGAATAGATTTTATAGGGGTAATTTACTTAATTATTGGATTATAAAAGAAATTCGTATTTTGAGACCAGTTCGTTCGTAATGCTCGTTAAGGAAACTGCTCTTTAACATTATTTTTACTCTAGTATTTAAAAAAAATAAGTTATAGTGTTCAATTAATTTATAATGCCAAAAAGACGTGAGTTATTGACGGAGAGAAAGAAGTCAAATAATGCTGTTGAATTCATTAGGTATTTCGCAAGTTGCGATAGCAAAAAAAATTAAATGTTCGCGTTATGCCGTTCAGAACACGTTAAAGCGTTATCTTTAGGTTCTTACGAGAATAAAAAGAAGTGGACGTAAACGCATTACCACAACTCGAGATGACAGACATTTGGAAAGAATGGCCTTGCGAGATCGACGAAAATCGTCAAAAGACTTGTCAAGTGAATTGTGGGTCCATCATAGAATTTCAGTTTCGAGAAGAACTGTCAGAAGACGTCTCCAGGAAGTAAATTTAAGTGGCCGTATAGCCCGCCGGAAGCCTTTGTTGACAGAGAACCTCAAGAAAAAAACGTCTTCAATGAACAAGAAGATATCAACATTGGTCTGTTGAAGATTGGTCAAAAGTCTTATGGTCTGATGAATCTAACATAGAGGTAGATTTGAAAAGTGTTTTTTTTTTCAGTTAGTGATCACATCACACTACACTTTATGTTCTTACAATTTCTTTAAAAAGACAAAATAAAAACACGCCTTTTTTTCTTAATTATTCTAGCTTTTTGGATGACCTGGGACGCAGTACGTACGGCGCAGAAAGGGCGAAGCATTTCACCCCGCTTGTATCATATCTACAGTCAAATTTGGCGGCGGAAGTGTGATGATTTGGGGATGCATGTCGGCGTCCGGCATTGGAGAAGTTTATTTATGCGAAGGTCGCATGAATAGCGCTCGGTATAGAGCGATGTTGGATGAAGACTAGAACCCTCTGTACTAAAATTATTCAATAATAGTGATCCAGATTATTGCTTTCAACAAGACAATGCGCCCTGCCGTCGTTCCAAAGAGACAACGTATTGGTTTACAAAATGTAATGTACGAATTTTAGAATGGCCTGCACAGTCTCCAGATTTATCTCCTATAGAACAACTGTGGTCCATTTTAAAACGTAATGTATCAAAGCATAACTGCGGATCATTAGCGCTATTAAAGAACCAAATTGTAAAAGAATAGGAGGCTGAAGTCTGCCAAAAGCTTGAGTCAACAAAGCCTGCTCCTATTAAAGAGGTAATTAAAGCACATGATGGAGTAACGAAATATTAAAATATGTAAATAAATGGTTGTCTTGAATATCTAAATGGACATAGTTTTATTTAAATCCTCATAGTACTAAGGGATGCCTAATACATCTGCCCACGACTGTACAGGGTCGATACTTTTAATAGGAAACTCCTACTTTTAGACGAGTTTAAAAACAATTTAATAAATTTTTAGTCATTTAAACTGATAAAAACTAAAAATTATGAATCTCAAAACGAAAATAAAGAATTAGAGAAGATCATAGTTTTGGGAGAAATTGAAAATGACCGACACCAGTTGGAGCAAACATCTTAGCAAGAACTTCTGCAATACGAATTTTAAAGAAACAAAGATTCTGACCTTATTGAATAAGCAAAATGCTTCACTACCAGTCCTTGAATTGGTGATGTCAGCTCAAACCATAACAAAATGGCCGACAATTTGATACTTTATGTAATTTTTGCGCAATCTCGATTACATTAGTATTTATTCGCTATAACTTCGTTATATTTATTAAAAATAAAGTAATATTTTTATGGCTCATTGAATCTTCAAAAAATATTTAGCTATCATCATCCACAGCCTACTTGAATGCTGCAATAATCATCAAAATTTTAATTAAAACATGAAAACTCTACAACTTAAAAATCTTTTGAATAAAATATCAAGTGTTTTATATTTTTGTGAATAGAATTTTATGCTCTTTTCAGAAATGTAAAAATATATAAGGTGTTCCATATAAAAAATCAAAGTTCTAGCTAATATCTCAAATATTGAGCACTTTGGAAAAAAATAACTTAGAGCAATGAATTCTGCATGAAAAAGTGCCTTAAAAAAGTCTTTACGGAAATCAAAAATTTTCATAAACAAGAAAGTTATGAAGGATTTTAAAAATCGTAGAATTTTGAAAAACGCCCTGTAGCTCCTAAACGATACAAGGTATCGAAATGCGGTCTGCACCATCAATTTTGTCTTAAAAATCGAGTTCCAGGGACCGAAGTCAGTTTTTGTCTAACTCGTCTAAAAATAGGAGTTTCCTATTAAAAGTGTCGAATTTGGCCCACCCTGTATAATAAGTAAATATTAGAAATTAGTACCTTTCATTGTAATTACACAGAAATGCTTAAATTTAAAGCTGTGAAGAAAAGTATGTAATTTTTGTGTGCGATTTTTATTGTATTGCATTGTAGACGTGTAAAGCCTAACTTTACAAATTTGCGGTGAATTAATGAATATCTTATCATTCTTTTTAGAGTTGTGACAACATACTAAAAATCCGCCGTTCTAAAGACACAATAGGTAAATAAAGGCACATAAGGGAAATAAGAGTGAGCAAATGCTCAGTATGTCTACTTTATTTGCTTAGAGGTACTTCATTTTTAATTGTCTTATTGTACAGTATGCACGTGAAGAATGATTATAGTTCTTCGGAAATACCTACTGATATGATATCAGCAAAATGTATCTCTTGCTTATGTGTGCAGTGAAATCAGTAATAAACATAATAAAAATCAATAGGCCCAATATATAACGTTATGGTTAGTTGAACATACTTTACCCCAAATTTCCTATTCGTTGAATATGATACAATTTACTTCTTATTGATAAGTTAAACAGCTTCCCCAAAATAAAATTCATGTTTAGGATATGATTTTCGATTGCAATGGATCATCAGTTATCAATACCTTCTTGAAGCTCAGAATTATAGTCAGTACCATGTACCACCTATGTATAGACGTATTATTCCGGTAAAGATTAAATTATAGCATTATAAATTTTTGATGTTTTCAGTTTTGATGCTAAAAAATCACCAAGTTGATTTGTAACCAATTGAGATTCATTAATTAAAAAATCTTGATTTTTTTTTATGTCCTTAGTTTCATTAAGTGAAACTTTAATTCGAATTTGATTATAAGTCGTCGATGAGTTTCTTATACTCTGATCTCTACTACTGATAATGCAACTGTATGTTGTCGTTACCTTATGTTGGTCAGAATCGATCTAGAGATTTCATTATGGCTTCTGGAAACATTTCGAATTTAATATCTGGTACCTATGTATGTAAACCTTCATTCATAATTCAACTAGACTCTTGTTCGATGAAAATATCCATAACAAATTCGTAATAACTTACACACAGCTTAAGTATCACACAATTCTCAACATCTTCCTGTGGATTGACGGCTACTCTTGAAAAATCAAACGATAGCGAAAAGTTAAGAATTTTGCGATTTTTCAACTGTATGTTATTACAAAATTATCACATAAGTTTTCAAAGAAGCCATTTGCTGCCCTGAAAATACAGGGAAAGAGATAAATAAATATAAGAGAATTTAGATAATGTTTCATTGTAAACTAGGTCTTATCTCAAATTTAAGTTCGTGTTACAAAATTAAAAGAAATTTCGGAGCAAATAATAAACATACACATCGTATTACGTAACGATAACGTAATGCATAACTACAGCGTTAAGCAACATCATGAAAAAGTGAAATTTCAACGTGCTCTTCTGTTCTGTATGATGCAGACGGAGCCTAATTCGTGAAATGAAATTCTCATAATCGCTCACTCAATTCTGGGAACAGTGTTCACCACTCCAACTATGTTTATTTTCCCGTCATTGTATGCGCACGTTAAGATTTTCTCACGAGTTAGAAGACACATTGATACCAAACTCTTCGCGCCATAATTATTCATCCTTATTATTATTAATGGGTTGACGTTGACGTTTTATAATTTTTGTTCGGCGTTTTGCTTCAAAAATATTATTCGGTGTAATTTTTTCACGCGAACGATCGCACAGGTGTGTCACGCACTGTACGCACGACCTCCAACCAGACATTGTCTTTCATTCTTTGCTTTTCACCGTTCCCGCCTTATGACTTTACAAATTTACGTTTGCACGCTCTGTGATTTTGATGCTTCCATGCTTGGTTAACAAAGCTTAAGGTGATCGAGAAGACTGATATTTCAGTGGATCGTGAACCGTAATATTGTATAGTTTCGCAGTTTACAACGTGAACCAAGAACAATTAGATGCTTTAAGCAACCAAGTTAATTCCTGAGAAACTGGAGGCCTCTATAGACATAATTGCTTAATTTTTGTTTATTTTCATTTTTATTTACATAGTATAGTTTATGTTTGCTTACAATTATGATGCACGACAAAGTGTCATGTTTGACGTATGAATTTTTCTTGATTCTTCATTTTATGCATTCTTCGTAAAAATCTGTTTATGTTTTCTTCATTCTTATTGACCTGCACTAATTGTAATGCCCTTCGAAGTTCATCAAATAGAATGCTTTCAGCTTTTGTAGTTTAACAAAACAAAGAACGCCTCTGATTTGTTTTCTATTAGAATTAAGTACGGTGTGTCAATAAATTCATCTGAGTTATAATCATTTTCATATATTTCGATATATTTAAATCATCTTTCTTCGTTTAAAGTTAGGTCACGTATCCAAAAGCAAAAATAAAAGGTGAAACGGTCTCCTTGAATCTCTACTTCGTCCGGGCGATGCACCGTTAGGAGGAACGGTCCTGCATCGGTCACCGGGTCTTTTCGCTGCTGGAAGCGACTGCGGTACAGCATGCAAATGCGAGATTTAATAATAATAATAATTCTGCATATTATATAAGACAAGAAAATAAAATTTACTTCCGGTGAAGTTACATGAACTCATCATTTTCACTCGTGCATTTTATACAAAACATGTTTCTCTTCCTTTGTATAATTAAGCAGAGAACTCATCAAAGTTCATTTGTGATTCAGTGAAAGAAAAATGTGACTTGCTTTTGCAAGTCCTTCATGCTGTACAATAATTTTTATAAATGATAGATTTTCAAGGATAACGAAAGGTGAAAGTAGAGATGATTTAAACACTGATAGGAACCGCATTAAGAACTGCAAAGAAAAGTAATGATTGGATAAAGTCTTACGTTACTAAAAGATCTTAAGGCTGCGTTCACACTGATGAAGCAAAAACGTTTTCAGACAAAACATTTTTGACTAATTTTTTGTGATTTTTCAATGCTTTAAATAGGACCAGGCCCACACTAATACATCAAAACAAAAAGCACGCTGAAGCAGTTGCAGTCCAAACGTTTTTACTCGAAATGTTTCACAATACAGTGAAGCGTTTTGTCCGAAAACGTTCTTGCTTCATCAGTCAGCGCAGCCTAAATGATTGCTCATTTATCAAGTCACAATCAGTTAAATATAAAAATCGAATAATCTATTCGAATTCTTTTGACCGCGACCGAAGTCTATTCTGAAAAATTAAATGAGAATGATTTTCTAGACTTCGCTCATTTTTCATTGTCTTTGTTCATAATGAATGTCGGTCGCAGTGGTTTCGACTTCCTAGGAAATTCCGACTTTACTATTTGTTACAATTTTCTTTAGTGATTAGTTCTTTATTTCAACCATAAATTCCTTTTCAATAGCCTGCGTTTCCACTTTTTGCTCTTTTTTTTCAGCATATTTTGGATTTTGACATTTCTATCATTCTGTGCTTTCAAAAACGTTTTCCTGTTTCCTTTCTTCATTTTACTTTGTTTAACGGCACACTTCAATTTCCTGATTTTCTGTTGTGTTTCGTTTTGTTTGCTTTTCTTAATTTCACAGTTCTTTTCAAGATATAGTAACTTCCAGATCAAATTTGCAAGGGTTCGTACCTTTCTAGATCATTTTTTGCAAGGGTTCGTGACTTTCTGGGTCATATTTTCAAAATGGCATGACTATCTAGATTATCTCAAGATTTCGTCACTTTCTAGCCACTTTTTAAAATATTTTTCCAAGATTTCATGACTTCTTAAATATTTTTTTCAAAATCTCTGACTTTTTATATAATATTTTCAAAATTTCGTGACTTTCTAGATAATTTTTTCAAGATTTCGTGACTCTTTAGAGCAACTTACTAAATAGAGAATTTGCCCTGAATAAGTCATTTACAAGATCTTGAGTGAATATAAAATAAAAGTATTAGGTAAAACCTAAAATCATCCGCTCTCTGGTCATGACGGCCAAAATAATTTATATTAATTAAAAAAAGTGAGTTGAAAAAAAATGCGATTAAATTAAAACATGGTGCAAATAAAACAAGTCGAAAAAATTATCGCACAAATTAAAAATAGTTAAAAGTTACGTATGTGGCGTCATGTGTGGTGACACAAGCATGCCAGCCTGATAAGATTACCCTAGCGAAGTACTATTTTTG
The DNA here is from genome assembly GCA_039766575.1 of Serrognathus titanus. Taxonomy (NCBI): domain Eukaryota; kingdom Metazoa; phylum Arthropoda; class Insecta; order Coleoptera; family Lucanidae; genus Serrognathus; species Serrognathus titanus. Next base: position 29,140,975 of record CM077912.1, on the reverse strand, counting down.
CTCGCCTTTTTTAAGCGCTTATCAAGTTATTTTTCTTCGCGTTTGAACTTTTTTCGATCCAATCCGAACAGAACTCGCTCTTATCGCCGGAATCGTAGCGAGACGTAAGGTCAAATTCCTGGCGTTATCGGCCGCACATACGCATCCTTGTGTATTTATTTATGAAAACGCGACCCTACGTGGCTTTTATTTTTCCAGAGATAAGACCACATGTTCCACTATCTTCGATTCCTTACTATTTATTTTGAAATTTTACTGATAACTTGTTTATGGAGATAAGCGAGTGTAATAACTGCGTACACTTTCGAGGGGCATGATGGAATTATTGTGGATACAATTCGCAATAATTGATTTCATGAGTAATGTAATAGAACATTTGTACTGTAAACCTTGAAGGTCCTTGGTTTTACACATCCAGTTTGCTTTCCAATCTTAGGGTTTGGGAATAAAGCGATTTATCAAGACGAGTGGCTAGTTTGACGCTGGACTCCACATTTATTTTCCAAGTGAACTTCCGATTCTTAAGTTTATTTTAGATTAGGCAGCATTCAGTTGAATTTTTTATTACTGTAATCTCTCTGCACTTATGGTATTCGATTAACATCCCATTCAGTAAATGTAAGAGAACTACCATAACCTTTATTAGATCTGATTTTCAACCAACATATTTTGATCTTGACATAGATATCAATCTATTTCCAGAAGCATTACTTAAGAATACCGTTTGGGTAATTCTGCTGTGGACCTTTGATGTGGACATTACCTTCTTCTCTTACACCAATCATCCAAGGTAAATAAACGTTTGCACGGTTCAAGATGGACTCAAAATGGAAGTTCATTCCCTGTAGACCTCTTAAAAAAATCTAAGTTTGGAGCAATTATATGTACAACGTGGGTATACAGGCTGTTTCGTAACTTCATGAAAATAAATTAAATAATGAAAGTTTGCATGAAAATGAATAGAATGAAAAATGAATAGAATGAACCATTTTTTGTTAAACAGTATTATTAAATGTTCGATAAAATAAATAATTTTGTCAAACGGGTAAACCGTTTAAACGTCTCTGGTTTAAGTTTATGATGTTTACGAAGAATATGAGTGATGTAATTTATTGTCGGTCATCGCCGGCCGGGCCGGGTAGTTTGAAGGTGTACGTTGAGGTGGTTGCACGGAAATTTACAGAAAAAAATGGCAGAATTTACAAATAGTGAGATTGTTAACGTGATTCTAGTGTTCGATGAAAGTGGGCAAAACGCATTAGCGGCAAGGTGTTTGTATGTACAGCATCTTTCCAAACTGACATTTGGCAACCAGTACCACATTTCTCTCTATTGAGCAAAGAACGAGGGAGACTGGAACTTTAAAGGCACGTCGCGGAAGAGGTGGATGATGGCAGCGTCCACAACGCATCCTAAACAGAGAAGAAGAAATACTACAACTTAACGATGAACATCCTTCGTTAAGTGTACATGATATCTCAAGACAAACGCGTTTATCATCCTCCGTTGTTTGGTGCATTCTTCGCGAATAACAATTATATCAGTACCATATTCAAAGAGTTGAGGCTTTGCTACCAGCCGACTATGCTCTACGCATTTGATTTTGTCGTTGGTTACTGCATAAACAACAGGCAAATGCGAATTTTGTTCATAATGTCCTGTTTACCGACGAAGTTATTTTTACCAGAGATGGGGTGTGCAATTTTCGCAACATGCATTTGTGGGCTGAGGAAAACCCTCACCCAATTCTTCGCGGCCATTTCCAACAACGGTTTTCTGTTAACGTGTGGGCAGGTATTCTAAACAGCAATTTATTCGGCCCTTTCGTCTTGCCGAACCGTTTAGATGTTGCGTTATCAGTTGAGGGTAAGTTTTATTTTGTTTTTATTTAGATGCATTTATGCACGCATCTCGAACACGCCATTATTTTTTTTCACGAAGTTGCGAAACATCCTGTATAATCGGAACACTATTTTATAGTAACTAGCTTTAAACAACTGTTCTACTCGTTGTACATCTTACAGCTTAGGTTATAATGTCGTAATAGTACAATAATAACATTTCAACGATGATTACATTTTTCTGAAATCGAGAAATATGACCACACAGCTAGATTTTGGTCTTTTCAATTTCAAGACATGGATCGTTTTGCTCGCAACTGTGTAAGTTTTTCAAAAGCTTTACGGAAGGGTGCCTTATTATTACCAATCTTGTCTATAAACCCATGTCAACCCTGTCCTCCCTCTTTTTAATACTATTTTTTTTTCTCACTGTTTTCTAAACATTTTAGCTAACTTTAGGGCCAGTTGTATAAAACGTAGTTAACCAACCGATCAAGTTATTGCGTGATTAAGCAATATCATTGGTGCAAACTTGAACTTTCCCCCAATGATATTGCTTAACCACACAATTAACTTGATCGTTGGTTAACTATGTTTTATACAACTGGCCCTTAGTGCTGTTAGTCTTTACTCAGTAGATTGATCTGAAAACTTTTATCCTCTTTTTCATTAAACTGCTTTTTACCCTCTTCTCGATCCAACTACTTCTTAACCTCTATTTTCCTGTTTAATGGTTTTTTTATGGAAAATAAATTAGCGCACCTACGTATTTGAATGGTATTCCATCTCCACATTGATCGCCAATTAGGCAAACCTGACAGATTTTAGATTATAGGAATAAATGTTTTCGGTAAATTTGAAAAACTCAATACTGGAAGTGATGTAAAGGTATGTGTATATATATTTTTATTTAGGCTAACTGGAAATACAGTATCACGGACGTAGGAAATCGGTTAACCATCGGATATTTTCACCGATTTTTTTCCTGTTATCGTCGTTTACCCGAAAAGTGTTGGGTGGTCGCGATTATCTAGAATACGAAACACGAGGAAGTGGAAGCGGCTTGATTCGAAGAAAGGAGCTCACAGATAAATCTATTTTTATTCAAAGTTTATCGGCTTCGTGATAAGACTGTGACAAATATTGTTACCTTTCCAAAAACAGGAGCATTAAACTAATGTCGTGCCAAAAAAGTTATGGATAAAAAAAGGTCTTCGTACACTACTGCTGCCTAATTTGCTGCTGTATAATTAATTGCAGTGTGATATTTAAATCGAAGGAAACCGCAAAATACGTCAAGGGAATGGATTAATGGCGCCAGGAAAACGCGCAACTCGCAGCGAATTTCCATTGCGTTGGGTAATCGTCCGACCGCATAACAGTTACGTTGATGAATTAAAGCGAATTTATTAAGACTTTGTTGGATGTGAAACGGGCAAGTGGCCGGAAATGATCGTCTTGTCAAAAGTTGAATGAGATGTTAGCTGCCTCGTCTTTTATCAATTTTATCGAACTATAAAAAGCTGACGTGATTGATTGATTGCTTTCACGTTGAATCTATTGGCTTCATTTCACAGCTACTTTTACTGTATAGAATTTACGTGCAATGTTCCAAGATTTATTACACTGTAAGAAATTTATTAGATAAAATATACCAGTAGACTGTAGATGTAAAACGACATTTATAATGTAGAAAAAATTCAGAATTACTTGAACTATTAATAATTTTGAATTTTGTAAAAAAAGACACGATAATAACCGAGAATAAGAAATACAGAGCTTCGGATCTGATATTTTCAGAGCATATGAAAATTGTTATAAATTTTTCCCAAAATTTTATACTTCACCCTCGATAGGTTACTGAAGGATGAAAGGATGTCAAGATCTGCAGGAAGCACACATATACGTGATTAAAAATTTCATACCGTACAAAATATAAAAACTGGTTTATCGCCTGATTGGCATTAACCGTTTTCTTGCAAACAGCTTGCATATTGTAAAACAGTAAGACGAGAAAAAGTAAAACAGCAAATACAATAAGAATGGAACCACATACATTCGTATAGATTTAGGTTTGGGTTATTTATAGATATAAGATTTTTCTCCCTTTTTCTTTCAATCTTATTATGTTTCCCAAAATGTCTTCACAAGCAGAGCTGCCTTTCTTAGATTTTACTGAGGATTAATTGAGGGGGTCAGAAGCCAAGGGGTCCAAGTACTAAAATGAGATATTTTAATTTAATTTTTTTTACTTCATAAGAAATGTAAATCCCTAAAACATTGAATTCTTTTTTGATAAAAGGCAACACTAGATGGTATTTTGCACTAAACGCAATATTGGAAAAAAATCGACTTGGACCCTTTGGCTTCTGACCCCCACAATTGTACCCTGTTTATTATGGTTTTTTAAACATTTCCTTGTGTTTTCGTCCTCCATCCTCCATCCATAAATGACGCTAACAAATCGCTCCTTCTAGTTGTTGCAATTTTTTTGATAACCAGTATATATCAGAAGAGCTTTTGTTCTTATAGGTTACATCAAGTTCAAAGTAGATATAAGAAAATATCTATACCTCTTCTGTCAAATAGTAAATTGGTTAAGTAATATCAATGGTTTTGATATGGCGTTGTTTGTTTTAATACGGGTTTAGATAATTCTGACCTCGATGTAATCGAGCGTTGGTGTTCCTCCAGAATATTTTCTGCTGAAAAAAAATCTTGCGCAATCGCAACGACGACGTAAAAGCAACATGTTTCGCCCATACTGTCCCTCGTAGAATGCGCTCACGTATTCGCCTGTCCATAAGAAGTGCCGCTCGAGCTTTTATGATTCGCGTCCATAAATCGCCTATTGCGTGCCATAACTCGTCGTAATTACGCGTGTCGACGTCGCAACTAGAGAAATGGAAAAGGAATGAATCGTTCGCGTTCGAGAGCCCATTAACACAGAGAATGCTAATGGTCCACATATGCAGTTCGCATGTAATTCGAGGCGGTCACGGGACGTTGCCGTAAAGCACCGGGTGCATGACTGCTAGTCGTCACGCTCGGTCGCGATGGACACGCAGCCTGGCGTGTTGACACGCACGCAACGTGCATACACCCAGGCTACGATCTAATGAAATTACTGTCTTAAGCTCTTTACCTGCACGTATAGGCTTAGTCGCACATAAGTTTGCGAATATTCTTGTAAGCAAGTTCGTAGGCAACTTGATTGTCATATATTACAAGTATGCTTGGATATTCTCTTTTTAATAATAAATACATAAAACCGTCGTTTACCTTTAAAGGGAATAAGTTATTTTTGTTGATCGTTTGTTGTTATGTTATTTTATTTAGATTACCAACTAACAACAGATGTATAAAATATGTATTTAGTCTCTCAGTATAATTAATATCAGTGACTGATAGCTGAAGATATATCGATCATACATTAAAACAATTACGCTGCTAACACTAGATAAAGAGATTTTTGTATACAAAAGAATAATCTTGTGTACGAGATTAACTGCAACTGAAAGTGTCACAAACGCTTCTTAGATCATGTGTATATATATCTGATGTAACAATCAGAAGCATACTTTGATTTGAAAAAATGGATGATATTGTTGATAGTTCTTCTACTAACAAGCTTACAAGCATATCTACACGTGTGTAGACAACTCTCGCTGGTAACATTAAAATACATGCGGCTGCAACGTGCGCTGCCGTTTATAATCCACGCCTTTAAAGGTCTAGACGTATGGTGTGGTAGGTTAAGTCCATGCACCTACGCTTGCTTGCTTTTGCGAAGTTGTTCTAGTCGAAACCGACTGCTTTACTACATTCATTAGACATGTAATCTTAAGTAAATCACGCTCTAAACTTAGGTACCCTACGGAAGAATTGTATAAGATAATAGTTTAACAGATTACATTACATAATCAAAAGCCAGTACTATACGCTTTTTGTAGACTGCGTTATACGTATGCATACATATTGAATATATGTATAACACGGCAGTCAGTTTATTTAAGAGACTGAGTAGTTTAATAGTTGCTGTTTCTAATGTAGAAACAAAAATTTGAATCTTTTTCTTGCTACCTATAAGACTGGTACTAATACTTTTGATATAGCAACATTGAAATATGTCGAGGTATGACTTATCCATAAAATCTTTCTTCTGCTACAGATGTAGAAATGATAACATTCCATTTTCCCTCGTCTGTAGAGTCTTTAAACTACATTCCCCTTTTAATTTCTAAATCCTATTTCTCCTGCAGTTTTGGTTTGATTGTTTTCCTTCATTCTGAAAAAGGTCAAATCATAGTAATTGTTTTTAATGATTCTCGTCGTCTATTATTAAGATCAAGTATTTTGTGTTGTATTTAGTAGTTGCTTTTTAATTTTAAGCTGTATATGCCTCTGCGTTGTGATGTTCAAACTTAGATAGCCTAAGCACTACAGCTTCAGTGTTTAATAATTTCAGTTATAATTCAAACTTCATTCCAACGTTCCAATTTTCTGTATAGTTCTATTTCAATATTCGTAAGGAGGATAATATCATCAGTAAAGCCTCCAAATAAAAGGTCCGTTTACCCGCACTGTTGTATATTATTCATTGTTCGAGCTAATGCTCGCTGTAAACTTCATTGGGTCGACTAGCCAAGCCTCCAGTGCCCTTTACGGCTATATGAAACAAAGATTTAACGTGTAACAAAATAAAATGTGACAAAGTTAATCAAAATACTCTCGGTATTGAAAAAACAATGCTTAGTGGTTCGATCGATACCAGATGCGTCGAACCTATTTGTTGGAGAGTTTAGTCATCAGCATTCAATAATTCAGTTACATATCTACTTATTGATTTAGGACAACTTAATTTAGTGATAGCCATATTCCTCATATCTTATTAGGACGATGAAGAGTAAGAGATTTAATGCTACCTTGACTATCTACTTTATTTGTTTTGAATCTATATTACAGCTCCTCAATACGAACTTGATTTTCTTCCTCGCTGTAAATGCCTTGTATTCCATCGAGCATAGGTTGAAAGGACTAGTATCTTATGTTGGAAACCTTATAAAATATTCTTTCAATGACTCAAGAGTAGAAAACTTCATCCAATCTTATAGCTCCGGACTCTTTTTTATTCGATTATCTTATTCGTGATTTTAAAATCCTCATAAAACCTCAGTATTTTCTATTTCTGCATAAGTTTTAAATCATCAATTGTGTAGTTTCACTAAGGGCCAGCACCAACAAACATTTAAGCTGAGCTTAAATTTAAATGGTGTTTATAATGCAACATTTGAGATTACACAACATTATGTAAATCATATTCCAAGTGATACTTATGGTTAAAATGAACTTATATGTTTAGTGTAACTGCCCACATAACATCAATAATTTTTCCCCCTATATCTCATCATTAATTTTCAGAAACTGCTTTCAGTGCTAGTCAAGGGCTCCACACTATTGATTTTAGTTCATCAAAAGGCATTCGCATTCACCTCGGGCAGCGCGAATCAAAAATCGAGGGGCCGGGAATGATCACGTTGCATCGTTGAAAAGAGAGGGTCCAACTAAATGGAATACTCCAATTGCAACGTGAACACAATAAGTAAATGAACGCCGCAGCATCAACAACAATGTCGATACACAACTTTATAAGGAAGCCTGATGTCGACTTGTTCCAAGAATTTAAACGCTTTAAATAAGTAACAAGTTTCCAACTATGTGTGCAATCAATTACCAAACTTAGACATTATGTCAGAAGTTTGTTCGTAAAATGTTGAATATTTCACGTAGCAGCGACAAAATTAGTATTGGGGAGAAACTTGGGCGAGGTGTGACAAAATTAGCAAGTAATAATTTGGAAAAAACATGAAATTGAATTTAAAATACATATATTACATGCTAAGTATCCTTATCCGTAAAGTCGTCAAAAGTTCTCATTTAAAATTCCAATCGTCCTATATTTAGAATTTCTTTTCTTTTTATACATAATAATTGTAAAATAATTCAGTTTTTGGTATACAACAATATGTTTTTATTAAACAGAATCTTTCAGACTGTAATAAAAATTGTTAAATGACATGCAAGGTTTAAATATACTTCCATGTCATTTAACATTCCCTCAATTCCTTTCTTTAAATAGCACGCTCGTAGTATTTTTTTTTTAATTTGTTGAAACTTATTCTTTACTGCTGAGATTTGAGGCAGACTCTTATAAAGTCTTAATTAATCCAAAATTAAAAAGATGTAAATAAATGTATGTCCACTAAAAGTTCGTTTGACATAAAATTGAAAACACGCATCATATTAATATTCTCAAAATCGTATAGTAATGGGTTACCTTACAGCATAGCAACGTATTGAGTACTACTATTTTTTAATTTCAATAAACATCAATTATGACAGTTCTTAATGTGACAGTGGATATGTCACTTCTATTAAACATTAATCAAATTTCGCCTGAAATGCGAAAAAATTGTATACGTAATCTCGTTAAAAAAGTGTTCTCTAAACTCTTTTAAATGACTCATTCGCTTCGCTTGCTCAAATTCAAACAAGCCAAACTCGTTTAGTAAAACTTCACTTTTCTAAACTTCCGTAATATACTATTATAAAATGAAGATTTAATTTCAAAAAAGTATTAAGAGTGTTCATCACTGTTTTGTAAAAATAAATGTACTGTTTTCTTTAAGACTTCCAAACATATTAGGGGCCACTCTAATCAGAGTTGCAAGTTACAACTTTTGTGTTCCTACTGCCAAGAATTACCAAGGCTGCACGACGTTGTATCTTGCTACTACCGAAGTGCCGAGACTGCAGCTTCTTATCAGTTGCTAAGGAGGTGCATACCACCGTTGCTAGCTTGCAAATCCAATTAGAATGGCCCCCTTAGGCCCAGTTGTACTACTATTCCTGTTTAACTTCAGATAAAACCTTATTGATTAATTTTGTTAGAGAGCGTTTTTTCAACGCTTTAAATAGAACTAGACACACACTGATACATCAAAACAAAAAACACGCTGAAACAGTTGCAGTCAATACGTTTTTATTTGAAATGTTTCACAATACAGTAAAATGTTTTGTCCGAAAACGTTTTTGTTTCATCAGTGTGAACGCAGCCTTAAGCTAAAGCTTAAACCCGTAACAATAATTGTTGAAATAATCGTTGTTACGAGTTTAAGCTTCCGCTTAAATTTAAACTGGTAGTGTATAATTGGGCCTTAGAGTTAAGTTCGTCTTCTTTTTTCCAATTTTATTAATTTTATTCAATTTATTAACCTTGCATGTCATTTAATAATTTTTGTTAATCTGAAAGATTCTGTATAATATAAACGTATTGTTGTATACCAAAAACTAAATTCTTTTACAATTATGGATATGAGTATACTTTGCACATAATATATATATATGTACTTTAAATTGAATGTGATACTTTTCCAAATTGTTACTTGCTAATTTTATCACACCTCGCCAAAGTTTTCTCCCCAATACTAATTTCGGCACTGCCACGTGAAATATTCAACATTTTACGAACAAACTTCTGACATAATGTCTAAATTTGGTAATTGATTGCACACATAGTTGTAAAACTTATGGTAGTAACAGTATTTTTCTAAACATGCTCATGATTCTCATATATTGGCAAATAACGTATTAATCGAGATTAAACTAGGCTTCATCGGTAAATTAAGTAAAATCCAATATGTCATTATCAGAAAGCAGATTTTACCTTAGATCATCCAACCATGGCCATTGAATCAAATAATTTTTTCGGAATTTTGTACACTTATTTTATGTTTACTTATTCACACTCACTTAACATCTTGTAAATGACTTAGATAGATAGATAGATAGATAGATTCAAATAAGGTATGAAAATTTCTTTTTGCTTAAGGTTGCTTTTCATCAACATTGACGTCAAATAAATTCATGAATTTCCTCGTCAACTACCACATAGTACCACGTGTTTGTATGACAAAATCATGTCACGTTTGAAATTCGCTAAATGACTAAGATCGAGATTAACGTAATATAAGTGGAATGACGGTGTTGATGTGTCTGAGGCCGACAACAGGGTCGTCATACGATCTATACAGGGTGTTTCGCAACTTCGTAAAAAAAAAATAATGGCGTGTTGGACATGAGATGTGTGCATAAATGCATCCAAATAAAACAAAATAAAACTTACCCTCAACTGATAACGTATTGACAAATGTTTAGAATCTCTGGCTCAGTGCCGGCTGAGTCACAATAAGTGTTCAAAATTCCTTCCCTCGACCGCTCGTAAACACAAATCTCCCCGGCGAAGTAATGATTCACAAGCGTTATGAAACATGTTTTGTTGTCGAACAGAGAGAAAGTGGCGTTAATTCGATCATTCAATTCTTAGAACGTGTTGATTCCTTCTTCGTATACTAACGCTTTTACGTGTCGCCACAGATAATAATCTAGCGGATTTAGATCAGGTGAACGTGCAGGCCACTTGATAGGCCCGTTTCTTCCAATCCATCTACCAGGAAAAATTTCGTCGAAAATGAAGTGGAGCCCCTCATCGTGCATAAACTACACCGTTGATCTAAGATTTAAGTTTACGTTCTCGGAAAGTTCCGGTAGATTAGTTCGTAGAAAATTTAAGTATTGGAGACCATCTAAACGGTTCGGCAAGACGAAAGGGCCGATTAAATTGCCGTTTAGAATACCTGCCCACACGTTAACAGAAAACCGTTGTTGGAAATGGGCGCGACGAATTGCGTGAGGGTTTTCCTCAGTCCACATATGCAGTTGCGAAAATTGCACACCCCATCTCTGGTAAAAATAGCTTCGTCGGTAAACAGGACATTTTGAATAAAATTCACATTTGCCTGTTGTTTATGCAGTAATCAACGACAAAATCGTATGCGTAGAGCGTAGTCGGCTGAAAGCAAAATCTGAACTCTTTGAATATGGTACGGATGTAATTGTTGTTTGCGAAGAATGCGCCAAACAACGGAGGACGATAAACGCGTTTGTCTTGAGATATTACGTACACTTAACGAAGGATGTTCCTCGATAAGATGTAGTATTTCTTCTTCCCTGTTTAAGATGCGCTGTGGACGCTGCCGTCTTCCACCTCTTCCGCGACGTGCCCTTAAAGTTCCAGTATCCCTTGCTCTTTGCACAACAGAGAGAAATGTGGCACTGGTTGGCAAATGTCGATTTGGAAAATGCTGTACATGCAAACGCCTTGCGTTTTGCCCATTTTCACCATACAATAGAATCATGTCAACAATCTCACTATTTGTAAATTCTGCCATTTTTTCAGTAAATTTCCATGCAACCACCTCAACGTACACCTTCAAACTACCCGTCTCGGCCGGCGATGACTAACAATAAATTACATCACTCATATTCTTCGTAAACATCTTAAACTTAAACCAGAGACGTTCAAACGGTTTACCTTTTCGACTAAATTATTTATTTTCTCGAAAATTTAATAACACTTTGTTCAACAAAAAATGGTTCATTCTATTCATTTTCATGCAAACTTTCATTGTTTAATTTATACGAAACATCCTGTATAAACGGCCATTAGAATCAAAGAAATTCACTAATGTAAACGAAATCTATTCGTGAATAAATTCACGAAGAAATTCATGAAGAACTTAATTCATGAATATATTGTCAATGCAAAACGGCCCTTGTATATTTTTGATAAACATTCTAAAGATAAAATCTCAGATTTCCTTTCCTAGGACTCCTGATCATGCACTTTTTAATTTAATTAATTTAGTTAGGTTCAATACATATTCCTGTCGTAAACAAATTATCTACAAATGTTAACTACTAAATTATGACATTTTTACCTTGAGTATGAAAATGTGTCGAATAATGTTAGATCTCAGAAATAGAGCAGGTTTACCTCAAACTGTTGACTGTGGGTAATTTGAAGAGATTAAATATCAACTAGGGTTAACCTTAAAAGATTAACTGGCACCTTGCAAATTACAACTTAAGTTAAAGTCAGTTTAACGTAATTTATTTTTCCTATTGTATGTCAGATTATGAGTTTCTCTTCCACGCAGCAGGAGTTATGTAACCACGTAGAGCCGCACTCGTGCCTCTAAATTGCATGTAATTCCCTCAGAAAAACCAAAAATGGCAATCCCGTGCAACTTTCGAACCGCATCGGGTTTCAATAGGCAGACAAGCAGGCATTTGCTTTTTTTCCCTTTTTTCTCGAACCAAACCAGTCCTGCAATTCGCCAAACGTACGCGACAAGAGTAACAAGTGCATTGTTCGCGTCGTGTTATCCGGCGTTCTTTTGGTCTTGTTGCGTTAAAGTTGCAATACCTGTTCGAGAACTCGTGGAATTCGAGGCTTGCGAGCCGCTTTAAAGCGCCCACGGCCATTTGCAAAATTGCGAAAGGAAAACGTGAGATAGCGGCTCTCGGTCAAAAATTATTACGGCGAGCATTTTTGTCACGAACGTGTATCCTTTGTCTTTTTTTTTCTTTTTTTCTTCTTGGCCCGGTTTTCTTGCGCATTTCAGCTTTCGCTGTTTACATAACCGATAACTAATATAATATTAACATTGATAATATTCTCACTCCTTGTTAATATAAGATTAGATACCCGATAAGTAAACATTTACTATCTACTAAGTAGGATTCAAATCAATTTTCATTTTCGAACTTCAACCGCACCATAGAAAGAAAAAATGTTCTTTTCTACAACGCAATTACACAAGGCGGAACTTTCCCAAAGGCTCTCATTATCGATTAGAACAATCATCCTTACGAAGAAAATCTGGAAATTCAATCAATATGCATAGACCTATGACGAATACTTTTAACCTGGATCAACAAATAAAGAAGATAAATAAATATAAAAAGTTCAATGGTGAATGATTAGAATTGAACATCGTATACGCATACTTGGAAATACTCTTCGACGGTTCATTCATGGTAGGATTATTGTACATTTTCATCGTAATGTCTTTATTTTCTATCGTTTATGAAATGGTTGCAAGCGTAGCTTTAGCTAACCTAACATTTGTAAGCTACTCGTTGTTTTTTGTTACCATCTAAATTTGACACCAATTCACTCTATAACGAATATCATGTATAAATAAGCAGTCTTATGAATTGTAGAAGGAATCGCATTTATAAGAACAAACCTACAATAATAAATGACTGAAATTCTGTAGCACCTTATATATGAATCATGCTAATGATACCAGTAAACAGCACATGTAATTAAAAAAATGAAAAGTCAATCCGAAGTAGGTGTATTTTATTCTCATTTTCAGAAATTGTAGCTTTAGCATTGGCATAGATCTTTTAATGGTTCTGACATAGGAATTTGTACTTAATAACAAATTCGGGAACAAAATTAATGGGTCATCGTAAATCATAGAACTGACGACGTTCAGTATTCAGTCCGTCAATCAATATCAGCATATCATCAACAATGCGCTTCGGATGCCAACCGCCAGCAGTTTAGAACTCAGACAGTAAATAAAAATATAAACAGCGGCGACGACATTAAAACAAAACAAAGGCGGCAGTAAAAAAGCGGGAGAAAACAAAGAGATTGGCGCGGCGGCGGGCGGTTCGAGAGTATGAACATGATTAACTGGCGTGACATGGACGCGGAACGGCAACACCGCAGGCTTTTTCGACGAAGGAAAAGAATAGAGTTCAAGGCCTGATGACGTGCATCCATCCTCTCGGTTTCCACCCGCACAAATTCTACTCTAGCCGTGCAGGCAATATTATCAGCGCGCAATGTAAATCTATTTGCGCACGCTGTGTTGCCACGTCTAGCAATTTCATTTGCTCGTTCGGCTCGTTGTGCGAAAATAAATAACACGCTATGCGTGTATGAGTGTACGCTTACTTATTTCAGGGCCAAATTTTTATAATCCTTAAGCTAAAACATATTTTCTTAGAATTCAGATTTTTTTATATAAATACCGTGGTGGAATTTAAAAACATGATTTTACACATAATATTCTCACCAAAGTGTGATATTTTTCTAGTTACACACTACTTTAAGAAATGCTTAAAGAATTTTCCATATAAATTCATTTTTTTAACAAAATAGCAATTGTTAAAAATTCGTACCGCAATTAGCAAATTAAAATTAGGTTGTTTGTGGTTGCAAATTTTACGGTTTTGCTTTTTTCACGTAGAAATTCCCAAGTAAACAAATGCTTATTAAAAGAATAATGACTGAAATAAAGAATCTTGCCTGATGCTTCTTGGAGAACATCCTGTGGCATAAAAACGAAGGTTTGCCGAAATTCTTCACTTCGGATTCATTGTGGTTCAAAATAATAATAATAATAATAATAATAATAATAATATATTTCCAACAGACAAAATGTCTATAGTGGACAAAACATTTGCATTTAACATAAGATATATTTAGGTACTACTAACTACTAACTAACAAACTTAACTAACTAGCCTAGCTAGAGAAGGAAATGTAAAAGCAAAAAACAGTATTAGAATTAAATTTCATTATAATAACTAATTAGTTTTTTCTTGATGGCGACACCATTAAAGTTATCAGAAAAAATGTCTATAAAATTTTCATCAAGACAGTTATATAATCTAAACGATGTAATAAGAGGACAATTAAAACGATGATAAGTATTTGGTATTGGATAATAGAAAGTTATTGCATTTCTACTAGCTAAACGTGGAACAATCAGGTTAATGCTACTTACTAGATACGTACTGTCAATTATGCCGTATATAATTTTTTGCAGGAAGACAAGACAGCAAACATTCCTTCTAGACACTAAAGACATCTCCGAGATTACACTTAACAGGCTTTTCTGATCACAGTGTCTATTTGGATATTCATTAAACATTCTAAAATATACATATTTGGCAAATTTTCTCTGAACATTCTCTAAGAGGTTAATATATATTTGTTGGTGAGGTGCCCAGATAACGCAACAATATTCAAGCTTAGAGCGCACGAGCGCATAAAATAAGTGCTTTATACAAGTTATATCTTTAAAGTCTTTAGTATTTCGTTGTATGAAACCTGATATTCTGATGGTAACATTTGTTATGTGAGTTATATGGGGAACAAAAGTCAAAGAACTGTCAATAATAACACCCAGGTCCGTAACTTCACAGCAATTATCTAAAATATTACCATTTATGTTATAATAAAAAGATATTGGATTGTCTTTCCTACAAAACGTTATTTTTTTACATTTTTTTAAGTTCAAGTCTAATTTATTTATCTTACACCACGATTTAAGGCCGTCAATACCGTCTTGGAGATCCAAACAATCCTGATAAGATTTAATGACATTTACAATTTTGAGATCGTCAGCATACATAAAGGATCTGCACTTAGTACTTTTAACAACATCATTATAGAATATGATGAACAATAGGGGACCTAAGTTAGATCCTTGTGTGACACCACTTTGAGTACAGAAAGCATTAGACTTATAACCACCATATTCTATAAATTGTTGCCTATTTGACAGTAGCGATTTGGTCATATCTAACAAGCTGTTACAAAAACCTACATTTTTCAGCTTCTTCAATAAAATACAATGGTGAACTCGATCAAAAGCTTTAGTTAGATCCGTATATATTACATCTACTTGGAGGCGATTATCCAAAGCGGTGGAAACTAACTCCACAAACTCACAGAGATTAGTTACCGTTGATCGACCCTTAATAAAACCGTGCTGTTCAGGAGCTATCATATTAACGACATGCGAGTATATAACATCTGAGAAAATACATTCAAAAAGCTTAGCAAAGTTAGGAAGTAGAGCGATAGGTCTGTAGTTAGAGACTTGCGTTTTTTCTCCAGATTTAAATATTGGAATAATTCTGGATGTTTTCCATACGTTCGGGTAAACAGATTGGCTCAACATAAGATTAAATATGTGGCACAACGGGGTTATAAAACAGTGAATACAATCTTTAACAATAAATGCAGGTATGTTATCAGCACCGCAGACGTTGTTTGGTTTAAGTTTCTTCACAGCCTTGAGGATGTCAGCGTCCTGAATACTGAACATATTTAAGATTAGGCTAGGATTGCAGTTACTGTTATTATTAATAAAGTTATCACAGAGAGTTGGACAACATTTTTTATCGCAGAATTCACAAATATCAGACTCATTATCACAAAAGCATTCATTAGCACAGGTATGATTACTATCACTATTAAATACTGAAGAGAAGTGATGCGCAAAGGCATTCACTATATCCTGCTGATTATTCAGAACGTCATCTTCATATGTCATACAACCAGGAATAGAAGTAGTTTTCCTTTTTTGATTTAAAAACGACCAGAATTTTTTTGGATCAGATTTCAAAGAACGTTCGGCCTTATTGCTGAAAGCGGCGTATTCTTTACGAACTTCTCGTTGAATATCGCGTCTTAGATCTTTTACCATGTCTAAACAGTACTGAGATTTAGACTTCCTATAGCGATTCCAGTGCTTATTTTTCTCTTTAATCTTTGATATAATAGAACTTGTAAACCATATAGGGTAGTTCGAAGATTTAGCACTTTGTCTTGGAACATGTTTATCCAACGTGTTGTATAACATATCGTAGAAGAGATCACAAGCAAGTTCAACATCGTTGGCGTTTAAAATCGGTAACCAATCAGTTTCAACAAGAGATGCATACAGCTCTCGAAAGTTCGCTTTCCGAAAATTATACTTGCGTACATCGTTCACGCGGAAAAACGGAGAAGTTAAATTGCCAGTACAGGTTAAATAAATAGCCAAGCACGGGTGATGTAAGTCTTCTAAGACCAGCGGATAAATATTCCTGCATATGTCGACATTAAGATTTTCTGTTGATAATATTAAGTCTAGTATTCTCTGATGGCAGTTAAGTACGTTATTGTGCTGGATTAGGTTATTAAGAGAAGCAAAATGAGAGTAAATGTTGTACAGGTTCGATGTATCTACTCCATGTACACAGTTGAAAAATTCCGGGATGTTGAAATCTCCAGCTATCAATACTGGACCAGAAAAATCTATTGCAGATTCGATGTATTCTAATAAAGTAGAGTAATCATTAATCCGTAGAGCTGGAGGTATATATACAACAATAACGGTAATATGCTGATCCTCAGTTACTATCTTCAGGCCCACCAGATCAACACTTGGAATGGGAGATTTTAAGTTTAAAGATATTGATTTAATATTATTTCTACAGCTCCTAACACGCCTCCCCCTCTTCCAGAGATCCGATCACATCGATAAATGTCAAAATTTTCAGGAAATATTTCAAGAGAAGATACGTGTGAAGTTAACCATGTTTCCGTTAGCAATATAACGTCTGATTCAGTGACGCAGCCATTTTCATAAAATTGTGATATTTTTGTATTTAAACCTCTGACATTTTGGTAAAGTATATTATAAGTATATAAACATTCTGTCTGCTGGATTCCATTTAGTTTTTTGACGTAACAATTTTAGGAACACCATTAAAATACTTTAATTTTATTTGCTGCTCACCCTTGGCCAGACGATCTCGGAACTCCTTACGGGTGTTATATGCTTTGTATTGTTGCATTTGTGTCAAATCCTCGTTGATAAAAATGTTATTATTTCTGGGTTTATTGATCAAAATATACTTGACGATCGAAGAGTTACTGAATATTACCCGCACCGGACGAGTTTTAGAAGGATTAAATTTTCCCAAGCGTGTTATTGACATAATTTGGAATTCTTGGACATTGGTCGCGATAGACGAAATCACATTATTAATCGCATCGCAGTCCCGCTCTTTTTGCTGTGAAGCATTCCCAGCAGCTTCCTGAACGCCTCGTATGATAACATTGTTAATACGACGTATGCGCTCCGTAGCCTCTTCGATGACAGATTCTTCAAATTTCGGATCGAATTGTTGCGGACCCGAACCTGTTTGTGAGCCATTGGACTTTAAATCCTCAATATCTTTCCGTAGCTTTTTATTCTCGCTTATCAACTCGTTCACGACATCTTTCATCTCCTTGACCGTGCTCGACAGCGAATTAATTGTAGATATTAAGTTTTTGATAGTGTCCTCATCCATATATTCTGGAATAGGAGTGGATACAGTGGGCTCACAACACTTTTTCTTGTCAGAACATGCTGCATGCGCCCAAAGGCGGCAGTTAGCGCAATAAAGACGCTTCCGAACCGCGGGTTTATTACAAACAAAGCAGATCACACCATCAGCTTGACAGGCCGCGTCCGCCATCACACACTACACAGATTATATAATAACTCCTTGAAACATTCCTCAGGTATATTAAATGCTTGTATATTTTCTTTTATTGTCTTTTGTAATCGAAATGCCCAAAGTCCAGCTTTATTGAAATGTCATTATTATGTTATTATGACATTGTAACCTAAGCTGTAAGATGTACGTTTAAAACTGTCGCGTCATTTAAAGCTGGATACTATAAAATAGTGCCCCGTTTTCTGTGCCGCGATTGTACATCATGTCGTTTGCAGTCACTGATCACCGTGAATCTTGAAATCAATTCGACACTCCATTAGGGTTGCCAACCGTCCCGGATGAGCTGGGACGTCCCGGTTTTAGGAGACTGCTAGAGGCGTCCCGCATAAGATTGTACGGGACGTTAACAAACCAAATTCTCGAACATCATTCATACTCAACTCAGACTCACATTTGAATTTCAGAAATGCTTTTATATTTACTGACCATAAACAGTATAAGTATTTTGATTATCAGTGATTTATGATAGAAACTTTAAAAATTATTAAAATAAAAACTAAAGGGTTTCTGAATTTCAAATTAATATCAAACTGTCATTTCGAATGTAAGTATGTTTCAGAATTTGGCTCTAATCATCCCGATTATCCGACAGTCAAGTCGAAAAAAAACTAGTGGGTGCTTTAAAAAAAATTAACTCATCATCACTTCTTTTTATTCGGAACATACCGAATATTAAACCCTAGTTAAAAGATTTTTTTAAATATCACAAATAAAAGAAAAAGGAAATACACATTACTTACGGAAAGACAGACCAAAAAAAAAAAACAATTAATCAAAACAATGAAAAACGAAAAAGAATGAAACACATTATTGTGTTAAGATTGTTTTTTGCGTGTCCGTGAGTCCCTTTTTCTTGTTTGTCAATTATTGTCTTTGTGTGTGTGGGTAGGGATACTACTCTCTTTTTGTCTTTCTCTCAGGGCTCTTGGATCGCTCGGAATTACCCACATTTCGTATTATGGCTCCATGGCGGATACATACAATGACGAACACAGAAAAATAAAAGGGGGGGATGTCAGTGTCAAATGTGTATGCGTCAGTGCATGTAAGAAAAAAAAATAAAGAAAAGGGTTTATCCAAAAAGGTTGTTGTCCGTCCAAAGCGGACACCTGGTACCACAAGTCGGCCAAATCACCTAGTCTTTCACAAGGCCTTTCGGTGGGCCTCTTGCCCTACCAGATGTATACTTTATCAAAAAGGGGACGCTCTGTATCGCCGATCACGCATGTGCTCAACTCTTTCACAAGAGAGAGGCGCCCTTCGACGCTACCTAAACGTCTCCCGTCGTCCGGTGTTTATAAAAAACTTTTGTTTGTGTCGTCATGTATGCCCTACCTGGAAGCGTCCTCCATGTTGTTAATGGTCAAAGAAAAGGACACGGGGTATTCAGGATTCAGTGAATATTCTCCGGTTCTTATTAATAAAATACCTCGTTGTATTTCATTGACCTTTTATTTTCTTATTCTTAACGAAGTGTTACCCGCGGAAGTCGAGGAAGAAGTAGTGTTGAAATCGGCGGAACGCTCGCTTTTTATAGGGCTTCGTTCTGTTTGTATTTTCGTTGTTATGGTTACGGAAAAATCTGAATTCTGATCTAGTTACGTACTAGATTTGAGTTGGTGACTAAACTTCGCGTTTTGACAATATACGTCACTACCGTAGATATGGTTACATTTCAAGGAAAGCAAATCAAAAATCGAACTAAAATGGAACAAACTTAACTCTAAACAACAGGTAAGTATCTTAAATACATTATTTTCTAATGAATCTAACCTCTCACGCCTTACTTATCTTAAAAATTCATAACGTATTACTAATTGTCAAACCTAACATATCATAGCGTCCTACACTCTTATAATCTACACTTTGTCTCTTTTTTAGCTTTGAAACTTCCGTATTCATTGCACAATGCTTAGTAATCTATTAGGAAGTCCGGAACCTTATCCCAGCGAAGGCGTACTGGTCGGCCGTCTTCCAAGTAGACTTGCCTTCTCTTATTTTTGCTGGGCTTTCTCCCGTCCACCGGATAATATGTTGCTGTGAACAAACCAAACCTCCGTTGCATCCTTTCGACGAAGTCAAAATGTTGGCTAGCCCATTCAAAATACTCTAGCACCTTCGAGCTCCCCTCCGGAATGGTTATTTAATTCGTCGCGCTGCAATTATGCTTTCTATAACTGCTGCGTTTACATTCGTAAGTGTCCCATTTCGTTTTGTATTTGTCCTCTAGTCTGTTTGTTTGTTTTAGATGCATGTCGTCCTGCCGAAACGTCTCGTCACTCTTGCGCCTACCTCGTCAAGTTGTTTCGAAAGCTGTTATTGAACATCTGCTGGACCGTGGCACTGTTGTATATGTTTTAACTCTTCCCACGTACTGTAATTGTTTAAATAATATTTTTCAAAAGGTAAACACTGTAACATGTTTGACCATCGTGAAACATAATCGAAATGAAAAAAAATCCTAAAGAAATAAGAAAAACGTTTGACAATCGTAATAAAAAATTAAAACTCAAAAAAGTAATTAATACATATATAATAATAAAACGTAATTGTAATTAACAAAAAAAAAAAGAGAAATGAAAATAAATCACAAACGCAAGAACATTTACAAAAAAAAAGCAAAAAATTGAAAGCAAAATTTTGATTACCGTCGAAAGGGGTTACTTCCATCCTTAGGGGTTACTCTGATTGCAGCTTTTCACATATAAGATTTAAAATTTGTCCAATGTTTTTATGCATGACGTCATACGTAAAAATTATCGCGAAAAGTTCGACAAATTTTAAATTTTTAATGTGCAAAATCTACGATCAAAGTAATCCCGTCCGACGGTATTTAATTTCTGAAAACTGTTAAATAAATTAAAACGAAAAAAATTGAGATCATGTCTAACGGTCAAATTTTCTATTACATTTTAATCGAAGAAAATTATAATATTCATAAAGGCAAAGGTATCGTAAATTGGGATTACTTTAATGAAAATAAAAAAAAATACTTTTTATGTTCTATTTATCTTCTACATGCCTATAAATTGTTTTAAGTCGATATTAACTATAACATTAAAAGTGGAACAGTTAAAATTTAATGGAAAATTACTAATATATTTATCTAAAATACTTTATTTATAAAGAAACTGTATGGGTACTATTTGAAAACATGAAGTTGGGGGTTCTTTCTGAAGAGCCATTTTCAACAAAACCTGAATAACTTTTTTATCTTGCCGCTTAAGGGGTGTAATACTAAATTTCGGAAACGGCGTATAATGATATTCCACCTCCTCTACAAGCCTAAAATAATGAAACGTCGGTCGAACAACAGCAATCGTCAAAACCTTCGAGTGAAACTAATTACAACCACATTTACTGGCGGTATGGCTGTAGCAGAAGAAAGCAGAAACATCAACAATGAAAGTGCAAAGAGCAGTGAATAAAATTAACAATTAGACAAAACTTGATGTATTACGCTGAATGAAACAAAGCGATATTATAAATTTAACAAGCTAAAACACAACACGTAGAAGCTTTTAATGAAAAGAAGGTGCCACAAGTCATTTAACATATGACACTAGCAAAAAATTGCCAGGTCATACTATCTCTATTTAGACAGACACGCCCCAGCTGTTTATTCATAATAAGTTACTTTTATACACGCAAACTTTAAAACTGGGCTCTATTAGTTGTAAGTAAAGGATTTTATTAATTTTCTCTGGAATTTAATTCACTCTGAATTTAACTAACTCTGCAACCGGAAGCTACACGATTATGGTGTGGTAAGTAGTCTCTTACGTTTCTTTGCTCAAGAGAGGGAAGTCGTTTGTATTGGTAATGGTATTAGTATAATGCAAAGCATTAGCACAAAATAGAGCATTAAGGTTGGGTTGCAGAATAGTTATTTACGAAATAGATGCGGGAGCACAATTTTTCCGCATGAGCACAATAGTGAAGCAAGAGCGAGTGTCTTCATGTGCGCGATTGCAGGAAAATGATTTCCACAAGAATTTCGTACAATATTTTTTGAAACGAATATAAAAATTTAATTGTAAATCTGGATCTTCATGTAATTTCATGTCATATCAAATCAAAAATGCGAAACAGCAAGCACCCAACAGATGGCGTTATCAAATTTATTGTAAGAATTTTTAATTTCTTGATAATGAAAGAAATTGGTGGAAAATGTTATTTTATGGACTAGATATTATTATCTACACTAATTTATTTAAGAATAGTCCAAAGGGTCAATGTTTTTTGACGTTGTTTCTTAGTTTACTCGACCGGGGAAGCAGTGCTTCCCGGTTAAGTACTGCCTACCTGAAACAACAAATAGAAGGCGATGAGTTCAAAGAAGATTTAAACTTATGGCGTGTCACATTCTAACTTAGGCATAAATTTAATCCTGTGTTAAATCTTTAACCAGTTGTAACCAGCCTTAGTCTCAGTTGCACCGACATTGATTAAAGTTAATCTCGAAGAAAGTCCTATGTTTAATCCAGGATTAGTAAACAACGACATTGATGCAACTTAGCCTTAGTGTGAGTGCTAAATAATTTAGGTTGACAGAATAAGAAGTGGTTAATTCTCTTGATAACAACAAATAGGTGTTTAAAAAAACCATTTAGAAAACCATTGTGCAGAAAACAAATACAATAATCCTACGATATTTATGTAGATAGAGATTGATAAACATCAGTGATATTGTTTTTAAAGAAAAAAAGTAATTCAGGATGTTGCAAATGTGCACATAACTTCAGATTTCTTGCCTCTAAAGTTTTTTTAAGTTTTATATTTGCATTTACTTCGCAACCATTCCATGCGCGGAAAAATAAAATAGTGTATGTGAAAAGTAAGCACGTTGCAGTTAATAAATGTGTCCATTACAAACGATGTTGTTACACAGAAACCACGTGTTGCTGATATCTATGTATGTATACTGATTAAATATGTGTCGTCAGATTAGATACTTTTTATTGATAGAAACAAACAATAAAAATAAAGGATTCTGATTTTGAAAATATAAATTTAATTGCAAAATAATTTTCAGGTTAAATACAATATACTTTTCACAGATTGGTGTAACCTATGAAGCGATTTTCCAAAACGTGAGACCTTTTTATTATTCACCTTTGTAGAACGACGCATTTTAATTTAATACCATCCACAACAAGAATAATTCAGTCGATTTTACAACCAACTTTCACATTCCTTAAATTTCTCTCAAATTCAGTTTTACGCTTTTTCCGAGTTTAGTAATCCCAGTTGTACTCTAAACAACTTAACCTTCATCTCCTCGAAGCAGCAGAAATTCGTTTTATTGATCTTGAAACCAACTTTCTACCACTTTGTGTACATAAAAATCACAGGGGTCCACTTTCCTGTACAAATTACATTTCGTTACATGTTACAGTAACAAAATGGTCACGTAATTGCTAAAAGTGTACCAAATTTACTAGAACTTGTAACCTCTTGTTTATCAATTAAAGCTTTAACGATTTAAAACACGACAGTGTCATGTCATGTTATTTTCTCGAGTGTAAAAATTTATTTACAAAGTTACAGTTATTTAAAAAAATACTGATAACGTTATCTATTAAATTTTTTGTAGACTTATCAATGGCGCTTGTGGCTTTACAATATCTTATGCAAATAGGGTGCATGACTGATATTGAAAATGCGATAGATAAATTACGGCGACATGGATTACACAATCAGGAAACAACCGGCGTGTGAAATTTCTCTGTGACACATTCTGTTAAAAAAAAGAAAATAAAGAAAATAAAGAAAATAAAGAATAAGCAAGAATTTGGGGAGTGGATTGTCAAATGGAATTTTACGTATTTGAGTTCCGGTATGAATTTCATCTATTCCTGCTGAAGTTATACATATCAGCAATTTTCTTCTGCTAAAAACGAATTAGGTTTGCTTCTTGGTCGGACTTTTACACACAGAATAATCAGAAGTGCAACTTTACTTAATTCAATGTCGAATTTTGTTTGCGTATGTTAAAGGTCTATGGACGCGGTGAAAAAAAGTGGACACTTTTTAATGTCAATTTTATAATACTAAAACTTTTGCTGGATGGTTGTAATTATGAACTAATACTTATGGATGACAGGCGGTAATTATTACTAATTGTAATTTACATTATAGCAGATATGAAACTTGCCGATTTGGTTATTTTTAACAAATCGCTTTCGTAGAAAAGTGTGTCAACTTGATGTTAAATTTTAATGTAATATTTTTTTCGCATTTTATACAATAATATGTCGTAGTAATATTCTCAAAGTCGTACAGTATTGGGTTACTTTACAACATAGCAACCATTACAGATAACTTCGTATTAACTACTATTACACCTCACAACAGCATTTCTGTTGCATTCAATATTATTCATGATTTTGAATAAAGTATTGGCTCTCATGAAGAACTACAGTCAGTTTTATTGCTCTAGTTTTTGAAATATCGAGCAAAGTTTTGTCAAAAAATGAAAGATTTTGAAATTGAAATATTTTAATAAGTAATTTAAAGAAATAAAAACTTTCTTTTATAAGATTGGCGAGCATAATCAGTCTTTTGAGAACTTCCTTAAAGATTCCAACAATAGTCATCATATGAACATACCAACGGCCTTGATAGCGTTCTTCCATAGACCGAATGTCCTGATGGAACCTTTTTTCCTGTTCCTCGTTTAAATCGCCTAAATTTTCAGGGAAACGGCCTAGATGACTATGGAGGAAGTGAACCTTGATGCTTATATTGCAATTAAGCTGTTGGTAGTTAATTAACATGTCTTCAACCAGCTGGGAATAGTTTTTAGCCTTATTATTTCCGAGAAAGTTATTGATCACTGAAGCAAAGGAATTCCATGCGTTTTTCTCAACATTGTTCACAGAAATTGTAAAATTCGAATCTTTTAAAAGTTTCCTGATCTGTGGAATGACAAAGATACCAGCTTTTAGCTTCTTAGAACTTAAACTTGGAAATTTCCTTGAAATATATTTGAAACATTCCCCATTTTTATTCGAAGCCTTAACATATTGTTTCATTAATCCTAGCTTGATATGAAAGGGAGGCAATATAATGCGATCTCTTGCTACTTACGGAACGTTAACAACAAAATGCTTACGAGGAATCAAAGCTTCTCTTACAGGTCAGTCTTTCCTAGTCCAATGTTCATTCTTAGCCCTACTATCCCATAAGCAAATAAAACAGGGATATTTTGTATATCCACTTTGTTGACCCAAAAGTAAGTTGACCATTTTCAAATCAACACATATCAACCATTTACGTTCTTCGTACTTAATTTTGTTCAGGACCAAGGAAATAGTAGGATATTGTTCCTTGACTTTAGTGGAAAGCGCAATGGGCAAAGAGCCAAGTTTATTACCCATATTTAGGAGAACACATTTAAAACTGCGTTTGGAAGAATCTATAAAAAGGCGCCAGTCATTAGAATCGTACTCTTCTAAACCCATTACAGTCATCAGACTCTTCAGAAAAAAAGGAAGTAAATCTTTTTCTCTAGTGCGGTAATGTGAAATTTTTGTGTCACTTGTCGGCAGATTTCTCTGGTTCAATTGTGAAGCTAGAAATTCAGATGCACTTTTGACAGGTTAAGGTGTCTTACTAAGTCATTAAGCTTGTTTTAGTTGAATGGTTTTGGTGAATTTAGGGAATCTTCCGGATTGAAGTCACTGTCTTCATTTTCAAGTGACTCTATGTTCTGACTCTTAGAAGTTGATACTAGAAGTACGGAATCTTTATTTATATTTAGAGCTGGTCTCGACACTGATGGTACGTTAGGTTAGGTCTACTGTGAACGACTTTTCCGATTAATATCACTAACATTCGCAACACAAAAATAGCAGTCGTCATGGTGTTTACACGGTTCACGCCTTATCATCTATCAATCGATGGTGAAACGTAGAGCGATAATGCGAATTTTAAGTGTCCGTTAAAATAATTTATTATCTGTGTTGTAGGAACCCTGTTTTTCACACTAACTATTTACTTCTAGTTATTAAAACCATTTGGGAAAGTGACTTGCCTGCCTGTGGGTCCTTATAACAAATATCATCCAAATTGGTTCAAGCGTTTTTTTGTTATTAGAAAAATTACTTTTTTCAAGAATTTTGAAGCGGAGTATCCACGTAATTTAGCGACATCCTGTAGAGAGAGGGAAAGCACGTGGAAAAGTGAGATATTTGTTTCAGCGTTACATAGTTTCAATATTAAAAAAAAAGAAAGGTCCGATAATATTTGATCCACCCTCGTTTTTACTTCTTAATTGAAGTTAAAGTATAGTCAAATTTATAAATATTGTACAACTGTTCTTATTATATTACATTATTTATTATTATTCTTTTAAATATACGAGATACGAGCTTTCTACGCTTATAAAAATTTTAAACTTAACTGATATGATTCGATCTTTTTATGTAAATTTAATTTTTAAATGTTCTAAGTCTGAGAATGCATAAAAAATATGCTGTTAAGCTTTTTCCTATTTACAGCATAAAGCAGAAAGTGTAAAGGTTTACTTGAACTTTTCAAGCTAGATTCCTTAAAATAACTGAAAAGATAAGCTAAAATTAGATTTTAAATACGCTATTTACTAATTAATTATGATTATTAAATTGTTATTCGTACTAAAATTTAACTAAAGTGATGCGTGTTTGTGCTCAGAATGAATAAATTTCATTCGTTTTAACTTTATGTTTATTCTGAAATGGAACAGCTTGTAAGTATGTAAGGAAATTTTATGATAAATAGAAACATAATTAAAAGATCATAAATAGCAAGTTCGACTAAAAATTTGTATAAACTTAATAAAAATTAAATAAATTATTTAGTTAAAGTCATAACGCTTTGAATAACGAGAATGTGTAAATAGGGAGCACACAGACGTGGCGGTCTATGGGCAATCCTGTTGCCACAATCTGATCGCCTGGAAATTGCTCGCAAATTGCCATAAGCGATTTGAATGCCGGTATTAAAGAATCTATTCAAGTAGAAATTTTTCCAGCAATCTAAAAAAAGCAGTAAAATACTTCGAAAAAAAAAAGAATATGGGAAAAAGAAATCAGTCAGTAAATTACAAAAAGAGTGTGAGTATTTTTCATTATTTTGCACTTTGTTTACCTTTTACTTTCTCCTAGATATTACAATTTTTATGGTAGATCTATTTTTGGTTAAATTTTGTGTCATATCTCATTATACAAGTACTTACAAGTCTTTCAGAGTGTCAGTGTTAAACAAATTTTTGTATTCCTTCTGATTGCTTGTTAATCCTTTCATTATTTATGAGAAGTTTTTGGATCATTCTGATGTATTAAAATTTTTTATATACATACAACTCAGATTTACTGAAAAAATCGAACAAAAATTTAAAAAGTTGATATGAAGTCCTAGTTTCGTAACTTCGGAAATAAAAATTAAATTAATTAGGTATTCATTATCTCAAAATTTTGGGTTACGTCTGGATTTAGCATATTCTTCTTTCTAACCGTGATTATTTGAATTTTAAGTCTTTTCTCAATAAAGAGATGCTTAAAATTTTTTTCTCAATACGATAATGATATGCTTTAAAAACATATTAAGGTCTTTCTTATAGGAATTTTCACAATCGACACCCAGAATCTGATGTAAAACACGCGATGTGACGATAATAGTATATTACGCAACGAGTTTAGAAAAGTGAAGTTTTACTAAAGGAGTTTGGCTTGTTTGAATACGAGCGAGCTATTGACAGAGAACACTTTTTTAACGAGATTGCGTATTCTATTTTTTCGCATTTCATGTGAAATTTGATTTTATTAATGTTTAATAGAAATGACATTTAGTCACCGTCACATTAAAAACTGTCATCATTGATGTTTATTGAAAATAAAAAATAATAGTATTATAGTTAATAGTTGCTATGTTGTGAAACATCCCATTACAGTCCGATTTTGAGGATGTTAATATGATTTTTTATTGTATGAAATGCGAAATTAACTAGTTAAAGTTAAAAGATGACAGAATTATTATTTTTTATACGAACACATTATTTGAACCGATCACTTAAAATTAACGAAAATGACAAGTGCACTTTGGAAGAAACGTTTTATTTGTATCTATTAAATTTTCTCAAACTATACGAGGTTTTCAATGACGACGTTCTCTACAAATCTTTATTTATACTCACTATTTCCAGCAAATTTAGAAAATTCATGGTTTAGACATAAATTCCTGAGAACCGATAATGAAAATAAACATGCAATCGACTAGTAATTCATTCCCATAACATCTACACGAAGTTCGAGCGACTTTTCAACGCGTCAGCAAAACAAACAATTAATATTCTATTATTAATCCAAGCTTTCCTAGAAATTTAAAAGCCAGCTGAAGGAACACACGTAACATTATTCATCGTCCTGACGATGCGTCTAGAATGATACCTCTGCAAAATATTCCCTCATTCCGCACGTCTCCAATCCCATTCCCACTCCCATTCCCATTCCCGATGGGCACCTACGTCGCCGCTCAGCGAATGTTACGTGAGTGGATTCGAAACGTCGTCAGGGACGAGCGTCGAATTGGTAATTTTCGCGCGAGTTATGTCAGAAAGTTGGACGTGGCTAATCCGAACTACGTGGCTCTTCTTCGTAATGAGATGCCAACCGGATGCCCTCTAGTCGGTTAGTCATGGAGGAAACCGCCGTATAAAAATGTTACGTGATCGGTTCTTAAAATGGCGGGCGCCGTGCACGCGACGGACCATAAATACGCTCTTCGATAGGTTCGCTCCGTCTGAGTGGAGACTTTTAAAAGATTAAAAGCTTTCCGCAAGCGCCGGCGGAATTTTAATGAAGCCACGGGCGAAAGCGTCGTTGTGGAGAACGATTTCAGTTTCAATTACTAAAGAAAAAGATACAAAACAGGCGCTATTAAAAGGACAAAAAGGATCTATGGATCCCCTTATCTTATAATACCTGCATTTCAATTTGTATACTAAACGAAAATTTAAAAAAAATTCATCGAACTCTGTTTAACAGTAATTACCAGAGAGCAGATGACCGTAGGTTCTACCTAATGTAGAACTTAAAGTTATCCAAGCTAGAATCTTCAGAAACAATTGTTTCTTAAACACGAGGAGAAATTCAAAAAGTATCTATCTAGAAGAAGAGAAAAAAAAACAGCCTGTATAAGATAGTAAAGCAAAAATATGTTAAGAGTAATTGGTCATTTTAACAATCAATAAATAAATGCTAACAGGGAACAGGAAATTTTAAAGATGATTCTAATTTTTTAAACGACTTAAGGAACTTATAATAAATAATAAAACGTGCATTACTAATAGAAAAAATTAAGACTAGTGGTCAAAATAAGTAAAATTTTTGTACTTTTTAAATAATATCTATATACAGGATGTAGTTAAATTTTGTGGACATTGCTTAACCACAGATCCCTGGGCTCAAAATAAGACGATTGAACCTAACAAATCTACATCAAAAAGTGCTTCCTTAAGCCAGTATTCTGTTTCAAAATCCTTTAAACTAAAAGTAATTTTTCTAATAACAAAAGAATGTTTGTACCAATTTGGATGATTTTTGGTATGAGGACCCATAGGAAGGCAGGTCACCTTTCTAGAAGGATTTAGTAATTTAATGTGAACAGCTAGGTGAAAAACAGGGTTACCACAACACAGATTTAGCTATAACTTTTTTGAGGTTAAGAAAATAACTATAATAAGTTTTATAGAAACTCTTTGTAATTGTTGACGCTTCTTACGGTTTCGTTACAAAATAGCAAAATCTAAGTGCTTATTTGGAAAAAGTAGGAAATACAAAAAGAAAAAATGCTTCTAAAATACATAACTAATTTATTTTTAGAAAGAGTCATTCCTTAGTAAACTTTTCTGTGTATGTATTTGCAAATTTTGATACCCATTATAGTCGAGTCAAAAACAGAAAAAATTAAGTGGTTGTAGAGTGTTTTTTGCAAATGTTTTTATTAAAGCAGAACAGATATCAAAATTTGCAAAGACATAAAGAAGTTTACTAAACAATGACTCTTTCTAAAAATAAATTAGTTATCCATGTAAGAGGCATTGGAACTTCGTGTATTTCCTACTTTTTCCAATAAGTATTTAGATTTTCCTATTTTGTGACTAAACTGTAAGAATTATCAACAATTTCAAAGAAAGAAAAAGTTTCCTAATGAATGCTCCTTTCTCAAAACTTATTAATTGCAGTTCTTTTCTTAATCTCAAAAATGTTATTGTAAAATCTATGTTGTGAAACCCTTTTTTTCACACTAGCTGTTTACTTTAAATTACTAAAACTATCTGGAAAGGTGAATTGCCTTCCTGTGTATCCTCGTACCAAATACAATCTGAATTGATTCAAGCGTTTTTTTGTTATTGGAAATATTACTTTTTTTCAGAGAATTTTGAAGCAGCATACTGGCTTTACGAAGCGCTTTTGGATATAGACAAGTTTGGTTCAAACGTCTTATTTTGAGGCCAGGAATCTGTGGTTAAGCCATGTCCACATAATTTAGCGACACTCTGTAAATTAAATATTAATATTGTATTATACCTAACCTTATGTATTTAAAGTGCTGCTGGATATAAGAAGAAATATGGAGAAATATTCGAAAAAAGTATCGATAAATTTAACAGTGTGTGTGTTAGAAACTATAAACTAAGTATAAATAAATTCCGAGAAATACATGTATACACGCCGAAGCAGAATAAACATTCGAGTTGCCAATCAAAAATTTTAGCGTGCAGCTCGCTAACACAAATACGCTAAAAATAAGCGCGCCCAGAATTTGCAATGTAAACTCATGACTTCGTTCAATATTATATCGATCGGCTTCGCAAATAATGAAATTGCAAAACTAGAATCACAGAAACAGTCAGCTGTTCGATGAAGAATTTTCGCACGACGATTTCTAGGCCGCATGTTCAACAAACTCGTCATTATTTATTTACTATGCAAATGGATCGCGAGGTTATAAGTGTGTGTGTGTGTGTGTGTGCAAACGTTATAAATAGTAATAATTTGACGTCAGCCGATACGGAATTTCAACACGCCTGCCATTAAGCGAACTCTGTTAATGAGCCCCTTTTTCTCCCCGTTCGTCCGCCCAACAAGTGTTAACAATTAAATAATCAGGTCGTGTATTTACAAATTTGCACAAACAAAATTCACATGTATTTGCAAAATGGACAAGTAATTGCGTTCGTATCAAATAAAATTTTCCATTCAAAATGGAATTATAAAAAAAACAGCATGGCTCCAAATAGAGCAATAGAGCATTGCTTCTTTTTTACTCTTTCCTCCTTGTACGTCCCCTTGAGTTAAGCTTCACCTTTTCCCTCCCGTGCACATTATTTGCTGTCATTGTGTTTGCCTGGTTCCTGCTTTTTCTTGTCATTTTTGATCCTGGTTTTTCCTTTCCTACTTTTGTTTCTAACGTTTTAATCTAAATCTTGCTTTACTACATATACACAAATTCTCTTTTCGTATTATACGCCCATTCACCTACAAGTATGTGGTGCAGACAACTATATTTTACAGTTGTGTCTCACCTTTCAGGGTTATCGGCACGTGTTCTCACCATGGCCTCCAATTTAATTTATTTTCAACTAAAACGTTTTTAATCATCATGTCGTTTTTTTTTTACTTTTCACATTCACATAATATTATTATTATTTTTCTTTGTGGTAAGTTTTGAAACTTTAATTTTTCCTTACGTTTAAGACCTAAGCATGTCACTCTTTTTCAGCCTGAAGATGGCCTTAAGTTTTTATATACATTCGGAATTATTTTTAGACCTTATTATTATTGCCCAAAAAGATTTATTATCAACTATATTTGACTGTTAAATTATTTTAATTCTTTGCCTTAAGTATTTGTTGTAATGAAAGTGGTTTCTCGTTGGTTCCCGTAATTTTACAGTCACAAAGGATACTTTCCATATATGTTACCAATCGTTTTCAGATTTTGAGGGTTGCAGCGTGGAGAACGAAAAGTTGAAAAGTACAACAAACACACGACAGTACTCGGAAGATTCGGGGCAGCGAAGACTTACGAAATTTCAAAAATTCATCATTTTTGTTTCATTTTTCTGAGAATATTGTTCCACCATCGGTATTATTAAGTTCTCATGAACGTCTCGTCTTGTTGTCATTTTTGCCTTTTTAACACAGTTCAATAATAAATGATATGATCGCTTTCGAATTCTGAATTTTCCCACGAACCAGATATGAAACATTAAATTTTAGTAAAATTAAATATCTTCAACCTAAGGTTTCCGCAGATGTTGTATATGGGCACTATTTCGCGTTCACTGAGCTTGCATTGTCACAGAAGGAAGAAGATCAGCACGGTTCAAGCCAAGAAATATCCAAATAAAATTGGGATCTAGGCTTTCTCTGAGAAAGAAAGTTTTATGACATGTTTCCATAGCAGATAAACATCATTTGAAAGAAAATGACAACTCCAATTTGTTTTTCAGTTACAGTAAAGGTGGTTAATAAACTTAAATTTTAAAGGAAACAGTTGATGACTGTATTATTAATATTGTAGACACTTCACATATTAATTATGAGGAAGATAAATCGAAATTAATATTTATTAATATGCAATGTAATGTATCACATTTAAAATTAAGTAACTTTTCTGTAGATGTCTAAATATTTAGCATTTTTGTGATCGTTATTATATTTCCATTGAAACAAATTTCTTTAACTGTTACCTCATGGTATTCAGGTTAAGATTAAATCCAGGTACTTCTTGACTTATAATCGTGACTTTGACCGTTATTTCGGATTTAAATTGTACTATGGCCAAGCAATTTTTCAGTAATCATTATAATATTATACTCATATCGTCGACGTGATTGAAAATATTACAGCTGTCAGTCTTTAATGCTATCGGTAGATCATTTAAATATGAAATGAATAGATGTGATTCCAAAATACTCCCCTGCGGCAGACCAAAAGTAACATCTTGCAAAAAAAATTCTAAATTGCATTACGGTTAGGAATAGTTTATTTCTAGATATTGAACTGGATTTGGAAAATGTCATTTATAATTCAGATAACAAACGATTCAAAAAAACTTTCCTCAAAGTGTGTGCCACGAAAAAATTACATATATACGTCTGGATATAAAGTTTGAATGTTGGAACTAGACTAAATCTCTAAATGCCTTTCGTGTTAAGTAAATCCGCAAACGATCTATTTTTTTACGGTTTGTAAAATCTATTTCTAACATACAGCATTTTCGGCGATCAGTGTATGCCATAAGGTTGAAATGAAACTTAAATCTGAGAGAAATGGCTAATTTTAAAATATCACCGATTGAGATGTCTCCGACGTACACGTTATATCTATTTTATTTATCATCTAAATAAATATAGTTTGTAGTGATTGTAATAAATTTTAGAAGAAAATTTAATATATTACAGCAGCAAAAAGTTGTTAAAAATATTGAGTACAATATGATTTGAATTCTACGTACGAGTTCTATTTACACTCGAAAAATCTTGACAATTTTGCCTGTTTAAATATAATAATAAGCAGATGTGCCATTTTAATAATTTCGAAGACATGTAGCTACAACATACTACGTAATTTTCCGGTTGCTAATAGAATACGTCATTAGAAACTAATTGCAGCCTAGCTTATTTTTCCATGCGCAAAAAAGAACAAAATCCGCAACTCTCTCGTAATAAATAAATGTCAATAAGTCGTTTTAAATACGACCGGTTCGGCTTCATTTTCTAAACTTGTTTACAAGAAATATTCCGAGCAAAGAGCAATAACTTTTGAAATGTTTACAAATAAGACCTCCAAAACAGAAAGTAAAAATATCAATGTAAGCAGGTTAAAACTTTTAACTGCATTTCATTTGTTAAAGATTTTAGGTTTTCAGTATAGGTATCCACCCTAACCTTACCCGGACGCAACTTTCTGTTTCAAATATTTACGACGGACGCCCCCGCTCGCATGCAGCTGCAGGCGCCGAAAATCAATGACGAAGGCTTATTATTCCAGCCGGGATATGCGGGATAGGTCCTGAAACACCTTTAATCAATAATCCTGGTGTAGTCCCGGTATTGATCGGACGTCCGGCGGCGCCATTTTGAAAGCGACGCCGGCGAAAAAAAAAACTAACGACATTAAAGCCGCGCATGCTATATGATCGCCGATGGCATCGGCGGCGTCGCCGTAATTAAATTATTCCGATAGCTAATTGGGAGCTCATTTATAATGTAAATCGAATACGTACGAAATCGAACAGGGCTAAATTCAAACGTTTGTAATGAAATCAAGTTCTGATTTTCCATACAAAAATAAATTCCTACAGCGGATGGAATTCATTTTTGTAATTGATCACCTCCGATAGATCCGAAAATCTCATCCTGCAGTCAATTCGCTATAGAGATAAATAAAAGTCACCAATAAAGTATATGAAACGTTTTTTATTGATTTGAACCTTTAAATTTGAAACAAAATTATTGTAGTTAATTTATTGATGAACATGAACTAAGCAACCAGTGTATTCATAAGAAATTTTAAAAAATATGTCAGCTACAAACTTTGATTTATTTGCCTAGTACTCTAAAGAACTGAAAAAGAAATATAGACTTGGCTAAAAGAAAATTTTATTGTTATTTTTCGAGGTTTATTAGAAAATGAAAACTTCGTTCTTAATTTAGCAAGTGTAATATAATAAACAAACAAACAAACAAATAATCTTCGCGAATGTATCATCGATTTGAATAACTAACTATATGATAATTCCCAAGTGATTTTACAAATTATCTGATAAACCATGTAAGTTATTTAATCGATCTTTAAAATAAGACGTTTTTTTATCTTTATAAAACTGCTAAGGCAGTACCTATTTCCAATTACGAACCTACACACAAAAATCTGGTGTTAATTCTGATACTTTTCGGTGTTTCCTCGCGTATATCTGTTTCTTGTATTAAAATAAACGAAATTAGGACGTTGACTTTAAACAGTGTTAATGTTTTCTTCAAAAGGGGCATTTTAATCCTTGTGGTAGTTATTTCTATCTTTCAAGGGAAGAAAAGATAGAAAAAGGCTTATCTTCTGAAGGAACTGTTTGTATCCCTAAAGGAATTACTATTATCCTGAAAGTGTCAAGCATTTCTATCCTTAAAAGAGTTAGTTTTTCGAAAAAATGAGAGATTTTTACTTTTGCGGAAATCACTTGCATCCTAACTTATATTTTAACTACTACAAAGAGAATTCATTTTTTAATACTGGCTCTTTTAATCTTTTTGTTTGTGGAATAAAGATGTTCATAAGACCTTACCAATATTCGGCGGTAAATAAAGCTTGTATCTATGGTGTCATTTGTTATTATATCACTATTTTTACCCACTTTCTGTTGCGATTATATTTAAATAAAATGACGGTTTCATTATAAAGTTAGCATTCAAGGCATGTATGCACATATGAGAACGACAATCAATTTCTTCACTCATACATCAGAATTTATCAATAGACGAAAAGTAACACCTTTAGGATAACATTTTTACTTTTTTGGATTAAAAGCGGTAATGAGTTTCACCAATACAGTTAGTGAATTATGGATAATATGTTTATCTCCTGTTAAACAAGAGTAGAGGATATCCTTGTTGGACTAAAATCATTTTCACTTACATTTAGACGCATTTTATTCGGGAAAAGATTACAATAACACTAAATTTGTTAAGCATTACAACTTTTCAGGTAAAACTTTATCCATATTGTAACACCGATTAGGAGAATAACAGTTTATCCCTAAAATTTTTATATATGTATTTCAGTTTTTTCAGTCTCTCCCAAAGTACTTGAAACAGGTTAGATTAATTAACTTTCTTGATGTTAACCAAATTTATTAATAAAAATCACTTTTGAGAGAAAAGTATGAATAACTAATGATGTTTAATGTTTGGGAGACAATATTATCTATAATATCTCGCGGATCGTCGAGGGTAAAGACCTGTAATTCCTCCTGAGTTCCGCAGGGTAGCACTGTCGCATTATTGATTACTTGGATAAAATTTAATTTTTAATTAGAGTGCTAAGAACAGTTATTACATAAACTTAGTTTAACACTTATATAGAGTCGCGGACAGAACATTTCGTTCTTCCACGCAAGAATGAAAAGCATTTCTTGATATAAACTAGTCTTTATTGTCATTTGGATTGACGTTCAAAAATTTAATTTCGAAGTTTACTTATTTATAGTGCTCTCGATATCAACATGTTAGGTATGAATAAGATATGAAGCCGAAAGTGAGGTTACTTGTTCGCAAAAACGGTTTCATACTGTTACCTTGGTGGAATGGCTACGGTTTCCGAAATCTTCTGTACGCAATTGTACATAACAGATTAGTGCTATCGCCATTATCACTAAAGCCCAGTTTTACAAATGTTTTCGCCAAATATGATTTAACTTTCCTCCATATCTACGTCACGTTGTTCCAAGAATAGTATTATTCTCAGTTTATCCGATGATTGAAAAAAATATTAGTAAAATAATCTGAAACTCTATGGTTGTATAATTTGTTATGGAGATTCCTAATTATGTGAATGTAAAACTTTTAGGATTGATTTTTTATACCGGCCCCTTGAAGTAAACATTATCTTATTTTAACAAGAATATTAATTTAAACG
This sequence comes from Serrognathus titanus, assembly GCA_039766575.1. NCBI lineage: Eukaryota > Metazoa > Arthropoda > Insecta > Coleoptera > Lucanidae > Serrognathus > Serrognathus titanus. The sequence goes on along the minus strand of CM077912.1, from coordinate 29,104,186 downwards.
TGTTATACTTACATAAATCAAGAAACTGGTGTTGCAGTATGCCTTTCGGGATTCTGAAAATATTGTCTTTCAGTTACGTGCCATCGAAATTAAATTATGGTATTCTCTTGAATAACTATTCTTCTTGTAGGTAAAGAGGATATCAGGTTCTGTTGCTAGTGATAGAAAGGAACATTATTAAATCAAAACATCTTTACTAACCAATTTTTCTTTTGATTTTCCCGCATATTACTTTTGTTTAGTTAACTCTTATATGTACTTCCGATCTCATTTTATTTTACACGTTAATGATAAATCTAAACTATGTTTCTGTCAGACTAATAAAACGAATCTTAATTATAAAACCCTTCGATCAAAATACAAATAAAACCAATTCAAATATTGATTGGCTAGTTACAAATATTTTTTGTAATTAATCTTAAAACTTATAATAAAAATAAATCATAACAACTGAAAATAGAATGCTGCAAAAAATGTTTCACAGTCAGAGAGATTGAAACTCGATGCTAAAATTATATTTTTATATAAAATAAAATATAATTTTGGATAAATAGAATGATATTTAATAATTAAAAATATAATTAATAAGTAAAAGCAATGTTGGAAAATCCCGTGGCGAACAATAAAAATGAAAGATATATCTGATTATTACTTATTATTATATAAAGATATATCTGATTATTATTATTATTATTATTGATTTTGACACTTCGTATTTTCATTTTATTTGTATAAATATTTTATAAATCTATAAATACATTTATTGAGTCTAAAGCAGATGGTAATAAATAAATAATTACGCTTATAAAATTATTTTAAAATATTGTCAATAATTTGGCATAAATAGTTTTAATATTAACAATATGTAAACTAGACAATTATTTACTGTTTTAAGACATAGTTTACAAGTCATTCATATAATTGTGTAATTCAAATTATTGATGCACCAGTCCCATGACATTAATTAATTAGTTTTAAAATAAAATTAATATAGAATGTATTTTGTCGAATAAATTAATAAATTGAAAAATAACTTTAACATAAGTTTACAATAGTTATTTATTCATTAACATTGGTATATCCTAATTTTCAATTTATTAATTTATTCGACAAAATCACAAATTAACATTTTGTCTAAATACGCTGCGAATTTACGATATTGATAAGAAAACTGTTCTAATTCCAAAATTCTAAATTCATCAAATTATACTAGAAAAGCAATAACATACGTTTAATTTAACATATTTTACATTTTACAGTTGCTTCTCAGTTATAAAAATTGCTTTCTGTTTGAAGTTTGATAATCTTAAATACCTTTTTAATACAATTTTAATTTCTGACAGACTGATTTTGATTTTCAATTTTAAATTTAAATAACTGAAAATATTAAAATGTCTCTTATAAGCCTTTAATTAATTCAAGCCAGACAAAATGAAAAATAGTTTTGCAGTTGGTAAATAAGTTGGTTTGTATCAGTTTCGCACAAACAAGTCTGCGAAAGATTTGGTAATCTGCGAAAATGATCGCCGCGATGCTTGAATAAATTTCCGCCACTCATTTTCTCGTTTTTCCCCGGCGATTTAAAGCGACGATAAGCGAGAGCTTTATTAAAAAGGACTGCATTATCGACCGCGGATGCGAACCATACCCTTTGCGCATGCCTTGCACTTCTCCAGCCGGGGTGTTACCTTCGACCCAGACGGCCCTTACTGGGGTTACTCTAATACAACCCCCAGAATAAGCACCCGTGCCGAATGCAACTTTGCCTATTTAAACTTTCACTTTTACGACTTTATTATGACGCCGGTACTTTTACTGGATGTTATATACGTTTACACCCTTTTTTAAATTGCTTTATTAGAGGTGCAGCTTGAAGACTAGAGCTTTAAAGTACGTTATTATACATATAACTATAATAATATTTTCCTTGAAGATTTTCTACTCAGAATTATTCAAAGCACGACCAACTAGATTTCACGAGACAGAGCATTTAACCGGCCTGGGTAATATTTCATTTAACACCAAATTTTTCTCGCTTTGGCGCTAGTTAGCTAAATAAGAAACAACATAAATAACGAAAGAAAAAATCGCAAGGAAACTATATTTGAGCAAGAAACTGCAACTGTATTTGCTATAAACTGCCCGAACTTGACATTAATTGAAAATGACTGTAAAATGACGTTCTGGATATAATTCACTTCCGATTTTTTAGGTAAGTGGTACCAGCGGAGGAACACTTGAACTAATAAATTGCGCAGGCTGGAAAAAGACGCACTTGTCTCGTGAAATCCAGTAAGTCGTGATTCAATGATTAGCGCGCGTGAAGCTTCAACACTAATTTGCACCATACCTTATTCATTATTTACAAATAAAGTATAATGTAAATATACTAACAACCAATGTACAAGAAGTATTTTATTACACAAGGTTTCAGAAGTACGCTTTCGGTATATTTAAGTAAATCGCTTGCAGATTATCAGATCGATATGTTTTGTAAATATTGAAGAATACATATAGCGAGAGAAAATTCATGGAAGCTGAAAATTTGAGGAAATTCTTGCAAACAGTATATCGATTGCCCTCGATTTCAGATGCAAGCGAAATATGAATATCGCATACCTGTATTACTACATCGCTATTAGAGGAAATTGAAGGAAATCTTCAATTTTTTTTCTTCCGCCATAGTTTAATTTAGTTATTCAGATTACACTAAAAATCGTAATTATGAAAGATTTTTATGTTGAAGTAAACCAATAAAAAATATATACCCATGCATGCAGTGACGCGCCCACGGGAGGGGGTTAAGCGGGCTGAAGTTACCATGAGAGTTAGCTATGTGGGAGTAAAATAATAATAATAATATACGATTTCAATTTTACAAAAATAAAGGAGCGCGTAATGTTAATTCGGTATAAATTCATACTATATATGTATCTTTATTATTTCATTTATTGTATGTTGTTACAATTGTTATTATTTTTAAGCCCCCTCCAAGATGCGCCACTGCATGCACGTGTGTGTTATATGCTTTAGTTCCACATTACATTTGAAGCCTGTGAAGTAAATAAAACAATACAAAGAGAGAGAATTATTATTTGTTCGAAAAGTTAAGTCTAAAAGAACATTATTATTTCCAAATTTGTTATTAACTTTCAGAAGTATTTTTTATTTAAATGCAGATCAATCAATCATTTTTCTTTTGAGAAATTTATATTTTGTAGTTCACGTAACGATGTTTTCTATTTAAATTCATATGAGTCATGTTTGAATTTTATACTTAACACCTAAGTACGAAGAGAATTATTTTTTGATACTTTAAAATACAAGCTGCTTTTATATTTGCAATTCATATTTAAAACATTTCGAAAGTGATCTCATCAATTTTCACTTGGTAGTATCACATGTTTATATGACAAAATCATTCCACGTATAAAATTCGCTGAATGACTAAGATCAAGACTAACGTAATATAAGAGGAATGACGGTATTGAGGTGTCTGAGTCCGACAATAGAGTCGTTATACGATCTCTAGATTTTTTTTCAGAGATTCGCTATACAGTCTGTGGCATTTAACCGGGTTTCTTCAATAACGCTGTTCCTGTTGAATATATGAAAAAAAATATCAACCTTTCAAGCTCCGCATAATTTAAAATTATTTTGAAATGTACAGGATGTCTCAATTTCGCTGTACATTGAATAACTTCACTATTTTAAATGGAGCACCCTGCATTTTATAACAAATTTGAGTTTTTCAGGTTATTTTAGGGTAAGTTTGATAAGAGGTTCCAGTACCTAAGTCCTTTGGTTTTTAAAATATCAGGCTTTATTTATGGTTTCCAAAAAAATGCAGATGTAACTTTTGTAATTATTATCTCATTAACCACGAAAGTTTCATCCTTTCTTGCATGGTATATAATTTCTCACATTGTTCAGCTGTAATAGATTCCCAAATTTCTTTCAATTTTGCCTCTAACAATTTTTTCGTTCCAGGTCGATGTTTTCTAAGCTGTTTCTTCATTATTCCCCATAAATTTTCAATTGGGCTAAGATCGGGACTACTGGATGGCCAATTTAATGTTTTAATATCGTTTTCTCGTTGATTTTGCAGTATGTGAACTGGCTCCGTCTTGTTGAAATATATAATCCTGATTTTCTTCGCCAAATTTTTGAATACTTGGTAAAGTTGATCTTGCAAAATCAACTTATATTTCTCTGCATTGACGGTTCCTTCCACAAAATACAGATTACCAACGCCATTAAAAAACATGCAGCCCCATACCATTAAACCTTTAGGAAACTTTACTGACCTCTTTAAACAATCGGGATGAAATGGTTCAGATTTTAGTCTTATCACCCGACTCCGATGATCACCCACGCAGACATCAAATTAACTTTCATCGCTAAATATGACCTTATTCTATTGATTCTGTGTTCCTTTGCCCATTTTAATCGACGACGTTTCTGTGCAGAAGTAAGGAGGGGTTTCGCTTTGGCTTTATAAAATTTATATCCCAGTTCCTTTATTCTACGACGACAAGTCATTACAAATTTTCCAGTATGATTTTGCCATTCACTTTTAATTTCAGCAGTCGTTTCACGTCGATTTTTTTTAATAATGCGTTTCAGGATTCTATCATCTTGCGCAGAAGTTTTTCTAGGGCGGCCGGATTTAGATTTTTTATCTGTATTTCCAGTAATTTTATAGTTTGAGATAATATATTGAATAGTACTTCTTGGCAAATTAAAATCTAAAGAAATCTTTTTGTAAGATTTACCATTTTGATGTGATTTAAAATTAAATTTCGTAAATCTGCACTTAAACCGCGTCCACGAACCATTTTTAACAACTTTTTAAAAAGAACTTAGATAAATCTACGAGGAAATATTAATGGCACTATGCTAGAACTGTCTAATGTTGAGTAAACAAAAATGTAAATAATAAAGTAAACAAAAGCTGCCGCACAACTATGCTGATAATTTTTAATTTTATGCTGTACGAATTCATCTGATGCTTGATGAAACTAGTACGAATACATTTGTTTTCAGGTAATTAAATTGTTTTCATTATATTTTTAAAATGGTTAATGATCTATACAAAATAATTACAGTTTTGTAACTGTCAGGTTTCATTCTTGAAATATTTAAAATTACATTCAGTTACCTCAATAATAAATTACAAAAATATAAAAGCCTTCAATTTGTATTATGCATTTTTGTTCAGGTACGAATACATTTGTGCTTGGGCTCGTAGATTATGCCAAAAGATAAAAATATTGTGATCTATAAAACAGAATTTGTTTTCTCTAATGTAATATTCCGTACATTTATCATATTAAGTCAAAAAGCCATTTTAGACTTCTTGCACAAGATTTCGTTCATTTTCTACAAAAACAACATTTTTTGAGTTGGAAATATTTTAAAACGAGTTCGATTGAATTATAATCCTCGCAAATACGGAAGACACCAATTTTATTTTAAATTGTAAAAGAATTCGTTCATAAGATTTGTGATTCTTTATAAATTTCCTAATCTGTGGATCATTAAATATTCCGGCTTTCAGCTTCTCAGAACTTACACTTAGGAATTTTCTTGCAATACAATCAAAACACTTTCTACCTTTATTCAAAGATTCTTTATTAACCCCAACCTTATATGGAGAGGATAAAATTATGCGATCTTTAGTGACTAATTGTGTTTACCAAGAATCAAAACTTCTCTTAAAGACCAGCCTCTCTTTTTTTAGTTTTCTCTTTCAATCCTACTGTTCCATAAAAATAATAATAATAATAATAAAATCACCCGAAATAAAACAGAGATATTTGAAGTAGTCAGTTTGTTTACCTAAGTTGACCATTTTTAGGTCAATCTTTTGTGTTTTTCATATTTAATTTTATCCACGACTAGACATATGCTCAGTTTTATAAAAGCAAGTTAACTTTAATTATCGACTTATTCCGATAGTAGCAACTGTTGTGGCAAAAAACTGGGAGTTAACGTTAACTTGTATTTATAAAACCGAACCTTAAAGAGATTAAAATCTCTGATTAAGGCCCAGTTATACAATGCTGAAGCTTAAACCCTTAACAAGGATTATTTTAACTATCGCCTTATTCCCATGTTAACAATTGTTGTGGCAAGAAACTAGGAGTTAAAGTTAATTTAAGACCCAGTTGCACAGTGCCAGTTTAAATGTAAGCTAAAGCTCAAACCCTTAACAAGGATTATTTTAATAATTGTTGTTAAGGATTGCTTGTGCACCTGTTTTTCAGTCACCGTGCGAATATTTTATCTCTTCTACAATTTTTCATTTTGTTGTTTTACTCTGCTTAATAAATAACTGTATTAAAAAATTGCAATTTAAAATTAGCATTGACTGAACCAAACAGTAATAAATTATTGAATGCCACTTTTACAAAATAAAGGAAAACTTGCCTCCTGTGAGGTTTGAACTCACGACCCCTGGTTTACGAGACCAGTGCTCTACCACTGAGCTAAAGAGGCCCGCGGATAACCGACCGACATAACACTAAATAACGTAAGCGGACAATTTATGTATTGAAACATTGCCGTACGAAAATAACTAGCAATGGGGTCAATAGAACGACAAGGTTAACTCGGCTAGATGCCGTCACGTCTTCTTTTATAATTTCGTTATTGTAAACTTCCTAGTGTTTCCACACCTCGTCTGCTCGCCAGAAGGTCACCTCCTGCCATTTCGGACCGAGCTTTCGCAAACGCTGAGCCGTGACGAATTATGTATTCATCGGGTGAACTTCTTTCTCAGCTGTTTGCGCGATTGCTCGCTAATTTTAGCAATTTGTGTCATACGACATCAAAATGAAGGTTTTTGTGCTTACTCCTATTATTATATCTCTTGAAGGTTTAAGCTAATGATAAATTAATTATGAATTTCAGAATTTAAAAAAAAATGTAGTAACAATGCTAATTGCAAACTCTTACTATAAAAGTTTATAGTTTTTTTTAAATGGCGCTAAGTGAAATGATTTTTTGAAAAAAGAAATACTTAGAAATATGAATTATTAAAATAGTTAGAATTAAAAATAATGTCTTCCCAATGAGTATTAAATTGCGGTTTAATCGCTTCTGACCACTAAAATGACTGGCAGACAACAGGATATATACAAAAAAAATTGTAGTAAATATAGCACCAGAACAAATTATTTGAGATATTTACACAGTTGTAGTAAAATTACGTTGAATTGAAAATTTTACTGCAAGAATAGTGCCATGCCAAACAATTGTGTGAATATCTAAGTTCATTTCTGACGCTATATTTACTACAATTGTGGTATCTTTCATTACATTTTTTTCTGTGTAGGTACCATAGAATACGTATACAGCTTAAACAACTACCGTAGTTATAAATACAGTAGTTAGAACTACGGTAGTAATCAACGCGTATACACATTTCAAACACAAATTTCTCCAACAATAGTAATAACTATGGACTGAAAATAGAAACTAAATTGTGCAACGTTCTCTGTTAATTTTACAAGAATCTCTATTGTCTTCACGTATGTCTACGTTAGTGTACTTTTCTTTTGTTTGTTGGTAACGTCGAAAGTTACCTGTATACAGTACAGAGCCGACGTTATAACTTACTATGGCTACCTGAAATGTAGTAGCGTAGCTGCGGCGCTTTAATAACTACGGTAGTAGGAACCCGTATACACGCACTTAATCACCCGCATATAGAACGTCCGTAGTTATAACGACACTGTAGTTGGCTCTCTTGTATCCGTAGTGATCAAATGAAAAATGAATTAGAGTAGGGGTTGGAATTTAAATGCGTCCTACTAATATTAATTGTCAATCAATTATCACATAATTAAAGTGTCAACAATTTCATAAGAATGGCTTTCACAACTGAATAAAGTCTTTTATGGTGGAATATTATTCCAGAAATGGCCAGAAACTTAGTCATGAATGGGTTTACTCAATACCTAATGCGATGGAGGAGTTTCGTGAAGCATATCCTGGCGTCCAGTTCCAGTATAAGCAATTTTATAGTGTGCTCTTGCTGTCTGTGAAACGTTTTAGAGAAACTGGCAGTGTTGGTAGAAAGCCTGGGAGTGGTACGACCAAAACTTCACGTACACCAGAAAATCATCAACTTGTTCGGGAAGCTATGGATAATGCGCCCAAAACATCAGTAAGAAATCTTGTTCGACAAACAAATTTGTCGTACGGAGCCTGTCGCACTCTTTCAGAGAAAGATCTTACGCTCTATCCTTACCGCAAACTATGGTCCAAGAGCTTACATGCTGGCGACCCCATACAGAGGCAAACCTATTGTCAGTGGTTACTTAACAATTCCAACAATGAAGTCTTGGACCAGACTTTTTTTTATAGATGAGATCTGGTTTTGTTTAACGACTACATTAATTCTCAAAACTTGAAGATATGGAGTAGCAACAAACCCCATGAGTTTATTACATTTTACATCCTCAGAAAGTTGGAGTATGGGCAGCTCTTAGCCGCAGAAGGCTCATAGGTCCCATATTTTTTAAGGGAACACTTAATACTCACCGCTACAGGACTGGACCACTGGTGAAACACTGGACTTGTTGCGTGAATTCTATGACAACCGAATCATCAGTCCAAACACCAACAATAACTGTGACCTCACCGCGTTAGATTTTTTTCTATGGCCTCATCTAAAAAATGAGATATCTAAAAATCTAGATCTTGACATTCTATGCAATATAATTATCGAGAAATTCGAAGAGATTATTTATCTCAACCAAAAATGTTGTTTCGGTAGTCACGCAGTTGTTCGTAGAGCTCAAAAGTGTCTCGATGCAGGCGGTGAGCATTTTACGCATCTGTTTTAATTTTAAAAAATTATTTTTCTCGCTTTAGATATTTTAATTTCAAATTATGATTAGGTTCGAATAAAAACGTCAAGTGACTGAAGGAACGTCTGATGAACTAAATACACAAATGCGTATTTGGTTGCAACGCCAACTCTAATTCATTTTTCATTTGATCACTTCTTAACTAGATTGAGTATAGAGAAAGAGATAAGGGTGCCAACATGAAAAAAGGATCACTGATTACGTGACGAGAGGAAAAACCCGGATTGGTGCATTTGTTGCCGGAACGTATTAGGAAAATAGTTTTGTCTGTTTATCTTGCCACATAATCTAAAAATTAACATGTATTGTCAAAAGTGTATGTACAATATTTAATTCCGTTGCCTAGGTTAATATATGGGTTATCTTTCTTGCACCTCACATTTCTGGATTTGCCCTTAATTTTTTCATGTTGTTAACACTTTTCACGATGTATTTAATACGTCATGTTACATCTGCCAGTTATTAAATCTGTGGTAGGCACGAATTCTCGTCGATGTTTGCTATGCCGCCTGTTTGATATACTGAACACAATGGATAAGATTTACATTTTATTGCAGTGACATTATTTTTAATTCTGACTGTACAACACGCAACACATAATTCTTTACAAACTAACAGTAATTTTGGGAAACAAGTGAATTTTTTAAAATTTTACGAACTTGTAGTAATGAAGTCACTTCGAGGAGCCTAAATTTTATTTCACTTTTGAACAATAAAATAATTTTGGAATAGGTTGAAGTTAGGTTTAGTTTTTTACGTCAGCTACATATTTGTTAATTATTTTTAAAAAATACTTGAATATCCTGTTAAACACAATCTTTTCCTGTGTTCAGAATAATTTACATCCAAGAAAACTGTATTTCTTCTCAAAATATACGGGATGATGATAATGCATGTTTTTATATTTTTTGGCTCGAAAAAAAGAGCAGAAATTTTTTACTTTTTGGTCTGAGAAGAAAAGTTTTTAAATTTTTAAATTAAAAATTTAAGAAATTGTTGATGTCTATACAAGCGATTTTGGATAAATATTTCTTAGCGATATGTTTAATTCAATAGATTATAAAGTATAAAAACCTAAATCAGTATTAGTAATAAATAGTAGGTTAATGTTACCTTACATTTTGAACTATTATTACTTAATACAAAAAACAAATTTTTCAATGGTCCATAAGTATTTACAAAATATTTAATTTTATATAATCTACGGCCTTCCTCATAAATTTTTACGCAGTGGTAACACGACAACAATTTTTTCATTCATTGATGATTTAATTTGTGACTACCTTACCACTTGCTTACTTTAATCTGCTCTGGTTTCTACAAGTAAGTTTCCGATAACATCAACATACAGATTGCATATGATAAAGAGAGGTAGGCTAAAGATATGTTGCATTACAAAGAACAATTCAGAAGGTTATCTGCAATTATAAGATTAAGATGTTCATAAACCAAAAAGCGAATAAAAACACTATGAAATAAAATATATATTCTTATCAAAATTCTATTTCACTTCTTTATGTCTTAGGTATGTTGTACAAGTCGTAAAATTGTTAGCCCTACATATAATACTAACCTTGTCCTTATTGAACTGCAATGGAAATACAAATCGGTCAATTACTTTTGACAAGTGGTTTTCATACTTTGGTAAACCAGAACGTATATAATAATAATTTCAATTCTAGAAAAAATTACTGACAAAGAACTAGTCAGGAGAATTTATAAATCGAAAGTAATTTGTTTACAAATACGACATAAAAAACGAAAAGGTTGCAGCATTTCCTCTTGATTATACTAATTCACTCCAATTAAGTGAATAATACCGCAACGAGCGATATTTGCATATCCCGCAACGGAAGAACGTAATAAAATAAGTGAACGCGAGCTCAGAACGAATCAAGCACACAAGACGTACCTAAATAAATATTTCCGTACTAATTAATTAAGTGAGGGCAGATAAAGTAAGTCGAGCGCACTTTATCTTCATCACACAATCAGACAGAGAAAAACGAAAAACCAGCTGGTTCTTAAGAGGCGGCATCGTCATATTTGGTCCGCAATTGTTGTCTTCCAAGAAGCCATAAATATTAATCGCCGCCGCCGACGCAAAGAGAAATTTCTTGCAGCAGCGGAGCGAGGCCGGTTTCTAAATTCTTCGTTGTTATTATCCAAGAGGAAAAGATTTACGCGCGCGATGTAAATTACTTATTCATGCAGTCGCTTCTCTTCTTGGAAGGAAAAAAACGGATAATTGGGTTCATCTTTCACGTGGATGAAAACGCAACTACCCTTTTCTTAGGACGACGACGACGAAGACGGTATGAACTGCGCACAAAAGATTTCGCACAAAAGACTGTGAGGAATCTCGTGTGTGAGCCACGTGTACGCACAACAAAAGATTGTTCGCACCCCTTAATATTTCTGCTCCCCTTCGTCTTTAAAGAATCCAGGTATGTTTTGCACAATGGCTTTAAGACGCAATAATAGGTCTTCCTTGACGAGATTCAACAGTAGCGTACGGAGTACGGATTTATATTTAAATCAAACTTATTAATAAATTCAGTTTCTTAATTAAGTATAGTGTTTAATATACAGTATGTGCCCAAATTTACTTAACATACGGAAGTCTTTTTTGATTTCGTTTTCTCGAAAAAATTGATTTTATAGAAAAGTTTTGTTTGCTGTCCCGGGTCCTGTCTAGCCAGTTCGTCTGCCTGCTCGTTGCCAAATGTTCCAGCGTGTCCTTTAACCTAAATGAGTTGTAGGGTGTTGTATTTAGCCACTTGTTCTAGTGTGCCCTGACATTGGAGTGTTATTCCTGAGGTTACTTTGTTGCTGTTTACTGCCAAGAGTGCCGCCCTACTATCGCTAGCTATCCTAACGATTTTATTCTGAACACCCCTATCCAAAATTGCTCTTGCACCTTCTATATTCTTCTTCCAGGTCGTCGGAGAAAATTCCTGCGCCTGTTCTTTCAAAAGTCTTAGATCCATCAGTGAAGATGGATATATCGGGTTTGGGTGCTTCTTCAGCGTTTAAGAAAACGTTGAAGTGCTTCTTGAGTGGATATGTAGGTGCGAGGGAGTCGACCAAAAAGAGGAGTCTTTTGTAGAGCCTCCTCCAGGATGAGGTGGTGTCTACCTCCGAGATCCTTATTATTCCACACCTTTTTTGCCCGCAGCCTAAGGGCCGATCCCAGTGCCATCTCCTCCACATATATATCCAGTGGAGGGAGGCCAAGGATGGCCTCTAAGGTGGCGGTGGGGGTGGTTTTCAACGCACCGGTAGCACTCATGCATGCTAGCCTCTGTACGTGCGAAAGCTGCAATGCTGTTGTCGATAGTCGGGCTCTGGGCCACCAGACCAACGCTCCATAACAAAGCGTGGGCCTAATTATGGCAGTGTACAGCCATAGAGTGGCTTTTGGTGATGGTCCCCAAATTCCGCCCATTGCACGGCGACACTGCCAAAAAGCGACGCATGTCTTTGCTACTTTTACATTACCTAACATGTTTACCCCAATTCAGTTTCCGGTCAAAAAAAGTAGATATTTTAAAGGTTAATTTTGGTTTATAAAGTATCACTTTTTAAAAACCAGTGCGTGAAAAGAACTTTTCACGCACTGGTTTTCAGGGCGTAAAGTAAAATGGAAAATGGGTTTCATTAATGTTTTCAAAGCATTTTATAACGTAAGTGTAGATTAAAGTAAAATAAAAAAACCAGAAAGAATGTAATTACTAACAGAAACAAAGCAGAAAACGTATTTTTATCGTATACATACATTTGAATTACTTACATTTTGCAGAAGTGACTGTTGGCTCTGTCAAAGTGAATAACGTTAATAAATAATTAGCCTACTAATTTCCTTTTTCATATACGTAATAAAAGAAATTTGAAATTTGTTCGGTTGTTGAAAAATATTGCATACAACACGTGTGTAAACGTATTCCTTTTATCTCGTACTGCTACTTGCAAAAATTTTCGCACTCGATTAAAAAAACTTATGCTGGATTCATGTAAACATCAATTACCACTAATTTAATTTTAATTTAAGAACATAGCTTATAAACCGCAATATTGCGCATCATGTTTTGTATATTATTTTCCACTTTGGTACTTTTTGTGCTTTATACAACACGTATAAAATATAAAAAATTCAATTGTGAAAAATATCGAACAAAAATTGTTGCATAACATTACACACTAGTTCCATAAATAACTATACCTTATCAAATATTGGTTACATTTGCCCATGGATCTGCATATGGGCAAGTCCGAAATTGTCCCGGATTCGTAAAGAAGCATGCATATCAGATTTAAATGATTTAATAAACATTTTATGTTTGATTTTGAAAAAAATAATGCTACATATATTTATTTATCCCTTTTTAATGTTACTTTAGAAGTACTTTTAGCAATTTCAAATAGTGTTAAGTTATTGTAAAAATTAATACAATTCAATATGATGAAGTATTTTGCTTGGAATTCAATGGAGATAACAGAATACATTTATGTGTATGAACGTCCAACGAAGTAGACAGATTATGACGCAAACTTAATTTTTTTTTAATGGCAAAGATAGTTGGCCGTGACATTTAAAGTTCTTAATCTTCCTCTGTTTTCAAGGGAACACTGGTGTATTCATGTATTTATTAGAAAAATGAATCGAAATATTTTATTTTAGTGGTACGTCTATGATTTGAGAGGTTTGAGGGTATTAAGGGCGACGAAATGGAACACGCGCAAATATAGAACAAAACGTTTTAGTGGTCGCAGCTGGCAAGGAACCTACGACGTCGTAAAATAAAGCGGCGATACGGGAAGACATCTGCAAATGGAGGAAGCCCAGAAAGAAAGAGGGTAGTCAGAAAAGCCGGTCTTCTGACGTAAGATCCGTATCGTAACGCAAACGTCGCAGGCACTCACCCATGGCGAAAATTATAAATATGAATGGCCTGTTCACAATAATACTGCCGGCCGTTTGTGTGTTAGCATGGCTACTACGCCTTTCTTTCTTTTGACGACGTAGTAAACTTATGCAAATGAGCGCGCGGAACGTGTACAGAAACGCGCCAGTGAAACGAAATATGCAAATCGCGCGGAAAATTCACGTCAGCGTGCATGCTTTGCGCGATAGATAAAGTTGTTTTTTCCTCCAAGAAAAAAAAATAACACGGTACTTACCTTTGCAAGGTGAATGCTGCTGTTTAAATGGCACGTAATTCACATATCACACACTATTGCAGACATTTTTTTACCCAGCACTTGATTAAAAAGCAAAAAAAAAACTAGACAAATATTAGAAAAAAACATGTGCCATTGCAAATTTTTCTGTGGTTTCTTAAATTGATTGAAGCAAAAAAAAAGCTTCCTGTTAAACTCAAACATGATGTAATTTTTCGCGTGGTTACAGTTTCACAATTTAATTAGCGTTGCGCTAATGACAGTGAAAATTCGCGAGTAAACATAGAATGTTTCAAAGGATATTAACATGAACAAACAAATTCCAAAAATAGCTTCATTTTAATGCATCACATAATATAAATCGATACCTAAAACTTAGAGCGCTTGTACAGTGTGTACAAAAATCCAAAAACAAGTCAACTTTTGTTTTAAATTATACACTTTTTGACATTGAACTTAAATATACAGGGCAATACATGTAAATGTTATAATGTCATCCATTTTTTTTAATGAGAAGAACGTATTTTTGTTGTTATTTTAGAAGGTCATGCATCTGTTAAAATTGCCATGTAAAAACGTTTTTAAATTAAAATTATAATAACTGCACAAAATGCAAAAATAAAAAATAAATCCTCAAAAAGTTATTTTTTTTTAATTTCAATATAAATTTTCTCAATTTTTACACTTACAATTTTGACAGATACATGACCTACTAAAATAACAAAAAACATTTGATCTCTACGGCTTTCAATCTCAAAAAGAAATATAATTTAAAACAAAAGTTGATCTGTTTCTGGATTTTTGTTAAAACTCTATAGTTCATTTTTTATCGAATTTGTTCTTTACTCTTTTTCTCCACACTGTATGTATTTCTTAATATTCGAATTAGTTTCTACGCTATTTTTCTTGGAGAAGAAAATTTCGACAAAGTTTATTAGAGTTCCACTATTTTAAGAAGTTCTATCGATTCCTAAAGTTTTCAATATTAAACCTAAACTACTAACATTTAAAATCACCCTCCATCAATTCGCCTTGTCAAAAAAGTTTATTTAAGGCCGTTTGAGACGACCCTGTTTCTCGCACAAGATCAAAATCAAAAACTCTCTGAAAAAATAGAAGTGTTCTATTTCCAAATATTATCTGCAGCCCAAAAATTCCTTGTTCTAAATAACATGTGTGTACATCTAGTGTGTTTTTCGCTTGTTCACGTATGTTTCTTACTTTATCCGTACCCTAGACAAGTAAACAAACATAACTTTAAAAAAAATTTTTGTTAATTTGGTTTTACAATGGTTTTCACATTGGAAGAAAAATCTTTTATGGTTGAATCCTACTTTCGAAACGCCCAAAAAATCAATGGCGAATGGACCTATTCTATTCCTGGTTGTATTGCAGAGTTTCAGAAAAAAATTACAAGAAACTGTATTTCTGTACCACAAATTTATTAATCAACTTCAGTACTCTGTAGGACTATTCGGAGAAACTGGCAGTGTGGCTAGAAAACAGGTATCAGGTAGGCCTAAAGTAAGAACTGATGAGGTAGTTGAAAATATGAGACAAAATTATGACCGATGCTCCTCGCACTTCCATCCGTCACCTGTCACAAGTTGATCTTTCTGCCGGGACCTGCAGAACTATTCTAATAAAGGACTTGTAAATGTTCCCTTATCGTTTGACTGCCGTGCATGAATTGCTTCCAGTTGATTTTGAACCAAGGCGAAGATACTGTCATTGGTTTTTAAACAATATTGTCAATGATGATTTGCTGGACAAAACTTTCTTTTCCGATGAGGCCTGGTTTCATTTAATAGGATACATTAATTCCCAAAATATGAGGATCAGGAGTACAGAAACCCATTGAAGTCCACTTCATCCACAAAAAAATTGGTGTTTGAATAGGTTCAAATCGGAGATGATTAATGGGTCCAATATTTTTTAATGGCACACTAACAGCGCTTAGATATGGAAACAGATTTTGCATCCATTTATTAATCAACTGCATGATGACGAGTTGCAATTTGGATATTTCCAGCAGGATGGTGCAACGGCCTATGCTGCTGGAGATACTTTAAGTTTTCTTCAAGAGTTTTTTGGAGATCGGATAATTAGCAGAAATATGGCCTCCGCGATCTAGCGATCTAACTCCTTCGGATTTCTTTTTTGGCCTTACTCCATTTTTAAAACGTCCGTTAATGATTTACAGAAACTTATCCAAAGAATCATCGAAAAGTGTGATGAAATAAACAATTCTCTTCACATTTTTCAAAGTGTAATTAATGGATGTCGCAGAAGAGTTAGAAAATGCCTCGAAGAAGACGGAGGCCATTTTCAACATCTGCTGTGAATTCACGTTCAACGTTATTTTCAATGTTTTATTTTGTTTGGTTTCAAATACGTAATAAATCGTATTTATTGGTTATAATTTTCTGTTAAAATTACTGTCAATTTGGCGTTTACTGATCAAGTAAGTAAGGAACATACGTTAACATGCGAAAAAATGAGAGCAACTAGATGGGAAAACTTTTTGACACATGTAGTTATTATTATAGAAATTGAACCAAATCTTGTGTAAGAAATAATCTAAAACGGCCTTAATACTAATATAATAATAATAAGGTTGCTTTCACTTGGCGTGTAGCACCATGTATCGTATAACACCAAAAATATGTGCTTTTAATTGAACCGTTTTCACATGTTCGCCGTACAATGGAAAGTATTGTAACGATATGATATGTCGGCCAAATTTGACACTTTTAATAGGAATCACCTGTTTTTAGAAGAGTTAGACAAAAACTGACCTCGACTCCTGGAGCTCGATTTTTAAAAGAAAATTAATGGTAAAGACCCATTTCGATATCTTAGGAGCTACAGGATGTTTTTCAAAATACTACGAATTCTAAAAACCTTCATAATATTTTTATTTATGAAAGTTTTTTGATTTCTGTAAAAATGTCTTTAAGACACTTTTTCATGCAGAATTCATTGCTCCAAATTACTTTTTTCTAGAGTGTTCAATATTTGAGATATAAGTAAGAACTTTAATTTTTTATATGGAACACCTAATATATTTTTACGTTTTTCAAAAGAACATAAAATTCCATTTACAAAAATAAAACATTTCTTTGTTGAAAGCAGCGAAGTTCAAGCAGTAATCTAAAGAAAACGAAAAAATAATGGTATTACAGATTAAAAAGACGTGATACATAAGGAATAATAAACGATGATGAAGAAGAAATTACAAATTGAAAAACTATTTCTGTATTTGTAGAAGTAAACATAAATGCTTAAAATGAACACGAAAACCAGACAGATAAGAAAACAAAATGGAAGAATTAAGATAATTAAAAATAATTTAGAATAGTTCTAATGAGGTATTCAGTAGCTTATTAACAGACTATTAAAATTTAAGGATACGTTAAAATTCAATATAGTCTTGTGATTGGCTGTTACTACGGTAACTAAATCTTACAACCCTTTGAATTTAACGTCTTCGAATACGCTCAGTAGAGTCGTATTATTATAATAAAAACTGAAAGCTTTGCTAAATAAAATTTAGAATAATTGAAAATTAGAAGAAATAAACATGAGAACGGAAATAATTAAAATAATCAAGCAATTAAAGATCTAGCAATTAGTGCTTCAATGGAAATTGTTTTCAAAGAGCAGAAAAGGAATAAGATGAAACAGACACAGCAAATGGAGAAAAAAGTTTATAAAGCATTTCTCTATTTGAAAGAAAAAAACACAGACTGCTTAGTCAAGTAAAGCACCGAATAGAAAAACAAATGAATTAAACTACAACTGCTGCAGAAAACAGAAATTAAAGAATTTTTTATTGTGTGGTAAAAAAAATGAAAATTAAGTAAACTAAAATTGTAAATCAGATAAGGAGAAAGAGCTTAAAAGTGCGCAGTTGATCAAGAATTCAAACATTTGGAAAGTATTGAGTATTCCATATGAAAGCAAGGTATAAGTAGTTAAATTTTGCAAAGGTTGCTCTTGCTAAAAAAGCAAAACCAGATAAAAATTATTACAACTTCTCAAGACAATGAAGAAACTAAAATAAAAAAATTAATAATTTGGATATCAACGATTTGGATAACAATGAAAGAAAATATTTTAACCACTCGAATTTATTTGGACTTTTTGTTCCAAAAACTTTTTTGCCTTAAAATTAAAAAGTTATAGTGTAAAGTAAGAAAAATAAACTTTTCTAATAATGTCTTAAGAAAGTAAGTCAATAGTAGAAAAAAAATAATTTGCCACTGTTAGACTCTCGTGAGCTGTCTTATTTGCTTTTCGACTGACTGATCTAGAGCACTATTAGAGAATTTTAGTTATATGTAATACGAGGGTAAAGCTGAATTTATTGAGAATAAGAAAATCTAGCAAACATACTGTGTTATTTAGAGCAACTCTTTATCTGTCATTTGAAGTTTAGTTGTTGATGTTACGTTGTTAGAACCCAAATTACTCATTTTTTAAAGTGATATTACAAGTAAAGAAATGGAATTAACCTGAGAGCATTTTCGAATCATGATTCATTATGATTTGAAAAAAGGTTTAAGCGCTTGTGAGTGCAAAAAAAGTTTAGATTCGGCTTTTAGTGAACAAGCACCTTCCTTGGCTACAAGTTACCGATGGTATAAGGAATTTGAACGCATCAAAAAGGAGCAAGGCGTCCTATGGATGCTACTGATAAAAATATTGCTGCTGTTAAAAAATTAATTGAACAAGACACTAAAGCCACTTATGCAGTAATTGAGCATCAACTGAAGATTGGATCCTTACATGTCGCCTGCATTTAAAAAATGTGGTTAGTCGTTTTGTGCCGCATTATATTTCTGACTTCCAAAAAGCAGAGCGTGTAAGAATTTGCTATGAAATTTTAAATTTCTTAAATAATGGCGGACACCAATTTTTTTCCAAAATAGTGACAGGTGACGAAATTTACATTCTCTTTTTCGACGTATCTACCCGTCAAGAGAGTCGCGTATGAATTCAAGGAGATGAGGAAACTTCAACAATGACCAACAAACAGCGAGCTATGAAAGAAGTTATGTATGCGGTGTTTTTCAGAAGTACGGGCCTAGTAAAGGAAATTAAGCTAGATGGACAAAAGACAGTTACAGCTAAATGGTACACTGAAAAATGTTTGCTTGAAGTATTCAGAGTGTTCAATAGAGTTCCATGCTGCACTATGATAATGCATCGTCCCATACGGCAACTTTAACTGACCAATTTTTGGCTGAAAAGAACATAAAAGTAAAAGAATAATTTAGCAATTTGCGACTTTTGGCTATTTTTTAGGTTTAAAAGGAATTTACGGGGTAGAAGGTTTTCGTCAGAAAAAGAGATTGATGCTGCAGTTCACGCTTATTTTGAAGGTATTCTAAAAGATGATTGGTTGGGAGCTATTGCACACCGGAGAGAAAGAATGGTCAAGTGTATCATTGCTGAAGGGAATTACTTCGAGCATATTTAAAATAAAATCCTAGAAAATATCAACCGTGTTTTTTATTCTCAATAAATTTAGCTTGTCCCTCGTAATAAGGTATGATGATGCTTTGAAAGTGCTCTGAAATCAATCGAAAATTCTCTTAAAATCTTATGCTGGCATGTGATATATATTGTCATTACTATATCAGAAATGTTTTTGTTATATTTTACAGAAAAAAAAAACTGTTTTAAAAACTTTAAAAAAATTTAAAAAATGAGTCATTAGGAAAAAGAAAGATTAAACTCACTAATCGCGCATACACTTTATTGTGGCATGCCTTCGTAAACGAATTATTTAAACTTGTTTAATAGTAAATGATTTCTGTCTTATTATGAAAACCATTTTGCAGCGCAATGTAACAAGGTGGAATAGATTTTAAAGTTGAAATTTAATTTTGTTAAATTCACAAATAATTTTACGAATGCAAACCACCAACAAAGATAAAATGTCAGTAGTCACCTGACAACATAAACGCATACGCACTAATAACAAGTGATCAAACGAAAAATGAATTAGAGTAGGTATTGGAATTCAAATGCGTGTCTTGGATAACGTCCTACTAATATTAAGTGTCAACCAATTATCATATAATTAAAGTGTCAACAATTTCACAAAAATGGCTTTTACAACTGAACAAAAGTCTTTTATGATGGAATGTTATTTCAGAAACGGCCAGAAACTTAATCATGAATGAGTTTACTCAATACCTAATACGATGGGGGAGTTTCGTGAAGCATATCCTGGCGTCCAATTCCAATACAAGCAATTTGATAGTGCGCTCTTGTTGTCGGTGAAACGTTTTAGAGAAACTGGCAGTGTTGGTAGAAAGCCTGGGAGTGGTACTACCAAAACTTCAGATACACCAGAAAAAGTTCAACTTGTTCGGGAAGTTATGGATAATGCGCCCAAAACATCAGTAAGAAATCTTGTTTGACAAACAAATTTGTCGTATGAAACCTGTCACTCTTTTAAAGAGTACGCTATATCCTTACCGCATAACTATGGTCCAAGAGCTGGCGACCCCATCTATTGTCTGTGGTTTCTTAACAATTCCAACAATGAAATCTTGGACCAGACTTTTTTTTACAGATTAGGCCATGAGGATATGGAGTAGCAGCAATCCTCATGAGTTTATTAAAACATCGTTATATCCCCAGAAAGTTAGTGTATGGGCAGCTCTTAGCCGCAGAAGGCTCATAGGTCCCATATTTTTTGAGGGAACACTTAATGCTCACCGGTACAGGAGTGAAATTTTGGAACCTTTTATAAATCAAGTCGATGATATTGAGCTCCGTGAAGGATTTTTCCAGCAAGATACGGTCACAATTCACACCACTGGTGAAAAACTGGACTTGCATGAATTCTATGACAATCGAATCATCAGTCGAAACACCAACAATAATCCTGCGACCTCACCCCATTAGATTTCTTTCTGTGGCCTTATCTAAAAAATTAGATATTTAAAATTCCTGTACCAGATCTTGATACTCTACGCCATAGAATTACCGAGAAATTAGAAGAGATAAATAACAAGCCAGAAATGTTGTTATGCAGGCGGTGGGCTTTTTGCGCATCTTTTTCTCGCTTTGGATATTTTAATTTCAAATTATGGTTAGGTTCGAATAAAAACATCAAGCGACTGAAGAAATGTCTGATCAACTAAATACACACATGCGTATTTCGTTGCCACGCCAACTCTAATTCATTTTCCATTTGATCACTTGTTATTAGCAACGACTTGCGTTCTTTCGATTCGTACTGTCAAGGCTGCCTGCGAGAAGAAATCTTTCTGATTCTGAAAGTCCTTTATGGACGAATGTAGATGTAGATCCAAACTACTTTTTACTCTGACAAAGTGAAGCACTCTTGAAGTTTCACTTATTGTTAGATAATATGTTCCGTTGAAGTATTCACATTAACAAAAACTACTGGCCATTATTTTACGAATTTATGTCTTTAAGATGGCTTTTGCACAACCATATTTAGATTAGAATGAATTTGAGTTAATATACATATTGTATAAACATTTTCATTTGCAATGATAAAAATAATTTTATTATTTTAACATTCTCACATAAAATAAAACATCTCTACATTGTCATGCAAAGCATATGCTCCCACTTATTTTAATCTTCTGGAATACCGTTTTGTTATTATCATTTTTCAAGAATGGCACAACTTTCTAATGTAATTAGTCAATCAATATTTGCATATCACTCCCGGCTAATTTACACATTGGATACAATGTTGTACTTAAAAGAGAATAATTATAAATAAATGCGACGATTATTCACATACGTATGTAATTAACTATGTTATTGAACATTCATATCCTAAAACTCAAAATCTAAATTCTGTAAGAAATCAATAATTTCACTCGGAATATTTTTGCTCCAAAAAGTGCGATTTTTTTTTATAGTTGAATGTGTGAAATCGTTTCAAATAATTCAGAGACTATAACTTGTAAAATATTGCTACATTACGAAACGTGAAAGTTTATGTTAAAATTGCTGCATTTACTCATATGTTTTTCTAAATGATATAAGCTATGTAACGGTAACAATGTTGAATCTCACGTGATAAGTACATACTTATTATCACCGAAGGCAACAGGGAAAGTATATTTTACAACCACCTCGTGCTAGTAAACGTGGATTAGCACGGAAAAGTTTCTGAGGCCGAAAAATTGCATTCGCTTTCTTGATAAACAAAATCAATAATAGGAATGTCTAAATTTGTAATTCAATTCGTGAAGCAATTCACTAATAAATCAATTTGATTTATTTTCTTTAATATGATTTATGAATATATTTTTTTTGCAAATGATTTTCATATTTTTATCATTAATTCTGGTTCTTGTTTTTTTGGGATTTTAGAAATTCAAAAAATTTTTTTAAGGTACAGAGTTCTGATGAGGCCCAATAAGGCCGAAATACATGTATAAACTCTTTCCTAACACTTTCTATATTGCCAATTACACAATTTTAATTAATTTTCATTTTTTTTTAATAACTAGGTCATTTCAATGTGTGTATTTTTGAGGCATTTTAAATTTAAGCAAAGAAAAATTTGCAGTGGCACTGTTTAGTTCAACAGCTAATTGTATCAATCCTACCTGGGGACTTCCTCCTTCTTCTTTTCCTGTTGAATATTAAAGGAAGACCTAGCACAATCGAAGATGTGACACTTATTTTCATCTTTAGTTTTTTCTTCACGCTTTCCCGACGTTCTATCTTCTTTCTTCCTACATGCGCAAATCTCTACGAACGGACCTTTACAACCGCATTTGCTCTGTCTTCGGGGTGGATCTGGTGATGTCGAAGAAAGTTGCACCTGCTTTTCTGAAATAAAATTTACGAATTGCATTACAAAACATCAAAAGAATTTTGATGGTTCACTAAAAAGGCCAGACATTTTTCTAATTCTTTATATAATTTTAACAAAAAAGGCATATTTTATTACAAAATAATTACAAAGAGGTGAATTTTGCAAAAATTCACTGACGAGCTGTTTTAAAATTATTGTAAAGAGCGTTTTTAAGTAATTAAAAAAAGAAAGAATTACCTAAGAAAGGACTCCCTCTTTTCCCGTAGCTAGTGGTTTCTACATTCGATGCCAAACAGTAATCGTTTTCTTTTGGCCTTTTATTACTCGATTTCACACATTGAGACTCTTTCTGGGGCGATTCCATATTTTCAACCATCATTTGTTTACATTGACCGAACTCCTGCATAATCATTTCGGCAGTTTTCTTCATTTCGTTATGATGCTCTTCTTTGGATCGTTGCAGCTCTTGCATCAACATATTTAAGTTGTTTCTCATATTTTCGCAGCAACTTGAATGTGAGGTTTTCACAATTTCATTCACCTCGCTTTGCTGATTATCTGGCGAGGGTTTTGGATCTGCACTATTTTTTGTGTTAATACCGTTGCAAACCATAGGTTTAGGTGTGAGATTTTCGTCACTACCGATTTCTGTAACTTCATTTTCTAATCCCACCGACTTTATCAGTCCGTTCAGATTACAAATGACTTCGTCAAAGTCCGCCTGAACTATGTTTTGAAAGTCGTAATTGGGCATGTTACGAAACCTTTTGTTTTCGTCAATCTGCGATTGAAGTTGAAGTGACAACTTGAGTACATCGAGCACGTTTCGAAGATTAGTGGTAAGTTCATCGCTACATTTATCGATTTCTTTATAAGGACAACTAGTGCCTTTCACAGATATGGGAAAAGCGGTTTCAAGTCCCACTTTATTTCCAGGTTTTATATCCTCATCATTGAGAGGTTCTGACCAATTCTTCTTCTGTCCCAGTTTTGCTGATTGTTTCGAAAGTTGTTGCCTCGTAGCTGATTTTGTGGTCGTCAAAACTGACATCGCCACAGTTTCTTGATAGTTTAGAAGGTCTGACTTGTCTGCTTTCGTAGAATTAGAAGCAATTTCTTCTATATTGTTATTAGGTATATTATCCTCATCTTTAAATTGCTCCGAAAATTCTGTGTTAGGATTAATCTTCAACTCACTTTTTTTAACTGGCCGATCCACTTCAAATAAATTGCTTCCGGTTCTTTTAATTCGATTGTTTTCGTCAAATACATCACTTTCACTGAAGTTATGAATAGGCTGCATCCTTCCATCGTTATTAGTTGATTCTTGCTCGCTCTGACTCTTCTTTGCCTTTGATACATCATCTTCTGCTTGGTTGCGGATAGTTTCTTCAAGAGAACTTACACCGGACATCGATTCAGGTAGTAATTTTCCGGAAAGAATATTTACGTTTATATTCAGGGCTTGCCTATATTGAGCAATTTCCGATCGTAACTCTTTCACACTTTTTTTTATTTCTTCATGGCAAGTTTGCTTGGTAGTGTCAAGCTCATTTCTAAGAGCTATTACATCAGGTAATAAATACGTATTTGTTAAAGAGCTTTGCGGGAAATCGCCGTGTATAATTTTACTTGAATCGCTTAATTGAAGAGGTTCTAGTTGGATTTCTGTTGAGCTTTTACTTACACGAATAGAAGAAGTCTTTCGGCTAACTTTTTCGGCCGAATCGATCTCTGTTTGTTTAACCTTCTGGCAGGTCGATGGCTTGTAGGATTTTTTTCCAGTTCCTTCTGGTTTTTGCTTGACTTCGCTTTTAGCATGAGATATAATTGATGATGTATCAGTGCAAAACTGATGTTTGTCGAATTTATCACTGGTAGCCTTAAATTTCGATTGAAGAGGTTCCAAGCTTTTCTCCGGAGCAGAAGTCTTATATTGTGCTTCTTTTACCTTCTGGGAAGCCGATTGTGAGCAGAATTTTCTTTTGTTTCCTTGTAGCTCCTGATTGGCTTCGCAAGCCGTCTTAGAAGATGTTGCAATTTTACAATCTTGAAGTTTGTGGAATTTATCTCCGCATAATTCTAATCTTAATTCTCTTAAACGTGCCTTCAAATCTTCTTCGTTCATTTTCACTTGTGGAAGTAAAGAATCTTCTACTGTTAGTTTCTTGTAAATTAGTTGAGTGTTACTTACACTTTGAGCCAAATCATCATCAATTTGGTTTTGTAATGGCAACGTGTCTGGTTCTTCGAATATTACTGAGTATTCGTTTCGCAAATTTACATCTTTGCTTTCGTTACTTTCCCTTCGCACATTCTCATTGGCAATTATTTTCTTCATTTCATTTTGATAGTTGGAAATGATAGAAGATATCGGTTGACTTGACCTTTGAGCTTCAGAAGATGAAACACTCATATTATTTTTAGCTGTTTCTTCCTCCTCTGCACCCCTATTCTCATACATGTAATCACGGTATAGACGATGAGCACTGTTTAGGTGTATGAATTCATCAACATCATACACAAGGCCACTCGTAGTCTTTTCAGTTTTGGCAACAAATTCACCATCGTTAATAAATAACTGACGTCCACTTGTACTCTCTGTATCGCTTTCTTCAACCAACTTCGTATCTAGTTTCAATGGTCTTCTGATACCATCGTTTTTTATGTTTCCAGGTTTTGGGTGTATAAGAGGCTCGCGTTTCTTAATATTCTCCATATTCGCTTTTATTCTGCTCTCCATCAAACGCAAGGCGTTACTGACAGTGAGATTGGTCTCTGTACTTGATTTAAGCTTCTGATTTCTGTTCGATCTAGTCTTTTCGTACAGGGTGGCATTTTTAAATGAATCATCAACGCTTCTTCCTTCCTGCTGTTTCGATCCACGAAAATCCACACCGGTAATATCTATATTCGTCGGAATTACAGTGGGAAATTCTATACCTTTGTGTTTGCAAGCTTTGCTGGGGAGTAAGTGTGCTTTGGAAGGTTCGAAATGTTTGTAGACTTCGACGGTCTTTGGAACGCCTTGGTTTGAGGCCGGAGATTTGTATCGCGACGTCTTCTTTTGCAAAGGTTTCACCATGTTGACTTTGTTCATAGGTTAATGTCACTTTTTGCGTTTCCGAAGAATTTAACACGCCCCCCACCTCATTGTTGTAAACGAAGGCGAGCAATTTTCCCTTGAAGACGAGTCGAAAAGTCGTTGAAACAGAATTTAACGGAATTATCACATAATCATTTTAATGAACCGAGCACCCTCTGTTTACTGACAGCTAGAAGAGCCGCACTATTACCAACAATTACAGGTTATTACATTTAACAAGAATTTAACTGTTATCAATTTGATTATGTTTGCTAATTATAATTTGTTTTAGAATATCAATTTTAAGTTTATTATAACACCGAAACACTGTAAATTTCACATTTTTGTTGGTAAAGTTGCCTATCTTACCGACCTTAGTATTGATTCTCCGAAGCAATCTTGAAATAACAATTTGTGTGTCTTAATCAAAGCGACTCGCATTATTTAGAATCAGACACTACAGTTTATCAAACTGATGAACATATTCAATTAATTTTAGCAATATTTAATAACTTATTGAATTACAGATGCATCCACTTTTTATCGTATGTTCACTGATGGTATTCGTTCATACCTACTACTGGGGAACGGATTAAATGTAGAGTGACTTTCGGATAGTATTGCGGTCTCTTTCGCATAAATAATATATTTTGTTTCTCACCTAAAAATCATAAAGAAACTAAATCAGGTATGCTTTTCCATACCAACAAACACATTTTTTTACATCATATTTAAAAGTGAAACATGAAAAGTTCGTCTGTTGGTTTGAAAATAATGTAAACACTAGACTTCTTGAAACTGATGAGCGAGACGCAAAATTAATGCAAAATCGTGAGTGAGAAAGATGCGATTACTCACCTTAATTTACCCAAGGTGTACTTGAAGGTATAGTTTATGAACATAACCTCAGTTGTGTTCGATTTGATATTTTGGGGTAAATAAACTAAATACGACAGATAAAACGCGTTTCGGCCAACTTTTGAATTATATGTGAACTAAACTAATTCGTAAGTCTCATCTTAATATTTTGTAGGGTTAGTTTAAGTGATCTAGGTTACTTCAAATTAAAGTTAGTTTAGTTAATCTGACAAATTTTGTCGAACTTACCTAATCCTAAACTTAACTAAAATGCAAATCGAACACACCTCGTATATTGAAGAGTATATTAATCAATGACATTTGTATTGTACCGAGTGATTTTTAAATATTTTTATCAACTTTTGCAATGGAATTTGGACGGCATGACTTATCTTTACTATAAAACAGCATCAAGGAATGCAATGCTTTTCACTTAAGCCGTCCAGATTTCATGGCAAGAGTATATTTTTATCTTGCACTAGTTTATAATAAAACGCATACAATTGTTAAATATTGAGATCATTTATAAACTTATTGAATCACATTTTTCATTATATCGATATGTCAGATATCGATACGTATTTAAATTTTATACACAATTTATGTAGCCCCAGAAATAATTACATTACAGAAAATCGTGCATTTATAGCGGTGACTATGGTAGCTAATAAAATTTACTAAATTTCAGTAATAGCATTCCATAAATAATAACTTTTTGAAAAATGTTATTTTCGGAACACAAAATTCGCAACCACAAACCATTTACGGTACGCACCCTAACTCATCGAGTAGTTCACCGATGAAATTAACAACACATGAGTGTTTTTTATTATATGATAATGCCGCAAACTCTTTATTAAATTTATAACAATCTATAATAAAAAACAATAAAAAAAACCATCCATAATATTTCCTTAGTGCCTTTTTATTTTTATTTTCAACAGATAAAACATTAAGGTATCACTTCACATCAGACGATTAGACATCCATTGTGACATAACCTCAACGTTAAACCGACCGCTTTTTAGCACTTTCTGTGTGATACCACCTAAAAGTACAATTGCTACACGATGAGCGTGCCTCTTCCACCTACAATTGACGCCGAAAATCTAGATCCGGAACATATTAAAACGGTGAGCACACTTTTAATATAATTTAATTTAACTTAACCTAATCCCACTGCAGTTTACAGCATTTTTCTTGTAGTTTAAAGATTTCCTCGTGTCGTACAACAGATTGTCAGAGTCATGTTTTAATGATTGCATCACTGACTTTACATCGAGAACAATAAAACCAAAAGAAGTTCGTTTAAAACAACTCAAGCTTATTTCGTATTAATTTCCTTACTCTCCTTGCAGGAAAAATGCGCGCTTAACTGTCTAGAGAAGTTCTTGAAAGCCAATCAAAGAATCTCACAGCGATTCCAAGAATTCCAGATGATTGCTAACGAGAACGTGTTAGCAGCCACCCAAAAAATGGGTGAAGGATCAAGCTGAGCTTAAAGCACACACCTAGTGTATATGAAAATTTATTGCGTAGTTAATTTTTTTATTACAGACTAGTTACAATAAATAATTTAATTCTGTTCTGAGGAGTTTTTTTAGATATGTCGACAGCATGTGCGCTTGTTAATTGTAGAAGATGAAACAGGGTTCTTGTGTAATGTAACGACTGCATCTGTGTTGAATACGTTATTATTTTCTAGATTTTCGACTGCTTGTTTTACTAGTAGATTCATTGGCTCATCTATAACGTTAAAGATATAAAAAGTGACAAATGAAATTGTTAAAGTTTCACCAATATTTTCATTTTCTTTAGCTGATGTAATGAACCATGTAAGTATTTGGTTTTGGTTGCAGAAATGTTCGATGTCTGGCGGTAAATTATCTGCAGCTATGTCTCCTTTGTTGGCCAGTATTATCACAGGTAGTGGCTTACCATGTTGCAAGGTGGTTTTGTCTCTTAAATCGTGTAGCCACTGCAATATTAAAATGCATGTAATTAAATTAAAAGAAAAAGAGAATCACTGAGTTGATAATTGCAAAAGTGTTCTGCCAGCTGTTATTGTTATTAAGTTATGAGAAAGTAAAAAAAAGAAAATATTTCTTGCAATGCAAGAATTTACGGAAAAAATGGAAACACCTGTTTTTGTCCTTTGTAATATTGGTTTTTCAAGTCAAACAAATATAAGTAAATTTCCATTTTTTCGGCCGTAATAGCATTTTGTACTGTGAGGAAAAGTTTTAAAATAGAGCAAAAAATTTGAACATTGAAACTTTCCTTACTCCCTTTTTAAGTTTGTTTTAAAAAGATCTTATATAATTTACTTACCACTTTTTTACTAACGATAGTTTGCAGCTTTTATAATAAAGTTAACAAATAGCAATAGTGTTGACTAAAGTTTGAATATGCTGTACACTTAAGAATTCGTACTCTAAAATTAAAAAAATTCCAGATCTTTTTATATTATCTTTAGATACTATTCGGGGCTGCAAGTTTGGAAAAATTGAGAACTGCTATGTTAAAGGATTTAGAAGCAAGTACCTTTATACATATTAATTTTTTTTCTCTGTTGGTTACCGAGTTATTCGCCAAAAGCCAAAATTTCCGGAAGTTTTGAAGAGTATGTTCATCCTCTTAAAGCTGTTTGAAAAAAGAAACTGTTCTTTGTTTACCAAAGGATGTACTATACCTACTCACAATTTTTTTTAATTTTCATTACCTTGAAATTTTGCTTCAGTCGTTATAGATCTTTGTAATTTTATTCCCCTTCAAATGGCGTTTTAATTGATTTTGGAATTTGAAACATTTAATTTAGCTTAATAGAGTACTTGAAAAAAGTTTAGAAAATTTATCGAAAGATGTCAAATAAAATTAGAGATCTTAATCTCAAAAATGTAATAATTGATAAGTTATATGTGTATAGACCTTGTTATTAGGTTTGGCTAATTAAATGTGTTTTTTATCAGGTAAAGTTATATGAATGTGTAAGTGATATTTTACAAATTGGGATAATAGTTTGAGACACTTTTAGAATACTTTTGCAAAATCTTTAAATAAATTTTCCTTGATTTAAAATTAGGTTCTCTTACCTTGGACACAGAACGAAACGTTTCTGGTCTGGTGAGATCAAAAACTATAGCGGCTGCAACACTGTAAAAGATACTAACAATTAAAATATGTAAACTATCAGTTTTATTTTCTTAATTTTGTTACTGTTATTAAATGGAATTCAATGAAATTCTAATTATTTTAAAGTACCGTGAGTATAAGGTTTGGAATAATCAGTATAAAATATAAATTACTGAATTTTAAGAAAATTCCAAAAGCAGTCAATTTTTGATTTACTTTGCGCGTTTTCTGGCATTACACCTGAATACATAGAGTGTTACAAGTAAGAGTAATGACGTCACTGACTTTTTTACTGATCTTGAGTTGAAATTTCAATGTTTCCCTAATTACCAAAATGATGCTACAAAAATTTTTACCCTTTTCATAACAGAATTTTTGAGAAAATGAATAGTTATAAACTCTTTGCTAACACTTTCTATATTGCCAGCTACATAATTTCAGTTAATTTTTATAATTTTCGTCTGGCAAGAAAACTTGATTTTTTAATAATTTTAGCGTTCCTAAATGCATTTTAATAAAAGAATTAATAAACTTTAGGATTTGAAAGGACCGTAAAGGAATGTAAAATGTTTCTCATCTGTTTCTTTATAATTTCCAGTTGAAAATAAATTCAATAAGTGGCAAATTTTAATGCCTTAAGCTGGATTCAGTGCTCGGTGATTTTTCATTAAGTATCGCATTAAGCCATAGAGATTTTAATTAAACGAACCAATCAAATGGAACGAGAAAGAATTAAAATTTCAATAATGGTTGGGATGTGATGATAAAACAAGGATGCAAGAGGAACTATGTCAGTTTTTTTAACAACAATCATCCAGCAAGAGCACCTATATCTTAATCAACTGGAGAAACTCAGAAAATCCAGTTGAAAGGAGCCGTTATGAGTTTACATTTTTTATCTTTGGGGATCAGTTAAAATTCAGATCAACAAAGAGAATAATTAAAAATCTGAAGAAATTTTGATCAAACTGATAAAGAATAATAAAAATTTTGCCTTCCTAAATATTCAGACCAGAAGACGTAAGGAAGGAAGGGCAATAAAAATGAGTGTGACTGCAGGGAGAATAGTCCAAATTACTTCAATTGCCTGTCCGAATTAGAACAATAATTAGAGCTACACCATAAAAATATTAACAATGTTCTGCAAGACTTCCTAGCTAGACTGGCGTATTGCCAAGAAGTTGGTGGCAGACATTTTGAACATTTGCTTTGACATAATTTTGTTCCTTTACAATGCTTTATATCCTAAATTTACTTTTTTAATTGAACGCATTTAGGAGCGTTGAAATTATAACTGCTTTTCAGTTTTCATTATTAATTTTCTCAAAATTTTCATATGAAAGGGATCAAAATTTTCATATGAAAGGGATCAAAATTTTTGTAATATCATCTCAGAGTCTATTGAAATGTCAACTCAAACTTGGGGATTGCCATTAAAAAATGTTAGTGACCTCATCACTCTTACCTGAAACACTCTGTATTCAGATGCAATGACAAAAAGCGGACAATTAAATCAAAAATTGACCCGTTTTTGGAATTTTCTTAAAAATGAATAATTTATACTTTATATTGATTATTCCAAACTATACTCTCGCTGTATATAGGACATAAAATTGAAGTTGATTTTTATTGGAAAATCAAAAAACAAAAATGTTTAATATATCCTATAGGTACCTAATTTTTAATATAATAAATAAATTCTGATTTAATGAAATATTTACAAGTTTGGAACATCACATTTCTCTGGTCTGTATCTGCAATTAATGTAAATAGTGAATACCTACGCGTATCGATAATACACACTAGTGAGATATCCAAATCGTTCGTGTCCAGCGATATCCCATAGCTGCAAATTCACCTTGGTGCTCTCGTTCCATTCCAGTTGTTTAAGTGCAAAATCTGCCCCAATTGTGATTTTATAGGTCGATGAAAAACTGCCTGCGACAAAAATGTGCAATGATGATGCAGTTATGAATAGAATAAATCTCTAACTCTCTCTACTCAACAATTTATTTTCTAACATGTAATCAATAGTATTAAATTACTACTTTGTTTGGGCAAATTTATTATTATGCATCAGTTTAGATATTTCTCTATTACCTTAGACCTCAACCAAAACGTGTGTTTAAATATATTTTTCATGTCTTAAGATTTGTGTGTCCAATTATTTTTTGTGTAAAACAATCAGCATAAACATATAAATAGTCTGGTCCAAAAAGTGGTACCGTTCTATCTATTGATTTAGATACGAAGGCCGTATTGATTTTGCTCGCTAGAGTATAAGAATGTTAACTATAAAACATAATAGAAACGATACTTCTTGTAAGATATCTCAGCTTATTTATTTCTAAAATAAACTTCCTAAATCTTCGTCAATTTTGAAAATTAGAGAATGTTTGATTTTATAAAATGTTCCATATGATTAAAGGTATTAAAATAATTTAGAAGCTAATATATTACTTAAATAATCAAGAATCAGAGTTTGATTTTTTTAATTCTTTTTCATGTGTAATATTTTAGGTTTATAATTATAACTAGCGGCCAGATACGAGAGAGCGAAGTTTCGAGTGTCAATATAAATGGTCTACAATATTACGTAGTTATTGCCTACCAATATTTAATTGGCTGCCTATACATGTGTTTGCTGTTGATCTGTTTGCCCACGATTCTATGCTTGAAAGACAGGTCGCATAGGCGGCAAGGTCTGCGAGTATTGTGTTTATGAATTTTTCTTCATAACATTAATTCTTAAGTTCCTGTTTAACAATGTTTCATTGAATTTACTTTTATTTAAAGATTATTACCCGCTTGCACCCGGTTTACAGAAATAAAATTAGAAACTCTTGACGACACAATCTATTGACGGTTTTAAACAGTACGCTCGTAGTCGATCAGTCATTGTTCTATCGTATCCGGCCTCTAGTCATAGCCGAGGTTTTCGTCCGAACTCACATTGAATGGATTCATTTTAGGCGAGTTTCTATTTATTCATTATAAAGACCACTATGGATAAAATTTTTGTTTATGTACACGTATGGATTTTTTCAAGTTTTGAAGTATTTAAATACCTATTGTTAAATTTAGAAAAAAATTGTTGCAAATCGGTTTTAATTGCAGTGGATTCCTCGAGCATCCTCTGTACAGCTGTTTCGGCCCTATTTGGAGCCTCTCAGCAGAAACAAGATATCGCGATCTAAACTTTTCATTGTTAAATTTAGAATTTAATGAGTTAAAAGTTTAACTCTTTGCATTTTAAAATTAGTGAAATATAAAATAAAACCCCTTTTTAATTAATTAATTTTTCTAGAATATTGTAATTCTGAGTCAATTAAATTAATGTAAAAAGCGACAACCTTGAAATGAATTAGCATAAAGAGCAGTTTTAAGGTGAATAATATATCTTAAAGTTAAGATTCTTTGGACAACGTTGACATTTACGGCCTTGACTCACTTTACATTTTCAAGGGGTGTTTTGCAGCTTTTCAGCAAAGGAAAATAAATTTGTAACTTTTTTTCTTATCTATTACAGTAGGTGCGTATTTCTTTTATATATTTGTTTCATATTCAGGACGTAAGATAAAATCTCCACTGGCATTCCGTAGTAAATAATAGAAGTACTTTCATTGGCAAAACTATGTCAGGAATTCGTGAAATATTGATCGCGTTGGAATTCCAGGAATGCATTTTGTCTTCGGACAAATCGTTACGAGGCCTGTACTCGCCAGGAATCTATGTTTTATCAGTTCAGAACTCACCTTCTGCGTATCTCCTGATGATGGACGTCTTGCCTGCAAATCGAAGATTATGCATGAATCATTAAAGCTTAATTGCTTATCTCCAAGCTATTTTTTCCCTCGAATTAAGGTACACCAAATGTTCATTTTCATAATTATTATTACAGGAATGATTAGTGAAAGAAAAAGAAGAAAGACGAATTTTATTTAATATGAAACTATAATAAAAGAAAATATTGAAAGCAAATTGCCGACAAACCAAACTATTTATAGTACTTATAATTTTATTTGGAACATAAATTTCTTTTTATAAAGGTACGACTCAAATGGCTCAATAATAATAAAAAATATGTAATTACTAAAGTTAAAAAAGGTGTAAAGTTACTTTGATGTGAATCTACTCTTAAACTCAAGGAATTATTGCACTGCAAAGACAATTTTTTTTGAAATGCATAAGGATATTCACAATTTAACTGAATAAAACATATCCTTTAGCAAAGAACTTTATAGTTTGACCATAATGGTTTGAAGGTAGGAAAAGGAAGTATAATAAATTATAATGTAAAAAGAACTACGCTGTGGACTGACCAATTGAGGCAGACGTCAAATGAAGAAACAGTAAATGTAGAGCTGTAAAGGAAGAGTTAAATCAGGTAAGCGATAGGAAAGATATTAACAAAAAGATATTAAATTATGGGAGATGGAATTATTTCTTTTTTTTAGATTATATAAAGGAGAGCTTAATTAAATTAATTTCTTTAAAAACTAGATATATTTAAAATCGACTAACGTCTAATAGCAAAGAAAATATTTAAAATAATATGCAATAGACAAATCCAAAGCACAGTTCAAAAATTACGAAAAGAAAAATGTTATAAATGGATTGTAAGACGATGATAAAATAGTACCATCACAGCTATACGTCCGTAAGGGAGGGTCCTAATTTCGATCGGTATAAATTTGATTGAGAATAATACGTGCTCGATAAGTCAATACACTTAAATCGAACTGGTGTTACCATAACTATAAAACCATTAAAAAATTTAATATTTATTATTTTATCGTAAATGTCGTGGGCTGCACGAAAAATAATTTGGAAAATTGCTTGTTGCGCCATTGGTTTTAATTAACATTGCAATTACTGTTACTCTCATCGCGTAGATTGTGTGGCGAAATGACTGATAAACTGAGGCAGGGACTAATTTACTTCTTGATCTAATTATAACCAATGAGGCAAATATACTGATAAATAAAATGCGGGAAATATTTGTCGTCTTGGTGGAATACTATGGAGATAAATTTAAGATAAGGAGAACCGAAATAAAGAGAAGTTTTGGGGGAGAAATTAAAGGGTGGGTGAAATTACGATTGAAGATGAGGAAAGCATGCCAAAGAAGGGAGTAGAAGTAAAAATGATAAAATGAAAAGAATATAATAGTTAAAATGTAAATGTAATTAAGTGAAATTATTGTGAGAACTAAAAACATGTACGTAAGTATAAAATCGTCGATAAAAAGTATCATAGCATGTTTAAAAATTTTGAAATAAGGCAAAGATTCGAGCAAGAAAGTAGTTTGAGTTCTATTTATTATTGTGTTGAGTAGATTACTCAATTATTAATAGAAGAAGAACTTAAGACCGCTGAAGGTTGGAAGGGTTCCTGAAGTGGACAGTATCATCCACCAGTGGCTCAGAAAAGCTTTCTAACCACTACCTTTTCAATAATTTAACGGCGTAAGTAGTAATGTATCATAATTGCTATTTACGTTGAAAATATTAAACGATTTGAACGGGATACAAGTACGCATCCCTGTTCGGGATGTGCATATGCCAATCGGTATGAAGCAATGTTTCTTGTTGTTTCTACCCCTCCTAATGAAGCCGTCACCGTCCGACTTTCCAGCATTGATTTGATCCACCGAAAACTGGAGAAGTTTTAAACAATGTTCGTTCTGCAAAGTGCACGGTGATGCCAAAAAGTTTGGGAACCTATAGTCTGCTGTATACGAGTAATAGAAAAAGAAGTACAAAACCGAGTCGACATAAGGTCAAATAAAGTCTTTTGACGTGGAAGGAATAGAAAAAAAGATAAAATTGTGAAAATCAACTGCGATGAAACTAAATAGTATAAAAACTATATACTTTAGATTTGAACGAAGTGAATGCATTCAATAGAGCAAATTGAACGTGAATAAATATCTCATTCACTTTCAACACGAACTAATCAGCAAAATTATTTGTACAGTAAAAACTGAATGTAATCACTTATTTCACTAGGAAGGGAGAACTCAACTCCAACGAGAAAATACGATCAAATCGAATATTTCACTTTTGCCGATCGCATTCACTACGAAAGAATATACCTAAGGTTAGAATTCCATCAAATAATGATAAGAGAGCAAATGATCTAATTGGGCCATGTTTCCGGAATGGATAAATGGAGAAAGATAGGGCAAGGAACGACTGAAAAGAGAAGAAAGAGAAAGAAGAAAACTTAAGAAAAATAAATGATCTGATTAAGGAGAGACAAGAGGCAATATTAGAGTACGTGAAAATCGATATTAATTAATTGCAGATTAATACTGAAAAGAAAAGTTACCACTTAATAGTTTTACAATTTTAATTTAAATTGATTTTGATTTATATCTAAAAAACGATTTACACATGCTTCAAATTAAGGCAGAAATATATGAAGAGAAGGAATAGAAGGATTTTTTTAACAACGCAATAACAGCGGTCTCAACTCCTGTTGTAACTGCATTAAAAAAAAATCAAGCAAGTTCAAAATTCTACTTACCAACACCAAAATCGCCGATGACTAGAATTTTGAACAGAAGCTCCTTTTTGAAGCTATCCTCCATATCACGCGTACGCGTTACCACGGTTTTTTACCTAATCAGATCTCATAATATGTAGTTAATCTACGTCCACAATGAAAACGTGAATGAGCCGAGGAGCACATGTTCAAAGAGCCGTTTGTTTTGGATACAATAGAAGTCGTGATAAGATAACATGCCATCTAGTGATAGACAGATTAGATAACGCCCGTCCGATTGGCCCGATTATCAAAATCAAATTATCTACTCATCACGAAGTGTCTAGCGAAATGAAACGCACATATTTAAATTTGTTGAAAAGATAATGGAATTTGCGCCGTGCAGTTAACTTTATTGTAAGGCAACAGATTTCTACGCGGGTACTTGAGTCTTGAAACTGTATTGACCTTGGATAGTTCAACAAATTCGTATTGATTAAGTTGATGCACAAACAAATCAATAAAAGCGGCAGTTTTAAATATGATTTTGCATTTGGGGTTTGGGTAAAATAAAACCAGCATAAACGTATACCATAAATTTGTTGTTAAAAGAAAGGTCTAAAAGAAAACAAAGTTAAAATCATAATCAAAAGAGGGTAAAAACAGTATTCCTCGTTACAAATTTTTCCATACAACTTGTTTAATTGTTTCAACATATTTTGATACGTATTTTAGGATTCGTTTTTCGATATGTCTACTGATAACGAAAAAAGGTCGATAGATTTTATAAGAGTAGGTGGATGGCATTCTGTAATATAAGGATCCAGTATATACAGGTGTCTCAAAACCTATGTCTTTAATTTAAACTATAGGTATTTCATTATAAAAGAAATTGATTTTCTAAATCTGAATGGTATTCCTGAAAAATGAAAAACTGACCTAGCACAAGCGCGTGCAGTTCTTTTTCCTGCTTACTTTATGACTTATTGAGGCAAGTCCGCTTCCAATAAAAAGCAAAAACTGCAATAAATTTTTTATTTACGTTTGAAAGAATTTCTTTTTAATATCCATCTGTGTTTCACCGACAATTACTGGCATAGCGAAATGCGTTTTTCGTTGCGTTACATGATATTTATTTCTCGCTTGTTCAGCAATTCTTTTAATAGCTTATTATAGAGACGACATAACCAACACACTTCGTCATAATTTGTATTTTAAACACAAACTTTTAACTTATTTAATTAAAAAGTTTGTAGTTTACTTTGTTCTTATTTCGGTGTTTGTGCAGCTTATGAAAAAATAAGTTGCACTTTCTTAAGGAAGTAGGTACAATGTGTCAAGCATTGTTGTATTAAATTAAATTTAACAGATCGTAATTTAAGAATTGAAACTTTATGTCTACGGTTAGCAATATGCGAAATAAAAAAAATGTACAGTACAGCACAAAATGCATATCAAACGTGTTGTCATACCTGTGCATTCATTATGACCTTAGAATTTTAGTAAAGTTCACTTCTTGTTCTTGGCACTGACATTTGTAATTACAATAAATGTTCAAAATGTTGTCCTGCGGCACGTCGTATCCAGTTATTTGTTACTATTACTTATTTACACTTAAGTTATGTACACAGATATTTACACGAATTAAACTAACACAAAACAAACTACACACTACGTAAATTTGATAAATAATACTAAGCATTAATGTTTTCAAAAATTTATTTTAACCTCAGTCTTTTATAAAATACAAACGCACTCGCTTGTACTAACTATTATTCAGTACTTCGTCTTTCATTCTAACCCCCTCCCTAATGTAAACATATGTGAATTTATGACAGCATGATAATAATAATAATAAAAACAAACAGTAAAGTACGAGGAACGAAATTGAGCCAGCTGAATTTTATTTTATGGTAGTGCAATTGTTACCAATAAATCGTCAAGGTGAATGTAGGTAAACGTTTTTGAAAATTCCAAATTATTTTAAACCAGAATCAAATTTTCATCACGAAAACTAATTGAGCCACTCGTTTCTTGGATTTTATTAATATTTATTAACATTTTTAGAAAACATTTATTTTCGTCTTATTAATGAACATAAACATAACATAATAAGTAGTAATAAGTAATTGCAATTGTCGTAGGAAACCTACCGGCAGCGCGCGTGAAGACGTTTTTATTTAAAATCCTGGCGAATTTTTTTGCGAAGGACAAACATGACCTAGCCCAACAGATATATCTCGGCGTTTATTCTTTATGGCCACAAAAAAACACCAATTCTGCAGAGTTATTATTTACTTTTTCCCTATTGTTATGACAAATTTTGCTTCTCTTTTTGACTACTACCTGTAGTTTCAATTAAACACATAGGTTTTGAGTCAGCCAGTATATATCGCACTTTTTATCATTATCCTTATTACTCACATTTTATCTAAATAATAAACTGAAGGAGCATAACTATAGCCCCGCTCCCAATTTTTATTTATTTTTGTCTAATTCAGAGACAACTTCTTTCATGTGACTTAGAAGAGTGATAAAAATAATTAAACCAGAAACAATAAATCAATTCAGAAGTATTAAGAAACAATTCATATATTCTTTTTAAGAAAAATATTGAATAGCCCCTAGGCACATTTCAAACAAAAATTAACTATTTAGTAATGGGTTGGTTCTCTGTTTTTTTGTGATTAACCCAAAAATTCTTGAAGTCATGCTTTCAACCAAATTATTCAATATTTCTGGGTCTAAATTAACCCAAACTTCCTCTAATGCAATTCTGAGTTCATTATTTGTGGCATATTGTTTATTATCACGATAAACTCGGCGAACCAAAATTCCCCAAAGGTTTTCTATTGGGTTAATCTTTGGAAAACAGGAAGGCCAGTTAAATAATTCGATATTTCCTCTTTCGAACCAAGATATCGATTCCCTATTAACATGTATTCGTGCATTGTCTTGTTGGTAGACTCATTGTTGATAATTGTTGCTAAAATTGGAATTAAATTTGCTTCAAGAAAGTCGAGATATTCTCTGCTATTCATTCGTGCCGATGGGTAAGCTAATGTTAAAACCCCAGTTTTGGTAAAGGCACCCCAAATCATTAAAGTACCTCCCCCAAAATTTCTCTTTGAAAAATACTGAGGATCTTTTCGTATATCCCGCCAGTAACGATTAAATCCGTCTGAGCCATCTAATTTAAATATTTTTTCATTAGAAAAAGTTATCTAAAAAGAATTTTTCAAAATAAAGTACAGTTGAATAAAGATATATATCTTACTTTCTCCCAATTGCGGTTCATATTCTCCCGAGCAAATTACAACCTGGAAATTTTGTGGCAAGAGAGAAGACACGGAGTTATTTTCAACTTTTGACGCACTTTTGTTCAAAATCCTTCGAATTGTCCACTGGGTAACGTTTGCTCCACATTTTGAAGATATTCTTTTACAACTTTCAAGCTATTGCTTGCTGCACAAATAATTCATCTTTCAATTCTAGGTGAAATCTTCCTTTTTGGTCCGCCTTTTTTTGTTTGTCCCATACTGGACAGGATTTCTCAAATAATTTAACACAACTTTACGCGATCGATTAATTCTTCGAGTAATTTCACGGCGACTCAACCCTTCATCATAAAAAAGCCAATACTCCAACTCAGAAAGATAACTTCCTCGAGGCATTTTCTGTCTAACTGTCACAAAGTGAGGATGTTCAATGATAAAATTATTAGTTTCTTTTGTTCTAATAAGAAACAGAGTCGAGCTTGGAATTCATTAATTTATTTCAACCGGCGCTAGAGTAATGTGCTGGTCAGTTTCAACATTTTTTTCCAATAAATTGCATAAATTGTTTATTCTAATTCTCAATTAGTTTCTAGTTATTATTTTAACTTTTTTTATGATTCCTCTAAGTAAGATTGTTGCGTCCCCGCGTTAATTATTTAAAATATTTTTTTAATTTTTTTAGCTGCGTTATGCGTTGTCAATGTTTAATTATTAATTTTATTTATAGGCTCGAATTTGATTTATGTTAATTTTTTGTGTGGATAATTCTTTATTCATTGGCGATGGAAAAACGGGTCGTTTCACGTGTGACCCACACAGTTTATTAAAACTCTTCGCTGACAAACATC
Source organism: Serrognathus titanus (assembly GCA_039766575.1). NCBI lineage: Eukaryota > Metazoa > Arthropoda > Insecta > Coleoptera > Lucanidae > Serrognathus > Serrognathus titanus. The sequence goes on along the minus strand of CM077912.1, from coordinate 29,063,609 downwards.
TGCACGCTGGTTCGTCTTTTCGTTGTAAACGTTTAAACGTGTTCCCATTCAGTCGCTGGATTGATGCATGCGAAGCCTGGAGTCGACTCCATATCCTGTAATTTCCGGAATCAAAGGTGAGAAAGAATTATCCACTTTTCTCTCATATTTTTTCGAGCCAGTTTCTCACATTTTTTGGTCCTTCGAGCCGGATGTACCGGTTTTTTGCTCATTTTCTTGGTTCGAAAATTTACAATTTATTACGGTCATACTTTGGGTTTTGCATACTCAATTGTTTTAGTTAATTGCCAACGCACAACATACTTTTAATAGTGTTATTAACGGTGTATTTTTCGCCAAAACACGTTGTTTATCTCCGCATACCGCATCACACTCGTTTTTTATAGTTTATCAACGAGGTGTTTTTCGCACGTTTCGCTGCTTTTCTTTTCGCTTCGCACTTGTTTACGAGTTTTAATTGATTTGCAATATTTGCACTCGTTCGAGTTCATCGTTTTTTCTTTTTTTTTAATTCACGCAGTTGTCGTAACGATTTCCCGCATTATTCCATTCTCGTTGAAAATTCGTTTCGCCATACGCAGTTGTCATTTATAGTTCAGCGATTTCTTTGTAGCATAACATTTTGATCTTAGTATTTCATGTGCCACACGTTCTCTCTCTTTTTTTCGCAAATATTTGTTTACTCGCATTGACTCGATTATGGCAGCGGAAAAACTTAAGAAATTAAAATTATATCGCATATCCGAAAACAATCGACACAATGAAATTTACTTTAATTTATTAAAACTCTTCGCTGGACAAACATCTGCACGCTAGTTCGTCTTTTCGTTGTAAACGTTTAAACGTGTTCCCATTTAGCCGCTGGATTGATGCATGCCGAAGCCTGGAGTCGACTCCATATCCTGTAGTTTTCGGAATCAAAGGTGAGAAAGAATTGTCCACTTTTCTCTCATATTTTTTTTTGAACCAATTTCTCACAAAGATTATCTTCAGTTTACATTTGTCTTCTTGTATAAATTTTCTGATTAATCATAAAAGTTTGTTTTCATGAAATAATTTTGACAAAAACACCTTTCGTTTTCTGGTTCGTCTAGTTGCTTTAATAATTTTGTCTCTAGAAGCGTATTTTTTTGGTTTTGATGGTTTCACACTGCCGATTTTTCGTTCTTCGTGTAACAGATATATTTTTAAAGGCATTTTGTTATTTTTTTTTCGTGTATTTTGTTCCGCTGTTTCTGTTCCAAGTTTTTATTTTTTTTTACTTTTCATATAGTTATTAATATAATTAATGTAATTAGATTTTTGTTCGGTGAAAATGGTATAAAATATATAGTGTTTGCTAGAAATTAATATGAAAGTAACATGTTTTTTAATCTATTTTGCTCAAGAAGTTGTTATACAGAGCAAGTTTTGTAATCGTAACTCGTAAATTAGGAAAAGCTTTTAAATACGGTTTATGTATTTTATCTTTATTTGATTAAAAAATGTAAAATTAAAGTAGATTCTTGTTTGGTGAAATTGTGTAATAAATTATTTTAAACGGACACTAAAATTAATACTAACGCTCTACGTTCCACTATCGTTTGATAGCTTCGTTCAGGAGTGAAAATAAATAAACAAAATTGTCAAGTAAATAAAGTTGTCAACTGTAAAACGATCTTTTTTTTAATTAATATTAAAATTGACAGATCCATGTATAACTTAATTAACGAATCTAGAAAATTTCATTTTCTCCGATTTAAAAATAAAAACACCAAAATTAAAATTACGTGGTTTATGAAATTAAATGTTTAAATTGTAATTCATGTTATATAGGAGAAACAAGCCAAAATTAAAAAAAAAAGTTTAAACCAACATAAAAATCATATACAAAAAAATATTACTATTTCAAGAAAAATATGTAATCTCCATCAGTAGCAAAATTGTAAAGATCCATTTCAGATTACTAAAGCATCTAAATTTTGAACCAAGAATTGGTTTGAATCATTCAAAGTAGGAAAATACAGTTTGCTCATAACGTCCAAAGAACATAATACTGTATTATTACTTACTGTAACTAGTGTTGTAAATTTGTTATTAAGCGGATAATTAACTGGTTAAGTGTTCGGTTAATAATACCCGGTACATTAAGTTATTTACCTGTATTTATTTATTTTGAATTTGCCGCCAATAATTTGGAGATACTTGTAATAAAACTTTCCAAGTATTGGTTTTATTTTGGATGGTAAGGGTATACTAAAGAAAGAACTAGTAATTGTAATGCAATAAATTTTAATAAATTTCGATACATCGATATGTATGCACCTTCTTTTTTCATTTGCGCACCCCTAATCGATAACCGATACTCAATCGTATCGAAATTCGCTATATCGATACGAAAACCGATACACATTTTACCGTATCGCCCATTTCTAATTATAAGACCATTACCATTAAACCATTATTATTACCTCTGTTTTTGCGTTTTTTCAAACAAAAACTTTCTTGGGAGATATTCAGTTTGTTTCGTTTTCGTTGGGCCACCCTGTATATATCTAGAATGTAGTATAATTGAATTAGTAGAAATTTAAAAAAATGTGATTGAATCAAAGTGGCGTTTTAAAAATGTGGCGGTTGAAAATTTAGTTAGTTTGAAGTTTAGGTCCGTCTTTGGAACTTGAAGAAATAAAAGTACAATGAACGTACTCAATAAATTTGTTATTAAAACAAAACTAAAAGAAAAATAAAGCTAAATCACAATCAAAAATAAAGCAAGAAATATTTTTCGTTGATGCAATCTGTTTCGTATAGGAGGTAGTTCAGTGCCGTTACGGTCTAACTCAGTCGTACTGTTTGATGAACGTTTCGATAAATTCGGATACGTATTTCAGGATTCGTTTTTCGGTGAGTCTCATACGGATCGCGAGCTTTTTGTTCGGGCTAATTCCTTCGCCCTTCAGGAGATTTTCATCTTCTTCGAGGGTCGATTTATAAGCGGCAAGGAGTAAGTTGATTCTGGCTTGGAAAAAAGTCCAAGTTTTCTTCTCCAAAGTAGTGTCGAGGGCACAATCGGAACATTTTAGGTCGTTGCTTTTATCACTGTCCAACCAGTGTTGAAGTTGCTCTGATTAGAAAATAAGTTAGTAATTCTTTTTTATATTACATTTTTGGCTTACCTTCGTTCATATTGAATATTCTAAGAAACGCTAGCAAATCTCCGCCGATTGTTTGAGCGCCACTTTCCAAGATAAACACTGGGGAAGCATCGATGTCAAGGTCGTTGAGTAGTTTCAAACGTTTCTCACGTAATGGATCAGATTGACTTATGCCCAAACTTAAAGCATACCCATCGTGCTGATTATCTTCATAGACAAATCTGTAAAACAATTTGTTTTAGTTAGTCTAAAATGTTCACATTTGTGCAACTCATCGAGTATTTATGGTTACAAAAAGGTGGATTTCTATCAGTTTTGAAACATACAGTTTTGGTTATATTTTTTTAATATACAGAACGAACAAAAATTATTGAAGATCACGTAGTCTGTTATTTTTTTAGATTTATTTTTTACATGAGGATGACGAGGAAAAATATTTCAATTATATTTGGTAGCTGTTTATTATCTTACCCGTTGTGGATGAAAAGGTCGGCGTTTCTTCTTGCACCATAGCATATGAACAACTGTTCGCCGGTGGTGAAATCTTTCATGGCTAAACACTCACTACGATCAAGTTCAGGATTATAATCAGTTGATATCTGAAAGGAAACAAAGTTCTTTTTAAAATTTTTGAACTTTAGTTTATTTCCACCGTTATACAGTGTGTTGAAAAATTCGACTAAATTCGAAACTTAAATACGCAATTTTTATTATATAGCCTAGGGTCGGAAATACTTCTTAAGTAAAAATGGCTTGATATTGCAGAAACGTAAAGAAATTATTAATAAACTAAAACGAAATAATTAAAAAAATTAAACGATAACAATACATATATGGTTGCCCCCAATTGCACGCAAATCTGATGATGAATTAATGATTATCTTGTGTGCTCAAAAATTCCAGGATTCAGCAGCAGTTTCAACGCTATGACCAGCCAGCTCCATTTCGTTTGGTACTGGTATCGAATAAACTAAGTCCTTTATGTCGTCCAAACGGAATAATTATTTGGTGTTCTTACAAGAAGTGCTGCTGGAATTTTTGAAAGATGTTCCTGATACGAAGAAACATGTGGTTCCAGCATGGTGGAGCTTCAGCCGATTAAGAATTAAGACGAGAGCATCTGTCTGCTACTTTTGAGCGTCGGTGGATTGGAAGCGGGGAACCAGTTGCCTGACCTCCTCGGTCACCTGAACTATTTTTTGTGGGGCCATATAAAGGACCTAGTTTATTCGACACCAGAACTAAGCAATGAAGCCGCTGCTGAAAAACAAGCGAATCCTGGAAATTTTGAGCGCACAAGACAATTAATTCATCGTTGTCAGATGTGTTAAGGGCAACAATTTTGAGCATTTGCTGTAATTGTTTTCCAAAATGATATTTATTTAATTATTTCATTTTAGTTTATTAATAACTTCTTTACGTTTTTGCAAAATTAAGTCCAAAATGTTATTTGTTTAATTATTTCGATTTAGTTTATTAATTAAGTGAATAACGAGCATGTGTTCATTGCCGAAGGAAAATAAAAAAACCTGACTTTAAGGCAGAGAATGATGGAAAGACTAAAAGGGTCGCCTTTTCGCTTTTTAAACGAAAGCATGTACTCCAGCACAGGGAAGGAAGCTAAAAATTATTTTCAGAAAGATCTTGACTAGTTCAGGGCCTATCACGATCGTTTCAAACGACAAATATCTCGCTGGCCTTTAAATCCGTTGGATATCATCATTAAAAGTATAGGGAAATTATCTCAAAGCTACATTATTGCTGTTTTGGATGTGGAGACGCAAATTGGCTCAAAGTGTAAAATGTAAGGTATATTCGTTTGATTTAATTGTAGTTAATGAGCATGTAATTGCATGTAATATGGCTAATGTGCCACTGGAGGCCGAAAGCGCCAATGTGGCTCTGTTCTGCTTATCGTTGATGGGGACCAACTTAAGGAGTAGATCATTGAAGCCAACAGGGTTTTAAAAATGGGAGGTGTGTTGAAAATTGTAAAAGTTGAAAGTGGGTTTGGTGATAGCGTCGAAGCGTTCATTAAAAATGTGTAGCATTTTGGGTTTAGTACAGCTTGGAAGGACTTGACACATAATTTGTTTTATTTCGTCGACTTTAAGAAATCTACTAATTGTAAACAAAAACAGAAATTGCCTGATGTAAGTTTGCTTCCATGTTTATACAAAAAAAAAAGAATAATTTCTTTACGTTTCTGCAATATTATGTCGTTTTTAAGTCTTAAGAAGTAATCACTACACTAGGTTATATAACAGGGGTGGCCAAGCTCCTTGATAGTCCGAGCCATTTTTCAAAATTCGAAATTTTTCGCGAGCCGCAATTAAATACGTATTATTTAAAAGGGATGCAAAAAAGGTATTAAAAAAAATTACAAATTCAAAATCGGTCTGGAGTCGGTCGATTACGGAAGATTACCCCACTGTTTATGTTCGTTCGCGCAGTTTTCGATGAGTCATATCATTCTTAACTTTGACGGAAATGAAATTTGTTACAACGTTGCACTTAGTCTTTCATATTTGTTGTCAGTAATTTAAAAGACATTTTGAAAAACATACGGAACGATAATATTTTTTTTAAATATAATAGCACAAAAATGAAAAGGGAACGCGGGTACATTTATCGAGAGCCACAAATAATCCTTCAAAGAGCCGCATGTGGCTCGCGAGCCGCAGGTTGGCCACCCCTGTTATATAACAAAAGTGGCTTATTTTAGTCTCATTTACATATCTTAGAAATTTGGAAGTCGAATTTTTGAACACTCTGTATACAGCAAGTGTTAGATGCCACATCGTTAATGTTCGCTTATAAGTTGAGGTATCTCTGAGTAGAATGGTAACGCATTTTGTACCGATATTATCCCCCACTGTAGTTTGAAAATCAAAACTTACTCCCATTATGCAATTTTTGTGGATGAGAAGTTCACATTAAGTGGAATCCACGACAATTATTTAATATGGTGAAAATAGGTCTTAAATTTCTTCAAGTTTTCCGGAATAAACGTAAAAAATTAGTACTTACTGTAAATATGATTTTCTTTTCCTTTAAGTCAGTTGTATTGCATAAATTCATTATTGTTTAATTGTTTATTCTATATGAAAAAGCTCTTTAAGTTGAGTATGATGGTTTTATGTTGTTGATGATTGTCACAATTAGGTGTACTTTGTAAATTAATAATTAATGTTATTTAATTTTTTATTTAGTTAACGGTTTCTTCTATGATCTTCTTACCTTATGTGCATTCTGTGGCTTATTGCAATGAGAACTGGACCAAGTAAAACAGTTTTAGTAATAAGTAGACACTTTTTTAAAGACAAATAAATTTAATTTATATAAATTCGTAATGTTTTAGAAATTGTCACCAAAGTTCCATATACAAATTATTTATAAAACATGATTAGGATCGAAATAAAATACACAGATTTTTCAGTATTAAATTGCATATGAAGAAAATATTACAGTCAAGTTGACACAGTTTTATTGCAATTCTTCAATTTCAAAGAGAAAAATGAATCCAATGAGTGAAAACTTAGCTGTCATAAAATAACAGGACAGCCGGAGATTTAACGAGTGAAATTGAGAAATGCAACATTTGTGTTTGTAGGTTTGCATGAGAATAATAATTAATGAACTGTTCAATGTTTTCGGTTAACAACTTCATAGAAATTTGAAGAAAACATTTTTTTAAATAAATTCTACACTTTTAGAATGTTTAATTAAACGGAAAACCAAATGTACAATGAATATTTTTTGTACTGCTTTCTTACAACAGAAATTAGTGCAATGTAAAACAGGTTTTATATCGGCATCTATCTACACACATTTGAATTCTCTGCAGATTAAAACTTTTGGTCAATTCACACATAATAAAATACAATATACAGCACTGCAATGTTATATTTGTGTATTGTTTTCCAAACTATTTTTTAAGTGTTTCTTTAGCAGTTTCCTTTACTGTTAGCTTGTGAATTGTGATTCGAATCACGAATAATCTGCTGATTTGATTCAATTAACGTTGAAGCAAATCAGTGAATCAAGGAAATAAATCGTTGGTGAATAGAGACAGCGAATCGATTCAGTAACCTTCGGTTCACTGATTCGATTCATTGTCACTCTTCAGTAACGCTGAATCGATTCATTGTCTCTTTTCAGTAACGCTGAATCGATTCATTGTCTCGATTCACTGATTTAATTGAGCGTTAAAAAATCGATTCAATAAGGCTGACTTGATTTATTGTCTCGATTCGCTGATTTGATTCAGCGTTACTGAATCGGCTAATCTGATCTGAATAAAATCAGCAGATTTATGATTCGCATTACGATTTATTAGCCAACATTTGTTTGCTAACTAACATGTTCAACAAATTGAATCATCATTTCATCACTATTAAATTCCGTTATATACTGGTGTGAGCTTTAACCGGGTTTCTTCCTGTTGAATACTAAAAAAAAATGTATATAAAAGTATTATGCTTTCAAGCTCCGCATAATTCAAAGTTATTTAATATTTAAAATATACAGGGTGCGTCAATTTCAGATATGATGTGTAAGACCCTATGCTTTATAACGAATTTGAGTTAATCGAGTTATTTTAGGGTAAGTTTGATAAGGGTTCCCTGTACCTTATCCTATGGTTTTGAAGATATTAGGCTTTATTTGTGGTTTTCGCAAAATATAGATGTCTTTTTAAAACAATATCTTATTAACGAAAAAAGTTAGTAGGCAGATATTGTGGCACTGTTACAGATGCAGCAGGATAGATGTACCGCAGTAACAAAAATTAGTTTTCATTAAACAGGGATCTACTAAAACTATTTCCATTTCGACAATAATTGAAGGTTAACAACTTTTGCTTTTTAATGGAACGGTAGTAATTTGTGGTTGTCAAATTAAGACACCCTGTACATTTAAAAACGATTTTAAATTATGTGGCGCTTGAAAGGATGTTACTTTTGTTATGAGTATAGTTGTTTTCCTTTTTCTTGAATAACTCATTAACGAGGACGTTTTGGGATTTTTATAATTATTTCATTTAGATTTGTTTCTGCTTCGGGAATCGAAAAGCACGGGCGTTATTTTTTATATATTCTGTCCATTTACATTTCCCTTTTTTAAATGGAGTGTTAATAGCTATGCTTCATTTGACAGAATTTCATGTTCTGAATCTTTCGCAGTACGAAATTCATATCCAATTTTGCGGACTGCTCCTGTTCAGTATTGTTTTGAACGGAACAGACTTATTACTCATCTGTTGTCCGTAACGACAGTGCATACAGAAGTTTTACTTACGTTTCCGTTTGTGTGGTTGCATAAATCCCAGAGTGGAATCAGTGCGTTTACGAACATCTTCCTGTCCTCGGAAGGAATTGTATTTTGCCGGGTCATGATGGTCGAAACTGCCCAACTGAAAATAACAAAGCACATATTCAATTCTATGACGGGGATAATACCTAAGATTTCATTAAAAAATTCACATTAATAATGAAATGTGTGTGACATGTGGTAGGCACGAGTTAAAATTACCATTTTCTCTTTTATTGTTGATTACATAAATTAAATATAAGGAACTCATTTTTACACTTTTTTTATTTGATGATGTATACATATCAACAAAACACGATTTCAATCTTTGTACATAGTTATAATTTCTGTCAGACAAGTCTGTGTAATATAATAAACATTGTTAGACTAGCGAAAGTAAGGCTACACAAATTTACTTTAGGTTAAAAGAAAGTCAAAATACATGTGTCATAAAATTTGCTTGGACTGCAATTCAACCTTACTTCTTCCTGTTTAAAATCTCTACATATATTAACTGCTTAGAAGAGAATATATGTAAGAATATATAAGAAACAGAAAAATTCGGATAATTTTAGATGGGACCTTATAAAGATACCTTAGAATTGTTCTTGTATTAAAGGACATTAATTACAATACTCTTGTATCCTGTACCGCTGGCGAGTTTGCCGATTATTCAAAAATTTTGAATCGAACGCCAGATGATATTGGAATTTTGCAGAAGTGTTATTTGATTGAAAAGGTATCTCGCTACGTAGAGTTTATTATGCGTGAATCAATTATCAGTAATTTTTATTTAATAAAAATCCATTGCTTGTAATCCCGAATTTGTAACAATATAATGAAGTCAAAAACAATGAAATCGGATATTGTTATAAAAAATGGAAATTAAGTGTTTGTTTTATTTTACAATTAGTGTTTTCTATGAATTTCGCCTGCTTCGGTGATGGATGTTTCCGCGTGGCCCTAATTATTCGTTAGAAGACCTCATTAGTTAACAATGCAAAAGCGTGTTTTCAAACAATGGTTTGTAGCGTTCAACCTTGACTATACCCGGTTGAGAATGCACATCTTCATTGAAAAAACAATGGATGTAGAGTGGCCTCCTACGATCTTAGTGAAAGCAAAAGAAATGGGACTAATCTCGCAGTCACCTTGCATGCGCGAAGTTCACACGAGAAACTGAAGAAGAAAAATGCATACAGCGTCTGCTTTCTTCGCTACGGTATCGAATTAATTTCTTAAGATGACACGATATCGGGAGATAATAAAATAATCGAATCGGAAAACTACATATCTCCATTCTAATTCAAGAAATAAGCAGCTTTAACGAACGTTTTCACATAGAGAGTGAGAACAGGTCAGTTAAATACTCCTGCCATTGTGTATTATGGTATGCGATGTAAGTAAAATAGAAATTAGTTTTGTTAAAAGTCAATGTGTGAAAAATCTGGTGGAGTCCTGAGGTTTTCATATTAAAGGCTCTTATTCCGTGAAGGTGTGCCGAATACGTCTCGAGATACTATTGATACTACTCTCAGGAGTATTCATCGTCAATGAACTCTGAGAGTAGTATTAATAGCATCTCGAGATGTATTTGTTTATAATTACTCTCAAATGGAACGGCACCTTAACTCATACAGCGACAAGTGACATATTTCGACCAATCAGTACATAGAAACGCGTTGTATTTAAGTACTGATTGGTCAAAATACGACGCAGTAATGAGCTATGGAATTATTATTATTACTATTAAAAAGACATGCAAATAAGAATTCGGATAGAATAATAACATTTTCTTAATTTGATTCGAAATCATAAAGGTATCCGAAAAAAAAGCAACCCAACAAAAAGGCTTTCGAAAAGTTAATGGAGCGTTTCAACGAAATTGAATCTGTATTACGTAAAAAGAATTAATGAGCAAAAACTGTTTTGAATAAAGCAAACAAACCTTTGAGTGTCGCTGAAGATCTTCATGAAAGTACATAAATACCCAAAATCTCGCTTTGTTATATATACTATGCTATACTCATTATTGTAATCAATGAAAGCGTGTATTCCCTTATGCTGTGTATTCTCTCATAAGCGAACTACTCTAATCCTTGAAAATGTGTCCGCATAAGAGGAAATGTAAGAATATATTTAGTTTGCTACAGTCAAAACTAAAATAGAGGCATATATTTACGAAAAACGATCCTGCAGAGATAAAGCGCAATTAAAAATAAATAAAATCCATTAAAAAATGCCGACAGTATAAAAAATACAATTCTCCAATTAAGAGACTTATTTACGAGCTTCTGTGGTTCCAACACAGACATCTAAATTGGCTGTTTTGCTCAATCTTGTTCGATGAAGCAATAAATAGATAAAAATAATAATAAAAAATGTTTGATTATCACCGTTCTAGCAAGTTATCGTATCCATCAGCTGACTTTTCGCAGACAGAATGTAACTGAATCACACTAAATGCGAAACAATAAAATTTTCACAAACTCTACCTAGATTCTTCGCGCGAGTTTATATGATCGCATTGCGACTTGTCTTCAGAACTTCTATACATATCTTACTTTAAACTCTTCAAATTTCAACTTTTAATAGTTAATGGTTTTATTGGAGTAATTTCAGAAATAATATACAGGGTGATTCTTCAATAGACCGCTAAATAATAATCCGTACAAGAACAGAAATCACAGATTATAGTTAAACTGGTAAAAAAATATTGCGTTCTAGGTTCTCGAAAAACAATTAATCAAAAATTTTCCCCAAGTACACGATACTTCACTAGTTAAGAACCAGCAGCTAGAGGAATGAAAATAAATACAGTCATATCATTTTATGGCTGTTGCGACGATAAATCGGGCGAACTTGATTTTCAACGGAATTCAATGTAATCAGCTGAAAGAAGAGCTTTAAAATATTTACGATAATATTGATAAAGGCATGAAATGCAAATCACTAAATAATTTACTACAAATTTTATAAAATGAGGATAACAGAGCTTTGCAATTTGATCACCAAATTTATTCCCACTAGCACTACAAACTTTGTTTCTCGTTAAGTATGCCCGTTTGCGATAAATAGGCTGTTAGTTTTTGCAAAAATAAATAAATTTTAACCGCTTTTAAGTAAGATTAATAAATGTGCAACAACAAACGGATGGCTTTACAATTATGGCTGCAGATGTATATAATTTGTGATTTTATGGTACCTACGCGCAATAAAAACTCTACCCCTAAGCATCGTTTAGTGGCCTCGTTCTTGTGAGGTTTAGCACTTACTTACAGTACTTACTTTGTTTCGGTGGTGTAGTATTTGCGTGACCACGGACATTTTCGTCCTGCAAATGGTCGTGGCCCAAAGACAATTCCAAGAGTGTTGGATGCTGAGATAGCACACGTATGAAGTGACGAAAATCCACATGCTACAGCGCAATTCCACCATCAGCAGCAATTTTCGGCAAAGTTTGGGCTCGTATTGTTGTTAATTGTTTGATTGGTCCTTACATTTTACCGCAGCATTTGAATGCCATAAATTATTTAGAATTTAGAATTTTTAAATAATGATCTTGAGCTACAATTAGATGATGTGTCCTTAGCTGTACGACGCGATAATATGTGGTATTTACACGATGGAGCACCCCCTCATGCAGCTCGTGTTGTGAGAGAGTGGTTAAACACTAAATAGGTGGATTAGACGCTGCAGTACAGTACTTTGGTCCCCGCGGTCTCCAGACTTAAATCCCTGTGACATTTTTTGTGGGGGTGGATGAAACAGCTTGTCTATTCTACCTTAGTGCATACTGTACAGGAGTTGCATGAACGCATCGAACATGCTGCTGAAGTGATTCGAAATACACCTGATGTTTTTGAACGTGTAAGGGAAATCTTGAGAAAACGGGCTATAGCTTGCACTGATAACAATGGTCTTCAGTTTGAACATCTGCTTCGACAGGTAAAACCGGAATTTTTAAATTATTTATTACAATTATTATTTATTTATTTCATAGTACGACAACCACAATTTAAAGCATAAAACATCATGCATTACGAGTCTAATGCAAGGTATCTCGTGCTGTAAATTGGTACGGGGGTATTGTCTTCTGTTGAAACTGATTTTAGTCAGATCTGATTTAAATATTCCAGCGGAGTGATGTTCGCAGGTCATCGTCTTCGTGCTAATAAATTAATAAATACTCGAATGAATTTAAACGTTTGAGGCAGATCATTATAGCGGCGTTCCTTTTATAGTTTATATAATGGTTAACTTTTACAGTTTTATTGCTCTGGATAATAAACACAATAAAACGTACGACAACACGATATCATAAAATTTACGATTGCGACGAACTCCATACACGTTGGCGTAACGTGCTTTTTGGGGTCATTTTTAATTAATTACAAATTTTCCCAAAGAATTTCTTAAGCAGGTTTTTTTTGGCGGTTTATTAAAAAATCATCCTATATATTTATTCAACATTTCGTCTAAATTATTGTTTACAGGAAACGGTTAACGGGGAAGACTCGATTGTCGGCAAAATTCTTACTATTCTGAATCGTTTTTATCCGCTTATCAGAGCTTAATCTAGTATAATGAGCTGAAATTACGTGTCCGTATCCGGTGAACAGAGAGTCCGGCTAAGGGAGATCGTTTATTGTATAAATTTTTACTATTCCCAAGAAAACGTCCGTTTATGAGAGGTGTACGCGTATGAGGAGTGTCCGTGATAAAACGAAGTTTACGTTTTACGAATGGTTTACGATCGAACATAAGGCAAACGTTGAAAATAGTTCAACTTTACGTAATTTTTATGTTCAAATCTAGAGAAAGTGATGTTTATAAGTATTCATAAACTAAGTTGGTATTAGAAAATTTGTACCGCCAAAATTTTATAAGTGAAAATCCCTATGACCCTTCATCATTCAATTTTATTTCCAATAGGTATGAGTCCCCTAAATTCTCTGTCTTTTTTCTAGGTCCACATTTATAGGTAGTACATCATGTGTGTTTTCTAGGACAAATACATATCAGTAATTGAATCTCTCCTTCGTAATCATTACATCAGTAGTAATTGTAATATTCATCTTATTTTCTAAACACTGCAACTCCGGCGAAAATTTAAACTGCTTTGAACGATGATTACTTATTTAAAGTTAATCCTTAGATGATGCGTTAAAATTAAAAATTTAAATAAAATAGACACTGAAAACATTTGCATAACGAATGGTTCAATAAATTTTAGGTCACAGGTGGCTGTGAAAAAAAAAAACTAATATCTTAACTTATAGCAGACGCGTTATTTCACTAAACACCCCTTGACATGTACTGTAGGAAATGTTAGATTCTTATGAAATTCTGCGAACAGAAGAAGTAGGTGTTTCAGTCACAATCTGATTAACAGTTTGAATGTTCTCGTCTGGGGTCCTGTTCTCAATCCGTTCGAAAAGATTCGTATGCGAAAATGACGCACTTTTCAAACGATTTATATAATTTTGTACAGAGTCTACATCAATTACGTATACAAATCTTTTCGAATGGGTTGAGAATAGGGCCCCTGTTCTTTTTTTTTAGGACGGCCACTACCTTCTTTTCTTGCAACGCTACCAGATTCTCTGAATGAAGCTACATGGAGATTTAAAACATTCGCAATAGTTTGATAGCAGGAAATGTCTCTTGAAATTCATCTATAGTGCAGTGAGAGGAGGACCTCCAAATTCCTTCGACTTTTTGTGCAGTACGAAAGTAAGATTCCACAACGTAAGCCTTCTGTTCAGTTGTAAAAACATTTTGTCAAAGTATAAAATAAAAATTAGTTTAATTAAACCAGTGGTTTTGAGTTCGGTGCAAAATTGATAAATAAAACTTAATGTCAAGTTGACAGATTTGTATTACGCTAAGACATGAAATTTTATCAGTTAACAAAAATTATTCACCTTAATTAATTTTACTCTTCAAATTTAAAATTCATTACACGTCTCGATCGACGGTCGCAAATCAAACGTGTACTTTTACTTTATAATTGCGGATATTAAAAATTTTAATTGCACCGACATGTCTCTGGAGAGAAAACGTGCGCTCTCCAATTTCAGTAATAGTATAATCGTCACCGAAATAATTCGCAAAAGTGTCTCGTATACTTTGGTTTTTTTTTTTGTTTCTTTTTGCTCATTGTTGCTTCGTTGCACGTTATTTAGAACTGTGTAGAATTAATTTCTGTCGATTTAATCGAAGTGCGTCGTTCGTACGTATGTAAATATGGGTCGGATGTGTGTTCACTTTCGGCTGAGAAACTTCGCGACTTTCACGTGGCCGAGGAACTTAATGACTTCCGCAGATGGCCATTTATTGCCTGTTTTGCCTGAGTTTCAAAAATAATCTGTCAAGAAATTTAAATAAAAATTGATGGGATACGATGCTATCAACTGACTTTCAATTTAAAGCAGGCCCGTTGTTCTAAGTTGCAATAAAAATTAATACATTGAATTCATTATTAAAGACCACTTTGCACGATCAATCTCTTTTTTCGGCTATCCAGAGCTGCCAAAAAAAAGCGCAAAAACAAGGTTAGTTTATAAGGACATATCTTTCTTTTATTCTATACGAGTGTCCTAATGTCATAGTCCAGACAAAAAAATGTGACAGTGCGAGTTGTTTTCAAAAATTTTCATCTCAGCAACTTAGGCCCTATTAGAAAAGTTCACTCTCCAATGATTCTAAAATTATCCATTGAAATTTGGCGGAACGGTGGTGTAAACATCTTGTACACTAGCGACCTTACAAATAAAACCATGGGGGGTTTCAACACTGATTGGCAACATGTAACCTACATGTGTTTACCGAGGCCATTTAATAGAATCGATCAAGGAACTGTCTCTAGACTAGAGAGATGTCTGTTATTGATAATACAAAGACTACAGTTTTCATTGCATGACTAAAATTCCTGATCGTAACTGCGCATCTGAAATAGATACAATTTCTTGCATATTTCCAATAGTATTGTTTTCCAAACTTCTTCAATCAAAGTGAGTAAACCAGAGATATTAGTTGGTTTTGTCGCATTGACTAAGAAACTTTGTTATAATTATTCTAAAGTCAATATTGAGCATTAAAAAAACAGACGTCTGATGGTTCGTAAGTTCAAACGAAAACCACCATGTACCCAAAAACTCCTTGCGAATTTCAACAGTAGTCCTAGATGTTTGGTCTCTGATGATAAATGACAAATTTTATTCAATCTAGACTCCGATTTGCGTGTTTTCAGTTTCTGAGCATTATTTGCAGATAGAATGCTGTATAGAATCAATTTTATTATAGAAATGATGTTCCAAATAAATAATAAACATTAGTGTCACAAATCGTCATTTTCAAAAATATGTCATTATAATTTATCAAAGTACAAACATTGAAGCAGAATTGTTCATAACTGCCGCTCAGATTGAATATTTTATTTAAGAACGTATCAAGGGACGTCAACAAAAAAAAATACAATGGAATCGATAGAGAAGACCACGAGAGTTTCTTCTTTAACTGAAAAATACCTTAAATACCATCTTCTGTGGGCATGAGCATTTATTTTCCAAGGTGTATCGATAACTTGGTAAGTTGCCTGCTTAATCATAGCCAAAATTTGCGTTACATTATCTACATAGATCCCAAGGCGCCGAGGAAACGCTAAAAGCGATATATCGAAAAAAAACATGTTGCAAAATGTACCAATTGTTTCATTGACATGAAAAAAGGCGAGAACAAGACAAGAACACTGAACCATAAGTCTGTGTTTGGTTGAGATTCAAACCATTAAACGTTTTTTGTAAATGAATCGGCAAAGGTTCTGAGCAAAACGGGGAATGGTGACGTAGTGTAAAGGACAGAGGTTAAAAATGTAAAAGAAAGGGGGGATGAATTTCCTTTACTTTTGAATTTATCAATTTATAAGGCCTCGTCTAAATACTACGACGAGAGTAACAGAGGAAGATTCTACTTTCACGTCCAAAATCAATGGCTTAATTCTAACTCTGCAAATTTTTTTACGCAGAAATAAATAATTTCCAATCTTCTCCTCATTTTTTACCAAAGTTTGAGTCAAACCAAAGACCGAAGTCGCAATTCCATTGTTTGTATATTTTTATGGTTTGAGTTCTAACTAACCAGAAACTGCTCTCAATGCCCTTTTTATATGGAATTAAATTTTAGCTCTTACGCGGGACTGCATATATTTTTCAGGATTGTCAAAATTACGCCTTTTGTCCTCTTCAAGAACTTTAATTCAAAATAAATATTTAACTTGAACTGTTTATATTTTATTTATTTTTTTGGGCCACATTTTCCCAAGTTTTGCAAGCTTAACGGGCTTGTCTCTTGCTATTATTCATTGATTGACCTTTAAGATTAAAATGAGTTCTTGTTGTAGCAGTATTATATCCAAATATATTGAGTTTATACCCCATGGACTAATGAAAGGCGAAATAATCATCTATTGTAGTTTCCCAGTTAACATTTGAATCCCTTACACTGTTTGTTACAGATTAATACCAAAAATATAATCGATCTGGGAGTATATTGTCTCTTTTTTCTCAAAATGTACTTATGTAAAATTATTATTATCGGAAAGAGAATTAAGTATAGTATGAGGGTAACGGTGTGATTATTACCTCATAATAGGAAACTAAGTACTAAATGATTTTTATTTAAAACACCACTCCTTCATAAAATGCATAATTACTGAAATATATAACGTATTCCGTACCTTTGGGACACAGTGTAGAAGAACTTCAGTTAAGTGGTAAAACATTATTCCTATATACTTAAGTGTTACGCAAGTTTGAGTAATTATTATTACTATGCGACGAAATATAAAATTATAAAACGTCTTTTCAGGTACGTTAAGTAACGAATGTCTGTTTGGAGTGCACTTACTTTTAATAGAGAAACCAAACTTGAGCTAAACTTTTACGAGAGCGCCGCTCACCAAGACTAACTGATATTGACTTTAATAATTATCATCATCCGACTATTGCTTAAATAATTTCTTTTCCGTGATAAATTGTGCAATAAACATTTAGATGCGATTTAGTCAAAATTTAAGACTCAACTAGTCGTCAAGTTAAAAATTGCAAGATTAAAAAGAAGAATTAGTAACTACAGGATGATTACAAATATTGACAAACCGTCACTTCTGGAAATTTCTCTTTAAATTGAATTGGAAATTGCTTCTCTTCATTAATTACTTGACATATATTAAAGTATTTTTTTTAATAAACATAATTTATTTATTTTATAATCTGTTAAAAGTAAGAAAATTTGTGAATTTCTCTCAAGTCAAGACGTTCACCTAGTTCAGTTGTTTACAACGTGACTGCCAAATATATTAGCGCTCGTTTGACCCAAACGAACCAAATTGAATGCGTTCGCACGAATTGATGACCATCGCGTCCTCCAATATAAGAATTCGGGAGAAAAGACGAAGATTAATAGCCTGATGGTGGAGTAAAGCAAAAGTTATCTCGTTCAAGGTCAATGGTGACCCACTCTGGTTTTCTACCTCAAACTATACTTTCTCGCCTGGCTGTTTTAATGAAATTGCGTTCCATATGTCACCGTGTGCAAAATGAATTAATTACTTTAACGTATTCACAACGGGTAATTAAAAAAAGCAAAAGAAAGTATTTTACTTCAATAAATGAATTACAAAAGAGAAATTTCCAAATCTATAAATTTAATGGTTTCATTAAGAGCTCGCGCACACTGCAAATCTTTTATCGGCTGATAATTTATTCTGGATCAAGCTACGAGATGTGTGATAGATGCTTGCGCATTAAATTATTTAGCTGAAAATAAACGGGTATCCGTTAAAATAATTTATTATATTAAATTTAAGATATTGCATTTGATGATCAAGTTACGACACCGATTTGTTTTCAGCTAAATAATTTAATGTAGCTTGATTCAAAATAAATTATCGGCCGATAAAAAAATCTGCTAAGTGTGTGAGCTCTAAGTTTCTATCTGTAATTACGAAAAATAAAATCAAAGTGCATAAATCAATTATAACATAAATGCAGCCAGCTTTAAAAGGTAAAGGTTTATTGAAATAGTCGAATAACATAAAACTTAATCATCTATCTTCAAACTTCAAATTAGGAAAGGGATGCAAAAACGTGAACACTCGTCTGGGATATCTACGCTCTTCTTTCCTGCTTTAAATTTTGAAGAAAGACAAATAATTAAGTACAAACATACCTACATGTGTGCGAATCGCTTAACATGTATTATTTTATGAGATTATCGTTAATGAAAGCCTAATCTATTGACCCACTTACGGAACATAGAACTTTTAATTTGCAGATAAATTTGTAATTGTGTGTTGTCATTTCGGGACACCCCGACTTTCGCCGCATTAAATTGTGAAATTGATGATTTTCGTTGCGATATTAAAAAACTATCGAAAGAAATTTTCACTCACAGTGTGTTTTCACTTCTGGCGAAAAAAAAAGTGATCCCAGATGTCATTCTGTTTATGACAGCTTTATTTCTCTTGGAAGTTAAAACAGACATTAATGTTTATAAAATCAAAATAAAAGATGAAAAGTTTATGCAAATATAAAAATGTTATCATCTAATATAACCTGTTTATATTTCTTTTTTTAGAGTAAAACTGAAATAGGTGGCTTATTTAAATACATGGTGAGTAATAATACTTTTTTTTACTCTGCACAAAGCTCAATAGAAACAAAATTTTCAAATAATTTTTATTAACTGATTGTGAGTCAATAATAACGAAGTTATAGTCTACAAAAGTTCTTTTTTAAGCTAAGTCTGGCCCGGTAAACAAATGCAAATAAATCTAGCACGATTTTATCCCACAACACTTATTCAGTTGAATTAAGAATGACAATTACCTAGAGTTTTTGCAAAATCATATCCTCATTCTCTTATAGGCTAGGGCGTTACACAACAAAGAAAACATGTGGCTTCTGCAGAATGAGGCTCCTGACTATTTTAAATATGAATTGTTGCACTTTTCTGAATAGGAGGTAAGGTGACAATTTCCGGGCTAAGCGGACCTTACTTATAACAAACTTCCCTTGTAACGAACAGCTTTAGCCTTTTTGTTTCTTCAGATTCACCTTGCAAATCATTTTACGTGAATGCACTTTACTTTGTTAGAGGTGACTCAACTAAGAACTTAAATATCGTTGACGGTCTTAAAACTTCCAGGTCGAAGAATAGATTATCATTCAATAAGAAAGTCTTTGTCATCCGGTTGTAAATAATGTAATCTAAACTACCTGCTGGCTCAAAACTTATTTTGGTATACATGCTAAAAATTTAAAAAGTAATTTACTTAGTTCCTTAATTAAACGACAAGGAACTAATTGGGGTTTAGTTATTTATATACAGGTGTCCTACAAAAAAAAGGCCCCGAGCCATAACTCCTTTATTTATAGACTAATTGTAAAAAACAAAAAGGCAAATGAAATGAGACTAAAAGCACTATAAAATGTGAACAATGAATAATTTTTAGTTACTTTCATGGTCAAACGACTGTCAATTTTTATATTTTAAGTGGCTCTGTATACTTTTTATTATTGTATCTGGTAGAGCTACTTTTTCTAAATTCAATGATGTGCAACATTTTAAGTTTTGGCCACCAAATATGGCAGAAAACATTAATGAAAGCATTAAAATTAAGTGTGCAAATTAAGTTGCTGTAGGAAAAAAATTGAAAATCGAACTTTAAAAGAGTGGTGTTGACGTAAAATTGTCAAGCATGCTTTGAAAAACAACTGCAACGTGTAAAATATTTATTCAAAAAACTAAATAGCGACATGAAAAGTCAGTTTTTAAATTTTAATAGTGTTTGTAGAAAAAATAGTTTATTACGCAAAACGTGCATTTTGTAAGAATGTTCAAGTGAGTCGTCAAAACAATACAGTTTCAAAGTTGTTTAAAATTGTTGGTTACAATGGATAATAACCAGTTGACTGACTTTTGCAAGTTTATTTTGAATGTATAAGAACAGCAGGCAAGCAGTACGACTCTATAGGCAGCGATTTCCAAACAGAGAAATTTCGGATCGTCGCAAATTTTCGAGATTAGAATTAAATTTAAGAAATTGTGGATTTTTCAAAAATCCTAAACAAAAGAACCGCCAGTATGAGGAAAATACGGAATACTCAGGAAAATTCAAAAACCTCTGTTCGTGAAATTAGTCGTTTGACTGGGATATCAAAATCTACTGTGCAGAGTATTTTGAAAAAGCACAAATTTCATCCCTACATTCCTCAGAAAATGCATGGCTTAGGAAGCGAAGACAGGTTTTTTTGTAATTTTTATTTAAACAAAATACAAGAGGACCCAATTTTTTTTTAAACATTATTTGGATCGACGAATGCACTTTTGGCAGTAATGGCATCTTTAATAGAAACAATTATCGATATTAGTGTCAAGAAAATCCAAGAGTTCTTGTAGAAACTAATTTTCAACAAGGGTTTAATGTAAATGTTTGGTGAGGCATTTTAAGCAACAGATTAATTGGAGCTACACCACACAATGCCAGAATTAACGTTAACTGATTATATAGAACATTTGGGGCAAGATAGATAGGAACTTTCGGACCAGTTCGGTAGCCTGCATTTCATTTGCCTTTTTGTTTTTTAAAATTAGTCTATAAATAAAGGAGTTATGGCTCTGAACGTTTTTTGTAGGACACCCGGTCAAATTCATATAACCACTTTCATTTCTTACAGGGTGTACCATGACGTGAGGTCACTATTTCGTGTAGGTACTACCGATATCATAAGAAACTAGAACAATTTTTAAATCCAGTAGTCTTACATTTCCATTATTTTATTATATTGAATCTTACTTTATTGTCAAGTCGCTAATTAGTATTTATGTCTTGTCAAATTCTAGTGTCACTAAACCATGATCACAATAAGAATTATTACAAAACTATTGAAACATTACCTTAGGCATAACTGAAAGAGACAACTTCAAATAATTTGGCATGTATAATAGGTAGCAGTTTTACACAGTTGAAAAAAAAGTCTTCTCCTATTTTTTATGTTAGCAATGGTGCGTATTGTTTGGACCAAATGGAGTAAAAAAACAGTTTTGTTTTTCTTTGTTTCGGTTTTCGGAATCGTAAAAAGTTTGTTCTCTTCTTATTTGAAATTTTACTTCAGTTTCTAAAACAAAAGACTATCGAGTATGACGCGTTTGACATGAAATGTTTTAATTTTAGGTTTATCAATTGTATTTAATGTATTGGTTTTCCTTGCTTCGGTTTTCAAGATCGTCAAAAGTTTGTTCTTTCCTTAGTTGAAATTAGTTTCTAAAATAAAAGACTATCGATTATGTTGTGTATGACATGAAATGTTCGTTTATTGTTTTGTTTTGAATCTTAGCTTTAAACAACTGAATTTACAGTTTTGTTTTTCTTTGTTTCGGTTTTCGTAATCGTAAAAAGCTTGTTCTCTCCATATTTCAAATTACTTCAATTTCTAAAACAAAAGACTATCGATTATGACACGTTCGACATGAAATGCTCGTTTTTTTCTTTTGTTTTAAATGTCAAAATTTTAGTGTGTTGTTTTTCCTTGCTTCGGTTCTCAGGATCGTAAAAGGTTTGTTCTCTTCTTATTTGAAATTTTATCTTTAGTTTGGAAAACAAAAGACTATCGATTATGACGTTTGACATGAAATATTCGACTTATTTTTATTTTGTTTTAAATTTCAGCTTTAAAGACAATTGAATTTAGTATTTTGTTTTTTTCTTATTTCGGTTTTCGTTTGTTTTCTTCTTACTAGTTTAGAAAACAAAAGACTATCGATTATGTCGTGTTTGACGACATGAAATATTCAAATTTTGTTCTTTTTCTCGTCTTAAATCGTAGCTTTAAACTATCGAATTTAGCGTTTTGTTTTTCCTTCCTTCGGTTTTCTCTTCTCATTCGAAATTTTACTTTTACTTAAAAGACTGTCGATTACATCGTGTTTGACGTGAAAAGTTCGACTTAGGTTTTTTTTGAATTTTGCTCTAAAAACAATTGAATTTAGTGTTCTATGTTTTGTTTTTCCTTATTTCGGTTTTCGAAATCATAAAAAAATGTTTTCTTATTTATTGAAACATTACTTCAGTTTGGAAAACAAAAGGCTATCGATTATGACGTGTTTGACATAAAATGTTGTTTTTTTTCTATTCTAAACGTTAACTGTTTCATTTGAATTTAGAATCATGTTTCTCTTTGTCTTAATTTAAAAGTTTAAAAATGTTTGTGCAAAAAAAATAATTTTGTCGATTTTGTGTTGTTTATCGCTAAATGAATTGATTTTTGATATTTTTTTTAATGTATGTTTTTCCTTTTAATCGTTTTTAATGTTTTTCCTTTTAATCGTTTTTAATGTTTTTCGATTGCTTGTTTGAAATTTTAGTCTTAGTTTGAAAAACAGTTAACGTTTTCACGAAAAACAAAAACATTAACGTTTTCATGAAGAGAACAAAAGGCAATTCTTTCATTTTTAAAACTTCATCTTTTTATTTTGCGCATTTACATTTTTGTCCTTTGACGTAGAATTTCAAATTGGTTATTATTATTTTTTGTCGTAATTTTCGGGATTATATTTTGTGTTATTTCTCTGTCTTAAAATACATGTTTTGAAGTATCAGACCCACCATAACAAAACAAACAAAAGTCTGTCGATTATGTCCATGTTTTTTCGATATTTTTATATGAAAAGCAAAAGATGGTCCTAACATTTTCAAAACTTCGTTCTTTTGTTTTCATATTTTTATTGGAATTTAACGTAGAATTTAAATTTTATTTTTTTCTATTCTTTCTGAACTTTCATTCATTTATTACTTATTAGTTTGGTTATGAAATTCTTGCTTCTACATCATAAATAATTCAATTATCTTTTTTTTACAATTTGTTTTGTGCCTTAATGTGAACACTTTCAATTTCAGCAATACCAATTTTTATTTTTATAATAGTTTTATATTTACATTTATTTGATATTTACATTTTTATGATCGTTAGTGCAGGATACCAAATCCATTTATTTAATGTTAACTTTGTTCGCTAACATTTTTTTATTCAACAAAAGTGTTATTTAACAATGTTCGCTTTATGTGAACTGAGATTTAGTATACTTTACACAAAGTTACTAAATTTTCCGTAAAGAGTTGATGTAGTCAAGTAGTGAATAGGTAATATTACGATTACACTTCGTCGGGTTAATGAAATTGTAAATTTTACAGGGGAAAAAAAACACTTATGTATTTGTAATATAAAACCCTTTTGTTTGTAATATCTAAGAGATTATACAATAGTTCTTTCGGATCCGTTACGATATTCTCCGTTACATGATATGAAAACCCAAAATTCGATTTTTTGGAAGTAACGAATTTTGATAATAGGCCGACGACTTTATACAGAGTGACTCACTATAATTTCCCCAAAGAAATACCACACCAAAAAGCGAAATGTATAAAACATTGTCTGGAACAATTTGTAATTAATTAATTATAGATCTACCCAATAAAAACTGTGTTTAGACTGAAACGTCAAACGTACATGTGTCATAAACGTTTTATGATAATTATTCGGAGAATAAAGATTATAAAAGTTGGCCCTGATCCAATAATAGACTGACAAGCAACTGTTGAAAAAGCAATGCGATACTCGAACGATAAACTATAAATTAATAAAAATCACTTACGATATTAAAAGTCAACCAAATATTCAAAGTCGTAAAAATAATGCCTACGATAGTATAGGGAAAATGTTTAGTAAATAATTATTTAAAAATTGTCTGCAAAATGAAAACAGTACTAAAAGAGTTTTATAGTTTAAGACTGTTATTGCGCGGCATCGGGCGTGAAGTTGACCTTTAAACAGTTGAAATACGAACTCCGAAATTATTGATAAATTCATGCAAATCACCTGAAGTAAATTATTCCGTACTAACGATAACAATGGGCTCCACTTTGAAAAATTGCTTTGTAAGCAAATAAATCACTACAATACGAAATCAATTCAACTCTCTGTATCAAGAATTCCTAGTATTTTTCTTTAATTTAATTTAAATTGTATTGAAAATAAACTTAATCCGCACAAGCAGCGTGTCCGTCATAAACATTTGACAACCAGAATTTAAAACATTATAATCAGTAAACACATTCGTAATCTGTTTCGATGTTTAATTATTATAATTTTGTTTTTTATGAGCGTTCAATCAGAAACAGCTTCTATTTTTATATAAAAAAAAACAATTATTAACATAAATCTACAAAATGTTTAACAAATTTAAGCATTATTTTGATACAGTGTTAGTTCTTGGAAAAAAAATTGATGTAAATGCACCTCATTTAAAAAACTGTGACATGGTTAATAATCTTACACGTGTGTACTTATCCAGGTAACTAAAACACTTGTCATAAGAAAAACCTTTTGCGTGTTTTCTACAGAAATAATAAACGTGTTTTTCCCCCATCTCTATGTCCTATATGACCGAATAAAGATAGAAGATTTTCTAAACACGTTCGATTATACAGAGTAGGTTAATACGTACGGTGATTTTTCAATTAGAGATTACGTCCATTCGTTCCGTGCAAGGAGATAAACGACGGCCGGTAACTATTTATCATTTAATGGCCGGACGAATCGACGTGCTCGAATGGACGTGCATTCGCCTTATCGGTCATATATGCGTTTCCGAATCTGTACACATGGTTTGGGGCTTAATATTTTAATGGATTTGATGCGCCCATTATGAGTACGTGAATTTTTGAACGTAGTGTCGCTCTCACACAATTTTTATCAGCCGGCTGCGAGCCTTATCACGATAGTAGGAAACGAATCTGAGAGTGACATTACTTCCTCGGGATGTAAATAAATAAATATTTACTATTACGTACGTGTTTGTTTTAAGCCGACGTTTTTGTACTATGATCAATCGATAGCGCTGTGTGTTTATGTGCATAGACAACAAACAGAAATGATTAAAATAGTTTGATTTACTTATGATATAAATGTTACCATATGTTTATAAAAATGCTTTACATGGAGAACTAGTAACACAGATTTTTTAAATTAAATTAAAAATTAAAATAACACTTTAATGAATTATACTGATTCGTCACTTCATTATGGAAGAAATATTACATAATTCTGTAGAAGCAAAATAAAGTTGCACTTAGAACACACTTAAAGTTTATTGCTCCTTGTGTGCTTTTGTCTGTCTCATTCATTCATTAACACTTACATTTAAAGTGGAGTCACTTGAAGAATATTTATATCTCTCTGCAAATATTGCACCTTGTCTTTTGCTGTTAAGTACTTGAGCTCATCCTAAGTAACATCAACTGTCAGCAGGTAAAAAAGGCAAAGTATTGTCCCAGACCGTCCTTTGTTTGTACAACTCGTTGTATCTTTAACATGCAGGAGGTCTAAACTGATCTTATCGTCCCTTCCGAAAGTTTAAGTGTCTTCAATAATAGCTTCCTGAAATGTTTGAATTGTTTTATAATGGAATAAAGTTTTCGTAGAAACCGAAGATAATGCATGGATTTTTTGTTTTTATCAGAACGAATGATTCTCGTCGTTTTTGTATAGAGCATGTATATTTCTACTTTTCATAGAAACACCAAAATTCCTATAGTAAAATATGATATTTTATCACAAAAAAAAATAATGTCAAATTACTGCATTTATTAATTCACTTCAATTTATACAGGCTGATTCAAAATAAGTGTCCGACCCGTTAGGCATAGGTAATACATGAAAAAACAAAATAAAAAAACTATAGTCATGGGGGTCTGTTATGCATAGTTTTTGAGAAAATTAGTTGAAGATTCTTATGTAAATTGTTTGATGTTCACTGGAATAACTGTATTGCGTCACGAAAACAATAATCTCTCGCAAAAATAAAATGAATCTTTAATTCATGAAACAATCATGTCTGGGCAACAGAAAATCCACATGTGCGCCGTAGTAGTCGTTTTCAAAAACAATTTTATATTAATCTATGGGCGGGAATAATTGAGGATTTTTTAATTGGACCGTATGTTTGACCGGAGATGGGTATTTGGAATTTATTCGTAATACGGTGCCTGAATTGCTTGATGAAGTGCCTCTGAACATACGACGTGATATGTAGTGGTTACACGATGGTGCACCGCCAGATTTTCAACGTAATGTGTGGGATTTTTTAACGGTTCAGTTTGGAAATCGGTGGACAGGACGTGGTAGACCCAAAGCTTGGCCTCCCCGTTCGCCCGATATGAATTCATTAGACTTTTATTTGTGGGGCCACATGAAAAGTTTGGTTTATAAAGACCCCCCATTAACATGGTTGAAGAACTTCGCAATCGCATTTTTGCCGCAGCCAAAATAATTCGAAACAATGGGAATCGAATGTTTCCTGGGGTACGTGCATCATTCATCAATCGTGCAACTAATATCATACAACAAGAAGGGGGTCATATCGAGCATCTGTTATAAAAACCGTAATCACATTCTAATAGTCATCAGTGATATTTAAACAATTTCGATTTAGGATTCACAGGACGTTTAGTTTTCAATAAGTCTCCAATAAGTTTATTTCTTTCAATTTCGTACTTATATGACCCTAACGGGTCGGACACTTATTTTGATTTACCTGTATATTGTATAATATAAAATATTTTTCACATTACAATTTATCACAAAATTTATAAATATGTTATTGTTGACTGTCCATAACTAGGTATATAATTGAATCATTCATTATTGAAAGGGTCATTTTTTAGTTAGGGTCAACGCTTAACGATTATATCTAATTTACTAGGCTTTAGTTAGTGTTTAGTGTTGAAACATATTTCCAAATAAATTAAATAAACTGTTGTTTTTAGTTTTCTCAAAACTTAGAAAAGTGACAACAATAAGTGATTTAATTGTAAAACAGTAATAAAGATAATAATAATGATATTCCTTCAATAATGGTTGATGTTTAACATTTTTGAGGCTAGTAGCCAGGTGAAGATATTATGTATATGTAAATATGTATTTGGCGAACAGTTATAAATTTAATTTAAATTGAATTTACAACTGTCTGATAAATTTTGTAATAAGCTTGAAACCTGTAGAATCACTATAAATGGTCACAATTGAGCTAATATGTGCTTAACCAAAAGTTAAAAGTTTTTGAGAAAATTACAGTTGAAAATTGTACCCAAAATTATTAAACGTTGAATGAAAAATTATGCATTCTAATAAAGTTTTATCATCTAAAGTTATACGTGAAGGACGAACTTTGCTAAATAATTTTTAGCAATGGTCGTTCAAAATTTTTGGAAGAAACCGATACAATTAAGTGAATCTTTTGAAATTCGATCGTCGCAATTTCCAAATATTCTCAGCAATTTAAATGCCATCGCCTTTAGTATAAATAGCAGTTTATTTTAATTCTTGTTCCCTAATAATTCAGTTAGTATGTTTAAAATATCGTTTAATTAGTTATAAAGTAGATGAACTATTTTCCTTACGTGAGTTAGGCAGCGTATTTATTCTATTTTTTTGTAGAGAGAGAACGCCCATCTATTTTAGATGAAACAAAACTCAACAGAGAAAATAGAACGGAGAAAACACTGTGCAGATTTCGCAAGCCAATTATTGATAACGCAGCCTAGCTTACGAAAGGGAAAAAAACTTGTACAGTTTAGGTCGAACTTTAGAACGCTCATAAAATTAAGTTCATTAATAAAAGAACAAACACAAAATAATTAATCGCACTTAAGGCAACCCCATTAATTAATTTGCGTACGAATATCATGTAATAAGAACTTGCAGCATCAAGATCATGATGCACTGGACGACTAATTATAAAATTTTATCGGAGTTTTACTGCTTCATTGATAAAAGGTCGCATTGTAACATGATTTTAGGGCATTTTTTTAAATTCTTTCATTTATTAATTACATTTTCTCGTGTAATATGTGATATTAATGATATTAATAATAATAAGCTTTATTGACTGCAAAATTGCATATTCAAAGAGAGAGGAAAGAAAACAACTTAACTAGAGTTAGTATGATATGATTTCGCAATGAAAATCGAGAAATAGCAATAATTATGTGTATATATACATATATTTATATGCTGTGCTGTTCTTCCGGGTGTTCCTCCGCGTAGGGTTCTCAAAAGAACCGTTGTTGTCTTAACGACGTTTCAGCAGAATCTCATCTGCCATCCTCAGGTCTTCTTCGCTGCTTGCTTTGTTCTGCTCCTCGTTGTTATGCGAGTTCGACTTGCATAACAACCCTAATAAGCCTACGCGGAGGCACACCCGGAAGAACAACACAGTATATAACACCCGCGGAAACCTACGTCGTAACATATATTTATATATATGTGTGTGTGTGTGTGTCTGTAGACAAGAAAAAAAAAAAGAAAAGAAAAATAAAAAGAAAAGCTGCAGTCAAAAGGC
Organism: Serrognathus titanus; assembly: GCA_039766575.1. NCBI lineage: Eukaryota > Metazoa > Arthropoda > Insecta > Coleoptera > Lucanidae > Serrognathus > Serrognathus titanus. Next base: position 29,034,702 of record CM077912.1, on the reverse strand, counting down.
GCAGGATCAGCTATGGATAGCTGTTGTTATTTCTGAACCTGGAATTTTAACAAAAAAAAGAACTGCATACTTCTTTAAGACGAAGAACCGAGAAGCTGACGCAATATATAGTTTTGATTTCATAAAAAAATAAAAAATAAAGTAGAATATAGAAGAGTTGAAGAGAATGAATAAATAAAGTAAATAGCCGAAGAGGTTTCAAACTTTTTTGCCTGACAGCTTCCTTCGTCTTTACACGTGCTCTAAATGATGTCAAAAGGATTTCCCAAATTAAGTAACCCATTAAAAATCTTATAGAAGGAAATAAGGGAACGATTCTTAAATCTGATGACTGCTCTAATAGAACTTATATGTAGAGTATTGCTTTTTTATGTATATTTTATCATACCTATATTTTTATCATAATTTTTTATTTCAAATGGATTATTTTTGCTTTTTATATTTTTATTTGAGATATTAAATATAAAATCGTGTAGCAATTTCTTATTCAAAAAGAAGGTTTATGATCGTTTAAAAATTAATAAACTATTGAAAAAAAGAATGTAAAAAAAGGAATTTTTAAAAACAAGAAAGCTATTCTTGTTGAGTCTCTCCCTTTGATAGTACTTGTACTAATTAAAATTAATTCATAAAAGATTAAAAATTTATTATTTTGTAAACGGAACATCCTGTATTATATTATTCATATTATTCACAGTCCTCACGAATTATTATACGATTTTCCTGAGCCTACATCAAACATTTTTGGAGATATTTACTATTTCTTGATAAAAGCTCACTTAAATAAAATAGTTGTTTGCCAAAAAAACTTTACTATTGCTTGATGACTCGAAAGAAGAAGAAATAATATAGATTTACAACCATTGAATTTTAGACTGCTTAGTAATAATTCCTACAAATAAACAAAGAATTCAAAAATGAATAAAATTATAAATTATTACCTATTTCAAATCAATAAATTTAATGATAACATCCCGTAGAAGTGGAAAAGATATATTTCCAGTTTCTCTATCTGTATCTGTCATTTGATAAAAATAAAAAAACGCGATCTCAAGTCGAAAGGCAAAAGCAGGAGGTTTATGAGTCATTAAAAAATTAAAGCGATTCGAATCAAAACATTTTTGATGTTTTTTTAATATTTAATTGTGCTGCTTTTAGTAATAATAACAAAAAATTGAGAATCGAAGTTCTGTTGAAAGTTGGGGATAAACCAAAGGTTAAAGTTAACCAGTGACTATAGTACCGGCCCTAAGATTAATTAATTTCAACATTATGTATTAATCCTCGTTTACGTTTATGTTTCAATACATTTTGACCTTAGTTAATATGATAATTTGCTTCAAGTTTCTCACTTATCCACTCATTCATATCTCCGGTCAATCGTGCTTGTTGACTTCATAAGATATTTGCAAATACTTTTGTAGTCAAAAATTTACCCTCTAAGTAAAGAATCTTTGGAGAAAACGAATATTGAAATTAAATTACAATAAATTTTAATATTGAAACAGTTGATTATTTCTAAATCTAAGCGAAATAAAATGATTAACCTGCATGCCAAACCGAGTCGTATGAATTTTAATAGCTTAATACCATTTTTTTTATTTAACGCGTTTTTTTTTAAAGTTTGTGTATCGTTTATATTTAATTGATCTTAATAATAAATAGTTGTCTAGGTACAGCAAAGAAAATGTAAAGAGGTGTATGATGTCCGAGGTTATAAATTAACGTAATCTGGTCATCATCCGTGACCAACATATAGATGTAACCGGGAAAATCATCGACACATTATTATAGTAACTTAAATAACCATATAAAGTATAGTATATTAACCGTGTTCATTCTTAACGAGTACCACTTGTATCTAACGAGAGCATTGATGTCCCAAGTACGAGATTTTTTCTTGTACCTCCGGATGTTACCGAAAAAAAGACGCATCTACTAAATCAGAGACTCCAAGCGATTATAAACACGGAGAAAGCGACGTGGAAAGCCTTTAACGATATTGATTCAATAGAAAAGTCGCATAAATTTCTTCTTTCCTGCGCCCCACCCCAGTGAAAGGCGCTTGTAGACGGCGAGGTAGTTCTGAGCACATGTCTCCGTTGTCATTCATTCATTGTAACTGCAATACGAAGTCAAAACCAAGAGACGAGAGGCGCTGGTTCGATAGCGCGTTCTGTATCGATGACAAACACTTGTTTATTTTTGTGTGGGCTAAGAGCCACAAGCAATGATTTAGTGTGACGAGAGTGACGATGGGAATTCTTAAGTACGCTTTTGTTGTTCTTTTTGTTTGTGTCGCCTGTGAGGAAGAGTTACTCGAGAAGGGAAACGGCGAAAAGGCGAGGACGCTAGTGAACAATGACTTTCAGCAAAATGTAAGCAAATACAATGATTTTGCAGATAAGGAAAAAAGGAAATGTCTTCATCAGAGCTGTTGGTTTTGAAGACATTACACAGCATATTCCAAATAAAGATTTTTTGACATACTCTATCATTTTAAAAATTTTATTTAATAATTTTATCTGAGCCCTATTTGTTTTTTGGACTTTTATTATTTTTTTATTTGTTACGTCACATTATTATTTGATGAATTGTTAAATATTTTGATGAAACGTATTGATGGATTGCGTATATACGCAGTGACTTGAACAAATTCGCTTGAAACTTATGCCTATAGGGTGAAAAGCATGGTGGTCGCGCAAAGACCAAGTGCATTTAAAGTGATTAAACCTTATACAATACTAACGTTTCACATTACTAAATTCACTGGAAAAATGTTAGCTATGACGATTCAGAATGCTTAAACATTTTATCGAAGAGACTTTACTTTTAATTCTGACTATACGTTTATAAGTGTGAATGACAGTAGGTAAAACGACTTAAAACTATGGAAAAATGCAATGTTTATTTTTTGATTTGCAAATTAAGTTCATTTTAAATAAACGTTTAAACGTTATCAGTTATTATTAATTATTAATTCATGCTGCTTTGTATAAACCATTCGCATTTTTGTAAAAAATGGCTGTTGGAATTTTAAAAACTTTAACAAAGATTTCTAACCTATCCCTCGAAATATTTGAATCCTCTTTATGCGTCTCCTTTCAGTCAGATTCTCATTTAGCTTTGTTTTCTTTTCTTAATTTGAAATAGTGTAAGTCTTCTCTTAGGTCTACCTCTTCAATTTTCACCTTAATCTGTTTGGATTTGACTTATTCCCGCATTCTTAATTTGTTAGTCCATATATTTCCTCTGCTTCGTCTACTGCACCGTGGACGGAGATTTCCTTTTTGTTTGTGACCAATTTCACTTAGCGTTCACGTTACCTTTACCACGAATTAATGTATTTTTTTAACTGGCAACAAAGACGATCTCTGATGTGTAGCCTCAAATTTCTACTTTTGAATTTTAGTTAACGCTCAATTTTCTGATCTACACTTCATAATAGGCAGATTAGTTTACTTTACTATACTATGGAATTTTAAAATACATCTATGTCCGTTTGTTTATTAATAACAATCAAAGATTGTTCGGTTTCATTACACATTCCTATGTCAATCCTAATCAATATAATACTGAAATTTGTGGGCAGGCATAGAATGTAATCTTTAGTCATTCATTTTAATTAATAATGCAGAAACTAAGAGCATAAATTGTTATAATAATACGCCAGGCTTCGTTTAATTCTCATTACAGGACAATCTGTAGTAATCGAATAATTCAGACACGCTTCATTGCTTTGTTATTAAAAAAAAACATGTTTTTATAGGCGGGTATAAACAAAACGTCCTTGTCACGCTTATCCATTAAAAATCTATACGTATTAAATCAATGCACTTACAATACAAATACGTTTTTTCTTGATTGATCAATCATGTCCGAAAGAATTGTAGACGTGTATCATCATTACAATATTGAGGTATTTTTATCAGTGCCAATGTCAGGTCATATCGATCATTATCGAATTCGGTGACTTTATTAACAAGGTCAGTTTTGTTTGTTATTGGTCAGTGCAAGGATAAACAACATGATTCTGGCTCATCTCTCGCGATGAAAGAAAGTAGGCGACTAACCCAGATTCCCCGCGCGTTATGCAGTTAACTTTCATTGTAAAAATTTATTAATAAAGATAAATCTATTTTTTCATGTGCGGTCAAATTTCTTGCTCTTTCCTTTCATCTGAATTCTTTACAAAAGAGATTGCAAGTCGGATTTTATTGATCTAATTAGTTTCGTATGGGTTAAGAAAAACGTACGACCCAGTTTTTTATTGCCTTGAAAACAAGAAATTTCTTGTGTCCTTGATAAAAAAGTAAAGTGTGAAAGAGAAAGTCTATGAAAAGAAATTATTTAAAACATGTTGAAAAGTCATTATTTAAATTTATTAACTTTAGGTTTCATAGAAATTTCTAACAATAATTATTGCTGGATTTGGAAATATAACTTTAACCTTATTCGCTTTCTTAATAATATTAAAATTGAAAAACCGAAATCAGTCCTTTTAAAACTATTTTAAATTTCAACTTAAACAGAGGTTTCAAGAAGAAAATACATCTAAATGTCTTGCGATTGAAATTGCATACGCACAGGAAATTACGAAAGAGGAATGTAGTTCAACGCAATAAAGAAAGAAAAACGAGAGGTGAGAAAGGAAATCGAGAGAAAACTAGGAAATGAGGTGATTACTGACACTTGTAGCACATCAGCAAAGCAAGTAAAACTAATTAACTTAAGAAAAGAAAAATGATAGGAATCTACACGATTTTCACTTAATCTCTTTGAAATCGTTATTAATGGCTTATGGTTTTAAATACAAACGTTAATTTCAGAAATATTTGTTGCGAAAAAAATGCCTAATGTGAATTTGCATATTTGAAACTTTGTTAGAATGTCACAATACGAACTAATAATAAAATATTTTCCTAGATCGCATTGATTTTTTACATACTACTTTACTAATACTTCACCTAAATGTAAGTCAAATTTGTACGTTTGAACCAACATCCTATACGGCAGGTATCTTCTGCTTAAGTGAGTTGTGCAAATATTGATCCAATTAAGTCGGACCAGATAATATTTGCAACAAATATTTGACAATTGGCAAGAAACAATTACCAAAGTAATTTGCACAAGAAGGTTATCAAGTATGGCCTTAACCTACGTAAAAAGCAATTGCACCTTCATTTCCAGAATGTTAACAATTAAACCTTTTTGAATTTTTTAATGTCCTCAAAAAGTTTTTAAATATTCTCATATATCTACTCACTAAAGTCTAGAAGTATATTTATGTTGACACCCTCGAGATGGTAGATATATATAATCAAATGGGGCTTAAGAGAACTACAATTTTCACAGATGCCACCAATTATTTTTCTGAAAACTCCGATTCTGACTAACTTCTGTTTTTTCTTTGACGCTACAAACCTCTTTATTCAAACCGTTCCTTTTCATTACTTTTCGGTCACTAGTTTCTTATTGTCTGAATTCTTAAGAGTTCTAGTTAAGTATTAAATCTCTTTAAGATTTGAATTCTTTCATTGGATTTAATATTGCTTTTCGAAAATCCACTTTTCAAATAAGTTTCGGACAATTTACTTTGAAATATAATTTTCAGCACCGTTCTTCTATGCTTAATTAGCGCGTAGAAAGTGAATAGTGGATGATTTTCGGTCCCCTATGAATTGTCCTTTTATTGGATAATATCGCCTTTCAAAAATTCACTTTTCCAATAAGTTTCGGACAATTTACTTTGAAATTTAATTTTCAGCACCGTCTTTCTATGCTTAATTAGCGCGTAGAAAGTGAATAGTGGATGATCTTAGGTGCAGCATGGATCCCAAGTTCGAAGAATTTTACTTCGTCTTCCTTCCCTATCTTACTTTGATTTCTGATCACTTTTTATTTTCTTCGTTTACAATCTCAAAATATTGCCTCAGTGTTTTTAAAATTTGAACCACATTATCTTGAAAGCACATAAAACGCGAAAATACAAAAAATATAGTAATAATAAATAAATAATAACAAACAGAAAATTACTTTATCCGCACTTTATGATTTAGCGGTCAGCGTAGCCGACTTCGGAAGTATGTCCTTCGGATGCGTAAGTTAGAATCCTATCAGGGCAATGGTTGTACTGTCTAATGACTTAGATCTAGCTTAAATATACTTTGTAAATGTCTGAAATAACTAATGGCCGAAGGAGAAAAATGCAGCATTACTGCCCAAAGGAAAGAAAAAAAGATGTTTCGTAACGCATTCAACGGTAATGCATCCAAAAAATCTTCAATAACGTTACGCAAAAAATATAAATAACCATCACCATCAACGGGGTGGTAAAATAAAAGTTCCCTATAAGCTTTTCACCCAAAATTCCTGCCCAGACGTTGTGGATTTTCATCTGACCAGACATGGGTATTATGCATATTACGCCATCACGAGTAAATGTTACTTTATCACAAAATTTGTAAGTTCGTACGTTGCTCCAGTAACCACTCACAAAAGGTGCGCTGGCGTTCGGAATCTTCCGGATGTAATTTTTGTGTATGTACGTACACGGTGGGGATATAAACCCTGTAAATCATGTAATATCTTCCAGACGACATTACCTGGAATATCCATTCTGGCCATGTTCTTCGAGATGACATTCGTTGCAAGCTCTGTCCGAAAAGCGACGTACACTTATGTCAGAATTTTCCGCAACATCGGTCGCATCCTCGATTTCCACCTTGCTATCGAAACGTTCCGTAATCGCGTAGATGCTGGACATTAGCTTGTAAATGTTCTGGCAGTGTGAAGTTCTCTGTTCTAGTTGCATAAAGCCGTCTTGCTTCTTCAGCAGTATTTCCTCGAGCTTCGCCGCAGCGGAATAGCAAATCTGTTTTCTCGTTATTCGTGTATAGCCGAACTTTTTATAACTACCTTAATTATTAAAAATAACTGCACGCATTATTTAGCTTCACAATTTCTACGTTCGAATGTTCCATTACCTGCTAAAGCTGTAAAAACGTTACATTTTTAATGCAGTGCGGTTTTTTTTTTTTATTTTAATAGAGGTTTTACCAATACGACTGTCGTAATAGATACCTGCCTGCTTCTTCTTGATCTATCAATTCACTATTGCCCGATTTTCAGCACATCATGGTCTCAAATTTCTGCACTTATTTATTCTGATAACTGATAACTCTAAAAGATAATAAAAAAATCCCACAAGTTTTGTATTTAAAGTTTTTTTGTAACTCCTAAAGTAAGGAAAGTCTCAACACAGAGCGCAAAATATTTTTTAAAAAAGTACACACGTATGTTGCTACCTAACTGGAAATTAACCGAACAAAATATAAATTCCAATGCCTCATTATCAATTATTAATTTCGTAATCATTGTTATTCATTATTGAAATGAATGAAACATTCTTATGTATTACTAACTGCTATCATTAAAGTATTTTAATTTATCACAGTTTTTTTTTATCAGCAATTTATTTCGTAAGTAAAGAATAAAAAAACTTGATTGAATAAAATTCAAATATTTAGTGTTTCAGTAAAATAATTCCTGAGACATTAGTGGAAGTCATTGGCGCGAAGTTCGATAACTTCGCTTTATCAATCGCAGACGCAAACATTTAACAACGCACACACATACATCGATGACGATAATATCGAAATAAACCGCATTAACATTCAAACAGGCTACTCAGATTACTTCAAACCAGACGTCATATGTTTGCCTTGCCTTACCTCAAGTGAAATATCCTGCAGCTAGTGTAGAGGATAACGTGCGGATGTGCAATTTTTACAAAAAATCACGTCCGTTTAAGCAAACTAATAATAGTGATGTATAGATGAAAGTCAAGGCCGCAGTGTTCAAATCAACTTATCTCTCCTGAAAATAACAATTAATTACTTGGTTATTGCGTGAGTGCATGTGCAACAGCGAACGAAAAAAGAAACGCCGCCGGCTGAACACACACACATATACATACGTAACCTAGATATTTCAGAAACCACTCGCTAGGTAATGGTTTGAATGTGAATATTTTCATCACTCGGTTGATTATGTTTATCGTTGAAAACTTAAATGGTCACGTTGACCCGCTGACATTGGTCATTCCGAGCGAGTGAAACTTAAAAAGTAAAACTTCGTGAATAATGCACGTTTCGGCGGAGCGTGCCGTGAAAGTTCCGATTAATTCGATTTGAAGACGATTCACTAACTTTTTTAAAATCATAACTTATACTCATTTAAGAGTTTGGAATCATAGGATCGTATTTTTTAACAGCCACTCCGTTCAACTAAAAATAATGTTAGGAATTGAGGAGAAAAATATTTCGGTAATAAATTTAGATTATTGATGCACCAGATACTTAAGCTCAGCTTAATTTTAAGCGTCACTTAGATATGACTTACACAATGCGATGTAACGGAAAAATGTCACATTATAAATACCACTTAAATTTAAGCTCAGCTTAAGTATTTGGAGCAAATGGCCATGAGACGTTGAATGAATGTGAAGGTACCTAAATATTACTTGTGAAGGGAATATTTATTACGACAGTCGTATTGGTAAAGCATCCGCTGGAATAAAAAACCGCGCTGCAATAAAGTATTTGCAGCTGATAATATTTATGGGATTTTTAAAAACACTCGATTAATTCAATTAAAAAAAAATTAAGTATCATCACAAATAAAGCATGTTGAAAATGAACGACAAGCAGTAAGTAGCACATCTTTTTATTATAAATAAAATTTTCTAAAACGGAAAACTCCTATCTTGAGTTGTTTCGAAGATGGAGATGACTGCTAAAATGGTAACATGAAAAAATAAAAAAAAATGGCAACCAAAATGTAAGTACTGATAAATAGATACGTTAATGAAAATGTTATTTGTCGAAAGCTTTTAAATTACAATACATATTAGAAACTATCATTGCAATTTAGAAATATCATTTCTGCAGGATTGAATTCTAGACTTTAATTTAATTCTATGTGTCAGTAATTTAATTTATGGAAAAATTTTAATTTACGATAAAAAGAATTGTTTTCTTTACCAACAGAATTGATTTTGCAGCATGTAATACAATAATTTATACACTTACGAAATGTGCTTGAAATATAGAGTTAAAAATTCATTAAGCACTTTCTAGATATTGAAAATTATCACAAATTTTGTATTTATAATGTGTCGGTCAGGTAGTAAAATAAATTTAAATTTCTGCGTTCCGTTTACATTGATAGCTCCTTTGGGATAAGTAATGAAAGAATTATTATAATTAAAAAATATTATCTATTCTAAAGAGGTCGTCAATGTATAGCGAAACGTCGACATTCAAATTGATTTTATAACCTCTTCGACGAAGAATTATAATTTTCTTTCTGTTAAAAGTAAATAGGAAAACGAGAAATGAAATATATGTAAGTGACATGTTAAGATATAACTATTTTTCAAGACTCTATGGAGAACTTTTCCAAATTACCATTTAATCGATCAAATTCATAATAAAATCTTCTAATACATATTATGATTTCTTCACATTTGTTGAAATAAGAAACGAAAAAGCACGTGAAAATGTATTTACTTCCTGTATTTATTAATTTGCTCAATTCAAACATTTTACAGAGAATTTTACAAAAGAATTTGTACCACATTTTCTTGAATATTTTATCCACTAATATATTTGGACCGGTATAGTTTTACGTAATTGTTTGTTTACTGCACCTGCAAGCCAGTGTGATATTTAAATAGCCACATAAAAAATGGTCCTTGATTGTTTGACATTCAATTCGGCGTTCATATAATACGTGTAGGAAGTCAACGATTTTTCCCCGCGGTCGTTTATCACGGTTAATTACCATAATTTTGTTCACTTAATAAGGCTGGACATCCAGCGAACTGGTTTTAATGTATTTCATAGTAACCACGTAATTTATATGGCAAGAAAATACGTAAATAACAACTGATTCGTTGTAATCAGTTCGTTTTTTTTTTCCTTTGGTAATAATTAGGGGACGGACATGAGAGAACGATGACTGCTCTATCGCGAGCGTACTATACTCAAAACAGTCAACATATGAGGAACGCTGTGCTGTAAATGTAAAGAGTTTCTAATTTTATTTCTCTACATCTGTAAATCGGATGCAAGCGGGTGGTGATAAAATTAAATTTATTAAAACTAATTCTATGAAAAGAAATTTATAAGCCGGTTGCGCCGCCTATGCAAAACTATCTTTCAAAAACAAAATCATGCGCAAATAGATCGACTGCATCCCGCAAAAATATGTGTAGCCAGCCAATTGAATATTGGTAGACAATAACTGCGTGACATATACGAGTATATTGATGCTCGACTCTTCACTCGCTTTCGACCTCCCTTTAGTGAAAATACAACTTAGACTAATCTGTAGAATACTATATAAAAACAAAAATATAATTAAATAGTTAGTAGCTTTATTGTTATTTAAAAAAATACGTAACACGCGTGTTTGTAAACTTGCGTTTTTGTGAAAAAAATTGGTGAGATACTTACCTTTTGCAAAAATACAGCTATGAGTCCAAAAAAATGTTTAAACGAATGGAAGCAATATGAAATGGTACAAAAAAATACTGTGTATTTTCAATTATCTGTAATATTGTCCAAAGCAACACATAAAATGAAGTTTCTGAAATATTCATATTTCATTTTTTTAGTTCTACTTTATACGAATAAGCAGACCCCCCGCTGAGCATTGTGCATGTTGAATAGCGCACAAGAGCGCCTGATCAGGGGAGCGCCAAATTGTCTATAAGATAAATAGGTATACAGTATGCGTATGTCTGCTAAGGTCATACCTTCTTTCTGTAGTGCAGAATAGCGACGGCTTATACGACACGGTCGTATATACCGAGTGTAAGTGGACGATCACATTGACACCATAATCGACCGAATTTTAAAGTCGGCAATATATGTCAAATAACTTCGTGTTAACAAATGTGTATGTGGTATATACTGCCGTAGACCACCGACCAATTCAAACAAATTTGTTTTTTCCAGACATATTCGCCAGTATCCAAAGACTCTAGTAGGATGTTTCTTCCTAAGAAAATTTATGCTAATTTACACTAAACAATGTATTACGATAAACTCATCACATTAAGGGACCATAAGTCTGAGTATTCTCATCTGCCATATTTGACCCGTCAGTCGCTAAGAAGAAAATACAAATGTTCAGAAGATATTACATATTTCTTCGAGACTATATCTATATTCTCTAAAATTAATAAAAGACGGTAATTATTATGCATTTTCAAAAGGAAAATTACAATTCCATAAAAACGTGACGTACTAAATTAACTAATATTTATTTCAGTATATTGAACAATTAACAAGAAGAATGCAGCAAGGATTCGACGGAAAGGAAAAAAAAAGGTACTTTTTATTCACCAATTTCTATTATTTGTGTATATTTGCTACGTAAAAACACCAAGTTTATAGTACGGCAAACCGGAATATGTCTAGCTCGGGTCAAAGATGGCAGATGAGAATACCTGTGTTTATAATGCTCTAATCACACTAGTATTTGACAGCCGCCTCCATGGAACACAATATAAAAGTTACCACAACAGGAATATGTCAAGAAAGCAGAGTTCTTCCGAATTCGACAAAACAATACACGGCCGAACAAAAGTTCTGTCGAGTCCGAAACCAATGTGACCAAAGCTTAACTACGCGTCGTAATAAGATTGTTGTTTGCTGTCAGCTAATCGATTGCTGAACAGGAAGCATCCGCGTGCTGTACACTGTACTGTGCTGATTCGGTTTTCAGACAGGGAAATTGAGATACAATTATTTGTTTGCAAATATTGGCTCTCCTGTATATTTTTAAATGAAATAATAAAGGAATAATTTGTTTCGAATTTTAAAAGGGCCCCAAAATATGTTTTAGATAAGGACGGTCAACACCCTAAGCAGCGGGCCTTCCAAGCAGTAAAATGTGTATTTTTTCGGATAAAGTTTTGTTTTATTTGATCAATGCTTAAAAAATAAACTTTGTAAAAAATCTTGGTATATTGAAACTGTATTGGCAAAACCATTAATGTACCTTCTTGTTTTGAAAGTTTATGCAAAATATTATGAAACGAAATTACAATTATTCTTGGGATAAGTTTTATAACTTTTAGGAAAATGGTCATAGAATATTTATAAATTTATTTCCTTCATTAAAAAAAAATACTAAATGTTAATTGTAAATATTAATTTTAAACATAATTTTTAATCGACGTTTCATTGCAATCTGTAACCGAAACGTCGATTCAAATGCATTCTAAAAGCAATCCGAACCATATTAACATTTTTTAAATGAAAACACTAATAAGAGTTGAATATAAGAAAAAGAGAAATTTATTTTTGAACGTCATTAAATCCCGCAGGGGAATCTCGTTGATGATTTATTGAATTGCACATGAACGGTTTTGAATGATAAATATCACGCCTTTTTGTAGAAAATAGATTTTTTTGAAACATTACTAAAGGCCAGTTGTACAATTCCAGCTTAACTTTAAACTAAAGCTTAAATCCTTAGCAGCTAGGATTTTATCAATGGGCGCTACGGGTTTAAGCTTTAGCTTAAAGTTGAGCTGGAATTGTACAACTGGGCCTAAGAGTGCTTAAAAATTATGTAAGAATTGGTTTTACACATATTTTCAAAAACTATTAATTTTATACACGAGGTGACTGACAATTGTTTCGTTACAAAAGAAACGCGTAACACAAAGGATGTCACCAGATTACGGAAAAATTGTTTAAAAAATTCTATCGAATGGTTTATAATTCATTAAAAATTCACTCAAAAAGTGCGTTATGCCCGTGTGTATAAGCTAATTTTAATTAATTTCCCGGTTGTAAGAGCGTTCTAATTTACGATATTTGCAGAAATACGTTTTTAATCCAGATAATCTAGAAGCGTCGGGATCGATACTCGTACGTGTAAATTATGAAATTTTTGTCATCAGCAAAGTCTATTATTATTAAAATATCGATGATAAAACGAATATTTATAAAATAAAGAAAGTGCGTAACAATGGGCTGTAAAATGTACGATATATTTTTGATTAAGGTAGGTTCTTGTCCGGTGAAATTGTGTAATGAATTATCTCAAACGAACATTTAAAAATGGCACAAATGCTCAACGTTTCACTATCGCTTGATAACTTCGTCAGGAGTGAAAATATTATTATTATTTTCACTCCTGACGAAGCTATAGTAAAAAACGTTGAGCATTTGTGCCATTTTTCAGTATCCGTTTGAGATAATTCATTACGAAATATTTTTGCTTAATATGGAAATTTGAATTTTTTCCGTGTTTATTATCTGTCAAAACAGATGTTCAAAACCCCAGCTGTTATCCTTATTTTATAGAATGTATACTGAATGTGTACTTTACTTCAGGCAATTTGCGTGCATTTGTCAATAATCTCATTTTTCCTAAATTCTAAAATAAGAAAGTTAAAGGTAGTGTTAATTCTCACATTGACATCCTTTACGTATGTAAAAATGTATTATTCTCCATGAAGAATTTTTTCATCTTTTTTTTTAACATTAATCAATGTATTACAATTATCTATTTACGGAATGAAAATAAAAATGTCAAGACAACTATTTGAAAACAATAAAAGTGTAGCTTACAATGAATGAGAAGCAGTACTGCAACATTAATTTTACTTGTCTCTCCTTTCTACTAGGTTTACAAAGTGTTACTTTTTTTTGAATGTAACAGTAGTTATCGGACATACAACATCAAACCATTGTTATCTCCTTTGGATGTAGGTTTACTCATAATTTCAACGTATTTTATTGTCGTCGACAACCTACATATACATTTTACAGTTTGTGCAACTCTTATCTCTGTGTTAAAAGTTTGTAACAAATTTACAAATAAGTTAACGATAGTAGTGAGCTATTTCAGAACTGCTTCTAAAATCCAAATTTAAAATTGTGCTTAAATATCTACTTGACAATCAAAATTCTCGCGTCACTAAAATGATAAACATTTACGTGTACTATGGTATTTACGCGCTGTTAATTACCGCATTAACGACTTGAGCAACACATTTAAGTTTTACGTAAAGAGGAAAGAAACTGAAGAAGCGGCTGGTCACTTTCAAATTCCCGCTTGCGAAAATGCAACTTTATCAGAGCGATAACTGAAAAAAGAATCACTTTTGCCGGTCCAACAATTTATTTAACAATACGATAGCGTTATAATTTTCAATTGATGAATATTTATAAATATTATATTATTCAGTCTCTCACATATTTTAAGCTAGCTCGAAAAATCTTGTTCGTTACGCAGGAATTACTTGCCGACGTGTTAATAAGAACGTTAGTATAATCTTGGCCGGAATATTTCGTAATATGAGTTCAGTCACTGGTGCACGCGTTTGGGCGAGGTGAAAGTATTCGACGATAACCATAAAATAAGAGATAAATCGAGAGTGAATAAGAAGAGCCATGAAATTTAATTTGATTTCAAAGAAATTAATTCACTGCATATAACGAATGAAGAAATATTTAAAAAATAATGTTATTTATTGTTAACTTATTCTTTTAATGTATTGTTTTCAAATTCGTAATTCCTTCAAATGAATGTATTTTTTTCAGCGATGGCGAGCTGTGGAATCCATCAACACGGATACAAGTGATCGGATTTCAAATGTCCAACCCCTTCAAGAACCAAATACAGACACCGATAATATACCAAAACGTAGACGTCTTCGTAAACGCAAGCGAAGACCTCAAATAATTCCGTTAACCGACGAAAACTCCGAAATATCGGTGCGTAGAATAAGAAGGCCGCCGTTACTTAACGAAAGCAAGAAACCCTGGAAGGAAATGGAGGAGGAAAGCCAGATGAGGCCATATAAAAGAAGGCGGATCATTCCAGTGTACATTGACGACGAGAATCCAACCTTCAATCAGCACTTTGGATTTGGAGATCGGGAAACCATTAAAATCCCAGATACTGAGGTTGACGTGTATCAAGCAGATGAGGCCGTCTCAGAGGACAAAAAAATACTACCCGATTTAAAAAAATTGCTCAAACAAGCGGGTGGGTCGAGTCTGAGCGAAATATTGCAGCAAAAGAATCTGTCTCTAAACGATTTATTAACTGGGCAGAGGCAAGCGATTTTGGCTTTAACGGAGAAACCACCCGATGATGTAATCACTGAGTATAAAAATCCTGTCGAGATGAACGACTTCCAAAAACCGACACTAAACGAAGTAAACAGGGAAAACCCCAATGAAAACATAAATTCGAAAGGGCAAGACAATACCGTCTATGGTATTGATATTGAAGAGACTGCTACAGAAAGAATATTTGTACCGTCACATCCCAAGTATTACACATCCTTAGATTATAAGCCGAATATAATCAAAATTAACTTGGTTGGTCCTGAAGTAATTGCCAGTACAAATGTGTCTAACGCCAAAGAAGAAAAGCCTGATAGGGACAAAAATTTACCAATAACCAATGCCCAACTGCATAAAAGACTGAGGCCTGAAACTTCTACAGTTACACAAACAAACGATTTATTAAACGCCTACCCGATAAACATCACTGACCTATTTGGGTTTGAAGATCTAATGAAACATCAGCAACAAAACGAAACTGTTAAGATTGAAGATGAAGGTCCCTTACGAATGTCAATTGACTTAAATGAGATCTCAGAGAATGAAGTTAAACAAACGACAGAGAAAGTTGTAGTAAGTTCTACGACGGTGGCCGTCCCTGAGAAACTGAAGGCAATCACCGCCAAAGATGAAATTATGGAGATATTGCAAGACGAAACAGTTAAGCAAAATCTATCGAAAATCTTAGCGACAAGGAACATGACCATAGAAGAATTGGTGGAGCAAAGAGAGAGAGGTTCCAGTCAAAGACATCTGGCGGATATTTTCCACAACAAAACCAAAGAGCCTGAGCCCAAGGAAGAGACGCATGTTGAACAAGTAATTCCTATGACATATACAAACAGGCCAATTACTTATTTCGAGCGAAAGCCAAAGAACCTCTTACCTTTGGAGATGAAAAAAGATTCTGAGGGAGATAGCTATGTCACTTCCGTTGAAGCAGATATAATCGAAGATAGTAATGAAAGCAAGAGCATAGAAGAAAATAAGGACAAGAATAAGTACACGGTAACTAGTTTCCCAATGTACAAAATTGAGATGGACAAAAAATTCAAGGACACCAGCAAAAGCGTTCTTCCGTTATGGAAGGCAATATATCCCGTCGATAAGGATATTATTTTGGATGATGAGAATCAGCAAAAGCTTGACATAGTCGAAAGTACTATCTCAGAAGCCATCAATGACAAATTAAACGTAGATATCATCAACAATGAGGTATATGATGAGGATTACGATAATTCTTTGATCAAACTCCCTTATGGTGTTAAATCTGCCATACTAGCCAGTCTTTTAATCATCGGCAGTTCTCTGTTGTTATTCTTGACGATTCTGATGATTTTCAAATGGTCTCAAAGGCACAAAAAGAAACTATGTTACACCAATGGTTGGTCCTGCTCAAAAATAAAATCTCCCATTCTAGACGAGCCGCCGAAAAGAAGCATTAAAAACTTTATGTTTGAGACACTGGGCAGAAGCAAGGTGTATTACAAGCAACCTTTGAAGAGCGCATCCGATTCGATTTGGGACAATGACAAGAAACCGTTCCAATAAGACGATATGTGCGTGATGTGATCTCAGAGTGAACTGATTTCTTGTGATTTTAAGTGCAATATTATCGACTTAAGGTTGAAAGTTAAAGACTCGATTAGTTTGTACGTCCGTTGTCTTAGTTGTTTTAAATTATTACGAAAATACATAACGAATTTTTGTTGAATTATTTAATCCTGTTGATGTCTTTAAATCGAATGCGGGAATAGAATTAATCTACATTAAAATATTTTCCAAAGAAAAAGGTATATGTTTATCGAGTTTATTACAAAGTCGATGAGTTTTAAAAAAGAGTTGAAACAGAAGTAAAATATAAAAATAAAATATATTTTACTTTTCATTTACAGAATATTGCACGGCACTAACGGGTGCACAGACACTTCTTGCATTATTTCAGTATTGTCAAATTGGCTTCAACACTAACATTAAATCTAATTACGATTAAGACGATTTAATTACTGTTTTTGCAATAATTCTTTCTCTGTTTTTGGGTATATTCAGCGAGTTCCAAACAAAGTTTGTTACGGCACTTTGTACCTTGTACAAAAAATTAGAGATAATAAAAATCTGAAATTTACCTCTAGAGAAATAATTACCTCGACATCGGGAAATCCTTATTTAAGTTTTCAAGACAAATATATTGCAACTTGTTGATAAAACTAACTAGGATACAATACTTTAAAATCATTTTAAATAACTTTTGAACTATACCAGCGTCTGCATACAAAATGTATCAATTATAAAAAAAAGATCTCCTCATGAAATGTGAAAATTCTCACCAAATACGAGGCCATAAATTTTGTAAGCTCGCATGCGAAGTGAATGCAAAAGAGTTTATGTTCTACCCACATTATTAAGTGCATAGTCTCGTATACCTAACCGATGTCGTAAAAGCGACATTACTGGTAAAGACACGTCACAGAAAATGTTTGAATCGGTTCTTAATTCTTGATACTGTTCACAGTAATATTATTAGCCCAGAATCATATCATTTGGCCCAGTTAGAATTTTATTTTAAGTTTTAAACTTATTAGCAAATCTATTGTTAAAGCTGTGTATTTGAAGAATTTGCCTCCTAAGCAAGCCAAAATTTCTTTAGTATTACAGCGTCAATCTACCTACACCAGGCCGACAACTGTTATTCCTCCTAATTTAAAAACAAATTGCAACAATAATAAATGTGAATAAATTAAATTAAGTTATTTAAAAAGTTATCTGTAAAATGTTAAGTGGGTTAAATGATTCTGGGCTCGTATTACATAATAGAGAATAAGTTGTTCCTAACTAAAATTGAAATTACAAATAGTATTGTGTCTTATTTTACAGAGAAGTCAAATTCAACTTTCTTGAAAGTTAATATACATAATATATCAAAGAAACACGTGAAGGGAGTAGATGGAATGCTTCTAAACAATTTTTCATACCGTAACAAAAAAATCTTCATGACGTCATAACTTTTGAAAATATCTGAAAATTACTTCTTAATTTCCACACCAATATATATTAAATTCAAAAACAAAGTTACAGTAGCTGGTCCACTACTACAGAAATAAAGATATTGAAAAAAGCGTGTAGCAAAGTACCTCGCGATCCAAAATAAAATCATTCAGAGTAGGTCATGAACCAGCAAAATACATAAGTTCCTTCCAGCGTTACAAATAATATAAAAAATATTTAGTATTTAATTAATTTATTTTCAGATTTATTTATTAAAAAAGTGAATTTAAGAAGCACTTACCAGTATTCCTTAAAAGTGAACCTGGTCTTCAAAATGGCGCAAGCAGGATCATCCAAAACTGAAATTAATTTATAGAAATAGGCATATTGCCTGGAAATGCTTTTAATTTGATTGAGAGCAGCACTGAGAGTCGAGGATCCCCTCAACTCCTCCAAATCTTCCAAACTGAAATATAGCACGGTCGAATAACAACCAGGTAAAATATCCAGGTAAGGCTTCCAGAACGAATCCCCCTTGAACTTCTCCAACAACAAAAAAATTGACAGGGCAACGTTCGGCATATTCTGTAAAATTCTATCTTTGGCAATTAAAGGTCCTAGAATTGAATTTTTGGCAGCATCGACGGTCAACATTAATTTCCTAGGCACGGCGATTATCAATGATGCTATGGGTATATCAATTTCTGCCCTCAGACCCAAGTCGTAGCCCGGAAATTCCGTGATGCTCGTCCCTTTAAAAGTCGCGCCGGTGGCATTCAGCCAAGTGGTGAATCGCTCGAGCGTTTCATTACTACAGCGTTGGTTTGCTTCCGAACTATATTTACTGTCGATATCTTCCTCTAATTTTTTAATTTTATCTGTTACCGTGAATATTTCTTTAATACTTTCCAATTCCTTCGCGACATTCGTTTGAGTCACTTTTGTTGCTAGACACAGTAGCTTATCCATCAGGATTAACAGTTCCTTTTGTTTACCGTTGAGGTTAGAATTTTGATTACTTCTTGCAGGCTGCTTCATTTGTTTCACGTGGCTTTTCCTACCCATGATTCACTTGTTTTTACAAAGTTGACAGTGTATACTTGATCGAAACGTACGGTAACTTTTCGCGCACGTGTTTGATAATTCACGATCTCGAATTACAAAAATAATATAAATAGAAGTCGTTCTATACGTTCGCGTGCAGATGGCGAAACATGTGCTATTTAGAATATAACAGTTATTTTGATTGATTCAAAGAACTCAGCAGTTAGGTAGCGAATAATAAGAAACATGTCAACGTAAACAGTCTATGTGCGTTATTACATAATTGTCTTAGGCTTCGCGAATAAAAGAAACGTCCTGAAATAATGCGAATATCTGTTTAGATGATGCAAAGATTTCTTTTATGGAAAGAAATTTATAAACTGTACTCAACCCTTTCGGACCTAATGGGACATGTGAGTCCCAACAAATGTTTGAAAAATCCTGGTGGCTCTACTTCGCTTTCTACAACAACAAGCGACTATCCCAGTGGTGTTTGTGGTATTTTCTTGTAAGTTCGCCTGTATTCGGCCTATACACTCAGATCTGTTCGCTCTTGTTAGTGTTTCATTCAATCATTGTCAGTTAGTTCTCTTCCATTATTAGCAAATTATTGAAGATTCAACAATATTTTTGAAAAAATCTTTTGCTAAAACGTAAGTACACTCTATGTTTTTTAAGTTATTTTTTGTTTGATAAAATTGCATGATCTTCGTATTTTATAACCGCAATTTACTTTACGGGATACATATGTCCCACCAGTAATATCCACTGGAACGTATTGGTCCCAACAGTAGCAATTGTCAAATTACATAGAAAAACTGTTTTAGCATGCAAAGAAGATATCTGAGTTAGCAGGAGTTAGAAGATTTGGTCAACCAAAAAGCCCAAAAATGCAGGAGATAGTGACATGTCTTCAGATTCTGAAGAAGAGAATGCCCCTGAAATCGATCTAGAGCCAGAACCTCAACCGAAACCATGAAGTGGGATCATTCATTGGGAAGTCATAGAAAATATCGCACATTTCCAACCGAAGAAAACCATGCCCGCAAGTCTAGACGGCAGTGGTGATAGCAGAGATAAACATGAGTTCTTCCAAATTGGATATATTTTTTCAACTCTTTCCGAAGAGCCTATTTATGTATATTGCACAAAACACCAATAAGCGAATCAACATTATAAACGAAAAAAAATCCTGCTACAGATGCAGCCGAAATTATTATTGTTGTCGGTTGTATGTTTGTAATGTGCTATAACCGTCTGCCATCATTCCATGATTATTGGTCTAATAAAAGAAGCTATAAGTCGTGACTGCTGCATTATGCTCCTCTCAAAAATGTATTATGCTGATGCCGAGAAACCAGAAAATTGTAGTAAGACATACTATGTTGATGAACTAGTTACTTGCTTGAAGCAAAGGTTTCAGTCGGCAAGAACATTATTTTCCCATTTGAGTATAGATGAATCTATTACAAAATTCAAAGGCCGCTCGACACTCAAACAATATCTGCTGTTGAAGCCAATCAAAAGAGGCATCAAGATGTGGAAATTGTGCGATGCTAAGACTGTATACAATTTCGATATTTATTCCGGAAAAGATCTTGAATGTAATAAAGATAAAGAATCTACTCTCGGAGAACGTGTAGTAAAGCTTCTTCAATATATCCCGACTAATATAGACTTATTCGTATGTTTTGACAGATTTTTTTACTTCCGTCAGACTACTTTATGATTTAGCATTTGCCGCAACCAGTACATGTATGAGAAATAGAAGAAATATACCAGCAATAAGGACCACGTTAGAAAGAGAGGATCACAAAATTATCGCTACGACATCGGGTGTCACAGCCAGTTTTTGGCAGGATACAAAGTTCTTGTGCAATTGTCATTCCGACGAATTATCGGAAGTAAATCGAAGAATGAAGACTGGTGAAAAGGTGATATTCCATTGCCCAAAATCTATTGCCAATTACAACGAATTCGTGGGAGGAGTTGACCTATTAGATTATCTAACGGCTCTCTATGATTTTAATATGAAGTCTGGAAATGGTGGCGAAAAGTCTTTTATAAACTATTTATGACTGCAGTCATAAATTCTCGTATATTATATAATGAAGTCAACCACAAAAAAGAAAATACCATATCATTCTTGTCGATTTGGCGGAAGAGTTGATCGGTAAAGGAAGAGAAAATGCTAAATTGGTCAGGAAACGTTCAACAGGATGGCCATCAAGTTCATCTCAACATATGTACAATGTAGGAGATCATTTACCAATGCAAGGGAAGACTCGCAGAAGATGTGCAAAGAGGAAAATTGAAGTTCGTACGAAGACTAAGTATTACTTGCAATGTACCCCTATGCAATAATTGCTTTACACCATTTCATACATAAAACTGAATAATATTAATAGACTTTTTTATTTTTATAATAAATACTTCCATTTCTACATCCCTACAACGATATATATGACCCACTCAAATTTCAATTTCGGATAATCAAAAAAATTCTATGTTTTAATAAGAGGCTTTAGGTACAATATAAATTGGATTAAAAACGCTAAAAATAATAAAAAATTAGATACACAAGAGTCGGCGCGAAACCTTTGTAGGTTGTGGATCTGCTACACCTAGAAATGCGTAAAGTTCATGAATTACTAGATTGACACTGTAATACTAAATCAGAAATTAATTTTGCTTGCTTACAAATTCTTCAAATAACTAATTTTATCATCAGATTTGCCTACAAATTTAAAACGACCGAAAATGTCACATGAATTATGAAAAATATTAATTTTTCCTTTTAAATTGAAGGCTTGTGTAAAACCGGCGGTCAAATACCCATTAGCTTTGTCAGTTTTTGGTGGCCCAAATTCAAATTATTCTTCCTAGTTTAAAAATAGGGTAAAGAGAATTATTATCCAAGTTTTGTTTATGAATATAGGCCTTAGATGGTGACACGTCATAATGTAAGTCGCATTCTAATTTAGGCTTTAATTTAACTGTGGCTTAAATCTTCTATGCAAACTAACAGTAGTAAATATAAAAAAGATGTTCAGCGAATTCAGCAGTTTATTATAGCAAAATATGAAACAAATAAATTCCAAACATTAAGTAAATGGTTAATTATTAAGAAACTTGAAATGATTCATACATGTGTAGTTGCAATGATGTCTTCGTATGATTAATTTTGAAAACAAACTTCAAGAATTACCAAAAAAGAAATTGAAAACAAATCTTTATCGTCAACTTTTGGGCCAAGTGAGTTTAGCTAAATCGCAATATATTGATGTCAGAAATCTACTATTACTCTGTGTTCCATTACTTTTGAACCATTTGTAGCATCTGCAGGTGACTGACAATTATTTTGTCAAAAAAAAACACGATAAAAAGCGAAATCAGAGAGTATGGGAAAAATGTTAAAAAAATTATATGTACTTTGGTTTTTGGAGAAATAATTAATTAATAATTGTCCTCAAAACCACGATACGATTCTGGTTAAGAGAGAGAGAAGTACGGCGTCGACCGTGAACTTGATCTTTAAACAACTGCAATACGAACTCCAAAATTATTGACAAATGCATGCAAATCACCTGAAGCAAATTATTCCGCACAAAGGATAACAACTAACAACTTTGAACATCTGTTTTGACATATAAAAATTACTACAACAGTAAATATATTCGTAATCAGTTTCGAGTGTAATATTAATTTCATTTTGTCTGTGATGTTCAATGAGAAACAGACGAATTATGAATATAAATCTAAAGAAAAGTTTAACAAATTCAACACGCGTTTGCAACTCTATGTTATGTTTTTAGCACTAGTTGTGAATCGTTCGTCGTTTCATCGTTTACTTTGAACAATTTGTTCGACTTTAAATAACATAAGCGATTTTAATTAATTCATAGTTTATCCGAGTGTCGAATTGCTTAACAGTCTATTATTATGTCAGAGTCAAATTTTACAAGTTTTATTCTCTGAGTAAATATCATAAAACTTTTGTTATGGCACACGTACTTTTAGGGTAAATTTATAATTGATTAATTACAAACTGTTCCACAGAGTTTTTTTATACATTTTTCCTCGTAATCTGTGACATTCATTTACGTATGCGTTTTTTTTTTCTTGAAATGATTAACAAATGTAAGTATATTACTAGCGACGTTTCAAATTCGTACAATCTATATCTGTATCTGATAAAGTTTTATTGATTTATATCTCCAAGCGTCATCGGTGGGAAAGCTTTTACAATCAGCTGCTCGATTATCAGATTGGTTAAATATCAATTACACGATAAATAGATCGAACGTTAGGGGCCTATGCATCTAAATCCTAGTGATTTTTTATGGGGATGGATGAAGCAGCAGGTACATTCCACTCTAATAAGTATTTTGCAAACAAGATTTACAATGCTGCTTTGATTCGAAACGTCCACATGTTTTTGTAGAAGGAACATCATAAGATGGACTACAGACTATATTGATAATAACGGCCTCCATTTTGAATATCTGGTTTGACAAGACAGCAATAAGTATTGTGACGAACGAATTGCGACGTGTGATGCACTCAGCGACGCGTCATGCATGACTCACGATTCGCCGACGTTCTATCGCCGAGAATAGAATAGAATAGAATAGAATAGAATAGCGTAGAATAGTTCTGGAAAGCCTCCCCGGGATATAAATGTACGCGTACGAGGACGGTGGGGCAGTCTTAGTCAGTTCAACGTAGAGTTACTTACTGTGTAATTGCTCGGCTTGTAAAAATAAATTAGTCTTAGTCCGTTATAAATAAATTAGTGTTAAGTCGTGTGTAAATAAATTAGTTATTAGTTTCATCAAGTGTTTCATTTAAAAACAAATCAAAATAAATCTAAAAACATTACAGTGGAGTCCGGTGTGCGGTTCGTGAAAATAAATAAACAATTAAATCAATTTAAATTTAAATAAATTAATAAATAAAGTGTAGTGCTCGGAAAAACAATGGCTACAAAGAAAGTGCTGTTGAAAGACTTAAAAGTGGCCGAATTAAAAATAGAATTAGAAGAACGAGAGCTGGAAACTTCCGGTTTGAAAGCTGCACTTCAACAGCGCCTTCGAGAAGCTCTCCAGACAGCTGGGGATGATCCAGAAGCATTCTTGTTCGAAATTACGTGTGGTTCAGCCGATATATCGAGAATCTTAGACGAGAAGTTTCGAGAACAATCTGGAAATCTCAAGGACGAACTTCGGGAACAATCCAGAAATTTGGACGAGAAACTTCTGGAACAATCTGGAAATTTAGACCAGAAACTTCGAGAACAATCTGGAAATTTCAAGGAATTACAAAATGAATTAATGGAACAATCCAGAAATTTGGACGAGAAACTTCTAGAACAATCTGGAAATTTCAAGGAACTACAAAATGAACTAATGGAACAATCTAGAAAGTTAGACGAGAAATTTCAAGAACAATCTGGAAATTTAGACCAGAAGCTTCGAGAACAATCTGGAAACTTCAGAGACGAACTTCGGGAACAATCCAGAAATTTAAACGAGAAGCTTCTAGAACAATCCATAAATTTGGACGAGAAGCTTCTAGAACAGTCTAAAAATTTGAAGGATGAATTTCTAGAACAGTCTGAAAATTTGAAGGATGAATTTCTGGAGCAGTCGAAAGGACTCGAAGAAAAACTAGTGGTAAAAATATCGGAAGAGACAAGGAACCTGCAAGAAAATATGGAAGAAATAATATTCCAGCAGGACAACAAAATTAAGAATCTAGAACAGATCATGGCAGGGATGCGAATATTCGGGGATCAGTTACCAGCAGAAGTGCTAGAGAGTAATGTGGCGCGAACTGTGGAAGGACCAGCGGGAACTTCAAAATTAAAAATAAAACCACCGACGTTCGATGGGAAGTCTTCTTGGCCTAATTACTTTAAACAATTTGAAGCAGCAGCAAAGGCGAACGGATGGACAGCCAGTGAGAAAGCCACTTCGTTAATTGTGACCTTGAGGGGAGAGGCTATCGATGTGCTACAAACGATGCCGCCAGAGGAACAAGAAGATTTCAACAAGCTGGTGAACAGGCTGGAGATGCGTTATGGTCAGGCGCATCTGACAGAGGTGTACCATGCGCAGCTGAGGAATCGTTGTCAGAAGTCCGGAGAGAGTCTTCAGGAATTCGAAGCCGACGTAGCGCGCCTAGCCCAGTTGGCGTATCCTGCAGCTCCTGTAGAATTCCTGCAATGTTTGACGGTGCAGACATTTATAGATGGAATTCATGACCCGGACAACCAGCAGGCATTGAGAATGGCTCACCCAAAGACATCCAAGAACGCATTGGCTTACGCTTTAGAATACGAGGCGGCGAAGCGAGTCTCAAGAGGGCATGTCAAGGTGCGAGCTGCTATGGATTTCCAAGAAGAGGAACCCATCAACGTCCAAGTGCGATCTACTGCAGAGGAGCGGCCCAAGGAGTTTGTCACCGTCGAGGATGTTCGCCGCATTTTGGAGCAGGCCTTGAAGCAGAAGAATCGGCTGGCGAGTCGGAATTGCCAGGAGGAGGAACATATTCGGCGATGTCCCAAACCCAGCCAGGATCCTTCAAGAAGGAAACTAAGTCGTGTCGGTGCAGTAGGGCAAACGTCAACCCGCATTCAAGGGCCCCTAAAGACGGAAACCAGGCAAGTGATATCCCTGCGACAATTAACCAGCAGTGTTTTCGTGGATGCCACCATTGATGACATTCCTCACACCATGTTGCTGGATACGGGTGCGACGAAGACTATCTTGAGGCCAGACGTCATCAAGTCATCAAAACGCACCGAGCCGACTAAGTGGAAATTGAGGACAGCAACTGGAACATCAGCAACTGTCCATGGTGAAGTAGAGGTGATTATTACCATCGGATCGACTCCCATCAAACACCGTGCGTTGATAGCAGAAATAGAGGACGAGGCGATTCTGGGAATGGACGTCATGTGTGCCCACGGGTTTCAATTGGATCTGAAGCGTGGTGTCATGGCTGTCAATAACGAGGAGTTGATTCTACGCCAACGAGGAGACATGGCCGCTCGAGTTATCCTCGCCGAAGACGTTGTGCTACCCAGCAGGACCGAAGTCATCGTCGACGCCAATCTGAACGGCGTTTTTCAAAATGGACAAGTTATTATGGTAGAACCCAATACTGACGATCTGAAGATTGGAAGAGGAGTTCTCGTTGGGAAAGCATTGTTAACGGCGAGAAAGGAAGTACCAGCCCGCCTGATGAATGTCAACTGTTTCCCCGTCAACATCAAGAAGGGGACAATCTTGGGAAGCTGCGCCATGGTGTCCTCCATTTCCCGCCAACTTGAAGTAAAGGTACAAGAGACGAAGGTCTCAAAGAAGTTGTTGGAAATGGTCATGCCGTCAGTCCAGGACTTGACTCCAGAGCAGAAGACAAAAGCAAGGGACCTGATCGGTCGCTTTCAGAACGTGTTCGAAATAGAAAACGGACCTAAGGGAAGAACCGACGTCGTCAAACACAAGATAGAGACCGGAGAAGAAAGACCCATCCGTCAAGCTCCAAGAAGGTTGCCCTTGTCGAAACGTGAAGAAGCGGAACGCATTATTCGCGATATGGAAAAGGACAATGTAATAGAACCCTCAAGCAGCCCGTGGGCGTCACCAGTAGTGCTTGTGAAGAAGAAGGACGGATCAACGAGGTTCTGCGTAGACTACCGGTTACTCAACCATGTCACCAAGAAGGACAGCTATCCTCTGCCACGGATTGATGACACTTTGGACACTCTGGCCGGTTCGAAGATCTTTTCGACTTTAGACTTAAAGAGTGGATATTGGCAAGTGGAGCTAGCGCCCGAAGATCGAGAAAAAACAGCGTTCTCCATTGGTATGGGACTATGGCAATTCACGGTGATGCCGTTCGGGTTATGTAATGCCCCAGGCTAATGGAGACGGTTCTGAAGGGTCTGTCCTGGACAACGTGCATGGTGTACCTGGACGACATAATTGTGGTGGGAAAAACATTCGACGACCACCTGAAGAATCTGGAAGGAGTGTTCCAGCGACTTCGCGGAGCTGGGCTAAAGCTTAGCCCTAAGAAGTGCCATCTGTTCCAGAAGGAAGTGAATTATCTGGGCCACATTGTTAACGGAAATGGAATCGCTGTGGACCCAGTGAAGATTCAAGTGGTGAGAGACTGGCCAACACCCAAAAATAAACACCACATAAGGAGTTTCCTAGGCCTGTGTACTTACTATCGGCGCTATGTTCCCGGATTTGCAGACATCGCTAAGCCGTTGACAAAGCTCACCGAAGAAGGTCGCCCGTTTGAATGGGACCAGCATTGCCAAATTAGCTTTGAACGCCTAAAACAGTACTTGATAAGTGCTCCTATTCTGAGTTACCCTCTCCCGGAAGGCAAGTTCGTCGTGGACACAGACGCTAGCAACGTTGGTATTGGTGGGGTACTTTCCCAGATACAAGATGGGCAAGAAAAGGTGATCGGCTATTTCAGCAAAGCCCTGTCAAAACCGGAGCGTAACTATTGCGTCACCAGAAGGGAATTGTTAGCCGTGGTAAAGACGATAGAACATTTCTACAAATACTTATATGGTAGACACTTCCTCCTGAGGACGGACCATGCCGCCTTAAAATGGCTCCTCCGATTCAAGAATCCTGAAGGTCAAGTTGCACGATGGATCGAACGACTTCAGGAATACGATTTTGAAATCCAGCATCGGGCAGGAACAAGCCATAGAAATGCCGATGCTTTGTCTAGAAGACCCTGTGCTGAAGACTGCAAGCACTGTAGTCGTCTGGAGGAGAAAGTAGCCATGACTGCAAGGACGGCCATTGTTGACGACAAATGGCAAGGCGAAGAATTGCGGCGAGACCAGGAAAACGACCCGGACTTGAAATTGGTGCTGGAATGGAAAAGTAGGGAGGCAAGGCCTACTTGGGAAGAGATAGCACCTTGTGCACCATCCGTAAAATCATACTGGGCGCAGTGGGACTCCATAGTGCTGGATCATGGTCTTCTGAAACGAAGCATAGAGAACCAGGAAGGCACGGAACAGAAGACACAGTTACTGATTCCCAAGAATAGGGTGCCAGAAGTTTTGAGGGAACTTCACGATGGTACTTCGGGAGGACATTTGGGAATTAAGAAGACTATGGAAAAGGTGCGCGAGCGATTCTACTGGGTGAATTGCAAAGAAGACGTAAAGAATTGGTGCAGGAAATGTGTAGTATGCGCAGCTAGTAACGGTCCCCACAGGCGAGGCAAGGCTCCCATGAAACAGTATAACGTGGGAAGTCCTTTTGAGAGAGTTGCCATCGATGTAGCAGGTCCATTTCCAGAAACAAATGGTGGAAATAAATACATCGTCGTGGTAATGGACTATTTCAGTAAGTGGGTTGAAGCATACGCCCTACCTAACCAAGAGGCGGTCACTGTTGCCGAAATCCTTGTCAAGGAATGGATCAGTCGGTATGGTGCACCCATGGAACTGCATTCGGATCAAGGAAGGAACTTTGAATCCACCTTATTCAAGAATGTGTGTACTCTGCTCGGCGTACGGAAAACTAGGACCACTGCGCTTCATCCACAGTCGGACGGAATGGTGGAAAGGTTTAACAGGACCATCAACCGACATTTGTCCAAGGTCGTCTCCGATCACCAGAGAGACTGGGACACGTATATTCCCCTGTTTCTACTGGCATACCGCTCGTCCGTTCATGAGACCACAGGAGAAACCCCAGCGAAAGTGGTATTTGGGCGAGAGCCAAGACTGCCCTGCGACTTGAAATTCGGCGTGAAGCCTGGCGAAGTCCCTACCGACGAAGACTACGTGAGCGGTTTACGCAGGAAAATGGACAACATTCACAATCAAGTGCGTCACAATATACAGACCGCCAGCGACCGAATGAAGGAGCATTATGACATCAACGCTCAGAACGGGGGATACCAACCCGGAGCACTGGTCTGGCTTTATAATCCTCAAAGACGTCGAGGTCTGTCCCCAAAGTTGCAGACATCTTGGGAAGGTCCTTACAAGGTGATAAAACGGATCAACGACGTTATATACCGCATCAAAAAGATTCCGAATGGCAAGCCCAAAGTGATCCACTTCAACCGATTGGCTCCTTACAACGGAGAAGAAAATGAAGGGACAGTACAAAGGACGCAAGGTTCCGAAGTAAACTTCGAAACCTTTATGTCTCATCACGCCACAGGGAGTAAGGCACGATTTGGAGTAACCACGGAGAGACAGCAAGATCTTTTTCAAGTGCCACCAGAGTACAGTCTGGCCCACTGTGGCAGAAGACCTAAGAATGTCCAAGGGGATAGCCCAGGTCTTCCGGAATAAATTTGGTCAAGTGGAGGTACTCCGAAGACAGCATCCCATGGTGGGCAAGAGCCTGCAGATCGTCGACACGAGAGCTGACCAGAGACGACGCGTATACTACTTAGTCACTAAGAAGACATCAAGCGGTAAACCTGACTATCACAGTATGTGGAGAGCTCTTTGTAGCCTGAAGAGGCAGCTGATAGAAGGCAAAGAGACTAAATTGGCCATCCCCAAGTTGGGCTACGGACTTGACGGGCTGGACTGGAGGGTCATCCGAAGCATGATAGAAGTTATCTTCAACGGAACGGGGATCGAAGTTCTGGTCTGCAGTCACCACCCACAGGCAGCTGTTGGAAAAGAGAAAACTGTGGACTGCTACTTTTTCCAAATCGGAAGTTGCAGAAAGGGGCCAGCATGTCGTTTCCGACACCCTCCTTCAAGGCTATCACGAGGAACGTTCCGGGACGAAACGTTTTTAAGAAGGGGGCAATGTGACGAACGAATTGCGACGTGTGATGCACTCAGCGACGCGTCATGCATGACTCACGATTCGCCGACGTTCTATCGCCGAGAATAGAATAGAATAGAATAGAATAGAATAGCGTAGAATAGTTCTGGAAAGCCTCCCCGGGATATAAATGTACGCGTACGAGGACGGTGGGGCAGTCTTAGTCAGTTCAACGTAGAGTTACTTACCGTGTAATTGCTCGGCTTGTAAAAATAAATTAGTCTTAGTCCGTTATAAATAAATTAGTGTTAAGTCGTGTGTAAATAAATTAGTTATTAGTTTCATCAAGTGTTTCATTTAAAAACAAATCAAAATAAATCTAAAAACATTACAGTATAATTGGTTTCGTTCCTTCGCTTTACATAATTATTTGCGAGTTCGTTATTCTTTAGTCAGCAATTCTAGTTATTTTAGAAATTACTCATAATTATTCGTTGTCGGTTGTTAAACATGTAATAAAATGAAATTGATATATGTGTCAGGGTCGCATTATGTGTAGTTAAGTAGTCAAGAAAATAATAATCATAAAGCGTTATATTCCAATTTACTGCACCATTTATAAAATGTGGCTTTATATTTCGTATGCAGTTCCGTTGCATGCTTTTTGGGTAAATTTTTAGTTTTTTAGCATTTTTCCCGTAATCTATAAAGTTCATTTTCGCACTAGTTTTTTTTTTTTGGTAGAACAATTGTCATCACCCTGCATATCTCTGCAGCTTTATATATTAAAACTTTTTTTTATTTCATTCCCAAAAAAAAAAAGAAAAGACCAATATTATGATCAATGAGATAATCTAAATATGAAATTGCTAGCTAAATAAAAACAATTGATAAGTGCGAAAGCACTGCAGATGAAACTAAATTAAAGAAAATACAGGAAAAATTAGAAAGGATAAAATGGAAACATTGCATCAGTATCAAAACAACAGAAGATTGTATCAGTTTAAGAAGAGAAAACTTTTGAAGTTACAAAGAAGAAATAAATTCGCAAAGTAAAATGTAGTTAATTTCTTAGTTTTAAGAAAAAAAATTAGTGAGATTGTACAGTGAATTCTTAAATATTTCAGGAATGCAAATAATATTAAAGGACGTTTGAAGCAATTCTCAAAGGAAATAAAGCCCCTTGAGTTATTATTATTATGTTTAGCGCTGTACAGAAGAAGGATTTCGAGGTCTCAATGTAGGGCAGTAATATTTTAACGCCTAGTTGAGAACGTGGTTGAATTGTAAAGGATACATTATTATTAAACGCATTGTTTGCATGACTTACAATTAGTAACATTTACATTTCTATTAACGCGGATCTATTGTTTCGCGTATTTCATATACACACGTCAATATTGTTATACCTACATCAAACACGTAATGATTCAGTAGGAATAAATTTTATATTCGGGTTATAATTTGTCGATTTAGGCCTAGTTTTACAAACACAGATTAAGATTCTAATTAATTCATGTCGATCGTTTCTGATCAAAATTATAATGACTTCATAAATTTTGAGGATTGGAAATTTTTGTATTTTTACAAGCACTCATTCGCCATCTCATCACCCTCATCCACCTACATGAATAAATTCAGTAAATCAAAAGCAAAATATAGTTAGTTTGTACAAAGTACAATAACGTTAGTTAAAATCAGCAATAGGAACAGTAATCCTGCTGAAGTGCAGAGGACGAGAAGCCAGTAGATGAAGAATATAGTGACGCTATTTTATCGGAAGCCATAGAAAAATAATGTGAAATTTATCTGAACCTGAATGTCAGGTTACGAACAACGTAAACTTAATACCATATCGATAATCCGAAACTGTTATACATATGTGACAATAATCGATATTGGAGCAAAAATAACTGCACGCAATTGAACAATAAAAACTTCTTCACTTTTTTAAATTTAATTTATTTGGGTACCTAAAGCCTTATTAAAGATTTCTTTATTCCTCAGAAGATGTGAGTTTCGTTTTACGAGTACATCATAAATCCTGTATAAGTATGTACAAATATTTGTTTTTAAAAGGAAAACGGTTGGATCTGCAACAATCTAAAAATAAAACGATATTCTTCCATACGTAGCACATCTCCTGTCCTAGTAACTTGTTTACACGTTTCTCGTGCAGATGATAAACACATTCTGATTTATTCTTAGATATATTTCTAAAATGGACGAAAATATTGCCGCTTTATGTAACCGTACACAATATTTTTATTACGAGCAGATTGGAGGTGTTTTTCGCCGATAACAAGGCGAATAACAATCCATCATCTCGAGCTTTCTTGTGATGCTTCCTCATTCTGCCCCCTTGCGCCTTGTAAATGGAATTTCTAGTTGTCAATTATTTTTGTTTCGATCTCGCTCAATGAAAAATGTATAGGCTGTGTCGATTGATTTCTCAGAT
Organism: Serrognathus titanus; assembly: GCA_039766575.1. Taxonomy (NCBI): domain Eukaryota; kingdom Metazoa; phylum Arthropoda; class Insecta; order Coleoptera; family Lucanidae; genus Serrognathus; species Serrognathus titanus. Next base: position 29,002,270 of record CM077912.1, on the reverse strand, counting down.
TGCGAAGTGAAGGAGCGCAAGCAATGCATATATTATACAGGGTGTTATAACACTACCGTCATTTATTAATATTGTACATTCCTTAGCATAAAATGAATTCATTTTGCAAATCTCAAAAATCTAGCTAAAAATTAAAAAAGTGACCTGTGTAACGTCAAAAAGTTCCACTGTTATAAAACCTCTGATTCATTTTACGGTGTTCATGAAATTCAGTTTGTCTTCGGACCGTTCATAAAACAATAAAATTCGAGCGCATTAACCCAAGCAATCGGCTGGATGGATACAATAAAGGCTAAGGTCGGCAATGTGTAACCGTTGAAAAAATACGAAATGAATGGATTTTATTGATATTATTTCTTAAATGATGAAAACGCTTTTAGGTATTAGCTATACCTTCGAGTATAACAAAAGATGTTCGAAATGTTGCCCACCGTTTATTAAACATAATTCTGCTCGATGTAGCCAGTTTTCAGTTATTGGGGGAAAAGTTTTCCGTAATTTCGTAGCATAGTCATGAATTCGTTGACGTAAATCCTTAATAATATTTATTTCTGTTGCATAAACACGCTGCTTTAGGCACCCCCATAAAAAAAGAAGGTCTAAAGGATTTAAACCAGAACTACGAGGAGGCCATGGCGTAGCACTTCCGTGACCTACCCAATGATCCGGAAACACGGTGTGTAAATGTTCACAGAGGGCAGGGCACCATCTAATAGTAACCACATGTTTTGCCGGATGTCTAACGGTACATCTTCTAAAAGATATGGAAAAACATTCTGCAAAAATTGAAGATAGTCTGCCCAGATAAACGAGCTGGTAATTCGTACGGTCCAATGAGCATGTTATTAACAATCCCTGCCCATAAATGTATGGAAAATCGTTGTTAGAAATTAGTACGTCGCCAAACGTGTGGGTTTTCCATTGCCCACACGTGTATTTCGGATATTTAATATGCCGTTCCGCGTAAAGATAGCCTTATCAGTGCATAACACATTCGTTGGAAAAGGTGGATTTTCTTAATGACGTTCCAACAACCAATTACAAAATGTCTGTCATTACAATCATTGCCTGCACACTCTGCACATGGTAAGGGTACAACTGTGCGTCTCGTAATGTACGCCACACAACGCGCTTTGATACAGGCAAATGACGTGCGATTTCCCGGGTGCTTGCGGAAGGATTTTCAGTCACCATGTCGAGGATTGCTTCTTGTGCATCCAATACATGGACAGGTCGTTGTCCATCTACGTTTCGCCCACGACAAGGTTTCAAATCTCCAGTAGACCGTCCCCGTTGCACTACTGCCACAAATGTTTGGGGGTCTGCACTATCCTACCAGCAAATTTTTCGGTATACAAACGAGCTGCGGCAGCAGCATTTTGTCTGGCTTCACCGTAGTAAAGCACCATATCCATTAATTCTTCGTTTGTAAATACGTGAGCTATGTTAAAATAATTTTTCTCGTTGTATCATAAACAAACGAGTTTTATAATGATTTATTTGCCCAAGTTTTTACACAAATTTATTTACATAAATGACAAAAAATAAAAATTTATTTCGCAAAAACGAATTAAAAATTCTTTAGGTAAAACTTACACACTGCACGGTAACGAGAATGCGAAATAATGCGCCCGACACTTACGTACCCAAATTGCGAACTGAAAGCTGCATGTTTAAGTGCTCCAATCAGACCTACCCTAACGTCGTATCAAAATTGATGAGTTTATGACGGGATTTGTAATAACCGATTCGCACAGCTGTGCATTCCATTAAATACCAGTGACACCCGAACAATTTTTGTATGGACAAATATTCATCATTTACGCCGTTATTGTTAATAGTGCACCCTTGATTATATAACTTTTTTTTCTTGTTTTTATGAGTACTATTTGTGGTTTCAATAAATGACAGTAGTCCTGTAACACGCTGTATCATACATATATGTAATCGAAGTCGAGGAAATCTATAATAATAATATGATGATAATATGACTCGTGTAACGAAAAAACTCCATCTAGTAAAAATAATTTAATCAAGAAACAAAGTAAATGATTATTAACAAATTATTTTAACGTACACAAATTTGCACAATCGCTCTACGTTTCACCATTTGTTCACATTTTATCTTCATTCCTGAGGAAGCTATCAACCGATAGTGAAACGTAGGCGATTGTGTCCGTTAAAAGAATTTGTTATATAATTTTCATTGAATATCAATCTATGTTCTTTACTTAAGTGATTATAGTTTGACATTACTACATCCTGGCAATAGGACATCCACAAACCAGATAAGAATAGTATGTTTATAACAGGCCGTCACATTACAACATACTTCACGCATAAGCTCGTCGATTCTACATTAGTTCTGGAATATTCGAAACAAAGGAAGCGATTATTATTATAAAGGCAGGAAAAAGCATTCGTTCAAACAGTTTTTATTTGGCGAAATAATATAGCGATGAAAGAAATGTGTTATATTTTAAGTGAAATAATGGTAGCTCGTTCGTTGTTATTTCGAATCCTAACTCATAACAATATCAAAACTAGAACAAAATCTGAAAACTTAATGACCGTTTGCTTGCCTTTCGAAATCGATAAAAAGAATCTGCAAGACTCAAGGTGAATTCTGGAAAGGTACAATGTTTTAGCATGTCCGTTAATCACTAAACAGAGCGCTTGCTCGACAGACCGCACAAAATAAGGTAGTTTTTCGAGCGTGAAACCGTTTTGTCGTTTATACATAGATTAAATATACATACTTCGCTACAGCCTTAATATAGTCGTCCAAAGTAAAAATATACATATAACACGTCAAATTTATTAATCTTTCAAACGGGTACGTTTTGTGTCATTTTAATTTCCCTCCGTTAAGTAATGATAAGAGTAAATAATTTAAAATAAATTAGAAAGACTTTTGAAATTGTTCACTATTTTATCAAGTATTTCACTTATTCTTACTTTTCAAGATCAGTTGTGTTGCTTGTTCTGACGAGTATCGCCCCAACGAATTTCGGCTTTCGCCATCTTCAGGAGACTGAAGTCTCATAAAACTATTTCAGGCGAATATCAAAAACTATGTTTATTACATCAAAGAAAAAAAAACAACATGAGTGCAACTTAAATAAACAAAACATCCAACAACAAAAAGGTATATTATAATTAATAAATTGTAAGGAAGAACGTGATTTGTAACAAATTTGAAATTTTTTTTATAATTTATCGAAATCAAACGCTGTGTATCAAATTTATTTAAATTATTAATACATTACACGGTAGAAAAATGATGGATCTTTCTGAAAGCGAATTAATTTAAAGCAGCTTCTTTTGAATGGAAGAACTTGACAGTTTCAATTTACTTGGACTGCACGTGTCTTCTTGTGCTTTGATGCCATTTAGAAAAGACGTTATCAGAAAAGAAGGTGACAAATAAATTAGTTGAACAGTAATTACCGTTAAGGATAAGGAAACCCCATGGGTATTGCGTTTCGTAATTGCGTTGCATTTCCCTCGAAGTGAATAAGATAATCTGATATCCTGGAGATTCTAACAACATTGCATACGTAAAGTTAATTATTTTTTATTAACGTTAGTCTGTAAGCATAGATTAATCTTTTGTATAATTTCTAAATTACAATTTTTTTACCGTATTTTTTATAAGTTATATTCAAGAACCGTATTGCTAAAATTTTTCAAATTTTTCAGATTAAACTCTTAAAAGTGGAAAATGATTCGAAGTTAGAATATCAAAGTGTAATCAAATTTTTGACCGAAGAAGGAAAATTTTGGTCAAAGCAGTTTCGTTGGCGTAGAGAATTTATTCAAAACGATCCAAGAGGTGGGCCTTAGATGTTAGAAATAGAGAAATGGAAAAAAAGGCTCTTAAAAAACGACCTCATAAGCTCTGTAAAGAAATTTTTCACTTGCACGACAATCGCAAGGTGCATCAAGCAAGATAAGTTAAGGAATTTATCGACACCACTGGCTTTATTGAACTTAACCCATCGTCCCTATAGTCCACCCTCCGACTATTATCTCTTGCGACAACTTGAAAGGAAACTCCTATGGAGGTGGTCAGGATCTAAGAGATGCTATAGACAATTTCTTTTTTTTGGAGCTTACAAATTCTTTTTTTTTTCTAGTGTGTTACAACAGTTGGAAAACAGTGGTACAAGTGTTGTGGATTTCTTCTTCATGACTCGGTAGATAATTTTTGAATTTACTCTGGTATAATAATTATTTTTATTATTTTATTTAGATTTTTTGTTAAATATTACTCGAATTCGGATAAACAAACAAACAAGAAAACTTTTTAAAAGTTCAGAATTCAAAATTTATGTTTGGATTATATTTGAATCAAAATAAAACCCGGCGAAATTCGTGATTAATCATACGTTAATACAAAAAGAGTAATCAAGGAATGGCAAAAAGAATGAGAAGAAATTTGTCCCGCCCATGTTGAGCAAAGCTCTCAATTATTCGGACGCAGGACGCATTTATTAAACATAAATAAATTCGGGACCGGGCTTCTTACATCTTCGTCTTCTCTTGCGTCGAAGATGCGAAAGCAAACGCATTACGGACACGAATTACGACATAAAATACGACTCAATCTATCAAACAAGTCTCTGACATGCGTCAAACTCTGCTGCAGCCTCTGAATCCAAGCGAATCTGCCAGTCGGCGCTGAAAATCCGGGTTACTTGTGCGGCTCCGGTGATTATTAAAGCGTCGACGTCGACGCGGTCTCTTCAAATAATCTCTTCGTGCGCGATTTGCAATGCACGATTTAGCATGGAGAGAAATATTCCCCAACAGAAAACCTAATCAACACTGTTATCGTAAATTATTGGCTTGTCATTATAATAATGGTGTTGCAAGCTGTTTGCCCGATTTTAATTAATAAATTTGGACAGGGCAAGTTCATCGGAGGGCAGTAAAAATGGAGTTGTTAAGTGTTTTTGAACTGTTCATTTTGTTCGTACTGCTTTTTGGTAAGTAGAAGCTTAAAACAGTTTAGAATAAAGTAGTTTGCTTTTAACATTTATCATGTTTTACAAATAATAGAACAAATCATGTGTGAAATTGTTTCACAGTTTTAATTTAATTTTAACAAAAAGCAATCAATACTGGGTACGAATTGTGAAAGTTATTTAAATATACATATATGCACATAATTTGGGCGTTTTTAAAAGTTTGAAAATTTAAAGTATATCTAATTACGAAATTAATATTTTTCAAATCAAATAAGTACTTTCGCTTCTGTATTTTCAACGTTCAACTCGTGTTGCTTACATTTGATTTTAATAAGTATCATCAGAATCCCTTGGAGAAAATATATTTTACATTTTTACAATTAGAAAAAAATAGAATTCCTTTTATCATTCGTAATTTTCAACTTTTTTATAATCCTCTTATCAGTTTTAATTAACTAAATTAATTATTTCGTGAAAATTTTGTTGTTTTCATTCAATTCCATAATATAACTATAGGCTTTGTTAAATCTAAATTTGTAGTTTTAAGGAAACTTAATTCATTTTCCGATATACTATTATTTTCTATTTTTCTAGTTTCATGAAATTCGTTTTGTAGTCTCACTTAAATAATGTTATTCTTCAATATACATACAAATGTTGACGTGTACGTATTGCCAGATGGACTAAACAAAATTATCAAATACAAAGAAAAGTATCAATCAGAGAAAAACATTTCATTTTATTCAAAATTATCCTCCTCCAACTTGAAATAATTTTTAAATTCTGTTTTAATTAAATTCAGAACGTGTATTTTTATTGCTTTATTTTTTCGACGTTGATTGTGTGAATGTTTTGTAAATTTTTAATAATAAAATAATAAATATTTCCTATCCAATATTGTCGACTTGTGTTTTTAAAAATTTATGCATTCAATTGAATTCGTCTCTAATTGCAAGTAAAACAGGTTTTAATTGTAAATGATAATTTTTGACTGATATTGAATAAACTATATTTAATTTATTGGATGTATGTAATTTTAATGACATTGCTTGATTAATGACATAATGTAATTTAATTGAAGCAAGTTGGATTTCCCCATTTTTGGTCCATAGCCCTAGAGTAATTTCTAAATATTCTAAATATTCTCATCTTGATTTTACCTTCCTAATAATAAGAGATGGGGATACTTTAAAAGTACTTTAGGGCATTGAATCGAAACTCCTTTTAGAAAAAAAATTATATTTGAATTTTTGGTTCAAAATTAATCGTTTTAAGATAAACGAAACATTTATAAAGATTAATATGATTAGTTAAAGTTCAAGATGAAAAAAAAATCCTATTTAGTCCAGTCGGGAACACAACGTTTGTAGACGTGCCAAAGAAATTTTTTATTATATGTTTTCTTTTTTATTAGTAATTCTGTTTATCTTTGAAAGCATCTAATAATTGATTCATTAATTTTCTGCTAGAAGGGTAAGTGTACATTTTTTATGAAAACCGAATCAAAGTATGGAATATTTATTGTATTTCGGGAATGATTGAAACTGCGAGATTGATATTTTGGAATAATATCAAATGTGTTGAATTCAAAACAAATTTATTATTTGAAATATATATACCAATCTATTTTTTTAGTTGGAGCTCTATGTCAGCAACGCTCTAATATTTGGTTTTATGAAATAATTTTTATTACTTTAGTAGTGATATCAATCAAAACGCCAATAATATATGTACATTTTAGGCGATTTTTCGCGACATACCAAAACATACCGATATGGTAACATTCAGTTACATTTTGTTGGGTACCTTGTTTTATATCCCACTCTAATTTATAATATATTCTACATGATACCGTGTTTCTCGCTAAAAAAGGTTCGTTTACTGTATGAAAATTTAATTGGCGCGTAATTGTGTTTTTCAGGTTGTTTGAATGTGAAAGCATTATTTGTTCGCTAGGTTAAAGTTAAGGAACATACTGCTGTGATATTACCTGCAATACCATAGGTTCCAGGTCGTATGTGAAACAAGAAGGAATAATAATAAATAAAATTTATCCATTTATATATAAAATCTATTCAAAATTCATGCACATTGTCTTACACGTTAAAACAAACAATCTGAAATAATAAAATCATTATTAATCCAAAGATCAGAGAGTAAAATATTTAAAAACTTCCCAAAAGTAAATCAAAGAAAACTCTTTTAAATAATTAATCAAGAGGGGAAGGTTTTAATGCATATCGAAGACGAGGAAGTAACTTGGGTGGAGGAATTTGAGATGAACTGGAGGGAGTTTTGTAAATATCTAGAAAAATTTAAAGGTAAAATAAGTCATCCACTTACCGCAAGAAATTGGCCGATCCAAGCTGTGGCCAACAAAAGAAAAAGACGACTCGTATACCTGGAAGACAGTCGACGTATTCGAGTCAAGATGACGAAAGTGGAAGACGTTGGAGTGGACTTTTAAAGAAAGAACTAAAAATTACAAAAGATTAGTGCGGGTCTATCAAAATTGTTCAAAGGTTAATGTTATTATTATTTGAAAATTTGTATGTAGAATGTAATATGATACTTACGAATTGTTTAGATTTTAAGAAAAACTTATTTTTGTAACAAAATTACACAATACTTTGGAACGACATGAACGTCAAAATTATAATTGAAGTACAAAAAAAGAGATTCATTCATTTACTCTTTGACCTCTGATCACACAACATTTATAACCATTCTTTTACAAATTTTTCAAATTAATTTCAATTTAACTGTTATATTCTTTTAATTTATCAATTATGATATCGACAAATGTAAATGTATGCGCTTTTCAAAAAAAAAAAACAATGTGTTGTTATGTCAATATAACATTAACGGTATTTCTCTAGAGATGGTAGATTCCGTTAGAGATCTAGGTATAATTGTTGATTCTCAATTAACTTTTAACTCGCATATTGATTCTATTATTTCTAAAGCTAATCAAATGATCGGTTTTTTAAAAAGAATCACATCTAAATTCACATGTCCTCAAAGTCTGCTGATTCTATATGACTCCTTAGTTAGAAGCATATTAAATTACGGATGTATTATTTAGTCACCTTATTACTTACAGTATAGATAAATTGAGAATGTTCAGCGAAAGTTTGTTAAATACCTTTGCTTTAAATCCAATATTAATTTTACTAATCAGTATTATAATTATTACATTGAATTCTTCAATTTAAAATCTTTAGTTAATAGAAGAACTTTTTTTCACTTTCACGTTCCTCAATGTTTTGTGCGTAATCCACCACTACTTACTGTTTCATCACAGAACTTTATATGGTAAGAACTGCCCTAAGGATAGATGTTGTGCCTCTTTTAATAGATGTGCCTTTAATATTAATGTTTTCATAAATCCTGTGAAATTTAAACATTTATTGAAATGCATTTTATCATGATTTAGATTTACTCGTCATTGTAATTTGTCATTGTAATTTAATTTAAAATGCCAGGAGCGTAATAAATCAAATCAAATCAATTTCATATTGTTAATAGTTAAATATTTTCAGATTATTATTATTAGTTCATACTTTCAGTTTATAAACAATTTTTTTTGACGTTGATTAATTTTTTGATAGTTATTTATTGACAAATTAAATATTTCTGTATAAGCTTATAGTACTTGAATTATCAGTTTCAATTTGGATATTTAATTGAAGAAATCAGATCATCAGCTGAGAAATGTCACAGGAAGAGCTGTAAAATAATTTTTTCTTCAAGGGTTGGATTAAAACTTACATCTGATTAGTCAATATTTTGTTTATACTATCAACACATAAATTTAAATTTTATTCAGTTAACGAATACTTTTGTAAACGATTCGTGACGATCGTAGACAAGGTATTTAAAACTTATTGGATAAAATTTATTGTGAATATTTAAATTAATTCAACGGATGTTACACAAGGACGATTTGCGACGATCGTAATTGAGACATCTAAATCGAATAAATTTAAATAATCAGAGAAGAAAATGAAATCACTAATTAAAAATAGATTGTGCACGATTCGCGACGATCGTAAACAACTTATTAAAAATTCCAAGACTAAATTTTAAATAAAATCAGCAAAGATTTTCTTAATTAACCGAGCTACAACCCTGAAAAGCCTCACAATTCAAAATAAATTGATAACCCAATTAAGGATTGATAAAAAAAGAAAAGGATTAATTTGGAATATCTATAAATTAATTTATCACTACAATACGTTTTAGTTTTCTAGATTTATTATTTATCCTGAGGAAACTGTCAACGTATAGCGAAATGTAGATTTTTGATTTTTACAACTCTCCGATCATTTATAATTACGTATTACATATTTCGTTAAAAATTTATAGGCTATGAGTGGATCCCGACATTAATTAAAAACCGTAAAAACATAAGTATATATACCGTAGGTTACAGAGCTTACCGTTTGATTTACCTATTGTTACATACAGTTAGTATTATAATAATACTCAAAATGTCATTTATTATACTCTCCTTCAATGGTATCATTCGCGATACATTAAATTAATGTAACACAATGATATCTGTATATCGCGAAAAAAAACTTTTGTATTATTTAGTTGCTTAGATACGCTTATAATGAATTTCAGGGTGAGGTGTGGACTCGACTCTCCTGATTAACGTGTGTATATTGTGTATGTATTGTATTCGGATTCATTCCAGTTTCTTCAAACCGGGACTTATATGTTCTCTATTTGTAGACCGAATATCGAAGGACAGAAAAACACTAAGTCGGGCGCAATTACATTTTTCAATTGTTGTTGTGACCTGCTTCAATTTTTTTAAATTTCATTTACTGTAGATTCTGATAATTCTAAAATAATTGGGTAACCTATTTCGCATTAAGTTATAAGTTCCTTGTTGCATTTTATGCATGTACAGTGAAAGCTCTCCATACGGACTGCTCTCATAAGCTGATGTCTCTCATGAACGGACAGGAGAATTTTTCAGTGAATTGGTACTTTCTCAACGTGGCATTTTTGGCGCTATATTGCTAAACAACCGACATTGGATGTCGAATTGCACGTGCTTGTTCTAGGCGGAATACATCTGCGTGTTGCTTAAGCTCGTTTTCTCTCTGGTTATAAGTAAACTTTCGCTTCCGATATATGTTCAAAATATTTAAGTTTTTTGAAAGAATTCATAATTAGCTAGCTTCATTCAGCTTCAATTTTATCTCTCCTATATTCTGAAAATTTTTCTTTCTTTAAAAATCTTTTCCACTCTAATTTCACCTTCCGGATGTATCAGGCAAGATTTCCAGGTAAGTTCACGCAGTAACAATCCATGAGTCGTGCAAAAGTGAGTACAGCATTCCACATACCAAATGACAAAACTTGCTAAGCATTATTTTCTGTAATGAACACAGTTTCTTCTTCTATCCTTCAGGATACTTGCTTACCTGAAGGAAATCATTTTGTGACTTGTGTGACTATTCTTTTCTATTTCTTCTTATCTTGTGACTGCTTTTCCCAATTTCTGAAATTTAACATGTTAAGGTCTTCTTCTACAGCTTGTAACCATTTTTCTTCGATCTGCCTTTTTTCTCCCACTTATGCCCCCTTTCAGTCCCATCCTCGTTGCTCTGTTTACTAGAAGTCTACATGTCTTAACCAATATATTCTTTGGAATTTAATGACTGGTGTTAGTGATGGAGATTATTGTCTTTCCCATATGTCACATGTCTTCTCTTCTCCACATATTCGTATGAGGATTTTCCTTTCCCACACTTCTAATTTCTTCTTTTTATTCTCGTTCAAAATCCACAATTCGCTACCATGAGTATAATACCCGATTTAAAGATAACCTTGTTGTCCCTGTACATACCACCACATTCTATGAAAAGTCATTTATTTATTCATGCTTAATATTCTTTAATAAACTCCCGCCGGCTATAAAAGAGATTAAATCTTTTCGAATGTTCAAACATAAGTTAAAATGTTTTATTGTTGTTTTTACAATATTAAAGAATTTATAGATTTATAGTACGTTGAATTAAATTTTACATACCAATGTGTAATTGTACTAATTAATTTATTTAATTTTTTTAGTTTAAGTGTTTATTTGACTTAGCTTATTTCACCCTGTGGACATGAAGCTGAATAAAGTATTATTATTATTATTATTATATAATAAAATGGGCAGCGTTATCGATTGGTATATTCTTATTTTGGTTTTCCTAGATATCGACTTGGGGTTTAATATTTTCCTTAATGATCCAACACTTCTATTCGCTTCTATTAATGTTACATTTACCTCTTCTAAGTCCGAATTTCTATTATTTATATTAACTCCTAGATACCCTACGTTATCGACAATCTGTAGGTTTTGCTATCCATTTAAAGTTATAAAATTTTAAATGTAAGATCTTTATCTGCTTGTTCATTCCCATTCCTCATTACCATGTATTTTATCTTCTCTTCATTTATTTCCAAACCGTTTTTCCTTGCCGACTTTCGAGCCTTTTTATTACCCCCATTGTTTCTTTCTTTCTTCTAGTCATTATTACAAGATCATCAGGAAACGCCATGCATTGATGTATATCTTCATCTTCCGTTTTATTAAGATCCACATCTGGTATTCATTCTCCGTTTTCGTTATTCATTACTTTGGAAAAATGCTCCATCCACTTGTTTAGCTCGCCATTTTCCTTTCTGCTGAATAATATTTTTTTTCTGTAGCTTTGTTCTATGTTTCTAATGCTTGGTAAAAATGTCTGATTTGCTTATTGGCATAGTTTCTTTCTATTTCTTTTATTTTCTTCTATAGGTGCAACCTTTTCTTCCTCCTGCATACTATTTTTATTTTTCTTCTTAATTTCTCGAATTTTCCTCTGTTTTCCTCTGAATTACTGTGTAGCATTTTTTTGGTTATTTGCTTGCATTGCTCATCATACCAGCCCTTCTGTTTCGTTCGTGTATTGGTTTTCTTAAATTTGTCCGCCTCGTTTTTATAGATTTTTCGAGTCTGTTCTCTTCTTGCTGTACGCTCTCCTCTCTGTCCTGTATTTGTTCTAATTCTCTTCCCAGGTTATTCCTGTACTGTACTTTTATCTTTTCATCATTGAGAACGTAACGGTCATAAATGTTTCAGTCTTTCCTTGCACCATTTTACATGAAGGACACAAAACTTAATTTAATCTTAATAATTCTTTTAAGTAAGTTTATTTTGAATTTTTTCGTTCTATTTTTATTCATACCTTTTTCAATAGTTTTCTTCAAAACAGTTATTAAAAAAATACTTATACATTTGTGATACTTTTTAGTAAAGTAAAAGCATCTTTTCAGTCTAACATAATTGCGCCAGTTAAACAAATAAAACGTTATTTTCGAAACATTACTGTAAGTTTTAATATATGGCAGCAGGAAGTGTTTGCTTTGCTTAATTGTTTTCATTACAAAGAGAATTTTAAATCAGCGTACCTGTGCACTTCGCACACCGTATTCCGTTCTATATTATCTCAGAACTACGAATTACCAGCTGCTATGAATTATTAGTTGATTTTAATAACGATCTCACCACGTTTGGAGCACTCATTGTTTTACATGTTCACGTTGATATTTATTTTTTGGAACGATTATTACATATTCGTGCCAGCAGCAAATGTTAATATATCAACTTTATTAAATATCACTTAAAAAATTAATCGTCATGTCGATTCATTTTAACACTATAAACCACAAAAAAATTATATCAATTTCCTTTGAAAAAAATTACATATGTCCAGCAAATAAAAGCATTTGTGGAATTTGTAGATCTTTTTGAAGAAATTTTCATGCCTAAGAAGAGCATTTCTAATTGAAACTTTGAACGATTTTAACGCTGAAAGAAGTCTACTTCGACGTCAAGGTTTCTATCAAATAAAATCTCTTCACAGAAATCATATGATTAAGTTATTTGATTATATCAAAATGTACAGGGTCTTCATAATTATCACTTGTTCAAGTTCTCCCTATTAGTTAGGCAATTAATAATATATATGTTACAGTTAGTCGATTGAGGGTTTCATGGATTGCACTTTGGTTGTTGTATATACATATGTACTTGTGCTTACCATTATTTCAGTTTTCACGATTCTAATAAAAAAAGGCTTATGGGAATTTGAAATTGATTTTTGTGAACAGACATCTACTTTCTAAAAACATTAGACACCTATTATGCGAATCCTTAGTGTTATCTCATTTCAACCATTGTGATGTTGTATATGGTTCGTTTCTAAGTTGCTTGGATGCCTCAAGGATTCAAAGAGTTCAAAACAGTTGCATGAGGCTCATTTGTGGGGTGAAGAGTAGACAACACATTACTAACAAACTCATTGATTTGAGATGGCTTAATATGAAAAACAGAAGACACTTACATTCTGCCCAATTTTTCCACAAAATTTTAACATATAAAAGTCCACCTTATTTATATGAAAAGATAACTTTCCGGACGCATGTTCATAACATTAACATCAGGACTCGGTATACTATTTATTCCTAAACACAGACTTGAATTTTTTAAGCGTTCTTTTAGTTACCGTATTGCTAATGTTATGAATGACCTTCCGCGAGATCTCTTGGAACTACGACCTTCCAGCTTTGCTAAAAAATTAAAACAAATCCTCCTTCATGACCAAAACACTCAAAAATAGTATCTAAACATGTAATAACTTTCACATTCAACCTCTACAATTGCAGGCTTCCTAAATCTCAAATCGATGTTTTTTTTTTCTTTTTTGATGATTGCCTATATATATATATATATATATTGTAATTCTTATTGCGCTTTTCCTGTGTCGGCTCGCATTAATTAATTAATTAATTACTTAATTATGGTACAGGGGGTAGATCAGGGTGCTAATTTTCTTAGTACATCTGACCCTATACCCTTTAAGCACAAATAGATTTTTAGTAGTAACTAGAACTAGTTGTTTCATCTGCTGTAACATGTTGATGTGCTTAATAAACATATTATTATTATTATTATTATTATTATTATTATTAATAAACGCTTGATGTAATTAAATATCTAAAATAATACTGTAACAAACTTTATTTGTATTTAAAATAATGCACTTTGGAAAATATATCATACTTCAAAAACGGAGATGTAAGGTTAGGTAATTAGTTAAATGAAGACCTTATACATCTACATATCCACATTATTATTATTAAAACCAAATAAGCCTGGGTAAGTTTCATAAATCGACTTATTATCAGATTTAAAAAAATAAACGCATCTCATAATAGTATCCGAGAAGTTATTTTTGAAAAGGAATAAATAACCAAGTAGCCAAATGTATGTATGAACTCTAAATACTTAGGTATGCATTTGGACGCTAAACTTCGTTGGAAACATAAAAGGAAAAGAAAAAACTAACTATTAAATTTAAAAAATGTTTTGGATGATAGGACATTGGTCACATCTCTCTATATAGAACAAAGTACTTTTGTACAAACAGATATTGGAATTAGTTTGGAGTTATGGTTGCTAGTTCTGGGGTTGTGCTGGTTAATCCAAACATTTCAAAATAAAATCCTCAGGTGCATAGTTCCTTGTTTGTTGGAAATACCAGTACCCACAAGGATCTTGGAATTTCTTTAGTCAATTAAAAGCTTTCAATCTATACAAACACGGAGGCGACGCAGCTTCTACTACAAATAAGTTAAGGAAGTTAAACCCTTCGTACTTGTGCGTCAATAGGGAATAAGTGCTACACGGCATTGTGTAGCGCACATAAAAATCAAATCAAAAATCAAATTAGACTACAAATAATAGCATTTGCTGGGTTACTATTCTAGTATTTTGTAGTTTTAAGATTTTTAGATGAAAATAGCTGGTTAGTCGATTACGGCAGGTTGCTGTATATTTTGTTAAAAAAAATTATATGACAAATTATACGGTTTAAACAAAAAAAAAAATAATCTGACAGATAAAACGAGAAAACAATGTAATTTTCGTAATGATCGAAATGCTTCGCGTCAAATATTCCGCGTTTCTGCTCGACTTCTGAAGGCCGAATATAGATGTGCGATCATTTATTTCATTTTCCGACACACGAGCGACGCATGTTTTCCTAATGTGCACATATTACGAGCCTAAAAACGCGCTGAAAAATGCGTCGACGGGAGGATGTAGATTTTTTCCGCGAGCGCGCTTCATTAGGTGACACTGAAAAATGATGTACCAATTTGTTTCTTTATGAACTCATAAAACCCGGAGCGCCCGGAACGAGGACGTGAAATCAGCCACGCGTGTCAGTTCCGAATTCGGCGAAGAGAAAAAAAAGATAAACACGTGTGGACGTCGGACTTC
This sequence comes from Serrognathus titanus, assembly GCA_039766575.1. NCBI lineage: Eukaryota > Metazoa > Arthropoda > Insecta > Coleoptera > Lucanidae > Serrognathus > Serrognathus titanus. The sequence goes on along the minus strand of CM077912.1, from coordinate 28,986,961 downwards.
GAGGACCCATTAGAATTTAAATGGAATATTCGATGGGGAGAATTAATATTTACGGTCGGCGTACGATTTTATGGTGGAGGCGCTGTAAAAGTGTGGCGCTATTTCCTTTCTGATTATGAATTTTTACGGCCACTATAAACTATGAAATTTCTGTATTAAATGTGTCCGTATTTTGTCGCTCGATAGGATTAATCATGCCTTCCGGTTTTAATTTGCATTTCAATTGCAAAGAAAAATCTGTTTTCGAACACTATTATATTATAAGCAAATGAATAAAAATTAAGTTGGCAAACGTGCCTGAGAAATTTTATAAAAGCAGTAAAAATTTATTCCTTAGCAAGTAATTGATCAATAAAATTCAGTGTTTATACTCAGCATGCTCGTTTTTCCAATTGTGTCGCCGTGCTCAAATCTTTAAATCTTTTTCAATTACGATGTCGCCGTGCTTCGGTCTTTAAAGCAGCAATTAGCGTAATTATCTCTCGCCGTATACGTCGGGCGCTTTCAAAATAATGAAGTTGCCCGGAGAAAACCGCCGCGTGCTCTCCCTAAATCTTTATTTCGGGTAAAAGCTTACACCTGCCAAGTGCCCCAACAAAAACACCCCCTCGCTGCTTATTACTTCTACATACAGGCTGCTAAGTGTTACTTTCGTTTTTACGCAAGCAAAAATCACGTGTTTCTCACAGATAAAAAACAATCACTTAGGGCTCCTGGGATTCGAGGATTTTTCATGGAATTTAATTTTCTCCAAACAACAGAGGATTAAAACAGAAGAATAGTCACTCCTCGTTTGGGATTAAAGTTGCAAATGCGTTTGATTTTGCAGTTTCATTTGGAGCCTCTAAATTGAAATAAAATTTCGACGCGAATTCATTGAAATATATAGGACTTTTAAGATAAGCGTTTATCCATTTGATGGCGACTCAATTTATTTTTCAGCTCCATCATGTGAAAAGTGTTTTATTCGTGAAAGCTAAATTTAATTAAATTAATTATCAAATATCCTTTATTTCCATGTACTTGTATATCTGATTGTTTTGTAACTTTTCATTTGCCTAAAAATGACAGTTTGATACTTAAATTGTTTGTTATTAACCGTATACCTCGCCATCTTATAGGAAATTCATTTAAATTTCGCGTCAGGTTCTGTTTTTATAGAAGTTTCCTCTAAAGAGAATATTCTCGTCCAATTGTAGCAATAATCTGGAGTGCGCACGAATCTTTTCGAAACATTGGGGAACTAGATGGCGTGACGATTACAAAATATGTTGACGCCTCGGAATGTAACACTACTTTCTTTTTGATACAGTTTTCAAAAATTAATTTGCCATTTTGTCTTGGTTTATTTGATTCAGAATACTTAAAATTCGTGTTTTCCTTATTAGTTTAAGTATTTCCTTGTTTCAGAACTATTCCCATCTTAATTCTCTAGTTCTAGAGGCTTCCTTTAGTTCTTCTTTGCCAATTTTTTCACTTATGCTATTTATATTCTTACTTTTTCTATTATTGTTAATAATAACATTTTAAGATTAAAATAGAAAAACTATTAGGCAATTATTTTGATAATAACATGAATATACCTGTACACTTTTTCATCTACACTCAATCTCTAGTTTCACTGTAATTTAATTAATTATTTGGTATATGCAAATCTATAAACTTTACAAATTATTATTATTACTACGTCAGTCATAAAGTATCGTCACTAACGAGCAGCATTTACATCACGACCGATGAGTTAGACCTTACAATATTACTGAATGAGTTAATACCACATTTGCAATCAGCACAACAAACAAATCAATAAAAATCCCCCGAAACAACAATAACGATGCAATCGCGCCTGTTACTGTACTTAATTTCTGTGCGTCGATATTCCAATTAGCGCCCTGATTTAGAGGGATGCTATTACCGATATAGTTCGACGTACAATTTCGATGCGCGATTATGTAGATAGCATTCCGATGTGCGGATCATTGCCATGGCGATAAATTTCGTCCTAATATCTTATTTAAGTGCTATTTAGCATAAATTTGTTCGATTAATTATTGGCATTGGTGAATTAATAGCGCGTTGTTCTGTCTAAATCAAATTGGATGTGGGCTGATGGATTACGCTAAATATCATATATAATTGTAAAAAGAAGTTTGGTAAATTACGTACAATTTATGAAAATTTTTGGAAACATTTCGAAGACTAACAATTTCAAACAAATTTTTCGCTGAGAATAATCGATACCACAGCCTTTCAAAATATTTGTTGTGCTCCTAAAACATTCTGTATAAGAATTTGAAATATTGATATTTTATTTATTTTCAAGATCATACATTAAAGGATAAGATACGTTCTTGGTAAGTTGCGTTTAGCTCTCACATTACAAATTACAGCAGTATACCGTAATTTCCCCTCGGAAAGTTATTTCTTATGTTAAAAACCCATCGTCGAAGGTAAGTAGTGCCTGGGGTTACATAAAGTTCAGCGGTCTCTCATCTCGTCGGATCTTCTGTCAAAAACGAATTTCCTTTTCGTGACGCAATTAATTTTTTTTGTCATTCAATTCCAACGAAAACACGTTCGCCGCAAGAAATTAGACGATTGCGACTTTCAAAGTTTGCGAAAACTTTGCGCGAGTTTGACTAAATAATGTCGTCAGAGAGGTAAATGTTAATTTAAAGTCTTTTCAGTTTATAAAACAGGAGAAATTCTGATTTAATTGACGGCTTTGCTTGAATTGAAACTCACAGTGTCGTACTGCTTAATCGAATTTGATAATTTGGGATAGATTTATTAAAATCAATTCAAAATTTTTCTTAGTCAGAAAAGCCTTTTCATGTAAACATTGTAAAAATATTATCATTAATTGAAACCGAAAATTGTTTTCATATTTAAAGCTACGAGTATTTAGATGATATTTGTTATGAGGTCCCCTCATAGTCAGCACCAGCTCGCATGACCTTCAAACGAGCAGAAGAACACCTGTATCCTTTTCATGGAATACGTCTGAAATTGTTTAAACTTGTACACTTTTTTCGTAACTAATAGGGGCTCTTTGGTTACAAAGATCGTATAAAATGTCTCAGAAACTGACAATTGCTGTTACACTAGCAGCATTAACATAGAAATAATGTTGTCACATCAGTGTGATCGTATCAGAGTTCTTGTTTTTCTTTCTGTATCAAGTAACATCATTTGGTGAGCAAATACCAATGTAATCGCCAATTAATTATTACAAACAACAACTGTTTTAATTGTTGGCCAGAATTCTGTTTCTTTCCTTCTGTGAATGTTACCTTAGGAGGTTATCTAAATTTCTTTTTCTTAATTTGTAATGTTTATTTGAATACACGATTTTGGAAAGAGCGTTTTTATTAATTTCAATTAAACATTTACCACAAATAGAAAAGCAACTACACAAATATAAAGAGAATAAGAGAGAAGGCTTCAATAATTCAGAAAATTGTTATTTCAAGAGCCAAAAGCCAAATTCCAAACGGGCAACCTGCAAACAAGGAAATTGCGATTCGAATCTTTCCCAAAATTTGATTAAAAGGAATTTGGTAAAAGAGTGAGAAAGGGGGAAAGTAAATAGCTTGTATTGCGTGTAAAATTTTGAATTAAAGTTAGTGCTCTTTCTCGTTTTCGACGACTTCCAAAATTGTAGTCGACAACCCCTTGTGAATTCATAATCGAGTTAAATCACTTTCTTGTATGATTTAACCCCCCCACCGTTACAATCGAAAGTAAAATGAGAATGAAAAAAGAAAGAAGTAAGACATAGAAAAAATTATTAATTTTTCCCTCCTTATTTTCCAAAACTTATGATATACCTAATAAAAGAAATTCAACTGAGGCGGTTCTAGCTTGTAGATCGGCTTGTTGAATAAAATATTTATCAAACGATCATATAAAGTAAAATCGCAAAGGAAAAATAAAAAGAAAAGTTCTATTAATAGTGGAATGGATCTACTAGATGAAAAGGTAAACATCAGAAAAGAAGGTGAGAGAAGTAAGGTAACATGGAATAGATTAAATAAACTCACCTCCACCTGTCATACACCTTATTGTGGAAAAGTATAAGATTACAAGTATGCGAATGAGTACTTGTTTCTTTGGTATTGAGTTAGGATTTACACACACATTTCTTTTCATTATTTTTTATATCTTACGTATCGGAAGATATGCTTCTTCTTTTTCTTCCGCTTCTACATCTTAGCTAATACTTTAATATGTTATAACTATAACTAACTTATATATCAGAGTACTCGGAGCAGACTATTATTTTAAATTCGGGAGTCCCATTTATTCAATACAGTTATTCCTAATTTTAACACACCGTACATCTTGTTTGTCTAAAAAAATAAACATACGAATTTAATGAAGACTTTTATGTTTTGAGTGATCTGATTGCAATTCAGACCATTGTTGTCTGTGGCTCGCATATAATTACTTTTCAATATTTTTCATGTTACGTGTGTTAGTAAAAAAGCACTCTCGTTTTTTTTAATAAAACATGACAATTGAGAAACTTGCAACTGTAGAACTTTTTACGTTTGTAACGATACAAAAATTTTATAGCATCAATCTAATGCCCTTTTTTTTGCTCTACCTTTCATTACGATGTCTCGTCGCTGTATTTGTGAAACCAGACAATAATATTACCCCTTTTTTAGCGACCTAAGTGTAAATGACCCAAAGTAAAACCGAGGCATTAAGTTAAAAAAATGCAATTTTATTTATTTATCTATTCGTTTCTTATCTTTTGTATATTAGGATTAGAACTTAACATAATAATAATAATATTATTCATTTTGAACTCAAAGATACAGTTCGTGTCATAGATTGTACATAGTTAGAGACTAAAGTTAGAGGCTGAAGTTAAGTACACATACGAGTATCATATGTTGGTTTCTTGTCAGACATAAATTGAATAAATTCTTGTACATTATAAAAAGGATTATTAGTAAAAAAATTCTTGATTGTAGATTTAAATTTATTAATAGATAACTCGGTCCATGTGGCGAATTTGCGCTGCCGTAGCATTGATTCTTCGCGATGAAATGTGGAATTTGGATTTGGTCTTAAGTCGAATGGCATCACATCCTCCCTTTTCTGCAGGTTTGTGGATTCCTGTTCCACTTTCATTATCTGTCTATAGAGATAGGATAAAGTTAATGTCATGAGTTTCTTGAAGAAAGGTTTACAATGCGTACAGGGTGGCGGATGGCGTTTTTTTGCATAATAAAGATATCTTCACTGGGTGCCGATTCTCCCCAGACTACCAATCCATAAGTCATCCTGGCGTGAAAGAGGGCATGATATAAGGTTATCGCAGCATCTTTCCCTGTTGCTTGTTTATTTATTTAACCTTAGTATTATCTGAATTCTCTTATTAAGTATTTGCTAATTGAATCTCAATTGCCGTACAGACGTGTTCTCGATCCTCCAATCATGTTTCCGATCTTGCAGTCATAGTAATCTTATCATTACTTATGTTCCAATAAAGAAGTGAGACTTCTTTAGTATTTTTGCATCTACTTGTAGATCGTTTTTCGCCATCTTTCTTCAGTCTTGTCTCTCCTGGATAACTTAGAAAAGTCAAAGAGAATCTTTATAGATGCGAGATGTTAAAAAGCTAAAATATAGTACGTCCAGAAAATTTCCGGAATTTTAAAATTTTTATAAATTTCCACGACAATAGATGTTGAATGTTAATAATTTTAAACAAATAGAAAATTTTAAGAAAGTCAAATTAAAAAAAAGCTGACGTAGCTCCTTTTCAATAAAGAGGTTTACTATTAAAGAAAAAATAGTTGTAAAAAACAGTGTGACCAATTAAAATTTCTAATTGTTTTGTTGATAAATTCAAAAATTGTTGTAAGGTTCTAGATGTATTATATTTTATAGGTATATGTATGTATACTGCAGTTAAAAATAAACGTTTTTCCTCTTTTTAATCTGTACCTACTTATAATCTCTGAATCAGGTGTTTTTCTATTTCATTGTAATTAACATACTGCAACACCTTTATTAACTAACAATAAGTCCCCCGAGGATATTTATCTTACACAGCCGAAACATGTCGGAATACAATTAAAATATTGTGAACATCATCATTCATTTTCCTAGCGACCTTGACAAATCTTTAATTGCAAATTTTAATTTTAAAATTTCTTTTCCAAAAGTTTTATCACTGTCACAATAGTTTACTTATTGAAGTTGACCAAATCAAGTGAATGCATACGCATACATAGTTATATACAGGGTGTAAATAATAATTATTTACACCACGCGATTCTCTATTGAAAACGGTTACCGACTGGAGCCAATTAATTTTTTTTTTTAATTTAGTAACGCTGTGAACATTTCATTTAATTAATCCGACTATTGAAGAATATAGGGTGATAAAATGGAACCACTAAAAAAAAAAACGATGTCCAAGAGTATGGGGAAAATGTTTAGAAAAATTACATCAATATCAAGCATTAGCACTGCATACAAAATACGACGCCACATTTTATAAATGCGGCAGTATAACAGGAATATTAAAGTTTTTTGTTGACTACCCGCTTGACAGACATCTCAATTCATTTTATTACACGTTTAACAGCTGAGAACGGAAATCTGAGTTGTTTTTTTAACGAAACGTAATTATTAGTAATTAAAAATAATTGTCTATTAATTAAATTGTTACGCATACAATTTTTATCAAATGCGTGCGTTATACCACGAGAAAATTGCTGAAATCTCATAAGCTCAGTCAGGATTACTAGAAATTGATGTAGGAAAAAATTACTAATAAATAATTATCGTTACGTTTTCAAGGAATCGCTTAAAAAAATTTTTTTCTCCAAAGATGTGAAACGATTTAGTGGACCTGAAATCATTGTCGACAAGTTTTTTTTTTGTTTATTAGTCTAGACAATAGTTCGTGATTCATGAATTTACAGCTGTAAAATATTTGGCCTACATTTTGCATGGAAACAAAGCTGTAGAACTTATTATGTAGTGTTTCAAACGTCGCTAGTGATAAGCTGTATACACATGTCTGCGTCGAACATGTAATTGAACTTGAAAGGCAAAAATTCGTCAAGTGTGAACGATATTCACGAACTGTTCTAGATCAGCTCGCAAGCTATTCGCCGCGAACCAAAGAGTGTTCGCGGCAAGGGCGCAAGTGTGTACGGTGCCTGCGAACGAATTCTTAACACGGCAATTTTAATTGTTTTTCATTTTAGTCATTTATTTGTTTACTTGGCAGAGCAGGTGTTCAAAGTGGGACCGGTGTTATCCTTTGCATGGAATAATCTACTTCAGGCGATTTGCATGCATTTGTCAAATAAATATTCGTATTTCGTTAGTATTTCACGCCATCGGTCGTTGACCTAAAACGGAATTGACGTAAAATTCACAATGCTACGCCGCAGTATTATAAAAGTATAAAAACTTTATTATTTAGGGCATTTATTTCGTTCATCTGCGCCTCTATTTTTTAACCAAGGGTGTATCGTCGTTTTGGGTCTAATTTTTGATTAATTATTTCTCGAACACTAAAGTAGAAAGAATTTATTTAACATTTTTCCCATACTCTCGGACATCGCGTCTTTTAGTGGTTTCATTTTATTGAGTTAATTAACAGTGATCCCGTATAAGAGCACCGTTTAACTAGCAACCTGTAAAAAACGAAAGAATTCTCTGAAAATGCTCTCTTACTTTTTTTGCAAACAAACGTAATGAGTCAGAAAACATAAATATGTTAAATAATTTATTTTGATAAAAATTAAATAAAAAGTAAAAAGTGATAAATTTAAGGAAAATTTCCTGGGCATTTTATACTTGACGAACGATATGTTTTGTAGCATTTGATTATTTTTAGTACATTAGGTTTCGTTTGCTTCTTCCACTATCGTGGATTACATTTATCTTTTCAATTTTATTTATTATTTCTTTTTTAATGCTCTAACCATTATTTTTCCTAAGAAACTTAAAATTGACATCCTCTCATAATTATTAGTGTGCTTAATAGATTGATTATGTCAATATTAAAATTTTTATGTAATATGATTCTTCCTGTCGCTTTACCTAATACCACAACATCGCCCGTGTTACGACTGACTGTTGATCAGTAAAGTTATTAAATACACGCTATAGAAATAATTATTTTTAAAAACTTTATCCATAGCTATTCAATTTCAATTTTGGTTTATATTCAAATGTTTTGAAGGCTTTTCAAAATTTCTATGGAAAAAAGTGTTCTTAAATTGGCACCTATTCGTTATTGTAGGAAAGTAAAGATATTTGTAGTAGCTAGTGATTTAAAGTTTTATGTAAAAAGAAATTTAAATTTAGATAGAAAGAAGTAGAATATATTATAAATGTCACAACGTCGCCAATCATAAATTAAATTAGAAGAAACTTGAAAATGAAATTTCGCTTTTATGCAAATGATGGGGCTTTAATTCGTTGAAAATCAAATTCATTAACACCAAAGTAGGAAAGAATTCTATTAAAAAATCAGAAACCTCAGGAAATACGACGTAAAGTCATTGGCTGCGTTTGTTGAGTCTTGTGGAATAATTCTTTGTAATTCGTGTTCGCATAATTTACGCCGGTGCCAACCTGAATTCGCGTTCGCGTTTACGAGTAGATTCCCGGTCGGTTGTTGACGCGTCTCTGTTGGAGAGACGGATCTATAAATAAACGTGGGGGATTATTTAATTGTTTCTGGCGTTATTAAAGCTTGTCGCTTCTTCAATGAAGTCGTCCTGCGAAGGGAAATTTGTGTTGTTAAGGTTTCGGTCGTAACAAATTTGCAAGCGTACAAACATAAAAGGCGAATAACTGTGTTGATGAAAACAAAGTACAAATAAGAATTATCCCATCATCCATGTGGGTCGTTTGTAAATTGAGTTATAATTTGCTCAACGGAGTGAATTTCATTTTAATTCATTTATCCTGACGATTTGTAATTTATATAAAAGCAAAGAGCTTCTCTATAATTACTTTTTCATTTAGAAGAAAATCAATAAAAATTGTTAGAAATTTTTATAGTATTTTATTGGTTGCCTTAAAAAAAGAGAACTGAAATATACTCAAAGCACTTAAAGAAGAGAGAAGAATAGATGAACATTTCGTCAATTTCGAAATTACGAACCACGGCAAAGACCAAATTTTATTTTTTCACTGCGGAGACCAGCGAAATTATTTGCGTTTAAGACCCGTATAAGTTCATCAGCTCTCTTTTCCTAATCGATAATTAAGACATATTACATAAGATAAGTGTACATACATGTGTTTCATAGTTGAATAATTAAAAGCATAAAGACGAGAATAAAATAGCAAATTAGCTCGAAGCTTATTAGTTCAATAAATGATGAGATGAGGCTTCCGAAGCCGGAAGCCAACGCCATTTAATAAGAAATGAAGTTAGCGGATTCCGTTCATAAAAACATAAATGTACAAGACGGTCAGCATCAATTAGACACCAGCTTTACTAAAAATTAAAAGTTTAGCATTTGAAAACTTTTTAGACCCCGAATCTATTAAGGGAAGTGCAAAAGTTTGTATTTGAGTTTAATGTTATTTTCTGTTAATTAGTTAATGGCCGGATGGGAACTAAGTTTTATATTGAGGCACCTTGTAGGAGCCTGAACACATTTTTTTCTGGACTAGCCTAACTATTTCTACTTTCTTTTTATAGTATTATTTTTGATGTTTTGATTTACTCATACTGCGAAGGAAGATCGTCGACCTCCTTTTGCTATCCACTCACCTATTCGCACTTCCTTCTAATAGTTGTTGTTTTTAACATTAAACCAATCATTATACAACCATGTAAGTAATAAATCTTTGTTCAACGTTCGCCATTTCCTACCTCACAATCTCACGTACATACATTTCGAGTTCAACAGGTCCGTAATTAAGTAATTTTCGTTTTATCTGCAGGAATATTAATCTACTTTTTCCCTTTATCAAGGAAAAGGGCTATTTTACTACACGAAAGTTTATAGCAACAATAAAAACGTTCCACTTTATTAGCTAATAAACAGTGATTTAGTACAGTTAGTCAATGCGAACGAAACTCAGAAGAAACAAAGAAGAACACGTGAAGTTTTCAAGAATGGGTCGGCCTGCGTTTAACTATAATTGAATTCCAGTATTTCAAATGGCAGCATTTTATTCGTTTTGCTTAACTAGATTGGTGCGATAGGTGATTGGAAACAAGCTTCCGGGCGGTCATTGACAGAAAAACTTACAAAAAAAATTATTTCAATTAAAATAATTGTTACGAGTTCGGATTAAAAAATAATCACCATGAAATAGATAAGAATGATTTAATTGCTTAGTTGCCGATCTCATTAGTACAATCAAAAAAGCAGTATCATTAACACTTAAGTCTCAACGACTAACGCGAAGCAGCAACAAGACCAACAGCAGCAGCAGTAGCAGCATCACCACCAGCAGCAGCCCTGAGGAAGTTCTTCTGCAACGAAGAACGAAACGTCGGCAGTGAAGAAATCCGAGACACGCGGTTCCAACCGGAAGCCAAGAATTCAACAATGGACAACGGCCGCGGAAGCCTTCAAGTTAAATTAACACTTAAAATATTTCACGATTCTCTATTCCTTAGAAAATGTTAACAAATTTCCTCTTAAGTACATTTCTCTCTACCTGCAATGGGTACAAAATGCATTTGATGCGAACACCGATTTTAGTACATTAATTGGATTCATTACGAGTGTTAGATAAACGATATTGTGAATAATTCACTTCTGTGTCTTGAAAATATTTCTAATAGGTACGTACTTTGTTTTTCTAATAATTATAATCGTGTTAACAATATAAAATATAGTAGTCTCACAAAGAATGTCTTTCGAATTTATATAAAAATAATATTTATTTATTGAAGCTTATAAAAAAATCTCCGTCATTCTCCATCTTGGAAATTTAATTATTGTGTAAAATACATCTATTTAAATACACTATTTAATTTAACTGCAAATCTCCGCAGTTTTATGATTTCTTTGACTTTTAGTAATGGAAGGTGAATTTACGCGTTGAGCATTATTCGAGACCTGGCACAGTGAGGAAAATTTCGCCAACAGGAATAACGTTTTATATGGTTACATAATAAATAATTTGCATTTAGAAGATTGTGATGAACAAGTAATGGTTTGTGTTAAAAAAATCGTAGACAGTCTACATCTAAAGGATAGATGGCAAAAAAGTCATCGTATATTAACAAACTTTTTATCTAAAAACTGTAAATGACTTGATTGTGTATTAGAATTTCCGGATTTAGTAATTAATGCGACTAATTTAAGAAGACCTGGAACATCATCCCAATACATAATACCAACTACTAGCACCACTGTAGATCGACCGCGAAAAGTATACCGATTCTAGTGATAAAACAAAAAAAAGACGAGTGGAAACTTTGGTTTCACAATCAACTCTAGATGAATTAGTTTACGCGTCACAAATCAGTTTACGGTCAAAAGGAAAAAGAGATGCAGCTGAAATTGTCAAGCAAATCAGCGTTTCACCTAAAAGAGCGAATAAAAAGAGCAATCAAATCGCCAGAAATATCTGCCAAATAAGCTAACAAAAGGCGACGCTTTAGCATTGTATGTTGATGTGAAATTAACGAAAATTGAATATGTATTGATTCGTGATAAAGCAAAACAGCAAAATGCGAATATATATCATTCATACACCAAACTTTTCGCAGCAAAAAAGGAATGTATCCAAATGATATTGTGATTTCTGAAATATCAACAGAAGTAAAGCTTCAAGCTTTACTTGATCACACAATTCAACGTTTTTTTATGACAAATAATGACGTTTTTGATAATTCAGCGTTCAGAACAGCAAGTAATCTGTTAGTGATCTTTAAATGGAATTGCGATGGAGCTTCCGAGCAAAGTACTTATAAGTAAATGTACGCTGAAGAAACAGAAGAAATACATAAGGATGCATTCTTGTTTGTGATTTCGTTGGTACCTCTGCAGCTGCAAGCCAATGGTGAAACTTCATGGCAAAATGCAAAGCCATCTTCACAATTAAAGGTTGTACAGAAAAATTTGTTTACTATGGTAATGGAAAAATCTGCAGCAGTATTACGCAAAATGCATTTCAAAAATGTTTTATATGTGGTGCGACACCCAAGAAAATGAACAACTTTGTCTTTTTCTTATTAAGTCTCCATTCGTGGATTAGCTATTTTGAGTGTTTACTGCATATCGCATATCGATTAGAAATAAAGAAGTGGCAAGTTAAAGAAACGGACAAGCGAAACGTTGAAACACGAAAGAAGATTATTCAATCCAAGTTTCGAAAAAAACTGTGTTTACTAATAGATATCCCGAAACCAGTCACGAAACGACAAATGATGGCAATACTGCACGCAAATTTTTTGCAAATCCAGCGTTATCAGCCTCAATTACTGGTATCAGTGAAGGGTTAATTGGACGATTTGGCATAATTCTAAGAACAATTGCAAGTGGTTATGACGATGACACTGAAGCTTTTGCAAAATATACCACAGATACAGCGAAGTTATATGTCGAGAATTACAGTTGGTATTATATGGTAGCAAGTTATAAGTTATTAATTCATGGCAAACAGATTGTTGAAGCGGCGCGGCGTTAGTACCAATCGGTCAGCTCTCCGAGGAAGCTCAAGAAGCTCTAAATAAAGATTGCAAAAGATTCCGCGAGCATCATACGTCAAAACTATCTCGCAAAAGTACCAATGAAGATCTATTGCACATGTTACTAATTACCTCTGATCCACTAATAACTAGTAAAAGGACAATAAAGACAAAACGTCAAGAAAATTTACTAAAAGAAGTCATTTCATTGCTGAAAAATGCTCCCTCTCCATCAGAATCAGAACCACACGAAGAGGCAAGTACAGAAGATGAAATTAGTTCATCATCCAGTGATGAATTATGAGTACTGTGAGTATTAAATGCACTTTGTTTGTATTTTAAATAGCATCTCATTTAAAATGTCATAATTTTCTAAATTATAAATTTTGTCCAGCTAGAATCACGATTTGGACCGTGTTAAGAATTCCTAATGTTTTTCTTTAGTTTTAATTCAAATTGTATTGTAAATAATTTAAATTGTATTGTAAATAATTTTAATTGTATTTTAAATAAAGTTTGTTCCTATAAGCAACGTGTCCATCATTTGACAAATATATTTATATTAAATACGGTTGTAAACCATTTTTTGTAGAAGTTACGAGTTAACAGTTGTTGTTGTGGAAATGTTAACAAATTAATTTTGAATAAAATAAATTATCCCAACATTCGACTTGTAACACTAGAAACACAGGATAGAATTGCAAACACGTTTTGAATTTATTAAATTTTTAATATGTAGATTGTGTTAATAATTTGTCTTTTATAATAATAGAATCTGTTTCTCATTGAACGCCGCAACACAAAACGAAATTATAATAATTGACATTCGAAACAGATTACGAATGAGTTTACTGATTATAATGTTTTAAATTCTGGTTTCAAACGTTGCTTATAGGAACAAACTTTATTTAAAATACAATTAAAATTATTTACAATACAATTTAAATTATTTACAATACAATTTGAATTGACAACAACTATTAACTTATGACTCCTACAAAAATGGTTTACAACCGTATTTAATATATTTATATTAAATACGGTTGTTGTCAATCAATGGTCGACAGTTAGTCGGTGTTTGTTAATTACCGTTAGTTAGAGTTAGTAATAGTAGTGGATGTAGCAGACCAATTATAATGTGTAAGTGACTTTAAGTTTTATCTTTAATATATTAGCTTAAATAATAACACGCCTCTCTATTTTCACTCCCTGTGCTCAAGAACCCTCGGTTTAAATTTTAAGCGATTTCCCTTCCTCTGTCAGGTTTCCTCGATCAACGTAGGTAGGTAATTTAAACACGCACACTTTTGGGAAATTATTTAAGAACCATGCGTAAGCAAATAATCGCGGTCGTCGGTTATTTATTTTATATCGTACTGTATGCATAGCGTACACGCGGCAACGTTAGCGCACTAGTTGTAAATTGTTCCTCGTTTTACAGTTAGCATTATTTTTACGACTTTGAATAATTTATTCGACTTTATATGACATGGCGGTTTTAATTAACTTAATTAACTTATAGTTTATCGTACGAGTATCGCATTGCTTTTTCATCAGCTGTTTAACCATCTATTGTTTTGGCAGAATTAAGTTTTACAAGCTTTATTCTCTGACTAAACATCACAAAAAGATTATGACACACACAAACTGTAAATTTGGCTCCTTAGTCTAAATATACCTATCTTTTAATAATTAATTAATTACCAAATGCTTTTCTATGGAAATGGCAACGTTTAAAACGCGCATATTCTAGAGCTGTATCTAATAAAGTTTTATTGTTCTATGTCTCCATACAATGTGTGTGAAAACTTTGACAAACAGCTGCCCGATTGTCAGATTGGTTAAATACTAATTACACCAATAAATGAATTTAAATAGTTGCGATTTTGTTTTTGTAGAGGTGGATGAAGCAACTAGTATATTCCGCCCCAGTAAATACTCCGGAAGAGTTAACAAACAAGCATTGATTCAGAAGAGTCCGCATATTTTTGAATGACAGAACATAGTAGAACAGATTACAGCGCGTGTCAATAATAATGGCCTCCATTCTGACCACCTACTTTGACAAGACAGCAAAGAATATAATTGTATAATTTCTTTTCGAATTCGTTATTATTTATTATTTCATACGCAATTCCAGTTATTTTTAAAATTACTAATAATTACATCGCGTCAAAGGAATAGAATAGAAATAGACGTTTCCAGCTGTTATACATGTAACTAAACGAAATTGAGATGTGGATGTGTGTCAAGGCCGCATTGTGTGTAGTCAAGTAGTTAATAAAATAATAATAATAAATTAATAATAAAAATAATAATAATAATATTCCAATTGCTTTATAAAACATAGCGTTATATTTCGCAGCTCCAGATCATGCTTTTAAGGTAAATTTTAAATTTATTATAAACTATTTCGTAGCAATGTTTAAACATTTTCCCGTAATCTATAATAAACCTTTCTTCCTGTTTTTTTTAGGCGGATCATTTTTCAGTTACTCTGTATAGTACGATATATGTAAATCGAGTTTCATTTCATGAGTCGGTAATTAAATGGCAAAAGGAGCTATCTATTTTTTTATTAAAATGTATGGTAGAAGCAAAAGAAAATTTTATTTTACAATTACTACTTTCTTATAATATATTATACAGTGACCGCCAAAAAGTTCGCACCATATGGAAAAATTTTTTATTTTTGATTTTTTTCAAAAATTTTTTACGCCAAAAATTTGTGCACGTTCGACAACCTAAAATAAGCAAAACAGATCTGGCGAGCAGTTTTTATTGTGGCCAAAAATAGCGCCCATTGAAAACACAAAAACTGAAAAATTGTTATAATTTTGAATTACTGCGTATGTGTGAGGAATTTTTAGTAGGGCCTGATGGGCTTTTTCAAAATGTATTGTTCATTATTCAAACAACATTTCCAACGCGATAATATTTTGAAAAATTGAAGATTTTTCACTTTTTAAGTTTTCTTCAAGATTCGAAACTGTGAATGAGCATTCGGATATTTAACCCCACGAACTTATTAATTTTTTATCATAAAAATTATTTAAAAGAATCTAATTTGTTGTAAGGTTCTAAAGTGTAGCACGAATAAGAAAATATGAGACGGTTTTTCACGTTTTTGGTGCAATACCTTTTTCGCACGAAATTTTCTGTTATCCTTTTTTATTCCGACGTGGTACATTTCTAATAAACCCAATTTAACATAAATGCACCAAAAATTAGAAGAATTACACGAAATATTTGCTATATCATCATTTAAAACGGTTAATACAAAATCGACATTTTTATGCCGTTTTTTGAGGTGGCCATGAAATATTTACTTCTTACATTTATTAAAATGGGCTACAAATACATTAAAGAAAATACATAATTATTAATAAATGAATTTGAAATTATCAACTCAAAAAAAGATTTAAATTATTTTATCAATCGATAATTGAGTACTGAGAATAATGTCCGATTACAAAAAAAAAACATTACAATTCAACAAAACCGCCTTTCCCGTTCTATGCACAAGACAGTTCTATCATACAACTCCCGGGCTACATTTCTCAAAAAAATTGGTGAAATTTGTCTTGCACATCTTCTTCTTCTTCTTTCAGCTGATCAATGTTCCTAAATGGACTATGCTTGTATACTTCATTTTCAAATATCCCCAAAAGAAAAATCACACGATATCAAATCCGGTGAGCGTGGTGGCCATGGAATATTTGAAAATCTTCCTAACCATCTGCCAGGAAACAATTGATCTAAGAAGTTCCGAACATCAAGCGTGCTATGAGCAGGGGCACCATCCATTGAACATATTCCTTCCTACTCTTAACGGTAAATTTTCAATCTCATCAAAAAATTCATTTTCCAAAAAATTTAAAAACCTCTCAGAGTCAAGGTTTTCTCTAAAAAAATATGGTCCAATGATCTGATTATTCAAAATGCTGCACCAAACATTGGTCTTGAAAGAATATTGTCTTGTGCTTGCACTGAAAATGCAGATTTTCATCTGCCTACCACCGACAATTTTGTGAGCTTACAACACCCTTACAAGAAAAAGTGGATTCGTCATTAAAAAGTACATATTTGGCAAAGGATCTTTGCTCTTCCAATTGACCTTGAAAACAAAAACTAAAGAACAAACGTGCATTAAAGTCTCGTTCCTTCAACGTGTGAATAAATTTTGGATTATACGGTTTGAATTTGTTTTTCTTTAAAATGCTTCTTGTAGGCGTCTTTGAAACGTTACAGTTGCGTGCTATATTCGATACAGAAGTTCTGGGAGTTTCAATAACGTTTTCTATGACTTCAATCTGTGTGTCTTCATTAGTAATCAAGTTGCTATGTGGCTTTTTAAAAGAATTTTTTAAATCTTTAAACTTTGTTAAAATTCTTCCAACTGTAGTATGCGAAATATGTTTGCTAGGATGTGCTTGATTAAAAATTTCAGCTGCTTTTCTATGCGATTTGTAATTATCGCCGACTATAAAAACAATTTCAGAGTTGTTAAGGAGCTATTTATTTTTTATTAAAGTGTATGGTAGAAGCAAAAGAAAATTTTATTTTACAATTACTACTTTCTTATAATATATTATACAGTGACCGCCAAAAAGTTCGCACCTATTTTATATGCGAGGATGTCTCAGATGTAAACAAAACTTGATAATTATTAAGAACTTTGCAATTGTTTTTTAAATTTTCTGACAGTAAATATTTCATGGCCACCTCAAAAAACGGCATAAAAATGTCGATTTTGTATTAACCGTTTTAAATGAAGTCACAGCAAATATTTCGTGTAATTCTTCTAATTTTTGGTGCATTTATGTTAAATTGGGTTTATTAGAAATGTACAGCTGCGGAATCATAAAGCGGGACAGTATAATGTCAGTTTAACTCTTACTTCTTAATTCTGGTAACTATATGGTAACTTAGAAACCTTTGTGGTTCACAATATAATTAAATAATATAAAATGGTAAAAATCTTATTGTATAAATACGAAAAAAATTAAACACTATCGAAATAATACAAAATTTTGCTATAAGACTTGTCCCGCTTTATGATTCCGCAGCTGTACCACGTCGGAATAAAAAAGGATAACAGAAAGTTTCGTGTAAATAAGGCATTGCACCAAAAACGTGAAAAGCCATCTCATATTTTCTTATTCGTGCTACACTTTAGAACCCTACAACAAATTAGATTCTTTTAAATAATTTTTATGATAAAAAATGAATAAGCTGATTATTCGTAGGTGTTAAATATCCGAATGCTCATTCACAGTTTCAAATCTCGAAGAAAACTTAAAAAGTGGAAAATCTTCAATTTTTCAAAATGTTATGGTGTTGGAAATGTTGTTTGAATATTGAACGATACACTTTGAAAAAGTCCATCAGGCCCTACTAAAAATTCCTCACACATATGCAGTAATTCAAAATTATAACAATTTTTTTTGAGTTTTCGTATTTTCAATAGGCGCCATTTTGGCCACAATAAAAACTGCTCACCAGATCCGTTTTACTTATTTTAGGTTGTCGAATGTGCACACATTTTTGGAGTAAAAAGTTTTTGAAAAATATCAAAAATAAAAAATTTTCCCATATGGTGCGAACTTTTTGGCGGTCACCGTAAAATATGTTAAAAGTGATATACTCATTAACGATTTGTAAAGCAAGAAAATACATTTTCAATAAAAAGAAAAAGCAGATAGCTCCTTTTACTATTTCACTACCAAAATATTGGTGCAATAAATAACATATTTAGAATTTTTCCCGGCGTGCTGAGTACGTATCACTACTATTGTATTCCTATCGATCAAAATTACTTATATTTTTATATTTTTCAATATGACAAACTACTATTTTTCTTTTTCTTACTCTATTTCAAGTTGTACCAATTCAGAAGTTAGCCGTAATTAAAAATTTGATACTAGATTTTAAGTTACTCTTAAATTGTATGTACCTGTATGTTTCTGAAGTAAGAAATTCAGGATCGAATCAGTATTAATATTTTCCGTATGTGTTACTGTCAGTTCGGTAAACTACCGTCTGTCTTACTCTTTTGTTTAAATCTCATTTCTTTTCACCCATTAGTATTCTCTTGTAATACCTATGTCACAAATAGTCATCAGTCATTAAATATTTCATAATAATAATCTTCCCAATGGAAAATACTGCAGCACTGTTTTACTTTTTATTAATTTTGATATCATCTTCAGAAGTTTCACTGGTTTTAACCTATAAATCACTTACCGTTAGGGCTCAATTGTTGCAAATTTAATTACGAAGCAAGGCTTAAATCCCTGTTACAAATTAGTATCATGTTACAAACTGTTCTTGTTTATTTATTATTCAATCCTGTCGATGAGTTATCCTTGCATATAAATTTAATTGGGATAACGTTTCATAATAAGTAACTTGAAAATCGATCTTACCATAATGACAGGGCGCAGCACCGCCATCCATTTTCCAAGATTTTCCCAAGAAAAAAACCATCGCCAAACAACAAACTTTTTGCTTTACTTTCCCTAACACTACATTATGATAATCAAGGCTGCTGCGGTAAAAAGCGCAACACGTAGCCCATAAAATCCGCTCCGTCTCTACAGCGGATCCCTCTGGTCGTTATCATCCGCTCTTCGTAGGTTTCCAGTAGGCCGTGCGAACACTGCAATCATCGTGATAATCCATCCGGTCGTAAAAAAACGATACTCTACTGTTGTGTAGGCAGATGATAATTCTTTGCTTAGGAGCCGTAACACCGCCACAGATCCTTAATTAGCGCAAGCTTCGGAGCTTTCGTTTCGGCCGGATTACCACGTCGATAATTAGCGCTTGATGAAACCATCGCGACGCCGTGAGACTGTTGTTTTAGAGACTATTTCAGAGCTTCGGTACTTCCTTGGAGCTTTGCAAACAACCTCTTCAAATTGGGTTTGTCATTAATTATTGATGTTACTAATAATGAAGTTTAGCAACGATTCGGTCGGTAACTATTGTTTGACGTATTACAAAGAAAATTCATTATTGATAATAATAGAAATAAATATGACAAGCGTTTTCTGCATTGATCAGAAAGCAAAAGGCTTTCTTTCTTCAAACACTGTCCAACCAACTTAAATTTGGTTATTTTTGCAGCTAGATCGATTTCTGTTATTTCAGCTAGTATGTTTAGTGGTCAGTGGTGTGATGATGATTCCTCGGGTTGGAAAATGCAAATTTAACATTTTCCGTAGTAAAAATCGATCGCTTACCATGTCGCACTATGGGAATAGAGTAACATTATCGTCTCAAAATATAAAAAATGAAAATCTACATTGCGATCTGCAATGCTTATTTTCTAATAATCAATTAATCAAAGTTTTATGATTCAGTTGAATAAGTTATTAAAACGTTCACTGGGATTAGTTCACAGGCTGAGAATTTCAGAGTTCGATGCGAATTAAATAGCGGCTACTCTGAAGATTATTTAAAAAAACGATTGACCGAATAGTTTATAAACTGTGCGCCAATTTTGAATGAACATTTTCTTTGGAAATAAAATCCAAATGCCAATAAAAAAAACTAAACCTTTCCGACCCTGACAATACAAATTTTCTTATTGATAAAATCTCGTCTACTTTCTACCACTTTAGTTTGAGAACTTATTTTTGGGACACGTTGTATAATCTCCTGTTGTTGATTTGCCTGGTATACAAATCACTTGGAGTCGCTTCAACTGACCTTTATGGAAATCTCCATTAAAACACAGTAGACAAACAATTACACAAATCTGTAAGAATTTTATTCAATCACTTAAAACGAACATTACAGCTTATTGAAACTAGATCTCGTACTCGTTATTTTAAAATAAGTAGATAATGATTAGTTTTTCTATTATAAACAGTTTTATGTGTTCACCGCCACATCCACCTTATAATATTTTTTACCGTCTAATGACGGTAATTTTAATAAATTACGACGCGCCTAGCGATTTTACGCATCATAAAATTATTTCTATTTCATTCATGTCCCCGATGTGCTCCACACAATTTATCATCCATTTTTTACAAGTCTGCTCTACAGTATAAAACACGTCACATACAGATACACACGTCATTATTTATACATGTATGTTTGCATATACGAGTGTGTGCAGGACGTTATTCATCCAACGAGTACGCCACATACTTTTCCTGTTTTGATATTGTCACAAACTGGACGACAAATTGAATAAATAGGGTAGCATGAAGTTCGACGAGTCGAAGCTTTCATAAATCTATTGAATTTTTTTTTAAACGCAGTTTCACGTGACGTTTCAAGGCATTATATGACTGTGCAAAACGCAGCAAAGATAAAGAAACGGTGACATTCTTTATCAAAGTTTTACTTTCACATTACATTCGTATATAAATCAACGCCTACTTTACACTTGCCTGCTTGTATTATCATTATTATAAATGGCGTCAGAATCTGCCGCAGTGTACATGAGCGCAGATTACCAATTTTTAACTATTTCTGATTTATACTCTCTACATTGCCTCATATAGCAAAATGTACACTAGTGTGCACTACTAAAGAACAGATTGTTTCAGTGGAATGCGCCTTTCTCGATAAGTGTAATCGTATCTCCCCAGTGGAACGTATAATTCCAGTAGAGTATACACTCGTGTACGCAGAGTATTATATTAAATTATATTATTAAATTTTAGTACCACATAGCTGGGGGGAGCTTCAGCCCCCTTAGCCACCCCCCGTGGGTGCGCCATTATGCCTCAGGCCTTACCCCATCCCATTTCTAATTTTATCAAACGAATCTAAGTTGTTTTATCTATTCCTATATCCTATTCTTATTCTTCTACCGATATTTCTTCTTTGTGAGTTGTACTTGTTTATTATTTGGTAATTGATATTCTTTAAATAAAATTACTAAGTATTTAAAAAGGAATAAGGCCAAAAAAGCAAAAGTAATGCCTTTTGCAAACTTTAGAAATCTTCATTGTATGTTCGTCTAAAGCTCGGTTGTATTTCTTATTTAATGCATTTTCTATTTTTTAGGAAACCTGCCCTTTAGTAATTTTTACTTCATCTTTTTGGGCACGTTTAACAGAAATTATAATAATGTAAAAAGTGTTTGCGGATACTATGACGTCACTTGCCATTTCTTTTGACACCTCTATTAAGATTGTTCTTAACAACTTGTATATATATCATTAAAACAAACTGAATCCTCAGTTTGAAATCAAATTAGAAGAGTATGGAAAGTAGAATAGTTCACGTCGTAATCTTATATTAAACATAATTATTTCTGCTTTAATAACTTGTGAACAAGACTGTAGCCAGTAAGGATAGTAATAATGTGACCAGAGAGTTTTCCTTATTTCTGATCCTTGTGTTTTCAATTTTGCCAGAATATATTTGCAGGTTGTTAATATACTGAGAATGACGGTCTACATCTACGCAATTATAATTTTGTATATAATTTTCCCGATTTTGAAGAAATATAAACCTTAAAACCACATTTTCTTCAAAAGGGCAGAGGTGTTCATTCAGTTCTATTTGGCCCTGCTATAAAAGCGTTTTTGCATTGACTAACGTATGTACATATTCGTTATTTCAGCTGTACATTCAATTTTGTTCTTAGTTGCTTCTTTTCTAGCTTTTTGTACACATACCATTGTCATCAAATCGTAGATAGCTAAGTATGTTTGTATAATGATGTCTAGATATTGCAACTCTAATACCCGTATACACAGATAAATCTTTAGACTAAGCCAAAGTCTAATTTGTCTACGCAAAATGTCACCTTATGCCCGCATGCATAGTCAGAGCTCAAGCATAAGCAAGTGCTGGATAGCAATTTTCGTATGCAAACTGCTACTCGGCGCATGCGTAAGCACGTACTTAAGCTTGAACTCTGACTATACATACTTCAACTTCGAGAATTCTCGCTTTAGGTTCGCTTTAAAGGAACTTTTATAGAGAATTTTATTGGATATTGCAATTATGTTAATGATTGATAATCATTAATCAGTATAATTTCAAATTCAGAACAGCCTTTCAAGTAATCCATTTTAATTTTTCAATTTATGCCGAATTGCCACTCTTAGAATTTAGCCGAACCCGGAGGAATTCCATCCACGGTAAGACTCTTTAAAGTGCCGAATATCATATTGTCAACGGGCGTATGGGTTTTACTTCTTATCCGAGAAGAAGGCAGGTTTTTGACTTATCATTCGCAGTTGAAAAACCGACACACAAGCTTGCAAGTTTGTAAAGAGTTACGTGCTTACTTTATTAGCAAGTAAATTTTTTTGTTATCGTGTAAATTTTGTAAATAACCTGAATTAAAATGTTTGTAGGTATATAACAGCGTTTCTTAGAAATTAGAAATTGGAATTTTAAATTTCTATTCTACCTGAATTGTTACTTTAAACGTTTTTAATAACAATCACAATAACAATTCCCGGTTCGCTAATTTATTTTTGAGTAGTTGGTATACTTGGCATAATTTATTTTATAATGTTTCTTGACTGTTCTTTTTATGAGCAGTACTCACACTTCCCTATTACCGTCATCACAATCGCTATGTGATTTACTTACATTTGCAACATCTTCGTCTACGAAGTCTTCTTCTACAACGCTAACTTCGCCCTCATTGTCTACAATCTCAACATTAGAATTATAAACATCTCTAAAAGCTTTTTCTTCACTGTAACCTCTTGCAAAATTTATACATATTATAATCCGCCATAATAAATTATTACACCATGAGTAACTAGTAAAGTAGTAAATGAGAACGCTTTCTAGACAGCTATAGTACTTGGTACACACAACCCACACATATTTTGTGGCAGAAACATTGTTTGCAAAACGGTAGTACAAAAAACTTACATCACAGTGTTCTAAGAATTAATCAAATGAAAAATGAATTCCAGTTGGCGATGCAAATAAACACGCATATGAGCATTTTAGTTCATCGAACATTCCTTCAATCACTTTGATGTTTCTACAAAGTATGAAAAACGTTTTGTTAAAAAAATCACCTGCATCAAGATACTATTGAACTCTATTAACAACTGCATGACTAACGTTAAACAACATTTCCGGTATGTTATTTATGTCACAATTGATTGAGAATTAAAATTAATATGACGTTATCCAAGACGTGCATTTAAATTCTACCGTCGATTTTAATTCATTTTTATATTGATCACTGGTTATGAAATTAGATATAGCATATCTAGGGGTAAAAGACAATATAACATAATAAACATATATATATTCTACTGTAAAGGGAAGTTAGTAAGGACCCCAGGCGGCTGGGAGAGTTAATGTTTAGATATAAAACGATATGTTTCATTTGAATATCATATTGATGCAAAATTTGTTTGAATTTTTCTTCAAAAAGCTTCACTTCACGAGTATACTTCTCGCGTTTCTGCAATATTTTTTCTTGTAAGTAAAACTGGCTTTCCACCCACTTTAAAGTGAGTAGGTGTTATAGATTTCTCTTTCGGTTCTTTTCACTGTAATCATTCTCTCGAAGCCTGTTTTGAAGGGGCGAACAGCTTAACGAGTAATAAGATTAAAAACGATTTGTATACAAAATTCCTAATGGGATGTGCGCTGGCGTAATTAATGACACTCGAATCACGTTTCGATCCGGCTTATTTTTGCAAAAGCGCTCGTGAA
This sequence comes from Serrognathus titanus, assembly GCA_039766575.1. NCBI lineage: Eukaryota > Metazoa > Arthropoda > Insecta > Coleoptera > Lucanidae > Serrognathus > Serrognathus titanus. The sequence continues at coordinate 28,962,642 of CM077912.1, read as the reverse complement.
AATAAAAGCGAGATTCTGTCATTTTTATTCATGCAGAGTTGCAATTGAAAATCAATATTTATGTCTAGACAAATTAATTCTGATACGTTTAAAATCTTTTCAATTTGCATGTTCGTCAAATATAAAAAAGATTATTCATTATTTCTAATCTTTGTGAGATGAAATTTTAAATGAAACTAACAATATCGCCAAATTTAAAATTCTTAAAGTTCTAACACTTTTGGCTCACAGTTCATTTACACCGTATATAAAATTCTCTAAGCTTCTATTTAATTTATGGTTACGCTTCAATTAACAACGTTTAAACGAAATCAAATTAAGCAACTTGAAAGTAAAAAAATCACAAAGTTTTACATAGCTTTAAAATCTAATTTGATTTCCCTTTTAGTTTCTCAATTGCAGTTAAACTTTGAAAATTTAACTTCTAAACGTATTAAATCATAAATTCAGGAATGCCCGAAAATGTTTACCGTCGGTATTTATGATTACACATAAACCGAGATTTTCAGGTGCGGAGTTACTATTTACAATCCTCGCAAATATCCTGTTGTGCTCTTTGTTTTTGCTTGAGCAGCACGTTCTTCGTAGTCGTCGCATTCGTGTTTCATCCAACCGAACTAATTTTCCGACGACGAGGAAAACGTATCACAGTCGCTCGTGTATTAACGGTCTTCTACAGACTTCGTTTAATCAAGGACATGTGCTTTTCAAAAATCCGAAGTTAAATAGCAAGAAAGTTTTTTTACGTTAAAGAACTGGACTCGGTGTCTGGAGTGCTCTTTACGATTCGTTTCGACTGTAATTAAATTTTCTAAAATAAATTTCATCCTGAAGAAATGTAAATCACTTCGAACTAATTTAAGCAAGTGAAAACTTTAATTAAACCGCGTCGCAAAACCTAACCCCATCCAAATAAATGAAGACGGCCGGCGCAAATATTAATTAGGTGTCTTAAGGGATGGACGCAAATATTTGCCAATTTTAAGTCTTTGAGAACAATTCGCAAGTTTGTGAGTCGATTGTGCGTCTGGAATTCTCGCGGTAATTACCGAATAAACATTTTGGCGCAAATGCTTGGAGGCGAAAATCTTCGCCGTCTCTTCGGACTTAACGTTGAGGATGGGCAAATAATAACGGCCGGAATGCCACCCGCTCCTTTTAAGTCGTTCGCACAATTAAACGCGTTTTATTTTTGTCGGAATTAGAATTGCGAAAATAAGAAATTATTTTAATTTCTAAATGTTGTAACATTTTTTATTAATTTAGTGAATTTCTTGCTCGTGATATAAGATAGAAAATAAAACAAGTTTTTGTAAAACAAGCATATATATATTTAAATACCTTTACTTTTATAAAGACGTATTGATAATAACTATTAATATATCTGAATATTACTATTATTCTTTTCAGACTTCAGACATTTTGGGTCGTTATTATGGTTATGCAATGCGGAGACCAATGAAAAGTGTCCATCCATTGCGTAACCATGGCAACGTTCCGAAATGTCCGAAGTTTGATTATTATGTATAAAATTGAAATAGGTTGCACCAAAAATTCCTACAAACCAATAAATCAAACATCATGTATGGTACGTCAGAAGTAGTTCAAATTTCAAATTTCATTTCTACGATATCGCAAACTGGAATTTTGAACTACTTTATCTTCTGGAAAGAGATTTGTATAACATAGACGTTTGCACGTTGACCAATACAAAGGAAGAAAGGAATATACGTAATTTTGTCAAGCTTATGTTACGGTACAGAAATTGATTGACAAACTGTTTAGTTTATTTTCTAGTAGAACCATTCTGTGGGGGCTCACACGTTGCTTAGCGATCAGTAAAATCAGTTCACGATGGCAGACTATAAGAAACGTCACTATCACAGACTACAAGAAACATCGCTATAACAGACTACGAGAAACGTCACTATGACAAACTTCAAGCCATGTCACAATGACAGATACAGGTAAAATATCGCGTTGACATCTACGTAACATGGTCACGATATCGACCGTCAAAATAAACAAAATTAAGATCACCCCTTAACGAATTAGAGAATAACCGCATTCGTTTCTGGTTGGCCAACAAGCAAGATCGCAAACCTCATTTTGGTCGCTACGATAACTACCTAACCAAACACAGAAGGACTGGCCTCCGATAAATAGGACGCAACTCTCCTCATCATTGATTTGAGCACGCAAATAGACCAATGATGCAGAGTTATTTAATTCCCGCCACAAAATAAGGGTATAAAAGGCAGAACGTGTATTAATGCAAGTCGGTATTTGCTAGTGCTGCATAGTCTTGCAAAACTCACCCGCTGGCGCTGTTATAATCCGTCCGTTCAGCAAATCATACATTTTACCCGCTAGTACATCGTACATCAACCGTCCATCAACTATACCTACTTCGTCGGCACCAGTTTGAATAGCTTCACCAGCGTCTCCTGTAAACCTGCAACATAACTTTACCCTTGTCGACATTGGCCTGCAACAGTTGTACCTTTACTGTGTTGCTGAATCAGAGACTTTTCTCCGTTAGAAGAGCGTGGAATTTCACATTATTAAACATTTTATATTTATGTTAATCTTTAATAAATAAAGTTTACATTTTGTTAATAACCACTATAATACCCACACTGTTCCAATGGACTAAAAATTTTAAAAGAGAAACAAAGGCAATCAATCCACTTTTTTCCAGAAATCGAGAAAAACTACTTAACTTTAACAGATTGGGTTATCCTGCACACATCCATGTGCTAATTGCCTTTTGTCATAACGATTGTCTTGACATACAAATAATTTGTGAAAAGTTTCATGTTGTGGGTATTAGAGGTACAGGCTTGACATGGTTTAAATCCTACTTGAGTACTCGTAAGCTCTGTGTAAAAGTAGAAAAGGCACGATCTTTTGAATATAATGTCGGTTACGGCGTTCCTTAGGGGTCTGTGCTGGGGCCCTTGATTTTCATTTTGTTCATAAATGATATGGTAAATCATATCGAATCCGAAAAAGTTACCTTATTTGCTGACGATACATCTATGGCCATATCCGCACAGACGCCTGAGGAATTGAGGCAAAAGGTCCACAAACTATCACTAGAATTTGGCGAGTGGTGCGCTAAGAACAAATTAATTCTAAATCGGGAAAAAACGGTAGTCATGAGCTTCTTCAACAAAAAGAATCTCGAAAGTGAAACCTTTAAATTAAACAACAAGAAAATAGATCCCTATCGAATAACTAAATTTCTTGGATTAATTGTGGACGAGCAATTAACCTGGCAAGATCAAATAAATGCGGTATGTAATCAACTTAGTAAAGTTTACTTTGCTATCTCCCAGTTGAAGAGGATTCTGACCTCCGACAAACTAGTTGATCTGTACTACGTCATGGCATATTCTCACCTTTCGTATAATGTTACGCTTTGGGGGAACACTGTAAACAGTAAGAGGGTATTCGTGGCGCAGAAACGTATTATAAGACTAATATTTAACATAGAATATAGAAATTCATGTAAAGGGACTTTTAAAGAAAATAAGCTGCTTACGTTTCCGGCCCTTTACATATTTAAATGACTACTTTATGTCAAATTGAACTGTGATGAACTTGTTCTAAATTCTCACTATCATGACTATGATACACGCTCCAAAGATTTATTTGTGATTCCATCATATCATTCCAAGCAATTTGAACGCGCACCATCTTATATGGGTATCAAATTTTTCAACAAGCTCCCAGAAACGATCAGAACTCAAAATAGTAGGGTGTTCAAGACTTCGCTGAGGAAATTCCTTCTAAGCAGAAGCTACTATTCTATTTTGGAATATCTTAACGATGATATTGATTATAATGCTTTCCATATCATGTACCACTAGGCTAGGTTTAACTACCATAACTTTGACATGTACATCCATTTTATAAATGGCAAAGTATGAATAAAATATTATTATTAAAAAAAAATTATTATTATTATTATATCTATTTCTAAATTATTGCAAAAGTTGGTTTTCCCTGGGGGAATTCATTACTACGTGGAAACTCTTTCAGATTTAAATTCGCTATACCAGCGGATCTTATACCAAAACTTCGTGTAAGCAATAAAAGAAAAAAGAAACAAAAACAAAACATATAAAAATGGTGTCCTAGAAAAGGACCACGCCACAGTCCTTTATCTCGCATGAATTTTGTTAGAGCTGTCCTACTTATACCGCACATTCCCTAACTCCCTCACAATTCTATGGGGCGTTCTCATTTTCCGGATTGTAATAATTCTATGTTTACGATCCACTCGAAAATAATGACCACCACTTCGATGTTAGGCGACGGTTCGCTTTGATTTCCCATAAAGGAGTTCCGACGCTGCTTGTTTAATATCCGGATTAATCTTACTGAGATTCGGAATGACCCACCTTAGATATATTCCGGGTGTATTCCGGTTAATGTACCGCAAAAAATTCAATCGACAGGTTCAAGATAGGAAAGTAGTTCGAAAGATCACCCAAAATATTTTTCTGTTTCCTGTTACAATTTCCTTGAGAACTATAGAACAAATAAATAAATATAATTTACAAATATTAATTCAACAATAACTTTATCTCATATATACCCTTTAAACACCAAATTAGAGCACGAGAAAAATTAATTAATTAAAATTGATTTCAAATTCATCACATAATAATAATAAATAGAAGAGAACGTTTCTTCTACATGCAGATGGAAACTTTTCTGTTTGATATTCGTTTTAATTTTTGTCCTTTATAGTCTTATTCATTTATCAAGTAGTCGATGAAGCTATTTTCCATGGTCTCAAAAATATTTAGTGGTGGTTAATAGAATGTTGGATTTTGGTGAGGCGGAGTGGGGTTTAGGTCGTGAGAAATAATTTTCTGACATCACTGAAGACCTAAGATGGGTAATAATAATAGAATTAATTTAGATAACGATCGATGTGGGTTGGTAGGCGAATAATTAAAACATCTTGATTCGAATTTCAATGTAAAACGGATTCTTTGTCGTTTGGGAGTTCAGATAACTGAAGACATTTTGTTGGATTTTTTTTGCGGTGTGACGAAATTGCTAAGATTTCATCAACATATACGAACTAGAATTTGGGTTCAGGTGAAAGGACATTAGGGTTTGAAAGATTTCCATGAATGTATTAGCCACAATAAGAGAGAGAAAGAGGTGAATCCATAACTAATAAAGTAGGGAGACATTAAAAAATATTCAGATTAATTTTCAGATTAATCTTGATCTTCGAGCAACTATTGAATAACGGTGATTGTTTTCTTCAATGAGTATTTTGATAAAACGGATTCAACATAGAAGACATCTTGCGAATCTACTGATAATTCGTGAAGTCCTTGTGAATTAAGGATGATAGTTCAACTCTAGTTTGAGAGTTTGTACGAGGAATTAATGTTTTTTCGAGTTACTCGAAGTATGCATGAGGATTTAAAAATTGTTATGGAATGTCCAACGTGGCCTGGAATTGTTATTCAAGGGTCGACAAGGATGTTAAAGATCTTTTGATTGTGTTCTTCAGGTTTAAAACAACGATGACATTGTCTTTATATGCTGATGTCAGGATTATATTTAAATTTTTTGAGAGCTAGAAATTCTAATTCAGATCAGTTCGGTTTGAGGGGTTTGGTGTTAATGATTTTGGAAATTTCGTGGTTAATGGAAGTGGAAGTTTGGTTACAGATTGCCCAACTCCGACTATATTATAAAGTGCATTTCTATGCAAGCCTTAGAGGATTGGTTGCTACGGTAACATCCGTGCTCGAAGAATAATATCTGGCATTGTGGAAAAGCTTAAGCGCTTAAATGTCCCAGTCCGATATCAATCCTAATGTTCATACTGTATGCGACTGTGCCAAAATCTCTAAAGTTTTCATATTAATTGTCTCATATAGGTACGATAAATTTTCCTCGAGAAGTCGTTCATGATTTAATGAAATTTCGTTTTCATTTGTAGGTACTTTATCCACTTATTTAAGATACCTTGAGTTTAAGAATAAAATGATGTTCTACTCTACATCAACTTCCCATATAATTTGTGCGCTTTAGTTATGATTTAGTTATAATGAGAGAAGATTCTTGTTCGATGAAAATTGTATAACAAATCCTCTTGACAGACACATAAAATTCGATAGTGAAACGTTGAGCGATTGTATGAACTTTAAGTATCCATAAAAAAATGTGATATACAATTTAGATACATTTTTGTTAAGTCGCTTTTTGTTTTATGTTGCCAAGTTTGAATGTGGAATAACTAAGTTTCTGCCAAGTTTATCGGGGGTTAGAAGAGCAAGCAACAGAAATAAGAGTAACAAGACGTTTTATATTATCTTTACTAAACACAGGTACGGAATAGGAAATATGAAGGCAATTCTGATAGAGCTCGAAGAGAAGACTCAATTCGACGAAAGGATTTTCTACCTCCCGTTTTTAAAATATTTTACGCATAGAAAAAAATATTGATTTGAATTGGATGTATAGAGCTTGAAAAATTGCACTTTGATAAAGCTTGACGGATTCAAATTGTGACCGCTACAGTTTTTCTGCCTCTTACTATTCTTGAGGCGTTGTATTTTCCTTTGATTTCAAGTTTCCTTTAGATATGAAACAAAATATTATGCTGAGATATTTTTTTGCGACTTCGTCTTAAAGGTAATTAATATTATTTTATGTGCCAACGATAATCGTTAACCTTTAGATGAGGCTTCCACATCTGTACAACAACATCTTACGGAAATACATAAATTTCGACAATCTGCTTAACGAAAGCAGCTCGGATAACTCCAGCAATTTAAAAACTTTCCAGCAACAGGTGGTCTCTAACGCAATTGTGCTTCCCTGTTAGTATATTGCCCCTAACTTCGGGATATGTATAGGAGATGCAGAATTTCCCTAAACTCCGTCGTTAAAGATTTAAGTAGACACATGGTAACTGCTGTAGCGCTTCGTATTAGATATTACGCCAGATTTATTACATAATATTAGAAGACGAATGTGACGTCATATATTTTGTCCTGATTATTATCTTCGAAATTTTAATGAAGGAACAATTCATGTTTCAAGTTACTAATTTGAATTGTTATAATTTCTCTTGTTGATTGCTTTCATTACTTTCATTTTTGCTTATGATTAGGATTGATTGATGATGAAGTTTGATTTTTAAATTTCATTTCACATGTGTTTACACCGATTAAACGACAAGGAAGATTTATTGCTTTCATAAGCGGAGGTGAATTATGTACACATACATACCCTGATTGACGGAAACGTTTGAATGAGAAGTAAACGAGCAATTTGCGTTGAAATTTCTAATTTTTCTTTTAGGTTTTCTGCACGTGGCAAATGAAATGAATCTTTGCCTCTTATGTAAATATTAACAATTTATTTTATGTAGGTTTACTAAGAACATAGGGAATAGTTTAGCACGTATTAAATCGGAATAATCATGGATAACATATGGAGTTAATGAACATTTAGATTACACTTACCGGGTGTCAACTTTGATTACACACCATAGGGATTTCAATACGTAAATAGAATAAAATAGAATTGATTCACTGTACCCTAAGTTCGCAATCGCAATCAGAAGCACTTTCAATGGACATCAAACTTAATTCGTATTGAGAAATATTTATTTATAAATAAATAGGTTTACACAAATAATTGGTGAGTTCGGCCAACCTGTCATAGAAGCTTTTACGAACATTGCTTAACATCCTAGGAGTAATAGCTGCACTTTCTTCCACTATTCCATTTCTCAATTCAAATTGCGGTAAGGACTTTGATAAATTTTTGATTTTAAAAAAGGCCACAAGGAGTTGTTAAATCCGGCGAGCGTGTAGACCATCGCGAATCAATAAACTTGCATTCGGTATGCTGTTTCTCTAATAATAACTTCAATAGTGAAGCAGGAACTTACAATTATAAAAATTTGCATTGAAATTCCTATGGGGCGTAATCAAAGTGGGCGCCCGGTAGAGCCAATTACAGTGTGAAGTGTTGTAAAAACAAATTTTCCTTTTGTAATTTCTCAAAACAGGATGATTCAACTATTTTGTATACTCCTCGATTGAAAACGAGATTTTCTCTTTATTTCAACACTTAATTGCGTACCTCCAAAGTTATTTAAATTTGACATTTTTGAACCGAAACACTCTACATTGGAGATTCTGTGTTAAGATTAATTTATTCTTATTACTTTATTATCAACTTTTGCTAACAAAACAAGGACTAATCGGGCAGTAAATTGAGGTAAGTTTAAAATGTAAATTTTTCTCACTTTCTCCCACCCGCTTGCATATCTCGTCAGTATTTGGAAATTGAGTTTCCCGGGGACAATTGCGACTTTAACAATTTGCGACTTCATTAAAAACTTTAATAAGTAAGTCCATGGTGACAAAGCGACGGCGGAATTAGTGTTTAATAATTATAATTAATCCGCGAGAAATTCTCCTTCCGCGATCCTGCCGCAATTTCGCCGTTTTAATAATGGTTTTTGCAACCATCGATGAGTTATTGCTCTTAATTCACTAAAGCGAAATGTTGCAGTTTGATTAATTGCTTTAGTTTCGAACAAAGCGACACCTGGTCTAGCGTTTTGGTTGGGTTGTATATTTTCTAGTTAATTGGATTTTGTAGTTTTTCACAAATTACCACCGTTTCTAATAAACGCCTTTAATTTATCTTTGCAGTATTGTCTTAGTTCAATTTCAAGAACAAATTACGCAGCTAACTCTTAAAATCATTTGTGAGATTCGACGTATACTAATTAAGACTTTAATATCAACTAATCTCAATGTATTAAAACGCTTAAAAGAGTAAATAACATTAGAAGGATGATTTGAAAAATGTAATAGTAGATGACTTTGAATGGAAGAATAACGTTATATCTCTAATTGTTTTTGGGATCTTCTATGAATTACTGCGCTAAGTAAAACGCCAGCATTTTTGATTAATTGCTTTAGTTGTGAGCAAGTGCACCTGCTGTAAACTTTCTTTCATACTAAGTTTCTGCGCTAATTGAATTTGATGGTCTTTCCTCTATAGTTATCCTAATGATAAAATCAGAATATTTCCAGCATCGCCGTAAAATGTGCGTTTAAAGTACTTTTGAAAACAATTTCCTACATTTACGTTTCGCTAATTAGTTGGATGTAAACTTCCTTCCCATTTGCTTGAATGCAAAACAAAACATTAAAATAAAGTTGCTCTTTCCGCGAGGGCTTTTATTGTAAGAGTAATTTTTCAGAATATTACAATTTCAGTTCTATTAGCCTATGAAATCAAAACGGCGTTAAGTCAGAATTGCAAAGACCAAGAGAAATGAAAGACTTTTGTTTGTTTGGATCAGTTATTGCACAGAAATTCTTCATTACGTCATTTCATATTAATAATAAATTTATATCTTTCAATAAAATAAGTCTATAAAGTCACACCTTGAATTGAAAATTCGCAATTAAAAATTCAATTAAAATGATGTAAATAAATTAAGCTTTAAACAAATATTCTTTTCATAAATTTGAGTAAGCTAAATGTGCTAAATTGCATGTAAGTTGAGGAAGCCTGAAAAATTACAACGAAGCAGAAATTTTGACCTCTCATTTTGCGCCATGCGAGATTTAAGGAAAAAAACAACCGGAACGCAAATGTTTTACTCTTGAGAAATGAAGATCTCTTTCGCACAATTTACGCGATTGCGACTTTAATATTAACCTCGTCTCGTATCTCTGCCGCTGAACTATAAAAGGAAGCTCTTCAGTTGCGGATGTAATACATAACAAAGAACTTTCCTGTAAAAGAAAATAGCTCATGAGAAATAAATGATTGGATCTTTCACAAAAAAAAAATAACAAAAAAGAAAATCTAAAGTCGAAACATTAATCTCATGCTCATTAAGTTGTTTTTATTTTGCTTGTATTTTATAGGTACAGGGTGACCGACAATTGTTCCGCAAAAATAAGAACGAGTAAGAGAATGGATGTTATAGATTACGGGAGAAATGTCACATTTTATAAATGCAGCTGGATTGTGATTATTATTTTATTGACTATATTGACTACACACATTGTGACCTTATCACATCACAATTTCGTTTATTTACTCATTTAACAGCTAGGAATGAAAGTCCAAGTTATGTTTCTTTTACGCAATTTAATTATTAGTAATTTCTAAAATAACTGGAATTGCGTATGAAATATACACTAAAGAGTAACTAACTTGCAAATAATTGTGTAAAATGAAGACAATTATACTTATTGCTGCCTTGTTAAAGCAGGTGTTCAAAATGGAGGTCATTATTATAGACACACACTGTAGTCAATCTGGTGATCAGGGGGTAATATATAGGCCAGCAACGTCCGATTCATTTATTAGTATAATTAGTATTTAACCAATCTGATAATCGGGCAACTGATCGTAAAATCTTTTGTACCGATGTCACACGGAGACATAAACAATAAAGCGTTACTAGATGCAGCTAGAGAATACTCAAGTTTTAAACTATGAATTTATTAAAATCAGAACGTTATTTAAAGTCTTAAAATAATGCTTACAATGAAAGAGGAACAATTTACAACTTGTGAGCTAAAAACTCGGTATGAAATTTATTGACATATACGTAAAAATGTCGGATTTTCAAATTATTACTTTGTGACGATGAGACCATCGAAAATTTACGCCGAACTAAATCTGTCCGCAATATATACAAACATATGCATACATTGTTACGTTTAAGCAACTTTAAGTCATAAATATGTACACAGAAGGTGTCTCGAGCTTGGAAACGAAAGCAAGTTGGATTCGAATCCTGAATTCTCACGTAGCTTATTCAGATGCTTTTTGATGTACAACATCCCCGACAGCTTATATCCATATTTCGGCGTTCTTGCGCCCGATGCAATTTGCTTTAAACTCAAGCGAAATTCGGCAGATTTATTCGCTACATCACCTCCAACGTTCCGCCTAAATTAAAGAATAAATCTCAGGGCGAAAAAATTATTCGTGCGAAATATTCCGCAACAGTTGCTTGGTTAGTTTCAAATTTGAAGTTTACAAGTAACATTTCTAAATACACTTTAGGAAGAATAATTTGGAAGAGAATTTGAACGTGAAAGCGTCGCTTTGTATTTGAAGTTGACAAAGTAAACGTGGCGGTTAATAATTGTTATGAATTTAGTTGGGAGTTTGTGTGGCGTTTAATTAATGATGGACCGGTCCTGAACTAATTACAGCGAAGTTTTGTATTGCAAATGGATACTCTGTGTGCGATTTTGCGGTGTTCTTGTTTACAATTTGTTATGTTAACAATCAATTATGAGAGGATTTAGGTATAGGTTTAGAGATTACCATGTAAAGCCAAATATAATACTAGAAAGCTCATGCATCAGTGTTCCCATCTTTTCAATGACCTATCCTCCTAAACATTACTTGCAAAAACTAGTTTAAAAATCAAACTCAAAACTCACGAATGATTCTTTTAAATACGTAAAATTATTGTACATCATTTACAATTCTAATTATTATTATTTATTTATGGTATTCCAGCTGATATATCACACCATAGAAATTATACTTAAAGGCTTAACGTAAAACCACTATTGATGCGTCCCTCGACAATTTTTTTTTCTATGTAAAACCAACCCGCGCCTACCGAAATCTATTTACGCTTTCAATTAACGCGAAAATTCCGCCCGAAAGCCCAGCCCTGATTTTATTCCACAAATCCGGCGAAGCGTGCGTACATACGTCCGTCAGTGAAAACCGTAATTTATGTGAAGCCGACGCAAACAGTTCCCGGGTTTATTACCGTCCGCGAACAGATCCCATAAACGGCAAAATTTTCGTTTATGATGTGGGACGCTCATGAGAAACCGTAAATACGGTTAGAGCTACTCATTATTAACACGAAATTAAATTTGCAAGAGAATGCCGCGTCGCCTTGTAAACAAATTCTAGTGGTGAATTTATTTGGGCTTTATAGATCAATATTTCCTAAATTATTTTTAATCTAATAATATTTAAAGATTAGTGTTTACCAATAAGTATTCAGCACGTGAACTGAAAATTGGTAATTTCAGCAATACATTAATATTGTAAGAGAAATTCAAGAGGAGGTTGAATGTGATAATACCTGTCAAGCTGAAGAAGGGATCTTTTACTCATCAGAATTTGCATGGTTTTAAGAGCCTGACTGGTTTTATACCAAAAACTGGCTAGGTGGACTGAACTTAGGCAAAAGCTTTCAGATTCATTAGCCTTTTGCACTAAAGACAATAGAGAAAGTACTCGATGAGCGTACAGGGGCTGGTGTTCAAATACCAGTTTGCCTTTTCTTCAGGTTTTTCCATAAAAACAATACTCCATCATCTCACTTGAAGGGTGGAGAAATCTCTTTAAAATGAAGTCCTTTTAGGAGTCCTTCTAGGTGATGTGCGGCAAATTAAAATAATCTATAGTTAGTTATCAAGTTATGTAATAGCAGTTGTTTAAAAATAACAAATTTTATAATAATATAACATTTTTGGCGCAGCCAGTTAAGAGTTTTTGTTAAGAATGGATACGGATGATTTTATAAAAGCACCACTTGCAACAATAATAGAAGAACACAACGTGATGAGCAGCATCGCGAGTTGATCCAAATGCTTATGGGAAGACAAAATTTGAACTCAGAAGGAGGTGATTCTACGTTCGTACAAACGTCATTAAATGTACGCACTTTTCAAACATTTAATCCTAAAAAAGATTGGCGAACGTATCATTCAAGACTCATGCAGCATTTTGAAGCTCATCATGTGATAGAAGAAAGCAGACGAGCACATTTTTTATCATGGGTCGGTGATGAAACTTTTGTACTTTTACAAAAATTATTTGGCTCATCTGACATCAGCAAACAAACCTTTACTGTACTTACTGCAACTCTAACCGAACATTTTAAAGAAAAACGCATCCAGTGACCGCTAGAGTCAAATTTCACAAGACGTTAATGACGTATGCAGAATGGGTCGCTGAACTTCGTGGTGTAGGACGCGAATGTCAATTTATTTGTTCACAGTGTCACATTAACGAGCAAATACGTGACATGATTATTTTACACACTCCTCATCTTCATATCCGAACTGCCGCATTACAAACGGAATTTCCTTCATTGAAAACTGTTCTACGTCAAGAACAAATTTTTGAAGTGACTCTCGCCGCAAATCAGACGATATTGAAGACAACGTCCAGGTTGAAGTAAATCAGATATCAAGCGAATATTCTTGTCGTAAAAGTCCTAAATCCCGTAATCTCATCTCAGACTCATCTAAATCGCACAACAAAGCAACCAAAACGCAGCAGCCAAAATTGCCTTCATGTTCGCAATGCAATTATCAACACAAGCGTTCGAAATGTCGATTTCGTAATGCTACTTGCAACAAATGTAACAAACGTGGACACGTCGCATCCGTGTGCATGTCTAATGCTAATAAAACGAAGAATTTCGATAGGAACGCGAGTTGAAGAGCAGAAACAGAAATTTCAAATCGTCTCAAACATCGCACTTGCAACAGGTAAAACATATTCATGAATTACCGATAACGAACGAATCGAGGACAGGGGACCTGCTTACAATGTGTATCCAGCAGTCAATGGTACCAAGTTTAAGTTTCTAATGGATACTGGAGCATCTGCATCTATAATTGGATTTACTGGATACGAAGCAATTGGTTCTCCGCAACTCAAACTCGCAAGCACTCAAATTAAAGATTATTGCAACTCAAACATTCCAATCAAAGGATATTTTATATGCAACGCACAGATGGGGTCAAAACTCCGGAAACTCCGGAAACTCCGGATTTTCGTAGTAGAGTCACACGATGCAGTTAATATTTTTGGTCTTGATTGGTTCAGAGCTTTTGGTTGCATTTTGCAACGAGATATACATGATCCCGAATTAACTAATGTAACTACCGAGTCTTCAAGCAGCATCCACAACTTTTCAAAGAATTGGGCCAATGCAACTCATTCAAAGCTTTATTTCGTCTAAAATCAACAGCAGCACCAAAATTCTTCAAGCCGAGACCAATCTCATTTGCTCTTAAAGATAAAGTTAAAGAAGAACTCAAACGGCTCGAAGCTGCTGCATCATTACACCTGTACGATTTATCCAATGGGCCGCATCTATTGTCGCAATACCGAAAACAAATGGAAAAGTTCGGATCTGTGGAGATTATAAGGTAACAGTTAATCCACAACTTGACATTGAACAATTCCCAATTTCACGTGTTGAAGATTTATTCCACAAACTTGAAAATGGACAACAGTTCTCAAAAATTGATTTGGCCGACGCATATCTACAGCTTGAACTTAATGAACAGTCAAAACAGCTCATCGTGGTCAATATACCTCATGGTCTTTACCAGTACGAGATACTTCTATTTGGCATTGCAAGTGCACCCGCAATTTTTCAACGATTCATTGAACAGCTCACAACTGGACTACACAACTGTGCAACCTACCTTGATGATATCGTCGCTTCTGCAACCAAAGCAGAACATCTTGGAATGCTTAATGAACTCTTTACCCGATTGGAAACAAATGCTTTACGCTATAATTTATCAAAATGTGAATTTTTTAAAGCTGAAGTTGAGTATCTTGGAAATATAATTAGTTCACAAGGTGTTCGTCCATCCAAATCTGGAATTAGAGCAATCAAAAATCTTCCTAAACCAAAGGATCTCAGTAAACTCCAGTCTTTTCTAGGGAAAGTAAATTACTACAACAAGTTCATACCAAACTTTTATGAAATCGTTGCTCCATTCAACATTGAAAATTAGCAGTGAAGGCTTTGCCATTAGGGTGTGCTGACGATTGGTCCTGCTCGTAGCTCGGTGACCAGACGAGCACCTTAGAACATGGGACCTAAAACTAGGTATGGTGCATTCGCTGTACAGCAGAATGGTCACGGCTTTGGTTAGGTGTCCCAAGGTCAAGCAGATAATCACCAAACTTAAACTTAGTAAGGTGTAAAGGCATAACAAAAGTGATATGTACAACGCCCTTCGCTGCAATGAAGACCTTTCTAGAGCTTCTTCCCTTACACAATGCGATAATGGGAGAAGCATGACTAGAATTTCATAGACTGCATAATTTATGTCACCCTTTTAATATGGGTCGTTAGCACCATAAGAAATCCTCTACTTGATATGAAAACGCGTTATACATTTCCAAAAGCAACTAAACTTGCTCGTCAAGGTTAACATGAATGAACCTGCTGAGCACCGTGAACCCGAACAGGATATTCCTGCCAGTTTGATCTGGTACACGGACGACTCAAGGACCGAGACTGGAGCCAGGTTTGGAATATACGGGTATAGACCAAAGGAGAAGTTACACTTCCGGTTGGGCCAATGTGCCTCTGTTTTTCAGACAAAAATATACGCTGTATTACAATGCGTGCGGCAAAATATATAAGCGGATCTTCATTCTAACCGAAAGCCAGACAGCTTTGAAGGCTTTGTTAAGCTCCAAGATTTCATTCAAACTAGTGTGAGGGTATTTAAATGAACTTAATAACTTGGCGGAGAAAACTCCGTTACGATGGTGTATTCCAGGCCATCAGAGCACTATCGGCATCGAACGGGCGATGAACTAGCCAGGCAGGATACGGGTATGGCATACCTTAGGTCTGAACCTGCCCTAGGTATAACTAAGAGCCTTATTCGGGGCTTTTTCCGCAACTGGATAAGCGTGAAACGCAACAGATACTGGATAAGTAGACCAAGACATCGTCACAGCAAAACCTTCCTTAGAGGACCTTGCAAAAAGAGAGCAGCGGAACTTTTGCTTTTGAGCAGGACACAATTCAAAATCATTACGGAGTTATTAACAAGATACTTGACCGTTAAGGAGCATCTGTGAAGGATTGGTAAATTGAATGGTCTCTTAAACTGCAGACTACGCAATGAAGAACTAGATACGGCAATGTAACATTTTGTGCGGATGTAATATGGTGGCAAATCGTAGACAGCGCATATTCGGACATCTTACGAAGGCTACAACTTGACAGCTTTAAAGGCTTTGTTAAGCTCCAAGATTTCATTCGAACTAGTGTGAGAGTATTTAAATGAACTGAATAACCTGGAGGAGCACAACTCCGTTACGATGGTGTATTCCAGGCCATCGGAGCACTATTAGCAACGAACTGTCGATGAACTCGCCAGGCAGGATACGGGTATGGCACACCTCAGCGCTGAACCTGCCCTAGGTATAACTAAGAGCGTTATTCGGGGCTTTTTCCCCAACTGGATAAGCATGGAACGCAACAGATACTGGATAAGTAGACCAAGACATCGTCACAGCAAAACCTTCCTTAGAGGTCCTTCAGTATGCAACCAACCTCACTGAATGGTTGTGTTAACAGAACTTGAGCCCACTAAAGACTAAAGCTGGGTCCATATATGTATCGTATAGACTAGAATGATACATACACACTCGTATGCGCTTCTTGTATCCATGCGTGCGTTTACTTTCCCACTTGATACAACCACAGTAGAAATTAACTTCATATACAGTAATGACATAAACTGCCGGTGCCTTTGATATTGAATGTATCGTTTTGGTTGACCTTCGCCATTATTTCGCCATATGCGGATAGTATAATTGGCGGGATATTTAAAACGACTAGAAAGACTCGGGATTGTAGAAGCTGAACACACAAAAATTGCTACCCTATTAAAATACTTTTACATCTAAATTTAGGAAAAAGTTTAATGCAAACGTTGAATGAATGAAATATCCAATATCAAAAACTGTCATGCAACCGCAAGCATCAACTGATGGAAAGTTGCCTTTTTGAGGATAGTACAGCTCCCAGAAATTACGTTCACTCTAAAACAAGTCTTTGTCACTACAGTATAAGAAGTAAATTTCTATACTGTGATACAGTTCGACGCTGTCGTTTGTCACTGCTACTATCTACACTTTCTTTACATTATGCAATTCTATAGTTTTGTCTTTTAGTCACTCTATAATACCACTGAACACAAACTACACGACTGTACGCGACTAAATATCAAAATGAGTACCTGACTTGAGCAGTTGCCGCATTGCATTGCACACCGCATAAGATCGTGGTAATTTGAAACGCGTTCACACTGTCTGTGATCGTATCATGTATCCTATATTTGATGTTTCAGCGAAATGCCGTCTCCAAATGTAACGTAGTTGTAGCGTTTTAAATGATACAAAGATACGAAACATGAATATGTCACGGCAACACGTCCACACTGGGCTGGTCATGATACACGATCACAATCGGATACGCGAATACAATACATATTTTAGTGGTATTTTTATTGTTTGGCTCCATGTTGGATGCCAATTTATTATTATGTAGTGGTTTTAATTGTTTGGCCCCACGTTGGTAGCCTATTTTATTATTATGCTGTAGTATTATTGTTTGGTCCCACGTTGCTAGCCAATTGAGTATTATGCAGTGGCCTCACGTCGTGGTCCAATATCGTGTAAAGAAGACGTATTACTTTATGGATGTTCCACTTTCCTTTTTGTTCCTTTATTAATTTATTTATCTTTTGATTTTGCATGTTAATGAGGCTTTTTAGGGTTGTGGTTTGCTTAGTTAAGAAAGTTTTTATTGATCTTGTTTAAAATTTAGTGTTTTGAAATTTCTAATAGATTTAATAAATTATTTACGATCATTGCGAATCGTCCAAATCTATCTTTAATTAGTAATTCCATTTCTTGTTTATTTAAAATTGTTTGGTTTGGATGTTCCAATTACGATCGTCGCGAATCGTCTTTGATTAACATCCGTTGAATAAATTCAAATATTAACAATAAATTTGACCCAATAAGTTTAAATACTTTGTCTAAGATCGTTGTGAATCGTAGACAACAGTACTCGTCAATTGAATTAAATTTAAATTCATGTGTTTATAGTAATAAAAATGCTTTTATTTAAAATATTACGTGTCTTGTAATTTCTAATAGGTTTGATAAATTGTAGACGATTCGTAACGATCGCAAACAATTTATCAAACCTATTAGAAATTACAAGACACGTAAAATTTTAAATAAAAGCATTTTTATTACTATAAACACATGAATTTAAATTTAATTCAATTGTTCAATTAGTAATTGCAGTATCTTGTTTTCAACTTAAATTTATTCGGTTTGGATGTTCCAAATACGATCGTCGCGAATCGTCCTTGAATAACATCCGATGAATAAATTTAAATATGTACAATAAATTTGATTCAATGAGTTGAAATACTTTGTCGACGAACGTTGCAAATCGTAGACAACCGTATTCATCAATTATTATGAATTAAATTTAAATTTACGTTTGACAGATCCGATATATTAATTAATTACTATGACATTCCCCTTTATATTCTCTCCAAATAAATTCGAATTAAACTGGTATTTCCAAACAAATATTTTATTCAAAATTATGTATATAAAAAAAAAACTTTAATCAACGTCACAAGAAAACTGATATAAAAATGGAAAGATAATTAACTATATTGAATACTAGACTATCGAACAATAACGAAAGAACTTGATGGAGTTTAGAAACTTTAACAGATTGAAATTTATTTACATGTTTAAGATGTTCTCAGATCGGAGGTCAAGATATTAATATTAATGAATTTTTGTCGTTGCTAAAGCTTTATTTACCATACTAACCATCTACATGGCAACGTTTTAATTTTTTACGAACAAAATTTATATCTATTTCAATTTTCCCATACTTCATTTATAATTTTGACGTTGATTAATGTCATGTCAAAAGTTGTGTGAATTCATTACAAAAATACATTTTTTTCTTAAAATCTAAACATTTCGTAAGTATTCTTTACATATTACACACAAATTTCACTGTACTAACATTCTAACAAAATTTATTCAACACGCACTAATTTTTTGTATGTAGTTTCTTCTCCAAAAGTTCCAAATAGTTTACCCTGACGTCTTCCACCTTCGACATCCTTGCTCGATCCCGCCGTCCATCTTCCAAGTAGACAAGTCTTCGTTTTCTTTTATTGGATGCAACTTCTTACAGTGAGTGAATGTTTTTCTTTAAATATGTCCAAATATTTAGTAAACTTCCGCCAATTCATTTCCTTTTCAAATTCCTTTACCCAATTCACCTCTTCCTCTTCAATATGAATAAAAATCTCCCCCTCCTGATTATTTCTTTTAACTTCGATTTACTTTTAGCCCTCTGATCTTTACTAATGCTGTTTTTCTTATTTCAGGATGTAAATTTTGAAGTGTAAAATGTTAATGTATGTGAATTTGGAAACTAAATGTATACATTTTATTTATTTATTCTTCCTTCTTTGTCTTCATCCCATCCGGAACCTATGGTATTGTATGTAATATCACAGCAACATGTAGATGCAGCTTAAATAGCTGCTTCGCCTCTGATGCAATTTATGCACACAAGCTCA
The DNA here is from genome assembly GCA_039766575.1 of Serrognathus titanus. Lineage (NCBI taxonomy): Eukaryota > Metazoa > Arthropoda > Insecta > Coleoptera > Lucanidae > Serrognathus > Serrognathus titanus. The sequence goes on along the minus strand of CM077912.1, from coordinate 28,943,167 downwards.
GGGAAAAAATATATGTAAATCTTAATTAATAATTAAAAAAAAAAACTAATATGTGTACACTCATTGTGCTTTTCATTCTGAAATAAGCATGTCATTCTTTTACCATGAAGAGATGTTTCTTTTTTAATCAATATTTTCTCCACGTATACAATCAATTTTTTTAAAACTACCTGTCATTTTGGTGGAGGTGCCTTAGTTAGACCTTTGTATGTACAGATAACATGATATGTTTAAGCAGAGACTGATGTAACATCTTTACAATTCTACCCGCATCCCTTTCAAGTCACATTCATGCACTGATACGTCTGTCTTTCATCCATTCCAAGGCGAAAATATTAAATTCCACAATTCCCCACTGAACATACGCATATTCGTATCCAAAGCGAAACAAATTTCGTAACATGCGCCCGAAATAGAACCAATATTTTCTCAGGCCAATATGTTCTGTGCTGCAAAAAAATCACTGTGCTTATTCTAGAAACATGTATGCGTTTTTCCTTTCAGCGAAGGAGTGCGTCACCGATGAAAATGAAGCAAGGCTGATGCGTCAACTCATGACCGGCTACGATCCCGCCGTGCGACCTGCTGAAAATTCTTCGCTGCCTCTCACTGTTATTTTTGGCGTCTCACTGCACCACATTATCGATGTTGTAAGTAAAAATGTTTTCTTTTAAAACAGACAGCGTCTTAGCGTTCACGAGAATAAGCAAAAAACTTTTAAACAAAGCTCCCTGTACAAGAAGCCTTTCAGCAGGTTCATTTATTAACTATAAGCTCGCTCAATAGAATTCGGACGTAAGTGAACTTTGCAAAGTTAATACATTTAAGTTCGTTATTATACAACCCAAAAATATATTTATATTTGCGTTCACCTGAAAGCTTTACTTTTAACAAACAATGTTTCGGCTCTTTTTATCATTAACTAACGTTTTTTCTGTACTTCAGTCGTAGCCTTAAACTTTCGAATATCAACAGTGTTTACTATAACATGTAATCGTAACTTCATTGTACCCATTTCTCAGGTTAAGAATGCAAAGATAGGTAACTTTTTCCATGCTCTTCATTGCTTTTTAAGAAACAACTATTGGTTTCAATCTTTATGTAAATACTTATTAATTTTATTTGTCTTTTCCGTATTTATCTTGGAGATATGAACCAAAGTTTTAATGATATATTTTATAGGAGTATTCAATGACAAAATTCATTTTTTATTTATTCTTAAAATACAGTCAAAATTATTGTAAAATTGTTTTAAATTCTGATTTAACTTTTTATTGAAGAGCTTTTTAATTCTATAGCGGTCAAAATCAGTGAAGTGGAATGAAACATTCTATCCCTCCGCGATATCATACAAAATTATACAGAACAGACTTTATTACTGTACTAAACTAACATCAAACACCATTTTGTTTCTAATTTTCTTGAAGAGTAGTTTCGCTACTAACGACATAATTTAATAGGCATTCACTGCGGGTTTCTAGGTAGTTTTTATCACCTGTTTAACAAATCATGGTTCTTTAATATAAATTAGAACCCATTTTAGTATAATAACTGTTAACAAAAAAGATTAGAATAGATTTCACGTTTTATACCTTAATAATTTTCACGTATATGTAATTATAGTACAACAATAATAATAATAATCTTCAAAATTTAGTTCTGAAATGATTCAATACCATTTCAACAATTCTAATCACATGGAGTGTTAAATTGCTTTTGTAAACGTTTTTACACAATGGAATACTAAAACACAGGCGATTGCCTTCACGGAAGAGGTGCATTCGGGAAACTATTAAGCTCAGCGAAGTTCGTTAGGCGACAAATCCGGCGAAATTCCGTTTCGTTAAACAGCTGCTAGAAAGGCTTCCATTAAGACTTGTCAGTGCCCATTACACCCGCAATGTGATTAACATTTTAAGTTACCTTTCGAAGTAACTCCTCGATGAACTATCTCGTGTATTAATTTTGCCGTAGGTGTTTCTTCACAATACTGCAACTTATTTTTTTGTATAAGAAGATATTTTCTTTTGTTCTCCTGAATTTTGAATACTCTAAAGATTAATTTATTTTTATTAAAACTGTATGGGTAATCTCCAATTCTTGCGTCAACTGTGGTATTTTTAGTCGCGAATAATATGATTCAATCCGTAATTATTAATTTTATAAGTTGATTAAAAGTGTAACAACCTAAACGGAAAAAGCGGTGCGTCACGAACAATTCTACAGGGAGATTGCGTCGGCAGCATTACATTATAATTAAATTTGACCCTAAATTAATTCTGCTAATTAAATCGCCATTCATCGGATGATTTATTCAGTTCCGCGTTATCCTAACCCTGCCCGTGCATTATCGCTGGCTGAAAACAAAACATCTCTACTGAAATTCGCTCCGGATATTTTCTCGCCGATTATCCGCAAATTAAAACAGAAATAAAAGTTACAAATTATTTTCTTGTTTCAGGATGAAAAGAATCAGATACTGACGACAAATTGTTGGATAACGCAGATTTGGATCGACCACCACCTCAAATGGAACTCGTCAGATTTTGCAGGCATTAAAGTCATCCGAATTCCCTATAATAGAGTGTGGAAGCCGGACATAATATTGTATAACAAGTAAGAACAAATTGTTTGTATTATCAGAACATCGTCTAGAATAGACAAATTGAATATTTTATAAACGATTGCAGATATCCAAATATAAGGTAATTTTGATCAAAGATAATCAATCAAATGTACTTGTTTTATACAAATTACTAAGTTTGACTCAAGCCACACTTTTTGGTGTATTCGTTTTACTAGTTGGAATTGGTTGGAAGTGAGATTTTCCTGAGTGAATTTAGTACTCCCTTTCACCTAAGTAGTCCTGAATTTAGTGCACTTATTTTAAGAAATTCTGCTGATTTGGTGCCATATTCGTTTTTAAGTTATGTCACACAACATTTTTAAATTACAAATTTTGCTGAAATATTGTTATGTAATAAGGGTTTTTCGTATTTCATACAACAAAGTATCATATTAATATCCTCAAAATCGTACAGGAATGGATTACTTTACAACACAGCAACACACAGCATAGCTACATATTAACTACTATTATTTTTTATTTTCAATAAGCACCAATTGTGACAGTTATTAATGTGACGGTGACTAATGTCACTCCTATTAAAGATTAATAAAATCAAATTTCGTATGAATTGCGAAAAAGTACCTTAGTATACGTAAGATCGTTAGAAAAGTGCTCTCTAGACTCATATGGCCTTTTAAATTACTCGCTCGTGTTCGAACAAGAGAAACTCGTTTAGTAAAACTTCACTTTTCTATACTATATTAAAATATCAGCAGCAAGCAAGTCATTTTTCAATCAACCGACATAAGTGACAGATGACAATAAAAATGAAATAATACTGTTCGTTTTAACACCTGTTACATAAGTTTGGGAAAAATATAGAAGGGTATTATTTTAAATTTAAGAGAACTTTGTTAAGTAAACATAACATAACAATCACCAATAAATCTTAGACTTTAACACCTAGTCGCTTTCTAAGTCTACTTCTCTAATTTTTTGAAGAATTATTTGCCGCAATTGTTCATTTTGGGCTTCCCAACCATTATCATACACCTTTCTTGCCAATACGGCCCAAAAATTTTCAATTGTCCTTGCCTGAGGGACATTTGGAGGGTTATCATTTCTAAGAACATATGGCACATGATGGGCTTCTAACCAATTTAGCGTATCTCTGGCATAATGCGATGTTGCAAGGTCAGGCCAAAACATGTATTCATCATTAGCATGATGCTGATTAATAAAAATAATCAATTTTGATAGGCAATTTCGGATGTATACTTCAGCATTTACTCCCTAGCCTCTTATATGGCCTACATAGGGCTTACATATGCCCGCTTCAGAAATGCACTTAAATTTTATCAGAAAATTTTGCTTTCTTTTTGTATCTTACGTTAATGGGAGTGTCTTCAATATTATCCTGCATTTCCAGGAAGTTCTGCATGGTCAAAGGTAAACTTTTTCTCGTCTTCCATGATTATGATACGGTTGTGGGCGAAATGACGACGTCTCAAAGCTCGGCAACAACCAGGAATTCTGGCCAATTGTGCGTGAGTAGACTTGGGACATTTCTTGCGTTTTCTGTATTTTAGGCCTGTTCTTGCAATGTAACGAGAAATTGTTGCATTTGAAACGCGGAAACGACGGGAAAGCTTGCGAGTAGACACTCCAATGGTGTTTCTGGAACGGTAAACTAGTCTGTTGACTTGAACTTCAGTTAACGCACGTGGACGGCCTGTTTTTGGTACTTTTTGAAATATTTTGTCCGCGAAACAAATTTACTATATCTCGTCTAGGCAGCTGTCCAATCAGGTTGCAAATCACAAATCTGGCTTATACGCTATTTCGCAAATGACAAATGAAAATGTGAAATGTTAAACAAATGGACATAACCCCTAGCCATACTTGGGTAGATCTATTGGTTTTACTAGGTCACAGAGAGCATTTAAAATTTTTCCCAAAACTATGTAACAGGTGTTACTCTGGATGTTTAACTAACTAAAAACTTAGTTCGGGTACGCTTACTTTCATTTAATTAAATCTCACTAGACGTGTAAAACGAATACAACTTATATAGATTCGTTATTTTTAAACATTTGGTGACTATTAGAAAATAATATTTTTATAATGAATGTATGTGATGAAATGGTTTCAAACATCATTCATTAAGGTTTCTATAATAAAATGTGAAGTTTTGCATTAAACATTTTTTTCTGAATTCTAAAAGTAAAGGAATTTTCGCTTTGGCATACTGTATGTACTCTTTCATTTTGTTGTCCATATTGTTGCTTTAGCCCTTTGTCATTTTTTGAGTTTCATATTCTTAATGAGACAGACAAGTCGGAAACTGTTACCTTTCACATTTTTAAAAATGATTCTAAGACGGAAAGATGATACAATTGTAAAAATCCGTTACTTCCATGAGTCATATCCTGAAACCCTTCCAATTTTTTCCATGTTACTCCTCTTTCGGTTGACCTTAAAAATTAAATCATCTTCTTCTGATCTGGTCATAGTGAAAGATTTTAACATATTCCGACGCTGTATTCGGGTGCGGTAGGCGAGCGTAAGATCAATGTGCGAGAGAGAAACCATAAATTGGGGCGAGATTTCAATTAAAAGCCAGAAAAACTGCGCTGCTTTTCTCAACGCGTAGCCGGGTTCTTCCGAATATCTGTCTTATCGTTTACCGTGTGTCTGATAAAGAACATCAACCAGACATTTCCATTGAAAATAATATTCGGTATCGGCTTGTAAACAAATACGAAAACAAAAAGAAAACCAAGGTTCAAACACTATACTATAAGATCAACTGAATTTCATTCGGAAGAACATAAACTTCCAATAGCAAAAAACGAAGATCGATCTGCTATCAAATGCTTCAACAAGTATGATTTTAGTGTCATTTTCCTTTTGACAACTGATCAAAACTGCATTTAACTTCAACCAAAACTTACTCAACCGGTAAGTTTTGGCAGGTTTAACGGCTGACGTCACAAACGTCACAAACCCATAACTGTTATAGTTTACCGACCGTGGCCTAAAACATCTTCCCTCAAACTATTAGTTAAACTGTGGGTTACAAGTAAGTCGAAAACTGGATAAACACAGGGTATCGCTCAATTACATGGACATGGTTAACCACAGACACCTGGGCTCAAAAGAAGACGATTGAACCCAACATATCAATACCCAAAAGTGCTTCGTTAGGGCAGTATTCTGTTTCAAAATTCTTTAAAATAAAAGCAATTTTTCTAATAACAGAACAACGCTTGTAGCAGTTTGAATGATTTTTGGTATGAGGACCCACAGGAAGGCAAGTCATCTAGATGGTTTTAGTAATTTGAAGTGAGCAGCTAGTGTGAAAAATAGGTTACGACGACAGAAATTTGGCAATAACTTTTTGACGTTAAAAAAGTAACTATAATTAATAGTTTTTTAGAAAGCATTCATTAGGAAACTTTTTCGTGCTTCTTACGATTTAGTCACAAAATAGGAAAATCAAATGCTTATTGGAAAAAGTAGGAAATACATGAAAAGGCACTTATTTTTAGAAAAAGTTATTCTTTAATAAACTTAAACCATAACAATTACAAAGACACGAAAAAGTATCCTAATTAATGCCCGTGTCTCAAAATTTATTAATTATAGTTGTTTTCTTAATCTCCAAAAAGTTATGTACTGTTTTTCACACTATCTGCTGACTTCAAATTACTAAAACCATCTGGAAAGGTGACTTGTCTTCCTGTGGCTCCTCATACCAAATATCATCCAAATTGGTTCAAGCGTTCTATCGTTATTAGAAAAATTACATCTTTTTCAAGAACTTTGAAGCAGAATACTGGCTTAACTTTTGGATATAGATATATGGGGTTAAGCCATGTCCACCTAATTTAGCGACACCCGTCTAATTTAGATATTTATTCTGGAAGAATCGAAGAACTGGGACCGTTAGGTCCCAGGTCCCCTAAATTGTAATCCCTATTATTAATTAATTATAATAAAACAAAGAAAAAAATATATAAATTGTTACTGAAAGAATTGAATTCCTGTGTTCTTTATGATTGAATATTTACAGAAATGATTTTATTTATTTTTATCAATTTTATTTTACATGCTCGTGAGCCGCTGGTTTGGAATAAATAGAACCCCCGCAAAATTAAAATAAAAATTTTACGCGGAACTTCTTGTTAAACCCACAAAGGGAGCTTACGCTTACTGCTTTCAATGCACAATGAACACAGTTTAATCATTTTTTGTTTTTTATAATTCAGTACGCAGAAAAATAACTTCTATAGATTTCCCATTGGCGTTGCTTTAAACTGAAACTGATAAAATATGTATAAGACGCTCTTTTTTAATTTCCTGTTAGGAATGCGAACGTTCGGGAAGGGATTTTCGTTTTACAGCGATGTATCTTACATTTTATCAGGGGCAGGATTGATTTCCGTACCTGTAACTGCGTATCGTTCTCAGAAAATTAGTTTCCAGGATTTGTTTGTGATATCAAACAAAATCAGGTTTAACTAAATCAAATTATTTTGCATTTTAAATGACGATAAATGGAGATTTACTCTCATTTATTATATTAATTGCGTGCTAAACTGTAATGTCTAAAGTATAAACAAAACCAGTAGTGGTTTAAAATAAAAAAAATGTAGTAAAAACACCGAATCGTTGTTCTTCAAGTTATTTGATTTATTTTATAAACAAAATTTATATTATTTTACAGTTAGCTTTCAGATTAAGTTTTAAACATCCAATGCTCACAAATATAAACAGAATCACTTTTAACGTATAAATTACATGTTAAAATAATAGTAATCAGATTCGTCACCTCCGTTATATCATAAAGATATAGCTTTCTCTCATAACTGTGACACCCCTAACTGTAAGGTATTACACAGATCTTCAATGGCTCCCATATAACATGACAGTATCCTTATCTGACTATATATTCTAGGTTCTCTATCCTCCCTTCATCCATATAGGTATAACCACAATGAAAGCATCGTTGATAATTTCATTTTTAACTTAATGGCGGCGCAAAATGAACGTTACGGTTTGAATGCTTTATAACTTTTTTATTTCAAAGTAAATTATAAATTTTTTTGTTCTTTGATGCAAAATATAAATGGGAAATTTTAATGACTTAAACGTGAAAAATTATGTCTCTCAAGTGTTGGCCATTTTCTGCTTCGCAAAGTCGTGTTCTTTGTAACATATTCTCCATAACTTTTCGCAAAATTTCAAGTGGTATGGCACGGATTTCATTGCGAATGTTAATTTTTAGTTCGCGTATGGTCGCTGGTCTATTAACATACATTCGTTCTTTCAAAAAGCCCCAAAGGAAACAGTCAGGAGCAGTTAAATCAGGCGTGCGCGGCGGCCAATTAAAGTCGCTTCTGCGTGAAATAAAGCGATTGCCGAAAATTTCCCGTAACAGAGCCATTGTGTCCCATGCAGTATGGGCAGTGGCCCCATCTTGTTTTTCACATTTCAATTTCCACAGCTGGCCTCAAAAAATTTTCCAACATAAGGCGGTATTGAACAGCATTGATGTTAACTGCGTTACCGACAGCATTTTCGAAGAAGTATGGACCAATGATCCTTTCGGATGATACACCGCACCAAACAGTACATTTTAGTGGGTGCAATTGTCGCTGATGAAGTGCTCTTGGATTCTCTGTAGCCCATATCCTGCAGTTTTGTCTGTTGACAAAGTCATTTAAATGAAAATGGGCTTCATCGCTCATTATTAAATTGTGAATGAAATCACGATTTTCTGCTGCTTTTTGTTGGAACGCAATAGTATAATTAAGCCGTTGCTGGTAGTCTGTTGGTTTCACTTCGTGCAGAAGCTGGATTTTGTATGGGAACATGTGCAATGTGGCCAAAATCCGCTGAATGGATCTTCGCGACATCCCAAGTTGTGCCGAACGTTTCCTCGTTGATGTTTCCGGACTTTCTTCCACACTCTCCCGTACACGTTGAATATTTTCAGCTGTGAGCGCCGTACGTGGTCTTCCGGTATCTTGGAGGTTCATTACTGAACCTTGTTGCTGAAAATTTGCAACCAGACGATTTATTGTCGGTACTGAGGGTCCATTCCGCACATTAAAATGTCGACGATATGCACGCTGCGTCAAAATAACTCACTGTTGGTTCGCAAAATAAAATGCGATAATTTTTATTCGTTGTTCGAGTGTGTATCGCTCCATTTTAAATTTCCCAAGTCTTCTTTACAAAATTCTGAAAGAAAAATTAAAGAAAACATTAAAATAAAAAAGTTATGAAACAATCAAACCATAACGTTAATTTTGCGCCAACCTGTATATGTTACGGTAAATGACGTTAACAGGATGATCACGTTAATGACCGGATGGTATCGTTATTGACCGATTCTTATGGTAATTAACGTTATTATCCAGATTTTAATGTCAATTCCCAATAATCAAGGACAATGTTATTAATTAGTTTGATTTGAAAACATATTAAACGTCAACGCCCGGACATTGTCGTTATTGACCATTTGTTATTGGACAATGTTGAAAGGTAAAAAGAAAATATTGGTTTACTTTATTAATTAACTTTATTATCGCAAGATAAGCTCGCATGGCATTTGGAATTGCACAATTTTGCAGCTGACCTGCAAGCGCATCTCTTATTACTAAACGAAAACCCACAAAGGCAAGCTTTGTCGAAATGGTTTATGCATTAGCAACTAGGATTTTCTTTTTCTTTACATTTTTGAGGACAAATAAAAGGTTTTAGCAACCACCTAAGTGATGGTGCGGTCCTTTAGAATCACGTATAAAAGGTAAGTTACCTTTTTTTTTTCTTTACCGCACCATCACTTGGGTGTTTATTAGAACCTTTTATTTGTCCTCAAAAATGTAAAGAAAATTTTTCTACAGAACTACATATGCGCCGACACCCCAACACATCATCCCATTGTCACCGTCTCACCCTATTAGTAACGATAATATCCAAACTGTGTTTATATTAACGTCATTCGCCATTATACGAGTTATTGACGATATTTGCCGGTAAATGACGTTAATAACCATCGCAGTAGGTCATTAACGTTTTTACCCGGACTTTAACGTTATTGTCCAGTTTATCATCATTTTCCGTAACATATACAATAACCATACTAATATTCTTGATCGCTAGTAAACATAGTAGTACGCCTTATTTCTTATGTCTTGTGTCTTTTGTAAGTATGAATTACCATTATGTAATTTGTATTATATAACAAAATTAAGAAATAATGTTGGAAAATTTATTAAAATAATTATTAAAAAAGTATCTTCACTATGTACAAATTGCATCAAATCGAATTCTCTAGGAATCCCTTGAGGATTATAGTACTTTTAGAATCAATTCCGGATCATATCCATCTTCATTTGCGTTCATGCGAAATGTAAATAACAAATGGCCTAATCACTTCTGACCACTATAATAAATAGGCGGACAGGCGGACGAACACATTTGGAATTCTTCTCGATGTTTGCTCCTTATGGTGATCAGAATGGATAAAACTATAAGCATTTGCATTTTATTGAGGAGACATTACTTTTAATTCAAACTGTACACTCTACTGGAACTCAATTCAATTTATCATTTACAGGTTCTTGAAAAAGTTATTGTTACTTATTTATTGTCGCTTAGAAATGTGGCTTAATGATAGTCATCCCCAACAATTGAAAATTAATTTTAACGAAGGAAAAAATATTTATAAAGTAACAATATCATGATAAAAGAAAAGCTATGCTCCTATCAATTTTAAAAACACTCCATAATTAAATATTAAAAACATGTTTTTCTCTAAAAGCACCAAATGTTATATCACTAAGAATAAAATTAAATAAGAAACTCCTTTCAGCTACGCCCCATGCAAGATGAAGTTTACTTCATCCTTTGTTTGTCCTCAAAAATACGAAACCAAATTATTTTCTCTTTTATGATACGCATTTCGAATTTAGTTTTAAATACCATTTGTATGTAAAATAAACTATACACGTTTCACATTACAGAATTTATCTACATAATCGAGATCGTGGAAACGCGTGTTCGCATATAGGTTTTTGACACTGTTAAACTCATTCGCCAATTTATAGTGAATACGGGCTGAAACACAAAGACTTGACTGTTTTTAAACGTTTTAAAAACTGCATTTCGGCATTCGTCTTCGTTTGTCGGGGCATAGTAGATAAAGATGAATGGCTCGGCTGAGTTTAGAATGGATTATAATTTTATTCACTTGATGGAATAAATGCTGAGGTGAATTCACAAATAACAACATTGACGAAGCAACACATTAAGGAAAATTGGTTGGAATTTATTTAATTTTAAAAAGTGTGTCATTGTTAAGTTAAGAAACATATATTGCTTGTTGTTATAAGAATGAATTTATATGAAAAATAATAAAGAAACTTGTCACGTACTTGGAAAAATAAAAAAAAGTAATAAATATTTAATACTAAATTTCATTCACGGTTAAATAAAGAGGCTCGAATAGAATAGAATAAACCTAAATATAACATTATCAAGGACCTTCTTTGCTTCCAGTGCTGATCCTCAGTACCAGTCTTCCGTGATTAACACCAACGTGATAGTGTCAAGCACAGGGGAGGTAGTATGGTTGAGCCATGGCATTTACCGTTCGTCCTGTGACATCAACGTCGAGTACTTCCCTTTTGATCTGCAGAGTTGCCCGATGAAGTGGGCGTCTTGGACCTACGACGGATACCAGGTAAAATAAAACGTTGCCGTCACAGTCAGGCGACTCCGCATTAAATCCGGAAAAATTGATTTGAAAGGGAAATTTATGTGATCAATCATTCGTGACGATGGAGATAATCATTCTGTGTCAGAAGACACAAAGTAATCGTCGGTAAGAGAGAGACTGCGCTAACCCTTTTGCAAGTTCAGATGAAATTAGTTTATTGTTTTGTTAATAAAAAAAAATATTCATCTCTTTAATTTTATATAAACCTTGTGTCTATAATAAACAGCCGAGTAGACAATTTCGTTTTATATCCTTCATTTTATAATATAACCTGTTCTATCTCTGCTGTTTTTCAAGTTTCGGTGAAACAGTCAGCGTAATCGTTTATAAATATCTGAGTTTTTTCACATGCTGCTTTTAGCTCGAAGTAAATCAATAAACTTTCTTCCAGCTTAATAGAGAGTTAGGTATTTCATTCAATCAACTCAGAAACGATTTTAAGATTAATAGCAGTTTTATACGAAAAAGAAAGAAACTAAAACCAATTTCTTTACAGTAACCAAATTTACGAACGTTAAAAATATAAATAAATATAAAAAAATATAATTATTTTAATCATGAGTAGTCTTAACTGGAAAGGCTTGATTCAATCTGAACAATTTTCTTTCGTCTCGCAGAATCGTCGCCGCACGTCCGACTAACGAAGATTTATTTAATTTTTAAGCAGGCGGCAAGCAATCTCGAAAATCAGTTTGATGAACGACGCAATAATTGATTTCGATTTTTCATCGTTACCGACGGCTGCGAAACGGATACGGCGCCGCACATCAAACATACCGAAATTAAGCATTAAGATAAATCGCCCGCCGTTACGGAAACACGTAAGCACAGGATGTGAGGAGATATTTGTCCCGGATTTGGGATGAGAAATTGACAGGTGCGTCGATAATTTATAAATCAAATTATCAAGGAAATATGTCGAAGGACCACGATAATAAACGTTTGCAATTTGTAAGGATTTGCAATGTTTGCAGTATTAAAGTGAAAGGAATGTTTTGATTATTTTCTGAAAAAGTATTCTACAAATAATAATTACAATAAAACATTTGGGCTAATGGGTTTTCAATTTCATTTCTTAATCTTTTACTTTTGTCCTTAGAGTGGACTTTTAAAATTATGTTTGAAAACTTTTTTCTTCTTTGTTTGTAATTTGTAATTACGATCGGTTCTTTTCATTATTTCTTTTTAGGTGTTCTCTATCTATTAAGGTTTTTTTCCATTAGTATTTTCTGAGTCGTTTTTGTAACTGTTCTCAGGTCTGATTTCTTCAGGTAATAAAAAATGCTATCATTAAATTATACGGAGTGAGCCAGCAAAATTGTTGCCTGTTTGAATTTTCCGCAAATTCGTTAAATTAATTATCAAATTGGTGCCACTAGATCTTATGATATGGGAAATGGAAAGTTAAATTCCTAGTTTGAATATATCATGAGATCTTAATAAACCAAATTCAAATAGACAGTATTTCTAGCTCACCTGGTAGGAAAGATAAAAAAAATTCTGCTCCAAGATGCGGTTGTACCCGCCTTACTTAAATTTCCCCAACGATTAAATCTTCGGATGTATTTACTAAAACTAAAGTGATTTTAGCAGATTCTTAATTTTAATCGAGGTTTGTGTAAACCCCCATAAATAACATATATCATTTCTTGTCATTACCATAAGATACTTCTTAAGATATTTTAATATATACGTTGCCTGTAAGTAATAACATCCGTCAATAACACCCTTTTCATGGAAGTTGCTAGTGTACATTTAGTTTACAGCAAAATTTGTTGAAAACTCAGCAGAAAATAAAAATGTCGAGTAAAAGAAATAAAATACAAACTTTCGCTGAAGAAATTCATTAAACAAACTGCACTAGATTTCAGCACCAACGAAAAGAATCCTGTCAGGACTAATTAAAAAACTGGTTGCTACAAACTTCGCCCTATGTAAGTTATTTTTTTATACTAATTTCTATGGTTGTGATGTAACAGCGTCGCTAGGTATGTAAATTTTAGAGAGAGCGAGGAGAATTTGATTTTTTTATTGAAATTTCGCCCGCTAACTCACGTCTTCGACAAAAATTCATATTATTCTTTCATTTAGTGTTTCGAACGACAAAATATTGAGCAGACGAATTTGTTCGCTTTCGTCTTCTTTGAAAACGAATTGGCGTGGAAATTGAATGTAGAAATTGTTTTCCATATGAAAATCGCGATATTGCCAACTCACATATATCTAATGTAAGACTAAATTAGTGAAATATATGTGAATGAAAATTTTTTGTTGACATTTCGGATTTTATTTTTCTCGTTTTCGTTACATACGCCTTTTGTCCGGCTGCTTACCAAACCTAGAATTTATCACTGGGAAGTACAACATATTTGAAAATTTGAACCCATTCTTTGTGTTCTAATTCAAGGTGATTTTTAATTACTTGATGATAAATTCGCATGCCTCTGGACATGAAAACATTCTTTTCAATTTTCTCCAGTACATTGCGAACAAATACATTCAACAGGCAACAATTTTAAATATTTTTAAAACATGAACTTCCATCCCAACAGTACACTTGTTTTTGTTTAACTTTTAGTTCAATTAAACTACATTTTATAAGATCTTTAAAATAGCTGAATGAAGAGATTTATTGGGGATGCAATCAGAAAAGGTTTAAATAAAACTTCTTTAATTTATATTGAGCCTTCGAGAATGGTTATCCCCTATATCAGGATGAAATGGTGAAGGACAAAAGCATATCTGACAAATTGAGGAAGATTCCACCAAACCATAATTCAATATTGATCAAAATTGGTGTAAACGGGACGTAACACGGTCTGTTTTGTAATACATATTAAAAATAAATATTTATATACATTGAAGAAGTGAGTAATTTACATTGGTGACTTAGATTACTTACTTTGAAATTGGAATCACTTCTTCAATGTATACAAATGTTTATTTTTAATATGTTTAATGGATTGGGTTGGTTTAAAGAAAAATAAGAAACACATAAATTAACGATAAAATGCATATAATCAAATAGCATAATTTAATGATAAAATTAAGAATTTTAAATACAAGAATGAATTATGCAATGTAAAATTCCGAGCTGCATACTTATATTGTGTCCTCACTTCAAATAAACGGGAAACACGAAAGATGCTCAGAGAAAAGGATAAAGGAAGGAAGTGAAGAAGAAAAGGAAATAGCAGAGACAAAAAAATAATGGAATGTAACAAGGAGGAACGTGGAAGAGTAGACCAGTAAAAGAGAAAGGACAAGAATTGAGATAATAAACTCAAAGTTACAAGGTTAATTGGACATGGAGAACCGTTATGAACCCATTGCTTGGATTCTAATTTAGTGCCTATGTTCCAAGTTTCGTCACCCTTCTTCGAGGCTTCCAACTTTGCAGCCTGTGAAACTTTTGTACAGGTGTACCCACCTTTCTCATATTTAAATGGTCACGTGATATAGTGATTACACTTAGTTAGGATATGCCTAACTATTTATGGAGATCGAGGACCATGGCTTCGACTTTTGCAGACATTTCTTCATTTGTTGCCGGTTTTGGTCTTCTACATTTAGCTCCGTCCTAAATGTGAGAAATATTATGACTAAAGTCTCCAAATAAAAGATCCGTTTGCTCGCCCAGTTGTATATTATTTCCTGTTCATGTCGATACACCGTAAACCTCAATCGGTCGATTGATCAAGTATCCAGTACCGTTTACGGCTGTATGATACATAAAACGTGTTTTATCTAAACGAATGTTAAAGTTTTCTTTTTAATAAAACAAATAAAGTAAAATGTGTTGGCTATATTTTTTTTTGTTAAAATATTACTGACCAGTATTGCGGTCAAAGGACAGTGTTACAATAAACGTTTACTCACCCTTTGTTAGATCTCTCTTTCCCTGCTTTCTTTCTCTCTCTCGACCGCATGCAGAGCTGAGGGTAAACGTCTTAACATCCGGGCGCCGCTTTTCGATTTGACAAGGGTGTCATGCAAAATTACAAGTAACCATTTACGAGCATCTACTCAACGATGTAGAGCATTTTAATAACCGGGACCCTTTGTCGGTTCCGCTTACTCCAGCGATGAATCTAGACGTAACAGCTCTCAGTAGATATAGAAACTCACGGAGAAGGTGTCCTCGAATGTCCATCTTCATACTTCGCATGCATAAAGGCGGACTCCAGGTGGATATTAGCATACCTTGCCTTCTGAGCGCACGTTCTCAGAATCATTGGTGCTGACCGCCCCCTTCAGTGACTCCCACACTGGTCTAAGCACAGTCAACACCAAGTCAAGACCGTTCTTGGGAAGCACAATGCAATCCACCGGGTCAGGTATTCAGCTAGCTGTTTACCGACATCACCGGTCCCCTGATAGTGTTACGACACCGCGACCGTTCCCCGATGATGTCGTACTGCTGGTGACAACACAACACCATCCTCAACAAATACTCAGGACTCCGCCACGCCAGACGGTCCATTCACTTCGCTAAGTCAGGTCGAAGTATTGCAAAACTATCTTTGCCAAAATATCGCCATCTCCAGGCCGATATTATCTCTGGCAAGTTAGCGCCTGCTCAAGGCCGATATCGCCTTCTCAAGGCCGTTATCTCACATAAAACCCTTATCAAACATCTAATGCATTTTATTAACAACACTCGCGAACGAGAGTATTTTTCGTTCGTTTCCAACACCTTTACCACCCAAAGCCCGCCCGGAGACTGCCCACCTCACCGTATCTTTTTTTTCTTACATCCCTCTGCCTGAAACGCATCCCTGTATCATATTACCAAACCATAGACAAAGTAAACAAACATGCTCGTGATTTACGGATATACTGAGAATATATAAGCTTTTTTAAATTCTAAATTTCTGAATTAAACATTGACAACAAATGCGACAAAACTGATCAAAATATTCTCACTATTTCGAAAAAAATAATACTTGCTGCTTCGTAGTTCGATCGAAGCGCCCATGCATTCGGACCTATTTGTTGGAGACTTTAATTATGACACTGTGATACCTTAATTTCTAGAAACTATTTCTTTTTAACAATGTACATCAGAAAATGAAAACTAATTGTTACAATTAACTGAAATTGTGCACCTAGTTTCAAAAAACATGTCATTATATGACAAATGAATGTCGAGCTTCTCACTTATTCGTTCTTTAACTAATTGCAAGTAGGGGTCCTCGTATAAAAACCCACTCCACCTTTGAGAGCTACCATTCTCTTAGATATAAATTATATTAATATTCGACGCTTTCACAATTCAAGTTTTTGCTATGTTAATTCAATCACGAAATTATCTTAACGACGTTGAAGTGAAAAGAGAAAGAGACATGCAATCAAACGAGGGCCATAATTTACATGACAAAAGAATATCGGAATCGTGAAATTCTCGACTGATTTTTTTTTAATGAATTATACAAAATTTAATCAAAACAAGAAATATAATGGTAGTGTTACATCTGTGCCGGTAACAATTAACACTAGGAAAATACGAACCCTAGAAACTAAATATTCGAACAGAGTGCTATTTTAAAAATATCTGTTAATTTTCTAATTATTATATAGATCTACTTGAAGACATATATTTCCTAATTCATATTTCTTTTATTAATTTTTAAATTGTTGATATTTTGTCTAATTAATACAATTAATTTGATTGATTCATAAAATTTGGTGGCAACTAATTATTCAAATGTCAGCCTTTTTACGCTTTAAAAACAAGAAAATCTTGAAAACAAAAACCATAAATCATTATCTACATAAGCTACTTGTTGATTTTGTTACTAACAACAAAATGTTTATGAAAAATATGGCCCGTGGTACACATAAAAAAAGTACGTGAAATTGTAATTCATTATTCCGCGGTAAAATCATTAAAAAAATTGCGAAAGAACTTAATTTATTGAAATTGATAATTGGCGATATAATAAAAACGTTTAGAGACACGGCAAACATTGATAATCGTAGCAAAAGCCCTGGAAAACCAAGCACTGTACTGAGAGATAACGAAGAATTCACAATAAAATTTGCAAACGGCAAGACAGGGTATTTTAAGAGAAATTCAGTTCCAATGGATTTCAGAAGAAACTGGTCTAATTGTAATGTAGGAAATTTTACCAACAATGATTACATAAATCCGGCTATGGTTTCTACAAAATATATTCATTTATTGGACTTAATACTCACTTAACGTTCAGAACCTAAATTTTCATACGTTTCATTTTTATAAATGTGAAATAAAAACCACTGCTTACCGAAGCATAAAAGAATTAACGTTTAGATTGGACAAAATCTAAAGTTACATGGGCTAAAGAAATATGAAACCAAATAGTTTTTAGTGATGAATTACGGTTTGATGTCTGCATTGATGATTGTCGCAAGAGAGTGATCAGAACAAAATTTGGGGGTTTCTGTAAAAACTGTTTTAATGAACCGTGAAACCCCACAAGAGGTTATGATTTGGGGATGCATGTTCAGCAAAGGTTTAGGGAAACTAGAGTTTATTGATGGTATCATAAACTCAGAAAAATATCAAAAAACCCAACCCAATCCAACCCAACCCCACAAGGGGTTATGATTTGGGGATGCATGTTCAGCAAAGGTTTAGGCAAACTAGAGTTTATTGATAAACTAAAAATATCAAAATATTTTACAAAGAATCCTCCTGTAGATTGCAAGGTTGCAGTTCGGAATAGAAAATTTCATTTGTCAACAGGACGAGGCTTCGTCTTTCACGGCCAAATCTATAAAAAAGTGTTCGCGGACCATGTCAGCTTGATCCTCAAGTAGCTTCGTCTTAAATGTTATCGAAACTCTGCAACAAGACATGAAAAAGGTCTTGCGAAAAAGTCCCCACAGAAAATGTGGAATTCTTTCACCCCACGATATTGTGATTCCTTAGTGGACTGATGTCCACATGATATACTAGAAAGAATCCAGCTTTGTAGCTGAAGTGATGTAACACTGTATCAATTTATTAAATGTCAAATTCGTCCTAACATTGAATTAACAGTTTTTTTATTAAAAATCTGATTTTTAATTTTATTGTTAGCATAAAATTTGTTTTGAATAAATTGTTAGTTACTATTAATCATTTTTTTGTATAATTTTTGAGTATTAAAAGTGTTAAAGATTTTCATATTAACTGTTAGAGAACAATTTTTATAAAATCAGTTCTTGTCCGAATATTTAGTTGTTAGGGCTCGTACACATGCAAACAAAATATTGAAAATCCCCAATTTTAAATGAAAATAAACAAATATGAGTTTATAGGCAAATGAATCAAATGTCCCATATTAATAAACATTTGGCCATTGACATACATGTTATACTGAAACAGCTACTGGGTGTCCAAGAAATATTGAAGGGTGTTTGTGGAAGTAAACTAATTGCAATAAAACTTTATGTATTTAATCAAGAATTCATTTGTTGTTTTACAGTCAACATTTCAGATGCCAATGCAACGGTGCGAGGTAGGAATCAATATTCATGTTTGATTCCATGGCCGTTAAGGACCACAATAATTATTGGACACATGTTACGACTAATATTTTGGTTACAAATACATACATATTTATCAAGGAACTTAAAATAATTCGTGGATCTGCCAATAACAACAAAATTATTATTATTAAGAATTTTTATTTTATTTTGGCGCCATAATTTATTATTTTATTAATTTATTATTTATTATTTATTGGCACCTAATTCTGGGAATAATTTGGCCTTTTGTTATCCAATGGCTTGAAAGTAAACAAACCAGTAGGAACGTAAACAAACCATATAAGCAAACTAAATAAATTTTGGTCAAAATAAAATAAAATTTATGTACCACATGCATAATTATTGTAGATAATAGCCTTGAGCATTTAAAAGCATTCCGCTTAGCGTCGTCCTTTAAACACACTCTCGGGCTATAATCTCCTAATTATACGCTTAATACATAAATAACAGTTATTTCCTTGTAGGACAAATTACTTCAAAAAAGCAATTTCAAGTATCATTCATCAATTACTCTAAAAAGTTTTAGTAATTACATATTTATCAATTATTCTTTCCTTCTCGTGCACAATGTATTAGCAATGACCAATTAAACCAAAGGAGTATTTAAAATTACTAATACTAATTGATTTCTTTTACAGTATTTCAATTACTTATTAATATATCAATTACTTTGAATATTTCTATCACTATTGTTTAGGAAGCTTTACAGTTAATTTCAACTTATTATTGACACTTATTAATTTTTTAGATATTTTAATAAAAAGAAAAGGTAAAATTTGGCACTTTAAAAAGAAAGAGAAATTATAATATAAAATCTGTTATATTATTATTACAACATACCGGGTGGAAAGTTTCAAACCCGAACATAGAAAACTTGCATTGAAAACCATTTAAACCGTTTAAACATTTAAACATGGGAAAAAGGGAAAGAGAAAATTATGACCAATATTACCGCGTTAAAATTATTCCAAAAATTTTAATAATTTCGTGAAAAGTAAGTTTTTAAATTTCATCTGAAAAATTTAGTTTCCGTTATTCAGATATGAAACCTTCAATTAGTTTCTAATAATCACTAAATCTATCATGAATAATTATACAAATTAAAAAGGGATTCTTATTTAAAAACCTTTGGGCTTCGGACAAGTACATACGAGATTTATTTTCCGTTGTAATTCAAGACATGAAAATCTTTTCTCCTGTATCGATAAGGGTATTGTTGAGTGGAAAATGTATTGTTCCATTTAAAATTTAAAAATGTCATTTTCATGAAACACTGCGTGACAAGATTTCCGTAACATTAAAGATTATCGCTTCTTCATATAAATTTTAGATATCTACAAGCACCAATATTGGTCTATCACATCTGGTTTTTATGTTACTGGCGTTTTTATTTCAATCTACTTCATTTCTTTGTCAGTGACAAAACAAAAATGATACCACATTGATTGTTTCATTTAGGTGTCATCTTGATATTGTGTCAGTGAAAGAACTGTTTTTTATTGACTAAATATGGATGGAAGTGGCCGCCGTTTGTGTGTAAATTCACCAAATACATTTTGTTTTGTTTGTGGGCAATACATTCTGAAGTCTCAAGATAGAAATGTTACCGAATAAGTAAAACAAGCCTATGTGCTTTATTTTGATCGTCCTGTAATGCAAAACAAAAACTATATACCGAAATTATTTTGCATTTCATGCTACGTAAACCTACTTGAATGGTTAAATGGTACAAAGAAACGATTCTCGAAAAAAATTAACAATAAAATAGAATATCCAAAAGTAGCTTCTGTCTCCATGCCAATACCTCAAAGTGAGGAATTTAATGTACCGTTACGAAGAACACCAGAATCATATGCAATGTCAAGTGACAATGAAGAAAGTAAATACCATTGTCTCTTAGAAGAAGAAATATCCGAAAATAAACCTCATATAACTTTATTGAAGGAGCCACACTTGATTGAACAGCAAGAATTGAATGATTTGATACGTGCTCTTAATTTATCCATTAGACAAACTGAACTTTTTGGTTCTCGACTGGAAGAATGGAATTTGTTGTCGGTAGGAACGAAAGTATTTGCGGCAAGAAGACGGAACAAACATTTTCTCAGAGATAGATTCCGTGTGCTTTGTAACGACATTAATGGTTTGATGAGTGATTTAGCTATAGAATACCATATAAATGAGTGGCGACTTTATTGATGTAACTAAAACCAGTTTAAAAGCAGTACTACTACATAAAGGTAGTAAATATCCTTCCATAGCTTATTTAATTATATTAAAAGAAAGCTATGACACGATGTAATTAATTTTAAACTTAATAAACTTAATAAAGTAAAGTAAGTAAATAAAAACTCAAATTGAAAAATATGTTCTGACCTTGTTACTAGAACTGTAGGGTGGTTTTATGAAATACTATTGTTTTCTTTGTTTGTTTAATCGAGCAACATTACTTAGTAAAAGATTAGCCAACAAGATCGGAATTTGTGCCTGGAAAATATAATGTAAAATTTTCTCCACTGATGGATCTACAAAATATCATTCTTCCTCCATTACATATAAAGTTGGGTTTAATGAAAAATTTCGTTCAAACCATAGACATATTTATATTTCAACAAGACGGAGACAGTTCACATGCTGCAAAATCAACTATACAGTGGCTACGAGAAAATTATATTAAAACATCTAGTCCCGATCTTAGCCCAATTGAAAATTTATGAAGAATAAGAAGAAACAGCTTAATAAATATCGACCCGGAACGAAAGAATTGTTAGAGGCAAAATTGAAAGAAATTTGGGAATCAATGTGAGAAATTATATAATACCATGCAAGAAAGGATGAAAGGTTATTGTAGCAAAAGGTGATGTGACACGATTTTTATATATAAGGTACGAATTTATTTGTTTCTGATACTAGCGGTACGAACACATTTATGTTACGTTCATTAATTTAAGGGTTAATTATATACCAATACCATCAACTTATTAATAATATATTTCACTTAAAAAAGGCTAAAACTTTGTCTTTTTAAATAAAACGATGTACAACTCGTGTCATAAAATATTCTTAATTATTTTCATATTATTAAATTTAAAAATGTGATTTAATTGATGTGTACGAATACATTTGTGCTTGGGCTCGTATATCGTTTTATTTAGTTTCCCTTTAGTTGTTTACTTGAAAACCTTGTTTACTTGACAACTTTGTGTATTTATTTTCACTCCTGACGAAGTTATCAATCGTTAATGAAACATAGAGTGATGGTGCGAATTTTAAGTGCCAGTTAAAATAATTTATTATACAATTTTCATCGGACAAGAAACTACTTTAAATATGAAATATACTCTGTTCACGATCTTTTTGCATTGAAGGCCGTGTTAGGGTGACATTTTTGTAGATAGTATTCCATGAAGATGAGAAATATCGTCTCGAAAAACGTTTAATGATTAATTATTTTTTTCATTGAGAAAGTTTGGGGTGAGGTGTGTTGTTTGCGTGTTCTCAGTCAACAATTGTGCCATAAAGCGAAGAAGTGTTTCTTTATTAACAAATGTGACTTCAGATATGATAATAAACAATAATGACAGAATGTTTGTTTGTGTTTTCATAGAATCTTGTGCACAGTGGTGTAGCTAAATGGATCTTGCTACTTGTGCAGCGGGTGGAGAGGTGTATCGGCTTGTGTAACCCGTGAGGGTGGCTTGTTCAGCCAGGAGTTTTTTTTTCCGAAATTGTTCAGACCGAAGAACTGTCGTTCTCAGGCCCTGGATGGTCTTATTATAGGGCTCGCGGCCATTTTCGCCTCGCTGTCGCAGAAAGGGTGAATACTCGAAGCTAGGATGAATTTTTGAAAGGGATTCGAGTTTGGTGCCTGCCAATGGTGTAGAGGTGCGCTGCAGGTGGTGCACAAGCATTATATGAAGGGGTATTCAAATAAGAGGATCTTCTTGCAGTTGCCGGTGTCTCAGAACCTTTTCCATGGCCATATTTATGTAAAATATCTTATCATTTTTCCCGAGAAGACCATAAACTAGATATCATTTAAAATTCTGTCTACTTTCACTACCTTCTCCAATATGCACATCATCAGATTCTTCTGCTAATGCTAGAATTCTGCAAATCTGTTTATATTTGTGCATATTCGTGGCTGTTAGTTTTGACTGCTAAAAGGATCGTCGCAGTCTATTTATAAGTTTTACAGATATACATGCGTTTTCTTCACTATAAAATTTTGATGCCAAATTAAATGTTCCCTATTCCCCTTCCATTGATTCCATAGAAGAATCTGATTCATGATCATCATCATCAATTTCTGATTCTCAATAAGATTCTCCTAATGTAATAATGAAAGGAGGAATATTTTCAAACGAAAAATTTCCCATATGTTTCGTCCAATCTTCCGAAATTAATTTTTCACAATGATTACAAAAATTTTTCCACATGTCGGGGTACATTTTGAAAGAGCCTCACGCCATAAATTTGCAACCCTATCTTTCGATACTGGTTGCGAATTTATGTGTTTATTGTAAAAACTTTTGCACTGCCCCCATGCAATCTCAATAAGATTGTATTGACAATGGTATGGAGGCAATCTAAGAACTTCATAACCGTGCTCCTTCAAAATTACGTCAGTCGCGTATCGTATTGTTGTTCCGTCTATTCTAAAAGGCTTAATTAATTCCCATAATTGTTTTTTTGTAATTTTGCCCTCAATTTCGTCATTGTGTTTAACCAACGACTTCTGCATTTGACTTTTTTTACAGGAAAATGTGTATAGTTTGTCCAACTGCACCGAGTGATACGGTGCATTGTCCATCACCACCACATATTTTCATTGCAACTTGCCTAGTGCAGGAATAAGCTGATTAACCACCCAATTTTGAAAAATTTCTGCATTCATGTTTTTATGGTAGACAATGCCATAATTTTTTTCACGTCAAATTTTGACTACCTTCAAAATACATGCACGTAACATAACGAGAAAAAAACGTGGCCCACTAGAATGCAAAAAGATCGTGAATGGATATTATTGGTTATAATAATTTTTCTCTTTCCTTCACCATTTTTGTATGTTTAAATGGCGAACAGTAATTTCCACAAACGTGCTTTTGAATGTAGGTTTCCTATGTTCGGGTTTGAAACTTACCATCTGATATACACTGTGTCTTTTAAAAAGTTAGCAACAAATGGCTTTTCTTTGTGATCTACTTTTTTAAAACTTTGTTGATCTAAAAATTGTTCAAACGAAATGGAAGCTATAGCTAGAGATTTATTTTGTATCGCATACAAAATGAACATTAAAATTAGAAGGAAGCTTATTACCAAACTGTCTTTTAATTTCGCCACTTGTCTTGAAGTCTACGAATGGAACTTGTTCTTCAGGAGTATTTTAAAATGACACTCTGTCCCACTCGTATATAAAGTTTTCCTCGGTTATAAAATGCCACGTAAATGAGATTAAAGTAAGTAAACTGATTATTCCCAATTCGTCATCAATTTTGAATGATTGTCAAAATATAGTAATTACTTTGCATATCATGCAAGAAAAGCGGCTTTACTTTAAATCAAGTTATCCCATTCGCGTTCCATTATTTTTATAATAGAATTTTAGAAGCCGACGACGAGTGCCTCAACTGTAATACACCTCATTCAGGTGCGGATCCATTAAGACGAATATATGCGCGATGATAAATCGACCCCATCATACACTTCGGTGGCCCGCCGAAAATCGCATTTTCGACTATATCACGAGCAGGAAACTAGAAAATAGATCCTATTTATCACAGGTGCAAAAAGCGGAGTTTACCTTCTATCTCTTTACGGTTCGCTTTTAATATTTCATGCGCTCGTCCGCACTCAAAATCTTTATAATAAAACAGATGTTTTTAGTTCCCTCCATTACGAGGAGATTACGAGCGCGGTTATTCCACGAGTATCATAATATACCTCTGATGGTAAGTTGCTGTTTATCGACTAAAAATGACCAAACATGAACTAGATGAAAGCGCAGCTACTCTTAATAACAATAATTTCAAATGTATAGCTTAACGAAGTACTTTTTGGATATAAATAAGTCTCATTTTTAGCTCGGTGGTTAAGCCGATTTCACGCATTTTAGAGGCACCTGTATGTACTTTACAGTTACAATTATAACGAGTGAACAAATAAAAACGAGTTCGAATAAACTATGAGCTCTTTCTCACAAAGAAGCTAATACCTATTTTAAGAGAACGCTTAATTCAAGTGTCAATAACCTCTTAACTAAATCCAAACTAACACTCCTCTATAAGTTAATAAAATTACCTGATGTTTAAGAGAAAACATATAAGTTATATATATTTTATTTACTCTATTCGAATTGATCTGATTTTAAAAACTGATTACACGATTAGATTAGAAAGTATTTAGTAAGGTACTATATGTACAGGATTTCGGAAGTGTGCTGAAGAAATATTAAGTCCTGATGTGGTCCATTTGTTACTCTAAGTTCGAGGACTTAAACGAATTCGCGTGACTTGAATGGGAAATAGTAGTCGACATGCGATCGTAGGAAAAAGATATCCTTGACGTGCTTTATTACATCTAAGTAACGTATTGAATAATATTCCTGGCTTTTATTAGCATTCTATCATTTTTGTATAAATTAACCTTTCTGTTAAGGATAGAATATTTGCAGCTTCACTATAATATATGGATGCATTTAAAAAAGAGAATGGTGGGTGAGTTTATTATCGAATCATAATTTAATAGATTTTGTAGCTTTCTAGTTACAGGATAACGAAGGATTATTCTCTTATTTGTTGCTGAGTTGACCATGTTAGGAGCTAGATATGAATTTTATCAATGACTCTTTCTCAGTTCTAAACTTACTATTGGTCACATAAACAGAAAATAAATTCAAATTTCAAAAAATTAATAAAATAATTATTATAATGATATCCAATGCATCTATTAAAATTGTTAGAATAAATTTCCCTAAGTTTGACAACTTCATAATTATCTGAAGTTGCTGTTACTTCTTCTTTACAGGATCGTAGCTGCATAGAAGCAAAGGGATTAACCAAGATTTTAATTTAACGTCTTTAAGCGTTTAAAAGTTAATTCAATTAGAAACCTAAAACTTTATTTTCCAAATAAGTTTCTGAAGTCTATCCTTTAGCTTTAGAGGAAGAAATATCAATGAGCAACGACCTCAGAAGTCTTCAAGTCTTCAATTACTTTATCTTCTTTCATCTTTAGACTTCCTCTCTTGTTTTCTGTACCCTAAACACCCATATTTCTTTAACTTCTTTCAAATTTTTCATTCTCTGCATTACCTTCGCTCGGTGTTTAACGTATAAATGTAATACATGAAATTGATAGAAGACAGCGTGGAATGGAGACTCAACTTTATTTCATGGACAATTGAAGTCCTATACTTCTTACTTTCTTCAAAGCTTTTATCAGCCTTCTGTAATAAAAAAGTAAGTTCGTCAACAACAATTGTTAATACGTACCTATTTAAAAGTTATTCGTTTATATAAATTAATAAAGATGACATAAAACCGACAATAAATTTACATTCCGGTCGTAAGCACCGTACTGAAAATTCTGAAGTCCAAACGGAAAATTTCAACCTGCATTACTCACTCGCAGTTGAAATGTCGATTTACCCACTTCCCTCGCACGTCAAGCAAAATAAATTCCCCCTAATACGAAATAATCTCCTCGCATCTGTTGTTTCAGGTAGAACTGGTAAAGCAAACAGAAGAAGGCGATGTCAGCAACTACCAGGCCAACGGCGAGTTCGACCTTATGAGTTTTTACGCCGTCAAGCACGTCCAGTTCTACTCCTGTTGCCCGGAACCGTACCCGGATATTACGTACACGATTAAGCTGCGTCGAAGGCCGATGTTCTACGTTTTCAATTTAATACTGCCCTGCATTCTAATCAACTGCATAGGTAAAGAAAAATGCCTTTGAGTTTAGCTCCCATTATTTTGTTGCCTTTTCGTTACAGCGTTGTTAGTGTTTTACGTTCCGTCTGAATCTGGGGAAAAAGTCACGCTTGGCATAAGTGCTTTGCTTTCCATGACTGTCTTCCTAATGACTATTAGGGAAACTTTGCCGCCTACCGAGAAGACCCCTTTAATAAGTAAGTAGAAATATCTATCATTAAATTAGCTATATTGCTATTCGTAAGCAGAGAAAAGCACAAATTTAAATGAATTTTTAGGTCATGAGCAGTGATAAGTAAGTTGTACACATGATGAGTAGAAGGGGGCAGTAAGAAGAGGTTTATGGAGTAAATTTAGAAAAATATGTAATTATAAACGCGTACGAAAATCGTTTCTCGACTGTAGAATAATTAGAAGGCGTTGCGTTTGCGAAGTTTCTGAATATTTTACTCACCCTCCGATATCGATCAAATTACCGCGAAAGAAGGGGAACAGCTCAGTTGCCCAGTGTTTTAATTGAGTTGCTAAGACACACTGCCATTGAGAATGTAATTGTTCCACTGTAGGAATGTGTACAAGATACTTCTCACATTGGTCATGAGTCATCCACTCTACATTGCGAATACCCGACTAAAAATGCACCTAAATTCTTGTCTTAGTCATCACAGAATCAAGTTAATTCGGTAATCCTTCACTATCTTTTCGAGCTCTTTTGAACAGTTGTTTTTATTTTCTGAAGGTTTGTTGCAAGACCACTATTTTTTTTTCTATTAATTTCTAATTGTTTTAGAAGTTTCAATTATCATTTGCAGAGTAAAATTATTTTGAGGAAATAAAGCAAAATATCTACGAAGGAATATTTAATCTACATAATGCAATAAATACTAAAACAAGCTCTTTACTGGAATTTAATTCATCTTAGAAACACCTCGCAAATTGTAAACCTAAGACCGACTGCATTTTACATTGCAAGTTCAAAGGAAGCAAGCTTAATATTAATTTAATTAATTTGGTGTTGCAAGTTGAACGGAACCACATATTAATGCACACAGTTATGGCAGAATTTAATCTAGTACCTATGAAACAGCAGGAACATGTTATCGCGGTATTGTCTGCAAATTGGATAACATGTGATAATTACAAAGTTTGGGACACGAAACCCGATCTAACTTTCGAAAATATAACCTCAACAACAGTATTATAAAACTGAAATTTAATAAAGAAAATACATATTTTTAGGTTTTTCTCATTCAGTTAAACAACCGAAAAAGGGAGCTCGTGCTAAATTTGGAGTAGATACATAAATCAGATTGTCCTTCGACGTCGTCGTCCGGGGGATTATAAAATTTTGATAACGTAATCGATTTCCTAATAAACTCCCGAATTATCTTTAGCAGACACTGGATAGAGGCGGCCATATGAGCGCTCTTAAATTCCAATCTTTATGTTCGGTTGAACACAGAATTTAATCGCCTATTATTATCAAAAGAATAAAATTCGTAATGAAATACTGTTGCCAAGCTCTGCAAATGAAACAAAAGCTTTCTAACACCTAAGCGTCTTATACTATGTTTATTAGTAAGGAATGCAAAGAGCCGAACGATATAAATTTCAGGGCTGCAAAAGTATCCTCGAAAAAGAAATCTCAAAGAAAAAATCTTCAGGAGAAGTTACTGGCGGGACTCATTATACGAACTTTTTTTTATATTGATATTTTGAAGCACAAAACATTTCAAGCGAATAAAATGTTTCAAAGAACACGAAACGAGCTACTTAAGTGTTTGTCAAAATGAGGGTTCAAAGCAAGAGATCTAATGTTTAGGCTTTACTTCATAGTGCATTACTTTTCTACTCAATATTAAAAACTATAATAATAGAAAAAGGAAAAAAGAGGAAGATATTGGTGAACCAATCTGCATAATGAACGAAAAACATTAAGTTTTATCAAAGATACGCCTATTTTACGTATTGGCAGTGTTGCTGGAAACTAATATATATATATTATTTGTAGTTAATAATTTAATAAAAATATCTAAATTCTTTATTTAATTAATTATTTTATATATACGTATTTCCAAGAGGAATCCTCTTAGCGAAATGAGATAAAGGAAAATCATATTAGCCGAAGCTGGTCGGCTGATTAACTTCTTTTTTTTTTCAGTATCTCCTTCAATCTTTTTATGTATAGACGCTCGGTTTGAAGTCTTGAAACGACGCATTTAGGCCAGATTGAATTTGCACTTTCTTCAATGCCGAAACTTCATTATTTTGCTTGCTCGTTGTTCCCAAACTTTTTAATTTTAATCTCGAATGGCAATCTCCTGCACTTCTTTCTTTCTTTCCCTTGCTGAAAAGATAACCGCATCCCGTTAAGCCAGTCTAATTAAATCTCCAACAACTTTATGTATTTGTGCGATATTTATTTAAAATATAAAACATTTTATATCGCCGAATTTAAAACGCATCGAAAATTAATAAAGCCTTCGCATGAAGCGTCGGCGTCGTAACTTGATGCTCGTTAAACTGCAACGATGTACCACTTTGACAAAATTAAATTTAACTTCAAATGAAAGACTAAGGAGACGACGTATCATTTGCATTGGAGAGATCGTGACGAGCTTCGCAAATTTGTCTAACAGAGTAATTGCATGTTTATTTATTTTTAGTTTTTGTTGAATTTGTTGACGTTCGAGTTTTATCTTTAAATAAAGACAAGTAAACAAAATATATCACTCACAACCTTTAGGTAAGTATAAAATCGTGTGGGATGAGTGTATGACGCTCTTTTGCTCTTTTCCGTTTATAATCTTTTTTCTATTTTTAATGTTCCTTTTCAGCCTCCTACCAGGTTATCTTATCTCTAACTCTTTTACATTCAACTCAGCTTTCTCTTAAAATTTTCACTTCTTTTTATACATATTATAGTCTAAAGCATTTAAATATTTAATGAAAAGTAGCACTTTTTTGCAAGCTTGTAAGCTTATCGGAATGGCGTATTCAACCAGTTGTTGATTTCATAGTAGTTGCGACCGACTCCTAGTCGTTGTTTCTGTTTCGGAATTCACTTTACAAATTGTAGACGAGCAAAAAACCGATTTAAAGAAGCGCTACGAATCTAGATATGGTTCATTGAATTTACTTGCAACAGGACATTTATAGTGCCAACGGAATATCAGATCCATTGCCACAGGACCCAATCAACAGTTGCCCAACCGAGCATCAAATTCGTTTATGGGGCCCAACCACCCGTCTGTGTAACTACTATAACTACTTCAGTTTCAGTCATCCAGAGTTTAGAATTTTTTAAGTACAGAAACAGAAAAAGATTTTAAAAGTTGCATAATCATAAACACATAAATAAGGAATTAAACTACTTAAATTCATGACGTATAACAAAGAAAATATTATTTACTTATTTTCTTCTTCATCAACCGATAGATCTAGCGTTTCTATTATCATAAGGAGTTCAACATCTTAATTAATTCATAAATTATGAAGAAGACAAATAATTCCATTTCTCTCTCACACACACAAGTAATTTTCTCCAAGCGTTTCCTTTAAATATCGATGAGGAAAATGATTTCAATTCAAACATTAATTTCATTTATTTGGTTCTTTTATTTCAGGAGCAGACTGCTCGTTTTTTCCGAAATTGATTAAGTCTGCAGCTGGAGATGCATATCGGCGTAGTTAAAAATACATGATTCCGACTTGGAGGATAATTAACAATCGGCATTAAAATATTCCTAGCTGTGGAAAAGCGGCGGGTGCGACTTTAATTCGAAACGGATCTGAGGAAATGGAAATGGAAACGTATTACGAAACAATGCCGATCCTGCTTTTGTTTTTTTTTATACCGCGACCAGGCAATGCTTTCAGGATTCCGTGCGGGCAGAAAGTATAATTTGCAGTCCACGACAAAATAGATTTGTTCGCCCAAAACAGCACTCGGGCCTACCGATTAAATTTCTTTTCAAAACTTTATCGTCATTGTTTATTCGTATTTCGAACCAAAAAAAAAAAGTAAAGATAAAAATCATATCCCGCTGCCTCTCATTTATCGTCTAATGAACTCCGCCTTTCCCCGGAGGATTTAATGCAAATGTATCCGAACGAAATGAAAACAAAATTAAATATTGGTTTATACTTATAATATTGGAGAATTTATTAAAAATGTTCCCAGATGTTTTCTCTTTTAAAAAGAACATAATTATTGAAATCTTATTTCCAAGGAAAAGTAAATTAACGCACGGTGCTGTGTGGGAGTTATTATTGACATCCTAGTGGTAAACACCCGTTGCGAATTAAAAAATTGATAACATATTTCAGACGCAAACCTTCAGCGATTATTGATCACAAAAAATTCATTCGATCATTCATCAATAAAAATTCAATTATTCGCAGTAGGGATCAACAATACTTTCAATAAAAATTCATATTTCGTATAAAATTTCAAATACCGTCGGTATTTATACAACTTTAAGAAATGTGTTACAAAACATAGAGTTCTAGAAATAGAAGATCTTGAAATAATAAAAATTAATAAGAATTATTTCAGGTTTATATTACGGGACCAGCATATGCTTGGTAACTTTCGCGTCCGGTTTGTCGGTGGTTACCTTAAACATCTACCACCGAGGAGTACGAGGATCCGCCGTGCCGAAGATCGTTAGGAAGCTAGTCCTGGATCGCATAGGACGTTTAATATTCATGCGCTTCGAAATCCCGACGACTTCTCAACAACATTCTCAACACAGGAACTCTAAAGTACAGGTAAACGAAATTTATCTCCTCTCACTTGTACAATGTTTTTAATTTTTGGAAATTTTAACGCATGCGTACGAAACAAATTTTTCTTCGTACAAATGTTTAATATTTCATAACATTCGCACATTTATTTATTGCCGACGTCCGTCCAGATGAGAGAAATTGTGAAAGCAATTTACATAAACTTTGCAGTGGTAATACTTATTTAAATAAAGTCAATATATTATAGATTGAAAAATAGATAAAATCATTGAAAATATAAGATTTTTTATTCAGTTTTTGTTATTTCTTCTTATTGGTCTTCTTCTTATTGTCTATATATAGCTAAAACTGATCAAAAAGTTCTTATTTCTGTGATCAGTACGGTGTTCCTAGATCTGTAGATGATAAAAAAGTAATATGCATCTGATTAAGTAGTAAAGTTTTTAAAAAATCAAACATTTTTGAAAAGAAAAAAAAATCAAAGTATAGTTACGTAAAAATTTACAAAACTTTCAAATATCTCAACATGTTTGCACCGCTTGAATTGTGTACAGTCTCTGGCGTTAACTTCTCATTACCTAAAGTCGGGACCACACATGCGGCATTCGGCAAATAACCAATATTTACCATTTACCACTCTATTTTCCGAAGTGCTTATCAAGTGGCAAGTACACATATGTATTTACGCTCACTAGTTTGTAGTGGGACAGTATATGAACCAAACAAATTTACAATTGCAATACAATTAAATAAATTTAATAATGTTTTAAGTTCTGATTTATTTTTGACTTCTTTCTTAAAATATTGATTGATTTATTAATAGTGAAGTATATTGTTTATTTATATTCTCACAAAAATATATGGAAAGTGTTTCGCTAAGATAAGAAAGAATTCTTTTTACATTCTATTTTCAATAAGATTTTGAATTTGTAGTTCGAAGTTCATGTATTATCCATCACTATTCTAGGTTACTGTACAATTAAATCCAAGCAAAAATATTTCGTCTCTCTGTTTTAAGAGGCGAAATGTTTATCTTACCTTAAAAGAACATTTGCCCTTCTTTTATATTTCATTAAATATAGTGGAGGAATTTATAGTTTCCTTAATTGTAAATATAATGCGCTATAATTTTCACGGCTTTCATTTGTCTTCTTAGCTCTTTAAATGAGCCATCTATAGAATTTTTATGTGGTATTTACGGTATAATTATATACAGGTGAGTCCACGTACCGGCCAAAATAAAATGAGTAAGAGAACCGATGTCACAGATTACGGGAAAAGAATAAACATTTTCCTTAAAATCATGCTACGGCACTGCTTGAGAAATACAACACGACAATTTGTAAATAATGAATCTGCAATAAAATTTTGCAATTATTACACATTACGTGAAGTAACTTTTAGCTGATTCCGAAAAATAAAACCAATGAATCAATATTTTTACCCAAATATTGTTCGCTAAGAGACTAAAGCCACAAGATGCCTAGAAATCAACTTAAAGTTGTGAGATTAACTTAATGTTAATAATAATAATAATAATAATAATCTTCTGGCTTAAAGGTACAGCTGCGGAATCATAAAGCGGGACAAGTCTTATAGCAAAATTTTGTATTATTTTGATAGTGTTTAATTTTTTTCTTATTTATATGATAATATTTTTAGCATTTTATATTATTTAATTATATTATGAACCACAAAGGTTTCTAAGTTATCATATAGTTACCACAATTAAGAAGTAATATTTAAACTGATATTAAACTGTCCCGCTTTATGATTCCGCAGCTGTACCTGTACGGTCTAAACTAAATAAGCGTTTGTTTGGCATTAGTCATTAGACGGCTTGTGGAATCTATACGACGTTTTCTCTATTGTGTTTTGTTTCAACAAAAGTAGATAGACGTTGTCTCTCTGCCAAAAAAATGCGTAGTTTACCAAGGTTTAGGCTGTCGGGGAATGAAACGATTCATTAAACAAACTATACTCTGTTTACGATCTTTTTACATTCAGAGTAGGCCGTGTTAGGATGACATTTTTGTTGGTACCACAAAAAAATATACTTGTCAGAAATTTGATTGACGTTCGTTTTGAATTTTGTGGTTACGTTTTTGAAAACTGTCACTGCCAATGTTGTCAGTTCAATTGTGCTGTACAAAGTATTCCATGAAAACATGAAAACAAGAAATATCGTCTCTGTTGTGAAATCAGAACGCTGAGACTAATCTAATTATTTTATTTAATAACAGTCGATCTGTCTACAAACGTAAATGTATCGATCTAGCCTCAACTAGATCTACATGATTCTGACTTAAAGTTAATCTGTGTATCGTACTTTTAAACTAAAAATCTAAAAGAGGGGGATTGGTAAATAACATCTGCTTATACACATTTTTCCGCGAAGCGGCAAAATAGTGGAGTGACATCACTCTGCATTTTTCCGCGTAGCGATGAAACAGCTAAGGGTTGCCACCCTGGATTCATTCTTCGGCGAACTAACAAAACGGCGGAACAAATAGTACGTTTCTCAAAATTATGAGATGTTATGAAAGACCAGAAAACCTTATTTCCAATAAACGAATGAAATAATGTAACTGGAATTTTACTTGATCTTTGAAAAAGAGATTACGGAGCGAATTTTAAGAAAGCAAATTGTATGAGTAACAAATAGTTGTGACGCGTAAGAATTAGAATAATCCTATCTTAACATTACACAAAGGCATGCAATAATAACTATAATAAACGCTAAAACTAACACTAGCACTGACACTTTGCGTGAATATGAGTTTTTATGCTTAATTGCATTTAATTAGGGCAGTTCTATAACACCTCCCCACGTAGAGTGAACCTGCCGGTGGAGAGCGGCGGGTTCATTGGTCATCGAAGAGCCTTGAAGTCCTAGATCGACTGGGGCGAAGTTCTCTTTCTCTGGAAGCGAATCTGGTACAAGGCGCGGACTCGTAAGTTGCCTTCATGTAACCTGGGGGTGCTCTAGCCTGAAGGGGGTCGAGTTTCTCTGTGTCCTGAATAGCTCGTAAGTCGCTCATGCGAACGTTGGTCAACGAAGAAGGGTTGTTTCGACTCTGGCATTGGTTATAAATTTTCACCAGACATCCATGTTGATCCGAGTTGGAGCTAAGATTGCAGCATCGCTTCAATAGATAAATAAAGCCAAGGCAATTTAGAAATTTATAGAGAAGTGTGAGACCAATGATACCAGTGATCACGGACAGTGCAACTGAAAACCAGTTTGCATACTTCATGATATGTGGACGATTAAGATTGTTGTTAATTTCAGAGTTTAAGTCATCGAGCTTATGCGATGCGATACGAAGATCGTCCAAACGTATATTAGTAAAACGAATGGGTTCTAGGTAGAAGGATTCTAGAGTCGAATTTATTCGCTTAGATGTGCAACATTCGTCTTCAATTATAGGGACACTAGGAATAATATTTTGAAATTCGGAATTAAGCTGAGAAGTTGCGACTAATTGTGTGTCTCTAGAGAAGGCTTTACAACTTTCGTCTAATTGAATGATACCGATGTCATGAATTGTTACGTCTTGCAGACTGACGTTAGGGCATAAAATTGTTAGAAGTTCGGGTTGGGATAGCACATAAATCCATTGGTTGTCGGATTTTAATTGATGCCAAACCTTCATTGTCCCTTTCAAAATTCTTGTGTGACATGTGTCGGGGATTCTGGAATTATATGATGTGATGAGAGAAATCTCGCACTTGGAATTTTCCATTGTAGAATACACGACTGCATTCGTGCATAAGTATTCGCTCTCTGTCACCTTAGTGCAATCCGCTAGTGAACCTAATTGTACATAATGAGCTTTATTTTCAGCTACGGCCATAAACGGATTTTCGGGTTGGATATAAGCATATGTTTTATCTAATTTGTGTGGAATTGGCAAAGGTATCAATTGATACAATTTGAAAATTGAATTAGTAGTTAAAGGGATTCTAATTACAAAAATTATTTTATTATTACTATAATATACGGCAAGTTTACTAATTTCCATTAATTTTACAGAATTTTTATCATCTAACGGAAAAGGAAAAGATTTACCCTCGTGTAATAATTTAGCATTATTACGCAAATTAGTAATGAGCTGCAGTGGCGTAATAATCGAAGGGTGAATGATGTTTTGCTTAGAGAATAACACAGCGTTAATCAATATGTCTTATTGCTCACTTAATTCATTGACTAAATAAGTTAATAAGTTAATATGATTGTTAGCGGTGCCAAGTTTTTCTAAATTTATCGTCCGATTGTAAACAGAATTTGCGAATTTATTGTAAGTTTTAATATTTTTATTGAAAATTCTTTCGTTATTACGTAAAGCCGATATAGAATCATTAAAGTTCGAAATTGTCGACTTTATTATTTGTATTTGATCTTTCATGAGTAGTTGAATTTCTTTATCGGTTTTATCAGTTTGTTCTAAAATTTTGTCATAATATTCCGCGTCGTCAGCGTCTAGTGATCCGGTTAGCCATTTCCATGCCGTACCGAGGCCGTTAAAAATTCCTCGTTTATTACGGTGAGAAGAATGATTGATAAGATGTTTTAATGATTGCTCTTTAACTTCGATCACGTTAATTTGGCTAGTGATAAAATTTAGGGATTGTTGGCATGGTATTAATTCTGAGGTTAAACCAGGAATGTTACACATATTTTGTGTTTCGATTTTGTTTGACAAATTTTAGTTTCGTTTCATAAAAAGAAATGTTGAGGTAAGAAAGTAGTTGCCATGTGTCCGAGTAGAATTTAACTTCTCCGATATTTTCATAGAAAATACCGCTGGCGTTCACGATTGGCGTTATTCTGTAGGCCAGTGCGAGCTGGACGCACCCGTATCTGAAACAATATGAGCATGTTTCAGTCGATTCATATGCACCTTAACTTTTCGTCTTTTAATTTGAATGGTTACATTAGGCTTATCGACCGATATTATTTTATACGGACCTTTCCAATCGGGAGAAAGTTTCTTATTTCTGCCTGATTTTGTTGATTCGTCTTTCAAGAAAACTTTGTCATCAACAGTGAAATTCTTATCTTTGGCGGCGGCATCGTAATTTTGTTTAGATTTTTCCTTGCCTATAGTCAAATTTTTACGTGCGATCTGATGGCTTTTATTTAATCTATATCTCAGTTGATCCACGTAATTATCGTATGTATACTTGAATTCGGGATCGCGATTTATCGAACTGGGTAGAATAGGTTTATTTCCAAACAATAACTCATAAGGAGTAAATTTAGTCGCGGTATGGATTGCTGTGTTGTAAGCGAACATCGCGAATTTTAAATAGTCGTCCCAATCTGTTTGACTATCATTAATGTAATGTTTTAAATAATCTTTAAGCGTAGAATGCGATCGCTCTAGCGCTCCGTTCGTCTGGGGATGATACGCAGTTGATATCGTATGTTTTATATGGAACAGTTTTGTCACTTCTTTTAATAAATTAGAGGTGAAGTCAGTACCTTGATCGGTTAAAATTGTACGTGGAATTCCGAACGATGTTATTGTTTCAACTAATTTATTTGCAACTGTTTGGGCTTCGTGATTTGGAATAGCGTGCGCGAATGAATATTTGGTCAAATCGTCTTGCATGGTCAAAATAAATTTATTACCGTTTTCGCTAAGTGGTAATGGACCCACAATATCAATAGCGAGACGCTCTAAGGGTTGCGTTGACGTCGAAGTAATTTCCATTGGTACTTTTAGGGTTTTTCTGAATTTTTTATTGATTTGACATTTGACGCATGTCTTAATGTATTCTCTAATTCGATTAGACATTTTTGCCCATTGATATTTAGTTCTGATACGATTATACATTTTGTAAAACCCTTGATGACCTCCTATAGGGGAGTCATGAAATTCTTGTAAAATTATTTTAATTTCTTCCTCGGAAGGTGTGATCAATTGATTAGTGCAAATATTTATTCTAATTTGATCTCTGCGAAACACGTAGTTCAGAATTAAAATTACCTTTTCGGCTTTCAAATTCGAGAATTCGTCAGACGGATTCGCCAACGTTATTTCGTTTATACCGTCATTGATTAATGAATTCCTAAGTTCCTGAGCGGCGTAAAATAAGTCGCTATACTTTATTGTGTCGTAGTGTTTTAATTTGACTAAGGACAAATATACGATTCGATTATTGTCGGTAATTTTAATTGTAGAATAAAGTTCGTGTTGACTTTGTCGATAGATGTCAATATTATTTGCGATTTTTATTTCAGACTCGTCTAATTCTGTAGACACGAAATAAGCTGCGGGGGATTTCGCGTCTATTATTGCAACGTTCGTTTCGTGGACATTCACGTTTTCGCAAATTTCTGACGTTTGTTGAAACTTATGAAAATCATTGTATGTTTCTTTGAATTCCGTAGTGTGCATAATAGCGGGCTTAGTACGAGAGAGACAATCGGCGTTTGAATTAATTCTACCGGGCTTGTAGATAATTTCGTAGTCGTATTCGTCGAGTTTCAACCGCCATCGAATTAATTTGGATCCCGGGTCTTTAACGGAAAATAACCAGGTGAGTGGTCGGTGATCAGTGACTATCTTGAAATGACGCCCGTATAGGTAGGGTCGAAAATGTTTTGTTGCCCACATTATCGCTAGAAGTTCGCGCTCGATTGTGGAGTAATTGCACTCGGATTTATTTAAGGTTCGCGATGCGTACGCAATTGGTAAATCTTCGCCGATTTTACCTTGAGATAGGATCACACCTATAGCGAAATTTGACGCATCAGTGGTTAAAATGAACACGCGTTTGAAATCCGGATACTGAAGTATCGGTTCAGAAGTTAATTTTTCGCGTAAAATCTCAAATGAATTTTGTTGTTCGCTTGTCCAAATGAAAGGTACATCTTTTCTTAATAATTTCGTTAGCGATTTAGTGATCTTGGAAAAATTTTCAATAAATTTCCTATAGTACCCAACCAGACCGAGAAATGATTTAATATCTTTAGGATTTTGCGGTACTGGAAAATCTTTGATTATAGAAACCTTTTCAGGGTTAGGTTTTACACCCTTATCTGAAATAATGTGACCTAAATAAGCTACTTCCTTTCGCATGAATTCACACTTATCCGG
This sequence comes from Serrognathus titanus, assembly GCA_039766575.1. Taxonomy (NCBI): domain Eukaryota; kingdom Metazoa; phylum Arthropoda; class Insecta; order Coleoptera; family Lucanidae; genus Serrognathus; species Serrognathus titanus. Next base: position 28,904,497 of record CM077912.1, on the reverse strand, counting down.
CTGTAATTTTAAATTGTTCCTACGTAACCTGTCGAAGACTGCCGTTAATCTGTTTTCGTGATCCTGTAAGGAATTCGCGTAGATGACAATATCGTCGAGGTAAACGAAACATTGAAGCCCTTGTAGACCTGTTAAGACGTTATTCATTAGACGCTGAAAAGTGGCAGGGGCGTTTTTCAACCCGAATGGCATACGCGTGTATTCGTAATGACCAGTAGGTGTAGAAAAAGCTGTTTTTGCACAGTCTTCTGGTTTATTCAAAATTTGATGAAAACCCGACGCAAGGTCAAGTGTTGTGAAATATGTCGAATGACTTAGTTGGTCGAGGATGTCGGAAATATTCGGCAGGGGATAAGCATCACCTACGGTAACGTTATTTAATTTCCTGTAGTCGACAACAATTCGCCATTTAGTTTTCCCGGATGCGTCGACTTTCTTAGGGACAACCCATAATGGAGACGACCAGGGAGAGACAGAAGGCCTGATAATGCCTTGTTTGAGCATCTTTCCTATTTGATCATTTACTTCAGCTTTATGCACTTCCGGATACCGGTAAGTTTTTGTTGAGATTGGCACGTTAGAAGTAATGGGAATTTCGTGTTGAAGTGCATTCGTATAGGTTAGCTTGTCACCTTCAAGATGGAAAATATCTTGGTAATTGGTGCAAATTTCTAATAAGGAATGTCGTTCCTCTGAATTTAAATGGTCAGTGCGAAGGACAGATTTGAGGTTCCTCAATCGAGTGGAATGCGTCGTTGAATTAGTGAAAACGACGGCTTTGCTAGATAAAGGTTCTAATTTTACACATGGTCTGACAAGCATTTGTTTATAATTGGTGGTGTTAAGGATTGTTGCATAGGCTTTTGAATTTGAATTGACCTTAGTGATAGCCTTACACAGAAATATAGAGTTCGAAATTTTTATATCAGGGATTATACCTTCCTTGAGTTCTGGGTTAAGGACGTCAATTTCGATTAAGGTTTCGCTGCGGGGTGCTAGGACCTGTTTCTGATCCGCAGGAGGATTAATGTAGAATAATGGCATCGATACATAAGGATTTATTAACGATCTTTCCTTAAAATTTATTACTGAATTGGAAGATTTCAGGTAATCATGACCTAAGATACCATCATGTGGAATATTGGTTGGTTGAGATACTACATGAAATCTATGTGGCACGTTATTTATTAAAATATGCGTTGTACCTAGAGTTCCCGTTTGTGTATCTCTGTTAACGCCTCGAATTTGAATTTTATTTTCTGTGTTTAATTTGATTTTGGACATTAAACTTTGAGCCTTTATTATAGATATGCTTGCGCCTGTGTCGACGAGTAATTTAAGGATACCGTTCTTCGCTAATTTTGATTCGATATGAACGTACGAAACAGGACTACATGAAAGTAAAATTTCTTGTGGCTCGGAATTTAGCAACGTTTGTTTCTCGTCGTAGATTTCGTCGGTGATCGCCGAAATCTGATTCTCGTTCTTTGGCTGATTATTTGTATTTTGTTGAGCAATATACTGTCGCTTGCGGCATTCATCTATAGTATGCCCTTTATTTTTACAATATTTACAAAATTTTTGATTGTAGCCTTGCCGACTTGCGTTGGTCGCGGAACTGGCGTTATATGAATTTTTACCGTAATTAGGCAGGTTTGAATGACTGGATTTACTTGCAATGTGGTTAATTTGTGCTTTCGATTTTTTGAAACAATTATATGTATCGTGACCTGCTTTATTACAAAATTTACAGAATTTAGTATTCGCGTTTCCAGCGCTACATTTTTTAAATGTATTGTGATGGTACATATTCAAAATTTGTTCCTCATTCAGTGCGTATGAAATTGCTTCGTTCAAATTCTTAGGATCGCGCGTTCGTAATTGTCCCGAAATCTCTGGCAAACAAAAATAAACAACGCGGTTTAGCGCAATTTGGTTAAGCATGGAAATTTGACCGCTTAAATCACTAGATATAACACAATTTTGTTGAACCGCATTAATGGCGCGTTTCAGTGTACTCTCTACGCGTATTGAGTACTGCTGCACCGGTTCTTTAGTGTTTTGTTGCAAGCTAGTTAATTCATTGATAATTTGCGCATAATGTTTTTTATCTTGGTACATTGTTTTCAAGAATTCTTTTAATTCATCCCATTGTGAAAAAGTTCTATTAGTACATGCGGTTTTGGCTTTTCCGCGAATTTGTGTTTGAATATAAGTAAGTAAAAGTGAATGTTGTGTGTGCGTTGCGAGTTTGAATGCATGATTGCAATCTGTGATAAATGCTGTTAATTCTTCTCGATTTCCGTCAAATGAATGAATGAATTTAAACAATGTTTGAATTGGAATCGTTTCTCTGATAGGGCTTGATTCTCTACTAGATACATTTGAAGAAATGTGGGAAGAATTAGGCAAAATATGAGATCCGTTATTGGCCATCGCAAAGTGAAACAATAAATAAGCTCAAAATGAAACAATTAAAGTCACTTACAGGATGCAGGCAAACTGGATCTTCATGGAGTTGTTCGATGTTCCTCTCGTCCTCTAAAAGTTCTGCTGCTCGTTGAAATTGGACGGCTGCAACTTCGATTCGAAGACGTCGTCAGGGAGGATTCGGATAGTGGCAAAGTATTGAAATACGCCGGAGTCTTCTTTCTTGAATTACCGTCACACTATCCAACTTCTGACACCAATTTTTATGTTGTGAAATCAGAACGCTGAGACTAATCTAATTATTTTATTTAATAACAGTCGATCTGTCTACAAACGTAAATGTATCGATCTAGCCTCAACTAGATCTACATGATTCTGACTTAAAGTTAATCTGTGTATCGTACTTTTAAACTAAAAATCTAAAAGAGGGGGATTGGTAAATAACATCTGCTTATACACGTTTTTCCGCGAAGCGGCAAAATAGTGGAGTGACATCACTCTGCATTTTTCCGCGTAGCGATGAAACAGCTAAGGGTTGCCACCCTGGATTCATTCTTCGGCGAACTAACAAAACGGCGGAACAAATAGTACGTTTCTCAAAATTATGAGATGTTATGAAAGACCAGAAAACCTTATTTCCAATAAACGAATGAAATAATGTAACTGGAATTTTACTTGATCTTTGAAAAAGAGATTACGGAGCGAATTTTAAGAAAGCAAATTGTATGAGTAACAAATAGTTGTGACGCGTAAGAATTAGAATAATTCTATCTTAACATTACACAAAGGCATGCAATAATAACTATAATAAACGCTAAAACTAACACTAGCACTGACACTTTGCGTGAATATGAGTTTTTATGCTTAATTGCATTTAATTAGGGCAGTTCTATAACATCTCGAACAAACGTTTAACGATTAATTACTTTTTTTCATCGAGAAAGTTTGGGGTGAGGTGTGTTGTTTGTGTGTTCTTAGTCAACAATTGTGCCACAAAGCGAAGAAGTGTTTCTTCATTAACAAATGTGGCTCCAGATATGATAATAAACAATAATGACAGAATGTTTGTTTGTGTTTTCATAGAATCTTGTGCACGGTGGTGTGGCTAAATAGATCTTGCTATTTGTGCAGCGGGTGGAAAGGTGTATCGGCTTGTGCAACCCGTGAAGATGGCTTGTTCAACTAGGAGTTTTTTCTCGGAATTTTTCAGACCGAAGAACTGTCATTCTCAGGTCCTGGATGGTCTTATTATAGGGCGACCATTTTCGCCTCGCTGTCACAGAAGGGGTGAATACTTGAGGCCGGGATGAATTTCTAAAAGGGATTCGAGTTTGGTGCCTGGCAATGGTGTAGAGGTGCATTGCAGGTGGCGCAAAGTATTATATGAAGGAGTATTTAAATAACAGGATCTTCCAGCTGTTGCCGGTGTCTCAGAACCTTTTCCATGACCATATTTATGTAAAATATCTTATCATTTTTCCCGAGAAGACCATAAGCTAGATCTCATTTAGAATTCTGTCTACTTTCACTACCTCCTCCAATACGGTCACCATCAGATTCTTCTGCTAACACTAGAATTCTACAAATCTGCTTATATTTGTGCATATTCGTAGCTATTAGTTTTGACTACAGATATATTGCATTTTCTACACTACAAAATTTTGATGCCAAATTAAATGTTCCCTATTCCCCTTCCATTGATTCCATAGAAGAATCTGATTCTGAATCAGATTCTCCTAATGCAATAATGAAAGGAGGAATATTTTCAAATGAAAAAATTCACATATGTTTCGTTCAGTCTTCCGAAATTAATTTTTCACAATGATTACAAAAATTTTGCCACATGTCGGAGGTACATTTTGAAAGTGCCTCACACCATAAATTTGCAACCCTATCTTTCGATACTGGTTGAGAATTTATGTGCTTATTGTAAAAGCCTTTGCACTGCCCCATACAATCTCAATAGGATTGTATTGACGGTGGTATGGAGGCAATCTAAGAACTTCACAACCGTGCTTCTTCAAAATTATGCCAGTCGCGTATCGTTTTATTGTTCCGTCTATTCTAAAAGGCTTAATTAATTACCATAATTGTTTTTTTGTAATTTTGCCCTCAATTTCGACATCGTGTTTAACCAACTACTCCTGCATTTGACTTTTTTTACAGGAAAATGTGGGTGGTTTGTCCAACTGCACCGAGTAATACGATGTACGATGCCTAGTGCACGAATAAGCTGATTAACCACCCAATTTTTAAAAATTTCTGCATTCATGTCATTGTTCGTCGAGTCAAGTAACAAGTCACACCCTTCCAAAAAGCCAAGTTTTGTTCACGCATGCAAAATTGTAAAACGTTTTCCTTCACTTTTAATTTTGGCTGGATTACTTTTCAAATCTGTTTCGTATATCCATCGACGAACCGCAGACCCATTTCGGTAAATCCACGTTTCATCGAGGTACACGAATATTATCTTTTCACTAGAATTTTGAAACTGTAAGAATTTGCTCAAAAAAGAAATTTTGGATGCAACGACGTGTTTTTGTTCACATAAAATTTTGCGTCCGTTAACCATTTTGTGTTTGTAACCCATAGATTTCATAATTTTGAATAAAGTTGTTCTTCCCCCTTTAAATTCCAAAGTATTGCGAGCGTCTGCAAGTAATTTATTCAAAGTGAAATATTCATTTTTCAAATTATATTGCCAAATTAGTTTTCCGAAACATGTAATTTGTAAATATATCCGTCTTATTACTGCCAGATGAAGATGTTTTCAAATTGTCAGGTCCTCTTTCAAAATTTTAGTTATTGTTCTTTGCGAAATCTAAAACATACATGTACCTACATTAGAAAATGGGGCTCATTTAATTTATGTAAGCCTTACTCCGTGTGTATCTATCAGGCTGCTTATAATTTCATCTTGTGTGAAATCTGGACGATCCTTTTTAAAATAATTGTAGGCTTTTTTTATGGCGTGTTTGGTTTGCCTGTTTATAATTTTCGGCATTTTGACAGGATTAAAAAATGTAATTAAATAATTAGTTATTTGTTTTAAGTTACTTTGATCATGGCATTGTAGTTCAAGTTTATTTAAGTTTTGGCAACATAGTCAGTATAGCTGACGTGACAATGTCATAATTTTTTACACGTCAGATTTTGACCACCTTCAAAATACATGCACGTAACATAACGAAAAAAAGACATGGCCTACTAGAATGCAAAAAGATCGTGAATGGATATTAATTGAATTATTTAGAAACAGGAATTAAGATAAACTACGAATACTAAAGACGATGGTGTTTAAATTTCTGGGGATATTTGGGAATCGCCACAAGATATATTTCCATTTCATCGCCGAAAGATTTTTTAATTCAATTAAAAGGCTATACGATCTGACAATACTTCGTCATTCAATTTTATAAAATTACAGTTGATCGTAAAAATGTTCGCATCGATGTGAAGGTCGTTGCAAATTGATACATAATACTATAAAACTTTATTAGATACCACTGTGGAATGCATGAGTTCACCTAACGTAACCACCGGTGGCGGTAGCTTCAATTTTCAATTTCAATTTTCTCGAACACTATTAACTTTTGCTTAAGGATATATTAACTCAATCGTTACCGCTTGTGTTGGTTTATGATAGATTTTAAACTAGGTCATAACTTTTAAAGACATCCGGTATTATTCTGATGATATAACACAATTTGAAGGACTTCGCATACCTCTACAGTGAAACACAAATCTTTACAACGACTTAATATTCAATCGAGTTTTGATCGAGGAAGAAAGAATCTTAATGATGTTCCGTCCCTTTGCAATAGTTACGCGCTCTCCTCTGATTTAATTATTCCAACTTGAGTTCTCTAACAAGCATTAATTAATTAGACCGTGAAAACTTTCAGTCTGAAGGGATGTTACGAGCGAATTAGAGCAATTATTGCACTTGTAACCGAGCGCCGCCGATGTTCTGCCTCTAATTATTATGAAAACTTTGACAAATAGAGCAAATATCTAAGTAAAAATTGGTTTTTGTAAGCATATTGAATCCCACTTCGTTGGCCGGTCTAATGTAGCAGGTCTTAGAGTATTTTACAATTTTTCATTTGCTATATTAATTGCACCTGTGTTTCAATTTCGCATTCACTTGTTCGTCTTGACCGATCTAGCGCAGGGATGACGAAACTTTTTTACCAATGGGTCCAATTTAAGTTAAAAAATTTGTAGTAATGGACCGTGGGTCAGGTATTTGAAGTCATTAAAACATACATCTTTTTTTCTCTGATTCTGACGTATTATATTTACAGGACGACCACAAGGAATCACTTATATGTATGAATTTCTTCCAAAACTGTAAAACGCTTCATTTTACTGGCAATCCATCGCTGAGAATTTTTTATGCTTTAATTATCTTATTTATTAGATGCAGCTGTAACGTAGTCATCAGTGCAGTGAACAGTTCATTTGCGTTTTTCACTAGAGTGCGAAATTTGTTGTTGCTCTCCTGATAATAATTTTGTATGTCAGGAAAGTCATTTGTTGATCTTCGCCACACCAAAGCTTTCGTGAAGTGCAAAAAATAACTTGTATAAAAAAATCTCATAATTAAATAATGTAACTCAAAAGCATATCATCAAAGCATCAAATTTCTTGTTTATAACAATACAAATTACAATTTTTACTTGATTATTCTAAACCATGTTATCGTAGCTTAATGTGATAATACGGTACTATCTTTACTGTTATACATACAACCATACGCGTATATTCACAGTTTCAGGGCAATCCGCAGGAAATAAAGCTATCTAGACATCTCGACGACATGAAACAACATATATGGAGTAATGAAACCGTTTATAAGGCACATGAAAGGGTAGGATATTACGACGTGACTTTTTATTAAACAGCAAATGCCACCCCAAAAAGTCACAAGAGCTTAATAACAAACTTAAGAACCAGTGGTACGTGTCTCTGTGCTTTTATTCCGTGCTTTCAAATTTAATTAGAATTATATTCAAAAATAACTTTTCTACTTCAGGTGTGTACACATCAAAAGTACCATCCAGCTTTACAATTAATTCCCCTTGTTTATAGATTTATGTGCAACTTGCTTTGATCATGTACTTTATAATGAAGTTTTGATAATATACTCATCAACGTACGTGTTTGCAACAAGAGCATTAATTTGACCCACATTACACAATTATCTACGCATATTGTTAGGTGCTAACGAATATTTGCGACGATTTTTAAACGTGAATTTTATGCAAATCAAAATTGATTTGTTGGTTCACAACATAATATGGCTTGGGAAAGTAAATAAATATTTTTATATATTCATTCTTTTATTTTTTATCGAAATTGGTCATAAAATGTGAGTAAAATAGAAAGAAATAAATTAAAATAATAAGAAGAGTACTTCCTAATTTGATAGTTTTAATTTAGCGACCGGTTTGATTTATAATCTTCTTCAGGCAGCTAGCGTCATAATTTATTGAAATTTGAAAACATCTTCATTAGACAGAAGAAGGAGAAATGCTGTATTTAGTGCTTCTCCTTCTTCAGTCTAATGAAGGTGTTTTTAAATTTCAATAAATTATGACAATAGCTACCTGAAGAAGATTATAAATCGAAACCGGTCGCTAAATTAAAACTATCAAATTAAAAAATATTCTTCTCATCATTATCTTTATGAATTAATATACCTAATTACGGACTGTTAGAATGTGGATTATTTATGTACGAGTTATAGTCGTTCAGCAACGCCTACTGAAGTATAGAGTATAGTTATGAAAAACAATAGTTGTTGTCTAATAAGTTTTGTATGTCACATAAACCAGTTTTGTATATAATTTGTGATAATATACATTTAATCAAAACGTTCGTTATTCTACCAACTCGGGACAGCCTTTGTCCCAACATGGACTTTCAACAAAATTAAAACCAAATTAGTTTAGGCACTGAAATTTAACACTGCATTTTTGATAAATTTAAATTGTTAATGCATAATGAAGTTTAGTCAGTAAAAACGTTTTCGATTCACAGAGTATTTTCATCTTCTTTTAACCTCACGTAATAATAGAAGATGGAGATACTCCGAGAGTACATAGGGCAGTGAATCGAGAACGCTATAAGTGTTAAGTCGATACTACTTGTGTTATGAAAACAATGAAGTGTTATTTTCTCATAAAAATGATTTTCATGACTGAACAACATATTTTTATAGTAGATTGTCACACTTAGAGATAAAATAATTTTGTTTTCATGTTTTTATCTCTGCAGATAATGAAATATTAAAGTAGTGCTTTACAGGAAGTAAATCCCCAAACGGGAAATAGACTGGACACACCTTGGCCTTGGACAGACAAACTTCCGCAAGAAGATGGCTATTACCTTCAACAAAGACAGCAGAGATCTCCAAGGTTTCTGCCGAGACATCGAAACGAAAACATAGGTATTGGACACTAATTAACCACGAAGTAATAATTACAATTTCTAGTAATTTTAAATCTTATCTAAAAAATTTTGTTGCAAATCGGTTTTGACTGCAGTGAACGCCTCGAGCATCCTCTGTACAGCTGTTTAGCCCCTATTTGGGTCCTCATCAGCAGAAATTGTATGATCGCAGGATATCGCGATTCAAACCATTGATTATTATTACATCGTATTTGCGAATAACCTTAGACAAGGTTTGGTTTGCAGTGGAAGTCTGACGTCTACGCTTCTGCTGCCGAGGCCCCAGATGGGGCCGAAACAGCTATACAGAGGATGCAATCAAAACTGATTTGCAACAAATTTTTTCAATCTTTCAGTGTGCTTTGACAGCGCGAATGGCCGCCTTGTGTGGGAGGACTTATTAAATAGCAAACTAGCTGCAATTTGTCATTTCCCGTACAAAGTTGTGTCAAAAAGTGATCGCAGGATGTCGCGAATCAAACTATTGATTAAATCTTATCGTTGTTAATGAATACTTCGAAAAGTTACCTGAGACGCTAGCGTCGAGCTAGTTGCTCGACCTAACCAAATTAATTTTACTGAGTCCTATATTTTTTTTGAGCCAGTATAAAAGTAAATATAATAGTATTGAATACTTCTCAGTTAATTTACGCTTTAAAAAAAGATGATTCTTGATAGATACATTTCCCACATTAATCAATTTTCCAACGAGTTAAAGGAAATTAGTTTCTCATAAGAAATATTACTTCAGAACGTGTACGCGTAATTTAAAGCAATTTTGATTTAATATTTCGCAACTTCAGCGCGCTTCCGACGCTTATTAATGACCGCTTGAATTTTAAAACATTTATTACGACAGCAGCCCAACATAATTGATTGGATACTCGTGCTCCGGAAAATCACCAAAAACCGCCGAAATAATGAATAATTAGCGACGAAATGCCACAATATCAAAACAATTACTTAAACTCCTACTCTGAAGGATTTAGTGGATGACAAAATTTGGTTATTAATCGTGTGCTTCGTGAAGAACTGAGACGTTATTAATCGCAGAGAATGAATGAGAATGAATTCCAACTATTAAATCCCTAATAAAGCCTGTTGTTTACTGGCATTAATTAAACATACAAAATTTTTAAAGCAATTTAAAATATGCTAAAGATGTTTACATTGGCATTAATATATTTACTTTTCTGTTTAAGGTAGAAATTCCTCACCGCTTCTCTGATGTAAACCAGGCTTGCTGTTATGAATTTATTCCGTGTATAATGCGAGTTGTTGCTTTTAGAAGGAATTCCGATATTTAAAGTGCTCCTTATTTCGAATTCTCCAGCGAAAATATTGTGATTAATAAAGTATCGCTAGGCAAACAAAACTTCGTACTGTCGCTCGGCAAAAGTATACTTTCAAAATTTTTCGAGGGTTCAGAACTGAAGAATCTTCGTCCTATTTCGTACGTTTTTGTGATTTTCGTTTGAGTAATTTAATTTCTTTTGGCGTTCGAATAAATCGGTGGAACGAACTTTGTGGACATTTCGCAAGAAAATGAAATAAAACTTGGCGATTATTGCGCAAACTTTTAGACACCAGCGAAATATATGTTGGGCCTACAAATTATATATCTCCTTATCATTATTAATTAAAAACGAATGACAAATTTCTGGTGCTTAGAACGATACTCGGAAGAAGTAAATTTAAGAATTAGATCAAAAGCAAAGAACAAAGCGAAGCCGTAACGATAGTCATAATACATAAAGGAGAGAAATTTGATTTAAAACAGTACTTAATGTAACGCTTGTTCAGCTGAAAAGTTTATTAAGAATACAAATACATATGATTTTTTAATTGCCCTGTGTAATTGTGATTTTTCTTATTTTCATATTCGAGATGGATTCGAAACTCAAATAATCCGGATGCTCAATAAAGTTCACGCAAGCATCGACCGCAATGATCAACGCCTCGTGGAACAAGAAAGACGTGAACTGATGGAACTGGAATGGAAACAGGCGTCCATAATCCTGGACCGGATGTTCCTGGCCGTGTTCGTTCTGATCACGGTGGTGTCGACGACGACCATCCTCTGCAGGAGCCCCGCCACGGACTCAGTGTCTTAGTGACGTCAAACAAAGAAATCAAAACCAGAATACCACGCCGCAGGTCACGTCTTCTGCAGACGAATTGTGAGAGCGTGATTGATTGAACGTCGGTAATTGTTACGTTTAGATTTCTCGCGAATATCGATTTAGTTCTGCGGGATATATACCTAAGGATAATAGCGCGAGTTTATCTGTGATATTAAAACGAAGGTATTCAATAACGAGAAACGGAGATTTTGCAAATTCAGTTACCTTGTCTGCTTTAATGAGAAATGTCTGCTTTTTTGATAGCCTTGTTGATTTTACGCGTTTTCAATTATTTTTATGCGTATTTTATTTTTAGGCGTATATCCCTCGTTCTGTTTCAATACCTCTCTCAGTATTCTCCGGCGTTATTTATTGTTGGTGTAATTGTAAGTAACCGTAAGGAAGATGTGAAAATCAAAGTCTCTTTTTTTCAGTTGTTTTAAAAGCCCTAGGGAAAAGAACTACAATGTAGGTATAGGATGTCCATGGCAAATAAATTGATTATACGTTGAATAAAACATTTGTGAACTAATTAACTCATACATACAAGATCTTACTCTATTTTTTAATTATTTATTGCATAAAATTTTTCTTATCATGTTAAAACAGAAGTCAAAATCTAGCATAAAAAATACCAGTCTTCTTCTAGGAAGTATCCGTAACAATTTAGTTAGCGCAGGGATAAGAGCTAAGGATTCTAAGATTCTCTTGTACTGGATGTGTAATAAATTTTAACTAACGATAATTATTCACACGGTCGCGATATAAACCAGGAAAAAACGAAGGCGAAATATTATTTAGTTTTGACAATATCAGGGAGTATTTATCGCACTTTATTGAATCAAAACTTAGTTTTTAATGCTCAATTTATCCATAATCAAAGAATTAATAGAAAAGAGACTATAATTTTCTGTACATGTGTAACGTAGCATCGCGTGATACTAATATTTCCCTCAAACTTTAATACATCCTGTATAAAAAATTATATTTCATTTTTTTTACTCACCGTTTCATTCCGTCCACGAAAAAAGTTTTTGATTTGCTTTTGTTCTGATGTCTGTTCGAACCGGATGAAAAATATTAAAGTCAAACACACTACATAATCTTTTTTGATTTTTAAAGATTAAAGGCAAGCGTTCACAGGCTCGCATCGCACGCATCGTATAAAAGCAGAAGAAAATGTTATTTTCTATAGTTTTACATGACGCTGCGTAAACTAGGACCCATAGCAGCGATCGTAATTTTTAAAATGCGAGTAGCATTCTTCTGTGATTCTTGCGACGCGTGCGACTGATGTCATTTACAGTATATGACTGACAAACCCAGAATCATATCATTGGATCAGTGAGGATTTTAATAATATTTGAGATAACTCTGTTCTACAAACCCAAAAGAAGTATTTCAGATTAATATCCTTTAATCATATTTTTCAGAGTTTTCAACAATATTGCAAACAGTTTTAGCAATAATAAATATCAAAAATTACAGTGGCGGAACTTCAAATTTTTGGCCCCTCCCGCAAACTCTTCGGACTTCTACCACGCGACGTTGAAACGACTGAAAATATACGATACTGCTCTTTACTCTTTTCATGGTGCATTAAATTTTTATTGTTTTATGTTGATAATTAAAAAAAAAAGGATAAAGAAAATGCAGACAAAGAGGATTTGGGCCCCCTATAATTCTGGTCCCTCCCGCGTCGGTAGGTCCCGCACACTATAGTATCGCCACTGATAAATTAAATAAGTTAATTAGAAAGTTAATTTAACTTGGAGGCTTCCGCGACCGTTGCCCATAATTGAATTGGCTTCCGACTTAACGAGAAGTAGCAGCAACATCACCAGCAGCAGCAACATCACCAGCAGCAGCAACACCGCCAGCAGCAGCAACACCGCCAGCAGCAGCAGCCCCGAGGAAGTTCTTCTGTAATGGAGAACGAAACGTCGGCAGTAGAAACAGTCGTGACGCGGTTCCACACGGGAGCCAATTCAATTATTTAAAAAGTTATCTGTAAAATGTTAAGTGGGCCGAATGATATGATTCTGGCCTCGTATTCCTATGCTCAACGATAAAATGCTGGTAGTGCGAATGATTCTGGTAATGAATACGATGCGTGCGATGCGAGTTTGTGAACGTTTAGTTTAATATTCCACATTTACTTTCTCGTTGTTTTGTTGAGTTAACAAGTCCATAAGGAACTCGATGATGTGCAGATATTAAAAAGTACCAATCTGCAGCTTGTTTCAAGATCAATGTGAAACGCCCGAGCTTATTTTGTTACAAAAATAATCGCTCTACTGTTATTGTTATTAATTGCATCATCAAATAATAATAAGGATTTTATAGCACTTAGAGCTCTGCTAGAACGAGTTTACGGCATAACTGTATGCTACGTAAATAAATGGTAATATACAGTGTGTCCTAGATTGAGTAAGCTACCATGGGTAACTTTCTTATTAGTGAAGATACAGATTTGGTTAAATAGGCAATATTTTGCAGTTTTATGTGCTGATTCAGATTCCGTTGAGAAAATTTGAAAATTCCGAATAGTTCAGATATTATTGCAGAAAAACTGAAAATCGCTATTTTCTTTAATGTCCAATAACTTCGCAAATATAAAAAATATGCAAGAATGTTTCATATAAAAGTATAGTATGATAAAATGCAGCTGAAAATTAAGTCAAAATAAAATTCAAGATGGCAGCTGTCAAGATATTGGATTAAATAGCATTTTTTTTCTCGTTTCAACCGTATATCACAACCCATATCTAAGAAATTATTTAAAAAATGTAATATTTTTATTTTAAATCAAGTAAGCAGGTTGCCTTTACTTATTACATACAAACTATAAAACAATACAAAATAATAATTAAACAATTAATCTCCGCTCACAATAATTTTTATATCCGTAGATACGTATTTCGGAAGCTAAGCTGCCATCTTCAGTACACACACTACCAAATTAAAAAGCTCTTCATAAAATATAACAAGCAACTAACCATAATCAAATAAGAGCAAATCAAATAACACGGTGATTTGCCATCTTAAATTTTATTTTGATTTAATTTTCAGCTGTATTTGATTAAACATAGTAACTTTTACATCAAGCATTTTTTCATATTTTTTATATTAGGGAAGTTGTTGGACTTTAAAGAAAATAGCGATTTTCAGTTTTTTTGAGATATCTGAACTATTCGAAATTTTCAAGTTTTCTCAACGGAATCTGAATCAGCACATAAAATTGCAAAATATTGTCCATTTAACCAAATCTCTATGTTCACTAATAGGGAAGTTACCTATGGTAGCCTACTCAATCTGGGACACACTGTAGACAAAAAAAATATATGAGTAACATTCAGGTACCGGTATGAAAGTAGGTAACATACTGTTACTGCCACCAACTAATTCTAGCACACGGCCCTTAGTCGAAAATGAGTAGGGAGAAGTAAGTCGTACACTTGACGAGTAGAAAGAAGCGGTATGCGATGTTAAATGCAGTTTTTCTATCTTTAAAGATATTTTAAAATCAAAACGGACGAAGTTTACGGAGGAAAATTAAGAAAAATATGTAATTGTAAACGTGTATATAAATCGTTCCTTGATTGTTGAATAACTAGAAGTTTTTGAAAATTTTACTTCCCTTCCGATATCGGCTAACCTGCCGCGAAAGAAGGGGAACGTCTCAGTTAATCAGTGCTTTAATTGAGTTGCGTACACACACTGCTATCGAGAATGTAGTTGTTCTACTGGAGGAATATGTACGATACTTTTCTCTACTAATGAGAAATATTTAGTAGTTTTTTGTCTTTTCATTATTTCGTTGATTCGTTTCGTAAAAGAAAACAAAGTATATCATTATTTTCACTTATCGTATCTTTTCTGTTCAATAAATATGAATTTGTTCCATGAATTCTTATAGAAATCATTATTTAGTTTGTAAATGTCAATAAATGGGTGTGACTGTGTATATGTCCGTTTTCGTATGAAAGCTTAAATGAGAAAATTACAAATTTATTACAGGTTGTGATTATAAAATAACATATTTTGTTATCCAGGCCTAGATAAATAATACTTCCTACGTCATGTTCGTAAGTAGTGTTACAAGAAAACTATTAAAAAATAGAGCAGAATTTTAGTTACTTTGTGGTGAAATTCATTTTTTTTTCTCACCCAGAAAAAAGTACCTAATTATAATTGAGCGACTCCTTTTTAAAATGTTACTTTTATTAATTGTAGTCCGTCTGGGCCGACGACAATGCCCTATGTAATGTGTAGCAGAGTTTATTATTTTACTATAAATAAATAAGCATTATGAAATGTACCTAGACTTTTATTTTTACTCATTTGTTGTAATATTTAAAATTGGTATGTACATATTTTAGTATGAATAAATAATAATAAGTGAATTCTAGTTTGACTGTATAGTTTCACATGAAAAATAAATAGTAAGGGAATTAAAACACACATATTTATATAAAATAAAAGTTGTTCAAGTTTGGTGCCGACTCCTTGATGGTCATTATATGATTAGCAAACTTCGGACATTTCGGAGCGTCGCCATGGCTACGCAAGGAATGGGCACTTTTCATTGTCGTATTAAGTGACCATGGCAATGCTCCGAAATGGCCGAAGTCTGATAATTAGTGATAAAAAAACTAACTAAATAGTTTTTGTAAAATATTTATTCAAAATTTGTAATAATTTATCTCTTCTGAAAACGATCAAACAAAAAAAAATTGCAGATTCGCCACGAAATAAAACATAACGACAATAAACTTCAATTATTTCTTTTAATGTAAAACATCAACGTTAAAAATTACATCCATTCTAGCATCTCTACATGTATGCAGTTACATATATTACAAAATGATGTACTTATTAGAAATAAAAATTAAGGATGTAGAGGGAGGCTCAGTGAATGTACATATTTAACAAACGTCTAAAGATAGTGTTTCAATCTGTAAAGAAAAACTGTGTATGTATACTACTTTTTACTTAAATAAGGAGTAAGTCTACCTAAATACTATTGTACTAAAGTAAAACTTATCAATTTGCAGTTTTTTAATTCACTGTGTCCGTTATTGTTTGTCTCCATGTTGCATGGAAAGGAATTTTCAAAATTTTTACACGGGTTGTAGGCAGATTCTGCAAGAGCAATTTTTGCAAGTTTGGTAGGGGTAGAATTTCAACTTGCGGAGGTTCTGTCGTCTGTAAAGACTGATCGGAAATGTCCCCGAGTAAAGGGACAGGTTTTAAAACAGGGATGCTATCACCATTACCTACAGGTTTCCTTTCTTTCTTCTCCTTTTTCTCAGAGTCCTCACATTGATCAACAAACAGTTCAGTCACACGCAACAATTCCAAAGTTACGCCCCACACAAAATGCGAAAGCGTACTCTGCAAACGTAACACTCCTCCCAAAACCATGTGATTTGTAGTAGCACTCTGCGATATATAAGTAGGAATTATCAACAGTTTCTTGATATTTGTGCAAGCACCTAGAGCCTTATCAAATCCAGCTTTGATATCGAAATTAACTAGCTCAAGTTGTTCAAGGCGAGACATGTTCTTTACCGCCTCCAAGATCTCAAAAGTGTAACAAATTCCCTGTCCCTTCTCTAAACGCAGTTTTTCAAGCTTATCCAACTTGGATAAAATTCCTGACCCGAAAGTATTCGGAAAATCTGTACATTCACCTAAATCTAATGATTCTAAATTTTGCAAGTCAGCAATCACCTCAATATTAAGTCGGTTTAAGTCTTTTATAGACGTCAAGGAAAGATGTCTCAGATTTTTGAGGGCTTTCAAGGCTGATAAATCAGATGTTAGGGTCAATCCGGCTGTCGATTTCAATCTCAATTCTTGCAAATTGCTCACGTTGGCAAACGGAACTAATGTCATACTTTCGCATTTTATTGTGATAGCATTTATTACTTCCAATTTTGGATTGGTCACTGCCAATTGTTCAACAACAACGGCTGGGCATCTACACAATTCGATTTTGCGTAGTGAATCCACTTTCTTTATGGCGTTTGAGAATGATGGCCAGATTTCATCCCCACCACTTGGTAAAAGCATCTTGCGCAAATCTAAGTTAACGGTGCCATGCTTTTGCAAAGTGTCTGCAAGGCCTTCGAAGCTGTGAATTTGAGAGTTTTTCATTCGCACGGTCCTCCACAAAATTGGGTGGTTTGCCACGTCTCTCCACATCGTGCAGACACATCCGGCTCTCAGCAGATCTTGAACTTTCAAGTATTGAAAAACATAGAGTAAGGTACCATAACCATAAGCTAAGTTTTGTAAATAGTTGTCCATAAATTTCGTATCCATGGTTTTGTCGTCATTTGGTATTTTCATAAGCTTTGCTTTGGGAAGGGATTTGGCTTTTGTTATGGGTGACTTTGACGTTCTGTAATACAAAGAAAAAATATATATTGCAATTGTAATAGTCACTGATATAATTGAAAATCTTACACATGAAAAATATATGTAACTATATTAATTAAGAATATATATACAAATATGTATTATAGGAGAATGTAGTTTTAAAAAATTTAATTAAAATGTTTCATCTCACAATATTATTTTTACGTGGATACCTATTTCAACAACTAAGCTGTCATAAATAAACACTTATGGAATCTTTGGCTGATATAAACGGAGGATATTAGCTTCACCAAATCTTCACTAATAAAATAATCATAAAATCCGACCATCCTGGTTTAAAGGTCTTCAATTGCAATTGATCAGTTGATTACCCTATTGGTGAACAATTTTATAAGTATAACATAAAAATAACCGTACAATGAAGTAAATATTCAAAAGTTAAAATGTAGAGAGGGATTCAGCCATTTATTCATTGTTGTATAACTAATCCAGTAATTAGAAATTCAAAGAGATTATGATTGAAGAAGATTGTTGTATGTTAATTATATTGTATGGTAATAAATATTGAAATACTCCTGCCCTAGCAAAATATAAGTGTTAACGCATGTCTCAAAGCACTTAGCTAATCAGAAGGGATTTTCTAATAAAAAAAATTTCATAGACAGATTTTAAAATCGTTTCTAAATGTCGCAATTTAAAAATACAATTAAACACTTCTTGTTTTAAGCTTTTTATGATGATGAATTCATACAAAAAGTATCTGAAAATAGATGCTGCTTTCAACCAGTCTTATTTTGAAAGGTTTTGTTAGTTTCCTTGTGTTATAATTGTTTTTTTTTTATTGTCTGTATAATTTTGACTTATTTGTCGTCCAACAACATTAAGATCAATAAATGATCGATTGATAGTAATTATAAATCAAAGCAAGACATACAATTTATAATCATTTACTTTTCTATATATCTGGTGGAATTTGAATATGTCTCTTATCATAAATAATTATTAATTTCATGGCGATCGTTCAGTAATTTTTCAATTCAGTCACACATATCTCGAAAACCGTTAACTCCGGGTGGACAAGTTTTCTAATGTATTAAGAAAATCGTCACAGAATTTAATAATTTACTCAAACATTGTATGGCATATGTATGTAAGCATTCACATTATGAACTATGAGTTCTCTTTTCGTTTGTGTGTGCCTGGCCTTAGATGGAATGAACCAACATTTTAATTTTATTATCAATATTGATTAGTTTAGGATCTGACAGATTGTTTTCGAACCTATCAAATACCTAAGTTAAATGATAATTAAGTTTAAGGCCCTAGGTCAAGGTATATCTTAAACTTCGCTCAAACCAACGAGGGGGCACGGTACGAAATTGAAAGGATTAAATGGAAGTATTCTACCAGAGTCATTTGCACATTGTAATCTCATATCATACTACCACTATCATGTATCTATCATACTACCACTATCATGTATCACGTAGGTTCAAGTGAACTTTTAGTTTGTCGTAGATAAATAACTACAAAATGATAATATTGTACTATAAACTGAAAAAAATTTTATAAAATGCAGATATAGACAATTAGAAGCTCACTCAAATTACTTTTCTAAATAGACTTCTGTATCAATGATATTTAAACTTCTGCATCAATGATATTTCTTTTTTAACTGAAGCACTTTCTTTAATCTGAGGAAGCATACAACGAAACGCCGACATTTACATTAATTTTACGAACTGTCAGAGCAATTATAATTACAAAATTTGCGATTTTTTTTTTAAATTATCACGTTGCTATGTTCGTTTTTTGACGAAGAAGCTAACGTATTTACATTTTGCTCGCTTCAAAAATTATTTGTTTTATTTATTCATTGTCACAAGCAAGAAGAGTTCCATAGTAAAATAAAAAAAAAGAAAATAAAATAAAAATGTAGTACACAGTGACATGATAACTAAAATCAATTATAGTAACAAATAAATTTCTGCTATAAATCTAATAAACAATGTATTGGAATGTTTTGGTGTTGGATAAGGTAAAAAAAGGAAAAGCCTGAAATAACGAACGAAATTAGAATGTACAAGTCACAAAATGAACTCACTCTTCGACATTCGCAGTGTGTTCTTGATTCTCGGTCTGAGCCGACTGTCTGGAGATGTCCGGAGCTCCATCTTGTACAGTGCAGGGTTCCATTTCAGATGGAATTTGGTCGGGATTGGGAGGAGGATCAATTTCCATAGGTTGCTGTGTCTGTGCAGAATTTATGGAAGGAGTATTTTCAGCAGATGAAGGAGATTTAGGTTCAACTTTAATGTCCGTGTTGTTCGATTTTGACGGATTATCGGGAATTTTTGCAGCTTCAGTGGGATTCTTTGTGTTGTTTGAGTCATTTAGTGAATCAGGGGTTGTAACTAAATCTTCTGGTTTACTCCCCACAGAAGCAATAGCTGGAGATACTGAGAGTATGTTATGTTTTGGTACAACTAAGAATTTTTTAGTACCCAAAAATTCAACAAACTGTGGCCTAGGTATCGATTGAAGTTCTGTTTCGCTATTTTTTGATTGGACTTGAATTGTGGAACTGGGAGGAAACCAAGTAGTTACTGAACCAACCAGACCTTTCGATTCTGTCTGGCCGCTTTCATTTGCTTTCATGTATTGTGAGATTGTGTTTAATATGCCAGGTCGAGGTGTCAATTTTGGCAATTCTACGTTAGTATCAGGCTTTAATTTGGGTAAAGATGGCGGCTGCAACAATTCTCCTTGCTTGGGTATTCTTTGCAATTTTGGAAGCACAGAGGAACCAGTAGCACTCGATTTGATCGCGTTTATCGGAGTTAAAGGAGGGGGAGGAAGGAGAGTCTGAATCGACCCTGCACTCGGATGCTGACGCAGTTGGCAATTCTGCAGAACATAAACAGAATTACTTTCTATTCCCCCTTAGTAGGCAACTATAACTTAATTAATATTACTGCAAGGAAAATGTGCATTCCAATTTGCTATTTGCTTCCTTTTCGAATAATCGTTTTGATAATTTTCAGGAAAATATGCATTCGTGCAACACTCATCTACAGGGAGGGGGAAGCAAACGAATATAATTTTGCGAATGCAATTTTTCCCTCTCGGACTCAAAATACAATGACAAGATAAACAGTATGCAACAATCTAAAAGTAAACAGCTTATATGATTGTACCTTGCACACATATGCTTCAATGGTAACCAATGGTGAAAGGCCGACGCATTCATTATGGTAAAGACATAGACAAAATCGACACTGCAGTGACGGAATTGGTTTGCAAACATTTTCACATCTTATGGAGCACGGTTGCTGTTTGTCTTCGTCGCTCAAACTGTAATACGGTCAGGTGTAGGACAGGATAATGGAATATTGGATTTAATACTTCGAGTGCAGTACAAAACAAAACTTTTCCAATACAATGTTATTAAATTTAATCAAGAAAATTCCGTAACTTTGACCAAAGAGCAATAGTATGTGTTCACAAATTTCATTTGTGTTTCACCTTTATGTTCTTAGAATCATAATAAACAAAAAATATTAAGTCCAAAATAAAATGTGTAAACACATATTCATTTTCAAGTTGAACTTAGAATTTACTTTACACATTTATTAAAAATTTCGAATCAGTGAAATAGTCACGTTGATATTAGTGGATAGATTATATTGGACTATTAGGATTTAATCATAAAATTACACAGCAAAAACTCTAAAATAATGAGTATTTTATAACGGATAATATCAAAACTCTACTACCCAGTTATTACTGATTGTAAGCTACAGATTTAATTACATAATGTGAATTGTAATATTATTATATTAAAGGATATAGTTACACCAAGTGCTATGATTTCCTCTAATATCTAAATTTTAAATCTCTAAAATAAAAACAAATGCTTTTACCTATTTGAGTGGTGAGTTCAGTTATCTCAAAGAATTAACTTTTCAAACTAAAAAAAAAAATACTATTTGATTAATATCCTCAAAATTTCAATTTATATAAAACTTGTACACATTAATGAACTGATCCAAACATTATTTAATAAGTTATACTTGGGGAGATGCCTATTTATTTCCTAGTATCGCTCACTTCCAAGCATAAGTCTGCGTAATAAATGTGTAAGAGGAATTAATAAACTAAATAAGTAAATAACACAATAAATTACATGAAAAATAGAAATTCATTTTACAATTATAAAATTTAAAAAAACTGAAACCCAAATCGAATGCTACTGGTTCCTCTGTGCTTTGCAAAGAATACCCAAGCAAGGAGAATTGTTGCAGCCGCCGTCTTTACCCAAATTAAAGCCTGATGCTAATGTAGAATTGCCAAAATTGACACCTCGACCTGGCATATTAAACACAATCTCACAATACATGAAAGCAAATGAAAGCAGCCAGACAGAATCAAAAGGTCTGGTTGGTTCAGTAACTACTTGGTTTCCTCCCAGTTCTACAATTCAAGTCCAACCAAAAAGTAGCGAAACAGAACTTCAATCGATGCCTAGGCCACAGTTTGTTGAATTTTTGGGTACTAAAAATTCTTGGTTGTACCAAAACATAACATTCAATATCTCCAGCTATTGCTTCTGTGGGAGTAAACCTGAAGATTTAGTTACAGCCCTGATTCATTAAGTGACTCAAACAACACAAGGAATCCCACTGAATTTGTAGATTTTAAGATATGAAAACTTGTGAAGCATCTGAGGAGCACGCCAGATTCGTCACATACTCCAGTTTGTTATTATGTCTTCTTATGGCACGAAATGTATAAGGAAAAAGTTGGAGCAGGAATATAAAAAAATTGTGGAAAATAAAAGTGAAAGAAAAGTAGTCAAAAGAGCAAAACGCTTGAAAAAGAAACAAAAAAAAAAATAAAGATATAGTTAAATTAAATAAAATCAGTAAGAAGAGAAACAAGGCATGAGGCTAAACAAAAAGAAAATAACAAATCAACAAATTGTATACCTTCACGTTAATAAAATAATTGGAATTAGGTGCATAAGTACATTACCATTTCCATAAAATGAAGATGATAATAATAATTTTAAATAAAATAAAAAGTTTTACAAAATAATATAAGAAATTAGTGTACTCAAGGAGAAGGAACAAAACATTTGACTCAACCATTTTGATGTAGTCAGGGGAAATTACAGTTTCAAACAGGTTTACAACAATGATCATCTGCAAATTTTTAAAAATTCTTACAGAAAAAGCAAGTCCTTACCTTTAGCTTTTGAAATTGCTACTAAATATTAAAGAAATATAAATGTTGTTAAATAGTACCAATAAAATTGAGAGAAATATATGGTAGGAACTCCCTGTTTACCTAAAGTTTAAAGTATTTGATGGATGCTTACTATTATTATTCATCCTAACAAATGGTGAAAAAACAGAGAAGAAACGAACATAAAAAAATACATCTGAAATGCAACTGAATGGATCACTTGGAGATAATGCAAGATGAGAATTGGCTTCATAAACACTTCCACACATTAATAAACAAAACAGAGGAAAACTACATAAATACTCTTTAGGATCCAACCATTTAAACATAACAAGAAAAGATACCGAAGTATACTTTTTAATAATATAAAAATTACAAACAGCAACCAAACACGAAGTCATTATAATAACAAATTAAAACTTGAAAGAAGAAAGAAAGAAAAGAAGAGGCCTACGTCTTGTATGGACAAAATGAACAAAATCGACCTTGGGTTAGATTCAAAATGATTTTTCTTCCTAATATCCAAATGTGAAACTAACGGTTTAAGAAGTCTCTTCAGTGCACCATATAACTATAGAATAAATTCTCTGACTTAAGAACAAATTATTTCAGTAGATATTTTAATTAGACCTGTTTTTAAATCTTTCCTTTATTTGTCTATTTTTGAAAATTAAGTTAAAAAAATTACTGATTCCGACCTACATGCACTTTCTCCATAATTTGTGATAAAATTTATTAATTGCGTGTCTACGATTTCTTCACTGCCGACGTTTCGTTCTCCGTTGCAGAAGAACGGAGAACGAAACGTCGGCAGTGAAGAAATTCGAGACACGCGGTTCCAACCGGAAGCCAAGAATTCAACAATGGACGACGGCCGCGGAAGCCTACAAGTTAAATTAAAATTTATAAATTTTTTTTTTCTATTCTGAGAATTTTCATCAATATTGAATATTCAAATTAAGGTTCATCCTTATACAGTATAACATAATAGAACATGAGCAAAATGTTCTTCTTCATATTCCTTAACTTTGAAGATTATTTTATTTTCTATTTTATTTAATGCTATACTGACTTGTGGAGTACATATTAAGTCACAAATGCGAACAAACAGTATTCCCAGTGTGTTATTTGGGAAATCACGGCACTTGGTGGACACTAATATAAACTGACAGATTTCTGTAATGTTTACAAAGTTCTCGTTACTATATACGAATATGTAAATATTATTTAATTAAGTAAGCAAAATCAGGGCAAATATTAAATTTGTAACACATCTAGTTCCAGTATATAAATTGCACAAAACAACAGATAAATTAAAAAATTATTACTTACTTGCTTCCCCATTTAGTTGTTTTCTTAGCAGGGCTCGTCCAGTTTGGAGGATATGTCCCAACTTCCATGTCACTATCATCTTTAGACTTCTTCTCAGCTTTCGTCTTCGGAGCTTGACCCTTGTTAGGCAACTTGACCTTCAAAAAAATTTTATGTTAAACTCTAAAATAGTATAAGAGTAGGTGAGAAAATTGTTTACCATAAGAGTTTAACTTTTTTAATTTACTAGCAAAAGCATGAAACTGTCAAGTTAGAGATTTGTCAATTATCAAGCTAGCCTACTTAAACATTAAACATTAAATAATTTCTATTTATTTATTCATATTGAAGTGAAAAAACAAATAAAAAAAGAGCTCTGTGTTGGAAAAGTTACCCGGTATAACCGCCACCAATAACGCCCGAATGCACAAAACACATTTTTTAGGGATGCCCATGCCCTTTCTGCGTTTCCGAAAAATATTGGCCCAAAACAAAAAAAAATTATTAAGTTAAAAGTTGTTACCATGTTGAAGTCAAGCTTCTTGGATATTTCTGATTAATGAAATCGTTTAATAAATGGAGCTTGTCACCATCACAAAATAAAACCTCTATTGCCATCAAATTTACAAGAGCTGCGGAAAATATGCGAACTAATTTCAAAAACAAACGAATTGGACCAATGACAGCGAATTCTATCCAAGTACATGCAGTAACGCAAACCTAATATATTAAAAAATTTTCATAAATACGTATTTTTATTATTTATTGTTTGGTGATCTCTTTTGCAAAAAAATAACAATTGTGGATATTAAAGAAAAAAATTGTTTCTGAAACGCCTATTCCTAAAGGCCGCTTTACAGTTCGCAACTTTTATTATCGGCAATAAATAATTGCAGCGATTTATATTATATGTACGCACGCACAGTAGATGCATTTTCATCAATTGGCAATTTTTATTGCAATTGCAAAAATACTTCCGAACCGATTTTTCTTGCATTGCAACGGCGATTCATGGGAATTTGTATTAATATATGAAGTACTAACTTTATAAAAAAAATAACATATGTAACTAGATTAATTTTCTACCATTAACACCAAACTTGCAATAAATATGCACAAAGTAGCACTTATTTTTTCTCGAAATTGTTGAAAAACATTGCTACTTTAACTTTTATTACTTTTCTACTAGCAAGTGACTTTTTAAATATTTTATCAACTCTTGTCAAGAAATCTGGACTCTGGAATCCAGCTTAAGTGAAAAGTATGTCTTTGCACTCCTTGATACTGTTTTAGATTAAAGCTAAGACATGCCGTCCAAATTCCATGGCAAGAGTTTATAAAAAATTTAAAAAATTACTTGGTACAAACAAATTTAACACACTCAAGACTAAAGTGATTTTTTTTAGTATGTTGTAAACCTGATGCATCTTGATGCCAATTGTAAAGTGTTCCACAATAAAAATTGCTGAATTTTTTATTGCTGCAACTATTTATTGCCGGCTTTACACGAAGCAATTTAAATTGTAGCAAGACACAATATCTATTGTGCACACAATCAAAGTTTAAGATACGATAGTACAAGATTTCTTGCATTAGATCGCTTGCATTCTGCTAATTTTTATTGCACTGCAGAATGTATTTAGCGTTATTTTCTTGTTGTTACTGTCGTATCTGCAACATGCAACATTTCTACTATATTCATTCTTGATCCTTTGAACAATCAACAACTAGAACATTCCCAACATAAATTCTGTATTATAACCAAAGAGAAAACGAAATTAGACAACACGCAAATATATCCCGCCCAGACCGAGCACCTGCAATTTGCCATCCAAGTCGGTCGTCCAGTAATATAGTGCCAAAAATGCCGTGTTGAAAAAGTACGAATTCATTGACGCCCGTCACTCTCATTCTACGCGGCCTAGAAAAGTTTCCTCTCTGATTATAACACAGATCATACATCTCCTTCTAGCCACAGAGATAGGAACGAATGGACGCTCTAAAAATAGCTTGTTAAATACTCAGTAGATGCCGCTTTCTTTCCCAAATTCGAAAACTTGACATTTGTCACAAACTATTGGCTAATTGCGAAGCTTCGGTGTGGGGAGTCCTTAATTGATTCATTTACTGCCAGATGTCTCTTTTAAGTAACAGAGATACAAGTTTAAAATGGGGTCAGGATACAATATGGCATAGTTAAAGTAAGCTGTATTTTCCTTTTAAACAGCTTCATATTATAGCAGATAAACATTAGCACCTTTTTTGTTAAGAGATTCAATTTTTATTACCTTCGGCCATTTTGTAAAAGGTGTTGCTAACTTCTCTATAGTGAAACGGCAAGTGGGTGTTAGACCTTGATTTGAATTTAATGTACGGACTATCCAGATGATTTATATTTAAAAACTTACCTTAAAAGCGCCTCCAACTTTCGGAGAATTTTTAGGCTTTGGGCTGTCAACAGTGGGCACTGGAGGAACAGGTTTTGGACTAGCAACCTTCGGTGACTTCACAACTTTTGGCAGGCTTTCTTTGCTTAACGATTTCAGTTTTGCATCTCTAATGATTTCCTTTTCTGGGTCTTCCAAACCCAACGGTTCCTTGTAAAATGTGAAGTCATCCAACGTCAGTTCTTTATTCTTCAAATTTTCAGACACCTCTCGCATGGAACGCACCTTCTTTCCACTTGGAGTGTAATAATATATGTCACCGTTGCGTTTTATCGAACTGTCCGATGTTGCACGATAGACCAGCTCTCGTTTCCAACCAAACTGGAATGGCTTCAAGTAGTTTGGATTAGTTAAGTCAACTGCCACTTTTTGTTTTTTTGAAGATGGTGTGGCAGGACTAACGGATGTAGTACGAGCAGCCTTTAACGAAGCAATAGTCGGACTGTTATAACCTGTGTCCATTGGTTCGTTCAGTGCATTTTCTTTTTCTGTCCCATCTATTCCAGTAGTATTTTGTATTTCACCATTTTCCACCTTCTTTAATTTGCCCTCAGATTTCGGAGAAGTTATCATAATATCACTGTAACGTTTGTTGGGTATTCTGGCACGCTTGCCTTTTCCAAGGGTTTGTTTCGGAGGAAGTGCAAGGTCTTTCGATTCGGAAGAGGAATCATTTGCTTCTTCGGCTACAAAAAAACGTTATATAAGTAAATAAAAAAACTAGCAGAGATAAAGAACAATAATGCCATCTAGTGTTCGCCAAAAAATCCACATCAAAAATTTTTTTTTAATTTTCGAAAATACTATATATGGCAATAATTTGTGCTTATCTGAAAACCTGTTTAAAAAAGATTAGTTATTGCTTCAAATATTTTATTATTTATCCGAAAGTAATATTTTGACATAATTTTTACGTTTTTGATGCCTTTAGGAGAAACATTTTTTCAAAGATAATTAATTTGGATTTAAATGGCTTCTAAAAAATCTAATCTATTCCCTGTTAATTAATTATTTTCACAAAACGGCCATGATCGTTAAATTTTAACCGGCCTAGGCTGTTATGGATAGCATAACAACCATGGAAACTGTGCAGATATAATGAAATAATCAAATATTACGACAAAAACGTGGCTGTTATTACTGACATTACCAGATAACGTGATTTTGTTAAGAAAATTTTTGGACTTTGGTAGTTTTTCGAAAGCAAAAAGAGGATTTTGAACATTGTTTGGCTATTAAGAGAAATATAACATTTCCTTTAGCGTTTTTGGGATTCTTAACGCAAGCAAAAACTTTCATAGATTTCTTTTCGAAAACAAAAATTAAAAAGTTTTTCCTATAGTGAACTCAATCCGTGAACACATTCTGAAAATACATCTTTCAAATAATGTACTTGATTGCCGATGCAAAAGGAAACACTTTCTGAGTAAATCTTGACACAGAGGCGACAAAAAAACTAACAAATATATTCAAGGTTATTGCTGATTAACTCTGAGTTGTGTTACTAAACAAACGTAGCAACTTTAAATGCGTAGCTCAGTAACACATCGCTGGATGTAAAATAGATAAATTTGTTTTTATTTGAAATTGAAATACAATTTTACAAATAAGTTTACATCACAGGTCATTGGTCTCAAACTCAAATCGGATGCAGGCCACATGCAAGATCTGAAAGCAACTGACGGAGCCAGAAACTTATATTTTTCAATTAGATTTTGCATAATCACTTAGTTACACAACTTGCAGAAAGATATCTTACGATTTTTATCTCAGAAGATTGGAGATTATGTTAAGTTGGCTGGCGAAGTGCAAAAAATTTTGCAATTTTGCTAATTTTTGAAATTTTTTGGAGACGGGCACCTGTCAGAAGATTGGAGATTACCTTAAGATGGCTGACGAAGTGCAGAAAATTTTGCAATTTTGCTAATTTTTGAAATTTTAGGAGAGTGGGCACCTTTTAATCGAAGCCAAAATTGGACATTGTGGGCATTTGATATCAACGTAATAACTTGCATCAATTTTAGCTTAAATACCATAAAATTATTTTTATGCAATCTAATTTCTGGAAAAATATAACGTAAATAGCTATTGCATCTTTACTTGAAAAATCAAAGTAGACGATAAAAAAAAAAAGTATAACAACAAAACTCAGATATAACGACAGCTCAAGGGACCACAGTTACTGCTCATTATATATAAGTGCTCCTTATAGATGCAAAAATATACATATAAGCACAAGAAACTGAACTTTTCATTTTCCTTGCTATATCCGAGTTCTTGTTATAATCGATGGTCATTATAAGCAAGTTTCACTGTACTTCACCTTGCATTTAATTTAGGAAATGTTCATATAAAAATTTCATAATAACTTATTGTAGACACCTTAAAAATCACATACTTTCTCTATGTTTCGCTACCGGTTCTTCAAGAGAAGCTGTATATTAATAGTAAATTAATAGCATAACGCTAAGAAAGTGTACGATTTTTTAAGGTGTTCAAGAAAAGTTATTATCAAACTATTAAACAAATTTTTTCAGACAAAAATCTAGTGTAATTAAAGTATTGAACTTATAACCTAACCTCTAAACCAGAGGTTGTCAACCTTTTTAAGTGACACGAAATTTATATTGCCTGCTGGGTCATGGATGAAATTTCTTCTATTAATGTCATATACAAGATTATATTTTTATTTATAATATATATAAAATAATATTAAAGAATAAGTATTTATGCAAGTATAAGTATAGAGGATTGCAAACGTACCGCAGGTCACCGCTGCTCTAAACACAGAAGTTACATCAATGAGAAACAATCATGCCTTTAAAGTGGTGTCAAGTCACAACTACAACTGCTGAAACTACCAAATTTCAGTAACTGTGTTCGATAAATATTAAGTTTTCACAAATGTTATTTTTGGAACATGATATTTGCAACCGCAAAAAGACTGGTTATAATTTATTACAGCATGCACTCTGAATATGATCTTAAAATATGAATCGGTGGATTATGCAAAAGGTATCACATTAGCAAATCAAATCAATATAACCTCTTATAATATCCAATTTATTCTGTTCTGAAAATAAAACATATTTTAGGTTAAATGTCACGAACAGTGAATGGAAATTTTCAAAAACTGTATCATAGCTGCTTTCCATTTAAAGTTGTGGCACCCCAAGGCATAAAGCCCAGAGCAGCACAGAATTACTTGATCAATGCAATGCTTGCTGTGTCTTGTAAAAATGAACACGGAGCCTGAAGTCCCTGGACAATTCAGAGCCGTTTCTTTATGTAAAAGGAAAGCATCTCATGATGGTTGGTATTAAAATGTCCAAGAAGCTTTTTAAAGACAGGTTGATTGATTGATTAATTAATTCATTAATTAATAAGATTTAAGATCGGTTTGGTAACGCTTCTAACCTAAAAATAAAAATACCTTTTACATCTTCCTTCTTTTCAGGCTTTTCAGGTTCAATAATTTCCTGTGTGGGTGGTTTCTCATTTGCTGGTTCTTCACCACCGCTCATATCCGACTTCATTTCGCTGGCTTTCCTCTTACGCCCCTGCATCGGTTTGGATTGAGGTGTTTGAGACGCTTCTTCAAGTAATTTATCTACATTTTGCGTTTCTTCACTGCCATCACCGTCTTTGTTACCATTCAGATTTGGCGCCGAATCTGAGATGTCGGCGGAGCCCTTGCTGCTGGCGGATTTAGATCTATTTTTTCGCTTGCTTGGTTGGATCGATTCCATTTTGCTCAGAACGTACACAATTCAGCGCACATTACTTTGAACGATGCGTAATTTAGATGCACAGCATCAGTTACGTTCCCATTCCATAATGCCGTTCATGTAACATGCGTCATTGGCGGAAATCACAACAACACGGACATTTCAACGTTTGCACTTACATCTAAAAACTAACGGGGGCTTTCTACTTGCTAAAAAGAACAAACTTGATTGCAACTAGCATGTGAAACACTGAAAATAACGTTAATTGACTTATTGCTATACGTACGTATCCACAAACGCATTAACTGCACATCTGCAGCGTTATGTAGAGGCGCTGGCGGCGTATATTAAAAAGAGTTACAAGCGGGAAAATTTAAAACTTCGGTTGATTTAATTATAAACAAATTATAATAGAGCACAGTTATAGCTTACGCAGTAATAATAACAATAATAATAATAATGCTTTCACTACTTTT
Source organism: Serrognathus titanus (assembly GCA_039766575.1). NCBI lineage: Eukaryota > Metazoa > Arthropoda > Insecta > Coleoptera > Lucanidae > Serrognathus > Serrognathus titanus. The sequence continues at coordinate 28,873,892 of CM077912.1, read as the reverse complement.
TAAAAATCTTAAGAATTTCTTTTCATATTGGTGACAAGAGATAAAAGTAATTATTTTAGTTTGAGAGAACAGTAAAGATGGCAGCACTACAATTCTAACGATCTCGTAAATACGATACGTTCGTAAAAGTATACTTTAAGATCTTTTTCAGAACATGATAAAGGAACGTCACTAGAAATTATATAATTAAATTTGGGTAAATGAGCGATGTTATTAATAATTGAGTATTCTTTTAAGTTCCTTTTACCTTTTGTTTCTTGTCTCTCGAATAAAATATTTAGTATACAGGGGATTTTCAGCTAATGTTTCCTAACGTGAATATTTTTTCACATATATTATTTTTTGACTTTAATTTATATTGATGTTCTCAAAATACTGATTTGATAATCTTGTGAGTTTAATGGAAATTTACTACGGCAAATAGGTAACTTTCGTCGAAATGTAGGTGCGTTCTCCCACTGCAGTAGGTTTCCTCCCGTTAATTTTTTACTTGTAGTTTAAAATAAAAAATATATTTATATAAAATAAAACCAATAACGGAAAATAACTTCTGGATATTCTACACCAAAATCTAGTCACTTTTGTTTAACAAAAATATGAAATTGTCATTTCTAAAAGTACAAAGTAAAAAAGTACATAATAGAATGTGCTGCCATTTCAAGGTCGAAGGAAAACTATCTCACGACAAATAAGTTTGGCAACATTGTTATGTCAAAAAATTATATCACGCTGGAAGCGTTCCGATTTGTCGCTGAGGTTGTAGCTGTAATATTTCAACCGTTCTAAAGTTCTTACCGAACATAATGTAACTGAATTGAATAATGATAATTTGGAAACGAGTTAAATCCAATTTTTCAAATTTTATAGGAAAAGTAAAAAAAGAATTTGCCTTTCTATATTGTACATGCAGCAATTTAAATCTAAATTTAAATCTTTTCCCACCCAGTGCTAATTTTTCTTTGTGTGTAATTAAAAAACAGTATATATTGAACATCGTGTGTTACTTCTGATTTTGGAACAAATCCCAACAATTAGTGTTAGTTGGGGTTATCGATGCGAAGATTTCACTTCCGGACCCAGCACGTCACGGTTGATAAAAATCATGATTAAAAAACAAAACAATTTTTTTTGATTTTTTGAATTTTATTGATTCTTTTTATTTTTATTATCTTTTTACATAGAAAATGCAACAATTGACTTTAACAATAACGAATAATTGAAAATAACAATAACGACTAAGATACGTCTTGTTTAAACTTGCAAATGAAATAACTTATGTGTAACGTTGCACCACCTTGCACTTTCATATAAACAAAAGAAATTTCTATAAGAACTTGAAAATTCGGCTGTCTTTATAATGCGTCTAGGCAATATTTTTAGGCAGAGCAGCAATATGGATTAAACCATACCCAGAATTAGTTTTTGACAGAAATAAAATACTTTGTCAAGCTTGTGCTAAAACAGTAAGTTTTGCTTTATTAAATTTTTTCAATTTTTTTCTTTCGTATATGTGTTCTTTTAATACACATTTTATCTATACAGATATCCCGTGAAAGAAAATTCTTCGCATGTAAAAACACCCGCACACATTAGAAAAAATGAAAAATCAACACTTTCTCAGCAATCTGTGAGGCAGAGCATTGCTAGTAGTCACTCTAAAAATCAATAATGAATTTAATAGACTTATGTAGCCCATTAATTTCATCTAATATTCCTCTTTTTAAACTTAAAAGTGACAATTTTAAACAATACAATACAATAAATTACTGTAAATTTAATACTGCATGAGAGTACTTTAAGAAAAATTGTGAAGGCAATTGAGGGAAACGAAAATAATTTAGAACAAAAGCGTTTGCTCAATGTGTGGAAAATAAAAAGGCAGTGTTATCCATACAGCTTGGAAAGAAATTCCAAATAGGGCATTCCTACATATATTAACCCTGCGTACTTATACCATTTTGTAACATCATAGCTATATCAGGGAGGGAAAAAGTCGCAGGAATTTTTATGGATCTAAGCTGTTTTATACTTCTCAACAATTTTGAACAGCATTTAGTTGTTAAGTGTTTTTATAACAGTTACTGATTACTTCTTTTGTATACCTTATTTTTTGTTGTCGAATTATTATTATATAAAGCAAATTATTGTAAGAATTATTAATATCTATAAAATAAAGCATTAAATATCTTATGTTCTTTTTATTTTAAATTTTAGATTTATGATTATTCAACGATATTAATATCATGAAAATTAATTAAAATTGTGTAACTGGCAGTATAGAAAAAGATATTAATATCATATTTTTAAAATTTTCTCCATATTTCATATATATTAAAAAAAAGAGTGCATACATATGCACATATTTGTATAATAATAGGCTATATATAGGGTGTTCCGTATCGTTATGTTCAAATTTTGGGAACATAAAATAGACTCAATTCTAAAACTAAAAAACTCAAAAGTGGTAGGACGATCTTTATTTGTTCTGCAGTTATAGGCATTTGAAAATATAAATAACAAATAATCACTTAACTTCTAAACCAAATAAAAACTTAATGAATAACATTTTCGAATGATATTTTCAAAATGTCCTCTTCCGTGCTGAATACAAGCTTGTTCTCGTATGCCGATGGATGAAGTGACATTTCTTATTTCACGAATGTTTCTCGTAACTGTTGCGCAGCATGCTGAATCTTTTCTAACAATTCCTCTCTGGTTTTGAAATGTAGTGTGTGTACACTAAAGCTTTCATGGTTCCCCAGAAATTAGAATCGAGAGGATTATGGTCAGGGGATCTAGGTGGCCATGAAACAGGACCACCACGACCAATCCATTGGGATAATTGTTGTTCAGGAGTTACGGACTTCAATTCCGAAATGTGCTGGTGCACCAAGCATTTGCAACCACATTTTTCTTCTTATGATTAAGGGAATATCCTCTAAAAGCGTTGGCAATTCCTCAATAAGGAACTGTACGTAACTGCCCGCATTTAATCTCATAGGAAGAATGTAAGGACCAAGTATCAAATTATCGATTAATCCAGCCCAAACATTCACAGAAAATTCATGCTGAAAGTTAGACGCGTATTACCTTGGGATTTTCTAGTTCCCACCTGTGTAGGTTTCTTAGATCTACAATACCACGTCTCGTAAACGAAGCTTCATTTGTCCAAAGCACTATTTTGTAGAAATGCAAATTTAGTCGTGACCGTCCTAGGATCCACGTAGAATAAACTAATTGATAATGGTGGTCTGCTTCAAGCAAACCTTGCACTTTTTGATAATAATATAGATGAAGGCCTTCATGTTTAAGAATTCGCCACGTAATCCGCACTCTCTAAATAAAATGCATATCCGCATATTCTTCTTTAGAAAACCAGTAAGGCATTTTCGATAAATGTTTTTCCACGAAAATGACATTTAGGAAGTTTGTTCTTGTTTTTTGACAAACGTCATCACCATATTGCATGGCCATCTAGATCCACTGCCCATAATCCTCTACATTTTTATTTCTGGGTAACCATGAAGGCTTTAGTGTACAGGGTGGGCCAAATTCGACACTTTTAATAGGAAACACCTATTTCTAGAAGAGTTAGACAAAAACTGACCTCGGTCCCTGGAGCTCGATTTTTAAGACAAAGTTAATGGTGAAAACCGCGTTTCGATATCTTGTACCGCTTAGGAGCTAGAGGGCGTTTCTCAAAATTCTACGATTTCTAAAAACCTTCATAACTTTTTTGTTTATGAAAATTTTTGATTTCTGTAAAGACTTCTTTAAGTTTAAGTTCTAGCTAATATCTCAAATATTGAGCACTTTGGAAAAAAATAACTTGAATTCAATGAATGAATTCTGCATGAAAAAGTGCCTTAAAGAAGTCTTTACAGAAATCAAAAATTTTCATAAACAAAAAAGTTATGAAAGTTTTTAAAAATCGTAGAATTTTGAAAAACGCCCTGTAGCTCCTAAACGGTACAAGATATCGAAACGCGGTCTTCACTATTAATTTTGTCTTAAAAATCGAGCTCCAGGGACTGAGGTCAGTTTTTGTCTAACTCGTCTAAAAATAGGAGTTTCCTATTAAAAGTGTCGAATTTGGCCCACCCTGTACACACACTGCATTTCAAACACCAGAGAAAAATTGTTAGAAAAGATTCAGCATGCTGCTCAACAGTTACGAGAAAACATTCATGAAATAAGAAATGTTACTTCATCTATTGACATACGAGTACAAGCTTGTATTTAGCAGGGAAAAAAATATCATTTGACAAAATCATTCATTAAGTTTTTATTTGGTTTACGAAGTTAAGTCTGATTATTTGTTGTTTATATTTTCAAATGATTGTATTTTCAGAACAAATAAAGATCGACCTACCACTTTAGTGTTTTTTAGTTTTAAAATTGAGTCTATTTTATGCTCCCAAAATTTGAACATAACGATACGGAACAACCTGTATATTCCGTTCTCTAGCTTATAACCCTGTAGGTAAGCTGGTCCAAAAGTAATAGGATACAACAATAGTGGATTCTTGACAAGAAAATATTAGGATTGAGCAAAAGTAGATATTAAACGAGAGAGAGATGTTATAATCATTATTTTTTTCATTCAATGTTCTAAAATTTGTGACTCAAACTGCACTGGGCGGAATATATCTGCCCGTTGTTTAAATTCGTTTTCTCTTTGATAATTATGTTCCTTTTTTTTTAATAAGAGGTTACTGGCAGGGGCGCGCCGCCACAGTGTGCAATGTTATCTCTGGTGGAATGTGTGCAACGTGCCTGTGTGCGTTGCATAAATTGTACCAGGATAGTAAAGGCGCATTTTTTTGTAAATTTTGCTTTTTGTACATATAATTAAATATACTATTGTGACCGAAAAAATGGAAACACCAAGATAAATCTTTAATAATAGTAAAGAAACGGCGAGTTTTCGAAATCAAAATTGCACAAAAAATTTTGGATTCAATATAATTCCGCTGCGCGGCGACTCTGTTCAAAGATACGAATAGAGATAGAGAGGAACTGGCTCAATGACTCTATTCATTGATGGGGGCCAAGTATTGCCAGACGAATAAAATTCAAGGCACCAAATTAGCTGACAAAAGGCGTTTTTGGAAACTGTGACCTCGGATCAGTTCGATCATTTAGATCACTCCTGATTAATGCAATTAAAGCTGCATTCATTTCGAAGCTGAAATCAATCAGTAGATCGCTTAGAAGTCATCTGGATTAGTTTCGTTTATGGTAAATTCTGCACAAATCAAACGCATAAATTCTTTTAAAGCTTTAAAAATTATGTTAAATATTTAGTTACAAATTTAAATTTACAACGTAATTCAGAAATAAAAGCAATAAATTAAGAAAATTAAATAATGGTGATTAAAGAAAGAAAAATTAAATAAATTGAAAAATAATCAAATTAAAAAGAACAATAAAAACAAAAAACAAATTTTACAACACAATGTAACAAATTAACAATTAAAAAAGAAACAATTTGAAAAGAATGGTGACAAACAACGAGTTGTAAATCATAGAATGGCAAATACGTTCGGGAACAGCGCTCCTAACTGTGACTTAAGGTATTAATATTTACCATGACAGTTGAGATTCTGATTGAGGTCAAAGCGACCAGTTGTATGACGATAATTGCTCATGTTGAACATTATTTGCTGATAAACTGATAAGTATTTTGTTTAATCCACAAACTGAATTATAAACAAATATATAGTTTTACAAGTAAAGATTGTACTATTTCGAGTGTAAAACAATTTTGAGGGGCGATAAGAGTGTTCCATTTGTTTTCTGCGTAATAAATTAAAAATAAAAAGTAAATAATATATTAATTTTTTTATAACGAACGTTAAAGTGTGCTTCGTCCAACTCAAAACAGTGGATAAAACGGAATTTTAACAGCGAGGCTAGATAAAGTACTTTAATTTTGTAATTTGAATTAATAAACATTACAACTTAACCATAGCAACAACCCACATTAGTTGCTGGGATCATGATCATACAACGCGATTTTGACACATAATTGCTCTTTTTATTTTTCTGCGAAATTGTTTAAATTTTGTCTTTAACGTCCGCTATAAAAAAAATAGAATATTACACACGACGGTAAAATTTAATTATCAATTCGTGAAAATTAATTCACGAGTGACGAAGAGTGAATTAAACGTTTTCACTCATCGATAAAAATCAATTTTACCATCTTGTATAACAAATAACTATAAATAAACATTCGGTTTATTGTAATAAGTTTAATAAAATTAATTTGTTTATTTTAAAAACCTATCCTTTTGACAGTGAGTTGACTTCAACTGTCATGGCGCCCACTTGTCACAGTTTTGAAGCATGTAACACCCGTTCTATGGTTTCCTATTACAGTTGGTTGATGACAAAGCAAAGAGCAAAAAGGTTTGAGAAATCCATCATACGTTACGTAGGCTAGGTTGCATAAAAGATTTAAGCCAGGATTAAAATTAAATCTACGTTAGATTGTAGGCCCAGTTGTACAATTTCAGTTTAACTTTAAGCCAAAGCTTAAACACTTACCAACAATTGTTGAAATAATCCTTAACTTAAATTTATTCCTAGCTTAAATCTTTTATGCCACCCAGCCTAAGTTAATTAAATTAAAAAGTGTTAAATAGATTAACTTGAAACGCCCCAAAAAATTTTAATCCAAAACTTTTGAGTTATTTCAATTTTAAGAATTGAAATATACAAATTTGGAGGCTTTTATTTTTACACTTGGAACACGCGTTTATCTAGTACGTATTTTATTTTCAGTTTCAAAAAATTGCTTGTTTTAATCTTTTTTTATTGTTTCAAAAATAGTAAATGACTAGTATTTATAACTAATATTGATATAAATAAATGTTTAAGTCTATGTTTACATTTTCATGGTTCAAAGAGCCGACATGTGTATGCATTTGTGCTATCTTAGTGTATGTTTTTTAATTCATAACATTACAAAATTTATCTTTATTTTTCAGTAAAGATTTGTTTATAAAAAAATTGAACAAGATGTAAGTGACCACGATAATAGATATTTACTTAAAAACTTGCCGCTTATAATTTCATAACATTCACAGCATTTTGTATTATTAAAAATTGTTACGTTTTTCTCAACATTTCAGTTTCGTTTACTAACAGAAATAAATTTTTGGATTCTGGATTGGTGAGGGGAGTGGATAAGAATTCACGTGCACTTAAGTCACAATTGGGCCCATTGTACTACCCTCATGTTCAGTAGTGTTCTTCGGGCCATCCCACTCTTCCGAAGAAGCCAAGAACGTCCGACAGAGGGGAACTGCGAATTCCAGCCATGTCAGGCCAAAATTCCCCTAACATGGCACCTTTGATCGAGGCGAGTGCGGGGCAATCACGGAGGATATGCTCAGCTATTTCTTTCTCTAAGTTAGAACCTCTACAAATTGGGCTGTCTGCTAAACCAATGCGGTGCATATGTTTGTTTAGTTTGCAGTGTCCTGAAAGTATTCCTACGACCAGTCATAGTCTTCTTCTAGGTAGTTGCATACAGAATCGTGTCAGTTTGAGCGAGGGGGGCGTTATAGCCTTTTTCGCTTGTTGACACTTGTCCAGATTTACCTATCTGTCGATATTCGAATCTTTGTTTCAGTAAAGCATTAAATAGACTTGATGATGGTGCTATGGCCGGTTCAGGGCCCCAAAAGGGCTGTCTCGATTCCTGTCTAGTCAGTTCGTCTGCCTGCTCATTGCCAAATGTTCCAGCGTGTCCTTTAACCCAAATGAGTTGCAGGGTGTTGTATTTGGCTACTTGTTCTGGTTTGTCGTGACATTGGAGTGTTATTTCTGAGGATATTTTGTTGCTGTTTAGAACCAAGAATGCCGCCCTGCTATCACTAGCTATCCTAACCGATTTTATTCTCAACACCCTGATCTAGAATTGCTTTTGCACCTTCTATAATGGCAACTAGCTCTACTTGAAAACAGTTGTCAGTTGGCCAAGTGCTATGCTCTTGTGAAGGTCCAGGTCGACGGAGAAAATTCTTGCGCCTGTTCCTTCCAAAGTCTTAGATGCAACAGTGAAGATGGATATATCGGGTTTGGGTGCTTCTTTAGCATTCTAGAGAACGTAGAAGTGCTTCTTGAATGTATATGTAGGTACGAGAAGGTCGACCACCTCCCCAAAAAGAGGAGTTTCTTGTAGAGCCTCCTCCAAGATGAAGTGGTGGCCTTTATTATTCCACACCTTTTTTGCCCGCAGCCTAAGGGCCGATCCCAGTGCTATCTCCTTCACATAAATGTCCAGTGGAGAGAGGTCAAGGATGGCCTCTAAAGCGGCGGTTTTCAGCGTACCGGTAGCACTCATGCATGCCTGCTTCTGTACTTGAGAAAGCTCCGATGCTGTTGTCGATAGTCAGGCTCTGGGCCACCAAACCAACGCTCCATAATAAAGCATGGGCAGTGCACAGCCATAGGGCGGCTTTTGGTGATGGTCCCCAAATTCCGCCCATTGCACGACGACACTGCCAAAAAGCGAGGCATGCCTTTTCTACATTTACATTAACTTGTTTACTACAATTCAGTTTCCGGTTTCAGATATTTGACTTCATCTGAAAATGTTAGTTCAGTTTGGAAAAGTTTGGGGACTCTACGGATCTCAACTTTCCTCTTTTTTGTGTTCAGAATCATTGATTGTCAAAGAGTGTTCTGCGCACCAGTTTTCGGTCAATATGAGTGCTGTTTGCATTAGGTTGCATAGCACTTATTCATATTTTCTACTATGCAGGATAGTTATGTCATCTGCATAACCTACTGTGTGAAGCCTTCTTCATTAAATCGACGTACTATGTTCCATCGTAGGGGTGACAGAAATAAATAAACTTGCGACTTCTATAATTGTTGTTACAGCCAGTACTGTTACTTTCTTTGAAGGTAAAACTTCAAACAAGAAATGAAAAGGAAGACAAGAACGAAAGTCCTAGTTCCCTGCAGAGGGATAGAAGAAAAGAGATATGCGGGAATGTGAAATACGTAATGTACTTTATTAATTTATTTCGTAAGAAACTAAAGTAATTTCTTTTCAAAACTGGTATCATTTGAATTTATAGCTCCCTCCCCCTCATATTCCACACCACCTCGCGAATAAGTGTTTATATTCTTCCAGCTTATTATGAGGTACTGCTATGTGCAATATGCATATTACGCTTCGTGACAAGTTTTTCTGGTGTGTTGCAATTGAATTATTTTTGAAATTCGAGTAGCTTATGGGATAAACAGAATAAACAACTTTTCTCATCCAAAGTTCTTCAGGTTTTGTATTTTCCTATGCCATCTGGTTAATCGGTCTTATTCTAGCAATGATAAATATCCCCTCCTTTGATACCGTATTGTAGGCTTTCAGTTTTGCCACAAATATTTTTTATATCACATACTTCTTGCTAAATTAGTGCTGCATACAATATTATTGATTCCACGACATATGCCAGAATTTTCATTTTGATTTCATTTGGCCACTCCTTTCTCGGTATGATTCTTATCGTGTTGTTGAAGCTTTCCGGGTCTCTTGAATGACATACCAATATGGCCACCAAAGTTTAGATCTCGATCCATTGTAATTTTCGCACTGCTTATTTCTTTCTTTTAATTTTAAGATTTCTTTTTAACCGATAACATCAATGCTTCGGTTTTTTCGAGTTCCAGTTGTAGCTTCTTCTTCTATTTTACCCAGTTTTAGATCATCTTTATAGCCTCATTTACCTTACATCCCTTAATTCTAGTTCTGTTGTCCTAATTACTAGTACCGGGTCGTCTGTGAAAGGGGTCATCTTTTTCGTTATTGGTATACACATACACATTGTTATCCTCCTAATCGGTGTTACAATGTGGATAATGTTTTACCTAAAAAGTTGTAACAAATTTGTTGTTATTTTATTGTCTTTTCTCGATTAAAATAATTGTTAAAAAGGTGAAATAATTTTACTCTAACAAAGATAAACTCAACTCTTGTTTGACACCGTACAGTAAACATATTATCCTTAATTCGTTAAAGTAATAAAGAGGAAGTAAGTTACACTAAATAGTAAAATATTCTATCTGCGTTGGTGAAAGTCATCGCCGAATTTAATCAAAAAAGTAAAAATGTTATCCTAAAGGTGTTAATTCTTACTTATTTACTTTTCGTCTGTTGGTAAATCTGATGTATGACGTTCTCATTACAAGTTATGACCAGGAATGTACACGTAACATGTAAAAGGTTAAGATTAAGGTTTCAGTTTGAATTTCGGTTACGCCTCGGTTAGGGCATTTCATAAATTTGGATTACGAAATTTTAGGTTTACAAGGGCGTAACTCTTTGAAATGGTACATTACATTACAATATGATAAAATAAAACTCATAATAAACAATTTTTAAATTTTTGAAATAAGTAAATTTCAGATTTCGTACTCTTTTATAGCTATCCTTCACTTGAGAAAATACCTGAAAATTTTCTAAATTAAATTTACCTTCATAAATTATTTTGTAAACATTTAGGACCCTTTTCATAATATAACTTTAAATTTAAAGTGACTTTAACCTAAAAAACACATTTAGTTTTTCTATTCTTAAAATAATTTTAAAATTCTCCTTTAGCTCTATTATGAAAACGGTCCTTAAACACACCATTATTTCTAAACTTTATCTTTAAAAACTCATACGGATAATTATTTGTTCTCTAACAAAGACGATAACATTTTACTTCGTAGTTAAAGCACGGATTTAGATACATTTTCAAGTCATAAGTCATGATTCATCTTATTAGTCGGGCGTGTAATGACTCACCTTTCAATGGTAACTTGCGTTACTGGAACCTTATTAAGAACTTCAGCTAATTTTAATGGTATTTTGTGTAAGCTCTATTTTTTCCCAAAAGTGGAAGATATTGAATTTTTGAGATGTTCTACTTTGACGATGGTTTTATTCTAATAAATCCAGAATAAAACCAATTAAAACTAATTAAAACCAATAAATTAAATGTATCTAATTCTTATACCTCCTCTACATTGTGAAAATAGTGCTTCACTTTATTTTTGTGCAAAAATTTGATCAGCATCATTAATATTTTCCGAGTTTCTTGAATTCTTTTGGAAAAATCTTTAATCACACTCAAGTTACAAAATATGTAAACACAGTTTCTCCGAGTGGTGAAATAGCTTTTTCAATTTGTCAAGGAGATAGTAAAAGTTTATATCAAGGATCTCGAAATACATTTTGAAGATTTTTCCTTCTTCTTCTGAAAGATAAGGAAACTTTCATAAAAATAATTGTATTGAAGACTGCCATAGTACACAAAAAAATTCATAACAATAATACAGAAATGTTGTGGAGGTGAGTATACCGAAATGAGTCGAAAAATTAATAAACGTTTCAATTTTGATTAGGATTACTTCCAGAACATTAATTTCAATTCAGGCTATTCAGGATAAAGAAAATTCGGTTTTTAATAGGTTTTGGGTTTTTTACTGTTACAGTGTATGCCTCTGGTTATGACATGACTAGTATATATGCTTATCAAATGCGGTGAATGCTTGCTTTAGAATGTAACTATTATTTTATTTGCACATTAAGTATAATAGCAACAAAAAGTGGGTAAAAAAATTGCAATTTAATAACAAATGACACCGTAGATGATACAAGCTATAATAACAATAATAGATAGTGCAAGGCCTTATGAATATCTTTATTCCACTTTCTCCAGTTAAGATTAATATTCTAGTGCAATTTATTAGTGAAATTTAATTATTTCCACATAAAAGAACAAGAAATAAAAGATGAAATATTAAAAAAGTGCGTTCTTCGCTTTGGAGTAGTTATAATATAAGTTACTGCTCCAACAGTAAAAATTCTTTCATTTTCTGGATAATACAAATGCTTGATATTTTTTGGATTATACTAATTCCTTTAGGGATACAAACTACTACTTCAGAAGTTAAGTATCTTTCTTTTCGTGGTTAATATTAACTCCTTGAAAGATTGAAATAATTACCACAAGGATTAAATGCCACTTCTGAAGTTTTCAAACTTAAACATCAGAAACGGATGAATGCGAGGGAATATAGAATCTGTACAAATACTGGAAGATCTCAAAGTTGATTTTCCCTGTGTTATTTCGGTACGCTTTATTTCATAGTTGTTCCAATTTAACTCGTTAAATGTATTTTGAATGTCTCTTATGACTAAAAGGCACAAATTTCTGTTTGAAGATATATGTATTTCAGCAGACTTGGGCCTTTCTTTGCTCTACTCGTTAATTAAGAATGCCCATTCTAAGGTACCCTTAATAAAGGAAGCTTCAAGGAAGTAATCAAAAATGATGACACTCCTCCGCAGATTCCAAAAATGTTTTATTTAGTTAGGATTGCGAATTTAATGTCATAGTGCGACCTTGACATCGAGTACATAGGATCAGCTGCAATAAGCTGGAAGAAACTAACGTTTAAGTAGTTATACAACTACTTATGATAAAAACTTATAAGCGATAGATTCTGTACACTTCTCTATTAAAATGAAACGTTTTATGATTTGAGAAAAACTGCGATATGTCTTGTGTACGCATATTCGTTGAAAATGATCTTCGAATGAAGATAATTCCTTCACTTTTAACCCGCAAAGTTAAATTTATTTGCACACACGATCTGGCAATCACCATACTGCGTACTTAAGCAATAACATAATGATACATTTAAAAAACATTTAATAACTATATATGGGTTACAAGTGCACTTTCTGCACAACATTATTATATATAAATTAGGATCAATTAACAACGACAAACACAAAATAATTAATGGCACTTATGGCGATCTACTACAAAATAATATAACAAAATTTATACTGCCCAAACATCTCAGACACCACCTGATAACATACGGTTTATAAATTTTGTAAAAAATCACCGATATTTACTTTGCTCTTATCAGTCGGCTGCATTTAGAAAACGTCGCATTTGGTCCTTCGTAATAAATTATTAAATATTTCTGATAATAGAAACAAGTACATATATTTCATAAGCAATATCATAACATGCTTTCAGGGAAATTTTTGTTCACCTTAAATTCTTACTCTGCAGATAAAATTATTTAAATGAAAGTGCTTCAGTTAATATTATTACATAATTAGAAAATATCTTAAAGAGGAATAAAATATCCCTTAGTTGTTGGCCACTATGTTGTAGAAATACTAGAACAAATAAAAAATAAATATAATGTATATTAATTTAAAAAAATTGTAAAATTATTTTATACAGTTTTGCGCAGAAAGGAATTCTGATTTTGATATTCAAATAATGTATGAGCGTAATCATCATTTATAAATAATATGAAATATCTGAATTATTTAAAGTAATTGAAATGTATAAACCAGTTAAAAAGTCAATAAGCCTAAAGTATGGAATAAAATCAATGTTTTCTTCTTTATTTCCGAATTGGAACCGTGATGCCGATGTTTCGCCTAAGTTGCACTGAACCTCTTCAGGGCTGATGTGATGTTGCTGAATTTGTTGCTGTTGCTTCACATGTTATTGATTAGTGTCTGGGAACGATACGATCCTGGAAACCCTAGGAAATATGAATAACGGCCGCGGACGCCTGCAATGAAAATAAAAACAATATTTAAAAAAATTGCTTTTTTGCTAGGTTTATTTTAAAAATTATTTTCTATTAGGCAAGGTGTGTCAAAAAGCTTTATTTTTTAAAATGACAACCCCATTTTATTAATAATTTCGAATTCCTTGCAAAATTAAATAAGTTTTTGTTTTTTTTATATAGCACCTTATACGCTACAATTGTTTTTAAATTATTGACATCTGTTAGATTAGAAACTATGGAGGTAATAAATAATTTTTAGAAATGTTTTACATTTGAACAAAAAAATACCTAAAATATTTTGAATTTTTGAGTTTTATTTATTAGAAAATCTTTTCAAATGACGCGACATAGTTATTTTGTGTTTCCATGTAAAGATGTAAAAAATGTAATAAACCTTCCTTAGAAAAATCTAAGCCCTGCATTGGAATTTTATATTTTAAATAATTGAAATTAAATACAAAATATTGTACATCTAATATAATATATTTTTGATACTTTTGTCAATGTTTGCTTGTTTTGTTTTTATATTGCTTGATATTTCGTGTTCTTTTCCTAAATTTAATTCAGAATTTACCGACAAAAACATTGTTGCTGTTAAAAAATTAATTGAAAAGGACAATAAAGTCACTTATGTAGTAATATAGCATCAACTCAAGATTGGATCCTTAGCTGTTAGAACAATCATACACGATCACTTGCATTTAAAAAAAAGTGGTTAGTCGTTTGATGCCGCTTCAACTTTCTGACTTCCAAAAAACAGAGCATGCAAGAATTTGCCATGAAACTTAAAATTTTTTAAATAATGGCGGACACAGTCTTTTTTTTCGAAATAGTGACAGGTAACGAAACTTACATTCCCATTTTCGACTTACCTACCCGCCAAGAGGTCATGTATGAGTTCACGAAGATGAGGAAACTCCAACAATGACCAGGAAGCAGCGAGCTATGAAGAAAGTTATGTACGCGGCATTCTTCAGAAGTACGGATCTAGTAAAGGCAAATCTAGATAGACAAAAGATAGTTACAGCTAAATGGTACACTGAAAAATGTTTATGTTCAAAAGTTCCAGACAAGGGAATTATTCTGCATTATAATTAATAATGCATCGTCCCATACGGCAGCTTTAACTCTCCAGTTTTTGTCTGAAAAAAATATAGAAGTAACAGAACATCCGCCGTATTCACCTGACTTAGCAATGTGCGACTTTTGACTTTTTTTGGCTTAAAATGAATTTGCGGTGTAGAAGGTTTTCGTCAGAAGAAGAGATTCACGCTTATTTTGAAGGTATTCTGAAAAATGATTGGATGGGGCTTTTGAACAGTAGAAAGAAATAATGGTCAAGTGTATCATTGCTGAAGGTAATCACTTCGAGTATATTTAAAATAGTTTTTTATTCTTAATAAATTCAGCTTGACCCTAGTACAAGATTTGGTTCAATTTCTTGAACAAATCAAATTTTATAGTAAATTGTATTTCCACATAGAACAGGTTCTATTTTTCAAATTCATTTTCATCTATGATATAATTTACTATAAAAAATAAATTGTTCAAGATCTCAGGATAACATTTGATTGCGCAGTCCAAAGTAAATACATAAAACAATTACTCATATAAAAATAAGTACAATTGTCGTCGAAAATCTACTGACATGAATTTAAAAACTTTGTAGTTTGGCCTTAGTACTGTCTTTCTGATATTAAATTCCTCAGCTCTCGCTCTTATTAGCATTAATTCCATTAACATTTCGACAATTCTGTCCATTTCGAATTTATTTAAGTGCCGTGGCACATGTGTCTTACAAATTGTTTAAAAAAATTAAAAATTACCAAAATATCGAAACACGATGACAGCTAATGATTGTGAATAAGTAAATATAAAATGTTCAACGTTACGTTTTTACTTAAGGTCATCCGCTCTCTAATAACTATATAAATCATTAGTATAAATCATAGAAGCGGTCCCAGCGCTGGACCCTGAGAAATACCATTCACATACGGTTATTTCAATGACTTACTTTAATTTTTATAAGTCAGTAAAATTACTTACAAATGCAAATGTCATATTCTGATCACAAATAGAGAAAGATTAATACATATTTTATAGATTATTGTAATTACATTTGTATTTTGTTTTCCTTTTTTTTTTCGTTGGGGGGAAAATAATTTTCGGTTGGCGAGGTCCGGATAAAGACAACCGATAACGCCAGTAAACACAGATGTGTAACGGAAACTAAACAACTGACGACTTAACGTACTCAAAAATAGTTAGCGTACATATTATTATTTATTATTTGCTTATCCCAGAGCGCACGACATAAATAATTAAACAGCTTTACGACCACCGTTAAACAAGACGAGCGAATCGCGATCCGGATGTGTTATTTTTTATTTATGCGTTCGCGATAAACACTCCGATGGATGGACGGACGGACGAACGGAGTGAAGAGGAAAAATTACAACTCGAAAACATTTCTCGCTTCCAATCCAATAATAGAATTAATAAAATTACACCCGGACAATGCAGAATTAAATAACGGCCGGTGCGATTAAATTGAATTAGAGTTGCGGGAATAGAAAAAAAAATAGAAAGAAAGGAAGGAGCGTGCGAATAAAAATGCAAAAAAAACGGCATAGATCCATTTGTTTTCAATCAGTTTGTTCGCGGGCAAGATATATCTTAAATTCGTGACAGCGCGTAGCGGCTCCAACCAATCGCGTTCATGTATGACATAAGCTTTAACCAATGAAATGCCGCCGTTATGACATCAAGGTTTAAAAATAGCTCATATATAAAGAAAGTATCGCGATGGAGTGGGTTAGGTTTGAGTTTGGCGCGGCGAACGGGCAGCATCACTTCAGAGCTAAATACGTGCTAATGCGATGGTTATTAAGCATAATAACGCAGATTACTCGATTATTGTTCGCCAGTGCTTTTTTATCAATGAGTATGTGAACAGGTGCCCCGAACGCATTGGAAGACACTCGTTACGTGTTACACACAAACTTTTATACAGATTTACTTGCGGCATCGGTTCAAATCCAGGTTGCGGCAGGTGGCATAACGCGAGGTAAATGTTTATGTTTACCCTCTGCCCACACACACGCACACGCTCTCTCACGCTATAATCAGTCAGTAATGATCACCATTGCTTTTATTAATTTGTTCAGCCATTGCAGAGCTGCATGCAATTTATTTCTGCGATCACTCTACCACCTGTCCGCATCCTCTATTTTTTTTAATCACACTAATTTATACGCTTACGTCCGTTTTTTCGTTGCTTTTACTAAAATAATGTGAAATATTTTATGTAACTTACGTTTATGCTTTTGTTTTTGAAATTAATCAGGGTGGCCACCTGTTTCGGATTTGCCGGAATTTTGCCAGAATTATTTTCAATATTTTGAAGCAATTGGCACAATATTTAACAATTTTTTTTAAACCATTATTTTGTTTAGCGATATTTTATAAGCACTTAAACAACGTATCCCTAAATAACAATTCGACACGGTCTCGATTAAGGAGGGGTAAGGAAGTAAATGGCAGTTAAACTGGTACACACACCAGAAGACAAAAATATTAATGTTTACATTTTTTTAATCTTTTATAATCTTCAAAACACAAGAAACATAGACGTAAGTTGATAATGCAGTACACAGATGTTAATGTATATAGGTATAGAATTAATATGTGAAATAAAGCGTACACTTCCAATAAGCATTTAAAGTGGTATTTCTAAATTTAATTTATATTTATCAGTCATATTTAGTGCCAAGATGAAAAAGAATTTGAAAGCAAAAAGGATCGACCAAATCGTGTTCATCGGTCCCAAACCCAACCCCAGTATACAGTAGCGGACAATAACATTCTGGCACGTCATTTTTGCAATGTAAACCTTATTTTAACATTTTTGACGTTTAATACATAAATGAAAATATCATTACTTCTGTCGTTTAATACATAAATGAAAATGTCACTTCTGACGTTTAATACATAAAAGAAAATATTACTACTTCTGACGTTTAATACATAAATAAAAGTGTCACTACTTCTGACGTTTAATACACAAATGAAAATGTCACTACTTCTGACGTTTAATACATAAATGAAAATGTCACTACTTCTGACGTTTAATACATAAATAAAAGTGTCACTACTTCTGACGTTTAATACACAAATGAAAATGTCACTACTTATGACGTTTAATACAAACTTTACTGTCAATAGTTCTTGTTTATTTTGTATTTTGACTGTTTGACGTGTCATTTACCAAATTTGCTTAAATATGCATATTTATTAAATACTTGCCCGGATTTTATTTATTTTATTTTATTTATTATTTGTATTGTAGATTAAAAAAAGCAGACAATTTCTTCTAAAGAAGACGCTCTAAATATTTTAAAAATTATATTTTTAAATATTATGTTTCTAATTCATATTTAGAGAGAAAATTAAAAAGAATTTGAAAGAAAAAAAAATGGAATTACAGTGTTATCAACCTTTTAGATTCAAATTATGGTGTCCATCGGTCAAAATTATCATGTTTCAGAACAAAAATATTATATGTATAGCGTGTCCGGTGTCTAATAAGGATATAATAATAACAGATTAGTTTTCAACAGCGATGCACGAATATACCACTTGGCTATAAATGATTGAAGTAAATTTAGTAGGTTGGGAACACTGAAGAGTTAGTTGGCAGTACTCGTCATTATGTTTACATAAAATAAATCTCAATTATTATAGTCACTCGGTAAATGTGCGATGTTATTTAATAAGTTAATGATTGTTGATGACTTACAGTGTAAAAATCCGCAAATCAACATAAAGTAATGAAACTTATAAATAGGACACAATATAACTTGTGATTAAAAAACAAACTTTCACCGAAATGTGCCATTGTAAATAAAGATAGATATGTCTGAGAAACCACAGTTAAAATTCGTTAAACCACAGTTAAAATTCGTTAAAAATTACATTTGTCAGTTTTGTCAGATTTAAGTTTTGATTATTCTTTCATTTATCAACATTATGGCTTTCACTGACTACCAAAAACGATGTAGCTTTGTGAGATATGTATTTTAGGAAATTTATCAAGTTGTGATACGAGACGACTGATTTCTGTTTATTTTCATTGATCGAAAAGTTCATCAGTACCTTTTGAAATTTTCATAACATTGTGGAGCAAGTCTTTAAATTAAATCAATGCCAGTGCCTTCGCCTTCGGTTTTAACTTCGTACATTATGTGGGATGAAGATGCTCTGGATGCGCATTAATGCTGCAAACAAAAGCACTAATCATGTCATGGTAGATTACAAACAAAACACTGCAACTGTCTCGTTAATCTTTACTTAAAACTAACTTGATGAACTTTTCAGTTGCACACACGGTGAAAGATATAGAGATGTTCTAACGTCGCATTCGGGTGCGGCAGGCGAATGTTAGAGTCTGTGTGGGAGAGAGAAAGCACAAAGTGTGGCGAGATTTCAATTAAAAGCGAGAGAGAAAGCACAAAACGGACCGAGGATTCTATTCCTCGCATTGTCTGGCACTCGAATGACATCGATCTCAGTCTTATTGTCTACCGTGGTTGCACACTTGCTATCAGGTATTCAGCTGAATAGTTCAATGACAAGTCATTGAATTTTTCATGAATTTGGAAGCAGATCTTGAATTAAATCAATGAGAAATGTCACCAACTTGAATGATGAATTTTTCAAATGAAAACTTATTACATCAAAGTTAAATAATAATTAAGCAGCAGTGATTATATTAACGTAATGCAATTTATGAAGATGCATATTTATTGATGACGTTTTTTCGTAGATTCAAGAATTTCTTAAATTTCTTAAGTAAAGACAGACATTTTTTGAAGTTATGTAATTCTGATGTACCTACTTGAATTTCGTGATGGCAGTTTTAATAATATAGTAGGTAACAAACATCATAACTAGGGTGACCAGATGTCCGTTTTTTATAAAGAGGACACAATAATAACCATAGAACAACAAATCAACTTCAAAAACATAATTTTATTTCCTCATTCATTGCTACATATAAATTAACATAAAAACGAAAATAATGGATCGATTATGTTCAAATCAGTATGG
This sequence comes from Serrognathus titanus, assembly GCA_039766575.1. Taxonomy (NCBI): domain Eukaryota; kingdom Metazoa; phylum Arthropoda; class Insecta; order Coleoptera; family Lucanidae; genus Serrognathus; species Serrognathus titanus. The sequence continues at coordinate 28,854,170 of CM077912.1, read as the reverse complement.
GTCGGAAGATCTGTAATCCTGGATCTCAATTATTAAAAACATTAAATTTTAATGTTCTTTGTAAGATATGATTTCTTCTAGGTCTCTAGGGTTACTCAAATCTCTGCGATATTATCTTAGAGACTTACAAGAAATCGACTTTTATTAAAAACCTCAGAATTCCACATTTAATAATTGAGTTACAGGTTTACAGACCTTGCAGTCTTCGATTTTTAGTTTATTTCGTTCATCCAAACGTTGAGGGAAAAAGATCCTTTCAACACATTCGCGTTGAAACTTACATTGTGCTTTAAACAAGACATATTGTATTCGACAATATTTTAAACAAGGTTCACTCAAAAAATATAATTGAGTTTTAAAATAGAGGATATTTCATGAAATTTACAAAAAGGATACAGACCCGGACGCGAATTTCTAAAAAGAGTACAAGTCCTGGAAAAAGAGGACGCCTCGGGTGCGTACGAGAACAACACTTTTCTGTAACTCTTACAGAAATAGCCGTTCGAGATTATTGTTTGGCGCTCTAGAAGTAGAGCAGTAAAGCACCCGAACACTTCAAAAATCGCTTTGAAAGTAACAAAAATCGCTGCACTCCAAACTGCGGTAAAAATTACTTGACATGCATACTGTGTACTGTTTGTTATTATTCGATTTGAATACATGTTGTTGGTATTAATACTGACGGTATTGGTCTTGACAATTACATTTTCATTCGTGAAGAAAATTGAGAAGCTATTAGAGATGAGACCGGAAATTTATTAATTATGAACGAAGTTGGTAGGTACTTTCATTTAAAACCAAACATTTCATAACCTACTTAATGTTGAAATCACAAAAAGTAAACACTCTTTTGCAGTGTTCAGGAAGAATAATAAATATAAATAGGTTATAACCATTGTAATTGTAATTGAAACTGCTGATATTTGACACATGCAAACAACAGACGTTCGAAATGTAAAAGCAATTTCGCCTTACTTTATTACTCCCAATCCCACTTGTAAAAATTTACGCTAAAGTAAAGTGCTCGAACGCACTCCTGGTCACTTTAATCATAACCTACAAAACATATTTGACAGTGACAGATACACTAGTGGTGAATTTTGCAAACGTTACTTAAATTTAATCATAGGTTAAAAATAAACGTTGCTATGGTTACATGTGCTGAAGGTATACTTATTTTTAAACAATGATTAAGTTTAATTGACTTTTGTGAAACCCATTGTAGGTCTTTAAATGAAATACATTTTTGTCAGGGTTAGATTCGATAACATATTTCGAAGAGAAAACACCAAATGATCAATTTTCCCAGTAGCCGATGGGTCACGTGATTTTGTATCATTAGACAGTTCGCTTAACGCAGCCTTTAATCTCTTGATGATATGTATCTATTCTTTCCTAAATGGAATAACATTTTTGTGCTATTATCACTTTTATGTAATGCGATTTAGTAATTAAAAATAAAAAATATCCACAAAATTTAAGATTGAAAAATAATATTTATTATCGACGGGAATGAGTAAAATTAAAAATTATCGTGTTTTTAGTATGTAAGTTTTCGATAAAAAAATAATAATGCAAAGACCTAATCAGTTAAATTATAAAAAAAAAAAACACTATTGTAAATTAGTTGAAATAAATTTAATGCAAGAATTATTAAATTTAATTAAATGTAAAAGTCAAATCTAGTTATTCTTAATTTTCTATTACTTTTTGCAAAAATATATATGTATACTTTTACCATCCCACATGGAGTCCAAATTTCGTGGCAAGAATAGATAGAAAATTTAAAACATCACCAGATATTTTTGTTAAATTAAGAGAAGTAAATTAATATTCTCGTTTAAAATATTTGCGCATTCATGCACTATTTGTGAGTAAATTGTTAGCGAATAAGTTTCTGGTAATTAATATTTACATGTGTAGTAACAACTGACAGATGTCAATTTTAGTTGTTTAAAAAATTGTTTTTGTATATAAAGTAATTCTTTACAAAAATAAACTAAAGCAACGCTTAACACTCAGTTTTGGTAAATTTACTTTCTTTATTTGCACATTCTTAGTTTAAAGAGAAAAAACAACACTTTTAAAATATTAATTATATAGAATAACAACAATAACATTTTAATGTTATCATAGACAGTTTAAATTCGCAATCTCAATTTTGACAGTCTCTTCAACTGATAGCAAAACGTTGAGATTCGTACGAATTTAAGTGTTCCATGCCAATATTATAACGAAATTGCAGATTTTCAATGGTCGAGAGACTAGTATAATTGCGGATAAAACTTTAAAGAAATTTTAAGGAGAGAAAGCTTTGGAATAGTGGTGAAATTGAACGTTTAATAAATTAATACCTCCATATATCGTTCTAAATCTATTACACCAATGTAAAAAATGCGTACACTGATAGAAAAACAATGTTTTTTTGATTTAAATGAGTTATTTTAAGTTTCGAACAAATATAGAACGTAGAGAAGAAAATTTGGAAATTGTGTTCTTATAGATTTAACTTTACAAATCCAATTCAAAACTCTGTTGCATTAATTTTATTTGCTAGTAAACATGTTCATTAACAGGTGTTGAAGGCACGTGTTACTGTCCGTTCTTAATTACTCGCATGAGTTATAGTAATTGACATTCATAAAAAGCTGCTAGGGATATGTGCCAGGCATGCATATGCCAGGGAACACACGTAAAATGCATGAAAATGTAAAAAAAATAATACTTGCAAATGTTATTCGTTCTTGATCATCAAGTCAACCTTAGAAGTGACATTGTGCAATATTATTTGTATAGAATTTTATTATTTTTTATTCATCTCAAACCTAATAGTTCGTAGATAGAAACATTTGTTAAAGTATTAGAGCCAGATGATACTGTTGTTTATAATTTGTTTCAAAGTGGGAGAGAGAGGCTATCACAGTGAAAATTTATTAGTTAATTTGATATTTCTCTTTCTGATTTTAACAAATTTTACACAAAAATTAACATCGTGTCTCTTTGGCAGTAAATATTAAAATATGTCATATTTAAAACAATCTGGCGGCCTTTATTACAACGAGTTAAATTGAGATCGATTCTGAGTAAGATTCGCTTAAAAGATCTGAAAGAATGCGTAATTGACTTAATTTTTGCGTACAAAAATAAATATTTATTATTTTTTCTACATTCCAACGTAATCATATTTTTATTCGAATTTAATAATTCTCGATCAAATCTTTTATTTGACTCACGTAATTAATATCGTAGACCGAAGGACGCCTCAAGCGTACTTATGTTTGTATTCACATTTTGCATTTATGGCTTCATATAAAGATATTAACTCTGGTGTTATCAGATTATCCCTCAAGATAACAGTCTTATCAGATGTATATTAAAGCTTGTAAAGCAGCTTAGTATTTTTCTAGCTTAGGTGCTTTACATAAGTAAATATTGAGGAATTTGTCGGGTTTAGTCTTTTAGTAATGATTTACGATTCTCTTGCAACATTCCTCAGTATTATACAGTTTTATTGTAACAAACGTCAGAGATTTTCTACGGGATGAATTATTTGATATTATCTTCAGATTTCTGCAATCCTATTCTGTCAAAAATAAAATGTGATGTTTTACAATTCTATACTTTGATAATTACTTAAATTATATGTATATTAAAGATCATTTGCGAAAAATTCTCTCGACGTGGTCAAAAGTGCATAAAACATGCAAAAAAATAATTAACTGACTCATTTTAACTTTATTTTTTCTTATGACAGTCAAGAAGTATTTCTTTTATTAATTTAGCAATTAATACACATAATCAATTATCCTACAAATGCAGTCATTGGGTTAATGGCATTGGTCGTCCCTCAGATTAGATTTACGTTCGTACTGTATTCATGGACCTTGAAGAGAAGCTTTTGACATGATATCACGTGGTAAATATTCATATGCATCAGCAAATTATACGAGGTGTGTATTGAAAATGCTTTAAATTTCAATGGAGAATAATATTTCAAACTTAGTTCTCAATTAATTAAAATGAGAATCCCAGAACTAATAATTAAAATAATAATTTTATCATCTACATTAATGAAGTTTAAAAATTGTCACATGCCGAAAACATGGCCTTAGCATTGTAGTGATGCAAACTGTAATCTTACCGACGCAATTTTATTGGTAATATAAGTTATATTACGTAAAGTTACCAAATACAGTTTTTGGTAATATTACCAGTTATGTTGGCATATGGATAATTTCAGTAAACAATTTGTTATAACATTACGTAATGTTACCAATCCATTTTTAACATTACCGCTATGAAAAAAGGTTTGTTCGTTTATACAGGTGTTTCGCGTGTTGGACATGAGATGTGTGCATAAATGCATCTAAATAAAAACGGAAATAAAAACAAAATTATACTTACCCTCAATTGATAACGTATTAACAAATGTTTAGAATCTCTGGCCCAGTGCCAGCTGATTCACAATAAGTGTCCAAAATTCCTTCCCTCGGCCGCTCGTAAACACAAATCTGCCCGGCGAAGTAATGATTCACAAGCGTTATGAAACATGTTTTGTTGTCGAACAGAGAGAAATGCGGCGTTAATACGATCGTTCAATTCTTGGAACGTGTTGATTTCTTCTTCGTATCCAACGCTTTCACGTGTCCCCACAGATAATAATCTAGCGGATTTAGACCAGGTGAACGTGCATGTCACCTGATCGGCCCGTTTCTTCCAATCCATCTACCAGGAAAAATTTCGTCGAGGTGAGCACATACTTCTCGTCGAAAATGAAGTGGAGCCCCATCGTGCATAAACGACATCGTTGTTCTAAGATTTAAGTTCACACTCTCGAGAAGTTCCGGTAGATTAGTTCGTAGAAAATTTAAGAGACCATCTAAACGGTTCGGCAAGACGAACGAGCCGATTAAATTTCCGTTTAGAATACCTGCCCACACGTTAACAGAAAACCGTTGTTGGAAATGGCCGCGACGAATTGCGTGAGGGTTTTCCTCAGCCCACAAATCCAAGTTGCGAAAATTGCAAACTCCATCTCTGGTAAAAATGGCTTCGTCGGTAAACAGGACATTATGAACAAAATTCGCATTTGCCTGTTATTTATGCAGTAACCAACGACAAAATCGTATGTGTAGAGCATAGTCGGCTGGTAGCAAATCCTGAACTCTTTGAATATGGTACGGATGTAATGGTTGTTCTCGAAGAATGCGCCAAACAACGGAGGACGATAAACGCATTTGTCTTGAGATATCATGCACACTTAACGAAGGATGTTCCTCGATAAGTTGTAGTATTTCTTCTTCTCTGTTTAGGATGCGTTGTGGACGCTGCCGTCCTCCACCTCTTTCGCGACGTGCCCTTAAAGTTCCTGTGTCCCTCGCTCTTTGCACAACAGAGAGAAATGTGGCAGTGGTTGGCAAATCTCGGTTTGGAAAATGCGTACATGCAAACGCATTGCCGCTAATGCGTTTTGCCCACTTTCACTGTACAATAGAATCATGTCAACAATCTCACTATTTGTAAATTCTGCCATTTTTTTCAGTAAATTTCCATGCAACCACCTCAACGTACACCTTCAAACTACCCGGCCCGGCCGGCGATGACTAACACTAAATTACATCACTCATATTCTTCGTAAACATCATAAATTTAAACCAGAGACGTTCAAACGGTTTACCAATTCGAAAAAATTATTTATTTTCTCGAAAATTTAATAACATTTTGTTCAACAAGAAATAGTTCATTCTATTTATTTTCATACAAACTTTCATTGTTTAATTTATTTTCATGAAGTTACGAAACACCCTGTGTAGTATAGTTTTACAAGTATAACGTGACCGTTTTTAGAGTAACTGCGAGCAATATAAACGAACAAATCTAAAGATCGACGCAATGACGCGAGTTCGGTGCTTCCCCTTAATACGCTGGACACCAGTGACATTCGCAGTATTGGGGAACTCTGGTTCTTTATAACTTATATTTTATTGTGTTAAGTGCACGAGTGCAAGAATAATACAATCATTTTTATTGTTAAAAGTAAGTTCATTAAGATTTAAGGTTATTATTTTAGAAACTTGTGTTATATTTATAAAAATTATTTATATGCTATGTTAGGTCAAAAAACGATTGCCAGATGTTGCGCTTTAGATTTTTCGTTATACTATTTATAGTAATAAATGGTTAAACATAAAAACATAGTATGGAAGTACTTTGAAGCAACTAATGTACACATACGTAATAGGTTTGAGTGCAGATTTAGCAAAATTCATTTTAAGAAAAATTAATCCAGGCAACTAAAGCATTCGTTAAAATGTAATAAATGTCATTAAAAACATTAGAGACTGAATTATTAAATATTATGCACCCGTATCAATTTTTGTGAATTAATTTTATAAGGTGCGCTCTATTTTGGTACGGGTAAAATTAAATTGCCGGTACTTTTGCATCACTAACTTGATAAAAAAAGTACAATTTAGTTTTAATTTTCATTCAATTTCGAACTCAGTACAAAACCAAACTTTGCATCTTGTAACATGACATATTATTTTATATATGTAGTTATTTTTACTATGCATTTTCCTAGTGTTCAATTCGTTGCCTCCATTCTAAATATTTTTATTTAATTGATTTTGTATTATATCTATTATATTTATAAGCAAAAATTTTAATTAGTCCATACATATAGGGTGAGTCGAGAACAGAGGAAAATTTTCTGACAGATGGTAATGCGAGCAATTCCGGTTTAATATTGATAACTTTTGGATACGACAAAAATGTAGAATATAATGGAGCTTTCTTTAATAAACAATGACTAAAAAAATGCTTTGTTTACGAGACATGTAACCATGGAATACATGTAAGTAACTTGAAATTCATCCGATTTTTTATATTTTTATATTATCTATCCTTTTACGACTGATTTGTATTCCTATGCATGAGTTATTGATGTTTTGCTTCACTTCGTAAATTCTTGAAAAATATCATTACATTCAATAGCTTCGTTGCATACATACTCAGGCATATCGTAATAATTGATATAATGGGATGGCAAAAATATCAATGAATTGACTTTAGGTAACGATTACCAACATAGGGGGGCTAATGGCTTGACCTTTAAATACATTGTAAACATTAGAATTTTGTTAATCTGTTATCATATAGAGAACAAGGGCATTGACAATGACAATATATACTTATACTTATAAATATTTCTTATGCGTCACATGTTGCCTGCATATTTGTACTCGTAAAACTTTTCGTTTTTATATACTCGTTACCAAATTCATTAAATTTCGGAATTTTAATGTGGTTGCAATCTATAACACCGATGACATTTGGAAATTCATATTTCGGTGCATACAATAATCTCTGCGGTAGTTTTAGGAAACCTGATCCATACATGTGCGCTTTATTTAACATGTTGTTTATTACCAATGTATAAATTTTAGAAACAGTAGTCTGCTGAATACCAATCTCTTCAGGTATCCCATTTTGAAAGTCTTTTTATCTACAGCGTCAATGGACCACCCCGTTTTTTTTTCATTACTTTATTTTAAAAAAATAATTACCAAGCCATTCAATGTTCTCGCGGTTGAAACGATAATTTTCGATAATCGTCATCTGTGCATTCCCAAAGTACTTTATAAAAGCAATTTCTGCTTTTATTCATATTATTTTAAGCAAATACTAGATTTTTTTAGGAATATCTATTTGTTTAAGCTTTTCCCAAGGTGTGTAGCAATTACTACAAGGTGAAGCATACACTTTAGACTTCATATAAATTTAATTATTTATTTAAAAATTTTACGGAAAAGCAATCGATAAAATTTGTAATTCTCTATAGTCTTTAACAGAAAGCTATTGTTTTTACGTTTGTTACCTTTAAAGAACAACTGACGTAATACAGTAAATTGATGGAGATTATTAAATGTAATTCCATAAGGCTCGCGTGCAGCCGTTAATCTGACAGGATTCTATCTGCTCTAATCACTCATTAACACGAAGCCTATCCTTTCGAACGAGCAATAAATTGAATGAATTACTGCAGTAATTCGGTATTCGAAGTCTTGCATTTCAAACACTGAAATGTGAGCGCCCATAAATTGAAATGCAGTCGCGAATAAGTGTCATACATACGTATTACTAAAGATATAAATTGTAGTTTACAGCAACTGACCTTTGATTACAAGTAAGGCCATACGAAGCAGAAAGAAACTGCAATGTATAAACGCTTGCGTGTAAAATTCTGATTTACATATTTTAAATATCAAAATATTTTGAATTTTTGAAAATGTCAGTAAAATGCTTTTCTTGGAATGCTGTTGATACTTAAAATATTTATTGGATGTTACAGATGTCTAGATGAGTGTCATAGAATAGATGGATAATTGAATTTAAATCACGATTCTCTATAGCAGAATTTAATTAACAATTTTAATATTAATAATTTGTGTGTAATATATGAGATGTTCCTAATATTATACTTGGTTAACCATAATTTACCTGTCAGCCAAATGAGGGCGCTGTAATCATCTGTTTAAAAATATTTTTGGGGTTTACAGTTTAGTTATTTTTGGTGTTTTTTAATGTTTTGTGTTTTTTAAATTCTTTTTATTATTCATACTTTTTTAAAATAAAATCATTAGATTCAAATAAAGTTGAACGAAGAAACTTAAGCTATGGACCAGAAATAACAGGCGCTAAGGAAATTATACGTTTATATTATAAATAAATAATTTTCGTTATTATGTAATTGTTTTTATAGGATATAATTATATGAAAGTTATCGGAAAAGAAATTAATAACCAAGACAAAAGTCTGAGAGCCATAGAGTATTAAACAATTTAATGCTTGGAAATTGACCGAATTAAATTGCTTGCTTTCGAAACGAATGATTGGAAAATTTTCCATTCATTTAAAAAACGAATTTGTGTGCCGTGCAGAGCATTTTATATGGATTTCGTGCGTTCGGGTGGTTTGATTTGAAAAACGAATTTGGAAATCGATTCTGAAAACGAACGTATGTGACGGGCCTTAAACGTGACTTGTATATTTTTATATTATTTAATGAAGCATGCGTACAATTAACGCGGAAAAAGGAAGCAAAAAAAAGTGCTTTTTGCGGAAACAGCTCGGTCATTATCACTGTCACTGGCCGATAATTTGTACCGGTTATAATTTGTGGCATTCGCTAATTAATCTATCTTCAGTGCACTTAGATAACACAGTGTTAAAAATTCATCTTCGATCTACTTACGTAAAACTTCTTTTTGCTACTGTCACTTTATTATTGCTTTAAAAACACCAGTGTTTATGGAATTTAAATATCATTAAAACCAGCTGTGAATATATACTCATAAAAAAAGTTCATAGGAGAGAGAAAAAGTACGCTTCAGAGTATGATCTGAGAGACTTCGAGAAAGTTTAGCACAGCGAATTATTTAGTTGATTAACTTACCTGATTAATGTAATTTGAAATTAATGTCTAAAGGACATTTTAGACTATCATATTTCTTGTACAAAATTTGGTTTAATATGTACAAAAAATATTTGAAATAAGAAATTTTTGGGCTGCGAGATAGAACACGTTCTATTTTTTCAGATATTTTTTGATTCAATTTCATTTTTGATATTACCTTAAACTTTTCATTATTATTACATCGCAATTGTGAGAGCTACGACAGGTCGGTTTAGTTGGTAGAATTCTCGAGCCTACGAGGCCCCAAATAGGGCCGAAATAGCTGTACAGAAGATGTTCGAGAAATTCACTACAATCAAAACCAAAATTATTATTATTATTGAAGTTTAAATCGCAACATCCTGCGTTGGCTGTTTGGCCTAACATTGCAACAAAAATATTATTATTATGTTGAGACTCCAAAGAGATGTTTTAATTGTGTAATTTTTTTTATATCCTAGGTGCCTAGGATTGAAAAACTGCTAAAACTTTCGTTATTTTTTTTTAATGGAGTACTGAATGATAAAGTAAAATATAGTGGAGTTTGTTTAATACAATTAATGTAAAAAATTTTCATTTAATATTATTTGGTTATTGAATTACACAAGGTTATCAGAACGTTATAAAATTACTTCACGAACCGGAAGTGTTCAACACAAAAACTATATTTAAAGAAACAGTGCATACAAACAATGATTTTCACAGTGTCGATAAATAGACTTAAATAAATCAGTAATACTACGTTCCACTAAACTGTGCATAAAAATTACATATAAAAGAGGATAAATTTCCATTTTTACTCAATTTGATAAAAAAATATGCTTAATATGTGAATAGTTATAAATAATAGGTATATTTGCAATGTAAAGTTACTGTGGTCACCGACAGCCACCGATAATCACAGTAAATTTACTGAAAAACTTTCCTTTCATCACTGTAGAAGTCTTCTACAGAAGATAGGTCAATGTGGTTGCGGAACAGTTGCACCCCTGTACATTTTACCTTTGATATACTTCCGGATTTAATTGTAACTAGAAACTCATTAAAAGATTCGAAATATCTGGAGCATTACGAATGAGTCGAATAAAATTTTACGGTGGCTTCGTTTGTTATGGTCAAAACTGACTATAGGGGATGAAACCCAGCGACAACAAAACGTGCGTTAGAAATATCAAAGCCGAGTTTTCGCGGAACAAAAATAAAACTTTAAAGTTATAACTAAAAGTAACTTAAAGTGATACTTCTATAATTCCAACTTTAAGGTATCGCGGAAACGAAAGAATTCGAACCTGATAAACGTGTGAACACAACAATTAAAAAGGGAAGATTCCTTATATTCTGCTCGTATTCTATTTGTGTACTTTTTTTTTTGTAAATTATTGAATTTTTACGTTTTTTTTTCTTGGTTTTATAGGCTCTTTGAATCAACACGCTTGGTACTTTATTAAATATTACAGCATGTGATTGTTTCTTATTAACAAACAAGGTGTCATATTAAATTCGTAACTGTAAGAATTCTTCTGTCGCTTTTGTGTTGTTATCATCAGGTCTTCTTTTTGACCAGATGATTTCTGATGCAAATGTACAGGTACAGCTTGGCTTCAGTTGTTTAGAACCTGGTTCTTTTAGGCTGGGTTGCATAGAACTTTTAAGTAAGGATAAAATTTAAGTCTAAGTTAGAATATGACAGATAAATTCTAACTTAAACTTCAATTTATTCCTCACTTAAAACTTTTATACAACACAGCCTTGGAATGTTTTCAACAAACTCATTCTTTCACTGGATCTTAAAGAACAGAAAACTTATTATACTTCTGGTTAAAATTAAACTTTATTCTTGAAAACGACTTTTTGTTATTAAAGTTATAGTGAAGTTACAAATTTGGTATCGCGAAAACTCAACTCAAGTTGAGAAACATCAAAGTGATAGGTGTCAGAAACGTAAAGTTCAGAAACGTCAAAATGACAACTTGTTGTCGGAAAACGTCAGATTGACAACGTCAAAAAGACAACTACCAGCGAAGCGTCACGTAAACATTTAACAAAGTAACGATCACGATCGACGTAAATATACAAAGTTTAGGCCGCCCATTAACGAATTAACGCAAAACATCATTCAATCATGATTGGCCCTCAAATAAAATCACATTCTCAAAATATGGTTGGTAACACCACCTCCGGAACAACACAAAATTACTACCCTCGACAGCTCTAATCATCGGTGATTCGTTTGGACTCTTAGATCAATGAAGCAGAGTTGCAACATCCCCACGGAAAAAGCCCTATAAAAGCCATAGCACAGACTGATTTAGCTTTGATCTCGAGCATTAAATCGTCAGGAATACTCACCACTTCAGTTGTCAGGAGCTTCAAACACATAATCTTTCTATGCACTTACATATTAGAAAGAACACCCAATGTTTTCCGTGCATTTAATTGTCAGAAGCATAACCACTACACGAGTTGGCCTCCGTGTAGTTCATCGAAAGTCTTTCGTGCATTCCATTATCAGAACCATAACCACTACATGAGTTGCCCCCACGTGCAGTTCATCCAAAGTCTTCCGTGCATTAAATTGTCAGGAGCATTCACCACCTATCGAGGACACCTATCCATCATACTCAACACATCTTTCGACAATTAACTCTGAAGTTAGTTATAGTAGCAGGAGAGAAGAGGCGCGCACACACAAGTACTTTCAAGATGAAGAAGATATCCCGAAAAGATGATCAAGAATTCGTAATCAGCCTCACATCCTGAAACAATTTTTCAGTTGATCACCTAGCCCATCCCCAGTGTCGCCTCTGTCACCTACAGCTTGACACTAGCAAGAGAAATCTTATCAATTGACAGCAATCAACTTGGCCCATGTGGTGATGTAGTATAAAGGGATCGACCCTTTTGTCGTGCTGTTATCAAACCCCAGACACTTCCTGTACGCGGAATCTACTGGCGAGGACACTTTTAGATTGTCAATATTTACACCCTTATAAAATAACTTTTATGTATGCACTTTTACAAAATTTATTTTATATACGTTAATTTTTTATCTACAAGGACCGTGTTGAATAAAATTACTGTTAATTATGTGTTATAAAAAATGATTCACGGAACATGCAATAAAACCAAGTCTTTTTAACATTCTTCATGTACTGGTTGCCGATAAATTTAATGCTGCTGCATGTCGCCGAACTGATTGAGATGGATTTCGTAAGATAGCATCATTTACCAGTAGCTGGTTTTGGATTACAAGTAGTTCGAAGCCTAACGAATCTAACGAAATTTTCATTGCAGTTTTTTCTATTTTTATAAAGTGTCAAATTACTTCAAAGCCCATTCTTTTGACTGCCAGCAGATTCTCCGTTCTTGATTAGATATACCAAGTAATTAAAAAACCTATTTATCAACCCTTGCCATGGAATTTGGACAGCATGTCTTAACTTTTCTGTAAAATGACTTACTTTTCACCTGAGCTAAGATATTCCGTCCAGATTTCATGGCAAGAGTTGATAAAAAATGTAACAATCACCCGGTACATTTCATTATTGAAAGTATAAAATATCCAGTGCATTTTGGCGCTCCCTGCAATATAACTTGAAACTTATTTTTGATAGTGATATTCTCGTTTTTATATTTGAAAGTGTATATGATATTAATGCGCAAATGTGGAGGTTCGTAACTGTCCCACGTTCAGCCAACATATTAAAACGTTCTATGAACATCATTTGGTCGTCTAATTTATCTAGATTAGCACTTGTTTCACCTATTATAGGCAAATCCGACATTAGTTGATTTGCCACATAACAGAAAAATATTCTTCTAAATTATATTGCTAATCTGTTATCGTGGGCGACGATCAATTAAAATCATGTCCAGAAAGTGACAAAATAGCAATTGTTCTATTTTTGCCTTCAGCTGTATGGTGTTCTTACGTCTTACAATTACAGTGAATCGTTTTCTAATGATAAAATAAAAAAAATTCTGAAATTTATTAGCAACGGTAAATTACTTTTAGATTAGAAATAAATTCAAGTCTTTCTTTCTTCCTTCCCACAATTAAGAATCGGAATTATTTGTTTCGAGAAGTCCTGCCTCTCGTAGACCAGCATCTTCTTTCTGAGAAACGCTTTTTCTTATGTAAGTTTTATCTCGGCATCGACATAATAACGGTATTCATACGTGGAAGGCGTGCGTGCGTTTTGCTATCGCGATGAAACTTTGAAACTGCATTCGGAAAGGCAAGCGGAGCGGTTCGATAGATAATAAGTTCGACGGTGCTCGAGTTTCGTGTCATCCTGAAGTGGCTTCGAGGAGAACCTTTTCCTAATAGGTAATAATAAGTAATTGCGCATTAAGTTTGCATTTGAGTGTTATGAGAAGAAGAAACGATTAAAATTTGATCACGAACTTTCGTCCTATCCAAAAATTCCATACATTGTTTACTTTTTAATTATAAGTAAATACAACTTTACTACAAAAACAAGTGTTTTGTAATACTACTAATTAATAAGCGTAATCTTATCAAGCTAAAAAAATTGAAAACTATATTCTAATAAATATTAATTCTTTCCTTGACAAGTTCAATGTTATTACAATCTAATTTGGCACCAAATTTCAGGAACTAGTATAAGATTATTGAAGAGTAAAGAAGTTTAGTAACGCAGTATCCTAATGCCTTACCATGAAATAAATTTTTGAGAAATAATTTGTGTATCTGAGTCTCATAAGTGAAGCAAGAGGTTTATAGGATATAGCCGTTTGCACGTCAATTGAGGAAACTGCAACTTTGTCATTAACGTACTTATTACCATATGTTTCCTCATTTGTGTTGCTCATTATCAAACTTATATTTTCACTAGCGCATATTGGATTTTATAATATATACCATCAGTTACTAATGTGACACTGAAAACTATTTTGTTTTTCAATAAAACTATTTTGTTTTTCAATAAAACTATTTTGTTTTTCAATTTAATCAGTTAGCGTAGCCAACATAATAGTTTAGTGATTTTATGAAATCCCATGGATTATTCTATGTTATTATAAAAGTGAGTTTCAGCTTTGGCTTAAAGTTAAGCTGAAATTGTACAACTGTGCTTTAGTGATATGATGACACACATTCATAGAAATCGGAAGAATGTCGAAGAAAATCACTTGAAGAGAAAGAAGAGAGGTGAACTCAGAAAAGTATTGAAGGAACAATCGAAACTAAGACAAACATATGGAAATAAAAGAAAAGCAGATAAAGTTTGGCTTGATTTTTTTCTATTTAAAACAAAAATATATTCGAACTTTAAGTATTTTAATAACATCTCTGAAAAAAAAATTGATGGAATATAAACTGCAATGTAACGAAGAATTCATTGATTCTAAAATCATATCCAATGTAAATCAGATTTGTTTACATTTATTGGTCTTCGTTGAGGTCTCTTGAGTTTTGCTAAGATTTTCTTTGCATCATTTTTAATAAGAAAATATATTTATTTTAACGAATTTATCTTCGTTTACGATAATTGTAATATCGTCGAACATGAAACATTCAGCAGTAAAATTTTTGCTTCCGGTTCTTTGATGATATTTCAGCTTCTGCGTACCCATACATTACTAATCGCTAATTAAAAACTAAGAACGCTGACTAACAAATACGTATTTATCAAAGGTGGTTTTTAACCGGCGGCCAAAATTGCTTTCTGAGAACACACCTCATTTAATTAAACTCCGATGATAAAAATTATTGGGTGCGTAATTAACTATTAGCAATCGTTTTCTTTTGCGCAACGCTTATTCAACAGCATAAGTATGAAGTTCTAATGGCCGCTACGTCAGCTAATATTTTTGTCGATAAACAGAATACTTAACTATTTTATTTATAATTATTTTTATTTAGTGTTCATGTACTGAAAATACTTTCTTGTATTTGTTCAGTGATTTCAATGAATTTTAGTTAGTGTATGTCACGTAAGGACTGAGGTAAGGAAACGTATAGAATATCTGCACAAACCTACACTGTCCTAATTAAAATCAAATTATTTGAAACTCATAAAACCCGATTGTAAAGTTATTGAATTATTAAATGTCATGGATCGCAGTCTATGACCATCACAGAAACATAATTATTTATGAATTTCAAATAATTTGGAATGTTCTATACACTAAACATTAAGTCCCATATCGTACAAATGTCAATAGTATATTGATTGATTTTCTAAAAATTGAATTGGAAGGAAGTTATCGGATTGACAATTTTGAATGAACACGCAACAAAACATGAACATTAATATCATTCATATCAACGGATATCTCTTATCTAAAGAAGGCCTTACATTTTAAACGATTATTACCATTGTATATTTAATAGACGTGATCTATGAGGCGTATTTTTTTTCTTTTTTGGAGACAAGTTGGAAATTACGTTTGTAAACAAGAACGAATTAACAGAACACTAAACGAACTCCAAAAACAAACGAATTAAATTAACTTTAACGCATTATATAACGGACGGCACTTGAGTATTCGCCAGTAAAGCTCGCATTACGTTACATTTACCCAATTAAAATAATGGCCTTATGTAATTAAAATAAACAAACGGCGTCGGTTCTTTCTGGAAAGTCACGTTCCGCTCTGTGCTAGAAGTGACGCCCTGCATGGCTACTTCGTTACTTCGAGGGCCCCAAAGTAAATAAGTAATTCTCCTGCTGCACGTTCACATACGGGCGGGTAAATATCCATTGAAATTTCAATGGCGTTCGTGAAACGTATATTTCATCGTTGTGGCTGTCAATTAATTGACGTTATTAACACTACTGAATGTAATGCTCATCGAATTCTATTTACGGAGTCACTCGGTGTAATGCGGCGGTGATTGATGATTATTTATACGAAAGTAAGATTGATTTTAATTAGGACAGTGTAGGTTTGTGCAGATATTTTAAATCGTCCAGAAATAACAGTAGGCTACTAATAGAGTAACTTTTATTAGTCATCGAGGACTTGTGTTGAAGTAAAAAGGTGCATTTGCCTTTATAAATATGAAATATAATTATGATTACAATCAAACAGGTATAGATTTTTAGGAGGAACAATATTAGACACAATGACAAAAATACTGTGAAAGAAAACCTTGAAGAAACTATTTAAGTTACAGTGAAGTGAGGTTATTTTGGATTGCAGGGTAACTTACTTACAATTAGGTAATACATTAATACAATATAGATTTTTACTAATGATCTTTTGAAAATAAAATATTCAGCATTCTTGTAAATTCTTTAGTTATGCCAGCAAGTCTTTTTTGAAATTTAATGGAACCAGTGTACCTTGACATTAGAGATATACCGTCTACCGAATATTAGTCGGTTAAGCTGACTATTTAGCCAACTTTCCTATTAGTCGCCGACTGCTTAAGAATAAGACTAGACGATTTATTTCATATACTAGAAAGGTACAAGAAATTTTAAGCTTATAAATCCCTAAAGTTAATTTTTTCATTAAAAAACCTATCTTTTGAAGGGCTCAATGCAAAAAGTGTCTTAAGACACCAAAAGCTTCTTTCAGGATATTTAAATCAGAAATCATTAGTCGCATCCGAATTGGGTCTAAATTTTAATAATAAACATCTTAATGCTGGAACAAGTTTGATTAATTGGACTTTTTTTTATTATAAAACAAAACCAAGCAGGTTCCCATTTGTCAAGAACTATATCGAAACATTTGGTGAATTCTATATATGTTTCTTTATTATTCTTCTATCATCCTTAGGGTTTGCTTATAATTTCTTAAGTTCAGTTTCTCGCTATGTTGTAATAAGGCAATGTAGAAAATATTGTAAGCTTTTGGTTTTATAACTTTCTTTCAGTTTTTTTATAGAGATTTCTTTACAGTTTACAGTCGTTTATTAATAGGAAAGATGTACAGCCTTGGTCAAAAGTATTAGGCACTTTACATTAACTCCTATATCTGTAAATCTGTTGGAGTGGCGTAAAATTTTCTAGGTACAAAATAATAACAATTTGTTAAAGTAATTAGTATTTTGTTGGGCCACCTCTAGCCTAAATCACTGCAGCTATTCTTTTCGGCAGAGTACTTATAAGTTTATGACATTCCTCTGCGATAATATTATTCCATTCTTTCAATAACACGTTTTTTAAAATTGCTTTAGATGTAATTGGATGCTTTCTAATGTTACGCTTTAGAAACTCCCACAAATGTTCTATGGGATTTAGGTCTCGAGATTATGCAGGCCAATCCAGGAGGTTAATATTGTTTTCTTGAAACCACTTCCTGGTAACTACAGATTTGTGGCGGGGTGCATTATCTTGTTGATACAGCATTTCTTTCATACTTGTATCACCAAACATCTTGGAAAATTATTGCCGCAATGTCGTTTTCAATACGTTTATGTAAGTATGGGAGTTCATTCGACCTTCACAAACATTTCGCGTACATTGTCGGCTGCCATACAACCCCAGATCATTACACTGCCTCCTCCGTGTTACTGTTGGTACCACGCACTCCGGAAGGTATTCTTCACCGATTCTCCACCTCACGTAAGCTAGACCAGGAGTTTACAATTAATTAAAAAAAAACGTAGATTTTAAACACACCGTATAACTTTTTACTGGCGATGTGTAGAAAATGAAAACGAATTCAAAATTACAAGTGATATAAACCAAATATTACCTCAAAATTTGATTCGAAAGACCACACAACATTTGCCCAATCCTTCTCTGTAAAGTATTGGTACTTTATAGCCCATTCCAAACGAGACTTTTAATTTTTTTCTGAAAGCCAAGTCTTCTTTCTTGCTTTACAGCCTTTCAAGCCAGCTTCATTAAGTCTTCTTCTGGTCGTTCTGGCACTGATCGGACTCCCGATTTCCTCGGATAAACTGGCAGCGAGCTCGGAGGAAGTTTCCTTTCGATTTTTAAGTGACTCTCGAATTAAATTTCGATCCTCACGGTCCGAAGTTATCCGTTTTCTACCTGTTCTTGTTCGGTTCGCATGTGATCCAGTATTCGCGTAACGTTTCAAGGCAGATTTTGCACAGCACAACGCGAACGTTTAATACTTTTGGTATAATATAAATCATAGTGGTCTAGTTGCTCATAGTATAGACAAATTACATAACTTTAATTTTGATAATGCATCTATCTTATATTATGGAAATATTAAATTTAAAAGATTAATAATTGAAAATTTGCAAATAAATACAATTTAAACAATATTAACACAAACTAATTTTAGAAATACAAAACATTTTTTTCGCATAGAACAAATGCATCTTTACTACAATACTAAAAGTGAGTTTTTTTTTAAATCGAACATAGGATGTAATATATTGATCTTTGTTACTACGGATACCATTAATTTTTGTTAGTTTAGACTGAAGTTCTTTTTTTGAAATAGATAAAAACAATAGTCGGTTTTCTGGAAGTTTGAGAACGAATCCCAAACGATCATTAACTGCTAATTGCCTTAAACTTGTCCGTACTCGATATCACTTGTACAATTGTATCCTTTCCTTCACTGAATATATGTCAAATTGTATTGTCAAATATGTGAAAGAAAATAATGACAATTAAAGTTAATCATATCCATAGTTACCACGTATTTTTAAGCCTATGTTCGATTTTAAAAAACTCAACAATGCTTATTCATACATTATGTATGTTCTACGATAAAAAATTCTCACTGTATTAAATTTCTAATCTAAATAAATCAGTCTCATTAGCCTTGATAGTTTAATCATGGATAACTTATTTCTAGTTTGGGTTTTTCATAATATTAGGAAACAAATAAATTGTTTAGTGTCAAATTTTCTACACGAAACTTTAAAAATGTTATAATTTTATAATTTACACTGAAGAAGCAACAAAACGTTGCGAAACGTTTGTACATCTTTTCTATTAATAAACAACTGGAAACTGTGAAAAAATCTTTATAAAAAAATTTAAAAATCAGTCAAGAATTTAACCAAAGAAAATTTCATTCTGTTCTAAATAGAAAATGTCTGTTCATATTGTGGTAAGTTTATATTGTTCAAATGAAATTCTACATGAAAAAAAAAAATTAAATGTATGTTTCGGTGCATAAGTAACGAATGTGAAAGATCGTGCACGAGTAAAAATAATGAGGCGTGTACAGCTCTGTTTACTATTGCAGAAAGACAATCTATTTATAATGATTATTCGCAACGAAGGCAAGCCCTTGAACGAGGAGCCGGTGAAATGTGTAACTCAGGTTTAGTAGTCGCTGTAATAGATCAGTATGCTACACCTACCACCCACACTCGTAAATTATGATTGCGAACTGCGGTATCTTGAATAATAAGCAACAATTAAAAACGAAATGACCTTAGCCGACTGCGGATTTGTTCATGTGACAAACGCGCAAAGCAAAAAAAAATTGCAGGTGTCTGCAAATTGAAAATGCGCGCCTCAAGATGACAATCCATCTTCCTAAATTTGTACATAATTGCTAGTTCTCAACAAAGTACATTCTTAATGAAGTACTTTTTTATCACTCTATACCAGTGATCTCAAACTCAAATTACATGGCATGCGGACCGAATCCACGATCTGAAAGCAGCTGACAGTCCAGAAATTATATTTTTCTCGTTATCCCTCTGGCTAAAATAATGATAATCTTTCTATCGGCTAAATTTTGCCCAATCACTTACTAAATACACTGGGTTTCAAAAAAAAATGAACCACCTGAAGGAGTAAATGCAGAACAGCGCATGCAAACAAACAAATGATTAAATTATCAATTAAGTCTAACACTAGTTATTCAAATAAAAATTAATAATGTGTTGAATCTCCTCGTACTCTTATACATTCAGCAACCCATCTGGGCATGCTGGAAATCAGGTGGTCGATTGTCTCTCGAGGGAGCTCATTCCAGCAGCTGTTGACGCAATTCGTCTAGCGTGTTGGGAGGATGAGGTAACTGACGCAGTCTTCTGTCCATCATGTCCCAGACATGTTCGATTGGGTTGAACTGCGGTGATCTTGATGGCCAAGGCAAAATGTTTACATTGGTTTCTGTTAGGAAGTCTAAAGTTACGTGGGTAATATGAGGGCACGCGTTATCATGCTGGAAGAGAGGCTCTGGAAGGTTTAGAAGAAATGGAAGTACAAATAGGCTCCAGAACTGTATTAATGTAACGCCTCGCGTTTAGTGTGCTCGCAATGAATACTAAGAAAGACTTGCCTCCGTAGCATATTGCTCCCCACACCATTACCCCATGAGTTAAAGCTGTATGGCGACGCTGAGAATACTGTAAATTTTGCCTCTGGCCTTTCGGTCTTCTAATCCGTACACGCCCATCAGAATGCCACGAGGAAAATTTAGATTCATCACTAAAGATGATTTCTTCCTATTCATGGTCCCATTGCTGCCTGTCTTGACTCCACTACAGTCTGGTAGCTTTATGTTGTATTGTCATAGGTAGATGAAAATAAGGACGATATGAACGCAGTCCCCATGAACGTATTCGGCGATAAATCGTGCTCATAGAGACTCTTCGACCAATTGCTCTTACCCAATTGATTCCAAGAGCTCTTGATGGTTCTGAAGGGTTCCGAATTGCACTTCGTCTTAAGAGGCGATCTTCCCGTTCTTGTGTTACTCTGGGACGTCCACTACTTTCACGACGAGCTTCTTCTTCAGGTGCTCTTCCTGCCAATCTCTCCAAGTTCGTCTCACAGTGGCGTGCGGTCGACTTACACATCTACGAATTTCCCGAAAGCTCAAGCCAGCTTCGTGCATCCCGTTATTCGCCCTCTTTCGAAGGGTGTAAGTTGGTGAAAATTTGTACATCTTCGTACTCGTGGCATTGTTAGAGGCACCAACAAGTACACCAGTAAAAAGACGAAATAAACGATAAAGAAGACTTGTTTCAAAACTAAATTTTACGTAGGGTCGTCACGTGGTTTAGCGGTTAGCATATCCGACTTTGGAAGTCGTGTCGCTCGGCGGCGTAGGTTCGAACCCTACCATTAGCCATGGATTTTGTGCTGTCTAATGACTTAGACCCAGCTTAATACATACGAAGAAATTGTCTGGAATGGTGATTGCCGTAAGGCAATAAAGCAGCATTGCTGCGCAAAGCGAAAAAGAAGAAGAATACATTTTACGTAAATCAACCGATTAATTGAAAAGATTGTTATTTAATTTTTATTTGTAAATTACTTTATTCTAAATTTATGACCTGATTTTCTTAGATGGCGGTTTATGTTGTGTACAGCATGTTTGTTCAATGGTCAATAATTTCCTTAGCAATTGAGTTTATTAATTGACCTTGCGAATCAAAATTGAATCAAATTTTTCTTGTATCACAATTATATTAGTACCCTAAACTTTCTTAAACTTACCGAGTAGGCATATTCTGTAGTATCAAAATCAAATTTTATGCGTAAAATTAACCCAAAGATAATCTTTAATTCCATAAATAGTCCCTTTAAGGTGATTGACCCTCGTACTTTAATGGAAAAGTTAGTCCCCATTTCAATCAACTTAGACAGGTCAAGGTTGTGTTTGACAGTTGTCAATAATTACAAGCAAAGTGTAATTTAAATGTCTCAAGAATGGTATGGACTCCTAAATTGGTAAAAAAAACATTAGAGTAATTGATCAAGAGCTAGCCTCATGTCCAAAGTCCAAAATTGGCCGTAATAAAGGGTGAATGGGATAGCGTTAGGTTCTAAATGGGGAAAACAAAACGCCTTCGAACGGTATTAGAAAGTATAAAACGTCCTCCACATTCTTGACCTGCCTATACTCCTTTCTTTTTTTTTTGCTTATGTTCTCACTTTAAATGAATTACCGGTATATTAACAATATGTTGAATATTCAAAAGAGTATATTAAAGTTGCTAATTTTTTTGGGCAGCATTGCAATTTTTTTTCAAATATGTATTTATTTAGATACGTTCAGAGTGTCTTTGGTATATAATTACAATTTGTTACCAAGCCGTTAATTACTTTTCATTTTTTTTTGTCTGGAGTTGATTATTTATTATATTTTAACAATTTTTGTTTTTTTTTATTATGAAACCGATCCTCACGTGCATATATTTTTTGCATTTTATATTCTTAATTCACATTAATGTCTATTTCGTAATCCTACAGGAAATCACTGCCGCCTATGTTATCCTTCTAAAGCGTTTAAAAATTAATCAAGTTTTATGAGATTTTTATTAATGGATACTTCGAACCTGTACTTAATTACTTTTTAAATTAATTTTTTTCTTGTAATTTTATAGCAAGTGGTCGGGCGCCTCTAATTGAAAAGGGGACGTAATTAGCGTGTCGATTTCCTCCAGTCGTAAAATTTCAATTTTCAGACTAGCCCAAACAATAAAGAATTCTTCGCGTAACAACAGCCTAAGCGACGGTTTTTACAGCGTTGATGGCTGTTTTATGGCGTTAATTAACCTCGTTTTTTTAACGTTGTTTGCTCTATGTTGATACAGCAGAACTTTCCGCTTATTTTTTTTTTAATAACTGTGTTTTTTGGATTTATAACTAGCGGCTTGAGTACTGTGTTGCTGTTAAATATATAATTCGAAAAAGGTAAGAAAATTAATGAAACCAAGGTTTATGTTTGTTTTGAAAAATAAATATTAATATTAATTAATTTTAAATATTTTTATTAAAATGTATTTACATTATGTGTAGCGCCTGGAATGGCGAAATAATACCCTTTTGGAAGGTTTACCGAATGTGTGGTGTATATTATTTGGAACAGAAACTCCTTTTGTGTTTCAATCAGTTACTGGGACCAATACGAAAGACTGCATTCTGCTCCTTATAACATAACGTAGTAACATCAAAAGGAATTCATTGTGTAGCTTTCTAAAATGTAAAAACAAAACAAATTTTGTCATATTCCATGCATTTTAATTAATTGAAGATGTTAACAGCACTTGTTGTTTGCGGTCAGTTTCAACGCGAGTTACCTTTCATTTCGCTTGAATTGCGCATTGTTAATGAATAGGCCATAAATTTGATTGCGTTATTTTTTCACGAAGGTTACTTTATTCTCACAGCGAACAGCAGTGTGCACGCGGCAATAAATAAGATGTGTAGATTCACCTTTAATGTTGTCAAAATTAATTGGTTGCGTTTAATTAGCAGTTTCGTGCTCCGGCAAAGTCCGTGCTTGTTCCCGGCGACTGAGACAGTCTCTGCACCGTATAATAAAGCCATATATCAAGCATTGACATTTCAATTTAATAAATAATAGACGGTGCTGAACGTCGAGGTTGCGTTCACCTCTGAGCTGTAACGTAAGGTTTAGTAAGTTCCTGCCGATATATTTCAAGAATTCCATTGGTTCTTAACAAAACAGTTACAGACATCGAAAGAATTCCCTATAAATCAGTCGGTCGATTATTTCATTGAAAATGTTGGAGGGTTTTTTCTTGTCTTACTTGGGTCAAATTGATAATAACGTTAAACAGGGCATACCTCGCTCTGATAAACACTCCTTCGCTGGTTAGTCCCTTCTAGTCATCACTCTTTCTCCTCGTCTCACGTGCATACGATGCGTCGTGAGGAATGGATACATATACAACAAATAATGCGATTTACATCGGATGTCCGAAAATACATCAAATACAGGGGGTCTTGCGCGCCCCTACGGGATCCAACTGCGAATCTAGTAACAGCCGTTCCCTCACATTGATAATTGACACTACGGAAGTTATCCTCAGACGTTGTCTTCTTATTTTCGCATGCATTAACGCCACATTCTGCTGTGAGTATAAAACCCACCCTTCCGATGGATATTAGCATACCTAGCCTTCTAATCTTACGTTCTTAGGATCAATTGATGCCACTGGCCGCGTAAGTGTCCACTTCCGGTCCAGTGAGCATCATGTCATGTTAGACCTCTCTGGAGCACAATGCTACCACAAGGTCAGGAATACAACCAGCTGAATTCCCATTCACACTGATTACAGAATATCGGCTGATCGTCTTGCCAATATCGTGCCCTTCATCAGCGTTGCTGACCACTGCGACAAGGTACACACGATATCGTATACTGGTGCTCGGTATCACCCCCCGACCAATGCCCTGGATCACCGCCATCAGGAAGTTATTCACCTATCTGAATAACACCACTGCATGATCCTCATCCTCCATTGCTAAAAAACAGGGTGTACCGCGATACTACCTCTGCCAGAACATCGTCTCTTCAAGACAATATTTTTCAACCATCCTCGAGATCACACTCCGATAACACATCCCGCCGCCTCAGTGCATAACACCAGGCCAATTCGTTATGTCCTTTACCGAGACGTTTCTCACTCTGCTTTCACGCGAAGACTGCCCTTCCTTTCCTTTTAATATTTCACATTCCTTCGACTAGCTTATCGTCAAAACATAAACAAACATCTCCTGATATATAGATATTTGTTAGGCGTTTTAAATTACAGGCTAATTTGTTTCTTAAAAATATTATTGGCTGCGACAAAAATATATTACATTTTCAAACACAATTGTAAATACAACTAGTTCTAAGCTAGGTTGCATTAGTCATTTCACAGCTTTTTCTCTCTATTTCGGCACTCAGAATGTGCACGCTATAAACTAATACATACTTATGTGTTGTGTTCAGGGATGGAAGATGTAATGTAAATTTGGTTCCTTCGATCGGTGCTTTTGCTTAAAAAAATCGGTATACATGATCTGTATTTAAACTTGGCTTTGCAAAACACGAAAGGGAGTAAATGTCAATTTACAAACTAATTAAGGCTCGTTGCAGTTGAAATTCAACATCAGTCCTAATGTACTGGAGCCATTGGAGCCATTGGTACTGATCAGTCGTTGCTCATCAGTCATATCTGACACAAGTCTTACTATCTTACAGATCTATAAAATATTTAGATTATTAGCAATCACGTATTTTACTTTTGGATGGTCCTAAGCACCAAAAACATTTGATGTCTCCTCTGAAAATATATAAAAAAAAAACAGTTGAAGTTTAACTATTTTTATATTTGTCGTTGAACGTTTTTTTTTTTAATATTACGAGTGAAATTTACAGCAACATTTTGATAACAAGTGTTTATAACAGTTAATAAAATTTAATTTGAAGCAGCCCATATAGTGTACCGGATGGATCAAATTTGGGAAACACCTATTTGTAGTGGATTTAAATGAAACCTCGGTGCCTAGAGCTCGATTTTTATTACAAAATTAATGGTTAAGACCGCATTGTGATATCTTGTACCGTTTCGAAGTTATAAGATGTTTTTCGAAATTCTGCAATTTCTAGAAACCATCGTAGGTCTTTTGTTTATGAAAATTCCTGAATTCTGTAAAAACTTTCTCAATGCACTTTTTGGCGTAGAATTCATTGATCTTACCGAGGTCAGTTTTCGTCTAAACCATCTAGAAATAGGTGTTTCCCTTTAAAGTGTTAAATTTAATCCATCCTGTACATGTATATAATTTGAAAAACGGATGTTTCTATAGACCCTAAACTGTAACTTGTAAGCATTAGTGCATATTGGTATTAATTTAAAATTCTTCTTATCCTCTTGCACTTAGGAAATCGAATTATCAATTTTAAAAGTTCGTCGATTTTCTTCAGATCTTCTGATCATTTGTCAGCGTTCTTATCTCACTCATCAATTTTCTCTTTCTTGTTGTCATGTCTTTTAGGTCTTCCCTTTCTTGTTTTTATTCATTTCTATTGTGAAAACTTGAAGGGGGTTGATGAACATGTGAATGGTCTGTTGAAGGTCATTGAACCAGTAGGGGTCAGTTGAAGTATCGATTAAATAAGTTATATCTTTTATTTAATATTTTTATATATGTATTTTCCTTAACTGATTTCACTTAATTCAAGCATTTTATTGTCCGTTAAACTGAATTATTAATTTAACTCGAAGGCTTCCGCGGCCGTCATCCATCATTGAATTGGACACGTTGATGTCTTCTATTGACGGCGTTTTGTTCTGCAATACAAAAGAACGAAGTTCTTCTACCGCGTCACGTTGATGTCTTCTACTGCTGGCGTTTCTCGATTGCAGAAGGAAGTTCTTCTGCAATGGAGGACGGAAGTTGAGTGAACTATTGTCAGATAGTTGTTATATTTTGCTTGTAAGCTTAAAGTGATTTAAATTGAAGTGACATTTCACCTTTTATCTAATTTAAGATCTGCTTCACAATGTTAAAAACTGACAAAAAAATATTTTGTTTTTTTTTTGTTTAGCTTTTGATGTCAGTTTTCACTTCCTTCATTGTTTAAGCATTTTCTGTGGCCAGATTACATACCAATTTCCAAGAAGATAGCTTAAATTAAAACTTGAATTAGCTTAGCTTAATTTTAAAAAGAAATTGTACTGAGAAATAAAAACGATCCATTTCAATTACGTTTAATATTTGAAACTTCAGCCAGCTACTGAAACTCAGAAGACAATGATGCCGAAAGCAAATATGCAATTATTAATTGTCCAATAAATATTGGCTCATAGCGGTACGTGACACGATTTAAATTCCTCGTCAATTGTAGATTCATAAAAAGCATAAATAAGTGCCATCAAGGACGGGAGAAGTAGAGACGAACCGTTCGCGGATATTTGTTCACCGCAAAATAAAGAAAGACGCATTTAGCGTTGCACATTTTGAATGGCAGGTCCTTAAACAAGACACGCGGAATTTCCGAAGGAAGCTCTCCCACTCGCATGTTAATTAGAAGTTGATTTATCGCAGGAACGCTACTGAAATTGATCGCTGAATTTTTTTATTAATGACGTTAATGAGCTACGTTTTGGTTTGTTTGAAATTCTATGCAATCATAAATTCTGGTCAACATTTAATATGTAAATAAACGAAACTATGATGGTTATTTGTTGCTGCGCGATTGTTGATAAGTTGGTGACTAATCATTGTGTTTTTAATATTTATTAAATAATAGAGCAATTTAAATATTTAATAAACGTTCTTGATATCGTTGTGGAAGAGAAATAGCACGTAAGATTTGTAAATAATTTGTGATTCGACAGAAAACGCAAGACATAACATACACACTTTAATAAATTTAATTTCGTTAAAGATTTTTTTGTATATCAAATAATACATTGTACCTTATTATAAAGATTCGAAAAAAAGGCAAAAAAAGCACAACAAAATTCAAAATTTATATGCTGAAATTGTGATTTCCATGCCAGTGTGTAATATAAACAGACATTTACAAAAGAGGCATTACATAAACCATTTAAGAATATGGGTGGAATAATCTTGGACATCACAGTGTCTAGAGGCCGTTTTGGACTATTCTATTATTGTACAAGACATAGCTCAATTTCTACAACAAATATTTTGAACAGGATTTCTTTTCCTGGAGGTAGAACACATTCTATTTTTTGCAGATAATTTTTGATTCAATTTAATTTCAACTTACTGTAGAATTTAAATTGTTCGAGAAATTGGACCAAATCTTGTACAAGAAATAGATAACAGAAGCGTGCAGTTCTAAAAACTACACGTATTTATACGCCAATGCCAACGAAGTCTCGTGAATTTCAGTTTTACTTGAGTTTATTTTTATTACTTCTTCCTTCATCTACCAGTACTCTCACAGTTTCTTTCGTAAATTTCGAATAAATTATTGACGTACATTATTTTATTCTTGTCTTAAAATCTTTTCTAAAGATTGTATAGGATCCCTATGTTGGAGTGAATATGTGAATAATTTGCACACTAAAGCCCATGTTAATTTTCACATTTTCATGTAGCTTTTTCAGCATTGTATTATTAAGTATGCCTTATCTAAGCTGTCAAGATTTGATAAATTGTCGAACAGTCCTTACACGTCAGTGTTTCCATTTTAACTTGTTTTTTTATTATGTTCTTGATTTTTGAGAAAATGCAGATATACATACATATTGTAACCATAAGAGATGAGTCCTGCGTCATAAATTATATGCGTCTGGTGTTAAGTATAAGACGTCTCCTTAACTCTATCCTTACTTATTCACGGTTGAAAAAGAAATAATACTGAAATATTTGTCGGTTACAACTTCAGTGATTGACGACGCAGTGCTCATCTTTCGTGATTTTGCCTATATTATAACACTTGAATCACATTTGACTGTATTATGTGAAATATTTATTTAAAATTTGATAAGACTTTAATTAAAATTTTATTGAATTACGTTATTCTGCAGTTATTTACTTTTTTTCATTCAATCTAAGTTTAATACAATTTCCAGATTATTTATTGAGCAGAATAAAATTGAATGAAATTAGTTTGCCCGATAAATGACATCTGAAATTCCAGTAATTCTTTCTTGACGTGGCCATCAAATTATTAAAGTTTTTCCTTTCGATTTAATTTACCAGGGTATTTTATAACAACTAACATAATCGCACCTAATCCCCTTTCCAGACAGATAACAATTAACGATAAGTCGGATAGTATTAATTGTATATAGGGACCGCCTTTCAAGAACACTAAACAAACAATGCCCGGAAGTTGTCTCCAAAAAATTGCACATTGTTCGCGGGAGCCTTGAAACGACACCGTTCGATCAATTTTTTCCATTCCTCGTGGCAATCTTCGCGCAGTTCGTTTCGTCCAGGTGTTGAATAAACATAGCCGAGGGCACGCTAACACGCGCATAATAGCTTTCGTAATTAGAGAGCCGATCCGGCGGTAATTTGGTATTTAAATTTTATGCACATGCGTCGGGATTAATACTTGACTGAATAAATGTCATTAATAAAAGTCGGCGGAACATGAAAGACGAGGGGCGTGGTCGTTCTGAATTGATTCTCATATGTAATTTCGAATTTAGATCATACTTATAATAAACTCGTTATCTAATATCTCTGTTGATTTTGGATGGAGCTTTGGAGTATTTGTTTAATCGTTTTCAGTCGTACAGTGATATTCATTCCATTCATCAAAAAATTTTCTCTTTATTACGAAACAGACTTGTTTGTTTAATTTGGAGTAATTATTTTTTGATATTAAAATGCTAATGCTGCAGATGCAATGAGAGATTAGCCGTTCACATTCCAACGCTGCACTATGAACATCATTAAGATGACCCACAGAGACGAAACAATTTGTTGTATAGTTGCTCAATTTTTAAATCGCGTGGTGTGAATATCTGTCGGTAGTTGTAATACACTCTGTGTTAGCAAATTAAACCCGCCCAATAATATTTGGAATTTCGTGGTTGAAAGCATTATGATTCTTAAATGTATGAAATTTTAGTTTTACACCTCCATAGATAAATTCTAAAAAACCGTTTCCCAAATTCACTTCCTGTTAAGACCGCTCTACATGATGCAATTTGTACTGCAGCAAGATGTAATTTGTACTGTGCACATGCTTATCGGCAAATTTGTGTGAACAGTAACTGTTAATTAACTTCGATAAGACCACCCAAATATAAGTGAGTAGTCATTGCAACTGCAACGAAGTCTTTCTTCGATTTAATTCCTTGAATCCATTCTATCTGTGGTCCAATCAATGTTGGCATTTGGAATTACGTTCGTTAAAAAAATAGCTTCATATACAGGGTGATCACCGACAAGCTTCTCCATATGAAAGCTCATGTAATTTTAAGAAAAAAAAGTCATTTGGACATATGTCCAATTTCATTTATTTAAGGAAATAGAAGACTTCAAAGTCTTGATTCTAATTATTTTGAATGTTATATAATAATAGCGAATTTAATAATAATAAGTTCTATTCATTTTTATGATTTATCAATCACAAAACAAAGTTTGCTTAGAAGCAAGCACAAATACACTTGTCAGATTGTGTTTTCAATTACAACTTAAAATGTACACTTATAGCAGTGAAGAGTATGCCGATATCATATTCGTGTATGGTTATTGCAATGGAAATGCACGCCAATCGGTAAGAGAATATCAAGAAAGGTTTCCACTTCATCTACCGCATCACCCAGTTTTCGGTGAATCTTTCAAAAGATTACGAGAAACGGGTGTCCTGCCCCAGCAAAAGCTATTTGACCACATATAGTTAATGTAGAGCAGGAGGAAGCTGTAATTAATGCTGTCATTGAGAATCCTTGAATTAATATTAGGAGAATAGCACAAAATATACATGTAAGTCAAAATTTTGCATGGTGTACTTTGAACCGCGAAGTCCTTCATCCTAACCATTGACAAAATGTTCAAGGTCTACAGATTGGAGATGCTCAGCAACGGTTAGAATTTTGTAATTGGTTACTGCAGCAACATGCCCAAAATAATAACTTCCTTTCACATGTTCTGCGGTTCGATGAAGCGTGCTTTACACGAGATGGTATTAACAATTACCATAATAATCATATTTGGGCAATACAACGTAATTTTCAACAAAGATTCAATATCAATGTCTGGGGTGGAATTTTCAACCACAACTTATTACCCGTGCATGTACTGGAAGAGCATTTGAACGCAGATAGTTACAGAATTTTTTTAAACAACATCTTTGACTTTCTTGAAGATATTCCTCTTAATGTTATTGGAAATATGTGATACCAGCACGATGGCACTCCACCTCATCGCAGACGGGTAGTCATTGAGTGGTCAAACCAACATTTTAGAAATAGGTGGATTAGTAACAATGGTCCAATTGCATAGCCACCGCGATCCCCTAACTTAAATCCTTTCGATTTCTTTTTGTGGGGACATATGAAGCAAATTGTTTATCAAGAGGAAATTAACACACGTCCACAGTTATTGCAAAAAATACAAAATGCTGCTATTCAAATTAGAAATAAACTAAATCTTTTCGTTCGAGTGAAAAATTCTTTAGTTCGTCGTTGTGAAGCATGCATTGAAGCGGGAGGAGGACATTTTGAGCATTTATTATAATTTATTATAATTATTTATAGGTAGTTTGTAAGGCGAATGCCAAAAGAGAAAATAATCAAAGTCGGTCGCAATCGCAACCCCCTCCCCCTCCCGACAAGCTCTACGAACTTTGGAAATATTTAAATATTTAAGTGATTTTGAAACATTTAAATAACTAGAATCAAGACTTTGCAGTCTTTTATTTCCTTAAATAAATGAAATCGGATATATGTCCAAATGACTTTTTTACAATTACCTGAGCTTTCATATGGCAAAGCTTGTCGGTGAGCTAATAGATCAACCTGTAGAATCATTCTCTTAATTTTTCAACGATAATCCCTGAATTGGAATAACATAATTAAGTTTATCTTCGATGTTCAACTTCACATCATAAATTCTATTCTTTAAAACCTATATTTTTTTCAGCCTTTTATTCTGCCAGAAGCATTAATGTAAACTATAAATGTAATGCATTCAAATGAATTAATTCATTAACAGTTTATATTAGATGTATTGATATTTATTTATCTTTATATATATTTGAGTCGTTTTCCTTGTTTATTATTATTTATTGTATTTCACCTTTGCACATCTTTGAAAACGTAATTGATTTTCATTAATTACACATTAGTAAATACAATACGCTTGTACGACGCATTCAAAATCAGTTGTGCAACTTGTGTTATTAGTTCACGATCAAGTTGTACGACTGAACGACTCTAATCATCTGGGTAACACTACCATAACCATTTATTGCATGTTTATTACAAACTTTTGGTTCTCGTTTTATGCATGGGCGTAACCGTGCATTTCGGCTAAATTTTTAATTAATTATAAATTGTTGTCTAGAATTTTCTAAACATTTTTGTCACGTACTGAGAAGTATCTTCTTTCGTTAGTATTTTTTTTAAGAATCTCTCTGTATATCGAAGGAAAATAAGGCCGGTCACTTTTTTATTTGACCGATCCTATTATTGACTATTAAAAAAAAATCCAGAAATTCTTGTACGGATTTTTTCTCCAATGTGTTAATTTACATTCGTTCACTAATCCAGTGTAATTAAATTTAACGATACCAATACACGCAAACATTAATCGTTTACAAGCGATTTCAAACAGCGCTCTCCGTTTTGTATTGAAATATTTCCTTGGCGCTCTTTTGCGTCCTTATGTTATTCTAATCTAATAAAATAATGAGATAAATTCATGGCAGGAAATCTACTTAGAACCCTTCAAAGAGATTGCTTGATATGCTTAATTCGTACCTACATAATTTTAATAATAATATGATGCAATAACAGTATGCAAATTCTGTACCTATTTAATATAACAATTACATATAATTTACATATTTTTTGTTTTAAATACGTTCTAAATTCTAAATGTATCGAAATAAAAGTTTTGGTTCCTAGCTTTCTTGTGATTTGGAAAGTCGTGAAAATTACTTATTGTTACAGTTTCTGTAAAAAATAAAAATTTTCAAATTAAAATTATTATTGACAAATATTAATAAGTACTGTCATTAGAAAAACCAAAGGAGGTATAAACCTGATTTTTTTAATTATTAAAGTACCTATAGAAACGCAAATATCAAAATCTTTGAGCCACGAAATTACCGAAGACTGAGGATATAAAATAGTGCAAATAAAAGCGATTACCTAAAATTGATTCAAATTTAAAATTCATTGAAAAAAAATTAAAAACGACGATATTTTTTTAATTAAAAAAGACGATTTTTTTAATCTCTTGACAGAGGAAGAACTTTTAGTAGAAATTTTGAATCGATGGAGAAAGGGTACCCAATGAAGAGTTCCAAAATAAAAGAAATTGTTTATTTCATGATTATTATTTTTGAAGTAGAATTCGTGCAAATAAAGTTTTTAATTTCTTATTACATTTTATTTTAGTTTAACATTACTTTCCTTTTATGTAACAATTTTATTTTATAGATTAATGCTTAATACAATAGATAATAATGCAATAAAACTATTTTATTTTAAAATTGAGTATACTTAAATATTTATTTGTTTCAGGTATGTATTTTAATACACTTTGTGCTTTGAGAGCAAATTTCGTCGGTAGGTAAGTAGTTTTTAGTCACAGCTAAAATAAAGGGCATTCCTAATATCCATGACATAATTTTAAAATACTGTGAAATGGGCGACAGTTTTATTAAGAAATTAATTATAAAGTCCCATCCTAATGCGCAAATAGACATAAGTAATTTTGGAAATAAATCTTTAAAAATGTTCGAACTATCAATCTAAGTAAACGCCAGTAATAAATCCTAAGTTAGTTTTGATCACTTCGGAAGTTGAGTTTTCTTTCTTTTTTGATCATTAAAAAACTAAGAGCATAGCTCACTGTCAGTTAGATTAAAAAATTGAAAGTTGCACTGTTATTCTTTTTTTCCGAATATTTTCTAACGGACTATAGTTTCACATAATTTCTTTAATAAATTTGTTCAAACTTTCTCGACTTACTTTGATACAAGTTTCCCACTTCCAGCACAAGCTGGTCGTTAAAATCTAAGACGTATCCGGAAAGATAAGATAATCGAATTCTTTATTGGTGAAAATTATCAGTGCTTGTGGTGAACGCAACCTTCCTTTTGCAATCAAAACGAGTTTTCACGTTTTCGCGTGATGCATATAAGAATAATTTCGGCAGACGAAAATTTAAAATCCTAGCCTTAAAAAAATCTGTATTCTTGAAAAATCTACATGCAAAAAGTGAACGAAAACTTTTCAGTATGTTCCATGCGCATCCTTGACGTTTTTTATTGCGCGCTCACGTCTTTTAGCCAATTCCAGTATTGCGAAGTGCGTTGAATATTCATTACGAATAATCGATGCCAGTAAAATGTTTATTGCAATAGACAATGCGGCGTACTTCAAAGCGACACATGTTCGCAGTCTATGTTTTATATTATCAGATAATTAGGCGAACGTTTAAAATTCATAATTTTGCTGTGCCCTGTACGCGAAGGCCTTCTAGTACAATCTGTGAAGTCGTTCTTCGAAATCAACTGTAATTATTGAATAACACAAATTCCTTTTCATTTATACTTATTTTGGTTTTATTTCAAAGTTAAATATATTGTGCCCAATATTGAATGACAAGACTAATTAGATTTAATCATATCAGTAATTGACTGAAACTGATGTGATAGAAATTCAATGAGAACAACTAGCGCGGATAACCAAAAATTAAAATTAATGAAATGTGAAAGGGGTAGCAGTGAGTTGGGAACGCGCCATGCCTCCTCAAGGGGCTAGAGCGTACGATGGGAGCCAAATTATTCGTGAGATTAGCAATAAACCAGTTCAAAATTAAACCTCATTGATATGTTTGTTAAGACTACTCCGCCATTTTGATGTGTGAATACATTTGGCTCCCGTTGTACATCACTTTTACTGCGCTTTCGCTGTCAAACAATTACCTACATACTAAATTGTGTTATTACTGAAGAAATGGGTTTTCTACTTCAAGCTTATGTTTATTCAATACATGTAGATTCTTTTTTATGTCTTGCAAGTTAAATTCTAGCATCTCGTTTATATCCCAGGATTAACCAGCGAGTTCGCTTCAATAAAAGATAAAAAAATCGTATCTTACATATCATATCCTGTATTATGTCAATTACATCATCGATATAAAGATTTTACAATATATC
The DNA here is from genome assembly GCA_039766575.1 of Serrognathus titanus. NCBI lineage: Eukaryota > Metazoa > Arthropoda > Insecta > Coleoptera > Lucanidae > Serrognathus > Serrognathus titanus. The sequence goes on along the minus strand of CM077912.1, from coordinate 28,819,210 downwards.
GTATATGCGACACCTTATCCTTATCAACAATTATCTAACATGTTCAGCTTTTCTTGCAATTGCAAACCGAAAGTTGGCAAGATGGAAAAAATTATAAGTATTTTGTCAGCTGTTGGCTTTTCATTTTCATAGTTCCGCCCTCTCTTCGATTGCAGCAATTTTTACATATAACGTGAACAATCCCTTAATGTCAATTAAATCTATCTTTAAATCTATTAGTTATCAGTGTGATCAGTATGCCATCTGAAAGTCAGGAAATCCGCACTTTTTGATAAAAACAAAGGGGTCGCAATAAATAGTGGTAAATACCAATGAATGAATATACCTGCTCAGTTTAAATGCTAGTAATAAATAGAGAGATCTCATGTTTTCTCATCAGCTTGATTCATTGTAACCTACAATAATATATCATCCAACAAGTCATCAACATTCGGGGAATATTCTAAAGACAGCTCCGGCTTAGTCTACGTCTCCGATCCTTGTTCTAATCGGAACCGCCTTCCAGCATTACATTACCTTGGGATCGAATCTCGTCTTTCAAATTATTCACGTCTTGTATCTTAGTCTTTTTCTCTTCTTCTTACAATATGCTCTTCAAAGATTTTGATTTTATTCCAGTTTGTTTCGCTAGATATCGTAACTTGTTTCAGCCTTTTCGCCCGCTCTTCCACATTCGTTGTTTCTTTCCATCTTTTTTGCTATGTTGTTATGATTTCCACTCTTGCCTCCTCTCTTTCTCATTGTTCGCTTCTCTTGTTTTAAGTCTCTCGTACACCATTAAATCTACATCTTCGCTATACGGCTTCCGTAGATATACGTTCTGTACGCCCGCGCCATCGCAACATAAATTCGTGCCACACGAGTACTGCATATAATAATATAGATACAACAACCGTTGCTAGGATTCTCCTCTTGTTTTCACCCTCCCTATTGTGCTAGGCATTATCCTCGTCGTGCTACCGTTGCTCTTTGGACTTTTTGGATAGTATATTCTACGTGTGGCCCAAAGTTGACGTTCTTATGCAGAGCAAATCTTAAACCCTTGACCTGATTTACTTCTTTTATGGATTTCCCTTCGACTTTTAAATTTAACTTTTTACATTTTTTTCTCTCGACTGTCATATGTGCCTTTTTTTTCAGCCGCTTTTTTTTTAGTTTGTTTTCTTTGGCTCTCTCTTTTACTCTTAGTACAGCCTGTATACTTTACACAAATCTTCTGTATCTCTTTTAATTATAAGTGGGGCTAAATCGTCAACAAACGCCACTATCTTAACTTTGTCCGGCATTTTTGTGTTTAACAAAGTGTCAAAGGCAATGTTTCATAATGTTGGTCCTCATACAGAACCTTGAGGTACTCCACATGTTATTTTCTATTTCTGATCTTCAATTTGAATCTGTCTTTATGATAGGTAGCTTCCCATTACGTTTCTCAAGTATTCTGATATTTTCCAGTCTAGTGATCTCCCAGTTTTACATATTAAAAACATTTTCTGTGTCTATCGTGATTAAGAGGATTAATTTTCCACTTCTCAGAGTTTTTTAATTTCTTTTTTGCACTCTCTTTGACTCTCGTTGTGACGTCAACTGTTGAGCGTCCTTCTCTGTATATGCATACTGATTTTCAAATAAGTCTTTCGTCCTTTTTAATTCCTCTTTTAGTCTTGCAACTATTAGGTGTAATTTTCTCGTCACATTTAAAAATGGGTCTGTATTTGTCTTCTTCGTTAGTAGGCTTCTTTTTTAGTTTTTTAAACAAAATTGCATTCTTCCAGATTTTCGAAAATTTCCCTCTTTCTAAAATCTTATTGTACCCTTCTAAAACATAGTCTAGTGTTTCTTTACAGCTGCTTAAACAGTTTCTGGTGGTATTTCATCGAGTCCTGAAGCTTTTTTGCCGCTTTCCATAATTTTCTTAAGTCTCATCAGTTTAGGCCTACTCGCAAGGTAACGTTCCAACCCAAAAATGAGCGAGTACCCAACCTAGGGTAAACAGAACAATTTCTATTTGCCCAAAAATGTTTTAAGTGAATGAAAACATCTTTCAATGTTTTTGAAATGTTCCGTTTTTGACAAACAACTCGACAACCAACGGAAATAAAAAAAATAGTTTATTAAAATAGTTCACTGTTCACATTATCCTGGTACTAAAAAAAAAATTAAACTTCGTACTTAACAAGTTTTGATCAAACAAAATTAATTAGGGCATAGTGCAGGATATATCTGAAATTGATGTTATAGATGAAAATATCTAATAGTGTTCTTTAGCTATTTGTAACGTAATATTTTCTATAGATATTAAAGGACCTTAATAAATCCCGGCTAAGCAACCGGTTATTTTAACATTGTTTTCTTCAAGTCTTCTCATAATATGAGTACGATCGTAAATACTTCAATTGCTTTGATTATAACTGCAACGTGCATACTTCATAATTAGTTTCATTAGGGCAGAAATACTTGCGGGAGTTCTGATGCGAATTCCGCGAAGAAACGCCCGCCAATTGTGATGAACAAATTCTTCTGGAGCCTTCATGATAAACCGCGCCGGTTATTCAGACCGCCTGACGACGACGACAACGACGCTCACCAACGACCACACACATCCTTTTCGCGAATGTGTGAATGAGCAGTAAACACATGACGCAACCGGCGTTATGCAAAAATATTCGCAGATACCAAGAACATGGCCACTTACTCACTCACGCGGTGCACGCTTACTATTAAACGATTACGTTATTGTAATTACGTAGTCGCATAATTATATTAATAATAACAAACAACTATGCTGCTCAAATTATTATTGATAATTGTTATCTAACGTTTATTTTTAGTGAATATCGTGATAAATAAACGAGATTTTTATTTTTGTTGTTGTTTTTGAGTCAAGGTGAAAGGACTTTTTGTTCATCTGCCAGGTTTAATTCAATTCACGTTCTATTTTGTATTTTTACAACCAAACTTGTGTGCGAATTATTCGGTAAAAATAACTAGAAGGCACAAAAAATACAATTGCATTACAGTTGCAAAAGGAATTATTTTAAGATGAATATGTTGGTTATTGTTACTACTTTTAAATGTCAACTTAATAAAAAAAAACTTATTCAATTTGTCTTACGACGAATTTATGCATAAAATCTTATCTTAATTTAAATTTATGTGAAGTTACTGGCGAATTTAATTGTGTAACTAGTAAAAGAACAATTGTGCAACAAAGATAATTGGCACGTATACATTTTTTTTTAAATAAGAGCGAGCATAAGGGAGTGTCAAATGTAATGGCCGGCTTATGATAAAAGGAATGTTATTGCTCCTTATTTTATAATTTAACGTTCGTGCACTACAAAGGAATTACAGTCTCTCTATATTTAATCACTTGAAAACTTTTTACCGACTGTAATTATTAATAAATATATTTATTCAGCTTGTCCCAAATTTGTTGCCCAGTTTTGACGTTTAGTATGTTTTCAAAGGAAAATCTTCAAATTAATTTTGTGTATTTCTTTTTTAATTTAGTTTTGTTTTTGATTTACTTTTTTTATTCTCTATAATTATCTATTGAGATTTATTATGTTACATTAAATTCGTTTCTAAATTCACTTCTTTATTTCATGATTGTTTGTTTTATTATTTTCTTTCGTTATTTTTCCCCTTTCTAAAAGTCGTGCCAGTTTCCTCTGATTATCCTATTTTTTTATTTGGTTTCATAAATTTAGTCCCGGGCTTTTCGTTTTTATTACATTCGAACGTTATCCTTGCAAGGATAATCTTTTTTTTTTATTATAATTAATACAACACACAATAACTTCCTTTTGAATCATGTGATGTATTATGCTGAAATAATAGTTAGCAAACCCATGCGAAATTCGGCACAAATATACCTAATGCAGTTATCTAATTAAAGCGTCCCATAAACACGCTTCTGCTAACGAACGTGTCCGATAACATTTTTTTTAATCTTCAAATACCTAACAAAACTAAATATGGGCGGAGCAGGTTAATGCTCTTACCCTCGTTTTCCGTTGTTATTCATTCGGTATATTTAAGTCTTTGCATCACTCATAAGACCTTCGTAATCCTTCTAGATGCAGCGTCATAAGTGTGACGTTTATAATTACAGATATGGAGGCGCCCACGTAAGTCGTGCGGTTATGAAGTCGCTGTTGTTCTTCTTGGTATGGGACGTTTTCTGCAGTTTTCTTTTAATAGAATCGTAATGTACGCGTGATGGCTTCATTAACACGCGCCCATTGTTTCTAGAATGATCTTCACGACCGATATTATGCTGAACTTTTTTTTGAAAAAGGAAAAGAAAAAAGTCAGGGTCACCTCGTTTGAATTTTTATGGTAATTCAGTGAAAACTAGTTTTCATTATTACAGATTTTGTTTAAAAAAAGTTGTGACGTGCTGTGAATAATGATGTCATTCTGCCTAAACATAACACATTTAGGTGTCATTATTTTTCCGCCCCCAAAATCAAGTAGCATTTTGTAAGTAGAGACAAAACGGTTATACAATTTCAGATCAATAAAATTGATTATTTTTTATTGTGATATTTTAGTAGTTATTGTAGACTAATTGAATGGGTATATGTTTATTCTTTCAAGTATAAAAATATAAAATCAGAATCGATTCTTTTTATATTATATTCCAGTGCATTGGAATCAAAGTCGTTTCATGTGCTTATTTGTTCATTATAAACAGAGATATGAGGTTCAAAAATACTTATTATACGTATTCATAATCCACAGAAACAATTTTATGGTGTAATATTTAGGTAAAAACAGTCCCTGTAGAATTTTCAATGCTAGGTCAAGTCCGACCGATCGAAACTGCCCCGCATGATCGAATTGAACTATCATCGTCAGGTCAGAATAACAATCAATCTCTGCCCGCTCTCTCAACTGTCTGACTTACTTTACTTCATTAAAGTTTTATCGAAAGTTTTATAATGAACGACGAGAGCGTATCTAGGCTGTTGGCAAACAAATTTCGAGTCCGCGCGGCGATAAGATATACGTTTTTTTACGGAAGCACGTTTTCGTTCACAAAAAAAGGATCTTTGCACATATTAACAATATCGCGGCGTGATGTCATATCTATTTATAGAGACGCGTGAATTTTTTATTAATCGTCATAGAAATCTGATACAATCGAACGGAATTTGTGTTTCGGGTATCACTTCTTAATTATTGTTAAGAATGGCTTTGAGCTATTAAAACTTTCCTATTTCAAAAAAGTAATATTAATATAAATTATTACCCTGATTCGACTTTCGTGTTGCATTCTAGATTACAATAACGAAGATATTTTTTTTAATAATTAGCAACAAAACGGTTTACAGTAATAAATATTTTTTAAATTATTTTTGACCGCTCTGATTTTTCAAAGATGTAGATTGTAATAAATTGCCGTTTAATCAAGCAATACCTTTCATCTTAAACAAAATCTGGCCTGAACTTTGGTCTTCTGCAAGTATTTTTTGAAAGTATTAAAATTAAAAGGCCTGCGATTTCTTCTTGAAGTAATTTCACAACAATTAACACATTCTTTTCTTTTAAAGTAACAAGTACCAACATTAAAACGAATCACTAATAGAAAATAGATTCTTGTGAAAATTAAGACCAACATTTTTTTGTAAATTAATTCAAATATTCATATTTTTTTTGATAACAAACATTTTCGAATACATGTTTTTTAGCTTATTTTCTACTATGAATCTATTAGTATAATTAATAGCACTGACATTAGAAATAAAACGTGTGATTTAAAAATAGTTTTATCTGTTTTGTATAATTTTTTACTCTTTACGTATAAATTTTATTTTAACTAAATGCTAAAAAAACCTTGCAATAAGCTGTTAATTTTCAGAAAAACACTTCAGCTTTGAGGTTTCCTTCAAGCTGACAGTAATTTCTAACTATGACGCTATTAAATATGAAATTTTATAATCTAAGTTGAATTGCTGTAAAAAGCAATAATAGATAAATTAATAGATAAAGACAATTAGCAGCCAAGATAAAAACTATTAACAAGTATGTACATATAAGATACGTGAAATTGGACACGTTGTTTGCTAATTTTTTTAAATAGTATAAATTTTTTGTTATTATACTATAGAAGTATTATACAGCGTGAGTATAAAGTTTGGAATAATCAGTATAAAATGTAAATTTTTGATTTTTAAGAAAATTCCAACAACAGGTCAATTTTTGATTTAAATTGCGCGTTGTTTCGCATTGTACCTGAATATACAGAGTATTACAGACATCTTTTTTAAATGACAACCCCCAAGTTTGAGTTGATATTTCAATAGTTCTGTGACTATCAAAATGACTACACAAATTTTGATGTTCCGTGAATTGGCGACTACAATATCAATTCATTCATTTACATTTATGTAACAATTTAGTAATCGCGAAGTAGTAATTTGTAAATCATACTTTTAACGCTATTTAAAAAAATATATTTTCTCTTACTTTATGAATTTTAAATATTTATCTGCGTTCATAGTAAAACTTTTAACGCTAGTAAAAAAAAATTCTACAAGAATTTCGGGCAAGTTTCCTTAAAATCTGTTATAGAGATTGTATTTTTTGTACAGAATTCCTTCGTTCGGGATAACCCGTTCATGTTATATTCCATTCATATCAGATTACACCATTTGGTGCTTCACTTCACAGTTGCCCAATATACAGCGTGATTTAAATTCGAGGACCAGCAAGGGGATCTCGCTTATTATAAGAGGTAGAGAATCGGTTAAATGGAAGCAAAGTTGCCAAATTTCATGCTCATTAATAATACGTTAAGAAATTTGAAATATCTTAAACGGTTTCTTCACAATCAATTTGATTCAAAATGGTACATTTTGAATCAAATTGTTAACCAACTTGGAAAAATATCTAATACTTGGTTGAATTCTCTCCGGATAAGTTTCTAAATACCGCTGAGCACTTGTAATATAATTTCGTTGTGACAAATAAAAATACGCAACATCTCACGTTTTTCTTCATTTGAATACGTCATTCTGTATTTAATGACAGATAAATTAAACAAATGTGTACGTTTCCTTGGCTACGCAGCATATAATTGAGTATAAGCTAACTTAATATATGCACATGAATCTAATTTCAGTTTTTACAAAATTTCTCAATGAAAATTAAAACAAAATAGTAAGCGTGGCATACCAATAAATTCAGAAAGAAATGTGCTACCTGTCTAAGAAAAAAAGAAGTTTGCTCTGGAAAAACAAAAACGAATCGCTCCAGAAATAAAGTACGCTCGGCATTCAATCAAGCAGAAAAAGTAGCTTTAGGAATGTTTTCACAGATTTTGAAAAAAGTCATAAATAAAGAAGTTATGTTCGATTTTCGAAAATCGAAATTTTTAGTTTTTTTCTGATGGTGAAGAAACCGTTCAGGATATTTCAAATTTCTTAACGTATTATTAATGATCATGAAATTTGGCAACTTTGCTTCTATTTAACCGATTCTCTATCTCTTATAATAAGTGAAACCCCCATGCTGGCCTTCGAATTTCATTCACCCTGTATAGCGTGTCCAAGATAACATTCCCAGCATAGGGATCTTCGTTATTACAAGAGAGGTAAATTTGCTTAAATAGAATGAATTGTAGAGGATCAATAGGATAACTAAACCAACCCATAAAATATTAAGTCACTCTTTTTTAGGAAGTATATTAAAAAAATTAAAATTTGACAAATTTAATTTTTGTTTGTGTTTATTAAATACACAGTTTTTTTTTGTATTTATTGCTTTACTTTATGCTAAATTATTAAAATGAAGTTGATGCTGGTTCCTCACAAACGGTATCAGTTTGATAAATTCTAATAGCACATCATTCCGAGTAAATAATCAAATAAATAATTTCTAAATTTTTTAAATCTATTTAATTAGATATGTTATAAACAAAAATGAAATTGCGAAATTTAATTTTTTTAATATAATTCCGAAAGTATGCTTAATCTTTAAAATAGATTGCCAGTTAATCTATACCTCTATCTCTTATAACTAGGGCCCGGATTAGATAGTTCCGTCGCAGCGCATGATCCGATTTCTGTTCGAATTGCATTCAGAATACGCTTAAACCGAACGTGGGTTGGGGGTACTTATAAAACCATAAAAAATTATAGTTATTAATTTTATCGTAAATATCGTAAACCACACGAAATGAAATATGTTCTGGGAATCTGCCTTGGCGCCGCGCCGTGCCGCGCCATGACTTTATGTCGCAAGCGGTGCAATGGAACACTGTAATTATTTCTGCGCTCATTGCGTAGATTTTGTGGCGAAATAACTAGTAAACTGAGGCAGGGATTATTCTGTCCGGTCCCTGCTTATAACAGAAGTCCCCATGTCCAAAATTTTGACCATAACACTTTCCATAAGTAGCCGTCACCTGAAAAATAGTCTACCTATAATATCACGAATAAAAACCTATCTATTTAATAGAATAAAAAATGTGAGTCAGCAGGTATTATTAAAACGCAGATAAAATATTTCTCTTTAAAATACATAATCAGTGAATTTATCAGTAATAGTTCTTTTTTTAAAATGGAGTTTTTAATTGTATTAAATTAAATTTCTATAGGACAAAAACGCAATTCATTGATATATGATCTGATAAATTATTATGCATCAAACATAGACCAACAATGGATCGATAATGTCGACTTTCTATTCAAGATGGGTATCTAGAATTAACCACTAATGTTATATTAATTTATTTCTTACGACAGTTTGAAAGCCAAAAATTTCAGTAATAGAAGATGCCATTTTTATTACCTATCTTTTATCTTTTAATTTAATTGAAGCATTTTCTTGTCCATTATCAGAAAATATATAATTATAAAGGGTCAAACAATTGTAAAAATCAATTTAAAAGTAGGCGATGTTCCGCTGTACGCTGACAGGTTTCTCATGATAAATAATTTACCCTGAGAAAACTGTCAGCGTGCAAATAAATTTTTAAAATAAACAAAAAAATCATCTGAAACCTCGTATCTCAAATTTTAATTTTGAACATCGTAAATATTGTGAAAAGTGATATAACCTCCGGTTATTTGCGGGACACCCGTACGTATTTCATATCTGATTTATTATCTATATCATGGAATGAACGACTATGATTGTAACTAATTAATAATAGAGTGGTAATTTATCTGTGACCCAGTCTAGTATCATCCAAACAAATACGTACCGGAAAACCCACAAAAAAGCACATTCTCGAGTTTTTCGTGTCGCTATAGAATTAAACACACATGTTCCGCCGCTTTCGAATAATAAAATAAATTAACTCGTTCCCGTCAGAAAGCTCCTTGCTGGAAACTGTACAGTCTCGGCGCTAATTAATTATTTACTCAATTAATTTTTATTGGCTCCCTCGTTAATTGAAACCCGCATGGCACACATAAATTTAAATATCGTGCGCCGAAACTGTTTGCATGAGCAAAGACCGGCGTTTTTAATTTGAAGACCCTGTTATTTATGTTGTAGAATTTTTGTAGTAACAATTATTTCGTTAAAAAAATCTATGATAATTGTTAATCTTTATTGTCTAAAGTACTTTTTTTTTTAATATAATTTATGTCATGGAGAATTTCGCTATTTATTTACTTTAGCCGAAATTTTTGTTTGAAATAAATAAAAACTGAATTAGTGCGAAACATGTTATTTTTCCCAGTATCCTAATTGAAAAAATGTGATTGTTATGACGTCGAGCTATATTTTTAAAATCATAACAAAAAAAAAGAAAAATAGTAAAACCACTCCTTCAGATCTTTTATTAAAAGTGCTCGATCTTCTCAATGAATGACTCACGTTTAATAATTCGTAACCACCCATATATTACATCTGTTATGGTCGTTAGCACATAAATTGCGCTTTGCCGTGTTACGTTCTTATCGTGGTTTTCGACGATAGGAATGTTTGGAAAAGTTTGCCAAATAATTTAAACAATCGGATAAGATAATGGCGTTGGTTGAGTACTATCGCAGTTTATTATTCTTGTAATCGCTTCTTGTAGTATTATAATTTACAACGGAGTATATGCACAAGGGACTTCGTTTGCAATTTATCAAAGTGAGTGAGTTTTGCTTGCGCGAAGGTTTGCACATAACTTTGTACAAATGTTTGTGCGCACGTCCTGGAGTGACTTTAAATGTAGAAAAACAACTTAATCGTGTGACATGGTGCAAGATAAATCTGAATATCTTCAACGAAGAGGCATCAAATCAAATGTATGACATCGTGTCGGGAGATGAACGTGGATTTATTTATAAGAATCTGAAAAAAAAATGTTAATCAGCTATTTGGATGTTCCGAATCGAGCAGAAACAAACAAAATGATCAAACAATCGATTATTTGGTTAAAAATAATATGTAACTGATGCAGGGCATCAGCTTTGTATGGCCCAAACTTGATTCCTAACGACTTCTTTACGTTTCCCAAGATCAAGCATGGATTACGTGGTAAGCAATTTCGATCATCTAAAGTACACTCACCGGCACAAAAAGCGACTCACTATCATTTTTTAAAATAAATTATCTGAGAACACTTTTTGTCCATATTTTTTTTTCTGCTCATCGTTGAATAGGATATTTGCAATAATCGGGAGAGCCATGATCATCATGGTAACTAAATTCTCTTGTTTAAATAAATTATTGAAAGTATTTACGCCATTGTCAATATTGTGTTGAAGTTGATTTTTTGTTTTCCAAACGTTTCCTAAAGACTTAATTTAATAATTTGTTTACATTTTGTCATTAATAAGTTGTTTTCATGGCTATTAATGCAGTGGATGCAGCAAGAGTAATTGCTTTGATTCAGGATGGTCGGTCTCAACGTTACGTTGCACAAGTTCTTGGAACTCCTCAATCATGTATCTTCAGAACGTGGAGGCGATTCTTGGAAACTGAATCTTACAATCGACGCCTTAGAACAGGTCGTCAAAGATGTACAAGCGCTAGAGATGACCATTTTCTTACCCTAACAATTCTTCGCAACAGGAATTTGAGTGCTGATCAAGTCAGAAATTGCCTTGCAGAGGTTCGAGATGTGCATGTAAGTGACAGAACGATCAGAAGACGCTTTAATGAAGCTAATTTAATGGCAAGAAGACCTGCACATGGCCGAGAGCTTAACACACAGCATAGAGTAGGCAGACTTGCATTTGCTCGTGAACATGTTCGTTGGAATACGTGGAGTCAAGTACTCTTCACTGATGAGTCCCGCTTCTGCCTACGAGCGCCAGATGGTCGTGGAAGAGTGTGGAGAAGGACCGGCGAACGGTATTCTCAATGTAATATTGTTTCCAGACTATCTTTCAACGGAGGTTCGATTATGGTGTAGAGCGGTATTTCTGCGAACGCACGTACAGACCTTGTTGTAATAAATAGAGGAGTTATTAACGCTCAGAGGTACATTGAAAACGTTTTTCAAGATCATGTGATACCCTTTGCCCCTTTTATTGGCGACAATTTTATGTTGATGCATTATAATGCACGCCCACATGCCGCCAGAGTTGTTAATGAATTTCTTGACGCTGTTGGTGTTAACCGAATGCAGTGGCCCCCGAGAAGTCCCGACATGAATCCCATCCAACATATCTGGAACATGTTAGGAAGGAATATTAGAGCTCGCGTCCCCGCCTCAGCTACCTTAGAAGAATTATCAATGGCGCTTCAGCAAGTTAGCGATTAGGCACTTGGTGGAGTCCATGCCACAACATGTCTAGGCTGTAATACAGGCTCGCGAAGGCAATACCCGATATTAATTAATTAGAAAGATTGAAATTTTGCATTTTTCTTTAAGTTACAATTTCATCAATTTTGTAGTTTTTATTACTTTTATTAAAATTTTGTTTGTTTCATTTATTTTTGGCCTTATTTGATGTTACATCAATCAAGAAAACTATAAATAACAATTATCAGTCTAAAATTATATAAAAAAATTTATTGTCGCAATGAATTACACAAACCTCAAAGTGTCGTTTTTTGTGCCGGTGAGTGTAGAAGTTGAAGATTATAGAAACATCATTAAATGAAATTTTCTGAGACGCCATCTTTTGAGTGAAATTAGTGTTTTGTTTTACTTGTTTTATTGGTTTTCGACATTACACCGGTTTATAACGGACTTCATCAATTAACATGAATAATTTCTGCGTTCTCTCTTGGCGAATAAGAAATTTTTATATCATAGTACGATTAACTTAATTATATTTATTAAATTTAGTAAAATGCAATTAGAGGAACTCGCTCTTAAGCAGACACCTACCGTAACCAGCAAACTGTCCGTCTATTAGAGGTGTCCACCTAATAGAGCTTGTAAATTACATAAATGGGAAATTAAAAACTGTTCGCATATGAGGAGCGTCCATTAAGAAAGAGTACACTGTATATACTATTTGTAACTGTTCTAGTTATTACTAAAACGTTATTTGTTTCGTGTTACCAATATGTCATACTCAAATTCAAGTCACATATATGATTATTCCTCTTCTTGTTATGTTAACACGACAATAACAAACGATTCACAGTGATTGACGGTTGCCCGAAAGCATTTTTTAAATTAGCGACGGTGTTGGGCGGCTATCACTTTTTTTTTTCAGGCAAAGATAAAAAGCGGTTTTTGTAACGCCACTAATAACAGCACAGGCTAGAACAATGGAATAGATTACACGCTGACAGGAAAAGGCCGGAGATCTCAAGGTTCGAAAATAAATTGCAGCTGTAGGAAATGGTCCGTGTGTGCCACATGACCCATAAAAAAATTTAAATATTAGTTTTTATTGCGCACGTCAGTTCCACCACGCACACATATCCTCTGCATTTCAACATCGCGCTGATCTATCTGCTTGGCTCTCGATTTTTTTTTATTTTTGGCCCGCAACGTTTCCGACTTTTTCTATTCGGAGCCGCCAAGGTCGTGCAATTATTTTAACGACTGTCAGGCTTGTCAGTTAGCGGCTACGAGTATTAATTAATTTAAAAGGAGCTGCTTCGAGTAAGTTTCAGTTCGCTGGCGGCTTATGAAAGTATTTTGTAAGTGAATGCTGGCTTAATTGCAAGGTTCGGCGGCGTTAATGTTCGCTTGATTGAGATTTGTGCTGTTTTTCGGTCCAATTATATTCCCGGGTGTGTTTCGATTAATGAAAGTAAGACAAATCAAAAATTATTCGGAATCTTGGAAGAACAAAGATATAAACGTCCGTGTGATTCAAAATTTAGGTCACACTAAATCTGAATAACATTTGATGTTGCTATTAGTTGTGCCGAAATGTTTGTTAGTATTGTTGACGACACGTTTGACAGGATGGTCGGTAATAATTAAATGGTTTTCCACGAAAACAGATGTTTTCATTGGATGTTTAAAACGGTTTGATTTTATTTCTTAAACAATTTAATTTGTGCAATAAATTGTATCAAAATTTAAACTGAATTAAAAACTATCTGGAAAGATAGAGCAGTGTAAAAATTTCATGTTGTAAATTTTTATTGTTGAAATTGAAATATTTTTTCTTTTATAATGTGTAAGTCATAGAGAGAAGCGTAGGCATTTGAAACAGTTGTTGTTATTAAGGTTCCAATACACGATGAGATATTTACATGTGAATTTTTTTTCACGATTACAAAATCTCAGCAAAACTTAAATTTTGTGTGTCTTGCGACTGCTTCCACTTAAATTTTAAATGGAAACACGCTCAAAATTTAAGTTTTGCTGACATTTTGTAATCATGAAACAAAATTCTCATGTACATATCTCATCGTGTATTGGTACCTTTAATATATGAAGTGTCATCTCTTGGGTTTCCTCTTGGTTTCGCGGTGAGGTAATGCCAGTGTTTCAGTGTAAGTTTATTGTTAGTTCTTGTTTTTTTGGATTGGCGTTCTTGTATCTCATAATGTTTGTCTGTTGAAGTTGAATTTAGATCTGTGTTTTTTTGAAGATTTTAATGGCAATACTTATCCCTACCTTAGATTATTCTCTTCCTTGACAAATTCTATTATGAATTGTTCTAGCATTTTCGGAGATCTGTAATTGTGTAATCTACAATTTCTCATGGAGCAGGTAATGGTGTAACATTCAGGATGCTAAAACTATTTCTTGACTATTTCCAACTGTTGTTGAATTATTGTAATTATTATTGAGTAATGTATAGAAAGAAATGCGTAAGTATTTCAAGAGTTTACTTCTTTGAAGGGAGTAATTTGTTAAGATAATGCTATGATGGACAAAGTCCAGATTATAAAATCATGTAGATTCAAAAGATTGTAATGACAATCAATTTTATATTTTGTGAATAGTTTAATTAGTGTTGCAGAAATATTTAACCATAAGTTATTTAGATTTCAAAAAAGCTCTATGTTCAACGTTTATTTGTAATTTTTAAATCATTTTAAGTCGTTATAATTTATTATTGCAAACCAATTCAGGTACAGATAGGTAATAAAAAGACGTCTCTCCCATGAAGTGTAACAGCACTAAGCCGAGTGGAAAACGCATAACATTTTATGAGGGAGACGTCTTTTTAATCCTGACTATATATCTCTCTCATTTTTGTTTCTTCACTGTCAATCCCTGTTTTACATTTAATCGCAACTTTTTTGACTTCATTTTTTTTTAAATTTGTTTGTTATAAGTAAATTCTTTACGAAATCTCTGGCTAAAAGAATTATCTCTATAAGTACTGATAACAACGTCATATTCCAGAAAAATGTTAAGGTTAACCACAAACGATTAATCACTCAGCTGACAATTAAAACGTTTTCCTTTTAAAGTTAAAATAAACATAAGTGAAGTTGCAATTTTAGTATACATATTAAGAGAGTAGAAACTGAAAATAATGGGTAATTAAAAATGTGCATCACAGTTATATAGTGGGAAGTTTTCAAAAGAAAAGCAACAAAAAAGGACATACATATATATATATTGTGGAAAATATTAATGGCCTATCTCGTTTTAAAGCCTTGTTTTAATTAGAAGGAGCTTTCTGGAACATAAAAGTGAAGTGAATTATGACAAGACTGATGATACCTTGTTCATTGGTTGCGACGATTACTTCTGTCACCATTAACACTTAATAACTCATTCCCTTTGCTAGAGTTGTTAAAATAGAGACAGTGTCGTTGTATTTCAATATTAAAAATTATATATGTATATATGTAGCAGCTGCAAATAGACGTAAAGGAAACGTAAAAAATAAAAATAACATTGTTGTTGAGTAGAATAGTTTGAATTCTGCAATTCAGTATTAATCTTTCAGTCACCATCAATGTTTATATTTTTTCAATATCATCTCCTTGTTCATTTCCGTTCAATTCAAATTTCTTTCAGTTCATTTCTTTTGTTATTTTTCTGACTTCTATGCCTCTAATAATTTATGAAAATTTTAAACTCGAGAAGAAGACGAAGGCAATCGTCACAGTCACGGACCTGTCTCAAAATAAAATAAATAAATGTCTTTACGTTCTTCATAAAACTTCTGCCGTCATCATTCCTGGTTTCATAAAATCACTGACATGGACGATTTGTGGATGAAAATCTATGCAACGACAATCAAATCGATGCGACGGTTCCATGACAAAAGTGCGTAAACGCCGAAAATGCGATTATGTCGTAACGACCTGGCCTTTCAGTCTCACAGCAGTTATAACCGCCAGAAAATTCGAGTTTAAATGGCGTAAGCGACAGCTTCAGCTTCAAACTAAAATGAAGTAATGAAAATAAAATGCGTATATCCGGTCAAAGCGCCACTTCAGCGCTCACTTTGTGAAAATAAAAAGGCTTAAGCGCCGGCAAATGAAGCAGGGATATCAAACAAAAATTAAATTAGAGGATCATTGGTTGTTTTATGCCTAGAAAATGCTGGAATTAATATTCGGGATTATGAAAATGACAAAAATAGTTAAAAATAATTAAGTTTTTTATTTCTCCTGTAAATGGCGAATGGTGCATACACTCTTTCGTCGTGCGACCGTCGAAATTTTCAAGTGATTTCTTTTATTGAAAAAGCTTATATTAATCTACGCCTTGCATAGGATCACAATAAACTAGTAAATTAAAGCTAAGGCTATATATACATACTATGGCTCATTATTTTCCAGAGACTTTAGGAAAACTTAATCTTTGTTTTACCCTCTTGAATCGGTACATACATTTAAATGTACATCCAAGTTCAATGATAAGGTCAATGGATTTTGCAAATAAACCTTATTTTTTTAACGGTGTTAATTATTGATTAATCCAAAATAAGAAAATCGTGTAAGATAAATAATTTTATTTCACGATAGAATATGATTACTACCTGCATTAAAATATTTTTATTTTCCTTCAAACAGTTTGTAATCCAAAACGGAAAACGGAAATTGCTGTCGATATTCTTCCAAACAGTTTCGTATGGAATAAGTCCAAAACGCGTCAAATTTTGTTGCGTTGCGAAAATAAGCTTGAACCGCTTCAACCATAAAATATTGCTGTTGTAAACCTCAGTAAAAATTATTCTTCGAGGACCTTATCTTACCCCCAAAAGCATAAAGGTGGTTAGATCAATAGATGATTGTTCTAATGGACATGTTTAGGTATCAAATTACATGTTTAGGTATCAAATTGTGGCGCCGTTCCTCAATTGTACGTAAAACTATTTTACTTAAATGAAATACATTTGTAATGTAAATACTTATAAGTCGTTGGATCGTAGGCTCTTTAGGGTATTTGTCACATACATTAACATAGTTCTTATTATTAAATAAGCGCATACTGATATTAACTAGTTCCGGGAAAAAATGAGTGTGATCATGTGTATAGTCAAAATTAAAGTAATGTCTCCCCAACAAAAAGGTAAATTGTGACGTGCGATCGCTATAACGAGTAGACGGGTACGCATTGAATTTTTGTCTATGTTTGCTTGGCCGCCTGCTTGTTATGGTAATCAGAATGGATAAGATAAGATTAGCGCGTTTATATTTTATTGGAGGGACATTACTTTTAATTCTGACTGTACGGCACATGTAGCAATTGATATAAAAAGAACGAGTATGCAACAATTTTAGCGCAGCGATAGCAAAACCGCATCTGCATCTGCATTCGATGCGCAAACCAAACAAACCACCTTATCCTGTTTTGCAAGACTTTAGCAAATATAATGGCGCAATAAAATCCGCAGATTTACGATTATTTCCACGCGTTTTCTTAAACGACGCCTCGCGAAGTGTACTTAATGTTTCCTCTTAATCCGTTACTAGCCAGGACAGAGATGTTAAGAGAGTTGAAATGATTACGTTAAGGGTTTACGAAGCGGAAACTTAATAAAACTGCCAATCGAAATGTCTATTCCTTCAATTACACGCACGTAATTTAATTTTAAAGTAGTTAAAGTTAATTGCTGTCTAGAGGTTTCGTGAAAGATATTCAGAATTTTATGAAAGAGTTTTCTTACAATACATATACACTGTGTTCCTGAATAGAGTTAGAATTCGAATTGCACACTTTGCACTTCAAGTCTGCTTGACACGAAATAAATTTATACCAAATTTGACGTCGAAGGTCGTCAAAGAGGTGGAATGAATACAAGAAGAAATAAATCTGTATAGGTAAGGTGGTCTTCTTTTTAAAATTAGGAGAAACTTTTATTAGGTTTAGGTATCAAATTGTGGCGTCGTTCCTCAATTCTACGTAAAACTATTTTACTTAAATGAAATACATTTGTAATGGAAATATTTATAAGTCGTTGGATCGTAGGCTCTTTAGGGCCTCTATTTGTCACATACATTAACATAGTTCTTATTACTAAATAAGCGCATACTGGTGTTAATTAGTTCCGGGAAAAATGAATATGATCATGTGTATAGTCAGAATTAAAGTAATATCTCCCCAACAAAAGATACCTAAACCTAAAATGTTTCCCATTTAAAATTCAGAAGATATATCAATACAACATCCTTGAAAAAAATAGTATTGGGGAAAATAGCTGATAAATATTTCAGTAGAGTTATAACACGTTAGCGTCATCTATTTATTGATTAAAAACAAACAAAATATGACTATTTAAATAATGTGTAGCTGTAGTAACATTTTTGCGAAAAAAATATCGATTTTATTCTTCCGGATCTAGTATAGTTTCCTTTTCGGAACGGAGAATCACTCTGAATTAAAAACGCGACCTGCCGGAAAAAGGACTTTGTCTTTTATTAACCTAGGAAGCCGTGGTTTTACTGATTTCAAAGGAACATGGGCGATCATAGCTTAACACTTTGTTATATGTGGTTAAAGGAATTATACAGAATCACTCATTCGCATTCGTGTTTAAGTGTGTTCCCGGCTTTAACTATTTGAATGTTTCAGCTCAAGTCATATCATTTCTTGCGTAATATATAAATACCAACAACTTCTGAAACGTCTGAAATTTGTACTTACTCATCGATCATCGTAGAAATTCAAGGATAATTTCTTCGGTTCTATAACATACTTGCAGGTGTCTTTTTTCCTACCTGGGGCGATTGTTTACCGATTCCTTGGATAAGTGCATATTTATTATATTA
Organism: Serrognathus titanus; assembly: GCA_039766575.1. Classification (NCBI taxonomy): domain Eukaryota; kingdom Metazoa; phylum Arthropoda; class Insecta; order Coleoptera; family Lucanidae; genus Serrognathus; species Serrognathus titanus. The sequence goes on along the minus strand of CM077912.1, from coordinate 28,800,658 downwards.
ATAAACCCGGTTTCTTTTCCATATTTTACGAAGCGTGCGCAATAAATTATCTACCGTAATTACGCTTAATTAAGTTTCGCCGTTTTTCAAGCAACCTTCGGGGCCCCCGGCGAACATGTCTTCTTCACTGAACAAACAAAACTTTGCTTTTTCTTTTTCGAGCAAACCTGTTGTCTCTACTCAGTTTCTACAGTTGCATTCGTCAGTGCCATGGCCAAAGTGCATTAGTTTTGACCGGGGCCCATTCGCTTCAGTAATCTAATTGTTTTTGCAGGACCAACTGTGAAGTAATAACAAAAAAAAAACTATGTTGGCCTTGAATGCAAATCTAGATGAGACCCCGGAGAGACTGCCTTTTTATGGTCGGTGTGTTTTGTTGTTTTTATTGTCGGTGGCAAGGCTTTTAGAGCAATTAATTTTATGGCAATCATCGTTAATTAATTGCGTTTGGCCTCCGGGCTAATTTCCGAGATGAAGTTGCCACCGAAAATTCGCATCTGCGTAAATAATTTTTTGTTTATTTTTGCTTCTAAATGTGAAAAAAATTAAACACCGTATTTTTGCTGCGGGCTTGTTGATGCTGCGTTATTTTAAGTAGATGGGACGTTATACAAATTTATTTATTTATTTCTGAGGTTTCGGATTCACCTACGCCTTCTATTTTTTACTATTCCTGTGTTTCATTACTAAATCCCTTCAATGTCACTTATATAATTTACAAATATGGCAAACATATATGTATAGACACATTTCATTTCCTCTGCCAGAAACGAGGTGAACATGTGAAATAATGAAAAAGACAAGCGACATCGACAAATTTTATATTTATGCTATGCAGGACAATTTCTATTCTGATTTGGATGAACTATAAAATTTGATCGTGTCATTTCATTGGATCCAATTAATTTTACGTCATTTTTCTCGATAAAATTACCAATCACTAGTATACAATATCTCAATAATATCGGCGATCATTCTGGAACTTGTTCAGTGAAAATTCATTTTCATTCTTACCTATAAAGCATTTGCGCACATGTTTTATACATTATCTTATGTATGTAGCGATTTTATCAATCTGTCAATAATATTATCAACGTTACCGTCAGTAAAGATTGTATCAAAATTATCAATAATTTAAAATTTTAACATTCTCAGCTGCAATTGTAATGTAATACTACACAGGTAATTGTTTTAAAGTGAGGATACTCAATGTTACAGTCAGAAAACGGCATAAACACGTAAAAGAGATAGATGATGTTCTTGTTGCACAACATAGGTTCTAATCTATCTCTTTCGCACTTCATATATATTTCTATCTTCAACTAACTGTGCTAGTTGCTCTCATTGAATTTCTATGATCTGAATTTCAGTCAATTACCGATATCTAATTTGAAGAGTAACAAAAATATTTTTGAATACTTTTAAAACAAATAATATTGCTCTTTTCATGTTTATTGTTTTGAGTTAATTTTGTTAAAACATGCCATACTTAAAAAGAAAAGGTTGAAGCGTTTTCATTCTGCTTAGAAAATAATTGCCTCCAAGATTTGACACCAGTTTGATTGAAATTGCTCGTATATCTTGCGAAAATAGAAAAAGGTACAATATTAAATCGATTAGGCCTTATTTGTCGATCTGTTTTATCGTAATGTCTTTATTACATTCAATCTTATTTATTGCTATGTTAAAAACTGACGGTCTTTTAAAATAAACTAAACTGAAAGTTGTTTATAAGTTCCGTCGATCGGCGGCCCGATTTTAGATTCGGTGTCGTCTAGTTTCATCGATTTATTCGCCTCCGTCTAAACGGTCGAAACTCCGGAAGAATTCTTTGTTTACGGAGTCCTCTAAAAATATGCATCATTTCGCTCATGTGGCGTCGATTAATTTCGATTTAGAACAAGAAGCTTGTCGTCGTCTTTTGGATTTATCGCGCGATTTGTCCAGTGGAACGTCCACGATAATGTGAAGTTATTTTCAAAACGATTGAACTTGGAAGCTTAATGGCTTTGATTTTCTTGAAGTTGCTTTCGGATTTGCAGTTTATCTTTCAATCGGTTTTCAGGAGGGATAAATACGTGACAGTGTTTGTGTTACTTGTCAGCAATTGCAGTGTATCTCTTTTAAACGGCGTGTATTTTTTTAGTTGGATTGTGAAAATAAACGAAACAGTATTGTTGTGTGAAAACGGTGTTTTGATGTGAAGATTATTTTACGTATTTTACCATTGCTTTTGTGTATTTAAATAGTTTTAGTTTCTACATTGTTATCAAAATATTGAATTCTTTATAGGTATGCAAAATAATTATTTTGATTATTAAAAAAAAGTAATTTATGAACTCTCAAGTGAAGAAAACTTGAATTGTATTTTTTTTTCTTAAACTGAAGTGTAAAGCATAGTTTAGACAACTGGTCGATATTCAAAACAAGTTTTTAAAGTAAACAAAAAGTAAATTGAAGAATTGTTTTACTGTGAATAAAAGCGGGAAGAAATGTTCCATACAGAAATCGATTTATCTAAGTGTAAACCAGTTGTCAGAGAACCCTTTTAAAATCACCACGGAATCGTAATTAAAGAAGTGGCAATGATCGGGAAGTTCACCCTCGTCTTTTTGTAATAAAATTGTATTAATAATAGATACCTACATACGTATACTCGAAAGACTTAAACTAGAAAAAGAAATTACTTTCAATTTTCTTATTTAGTTTAGATAAAAATACCATCTCTTATTCTCAATAAAATTGTACGCATGCCACATTTCAAGGCTAAGCCAACAGAATTACATACAATCGAATTTCAAATAACACCCCACTCTGATTTAATTAAACCCATTAACTGTAACACATTCAAAGTGAGAAGGCGTAACTCGTAATTAATGGTCAGTCCGGTCCTGCGCTTGAGGTATTGCTTCCGATGTCAAGTTGAAAGCCGACACTCATGGCTCACATTAACATTAATTACACAAATTGCAGTCTGTTCGTTGTTGCACACGAAGGCAAAAAGAAACAATAAAACATGACCATCGGCTTGAAAGCTTCAACCTTCGATTTAAATAATTTGATTTTTTTTTAATCTGTTATATAATGGCTTCTGCAAACCTGTCGAGGAAGAGGAATTTGAAACGTTGTCCTCGTAAGCCATTATCACTTTAGCTAAGTTTGTTGAGCAATTTTGAAAGCTATTGAAGGCGATTTCTGGAATTGATTCGTTGTAAAACTGCACTTCCCGAAAAATTGGGGAGAGATCTTGGGTTGAGAAAAAATATTTAGGAAGACTGGAATTTATAGGTGTATGTATATAATACTAAATTCCAGTCTACATAGAATTTCCTTCAATAGTAGAATAAAAAAATATCCTTTATTTGAATTTTAGATTGCAACGATGGAAGATTTTTCCAATTTTTTAATCAAATGTTATTATTTCTGTAACACACTTTCCAAGTTTCTCCTAATCTGAAAGAAACCCATCATAATTCGAAAATTCCAATGTGAATTTTGTATTATTTATTAATTTTTTTAAGATAGGATATTATTATGAAATGTTACATATAAAATTTAATCTACTACGTCGAGATTTATTGTTAATTTCGATGCGTAAAAGAAAAACCGAATAAACAACGTCTTTATCAACTAATAGAAATTCCCCATCGTTTGTGATCAAACAAGCCATCCATTTCAACAATAATTTCACATAATTTATTTACTCTATATAAAAATTCCTCGCGTGACGGCTAATTTAAACAACAAACAGGAATCATAATTCACGCACAAAGTCGGAGCGCTCCGACGTATTTAGTTCAGCCTGGCCCGAAAAAATTAACATTATTTTGTTGTAAAAGCATGTCTGAAATGGATGACATACTTTAGATTGTTTGGCTGAGGTGTTTTTAGCAGTCGATCGATCTTTGAATCTAGGAATAGCTCGCAGTTAGATCTAGTGCATACGGAGGATGGACCGGAATTATTGCACAACCGGAAATATGCGACAGAAACAGAAACTAAAGAGGTTGATCGTAAAATGAGGAGTTTTAATTTATGATCTGAACTGTCCGTTTGCGTGCCAAAACTAAAATACCATTTTTAATTTTCCGCTTATTTTCATGCTAATCGACGTTTAAACTGACGAGGAAAAACGGTCTTCCTCCGTTTGCCTTCAGATGCGAATGTTTTGCAAATCCTAAACGATTCATGTAATCGTGATGCTTTTACAAGGTCGTCTATTTAACTGCATTTATTGTATTTTACGCAAGAAAAATGAAATTGTGAAATCATAATTTAAATGAAGATATATGATTGCGGAGATGGATAAAAAATAATTTTAAAATGCTAGATTATAATGACAATGGGAGTACTTAGCATTGTAACATTAAAATACAGCGTTTCTTTAAGAAACAAAGATAATGAAAATAGTTAGCATGAAAACATGTTACGACACTGCCTATGAAATACAACATTCGAAGCTCATTTTCAGCAATTCTCCATATAAAACAGGCAACGATTTCTTTCGAAATCATAACACCGTTCGTTTTAATACAGAATTACACATTGAAATTTATCTATGGACTTCCATTCCTATGTAAGGTCGCATTCTGAGATTTAATCGTCATCATTAAAAAATCTACGGTGTACATTAACTATAGTCCTCGCCAATACGGAAAACATCAAGCCGCATAAAAAATGCTGACAAAATGTAAGAACAGTAAGTTTTTATGGTTTGTGGAATAAATAATATGTATTTGTCTTTTACTTTTACAATTTATAATTGTATTTTGTATTTTTATTAGTAAAAGACTGGTTTTGGTTTGTCAGGTTTATTAAGAATCACTCTGATTATTATCTGAAAAATTTAATAATTTCAGTTGACATATCTCGTGTTTTTTATACAGGGTGTTTTCGTGAAAAAAAATAATGGAGTGTTGGACATGAAATGTGTGCATATAAATGCATCTAAATAAAACGTAAATAAAAATAAAATAAAACTTAGCCTCAACTGATAACGAATTGACAAATTTTTAGAATCTCTGGCTCAGTGCCGGCTGAGTCACAAGTGTTCAAAATTCCTTCCCTCTACCGCTCGTAAACACAAATCTGCCCGGCGAAGTAATGATTCACAAGCGTTATGAAACATGTTTTGTTGTCGAACAGAGAGAAATGCGGCGTTAATACGATCGTTCAATTCTTGGAACGTGTTGATTTCTTCTTCGTATACCAACGCTTTTACGTGTCCCCACAGACAATAATCTAGCGGATTCAGATCAGGTGAACGTGCAGGCCACCTGATCGGCCCGTTTCTTCCAATCCTACCAGGAAAAATTTCGTCGAGGTGAGCACGTTACTTCTCGTAGAAAATGAAGTGGAGTCCCATCTTGCACAAACCACATCGTTGCTCTAAGATTTAAGTTCACATTCTCGAGAAGTTGCGGTAGATTAGTTCGTAGAAAATTTAAGTATTGGAGACCATATAAACGGTTCGGCAAGACGAACGGGCCGAATAAATTGTCGTTCAGAATACCTGCCCACACGTTAACAGAAAACCGTTGTTGGAAATGGCGGCGACGAATTGCGTGAGGATTTTCCTCAGCCCACAAATGCAAGTTGCGAAAATTTCACACCCCATCTCTGGTAAAAATAGCTTCGTCGGTAAACAGGACATTATAAACAAAATTCGCATTTGCCTGTTGTTTATGCAGTAACCAACGACAAAATCATATGCGTAGAGCATAGTCGGCTGGTAGCAAAGCCTGAACACTTTGTTCAACAAAAAATGATTCATTCTATTCATTTTCATGCAAACTTTCATTATTTCATTTATTTTCAAGAAGTTACGAAACGCCCTGTATATTTAAACGTGTTAATGGCAAAGACTGCAATAAAGTGTACGCGCTTCATTTCTCCAAACTTTATTGCTGCAGTCTTTGTCTTCATTCCAATATATTTCCTCCTTTATTTTGCCCATCGTGTAAACTGCCGTGTCACAATTCGTTTTACATATACTCCTTGTGTAATGTTAATAAACGCTTAGCAGTAAACTTTGGTATTTTGTATTTTAATTGCTCGAAAAATGTGAATACAAATCCTTTTCAGTGGCTTTGTGTACAGGCTTGTGGCATTTCGCTGCCGCAACAATTCCAACGATTCGACCTTATCTCGCCTTCCATTTTTACATGAAAAAATGTAGCCCAGCGCAAATAAGGACTTTTAACTGATGCGCATATATGGATGGTGTTTAGCATGCCGCAGTCACGACTGTGGAAATAATGCGGTTAAAGGAGCATGTATTTCAGAACACGCATATAAAACGTATATCATCAACGAATAAACACCTACGCCGGACACTTGTAACAGTTATAAACATATACTTAAGCGCTTGACAATGCTAACGAATTTTTTGAAGGCAAACCAATTTTTTATGGTTGAGTATTTACGAGAAATCGTACACTAGTTAACAAGTGTTCGGGAGGTCTGTTAGTATCAGTATTTAAAATGAAAACTTTTAAGTATATGTATACATTTTGCATACAGGGGTTAATCAGAAAAAATGTATAATATTTATGTTTACGAAAAGCAAGCCTTTATTAGGTATGACAGAAAATCAACGACTGGGGAGACGAACCTCTTATAAATTAATAATAACAATGTATTTATTATCACTTCAACAATGATCTTTATAAATTGCTATAGTACACAGCTAATTGAAATAACAAATAATTTGATGCCTACGTACACTGAAGGAGCATTTAATTTTTATGGCAATTGCGCAAGCCGTCACAGTTTAATTAACGCAAACTTTATAAACAACCGTTCGGTATTATTTATTTTTACGATCTCGTCTTGGATTATAAAATTTTATTGAGGCCTTGTATTAGTAAGTCTAGCTGACTTTGTATCTAACCTAATTAATTCTCTTGCATAAAAAAAGTATAACAAAATGCAGCCGGAATTTTTTACGAAATTTGAAAGGTGGAGTTACAAATTTGTTGGTTACAGTGATTCATGAGTTGCAAAAGTGCAGTACTTTGAAAGGTAAACGATGTAATAAAGTCGTGGAAGTTTCGCCGTTGAGCAGATACATACATGATCGCAGACATGTACGCAGATTCGTTTTAGTATATGTGTTTAATAATGCTGTACAAACAAGCAAGAAAATTAATTCAGCGATCTGATTTTATGTTGTTTATTAGATATGTAGAAATAGTTTCAAGATATTTTGCAACCTTTAGTCATGACAACTGCTTTTCCTTCAACTATTTTGTTAGTTTAGTTTTTTTTATAAAAACTTCTTGCTCATCAAATACATCGTAGTGTGCAATTTGACATTTTGACATATTGTATTATACGCATACCATTTCAGGCTTTGACAGTTTGTACCCTTTCAAACTTGAAACCTTCTTACATTACCTGTCAAGATGTAAAATGGTATTTAATAATTAAATATCACAGGTATTCATTCAATGTACGAATTTATTAATATCTAAATCTTAAGAAAATGGGGTCTAAATTTAAGTACGACAAGAGTTAAAGGTTTCATATGTTAGCTGCAAATCATTTAGTTATTTTTGCCACACCCTGTGTATATATGAATGTGAGCACTAAAATTGCTTAACATCCGAACTAGATGAGTTTAATTTCTGCCCATGTTGCAAACTTATTTATTATATTTTTTAAGTGACCTTATTATAAATATCATTTTAATTTGAGTTCAACAAACGATGTTGCAATTTAGCCTTGGCAAACTGTATTAAATCAGTTTTGTATGAATTAAAAAAATGTATTGTACCTGTGCTTGCACTTCTTTTTAGTTGACAGTAATTGACACACTCCTATTAATTTCTTTGTATCACTTCAATAATACGTGTTTATTTCTCCATTTAATATAGGTAGAAATATAAAGCAGGTATGTAATTCTCGAAACAAAATAATTAACTCCGATTTACAATCTTATTTTCGTTTACAAACTCAAATGAATTGCGCGTGAAACTGTAAAGATGTTATTTACCAAGACGGATATTATTCTTGGGACACTTTTGAAAATACTAATTTGTGTTACTATTAACAGCATTGGCTTTATTATACAAGGATAGAGCTGAAATTATTGAAAATAAGAAAATCTAGTAGGCCGTGAAAAACAAAACATACAGTGTTATTTAAAGTAACGATTTATGTTCGTTCGTGATATTACAAGTAAAAAAATGGAATTAATCAGAGAGCATTTTCGAATCATGATCTATTATGATTTTAAAAAAGATTAAGCACTTATGAGTGCAAAAAGAGTTTGGATTTGGCTTTTAGTGAACAAGCACCTACAATTTACCGATGATATAAGGAATTTTAACGCGAAAGGAATGCTGTGCAGCATTAAAAAGGAGCAGGACGTCCTCCTACGACTGTTACCGATAAAAACTGCTGTTAAAAAATTGATTGAGGAGAACGATAAAGCCACTTATGCAGTAATAGAGCATCAATTCAAGATTGGATCCTCAGCTGTTAAAACAGTCATACACGATCACCTGCATTTAAAAAAGTGGTTAGTCGTTTTGTGCCGCATCACCTTTCTGACTTCCAAAAAGCAGAGCAAGTAAGAATTTGACATGAAACTTTAAATTTCTTAAATAATGGCGAACACCATTTTTTTTCCAAAATTGTGATAGGTGACGAAACTTACATTCATGAAGATGAGGAAACTCCAACAATGGCCAAGAAGCAGCGAGCTATGAAGAAAGTTATGTATGCGGTATTCTTCAGAAGTACGGACTTAGTAAAGGCAATTAAGCTAGATGGACAAAAGACAGTTACACTGAAAAATGTTTGTCTGAAATGTTCTGTAGAGTTCCAGACAAGGGAATTATGCTGCACCATGATAATGCATCGTCCCATACGGCAGCTTTAACTCTCCAGTTTTTGGCTGAAAAAAATATAAAAGTAATAGAACATCCACCGTATTCACCTGATATAGCAATGTCGACTTTTGGCTATTTTTTTTTTTTTTTGGCTTAAAAGGAATTTGCGGGTTAGAAGGTTTTCGTCAGAAGGAGAGATTGATGCCGCAATTCACGCTTATTTTGAAGGTATTCTGAAGGATGATTGGTTGGGAGGTTTTGAACAGTGGAAAGAAATAATGGTCAAGTGTATCACTCCTGAAGGGAATTACTTCGAGCATATTTAAAATAAAATCCTAGAAAATATTAACCGTGTTTTTTATTCTCAGTAAATTCAGCTTGACCCTCGTATAGTATATTTAATATACAATGTGTAAATTGCTACTTGTAATGTTACCATTCCTCGTAAGATAAAGGAAGAAATATATTGATACATAAAAGATAAACACTGCAGCAACTCTACTCTATTGCAGTATTCGTATTAAAATCATTAATACAATATATTTCCTCCTCCGCCGTACCAAAGTATCACAAATTTGTTTAGAGAGTGTATCTACATGTAGTCTCAAAATATTATGGAAGCCCAAAATATTATGTATGCTATATTTTGGGCATATTTAAGGCGTAAACCTTCAGTTTTTATTGGCAACAATGCTTTTCTAATACTGTGATGAAAAAGTTTTCATTATTAGTCACAAAATGGGTCTTCTGAGCGTTTACTACAGTAAATTCGTTCAAATCTATTTTCAAATGTATACATGAATCCAGAGAAATTTCATCTGTACGCATATTCCAAATAATCTACTTTTATGGCAAATTTTTCTTAAATTTTATTTACTTGAACTGATTCTTATTAAATTAATTAATTTTATTAATTTGTTTCAGGTACGTATAGATTCCAACACAATGCTACAACTAAAAGGACACAAACTTGTCGAGGTAATATAAATCGTTTTTGGATACATACATAAATAATTTTCGACGAAATATATTTATATGATAGAACAAGAAGAACAAAGTATATTTCTGATAATATGACCAACTCCATACAAATTGCTCGAGAAACCTCCTTCTGCTTAAGATTTGAAGAAAGGCAGACGATTGGTTTTCGTGCAAAGTCGTTATAAATAATTTATAATTTCTAGTTTACGTTGAAATGCTCCGCCTCTTTCCGACTGTCAAATTACTAAATTTGGTCAGCTGTTTGGTTTAAAACTTACTGTTTCTGTTACAGTTGCATCATTGCCTTCTTTTGCATCCATAAACTTTTCCATACTTTACGGTTTTTCATTATTTTTCTTGAAGGTACATTTCATATCTTTCTTGAAGGTACATTTCATATCTTTCTTGAGGAGTTTCTTTTTCTTCTCTCTTAAGATTCAATACCGCAACTGCCAACTCTTCTCATACGACCAAACCACAACTACTTTTTGGGAACACGCTTTCCAACATATTCTCCTTATTTCATGTACGGTTGCCGCCTAAAAAATCTAATATAACTAATTTGTAATGTAAAAGTATTTTCTTTAATTTTCATTAGTGTGCAGAAAGAGGGACATACTACCTCATTTGAAGAAATTAGAAAACAGTTAATTTTCGAATGGTTAACAGAAAACGTGAATGATCCATTGAAAATATAAAATTTCTTGGATTACATTTTATAAATTTTAAACCTTATACCAGTTTTTTTTGGCGGTAACCATACAGACAGACAAGAATCTTAACTTATTATATTATATTTTGCAAATTTCAGTGGGAAAAATAAACAAGCGTTTCATCTTTCATCAAATTTACTATGACTTTATTTAACATACATATTTATTTTTGCATTGATCTATAAAATGTGAATCTAATATAAATATATACATAGATTCAGATAACAAGGCCAATAAATTGGCTAAATAGAAAAAAATGTCCCCTTTTCTTATTAAGTTTGTCGACGAGTTTGCAAATTTCAAGTAGCAAATTCGCCTCAAGAATAAATTACATTGAACTTATCGATATTTGTTCTATTAATTATACTGTTCTTGGTGTGTACTTTACATATTATTCCTCCCGGAGTTGTGCTGGATTAAAACAAATTAAAATCACTCGAGTTGACCGCAGAGAATGTTTATTTATTTATTAGTTCCGTTGGAAAATTCTGTGCTAATTCTCATCACTTCTCTGCCATTTTCAATTTAGTAATTCAATATTGCTTTTCAATATTCAAATCATTCGATTTGTTTAATTTAAGAATTGTTTTATATTGGGCACGTAAATAAAGGAGACCCACCTTTATTAGGTGAGTCTGGCTCACCTTAAAATGTCCAGGCCCACCCTTGTGTCCACCCTGGACGAACAATATACTGTATATATCGTCAAATGAAGTTCTAGAATCATCTAAACAGAATTTTTTTATTGTGTTAAAACAGTATGATTTTGTGCTTAATTTGTTTAGAATTGAGACGTAATGTAATATTAATATTCTGGGCCCACTATATGTTAAAATTTTAGTTACGTGCCTGTTGTTTAATTTTACGATGACCTCTCTGCTCTTTTTAAGCCAGATGGTAATAATTTTAAATTATAAATGATACTCAATTTACCTTCATCCTCTCAAAGTTAATTTGTATTAGTGACTATAAGCACATATACATATGTAAACAACTGTTGATAAATTTCGATAATTTTTATTACCCGCTCAGAAATTGTGCTGTCGAGTTGAAGCCATCCTCATCGACCGAATAATAAACAAACGAGCCGGCCAGCTCTTGACCCAAATCCGATCGAATTGTTGTTGTTAACATTTATCGACGGTACTCTTGCGATTTTGTAACGCGCTACTCAAGTTTCGACAATCCGCGCGCGATCAAATATTTATTTGGTCGAAATGCGCGCTGCGCCCACACGAGCTTGCTTAACGACTTTTTGTTTGGACTGTTTATTTATTTATTTGTTTACTTAGTTTGTTAGCGGAGCGTTCTTTAATTCAGATATAAAATTTTGTCGGCCATTAAGTATGTTAGTTGAAAATGTTGCTTTTGAATTGACTTTCAATATACATGTTTTACATAAATAATGTAGTCATATCAAGATATTTCATTTGAGACCATATGAAAATATATTACTGTTCTGCTGTGCATTTGGGACTTTAATCAAATTTTCACGCCTTTGACTTATGAAGGTTGCCTAAAAACAACAAAACAATCCCAATAATATAATCAGAGAGAGGATATTTTAAAGACGCGAAATGCACGGCGTAAAAATACCACTGTTATAGGTAGATTTATACGATATGTTTTTTACGATGCTTTCATTAGTACAGTACAAAAAGAATTGTACTGCTTATGTCAACTCTTGCATCCATCATAACTGATTAATCATAAGTAATTAATTTGTGATGACTAAGAAAACATTACTATAAACTGTCAGTAGTACGTTTGCTATGAATGCTAAAGAAATGTGAGAAGTTAAATAAATCGTTATACCTTCCAATATATTTCTAATTACCGCTCCGGTGAATCACCCCGTTGGGAGTCACACTATTATTAAAAATAACGACAATCAGCGAAAGCAATATGCTTGCTATTGAAATGACATGCCGTTTAGTAAACGCCTTCGAATTTCTAGCAATTTACTTTCCCTAAATAAGGCAACTTATTTATAATATTAAATAATAAATCTCAGCGACACAAATAAAATCTAAAAATGTTTATTAAAAAATAAAAGGCGGCGAATAAATCTCACGTTTTATGTCGAAACTGACAAGCAACACCTTGACCGTACTCAAAGCTCGCTTTCTACAAACATTCCATTTGTACGCGACGTCGACCGACGCGTTGGCGGATCGGCGTCTCCCATTCTCGCACCTGTTGGAGGATATGCATAGTAATGGACAAAAATGACGAGCCTTGATTACTAAATGTAATGCAAAATTATTTTAGCTGCGCATGTTTTCATGCTTACTATTTTCATTAACGACTATTTTCAAAATACTTTGCTTTAAACTTAAAATATTCATATTGCACTAGTAAAGTCGCTGTACAGATGAAGCTCTTCTTCTAAATTGATTGAAAAAATATCGTCTGTACTAGCATTTAGAAAACACCAAATATATTCACATAGAAGTATTAAAATTGCGTGTGTTTTAAATTGTTGTGATTTGACCACTCCATGTCATTTGGATTTGCTAAAAAAATAAATGGCGCACGTGCTTATGCCAACAATTGGCTGCGTCCGCGAACTAAACTTACAACTACAGATCGAGTAGTTACAAATAGGGTAACAAACAATTGCCAGCAACTACAATCGCAAGCAAGAAAAATGGTCGTCAACGTCAATCAAAATATCGGAATGGAAAATATTTCCTTGTCTCCCTGTCAAGAACTTTAGTCACAACCAATTTATTTTGCTCGCGTCTGTACATGTAGTCATCTTAAGTAAAATACTTTTTGTGTTTTAGTCAGTTTGTAAAATAAAGAACACAAAAATAAGGCTAATATATTTGATGTTTAACGTAATTTGAACGAGATTATTTTTGTCCGTAACGGTGTTTCCATTCTTTTCCATCCAATGAACAACAATAACCGAAAAATGACGCCCACGTTTCGTCAAATGTGTACATACGTATCTTCACGATCGTGTATGCACGCCCACACGGCGACTCGCGGATTTCTCGTGCTCTCTTTTTTTTTAGGAGTCTTCGCCGTGCCCACTTTCTATCCATCGAATTCTGCATTGTTAAATAACGTGATACTTTTTTTTTGGGCGAAAATATGTGGCACATCGAGATAAGCAGTAAACAAGAGGAACAATAATATATAAAATGATTTATGCGCGGTTGAGCCGAGCGAAATTTGTTGTTTGTTATCCTCGCGTGCTTCCGCTATTAATGAGGCACGAAAATGAGAATTATAAATATTATTGGTCGAAAACAGGTCGTGAAAGTATTGTTTGTCTCTCTTTTTTAAATTCGCGGATGTGCAATTTAGACTGGTATGTCGAAAAATTTGCATTATCTGCAGGAAATATGCTTTTAAATTTGAAATGTCATGGTAAACCGTTCGATTTCACAAAACGATAAAACATTATTTATCTTAGATGAAATTTTAATCAAAATATTAACAACTTTTGAACAATAAAAATGATTAATCTGAAGGATTATTGGACTAAATATTATTTGTTTTATTTACTGCGGAAATACCACCTAAGTAAGTTGTAAGAGGTGAAATATGTTTAATTCCTTTTTTCTAAATATCTTAATACTTTTTTTATAATATATTATTAATTATTATTATAGAATTAAAATGCTTTCTACATATACAGAGTATTACTAAACTTAAATCATTAATTATTAAAATCTAATTTAATTTTAACTAAGCGATTATTTATTATGTCTTTTTCATTTAGTTAGAGGTTGGACCAAAGTATATTCAAGTTTACATCATACAATTCTGGGTATTCTTATCTAGAAAGCACGTTACTTCAAAATTGTGGATTTATCAACATTTGATTCATGGTAATTGTGCTCTAACTGTCATGTTTCTCTCAAGATATTTCATAGTAAATTTTCCTTATTCTGGATAAGATATTGTTAATGGATCTTAAATTGGTTAATATTCGTACATAGACTTTCATTGTCAAAAGAAAGATAATATAGATAGTAGATTTTCCCCATTCTGGATAAGATATTGTTAATAGATCTTAAATTGGTTAATATTCGTACATAGACTTTTATTGTCAAAAGAAAGGAAATTTGTTGGTGTTTATGAAATTTGTTACGTATAAAAAACACTGGTGCTCAAAATTTTTACATATTAAAGTATTAAATAAAAATTAAAAATATAAAAGTCTATTGTTTATTTTTTCGTGGCATTTTAAAAGGTTTATCAGAGTAAATTTTGAAGAGGATGATTTTGTTTGCTGGATCAATTTATACTAGTTTCCATATTTGTCATTCTTAATAAACTGAGCAACTTGAAAGCAACAAAGATTAATGAATCGTATTTGCAAAGTCATCCTCCGATATCCGGTTGAATACATCCATCATTAATGAATTCTAACACGTACCTATTACTATTTTTTAAATTGTTCATTAATCAGTGTCTTTCGGAAACGAAATTTTTCAAATATATTCATAGGGTTTCAAATGTAACAGACGTACTATCAATTTAGTATTTTTTATACAATAATTCTATTTCCATGAGGTTTTACTGTATATTTCTTTTCTTTATATCAAAACGTACACATTACCACAAAAGTTGCTACCAAATAAGATGTTTTCATTAATTATGTTTTTCTAACAAAAAGTTCTGCTTAATCCAAAAGCCTTAAAATTGCCAAAGAAATATTTTATATAAAGAAAAACAAAATCATCATATTTTTTGTGAGATTTCGTGGATTTTTTTAAGAATTTGTGATAGGACGAGACAAAGCTACACTGCTGAAAAAACTGTGTTAAAATTAACACAATCACAGTGTATACTACGGCTGACTTGTACATCATATGTCATTGTTTTCTGGTCACTTCATTTCTTTATTGTTTTTGCAATTCTTTGTTAATTTTTGTTTTTTCTGTTATTTCTTTGCGAAGAAAACAATTGCAAAATAAAGTGTACTTGAGATAACTGCAATGTTAGGTAGATATAAGACAGGAAACCATAATCCACGTCATCAATCGTTATCATTGTGGCGAACCGAAAAGACATCCCTAAATTAAGATTGATGCTGTTTTGATTCCTATAAATTATAACAACATTTACGCGCGCGTTCGCGTTGGCGTGCCTTTTTCTTTTGACGAACGGCGCGCTGTTAATTGCGTAATTCTCGCAATTACCGTAATTACACATCGGAAGGAGGGCTGTGCGCTCAATTGCCTTATTACTTAGGTGCATTTATTTATTTTGAGGAGGACTTACTCGTATGCACATACTTACTTGTTTACTCATTCGCACCTTTTACTTTTCTAATCATTTCCATGAATAAAGAACGAACGTCACGTCACGTTGCAGAGGCAATTCATCAATCAATTGCCTGAAAATTACACGATGAATTTTCTTTAATTATCCTTGATGGGAGCGATCAATCTTTAAGTGTTATACGTATTCACTTTTAGCTTTGTTATTATTTTAAAAACGTAAAACCTTTTTTTTTATTGTCCTTGCTTTCTTGCTAATTTTAATCGCTGTTATATGGTCTATGCATATCAGGTGTTCAGTTGAAAAGGTCATCAAGTGGTCTCTGAATTTTTCGTAAAATTGTGAAGTAGGTCTTAAACTTTTGATTAAAAAAGTATTATGTTCCACCGCGAAAGCTATCGTTAAATAAAAAAAAGATGCTCGATTTAATCTTGAAAACTGTTAACTTAATTCAAGAAATGAAGTCATATAATAAATCAAATATGTTAAACAGTTGTCATCCATTAAATGTCAATCGGCATAGGATATCGTCTCACTTTCGCTTTATTTTCTTTTATCAAAAAATCAAAACGAACTTGTTGAACTTTTCGATTGAATACGCATTATAATAGCACAAGTTTAATTTCGTTCCCATTTCTTACTCAGAAACATCGAGCTAGTTATAACATTGCTCCAAAGATTGTAGATATTTGTCACTTTACATTTACTCTGTACAATTAATTTAATTTTCTTTTTTAAAAAATTAAAATTTATTGCGTAGTTTCAAAAGCCTACAAGTGTCGTTCCCTTTTCGTTTAACAAAAAACAAGAGAAATAACTACATATCTCGACAGCGAAGGCCGTAAATCAGAACAGTTTTCGCGGCGAGTTTTCTAAAACTGAAAGGTTAATTAGCAATTAGCCGACGAGAAATAACATTGTTAAAATTTCCGAGAAGTGGAATTTCATAAATCGTGAAAAAGAGGACAAACCGCGCGAACGCAATTAGGAACGAACGATCCCAGTCACGGCCCAAATCTAACCGCAGCGAATTGTGTGCTGCGTACTGTACAAGTGAAAGCTCGCCATTGCATGCGTGTGCGCTGTATGCATGAAAATGAGCGCAAAAAAACCGCGGATAGTCGAACGAAAATATTTAACGATTTTATTATTAACTAATTATACGGTTGCGATTTTAAAGCGCCCGTCTAATTTTTACAATGTCCTTTCCACTTTCACGAATTAGCCGGATGTTAACCCCTTTTAAAATTCTTCGTTTTTAATTTTATTTTGGCGGAAATATTTTCACACAGATTAATCTGATGTTAACTATTCCAACTATTTTTTTCTATATTGAAGCAACTGTCCTAAAAACTGCTACTTTAAACACATAGGTAGTTTTTAATTGGAAGCATAAACACATGCAAATATTTACGAAGAAAAATTTAATTATTGCTCCCAAACTAAACAAGAGCACGAAGTAATTTTTTTTTTCTTAGAATAACGAAACCTATGAACACGTGATACAAACATATATGAACCATTCATATTCCAAGATTAAACGAGATTCTAAAGGAACTTACACTAACTTAAAAGAAGTCTTCTGAAAACTACAACAAAAGATTACAGAGAACAAGGGAAGACAATGAGATCAAACTCAACACAAAGAAACAAGTTATAAACATGTTAATGCTTCGTGATGCAATCTTAAATTAAATCTCAGAGTGGAAAGAAAATTAATGCGCTTGACAAAGGGCGAAGAACGTTTTTCACAATCAACCAGTTAATCTTAACCTTCAGTTTATTGTCATAATTGTTACTATGGCAATTACAATAATTTAAGAGTTAAAAGTCTAAGGCGCGACATCTTGCAATCGCTCTTTGACCTATGAGGATTGACAAATTGCAACCCCAAATAAGGCCGAAACAGCTGTAAAGAGGATGCTCGAGGAATCCACCATCAAAATCGTCTAGCAACAAAATTTTTCTAAAAATTAAAGCTTACTGGAACCGTCTTGGAAAAGAGGCAACACTTGCACGTGTTTTAAATTATCTGCATATGAATTTTCAGACATTTCGATTGTTCGAGGGCCTTTCAACAATGACTAGGACTAATATGTACTACCAAAGCTTTATTTATTAATCTTAAACAACAATGTTTTTATCATATTCTGTATAGTCCCCCTGTAGTGTAATAATCTTGTCCCAACGTTGCTGTTATTTTCTTTGAAAGCATCTTTAAAATAGCCACTAAAGCCTTAGCAGTTTCCAATTCTATCTGAAACCGTCGTCTCTTTTTTTTTGCTTGAAGGATCAGATGGAAGTCGTATGGAGCCTACGTCCTTATAGGAGTATAAGGAAGGTGCAGTACACACCTGACATTTTTAACGTTCAAAACATTAGCTACGTGCGAACGAGTATTATCATAGTGAAGTTTCAACTTTCCAAACAACTCGTCTTTTTTTGGGGATGCGATTCTTCATTAATAAATGTAAAATTTCTTTATAACAATTAGCGGGTACTTTAATACCAAGTGGTGCTCACTTTAATTGTTGGTGGTCCTCCTTTTGCTGTCCATTACGATAGACCAAAATAATAATAGTCTTCCATCATGTTCTTCACCTTCAGGGAATGTTAAACAACACTGCATAATGGGATGTTTATATTCCTGACCAGAAGTTTTGTAAAATCTTTGAATTAGGTTCAAAAATTATAATGAATTAGTTTATTATGTGTACTAAGAACTGGCATGTTTTGTTTTTTGCTAATTCATACATAGAAAATTAGCGTGCATTCAAATTTGATATTTATAAAAAGAAACTGATCTATTAAGTTTGTAATTCAAATATCCCACTATGTACCATTATTTTAGATTAAAATGAAGCCCCAAAGATCAAGCGGCCAAGAATAACCAAAAATCGTCTCTCCTTTCTGGGCTGTGCCCTCTCGAATTTCATTGGTTGAACAGTTAATCTTATCAAGCGTATCTCTAAAGACGTCAACGAATTTTATTGTTTTTCGTTTCTTAATTTACGACTGATTGGCTTACGTTATCGACGCGATGTAATCTGCGTTTTTAATTAAAAAACGCACTTAAGTGCAAGAAAAAGATTTGAAATTACTTTCTATATGAAAACTTTAAAAAAAATTATTTAATTTATCAGACACACTATTCGCTGTCACCATCCCCCACAAGTGGCATTGCAATCGCTGCTGTAATGGCCGCTCAAATTAGTTGATTAGTGACAATTATAAACACGTGGTAAAGTAATTAGGTAAGAAAATTAAGTGTAGCACGTGCGGCGCATTTAACACAAACAAAATATTCTCTATATATGACTTTTAAACCCTACTTTGAGTAGTTCAAGAGTAGTAGACAAGAGAATACTGCAATTAAAAAAAACTGTCATTATTTTTTTATTCATCACATCTGAGAGTGACATTATTGTAATCTAGAGAAAACAACAGACCAAACTTGTAAGAATGTACAGGAGGGAATGTATCATCACTATTTCATCGATTTACCTGTATTAACAGTTTGAAAATAATTCTATAATTGTTCTAAAAAAATAATGAGACAAAACATATTCTGAATGAAAATATTGCAAATATTTGTAAAGACAGATCATCTTGGAAATTTTACATTTGCTTCACCTGGCGCCCCCTAGACACCCACTAACAAGCAATATAATGTATTATCTATGTATACGTAGAATATGCTAATGACGTTCCATGTTCAAGGCTAACACAAACAATATTGGCTCACTGCTATTATGTACGATAAATAAACGAAAAAAAAATCAGTCGGCTATTTGTTTTTCTTAGGGCTGTAATTTTGTGCACGCGGCATAATAGACGCAATTTTTCCCGCGTAATTGCCCACTTTCTGTTTCAGACGTGGTAAATAATAATTATAATAAAATTGTTTAACACCTTGACCTTCTTTAACAAAAGTAACACTTTTCAATATTATTATTATTATTATATCTTGATTGCCCATTGAAATGTATTTTTCTCTGAGCGTTTGGAAGGATCATGGCGATGTTTGATTAAGCAACGCAACCAATACAGAATTTTAACATTTGTTGCTTAAACTGTCTGGCAGTAATTAGCAGTAAAACCTACAAGAAAGTAGAGTGCGGTTTTTTTAATGAGGTACGATAATGTTTATTGAAGGTGTGTTCGCCTTATCAGTTATTGTTCTTGCGCATACAATTGTTTGTTTTGCTCTATGTATGTAGTTCACAGTTCCACTTTGTTTGCGAACAAGTAAGTCTTCCTCGCCTTACAGCTTCATCCCATAATTTTGTTATACAAGTGCGTTTCGGTTCTTGGATTTAATTTTTGTGTTGTGGAATGAGTTCTTCAGGAAGAAAATCCTTGAATGAAATCACGACATAAAAGGTGGGAGATACAGTATGGACTGTAATTTTCTGTTCGCTCTGCTCATCAGTCGTGAAGATGAATTTAACTTAAGCCAGTTTTTGAAGTGCACATTTGACAGACGAGATTGGTAAGTTCGAAATTGGTGGCTTGAACTTTTAGTCCTTGGAAAGTACATAAGATCTAAATTCAAAATCACATTTATTATAAACTAAAAAGTTTTTCTGGTTTTTGCCTTCAGTGACTCAACCAATATTTCTGCAAAACATAAATGTCAGCTCTAAATAATTCAAGAGCTTCCAATAAAGATAGCACATATTTTGGCAAAACATTATTTATTGCCTAATAAATGCAGACAAGTTTATTAATTCTCTGCATTGGTTTATTTATTTCACTTCATATTTTACTGTTAATATAAATAAATGTTTTTTATCAATTTATTTAAATAAATTATTATATACATATAAATAAAGCGGTTTTAAAAGAAGATATTAATATTAATTATTTATTTAATATCTTACGAACTTCAAAATACAATGTGTCCAAATAAATTTGATAAACATGAAGGATTTGTAAGCAACAAGTTAGACGTGTAGCTACCTTGAAGGTAAAACAGCAAATGTGTGAAAGGGGAGAAGTACAATACTACAAACTACCTATTCTTGAGAAGTAAAAAAGAACAAGTTTGAAGAATAATACGGCCAGCTTCTTATTCACATTTTTCGAAATCAGTTGATGAAGTAGGTAAAGTTGATTTTGATAAATATAGATTACCTCCAAGTTCTCAGTTGATGTCTGTTCATAATATTGCGACATATTGCGACAGGTTGCTGCTGGAATTATAGAATCGCCTTTGAAGTTTTTTTTTTTTCTGCGGCATGTAAACCGGCTTATAAAAGCCCAATAAAAGGGTAATAAAATTACGTACATTTGAATGTATTTCAAAGGCAACTCTTGGCACCAGAAACAAACGTTTCCTGCCTGAATGCATAACGACGCTTAATTATCTTATTTACAGATGTCGATGTAAGTTTGTTTTCGACACGTTTTCATTCTTGACTCTTTTTGTTTATTTATTATCATTTTTTGCGTTTATTGTCAGTTTTCAACAGCTTTTATTATTTTCATTTGAAGTTTTGAATAACGACTTCTTCGATTACCTTAATAGGGCGGATATGAAGACAAGACGTCTTGGCATGCTTGAAAATAGTGCCCGTATAATTTAATATCATTGGATACTTTAATGGTATTTGATTTAAATAAATGAGTAAAACAAAAACAAATTGTAAATAGTGTTACTATTACCTACTAAATACCCTCTAGTAATATTGCGATCAAAATGCGTATACAAATGTGTTGAAAAGATAGTTTAATCAGAATGACTTGTTGGAAACATTATTTATTTATCTTTCTTAATGCAAATCATAATGGATTTCGTTTTAATATTTTTGTGCTGGACATTGAAGCTTTAGATCATCCATCGAAAATGAATTTCATAGAATCGAAAGTGAATCAGCAATTCATTCCAGAAGTGGTTGACTTAATCTCTAACAACAATAAAAAAATTGAAGATCCCAAAAAAAGAAGGAAATATATTAATTTCAATAGTGCTACTCGATTTGGAACATTCGTATCAAAAAAGATGTCCATATCCAATATTAAGAGCCGGAAATAAATTAGCATGTTCCCTCCAAATCCGGTCGCAAACTAATCGGTATTGACATTTGCCGGGCCGATTACATTCGCAGTTTGCACCTATTAACTTGCTCTGATGACGATGAAAACGACACGCTTTAATACGGAGCCTGCTAACGAATTACATTGTTTTAAACGGTTAATTACAGAGTACACAGCTTGAATATTACACGTAGCAATAGCACGCGAACACCGTCAATTAACACCGCAACTTTTCGTCCGTTCGTAACCTTGCAGAACGGCACGGATGTACATATTTATCTATTCAAATCGTTTTTGGAGGTCGTCCCTCGATTTGAATAATGAGTTCCCAAATTTCGTCCGTGTGTATTTACAGCGTGCACATTGTACGTTTTTTAAATGTGCTAATTTATAGTCGGCGTTTGTTTTTCTGTTATGCGCCTTGGATTTTGATGGTGGTGTCGAGCTCAGCGTTGTTTCGGATTTTTGCTGCTGGCTGATGAATTATTCACCGGGCACGGATATGAATCTTCCCAAATTAAAATTCAGATATGCGAACGGTGATGCTTGCGTGGTTTTAATTTCGAAAAATTGTAAATGATCCTTAATTGTAAAGTAGAAACCATTTTATGCACTAATCGTTTCGACTTTCTGCTCTGACCAAATCCTGTACTACTTTGGCTTAAATATCAGTAAGTAGTTTTATCTTTCGTTTTTAAAAGCATCTTTCTTTTTCAAGAAAATATAGAATTCTAAACTTTTACAATAAATTAAATGATTCGAGCCGAATCTATTTAATATATTCTTAAATTAAAACTTTTGATAGATATTGTTTTATATACCATACGTTTCATTTTAACTTGAAAACGTACGTAGGTAAAGGACGTTTCTTACAAGTTTGCAATTACGTCATCGTTTTCCATGACGTCACATCATCACGCTGTTGTCAAATCACCCATTTTAAAATGTATGTCTTTAAGGTTAAATGTACATGAATTTCGCGGGGTGCATAAAGAAATTTTGATTGCATAATTTGATATTGTTGGCAACTTAAAAACTATATGTGTTTTATTTTCATCATTCAGAGCTGTTCCGAGCAATTCGGTGTCAGATTTGAACTTACAATTACAATTTCATTTTTCAGCTGTTCTTTTTAAAACAGCTCAAAGTTGCACAGCATTGTGTACACCCGAGGCTTGAAAGCCTTGAAATGAATGCACTCTATGTGGACTCGTCCGACCAGTCGAAATTGTCCTCATCACTATCGTCATTTAAATTAATTATTACGGGTGCAATGTCGTCTCGGTCAAATCGAATTTCTCTCTCTCACCACGATTTAATTATTTCTTCAGCATGTCTAATACAATTGCTCCATACTTCGGGAGTAATTTTTCCAAGGGCTTCTTTCCACAAAGCAATACAGTTATCTACCGACCTGCCATCTCGACCCACATGTTTGTTGTAGTACGACTTTGTAATTCCCCACACGTTTTCAATTGGGTTGAATAAGCAATGGTATGGCGGAAGCCGTAATACTTTGTGACCATATTTCATTGCCAATGTATCAGCCACATATGTTTTTTGAGGTTTGTTTCTGCAATCAAGTTAATGGTAATTCTGTATATACTTTTTAACTTAGACTACTACTTACAGGAGCACTAGCTGTAGTAATTGAGTCTTCAACAAGCTTGTATCAAAATTTATGTGTTTGTTTCTCAGCCATTCTTGAATCTCCCCCTTCTTCCAAGTTGTTGTCGGAGTTCTGTCTTCAACTGTACTGTGATATGAAGCATTATCCATTATTATAATTGAAGGTTTTTTTAAGTTATTTAATAACTGATATTCGAACCAGTGAAGAAAATTATCTTTATTCATATACCCATGGTAATCTGAATGTTGTGCAGACGTAGAGAAAATTAACTCGGCACCATCTATAAAACCATTTACATTTCCTGCATGAAGAACAATGTACCTAAACACAATAGTATGTAAATAGATAATTTTTAAGGTGTAATATAGTATTGTTTCCACAAACCTTTTGCCCTCGACTTTTGTAGATTTTACACTTCTTACGTCTTTATCCTGCCAAGATCGACCAACAATTCCATCTTGGAATATCCAAGTTTCATCAAGAAACACAAATTGGTATAATCCCTCATTTTTACTATTTATATACGAACGCAAGAAATTCACTCGCTTAAATGCTATGTTACTTATTTCCATGAGACCTCTGCGGGGGTCATCTTTCTTCCAACTAAATCCAATTCGTTTTATTATTCGCCAGAGTGAAGATCGGCTGCCTTCAAATATGAACTTTTCTTTTAGTTTCACTAACAACGTTTGAAGCGTAATGTGTTCTTCTAAAATCACATTATTTTAATTATAATCAATATTTATGTTTTTAGGTTATACTTACTTTCTTCATACATACTGTATATCACATTACGAATTTCTACTTCATGTGCATATTCCAACTGGCAGACTGGTTTCGAACAAGAACGCTTTTTTTTAGGACTACGTAATGCATTTCCAGCTGTTACATCGGAACTGATATGGTTCACCGTAGACAAACTCAACTGTAAAGCTGCTGCAACACGCTACGTGAAATAACAGTCTGTAACACGCCCGGACGTGCCACCTTGTTGTTGACTTTACGGACAACTAAATAATCTAATAAACACGGTCCAAACAAAAACAAACTAAAATTTTATTGACAAATTAATTTATTAAATGGACCGAAGGATTTGACTAAATTCTAGGAAGCGATAAATGCCTCCTTACCGAGGGTTTGTTCGGGTTTTGAAAGCGCCGAGGCACTAATAAACTCCCATGCGGTCTACAAAGATACTTTAAAAGGTCACTACCTCCTACGGTTAGGTTTTATTGTGGCGCTACGGCTAATTTTCTACCTATCTCCTCGGCGCTATTAAAACTCCAAAATTAAAACTTTAATTGCCGGTAATCTGGATCGTCTAATTAAATAAAAAAACTCGGGCCCTACGTTGTCGTAGTTGTGTTCTAATTTTTGGTGTGGCGGTGTAATCGAGAGGTGCAAGATGCTAATTACGAATTAATAAAATGCCAGGTTTAATTAATTAATTATTTATTGTCAAAAAAAAAAAAAAAAGAAACGGAAACTCCTGTCACGAGATCTTAACGATCTAGGGACTTGAGGGTAAAACCGTAGATTGAAACAATGGATATCTTTCGCAATAAATTAAATACAAAATTCCAAAGAAGTACAATAAACTTTGCTTAACGTATTTAACGCCGAATATCGTCGCGATCTAAGTTATTTCGATTCTCACAGTTGGTGGCTTGTTGTACACGCAATTAGGCTGTGTCAACTTTGTAATTTAAATCAGGTCAACAATTAATCTCTCTGTTTAGTCAAAATAGTTGGGCTTTGGTACTCGTGTTTGCCACTTTTAGCTAGTACTCGAAGACGCTATGACTAATCAACCAGCGCACTCACTGTGTAACAGTGTATATACAGTGTACTTTGTTACTGGAACTTTAACTGATCAATCAGATGTTCGGAGAGGTATGTGGTACAAAAGGCCGCTCCAGCGATCAATTTGCAGGATAACCAAAAGCAACAGCCGTTAGTTTTTCACGGGAAGGATAGCCCTATCTCTGGCTCATTAACCTAATTAATTAGACAACTGTGCGTAGGATCTTTCGTCAACTACATGCTCCAGAGTCGTTCGAGGTTCTGTATGCAGATCCCTCTACTTCGTTTGTATTCTTGCCGCCTAATCCTATTAGCTAACTAATTGTTTGCGCAAGGACCCTAATGACTGTTTTAGACACTCCACGTTGTGTGGTTTTGGTACTTTCAGTCGCTCGACCAATTGCCCTCAATTAACCTGCAAATCTTACACCAAAGTCAACACTCCAGCACACACACGCAGGGTGTGAGAAAGTTCTGTGACGAAGATGTCTATTGATAAGTAGTTCAAATTGTTGGCCTCGTAATTCTACGGAATTCGTAAATAGTATTAAATTGGCCTAGATTTCGTAGCTAGACTGTGCTGGTCGCACTGTGCGTTTTGGCGGATATGACTTGCCTGACCAGAGACTTTAGTTGCAGATAACCCAGTACAATCCAGAATAACACCGATCACGTGTCTCCGAATTGCCGAGGATATCGCAAAAAGGTAGAACGAAATTGCAAAAAGATACACTGTATTTGAAACCGAACAAAAGATTTTAGGTGTAGTTAATTTACTCTGGTTGATTAAATCACAGACCGCGAAAAATATTGAATTTATTGAGTTTAACTTGATTCAAAAGCAAACGCAGGTACCAAAAAATAACTATTAGATTGCCTGAGCAATGCAAAGATGGAACTTTACAGAAATTCCACGCTACTGATTGATAAACCAATTAAAATAATTCTTACGCAAATTTATGCCACCAAGTATGTGAAAAGAAATAGAAAAAATTCATGCAATTATACCTATTCCGTTCCGCAACGCACAATTCACTAATTCCACCCACGCACTTATCGTTTAATTCGCGCTCGCGATCGCCTCGCAGTTATTTATTTGATGGCCCTTTTGTATTCACAATAATTTTAACGCCCCGAAATGATGTGATCGAATTCTAATTATGCCGCTAGATCAAGTAAATTGCAAAGCCCTCAAAAATAAACTACTCGAGTTCAATTAAAAAGGCAGCTTGTCGTTCGGACGGCGTAAGCCAACTGTTTTTCGTTTTTACTTTTGACTTTCCACTAGTGACAAATTTTGACTCCTCCCCCATCCCCTGAAGTAACCAAAAAAAAAACCCGTCGGCCAATACGCGCTTTTATTTCGGGAAGAAACACACGCTTCTTTTCTAGTTTAGCTTCTTCCTAGTAATTCGACCCCCCAATTCGCCTGACAGATTGTCGGGCGCTGCACATGTTTTTTTCCCGCTTTCTAAAATTTCTCGAAACAACGTCCTACAAGTATCTCTTGACATATTTATGCCCTCCCGACTTTGAAAAACAAAGGCCAGTCTCTGGTTTTCAAAGCAACTTCTTTCAACTAAAACGAAACCTAATACTTTTCCAATTCCCAATAACTTAAATGTTGCGTGAAATTCCTTTCTCAGACTCTAACGCGCACCAAGACAACAAAACGGCCCTGATTTATAATATGACAGAAAGGCAATACTAGCGACAAAGGTCTTCAAAATTTTCAATAGCAACTTTAACACAGCTAATTTATGGCCGATGGTAATTACTTCAAATGCAATTCACGAACTAGATGTTCAAAAAAAACCATAAATTTGATCCGAGTCGTCTTCCTGTGACAAGCTGCGCCTCGTAAATTTCTCTTTATTAATAGCCATCGAATAAACAACGCGCATTTGTTTTCCAAATAAATTCGCGACCGTTTCATTCGCCCCCACAATGAATTTGCGCAAAAGACCCCGGCGATTGGGCAATTCCTTGTGTCCCCTCATACGGGAGCGTCCCGATCCGCTTTCCCTGGATGCCTGCTGGTAGATGGTCCGGTGCTGCTGGGCTCCGCCCCTCTTTCTTGACACATCTTCCCCCAGGATAAAATACACAAGCAAACCGCGGAACGCTAGCCGCCCGAACTCGCCATGGCAATATACCTAACCCATCAACTACTTCCTCAACATTCCCCAAACCCAGCAACCAAAACTCAATACTCAAAACAACAAAAAAAAACTCAAAAAAAATAAAATTTCCTTGAGCCAATGCACTGCCAACACCATCGCTTTCCCTTCTTCCCTTTGCTGCATCTGTGAACCCTATAAAAAGCTTATAAAGAACATCCTCGGTGGTACTCCTCGTATTCATCCGGAACCGCATCACCCTTTCCTTTAATTGACGTTAACTCCAAGAGTTCCTAAGTGTATGGCTTATACCCAAGCCTCGCTATTCCACTAACGTAATGAACCGATCACCTTCCACCTGCACTAACCTAATGATATTTCACGGTCACTCACTAATTAAGAACTAACTCGATAACTCTTCCTCATTAATCACTCCACTTCCCCGGGACTAAACCGTAATTAACTCAGTTACATCAATCACTAATTAGTTGATCTCGTAGCAACCGATCTTATTTAAAACCTTCACTTGATGTCACCCACTGTGATTCCTAATTTTGTCGCTAATTACTTCTAATTATTTCACCCCAAGAAATGGATAAAGCACTGCCACTGATTATACGCCCCCGAATCACCAACACTAATCTAAACTAACCATCTCACACGCCCCTGTAATTCGCTTAACTTCTAGAGAAACAAAATATTTTAATAAACAATTCCTTGGCAATAATATTCTTCCGTACGGCTCTGTCTTGAACGCTGTCTCCTGAACAATTGATGCCCAACTAACCATCTGATCGACCTTGATAAACTAGATTATCTCATTCCTACCACTAAATTCCACTTACTAGATCACACACTAACGCGCGATTGAATTGATCACACACTATCACGATTAAATTAATCACACACTATCACGATTAAATTGATCGATCACGCATTCACTATTAAATGGATCACCCACTATCTAGGTGCTGTGAAAATGAAAATGGCTCACGTAATTAATTCCTCCCTTTCACTTTGCACTTTTTAACTAATTACACAGGTACACATAACTGCACTATCCCTAGTATAAATTCAACACTTCACTTAATGCCATTCGCCCCGGTCTAATTAACTTGCTGACTGACACTACTTAATTAATTAATCCATCTTAATTCACCATCAAATTCACTACCGCTCCTCATCTCGTATTATCTTAATTTCATTCTCTTTTATTCCCAACGCATTTACATATTTCATAACACAATAACCTTGCACCGTATTATTGTATATAACCCGAACCCCCATAAAATAAGCCGGCGCCTGCTTAATAGGTCAATGGACCTACCGACGAATGGTCCTAATTGAACCTGCCTACGGTTAATGCCCTTCTTACATACAATGAGAAAAAATCACTTTCACTTGAATTGTTCCGAAAGAATTTACATCGCAGCACCCCCGGCCGTCATCCTCTGTGGCGCCGGGTTGCCTGCCCTAATCCTTGCTCGTAAACAGACAATACTGTCTTAAATTTGCACCCTTTGCATCTCCGTCCTTTTTCTCACAGGTAAGCATTGACGTTAATTTTTCTGCGAATCCTATAGGGCCCCGCGTATAGATGACAGAACTTTTTGATCCACGCACTCTGCTCGATTACCTTCCTAACAATTAAAGACGTCGTATTTCTCGGTTGCCAATATACAGGGTGACTGATGCTTGTAGTGTGATACGAATACTCCTTTGTTGTCCTGCGGCGCCTTTTAATTTTGTTGCTTTTTTTTTATTGATCATACTGGAACCTGAACGCCCCCGACGATGATTCTATAGACGTCCTCGGAAATACAAGTAACTCCGCCCCCGGTGTCTAGTAGTGTTGTAATCGTGATGTCTCCGTCGGCCTTGATTGTAATCGGTGTAATCCCTCGCTGATATTCTATTCGCCGCTAAATAGAAATTGTTGTCCCCTCTGTAACGACAAAATCTAGAAACAACCTACGCCCCTGGATCCTAACGGTTCTCCTGGCTTAAGTAAGTCCCGGTAACACCACCTTTCCCGATCCGAATCGCCTGAAAAACCTAATCCCTGTCGATGCGTTTGTCCTGTTTGCGTAATTGGTGATATAATTCCCTGGCAATATTTTCCTAATCCTTGGAATGGCTCCCATCCTATCCTAGTCAGTAGTTCGAATCCCTTGTTGATCCCGCTTGACTCCTTTCCCGTCCTCTTTGTTAAGTGATTCACCCCGATAACTGCGGCCTTTTCCGCGTCATTTTCGGCAGAACTGTCGGCCTTGAGTTCTACCGGCTCTAGTTTCCCTGCTCGAATTCGTCGTATTCGTAGGCTGCGTATGGCCGATTTGCTCTGTCCCTCCAGCCTCGATACCTTCTCTCCTCCCTCGTCGGTCCTGCTGACGATCCTAATTGTGCCAGTAGATCATCCTGCCCTCTCAAAATTCAGCTGCTTCCTGAAGGGTACTCCTGCCGCTCATTTGCCAAAGAGATTGCAGGGTGTGTGGAAAATGACGCATCAGATCGCTCACTAGGACCGTCTCCGCCCGTTGTGTTGTCAGAAGCTTCGCCTGACTTACGTAATAAGCGAAATGTTCCAACATCGTGTACATTCCCCTCGGTTCCCATCGAGCGCTGATGATTTCTCGAAGGACTTCGATTTGTTTCTGCTCCGACCAGTACGTTTTCAGGAAATCGGTTTTAAAATCCGCGTAATTCTGCCATTTCCCTTTGTAAATTTGGCTCCAATAATAAGCCGAATCTGCCATACTCTCTTCCGCGGTGACGAGTTTTTCCTCCTCTGAAATACCTAGACGCCTAAACCAACCCTCTAACTGTCGCAAAAATTTATAAGGATCTGCATTCGCCTCTCCTCTGAAAGTTGGCCTCCTGTTTGTTAACTGCAGCAACAACCTAGACTGTTCCCCCAAAATCTGCCCTGGCGAGCCCGACACGGTTTCGCTTATGCCCCGACAATCTGCATGCACATTTACTACCTGTACCGCCTCTGAAGGACCGCTCTCCTGGACTGCCAAAACCTCCGAAGCTGAACTGCTGGTTGCTGGCGACGGCGACGATGATGATGATCCCCTGGCTGTCGCCGGCTGTCGCTCCCTGACGATGCTCTGCAGCGCTGCCACGATTCCCGTCATCAATTCCTGCTGCTGGCCCGACCAATTGACGAACCATTTCGGAATCTCGTCTGGCTTCTCCGTGACTCCTGCTGTAGGCTGCATAGTAGCCGACGTCGCGACGCTCGCCTCCGGCGCTCCGATTACGGCGACGACACTCCTCGACTCCCCCGCGTTCTCACGCTCCGAATCGTCTTTTCCCGATGCGCCCCGCGAATAAGCCGGTTTATTATTCTTCTTTGTCTCGCGGCCTGACATTTCTTACTCTCTCTCAAAATTACACCGCCCGCTTTTTAATTAACCAAAAATCCTGCGTCCCGGCCACCAAATTTATGTAACACGCCCGGACGTGCCACCTTGTTGTTGACTTTACGGACAACTAAATAATCTAATAAACACGGTCCAAACAAAAACAAACTAAAATTTTATTGACAAATTAATTTATTAAATGGACCGAAGGATTTGACTAAATTCTAGGAAGCGATAAATGCCTCCTTACCGAGGGTTTGTTCGGGTTTTGAAAGCGCCGAGGCACTAATAAACTCCCATGCGGTCTACAAAGATACTTTAAAAGGTCACTACCTCCTACGGTTAGGTTTTATTGTGGCGCTACGGCTAATTTTCTACCTATCTCCTCGGCGCTATTAAAACTCCAAAATTAAAACTTTAATTGCCGGTAATCTGGATCGTCTAATTAAATAAAAAAACTCGGGCCCTACGTTGTCGTAGTTGTGTTCTAATTTTTGGTGTGGCGGTGTAATCGAGAGGTGCAAGATGCTAATTACGAATTAATAAAATGCCAGGTTTAATTAATTAATTATTTATTGTCAAAAAAAAAAAAAAAAGAAACGGAAACTCCTGTCACGAGATCTTAACGATCTAGGGACTTGAGGGTAAAACCGTAGATTGAAACAATGGATATCTTTCGCAATAAATTAAATACAAAATTCCAAAGAAGTACAATAAACTTTGCTTAACGTATTTAACGCCGAATATCGTCGCGATCTAAGTTATTTCGATTCTCACAGTTGGTGGCTTGTTGTACACGCAATTAGGCTGTGTCAACTTTGTAATTTAAATCAGGTCAACAATTAATCTCTCTGTTTAGTCAAAATAGTTGGGCTTTGGTACTCGTGTTTGCCACTTTTAGCTAGTACTCGAAGACGCTATGACTAATCAACCAGCGCACTCACTGTGTAACAGTGTATATACAGTGTACTTTGTTACTGGAACTTTAACTGATCAATCAGATGTTCGGAGAGGTATGTGGTACAAAAGGCCGCTCCAGCGATCAATTTGCAGGATAACCAAAAGCAACAGCCGTTAGTTTTTCACGGGAAGGATAGCCCTATCTCTAGCTCATTAACCTAATTAATTAGACAACTGTGCGTAGGATCTTTCGTCAACTACATGCTCCAGAGTCGTTCGAGGTTCTGTATGCAGATCCCTCTACTTCGTTTGTATTCTTGCCGCCTAATCCTATTAGCTAACTAATTGTTTGCGCAAGGACCCTAATGACTGTTTTAGACACTCCACGTTGTGTGGTTTTGGTACTTTCAGTCGCTCGACCAATTGCCCTCAATTAACCTGCAAATCTTACACCAAAGTCAACACTCCAGCACACACACGCAGGGTGTGAGAAAGTTCTGTGACGAAGATGTCTATTGATAAGTAGTTCAAATTGTTGGCCTCGTAATTCTACGGAATTCGTAAATAGTATTAAATTGGCCTAGATTTCGTAGCTAGACTGTGCTGGTCGCACTGTGCGTTTTGGCGGATATGACTTGCCTGACCAGAGACTTTAGTTGCAGATAACCCAGTACAATCCAGAATAACACCGATCACGTGTCTCCGAATTGCCGAGGATATCGCAAAAAGGTAGAACGAAATTGCAAAAAGATACACTGTATTTGAAACCGAACAAAAGATTTTAGGTGTAGTTAATTTACTCTGGTTGATTAAATCACAGACCGCGAAAAATATTGAATTTATTGAGTTTAACTTGATTCAAAAGCAAACGCAGGTACCAAAAAATAACTATTAGATTGCCTGAGCAATGCAAAGATGGAACTTTACAGAAATTCCACGCTACTGATTGATAAACCAATTAAAATAATTCTTACGCAAATTTATGCCACCAAGTATGTGAAAAGAAATAGAAAAAATTCATGCAATTATACCTATTCCGTTCCGCAACGCACAATTCACTAATTCCACCCACGCACTTATCGTTTAATTCGCGCTCGCGATCGCCTCGCAGTTATTTATTTGATGGCCCTTTTGTATTCACAATAATTTTAACGCCCCGAAATGATGTGATCGAATTCTAATTATGCCGCTAGATCAAGTAAATTGCAAAGCCCTCAAAAATAAACTACTCGAGTTCAATTAAAAAGGCAGCTTGTCGTTCGGACGGCGTAAGCCAACTGTTTTTCGTTTTTACTTTTGACTTTCCACTAGTGACAAATTTTGACTCCTCCCCCATCCCCTGAAGTAACCAAAAAAAAAACCCGTCGGCCAATACGCGCTTTTATTTCGGGAAGAAACACACGCTTCTTTTCTAGTTTAGCTTCTTCCTAGTAATTCGACCCCCCAATTCGCCTGACAGATTGTCGGGCGCTGCACATGTTTTTTTCCCGCTTTCTAAAATTTCTCGAAACAACGTCCTACAAGTATCTCTTGACACATTTATGCCCTCCCGACTTTGAAAAACAAAGGCCAGTCTCTGGTTTTCAAAGCAACTTCTTTCAACTAAAACGAAACCTAATACTTTTCCAATTCCCAATAACTTAAATGTTGCGTGAAATTCCTTTCTCAGACTCTAACGCGCACCAAGACAACAAAACGGCCCTGATTTATAATATGACAGAAAGGCAATACTAGCGACAAAGGTCTTCAAAATTTTCAATAGCAACTTTAACACAGCTAATTTATGGCCGATGGTAATTACTTCAAATGCAATTCACGAACTAGATGTTCAAAAAAAACCATAAATTTGATCCGAGTCGTCTTCCTGTGACAAGCTGCGCCTCGTAAATTTCTCTTTATTAATAGCCATCGAATAAACAACGCGCATTTGTTTTCCAAATAAATTCGCGACCGTTTCAAGTCGCTTACTATTTCTTCTAAATATCTATTCACTTGCTACATACCTCCCTCACAGCAGTTAATGGAATCAAAGGTCCACCAAAGTCACGTTCTTGCTCAAAGTAATTAATTAAGGAAGCTACTAATTCCTTTGATTGACTGGTTAACGCTTTCCGCATCTTTATAACGCTCAAATAACAGTGTAGTTTTGAGAAAAACTGTTTGTTGCACGAGTTTTAACTGATAAACTAAATAAACACGAACTAACGACCTCCAATAATGACAGTTGTCAGAAATACAGGTTAAAAAAGTTTGGCATCGCTGCTCAGGTTTGCCAACAAAAATTGGCGTTACTTTGTAACATTTTACGCGCTCTCGAGCAAATCAAGGTGGTAATGAATTTGATGCATTAATGACGTAATTGCAAACTTGTAAGAAACGTCCTTTACATAGTTTGTTTTAATTGTTTTGTTTTTACATGAGACTTGTGTACAGAACATACAGCAATGAAGACATGGCATAGTAATCAAGAGAACGTAACGTTTTTTATCTTTCATTTTATAATATAACCTATCCTAATTTTACCATTTTTCAAGTATCAGTAAAACAACCGGTATTTATTACTTATTCCTTTATTCAATGCATAGTCAAAATTAAAGATCTCTCATCTCCCCAATAAAATGTAAATAGATGGTCTTATTCATTCTAATCGCCATAACAAGCACATTGACAAGAATTCGATACGTGCCTATCTGCTTGTCCACCTACTCGTTATAGTGGTCAGAAGTGATTAGGCCACAATTTAACTGTTTTTTGGAGAGACATTACGTTAAATTCTGACTGTACAAAGGTATCAACACGACATTTGCAACTCCCTTCAAGTTTTTGAATTTATTGTAATAGGGAATAATTTGCTGATGTTGCCTGAAAAACAAATTAAGGGTATGAGAAAAACAGGGAATGTCCAAATTTTTAAGGAACTGACATTCTTGCGCCATTTAACAGAAAGTAAACCACTTTTCATTATGAGTATTAATAAAGTGTATACGTTTTCTGACTTGAATTATTTTTTTTTTATAGTTGTGGTGTACCACACTTTGGTATCACTAAGTATCACTAAGTTGCTAATCAAAGAAATGCAATTATCTTAAAATAAAACAAAACCTTATTTTTTCTTCATTCCCTTCAAATCAATATCGCATTAATGAGATATAAACCGAAGAGATGTTTCTTTTATAAAACACTTGGTATATTTGTACGTATTTGGATTCTAAATTTCTTAAGCACAGCTAAAAAAAAGTTATAAAAAATCTTATGGCATATTAAGCCTTCATGACAACAGTTTACGAAAGGCTGATTTAAACGGCGATAGTTGCGGGTAGAGTAGCAAATAGAGTGCACTCTATCGTCCTCGCTACCGTTTCAGCTTCGGGTCTGATTCAACAAAGTATACCTAGTGCAGTGTGAAAGTTGATTCAATATTGTTTAGCCAGAGTTGCAAATGCAATTCTATTATAGCACAGCACACCTGTCACTGAAGCTACCGATTTCATCCCTCGCGACTTGCCTGATATTTTTATTTCTGTAATTTACACAACCTAAATTCCATAAAATTTCATATTCGCCATGTACAGCTCTTCAAATTTTGAAGTTTCATCTTCGATTAATTTCATTTTCACTTTTCACTATTTTTACACATTATCCCACAGATTGTGTTCCCTGATGTGCGCAGCAGCTTCGAATATTCGGCTCTGTAATTTCCTTCATTCTCATTTAAAGTCCATCCCAAAAATATGCGACTTTGCTTTCCCTTAGATTTTCTCTAAATTTATTCATTGCAGAGAAAATTTTACAAAGAAACTTTTCTTTCTTTTCCCGACATCTACCCGCATACCAAGTTTCTTGCATCTTCAATGAAACACCCACTATAGCTTCCTCCTTTTAGCTTTTATGAAACAGCTTTACATGTTGCAGTAAGGGGTCACGTTAAAGAATTATATTTATTTTAGTTTGTGGCATTGATATACAACGTGTTATTGAAAGTTGTACAGGTATTTTAACCGGCGTTAATGCTTATCAAATAAATACTAAATATCCACACTTACCTTATACATTGTTTATGGTTTTTGAGAAAAAGCTGTTAGAATTATTAACAAAAAAGTTTGAGAGCCATTGATATTTTTCAAAAAATTTTATTGTAAAAAAAGTCAAGTAACACAATGATATGCCTTTTTTATTGAATATGTCAAATATTTTTATGAAACTTCATTTGAATTTTTCGTAAAATTATTTATCGTAATGAATTTTATAAACGCAGAAAAATCGGATATGGTGTTGGTCTACGTTGAAGCTCGCAGAAACGCTGCCCTGACACGAAGGTTGTTTCGTGAACGTTGGCCTCTTCGAAGATTGCCCAATGAACGTACTTTTGAGAATACGGTTCGTCATTTGAGAGAATTTGGCTCATTTAAAATGAACACCACTGATATTGGTTGTCAACGGGAAAATGAAACATTAGAAGCAGAAGAAGTGATACTTCAGGAAATTGAAAATCGGCCGGAGATAAGCACACGACGCCTTGCCGCAGAGGTCGGAGTATCCCATTTTTTGGTATGGCGAACGTTGAAAGAACAAGGTTTGCATCCCTTTCATGTTCAAAAAGTTCAAGCCTTCTTACCAACCGATTTTCCTCGTCGAGTGCAGTTTTGTGAATGGATTGTTAATCAACACTTTCAAAATCCTGATTTCATTGCTCGCATCTTGGCCACTGATGAAGCTACTTTTACCAGAAATTTAATTCGTTTTTAATAGCCGAAACACTCACATTTGGAGTGATGAAAACTCACATGCTCTTCGCGCAAATCATTTCCAGCAGGCATTTTCAATTACAGGCATTGTTGGAAGTCATTTTGTTGGTCCTCATATTTTGCCAAAACCAACAACTGGGGCCATTGAAAACATTCCGCTAGATGTACGACAGGAAATGTGGTACCTGCATGATGAAACTCCTATTCATTACGCACACCAAGTCACTACCTGGATGAATGAAGAATTTCCAGATTGTTGGATAGGTCGTAACGGAACTATCTTATGGCCTCCGTGTTCACCTGACCTAAATCCTTGCGATTTTTTCTTGTGGGGTCACTTGAAGCAACTGGTATATGCCACCCCAGTTAACCTGTCGAAGATTTGGAACGGCGAGTCCATAATGCTGCTTTGCAGATTCGTCAAAGTCACCAGGTCATTAAAGACAATTGGATTCGCAGAGCAAGCGCGTGTATTTTAAACGATGGTCGCCACTTTGAGCAAGTTCTCCAGTTTATAAATTGTCTAAATGAAATTTTCATTTTGTTTTTAATAAGTAATAGTTTAACTTTCGGAAAAATAAAATTACAAAACAGTCAAAAGTCGTAATAACACTGAAATGTTTTGGCAGTTATGACAATGACGCTAACCTTTTTATTCGATTTTGCTGTTGCAAATTGATTGGTTGACGCCTACGCGTCATCAAGTTCGAGAGCCAAATTTAAAAATGTACAGGCCTGATATTTTAATTTCTGTAATTTACACAACCTAAATTCCATAAAATTTCATATTCGCCATGTACAGCTCTTCAAATTTTGAAGTTTCATCTTCGATTAATTTCATTTTCACTTTTCACTATTTTTACAAAACACAATGACTCCATTCTCCAGCCAGAATGACAACGTTTTCACTCTCCATAGTAGCTGGAGGCTGGAGTCTATTCTATTCTACAGAACCAAGAAGTCGAGAACCAAACGCGTTCCATGATTAGAGTGCTTAGGCGAATGAACATTTTGTCGATGGTAAGATAAGTCAAATAAAGTATCTTACGAAAAACGCATCATGCTATAACTCTGTTATTTCGTTTTCATAAGAGATGAGCTCTTCATCATTAATCACCGAAGTAAAAACCGACAAACATTTCAGTATTATTTCCTTTGCCATGGTAAGTAAGAAAAAGATAGAGTTATACTTTAGATGTCTTTTACTTGAACGCCAATTTACAACGCAGAGCTCATCTTTTATGAAAACGATAATAATAGTCCTGTTTCAGTAATTCAAAAATCACATAAGATAATTTATAAATACTACATAAGGGTATAATTTTTTATTTTTTTAGTATGACATTTTTATCATGCAAGTCAACTTTTCTTCAAATAACAACACATTATTCTTTTCATTTACTTTGATAGAGATTTTTTTTTCTGAATTCAACGATCTATTTGAACTTGATTTTTTAGAATATTGTAGAAAAATAATTTCAGACGGTATCTATTAATCACGTTTTAGTTTTATACCCAGAGTTTGAACCCACTAGCATCAAATTTAATATTCCGCTATTTCCAATTTCAATTTTTGTTCTTCACTTATATCTTAGGCCTACGTTAATCATTTTTATTCGATCGCACGGTATTTTAAGAAACACCTATCATTTAATATAACTTAAGTGTCTTAGATTTATGCGAAAGTATATTACGAAAATTTGCAGATTTTTATTTTTGAATCACCCATTAAGAAGACAATATTTAATAAATTGTTGCTTCATCAGCGCTAAATGAATTCATACGCATGGCTTGTACGTTTTCGAAAAAAAAAACAAACAGACAGTTACCTATCCACTACAAGCCGTTAAGAACCGGTACGAGCAAACTGCAACGACCCACCCGAACCCGAATCCGTTGTTGCAAACAGGATGCCCAACATGGGCCTCATCCCAAACTTCACGTGCAAACAAAACGTGGTTAATGGAAAGCCTTGACCGCATAAACCTAACAGCAATTGTCGATTAAATAAACTTCGATGCTTGAAACTCGTTATTAAGGTTGCGATGCTCTTAAATCAGGACTTCAAGGATCGTCGCGGAAGCTCCTTTTTTTCGTTGATCGCCGGATGTTCCCAGCGCGTCCAGACGGATTTAGTTCGGGCCTGTACAGCTCAAGGATGAATTCCGTGGGAAGACCGAAAGTCATAAAATGTATTAATTCTAACATCCAAGCTCGCCTGCGCGCTGCCTCTTAAACATGTTCATGTATGCGAAAGACGCATAAAATGTTTATTTAATTTTCCTGCTATTAGACCGTATCAATTATGTTTATAATTTATTTGAAACAGAAGCGCAATAAAATACACTAATTTAAAAAATACTCCTTTGCAAATTCCTTATAATGCGTTTCAAGTTTTCACATTTAAGTTTACGTTTTTAAAACCGTTTCCAGCCTTAGCTAATAGAAACGGTGGTAAAGGATGAAAGTAGCAGTGAAATTCGAAGTCGAAAGCACATGTACGCATGAGTTTTAATTATTCCATTAATTGCTGTTCATACATTTTGACATGACGTCTAGCGCGTGCATACTTTGCTTGTGTGTGTACATAAATTGGCACATTTGCTCTTCCAATTCAGTTAATTAACGCTACTTTCAACTAATTAATTTCTGTTGGCGCTTTTATGGTTGTGAGGCCGTCTCTCCCGTTTTCGATAAACGAGTTAACGTACACCAATAACCAAAAATTATGTAACACAATAAAAAAATCATTTGAGCAAATCCATAACGATGCTAATTCTGCAAGTACTTATTTTTGTTTTCTTTCTTGCATCTTTTCCAAATCTATGAATGCCATATAAAACTTGTCCAGCTTTTTCTGTAATGTTGTACCATTTTCCTGACATAAGCCCGCTTTGGTCTTTACTACTTTTATTTACAAATCTGCTTCCAATTTGTACAAGCCATTTCAAGAAAAGTTTTGTTCGTTAATGTGATTTTTATTATACTTTTAAATGTTCATTTGTACACAGAAAAAAATAAAAGCTGTTTGTATATGAAAGCTTACCATGCAATGTCTCATTACTTCTGTTCATCACTGTACAATTTTCTGAAGGTTTCTTCGAGGTCTCTGCTTACGACAGACGAAAAATGAGCGGTGTTTAATTCAGTCGTGGGCGATGGAAGATTGTCCATTATTTTAGGAAGTGTTTGTAGGTTAATGACTCGTTAGAGTTGCAGGCAAACGGCGAGACGATCTCTTCCTTGATAAGCAAAAGAGAAAATCAGATTCACTGCTAATTTAATCCAAAACAAAGAATAAATTGTTGACTATAAACTAGGTGTCCCAAATTATTTACAGGTCACATCTTCCCAATAAAAGAAAATACGTAAGACACGATTAATGAAAAAAAATTAATCGGGCCGTTAACTAAAGTGATTGTTAAAATTTAACGAATCGATAAATTAAATCCATTTTTAGAAAACATGTAAGTCGTGAACTATAAAGTCGAAGTCGTAGCGTTACTGTTTTTTTTTTTTTAATTTTTAAGTATAACTTATTTTCCGCAAATGAAATGGAAGGAAAAGTTGTATTGTGCGCTAAATTAGCTGTACATATTCGTGGATTATACTAACTAGACTTTAGTCTTTGAATTTTGATAGGAAAAAACATCGAGAAGATAATTTAACGAAAAGTATTCATTAACACGTCGTTGAACTTCATAAAGCAAACGTCTGGCTGCTATTTATCCAAACTGCTGAGAGTTACGTAAAAGGATCCAAACAAAATAATTATTACAAGGTAACTAAACATGCTTTTAAAACGTTACATAACAACAACCTTCCGCGCTTATCTCCTGTGCAAATATGTTATCAGTGCCCCAGAAATGCGCCGACTACGTTTCGACTTCCTTGTTTTAACTGGCAGGTTGTCGGTAGCTTTAACAACATTAATTAAATTCATGTCCATCCACTTTGCTTTCAGAATAAAATCGCAAGTTGTACTTTAACCTGTTCTCTGTCAATGATTATAATTAGCCTTTTTTTTCTTTTCTATCCATGGAGATCATAGAATTGATCGAATGGTTAGAACTAAAGTAACGACTCACAATGTAATAATCATTCGTTTGAAATACAGATAGCCATTTTTCAAACATTGCATCTTTTCCTTTTAGTTCCGTTTTCGTAACAATTATGATTAATAATTACACATTCAATGCAAGGAATTGTATCGAAGAGATAACTATGTTTCTTCTTTGTTGTCGCAATCACCACGACGCTACTTACGTAACGCAACGAAAATAGCATCTCCGGCTTTCGTTAATTGCCTGGAAGCAATAAAAAATATGAAACGAATTTCATTAATAATTAGATGAGTAATTATCGTCGGAATTGATGATATTAAATTTAGATTTATTTCGTAGTCGACGATTAAATTAATCGACTTTAATTTTAAAAACCGTCCAAATGTTTAGACATGTTACTCTTAAACTTCAAAAGATTTGTTCGTATTTATTATTATTAAATAGAAATAATAAAATAGCATGTAATGAACAACTAAACTAAATTCTTCTCTGTTTTTATTTTGTTTAATAAGATCACGATTACTTTTGTATAGAGAAATCGCTGACGTTTCCGCTGTATTACGTT
Source organism: Serrognathus titanus (assembly GCA_039766575.1). Classification (NCBI taxonomy): domain Eukaryota; kingdom Metazoa; phylum Arthropoda; class Insecta; order Coleoptera; family Lucanidae; genus Serrognathus; species Serrognathus titanus. The sequence continues at coordinate 28,759,649 of CM077912.1, read as the reverse complement.
GGATTCCACTGTGCAATAAATTGCCTACAACTTGTTTTACACTGATAGAACCTGTTTCAGATAATAAATTGCTTGCAATTCGTCTAATTAATTATTTGGGGATTTTATTATAAGATTGGTCACGGTTATATGTTTTGATTTGTGCGTGGTATATAAAATGACAGTTCTACTCTTCTGCAATCGCAACAGCTGCACAGATACTTATTTCTGTAGCAGCAACTTTTGTAGTCATATTTTTACAAATTTTTATTTTTTTAAAATTTATTACTGTTTCAGAATTCTGTCAAATACATATCAGTCTGATTAACATTTAAAAAAATTAGTACACTTTCGTACAGACAAATTTAGTGCCTAATTTAAATTCAATGAAGCAATGTTTCTTGTGGTAATAAATATGGCAAGCTATAACGCAAAAATAAAAATTCGAATTTAGGTGACCACTTCTTCGGGATTATAATAACAGTTTATAGAACCTATTTAAACGCCTTTTTATCAATCTAATTGTATTATAATTTTTATTAAAAAAGTGAAACATTTTACGTTTGCATTTAATGCTTGCAACAAATATATGGAGGGAAAGCAAACTTTTCTGGCAGAAATGTAATTAATATAAAACAAAGTATTATGCCAAAACTAAAAAAATCATGTCTGTCAGTGACAATATAATAAATCGTAGCAAGATTTAACAAAATAATGAATGCCTTCACATTTGTTACACTTACAGTATATAAATACAGCGAAATTTGCCACACGCACTTCTATTCAAAAATCATTTACTACATATTTTTTTTTGTATAAATCGTTTGCGTTATATAAGTTAAACTAAATATAATTTTGCTTTGATACGCTCAGATGCAAAAAATATCGCGTAATGTTTACATATTACATGCGCCATCTAACGAAAATACCTCCGTTTTCCTGGAACGAGTGGGAAAGCCACTGTAAATTAAGTGAACAATGCACACAACACCTGTCGACAATGTGTACGTTGTCGTGTATTTATACTTTTACTACCTTCAATAAATAATTCCCCGTCCAGAAATAACTTATATACATTACTGTCGGGTCATATACCCATCAAAAGGGAACACTGAGAGAAATTCCGACAAAGAAAATTTCTTTCTGAGGTTTTTTTTTTAGGTCAAACACGTTGTTTTCCTAATCCAATTCTGAGACTTTAAAAATTAGGACGGACACAATTAAGCGCGGTCGCGAATTAATCGGGAAAAAGGAGGCGGAGTTGGCAGAAATTTCACTCGGTTAAGCTAATGATGGCCACATCCTGTAGTTAGCAGTCACGCCGCGCCAGTCTCACTCCGGGCACAGAACAGAAAACGAAAGTTTCCACGACATTAGCATTGCAAATCTGTGATAACCGGCGAACGATAACGTCGAGCACAATGGAGCCTTATCGGTTGGGTTTAATTGAAAAAAACAAAATCACACACTTGTCCGAGCGCAGTGAAATTGCTTTTGATAACAACTTTAACAGCCTTTCGGAAAAGAAAATAACACGCCATCGGAAATTAAAAAAAGGCGTGTTAGTAAAAAAAAAAAAAACTATACGCATCTGTTTGATTGGTGCAAAACCGATCGTAAGCAACTATACTCTTACCATCGAAATATAACAGAGGAAATGAAATAATGGTTTACCCAAGAAAATAGGAAAATTTAAGTTTCCAATAAATAAATTAAAAGTAACACTTTTGACATTGAAACAAAAACCGAAATCCGAAAAAAAAATCTAAGATTACTTAAATTATCAAACATAACATTACAAAATGAAAATCAGGTAAATAGAATAAATTCCGAAATGCTAACATGCATGCAAGGGGGTTAGCATCAATAAACTTTCCTCCTCCAGGCAGACTAATAAAAGAAAAGAGAAAAGTTAATTATGAAATAGATCCAAAATCCAAGGAAAATAAAAATTAAAACATCTAATGAAAATAAAATCCAGCACTGTTATCTTTTTATTAAATGTTAAATTTCTCTGTAACAGCATTTAATAAAAATCAAACATACTGTAACATCTGCAAATTTAAAGTAATTTTGTTATCAGAGTCGTTTGATTAAAGATTAACTACAAAGGATGAAATCGTTTCCAACAAGTATTTTAAATATTAATACCAAAAATTTCAATAAACAGAAACTCATTTACGTGCTTTGGATTGTTTATTTATTGTTTAGCTTGTTAGCTACGTCGAATCTTACAGCATACGTGGAGAGTTCCTGAATTATTGCCTCTAAACATAAGAAGCTGTCAAACAGGTAACGAAACGTCGACATTTATAACAATTTTACAGAGCGTCCGTTCAAGTGTAATTATATATTTTGCAATAATCTTCAACGGACAAAAAATGATTCAATTATGAAAATGGGTAAATACCGAGGCTAAAAGTTATTGATTTATTCAATCAGCCATTTTAGAGGAGTTACACAATTATGTCTAAAAGTCCTTAATGTTTGCTCCAAAAAAGTCATCTCTAATCCTCCACTCCTAGGTACTAAGAGATAAGTGTTTCTTTTTCTTACTCTTTAAATACATCATTCCTTTCGTTTATAACGATTGTGTGGTTTAATATCTTGTAATCTTCACTAACCCTTCGAAATCGCCAGAGTTACATAATTGTTGCTGGCAACAAACAAAATGTATTTATCTACAACTGGTTAGATAAGAACCCATTATGACGTTCATTTGCGTTAGCTAATGAAGTGTGGTAATGAAATCATTAAGAAACTCATTTTTTTAGCACAATTTATGGCGGAAATTTTATTATTTCTGAGTTAAGAAAAGTTAAGAACATTTTATTTATGAACATATTTACTTGTTTTCTCCAATTTTTTACCACAAGACAAAGGGAAATTACAAAAAATTCAATATTATACTCTATAGTTGACATCCAAGTTAAAGTACAAATTGTCGTGTTATTAAGCTGCTCTACTCTGATTTTAAATAAAAGAAATTTGTTGTTTGTCAGAAAACTATTCTAATGCTATTACTACTCGCATTCGTATGTTAATAATGCAGTTATCCCCCTTATAAGATAAATAACTATTATTTAATTCCATTACGACGTCACAGAATTATAGGTACACATACGTAAATATGTTAAACACAAGTGTGCACAAGTGATAGTCAAGTAGCTATAACAACTGGTACCTATATTTATTCATCATTGTGATAATGATAATAATGTGTGTGGAAGTGCTCGAAGATAAAAAATAATATTATTTGAATATGTGATGAAAGCGCTTTTTCTTCATACAGAACATCGAGGTCGGCATCTTTGGCAGAAAAGCCAAACTTAAGAGTTTTTGTATTCAGATAACCACTTTTATACCACGCATAAATAAACAAATTTCAGTCCTTTAAGGGTCGCTTGAACCATAGGATTTCATGAGTTAAGAACCGTTCAAGAATTGTACTGTTTTGACTGACACCTCCTTTGAGAAGTATAATTCTGATGAGTGCATGTTTCTTCTTAATTTAATTTGAAAATATAGAGAAATTTAGCATATCTGTAAATTTTTTTCATACTTTCTAATCGGAAGATTTTTTTGATAGATAACATGCTTCTTAACACCTCCTCGTACATCATAATTAATGATCTGTGAAATTCAAGTAAGTGTTCTTCCTTATCTTACCGCAATGGCTATTTATTTACTTGGGAATAAATAAATAAATGTATGTACAGCTGTTGTGGTTGTAAACCACGTGTTGTTCCATTTTGAACCACCATCATACATATGGTTAGCTGGGACAACACTGTTCACACACACATACACCGAACATGTCTTTTACTGCTTCATCGATAATAATAAATCTAAAAATAATTTCGGCTTCGCCTCCACCGCTACTAACGTGGACAGGAAAGCTGCAAGATATTAAACGTACGTTGTTTTAATGCGACATTTGCATGTTAAGTTCGCATCCGTCTCATGAATATTGAGTTACAGAGGGTACGGAGTCGGTCGTTGGGAAATTGTTCCGTGCTTTCCCTCGTTTCGCGTTGGTAATGAAAGGTGCCGTAAAAGTTTATTGCCAGAAAATCAACATGCATGATGCGGATTTTTTTTAATTTTCTTTTTCTGTTATCGTGCAGATGCAGGTTTTCAAATAATTTCAGTCAAAATAATTTCCGATTTTACGACTCACGGAATAAAAGAAAGGGGTTCTTTTAATAATGTTCAAGTAGTCCTGGTTCTCTTGTGTATTTTAACATCCCTTGAAATTTACATTTTCGCCGTTGGTTCTGCGTACTTAAAGATTGTGTCTGTAAAGTTCATGAAACTCATCCTCCAACACTTGTCAAAATCGACCAATCAGAATATTAAACCTACACTTTAGCAAACGTTAGAAAGTACTATTTATCCTCTTCTCTTCCAGTTTCTTTTTTTAATATCCTGCCTGTATTTCGACGCCCAAATTAAATATTTGTTCCCACTCGAATCGCCTCATTCGCGACCCATACTCGAACATCGTGTATTCAAGTCGCGAATTCGCAAATTAGAGATTCTGCGCGCACGAATTTGGTCTTCGCGTTAGCGAAGGGGGGGGGGCGCTATCAGAATGTTATTTCGCGTTAGCGGCGAGATTAGTTTCGTGCGAAAATGAAAAAGCTACGGAATGTCGTAGTACGTGAGATGCCTTGAGAGAAAAAGTCTGTGATGTGTAGGTGCATTAAATTCAAGATTTGTGATAGATAAAAATGAGTGATTTGAATTGGAAAAAGCGAGTAAGAGGGAAGTGAAATTTGAATGGTGCAATAATGAGTGCGGCGTTTTTTGATAGCTGCACCAATCGGAATGTGTTTGGCAGGTAATTTTTTGCGGTTTTTGATTTGACGAAATAGAACTGAAATATGATAATAATTATAAAATGCTAGTCTGTTTGTTTTATTTATCATATTTCTTCAATTTATTTATAGCAGCGAAATAATACTGGCTAATTGTCACGTACAAATTTAAATACTTGGGTAGGCTAAAAAAAATTGAGAATGCAATTATACAGGATGTCCAAGAAAGGTTATACATAAATAAATCCTGACAAATTAAATATACAAATATGATATTGAATTCTCAAGACTCGGACCGCGTTCGGATTCATGCGGGCTTCTTCGAATTGGGTTTTCTGCGTTTCCCTAGTTTGTAAGACGAATCCAGAAGAAGAAATAAAACATCTAAGTCGATCGCAGCCTCCAAGACCTCTCTCCGACAAGCTCCGTGAGCTTGGGGAAATTAGTTGAGGAAAATAAATAGTTTTATGTTATTCCGTTCTTTCTAAAGTTTAATTTAAAAGACGATGTTTTTTAAGAAATATTAATATCATGTACGTGTCATTCGTTATGGTGAACTTCGTTCTTAACATTAGCGATTGAACAAGCCACAGTAATATGAAAATTTGTTTACGCATTTATAGTGCACATTGAGGCTGATTGACTTTTAATAAATTAATTCAAATTATAAATTCTCCAGAGTTTTAAATGGCAAGATTTAAAAAAATAAAGATTATGCTGTTATTTTCTTTCCTGTAGACATTATTATCAAGTATGCCAGACCGCATCTTAAATATTAGCGATTACAATTTTATTCCAGTGTTGCCAATTCCATCGTTTTTTTTAAAGAAGTGAACTTGAAGGAAAACGAATTCTTATAATACAGTGTCTAAACCATATCACCATATGTTTTTTTGGACATCTCTTACCTGTATTTCATGAATATTTGTGCAGTCTATTTAAGTGCTTCTGTTATCTATATTTGAATGAGTTGCATTTTCTTAAATAACTTTTTGAAAATATGTACTTCTATTAAAATGAAAATATAGCTTTCACTTGTACACGTTTTATTACGGTTATTTCTCTTCGAATTAATTTTTTTTTATTCTTGGAAAGCCTCATCAAGAAAATGGGAAGTTCGTTTACAAACAGCATTTAATTTTAATTTCTCATTTCCGCCCCCTATAGAAGATAATATAAAAAACAAGGACAAGACTTTTATAAAACCGCTATCGACCATTCATGTAAAATTATTTGAAATTGACTCTTTCAGTCTTACCTAAGGTAACATATCAATGGTTTTATAATTCTTATTTTTATTATGGTTTATTTACATAACATAAGTAACATGTATACAAAAAGTTTTTCCATCTAGTGTGTTACTCTTATTTTTCGCATGTGCACGTGTGTTCCTTACTTTATCCATACCCTAAACAGATAAGTAAACAAACATAACTTAAAAAAATATTTTATTGATTTGATTTTACAATGGTTTTCACATTGGAAGAAAAATCTTTAATGGTTGAATCCTACTTTCGAAACGCCCAAAAATTCAATGATGAATGGACCTATTCCATTCCTGATTGTATTGCAGAATTTCAGGAAAATTTCCAGAAATTGTATTTCTATATCACATTTATTAGGACTATTCAGAGAAACTGGTAGTGTGGTTAGAAAACAGGTATCAGGTAGGCCTAAAGCAAAAACTGATGAGGTAGTTGAAAATATGAGAGAAATTGTGACTGATGCTCCTCGCACTTACATCCGCCACATGTCACAACAAGTTGATCTTTTTGTCGGGACCTGCAGAACTATTCTAAGAAACGATTTGCAAATGTTCCCTTATCGTTTGACTGCCGCACATGAATTGCTTCCAGTAGATTTTAAACCAAGGCGAAAATACTGTCGTTGGTTTTTAAACAATATTGACAATGACGATCTGTTGGACAAAACTTTCTTTTTTGATAAGGCCTGGTTCCATTTAACAAGATATATTGATTCCCAAAATATGAGGATCTGGAGTACATAAAACCCTCATATTTTCATTAAAACCCCACTCCATCCACAAAAGATTGGTATTTGGATAGGTTTAAGTCGGAGAAGATTGATAGGTCCAATATTTTTTAATGGCATACTAACAACACTTAGATATCGCGAAGAGATTTTGCATTAATCAACCGCATGATGATGAGTTACAATTTGGATATTTCCAGCAGGTTGGTGCAATGATCCATGCTGCAGGAGGAACTTTAAATTTCCTTCAAGAGTTTTTTGGAGATTGGATAATTAATTAACTTTCTTTCTTTGTTTGGCCCTACTTGAAAAATTCCATTTTTAAAACGCCCATTAATGATTTACAGGAACTTACCCAAAGAATTATCGAAAAGTGTGATAAACAATTCTCCCCATTGCAAAATGTTATTAATGGATGTCGCAGAAGAGTTAGAAAATGCCATTTTGTTTGGTTTCAAATACGTAATAAATAGTAATTATTGGTTATTATTTTCTATTGACGTTATGTTAATGTTAAATATCAATTTGATGTTTACTGATCAAGTAAGGAACATGCGTGAACATGTGAAAAAATAAGAGCAACAATAGATGGGAAAACTTTTTGTACACATGTTATGTCAGTAATTGACTTGACAATAAAATAAGATTCAATATGATAAAATAACGGAAATGCATGATTACTGGATTTAAAAGTTATCCTAGTTTTTTATGATATCGATAGTACATAATAAAGATGAACGATCACTTTTGAAGTTAAATTTTCTACTCTTAATATTTTTTTTATTTCATTGTGTTACGAAAAAGATTACTATTAATAAAGTCACCAACCAGATACAGTTAGAATAATACAACTTTTCAGTTTTCATGTGCGGTTACTTATGAAAGACCTAAACTATATCTTTTCTTTCTGATCTAATACTTAGTACGAAACTAATGAGTGTTCGATTTAAAAGTTCATCAAGTTGGTTTTGTTTTTTAGATGGAACAAAATAGAGCAAAAAAGGGATGACTTTCTAAACTAACTGACGTTTAATGGATGACAGTTGTCAAACAGTTGTAGTGCTTTGCTTATAACCTACCGTGACATTATTAGCACTTTCGTTTGCTACATTAGTGCGCACCCAGAGTACTTCAACCCGAATTAATGTAGAAAATTAAAACTAGTGTTCATTAGCACAAAAAACGAATGTGCTGTACGCATAACTATATTCCGCGTAGTTCTAATTCAAGACTTGTTTCCAATGTTATAAAAAATTCAAAGACTACTTGATGAACCTTTCAATTGAACGTCTAGCAGTATTTTGTAATTTTTATTTTATGACAGTCAATTTTAAAGCTTACCTCAATTCAGAATGTCATTTTCCTGTTACTGAAATTTCGTGTTCTGCCTCATCTTATTAGTTTTACATTTAACCCTTGTGCTTCGAACGTATTTAAAGAGAAAATACACTGCGTTAAAAAAAAATGAACCACCCTGAAGGATTAGATGCAGAACTTTGAAATTGTGTGAAAATGATAAGCGCATGCAGACAAACAAATGATTAAATTAAAAATTAATAATGTATTACATCTCCTCGTACTCTTATATATTCAACAACCCTTCTGAGCATACTGGAAATCAGGTGGTCGATTGTCTCTTGAGGGAGCTCATTCCAGGTTACCTCCAGCTGTTGACGCAGTTCGTCTAGCGTGTTGGGAGGATGAGGGAACTGACGCAGTCTTCTGTCCATCATGTCCCAGACATATTCGATTGGGTTTAAGTGCGGTAATCTTGAGGCCAAGGCAAAATATTTACATTGTTTTCTGCTAGGATGTCTAAAGTTACGTGGACAATATGAGGGCGCGCGTTATCATGCTGGAAGACAGGCTCTGGAAGGTTTTAAAGAAATGGAAGAACAACAGACTCCGGAACTGTATCAATGTAACGCCTCGCGTTTGGTGTTTCCGAAATGAATACTAAGGGAGACTTGCCTCCGTAACATATTGCCCCCCACACCATTACCCCAGGAGTTAAAGCTGTATGGCGACGCTGAGGATACTGTAAATTTTGCCTCTGGCCTCTCGGTCGTCTAATCCGTACACGCCCCTCAGATTGCTACAAGCAAAATCTGGATTCATCACTAAAGATGATTTCTTCCCATTCATTGTCCCACTGCTGCCTGTCTTGACTTCACTGCAGTCTGGTAGCTTTATATTGTATTGTCATAAGTAGACGAAAATAAGAACAATATGAGCGCAGTCCCCACGAACATATTCGGCGATAAATCGTGCTCATAGAGATTTTTCGACCAATTGCTCTTACCCAACAGCTCGTGATGTTTCTGAATGGATCTGAATTGCACTTCGTCTTAAGAGAGGCGATCTTCCCGTTCTTGTGTTGCTCTGGGACGTCCACTACTTTCACGACGAGCTTCTAGGTGTTTTTCCTGCCAATTTCTCCAAGTTCGTCTCACAGTGGCGTGCGGTCGACTTACATGTCTATCAATTTCCCAAAAGCTTAAGCCAGCTTCGTGCATCCCAATAATTCGCCCTCTGGCAAAGGGTATAAGTTAGTGAAAATTTGCATGTCTTTGCACTCGTGGCATTGTTAGAGGTACCAACAAGTACTCCAGTAAAAAGGCAAACTAATACGGCGAAATAATACGATAAAGAAGGTAACTGAAACAAAAAGACTTGTCAGGTGATAACTAAGAGATAACTTCTTTGAGAAGTGACAAATGGCTGTCACTATTTAATCATGCTTTTATCTCCATGCACTTCCTATTTCCGTGCAATATTAAAGTTCTACGTTTACTCCTTCAGGGTGGTTCATTTTTTTGAAACTCAGAATATATTTAAAATATTTTCAAAAGTACATCTTCAGTGAAATCGGTTGGAAATTGATAGGATACATAGAAAATTAACCTGTACATAAAAATAATGTCTTATGTTATTGAAATAATTTAAACTATAAATATACCTCATAAATTTTGCAACTTTTTTAATAAAATAATTCCGCTTTTACCGATTAAACAAAATATAGAAATTTTTATTCACGTTGTGAAATAAGTCGCTTTGTTTTGAAATTTATTCTCAACAAACTAATGAAGCCATTAATTGTAATAATACTGCGTATAACTTTGGTGAAATTATACGGTCAAATTTACCTGTCGATGTAACCACAGGCACGCATTCAATTAGGACAGTCGATTTTAATACAACGAATTTTAAATGTTACTTGCACAATAAAAAAGAACAAAAGTTACCAAATCTAATCGGTTCTACCAAACGTGAATGAGTAAAAATTTTTCACCGGTTTAGTGTTTCTTTATACCAACGATTTTAGTATTTTTATTTTATAGAATAGTAGCAGAATTAAATTAAAATATGATATGCATTTCATTTATTTTTCTGTATCTATCAAATTGTATTTTTTAATATTTTTGATGGTAGTAAAAGATTTATATAAAAGATACGGTTATCACTTCAAATGTGCATTATTTTATCTAAACATAATCAGTATTAAACTGTGAGCTGTGAGATTCCAATTTCAAAAAAAATTATCGGGTCAGGTTTTCTTCGAAATTTCTTTACAAATAAATACCTAAGAATATTTTTAGGGTTTTCCATATTGCTTTATTATTATTATTATTATTTTAGTATAAAACGTGTTGACCGAATTCAATTTGAAATTGTCAAGCAATGTGAATCAGCTAGATAAGAATTCTAGAAATTATCAACTGATTTATATGTACTTAACACATATGTAGTTACATTCACAAACGTTTCTTTTCAAAGAAAAGTAAATTAAGACGGCACAAGGTATTTTGTTCCGGGTGTCCTAACGACAGAGATGGCACCAAAGAGAAATTAATTTAAAAAGAGTATACCCTGTTTTGCTCTCAACTATATAAGTTGTCCTTACGCTAGTTACGCAAAGGTAAAATGTTTTCTAATCTATTTCTTCTTTGCAGTATCTATAAAAGTTACAAAAAAACTCCAGATCAACTTTTCTTTACATTCCGTTTTTATTTATAATCTGCATTTTGGTTTTGTTTTATGATCGGGTTGTTAGTTAACAATTATTTGCTGTATTTATTCTTTGTGAACCAAATTAACAATAGTTAATTTTAATCTTTTAAATAACAATTTAAAAGACCCTGCCATAAAAGCTGAACAAAAATTGAAGAAATGTGGCACATATTCATTCCTTATTTCCTTGAGTATCATATCTAGTTTCAACAAATGACTTCAGTTCGAACCACCTATATATTATAACCTTTTTCTTATTCTAGACTTTTTTAAAACAAGTACCGTTGTTTTAATTTCAGATTCGTTTCACCTCCTACTGGAAATCCAAGAACCCAGAGCAGAGTAACATCTTGTAGATAGTTTGTGCGACAGACTGTGAGTTCTAACTCGAAAAACTATAAACACTTTCAAGAACTAACAACAGCTTTATTAAATTTACCGGTGAGCTGGTGAGATCCGCCGGCGTTTTGATTGTGATTTAGTGATATAATAAAGAAACGTGATATTATGTATAATTTAAACGTGAACCTGGCGACGACCGCTGCCAACGCGGTCAACAGCCTGCTGGCGGTGGAGAACGGCTCCACGACGCCCAGGACACCCGAAATCCTCAACTCTCTAATCGCCATGACCAGTCCTCTGGACAGCTACAACTTTGGAGATGATGCGCCCAAACTGCATAGTAACGGACAGTTCGCGTCGCTTAGTAGTGATTCGAACAGCTCCAGCTGTAGCCAGCTGGAGTCGCCCACCAATGGCCCCAAGAGCGTCCAGCACACGTGCTCTCAACTCATCAAGGCTGGACTCAAACTGTCGATCGAGCAAAAACGAAAACTGCAAAGCGACGGAGAAGATCTTCTCGATCTCGACAAGTGCAGTAAACGCATTAAGAAGAACGAATGCAGCGAATCTGAGGAAGATAAAACTAATACTACCGGGGTAAGTTTGTATGCTATTATTTTACTTGCTCCATATCATTATTTTACTTGGATTATTCTGAACTAAAATCACTAAATTATTTTGGGAAGTTGTTGTCGATCGTATTTAGGACACTTGTTGCTGGTATTGGTTCATCGCCGTTAGAATAACAGTTGTCAAATATTTTTTGGTAATCATTGCTGGCTATAAAGTATTCACATGCACCAACTCTTATCTACAGTATCTAGAAGTATCGAGGCGATTACTCTAACTTTTTATCATTTCTCAACGTTCATTCATCAGTGGTGCCACCAAGCCATCGCATGTGTTCCAACTCCGCCGTCTATATTTGTTTACAGTGGTCCATTAAATTCTGAAATACATATTTCATTTTATTTTAGAACAATAATTTTAGGGTAGAACAGTTTAGTTTACCGTTACATAATTATTTCTGATGCTTTTAAACTTCTCGACAGCAGTGTACATACATTGTGTATATAAAAGTTTTTATCGTAATAACAAAGTCACGTCTCTGCAATTTTTATTTCAGTAACAATTCAATGAACACGTGCATGCCTGCACGTTTACATTTTTTCGTTCACTACAGAAAAAAACAATCACGCCAATTAACATTACTTATTTAAAAGTTGTTCTCGCAATAAAAATACGCAATTAATATTTTCTACAGCTATGTACGTATATGTTACGTCATCCTCTTACACTTTGAGAAACTGATTGATCAGTGATTACTCTCGAAGGTTTTCAGGAAATATTCTCATTTTGGCCCGCAAGGACACGATACGTACTCTTAAAACAAATTTGAAATTAGCGCGAGCATTTATCTGAGCCACGAGAAAAAATAGACAGGTGCTAGATAGAATCTAATTGTTTTCAGTGCAATTGAGGTCGTTTATTATCTGCAATCGACGGCCTCGAATAGAAGTGCGAATTTATACAATATACCTAGGTATTGCGCAGTCTGCTTGGCTTGTGGTAATTTCTGCTTCACTTCAATCTACTTGTTTATGTTTTCATCGTTTCAAATCTTCTCCTGTATGAATAACATAACTTATAAGAAATTATAACTACATCTCTATGAGACATTTTCTAATATACAGGTTCCGAAAAGTAAAAGACAATAACTTTATTGTAGATTCGATGGTAAAGTAAATTGAGTAAATACCTCCTTCCCGAGTTGGTTGGGGTGTAAGAATATCATTAAAGTTCTGATAAGCGTTGGTATATACCAAAGTTTGAAAGAGAAGTGTATATGGTAATGTTGCCGCTATTCTTACAGTTGAGCTTCTACTTGTACCGTGTAGTAATTCTTTTTTTCGACATTTCGTCCTTTCTTGCAAAAAACCTCTTTAGAGCTGCTGTTGCTACTGCTTATGTTCTTCTTATCGATGTAGCTGCTACTGTTCTTGCTTGAGAACGTCGGCAAGAAAAAAAAAGAATTGCGACGTGGCACAATAATCCATATTTAAATAAATTTGGTAAATCAGGTTTTTGTTTAGGTCATTGTTTTATCAAAATATAAAAAAGACTTGAAAAGTAAAATTTTAATAAACGTTTAATACTTAAAATGAAAACGAACTTATTAAAGAAAGGAAACTGAAGAGTATGAAATAGATTTCATTATTATAATTTATAGCGTCTCCGTTTCAGTTCTCCATTTTCCCCACAAGTATGTATTGAACGTTTTCTGGACGAAAGTGACTAATTTCATAAAACTGGTTTTTCAATCACAACTTCACTTTATTGCCATAAGAACAATTGTTTTCATAATTGTTATACGGAAATAAACTGAAAGTTAAACTTGTGATCGAAAAACCGGGCCACAGTTCTTTTTTGTTAATAGACCCCAAATATTTTTATTAAATTCAAATCAGGACTTCGAGAAGGCCATAATACTATGCCTATGTTATTTTTTTCAAACCAGTTGAGTACTTTACTTGTAATATGAATGGGACAGTTATGCTGAACTAAACAAGTTTTGAGGAAAAATCACACTAACAAAAAGCAAATATTATCTTCCAACATTCTAACATAATTCGGCCTTCAATACTGCTGCACATTCCTTGGTTCCGTGCACTTATCCAAGCCCACATGTTCAAAGAAAAATAACCGCATTTTCGTTATTATAAACATAGCTTTCACCCGTCCGAGAATTAATAAACTATCATAGCATGATTTCAATACTTTTTCGTCGTAAAAACACAGTTCTCCCAGAAATCCATTCCGTAATATTATAATGCAAATCCAATCCCCCGATCTTTATTACTTTTATTAGTCTACGTCAAGAAAGGTTTCATGATGATGATTTCGCAGATTACTGCTGATCAAATTGGTTCTCCCTGACAAAGCTAAATACTACTTAATTCTTCATCTTAAGCTGATATGGAGACATTTGGAAGGCCACTGTCCACAGACCTTTACAAAACCTGATGTTTTTTTTCTAATGTCAAGAACAGTGTATTTAGCAACCTGAAGTATCCCAGTAACAGTTGCAACTTTATAAAGTCAGTAGTCTTACTTTTTCAGCAGAACTTAAATGCGGCATTTTATCAAAATATAAAAAATACGAACTATAGTCCGTGTAGAAATTATCCGAAAAAAGAAAATAACACTACGACTTTCAGTTTTTGAATTTATGAACGAAACGAATAAAGTAGACGAAAACAATTCGAGTTAATTTTTTATGTAATTTCTATTTAATCCCGAGAATTATACACTTCTGGACAAAATTAAGGGACCACCAGTAAAATTCAAAATAAATTTAAAACAATAAAATACATAAAGTTAAGCGTTTCCTTACAGTTTAGTTGATTTAAGGGCTGTTAAATTTAACAAACTTTAAAATACTTAAAATTTTTAAAATACCATTGGTCTTCTCATGAACTTGTATCCTAATTTGTAACAAGTTAACAGAACTAAAATTATTAATAGCGTGTATGCCCTCCTCTTGCACGCTGCTAATCTTCTTGGCATGCTTGAGACTAAGGCTCGTATGCATAGTCAGACCTCAAGTATAAGCACATGCTTACGCATGCGTCGATTGGCAGTTTGCATAGGAAAATTGCTGCCCAGCGCTTGCTTAAGCATGTGCTTACGCTTGAGCTCTGACTATGCATACGGGCATAAGTTTCGTATACTTTCTTGAGGTATCTGTTCCCCATTCTTGAATAAGCACGTCAGAGAGCTCATCAAGTGTTACTGGTGGTCTCGGTGCGTTTTTAATTTTGTTGCCCAATTGATTCCAGAGATGCTCAATGGGATTGAGATCAGGCCTCTTGGCAGGCTACTCCAAACTTTGGATATTTGCATCTCTCAACGTAGCTGTGACAATGTTAGCTGTATGAAGTTTGACATTGTCTTTCATAAAAATGAACCCATTGCCGAAATTTTCGGCAAATGGTTGAACATGAGATACAATAATCTCGTCTCTATATCTTCTTGCTGTTAGTCACCCATTTCGTACCAAAACCAATTCTGTATGACCATTAAATTGTATGCCACCCCAAACCATTACAAACCCCCCACCAAATTTGTCAAATTCTCGAATTGTACCTGATGCAAATCGCTCGCCTGATCTTCGTATGACAAGAGCACGGCGATTATTCCTGCTTAGAAGGAATCTGGACTCATCCGAAAACAAAACGGGATTCCAATGCCCCTCGTCCCGACCTTGATGATTTTGACAAATCTTCTTACTGTTTTGGTAGAAATTTCTTTTCCAGTGGCTAATCGAAGATTATTTTTTAATTCACGAGATGTTACAAACCGCTTTCTTAAACTCTGAAGTTCGATAAAGCAATCTTCTCTGCGTGTTGTTTTTCTTTTAGCACCTTGTCCGCGTCTTCATTTGAAACTACCAGTGTTTCTAAACCGGCCCTCCGTACCATAGATTCGTTGGCATTTAGAATTCCACCAACTTTTCTCTGTGAATATCCTTCACGAAGAAGAATAGTCATTTGGGATACTTCTTCAGGTCTACATTGGCGTCTAGACATATTTAATTAACTTAATGCAAACAAATTCACTAATTTTCGAAACAAAAAGCACGCTTTATTAATTAAATGACTTAAAAAGGTGTCAACAATTAGGCCTTTTTGTTGACTTTTCGTTTCCTAGCAGAGAATGCCTTGCTATTGTTAATTGTTTCTTGGCACACTATTTGAATTGTGTTTAATAAACGTCAATTTATAACATGTGAAAAGTCTATTAAAAATAACTTGTAAATTGGAAAACTTATTTCATGTTTATTTGGTGGTCCCTTAATTTTGTCCAGAAGTGTATTTAAACGTTCAGGTATCCTTAAATAAACTGCATCCTCAGTAGACCTGGTGTTTCACACATGTAAAATTGATGCTGTTTGTTTCAAATTGTTAACATTCTACATTTGTGGTGAAATTTTTTTTAGATTCTTTCAAAAATATGATATTGATAAAAACAATGCGATCCTAAGATATCGAGAATATAATATAATATGTGTAATAAGCAATATATTGATAGAAATTTCAAAATTCCGGATATTTTCTAGACGGTCTGCATTAACAGTAAAAATTCTACTAAACGTCAGAATTACTAGTAACACTGTACTAAACTTCAAAAATATTGAAGTAAGATTTAAATCGTGCCCAGATTTTATTGACCGCTTCTCTACGTATACAATAAAAAGCCAAAATTATCTTCACCATAACTACTAATGAAAGCTTTTTTCGATTAAAGTTTTTCTCAAAAAGAATCCATCTAAAAGCTGCAAAGTCGAAGAATATCTATTATACTAATGTGTTTTGAAATTACTAAGAAGCTTCATAGACAGGGTGATTCTTGAATAAATCGGCAAAGAATAGACTTCCCACAATACTCGAAAATAATTTCATCGCATATATCATTAAAAATTAAGGCAAATCCTGGAGAATTAAAAGATAAAACTTGAAGCTGGCAATTTTTGTTTTTAAATCAAAAAGAAAAGATGATAATTTTTGTCATCGTGCATATTTTGAAAAAAGGCGTCATAGTTCTATTGTACTGATTTCTCTAAAATGTAGTTGATCTACCCTACACAAACTTTTAAGGCAAAAATATTTTTATCGATGCAACGTTAAACATTGAATGCTCAAAAACCAAAAGTTCATCTTATTTCGCAACTATCTCTGAGCACTTATTACTCATATTGTTAGTTTGCTCGGTCTCGTGAAATCATGTTCAAATATAACCGGCTGTTTACTGAAGACATAATCTAATGTCAGTTTTACAGTGCCCTCACAAATCAGTGCGTTTGTAAACCGTCGTCACCTAAAAAAAAGTCATAGTAGCAATAATAATAAAAAGAAGACGAGCGAAAATAAATGATCCGAAACTGGTCACGCGAACCCTCCCTCCCGTAAGGCGGCTCCTCTATTTTTAAAATTGCAACACACTGTTTATATTTTGTTCACCGCTGCTACACGCGAGTGTGTGTAGCGGCCGGCGTATTTTTAATTCGGATTTTGGCGAGCACATCAAAACAGATCCCCTTGCCGCCGCCGAACGGAACACATACAGGTTGTCTTGGAAAAGGGCCAGAAAATCACTCGTGGTACGTGTGATTCGTGGAAGTATTAAACACGTCTTGACAGTTTTGTGCCAGCTCTTTTAACCCCTGTTTTATACTTAAAAAATGAAAACTTTTGCATAAACATACCGTTTTATTACATTACTCACAGCTAAAAAACTATAATTAATTAAACTTACATTTACACATAGGTATAGAGGTAGTTGGGCCAACAATTTGAGTTTTCCCTAATATTCAGTTTGTTACATTACTAGAAATCTGTGCTAAATCCATTTCGTCAATCCAAAGATAATTTAGAGTGCTAATGCTTTAGCACCGACTGATGTTATTCATCATATCAGAAATAGATTGGGCAAATAAACTGGTGATCCTAAAGGTGTTTCATGAAAAAACCTTCGCTAAAAATTTTGATGGTTACATGTTAGTTTTGAAAATTTACATGAATTCATAATTATTAAATTCTCTGTCCAATACAGTAAACATTTTCAGGCGTGCAAAGTATGTATAAATATTTAAAAATCGAAAATATAGCAAAACCTTTTTACTTAAAATATTGGAACGGAAGAAGTAGTTCATTTAAAATAACGAAGTTGACAATAACTTCCTCTGTAACCGGAAGTTCAATTATCTTACTTTTTTGCATAATCCGGTTATGAGTATACAGAATCTTTTGGCAAAGTAATTATAGAAGCTGCCAAAACTTCAAATGAAAGGTTTTCGGTTTTCATTTTATATGTACAGTTTCCACATACATATTAGAAAAGCCGTATATTTGATGATAGGGTCACGGGACCAGTAAAGGAACAAGTACGGCAAGGACCCTGTGAGTGAACAGGCCAATCATTTCATTGGATTCACTTAGCTTTCCTTGTTTATTACAAAAAAAAATATATATATAAGTGTGTTCAATCACTGGATTGTGTTCACTTACTGGTTTACTTACCCTACATCATATGAAGTCGGTTACCCATACGAAATTAAATCCGGATCTGACATGGGTGCCGAACTTATACGGATACCCGTATAAAGCCTTGTTTAGATTATGCTAGTATTTTAATCGAGTGGCAAGTAATTTAGCAATTAAACGTATATGAATACGCCAATTTAGTGGAGTAGTTTAGTAAAGTGTATTGTGTTCGGACACTTCTCAGCTACTAAAACATTTAGTAGTAAAACAAAAGTACTACTTGAAAAAGAAACTAAAAGTAGTCTTAGCTAACGCATAAAACAAAGCTATGTGTTATGCCGTAGAGTGTTTTATTATATATTCGATAGGAGAGCAGGAATTTATATTTAAAAAAATCTCATTAGAATCCCTGTGGTACCTAATCAAAGTGGACACCCGGTATATTTTTCTTTGTTATGTATATTTTTTATTAATAATTTTTTACACTTTATTTTCCTTGTTTACATTATGAAAAATTATATATTTATACAAAGTTTCTGGCTTCTGAATTGTATTTGTACAAGAGCAAACGAAAATTAAAAAGTATTATCAAATTCGCCAGAGATGAGCCCTGCTCCATCAATGCGTCTGGCATTAGTGAACACTACAGTCAAATTAGTACTTGTATGCATATTTACGATATTTCCGGTTTCTGACGTTGGATTATTTACAAATGTCAAATTTCTTCAATTTCATAATATTTTATTTATTTATTTTTAATTTTCTTCAAGATAGGCTGTAGTATAACATTCTTCGCTGACAATGATAAGCTGAAGTGGTTTATTTCCTTTCTTTATTCAAAAATACTTTGTGGTACAGAAATTAATTCTCTTGCATTCGTAAAGTCTAACAAATAAACAGAAACTAGGTATGTTAACAAAATTTCAATTGAAGTTTACTTTAAAATATTTAAAATAAAACTTGTAAATACGTGTTTATTATACCAATCAGGTTAATTAATGTATCATTAAAGAATTCTTTTAAAAACTTTTTTTTTGTTGTATTTTATTCCATTTCCACAAAACCAAAGTTTCAGGCAATACTCTTTCAATTGACTTGATATCACTCACGACTGAAAAAAGTTAAATTTACTTTATAAGATCGTTAATTTTTTATTTTCTACCAAAATATTCGATATACTATTTATTTTGTTTCTACTTTCTTCTGTGTTTCTTTAGCCGTCAACTATTTCTTGTTACTCTGTATAGAAGTGCGTTTTGAAACTATAATTACTATGATTTGATTCGGGTAAAACGTTTACAAATAACATGTATGTTATTTGGTTAAACGCACGTTTCGGTTGTGCCCAGTATTGCTTTAAGCTAACCTTGAAATTGTAATAAAGAAAAATTTGAATTTCTAAACAAATTCACGTGACCACAATATTATCGAATAATGAATATTATTATGAAAATTAACGTTCATGTTTTTCTTCGTTTGGTACATAATATCTGACAAAGACAAATCTTTATGATTACTCATCATTTCAACAAACAATTCGTTAATTATCCCATTGAGCATTCACATTTTGCTGCCTCCTTTGATTTCTTTAATTAACTCAATTAAGTATAATATCAGAAAGGCTTCAACGTGTGCCAACATTGCTAAATTTGATCTTTAATAAATGGTGTACCTTGTCAAAATTAATGGTCTCTCCCATTTTCATACACCGACATATTAACAACAAATTGCAGCTCGATTTGGACCGTGTGACAGCAAAATTGCCGTAGTAAATTTTCGATAATGGCAATCATCCCACGCACGCATTTAGCAACGAAGTGGTATCAGTTTCGGTGCCGTACCGTTAGGACCCAACCCAGATTGAGAATAATCGCAGTTGATGAAATTCCTGTGGAAATGGAGCTTTTGTTAACTTAATTCTCCATTTTGTAATATCCAATTTGTAGGAATTAGCTCTGCTTTAGTTGTTTTGCTACAAAAAAAAGAATATATCTAAAAATCATGTAATGAAAGCAAAATCTATCATTTACGTGACATGTTCTAATTGTGTTACTCCTATTATTCTATTCGTGGAATTTAGTTTAAAATAAAGTTTATTAATATATATTTATTCAAAAGCAACTAATGGCAATTAATATTTTTGTTTATAATTTCGTGAACCTTCTATTACTTTTCTAATACAAAGTATTTAAAAGTTCTAAAGCAATCGTGTATGCGTCTTTAGTTTGCAGTGCTTCTGAAATCGAAGATGCACGTGACTTTATGGTTCTCTGCAATACTTCTTGGGGTTTTGCCAATATTTCTTCATCTGAATAAATTTTGCTTTTCAAGTTTACCCTTACAAAGCAATTGCACAAAAATAGATTATACGATTTTGTTGGCCGTGGAAGTCTTAGAAATAATATATAACTGGGCGAGTAAACGGACCTTTTATTTGAAGTATTATTATTATTATTATAGCAAACCCTAGTAATATGAAGGCACCTGAAAATCTGTCTTGCACTTGTGTACCTCAAAATTTAATTGTTCTTTTTTATTTTCTCGATAAAAGCTGTGATTTACGTACTTTTGATTAAGACACTGAAAATACCAATGTGTTTATTTTGTACATCTATTTTGTTTTCTTACGATATAAGTGTGACTTCTTTGTGCTATTGCTTTGTTTTATAGCGTTGTGTCTCCATTCTTGCGGGATAGTTACTATTTTCATGTAATTTTTATACATTTTTATCTAATTATTGTTATTGTCTAGTTGTTAAAGAATATTTGAAACGTTCTACGATTATTATAAATATACACAGTTATACTTGAAGAAATCTGACCTCATTCTGCTTTTTTATTATACAGTCATGTTCAACTAAGTCGATACTCCTGTGTGCTGATCGCACACTGAAATTAGTTATTAAATTACAGTGACGAGGTGATTTATGCGTCAAAATAAAGCCGTAAATCATAAATAACAGAATTCAACAGGATAATCATTGCCATGTTAAATTCGCTTTTTCTTTTTGTATACATTTGTGCTTTTTTTTTCGTTTACAAAATTAATTTTTGCATAATTTCTGCTGCTTAATTCTTACAAACAAAACACAGTTAAACGAGTTAGACAAAAATTGGCTAACGAAAGCAAAACGCACTTGGCATATTGCACAAGTAACTTCCAACTTCTCCGTTACGTAAAAAACAACAAAAATGTTCTTGAGGTGCTCGAACGTAGCAGTAAATCATTTTTATTTTTTAAGCAAGCAAACGAGTCGGCAAGGTCACATATTTTACATCTCATTAGAGTTTGTATGTGAAATCCTGACTGCAAGGCATCGGTTCTACGTAATTTGTACGAAAATTATTTGTTCGAATTTAAATTGAACTTTGTTGCTTTTACATTTCGTTTTCTCAATGATTCTATTTTTGTTAATAATAAAAAAAATAAAATAAAAAAAAACTAATTACTAAACCAATTCAAGTAAAAGCAATGCTTATGACTTTCATAAATGTCTATATTCATAGGTGATTATTTTTTAATTTTTGCTAATTTTCATTTTGGTAAATATAATGTTCCATTCTATAATACACAGACGTGCCAGATGAGTTGGCACAACTCATTCGACCATGTCCAACCAAGCCGGTGGAGTATATCTGATGGTGACGAACGTCTTCAATTGGCTTTCAATGGGCCTGAAGATGTATCTGGGGAACTCTTTTCTCGGTGTAAGGTACGTGCAATCCACATCTTTTCAGGTTCAATGTTCATCCTCCTGTCGTTAGTTATTTCCAACAAAAAAAATTTCCTCATCAGAAGTCGTTAACAATTCAACATTTTTCTGGATTGCTCCTCCTTTTGAAATCATATGGTGTAAAGAATAGTTATCGTTCAATCTACCAAATTTGTGGATTTTACGCGAATGATTTCAACACCTTGCTGACTCTATACCATCGCAAGTAGCATGTGGTAATTAAGGCAAATTGTAATTGTATGCACTCTCACATAGATGTGCCAATTTGTGTGACACATTTGTGTATTTCATATTCGTAAGACTTTTTAAAATGTGCTTTGCTAAAACTTCAAACACGTAATTTTTGACTAAAATTAATTCGAACAAATACTTTTCGAACAAACGCATCACAAACAGATCGTCCATCGCGAATATATTTCAATAATGAATTCGAGATGATGGTTTGACATGTGAAAAACAACAATGCAAACTAGATATTTATGTAAATTGCAGAATCTCATTTGTACCGGGCTTAGGCGAGACTTCGTATTTATTCCTCCTTAATGTCAAATTTTATTATTGCTGTCGGCGAGCTAGTGGAAAATTTACATTTCTCGTTTGGTGTACTCAGTGGAATTCTTTCGGTGTGGTACTGAAAGTAGTCGTTGTCCTCCTTCGCATGGTGGAAAATATTTTCACTTCGTTGCGATTGCATTTTATGGCTGTCATTTACACGCACTTCGTTTTTACTTGGTTAACTGGAACCGTGTCAAGGATGTCGCATTGTATGTATGTAAGTTACATACAAGTGCAGAAGATAAGTGATTTTATGACTTGCACTTATCGATAATTCAAATTGTTAACTGCAATTGTTGCTAATAATATTCAAGTTGTAAAAAGTTGGTTTTTGTTCCCCGAAATGACGCAGAAAAATAGTTGATTTCTTCTTTAGTAAACAAAAATTTCTTGAAGAAAGTATTTCGTCTTCCCTTGGATGCCTTTATCTTCCGAGCCGAAGACGGCACCTGTGAAGAAAAAAAAACGCTTTCCTCCGACGTTACAATAACTATTTTAAACGAATGTGAAAATGGAAGTTAGTATTCGAGCATATTCTATAAGCACCAGCTCATTTCAAATTGATATATAACAATAATTGATTTGACACATAACCGTGGCAACCATACATCTCCACATCAGTGGAGCCCTGTCTAAAAAAAAATAAATAAATCGAAAACGTGGACTAGCATGGTCCCTTGATCTAATTTAATATAATATTAACAAGTTTTTCTATACTTCCTGCCACCAGAAATTTTTCAAGAGTGCGACAAATGTAGTGCAGCAAAACAGTTTCTTCAACAATCCTGTTAAGAAACTGCAGTCGAAATTCATGCTTACAAACAGTATGGAAATACTGCCTTTCCCTGTTTATTAACTGCCCTGATCGAAAATGTGCCTGAATAATAATATTTTCTTGCACAGCATACAATTTGTTTATTTAAATAAAACATCTTGAAGTGAGTCATCTACATACATTTTAATTTGACAATTCATTAATGAAAGATCTGGCTATTGCAAAATCAATAGCAATGTAGTTTAAATTTCAAAGGTAACCTTAGATGTTTTACTTTTCAAGACTGTATTATTTTGCTAATAAACGTTTATAAAAATTAAAAATATTTTTTTAGCATTTATCTATAAAATAAAAGCATATTGCCATGTTGCCGTAATCAAGAACAAAATCTAGCGTTGCTATTAAAAAATAATCGATACGTCATATCCACTACTCACCAACGCTATCTATAAAAAAATTCATATGAAAATATGTCTCAGGGTATTTGTCAAAAATGCACAATTGCAAAAATACCGAATTTATTCTAGATTTCTAACTCACTGTATGTGCAAATTTACCATTAGCAAACATTATAGGAGAGGACCACACCTTCCGCATCCTCTCTGAATACGACCTTGATTAAATGCGTTTAGAAATCAAGTCAATACAGAGTACTAATAAAAAAATTTATACACTTTGACAAGTGATAGTAGAGATCAAAACAAGAGAAGAATTATAATAAACCCAGGTCCAGTACTCAATGGTTTTCGAAATATAATTTAATTAAAAAAAGCTTACACACAGAATCAATAACGGATTTAGTGCACTTAAAGGTATCACAGGAAATCCAGATCTGGAGATCTTGGTGGCCATCTAACAGGCCAATCAATCCATCATTGGAATTTTTTTCTTGAATTTATCTCTACTATCACCTACCAAAGTGTGTAAGGTTACACCCAGTATAAAATTAAAAATAACCATTTTTTTAACTTCCTCGATTGTTAGCTCATTAAAAAGTTAATCCAAAAACGAAATAGAAATAGTAAAGCTGATTTTTCTTTTGTTTTTAAATTATTTATTTTTAGATAAGGTTTATTAAAAATTCGAAATGCAAACAATAACGCTCCCCGTTTGTCATTCCCCACTTTTCTTTATTTGAAGCATGGCTAATGACCTTCGAAGCCTAAAAAAATCCAATTAGATTTAGAATGTAATTTTTGTTTTTGCAATAGAATATTGTAAGTAGTTTTAATCAGGAGAACTAATCGAGGCTAATTGAACTAATTTTGCGGTTGCGATTAATTTACAATTAATATATAGAGGATCCTCCATAACTAAAACTTCAAGGACCGAAAAATTACTTCAAGTTAAAGAGATTTAGTGTTAAAAAAAAGATTTCAGTTATACAATGTGCAATGAGCATCAAATAGTAAAGTTGGATTTACATGGAGCGTTTACGAAACTTATACTAACCAATGAGAGTATTATACGCCCGACGTATTGACGCCCTCAACGCTCCATGTAAATCCAGTTTAAGAATAAATTTCGACTTACAAAAAACTTGGAGTTGTGGAGGTTCGAGTATACTTTTATGCTTTTTACAACTTCCTAATTTCTTCTTAGCTTACCTATTTGTAGCACCGTTTTTTTTTAAGTATTGTATTTGAGTAGTAGTTTTGAGAAAACTTCAGGATTGTATTAGAACAAAGCTACTGAAATCAAATGTGAAATTAATAAAATATTTTGTTATAATAAAATTTTATATTACACGATTGTTGATTCGAACATAACAAAACAAATAACGTTTATACCGGTGAATGCGAGAAAAGTGATAAATATTATGCGTTTCAGAGGTCATACTGATTGGAAATAATTATTTAAATGTTTCGATTAATTTAATTACTTTCACCCGTACGAAAACTCAATAAACAAAGAATTTCTATTATCTACTTTCTTATTGAAATTTTATTTTCAAAATATTTAACATAAATTTAACCATTCACGTTATAATTTTATAGAAAAAATTAAAATTTATGTAACTTATGATTCTTTTTTGGCATTTCCAGTTGACGCCTGAAGATGAAGAGAGACGTAGGAGGCGCCGCGAACGCAATAAAATCGCAGCAACTAAATGCCGTCTGAAAAAGCGTGAAAGAACGGCAAACCTAGTCACCGAGTCTGAAACCCTCGAAACCCAAAATATTGAACTGAAGTCGCAAATTCAAGAATTGCAAACGCAAAGGCGTCAACTCATGGATATGCTGGCCATGCATAAACCAACCTGCCAGAAGAACATTCAACCCGTTACCAGGGAAGCCATCTTCAATCACCGGTTGCCTCCTGTCTCTTCGGTAATCGACAATAACCATTCCCATTCCTACAACCGCCCAGCATCGGTAGATGTCAGTTATAGGACGCAAACCCTGGAACTCTACAACCGTCCTGCCAGCGTTGGTAACGAAGTCACGTATTCCCGAACCACCATCCACTACTCGAAACCACCCAGTATAATAATCGAGCCCCCGTCGGAAATGTACCAACCCCAGCTGACGAACTTGGACAACACCGGCCAGAACCATCCCTACCACAATTACAGCACTAACCAGCAGTGCCACAATTACACAAGCAATCAAAGTTACGGCAACCCAGGAATGGATAATGGTTGTATGGCATGAAATTAAGAATCCACCGCACAAACCTACCACAATAAAACCTCAATTGTTACCAGATCTGATGAAAATACCAATGTTGAAATAGTTCAGTTGTGTATGTTGTTGTGTTTTTCTTGACACGCCCTCCTCGACTTCTTTCTTTTTACCACCATCTTGTAGACTTGTTTTTTAAATCGACGACTATTTCAGGATTGCTATTTTAATGCTTCGTAAAATTCAGGTACATTTATTTTTTTTTATGTTGAAATTTCAAAAAATCATCCTTTTCTGATTCAGTGGCAAAAAATTAAAATACCTATTTACACTAAGTTCTGAATTAATTTTAATCTAAATTCAAATAGCCTTTGTCCTGATAAAAGTGATAAGTTATCACCGACTATTTTATACGATTGTAAAAAGGAAGATTTAAAATGATGAATCATTAATAAGATGATAAATTCTCAAAACGCGTCGATATTTCATTTATGGAAAATTTTAGTATTGATCTTTTTAGGTAAAATTGTAAATAATAATAATCATAATGATTAATTAGTCAGTATCATTGTAGTTGACCAATTGGCGACTTCGTATAAATTCTTGCCTTGATATTTCCGTCATGATTTCTCCGTGGGGGAAGAAATTATCACAGAAATTGAATTGCCTCCACAATTTTGTAATGTGTATGAATTAATAAATTTGACGAAAAAAAAATTTTATTTTAAAAAGCGAATATTTTATTACTTTTTAAAATCAATATGCTACCAAAATCAACATACCTAGTCAGCTTAAACGTGAGTGATAATTAATAACTGCTTAAATTAATAAATGAAGACCAGTGACTCGGTGATGATAACTTATCACAAATCTCAATAAATTTCAACGATTTTACTAAGTTTTGTTGAACTCTTAACTTAATCAGATGTTTAAAGTCCCAGGTATTGGATAAAAATATTAAGGACTTTTTTCCCTTTAAAGACTTTATATAACGCATAACTTCAAATTCAATAAAATACAAAGACGATTTAAATTTTCAACTGAATCAAATGTCCAAAGCCAAAATGTTAGTGCGGTTAAAAGATTGCCTTACATCAAGTGAAGAATAGTGATTGAAAGCCACATGGTCTCATTTTATTGAATAACATACGACTATGCAAGTATTTAATCATTTTTACCCCTCGTGCTATTTTCTTTCATTAAAATTAAGAGTATTGTTATTCTTCTGAGGGAAGAAATTGTTACAGAAATATTTTTTTTAATAGACACTCGAACATTCAACTAAAGAGCGGGTAAGACTGATTGCAAATCATGTCAGCTTTCATTCATTCTTACATAGAACATTATAAGAATGCCACATAAGACGGACCTTAGTAGCAAAATATGAATATCTAGAAACTATCGGACGAAAATACCCAGTAATGACGTACCTACCCCGGCCAGTACTTTAAAAAGACGCAAATTGAGGTGCTTTGTAAATATTTTGTATGAATTTGCTTTTCTTCTAATACACGATTCCATTTAGGAGCATAAAAATTAGCTTTCTTGGAATAAGTCCTCTTTTATTATTGTATATAATTGTTTGTTATGTCAAGTTGGTGGTATACTCGAGAGACCCTGTACATATAGAGCGTGGTCTGACCATCTTGATATTATTATTGTTTCGTAAAATTTGGTGCACGTTACGATTTAGAGCATTCCAGCTAGGAATAGTATTTCATATTATATTATTATGATAAATGTAATAAAGTTTTTCATCTTTTTATATGTTACTGCCAAATTTTTACCTATTTTTACTTTTAAATAAATGTCTATTATTATTATCGCGTTTTAAAAATATTTAATATTGTTTTTTAATATTAAGTACATATTTTTCTATCTATATACTTATGTATATTAAGTATTTAGCATGTAACAATTTCGGGAATCGCTGTCTCACCGGCCGACGAAAGGGGTGAAACAGCGAGATCCTGTGATTCTGTACCTTTCTTCCATTATTTACCTCCTCACGTTTTTTTTTTTTAATTTAGCTTATTCATTTCGCTAGTTTTCAACGATGAAATTGGCGCGCGCAAAATTTGTTTGTACTACTTTTTTTAATACGTTTTAGTTACTTAGGCAATTTATTTAAATAAATTCGCTTTAAGAACACATCATACGCTTCCAGTTCTGTCAAACAATAATCAAAGCAATCGCTTGCTCTTCCATATTTTCGTTTTTTGTTTATTAAGCTGTGCCTTATTGTTTGTTTCGAGCAATAAAGTGGCACATGTTTGTGGTACTTCCAAATCTATGAAAAGACAAACAAATTATTGACCGAGTTTGTGATATATTTACTTATTTAAAGAAATTCGCGCGGCGTCGACTGACGCCCATCGAAACTAAACATGTGCCATTGAAGTATTTTTTTATGAATTTACAACTATATTTTTCTAGAAAAAAATACACAAAATTACATTCTTCCACTTCACCACCCTTCCAATTTAAGAGTGGTGAAATCGAACAATCAAATCAATCAATCGTGCTTACCATCTAAATACTTGGTGCTATAATTGAACTCGTAGGTAACTTGTCAGCAAAAGAAACAAAAGCAATCAAACGATTACCAGTGATAAAATTCGCTTTATTATAACTTTTATTGAAGTCATCTTCTATGCTTAGTGTCGTAAGAAATGCAACACTGCGTAAAAGTAAACCGAGCACTCGTTACCTGTAATTTACTATTATAAGCGGGTTTTTAACATACCTGATTATTCATTCATTGAATTGTGCCTTAAAATTGTTTATAAAAATTGAGACATGTAATAACGTTTAAAAATAAATAAAATTCAAGATCAACGCCGTCTTTTATTTATGTTTCGTTTATTATCGTTAAACAAACCTTACACTCGTATAAAACGCTTAAAAAAATTTCTGTTGTTTAATTGAAATTAACAATTTTTATATATAAATAATGTAATAATAATAATAATGATTCACGGATTTGTCATTCAAATGATGAGTTGATGGTTTATGAACCCACAATGATGTTGTTGATGGGTATGTGTATCAGTTTGACGAAGAAACCGATGAATCCCATGATGCAGAAACCGATTGCTGTGGCAATTGCGATTTTTTGAAATTCTGCAACAAAATACATAGTATAAGTAAACTTACAATTGACATCTAAATAAGCAGAGCTAATCTTAAAAACTACTTAAAAAAACATTTTTGAATAAAACAAGTGTTTGATTTAGAAGTTTTAACAGGATTGATTAAATCTTAAATTGTACTTAACAAAAGGGATAACTTTTAATTAACTAAGGGCCAGTTTCATAATAGAATTTAAATTAGACTTTAAAATCAACGTCACATTCAGATGTGTAAACATATATGTTTTCACAGTTGTTTTTACATCTGAAAGTGACTTTAAATTTAAATTTAAAGTCTCCTTTAAATTTGATTATGAAACTGACCCTAAAACATTTTTTTCTAAAGAGTTTAGTTCATAAATTATAAAAGGGTATAAATTCTTCTATGTAAGAGTATCACTTCCAAATATACCTACACAACAGTGACGATAACAATTTAATGTCTTCTTTTGCTTTAATTTACAAATAAAAAGTTCCATTTTTATTTTTTTGTTAATTGCATAGAATTATATATTTTTAAAACTATGAAAAAACTATTGGTAAGTACATTTTGATATGCACAATCAAAGCACAGCCAATCCTTTCCTGTTGCGCTAAATTTAATTTTTTGTTTTGTTCTCAAAAAAATAGTCAGTTGTTATTTGATATGCTTTCTCCCATAAATACAATTTTTTGCTCCAAGCATCGTTTTTGACATAAACTCAAAATATGCAATTTATATGTGATAGTGACTGCAAAGTATAAAAAAATTACTATGAATAAATCTTTACCCTATATCATCGTACAATTATTTCAATAATAAGAAAAAAGAATTTGATTGAAACAACTTCAAGGATCCTTCCTTCTTAAGGAGGAATTTTCAAAATTTTAATATCGGAACTTCTAGAGAAATTAATACTTATAAGATTAAATACAGATTTATACCTATAAGACTAAATGCCAGCCCATCAAGTATTTGAATATTGAGAATACTACATAGTTCCATTTCTTAACGTATTACAGGAACATACAGTGTGTCCACAGATTGAGTTCGCGTTACGTATAATAGAGCAAAAATTTCAAAAAAGATTTCACGTTTTGCAATTCTGGTCTGCTTGGCACGAAATGATGTGTCAAATTTAACATCGAAGGTCTTCAAGGGGTGCAATTATGCAAGAAGAAATAAATCTGTGTAAGGTAAAGTGGTCTTCCTCTTACATTTAGAAGAAAATTTTAGTAAGATAAAATTTTTCTCGTTTCAAATTAGGGAAATATACCAACATCTCTGGAAGAAAAATAGAATTACGGAAAATCACAGATAAATATTTCAGTAGAGTATTTATTGATAAAAAATAAATATCACTATTCAAATTATGCTCCACCCATATTAGAACATAACTCTTTTCTTTTTTTATCACTAAATAGAGGGTTTCATAACTCTCTGAAATATTTATAGATTGTAATTTTCCCTAATTCCATTTTACCTCCAAGGATGTTGGAATTTGGTATATCTCCCTAATTTTATATGAGAAACATTTAATTTTACTCAAATTTTCTCCTAAATTTAGAAGGAAAACCATTTTACCATACACACATTTATTCCTTCTTGCATTAATCCCACCCCCTTGAAGACTTTAGGCGTCAAATTTGGCACAAATTCATTTCGTGCGAACCAAACGTGAACCGTAAAGTGTGAAATCTGAATTCCAAAATTTGTGCTCCATTATAAGTAACACGAACTCAATCCGGGGACACACTGTATATCAGGGACAGCCCACTGACTGACATCAACAAAGAAATATCCAGCAGGTATAACATCAATTTTGAGTTTCCTCGGGAAGTATCTCTCCTAGATGTGTACATATCACATTCAGAACAATATAAGTAAAATCCAAGATATGGTGCCTTAACAGTGTGTCCTCGAGTTAAACTAAACTAATTGTTAATGTCAACCAGTTCATTTCTCCTCAGACGCTTATTCGTTAAAAAAAATAATTCAAATACTTAGATCTAAAAATCTCAAAAAATATTGCGAAAAGCTGTGACTCTTGGCAAAAATAAAAGTAAAATGTTTGCTTATTACGAACCCACTTAAAATGAACATTCGGTTATAATGAACCGATTTGAAAAGTACGAACTAAAGCATGGTAACCATAATGACCCACCACTTATAACGAACCTATTTTGTAAGTCCTTAAGTATTAACTACATTTGTACCAAAAACTTTTTTCTTTGATTTAAAAATAAATAAAATAGTGTCTGCTAGTGACAGTTTTTAGAAAAAATGTTCAATATCTCAAGAACGATTAGATTTAAGAAAATAATTTTATGTTGTAGACATTTAAAATTTTAAAAAATAACATTCTTTGTTTGTATCTTCAGGAGTTATCGAGATATTGCTCGAGAATACACTGTTGGGACACTTGCACAGTAAAATAAAAAAAGCATATGAATTTAAAACTTAGAAGAAATCAATTGACTTATAGGACATGTTTACTTATGACAAATAAATTGCTTATTAACAAAGCTCTGATTAAACCTACTTAACTTACAGAATTCAATCACTGGGATGTACTAGCAAACGCCATAAATCCGTTATGAAAAGGGTGCCTACAATCTAAAATTAGCAGTTGCCAATGCATCATGGCTTGTTTCAAATATACTTTACACATTTACTTTAAACCTCAATAATTAAAGATGTCATTCAAAAGAGTCAACAAACTTTATAACAAATTGGAAGAACATATCAATCCATTAATAGTTGCACGTCATTGGTGGATACACAACTTTCCATACCATTATCAGTGCAAGACATTACTGACTAGATCTTGTAATTATTGATAAATTAGCTTATCAGTAGAATATCTTTATTCTGACTGCTAATTGTAATGAATTAAAAAAAATCAAACAGAAGATCATTGGCCATAAAACGTACTCAATTTTTTTTTATACTAGGATAAGGAGTTATATTTGTTAACGTTTGAAGCACTGCATAATACTGTAAGCTTGGAGCTTTTTAGAAGAAAGATCAAAACAATTAAAGGGGATATGAGTGAAATATTTAGAATTTCATTCAATTCACATGAAATATTAGCTATAATGCAATTTTAACTTTCTTAGGAGTACAACGTGAAATTATTTGTGTCCTTTACAACAGCTCTGCGTTAAGCTTATGGATGTTGACAAATCAAATATCAAACATAAAATGTGATTAAACTTTTTGTATTGATTTATCTGAAGTTTAACATGTAGCAGGAAATTATAAATAATGTAGGACATGTGCTTTGAATGCTAAAAGGAAATGCACTTGTGAGTGTGGCTAATTATAGATTAATAGCATTTTGGAATTACTGCTCTAGAGCACTCTCAAAATATTTCCAAACCTTATTATTACATATGTAAGACTAAAATAACAAAACTCGGAGAGTGCTCTAGAGCAATCAATCAAAAATATTATTAGATACTATACAAAAGCAAGCAGAATTAGTAATGAAAGGAAAGAAAAATAACACAAATTTTGTAACACTAAATGAGTGAGGAGTTAATGTAGACACGCACCTTGCCATGTTTTTCAAAATTAACCGAATACTTCCTTATGGTTATAAGTACAATATGTCCAGATAAATTTTTAATAAATATATCTATAATAGTTGAAATGCTCTTGCTTTCTTTCAAACGATTTCTAAACTTCTTAAAATTGTAACAAGTATGGCACAAATTCAATACTTCATAAAAAATACATATTTACTTAAAATTAAATGAAACTGTACCTTTTCTATCAGGTTTCGTGCACCTCTTCACTAATCTTATAGAATCTTTGGCAAACTGCCGTCCAGGTTCTACGAATTTGGTCACTTGGTCCATGATTCCTATAAAGCAAGCAAATTATAATAAATAACAATAATCTAAATCCTAATTTTATTACAGCAA
The DNA here is from genome assembly GCA_039766575.1 of Serrognathus titanus. Taxonomy (NCBI): domain Eukaryota; kingdom Metazoa; phylum Arthropoda; class Insecta; order Coleoptera; family Lucanidae; genus Serrognathus; species Serrognathus titanus. The sequence goes on along the minus strand of CM077912.1, from coordinate 28,726,734 downwards.
TAGATTTATGCAAATTCTGAAGTAAATTCTATAAATTTCGGCTTTAATGATTAAAACTTCCTACCTTGTGGTTAGAGTGTATGTGCAGCAAACGCAAACTTCTTTTCACATGAACGAGTTTAACGTCAACGTCGACAAGAAACGTCACGCGCACGTAACGCTAATTGGCCACGATGGCAGACAACACATATGACGTGTAATCTAACCTTACACGTCCTTGTCCTTTTCTTACAGTAATCCGTCTGGATATTTCCATACACCTTTTTTATGTAAATCTATAAGTAATAATGTAATTAATTAATACTTAATTTACAGAATTGAATGCTTTTATGAAAGCACATTTCGTAATCCTAGATGGCGCCACTTCAGCGTTGCCAACATTAGATACTTTCCTTTTACATAAGTGAGCAGCTCCGATTTGTCTAGGGGCCTTAAGTTCCGTGTTACTTTTCACAACACACAGTAAGCATTCCATTGAACAAGTAACTCTGAACTGCCCTAAGTCTTACGCCCCGGGGCGTAACAACTTCAAATAGAAAACAGCTATAGACTTGGTATAATTATACTAGATTGATGAGTATAGAGAGAGAAGTAAAGCTAACAACTCAGCTAGGCGGATTAGAGTTAGCGTTTGCGGACCCGTTTCTTTGGAACGATGCGATGCTTACCTAAAGTTTACCACTTTCCTATTTTCGACGGCGCCGCAAAAATGTAATAGCGTTTTCGACTGACTCCTCCAGAGCACTCTGAGAGTATCTCTATCCTATGTTTTTACATGAGGTTAAAATAAGATGGAAATAATTTGAGAACGCTCTAGAGCTAGAGCAATCAATCGAAAACGCTATAAGATTTCCCACATGTAAATTTAGGACATATTTTGAATGAACGAATGAAAAACATGGCGTGAAAAAATATCGCCGTCTAAAACGCTGTCTGCTTAGCTGAGTAGGCAGTTTAGAGGTCCCAACATGGAAAGACGATCACCGATCATGTAACGGGGATGCATGCGTCGCTGAAACGTTTTAGGAAAATAGTTTTGTTTATTTTGCCCCAAAATCACAAAATAAAAATTTACTTCGTATACAATAATGACATTAACTGTCGGTACTTTTGATGTTGAATGTATAGTTTTGGTTGACCTCCATCATTTTGCCATAATGCGGATAGTAAAATTGGCGGAATATTTAAAACGCTAGAGAAATTAGGGGTTGTAGAGGCTGAGTATACCAGAATTGCCACCGTATTAAACATTTTTATTTCAAAATATATGAAAAAGTTTCATGCAAGCATTGAATGAATGAAGTATTCAACATTCAAAACTGTCATGCAACCAGCAAGCATTAACTGACGGAAAGTTGCCATTTTGTAGATAGTACAGGGTGGGCCAAATTCGACACTTTTAATAGGAAACTCCTATTTTTAGACGAGTTAGACAAAAACTGACCTCGGTCCCTGGAGCTCGATTTTTAAGACAAAATTAATGGTGAAGACCGCGTTTCGATATCTCGTACCATTTAGGAGCTACAGGACGTTTTTCAAAATTCTACTATTTTTAAAAACCTTCATAACTTTTTTGTTTATGAAAATTTTTGATAGAATTTCTCTAAATTATAGTTTTGTAGAGCAGGTTCTTTTCCTCAATTTTGACACTAAAGACTCTTAACCAAAAGTCATTTGGTTTTCAGGTTGTTTGATTATATTTTAAGAATAGCAAGATAGTAAAGCATTAGAACTGAATTGACAGAATAAAAGTAGCGCCCAACCATCTAATCTAAATCACGTGATTTGGCACTGTGATGATGCAACTAGCATTGCATTTGAAATCTGACGTTTGAAATAATTATTTCTCACAAGCGTTAAAGAAAGTCATATTTACAGCGGAAAATTAAATCGTTTGAAATTTTAAGGTCGCGATAGTACATATTAACGGAAAAACAAAAGCAATCGCTACTGTTGTAAATTTGATTAATTATCCGGTTAGTAACACCCAGTAAATTACGTTATTTACCTGTGTGGTTATTTATTTTGAATTTGCCGTCAATAAGAAATAGTAATTGTAATGCTATAAATTTTAATGAATTTCGATACGTCGGTAGTAAGAGCGAGAAAAAAGATTTTTTTCTTCTTATGCACCTTTTCTTTTATATCGTGCACCCGTAATCGATAGCCGATACTCAATCGTATTGAAATTCGCTATATCTATACGAAAACCGATATACATTTTACCGTATCGCCCATTTCTAATTATAAAACCATTATCATTCTATTTATTATAAGATTACAACATAATCTTTAAACTAATATTCATAATAACAGGAAAAATTTTATTTTCTCATAAAATCGGGATTATGAGGTAGCTGAATTTGGTCTTTTCTAAAAAAATAAGTCAAAAGGAATACAATAAAATCAGTTTTATTTCATTTCGTTATTTACTAAATTTACCGTTTAATAGACCGGTTGAAAATTCGGTAAATTAAGTAAATTATATAATTTACCGGTCAATTTACAATACTAGTTTGTTCCCAACGACTATGAAGACAATTATAAATCTACCTAAAGATATAATCAATTCCAGTTAAAAAGTAATAGATCTATTACAATTGAAATAGCAGGAAGAACACTGCTCGAAGGACGAGCAGTAAACATCAACGAGTTAAGAATTAACAGGAGATAGCCTAAGGCCGTGGAAAAATGCAATTACATTAGACGGAAGTTACCAGTAAGTAATTAGTAGTATGTACGAACTATACATAGGTAGGTAATTATAGACTTCAATTAAAAAGTGCATGACTTTTAGGTTAGTTTTGGAATTTTTTTAAGACCAATATGTAGCAAGTGTAATGTAAGTAAGTTCCTTCCAAGTACTGATTAACTCCAATGTATAGAATACAATTGACATTTCTAAGATCTAACTTTGTGAAATTTAACAATGGTAAAGTGTGTGGCTTGTGGTCGTTCCAGAATCTTGTAAAATGCTTGTGTGCGCCCTTTGACGATAAAATGTAGATAACATGTTCACCGGTGTGAAGGGGGATCTGTTTACTAATAGCGTTTTCGATTGATTGCTCTAGAGCAATCTCAAATTATTTCCATCTTGTTTTATCCTCATGTAATAACATGGATAGAGAACTAAGAAAAGAACTCAATGCTTTCAAACTACAGAAAACTCGCAACCAAATAAGCCACTGTATGGCGATATTATAAAAAGAGATATAAAAAATAAAAATGCCAATATGATTGTGATTAAAGCCAAAGAAGCGGGAAAGAAAATTACTAAACTTGATGTTAAACAAATTATCAATCCTGTTGAAATGGGTGCATCGATTCAGGGAATGCGCGAAATGCGCAACGGGACTGTGGCTGTATATTGGGAAAATAAAAAAGAAACTGAGAAAATTATAGCAAAAACGCAAAACAAAATGGAACACTTGAATGCAACACTACCTCAACCTAAAAAACCAAAAATAAAAATCGTTGGTATTGAAGAAGAAATATCGAACAACCAATTAAAAGAACGTTTATTTCATCAAAATAAATGCGTTACAAACGATACCTAGATCGAAGTTTTAACTATAACTACTCTCAGAGTGCTCTGGAGCAGTCAGTCGAAAACGCTATAAGACTAGTTTATTGATTGATTACTTTCAAATTGCAGTTGATAATTTTCAGCGTCATGTGACGTAACAAAACTCATAGGCGTAGATATATTTTTATTGCGTGTAATTGTATTTAACGTAATTCATTCAATATAATTAATTAATATGCCCTAGAGACGAGTAAATAGTACCCCACCTCTTCCTCCCGCCGCAATATATTTAGTGACCAGTTTGGATGGGACACTCTGTTAGTATGAATCTCTCCTGTTATTCTTAATTCGTTGATATACATAAAATAGGCAACCCATATTACATCACCTTAGTAGCGGCTAATTCAAAATTCAACATTTTGCAACTTCTATTTGGCAAAAGAATAATGTTCACACATTTGCCAATTAATTGTCGTCTGCGTTTAAAGCAGTCTTCCTTTTTAAGCTCGTAATTGTTATCGTCGTTTCTAGTTAACTCAGTTTACGTCCGTTTCTTTTTGTCCAGCACAAGCGGAATTATTTATATGAACAGCAACAGTGGTGGGACGCGATGATATGATTAGGCAAACGTAGGTAATTTATTTTGTATTACTTTCAGTTTTTGTTTGAGATCCTGGCCGGTTGTTTGCTCAACGAGTGGCACAACATGAAAAGATTTTTGGCTTCCTGTGCTGTATTCGTTCTTATTAATTACGTGCACGCAAAGTACAGCGATTGTGGTAAGCAATTTCAAATTGCGGCGTTTTAATTTAGAAGAAAAAGAAATGTTGCTCTATTAGAAATTATTTTGGGAATTGGCGGTGTAGTAGTGTGTGTATATTGGCAAGCGCTTGATTTGTTTGTAAATATTCACTTCCGTTAGAGAAGAACTACGATTTAAAATTTAAGGTTCTTTTTTATAAATTGGAATATTAAAAAAAAGAAACTATTTTTGATTGCGTTAATTTTTTTATATATGTAATAATTACATGCATAAAAAATTACCAATTGATTACGTATCAACGTTATGTAAATTATGGAAATGATAACTAGATATCGGAATATATGCAAAATATTAATCTTCAATTTAAATTTTTTCGTGAAATCTATATGCTACTTTGTTAATTCAGTAATACTAACTTAAGTAGCAATAATCAATTTGTAATTAAAAAATTCAATAGAATGGTATATTGATTTTACAAAAAAATTAAAATTGAAACAACATTTTGCATCTATTCCGATGTCTAATGATAACTGTTAAGATTTTAGATTAATACCGGGTTTTCTACTTAAAAAACTAAAATTTAATGTTGCATTGGCCTTGAGTGAAATTAATAGGGCAATAATTTGCCAATTCAAATATTATTAAACACTCGACACTTGTACAACATTCAATTTGTTTCTATGTTTACATTTATTATTAATAAAGCAAAACAAGCTTTTGCAGTATAAATGTGAACAAGTAGGTAAACTGCTGTTTTATTTTATTGTACATAATTCTCTAAAGCATAAAAAAAATTCAATACATACTCACAATTGCATGTTTGTGCATTTAAACTTAAACTTTTTACCACAAATGGAGAACATCAAAATACAATACAAGAAATAAAACATTTTAAACATCTTACAGTAAGCTGAAAAAGGTACAGCAAAAGATCGACTGTTTCAGAAGTCCATAAATGTATAATGAGTAACTGCTAAAGTTCATCAAAAATAAAACTGGAAAACAATTTAGTGTGTTCATTAAAGGAATGTTAACAGACAATGTTTGTTTTTCTATAAATTGCAAGAATATTTAAATTTGGAATTTTAAAATGCAAAACCTTGAGAACAGTCATTTAAAACTCGTTGAAAGTCTATCTAATTTTTATAGATGAAAAACCAATATTTGTTGAATTTTAAACTTATGCTTGTTTGCACCAACAAATATGTAAGCAGTACTTAGTTAGTTACTTATGCCCGTTTGCACCAACAAAAATATAAGTGGAACTTAAATTGTTTACTTATTGTGCCTTACACCATTTTTTTTCAGTCACATATTGTTAAACTTGTGAAGATTGGTTGGTAATACCTAGTGTGAACTATTTAAAGTTTATTTATTATTAATTATTATAAAACGCATTATATAACTTTTCTGTATTTACCTATCATTTTCGACAAATATTCTCCGAAATGTTCTCTGAAATTAAAGTTAGCAACGTTGCAAATTAAAGTGGTCGACCCTCTGATAAATTTGTTTCGGTATTCAAATTTTTCTAATTCATTATCAATGTCAAGTATTTCATTTTACAATGATAAAATGAAAATAAATATGCTGTTTTTGACACAAAATAACTGCAACGTTACAAAAATAATACATTTTCTCTATTCAAGCCGAACTCTTTCTATCGCTTAAAAATCGAGTCGTTAAGTGACACTTAAAACGCTGGTGTAATGATATACTCAGTTTTAGTAACACTTAAATTTTAAGCATTATTCCTCGTAAAAAATAAACAAATGTTGTACCTATAAATCACTGCATCGTTTTGAGGCGTACAATTTAAATCATACGAATTGAAAACAGCATGTTATGTATTTTCTTAGCATCTATTTACATTTTAATCTACATTTGTATTATGTGTCAAAACACAATATTAACATAAGTCATAGGTTTCATTGTTGTTGAAGACACTACACAACGTTTGTTTGGTTGTTTGCTTTGCGCAGTAATGCTGAATTGTTGTCTTTCGGCCATTAGCCATTACAGATAGATAGAAGTTTATTTAACTGAGTCTAACTCCTTAGATAGCACAAACATCCATGTCCAATGGTGAGATTCGAACTCACGCCAACCGAGCGACACGACTTTCAAAGTCGACTAGGCTATCAGCTTAGTCACTGCGCAACCCTTATACAAAATTTAATTTATGATTAACATTTGTATCATATTTATATTTCTTATCTACAATGAAAAGCAAATGTAATGTCACCCTAATAAAATGTTAACTTGCAATCTAAACCCTTTTGACTGCTTTTACGAGTAGGTGGACAAGCAGGCGAGCCAACAGGTACTATCGCAATCATAGATGACATAGGGAAAATATGCAGGCAGCATCGACCTGTATTCTTTAAAAACCGACCGGGTGCGACCACTATTAAATTTTGTTAGGATGGATTAAGAAACTGAACAGATTGCTTGAAATATTTAAATATAGATTCTCTGAAATAATTTTATAATTTTATAATGAAGCATATATATATATATGGAAAGAATAAATTGAAACTTTTCGTATTTTAAATATATTTATGTTTATTTATTTCCATTAATTAAAAAAAAAACTAAGTGTCGCCACAGGGGTTTACATGTTAAAAATTATGCCTCAAGTTAAGTTATTGTATCGTATAAAATTGAAGCAAATTTTTATTTTTATTAATAAATCAAACATTTTTCTATGAAATGCACATTGGTGGAAGAACATGTTCTATTGAAATATTTTCCGGTTAAAAGTTGAAATTAATAAGCATAAAATTAACCGAAGAAAATCACTGACAAATTATTTTATAACGTCAGCTTTCTATCTATATTCCATTCACGATCTTTTTAGACTCCAAAGGGCTATGCTTTTTTTCGTCAAGTTACGTTCATGAATTTTGATCGAAATACAAAATGTGACAAATGTAAAATTCTGATGCTTAACGTCAGTTCCATCGACTATATTTCTTCTTATACTCTACTATAGCATGAAGAGAGTAAAATAATAACATTGAAACAAATAATTACTTGTGACTTTCTAGTCCTAAGTTAAAATGATAAAAATCATTAATGTTTTTCGGTGCCACCTTTCAAAAATTAAAATGGCACATATCCTCTTGGAGGTACCAACAAAAATGTCACCTTAACATGGCATACTTTCTTGAACTTTTTACATTACATGTTGCACCTTGTAGTAAATCGTTGAATTTATGACAAAATTTTCTTAAAATTTGTCCCATAACATAAATTAACACGAGGTTAAATTTTTAGCATGTAATTCTCTATGGTCACTCTTTTTATATTTACATTAGACACATGAGTTACGAAAATAATAACAATAATAAATAATAATATTACTTTGGAAATAAAGTAAAAACTTAAAGCTTTTTCTCTTGTATTTTTTTTTCGAATAAAAGATTACGGGAATGGATTTATTTAATTGCAGATTTTATTATTAAACTTGTTGTGTCTACCTGATAATAAAACAACTCGAGATTTACGTCAAATTGTGGTGTAAAAGCATTGCTTTCTAGTTGACTTTTTAAAATTTTTATTTCAAATTTAATTGCGGTATTTTAAAATGATTATTAATAAAATAATAAAAGAACTTCTTGATTCAAAGATAAATATTTTTATTTTGATTTATGTAATCTTAGATTCGTTGTATAATAAAATTAAAAAATAAAATAATAAAAATAAAATTATTTATTAATTAAAATAATTTCATAATGTTCATAGAAGGAACAAGTTTTTTCTACTTTTTGATAGTTAATTATAATTACTTGGTAGTTAATAAAACGAAAAGCTGTTTTTAAATAAGGTAAACAAAAAATTATTAAAAGTATTACACAATTGTTAAAACGTTTTTCAAAATTGCTTATTTGTAAACATTATCACTTAAAAAAATAAAAAATTATGAATGGGACGTTTTAAATTTATTCTTTAAATTCCAATTCATCATAAAAACGATTTTTTTAGATCACAGTTTAACTTTATTCTTCAGATTACTTCTAAAGGAACACTGAGAATAATCTGAAGATTAAAGTTAAACTGTGACCGAGAAACCGGCCTTAGTTCGAACTTACATAATTGCTAGGGAAATAAAATTATGTACATACATATATGTAGTAACTAAATATGTATATCAATAAATCCTTATTCCAAAAAGAAACTACATTTCAACAAAGGATAATAAGTAAAGGAATGTCGCAAGGTTCAAGACTTTATAAGTTACATTAAAGAAAGAACGTGTGAATGTGACTTTATTCCTGTAAAATTATTTAAAAGTGACTCATTTGTTTTAGCTAGATAAAAGTTTTCGTGAATCACGAGAATACAGATAAAGTTAAATTTGTTTTAAACAAATTCATTTCATATTATACAAAGAAGTTACAATTTACTATTAAAAATAGAAATTAATATTCCTTAATGTCTTAATTGCAGCGATATCGATTAAAAATGTTAGCGAGAAAAGTTCTATGTAACAGAGGGCTTTCCTAGATTAGACATAGGCTATATTTAATCTAGGATTTCTTTAAATGTATATATTGTCATATATGATGCTAATTTACATTGAGCAGTCTTAAAATCCAGAGGATTCAATAGGTGTGATAATTCCACAGATTTAATAACTGATAGATATTGCGACATTGCGAATTAAATGTACTCTCAAAAGTATTAGCAATATAGAATAATTCCTATCAACCAAGAGTCATAAAGTTACAACAATTAAATGTTTAACTGACCGTGCAATATTACATATTACTTTCAGCGCTGTTTTTAATCCATCCAATCTCGTGCATTGCAATTGCCAAGTCAAAATATGAACTTACGCAAAGTGTATATACAGGTTGAATTTTCCAACTAGGTGGATAGAAGTAAATTCGGACGAAGTCGTGTAGGAGTAGAGGGGGTTCTTGCGCCAGCGTGTATCAGTTCACGCCTCCAGTTTGAAGTGTGTAGGTTTTAGAGTTATTTTTGAGCTACAAATATATATTTTTTATTATAATATATTTATTTTAATTGTTCTTTATTTTTCTTCAGTATAAAAATTCAGTATGTACACTTGAGAAAGTACAAATTATAAAGTTGTATTAACGGATTAATTTATTCAGAGAAAAATTTGTAAATCGTCCAATTCCTTCTGCTGCAACCATCTGCAGAATTAATAAAAATTTTGAAAGATATTTAATATATTTATTATTTCTAGACCAGAATTACTTTAAGTTTATTTTATCTTCATTCTATAAAATCTTTCATTCAATTTGAGAAATCGTTTTTCGGTTACAAGAGAATCTTTTATTATGTTTTTATATTATCGTTGTGAATTATTTTTAATTTAACCATTATCAGAGAAGATTTTTCATTTATTAATTTCTGTAATGTTTATGGAAGTATTGTTTAATTGCAAACAATAATAATTGTATTGCGGCAATTATAACAATATTGTAACAAGAATTATTGAAATCCTAGTTAAAATAAAACTATTAAATATGCGCTCATCGTTTCGCTTCCCAATGCGAGACAAAGCCGGTCGCCTCGAATACATCCGAGGCACGCGTCGCCAACCTACTTGCTTCATTCAAGCTGTATAATATATGTATATACAGTGCGAATGGCTCAGTGGCGGATTTAGAGGGGGGGCGCGGGGGGCGCGCGCCCCCCCTAGAACTAAGAAACTTTTTTTAATGATTCTTAAAATTAAATATTTTTAAGTGGTTTCGCGCGCCCCCCGCGCCCCCCCTAGAACTAAGAAACTTTTTTTAATGATTCTTAAAATTAAATATTTTTAAGTGGTTTCGATTTGAATCGTCAATCAAATCTCTTGCCTAACTATTACAAAGTCCAATAAAGTGTTAAATTGTATATATCACACTTGAAGCCATTTCTGCTTTAGCTGTTATCTTGCAGCGCAGAAAAACTTAGTTATGGCTCTTGTTTACACCTTTTTTTGTTTTGAAAAAGCTTCACAGTCGTAACTGGAGCCTAAGTAAAACTCAACGTCTGATGGAGGTTGTAAATCTCCCTTTGGAAATGCTGCGCTTCGCGTTCACTATCTACAGCCATTGATTTAGCTTTATTATATGTTCATCGAAATATAAATTTAAACATAGATGAAATTATAAATCGATTTGCGAATAAAAGAAGGCTTGATTCTTAAAATAAAATTTAAACTGAATGTTGAAAATGTTGATTTATTTAATGTCGCTAGTTCTTTTATACCGTGCGATCCAAAATTATTTAGATATGGAGAGGCTATGAAAAATAAAATCTGAATATTAGCTTAACTGATACAATTAACCATCTGTCAAAATTGAAACGTCAGTAGAAAAAATTTCCTAAATTTTTTAATTGAATATATAAGGATTTGTTAAAATATGACAACGACCGCGTAATTACTTGCTGACAGTGCTCAAGAGCGTTTAAACGATTAACAGATTCGACAGGAGTCGGTAAGCAAATGACAAGCTAAATATGCTGAAGACTCTGATTTTATTTTTAATAGCCTTCCCTTATCTAAATAATTTTGTATCGCATAGTATCGAGCGATTTTTTAAAATTTTATTTAACCGTTAGTTGTTTTATGTTTTGCCGTCTCGAATTAAATGCCACACACTTTAGATATTACTTCTATAATGATTATTTTGTGTTGTTTACTTGTTTAGTGTCACAGTGAATTTATAAAAGTTCTAGTTTTTTGTTAAACTATTCTACTGTTTTTTCATACATTAAAAAATATATAAGTAAAATATGTTGTTGTGTTAATTATTACAATAAAAATTTAAATTTATTCTCATTTCGAATAAATTTCAGATTTTACGACCTAAAGTGTAACAAGAATTTTGTTTTGTAAGCCACATTCTAGAATTAAATGCCTATTTCACTACTACTAGGTACTAGCACCAACACCACTTAAATAAGATATATTGCGCCCCCCCCCTAGAAAAGATTCTAAATCCGCCACTGGAATGGCTCTTAAGGTCTTCTTAAGCAAGCGAGCATTCGATCGCACACGAACTCATCAGGGCGTGTTGTAGGCGACATCGTTAAACTTTTTAAAAATTTAATAATTTTGGTATTATTGAAATTTTCGTTTTTAAATACTTTACACAAAAAGCTATGTTGCAATAAAAAAACGCCGTACTGTTGCTTCCTTCATAAATTTTATTTGAAATAAACGTGCAATTTCTCTGATTGAGTGTCGTTGATGGTTTCGTGTGAAAAAAATTACATAACTGGTAAATTTTAAAACATAACAAATTAAAATAAGTCAATTCAATATTATTTAAGGAAACAATATAATATAAAAGTTAAGAGAAGTTGTAAGTAAACAACAAATGGGCCATGTAATTACTCATGTAATTACTCAAGCACAGATCAAGCTCATCGTACGAACTGAAGCAGAGCAAGTAAGTAATGGTACGAGAGCGTTGTCGAAACCTTCCGCACTACAGAAAGAAGTATGGTTATAACCTTAGCAACCGTTCGCAAGCTGTATATTTACATTTCATATAAAGCAAAATCTAGTGCTGATCCTTACGGAATATCCTTGGTAAATTTTATTTCTATATAGCTTATGATGAATCTGTTACGCTATGCCTTTTGTGTTCAACTTCTCTAATTTTTAAATTATAATTTCCGCTGGTTTAGATCATTTAGATTCTTGACATGTCGGTTTGATTGCAGTGGAGTTCTCGAGCTACGCTTCTGCTGACGAGGCCCCAAATAGGACTGAATCCATTACAATCAAAACCGACTCGCAATAAAATTATTATAATTTTATTAACTTTCTCAATAACTTTAGAATAATCTGAATAATCAATAACGAAAACGCCTGCCGATATTTTCCCGTATCAAGAAAATTAGTAAATACAGTTTTAAATCTGTCAGTGCATCTTTTATTGTGTGTTTTTTAGAGATATATTGACTTACATTAAATTCAATCAATTTTTTTTAGAATGGAATCTCCTTTGCTTTCTTTACTTCTCCTGAAAATTCCCTTTTCGAATGTACATATTGTTTAATAATTTCCAAATTTTATACTTTTTCCCAGGATCTACTGATGGTTCCCTTACTTCAGTAGCCGTCACGGATTGTGATAACGAGGCTGACAAATGCATCCTTCACAGGAATACAAATGCCACCATAGAAATCGTATTTGTTCCAAGTAAGTAAAACAATGCCTGTTATTGTCGACTAAAATAACGTGTAATTTACGCCGATGACTATCATTAACGCAATATGAGACCATAATTAATTAAGCAGAATGTGAGTCGATGGAAAAAGACAGCTGTGTTTTAAATCAACCTTGAGTTTCTGTGGCCTGCGACGATCTATTTATTGGTTTTAACGTAACAGGAAATTATTTTTTATCTTTTCGTTGATATCGTGGCCAAAAAGTGTCCTCGATAGTACATAATATTAAAAATAAAAAATGCATTAATTTTTCTCTGGTAAAATATTTTTTTTAAATTAATTAATTTAACGTCTTTTTTATCTGTGCTGTAGTATACGTAGATATTCATCCTGTATATTTAAATTTATTTATTTGGAGTACAACCTGTTTTTGATCTATACTAAATTTAAAAGACAGTATAAAGGCCCTTTTAGGCTACCCTATTTCGTATGCAAGGTTTGGTTCGATATCAGCAATATAAATTTAGAACAAATATTTTGGAGATGGAACATTCTAATTCAACAGGTATTTTTAATTATTTAAAATTTTAATCCGGTTTACTCACAAATTAAATTGTTTAAGAAGTTGAGTCAAATCTACAAAAAAAAATACATAGAGTAGTGTAAAACGGCCTTAACACATCCTTTATTTAAAAAATCACGAAAAGCATTAAAATTATATGAATATAACTTAAACAAACTAAACAGATTGAAATTAAATATAACTATGGAAAAGATCATTTCTGTTAAATTTTGCAAGTCTTATAAGAAGCAATTTATTTTATGATAATTTCATACTAGTTACCCAAGCGCGGTTTTTCTTTTAAAAATATTTCTGCGATAATTATTAAACTCGTTGATTTAATTAAATCGTAATAAACATAAAAAAGGGTCAAGCTTTATAAAACTTAATTAATTAAATTATTATGTATAAAAAATACCTTATTTCATTTTTCACACAATTATTAATTTGTTGACATTTGTTTCGAGGCTTCTCGTCCTTAAACCTTGTTCAGATTATGCTAGTATTTTAGTCGAGTGGCGACTTACCACTAAACGTTTTAGTAGTTGAAAAGTATCCAAATACACTTTACTAAACTACTCGACTAAATTGGCCTGTTCATATACGTTTAGTTGCTAAATTACTTGCCACTCAACTAAAATATTAGTAATCTGAACAAGGCGGCCGTTGTCCAAGATTGAATAGGCTTCCAGTTGAATTTGCTCACGTTTCGTTCTCCATTGCGGGAGAACTTCCTTAGGATTGCTGCTAGCGGTATTGCTGTTGCTGGTGGTGCTGGTTAGTCGAGACGAGAAGCAGCAGCAACACCACCTGCAGTAGCCCTGAAGTTCTCCTACAATGGAAAACGAAACGTCGGCAGTAGAAGCAGTCGACGCAGTTCCAACCAGAAGCCTATTCAAGTAAGGCTTTACAGTTTTAAATACTTGTGAGACTAAAGGAGAGGGATTAACTAATTTGTTACTAACTCTAAACCCTTTTGTTACAAACTCTAAACCCTTGCTCAGATTATGCTAGTATTTTAGTCCAGTGATTTACTTACCACTAAACGTTTACTAGTGTACGTTTGGTTGCTAAATGACTTGTCACTCGACTAAAATAATAGCATAATCTGAACAAGGCTTAAGGACGAGAGAAATACCTAATAAATTTTATGAAACAAATTAAAGTTTCATAATGTTCCACCAAGAGCGTCTAATTCAACATAAATTGTACAGTCAGGGGTACCTCTTGCAGGCAAACCCTTAAAACCTTGTGATACAAGGTTCACAGACTTTCCAAGATGTAATACTTAAGCCCCACACACAGCTGTATCTATTTTACTTCTTTTTTCAAATTTAAACATATAGTATTTTTTAATTTAGAAATAGACACGGATAGTGTAAAAGCCGTGGTTCATGGTATCGTCATGGGAGTAGAAGTGCCATTTGCTTTGCCGAATCCAGACGGATGTAAAGATTCCGGATTGACTTGTCCAATTAAAGCTGGAGAAACTTACACCTATCATACAACGCTACCAGTCCTGAGGAAGTATCCTAGAGTAAGACGTTTTTTTAAATTTTATTCATAATTTAGATTATTATTGCTAGATTTTGGGAACTTTTTAAAATACAAGTATTTTGTGTAAAAAATATTAATCACGTGTTTTTTTATTCTTAAAATCATTTCCACTGCCAATTTTTAAATAAATTAATCAGATTAAACAAAACTAATTTGAAATTCAACTATCAATTAAGCTTAAAAATTTTGTGAAAAAAAAAAAAACCGAAAAGTTCAGTTCTATCAGAATCAAAATATTTTTCATAATTGCATTTTCCATAACCCACAGTCTTCTATTTTTATTATTTTTTTGTTTCAGGTAACGGTTGATGTAAAGTTTGAACTCCAGGACAGTGACAATAAGGACGTTGCATGTGGATTGATACCATCTAAAATTCAGTGAATCCTTGTTATTTCAATAACATGCAGTAATTGTAAAAAAATACAGTTTTCGTAATAAAATATAATTTGATGATTACTTCATTTTTTTGAAGATAATATAAAATGAGTGATTTTTTTTATGAGAACGCTTACATTTCAATGAATACAGTCCAGTAATGAGAATGAAACATTTTATTTGCCTAACTATCTAGGAACAAAACAAATGATTTCAATAGAAAAGTATAAAAATAGTATTTTATATTACATTCATATAGGCACTCTTATGAAGTAATTACATAAACCAAGATTAATAAAACTTGCAAGTCACAATACATTCAATCAGATTTAGAAACGGATTTACTAAAAAAAAAAAACGAGGGCCTAATCAGATTTATGATGATGTATGATTGTGTTGCAACTTGCACCAAAAAAATAAAAGAAACTACTATAACTCACAACATATACTGACTAGTCAAACAAATTATTAAAAATGAAAACTTATCTACACACTTCGTTTACATTTATATTTTTTTTTTATATACACAATAACAACAACAATTAATCATTTACTTAATATTTACTGACGCTTAAGACTGAGTATCAATTCAACACCATGTCTTTCCTGATTTATCTTTCAAATGCTAATGACGTCGCATTAAATAAAATTTGGATATTTATAAATATATGTTTGATTGCACCCGTTAGGAAGAATTCATCTTCAATCTCTGAAGCATAAATTGTGTTTGCATATAAAACAATCTTTCAACGTTTGTATAAGAAAATATTCAATTATTTTTGTACATTTAATTTTAGCACATGATTTACTGCATAAAAATGTGTAATATTTGAATATGGCACTGCGACATCATTTTTAAATGCCAAATTAAATCAATAAGAGGTCATCTCTGTCAATTTGCCTTCATTGCACGAACTGTCTTATATAATATTTCAATTAATTTCAACAAACTTTCAAGCCTTCAACTCCATCAATCGAAAATGCACGTACTTGAAGCAATATGTAAATATATACAATACACAGATTAAATCTAACTTACATATAACTTAAGACTGACAATTCGGTTTGTGTCTCATCTCAAGACTTAATTTAGAGAAACCATTAATGTACATATTTACAGAGATTGAGGCTCCGAGCAAGCTCAGGCCGTCTTGAGCAACCATAACCTGTGTAAGTGGTTGGAAATATCGTGAACTTCTTCTTGCCTGTAATCGCTGTTGATGTTTTCAGAGGCAGGGCTTGGTGGTGGTTGAATGAGGTCGTAGTCAACGAGTTCTGAAAGTTGATCGCTTTTTCTTTTTTGCCTACGAGGTTCGCATGAAGTACCTCCCTGCTCAAGTGTTTGCCTCGCTCGATAGATCGGTTCATATTCTGTAAGTTGGGCCACAAAACCATCGTTTGGTTTAATACAAGCCCGACGATCTTTTACATATTTGTATGCTTCCCTGTAAGCAGAAAACAAAAATTAATTAAAATAATACAATGATGAATGTTTTAAACAACTTTCAAAAATAATGTGACAAAACAGTCTACAGAGTTTTAGCACATGGGTATTGAAATTTCTTAGTTTATTCATCAGTCAATAAATAAAATAATCCCTCTACATCCAATTACTTTTGATGATACATATACCAAGTGTATATTATGTACTCTCAAAAATGAAAATAATTAATAACTTACATGCAACTTAAACCAAATTTCTCCATTATGTATGCAAGAACGAGTGTGGCACTTCTTGAATTTCCGTTATTACCATGTACTAATACTTTTGCATTTTTTTCAATTGCCTCATCAATAAACTGCCTAACCTTGGGGAAGAATCGAATAATACTTTCAGTGGCAATGTCTGCTATATCTAATGTAAGATAAGTGAACACAGAATCATTGAACTGGGGCTTAATGAAATGTGCCTCGATGTCTTGTCTGACACACACAATGTGAGTGATGCCCTTATCAAGTAGATTAGACCGGCAGCTTTTTAACGCGGCAGAATATGGTCCGAGGAATACCCCTGGTATTATTTCCTGCATGTTCCGTCTCATGGAATAAGTCCATCCGACGGTTGACGGGTACACTGGGACGTCGTTATAGACCGAAGTCATGTCTATTAGTTCAGCCATTGTCTGAAATCAGTGTCATCATAAGTAAGGTTATAAGAACGCTTCCGAAATTAAATATTCGGTGAATGACTCTAAAACATAGCTTGGCCATTCATGGGCGAGTATAAGGCGTTTCGCTCAGATCAATACTCCGCACAAAAAGAAAACGTGATAAAATCGCGACTAACCTTATCTTCACGGATGATTTTCGTGTTCAAGTTAATCATAGCCGGCGATTATTACGCTTCTTCCCCTGGTCCACAACTCTATCTGTTGTTTAATCTTGCTGATTTTACACAGCCATCGCGTCCAATTTCTTTATGGAATTTAGATGAAAGAATTTTACGCACTTCTGACAGTTTGCAAAATCAATGGTGGTTAGCGGAGCTGCCAACAGTACCAATGGCTGATGAATCGAAAAAGTTTTGTTGCCAACTGATGCGTATAAAAATCTCTAAAGCCGCCTACTCAGCGGATAGCGTTTTGATGCAGCATTTATGATTGGCTTATTCAAAATCACTTAAAATTATAGCCAATCACAGATGCTGTGATGCTACTTAATTGAGTAGGCCGTTTTAGAACTTTCAAAAATAATCAAATTATTTATCAGTAGTTATAACTATAGTTTTCAAAAAGTGAACTTTTGTTCGTATTATTAAGCTTTAGTTCGCAAATAGAACAAACTCGAGTTCTTAAAAAAATCATATTAAATATTATGTACATAATTGATTTTTACAAAAATTTAAAATTCTAAAGTCAGGGCCGGTGCGAGGGAGGTTCAGAGAGTTCCCCGGAACCCGGCCCCGCGTTTTATAAATTATAAATTCACTTACGCTTTGTAAGCTCTCATTAACTTTATTTAAGTTCTCATTAACTCTATTTGACAAATAATTTGATTTTTGTAGATTATTTCATGGTTATTATTCATTCAAATTATTCATTCTTTAAGTAATCATGTATATATAATTGCATCTTCTTTGAAATTAGTAAAGATATCACCTTGAAGTTCAAAATTGACCTGTTCGAGGATTGTTAGGAAAGTGAAAAAGGTTTTTGGCTCTTTAGCCAAAAACTACATTGAAAATTTTCGGTGGGCCACTGTGTTAACATAATAACATTCAAACGTTAAGATTGGGATGACAATACGTATACAGGATCCTATAAAATGGAGAATTTGTTGTTTCCGAAATTGAATTTACTTTTTCCGAAATGAAATTTACTTTTTCAGAAATTGAAATTACCTTTTCCGAAATTCAATTTACTATTTCCGAAATTAAATTTACTTTTTCTGAAATTAAAATTACATTTTCTGAAATTAATGTTACTTTTTTCGAAATTGAAGTTGAAAAGGTATATACTGGGTGTTTCAATGAAAATGCATCAAACTTGGTATGCGGGTAGATGTCGGGAAAAGAAAGAAAAGTTTCCTTGTAAATTTTTTTATGTAATGAATAAATTTAGAGAAAATTGAAGTGAAAGCAAAGTCGCATATTTTTAGGATGGACTTTAAATGAGAATGAATGGATTGTTAGTCATTCACATACGAAATCGGTTTATTGGTTAATTGCCTTTAGAATGTTGCCCCTGTCGATTCGGCAAAACACATTTAAAATATCATGGTTGTTGGCAATCAATAAAAATACTAATTAGTCGTTTATTTTCTGTTCTCCATTTTCTAATTGTTAGTTGAAGAGTTTTAGGATTGTTCAAACATCAGTAGTTTGCGCTTATTTAAGAACTTATTATTCACGTTCACCGTTTCATGAAATCGTTTGTAGAAATTTAGCGCCCAAGCACCTGGTTATCTGCATAATCTTTAATTGGTTGTCTTGTTCTTAACATTACCGCGCTTCTTGTAAACACTACTTCCTCTTCTTAGATCACCAAGCAAGTTTAAAATTTCGTACTCTACTCAGCTAAGCGAATAGCGTTTTGTGGCGGCAATTCTTTTTCGTGCCACGTTTTTATTCGTTCATTCAAAATACGGACAAATGTCCTAAATGTATGTGCCAAAAATCTTATTTTTTTATGGCTCCGCTGAAAATAAGAACGAGGTGAACTTTAGGCGACGTACTGTGGTCCCGCTCCATGTAAGCGTTTGCCAAAAATACATTTTGCGAATATCATCCTACATGATGCAAATTATTTTTATAACAAAATAGATAGACTAAAGTTTTGTTTAACCAAATGTTTTATGATTTGAAGCTTTACATACTCTCAAAGTTGGCTGTTCGATTACTGGTGAAGGATGCCTACGCGTTTACTTCGCTAATGCAATGAAATATATCTATATTGTGTGAACTTTTGCAATGTATTTTATAGTGCTAAAACGGCTAATCCTTCTACTATATAAAAATAAATTTTTGATGTTTACTCTGTATTATTTAATTTCATATAATTATTTAATTAAACTCATTATTAAAAAAAAAAACTTTGACTAAATTTTTAACTATTGGCAGGGTTCATCCCAGCCAATTTTTTTAGTACATACGGAAGCTAGTTCATCTGTTTATAAAACACAATAAAATTTATACTGAATTTCGATGCATTTCTATATGAAAACAGGAAAACAGCAATTTCTTTTATATTCCTCCGTTTAATTGACAATTATTGGCATAGCGAAATGCGATTTTCGTTGCGTTACATGATATTTATTTCTCGCTTGTTCAGTAATTTTTTAATAGGTTATTAAAGAGACGACATAATCAATACACTTAGTCATAATTTGTATTTTAAACGCAAAACTCGCTCGTGTTGCCATTATCCTCAGTAATAATAGCATTCATTGTAGCGTCGTGTATAATGTACTACTAGAAAACTATATAAATCGTCCAGGAATTGCGTCATTTTTATGCATCACAAAAGATAAATTATAAATAAATTATCGTTTGATAAAGCTATCAAACGATAGTGAAACGTAGAGCGTTAGTGCCAATTTTAGTGTCCGTTTAAGATAATTTATTTTATATTATTTTTTAGTTCGTTTATGTATATGAAATTTCTTAATTACATAGCTGAATCCTTTCTACGATCATTTCATCGATTTTTTTCATCAAAATATTATGTTTGTTCGAACCACGATTTAAGAACTGTTGTAGAATTAAAAGTTCTGCTCGTATTTTATAATGTTCTAGGGAAATCAATAAGAGATTTCCCAACAGATTTATTAATCATTATCTAAGTACCCAGGAATTTAAGTTTAAACATTTATAGCGTTTATTACTGGCTACTCTAGAACATTCTCACAGGTTCTCCACCTTCTATTATAACAAGATGAGAATACTGTGAGAGTGTCCTAAAGCAATGAACTGAAAACGCCGTTAGTTTTGTTTTTATTAATCAAATAATTAAATTAGTTAATTATAGTTCAAGTTGTGGGTTAGTTGGGAGAATTAAAAAAATGTAATTATTGTGATAGGGTAAAATTTATTTATGAGATCTACATATATAACAGCAAAGTGTTAAAATATGTAACATTTAAGACAACTAATTATTAAATAATGGTTTAGGTCATTTTTACGTAGGTAGCCCTGAAATGAACGTGATTAAAACTAGAACTTGATTAAAATAAATCTATGAAGCTGAAGACAATACTCAAATTAGAACCGGAACCAGTTCTTGCACTATGTATATTCGAATATCATGGTGAAAAAGTATTGCACTTCTTGGAACTGGATTCAATCGATTACATTTTAATTTTTAAAAATTTCTATTATGAAACCCATAGTATTAAAAAAATATTCTAATATACATGGCACAATTAATTGCTGGCAAGAACGACAATTTTTTTTCTTCGATATATAATACAAGCTAATATCACTTCATATACACAGAAAATCAAAACAAGAAAAGACCTATCGGTACATCCATCAAACTTTGTGCTTATTGCACAAAACTCATCGTCATTATCGTCATGTGCGGCGAAGATTAATAATAGTATTTAATATAACAACATCTCGACATTCACATGGTTTACTTTAAAATTACATTAAGACTAGAATCTTCCAGCGAATCATAATTATATACAACAAACACTTAAATCAATCATGTTTGTAATCTGAATATACACAAGGAACAATATCAAAGAAGAAATGTAATTATACAATAAATTAAAAACGAGTACAACGAATATGTGCTTGTCTGTAAGCAATTCTGTAATAATTTATACTAAAATATTTAAGCTATTCTTTTCTGTTGGTTTTCTTTCCACTCGTCTGTTTTTCACTAGAGACGTTCCTCTCTTTCTCTCTCTCTCTTTACGTGGGACAGATAACTAAAATAAAATCTAAAACTCTAAGTATTCTTCCATGATAATTTTGGGGGGCTTACCTTTAAGAATATAATCGGTTAAAAGTGTGGGAACGGTCGGACTGTCTTCATTTATGGCTTTTAAAACTGAAAAAAAAATTATCAAAACTATATTCAATTACTATACTATGAAAAGACTCACTCTTTATTAGGACCTGGAGTGTTTGGTTATCTGGTGGACCACTGTCTAAATGGTACGGAATTACAGTGGTCAAATACTGTAAAAAATGTATAGGAATTAATTCAAATTTCTATAAATGAACAATAATTAAGATTTTTATTAATAAAATTAATAAAAATTAAAGAAAAATGTTATTGTTTTGTGGTCATATTAATTCCCATTAATTAATGTTTAAATCTTACTTTGGGGTCAAGACCGTTGCTTGGACGCACGCCATTATTCTTGGAACTCCTTTTCTTCTCGACGTGGTACTGTCTTCGCTTATTTTGAACGGCAAGTAGGAGGGATATAAACGTGTTCTTCAACTCCTTTTCGTATTCGAGCTCGTCCCTTAAAGCTAGCTCTGATATAAGCGTCTCAGAGAATTCCCTAATTAAAACTTCTAGTTCAAGGAATAATTCGTTTAGCTGGGACAGACTTAGGTCTCGTAATTCTGAAAAAACCGGAAGTTTAATTCGGATGGTAAGGCAAAGAGCGAATGTCCCTTTTCACTTACTGTCTTCGTAAAGGGGTGAGTTTAGGACTTCTTTTGCTTTTTCCAGTGTCTCGTTTGCGTCGATCAGGGAATCTCTAGAGCCAGGTGATCGTTCTAACGACGAGGATTCTTCCTGCATCATGTCGTCGATTTCCTGGATTACTTCTTCAGCTGTTTTTAGAGGTTCATCATGATGTAAACCACCTAGGATCAGCGCGTGCATATCCAAATCGCTGGCGACTGCTTCATCTTCAGAACTAAGCTCGAGATCGTCGTCTGGTGTTAATGGTTCCTAAAAACAAATTTTATTGAAAAATTTGAGAATTTATTAATTATGTATTACTACATAAGTACCTTATATTACATTATTACAAGCCCCAAGCTTTATAAGAATGTTGGGAGACACGAGACTGGTTATTAATTGTCCGTTGCTGCTGCGACTGATTTAATAATTAGTGTTTCTTTTTCAGTATTCGCCTTACAAGATTTGGAAGATGGAAAGTTCAATTTGAAAGAATCGGTTCGCGAAAATTTGATCTTTTAATTGGATTCACATGCATCAACAAGCTCTGTTTATTTTTAGTTGATAAACCGAGTTGCCATCGATGGTCAGTACTGACGATCCGTCGGGGCTGTCTTTACATGAAAGCGTCTTGTTTTCATCATGTTATTTTATCAGTAAATAATAATTATTTTTTTATTTCTATTCGATTTAACAAAGAATATGATTAGCGCAGCTTTAACTAATTTTAATCTAACAACAGATTCTTTTTTATAAAAAAATAACTTAACAACTGTAAGTACAAGGTAGTTGTTAATAATTTAAGAGTTTCAAAGATTCTGTTTTTCATATCCAAGTAGGTAATCTATAGATTTTGAACATAATATACAGAAATATCAGAATAATTTTCTTGTATAACATATTTCCAGCAAAGTTATTATTATAGTTGCTGTCAACATTTAACACGTAAACAATATTATTGTTATACGCCCCACTTGTCACTTTGTGTTACATACTAGGCAGTTACATCATTGTGTATTCACATAATTTACATAAGCAATAACGGTACGGGCTAGCAAGTTTTTTTTTTTTAGCCATTCGTAAATATATCTAAAGCGGACATCTGTTATCTCGCTTGAAGAGGAAAAATTAATTTCAGCAATTGGTGACATCACGCTGAGGAATGCGTGCCCCATTTAACACTTTAAGTTCACAGAAAAAATGTCCGCCGGAATTAACTGTTAGTATATGGAGCGTGCTGATTACTCACGTAGTCCAATTTGGTGAAGTCAATTCGTGGTCTGTGAGTCATCCAGGAATCGTGTCATTTTAGGATATGGCGTCTACCCCTGGTGTCTAGGGACGAAGGGCTGTTTGTATATAGTGCACGTCTAAGTAATTTACCTTGTCGTGCTGGTATAAAATCCGGCCCCAGTAACGTATTAAATTAAATAAGTAAAGTCTGGCTTGGGGGCAACGGACGAGGGCAATTATTGAATTTCACGACGGGATTGCGGTCATTAATTTAGGTCTTGCTGAATGTTTATTCGTTAGGAGGGTTGCTATTTTATTACCAATGAATTAAATGTTGGTCGCACACTTAAACGAAACACGGCGAAGATATTTTTGGCTGGAGTTTTATGAAATCTCTCTAGTTTCCTTTCTATTCGCAGTAGAACTTAATGTATCTACGTAAGTAGACAAGGCACTGGATAAGAAAGCATTCCAAGGATATATATTTACGAGGATATATATTTACGAATCTGATATATCTTTAACACAGTTGTTTCCTGGAAACATACAAGCAAAAATATACTGAGTGTCTATCGAGTGCGATTGTCTTGACTGACTGGACTGAAAAATACACGTACTGTATGTTCCTACTTATATTAATACAGGGATGTAAATATTTCCTTATATCTAGAAAACGTACGTTACACATCACAGCTAGTTAAAGGTGTTAATCTAAAAGAGGAAATCATGTTTATCGAAAATAAAATGATTCAGAGTAGGCTGTAATCCAGTTTTTTACCATTTCGGTATTGATACGTAAAAAAATGTATATTCTTTAACTTGCAGTTCTCTCAAGCTATACGTATATATTGGACAAATTGGATAAACCTTTGAACTTGGGCTAGTGAAAAGTTGAGATTATTACTGCTAAATAAATCGGATTCTAGATTTGCTAATCATTCAATGGAACACATTTGATTCTCCAATACGAAGTTGTTGTATAATCTTTCTAAAGGAAATAAAATAGGCATAGCTGAAAACCTAGAAAGAGGTTTATGCTGTCATTTATTTCCTAATGCAGTTCTCAATGAAGAAACATTTTTCCATAATAATTTCTTTGATTCTATAAATTGTAAGTTGTGTACTTATCTGATTTCCTAAGTATATTGAATAAATTACAGCATTTACGGTACCAGTTAAAAAGCTATACTCAACTTAAAATTTAGAGGATATCGTACGCCTCATTAATATTCAATATTACCTATGTTGTATTACTATTATGTTTTACTTGAAGGTTTATATTTAAAAAAATGTTGTACGTGATGATGCCATGTTCATACAATGACCGGCGCAAAAAGCGACTCACTTTGAGGTTTGTATAATTCATTGCGACAACAATTTTTTAAATATAATTTTCGATTGATAATTGTTATGTATAGTATTTCTTGGTTGATGTATATCAAATAAGGCCAAAAATAAATAAAACAAACAAGATTTTAATAAAAGTAATAAAAACTGCAAAATTTATGAAATTGTAATTTAAAGAAAAATGCAAAATTTCAATCTTCCTAATTAATTAATATCGAGAATTGCCTCTGCGAGCCTGTATTACAGCCTGCATCCGTTGTGGCATCGATTCCACTAAGTGCCTAATCGCTAAATTGACAAGTTGATCCCATTGCCATTGATAATTCTTCTAGGGTAACTGGGGCGGGGACGCGAGCTCAATATTCCTTCCTAACATGTCAAGAAATTCATTAACAACTCCAGCGACATGTGGGCGTGCATTAACGTGCATCAACATAAAATTGTCGCCAATAAAAGGGGCAAAGGGTATCACATGATCTTGAAGAGAACATTTTCAATGTACCTCTGAGCGTTAAAAACTTCCCTATTTATTACAACAAGGTCTGTACGTGCGTTCGCAGAAATATCGCCCCACACCATAATCTAACCTCCGTTGAAAGATAGTCCGGAAACAATATTACATTGAGAATACCGTTCGCCGGTCCTTCTCCACACTCTTTGACGATCATCTGGCGCTCGTAAACAGAAGCGGGACTCATCAGTGAAGAGTACTTCACTCCACTGCCCCATATTCCAACGAACATGTTCACAAGCAAATGCAAGTCTGCTTACTCTATACTGTGTGTTAAGCTCTGGGCCATGTGCAGGTCCTCTTGCCATTAAATTAGCTTCAGTAAAGCGTCTTCTGATCGTTGTCATTTACATACACATCTCGAACCTGTGCAAGGCGATTTCTGACTTGAACAGCAGTCAAATTCCTGTTGCGAAGAATCGTTAGGGTAAGAAAATGGTCATCTCTAGCGTTTGTATATCTTTGCGACCTGTTCCAGGGCGTCGATTGTAAGATTCAGTTTCCAAGAATCGCCTCCACGTTCTGGAGACACATGATTGAGAAGTTCCAAGAATTTGTGCAACGTAACGTTGAGACCGACCATCCTGAATCAAAGCAATTACTCTTGCTGCATACACTGCATTAATAGCAATGAAAACAACTTATTATTGACAAAATGTAAACAAATTATTAACTTAAGTCTTTAGGAAACGTTTGGAAAACAAAAAATCAACTGCAACACAATATTGACAATGGCGTAGATACTTTCAATAATTTATTAAAAAAAAAAATTTAAACAAGAGAATTTAGTTACCATGATGATCATGGCTCACCCGATTATTGAAAATGTCCTATTCACCGATGAGGAGAAAAAAATGGACAAAAAGTGTCCTCAGATAATTTATTTTAAAAAAATAATAGTGAGTCGCTTTTTGTGCCGGTGAGTGTATTTATGTACTTAAACTAAATTTGCGCAAACATTTGTACAAAGTTATGTGCAAACTTTCGCGCACGCAAAACTGACTCGTTTTGACAAATTGCATATGTTCTCAATCATTTGCACATATCTATGCGAATGTCCACCTACACTTATGAATTTGCGATATTGCCCACATGTCTGGGAGCGGTATAATAGAAAAGCATAAAGGAAATGTATCATTTCACTAACTGCAGTGTTGTGTAATAAAACTTGTTGAGTGCGATAATGTGTATTATTTCCTTCCATGTAAGAGCAAACACTAAAAAAGTAATTGTAGTTAAATACGAATCCTCTACCGGAAAAATATGATAAGTACTCATAATTTCGCGCACATCCACATTCTGAGTCTCATTTCCATTCGTAAGACTATAGCAAAAGTATAAATGTACGACAGGTGTCAAAAGAGTAATTATTGAATAGAATCTTGCAAACTTGAAATTAGACCGAGACAAACAAAAAAAAGTCTTGAATTATCTCAGATCAGTTTCGTGAACCGTAATACGTGCTATATCATATTATGTGTAGGTCTAAGTCAAGGAGTGTTATCACAATGGTTTCTCGACACGTTTTGGAATGTATAGAATTTTCCATTTTAAATTTCAATATATATTTTTACTGAGATTTCTTGACAGTCGTCAAATAACAACTACAGATAATTTTTTTACTAGTTTTATGTTGATCATGTAGATCTGAGTTAGGAAAATATAAGAGGAAATGATATGACAAAAGCCGCAAGGCTGTTTCACGACAGTTCAAAGGAGACCATTATATAAAAGTTCTTTAACTTATCGATCGGCATGTTTTGGAAAAATGAACTGTATACAATTTAAGAAAATAGAAAAATAGATGCTTCAACAACGCAGAGATTTAGTGAAAATTCGCTATAAATATGGCGAACATTTCGCGGGGACAGTTCGTGGAATTTTTGGTTATAATCAATGCATGGAATTCTACAAGAACCAATAGCAGACATTGGTTCTACGAAACATCCTACGACTATTGTTTGATCCAAAAAGAATTGTGTGCCTATCGTTCGTTTTTAAAATATTCACGTTTGGATTGGCGCAAAATTTATATCTTTTGGGATGATCAATGATGGAGATCGTTTTTTCTGAAAAGTCTCGTTTCAAACTCATGACTTCTTTGTGACATAGCATAGGAGCTATTGGGAAAACTAAGTGTGCATTGTTGAGCGGCACATAACCCATCCAAAGTGATAATGGTCTAGGATGCCATTTCATCCATTTAGGACATATTTAGTACGGTTTAGATGTATGTACGTTAAGTATATACTAGTTGAATAGCTTAGTCGTTTGAATTCACTGGCAACGGACTTGATGTTTGGCGGGGCAACTATTAGGTTTGGGTGTGAATCCTCTTCTGATTCAGTTGGATTATATGTGAGAGATAAAGTACTTATGTGTCGGATTGTGTTTCGGATTCATAGCGGTTTTCCGTGTTTCCCCCCAGTTTGTAAGGCGAATGCCAAAGGAGAAATAAGCATCTATAAGTCGGTTGCAGCTTCCTACACTCCTCCCCGACAAGCACTGTGAGTTTGGGGAAGTAGGTGGGAAAAAAAATTGAAGTATTACCGCTCGTTCAACTCGGATAACGTTTTCCAATAAGGTAATGTGAAACCTCATATACAATACATATCGGGTGATCCATTGAGTTTTACCTCTAATGGGCTTTGAAAGCAAAACTTGTTGTCTGAGATTAGTGCTGCCATGCAATCATGAATCGAATGTATTCAAATATCATATATTTTCCGTTCGTTTTGAAAGTAACATTCAATCATATACACGCTATTTTACTACACAATACCGATAATCTAAATGTTAAAACAGAAAGGATTGTGTTTATCTTACGAAATACGTTTTTGAGTCATGATACATGGGATGGGGTCGGAAGCTATCCACTTACGCAGAACAAACCACGGCAGTTGACGACCTTTGGATACATATCAATTCTCCAAAGAATAAAATACCCCAAACTACCTACTATCCAAAAATTGTTTGTTTCAAAGCCACGACGTATACGATTGGTTAGGAAAGTCGTAGTACAATTAATTGTCAATGTTTTAAACACATTTTTATTCTCTTTTACTTAATTCTATGCTATTTACAATTTTGCTAAATTTCCAATTAAAAGGATCATCCTTTTACGATATTGCAATTTTGGTGCACAGCGAAATATTTTAATTTCGAAAATGATCTTCCACAAGATTCCCCAAGTGCAGTTAAAACTCGTGATGCAGCAGATATCCGGAAACTATCCGCTATCCGGTCATATTTTTGCGATCCGCCCGGGTATCGGATGTTGATTTCCATTTTCCGGCCACGCCGGTGATGAAAATAGAAAAATTTAGTTTGGATAATAAATCAGAAGTTTTGTTTTAATATTTTATTATTAAATAAAATTTATGGTTTGAGGGTCTGTCTTTCCATTTCTTAACTAATAGTTATTCTGCGAATAATTACTATGGAAACAATTCATAAAACAATCATTCAGAAAAATCAAGTTGTTCGCCGAATAACTTTAATAGACAGATGGAAAGACCTGGCCTAAGTTAAAAGGGTTTCGATCCAAAAATTAGTAGATACAACTTTTTTAGCTTGACGAGCTTCCGAAAATATTTAATAGTTTCATCAGAGCATTAAAAAATATTGGTTACAATTGGTTTACAATTTTAGAATTAAATAATAAAAATTTCTGAATCAATACTACCTATACAAAGTAATTTTAAATTAAATTAAAGTTAAACCTATTTTTTTCTCTGTCGTTTTGAAAAAAAAAATTGTTATAGCAATTGATTTTTTTATAATTTCAAAGTTCACTAAATTAATAAACATAGATTTACTATTACAGACTGTTTGTGAAATTATTAACATTATTTGAATCTTGAAGCGTTTTAAGTAATCAAATTTAATTAAATGTTCATATGCTAAATTTAAATTTTGAATATCAGATTGAAAATTCATAGAATTATTATGTGAAAAATTTCTAAAAATAATCTGTCTTTATAATTAGTTCCTTTATCTAAAATGTTTGTATTCTCAAAATTTTATGGATATAGTGCCTGCCTCAATTGAAGAATTGTCAAAGGAGTAAAAACAAAGTATCACTTCTCAACTGCATAAAATTTGGACTAATTTCTTTGCTCTGATCATCAAGGAATCAAGAACGAAATCTTCAATTTTAGCAAAAGGTTGGGAAATAATACTTAGTGTTGAAATTAAAATTACAAACTATGAAGTTAACATAAATTTTATTTCTTTTCAAGAAAAACTTTCAAATTTAATACCACAACATATTATTACTCAATTTTCAACACGACTAGAAAATTCTTTAAAAAATCTTTTAATCATATCAAATCTAGTAACATTAATAACTTTTTAACAATAATGAAAAGTGTTATGTGAATTTACCAATGCAGAAATAAAAAAATATATTTTCTGTTTGTCCAAAATTTAATTAACCAATCAGAATTAATGAAATTAATATAATTAAGGTAGCTGAAGAAGTTATCAAGCGATAGTGAAACGTTGAGCAATTGTGCCATTTTCCAGTGACCGTTTGAGATAATTTATGAAGAAATTAATATAGAAAAATTATTGGCTGATTTAGAGAATTTTGTTGAAGTATTTCCAAAAGAACAAAGACATTTAATCAGATTGAAGTTTATTAACTTACTTTACATAATCTGAATAAATTTGGTCGGATATCCGGCTATCTGGCCTGGTTATATGTCGGATATTCGCCAAAACACTATCCGCTGCATCTCTAAGTTAAAACCAATTTAATAAATAAACAACTTACTTTAAACTATTGACGCTTTTTCCCCAAATTATACTCATTTACAAATTTTCACCTTTTTTAATTGTGCATTAATGGAAATGAGAGTGCAGGACATTTATTTATTTTTGTTAAATATGATTTCATTTACAATTATAGAATTGTTAAATATATTTTTAAACTTTTGTATCATATTTTTACTTTTGTACTTACCTTATTTTCATTTAAATTTAAGGCTGGCATGTGTAGTTTCCTAGCGTACGACTTAGACCAATCGATTGGTAGAATGTTGCCGAAATTTCCCGTTATTGTCCACCACATCCTAAAAGAAAGAAAAATGCTAATTACAAAATATTTTTAACATAAATTAATTTTAAATACATAGTTTTTTTAATATACGTTACATTAAAATTTTAAATTGAATCAAAAAATGTATAATTTGTCGAGTACAGCCTTGGCTAAAAGTATTAGGCACCTTACATTAACTCCTATATCATGAAAATCTGTTGGAGTGGGGTAAAATAAAATTTCCTAGGTATAAAACAATAACAATTTATTAAAGTAATTAGTATTTTGTTGGGCCACATCTAGCCTTATACTTATAAGTTTATGACATTCCTCTGCGGTAATATTATTCCATTCTTTCAATAACACGTTTTTGAAAATTGCTTTAGATGTAATTGGATGTTTTGTAATGTTACGCTTTAGAATCCCCCACAAATGTTCTATGGGATTTAGGTCTGGGGTTTGTGCAGGCCAATCCAGGAGGTTAATATTGTTTTCTTGAAACCATTTCATGGTAACTGGTAATTTGTGGCAGGGGGCATTACAGAATTTCTTCCTTATTTGTATCACCAAATATCTTGGAAAATGATTGCCGCAATGTCGTTTCCAATACGTTTATGTAAGTGTGGGAGTTTTATTCGACGTTAACAAACAAACATTTCGCCCACACTGTCGGCTGTCATACAACCCCAGATCATTACACTGCCTCCCTTGTGTTTCACTTTGGTACCCGCATTCAGGGAGGTATTCTTCACCGATTCTCCGCTTCACGTAAGCTACACCAGGAGTTCCAAATACCTTACAATTAATTAGAAAAACGTAGATTGTAAACATACCGTATAACTTTTTACTGGCGAAGTGTAGAAGATGCAAACGAATTCAAAATTACAAGTGATATAAAGCAAATATTACCTCAAAACTTGATTCGTCGGACCATACAACATTTGTGTAATCCCTCTCTGTAAAGTGTTTGTACTTTATAGCCCATTCCAAACGAGACTTTTTATTTTTTTTTAAAGCCAAGGCTTCTTTCTTTCTTTACAGCCTTTCAAGCCAGCTTCATTAAGTTTTCTTCTGGTCGTTCTGGCACTGATCGGTCTCCCGATTTCCTCGGATAAATTGGCAGCGAGCTCGAAGGAAGTTTTCTTTCAATTTTTAAGTGACTCTCGAATTAAAGTTATCCATTTTCTATCTGTTATTGTTTGGTTAGCATGTGATGCGATATCCGCGTAATGTTTCAAGGCAGATTGCACCGCACAACGCGAACGTTTAATACTTTTGGCTATTTCTGTCTGTGAGTTGCCTTGTTCGTGCAAGAACTGATTTCCTAAACGTAAATGCTCACTAAGTTCGTTCTTTTTAGGCATTTTTACAGCAAAAATGACGATATTCAAAATTATAATGAAATAAACATTATATAGGAAGGATCGTTCTTACTACAACTGCTTATACAAGATTGACTACCTGTTCACAGAACCACAATTGCGAACTATCATCTGTCACATGTTTTACAACCGCTGTAAAAAATTCTAAAGATTTCTGAGTAATATTTTCGGAAATAAATTAGAAAATTAAGGGTACCTAATACTTTTGGCCAAGCTGTACTTTGTAACATCAATAAAAATGTCAACGTTTGCTGTACGCTGACAGTCTCTTTGGGATTCTTCAAATAAAATATAAATTTTGATTCCACCATTCGTCAATTTCAGATTAACATTTTATTATATATAAAAATACAAATAAAAATATATAAAACATGAATATTAAAAAAAATCATTTTATTTTTTACAAGGTATCGTGAAGAAGCAGTCAACGTTCAATACTGCGTCCACATTTATTTTTTTTATCATTTATCTGATCAATTAATTAAAATTTGTGTGATAACAGACAAGAAAGTGGTTCAATTAAGAAAATTTAACGTAAAGGTTGTTTTAGACTACTCTGTTTCTTGTGCAAGATTTGGTTCAATTTCTCAAACAATTTATTTTAATTATGCAGTAAAGTGCAGCTAGATTTAAATTGAATCAAAAATTATTTGAAAAAATAGAACGTGTTCTATCTCCAAACCGTATCTGGAGCACAAAAAAATCTTGTGCTAAATAGTATTATAGAAATTAAATCAAATCAGAGAGGAAATAGGATAATGTAAAATGGCCATATATAAAATAAAATATGGATTTTGTTCTCCATTACAGTTTAATAATTTATAAAAATATA
Source organism: Serrognathus titanus (assembly GCA_039766575.1). Taxonomy (NCBI): domain Eukaryota; kingdom Metazoa; phylum Arthropoda; class Insecta; order Coleoptera; family Lucanidae; genus Serrognathus; species Serrognathus titanus. The sequence goes on along the minus strand of CM077912.1, from coordinate 28,694,374 downwards.
GTCCGTCTACAAAGTATCTGGAAAAAGTACAAGTACAGTAGAGGAAAACAATCCTAGTTATTTTTTTATGTAATTTCTGTTTAATCCTGAGAATTAATTAATTAATTAAATGTTCAGGGATCCTTAAATCAAATCAACTGCATTCTAAGAGTAGATTGGTGTTTCAAGCATGTAAAATTGATGCTATTATTTATTTTATTCTTACAGTTTTTGTTTGACATAACTTGACAAATCCTTTTTCTTTAATTATGAACTCTTCCGCTGAAAATATATTCCACCAATTTTCTCTTTTCTTAAATTTGGTCATTTTTTTCTTGTTAGATTATTTGAAAAATATGATTTTGATAAAAATACGGCGATCCTAAGATATCGAGAATATAATATTAATATATATAATAAACAATGTATTCCGGATGCTTTCTAGACGGTCTATAGTTTCTACGGTAACTCATGAATAAACCTACAAAATATTAATTAAATGAAGTAATTTTGATTCACGGTCGATAAATCTTGTTAAAAGCCGAACGACAGATAACGATGTAATTTCAAACGTGATCGAAATACCTAACGGAGTTTGTGTGTGCGCGTAATTTACGCTTTTTACAGCTACGTGGGTTCACGTATACTTAGAACTCAACAATTTATGTGTTATCTGGGAGGAAGGCCGTATGTAAATGAGACATTGAATTTATTTCATATGCGTATTACGTACATAATATATTCGACGGGTTACGTAAGCGCCTAGATAGATCGGGGACAGTAGGTAACCTGAACACATGTCGGTGAAAAGTTGACTTTCCAGATGAAATTTTAATTTCAAATTCGTGCGGTGTTGGGTTTAGACGAGAGAGTTGGAAATATTGGAATTCAGAAAATTTTCATTTCACATTGCTAAATTGTAATGGCTTATGTGGAAGCGTATGTAATGCATTAAATTTATTCTTTTTAACTAAAACTGATACAGTATTCTGTTCGATGAAACCTATCGTCATTCAACCCTACAATCTCATTTCGAAAAAAATTAAAATGGCATTTAGCTACCAAGTCGTCTCCTACTACCTTATTTAGAAGGTACTAGGAAACAAGTCCACCTTATTTAGAAGGTGGTATCTATAAGTAGCCTAATTGAAGATTTTCAACTTTTATTTGCTATTTCAATTGAGTCAAAAAGCAAAAAAAGGAGCAATATTTTAGAATTGCAGAATATTTCTGAAACGATTCTTTTTTCAGTGCGATTCCGGAAAGCATTTAAAAATCAGATTTTGAGACTCGACGTTAAAACAAGCTGACAAAATACCACAAACTTCGACGAAACACTAACAATTAATTGCGACGTTGGGTTAATTAACGTCGTGTTCCTTGCCGGCAAACGAAATTTGCATACCTTGATCTATTTTGAGACGTCGGCTAAAGTAAATGCTTTAATAACACGGTTGGCTCGGCTGGCCAGCTGGTTGTTAAAAGAAAGAAGGACAAAGAGGTGTTTGGTAGGTACGGTCTGATGAATCGCAGTTTTACAGACAGGTGTGCGAATAAATCTGTTCGTTGTGTACCTATTTTGGCTACCAAGAAAAGAGCCATCAAGATGTGATGTGATTCCTTTTTGTGTGTATGTCATGTTCTCGATTGTTTATTCACTTTTTTATTTTGTTTTTAAAGCTTTGTTGTGTTTATCTTACAGCATGTCTGTAAGAAATAAGAAAATGACAGAAGTATAATGTTAATTAGGTTATAACTAAAGTGCGGACAGACGAAGTCCTCTATCGCTTATGAGTCATCGGTTATTAGTTATAGAGTATAAAATATTTATTATTAAGTATTATTGAAGAAAAATTTTGCATTGTAGTTTAAATAAACAATTTTATTATCGCAAATCGTATATTTATTGTACATAATTCACACTGATTTTTTTGTAGTTCTGATGCTGATCCTCGTATAGAAAAGAATTTTAATAACGATAATTAAATTAAATTAAAATTAATGAAAATTACCAATAAATTAGAAAAGATAATAAAAAACCACAGTTAGCAAAGTGTATACATGTTATAATTGTGTTTGAATAATCTGTTGCTGAGTTGAAACAGATGTAAACTACGAGGTGTTATCCAAAAATTCCCTAAAGTAGTAAGCATAGAAACATCTCTTCATGATTTTCATCAAAGGAAACCTTTTCAGTCACCGTTCAAAGAGCTAATTGAAGTTCTTCATGTGATATATTAAGTACCGTCTACAGTTAGACTTTACTCTTTTCTACTTCTCGAAATATTACACTTTAAATTTCATTTTATCTTCTGGCATTGAAGAGAAGCCGTAAAAAATTTAATCTGGTAAATACTACAACACAAAAGATGTGTATTTTTAAGGAGAGCGATGTGAGTGAGAGCATTGTTACGACGAAGGAATTAGAACTGCGTTAAAATTCCGGCATCTTTTTATTATAACTGCCACGGGGAAAGCCTCGGGATGAAGGAAGTTTCTTCGGGTCTTTCACTGAAAATCTGACAGGATTTGTTGGTTTGACGATTATATCGATTCCGAATTGGTTTGCTTTAAAATTCGTTTGGTTTAACGACTCTACCAATTTCAAGTTGGTCAGGCTTCAATGGGCTTTATTTACAAGTTTTAAACTCGAACTTCCTATCAGTAATAACGACTGATAGGAAAAATGTTGGATATCCGAGGAAGTTTCTGATATAAGTGTCATTTTCGATCGATGATTGGACTCTCAGAAGCAGTCGTTGAATGCCAACATGTAACAACCCACCTCGATGGTATTGAGCTTGAGTACTTGCCAGTAAAGTAAGTAGAGATGTGGATAGAATAAGTAAGGCGAGGGTATGGTCGAGGTGAAAGGGCTCCCTCTTTTAACAAACCTGTTGAGAATTTGGTAGGTTTTCTTGGGTTTGACGATCCCATTAACTCCGAGTTGGTCTGAAAAAAACTAACTTGCATGGTCTTTACTTATAAGATTAAAAATCCGAATGTCCTACTGGTGATGATGGCCGAAAGGGTTGGTTATTCGGGGAAGTAGCTACTGGGTTGGGATTTCAAGAGTAACGGTTCAAGAAATTGACGACAAAATAAGCAGAAATTTAACTAAAGAAGGCGAGAAGGTTGTACACGCTAATTAGATGATTCCTAATTAGATGACTAATGGTCGAGGTAATAATTCGGGAAGTGTAGATGTGGCTAAGAACGGTTCGCAAAATTATTCGTGTTCAGCTTATACTTATTGTTAATCAAGGACTAACTTTTTGTTTTCTAAGTTATCCTTGCATTTACAACGCATTATATTATCCTGTATTTTTAAATTATTTAACCAAAATTGTTCGAAAGAGCTAAAGTGTTCCTATCCTTTTCCTGCTCACGGTTAGATTAAAAACCAGCCAAAATACCAGGTAGAGGTAGGTTAACTAAATTTAACATCGCTCGCGCTGAAAACTTAATTAAATAAACAAACATTTCCAATCTAATTTAAGAACATCTGAACGCTTACTCACTTTCTCCTCTTACTATCTTCGATCACTAACATGTTATCGCTGAAAGTGAAGGAAATAATTCTCTTTATAGTAGGGGCGGACGGTGCGAATTTTCACATTTCATGCTCTCAATCGTCTTTTGTTCTTATTAGATTCCACTTATTTAATATTTTTTTAAACAGAAAATGAAATAAACCATTATTTTATGGTTAGGCCCTCGTGTAATAGGAATGAAATTAATTAATTATTTTCATCTTGAATAATGACATACTTCACATCACTTAGAATCGTTTGAAGAAAATAAAGCTTGTGCCAGAGAAAATTTGTATGTGTGAGTTATCGAATCAAGGAAATTTGCGTCAAAAAATATTGTACAAATGTATTTGGGATATTTCCTCAATTTGAAACCCAAATGGTCATTAAGGTTCCAAAATAGAAAAATGTATTAAAAGCCTTAGATAAAAATCCAAATATTTCTGTGAGAGATTTGGCTAAAAAATTTGGAACCACTTAATTTGAGAATTAAGCAAGAAAATTCCATAGATTAAAAAAAAAAAAACGTGGCTAACAGGAACTTCCAAAATTAAGGTCATGAAAACTTTACTCAAAACTGACGTTAAAAAATATGTATTTTATCAAATCATGGACGATGAAACGTATTGCAAGTTCGATTTCAAATTTCTACCAGGTCATCACTACCATTCAAGAAAGGACAGTAAATCTATTAGTAAGTTGTTTAAAGTGATTAAAATAGAAACCTTGACAAAGATGGGGCTTGTATGGCTGTAAATAAATCTTAGTACGTGTCTTAAAAACAATTATTGTCCCTTATAAGATTGTCTAATACAAAAATACTATTTTGGCCAGATTTGACAGCTTGCCTTTACGGGGAAAAGTCTTTGATTGGTCTTTCGTCCTGAATACCGACATAAATGTAATCAAAATATCAAATACCAACCAAAATCTTCGACGATAAATGGAAAAGTCATAAAAATTATATTAGATGATGGATGCTATATAAAGATTAAGGGGCAAAAAGGAAATTTTATTCTCACACACTATTTAGTTGTTGATGAGTAAAAATGAACAAAACTATTTATATGTATTGAATAATGTGCCTTTTTGTCAAAAGCGGATCTAAAAGTGTAGAAAAACTTATTTCCCTTTGTACACTTCTAGATCCGCAAATATCATTGTGATTCACAGAAATCTTACACGTATACGTCACTTTCTATTCTTATTAAATCTGCGTTGGAATTAATTAATTGGATATGCAAAGCGAGGTTTTTACAATACGTCCGTTTAAATTGCGGCCGCGGTAATTAACCATTAACAATAAGATCAGCACCTGATAAGGTTTTTTAATTATATAAACTTTCAGTATTTATTATGCTGAGAAATGTTTGTAATAGGATGAGAATATTAATTTTCCAGTAATTTTCTACTGGTAACAAATATATTTGTTTTATTGTTTATGAACTGAGCCATGAATTAACGTAATTACAAACTGCTACGTTTGAGGTCCTGATTAACAATTTTGCATTTGAAATAAATTGAAATTCACTAAGTAAATGCGAACAATAATTATGTGGGTCGGCATGCGAAGATCGATTTCAGCGGGAAATTTTTTCACGCCGGTGAAGAGGAAAAAACTAAAACACAAACCGCAGCGATTTAACTCGCGAAACGCGAAACCTGTTTACGCCGTTCAAACTTGAGCGCATTTATTAGGCCGTTGCACCGTCTCCTGCGGTTTTACTATAATACAATTTTTTCTTCTTCGTGGACCATCATCGTCAACTACTAGGCATCCAATTTGAAATTGTGAAAAATTGGCATTTTCTTTACAAATCTGAAAGTATATTTGCTAATTCACTCGAGATCAAGCACCTTCTATTTTAAGAAATTTAAACGAAATATGAATTTTGGTCATTAAGTTTATTCATAAATTTCGTTTGTCTTATGTGTGTATTTTATTACATTTATCTTAGTTCCTCTTAATTAGTTTTCCTTGTTCCAAGAGTCCTTTCTCCTTTTAATTTATAAACCTCTTCAACTTGTTTTAATCTACATATTGTCATCTTATTCGGGTTGCTCAGTTTCTTTTTTTTTGCTGTTTTAGTATTTTTTTTCGTTCTCATGATAAATGGTGTTTGCCGTCAGGGTTGCGACGATTTAATTCAAATCGTGTAAAATAAACTGATAATCGAAATAAATCAAACTTTAGAAAATTCAAATAAAAATAATAATTTATTTAACGTTAAATTATCTACATATCTAAAACTACCTGCTTAAAAAGAATATGTAGGTAAACTAAACTTAAATTTAAAAAGAAAATAAAACATGGTTCAGGTACTTAAAAAGAGTACTTAAAAAGAGACATTTTAAGTTAATTTTTTAATTTTTTAGTATTTATAAAGAAAAACTAATTTAGCAGCTTTTTCAGTCTCTAAGCGATTTCTAATTTTAGAATGAACTAAACCAAATGTTGAATATCCTTTCAATGGAGGCAGAAGAAGCTGCAGCAGATAATAATTGTTTGATAATCGGGAATAACTTATCAATAACCTCAATATTCCGTTGAGATTTCCACCATTCCAATGGATTTGTGCTTTAAAGAATTTCTTCGTGAAACATTATTTCGATAAATAGCTCGGATTTAGCCAGAAATTTAACAATGATAGTAAACCAGTGTTGGGGTATAAATCATTTGCAGCATTTAAAACACAATTTTTGTCACTTTCTGTTAATGTATGCTCCGTTTTCGTAAGATCCAGAAGGAAAGTTAGCAAATGGTGTGGAGCTATACTCTGTTCATAGCGATGTCTAAATTTTTACATTTGGCTTAGAGTAAATTCAGTTTCCTCAAAATGTGATTCTAGTATTTTTATTGTTCTACGACGTCTGATAAAATTGCATCGTTTCTTTGAAGCCTATCAATTGCAATAGATATCGGATTCAGTATTGTTAAGAAATCTTCAGCTGTTCTTTTTAAATAAATATTCGAAATTTTCTGCCTTACTATACTGTCGATTTCATTTTTATGTTCCTCGTTAATTTTAAAAAGTTTGGGCCATGCTTCAACAAAACTATGTAAGTAGTCAGCAAGTGATCTTATGTCACTAGGTAAAATAAGCTTTTTTTCCTCCTTTTTTCGCGTATATCGCTGAAGCAAAATGAATGTTTCGGAAGTATTTTACAATGAACGTAACATGTTCCTTAATTTCACTAATTTCCAGGTCCTTACATAACAAGTTTAAGATGTGTGGAGCACAATCATATGTAATAACATTTAATTCTGTTGACTGTTTCTGATTTCTCATTGCATTCATATTAGCATCATTATCTGTTACAAAACTGCTTACTGCACAGCGATATTCAATCTTTAGCATTTTAATTAGGTTTATTGCAAGTTCTGTTAAATATGCAGATGTATGTGGATTTCCAGACGTGTCCATTGTGTCTACTAAAAAGGAAGCCCCATTTTCTGTAGTAACTGTTGCACATATGATTGGTTCGTTATGGACATTGGACCATCCATCCAATGACAGATAAACCAAATTTCCCGATAAATTTTTAAAACATTTACCTTTCTCTTCATTGATTACTTCATTTAGCAGTCGGTTAGACACATCATATCTAGAGGGTGGTATATATCCAGGCCGTAAAAGCGCAACAGCTTTTTTTACTTCCGGTTGCTCAACACATGTGAAGTTGCTATTTGTTGCAATTTGTTTATTTATTTCCTCTTTACTAGACTTCGTTGTACGCACGACAAAAGAAGATTAAGACCCAGAACTAGAATTAGATGCCTTTCTTTTTTTAGTTGAGCAATGGGGCACTATCCAAACTGTTCTCTTCTAATATGTTCGATTGTACAGCTGCGGAATCATAAAGCGGGACAAGTCCTATAGCAAAATTTTGTATTATTTCGATAGTGTTTCATTTTTTTCTTATTTATACGATAAGATTTTTACCATTTTATATTATTTAATTATATTATGAACCACAAAGGTTTCTAAGTTACCATATAGTTACCAGAATTAAGAAGTAACATTTAAACTGACATTATACTGTCCCGCTTCATGATTCCGCAGCTGTACATTTGCCACTATTTCTGTTTCTTTTTCTATATTACTTGAAGCACATTTTTCCCAGTGGTTTTTCATACGTTCCACAAGCCCTTGCATACCTACCTTGCATTTTTTACAACTGGCTTTACTTCCCCTTTTTCCAGCAGATTTACACGACTTTTCAATAAAATATTGCCAAACAGGATCTTTTTTTTGTTTGTTTGTCTTTGTTGACCCTAATAATTTCTATTCAATGTTAAATTAAATACATTTTTTTCGTAATTAAAAATTTATTCTACTTCAGATGATGACATCTAATTTCCTAAAATTATCTTGATTAACTAAACTAATTTTCTTCATTGACTAACTAAAAATCTTTTTTTAATCGTGTTAAGATTTAAAATTGATTCTTATCCGATGAAAATTGTATAATAAATTATTTTAACGGACACTTAAAATTCGTGCTATTGTTTATGTCTGTCTGATTGCGCGACGATACTTTTCAACCGCACAATACACTTTACCAAGCACTTATGTCACCTCCTGCGACCCCGTTCTGACTCCACCGTTGGTAATCTGCTTTTCTTTTAAACCGTTTTATCTTCTTTTTAGGTGGTGATCAAAGCAATGTCTCTCGTTAAGGCTAAACCAGTACTGTGCATTCAATTAATTTCCAAATTAAAGATTTACAGCACTGTCAGCTATCCAATTATACTTTTGTGCTAACCGCTAACACGTTTGATTAAAAAAATGAAGCGCAGGGTACATTCAAGATGAATGACGGCATCTTCAGCATCAGCGTTAGTTTTGTTTTGAAGTGATTTAACTAAGTATTTCTCTGAATTTAGCCTTTCCGTTATTCATTTCGTTTAAATATAACATTGACACTCTTGTATTACGTGCCAAAAATTTTATAAAAAAATTGCAGCTTACTTTAATCAGGAATCTAAAAGTGTACATTTCAAAGCACGATATAATATTCATGCCCCCGTCTGCTCTGTCATTAGTAATAATATTTCTATTTTAAACGAAAATAATACTGGTAAGTAAATCAGGATTTTTTTTGCTCTTTTTGGTTGCATAATGTTACGATTATAAAAAGCTACAACAAAAATTAAAATGGTACGCAGATGGTTCTTGTATTAGAAGAAAATTTTATTAGCATTTACCAAAACATGACCAGAAAAGATAAAAACTAATACAAATTCAAAGAATACTTTAATTAAATGCGTGAAACTGAAGTGTTTTAAAGGAATACAATTCCCAATGATTGCTGCTAAAATTTATTTCAATTTGAGTTTTAACCAAAAATAAAATTTATTCCCAATGTCGTAAATCCTCCACCTCCCCCAAATGATTTTTTTTGTATCGCCCTGCGAGATGCATTAAACCGAAGCACGAAGACCGATCATGACCCCCTTAATCTTTTACGTCCGTGCGTCGTCCGGAAGATTTATTATTGAGACTCCATTCTTTATTACGATACCTGATGGGATTCTTTCTCCGGCGATTCAAGGTGAACCGGCCTTCAAGGCGTGCATTCGAAGTTTATGTAACGACGACCGTTTAAGCTTCAGATTAGATTCACCGTTTACTATTGTTGAACACTATCAAAATCGAGCCAAGGATTACTGGAAAACAATAACACCAACTTTAATGGACGGAGGATAATTTTTATGACATTCATATTTTTGCAAAAGTAGAATGCTTTAGGTGGACGGACAGAATAGTTGAGAGTAGTATTGTTGCTACTGTGACTAGAACATATTCGGTGAATATTCTACTGCTAGAAGCAGATATAAACTCTGTAATAATGAATACTACATCTAAATCGTTCATTTAATCTCATCCAAATAACAATAATGTACAGAGTCATTTAAAAACTGCGTTCTGATTTTAATAGTGCGTATTAATAATTTATTTCACTCGTATATAAGGCAAATTTCATTAGGAGGAAATTAAAGCTGGACAGCTGTATTGCGGTTCTTTATTTAATAGAAGTGTAACGCGACTTTCTAAGTTTTCTTAGTTAAAGAATTCAATTAATATGAATGACATTTTTTCTTGTTGTTGTTTCTATGTCAAGGTGGCATTCTCAGACGTCCGCAGATGTTAATGGTATGTTGGACGACTTGAGTGATGAAATCATAAGTAATTGATTCTAAAGTCAATGCGGAATAAATTAGTTCTGTATAATTTAGAACGCTACCGTATGTTAAATCAGTACGTTTGCTTTACGTAATACATCAGCGGGTGAATTAAAGAATTCTTAATTTAACATTGTTCCTTCGTACCCCGAATTCGTAATAATACTTGCCATAGAAATGAAGAAGCCTTTGCCTTAGAAATATTCAAAGGAAATTAAAGAGAATGCTTTTATAATATGTAAGGGTTCATATTGTCGATAATATTGCCACGGCCTCAATTTTTATCATGTCATATGTACCTACGACCGAATAAATCCATGAAACTTCAATTACGTAATTATAGTGTACCAGTCTCCATGTGGTCCGTACACTGAAAGCAATTTAACATAAAAATAATGGGGATTGCGGATTCGCCGGAGCTTTCTCTTCCTGATACGTCGTCTTCTTCATTGCTTGAGCACATCAGCATAAAATTTAAATGTGAATGCATATCCCGCCATGCGTCGTTTGTCTTGCACGTGGACATTTGCATTTAAATCAAATACGAATTATGGATTTGTGCCTGACGGGTATAGTAAATAAGCTGTTATTTTAACAAAGAATACATACGGCTGATTATTGAATAGGATTAATGCAGGAGCTTTTGAATGACCTTGTTTATGTGAATGCTATCGTGAATAACAATCGTTTTTGACCAAGAAAGATTTAATTTTTTATAATTCTGCGAAATAATCTTAATTATCATCAACATACGAAGCATTTAATCATTCATCAAACGTCTGCGAAGCCATGACCCCGTTAACGTTAAGTTAAACAACAAAGCGGTTCGAAGAAAGCTTTTAAAGGCACAGAACCAAAGCGATAAAAGAATGGAAAGGCTTGCCTATAAGAAGTTCTCTTTCAACATCGCAGAAGCGAATTTCTTCGCAGAAAGTAACAGTATCACGAACTAGTAACTGTAATTAACGCGCGATTAATTATACACGCATTTAAATAGTGCCGTTCATCGGTGTATAATTACCATAGATTTCTTAGTTGTTCACGAAACGAAAGAAAAGCTTTCACTCCGATCACATTCTCTCTTCCGATCGCCGCACATTTAACTATTAGTTCCGGCAAATTAAAAGAGAAGGCGGAGGACGTGACAAAAATGTTCATGTTATATTTCTTCCTTTTAATATTTTCAAGTTTCTTGAAATAAAACAATAAGTTCGTAGGCAATAAATAATCAACTTAAATGTCATTAAAAATTTCATATCCGTAATCATAAAAAAGTAAAAGGTATAAACGCACATTTGTTTTTTTTCTATACTTCAAAATTAATTTAGCCTTAAATTAATTACAGTCGAAGCTTTTAAATCACTTTCCATGTCCGGCAATTTTTAATCCAACTCATTTGAATATTTCAGAGCTTGCTTTTACGGTGTTCATTAAAATTTGTCGGTCGCCAAATTAAAACTTTATCGCGACTCTAAATTAAAAAAGTTCGCCGATCTGTTTAATAATCATAGTTTATATTTAACCCGCGGGCTTTTTATCGATTCTGAACACGTCTTAAACGCGAAATTCGAAATGGGCCGTAAGCGGAGCTGAAATTCATGAAGAGGATACTATGCACATGCAAGGAAGTGCTATTTTTAAACAACCGCAACATCCTCATTTATTAAACAAATTGCCCGCAATCAGATACACAGTGGCCGTAATTATGGCGAAGTCTCGACGCCAGGTGTGTTTCTGCATGCATAATTCACGACGGTTGTTGTACCTCCAACAAAAATCTTAAATTCTGAATTTTTCTTTCTTATAAACTTTAATTAATGGTTCAGCAGTGTTTATAGAATAGTATGAAATTTGTATATTGAAAGTAAACAAATTACTTTGCAATTAAATGAGACAACGAGTGACACAAATTCTCAATTTGATTAAGTGATATAAACAAAGAAGGAAGAAAATAACTACTGACAACCGATGACAATCTCGCTAACTAAGGAACAAAAGAAATTGAAAGTGTGATATAACACTTTGTAGTTAAAATTTTTTTATTAGCATCAATATTTTTATCAGTAACTCCAATTCTAAGTATCTCGTAGCAGTAATCTTTATTCTTTATGAAGTTACTGATGAAATAATCTCGTTGGCGACTTATATTATATTATATTATATTATACTTATATTATATTATACTTTTTGCGTACCTTGGAATTTAACAAAATATAATTTGACACATGTAATAGAGGGTGGTATGCATAAAACCTAGCACCTACTTCGAAAGTAAAGTATTCACTACATTAGTGTAGCGCTTACTATCCGCATCCAGTAAATACTATTATGTACAAGTTTCTGCTTAACCATAAAAGCATCTACTGGAAATTTTGTAGTATCTACTTCAAAAACTTCAAATTTCAGTTTAAGTGAAGCCGCTAATTAACTAAACTTTTCTGACACGCGATAAAAATTATAATAAAATAAATATTATGGTTGCTTTTATGAAAATGCCTACCTGGAATGTATATAGAAACGAGAATATATACTGGTGAGGTACATATATGTAAGTTATTCAGGTAAAAGTGACATAATTTGTAGTTGTAAAGTAGATAACTGATGTATCTATCAATAGATTACTGCAAAAATACACCGACATAGATATAATAGATATTCAACAAACCGTATTCGTATATGACAAGCAAGTCAATTATAAAATGAAGTAGGTACTACTTCATTTTAATAGCAAGTACTACTACATCGTAGTATTTATTACGTGTTGTAGTGTAAACTTTGCTTTCATAATATATGCTTCCGAGCTGTAGTAGATATTTTATGTAATAAAAGATACTTCGAAGAATATACTAATTTGAGAAGTATTAGCTTCTACTTCGTTCTAGGCATATCACCCATTGGCAGTATATGTAAATGTGTTTTCTTATGTCTATCTGATCAAGAATTTTAACAATAATTACGTCACATGTTTTGCAATCGCAGTGAAAGGCTCGTTTAAACCAAATAAGGAGAAGCTAGCGCTAAGGCCGAACATGATTGAATAACTTTTGTTTTTTTTCGTTGTCAGTTTGATTGAATAATTAATTGTCTGACGGCGGGACAAAAAAGGGAGATTTATAATTAAACCGCCTCTGAAACGCATCAAATATAAAAGCACGTCCTAAGAAATATGTTATGCAATGAGATTGTCGGATATGGAGAAAGTTGGATGGTTTTCACTTTATTGCGTTGAAAGGTTTTACTAAATAATAATTATTTACCAGTTCAATAATGATATAGTTTTAATGTTTAAACTGGATTTTTTTGTTGGTATTAATTGTTATACATCAGTGTTTAGATAAAATGTGAACTTTAAATCTCTGATATTATATTTAATTTCATTCCTTACTCATATACTATTTATACATATACATACACATAGCCAATCAAATATTAGGTTTATAATTTCGTTATTCTGTTATCTGTTTTTAATGTAACTATTGGGAATATTTGACTTTGCGCACGTAACATTACGAATACTAAATCACAAAAAGAATTTAACTATATCTATCTATATTAATCTAAAAAAATAATTTCTTCATTTACTGAATATGCTAATATTTTTTCTGTAAATTTTATTATATGTTTAATAGAAAAAAAATAATTTATTGAATAAATAATAAATGTAAGTACCCAAATGTTGCAATCTGATGTTTATTTGTTTTCACGTGATAACGTCTTAACAAAATATCTTACGTAATATTTTATTTTTATCACAGTATTTAAAATTCTATAATGAATTTTCAAAAAACGGCTCACGATTTCTAGCATGTATACGAACATCATTCGTTGCTCTCTCAAGTTCTTCTTTTTCTTCGATTTTATTTTATGCATGGTGTTTATAGCAACACTGAATATACGTTGAATTAATGAATCTAAATTGAATTACATCTCTTTTACTTTGTATTCGTTTCAACACAAAGAAATTTTGATGATATTTCGCAATTTCTAATGTTATGTAATTGCAAAAATAGTATGTAGGTATTTCGGATCCTTACGGATTTTTGTGACTTATTTCGCCACTTGGTGGCGAAAATGTGTCACTGATCAAAGAGTACATACTTACAGTGACACATCTAATCAAATTAACAAATACAACACTGTAGAATTAGTTGATTCCATTTCAGCTGAGCTATGATTTGGAAATTAAAATGGATTGGTTAAATGAATAATTTTCTCTTATGTAAAGGAGAAATAAATTACTAGTTAGCAATTCCTGTTACTGTTCCTCTAAAAATTTTTCTATATAAGATTGTTATAAGTTATAAAGAAATAACTTTTTTTTCCAATAATGTTTCATTAAAAAAATATTCGATGCACAACTAAACATTTTTTTGCTACTGCCTTAGAACAATTCCATTTTTATAAATCATTCAACAGTGGAATATTTAAATAGCTTTGAGTTAAACAATTCAAATAATTTTCCTTGTCAAAATGTGGTCTATAAATATGTTTATCCTAGTCCTACTATGTTTGAATAATGACACAAGACATTGTATCCCAAATAGAATCTTTCTTGATATAAGTAATCATTTTCTTTTAATTGGTATATTTATCAAATAAAGTTGAATGTAAATTGGTACTAAAAAAAGTACTATTAGGTTGTTATAATAAATAAAGTCAAATCAATAACTGTTGCATTAAGAAATATAATTCTTTTAAACAAAAGACTTTTATATTTTTCTCTTATTGTTTAGTTGACACTTTTTTATAAAAGAAACTGATTTCTAGTTTTGACATTTTCATGTTTGAATGAAAACGGCAAAACTAGAGATTAGTTTGTTTTATAAAAACTGTTAAACGTTCAAATTTGTTTAAGAATTTGTGTTCAAAATGTCTGACTAATTGGTAGAATGCACAGAATATTCCAACCATTTAAATTTATTGCTAATTTCTATTTAAAAAAAGGTAATACAAATTATACGTAAATAATAAGTTGATTTTCAAATAAAACATGAAGAGAAACAACGTAACAGTTTCGGCGCAATGAATAAGGATAAATTGAAGGAAAAAGTTGGCCGTCTTAAATTACTGAAATATGATCAACTTCGTGTTTATAAATATTTATGAAATGGTAAGTAACACGAATGAAATTTATCACAGCAATGTGTACAATGTAATTCATATACTTATGTCCTGAATATTTTGAATATCTTAACTAGAATGAAAGTAATCTACTATTACTATTTATTTAAAAAGCACTGCCATATCCGAAATATGAACGGCAAATTTTGAATTCAAATTTGAAGTTTAAAGTCAATACTGGGTGTCCGGTAGAAAATGGGCCATACTAGAAGGGTCGTTGGATCAAAATAAATCTATTTAGATCAATTTATCTTTGTATAATTTTGTTTCATTAATAAGTTATAGCCTTTTAAAGGTATTTTTTATATTTAATTTTTTTAGGAAATTTTGCTCATTTTTTGGTACAAGCGTTCTTTTGTTATTAGAATTTTTTATTTTAAAGCAGAATACTGGCTTAACGAATTTTGGATATAGATATGTTGAGTTCAATTGTCCTATTTTGAGCCCAGGAATCTGTGGTTAAGCCATGTCCACGATATTTAGCGACACCCTGCATATATTCAATACCATCATAAATAATGTGATTTATTATTAATTTTGTTAGTATCATTATATTGGAGGAACAGTATCGTCTAATTACCATGTTATTTATTTATCTTAAACATGAACGTTGTCCTTTATAATTTGAAGGTCGAAAACCTTGTACTTTTATAAAACTGCTTAGATAAGATAAAACAATTAGGTATTCTGAGTGAACAATGATATCAGGAGTCGAAGTAAGTAATTAAGATATGTTTCAAGACATCTGAATGACTTAAATCGTAATGAATAAATTGGAAACTAAACGAACTATGTATAGAGTTTTCAGTCTCCCCGTTCCTGCAAAAATAAAGTTTATTATAAGAAAGTTAATGATAAACGATAGAGATTTATCACAATTTCAATACATTCATTTATCACAAAATAATTTATGTAAGCGGAAATTTAGTGTAGATTAGATTGCGTTACTTAGAATACAAATGTGAGCGTCATCATTTTAAAACGTTCCAATTCCTTTGTTCTTCGCCCAGCCTACAGCAAATGCATTATGAACACACTTTACAGAATAAACTTCGAAGGTATTTTTACTGTATTAAAAACAGACGATCGCAGGTAAATAAAAGTTCAATTAATTATCCGAGTTTTACGTATTTTCGTACTTTAAAAAGGCCTCGTAAAAATTAACTGACGATCGATTATATAAATATTTAGAGTTGGATTAAAATGGCTTTAGTTTATATTCCGTGAATAATTTTTCAAACTTGTAACTTCGCTGTAAAATTTAAGCGAATCCTGGATTAATTTACGACTAAAAAGTTAATGAAGCACGTTAAATAAGATTTAAAGTGACACAATCCTGAAAAAGATTGACGAAAAGGAAGAGGAAATAACAGATTCAGGGTATATTTAGTATCGTCCAATATTATGAAAACAATGCAGACATCAAATGATTCTGAAATTAATTAAATTATCATAAAATAACTGAACGTGTTCATAAATAAACGGCGACGAAAAAGATAACGCCGGCACGGCAAAGACATTGATAAATCACCCGGTAGCAATTTCACGTGGTCATTCGTTGAACGAAGGGTTAATTTTTCATCGCTTGCTGAAAAGACGCTCCGGATTTTCTGTGAATGTACTAACCGAGTTCAAAGACAGTTCACTGCCTGTCAAATTGATAAAGGCCTGAATACAATGAAGCCCCAACGGCGACGTTCTAAATATAATACATATACAGAATTGTTCAATGTCGTCTTGATTTATAATAAAGAGACAGCAGGAGGGAATGTCACTAAATTATCGTCCATATACATACACAATAATTATACTATAAATAGCTTCCAGTTATAATAGGTAAACGTATGGGTAGATACTAAGAGAATATTATTATATCTTCAGAATACACAAACATATGCAAAATGACGATAGTGGGTGGTAAAGAATTTTTTCAAAATTAATTTAGGATGGATGAATATGTGTAGACCTGCAAATAAGGATGTCGAGAATGTCATTACATTAATTAATACTGGAGAACTGTGAGTGTGATGGCTAAAACTGGTACAGCATTAATGGGTAACGCAGGAGTCATTTTAGTGACGTGTAAGGCTGAAAACTAAATTAACACACTCGGCATCTGAAACGACAATTTAATAAAATTACTGTGGTCATGAAACATATGGCATATTGAATTTGTGGGAAAAAAGAACTAATCGACTGTAAACGGTCTTTTTTGCGGCATAGCGATAATAATATTAGGCATTTTTATTTCTTTTTATATGAATTTGTTGGAACAAATTAGTCCTTAATTGCGATAAGAATTTATTAATTTTTTTTCATTTTCTCATCAGTGAAATATCTTTTCAGATTACTCCTTTATAGATCGAATGATTTTTTATTGTTTAAGCAATTTATAAGCTGCTATTTTTGCAAATTAAATAACACATCATATTATGGACATTTAACTAGAACACTGTATAGTGGTTTGACCTCATTAGATAACCTCTATTGTTAACCAGCCCTCAAGCATTATTGGAAAACTATTACATAAAAGTAGTTAATATTTATTATACATTATTAATATTTGAAAAAGGTAATTTCATTTTAAAGGGAAAATAATAAAAAAATTAGAAACGTTAATTCACTTTATTATTTATTCACCAATTAAAAAAATTAATCTCCGCCCACAATAATTTTTATATAAGTAGATACGTATATCGGCAGCTAAGCTGTCATCTTCAATACACACACTACCAATTTAAAAGTACTTCATAAAACCAAATAATACGGAATAAGTATTGGTCCATTCTCCTGAAAAAAGTTCTCATTCTACCGAATAAAGAACTTTCATATACATTTTTGATTCCCTGTTATTTGATACTGCGCCTTAAATATTTAAAAATATCCCTGAAAATAATAAAATATATATATATATATATATATATATATAAATAAATCGTGTCAAAAAACAACCTACAGATTAGAGAAGATCACACCCACTCATCACAAGTTAAAAGCACATCAGGAAATCTATCTTGGAGAATCCTCTCCTTATCAAATATCCAGTGCAAATGCGCTTAACTGTCTCTAGCATCCCTTTATATATAATTTAGGTCATATCTTGCGGCTGATTTTTTACCTAACAAAAAACACATTGCGGTCGATTTTAATTTACATAAAAAAATCGTATATTTGTAAATATGGACCGTCAAAAAGCGACCTAAAAATTAGAGTAAATGTTTTTTGACACGATTTATTTATACAGCCTGTTTCATTGAAGATGCATCAAACTTGAGGGACACGTTTCTGACATTATTTCAAACAAAATATCTTAATAAAAAATTTTAATCGAAGCAAGTTGGAATTTGCATAATTTGGAGTCGATGTTTTTTGAAATATTGTAGCGCGCGCGTGAAACAAAACCGGCGATCTAAATTGCATTTATGAATGGCACACAGCTGCAGGGGGGGTAATAAATCCATAAACAGCGAAGGGATTTATGACTAGATTTTATTTTGCCCTTGACCGAAAGCTCAGTGTATTCAACTTTGCCACACGTCGAATGCAGCAACGATGTGAATTCGCGTGGATATTTAAATTTATTTATTTTAATAATAAATTACAAATGCGGGGCTATGCAAAAATATGCATTTAGTATGTATGCTGCCGCACATTACAAATGTTATTAAAGTAAATTTCTACGAACGATTTCATGAAACAGTGAATGTGAATAATAAATTCTTAAATAAGCGCAAACTACTAAATGTTTGAACAATCCTAAAATTCTTCAATTATCAATTAGAAAATTCGTATTAAATGGAGAACAGAAAATAAACGATTTTATTGATTGCCAACAACCATAATGTTTTAAATGTGTTTTGCCGAATCGACTGGGGCGACATTCTAGAGGCAATTAACCAATAAACCGATTTCGTATGCGAATGAGTAACAATCCATTCATTCTCATTTAAAGTCCATCCTAAAAAAATGCGACTTTGCTTTCCCATCGATTTTCTCCAAATTTATTCATTACAGAGAAAATTTTACAACTAAACTTTTCTTTCTTTTGCCAACATCTACCCGCATACCAATTTTGATGCATCTTCAATGAAACACCCAGTATATATATTATTTTTCAGGGATACTTTTAAATATTTAAGACAGTATCAAATAACAGGGAATCAAATGCTTATGAAAGTTCTTTATTCGGTAGAATGAGAACTTTTTGCAGGAGAATGGACCAATATTTATTCGGTATTACTTGATTTGCTCTTATTTGATTATGGTTAGTTGCTTGTTAGGTTTTATGAAGTGCTTTTAAATTGGTGGTGTGTGTGAAGATGGCAGCTTAGATGCCGAAATACGTATCTACGGATATAAAAATTATTGTGGACGGAGATTAATTTTTTTATTATTTTTTAAACCACAGTTTCCTTTACTATTTTTTTACTTTTTTCACTAACATTCCAAAAAAAAATGTTTTAGAAAGCATTCTGGATTCTGGATTCTGGATTGTTGAAGGGAGTAAATAAGAATCCACATTCACTTAGGCCGCAATTGGGCCCATCATTGTACTACCCCCATTTTCAGCAGTGTTTGACTGTCAGCGCCCTTTCGATGAAGCCAAGAACGTTCGACAGAGGGGCAGCCATGTCAGGCCAGAACTCCCCTAACATGGGACCTCTGATCGAGACGAGTGCAGGGCAATCTCAGAGGATATGCTCAGCTGTTTCCTCATCTAAGTTACAACCTCTACAAATTGGGCTGTCTGCTAAACCAATGCGTTGCATATATTTGTTTAGTTTGCAATGTCCTGAAAGTATTCCTACGAGTAGACGTAGTCTTCTTCTAGGTAGTTGCATAAGAGTCGTGTCAGTTTGAGCGAGGGGCCGTTATAGCCTTTTCCGCTTGGTGACACTTGTCTAGATTTACCTATCTGTCGATATGTCGGTCCTGGGTTCTTTGTTTCAACAAGGCATTAAACAGACTTAATGACGGTGCTATGGCCGGTTCGGGGCCACAAAAGGGCCGCTTCGAGCCCTGTCTAGCCAGTTCGTTGCCAAATGTTCCAACGTGTCCTTTAACCCAAATGAGTTGCAGTGTTTGGTCACAAAACTGCTTATTCTAGTTTTCTTTTTGGTGAAGGACTTTTTTAAATCGTTACAGAATAAATTCTTCAGGACGTTGCTGCTGTTTTTTTTTGTACTTGATGCTGCTGCTGATTCTTAGACACTTTAACGCTGCTGCCAAATAACACGGTGTCGTAATAACACCGGACGTTATAGATAAGATAGGGCAACGGCACTGATGCAAATGCACTGATTAGCGCTTGGCTTGTGAATCATTTTGAAAAATCCATATCTCGTCATAAATTACGACGTTTTACAAAAGTCGGGCTGGGTTTTCATCATATCCAGAATGTAAGAACAACAGTCTTTCGCAATTTCTTTCGTTCCTCACTAAAAAAATTAGGCGCTATTTTTGCTTATACTTTCTTCAGGTTTCTCTCGTGTAAAATTTGTCTAACTGCTTCTGTATCAATATCTAATACTTGTTTCGCATTCAAATGACGATTGACATACCTGATTATTTTAGTCTATAGTTGAAATAATAAGACCCGAAGACGCGGATCGTAATGAACACCTACCCAACCTTCCTTAAATTTTTATGCTGATCACCTTAAGCTTCCTAAAACATTTGTTTCTAAGGTCAAGATAGTAAATTTAAAGAGGATTTTCACGTTGGTGTGTTACTCCATTATTTCGTTTAATAAAAAAAAATCAACGCGAGGGGATAACATGTTACTACTCATGAAAATAAAATAATAAGCTTAAAGAGGTGGCCATTTTATAAATGTTTCATCTCATTCAGCAGATTATGTAATTTACTTTTAATGTTCCCAATAACCAGATCGTGGATGACTTTAAGTTTTACTTAAGGTCATCTGAATCATAACCATTGAATCGAAATTGTTTTTATGGAATTTTCTACATTTATTTTATATTTATTTATTCACTCTCATTTAACATCTTGTAAATGACGTACGCAAGGCCGCTCTTTGCTAATAACAACTACAAACATTGTTAAAAGATTTATTCGAATGACGAGTTTCAGCGATATTTGGGCAACAGCACTTACATTGGAACAACGTCATAATGACAATTAAAATGTTCCGATGCTGTGATATGAAATGTATAGTTACTTTGTACTTGTTTAGTAAGTAATAATAAAATTTTGTAGACAATTCTGTTAGGATGTTAACTATTTTATGATGAAATCACTAATTACAGATATTTAATATGACACAGGAAATACAAAGCTATTAATTAATTAACGCAGACCTTCTATAAAGAGAAAAGCACGCAAAAAATTTGGTTACTGTTCTTAACGTAATAAAAAATCAATTCCCGATCAGTACCTTCCGAAGTAAGAAGGCACACAAGGCATCATTGAATAAATACACTTAATTAATATTATTAGTATTTAATTTTTGAAATTTTTTTCATAAAATTTTCTATTTTGAGGTCTATTTAAATTTTCAGTATGTAAGTTGAAAGTCTAATGGCCAGTTGCACCAAACGCTTAAGCTGAGCTTAAATTTAACTGGTGACATTTGAGGTTAGACAACGTTTTCTAAGTGATGCTTAAAGTTAAGCAGAGCTTTAGTGTTTTGTGCAACTGGCCATAGGTATTTACTTAGATTTTCATGTAGGTACGTAACTTAAAAATCCAAATAAGCATCTTCTTTTCTTCTGATAACTTTGTTCCTGATTTTTAGTTCAATAAGTGTATTTACACTATGTAGAAAACGAAAGCGCCCTAGAAAGTTACAGGCCACGAACATACTGATATCCCTACCAAATCTCGTAGTCCGATTTTGTGGTTTCGAAGTCTTTTAGAGGTGTGCAATGTCGATACTTTCTGATATCGAGTAGATACTGATACTTTTGTAATTGGTATCTGATACTTTAGATCCGATACCGATATTTTGAAATTAAATACAAATTTCCAACTAGGTAGTAGGTACTTAAGGCTTCAGTTGACTCAATGCAGCAGGATCATAGATGAAAGATATTCTTCAATCTATGAGCAGGACTTTTAATTTAAATATTGTTAGACTTCAGAAAATATGTGATATTGACACTAGTAGTGAAGATTAATGCAATAAAAGAATAATTAAATATTTTATCAGGAAAAGAATATCTGTTTTACAAAATAAAAATGAACAAAAAAATTTTTATTGAAAGATCTTGTCCGCATCGGTGGTCTTGGTCGGCTTCGGCAGCCAAATCAAGGTATAAATAAATTGTAGAATTCGTACGAGTACGAGGTTTGGTCGCGATGTTGATACTCGGCATCTGATATATTTGTAGCTTGGTATCTGATACTTTCGAATCCTCCCAGTATTGGATACAAAATATCAGATAAATACTTTTTGCACATCACTAAAGTCTTTACATTCGCTTTGCAACCGCGTAACGAGATGGACAGACGTGACTAAGCCTGCATGCTGCTTCTGCGGTTATATTTAATTCTGTTTTGTAGGATAATTTAATAATTACATATATAAAAATCATTATTTCCAAATTACATCAAAGTAACAATGAGAAAAAAGTTAAGAAATCGCAGTCAAATTAAAAACAAGCATATTAAGCTAATTTATTTTTATGCTTGATACTCAATGTTAATATTCAATAATGTTTTACTAAATATTTAATTATCAATAAGAACACGAAAAATAAACAAAACACGATAAAGTGTTAATAATTTGATCATATTCCCGCACTAATGCATTATAGAACCTCGTGAGAGAGTTGCCGGCCACTATCCTCTCGTTAGATAACAGGTAATAAACTACGACTCCCACTCTTATATGAGAGCCTATATCTTCTAAAAAGCTTTGAGAAAACCAAAGAAAGTGACTTAATTAACGTTAGTCAGACGTATTGCAAAAAAGAATCTACTCTCTAGTCTCTAGCCCAATATAACGCGTGATCATTATCTTTTCTAATTAAGTGATCTCTGGAAATCAAATCGTGTGTGTGATTAATTTTACGCACCTTCTATGAAGCAGTTTTTCGTTGTATTCATTTGACGTCCTTATCTTTAACTAAGTTTGAAAATAAATAAATAAAATAAACGTAGGTTTTATTCCAATACTTTTTATTGCACTAATAATTCAAAAATAGCAATTTAACTGTGTTCATAACAAAACTCATATGCACCGAACGTAATCTGAAAAACTGTCGTTGCGACAAGCTGCATCTGCGTCTATGCTCTTGGCGCGTGCTTTCTTTTTATGTGGAAAATGTGAACTTGGGATTTGATATCAAAATTTATAAAAAAAGAGACATCAAATACATAGAAACTGCAGATAGATATTGTGTAGAAATACAATATAAATAATTCAAATGGCATTTGAAATAATGAACTAATCAAAAGCACACGATTTTATTTCCAGAGGTCACTTAATTAATTTCACGAGCCACTCGAAAAACTTTCGCGAGTAATTGTACAATTTAAATGAAATAAAGAAATTTTTATCATTCTTTTCCTTAATCGCTAAAGTATGACTTTTTAAAATAACTATTTTGAATGTCATTGTGTTGTTGCAATTATAAACATTCGTATTTTATTATTTATTTGAAGTTAGCCTATCTTACTGCGATTAGAATTCAAATAAGACACACGCCAGGTATTGGCCTTGCCTTTGAATTTTCATTACCTGTACTGTGACAATGCGTTAGCTTTTACTTGGATGTAGCTGAGACGAAATTCGAATCTATTTTTACATATTGAATTTGTTTTTGATATACATACATGCAGAGTTATGACAGGCGGAAGCTTTGGAGTAAAAAAGTTCCTACGAATCTACGTCTTAAGTACTTTGTTGAAGAGCTAGAGGTAATTTTTTTTTGAATAATAATAAATAAACTGAACTTTTGTAAAAACTAGCAAAAGTTTTAATCCACGAATGATATGCTTTCACGTACCTCTGGGGCAACCACGAAGCCCTTCCATTTTTTCTTGTCTTTGGCTTTGACTGACATCTCTCCCCACCCTTGTAGTGTTGTGCTGCATCTTTCCCATGTATTTACTAATCATATTCCAACCTAATGCGTGTTTTGTCATTATCCTTTCTTAGTGTGTGACCAATTGAGTTCCATTTCCTTTTTTTAATTATATTTCTAATCTGTTCTTGATTTGTTCTTGTTCATAGTTCCTTGTTGGTTATAATTTGGTTCAGAATATTTTCATAATTTTTCGGAGGCACTGTTAATGAAGATTATCAATAGACCATACACGACTGGTGCTGTGTTGATTCAGTTTCTAGTAAACTGAGCTTCATTGGATCATAATATGTTCGAAATAAAAATGTGGTTTGTAACTAAATTAAACACTTTGCTCATAATCTCTCATTAATTTTAGAATTTGCGTAGAAATATACTTTATATTTATAAGTTCTTAATATACCCTGTATATTAAATAGTAGTACATGATTATGATGTAAAAAGGTATTTTAGTAGACATATTTGAACACAAAAACTGAATTTGACCATCGCATTCTCGGTCCTGCTATTCAATGTTTGTTTTACTACTTCACACAAAACTCCGCTAGGCTAACCAGTTAAACATGCTCGGTACATACGAGCAGGAAATGTGTAAATAAAAAGTTGACGTAATATTTAAAACGCAGGCTTCAAACTCGTGGTCGAAAAATCTTGTTCCTAATTATACAAAATCGTCATAACTGACGTTCGCTGTATGTTTATAATTTATAATTTTTTCAGTTGGAAGTAGATTGGGTGTGGGCTTTTGTGTAAGCATCGTGTAGCATCGTCGTGCCTTAGCCCATGCATATGAATTTAATTATGTATAAACGATGTTCGTATGTACGAGTTGCAGACAAAAGATCGGAGTCTGGGCGAGTGGATGTGAATAAGATAATCTTGGAACGGAAGTATTTACGACATTGCGTTGGACGAAGCGAAAACGGAAACGCCATTTCATATTGCGAATTTTAATCGAAATGCATATGAGCCCAAGCTCACTGGATTTTGTAATCAGAGAAATTTGAATAAGCATTGCTAGTAGTGACTTAAAACATTCGAAAGAAAATTTGAGTAGCATACCACTTTGAAAGATTAATGAAATAAAAATATGTCGATGAAAAACAAGAAAAATGTAACAATTAAATTTGCTTTCTCTTATTTAGATCGAATTACAATAAATTAGACTCGAAAGGGTTAAGGAAAATGGAAAGTTAATAAGATTTCAAAATTGTTATCAAACTCAATACAATAAAACCATCATGACTAGTGTAATTTTTTCACAAAGTTAACAATCAATCTATTTTGTAATTTAGAAGTTGTTCTTTGACTTTGTTGTGATTTTATCAAATAATGCTTTTTATAATCTTTGAGCGTGAATCCAACGCCAAGATTAAAAAAATTAATACAATTAATACTGTTAGAAAAATTATATAACACAAACTTAAAACAATAAGTATTAAATTCATGACGAGATCTTCAATTAAAATAAAGTAGAGAAAATTTAAATAAAATAACCATAACGTTCGATTAGAATCCGAGAATAAACACGACTGGAACAAAGGAATGGACGTTTGAAGAGAAGATAATAAATAACTATGGAAAGTCCAAATGACTTAATTGGGTAACTTCTAGTTTCAGATAGAATATATAAAATACCTAATACTATAAAATATGACACAAATTTTGCATAAGGCTTCGGTTTTTTATACAAAATTCAGATTAACATTAATAAAAAAATATCTATTTGATTCACTTCAAGATTTACTGGATTTATTTATTTATAGCCATTCAATTTCAATGTTTACCAAATTTTTTGTGATCCACATAAAACCGACATTGTTCTGAACTTAAAATACATAGTTTACTCGCTCATTTTATTAAACGTATTATTGTCGTTAAGGTCTGATATGTGAAGCTATCAGGCAAATTAAATATAGGTCGTATGTCCATGAACTTTCACTGATACCATTTGATTAAAAATTCTTATAAGGATAAAGCAAACTTAGCTTTTTTATACACGTGTACATTCCTAGATTTATTTAAACCATACATAAATTGATCGCATTTTTGTTGTCTGACTAATTAAAATTTTTAATTTAATTTATTTGCATTGTTAAATTTTGGGAGCAAGCAGTCGATTAAAGAAGACTCGATGAATAATAATCTCTTTATAATTGCTTCACGGACAGTGTAAAATTGATACAAATGCTCTATGTTTCACTATCTGTTGACACGTTCGTCAGAAGTGAAAAATAAAAAAAATATACTTATATCACTTTTCTGTTCTGATGAAGTTGTCATCAACCTATAGCGAAACGTTGAACGATTGTGCGATTTTGAAATTGTCCGTGAAAGATTAAAAAGAAATTGTTATGCTAAGTTTAAATTTTTTCTCATGAGTTATAATAAGATTAGGGATTGTTAAGATATTTATTGCGTCAAGTTTAAAATCTTATCCTGGCACTGCATCCCTTACAGTCAGTCATCACATCAGTAATCTCATATTTTTATCACATGAATCACAGAGACAGCAAATTCAAACTTATTTCTGTACGGTGTTCAACTCCAACAAATGTGTTTGCGCATTTTTAAATTTAATCAGCTGACAAACGTCGACTTCAAAATTCAATTATGCCAGACGACGTCGCTAATAATTCGCTTTGGCCGCCTTGTTTCATCACCGAAGTCGATTTTCCGTGCAATTAACCTTAAACCCTTGCGTTCGCTTGCCCTTTCGACTACGTTCGGCTTGATCTTCTGTCGATAATATCATTGTTATGTTGAAGCTTGCCCTCAATTTCACTCAAATTCACGGGTAATTGAACAGTTTAGTCCGGGAAAGGGCACAAGTCGTTTTTGCTCGTATGACTTTTACAGATTGTTAATCGAAAGGACAGGTTTTTCGTTATTCCTAAAAAAATTGACCGAAAACTGTTTCGTATAAATTTACTGAATTACTTGACAATTCTTAATCACAATCGCGTAAAAACACGCTGTCATTCACTCAGTTTTGTAGATCAATGCCACTTCATTGAGACAAAATTCAAGGCCGCTGATTGTTACCAAATTGTAATCTATTTTGAGTGTTAAAAACGTTAAAGTATTTAGGCGGAAATTTAGAATTAAAATCAACGATGTTACAGAGCTTCTAAGAACATTGTACTAACAAAGTTTAACATAAATAATTCTCGAAAAGTTCATGGGCATTTTACAGTAAGACAAAGGACTACAATTAAGGAAAAGTTATCTTTCTGCAGATCGATCTAGAAGAAGGTTTTGTTGTCTAAAGAGGTATACAGAAGTTGCCGAATATTTTCGCAGCGATATTCGTGATAATATACATAAATAAAATAATGTATAATGAATTATCTCAAACGGACATTGAAAATGGCACTAATGCTCAACGTTTCACTATCACTTGAT
Organism: Serrognathus titanus; assembly: GCA_039766575.1. Classification (NCBI taxonomy): domain Eukaryota; kingdom Metazoa; phylum Arthropoda; class Insecta; order Coleoptera; family Lucanidae; genus Serrognathus; species Serrognathus titanus. The sequence goes on along the minus strand of CM077912.1, from coordinate 28,667,099 downwards.
AGCTTTGAACTATCTGAAACGTTGAGCATTAGTGCCATTTTCAGCGTCCGTTTGAGATAATTCATTACACACTTTCACCGGACAAGAATTTACCTTAATTGTAAAAAATGATAAAATTATTCGTTTATCTTTTAAGCGATATGATACAGGAATGACAAAATTGGTGGAAGCAGCTAAAGATGTTCATAAATAGCACTTTGGGGCTTTTTTCAGTGTTCTTAGAATAATGTGACGTAGATATGGACGAAGGTTAAAAATATTCGGCTAATAGATATTCTGTCATTATTTTATGTTTGTAAAACTGGACCTAAGTAAATAACTACTGCACGAAAACAAAAACAGAACAAATTTCTTGCAGAATTGCCTGATGCCCTAAGGCCCTTGCATCTTGCCTTTGGTTGCTTCAAGGATTCTAAAAATAAACGGTTAAAGAAGAGACATTAATGTGTTCCATGGAACGTCCAAATCAAGACAATTATTCAGAAAAAGAAAAATTAGAGCAAATTTATTTTCTAAATGATGCCTCAAGGCTGTACGTTAGAGCCCCTTTCATTTTCTATAATTTTCACGATCGAAAATGACATGAAACTATACTGTAGCAATTTGCCGGCCGTGTGGTAGGGAGAGACAAAACAATCTGGGCAAACCTTTCACCCCTTTAAATCGCCAGGATTGGACGGTGTTCTTCCCGTTCTCTTCCCATGGGCGCTGGAAACAATTCTACCCTATCTGATTCGCATCTTTAGAGGGTGTATCGCTTGGAGATACATCCCTAAGAGTTGGAGGGAAATAAAAGTGGTATTTATACCTAAACCAGGACGAAAGGATTACTCTCTCGCAAAATTCTATCGCCCAATTAGTCTCATATCCTTCTTTTTGAAGACTTTGGAAAGACTATGTGACAGGGGGTTTTGGTTAACAAACCAACATGCCTACCTTGTAGGTAGATTCATAGAAACGCCCTACATTCTGTAACTGGGCAGATAGAAAAAGCTATAAATAACAAGAAGTTAACTTTAGGAGTGTTCATAGACATAGAGGGTGCGTTTGACAAAACCACCTTCAACATTGTCGAACGGGCACTATGTGAACATGAAGTAAACCACATTCTTCGGGAATTGGTTTTACAACTCTTGAAACATACTGTTGGAAACGTGACTATTAGGGGAACGGTGAGCAGAGGCTGTCCTCAAGGTGGCTTTCTATCATCCCTACTATGGAACATAGTAGTGGACAGCCTTCTCCGTCGACTTAATGGAGCAGGCATCTACACAGTAGGATATGCAGATGACATAACTATCCTGCATAATGGAAAGTATGAACAAGTGCTATGCAACTTAATGCAAACAGCACTCACATTGACCGAAAACTGGTGCGCAGAACACATTTTGACAATCAATCCCTCAAAGACGGAAATTATTCTGTTGAGGTCATCCGTAGAGTCCCTAAACTTTTCCAAACTAACCTCTTCAGATAAAGTCAAATATATAGGAGTCATTTTTGACCGGAAACTGAATTGGGGTAAACATGTTAATGTAAAAGTAGCAAAGGCATGTGTCGCTTTTTGGCAGTGTCGCCGTGGGCGGAATTTGGGAACCATCACCAAAAGCCGCCCTATGGCTGTCACTGCCCTGCTATGGACCGTTGGTCCGGTGGGCAGTCACGTTTTCTTGAACGCTGAAGATGCACATGATTTCACATGAGCATAACACTTGGCCAAGTGACAACGGTTTTTTAAGTAGAGCCAGTTGCCATTATAGAAGGTGCAAGAGCAATTCTGGATCAGGGTGTTCACAATAAAATCGTTAGGATAGCTAGCGATAGCAGGGCGGCACTCTTGGCTCTAAACAGCAACAAAATATCCTCAGGAATAACACTCCAATGTCACGACACACTAGAAAAAGTGACCAAATACAACACCCTGCAACTCATTTGGGTTAAAGGACACGTTGGAACATTTGGCAACGAACAGGCAGACGAACTGGCTAGACAGGACTCTGGGCGGCCCATTAAGTCTGTTTAATGCCTTATTGAAAAGTAGACCCCAGGACCGACATATCGACAGTTGGGTAAATCTAGACAAGTGTCACCAAGCGAGAAAAGCTATAACGGCCCCCTCGCTCAAACTGATACGATTCTTATGCAAATACCTAGAAAAAGACTACTCGTAGGAATACTTTCAGGACATTGCAAACTAAACAAACATATGCATGGCATTGGTTTAGTAGACAGCGCAATTTGTAGGGGCTAACTTAGAGGAAGAAACAGCTGAGCATATCCTCTGTGATTGCCCTGCACTCGCCTCGATCAGAGGTTGCATGTTAGGGGAGTTCTGGCCTGACATGGTTGGAATTCCCAGTGCCCCTCTGTCGGACGTTATTGGGTTCATCGAAAGACTGGGATGTGCATGTGAATTCTTATCCACCCCCCTCACCAATCCAGAATCCAGAATACTGTGGCAAATATGAACCTGCAACATTACATTGTCTGCGAGGAATCAAATTTATTACCTACAAGGTTCTTCAAGGGCGAATACAAGCTCAATAATAAGCCAACATTTACACGGTAAAGAGTAGAGGGTGAAAACTTAATGCTCTCAAGGGTTTATCGAACGTCAAAAATGAAGAAATTATTGAAAGAAAACGAGAAATTCGGATTTCTTTTGTCCAAAAAGAATCTGTTAACGTACAACGAAACGTCGAATATTTATACTTGCTAAAAGTTGAATTTATCGATTATTTATGAAACTTTGGATGTGTTGGCAAACAAAAATTAAGAAATATTTAATTGTAGTGTTCCTTTTCGGAAAGTGGGCTAGTTTTGATGACACTCATTTGATGTTTGCATTATATATTGCATGGGATTCGTGACTTTGGAAAATTAAGGAATTTTTAAATTAATAAACAAATCCCGAATTCCCAACTTCTTTGAATTTAGTTCGGTCACCATCGATTGGGCGAGTCCACCTGAATTAATTATATTTCACCCATAAACACGCTAATGAGTTGAAATTATCTTGCACGTTCGTTCCGGCAATTTCATTTTGCTAATGCTGCTGCATAATTTCTTTTTTTTTTCGCACGGAAATTCGGAATTTCGCGGACGCAAGCCGGAACGTGAGTCATCATTTGTTGGCTTAATTCCAAGACCGTAATAGCGCATACTTCTGCTGCTTGCCTGCCGCTATCGATTTTTGCTTTGACGTATGTATACAACGCGAAATTTCTCAGTTTGTGGAAGACATACTTGAACATACACGTTTATATAAGCACGATTTACATACATAATAAAACAGCAGTAATTTTGCACATGCGTTAAAACTGCGACCTAAAATGTATAAAGTGGCTAGACGTATTGATTTGTTCAGAATAGTACTGATTTTAAAGTTTCTGTCTGATTTAAATTCTGTAGTTAATGCTGTTTTTGTTGAAGATTGGGATATTCCACTCGCAATGAAAGTTACAGCTAACTAAATATTATTATATTAAAGACAACTGGTATGTATACATCGCAATGATGGGAAAACAACAACTGCATATTTTAGATACCATGGTGCGATGGCATTATGTTCTAAGGCTTCCCTGTAGTGAAAATCTATTTTAGAACATCAGAAAAACATCTTAGGGGGTCAATAATTGTTAATAAAGACATTATTATTATTTTAATTGGTGTTGCAAGTTATAACATTGTTTCCTGCCATTATCGAGCATTGCCAAGGTTGTAGTAGTTACCACGACCACGTTGCCAAGGCGATATCAACGTTTCTAGGTTACAAGTATGATTTAGAATAACTGCCTAAGAGGATCATTCTAATCCGATTTGCAATCTAGCAACGGCCGTATCTCCTTAGCAACTGGTAAGAAGTTGCAATCTCTGCAAAGTTCGATAATAGAAGGAAAGAACGTAGTGCTGCTCAGTAATGCTCGGCAGTAGCAACATACGAATTTGTAATAACCTCCTAAGAGATTTCCCCCCTCCTAGCAATGGTGGTACCTTCTTAGAAATGTGGTAACTGCTGCAACCCCGACACTATTATTAATTTTGTCGTTTTTATTGAGAATACCTGGATGGTGATTCTCAATTTAAACTGCAGTTGTAAATCCGTTATAATGTTCAATTTCGGAAGAATCTTCAAAATTCTTTCTTCGTATTGAGCTTTAGCTTAACAAAATCTGAACGTTAATTGTTGTAGTCTTTCACGTAAAATTTGTTCCCAATACCGAACAAGACATCTCGTCTGATTGGATTCTTGTTGTCATCGATAGCCATAGTTTACTTCTGCTAAAAGATTTCTTTTCTACCATGAGAATGAAATTTAAAGGAATTTTTATTTCTTAACAAATACCTTCAATTGTTTCTCTCACGGGTTAGCCGAAATTGTAGTCGAAAAGCGGTTTTGCGACAAACTCAACATCCAGTCTTTAAAATTTATTTGAAGTTCAATATTTTTTTGGATCTATGTGGAATACTTCATATATCTTTTACTTTAGAAAAATGGACAACGACACTCTATTGGACGGAATGGAGGAAATGAAATGACAAATAATAGAAAATTGTGTCTTTGTGAACAAAAGAAGACACAACTCAATTATCATAAAGAAATAGCAAAGTTTATTTACTTTGTTTGTTTGTTTCTATATTTTGTTTGAAAATGAATCTCATTGGGCAATCGAAAAACTTCCTTCTTTCTCTTTTGCACACAGATTTACAAAGTATAATTTTCCCGGAATTCAAGAAGTTAAACTCATCGTTACATACAAAACAGGACGAGACTTGAATCACCTGAAAATGAAATTCCCGACATAACACAGTCCTAACTTAATTTACGCCGGCGACGTCTTAAAATACTGTTACGTTTCCCCTACAATTACCCCCCAGCATCGGGTGACACGAATAGCTCGCTTCGCACGTCTAGAGGAACCTTCCTGGCGAGGACTTATCGACTGGCTTGGCTTCCTTGACGTCAAACTTCGAGCCATAGCAAAATCAAAGCAATCTGTCTAAATTTAATGAAGGGATGTTTTCAACTTAATTAAAGTCACTTTAATTAAGAGTGCAAATATAGGGCTTAACACTTAGTTAAGATTAACAGTATTTAGAACTTTATTGAAACTGATGCTCAATTTCATTGGATAGGGCAGACATGCGACATGGACATTTATGTTAATAATCATTTCAAAACAAATTAATTAATTAATTAAATTAATATATCGGCGTTCTATCTATTATTGCACATTCTAATCTATATACAATTAACTATGTGTTCAATTTAGACATTAAAAGTCAAATACAGATGTAGTTCTTAGTCTTAAGATTTCATTAATTATTCTTAAGTGCTGCATTTCATTACATTCTACAGTCATGAGACCCAGTATCTGTTTAAGTACTTAGATGTAATATTGCTCTTGTCTGTTACTGTGTGTATTATGCGAATTTATAGACCGCATAATGGGTTTTCCTTTGTTCTCATTCTGTATCCCATCACGTGTAATTTTCACAAGGAGCCGCAAATAAAATTGAAGATGAACTAAGCGGAATCTCCCAGAAAGTAATTAAAATCTCGATATTACTATAGAAATCACAATAAATTATATACAGGTCTAGTAATTTTATAAAAAAAAATATTTACATTTATTAACAACTTACTTATACAAATTAAGTCATTTTCATAAATATTTAGCAGAATTTTTTGAAGAAAATTGGTTCTCTTGTTAACTGACTGAAAACTCCACTTCACAAACGAAGTTCATGGTGAGTGTTCTTCATAAGCAACAGATGCAAACTGGGTTACTGAATTTCAACGCGGTCGAACAAGCATAGAAGAAGCACCAGACCAAAAACAGCTACCGATGAAGAAATTATTGGAAAAGTCCATGAAATAATGATGAATGATCGCCGAGGAAAGTTGAGAGAGATAGCAGAGGTAGTAGACATTTCGTCCGACCGCATACATTGCATTTTACATCAACATTTGGAAATGATTAAACTTGTACTTATCAACAAATAACGTTAAACATAAGCAATTATCATCAGTTAAACTGATCGCTTTGAGCTCAACTATCATGGTAAATGCTAATTACAGTTGGATTGGTTCGACCAAAAGCGAGTTCCAATGACCATTTCTCAGCAATATCTAGACATGTTGAAGCGTAATGGAAAATATTTTTGCGACATTTTATAGCTGTCGATGAAACCTGGACACATTACTATGCTCCGAAGACCAAAGAGCAATCAAAGCAGTGGACAGCACGCGGTGAACCAACTCCAAAGAAAGCCAAAACGATTCCGTCTGCTGGAAAACTCGTGGCTAACGTCTTTTGAGATTCCCGAGGAATCGTTTTATCAATACTTGCAACACGGGAGGACAATAACAGGCGAGTATTATGTGTTGTAATTAGAGACTTACACGAAGAGGTCAAAGTTAAAACGCCTCATTTGGCAAAGAAGAAAGTTTTGCAACAGCAGGATAATGCTCCGTCCAACAGCTCGACAATTACGATGGCGAAATTAATTAATCCAGTTAATTGAACATCTACCATACTCGTCAGACTTGGCGCCGTTGGATTTCTTCCTGTTCCCATACTGAAATTATCGAAGTTGTAAGAAGATATTTCGAAGGTTTAGATAGCTCTTATTTTTTTGAAGGTTGTAAGATTTTGAAAAGCGTAGGACTAAATGTGTAGAACAAAAAGGAGACTATGTAGAAAAATAAACACGAGTGTCCTCGAAAAGTTGTTTTTACCGCCTCGTTCTAGAAACTTTTCGATCTATCCTCGTATGTCTAAAATAAAAGAAAAGCAACTGAAATAGAATGAATCATCGTATAAAATCTAACTCGCAAAAATCTGTAGTTGGAAGCGTTCCAGAGTTTTTAGAATACCCGCAGGTTATGAACTATTTCTGCACAATTGACTTGCCGTAAGATGATTTATTCCAAAAATTTGCATCAAATCAATTCTCTTAGAGTATGAAGACAATAAAAAAAGCTAGAAAGACAATTGAGTTGTAAGGGAAATTAAAAACAACAGATCACTATTGTTTCTCATTGATTTAACCATGACTTGCTGTTTTTCCTGTTTTGGCGCCAGTTACTGAAATTGCTGATATCTAAAATATATTTTATTTCATACTGGTTTCTAAAGTGACGCTTTTTAGATCATTTATAGTACAATTTTAAATTACATGGTAAATATTTATTTATAAACATGCAGAAATATTTTTCCAACCTATTTAGAGGAACGGGTCCAAAATTTGATGCTCGCTAATTTCCTGATTTCTTATTATTTGAACCATTTGAAGCAAGACTTCATGATCTGAAAGACTGTTTCATTGTTGCAAAATATTTATATAACGAAGATGATTGGATAAGATAAGCTGAAGAAATACTTTTGATCAAAGTCGGAAGACAACTGTTTTACATGGATTTTTGTGCATTTTTGGGGGCAGACATCTCCGATATAATTGTATGGATTTTTGTGCATTTTTGGGGGCAGACATCTCCGATATAATTGTTATCTTTCAGTCATTCAGTTTAATTTTAGACCAGTTCCTCTAAATAGGTTAAAAAAATATTTTTGCATGTTTATAAATTTACTACGTAAATTAAAGTTGTACTACAAAATTTTGAATTACGTGGTAAATTTATAAACACGCAAAAATATTTTTTTAACCTATTTAGAGGAACGGGTCTAAATTAAGTAATAATACCGTAACAAATAGGATGATACAAATAGAATATAAAAGAGAAAAATAATAATTATAATTATAATCGAATCCTGAATATGTAACATTATTTTTAAAAAAGAGATGGCGATGCTTCTTTTGAAGGTGCATGGTACCGTTTAACAAGGTTACAAATAAATGGCCTACGGAGAAAATCTAGTTTTGAATTAATAACATTTACATAAAAAAAATTTAAAAACAACGTTAATAATTTACCAGAGAAAATGACAATCTGTTTCCAATCCGTATATGTATATCGATTCGATTACGTGTTTCACAATGTGGGTTAAGGTCGGTTTAGTTTATTCGTGCTTATTTATTTTAAGGCATCCGATCGAACAATCGAATTAATTCATCTGCACTGCGTTTTGAACTGGGAAAAATAACTACTGAAATGTTCGCGGTACCAAGAACGAATTTGCTGCTCAATATCTAATTAATACTGGCAGCATTATAACGCACAGTCATCCTTGGATGATAAAACAGATTTTGCCGGCGCAAATAATTTAAACAAATATGCTACATCTGCGTTGCAGATTCGCACACATTTGCTTTTGCGTCATAATCAAAATGTCAATAAAAAAAAGAAAAAACAAACGTAAGACACAAACAAAAGACTTAAACTTCGGGCAATATCTTCTCAAGACTGTGATTAATTTTTTTTTAATATGTAATATTTTGAAAGAACATGGAAATCCTTTTGTTTTACAACGTCTGTAGTTGGCTCAGTCTTTGTTTGGAACACAATGCCTTCGCGAACTACTCTTAGCGAGACCTACTTACATTGAATCATGCGAGTGCTCGTTACAAAAGACAAAAGCTTTAATGTTTAGGATTTTGGAGATGTGCGCTTGCCGTCTTTGATACAGCAAAGCCAACGCCGCAGATAATATTATGAAAGCTGGGAGAATTCACATTTTACGGTTTGCATAATTGAAGAGCCTTTTAGACTCGCTTGTAGCGAATTGTTTGAGAAGGGCTTTAAAGCTAAGGAGGTTTTAATAAGGTTAACTCTGGGAGTTAAAACATGAAAAACGACAAGTGCTCTAACACTGAAAACTTATAAGCCTGTAATTAATAATGAGGAAGGTAGACTTAAGAAATTTAACTTTCTTAGCTATATTGTTAAGCAAGAATACGAGCGAGCGAACGATCGAAAAGTAATACGCTCGTATGCTTAGCATATTTTGGTTATGACATAAATCATTACAAGTAAAACGACAAAAAATGATTGGTTAGAAAAATAACAATATCTCTGTTCAAGAAAATAAACATTAGCTCTGTTTGCGGAGATGTTCCGGACTAGTTCGGAACCATCAAATGCATGCATTCACGAAAGTCTGTTAAAATCGATTATTACTTCGGTGGGCATTTGATTTTAACGTTTCCGCGAATTATGAATAAAAATTAACAAAATAGCAATTCATATTTCAACCTTAACTAAGATATGCTTTGTTACTTAGCAACTCACATTTCTTTTCTTTATTATCTGATATTGCCATGATATAGCTTACGGAACTATCAAAATCCACTTGCTTACTTAGGTATTACCAGAAGTATAGTCGTGAACACGAAAAACGAGCCAAGTTTTGAAGCTAAAATGTCCAAAATCTAGCAGTGTAGTCGTACTTTTTGATTCCAAAAAAATGTAATCATCTAGAAATGTCACTATTATATAATTATGACATTATAACCTCTGTAAAATGTTTAGAATTGGTAATTTCAGTAGACGATCAGGGTCAAGAAGACCATGCTCTACAAACCCATAAAATACCTAATCATTTTACATCAGCTATGCTATGTGATCGTGGGAAGTTCTATATTTGTCGTTCGTCAAGTAGCAGATATTCGCAGAGTTACATTTCTGCATTAACCATTCGATGACAATTAAAAGGACAAGGATTGATGTAATAATGATAATAATAATATTTTTTATTGATGTCAATACGATAATATTGTTCACACACGTCAGTATTGGAAGACATATAAATATGTTTATAACAAAATTCACATTCAATAAATGTACAAATATCTAACTAAAAGAAAAGTCTGTGGTCGTACTGGTAATCGCATCGACATCACTGTAAAAACATTTTTCCACTAGATATTTTTTCATTGTAGACTTGAAATTATTAAACGACAGCTGCTTTATTTCTTGTGGTAGTAGATTAAAGATTTTTGGCCCATAATAGTTTATTCCTGTGCGCGTCTTTTGGATTCAATAAAACTCCACATCAACGTTGGTCTTGTTTCGCGTGTCATGTTTATGTTTAAGTTCATGAGTCGGGTAAACAGTACTGTGTTGTTGAACATGTAGCAAACATTGCAGCAAATATAAACACGGCAAAGTTAAGATACCAAGTTGAATAAATACAGATTTGCAATCATCTCTGTATCGTAGACCAGCAATTATTAATGCATAAAGGATTCTGGACTGAATCAAGGCATGTAAACTGTCAACAGCACCGATTTAGAAGTGACTTGCGCTAGATTGCGAAGAAGATATATATTTGATCCTATTTTATTTGCCAAGTAGTTAGTGTGCTCTTCCCAAGAGAGTTTCGGATCCAGATATACCCCCAAAAAATTTACTTTGTCCCAATTTTGTAAATCCTCGATATTTCTTAAGGAGATAAACATCAAATCTGTTTTAGTTTCGTTTAGCTTAAATTTGTTTGCAATAAACCATGTATCTAAATTCAGTCAGACAGTCTGTATCTTATCAATAAGTTCTTGCAAATCATAAGTCGTACTTACAGCTGTTGTGTCGTTTGCGTAGAGAATCAGATCTGCGCCAGGAACTCCATTCGGTAGATCATTTACATAGAAAAAACAACACTGGACCCAGCATGAATCCTTGTGGTACTCTATACCGCATATCCATCAAGCGAGACTGTACACCATTCAGCGTCATCACCTGTTTCCGGTCGTACAAATAGGAACTTATAAGTTTTAAGGTATTTTCTCTAAAACCATAAGAGTCTGTTTTTTTAACAGAACGTCAAAAGCGCGAGTTAAGTCACAGTATAGAGTCGCTGCATGTTGCCTCTTATTGAAGGCAGCGATAACCAGTGTCACTAGCTTATTGAATGCATTAATTGTTGACAATGATTTTCTGAAGCCACATTGAGATGTAGTAAAAACTTCTTGATCTTCCAAATGAGCGCATATTCTTTTCTTCAACGCCTTTTCAAAAATTTTTCACCATATAGAAGTAATGGATATCGGACGATAATTGGCAGGCTCTTCAATAACACCACTTTTATGTACAGGTACAACACAAGAGATTTTCAGGGCATCCGGATAATCCTTCTTGTATGTATTGATTGTAGAGCTTCGTTAAAGGAGACTCTACATAATGAGCAATTGTTTTCAATACTTTTGAGTTCAAGCCATATATATCTTTTGAGTTCTTATTTTTTAATTTAAAAATTATATCTCTCGTTTCATCAGTAGTTATTTCTTCGAATTTAAAATTTATTTCTACATAATTGAAGTAGATAAGTAACTAATGCTTTTCTCTTTGCTGTTTGGAAGACCATTTCCGGTAGCACCGGCAAAATATTCATTGAATTATACTAGGATTATGTTTGGTATTTAGTTCCAATTTATGGTCCGCGACTATCCTCCATAATGCCTTAGGAGTACAAATTGAACTGTTTATATACTCATCGTGTGCCTTTTTCTTTGCTTCCATTTTTTTTGCGATAAGTATTCCGGTAATATTTCGTTATATCTACAACATTTTGTCCCTGTTTTGACACTTCGTATAGAAATGTTAAAATATCTCTTAATTGTCATAGCTCGTCATTATACCAATGTAAATTTAGTCGTTCCCTGTTTTTGACATTTTTGTTTTTTCTGGAAATACGTTCTGCATGGCTATCTCAATAATTTCGATAAACATATCCATTTTTGTGTTTATTTCAATTGAAGTGTTGCTGATAAAAGTCCAATCGATTTTCTGAATCAAGTGATGGAGAATAAACAAGCCATATGTGGTAATTGGTCGAAATTTAATTTTTTCCGGGCGAGATATCGCTACTGAGGTATTGTAAGTCAGTATCACAGTTCGGTGATCTGATAAGCATATATCCAGAGTGAATGTGGAATATTTTCCTTCATCAACATTGGTTGTTGTCAATACAGCAAGCTCCTCTAGTAATATGTAGTCCGTTAGATGCTAGTAAATCAGTGAACATTCGTACTCTGGGCTCAGAAGAATTAAAATTAAGGATGTCCACGTGATCAGCAGTCGATTTTAATTTGCTTCCAGCTCATCGTGTTGAAATGTTAGCATTTGTCCGTGAACTTGAACCGAAGAACTATGGAGTGTTTGAAATTTTTTGAACATGAGTGTAATACGAGTTCAAATAATATGATTTGCGTTCTAAATTTAATAATAACCTGAAAAAATTGACATGGAACTACAATAAATGTCACTGTCTCGTAGAACTACAATAAATGTCACTGTCTCGTGGAACTACAATAAATGTCACTGTCTCGTAGAACTACAACAAATGTTATTGTCTCGTAGAACTACAATAAATGTCACTGTCTCGTGGAAGATTAAATGAAAGTCATGTGGTTTCCACAATCTTCAAGGATGTATAAAATTAAAAGGAATAAGTAAGATAATGTATATGTAATAGTAGGAAAATATACTGAGTATGTAATAGTAGGGAATATACTGAGTATGTAATAAAAAGCTAAGTAGAACCGAGCCCAAAAGTACGATAGTGTAATATTATCGGTTTTAATTTATGTGCACCACCCGATGCTGCAAAGTCACATGTATTCAATGCCAAACAACAAAAGTGTGTGTCAAATTGGTTAGGCTAGGTGGTTCGATTTAAATCTCACATTTAACGAATGTGAGATTTTATACAATATTCCAAAGTCAAATTCGCATATGTATGTACTACTTTCGTGTTTTAGATATTTTGCACATTCGTGGTTTTGGCAGAGGATCCACGATGTGGTGTACTGAGAGATTCTTACATAGCTTTAATTCTTTACAAAATAAATGTCCGTCCCAAAGAGATAAACTCTGTATATTGATTAAATCTTATTTAGGATGTTAATTTTTGCTTTATTTGAAGAGGTTGTAATTACTTACAGAGATTGATTTCAACATACAGTGGAATCCGCTTATAGTGTACTTCAGAGGACCAAGTGTTCATCATAAGATAATTAAAAATATAAATTAAACAAATTTGTTTATTATCACAATTTTTATTAAAAGGTGCACGTTTCGTACTTTATCTCGGACATATTCAACAATGTACATACTCATAAAGCAAAACAACGCAGGACAATGTCCTAACAGAAACTGCTAGCGCGTCGCCAAAATTGGCGCTTCTTTTCGTTTGTAGTATCAGTTTATTTCATATATCCGGGAAGTACTGGATAACTCCGCTTGTAATGGACACAATAAAGAATTATAATTCGAAAAACGAATTATAATCGAGTTGTTTTTAAATGAGTATTTCAGCTGGGACCTTCAAAATGGTTCATTATAATAGAATTTCCTTTATAAGCGAGTTCATTATAGGTGGATTTCACAGTACTTTCAAAGTTACTTTAACTCTTCAATAAAGTTAATGTAATCCACTTTAGATTACAGCTAACAAATTTGGTTATTTCTACACTTGATGGTGATTTCTCTTTTTTACTTTGAATTCATTGCAATTATTATTATTATTATTTTTTTACTTTGAATTCATTGCAATTATTATTATTATTATTATTTCACTTTGAAAAGATTCGTTCTTTCTTTTTTGGTAACTCGTGTACTTTTGCACGTACTCCTAATGCATATTTGTATTGATTACCCAGCCCTTGATCTAATGTTGAAGTAAATTTGTTATTTGCTTCCTAAGAATTGGGATGTTGTTTATGGTTGTATTTTTTATTTTTATGTCATATATTTTGAGTGAAATGATATCGCATACCTTTCGTCGTGCAACTCGTTTGACCAACTTACGAAACAAGTATGTCAAAGACAAAGATAATATTTATTTGCACTTACATACATATTTATACAGTTAATAAATAACTCAAAAAAACTCTTGGATATAATTCAAATTGCATTTTGTTGAGTTATAAATAGAAATAGGAGTTTGCATTTCTGACTTAAGAAGCATTCTTTTACTTCTTATTTTCTATCATATATTTTTTTCTATTTTTTCGCATTCTCCACCAAATCTTTCAGTTCTTTACTAAATGGCAGGAGGCCTAAAGACATTATTTATTATTTATGGATTCAATAGCTCCTACATTTAATTTAACAATTAAGGTGCATATTCTCTTTAAGATTGACAAAATTACTTCCAAAGTTTACTAAGTAATGAACTTCAATGAACTGCAGATTTCTTTGGTCTTTTTTTCTTTAATACATTTTAAGATTACTTTGGCAAACATTTTTTCCAATGTTTTGCTAAACGATTATCATAAAGAAAACATTTAAGTAGTTTTATACTTAAATGTTTAATAAACGTATGCTAGAGGGCATGACCTCAGATGCTATTCGAATTACGTACTACGGAATTTCACTTGCGAATCGTGAAGTGATTTTATAACGAAATAAATTACTTTCGTGTTCAGCAGAGATATGTACAGAGATAAGCCAAAGAGCTTCGCCGTCGTTTCATATTACGTAGCGCTGCTTCGCCTTCATTTTATATAATATCCTGCGGTCGATTCTGAGAAATAAGGAGAGGGCACTGGTTAAACTTGATGACACATTATATTTTGTAAAATGATGCACTGTAATCGGTTACAGGATAAGCGCAATATTTAAAGAACTTTTCAATATTCTTTCCACAAGAAAACCTGCCAGTTTACTGGTGTATTTTAAACTTTAACGCATTGTCTTCTTACTTCAAATTACTAAATACTTAATATTATTTTTCTTTTGTAAACGATTGTTAACAACCGTCTTCAAAGGCAAACGCCCTATATTTATAAGTTTTATTGTTACAGTGATTCATAGTTGTTTATCAAAGGATATGTGAAAGTTGGTCGTTGAGATATACAGAGACAAAGCCCCGTTAAGAACTTAGTTTACTTTCAACAATAAAAAAAAGCTCATTATACACAAAACGCTGCAGATACAAGAAACTGTTTATATTTGCTTTTAAATTAATTATATTTGGTTTAAGTTACGTCATATTTAAGACGTTAAATAAACGAAGGAAACTCAATCAAACTTAACAACAGTAAAGTAATTAAATTAAATTAATAGTTAGTACCAATGTTGCCATACACAATATTACACACCGTTTAACAAATTAATTGGATCACTTAAAACTTTGCACTTGGATTAAATGATGGAAAAATATTAATCATTAATTTATATTGTTAAGAAATTTTAAATATATTGCTTCAATGTGATTCAACAATATGTAACAAGTGGTAATAGAAGACAATGATGTTTCTTACTTAACATTACAATCCACTGAAAATGTTTTGATTTGAATATCTGAGGAAGCTGATTATAAATTATGATAAGAGATCAAGAAATTCGTTGATAGGAAAGTGGGTCAAAATACAATCAAAAGGTAGAGAAACGAAAAATTACAACACAAGATAATGTGGTATAAAAACTTAACAGAAATAACAAAAATATAATAATAACGATATGGGCATACACTTCGAATTGATGAAAACAAAATATACAAAAGGATTTTAAGGAAGTACAAAAAGGGAAAGGATCCTAACTAAAACTAAATGATAATGAATAGGTACAGAGAAAGAAAACGATATATTTTTTGAGTTGAACAGAAATCTTTTAGAATTCAGAATCTTGAAAAATAAATCGATTTTATCACGTGTTCTAGTTTTGAGGCACGTGCAAATAACGGTTGCATAAAATTTAAACGCAAACAAAATGTAAATTTATGCAAATAACAAATATCGAACTTGAGGTTTCATTAAAATTGTTAGTTTTAATTAATCGCCAAAGCATTGCTTATATAACGATCGCAATCGAGCTAATAACTTATCGGAATTATAAAATTATAATTCTGCTCTTAGAATTGGATCTAAAAGTCTAAAACGAAGCAGAGCACACATATTTTAATTGGACGCAATAATCAACCATGTGTGCAGTTAAGACGTGAGTAATTCCGAGGATCAGCCAATTGAATAATTACCGGCCTTACAACTCTACTTAATTCAATTATGCCATCATTACTCATGTTACTTTGTACTTATCCTAACGTGTAAATATCACGGAAATGGTTACGACTCGAAAATCACAAAATATTAGTCCACATTTAACGTTCGAGTGATTTTATGTATTATGTAGTGATCACAAGAACGCATGTTTTCTGAACAAATCGCAAAGCTTCAGATCGATTTAAAAATTTTTGAATTTTGTAAAATGAAATAAAATCCAATATAAATCATAAAAAATACAACAAACGCATCACTTGGAATATTATTTGAGAATTGTTAATCTAAATGAGAAGATATAAACTCATTTTACAGGTCAAGCTTCCTTCGTTCTAATTTTAACGCACTTTCCCGGTTTCTCGCTGTCTAAAAACCATCAAATATTTACCGAGGATGTTCGTCTATTTTAGTGACGAAGAATGCGAAAAGAACACCACAGCTGACTGCTTCGAAATAACTACGGATGATGCACATTCCTTTAAAACGAGTTAGGTTGCGTTAGCAAAACGTAGAGAACGCATGATTTTTTTAATGAAAAATTTGTCTAATTAAATTTGCAAGTTTTAAAATTAAAAAAAAAAACTTTATATATTCCATTCACGATCTTTTTGCATTCTAGTAGGCCATGTCTTTTTTTTTTCGTTATGTTACGTGCATGTATTTTGAAGGTAGTCAATATCTGACGTGAAAAAAATTATGACATTGTCACGTCAGCTATGTTGCCAATACTTAAATAAACTTGAACTACAATGCCATGATCAAAGTAGCTTAAAACAAATAACTAATTATGTAATTATATTTTTTAATCCTGTCAAAATGCCGAAAATTATAAGCGGGCAAACCAAACAAGCCATAAAAAAAGCCTACACTTATTATAAAAAGGATCGTCCAGATTTCACACAAGATGAAATTACAAGCAGGTTGATAGATATACATGGAGTAAGGCTTACATAAATTAAATGAGCCCCATTTTCTAATGTTTGTTTTAGATCTCGCAAAGAACAATAACTAAAATTTTGAAAGCAGGACCTGCCAATTTGAAAACATCTTCATCTGGCAGACGTAAAAAGATGGATATATTTACAAATTACATGTGTCGGAAAGATTTCCAACGACTAATTTGGCAATATAATTTGAAAAATGAATATTTCATTTTGGACAAATTACTTACAGACGTTCGCGATACTTTGGAACGTAAAAGGAGAAGAACACCTTTATTCAAAATTATGAAATCTATAGGTTACAAACACAACAAAACGATACGCCACTGACGTCATTTTGAAGGAGCACGGTTATGAAGTTCTTAGATTGCCTCCATACCATTGTCAATACAATCCTATTGAGATGGGGGCAGTGCGAAGGTTTTGACAATAAGCATATAAATTCGCAAGCAGTATCGAAAGATAGGGTTGCAGATTTATGGCGTAAGGCTCTTTCAAAATGTACCCTCGACATGTGACAAATTTTTTGTAATCATTGTGAAAAATTAATTTCGGAAGACTGGACGAAATATATGGAAAATTTTTCGTTTGAAAATATTCCTCCTTTCATTATTACATTAGGAGAATCTGATTCAGAATCAGAAATTGATGATGAATCAGATTCTTCTATGGAATCAATGAAAGGAGAATAGGGAACATTTAATTTGGCATCAAAATTTTATAGTGTAGAAAATGCATGTATATCTGTAAAACTTATAAATAGACTGCGACGATCCTTGCAGCAGTCAAAACTAATAGCCACGAATATGCACAAATATAAACAGATTTGCAGAATTCTAGTGTTAGCAGAAGAATCTGATGGTGTGCGTATTGGAGGAGGTAGTGAAAGTTCACAGAATTTTAAATAAGATCTAGCTTATGGTCTTCTCGGGAAAAATGATAAGATATTTTACATAAATATGGCCATGGAAGAGGTTCTGAGACGCCAGCAACAGCAAGAAGCTCCTCTAATTTAAATACCCCTTCATATAATGCTTTTGCGCCACCTGCAGCGCACCTCTATACCATTGCCAGGCACCAAACTCGAATCACCTTCAGAAATTCATCCTGGCCTCGAGTATTCACCTCTTCTGTGACAGCGAGGCGAAAATGGCCGCGAGCCCTATAATAAGACCATTCAGGCCCTGAGAACGACAGTTCTTATGTCTGAACAAGTCCGAAAAAAAAACTCCTGGATGAAAAAGCCATCCTCACGGGTTACACAAACCGATACACCTCTCCACCCGCTGCACAAGTAGCAAGATCCATTTAGCCACACCACTGTGCACAAGATTCTATGAAAACACAAACAAACATTCTGTCATTATTGTTTATTATCATATCTGGAGTCACATTTGTTAATAAAGAAACACTTCTTCGCTTTGTGGCACTATTGTTGACTAAGAACACGCAAACACACCTCACCCCAAACTTTCTCAATGAAAAAAATAATTAATCATTAAACGCTTGTTCGAAACGATATTTCTCGTTTTCATGGAATACTTTGTACAGCACAATTGAACTGGCAATGTTGGCTGTGTGGTACCAACAAAAATGTCATCCTAACACGGCCTGCTCTGAATGCAAAAGATCGTGAACAGAGTATACGACGCACAGTTCTAAGGTCAGAACTTACTTGCTACCGAAGAAAAATCGGAGTTCTACCCTCTCCACTACCCTTCATTTCGTACTTTGGGGAAAATAATTTTACTCGAAAAAAAAGCTTTGCTTGCTTAGGTCTTTTGGATAGTGATTTAAAAATTGAACGCAGTATAGTGTCTATTGTAAAAAGAAAATGGTAATTTAATAAAATAAATTTTGATTTAAAATTAAACAATTTATTAAAATATTAGATATATTTTTTTTAATTTCTAAACTGCATTTATTCAAATAATTTCTGATATAACTCTATAAAATTTTTAGGTAGATACCTATACGTAGAAAACTATGTCTTTTGAACTCGTACTGAGAAATGGGGGTTGGTTCTATTGAAAAAAAATCTCCTTTAAGGTGTTCTACTTTTTCCACATTGTATAACAATTTCATTGTAAAATTATCACCGATAGAAAACTTAAGAATTGATGATTATAACGAAGTTTTTTTGAAAAAACTAATTCAAAAATTTTCTTATTTTTCTTACTTTATTAACTTTACCAAGATGAAAGTCTATAAAATGAAATGAAATCATCTTCTTTATGTATTTTGAACAAAGTAAAGATAGATAAAGATTAATAAAAATAAAATATAAAAGATCAGACTTGATAAAAGAACACTATATTTTTGTAATATTTTTTCAAAGTCTCAACGAAATTATTAAACCGACTGTACATTAACTATTTGTATTTGTGTTAAATAAAGTATAGGCGGTTGCGGAAGTAAGATAGAATACGTGAACTTCAAAATATTTTGATCATTCTGTCTATACACTTCACAAGATCTTTAAAAATAATATGTAATTTTGCTGTGGTTTGAAGCTCAGAATGAATAATTTATTATTTCATTTTCTTTTAGTTAAGACCATAAAAAGTAAATATTTGGGATATTTTGAATGAGTTGTTATTTCGTTAAAATACTGCCTACTTCAAAACATCAAAGGCAAACGATCATGAAGGAGACTACAATTTAATTCAATTTTTTTGGCTAATTAGATTGAGTTATGTAAGTTGATAGCTTATGTATACATATTCTGGTTTCGTGACAAGGTACATAATATTGATCGTTTAATTTCCCAAATTGATATTCAAAGTAAAATAAAACACACTATAGTCACAGTATATTTTCATTAATTTATTTCTGTGAAAGCAAGTGCTCTGATACAAAGTTCGAGTGCTGAACAAAAATGCACTAACATGACGACTACTAACACATAAGGATCTCTCCCCCGTTTTTGGGGGTCAATTTTCACGCCTTGTCATCGGGAGCGTCGTTCGCTAAACACCATCTGACTGATTCCAGTTTTTGGGTGACGTCAAGGCCGGTTTTTAACCCTCATCGGAGCAATTCCTGGCCAGCGACAAGTGCAGGGGAGCAGAGAGGGGAACCACCCTTAGCGCAGGTATTGATTTTGTTTCCCTCGCAATACGCGAGGTGCGCTTGCGTCGACCTTACACACACTTTACTTATTGATATTTCCCCGTTGTTATTGTTATTGTTATTATGACACACTGCTAATTGTATTTAATCCTCATTATATCATGCATGTGATTTCCTATATTTCTATTGCGGACGCGCTATTTGATAATGTCGTTTGTTTTCTGCTTTTTTTTTTGTTTTGAAATATCGCCTACTTTGCTTGGCTTGGAAAACCGGAAGCGTTTATCCACGTGCATGCTTACATAGAATAGAGAAGAAAAAGGACTCACTGGCATTCGTTCATGATCTCTTCCTGTGTTCGCACCTGAACCGGGGCGAGTTTTTCCACGGATTCGTCGTAATTGCCAAAGCACTTGGTGATCTTCTCATCGAAGGTGTTCACCAGGTCTTCAAGCGAGCCTGTGAAGGTTTCCATAAAATTATCCGTAACGGAGGTGTCTCCGTTCTTAAGGATCGTCTTCGGCGCCAAAATCCCCACGTTCGAGTTATCATTCAGCAAGACATCCTCACCGAAATCGTTCAGAAGGACGTCGCTAAGCTCCTTGTTTTTCTTATTTAGATTGATGTTGTTCAGCTCGTTCTCATTTTTGAGGGCCGCATTTGATTGAAATTCCGTGGAGCCCCATTCGTCCGATTCTTCGAACTGGGCCAGGGGTGCTTCGAATTTAAGCTCGGCCATCTTACTGGCCAGATCCCGCATGGCGTCCGCCACTACCGACTATACACACACCACTGCGGTACCCGAACTTGTTTCCGACGATGTATCTATGCTACTTTCGTCTAGAGGTGGGGACAGACGTCGCATTTAATTTGTTTTCGAGCAAGATATGCAATTCGGATGGTTTTACCTTCTTTAATCCGCAAATACGAGATAAGATAGTGTGACACTGAGTATTCTTGCTGATAAGAAATTTCAAATAACGAGTTCGCAATGGATTATATATTGCACTCTCTCATCTTTAAATTGGCCTCTGAAGACACATGCGCGTGCACGTGCGACCCAGCATCTTTTTCCAATCCTCGGCAATGTGACGGATCTTGAAGCTGGTTTCTTTGTCGACAGTTTGCAAGTAAATACAGTTGCCTATAAAGATTCTTCGTCTCTACATATAGCCAGCGATATATAGGCTATCCCTTTAATATTTAACATAAACTCGCAACCGGGAGAGATAAAGGTTCGTCAGCAAACCGATGAAGCTAGGAAAGACTTACTAATTTGGATACGCGCAACTGTTTGTTATATACGAGACAGAGTTAAAAACTTATTTATACTTTTACCGCTTTTTAAAGCATACGTGTGCGATTTCTTTTAGCCTTCATATTTCCTGATTTCGAGTGTATTCAATTATACTGCAAATACATATATTTTAGGCTTTTCTTTTAATCAACTAACGCAGTGACGTACATTTAGTTATAAACTGGAACTTGTTTAATTGAAGGATAAAATTAAAATAAGACAATTCTGCGTAAATAAGTCAGGAGCTCCAAATCAAAATTAGTTTCTTCAAAAAATGATATTTTATGCTATAATCTAATAATTTCAATTTTAAAAGTTCTTGCAGTTAAAGACTGTGTAATTATAAGCATAACCTGACATCGAAATTAAATGTACAGAGCGATACCTGCAAAACTTATGATACCGTCGACCAATTTTTCGATTTGGTCGAAAACTGCAATTTGATTTGTAGCTCCTCAAGTATTGTACGGAAATAATATCGATCATTAAACCTACGAAGATCGCTCGATAAGTCTTGCAGTTCCTAAATTGAAAGTGTAATTTTATTTCTAATTGCTTTTCAAAATATTCTCTCTTGCAATCAATGCATTTTTGCATTCTAGAAAATCATTATGAAAACAGAAGTGCCAATCTTCTAGTTTCACTTCCGGCATTTTTACATGCGTTTACTGTCGATTGACATCGAATGTAAACTACGCATTTTTGATTTGATTGTTGGAAATAAATAGAAATTGCAAGGTGGGAGATCAGAACTATAGGGCAGATTATCTAATAAATAATTCGACACTTGATTTGGTTAAAGTTTAGGGATTGCAAAACAAAGCTAACACTTCAAACATTTATTTTAAACTCAGTTAGTTGTCGAGCACATACCGAGTATCGGGTAATTATCGGATACCCGGGTACTTATCGGGTAACGGGTATTCGTGAAGAGGAAACGGTTCCATTTAAATAAACGAATACCCGGATACCCCTCGTCATCCCTATTAAAAATTCAAAAGTTTTGGCTGCTGAATGCGCCGGATCGTTGTTGTGATATAAAAGTAAAACTGTTTAAAAAAACATTCACCTGAATGGTAGTTTTTTTTCTTCGTTTCTATATCAAGTAAGGGATATACAGCGAAAGCTCTGATATGCAGACAATCACGGTTCCAAAAAAATTGTTCGGTTATGTGAGAGAGAACTATTATAAAACAAAAATTTACAGCCTTTATGTATTTCTTATTTGTTTTTAAAAAAGTGCGTAATATAAGAAATTAAAAAACAAAAGCATCAAGAAACGATATAAAAAAACGCGTACGTAAAACTACTTCTTGTAAGTAAGATAATACATACAGAAAGTAAAAATCATTGTTTGACTTTTTGACAAACTCTAAAAGTGTCTCTTCCTATCTATATTGAATAATACAGTTTTGAAAATGCGTTTCACCATTTTTAAGGTGCTTAACACGCTCAAATGCAATAAAATCATGTACTGAAAATGATTGAATGGTTGGAAATGGTACGTAGGACTTCATCATAGGATTTTATGGATTCAGCAGCACAAGGTACAATTTCCATCATTTCACCTGCTGATTCATCATTACTTTTCTTGAATTCTTCAACATTTGGGGGCGGTATTTTAGTCACTGATTAACTTTGACCTTGGGTTTATTCCCATGGTTACAATTGTAAAGCCAATTATTTCGTTGGGAATAAACTAAAGATTACAGTTAACTAGTGACTAAAGTACTGGCCCTTAGGGAAAGATCAGTATTATCGAGCGTTTTTCTTCCGTTTGCACTTTTTGGTCCATACCTATAAATTCTTCTAGTCTTTGAGGGTCAATCTATTTCTAAGTCTTTTGTCGAATGCCGCATTAGTAAATCAAGTATTGACAAGGGTAGCTCATCTTACGGGTCGTAATCAGTTGAACTTTATTTATCTTCTTTAAATTTAGCCTAACGGAAACAATTCTTGATTGTTGTGGAATTCACTTTATTCCATGCTGTCTTTATATTATCGCATAATATAAATGTACAATTAAAGTCACTATGACAGGTGGCACTAAATTAACTAAAATTTAATGAAACAAGACAATGAATTCAGACAATGAATTCTGAAATTATGGAAACGATTTGAGGCTAAAAAGCTTTAATTGAGAACAAACCTAAAACTAGCAATAAAAATGAATAATAAATTTTAAAAGGTGCTGGAAATGTTCACCTTCTGCTTCCAAGCCTTTTCTAATCCTTTTTTAAACTCCTTTGAAATCAGTAATCTTGGTGAGTTATTAATTTCAACACTGGGAGATGCTAGGTGATGTGAGATAAGTCCATTCACCATTTACTTTTACTTCATTTCGAAAATATGACTCTATAATAACAATTGTTTTGTAAAGACCATTTTGAAATAAACATTCAAAATACAATTTTTTTAACATTTGCAAACGTATAATTTTTTTTTCTGAGCCTACTCTAATCTGAAATTCAATTGGTTGCATGTTACAAAAAGCTCTAATACATTGATAGATTTTGACAGCTCAGACACAGATTTCACGTCGACCATTTTTGTTAAAACACTTTTCAGTATAAAGCCCGTTCAGATTTCTTGTAATAAATTTGTTACGAAGTGAGTGAGAAGTGCCAATTCAACCAATCAAAATTCACTGTGAAAGCTTATCTCTCTCATTTTGTAACAAAATTGTTATCAAATTTGTCAAGTGTAATACGACCATAAGATCTCGGAAATAAAATTAAAATTTTTTTATTATACCTTGGTCCAAGGGCTGACACACTTAGCCTTATTGGGGGACTAAAACAAGAACACAATTATCATTTTTAGATTCAATTGACGAGGATGGGTTTCGGCATTGTGCAGAAATAAAAGCACTTTTCTTCTCTGGATGCCTATTTTTCTATTGAAGCAACCATTCGGACATGATATCTTGTGTCATTCAAACTTTTTTATTTGATATCCGAGTTGCTGGTAAATCTTTGATGGCAATGTTTTTCAAAGCACGAGGACGAGCTGCTTTCCCAATAACCAATAACTCTTTTCCGCCATCTATTCTTACACAAAATAGTATGGTTAATCTTTGTTTACAAAACTTTCCATCAGTGCATTTTTCCGATTTAAATGTTAATGCTTCATCTGGTAACACGCGGAAGAAGAAGAAGAGTCCACTCTCATCTGTATTGAAGACATCCTCCAGTTTTTGATCAATCAACATAGACAGAAGTCTTTCCATAAACTGGTTTACATCTACTTGATTGTTTCG
Organism: Serrognathus titanus; assembly: GCA_039766575.1. Lineage (NCBI taxonomy): Eukaryota > Metazoa > Arthropoda > Insecta > Coleoptera > Lucanidae > Serrognathus > Serrognathus titanus. The sequence goes on along the minus strand of CM077912.1, from coordinate 28,642,630 downwards.
CCCGACACTGATGTTATGTCGTTTTCTCCACTTTTGCAACAACCCGTCGGACGCACTAAAGTTTTTGTAGCCCAATTTTCCTGCTTTTACCAATGGTCCTTATATGGATATGTTGTGACTAAGAGCATTCGCGGACCACTTTGGTCTATATTGAAACCCTCAGTTTTCGAAAAATGTTTATTTCGCTTAACATTGAAACCAAACTGCCACTTGTTACTTATGTACATCTTCTTTCTGTTTTGAGATTTCTGCGGTCTGCGTTTTGCCAATATTAAATCTCTTTGCTAAACCCCGAACTGACACTTTTTCTCCGTCCAAAACGTTAACGATTTCCATCTTCTCTCTAAGGGTAAGCGTTCTCTGGCACCATCTTATTCATCCTTCCTTCACATAAAAATCTCAATAACTAACAGCCGTTAAACAAGTGAAATGGCAGAACGGGAACTCACATTGATTTGCGATTCCCAAAATGTAAATTATAATAAACGCTTTTATCATCTCTAATGAACATTGTTCGTCGTTCGCGTCCGTTTATAGAAGATTTTTATCCATTTGTGGGAAATAAAATAATGTCTGCTTTTAATGTCCAGTTAAGAGAGATGTCTTCATATTAGAGGTGTACGCAAGAAGAGCTTTCATTGTAGTTGAGAAAATACAAGTTTTAAAGTCGAAAACTACTTCATATATATGTAAGTATTTAAATTGGATGTGAGAACTTTACAATTTGTTGCTAAAGCTATTAGTGATCCCTTACCAGATATTGTTAATAAGTGCTTAGAATTCGGTATTGCCCAGTAGCAATATGAAAATATCGAAATTGGTTTTAATATATAAAAAAGAAGAAGAGGGCGATCCGAACAATTATAGGACACATTTCTGTATTACCCGTTTTCTAGAAAATACTGAAAACAGTAGGCAATGCTAAAATAAATGATCATCTTTATGTAAAAGTTTACTTTTATATAAACACCAATATGGTTTTAGAAAAGGCAAAAATACGATCGAAGCAGCTTCATATTTTGGTTTTAGAATTATTAGAAATGTAAAAGTTCAATTTTGTAATTTGAGCACGGCTTTCGATTGTATGAACCATAAACTTTCCCTGAAAAAAAAGAAGTTTTATGGATTTAGAGGTATTAATCTGGAATCATATGTAAGCAACAGAAAACAAATTATATTCCACAGTGACAGTTGCAGTAACCCTATGGTAGTAAATTACGCTTTTTAATTGGTGATTTGATACTTATTGTCAAGTGCCGCTTGTATTTAAAATATTGTCATTATTATTTTTAAAATAATCGTGCCAAACAAAGGTTAAGTGCAAGAGAAACGTTTTTGTTAAAAATCATTGAACTTCGCCTCAATATCTTTATTATACAATTTTTATTTTTAATATATTATTGATGAGGATAAATAAAGTCAATTAGTATTATCTAGCATATCAAATGTTATAGAAGTTTCGAAAGGCAGACTTAATTATAATTGAAAATTCTAGAAAGATGAACACTGTATAAAAGCCGAACCCAGTGTGCATTAAATCAATTTCTATTTCGCAAACGACGTATGCGATTAACAGCGGTGATAAGAACGATAATAAAATAATAATATATCCAGGTAACCTAGTATTTCTGTTAATATTATACAGTGTGTCCACGAATTTTCTGCATCAGTCGAGTGACATGTGACTTTGATATATTTTTCATTATTTCTTTTGTTTTAAGAGTTTCCTTTATTAAAAAATGAAATCGCCTTATACATTACACATTTCTTACTACGAAAATTTATATTAATTTTAAATATGGGAAAATTATTGAATGTAATGCCCACCCACTTCTACGCACCTATCTATATTGTATTAAATCTTCTGTACACGTTACTTAACAATACAGAACCAGTTTCGGAACATTTTTGGACTTGTTTGTAACATGTATGTCAGGATATTTTACATTAAATTTATCAAAGATCGTTTGGCAAGTAGTTTCTCCGATTCCATAACATTTTATTAAATAAATCTGCTACTGCAATGTGATCATACTTTTAACTAAGAGTATTAATTACCTAAAAGTACTTAAGGAATAAGTTTGATTAATCACTTTGACAATATAATGCGAAAATTCAGAATGTAATTGGAACTTAGACGAAGTTTTAGGAAAAAGTAAGCATGTTTCTTAAGCTTAAAGTCAGGTTTTAATGCAAGCAATTTTTTTTATAAAGAATAACTTTTTTTCCCAAAACGTAAAATAAAAAAGTTTTTTTTATATTGCAGAAAATTCGCGGACACAGCGTATTGTACAATAATAAACACTATTTCAAATAGCGAAAAAGATCTATGTGTTTATTTCAAAATTTATTAAAATCTGCTAATCCGTATTAATTTAAACAAACAAACGTCAATCTTTGCCTTTAGCTACAACAGGGTATACCTTCACTGGCGTCACTTCCTCTTGGTGCTGTCCGTTGATGCAATAATAAGATAAAATTGCAATCATTTATAATTTATGCCGGATAATAGTTGCTTATTCACCGGGGACCTCAGTCCGGCTCCCAATGGTCTGCACTTGCACAACCCATTAGTCGACCCACAATTCAAATAAATTTTTACCATCTATATACATCCTATACAAGGCTGTGAAACGGGAGACTTATATTTTATGGACCAAGCAGGATGAAATGAAAATAAATTGATTTTTTTGACATAAATTTTTAGGGTTACAGTGCTTTTTATAAAGATCGTAACATACAGAAATTTACAATATTTCCGAAAGATTAAAATTTATATTAAAAAAAGCATATTTACTGTCTGATTTTCGTATAAACAGAAAAGAAACGGAAACAAATAATATTTATTTATTCAAAGCGCAATATAACAAGAACTTGTTTTTTAAAGCAAAATCTCTATTTTCTATAAAGGGCATCGCATTTGAGGCAATGTTTTGATGTTTAATTTAAATAATTACAAATCAAAGAATGAAGTTATATTTGTCTTTTAAGGATTTTACGACAATATATGAATTTTAAAATCACAGTAGAAGAAATTCCCAAAAAGAACACATTCGATCATATTTCTTTTTGTAAAATATTGTTTCTCAGACATCGTAAGTTGTTGGTTGTTTTTGTTTTTTGTTTTGATTGTTGTACGAATGAATCCTAGTAAAATTATTTCGCAAGAACCAATAATAAAAAATTTTGTCATGTGTTATGAACTAACTTTTGCTTGCTTTTTAATTTTATCTTTTGTAGTACGTTTAAATAATTTTACGTTAATATTTGAAGATAAAATCTGATATGGCTGTCTTCAAGAGGATTGCTGTGAATTTAATAAGAAAAATTTTATCGAACTGTGAATATTATTTTGAAAAAAAAATGGTTTAAATTGATTTCATTTTCGTTCCGTAATGAAATCGATTGTCATTGCCACCTAATGCTTGAAGTCACAAATAAATTCATATTTTATAATTAGGAAATTGTATAAAGCATTACATAAAATGTAGAAGGCAGCAAGCGCATGTTCTGTAATCTGTTGCGACAGTAGTTTAGTGACATATATTGAATCATAGATGGCCAGTGTTGCATTTTTAAGAATATCAGATTAAATTCGAAAACTATTATAATGCGTTACGATGAATTTATTATTCGTTAAACTGCTGCTAAATTTGTTTCAATAAAATTGGTGTCACAATAAAATGATAAATACAAAATTAATTACGTGTTTTCATTCGTCGGTAATAGATTATTGCTCTTGAATCAATAATCGATTAAAATAATATATAACTAGAGTCAAGAAAAACAAGTAGAAACGTTTCTTGTTCGGTGAATTAATTCAATAAAACGCTTCTTGTTAAAAGAACATTAATTGATGGCTGCATCACAAATCATTTTCACTTAATTCATAGAAAAATATTTTTAGTTTAAAATTTAATATTTATGTTTCCTCGAAATTACAAGGTTTAATAAGTATAAATTATTATTAATACATATTTTAATAATTATTTACAACTGTGGTTAAGTATGAATTATTTTTGCCTAGTTGAGACTTTTAGGTAACATGATGACGTCACATTGTGATTATTAATACTTGAAGACTAATTTTTGCCACAGAAATAAAAGTTTTAGTTCAAATAATTTCATTCAAATCATGTTGACTTTGTAATTGTTAACTGATGAATTAATAAAGGGAAAAGATATTTTATTTTTCCAAATATACTGGATATACAGAACGTGCTACAACCCTATGGTCATACACTTCAACTTATTTATTATTATTTATTTATTTATTGTGCATAACCCCCAGTCAAATAAGACATTTGGTATGAGAGGGTATGATAAATTTATGTATAATATGTCTACATAAACTATGGTATACGATCGCAAACACTGAACGAACTGAAAAATAACAGATCCTAGAAGGAGCCCAACTCCAAATTTCAAAGTGCCATCAATAAAGCAACGATTGAATTTTTGCCCAATTTCGTCTTCCAGTAAAATCTGCTTGGATGAAATCTTCCTCGACCTTAGAGATTTAGCAAATTTTATGCGTGGAGCGCTGCATTCGATGGCAACCACGTGACTGAGACTACACTCCAATTTCTCTCCCTCCGCGTAACGAATATTACGAAGTGACTATAGGTGCGTGATACTTTCTGTATACTGGATCATTGCGATTTGATAATACTAAATTATAGTTTACTGTCAACACGAAATAACTGAATAGGAAAATATTAATGTTTCTTTATTAACAAAAATTGGTACAGTTGCGGAAACCATATGAATGTTTAGGCTATATTTTGTAATAGAGCACCGTAATTGATCTCCGCTAGATTAACATAAACGCTGATAATAAAATCATTCAAAATAACACAATGTATAAGTCATTTTTATCATTTTTAGTTAGGGATCAAGAAAAAAGTAATAAGGTTCGTCATTTGGATCAATCAAGGCTTTTTGAGAAGTGCCCAAATTACTCCAATGACCGGAGTAAGTCGAGACGGCAAGCTTAATAAATTTTATTATTTTGGGTAACAATATCTGAAGGTGCACTATACGAAATTTGAAAAAATAGAGAAAAGCTTATACAAAAATATTTCAAGTACTGCTCCAATTCATGGCATTTCAAAATAATACATATTACATAATTCAATGCTGTCAAAAATTGAAAAGCGTACGAAAAATGTTACTAAATTTATTTAAAACCTGGAAAGAAGTAATGAATAATGGTTAATTCTGTAAAAGTTATCATCGAATTTTTCTCCGGAAATATTTGTAATGTATTGTTTTACCTCTTACGAGAAATCGTAGAAGTTCAGAATTGCGTTTTTAATCGAATGAATTACGAGGCTTAAAGATCTTACGATCGTTACAGATGCGCACAGAATTACTGTAATAATTACCCTAGGGTAATTAAGTTGCTTGAAAGTTACTTATGATTGAAAAACCTGGTGATGGTGTTTTATAATTTCTAACAAATTAATTTTTTGTGCGGAGGAGGAATAATAGTGACACATAGATAAATTTAACTCAGAGGAATTCCCAAATGTTGCAAATATTATGCATAAACAAAAAGATGAAAAATAGGTGAACGTTTGTGTGGTAACTATTCGAATTAATTCTGACACCAGAAGTTGCATTAAAACAAACAACAAAAGGCAGCATACCATAAATCATTTATTTTATCTTCTTACATTTCAAGACATATAAAAATATTTTAATAAACTAGGATTTCTGTCCGATGAATAATTTGTAAATTTTAATAATTTTCCATAGCTTCCAAACTGTAATTACTTTTCCACGGAGAAGAAGGCTGCAATTTAACTTTTTATTTGAGAGACATTTTAATTTTCATAGAAAGTTATTAAAATATAATTATACTTTATATATCTACCTTTCCATGTCGTAATAAAAAAAAGTTTTAGTTTGTCTGATCTTTAGTCACTTCATCTTAATTAAATAAATTAATTAAATCGGATGTTTAATTCAAACCGTTCACAGATGCCGAAATCAACATATTGGAAGCAAATTGAATAATATCAAACAATTAAAACGCTGTTAAATTGGAGTGAGTAAATAATAAGCAAGTGAGTCACGAAAATAGTTGTCATGACTTTGATTAACTCTGTGAACGTAAGAGAATATCAAAAACAAACTCAATAATTTGTGTGAATAAAATAAATTTGTCCTAAAACTCAAAAAGTAAGTTTAGCCAGTTCTCCTTGTCTTGCTAGTGTTATCCAAAATCCAAACTGCAACTCGACATCAAGATATATTAAGAGATTTATTATCATCATCATAATCAAGCGATTTATAATTAATAAACTCTTCCTTGCTATCTACGAAGAAAGAGACTATTCCAGAATTTCTCTCCAGGTGTTCAGATTTGTTATATCCTGTGAAATTTATTTTATATTTTCATTGATTTCTATGTTTTTAATTTTATTTACTTAGATCTGTGGTGTTCTTTATGGAGTGTGCGTTGTTGTTATCTTATTTTGTTTTTAGGTTTTCGACTACCTCGTTACAATCTCTCCTTTTTGCTGATGTTTCATCTTTTTTTGCAAAAGACTTCTTTAGGGCTGCTGTTGCATATGGTCTTTTCGTCTTTTCGCTGCTACTCATTGTTTATTAACGGAAAATACGAAAATATAATTCACACACGAACAAGAATCAAACAGTCAACAAAACTATGTTGATGAAAGCAAAACAAGAGAAGAAACTACATTACTTCTACTCATTGTTTATTAACGGAAAATACGAAAATATAATTCACACACGAACAAGAATCGAACAGTCAACAATACTATGTTGACGTAATGAAAGCAAAACAAGAGAAGAAACTACATTTACACAAAGCAAACATAATACGTACTCAGTCGATACATCCAAAACAATACAAATACACTATTCTCTAAACAGATTAGAAACCATACCCAAAAAAAAACAAAATAAGTCGCGCACACATCCAAATAGACACCGTCAATAAAATATACACAAACACAATAACCATAAAGAAAAGGATTGAACAAGATGGACTACATTTACTTACACCGAACCATATGTGCATCGAATCTCTAAACAAAGACATTTAAAAATAGCACAAGACAAACCAAAAATGGAATCGTAAACAAACTGGAACTAAGAGGGGTTTACAAATCGCTTGTGCAACATGCAACCTGAGGTTGCATTGGCTAAACAGAACGGAAATGTACCTACACAAATAGTTAATAAAGAACGGACAGGAACCAGGAAATATAGAAGATACACTGATAATGAAAATACTACAAAAATAAGAAACTCAACATAACAGAAAGAATGGAAATATTCAAAGAACAAATTGTCAACACTCAGATGAACAGTAAATGGGACCCTATCTTTACTCCACTTCAACTTCAAACAACCACAGTCTCTTGAAAATGGCGAAAGCCGAAACCAATCGAGAGGAAATAAAGAGAATAAAGGAATCTAATAAAATACTAAAAAGAAAGATAATTAAAATTTTGATAATAAAATCAAATTCTTAATAAATCACACAAGCAATCATTGCTGATTAAAAAATAATGCGTAAATTCCACTCTTTAGAATACCAACAACATAGGAATAAAATGCATTACATGTTTTGAAGTAGAAAAGCAAATATTAATTTGAGAAATACTACGAGAAATTAAATAACGAGAAAGTGCTTGATCCCTGAGGATTAGGTTTTCAGAATGAAACGAAGCATCCGCCTTTACTTAGCATGCAAAATACGTTTCACAGAAAGGACTATAAGGACTAATCTAATAAATTATTAACTGATTTTACTGAAGAGCGTGCGCAATTGGCGCCATCCCCTGATAAGGACGCCGCTCGGATCTAACAGTGCGCGAGAGAGACACTCGACGGGCTTCTAAAGGTTTCCCGTCGTTCAAACGCGGTGGTTGAAACTGTAATTCTCCGGGGAGCAATACACCCCTAACCTCCAGCAGTCTGCATGCGCGCTCGGCCCGGAAGATCCGGCTGCAATGCGATCCGGGAGGTTCTCTTTCAGTGTATATGTTAAGTACAGTTTTATGACTTCACCGGAACCCGTGCTGTAATAATTACGAACTTTTAAACAATGGTAATATAATGTAGGGTATTTAATTATTATGTTGGATAGAAATCCAATACATTTCATAAGTGTCCCAAGTCCCAAGGGTGTCATACCTTTTAAATATGCGTTTTCAGTCTTTCCATCTCTTTCTGTTAGAATCAAATTTTCTATGTCATAAATTCTATTAAAGTCAAAGTAGAATGAACATGGACTGGATAAAAGCAGCAACATTGTAGACAAAGACTTTCAAGCATTTCTAAGTGATGGTAGAAAAAATGCGATGTGGGCGTGTAAAATTAAACACGTTCATTATATGCTGAAGCTTATTTTCTTTTTAAAAACGAAAAGTAGAAAAAATAAATATGCTCATTATGAGTGAGTTTTGTTTATAAGTGTACATATTCTATAGTCAAACAGTCGAGGTGATGCAATGACATTCACGTGAACACTGAAAAGCTGATGCTTAAAAATAATTGTATTAGAAAATTTATTTTATTGACCTGCATATAAAAATTGCAGCTTCTAAGAAAATTTCTATAAAAAGAAACAATAAAACCAGATATAAAACAAATTTAATTAACAAAAATAAGCAATCGCATAACCAAGAGAAAAGGCTAAAAGTAATTAATTTAACTCTTTTCGAAAATGAAAAATTAAGTTCCTGGCATCGCTCGAATAAAATCAAAAGAAAAAAAAATCATTTTTTCCGCAATTCTGCAATTCTGTTTAAGGAAAGAGAAATAAAAAATAATTGTAATAAATAATAAAGATTAACTATCATACTTTTTAGTTTTTACTACAAATTGAAAACTTACTGCAATTAATCGATTTTTTTTCATTTATTTGATATTTGATTTCGGTGTAAGATGCGATTTTATTTTTTATCCCATAAAATTATTATAATAAATTATTTTAATGGACACTTAAAATTGGCACTGTCGCTCTACGTTTCACTATCGATTGATAACTTCGTCAGTAGTGAAAATAAATAAAAATGATAAATAATAAAGGTTTTATTTATCACTCCTGACGAACCTATCAATCGATAGTCAAACGTAGAGCGATAGTGCCAATTTTAAGTGTCCGTTAAAATAATTTATTATAACATGTCAAGAATCTACTTTAATTAATAATTATTATACAGGATATTACCGAATTCGAATCATTTATTAAAATTGCAGGTACATTAAGAGAAAAACTTCGATTTATTTTAAATAGTAGTTAGTACTTGTATACTTTACATATTTTGATACGGTGTAAGGCCATGTATTGAAAAACGCAAATGCTTGATTCAGGTTCTCGATGGAAATTGGTGGATTTCGGAAAAAAGTAGTTAAATGTACTCAACAGGTGCATTTCTTATGGAATCTGATTGTATATACAAACTGAAGCATCTTTTATAACAAAATAATATTTATATCTGCTACTTACAATCGAAAGCTAAAGGGTCTAAGTTAAAAAATTAAAATACTTAAATGTTCTCTTACTTTCAATTAAGTAATGAATGTATAATACAAGTCAATTCTGTCAAAAATTAAAAAGCGTACGAGGAGTGTTACTGAATTTATCCAAAACCTGGAAAGACCGTCAAATAGAACTGCCTTCTATGATGTTTCAATATTTGTGGGTTTATTAGCTTCACACTGTTTGTACATACTGAGTGTTTCATTGAAGATGCATCAAGCTTGAGGGACACGTTTCTGACATTATTTAAAACAAAATATCTTAATAAAAGATTTTAATCGGAGCAAGTTGAAATTTGCATAATTTGGAGTCGATGTTTTTTGAAATACTGTAGCGCGCGGAATCGTGAAACAAAACCGGCGATCTAAATTGCATTTATGAATGGCACACAGCTGCAGAGGTGTAATAAATCCATAAATAGCGAAGAAATTTATGACTAGATTTTATTTTGCCCTTGACCGAAAGCTCGGTGTATTCAACTTTGCCACACGTCGAATGCAGCACCGATGTGAAATCGCGTGGATATTTAAACTTCATTTAATAATAAATTATGAATTATTAAAGTATTAAATCTAATACCATAAAGTCCTTAATTGGGGTAGTATGGCGAACGAAATGTTTTGGGTAACACTAGCTACTAGGGCGCTAAATTTCTACGACCGATTTCATGAAACGGTGAATATGAATAATAAATTCTTAAATAAGCGCAAACTAATAATGTTTTAATAATCCTAAAATTCTCCAATTAACAATTAGAAAATTCGTATTAAATAAAGAACAGAAAATAAACGACTAATTATTATTTTTATTGATTAACAACAACCATGATGTTTTAAATGTGTTATGCCGAAGCGATTGGGGTGACAATCTAGAGGCAATTAACCAATAAACCGATTTCGTACGTGAATAAGTAACAATCCATTCATTCTCATTAAAGTCCATCCTAAAAATATGCGACTTTGCTTTCCCTTCGATTTTCTCTAAATTTATTCATTACAGAGAAAATTTTACAAAGAAACTTTTCTTTCTTTTCCCGACATCTACCCGCATACCAAGTTTGATACATCTTCAATGAAACACCCACTATACCATCGCATTAAACATTTGATTAATACGAGATATTTGATAATAAATTTGGTAAAATGATGAATAATTTGGACCAAAATTTCAAGGTCTTGCGAGAAGGTATACAACAGACAATCTGTCATGTATCTGTTTCGGTTTTCTTCTTTTGTGAGGAATTTTATAACGACAACTTAAGTAATAATAATCGTACCTACACAAATGGCATCTGGCAAATAACTTTTGAAGCTTCAAGGAATAAACATAAAAATTCAATTTGGATTTCATTGCCGCCTTTACTGTCAGGTAACATAATTATCAAGTATCCCTCGTTTGTAAAATTTTATATAGTCTAGGTGCTTATTTATTACAATATTAAATATAATATATATAATATCCCTAGAGCATAACGCTCGGCTGTGTAGGTAATAAATAATAAAAATTTGTAGTAAATTAAAACAGAATTAATTAAAGAATGAATGACATGTAACAATAAAAAAAAAACGCGGAAAAACTATCTAACCGCAAAGTGGAATGTTTCTAACGGGAATAAATAAATCAACAGATATCAAATCTGAAATTAATGAATGTGTTTACTTTCGTGAGTAAATTGCGCAAGAATATAACTAGCGAGTTTCTTGAGAAGACAGCTGTATTAAATTACACGCGTCCTACATGTTTGCTTAATTAAACCATCAAAAAAATTAGTTAGAAGCAGATTAGGATTATGTACAGCTGTGATTGGCACTCACGAATTTTTGAAAATTACATTGACATAGCAGCTTTCAGTTCTATTTTTTTCCTTTCCGTTATGAATGTGGTATTTTTGAGAAAATTTTAGTATATATATATTTTGGAAGGAAAAATAACTGCGAAAAGTTGTTTCTAATACCCAGAATCCAAAATTTTAATTTATATTTTTCATCTTGTTAATAATACAAATCTGAAAAGTACATTCTTTCCAACTTTGTAAACACGTTTTTAGAATGGAATTATGCAAGAATGTAATTAATGAATTCCGGGTTAATTTAAAGCAGATGCATATGTGATGCGACGACGTCAGTAATTAAATTAATAAATTGCTGCCTGTATGTAGTACTTGTGGAAAATATTATGTGAGATCGGCACTCAAGGCCATTAAAGGAATTGTTTTTTTGTAGTGCTGAAAAGGTGGTTATGATCGAATTTAATAATTATAAATCGAGCTGGAAAAAATAAAATGTCTTGGTCTACAATTACTTATCAGCAGTTTTTACAATAACCGTGATCGTTTAAAAAATCTTTGTTACTTTAGATAACAAATGGTGATTAGAACAAACCAAAAGTGAAGATGAATCAAAAACTACTTTTCATTCATCAGTTACAGTAATATTATTAGTATTATTATTATATTATTATTAAAAAATCAAGTTTTCTTGCCAGATGAAAATTATGAAAATTAACTAAAATTGTGTAACTAGCAATATAGAAAGTGTTAGGAAAGAGTTTATACATGTATTTCGGACTTATTGGGCCTCATCAGAACTCTGTACCTTAAAATTTTTTTAGAAATTCAGAAAAGGGGTAAGTTTTTCTAAATTTTTCAATAAACCAAATTTTTTAAGGTACAGAGTTCTGATGAGGCCCAATAAGGCTGAAATATATGCATAAACTCTTTCCTCACACTTTCTATATAGTTAATTTTTATATTATTATTATTACATACACTACATTTACAAAAGATATTATTGTTATTGTTATCTAAATACCGGAATTGATAATTTACTATTTATTAATGAATAAACAAATCAACTACTATAACATTGACACTGTTTTCTATCAATTTGTGCGGAAGCTGCGAGCGGATAACTAATATGATAATACGAAACTCAAACACGTACACATCGAGTTCATCTCATCTCATTTACAGTATAAATAAAACATACTAGGAGATAAAGAAAAACTCGGACAAGGACTGCAATACGCGGTCTTGCCGTTAATAAATCACGCTGCCTTTCGCAGGATGTGCAATATGAGGTCATTTGATTTCCTCAAAAAGAAATTATTTGTTATTGTAACTATTTTATTTAAACTAAACCATTTAAAATAAAATTTCATTACTTCATTGCTAATCATAAAAAAAATATTGGATATTATTTTACAAACCCATATTTAAATGACAACTTAGTATCCTTAGTTGACCTACCAGGAGTTTTCAAGAATAAATGAGAATAGTGTTACTCAGTGAAGTTGTCATCGACAGATTAAGGTTACTTGATTATGATACAATGTCGAACAAAAACGAGCACATCTGTAAAAGAAAATCTACATGGTAAATATGAGCCTCAACATCAAGAAATGATGTTGAGGCTGAGCAATAGTGTTTTCCATCACTTACCAATCAACCAAACCCATCAGAGTAAATATGAGGAAATCCAAGGTTCCATAAACTGTCGAAATTCGTGCAGTCAGCTCATGACTTGACGCAACACACATAGAATGGAAGTGAATAACATGTTCTGGCACTATTAAAACGTTTTAGAGATCGAGAGTGAATCTACAGACGGTACAGATGTCATCGAGATTAAGATAGATACTAGGAATGAATGACCTACAACTTAAACTCCAAGAAGGCTGTCGCTGATAAGGCGCGATGAAGTTGAATGAATCGTTTGCGAAATTGAAAAGGAATGCATGATCGAGCCACCATGTTGCTGAGAAAGAAAGAGGATCACATGGTTCCGCGAAACTTATCAGTACTTTACAATATTACCAAAAAGGACACCTACCCTTTGGTACCTAATAATGTGATATCTTGAATTCAACAGGGTAAAACAATTTTTAGATACATTATATGAAGGGCGAATACTGGAAAATAGAATTGGTGTAAAAAGATCGAAAAAAGACCCGTATTCACTCACTATTGTTGTGGATCTTTGACAATTTGTACTAATGTCGAGTGGATTGTATAATTGGAGAGGCAGATGGAAATAGTCCCGAAGGGTCTATTCTGAAGACTCGCTTTATGTACTTCGACGTGGTAGCAAAAATAATGAAAATCTACGTAAAATTTGGAGTTGAAATGTAGTTTAACCTCAAAAAATATCATTTGCTCCAGAGGGAAATTAATTATTTGGACCACATCCAGTGGTGATGACATAACCGAGTTTTCTTGGGTTTTGTAGTTAAATTATTATCGACGAGACGATGTGTTCCTGTATTTGTTAATGTTGGCAAGCTGCTAATACAACTTATAGCAGAAAAGCGACTGTTCGAAAGTTGACAATTAGCAATTAGGAGAGGCTCCCTAAACTAATTCAAACTCAAGGTTTGAAAATGACAATGTTATATCGAAACTAGTCACGTCTCAATAAAATTACTGAAATAACAAAGTGTTTTCAAAGAATCTCCATCATGTTACACTTCCACAAAGTAATGTCCGCCCGTATTAATTACTTGTCGGAGTTGATAACAGGGAAATTACTCCTGTGCTAGCTAAGTTCAGTGAAAAAAGGTCATTCAGTGTTGCTAATTCGTGGGAATTTTCCCTTTTCGTGGGAATTTTATGCTTTAAAATTGCAAAAAGAGAAAAAAGGGATTTTTGAAGACAAAATTACTTAAATTTTAAGGCAAATCTGGACAAAAATGCATAAAAATACCTTAAAATTGCAATTAGAGAGAAAATCAAGCATAAAAGAAAATTTTTGTTCCAATGTGAGGGAAAAACTACTCTCAGTGGTTGGTAACGTTGGGGCCACCCCTTTTCCTCTGAAGTTAATTGTCACTGTGTTATCAACTCCGTCAAAAAAGTTTAGGGGACTCTTCTAATTTCAGATTTTATAATTAGCGCGAAGGCAAACTGCACGATACTGGAGATACCTCAGTAAAATAGCAGTGCAGCACTGTTTCATAACTTGCATTAAACTCGTGTTCCAAGAACAGCAACAACTAAGTGGACAATGAAAACAAACTCTGTTGGTGCTGCTAAATGTATTTAAAGAAAATATGGAGACTTATAAATGATTTTAAGAAAAAGCTATTGGTTAAGGCTAGTCTGGCCCTGTTTGCATTTCTTAATCTGCGCCTAATAAGTTATTATTTTAAACTAATCAAAATTGAAGTGACTCTTAATATTCCTTATTAGTGCATTATGCCATTTAAGTGGTGTTTTTAAAAATTACATGGGGTGCAATGTCTTTTTTAATTAAATTAGTTAAGCACCCTAGAGATTTAAAAGATGCGTATTATATTAATACCGAAAAAAAGGAAAAAAGTTTTTTCACATTTTTTAAATGGATCAGACTAGCCTTAATTTACAGTACAGTGCGTTCAAAAGTAACTTGTGGCAACTGAAATTTAAGTCAAGTCTGGCTTTTCCAAGAAAGTGAACATAATCATTATAATTGCTCGAAGTGACTCGAATTACGACTGTCTAAGCGTTGAGTGAGTTTTAAATTTAAAATAACAGAATTCCGTACGTCATCTGACGCTTTCACTCAAAGAGGGCGTCCGTCGTCTTCAACCTAGAACTGGCCGCTTTCGATCCAAGATTGAGGCTTGACGCTGCAAGGCTATATAATGAGATGATATAACAAAGCATTTCTTCGACAGGTACATTTCAGAAGATTTCAGTAATAAAACGTCCACAAATGATGAAGAAAAGATGAATTTCAAATAAGAAAAGAATCCGAATAGAAGTTCCAATAATATAAAAAGACCTAAGGACCGAGAAAAGGCGAGCTTGCTTAGCTACACTAGTCTGAAACAAAGAATTACAAATTACCTGAGAACTACATATTTCTAGATCTCTTTGGAGAAATTAATTTCACTTCTCTCCTTTCTCTGAATGGATCATTGATGGAGTGCTTTCTCAGATCCAAAACGGAAAAGAGAAGGTGATTAATTGCATAATAATAATTTGAAATTAATAAAGTAAAACAGGAATGAAAATTACGACCTACTTGTCATCACTTAAAAATGCCTGTCTGATAATCTAAACTTTCTAGATTCTATTCCCACATAGAGCACATAAAATCCAATCACACTTAGACAATAATAATAAATAAATAAAAATAATAACCTTTCTCAAAGCAAGTTCACCGAAGACGATAATAGATAATTCGCCGCCTATACGTCCGATTGTAATCATCTCAGGAATTGTGGTCATTGCAAATTAACAACTGTAACAAACTTGTATATGTTCAGTTTGTTTTCTAAATAGACCAGAAGCTCTTATAATTCAACATTTACATAAAATAAGTTGCCAAATATCACATCAAACGAAGCAATCTTTGTAGTAATCTTTTGCATGCTAAGATAATTCATATATATTTCAATTAATATAAATGTAAATATATTCTGAAATTGTCAGTGCTTTTAAGTTTATATATATATTTTTAGGTTTATATATATTTTTTTTTTTCTATTAATATGTTGCCGTTTGCGGTAACATGTTTGTGAACGCATATGAATATTACATCAATAATGACTAGGAATATTATATATTAATGCATTCAAATGTAAAAATGAAAATGAGTGGCAATTAAAAATCTATAACTTCTCGCTAAGAAAAATGTCCTGGGCGTTCCTATGCAAAAAAAGAATTAATAATTTATTACACTTAGTAATTATAAAACTAGATGTGTTAATTAGAATGCATAAAGAGTGTAGCAACAGTACATAATAATTTAAAAAATAAAGTGGAAAATTTGTTACATTTAAATCGATTTCTATTTTTGAAAAGAGAGTTAATCAAATGTTCAATTTTCAGCATGAACTTAGAATTACACATTTAATAAATTTAAGTTTTATTTGTTTACGACGCCTCCGTTTTTCTCAACGTAAATGTGTTGCATTTAATCGCTAGCTAAATGATTCTTAGTAGAGAAGGAACACGGAATTTAACATTAAACAATTTTATTAAATAAATTAATAAAATGAGCGTGATCGCAACAATATGTGTTCATTAGCTGCTAAAGCAACGTTGAAACTTTTACTTATTACTTGATATTCTGGACATATCTTGCACTTCTTTTAATCTAATTTATTCTTCTTCTTCTAGCTTTATGCAGAGTTTTCATAATTTGCACGACCAGCACTAGAAAGCTGATTGTTATTATGAAGGTACAAAAAATCTTGTTATTTACCATTTTATTCACTGCGAGATATTTTAGATATTAATTGACCAGATGGGTCCTAAATACATAATTATTTCCCAGCAGGATTCATAGATACTTTAAAGTTTATCCAGATATTGTTACAGCATGGCGCGGTAGTGCTTGATTTAATTAGTGCCATTTAAAGAAGCAAGCTCGCAAAAGAATACCTCGTATTAAAGAACAATTAAAGAGGAATAGCAAAGAAAGTTAATTGACCAGTTCTAGTATTTGCAACTATGAGAATGAGACTATTAGACATTTCGATGCTGATGGAGGATTTACAAAATGCTAAATAGTGATAAATGTGATAAAGTAGCTAATGAACTAGCTCTATAAAAGATCTGAACTTGATGAGGACGCCTTTCGTTCTGAGCTTTTAGCGAACCGAACCCGATCCGAACTAGCTCGGAGCTAATTCCGAACTAACGAATTCAAAGCAGGTTAAAAACTTTTCAATTCATATCTAGCAAAATCTGTTGGAGTTTGGAATTACTTCGGGAGTAAAGTCCCGAACTAGTTCCAATTTTTCAGTTCTTGCTAATAGAAAAAAGTACGTCCACAATGGAAATTTGTTCCGAGCTGGCTTGCAACTTGTTTAAAGTTCGAACCCTTTCATCTTACCGCTAGTTCACGAAGTTCGCTAAAAGATCAGAACCGGCGAACGCGAGAAGCATCTTCATTAAGTTCAGATCTTTTGATGAACTAGCTCTGAGCAGCTCTTAACTTGTTCAAAGTTTTGAGGAATACGCGGCTCAAGATGAGAGGGGTCTAAGTTCAGACAAGTTGCAAGCCAGCTCGAAACTAATTTAAAATTAACACTAACTGAATAATAGCGAACTAGTGTTCTAAAGTAATTCCAAATAATCCCAAACCCCAACAGATTTTGGTGTGAACAGGTTGAAAAGCTCTTAACCTGCTATGAACTCGCTAGTTCCGAACTATCTCCAGGCTAGTTCAAAACACTGTTTTTGGTGAATACGTACCTTTACGGGCACAGAAATTATATATGTCAGCATAGTAATTATAATTTAACATGTATTTTATATTACACAGCAGAATATAAATATTGTGAACCGGAAAATATTACTTCTATTTTTCATTTGGGTTTTCCATATCGTAGTTATTAAATAAAATTTAAATCATTTGCATAATCGTTAAACATTATTCGAATTAACAAGTGCGGAATGATAAGGAAGAAAATTTCTAATTGAATTTCTTTTAAATAAAAAAAAAAAAGACGAGAACACCAAACACATGCAAGATAAATAAATATTGAGTGTATTGAACCAAGTTTGTCGACTCCGCTCGCATATTTATGATTGTGATAATCATTTTTATCACATGTTACATCAACACGTTGTTAGACTTAATTAATCCTTTAATTAAAATTCTTAATCGATAAATGTATTGGTCACAGAGGCTCGTTGGTCTAGGGGTATGATTTCCGCTTAGGGTGCGGGAGGTCCCGGGTTCAAATCCCGGACGAGCCCTTGTTTTTATTTTCCATCTATAAAGATAGAGAATAATATATTAACTATTTCAATGGTTTATGTGTAGTATCTCACTCAAACGGAATTAGAACTAGTTTTAGATGAGATGGTTACTTCTTTTTGTACGGACAACAATCGAATAGCTGTGTTCCAGTATAGTAGATTGTAAAGGTACTTCAGCTTCAGTCTAACTAATTGAAATGTCTTTGGGATAACATTTACGTTTTTCTTGTTGAATTAGTGAAAAAATGTCTTTTGCGTAGCTTCTTATACATTGTATTGATTTCTTGACAACTGCGCTTCCATAATCATTGACAAAGTACCACTAACTGGTAAGAAGGTTGATTTTTAAACAGAAGACATTTCCCAGCACTGCTTTACAAAATCTGTTGTCTCTGATAGTTTTTTCTATAATTTCTGCTTGTATTCTCTTTCCACTTTCTTGTAATTTCATTTGTGCAACAAATGTCAATTTTGCTGTTTTTCGACGTTCGGAATGCTCAGAGCATTCCGCAAAGTCTAAAGGTGGTCTACCGCCTTTAAAAATGGTGTACCGTGTTCGAATTTAAAATTTCCTTCTAACCAATTTTCTCTCGTTTCTAAAAATCTTTCTTTGTGCCTGTTACAGGCGGATCATTTTTATAAAACTGTTTCTTAAAGTTCAATGGTTTTTTGAAATAATTTAAGGAGCGATTTGTACACGACAGTTTTTCCGCAATAAAATTTTCCAGTTTCTCAAATTTAATGTCGACAGTTTTACTTTTGCTGCCGAATAAAACGTCATATAGAAAAGGAAAAGAAGTCGAAAATAGTAAAATCAAATATAGCATTTTTTCAATTTTGCGCAATTGTATCCCACTTCTTTCTTCATTTTCAACTTCACGAAACGTTCATATTTCATGAAGTACTTTGGTTTGAACATGCCATGTTCTTCTGAGTTGAAAATTCAAAGAAAATAAGGAGGGAAAGGGAGAAAATAAACTAAATAAAACTAAAAAAAAGATTACAAATTGCAATACATGTAAAAGGAAACCTGATGACATTCGGTTTCAAATTGCGGTGTATCTGTTCAATTGAAGGATTCTTGTATGAATTTATGCCCTATGGAGGTACATGTAAAAAATAACAGGACTTGGCTTAGGTGGTGAAATTGTTTTTGATCTATAGACAGTAGTAACAATAGCTGTTTTCCATTTACACATATGAACTGCTGGAAGCTACCCCGAAGCTGCTTCGAGCTGTTCCGAGCTTTCCGTTTGTGTAAATGGAAAGCGCCTAATCATGATGTTTTCTTTCAAATATTTTTCTCCTGCTATAAATTATTTGTAACGTGACAACAGAACTATTGACTGTCTTTTAGGATCTACAACACTGTTCGCTAAAAAGAAGATGCGAAAATTTGAGATGAAATTTGAAGAAGCAAAAGGAATTTCCCTTTTTGCTGGAATGTCACTTCCATTGTGGCACTAATAAACACACATTATGATGCTGAGTCACTGAATACTCCGAAACGATACAGAAAGGAAAAGAAAATTAATAGTAATACTCAATCGCAATACCGTATCTAGGGCAGATCCGAAAGGGTGTAAAGATCGCCAAGCAATCTAGTATTGAGTAAAGATATCAATAAATAATAAAAGGGTACCACCGCACAAACGCTTACATGAGCGGGACACTCATGTAAGCGTTTGCAAAAAACACATTTTGGGAATATCATCCTACATGATGCAAATTATTTTTATAATAAAATAAAGTAAAAAGACTGAAGTTTTGTTGAACCAAATATTTTATGATTTGAAGCTTTAACAATTAAGTTACACGCTCTCACAGTTGGCTATGAAATATACCTAAAATCTACTACTATCTAAACATAAATTTTTGATGTTTAATATGTATTAATTAATTTGATATAATCATTTAATTAAACTCAATATTAAAATTAAAAAAAAATAACTTTGACTAAACTTTTAACTATTAACAGGGTTTGTCCCAGCCATTTTGTTAGCACATACGGAAGCTAGTTTATCTGTCTAAAAATGCAATAAAATTTATACTGTATTTCGATGCATTTCTATGTGAAAACTGGAATAGTTTGAAGAAGGGTTGGATTATTGTTTTCTAACGCGGAACGTAATTGTTCGTAATTTACATTTTTAAACATTTATACGCAAATATATATTTTAATGATAAGAACAAACAGTTTTTTAAGTTTTTCATTATTATTAAATTTACCTGCAGTTTATCGTAACCAGAGGTAGAAGTATATTTTGATGATATTATAGTAGGAGGAGATAATTATGAAGACCATCAAAGCTAATGAAGAAATTAATTAAAACAGCAGTAAAATATAACGTAAAATTCAATTATTACGTACAATTTTGGATGTTAAGGCATACTTATTTCAAAATAAATAAAACAGCAGACATTATTTTAAACATAAATTCATATATCAATGTCAAAACATTGCAAATACTTTTAGAAATTACCAAATATTTAAGAAAATGTATTCCTCAATAATCCACAAATACCATTCATTTACGAATCTACTTAAATAGGATACAGTTTAAGAGTGGAATAGAGAATAGAGAACATGAAGAGGTACTTAAAAGTATACTAAAACAACAAGAAATTAGAAGAATAAAGTATAATGTCAGCGAATGGAATATTTAACCCGCCTAGTCATTTGAAGATGGAGCAATTTGGAGGAAGTTCAAACAGCAATTTAAAATATTTTTAAAAGCTATGGGTTATGATACGAAAAACGAAGAATATAAGGTAGCTATTTTGTTTTTATGTTGTTGGCGAAGATGCTTTAGATATCTTCAATACTTTTGAGTTATCTGACAATGATCGTAAATAGTACGATACCATCATAGACAAATTTGAAAAACATAGGTTCGACGTAAAAATTTAGTTTAAGAATGTTTTTTCATGAAACGAAATAGGTTCATTCGTACTTTAGTTGCTAAATTTTTCACATACTTTACAGAAACCTATTAATTTTTCTAAATCAGTTGACATTTTATATCAATAAAAATTGATCTTGAACACTTCTTGGTTCCTTATTATTATATCATTATAATAAAAACATGACAATGAAGTCGCAAATTATACTATTATCCATTTACGATGTTTCTGGTCTCTAGAACTTTTTTTTCGTTACATTACGTGCATGTATTTTGATAGAACTCAAAATGTGACAAATGTAAAATTCTGACACGTTATCGTTCGTTATATTGCTTCTTATACTCTACGATGGCATGAAGGAAGTAAAATAATAACATTCAAACAAATACTTGCTTGTGACTTTTTTCGGCGTCAGTTTTCAAAAATATAACCATCAAATTAAAGTGGAACATATCCACTAGGAGGTATCAACAAAAATGTCACCCTGACATGGCCTAATTTGAGCCTGAAAAGATCGTGAATATCTTGTAGAATAGGTATCAAGGGCAAGAAATGCTGGTGGCCACAATTCATCAATAGAGGATAGTTGCAAAAATAGGACATTATACTCCTTGATACTGTTTTACACTAAAGTTAAGACATGCCGTTCAAATTACATGGCAAGAATTGATATAAAAACTAAAAGAAAATCACTCGGTATAATATTATAAATGACACTAAAACAACTCAATTGGATTTCAAGTCATACATATTCGTTTATTAATTGAAACATAGTAAGGTGTTTGAAATATTGTAAAATATGAAAAAATTATTGAATTAACGGTAAACATATTTTAAGTATAAAACGCCGTTAAGAAGTAATGCTAATTGTTTTATTATGTAAGTACTATATAATCCTGATTTCTGATAATTTCAATAATCCAGACGCAATACAAACGTTGTATATTGCTCTCTATAATGGTGTTCGTGCACAGTGTCTGGACGGTAATTAATTGTACTCAGCAGCGTCCTAGTTAACACAGCAACACTATTCCTGCGTGCAGGTAAAAATGAGATTCTAAAACAATTAGAGAAGGGATGCCTATCAAAGGGAAAATGTGTAAAGACGAAGAAGAAAAATATTGGAAGTTTTGTATTGCAAATATTATGAATCTGGCAGCCCAAAACCCAATGGTTATGACCCTGACTTACGATGAAGTCGATAAAATAAGTGTTGATTCACATCGGCGTTACAATTTTCTGCCTTTCACTCTGCATTAAACTCACATGATCGGCAAAAGTATGTGGAACAAGACATTAACGCATTGTGGGTGAATTATATCCGGCGATCAGTCTTGCCCTAAGGCGTTCACTTGGCCCAGAACTCATTGCCTGCTTTAAAAGTAGTATTTATGAGAACTCGATAATTTTAATTAGCAAAACGCAGCAAGGTCTCAGTGCATTGTAACAGGCTTAATTGTATTATACGCAGATTAATCACGACGTTTAGCAGATTTCATTTGCGATAATTTCGAATTGTGTTATATTAATTATAGTCTGGAAACTTTCTAATGTACTTTAAGTAGGATTTAGACATTTATTAAAATAAAACTGGCATTAATTTTATTTATTTGAATGCCATTGAAGAAATTACGTACTATTAATGCATTAATTCCGTTTTATAGGGCAGATTATGAAGCTTTTAGTGTTAAACGCAAAGTGAATTATCCAGTTCTCAGCCGGGTAATGCACGAAAGCTCCATCACGGAGCTTTAATAAAACGCTCGTTCAGCGACGACGGTAAACAAGTTCAAAATAAACTTTGCAATAAACGCATCTCGCTGTTGCCATGGTCACGGACTGCGACGCTTGGAAACCAGGCAACTGGGAAGCGTCCCGACGCCACGCCGCCGGGCCCAAATGCGGTTACGCTGCACAGTCTGCTTCAATTTAATATTCGAGCAAATGGTTTGATTTACGGCTATTCCTGACCGGCTAACATTCAATGTTAAAACTAGAGGATATTGCTTGCAACAATTTAAATGACATTAGTTAGAATATTAAATGAATTTTTAAATGTTTTTATTAGTATTTTATTATTATTATTCTCTCATTCTTATTTATTTATTCCAATGTTAATTATTGTAAAAATTTAGCTTTTCATATACCTCGTCAATAATAATGCAGTCAATTTGAATCTAACAATCGGACAGGTTAGACAACATAAACTGTAATTTCTCGTTGAGTTAAAATCCACGGATGGATGTACAACTATGGTCCCTATTCTTGATAATGAACAAAATGCATTTTATTGACGCAAATGATACCTGTGTTTTTTGCTAAGGATTCCAGTCCAATAGTTGATTTCGCGATTTTCAATTTATGCATATAATATAAAATAATATTTCTTTCCTTCTGTTTTGAATAAAGACGAGTATTTCTTTGCAGTCCTTGGACAGCATATCATCTCAATCACCGCATACCACTCCTCAGTGCAACTTAGAAGTTGATAACTATGACATCAATCTCATCACCGCCGATGATCACACTAATGTCATCAATTTTTTACGCCGCTTCTTCTTCAGAGACGAGCCGCTAAATAGGAACGTTAAATTACTCGATAACGAAAACTCGATATGCCCTGAACTCGAAGAATATTCGGTAAAGACCATCGTAGATGGAGTGTCTGTCATGGCAACGACTTCAACCGGGCGGATCATTGGCGTCTGCCTAAATGGCGTCATCAGGAAGGACCAAGAATCTGACGATACCTGTAAAAACGAGAAGTTCTGCAAGATCATAAGACTCTTGAAGTTCGTGGACGGTGAGACCGATATTTTCGGAAAATTTCCAGAGTATGACAAGGTTCTCTGTGTGAAGATTTTATCGGTGGATGGATCGTGCAGAGGAAAGGGTATAGCAAAGGAATTAATGGATCATACGCGGTACTTGGTTTTATTATTTTTTCACTCACACCTTGTTTATAGTATATTTTGAAATATAAAACATCGATTAATTGATATTGTACATAGTAATTAAAACAAAAAATCTTTTGCAGTGAAATTGCTCGAAAACAAGGATTCGGCCTAATGCGAGGAGACTGCACAAGCTTCTACAGTGCCAAGGCCCTAGCAAGGCTTGGCTTCAACTGCATCTATACCTTGAGGTATAAGGACTACGTGGAGAACGGCGAACCTGTTTTTGATCCTCCTTCCCCACACACGGAAATCCAAATCTACGTGCAGAGAATTGCATAAGCAAGCTCCTCAACGAAAGTGTAGTTGTACGGCCTAATTGTTGACCTGTATCTGTGTCATATATAGCGAGTAACAACGACGTGTTTGTTGGTACTAAATGTATTTGTTTGAACCGAATGTATTTGTTTGACCTAATTGCTCTGAAAAGAACCTTGATTTACATCGAATTTTTTCTGAATGTTTTCTACAGAATTTACGAATACTTTTGCAATGTCTGAAATATATTGTTGTTATACACGTTATTTCTAATTGATGTTATTAGGTGTGAGTATTCAAAAAAATGTATCAGTAGACAAATATTAATTTTCTGGTAAGTCCTTCGCTTTTGCCTTTTATTATTAGCTGGATCATGAAATGTGTTTTAATTTTTTTAAAATAATTAAACCGATGTTTTTACCACACTTCCGAAATTAGGCATTCCAATTCATCCATTGTATCAATGTACGTAAATCGTTATAATTGTAGCACAATGTATTTTGATGTGATATGTAAATAAAATGTTTGACATAGTGAATTTACTTAAAATTAGTTTCTTCATTTAATTTTCTTCTCCTATTTCGTAACTATTACATTGAAAATTTCGTAACTATTACAAAATGAATGAAATAATTATATAAGGTTATGGAAAGCAAAAGTAATGTCTGTCGCAAACTCTTCACCACTGTTGTTGCCATAAATTTATTTTGAAAATCAATGAAGCTACAATGGTTTACACTACAGAACACAATTTGCTGCAGACTTGACTTTTATTTTTCATGGCTAAGCTGAATGTAATTTGTTTTTAAACTCACGGTAAAATTTATACGAGAAATGGGAGCAAATATTAAGCGTCCGGTCTGTATTTATTTCATAAGAGAATTTAATAGAGAGTTATCGCAACTCTTACGTTAAAATACCGTAAACGTTAAAATCACGTGATCCAATGTAAAAGTATATGAATTACGTGTCTTTTTACGTTTACGGTATTTTAACGTAAGAGTTGCGATAACTCTCTAATTAATACCAGATATAACAATATAAAATAGAACATTAGGAACGTTATATCGTCTAACATAATATAAATAATATTGAATGCTATAAACTGCCAGAAGTCTGGCCTGGTAGGCAAAATTTTAAGTGAATTTGAGTTTAAGTTCCTTCACGTGCTTTCGAGACGAAATGTCATCGTCATCTTTTTTATATTGACCTTAAAATGAGCGAAAAGATTTTACAACTTCGAAAGCATTTATTTTATAGTGATACATTTTGAAAATTTGCAGCGCAGTGGTGCAGTTTTGACGATTAAAAAAAATAGTAATAGAAGTTAAATTAAATAAAAATGTATTTGTTTAACTACAAAGTAAGGTCGTAAAAATGGCATCATACAGAGAAAAATTTACAATAAAATAAGTACAATAGTATTCCAATTAAAAAAAGAAAACTGAGTCAAAATTACAATAACATTACGGGTTGCTTGTATATTGGTATTTAAAAATTGTTCAACAGAGTAGTAGGATTGTTCCAATAAATGGATTGCCCTTTTTCTAGTGCTTTGAGATTCGTTAACATGTAGTATTTGTTGTACAATATACAAAAGTAACATTGTACCTAAAAGTTTACAACTATACTAAGGTGGAATTCGTTCTATGAGGAGCACAGCTCGTTTTTGGAGCTGAGAGCTGAACTTGCTGCCTGCTGAGTGTACCCACATGAGACACCTATTGAGTTGAAGAAGGCAGAGTAAGATGCTCTTGCATTGGTAAACATTCCAGCTTAGTTTGAAATTCAGGAATCCCTAGGAATTTTAAATTCTCTTTCAAAATTTTTACCCTACTGGTAGAGAAAGACATTGTTTTGTTTTTATTGATGTGTAACTTATTTGCAGGAAACCAAGTTTCCGCGTCAATTTTGCATTTTAACTTTTTTTTTAGAAAATCTTTAATAAATAACTAATAGAAAGAATAATAAGGGTCATAATAGGGAACCCTGAGCTATTTCACGTTTTACGTTTACACAAAAATATCGTTGTAGGTAATTTTATATTATAAACAGTTTTGTAACACCATCAAGTGTGTCGTAAAATGAGAGGGATTTTATTTTTGACTAAGATGTTTTGAAACGCTTTCTTATCGGTAGAAAACTATCGCAAAATTTGTAATTATTATTGGTGAACAGTTCGTAAAATTATAAATTAAAATTAAAACAAATGATTTTGTTAATAAGCCTGCGAAAAATTTCTAGTATTTGTTAGTAAACCCTGAAAATCTTTGATACTGCTGTAATGCAAACAGAAAAAAATACATGGCGCAGAATTTATCTAAAAAATTCTCGCTACATCTCAACAATTAAATTAATGCAGCATTCATAAAATAAACAATCAGAGTTTAATAAGAGCGAAGATAACAGACATAGTTGTGAAGTGTTCAAGATAGGATGTCATCGAATACAAACGTTAAAATTATTACTTCAGGCGATTCGGAAGCAGTATTAAATTTCCTGCGTCGTTTTTACTTCACCGACGAGCCCCTCAACGAAGCCGCGGGCGTCTTGACGAACGGACAGGCGACGCCTGATTTGGAGAAAGACGCTATCCACGAAATCGACCATGGCGTATCCCTCATGAAAGTCAACGATTCAGGAGAAATTATCGCAATTTTGCTGAACAGCATCGTAAGGAAAGGGGCTTCTGCTTTGGATGAGAACTGTCCGAACGAGAATTTTTTAAAGATCATTAAATTTTTGAACTTCACTGACGATGAATGCGATATTTTTGGAAAGTATTCCGGATGTGATAAATATCTGCTACATAAGATGTATTGTGTGGACAAAGCTCAACGAGGGCTTGGTCTGGGCGTTGAATTATTAATTAAATCAAGGTATGTGTTGTTATTTTAGTTTGACACAAGAATAAATAATAAATAAGAATAAATTTAATTTCAAAATTCTATAATTGTGTACGGAGGATAGCACTAAAAGTGCTATTGTACTGTTATAATTACTCTTATCACTTTTATTAAAAAAGATAAACAAATAAAGTATTATCTTGAAGATGAGTCCGATTATAATGACGTCACACGTCTATTTTTGAGAATTTATTTCTTAAATGCAGAATTCCACTGTATAGACATATATAGAACATAACAAAGTATAATATTTTCACTTATGCTGCACTTGCATAAGTGAAAAGTTATTGTTTGCCAATCACTGTGATAGTCAGGGTGTTGCTAAAATGCGTGAACATGGCTTAACTACAGATTCCTAGGCGCTTCGTTAAAGCAATATTCTGCTTAAAAGTTATTGAAATTATATTTTTTAAATTTATATTAACATATTAGTAATAAGCTATTACATAAATACTTATCTGATTTCGATTCTCTTACTGATTTTATTTTCTTGATTTAATTGTATGTTCTATATCTAATAGTCTCATCTTCATACATGAGCTAAAGACAAAACTTAACATCCCTTTAGCAGAAAGCTTTGCATTTCCTGCTGCGTGTTTAAAATTGATTTAGAATCATATTTTGTTGATTACAGTAGATGTGCCTTAAGTTACTTTTTCTAGTGACTTAAGGCATATTTATTAACTGTTACATTCTTAGTAACTAATTTCATGAATAATCCGTTAAATTTAATATTTTGCTCTTGTTATTGTCTCTAGCTCTGTCTGTTATATGAACAGTCATATCAGTTCAAAGCGTTTAGTAATCACGATCTTTTTGAATTCCTAAATGAAATGTCAAAAATAACAAATATTAGTAAAGAATTGACAAAATATCATAACAAAATTAATATATTTTTTCTTAAATTCTCTATTTTTTTTCTAACAAACGAAAAGCCTAAGAATTTTTTATAGTAAGTACATGTAGTCGTCTAACTAAATTTCATTTTTATAGCAGAACATACAAAGGCAGTAAATTTCTAATATCGTTTTTCAAATTTATCGAGACCAAAATAACAAACATATTTCAAAAACGAATTTTACGAGTTTGCTTCTGGCAAACATCACACCACATAATATCAAGCAGTGTATAACTTCCGCCTATTTTTAAACCTATAGAGCAGTGCAAAATTTCAAGGTAACACTATTTAAAATTTAATTGCCTTACGTTTACAGAAGAATATATAAATATAATAATCATTATCTAAATAGGCGTACACAACATATTTCAAATTGGTAATCGAATTATTCTTCAATAATACATTAACTTATTTATTGGAATTTTCTGAACTAATAGCTGTAGTTTTATACTTCTGAATCTCTGTAAAACTTTTGTACCCAGAAAGATATATAATTAGTCATTATTTTTATTTTCAAAAAAAGATATGGTTTAAATAATATTTACATTAAATTATGGTTCTTATCTTATTGTAATATAAAGTAATCGGATCTCTTCATTCTCAAACGATTTTAGAGCTCACGAAACTATCCACAAAATTTCTGATATAGTGGCAATTATAAAAAAGTTACTTTTTTTTGGTACGTTGACCAGAATGTATGTCTTATATGAATCAAGAGGTTAAAATTAAATTAAGTTAAATTGTCTAGTAATTAAGAATTACGAACTTCCTCAGGGCTGCTGCTACTGCTGCTGCTGTTGGTCTTGTTGCTGCTAAAAATTTTGCATTTTATTCAGATATTTTTGGATTTATATGAAATTATCAAATTATTTTTATGCAAACATCAACTCACAACTGAATGTAAGAATTGCAAAAATATTTGTATAATTCATAATAAATCTTTTTGTTTTTCGTCGATCTTAAAGTGCATAGAGAACATTTTCTGCTTCAGGGACATTGCAAAGGCTCTTGGAATTCCACTCATCAGAATGGACACCACAAACTATTACTGCGCGAGGGTGGCCGAAAAACAAGGATTTACATGTATTTACTCTCTGAAATATGAAAACTATAAAGTGGGAGGTGAAGTGGTGTTCGCTCCTAAATCACCCCACACAGTATTCAGAATCTACGCCTTGGAACTTCATTAAATAGACTTCATTAATACTCCCCGGACTTGAGAAAGTAAGCACAGCCCTCCTTTTGTGGAAACAAGAAACTTCTAAAAGTAAAATAATTAGAGTAAACCAATTAATGAATCGTTTAATGTTAAACGAAATAAAGTCTTTGTTTATTAAATACTGGTTGTAAATTTTGTTGAAAATAATAATAAAATCAAGTTTTTTTTTTTTTTTTAAGGTACAGAGTTCTGATGAAGCCCAATAAGGCCGAAATACATGTATAAACTCTTTCCTATCACTTTCTATACTGCCAGTTACACAATTTTAATTAATTTTCGAAAATAATAATAATAATAATGTTCTTTATTACAGAAAAAGCAATGTATAAATTTCAATTAAGTAATTATGAAATGTAGGCGAAGTTCAGTTGACCTGTTCTGAACCTACAACTTAAAAAAAAACAAATACAAAGTAAAATCTTGCCGAGATGAAATTAGCAAAGAAAAGTATAATAGGTATTAAATATTTTCATATTACAAAAGTTGAACAATATACATAATCAAGCATTATAATATCATAACAAGTTATAATTAACGAAACTAAAGTAAAACCATTGATATTTTTAGGGCAAGTTTATTTGAGACTTTTAGTTTGTCGATCGAGTAACAATTTTTTAAAGTTCGGTTTGAATTTGAATCTAGGTAATAACTTTAGATCCGTTGGAAGCATATTATGTACAGAAGCAATGTTGTATGAAAAGGACCGTTCAAAAAGAGTAGTTTTATGCAGAGGTGGCGTTATCACATTTTTATTCCTGATGTTAATATTATGTACATCGGTTCTATAACGTATTTTGTTGTACAGATATGCCGGAGTTTCCGTGGTTAAAACATTCATAAATAAAGAAGCAGAGTGTAACAATCTACGGTTCGCCATATTCAGCCAGTTAATGTCCAAAAGCACATGAGACACATGTTCATATTTACGTATATCCGAAATAAGCCTGAGACAACAATTCTGTATTTTTTGTATTCGCTTAGATGTAGAAGCATCAAGGCAAGGGCCGTATACAGAGTCAGCAAAAGAAAAATGAGAAAGTACTAAAGATTCACATAAATGTATTTTCAATGTTTTACTAAGAAGCAATCGATTTGAGTAAATTAATTTTGGATTTGTAAACGCTCTAGCAATACAGGTGATAATGTGTTTCTGAAACCGTAGATTTTCATCCTTATGCAAACCTAGATTTCTAGAAGAAGTCACACAAGTTATGTCTAAACCATCAACTACAACTTTTAATTCAGAAGCAAAGGGAGTATTTAACGAAGGTTTTCCAAACAACATAATTACAGTTTTCTGAGGATTTAAGACTAAATTGTGATTTTTGGAGGTCGCTACAAGCGCACCGACATCTTCATTAATGTAATCATTAGCTAAATCTGTATCAATAGGTGAAAACGAAAAATACAGCTGTGTATCATCAGCATAATAGTGAGCGGAAAGATATTTTAAGCATGATTCTAATCTGCAAGTGTAAATCGTGCGCTAAGATTGAACCCTGTGATACACCAGAATGCAAATCTCTAGGCAAAGAGAAAGTTTTATTTAAAGTAACAACCTAGGACTTACCAACTAGGTAATGATACATTAAAGAACAAGCTTCAGTTGTAAAACCAATAAAATGTAAGATGCTAAGAAGTAAAGTATGATTCAAGGTATCAAATGCTCTGGAATAATCCATAAGGATAAGAGCGGTTATATTATTTTGATCTGCCTGAAAAAGAATATCAACAACTACCTGAAGTAGTGCAGTTGTACAGCTGTGATTTACACGTAAACCTCATTGGGTATATGGAAGAATGTTATACATTGAATGTATTGATATTTTTCTTGAGGGAACTCTGTGACTACCCAGTATCAAATTTATAGAATATTAACGAAACATGAAGAACAATATTCGATCAGTAAGTATCAGATGAACTGAAATGCTTTTATTATACATGTTTTTTTTATATTATCGCGATCAATCACTAAATCGGAAGTATCATTCGACTCTAAGATGGCAAAAAGTGACAATTATTATATTTTGTTTTCGCCTGTCAAAATGGAAAGTTTTCACGTTTCGAAAATCTCTACTCGGCTCTTGAAAATAATAAAAATACAATTACATAAAAAAATATGTGTGAATACAATTTAGAAACCAATCCAATTTAAAAACCAAAGCATTCGTCATTAATAAACAAGGCACCAGATCCACTGTGTGCCAAATTCAAACAAGCAACAGTACTTCTAGTTGCAACTACAATTTATTTTTTACCAAAATTTGAAGGATGGCTTGAAGTTTCACATCCGATTCAACAAAAGCAACATTATATTAATAGGCAACGAGAATAAAACTGGATTTAAGACAATTCCTTGCAGAACACCAATCTGTACAATAATAATTTGGAACAATTTTACTTTTCTGGAAGGTCATATTAACGAATTGTGAGTGTGAATTTACCGTGGTGTGAATATACGAATAATTTAATCCAGTCATGTGCAGTACCTCTTAGACCTTATACAGCTAGTTTTCCAAACGAGATACTCTGAAAAATAATGTGTACTGTGTGGTTACGTAAATACGATGAATTTCCCAATTTCTGCAGTCTCTTCAATTAACATTCAACAGTAGATGCCTACCAACATTCACTTACGTCGAATTGTTTCGATATAACATTTCCTAATTAAAATTACATGCAAAATGCGTTTCGTCTAAGTTTCAAGTCGCAGTAAACCGATATCAAAGGACACGCGGTTCTCAGAAAGATTGTATTTCATCTGTTACACATTTCCGAGGCTGCACGTATCTATTTACAGGCAGCAAGCGACGTTAACTGATAATGATAACGTACGGACAAGACCCTGAATACTAAAAAAAACAACTATTATAATCATTCACAAATTCTAACAAGGCAATCATTGTATCTACATATAAGGAAATTTCACCATGTTTTAGCGCGTTTCACATTTATTCTAAACGATGTGTCAGGCAGTAATACCGCAAGCAATGCTATTAGAGCAAAAAGGACTGACCATTAAGAATAGAATTTATGGTTGTGAAATTTGTCTCTGAGATTACAAGTAAGATTAAAGTAATCTCTTTAATTCTGTTGCATTTATATAAACGGCAGGTACCGTCGCATAAAGAAGTTTAAACGCAATTTAAATAAGCAGCTCAAATTACGTAAAAACAGTTAGAGAGATAATTTATTAGATGTGTGTTAAATTTCAAGGTTTGTTAAGTTAGACAGAAGACATTTTATCCTGTCCTAACTTACAATAATTATGACTACGTTCAGATATTGTACCCACTCTTACCTGAATACTAAAGTTGACATCCATTTGCTTGGTGGTATCTATTAGAATTTCATAACAGTTGATAGTTTTTGAAATAGGTGAATAACAACAAACAATTTTATATTGGACTCTGATATTTGATCCTTTAATATACATATTTTATGTCCTTAAAAAAGGTCCAAAGGTATGAAAATCTTAATTTTTAAAAATCTGACATGGATTATTGTCCTGTGAGTTCTTTTTTTGTTAAAGACACGTCAAATGTTATAAAAAATATAATTGATGAACTTCATGTTCACAATAATAAAACGAGTGACACGAAGGTCAAACATGGCAATCCCAAAAACGCTTATTTATTTTTAAAGGTGAAACCTCTCACTCTAGAACGCCCACGTTCGAATATCTCGTTTAAACAAATTGCATTCACAATTTTAATGCATTCCTGTAAAATATATATAACATATATCTTTAACTCCGGCATATTGGTCGTCAATCTGATTGCGTATTGTAATTTATGGAAATACTAAGATTCTCATTGACTTTTATTAACAATCGAGAACTACGCATTATTTATAAATGCAAATGCGAATAAATACCGTTCTATTGTAGTCAAGTTTTTTTCTTCGTAAATTGCGACACGTAATTGTGAAAGTAATTTATAATTATGGATATACAGAGCGCATGAATACCGGGCGTAAATTATTACGTTTGTCATAAATTGTAATTCTGTTCTATGTAGCAATAAAATAGTGCAAACATTTAAATTACTTCGAACAAAGGAAAACGCAGCTTTAATTAGCGTTGCAACTGAGACTT
Organism: Serrognathus titanus; assembly: GCA_039766575.1. Classification (NCBI taxonomy): domain Eukaryota; kingdom Metazoa; phylum Arthropoda; class Insecta; order Coleoptera; family Lucanidae; genus Serrognathus; species Serrognathus titanus. The sequence continues at coordinate 28,609,177 of CM077912.1, read as the reverse complement.
TTATTAAAAGGTAAATAATTTTTAAAATTAAAGTCAGAGTTATTAAAATATAAAAAGCAAATGTCACAAGGGATTACAATCTGAATTTGATACCATACATAATATAAGGTTAACGAAGGAAAAATATTCCTTCATTATTATTAGTTAAGAACTTATCGTTTCAAGGTGTAAGATTTTTGTTTTTTTTTTAACAGGCACTTAAATTATGTGACGTAGTTGTTATTGAAGCATTATATCTAAGAAATTTGCCATTGACGTCTCTGCCAAGAATATTTCAACTCGACTAACAATGGTTGCATATTCAGTTTTAAACGTTTTATCCTTAAACGAACATAAAATGACAAAATTATTTCTGCACATTGGAATAGCTAAGAAATTTAGTAATTTTTAACCACTTCACAGTAATTTCGTTTGGTCTTACAAGAACAGTAGAAAAAATAGAGTGCTCTGATGATGTTCCCATTTGCGTTAATCTCCTGTAACAATGTACATAGGAAATGGAAATAGTATGAGAATGCTTTAGGGCATTGAGTGGATCAAAATTGTTATGTAATAAATTACAGGTTGATACATTTTCTGAGAAGTTCAACAATTTCAAAATAAATACCCAAAGAGCAAGTATACTATTAAGGGTATAATTTCACAAAATAGGCAAAGATCACAGAGGATAAAAATGATACTTCCTATTTAGCTTTCTGTGAGTTCTGCCATTATAGTCATAACTTAAGTTATTTTGGCTAAAGACTATACATAATGATTCTTCAATAAACCGCTAAATAATAGTCCGTACAAGAACAGAAATCAGAGACTACAGTTATTCAAGAATCATCCTGTATGTAAAAGGAAAAAACATGATGTTGTAAATTGATGCATAAAATGAAACCAATTAATAAAACCAACATTGTTTGCTCGTTACCACAAGGAACAATGAATTTTGAACGACCGTGAATATTTATTTACAGTCACACGTGATGCATTTTTTGCATACGCTTCCGAGAATTTTCGAATGCAATTAATTACCTTCAAAAACAAACAAATTTGTTTGAAGAGCGTGACTGATGGGCCAACGTTCCCAACGAATTTCCCATTGGGATAGGTCAACCAAAACGTTAAAGCATGCAACCGCAGCATCATTATTCCGGCGAAAACGCCTTTTTTTGGAGATCACTTCGAATTTGACCTTTTCTTCATAAATGAAATTATTAACTCATTAATATTATTCGCTAACGTCTCATTTATTCGCAATCTCTGCGCGTTACACAATCTTTAATGATGGGAAGAAAAAAAAACTCGTTATTGTGGCAGGCGTCCAGGTTGAAGGTGTATTTTCTAGGTTTAATTGGTGTAGAATTTCTCGAGCGGCACGTAATAATTATTCACGGAATGAGTGTACTTTTCGCGCATGTCGTACCGCAATTAATGTAATTAGCGGTTTTTATATATATTTTTTTGTTTGTATAATTGAATATTATCGTTCTTCGTTGAAATTCTGAAAATGGTTGAAATAATTAATAGTGCTAACCAAAAAATATTAAAAAAAAAAATTTAATTGCAACTGAAAACATTCTCTTCTTCTAATGTATTATATATTCACAATCTTCTACTATACAGAGTATTTGGAACTTCGTTGATTAGTAAAACAATTTAGCTACGTCCGCCCTTCTAATACCAGGTACTAAATTGAAGTCTTCTGTATGGAAAATAAAATAAAACAGACACTAATTTTTTCCATTTGTAAAGGGTGTCCCAATAAGAACTTAAATCTTGAATCGCGCGCCATTTCCGTCTACCAAATGTATAGGCAGCCATATTTGATTGCACTTATTTGAAAATATTAACATTTACGAAAACATCGCGTTAGACTTTAGAAGAACGTTTGTTAATTGTAAAGACGCATTACAAAAATGGAGAGAATATTACGGTGACAATTCGCAAGTTACGTAATCATTTTGGTGTGCTTAATTGTCCGTTACGGCCCGCTATTGAAAATTTAATAAAGAAATTTGAAAGAACATTTTCATTAAAAGACGAGAGGAGCCTTATGCGCCATCGTCCAGGAAGATCGGCCGAAAACATCGTCGCCGTTAGTGTCAGTGTCACAGAACAACCTAACACTTCCATTTGGCATCGCGCCCAGGAATTAAACATCAATCGCAGTACTCTCTAACGAATTTTAAAAAAAGATTTGTACTTTCAAACCTATAAAATCCAGTTGACCAAGAATTGAAACCGGCCGATCATGGACAGCAAGCAAGTTGACGACGCATTCCATAAGAAAAATCATCTTTACCGATGAGGCGCAATTCCACATTAACGGTTACGTCAATAAGCAGAATTCTCGGATCTGGGGCGCAGAGAATACACATGCCATGCAAGAACATCCGATGCTTCCTGAAAAAGTAACAGTTTGGTATCCCACGTGGGCAGGAGGGACTTTTGGACCATACTTTTTTGAAAGCAATGAAGGTGCTTCCGTGACTGTCACTGGCGTTCGCTACCGTACCATGATGACAATTTTTTTTGGCAGGAATTGGATGGGCTGGACATGAATGACCGGTAGTTTCAACAGGATGGCGTGACCCGCCATACTGCACGCGAAACAATGACGTTATTGCAAACGAAGTTCCCAAGTCGTGTCATCTCTCGTTTTGGAAATAAAAACTGGCGCCAAGAAGTTGCGATTTAACCCCTTTGGACTTTTTCCTCTGGGTTTTTTTGAAAATTAAGGTCTATGCGAACCACTCTGAGACGCGTCCTGCCTTATTAGAAGATGGCATATTGTAGTAGATACTATAAATTAAAGTAGGGGATATTTACTGCCTATAAGGATATCAATAATAATTTCTACAAAACGCCTACAGACAATAAAAATTATTCTGGTTTGGCAAATTCAATTATTGTTGATCAGAGTGTATTTTCATGGGCCAATGGTAAATGATATATATTTTTAGGTAGGACTTTTATGTACACCATGCTTAGCTATTATCTTAATTTAACAATCTTTTTATCGTATAAGTAATTATTGTACACTGTATACTGCAAGAGATAAATTTCCCAATATGACTTGAAGGAATGGAGATGGGTTTTGCATCAAAGGAATGCAATAAATATCGCTAATAAAGAAAAATTACATTTGTTGTACACTATTTGAATATCTTCGTGCGTTTCAGATATAAAATATAACTTAATCTTACATTCTCGCATAAAATATTATCCTTAATTGTCAGATGAAGGTGTTTGACGATTGTTAATTATTACAAGTAAAATGTAATTAAAATTAAAGGGTCTCAAGGAGTATAACTCCATTAAACTGACAATCGCTTCATTAAATAAATTTATGATAATTACTCTTCAAATAACTTTTAAAAGCATTTGAAATATCGACATTGTGCTCTACATTGAGAACTTCTTTAGATAAAAAATAATTTATTATTGTAAACAAAACTTATAATTAATAATTTATTAGTTGTCCTGAAGAAACTATTGACGTCTAAATTTTAAGAGCTACTAATTACTTGATCAATTTCTTCGGACAAGAAACTACGTAATGAAACTACTTTCAACATTTTTCTCATCGAGGGTGAGACAATCAAACCACCAGAAAAAAAAATAACAATCAAATAATCCGCATAAATTGTCAATTGTAACATGAAAAATTAATTCGATTGTAAGACATCAAACAAAAATCGAATAAAGAAGACGAAATATCAAGAAAAGAATGAATAGAAAACAAACGAAGAAAGTTTACTATTAGGTGGATTGTTCGAAAATTAAGACTGATAAGAAAAAAAACTGTAATAATTCGATATGTAAACGTGGATATGCGAAGAATAAGGTAAATAAAAGAAAAAGAGTGTAAGAAAATCAAATCATCAACTGAATGAAATATTAATTGTAAATATGACAAAAAGAAAACAATGGATTGCAAAGAAACAATGGAAAGCTGCATTTCAACATATTCAAAAACTTCACAATGAAAATCGTCAAATTTTCAGTTGTTCTAGTTAATTTTTTTGCTTGTTACGTCTCAATCAATCCCAGACGAATGAGAATTGGCGATCTTCTTTTGTTTTCTGCTGATCCAGTTCTGTATTTCGTAGGTGTTTGTTATTAAATTGGATTTTTATGTTAATTTGTATTCATTCAAATTTTGTTTTCCAGGTTAATTTTTACTCAATTTTGAAAAAATTTGCTGAATTCCTCTAAATTTTTGTTTTTAAATTAATTGAACACTGACAATTGAAAAAGCTGGCGACACTCGAGCTAGCATATTTTTCGCAGTCGTATGGAGATTTTACAATTTTTAAATACGTCGAAGTAAGATTAGATATCCGTTCTCAAGACATGGTCTATTCTAATTAAAAATATCTTCAAATGTAGGATATCAATTCTGCAAGAATTCAAAATAATTCAAATAAACTTGCTGTTCGAGAATGCCACAAATTCAATTTGTTTTTAAAGCATCACATAGTATTTTCAAGCAATGGAATTTTAAAATGTTACAGATAATGATTTTGGCGTTTGTTTGTCATACAACGATGATCGATTGCTAAAATGTTCCGACAAGGCATCTTGATGGATGGTTTATGTTGAAAATGGTATTGGTAACTATTTAATTGTGTGCGAAAAAATAGGACATGCGACAGATTAAAATTCCTTTAAATCACTTCTACTTTCAGTCTCCTTTTTATATCTACTTAATATTCTTAGTATTACTTAAATAATTAAGCGCTCAATTATGCAGCACTTAATTAAACCACGAAGTCCGCCTCTAGCGGAATTTTTAGTCGACTTGGCACGACGCTTAAACACTTCTAAATAAAATTTTCTCTTCCGTAAGAAAAAACAGAAATTTCTGAAATGTTGCAAACCTTGGCGGTTACTTTCCGAGAATTATTTGTTTGATTGAAAAATAATAACAACGAAACGGCGAAAATTGTTTTCGCCAAAACAGGATGTTATTGGCAGAGCCGTAACGTCATCGAAGGTTGTGAAATTTACAATAATTTGATATTTTGCTGGATCTGTAATTAGTTTTCAATTTCATGTTACGGAATTTACTGCTTTCGTAATTTAAAAAAATACTCCTTTAGTAGCTACAAATTTTAGTATTTTACTATTTGAAAAAAATATTTATAGATTATGTACTGCGATGAGAGTATAACTTCTTAAAAATGATCTAACTTGAAGGCTTCTGCGGCCGTCATCCATGATTGAATTGGTTTCCAGATGGAACCGCGTTACGATGAGGTCTTCCACTGCCGACGTTTCTTGCTCCATTGCAAAAGAACTTCCATATGGCTGTTGCTGCTGTTTCTCGTAAGTCGTTGAGACTGGGTACCAATTTTTGTCGAAATTTTACCAGCTATCTTCTCCTCTTCTGAATGTCTTTCCCATAGAGGCTTTTTCTGGGACAACTTCGACAAAAATTGGTTCTCCGGGTCAATGACTAACGAGAAACAGCAGCAGTACCACCAACAGCAGCAGCCCTGAGTAAGTTATTCCGCAATGGAGAATGAACGTCAGCAGTAGAAGACATCAACGTAACGTGGTTTCTGGGAAGCCAATTCAATCACTAAATTAAAAATATTGTCGCATAAAAATAGCAAAACCCGAAACTAGTCGAGTCAAACAGCTTCGTTCGTCAGGTCGGGGTATTTTCATATTATTTTGGACCAAATCTGATCTGGGTTTTGGGAAAAAAACTCTTAATGTTTTTCTTTCATGTTTGTTGGAATTTCGGCATGTTGAATTGTCTAAAACAGATTCAGTATCAATCCGTAATTGTTATAACTGTTTTAAATTTCTTTGGGGAGTTATTGATTCAAATCGTACAAACTGACTTGCGTTTCTGCAAGAACTTACTCCTAATCACACTGAAATGAATCAAATTTTGTTTCTCCAAAGGTAATCAACCATAAATTAACGTTTTTTCCTTTGATGGAATTTACAATTTCAGTGACACTTTTCATAACACGTTCTATTTCAGAAAGTAAAGAGCTTCTCGATGTAATAAACAGTGAGTGAAAAAAAATCACTTTTGATAGAGTGTATAAACTAGTTCGCGAATCGTCAAGTAAGTACTTTAATGCGTAAATTTGCTCGATATAAAGTTGCTAAGTTTTTCGTGTTATAATATCACAAGCATGACTCGTACTAAAATCATATAAATGGTAAAGATTAAACAAAATTATTGTGTGGTTTTTTTTTATGTTGTCAGATTTACTTCCAAAAAGCGTACGGATCTTTAGAATAATTTAAAATAATCAATTTTAGTTTGAACACTAACTATTCCCCACGAGGAAACTAGTATTAAGGCCCGGTTTCACGATTGTAGTACTCTCATGAACATACTAGCATGAAAGGGTGTGTAATAGTTCCGATAAGAGTTAAGTATCTGCATGGAAACGACTATCAAGATGATAGTTTCTATGATGGTTGCTTTTATGACAGCAACTATCACAGAAACTATCATCGTGAAAACCAGTCTTTACAGTTATGACTTTTTTAATTCTGTATTTAATTTAACAAAAAATGTATATAATTCAGAAACGCTAAGTTCAAGGATATTTTAACATTAATTAACATTTTATTAGAATAAATAACTAGTCTAGTTACACAACGCACGGTGATTTGAGCGGTATCCGTTTATATTTTTCTCGCTTCGAACATAAAAATTAATTGCAAATTGTTTCAGTGAATTACATTTGCAATGCAACAGTCGCGTAATTCCGTTTGTTAATTTTCTTGTTATTGCGAATTTCTTAAAGTTTATTAACCTTGCTTTTCGTCGAAGTAAGAGCAACGCGTAAAATCCAAACATTGAATAACCAACCACACAATTAAGTAGCAAAATATGTGCTTATTGCTTAAGCATTTTCATAGTCCCATCTTTATTTTCGCTAGGTATTTTTTCCTGTGGTTTTGTTGCTTAAGAAATAGAACGTATTCTATGTTCAAACCATATCCCTAGCCTAAGAATTCTTGTTCTAAACGTGCAAAAAATTGGATAGTTTTAAACTGTCTTAAGTAAGGATTCTTTTAATGATTCGATCAAATAAATTATATAAACAATAAATAAGTTTATTTAATTGCAACTTCTTTAAAGAAAAATTAATATCCATTACATCCACGGTTAAGAACGTAAATTAAAGGAAAGGAATTTTTGGAGTTTGTTATTAAAGTCATAAAAAAAACACGCTTCAATGGAAAATTACGTATCCCGAAACACGAACAACAAAAGGGCGTCTGTTGGTGACTCGACGAATCAAAGCGTCGCTCTCAATTAATTCCCCAGGTCTCGTCTCTCGAGTTTCCAGTCGATCCAGCCAGCAACGTGTGCCCTTCAATGTCGAGGGGATATATGCAGTACAAAAGCTAGAGTATGAAATGGATATGGTCTCTTGTGACCCAGTAACAGCATCCGAGTGCGTATTTGCCACTTGCGATGGCATAGAACTTTTAAATTAAAACTACAATAACGTTACTAGGATGCGTGAAGTGAAGTACCTTGCATCAACTCGCGCATTAAAAAAAATGATTCACATCAATTTTATAATAAAAAAATATATACATATTCATCAGGTCATGTCGTCAGATTCCAGGAAAACTAATCAGATCTGATGAAATTGATAGAACTTAATTTGCAATTTGCAAACATTTATTAAATTTCTCAGCACCACTAAATTTCCTTATCTCACACTTCACTATCACATATTGCGTAGGTGGTATGTACCAATTGTGTTAGACATTTGAATTTATTACACTTACACAAGAATTTAATTGCGTTACGTACTCCACCCATATACTAAAAAAAATAATGCATGCGATACCTTTCTCTAAATATCAAAATTAAACAAAGCAAGACTGCCTTGACAATCTAATCGCAAATCTTTGCTCTCTGGACTTTTCCTTGTATATCGCTCATAATGTAACATTTTCGTTTGGTAACATTAAACCCAAATAAAGACTTTACATTGCAAACAAAGAACCTTGACTGAGATCAGTATCACTCGTCAGCCTTCAACTTCACCTGTCCTGTTTTCGTTGCTCGCAGATGTTTTTGCCTCGTTTTGCAATATTTCTTGAGTGCTACTTGAGAGGCTTCACGCAAACAATGCCCGGGCTTGGATGTTCTTTGTCCGTTTGACGTCGCTGTAATTAGTAGCTAGGTAATCATAATCAAGCAATATCGAGTAAAATCTGAGACTCAGAATTCAGACGACTTTTCGCCTGGTAATAAAAAGTCTTTTACTAATAATGTTGTATGTATTTAATTTTATGTTTGCCTGCAAAACTAGCATTGGCAATTAAACATTTACGATCGCTTGTTATTTATTGAAGGTAGACGGCACTTAAAAGTCAATAGTAAACGTAAAATTAAAGGGGCATACTTTTAACTGCAAATTGAATTTTGTATTCACAGAAGAAGAGAGGTGATAGCATTACAGAAAAATCATAATATTTCTGTATCTTGGAAGCACTTATAGGTACTCGCCGACATGGTTACAGACAAGTTTTGTCATCTTTCTCCTTAATTTACATTTTTCTTTGTTTGGGCCTTTTGCAATTCAAAATTTATTGAATTATCGAAACAAAGTTATTTATTTGTTGTTCTTCTTCAAGGAATTAAAAAACAAATAATAATGTGAAAGTAATATTTTAAAAATGTTGTTTTTGGAAACGCGATCTAATTATTCTGATAGCAATATTTACATAAAGCAAAAAAAAAAGGATTTAGTTTAGCACAACTAATAATCCAAAATGTCAAGTTAAAGAACGTTACATATGCACAATCAGCTTATTTAATTGAGAAATTTAAGATTGAATTTCTGTGTTGATCATTAATGACGCTTAATTAATTAGTTGCTAATAAATAACATGATTAAAATTTTTTTTTAATTGTTATTACTTATTATACATTTGTGTTTTAATGTAGTTATTTATGCAACTAATGTGTAAAGTAAGTTTTTTAAACAAGTGCGAAATTTTCACACGAAGCGCTAGCCGAGTGCGAAAAGTGGTAAGACGAGATAAAAAGAAACAGTAATTACATTTTTCTGTTTTTTTTTTTTTTACTTTAATTTACATTTAGGTCTTAAAATGCTTTGAAAATATTAAATCCATTTTACATTTTACTTTATGCCCTAGTAAAGAACTTTTCATGCATTGGTTTTTAAAAAGTGACATTTTACAAACTATAATTAACCTTTAAAGTATCTATTTTAGACACGGTTGTAGAAAAACAATATTTTTATTCTTATTCTGCTAAACATAAATTGATTCGGTTTAATTTAAAGTTTCAGATGAGATAATAGTTACGAAAACTAAAATAATTCAGTAAAAATTATCTCGCAATTCTGCTTCTGACATGTAAGAAGAACATTGATGTATTTAACAATTGATAATATATAAAATACGAAAATAAATTAAAAACTCTTAAAATAGAAATGGTACCAAGATTATTGTTGTACATATTGTGAGAGTTATTCATAAAAATTCACGGACCGATTGCTGCGATGGACAGTAACTTACATCGGTGTGAGGTTGGCTGCCCTGGCGTCGTCCCGGTGCTTCCCCGCACTTATGATACAACGAAGCGAGAGCTCGAATATATGATGAGCAGTGTAAAATCGAACTTTGTAGAGTCCCTACGTTTTAGTTTTGCTAATAAAATTTCTGTTGTTGCATTGCCTTAATTATCACGATTCTAACATATCAGAAGTGCGATTTGAACTCATTGGCCACTATTCAATTGAACTTTTGTGGTTGTTTATTGCTGCAGTGACTATTAGTATTTTGTTGCATTCATACATACTTTTTAATCAAAACTAACAATTAGTGGTGCATCACACGAAGCCGAAGGACATTCGTTGCTGACGATTTGGGTACATACTCCCTTGATTCAGAAATGACTACAAGGTCGTGAGTACAGCAGTTTACTTTTATTGTTCTATTGTTAGCCTGTACGATTACTTTCTTTTTGTTACTTTTGATATTTGATACCGCACGTTCGCACTGTACATTGATATTGAATACGGCATAAATTGGTTATTTTTGATTAGCAACATATTTGATAATAAGATGCAGCGTCGTAATAGGAGTCCGAGGCGAAGAGATCGAGAAAGCCGTCAGCGATCTCGCTCGCCTCATGATAGTAGAAAGTTTCGCAATTTTGAAAACCAAATGGAGAACCGATTTAAGCAGCTCGAAGAGTTAATTCGTTGTAACTTAAACAATCCTTCGGTATGCGAAAGATCAAGAACGCCGCCGCTGTCTAGCACCCGGCTATCACAATCCCGAAGTTTAGATCAACAAATCTCAGCGCAGAATAATAAAACTAATAAATCACACACGTGCGAGACCGCAAGTGGGCAACGATACGTTGGACGGATGGAGCTCGTTCCGGAATTTGACGCGTCAACTGAAAGTATAACAATTACGCAATGGCTAAATAAAATAGATTCTGTAGGTGAATTATACGGATGGGACGATCGTGCAAAAATTTTCTGTATGATCAGTCGTCTAAGCGGAAATGCAAAATCTTGGTACGATTGCCAAACAGAAATCAACAGTGATTGGCAACAATGGAAAGCAAAATTAACTTTAGCATTCCCGTCGGTAAGAAGCATAGCATTGAAAATAAAAGATTTTGTCAATTGTGAGCGAAAGCATAATGAGGACGTGGTCACTTTTTATTATAATAAACTACGTTTAGGAAAACATTGTGATTTGCCCGATCATGTTATTACGGACGTCATTATTTCCACAATGAATAACAGTTTGCTAAAAGCAAGCGCTCAGGCAGCAGGTTGTAAAAGTACCGAGTCATTATTAAAATTTTTAGTCGAATCAGATTACTCCAGCACTACTACAACACATAAAGTGGAGTATCAAAATAATAAACAAAAGCAGAATAACACACCTAAAGGGCGCGGCTGTTATACCTGTGGAAGGATGGGTCATAAATCTCAGGATTGTTTCAAAAACAAAACTGTAAAGACATCAGATAAAGTAATCAATTATTGCACTTATTGTAAAAGGTCGGGTCATACCCGAGAGAAATGTTTTAAATTAAAATCAAATTCTGAGACGGTAAAAATAAATTACGTCGCTGAAAACGAAAAAAAATACCACCGAGAAGTGATGATTAACAATAAAAATATTATGGCATACGTTGATTTCGGAAGCGCATGCACTATTATTAAGAATTATAAAGCCAACAGTCTGGGGCTCCCAATAAATAAGACAAAATCGACACTGATGCAGGGATACGGAGGCGCGATTGTACCTTCTCTGGGAGAAACGGAAGCAGTAATCAAATTAGATGAAGTAGAACGGTTGACAACAATCGTAGTAGTGGAAGATAATGCTCAACATGTGGATCTACTGATAGGGAGAACATTTACCGAATTACCAAAAGTTTGCGTGTTAAAAGGAAACGACTCTTTATTTTTCTATAATGAAGAATATAATTTACCGATTGAAGCAGTAGAAACGAACAGAAAATTTACCTTACACGCCGAAGAAAACTCTATAATCATTCCTGGGATTAATAAAATTGAAATTTATTGTGAATTTAATCATGGGTTCCTAACAACTACACATTCTGAACAATTTTTTAAACGGCAGCACTGTTATTATTCCAGCAAGCCAAATAAAAGTAACAAATGGTTTGGGACTTTTAACTGTCCTAAACGTTAGCAAATTATCAGCCGCATTTAGAAGAGGGCAATGTGTTGCACGGGGAATCTCTTCGGAGCAGTTTTCACAAACTGAAGTACCTGAGCAACCTACTCTCGAATCTGAAAGTGGGCAAAAACGTTTGGAAAGTATACTGGCAAAATATGATCGCTGCTTTGCAACAAATAATTCGGAATTGGGGAAAACAAATGTTGAAATGGAAATCCAACTTACTAGCACTGTTCCTGTATGCTACCGACCTTATCGATTGTCCTTTTGTGAAAGGGAAATTGTAAGAAACATAGTTGACGATCTTCTCAAAAACGACATCATAGAATCAAGCACATCGCCTTATGCAAGTCCGATACTGTTAGTACGCAAAAAGTCTGGAGAGATGCGCATGTGCGTGGACTTTCGCAAACTAAATTCAATTACGATCAAAGACAAATATCCGCTTCCCCGAATCGAAGATCAATGGGACAGATTATCAGGACAAAATTGGTTTACCACCCTTGATTTGGCATCGGGATATCATCAGCTGAGAGTTGCTGCAAATTGTAGACATTACACAGCATTTGTCACTCCTGACGGACACTATCAATACAAGAGAATGCCATTTGGATTGACCAACGCACCCGCTGTCTTCCAAAGGGCAATTAATGACATATTGGGTCCTTTACGGTTTACATTTGCTCTGGTATACCTCGATGACATTTTGATAATAGCTGAAACTATTAAGCAGGCGCTTGAAAGACTTGAAATAATTTTGAAAATATTTTTGGATACTGGACTTACCCTTAATAAAAAGAAATGCTCATTTTTGCAAAACGAAGTAGAATATTTGGGATCAGTTATAAGCAATGGTGAGCTAAGACCATCCCTACAAAAAATAAAAGCTGTATTAGAATTCCCTAAACCCCAAAATGTACATGAGGTGAGAAGATTTCTGGGCCTAGCCTCGTATTTCAGAAAGTTCATTCAAGACTTTGCTTTAAAAGCCAAAGCTTTAACCACATTGACAAGAAAAAACACGACTTTTATCTGGGAATCCCAACAGGAAAAATCTTTCGAACTATTAAAACAAGAATTAGCAAGTGACCCGGTATTAACCTTATACGACCCTAATTTGGAGATACAATTACACACGGACGCTAGTAAATGGGGATTTGGAGGAGTGTTATTACAAAAGCATAACCAAAGCTGGAAACCGGTAGCTTATATGAGCCAACAAACAACGGAATGTGAATCACGATACCATAGCTTCGAACTGGAAACCCTCGCAGTAATAAAAAGCGTGAGAAAATTTAGGAACTTCTTATACGGAAAAAAATTCACTGTTGTTACTGACTGTAACTCTCTAAAACTCACTTGGTTGAAGCGTGATCTTTCTCCAAGAGTAGGAAGATGGTGGTTGGAGTTGCAAGAGTACGAGTTCGACGTTTTGTACCGTCCCGGAACACAGATGAGACATGTAGACGCATTGAGTAGACGCGACACTGTAAATGTAGACTTGATTAAGGAATCAGATTGGATCCAATGTGTTCAAGGCGAAGATGATGATTGCAAACTAATTAAAGAACAGCTAAAGGTTGGTAGTGCTGATAAATGCTATACAACAATTGAAGACAAATTATGTCGAATAATAAATGGAGAACCAAAAATTCTCATTCCAAAAGACGTACGGTGGAGAGTAACCAGATTATATCATGACGAAAACGGTCATCCAGGACCACAGCGTACTCTTGAGGCATTAAAAGGAAAATATTGGTTTTCAGGGATGAAAGATTTTGTTTTAAAATACGTGAGACATTGCATACCATGCTTGTGCGCAAAGAAACCTACGGGAAAAAGGAGAGGATTTTTACATCCAATCCCAAAAATGGATAAGCCATTCCATACCCTTCATTTGGACCATTTAGGACCTTTTTGCAAAACTCCACAGGGAAATGCTTTCATGTTAGTAATTGTGGATGCTTTTACGAAATTTACATGGATTGAAGCAGTTCCTGATACGGGAACTCAATATGTTATTAAAGCAGTGGAACTATTAACCAAATTTTTCGGAATTCCTGAAAGAATAATAACCGACCGAGGAAGGGGCTTCACTAGTAGAGCTATGACTGAATTCTGTAAGAACTATAATATTAAACATGTTCTAAATGCAATTGCTAGTCCGAGGAGCAATGGACAGGTGGAACGATTCAATGCGACCATATTAAATGCCATGACAGCTGCAGTAGGTGACGATTATGATGCATGGGAAAGCAAAATTCTAGAAGTGCAGTGTGGTATCAATGGTTCTATTAATGCAACCACGGGAAAATCTCCGTCTGAGTTGCTATACGGGTTTCGTCCAAGATTGAAATTTGACGTGAGTGTTGTAAATCAAAAAGACAGGCTAACAAATTTAGAACGGTTCCGGGAAAAGGCTGCCGTAAACATGAAAAGAACAGCAAGAGTGATGAAGAGACGTTTTGATAAAAACCGTCTAGACGCAATAAAGTACAAAGTGGGAGACATGGTATTGGTAGAGCGTACTCCCATAGTGAAGGGTGTTTCTAGCGGGAAATTGGTTCAAAAATACATTGGTCCCGTACGAGTAACACATGTTTTGGGAAACGATCGCTATCGAGTCCAATCCTTGTCTCAAGATAAAAGGCGCTTCAAAGGAGTCGTTGCCAGCGAACGATTGAAGCTGTTCAGAACCCAGAAAGTTGACTAATTGGTGAGTCTTCTCACTTTTGTTATGATAGTTTAAAACTTGGCGATTTGTGTGTAAATCACTAATTGGTTCTTGAGTTGTAAGCCTTTTTCTTTAAGATTTAAAAAGGTGTAGTGTGTTGGGTATCCGTAGTAGACGGTGCCTTAGAAGTTGAAAGATACTTCTCTTGACACTTGCACAATGATGTTTTAAAAAGGTGTAGTGTGTTGGGTATCCGTAGTAGACGGTGCCTTAGAAGTTGAAAGATACTTCTCTTGACACTTGCACAATGATGTTTTAAAAAGGTGTAGTGTGTTGGGTTTCCGTAGTAGACGGTGCCTTAGAAGTTGAAAGATACTTCTCTTGACACTTGCACAATGATGTTTTAAAAAGGTGTAGTGTGTTGGGTTTCCGTAGTAGACGGTGCCTTAGAAGTTGAAAGATACTTCTCTTGACACTTGCACAATGATGTTTTAAAAAGGTGTAGTGTGTTGGGTATCCGTAGTAGACGGTGCCTTAGAAGTTGAAAGATACTTCTCTTGACACTTGCACAATGATGTTTTAAAAAGGTGTAGTGTGTTGGGTATCCGTAGTAGACGGTGCCTTAGAAGTTGAAAGATACTTCTCTTGACACTTGCACAATGATGTTTTAAAAAGGTGTAGTGTGTTGGGTTTCCGTAGTAGACGGTGCCTTAGAAGTTGAAAGATACTTCTCTTGACACTTGCACAATGATGTTTTAAAAAGGTGTAGTGTGTTGGGTTTCCGTAGTAGACGGTGCCTTAGAAGTTGAAAGATACTTCTCTTGACACTTGCACAATGATGTTTTAAAAAGGTGTAGTGTGTTGGGTATCCGTAGTAGACGGTGCCTTAGAAGTTGAAAGATACTTCTCTTGACACTTGCACAATGATGTTTTAAATGCGTGGCAGTGTGTTGGGTACCTTAGAAGTTGAAAGATATTTCTCTTGACACTTGCCCCACTTTGGTAAGATTAATCGAGTGTCGGGGAGAGTTTTAGGAGTTGAAAGATACTTCTCTTGACACTGGTAGATTAAAAAAAAAATATATCACTGGTACTCGTGCGAAATTTTAATTACAGGTGTCTGAATGGCCCGAGGACGTGCCTGGTCAGGATAGCCGAATGTGAGAGTTATTCATAAAAATTCACGGACCGATTGCTGCGATGGACAGTAACTTACATCGGTGTGAGGTTGGCTGCCCTGGCGTCGTCCCGGTGCTTCCCCGCACTTATGATACAACGAAGCGAGAGCTCGAATATATGATGAGCAGTGTAAAATCGAACTTTGTAGAGTCCCTACGTTTTAGTTTTGCTAATAAAATTTCTGTTGTTGCATTGCCTTAATTATCACGATTCTAACAATATTTAGACCAATCGATGTGGTTCGTAATGAAGGCTGGCATTCAAAGCTTAAATTTCTTAAAGGTGCAAACACTGCAATGGAGAACCAGAAACGGCAATGCACATTTTGTGCAAATGTGAGCCACCGGCAAATCGCAGACAGCGCATATTCGGACATCTTATGAAAGTTCCCGAAGACTTCAGTACGTAATCAGAGAAAAACCTGTACCAGCTGGTACAGGGGATCTCACTGAATGAATCATTTTGTCCAACGATTTTCGTGTTTTACTTTAACAGTGACGTAAATGGAAACATTTTGATCTGTAATTTATATCACATTATGAAAAGTTAAATCAATCTTAACACTTAATAAAATATACTTTAAAAATTGTGTTGCGCTAGACATCATGTTTATTTAGTATTATTCTTAATGTTTGTGTAGGTATATTCAATGAATCAATCAATTTATTTATTTCCTCAGATTACAAGTATGTAAAATGGAAACAGAAATATAACATGTCTAATGTCTAATGAGGAACCTATGCTTTAAGTTTATGACGTAGATTATAACCTAAACTTCTGTTATCTAACCATTGAAATTTTTCTCTATGAGAATGAACATAAGTAACAGAAAATAATATGTAAAGTGATATTACAGTTAAAATACTTAGCTCAGAAAATAAACATCTACAAGAAAACTGAGGATTTTTAAAAGTCATTGTTCGAATAATTTTCTTTTGAGCTAATAATTCGTCATTGTTGCAGTTCCCCCAACAAATAATCCCGTAACTTAGTAAAGAATGAACATAATAAAAATAATACATTTGGAGATTGATTGATGTGCAGTTGACGAATTACAAAACAGACAGTTGCTAGTTTATTTCATAATTTATCAACATGGTCGCCCCAACCTAAATGCGAGTCAGGATGGAAACCTAAAAACTTAGTGATGTCTAAATGAGGAATATTTGTAGAATTTGATTTGATTAGAAGACTTGATTGACGTGATTTAGTCGCGTAAGTATCTATTTAGAAGATAAGTTCTTAGCCAATCAAGAGCATGGCCTCTCACACCGTACATTTGAAGTTTGTGCAATAATAAATTATGATCAGCGACATCGAAAACACGAGTGAGGTCATAGAAAATACAAGCGACTAGATTTTTCACTTTTCAAGATTTTTGATGATGAAGTTGTGCAGTGAAAAAATAGCGTCTAAGGTATTACATTTTTCCTAAAACCAAATCGTTGCTCTTTTAAAATGGCTTTAATAGGCAGAGAGTTCATTAACCTGAGATAAAATGCCTTTTCGTAAATTTTGGCAAAAACTGACAGTAGAGCAATGGTCTGTAATCAGATAAATTCAATTTATTTTTTACCTTTCGGAATGGAAACGATGGAAATGATAGAATTTGTCTTATTTCCACTACTGGATATAAAAACATTGAGGAGTAGCTTTGATCATAAAAGTAGGGCTCGCATATAGTTTGTTTATTTTTAATTAGGTTATTTACCGAGTTAACGAAATATTCATTAAAAGCTTGTGCTTTATGATGCGAATTTTTTAAGTGGGTATTACCATTAAGATGTAATAGAGTTTCAGGTAACTTATTTTCTGTGGAGATAGTACATTGATTAATAACCTTCCAAGCATCTTTGAGAAATTATTTGAATTGGCAAATAAATCATGAAAATAACTTTGTTTTTGCTTGATTTAAGAGAGATTGATGTCTTTTTTTCATTAATTTATAACATTCATACAGATATTCATCATTAGTACTTTTATATGCTTCGTAAATATCATCACGGTTAATAAATTCCGATGTCACCCACGGTTTGGATTTTTGAATAACATTGTCGTTTTTTTTTATATATCGTTTGAGCGGAAAAACTTCTCGTATATTTGAATAAAAATATTATGGAATAAATCAAATTTAGAATTACTGTCAAGAAATTGAGAGTACACAAAAAACCAATCTTGCAACGAAAAAGCAAATTTTTGAAAGTTTCAATAGATTTCTGACTTTTAAAATTTCGAATGAGTGAGACCTCATGTTGGTTGGTTACAGTACATGGAATTAGATAAGTTACGCATTGCATAAAATGATCAAAAAATCAGAAAAAATTGATTTGGAGACAATAAATTATCGCCAAGATTAGAGAAGATATTATCAAGTCTCTTACCATTGATACCCGTCATTCGTAAGCTTGTTAATACATTTTACTAGACTGTAAGCACTAAATATATGACAAATTTCGTCAGCACTCCCTGACACATTAAAATCACCGCATACAAATGCAGGGCAGTTTTCTTTGACAAATTTGTTTAAAAAAATGTCCAAATTTCGTTTAAAACTAGGAAATTCTGCTCCTGGTGATCTGTACAGACATCCCACGGTTATGACCAAATTATCGACGATGATTTTGGTTACGGCAAATTTATTAGAACAAAGAGACAATTGCACTGACACTGATTTAAATTCGATATCTTCATGAACTAGTATGGCAACACCGCCACATTCTTTTCTGCAGTAATATATAGGAGCACATTCGTAAACACTCCATTTCAAGAATCGAACACCGTGTTTCGGATAAAGAAACCACTTCCGGAGTTTCTACAGAATGAAGTAGGAGTTCTAGTTCATCTATTTTATCGCGAATACTACGCACATTTAAATGGCAAATTTTTATTCCTAACTCGCATTTTTCTTCCTGAGTTTTGAGTGAAAAAATCGAGATACACTAACTCCCATTCAAGTCTCAAACGTTGGAAGTCAATTTATGTAATGTTATGTATATGTATATTCTTTTAGCCTTCTTGTTAGAAAAGTTCCTTCGTTTATCTTTTTCTCGTATATTTCTTTATATTTTGTTTATCTCTCGCATTTTTTTCTTAACTTATGAATTTTTAATTTTGAAAATGATTTATGTTACTGTTTATTTTCAAATTTATTTTTGTTTCCACCTTCGAAGAAGAAATTGATTACCAGAATTAATTTTTAATATATGTATGCATGTATTTTAAACTTATTTATGCTTCTGGTTACTTCTTTTTTTACTTTCGTTATTTTTTCAAATTTCAATTAATGGTGTTTTCCAACGGTTAACCAAGTTGTTAAATCAGTTGACAATACATATCACTAACAATTTTTTTCATTTTTTGCAATTCTTTTGACCTCCTTCAATGCTTTCATTTTAAATTTTCACATTGAATTTTCCACGTTAAAAAGTAAGTACAAATTTTTTCGACTTATTTACTACCTAATAGTAATTAAAAGAAATTAGGATTCACATTTTTAAGAGTTATTTTTTCCAATTATAACTTACCTTGGACTTTCAATAAAAAAATTAAAAAAAGTTGTCTGCCATCACTAGACCGCAAATTTAAGGTCGCCCAAATGAGATTAGGAAAGAGTTATTAAAGCTATAAATAGGTGTACAAAAAATAACAATAACACTCTGACGTCACAATACGTAAATGTCCGATTTTTATTGTATTACGTTTAGTTTTGCAAGACCAGTGGCAACTTATTTGCTACTGCCACGATAGAATCAGACAACTTATGGCCGGTCTTACTTGGAATTGTGCGTAAACAGTTCTAGCGAAAACCACAATTAAATATTTATCGACCGCAATATGATATTAACAATACTTTTTACGTACGCACTTGTATTTGGCATTTCTTTCATCAAACTTAAGTAACTCAACTAATTTTTAAAGTAAGGGATTCAAAGGTGGCACGCAAATTGTACAAATTTAAGAAATCTGTCTTTAACGCAACAGTTTGTATTGGGTCTTTAGAAATACAAAGTTATGAGTAAGTAGTTATATTGTCGAGTTTGTAATACTATCGAGAAATTCTATCTTACAGTAGCTCTACAAAAAAAAACGTATCGTTACAGATCAAATATTATGGACACACTCACAAGTTAAAACACTTGATGAAATCTTAGAGAATGTCCACTGAAGACTTGGTGCTACTCAACCTTAGAATATGAAAACAAAGGTATTTTTTTAAAGTAACTTTAAATTTAAAATTCTATTATTAAAAAGGCCCTTATTACTATGCATAGTGTCGATGGCCGAATTAGAATCTAGTACAATTATGATTTTCACGGCCTGGATTCTAATTCGAATTAAGTTCGAAGACTCAAAATTTAATCCCTAGTATGCTGAATGGAAAGGAATAGATTTGTGTCATGGGGAAAACTTTGGTTTAATGCTCGCTTTAATTTGAGCATAACCTACTTTGAAATATTCTAATAATAATAAAAATGCGCTATATTTAATGCAAGTGCATAACCAATTATTATGCGAGGAAAAATAAGTCGCGAAAACAATGACTGTGCAAAACTTTTTTTTCAGAATAGTACGCGACTAACAACTCGTATCTATTTACTATACAACTTATAAGTGAGTAGCACGTGACCGTACATTGTATAGAAATCAATTAAAAGTATACCGTTTAAGAAAAAGATATAAAAAGAAATGATTACTAGAAGCCAAACATGCCAAATTTATTGTAACTGGGAAATCTAAAACAATTACATTACAATATTGACAATAATGAACAAGATTCCAATTTATTTCATAATAATCAACAATCTTATTAAGTTGATAAATATCATAAGCTTTGTTTTGTTTTGTTTCCATAAATGTTGATTCAAACATGTTTATCGGTGATGTACGTATTCCTGTTGCACCGTGAATTATGGTTTGAGAGGTTGAGAAACCTGGAACGAATTATTACCATGGATAAATCTTGAGTGCTCTATTACATCACAGAAAGCAAACTCAAATCGCCGCCAAAGATATTCGAAGCTGTCGTCAGCAAGCAACGTGGTGATTACAATATTTTGCGTTATTCATTGTCCAATTTTAATAGATTTCTTAACTGACCGAAAGACTATTAATATTTAGAGTTTGGGCCTCTTATGAGACACAAATTTATGTCAAACGGGTCGGCAATAGAAGCGGTGCAAAATTGGCTTTGCAGACAACCAAAAGAATTTTCTCTGTCGGTATTTGCAAGTTGGAATAAATTTATATAAAATAATTTTTTTTCAGCTTTGTGTTATTAATGTTATCGCTGTGTATAAGAAATTACATGTTAAATCTATACTCCTCTTGTAGCTACTACCAATAAAATTGTCTGGAGAATACTAGTAGCATTATTTTTTGAAAATGAAATTGCAAAACTAGAAAACTCAAAACATTTCGAAAATAGTGCAATTTAGAGAAAGGTAATTGCATTTAAAAAAAAATTTATGTGTAGGATTCAAGAACTTAACAAAAATATGGTGTTCCATTAAAGAGCGACTTTCGTACAACCGGATGTGATTGAAATGGTAATTTTTTTCTAAGTTGTTCCTAAAATAGTCTGCTCCATTTCTATCTATTACAACTTCTACAATCCAAACATATTATTGCATTGTGTTCCGTTATTCCTATTAGTTATTCTTTTCTTATTTTAAAATTATTTGGTTATTCTTTTCTTATTTTAAAATTATTTACTAGAATGTTTCGATTATAGTTAAACATTTTGCATATGAGCTATTTAAGTAGTTAGTGTTAAGTTTCTGTTACTAATTTTTCCAATATATTTAAATTGTTATTTGTTTGTTTCTAAGGATTCTAACTATACATTTTAGGTCAGACTTTGCAAGGGAGAAACTCTTGATAACTTTAACCTACAAAGCCAAAATCAAACACAACTTATGCTTAAAGATACAAGATCAGAGAAAGTAATAATATCTGATCTTCCCCTTACACACACTAATATAACTATAATAAGAAATAATGTAGCACGTTAAAATGTACTTTTCTGAAAATCAACATACTGTTAGTATAATAATTAAACTACAAAAACGATCTAATCTGGAGATTGTTTTCCTCTTTTCATTAGAGGTGATATAATTAATTTTCATGAAACCGCGCAACTGAAATTACATAATTAACCGATTAGTATGCGTAAGTGAAATTATCATAAACGGTTACATGCGTTTGCCGTGTTCGGGTGAATATTTGATTAATTAATGCGCGGAATAACTCTTTTGCGCGTGCATAGTAAACAGCGGCTTCTGTGATCGCAAGAGCATAAAGAAATGTTCATGTTTTTCAGAAAATCAATTGTCAAACATGTTTACTTCATACAGAGTAAAGCATTTAGTTTTTCATACTTAGTTGCAAAAGTTGCAGTTATGTTCGAAATACTGTAGCGCGCGGAACCGTGAAATAAAACGGGCGCTCTAAATTGCATTTATGAATGGCTCACGGCTGCAGGGAGTAATAAATCCACAAACAGCGAAGAAATTTATCACTAGATTTTATTTTGTCCTTGACCGAAAGCTCGGTGTATTGAACTTTGTCACACGTCGAATGCAGCAGCGATGTGAAATCGCATGGAGGATATTTAAACTTATTTAATTTAATAATAAATTATTAATTATTAAAGTATTAAATCTAATATCTTAAAGTCTTTAATTGGGGTAGTATGGCGAACGAAATGTTTTGGGTAAAACCAGGTACTAGGGCGCTAAATTTCTACGAACGATTTCATGAAACGGTGAATGTGAATAATAAATTCTTAAATAATTGTAAACTACTAAATGTTTGAACAATCCTAAAATTCTTCAACTAACAATTAGAAAATTCGTATTAAATGGAGAACAGAAAATAAACGACTAATTATTATTTTTATTGATTGTCAACAACTCTGATGTTTTAAGTGTGTTTTGCCGAAGCGACTGGGGCGACATTCTACAGGCAATTAACCAATAAACCGATTTCGTATGAGAATGAGTAACAATCCATTCATTCTCATTTAAAGTCTTTGCTTTCCCTTCGATTTTCTCTAAATTTATTCATTACAGAGAAAATTTTACAAAGAAACTTTTTTTTCCTTTCCCGACATCTACCCACAAACCAAGTTTGATGCATCTTCAATGAAACACCCAGTACATCAATTAGAAACACAAACATTAACTAATATAACATCTTTTTTGTTGCTTTATTAAAGTTGTATCAACGCAATGCAAACAAATTTATTGCAAACCGAAAGAAATTATGAAAGTAATGATTTAAATTTATAAAAGCAACTGTCCTGAATTAATTTCATACAACAATAAAAGTATATAATTAAGGTAGACTTTTGTTTGATAAAAATTTGTGTAATAAATTCTTTTTATTCTTTTAACGCACAGTGACAAAATCCCACAATCGCTCAACGTTTCACTATCAGTTGAGAGAGTGAAACTAAAATGAAAAACGTAGAAGTTATTTATTTATTATTTCATTTTTGTATATTTTTCAAGAAGTTTTAATACATATTAAAACTGACAGATCTGTATCCTGTTTAATGACCTTATAATATTGCACAATACAAAACGAAAATATGACTTTCACTATACTTTTCTGCTGATGAGACCCCAACTAGGGCCGAAATAGCTATACAGAGGATGCTCGGGGGCCCCATTGCAATTCAGCCGACTTGCAGCTCAATTTTCAATTGTCCGCACTTGCCATCCAGTGTGTGGTCGCTCACTATACTTTTCTGCTGATGAGACCCCAACTAGGGCCGAAATAGCTATACAGAGGATGCTCGGGGGCCCCATTGCAATTCAGCCGACTTGCAGCTCAATTTTCAATTGTCCGCACTTGCCATCCAGTGTGTGGTCGCTCAAGAGGCAGCGATATTGCTGCGATTTTGTTATTCACACACAATTACATATTGCGATATATTGTCGTTGATAGAGGGATTTGTTTAAATGGATTTTTAAATGTAAAAATTATCAACCAATAACAAGTTCATGCATAATTATTTATCATTAAGACTCTTTTTAATTGGGGCTGCCAATTGTCTAGTTAACAAATTAGGATTACGGGGTTCAGTTTCGTTTTTAATTTCTTTATAATAATAGTTTTACTTGATAATTTCGTCTCGTTACGTGAATTGCAATACGTAAGTAAAAGACAATTTTTAATCATATAAAAGTTTAATTTAATTATTTAAATTAAATATTTCAAGTACGATTAAATTGTAATTGGACATTATTTTGCTTTTGTTGGCAAAATAAGTTGTCAGATGGCAATTTATCAAACACACAAATATACAGGAAATGTTTATTTTGTTTTAAAATAATTACCATTAACTATGAATTTGATAACACGTTAATAATAATTGTTTTAGTGAAATCGTACATGGACTTATAACCAAGAATGCAATGATAGCCATTCTTGCGAACAGAAGTAACTATAGTTATGAAAATTGTTGCAATAGGTAAGTTTTTGATTTTATTATTAATTAACAAACGTTAATTAAATTTATTTATCAGAATTGGATCATTAAATTTATTTAAATGATACAATCTGTATTGTTGTTTAAAGGAGTTGATTAATTCAAGCTTTAAACTAAACAAATAGCCACGATACAGACAAGATTATAATCCTCCGGTCTATTCACACGGTTTTTGTTTAGAAATCCAAAAAGGCAAAAATTTTGTATGAGGCCAAAATTAAAATAATTCTTATTAGTTTTCACACAATACAAAATTTTGCCACGCTGTTAACAATGAAATAAATTTAATAATAAATTTTAAAGTAAATCTACTTTAAAATTCGAATTAAATTACATAGACAATTAAATTCAAATCAATATGCATTTTCAATCAAAGTTATTTAAACTATTAGTCTTACTTCTTTCACAACTCACTACTTATTAAAGATTGATCTGTTCAGCTTGAAGAGTTGAGCACGACTTCTCAAATCACACAGGATTTCTCCCTTTCATAGCAAAATAAATAGGCAAAAACTGTGTAACCTTAAATTTAAAAAAAAAATGTAATACCTTTAAATGAATGAATTTCAAAATGTAAAGTTTCAAATAAATTAAACATTCTCTATCTGATTCTAATTATTTGATTATATTTTGAGAAAACCTAGCCGTACGGCTCCTATTTTGAAGTCTTATTTTTATTTGATTTTTCAGTTTTACAACTACACGGCGCCTTCCACCGTTCTTTTTGAAGAAGCACTCTTGAGTTTTGTCCCTGATAGCATCTTCTAGTGACGTTGAAGAATGTAAACAGCTTCCCTGTGTTGCGTCATCGACCCGAAATGGTTCTTTGAAGGGACTGTTTCTCAAGACAAGGGAACTCAGAAGTCTTTAGATTGCAGCCCTAGAAGTTCTCCATATTATTGAAGACTTCGTTGAACTTTTCGTGAAACCAAGTCTCTGTTGTTGGTGATAGCGAGACTTCATTCGACATTTTCTAAATAAAACAGAAATTTAAATTAAATATTTGTAAGTAATTAAATTTCATTTGAGTTCTGGAAGTTTAAAAGCTAACGTACATTGTTTTTAACAAATTGTAATAATAAAATAAATACAAAATATTTCTAACCTAACAAATATATATACAGGGTTCTCTTATATTGCTAAAATAACACAACAATATGTATGTATAATATTTATGTTAGTTTAAAAATTTTTTTTTTAATTTTGGCTTGTTTCTCCTATATATCATGAATTACAATTTAAACATTTGATTTCAGAAAACACTTAGGTTGTTTTAATTTTGATGTTTTGGTTTTTATAAGTGAGAATATATCTAAATTATTTGTAGGTTTGCCAGCTAAAATTAGGTTACGTTTCTTCAATATGTGTATAAGTGTATTATGTAGTGGTTCAATATACCGGGTGTCCACTTTGATTACGCACCATAGAAATTTCAATGCATTTTTTTTTATTGTAAATTCGTGATTTCCTATCGAATAATCATTGTGTTACACATTAGATAAGGCTATTTTTAGTATGTTTTTCAAATACGTGGGTTTTCAAAATTTAAAAAGAGAAAAATATAAGCAGCTACATTTCTAATTGACAAATTACATTGATTTTTAAAATTTTATAATGAAAAATAGAGACTTGAAACAAATTTCATATTAAAAAAAATTTATTTATAAATTAATAAGTTCTACACCAAATATTCAAATAATTCGCCATTTGTTAGAAACTTCTAGGAACATTGCTTAACATTCTAGAAGTAATAGTTGCATTGAAATTCCTATGGCGCACGATTACTTTGATTAAAGTATGTAATGGTATGTATTTTTTATTTATTTTTCTAAAATTAAAGCACATTTTTCCCATACACTCAGATATCGCTTCTTTTCGTGTTTTATTCTTTTTGTCAATCAATAGGTATAGCGAGGGTTCAAAAAAAAATAATAACTTCAATTAAATCTCACTTACACAATGTTCGATTGTTTTCAATGAACATCATCAAAAATTACACAGAAAAAAGATAGTGTATGAGATATTCACACAATTGTTTGACATGACACTATTCTTGTAGTAAAATTTCAATTCAACGTTTGTAATTTTACTACAACTGCATGAAATCTCATACAATTTGCTTCTGTCGCTATATTTACTACTATTATTTCTCTGTGTGGAATTAGTCTGTATAAATTTTGATTCAATATTTTCTAAATTCAAGAAGAAAAAAATTAATGAGGAACGGAATGTTGACATTGACACCCCGAACATATTTGCATATTATTTAACATTTTTACAATCAATCATCGTCAACAATCTTTTTTTTTTCTATTCACAACTAAGGACGAACAGGAAACTAAACAATGTAATCAAATTGTCAACTTTCAAGCCTAAACAAGTTACGTAACGCCTCCAGTTATTAACTGGATTTTTAAATTCATTCACGGCCAGTGCTACAACCTCTCGGTAAAAATCACCGAGACGACCACGAAATACTATGCATAAATAATTTAGCACCTTGATAACACCGGTAAATAAAGCGTCAGCGTTTACGATATAAGCAAACCGAGCCGTTTAGATCGAGTAGTGCGCGCAGAATAGTGTTGTCGAATAGACACTTGCTATAAGAACGACGGCAACGAGACGTCGAAGGCGCTCACAAAATTCAATCTCAGAAGAAATTATTCGTGCGCCTCCGGCAATTTTTCAACTGCTCGAACCTTTGTTCCACCAACAACCAAGAGGGTTTGAGTTCGGGGGTCGTGAGCATATAAAAGTTGAAGAGGAGATAAGCAGAAGCAGTCATAACAACAGTGAATTTCGAACGGAACACGCGTTCATAGTGTAAACTCCCAAATAAGAAGAAATGGCTTTGGAAATGCAGAAACCCTCGCTAATCTTACCAGCAAAATTTGAGAAATTAAAATTTTCCAACTATGTGGTATGTAAATATTACACCCTAATTTATTACGTTAGTCGCAGTTTACACGCTCCTCGCATTTATTTATAGTTTAATTTGTTAAATGGAAATGCGCCAAAAACACTTAATTAACGCTGTGAACTATTCATCTCAAGTTGCAATTTGCCACGAGGTTTTACTTACATACATATGCGAAGCGCTTCTAACTTTCTCCGTCAAATTGGTAAACATAAACAAAAATTCGTAGCTGGAGTTATGTAAATACCGGACTAAATAAATTTATAGGCGATTCTGTGTTTACCACTTTTTTATTGGGCGATTTGTTTTATGTTTAGAGATGTTTGTTGAAACTTCCTGCCAGCTACACGAGCTATTCATAAACAACTCGAACGGTATAGAGTGAATAAAATTTGCACCTGAGCTATTCATAAACAATTCGAACTGTTTTCTGTAATAATTCATTCAAATTAATTCGTTTTAATGAATAAAAAGAAACAATGAGTTATAGTTCGATTAAAAAAGATACCTACTACGTTCAGAATCAGCATTTTTTTTTTTTTATGTACTACAGGGTTTTTGTTCATATTTTTAATGGTACATACACATTTTGTTATTAGAAAAAAATTGATAAATACAAAAGTTTTAGGAATTTACCTGAACCACCGGAATTTGCTAAGAAAAAGACACATATGACGATCGGACACCTAACAAAAGAGTATCAACTGTGTTACTTTAAATGGAACACTTAGTATATTTTCTCGAATTAAGAAAGATATTCTCTTCCTAATACCAAAAAATATAGTTTGTCTATATTTGGTATCATATTTTTCGCGATATTCAAGTTTAACTAAAAAAAATCCATTTACATTGATTAATAAAAATTTTATTTTGTGACAAATGTTAATTATAATTAAAAGACTGCTCATTTTCGACATTTTACAAGATAAAATGCCAACAACTAAGACAAATTAACGTATTACATAAAATAAATTAATACACCAAAACAATAATAATTTAATTTTAAATATTGCAAAAAGTATAAAACCAAATGTAGACAAACTACTTATTTTTATATTTGACAACTTATGTAGAGGCTTTATTTTAGAAGCTAGATAAAAATTTAAATACAGAAGTTGTAGGGTTTTATATGCATGTGTTATCTTTTAGAGTTATCACAAAACAAACGAAAGCGCATTGTAAAGTGGAGAGAAAATATGGAGCTTCCTATATATTGTTGTTTAAAATTAAAGATCTTTTTTTTTAAATTTTAAATAAATGTATATATTTGCAACTTTAAGAAGTTTGAAACAATTGTATTTTATTAACATAATCTACCTACATATAATATAATTTTTGATTTTTATAATAGAATTTTTCACGCGATGTACAGGGTTTTTCATACGTATATTGTGCACTCTATTTACTACAGGCTTTATTTTTCACAAAAAAACAAAAGTGTATACCAAAGTGGACAAAAAAGATATTTGTTTGTTTGCTAGTAGATTATTTCTTCCTGATTTCAAAAATTTTTAATTGTGTGAAATATGAGAACATTTAAAAAACTAAGGCAGTCTAGAAAAAAATCTTGAAAAACATTACTTGTATTTCATACAGCAATATATCATCTTAATATCCTCAAAATCGTACAGAAATGTTACTCTGCTACATAGCAACCAATACAGCACAACAACGAATAACTACTATTATTTTTTATTTTCAAAAAACATCTATTGTGACAGTTATTAAGGTGACAGCGTTTAATATCATTTCTATTAAATACCGAGTGACTTTTAATGATTGAAAATTATTTTATTAGATTGGCAACACTTTTCAATGTTTATGTTGGTGTACTGGATTTTTAAATTCAAAATTTAGATTGGTACACTAGATTGTCAAATTCAAATTCGTCTATCGTCAAATAAAAAAACCAAATAAATCAGATTTTTAAATATCACAGTTTACTATCAAACTGGTTTTGAGCACAGAACAAAATACATTTTTAGTAATGGCTTATTTTCGAAGCGGAAAATAGTAATTGGATTTATTCACGCAGTAGGCCTATGACGAATTTATTGAAATATACCCTGAACAACAAATTGAGTTTCGTCTTTTTTCACAATATTGTGGAAGAATAATTGAACGTTTCTTGCAAACCGGTAATGTAGGAAAAGGAAAATCCACTGGTCACCCCTCTATAATAACACTCGTTGTGGTACAAAATGTTAATGATATTGTACAACAGAATCCTCTTGTTTCCGTACGTCGCGCATCTCAACAAATAGGTATGGATTAGCAATAAATTTGGTTCTTTTAAGCTTTTCTATTTCAATTTCCTGTATTTAGGAGTTTCTTACGAATGCACTCGGAAGATCTTGAAAAAACTCCTTCATTTCCGACCGTACAAATTTTCGATGGTTCAACAACTTCACCCACTCGATTTTCTTCAACGCATTCAGTTTTGTCAGTGGTACAACAATAACTTACTAAATAATATTGACCAACAGGATATTACTTTCTTCTCCGATGAAGCCTGGCTTCATCTCTCTGGGTTTATCAATTCACAAAATTTACGGACTTGGTCAGCACATAATCCTCATAATATGATTGAAGTACCTTTACATCCACTTAAAATTAGTGTTTGGGTGGCAATGTCTCGGAGAAGAATTGTTGGACCAATATTCTTCTGGGAAATAATTAATGCCCACAGATATCTTATAGATAGACTTATATTGGAACCATTTATAAACCAATTAGACGATATTGAATTAGCAAATGGCTACTTCCAACAAGATTCCGCCACTGCCCACACAGCACGAACCACAATAAATTATTTAGAGTTTTTCCCAGGGCATTTAATTAGTGCTGGTTTGTGGCCTAATAGATCACTCGATTTGACAACCCTGGATTTCTTTTTATTTCCGCATTTAAACAATGTGGTATTCCGTAATCATCTTAACAATTTGGAAGAATTACAGCATGCAATTGAGCAAGCATTTGTAAATATCAGACCTGAAACGTTAATTAATGTATTCTATAATTTATCACAAAGGATTCAGTGCTGCTTATGTGAACGAGGCCAACATTTTGAACATTTGCTGTAATATTCTATTAAACCCTAACTTCTTATTTCCTTATTTAAATAATGTGGTCTTCAGAACACATATTAAACAATTTGGAAGAATTGCAGCAGGCAATTACAAATATGGGACCACCTGAAACTTTCATAATGTCTTTAATATCTTTATCTCAAAGGATTCACTGCTGCTGACGCAAAGGGAGCCAATATTTTTAGTTCCTGAATAATAATAATCTGTTAAAATAGTTTTCATTGTCACTGTAAACATCAATTCTAATCTATAACTAGGCAACCACGCAAAATTAACAAACTTAACAGGTACTGCCAATTCGTCAGTGTTCCCAACATACTACATTTGCCTCAATCATTAAAAGTCACTTGGTATTAATAAAATCAAATTTCATAGTATCCGCAATCTCGTTAGAAAAGTGTTCTCTAAACTCATATGGTCTTTTAAATTACTCGCTCGCTACGCTTGCTCGTATTCAAACAAGCCAAACTTGTTTAGTGAAACTTTTGTAAACTCGTCGCGCAATATATTATTATTCCATACTGGTTTATAGTGACGTTTTTTGGGCCATTTATGGTATCAAAAATCTTTAAAGTCCTACTACTTTAAAATTTAATTTTAAAGTCCTAGGACATTAAAAACGTCGTAATAAAGCTTGCTCGACGTTTGTTAATAATTCCGTTGCTATTGAAGTTGCTCATCGCGCAACAAAGTTAGTTAATTGTATGTTTCTTACGTTAAAAGAATGGATAGGATATTAATTATCAAGAAGTTAATACCTATGCTAATTTAAGAATTTTTTTCACAATTAAATTATAATTATAAGAAATATATCGTCTAAGTTCAAATTGAAGTTGTCATATATAAAAGAAAATGAAAGTAGAAATCTAAATACATGTTAAAAAAATGTTGTGCATTCATGAGGTTAACATAGGGCGTCAATTTTAATATAAATTCAAATTTTAAAGGGTAAAACAGAAAAAATAATTAACAATTACGCAAAAGCAGTAACTAAAAAAATCTTGTTCTATAATTTGGAAAAAGAAATATGTAATTGATGTGTACAATAATTAATTAATAGAGGAAAATACTTCGACTTGGGGAATTGCAAATTTAAATAAAAACATTTGAAAATTAGCAAACGTTGTAACGTTGTAAACCTGCTAAAACAATGTGTGATTAAGATAACAAATTGTGGTGTTTTTATTAGCACTTTTTGTTTATTTTCGAAAACTATTTAAGATACAAAAAATTGTTTATTTTTTCTAATTCTATTTAATGATAACAAACTCGACATTAACATTTCAAACTTGGTCTCTGTTGCACCTAATTCTGATTCACCTTGAGAAATTTCCATCATGTAATACTTCTTACTACTGCATTTCTTTGATAAAGAGGGTTGGGTGTGTGGCTGAAACGCCCGGTATATTAAATATATAAAACTAATTATTCTAACAGTAATTTTAAAAACAAACTTTTTTTTGGCAAAATTTATAAAAAAATAACAAAAAAACAACCACCAATTTTAAAGTAACAGTAAATTTTTCCTAATTTTGATCAACAGTTTCGTCCTGATTTTCCAAGTTATATCCAAATAATTTTTAGAGTTATTTTCAGAGCTTATGGAATTTAGTGATTTTTAATTCCACCACCTGACGATTACTATAAATTAAACACTGATGTAATTCAGATTAAAAAAGAAAAGATAAATTAAAGTACACAAGTACAGACTAAGTTTGGCAGAAAATAAAATAATTCGATACGCACAATTGCAACGGATATAATTTAAATTACAAATATAGTTAATCAAATCAGTTGTTCTAATATTGACTAACAGACTGTGAGGTAATCAATTTGTCAGTTATTTATGATTTCATGATTCGATTATTCAAATCATTTTAAGATTTAAGCTCGCCATACTCTATTAATATGTATTGACAAGCATTGTAATGTGTTCATACTTGTGAGTTGCATATCCATTAACATAGAAGCAATTTCACTGTAATGAATTCGACTTGACAGTTCAGAAATTCTAAGCTCAGATTAACTAATCAACAATCAGCCTGTAGGTAGAATACGATCTCACCGACATGAAATGCTGGTACTCATCATAAGCAATTTAAAATTTATTTGTACTTATCATTTTAACAACAATTTGATTGCCTGCAATTATAATCTGGTGAACGTAAATAATTTCTACCTGGAAGTAAAAATCGTAAAGCGAAATCTTTAACTTTTTGTTTAATTCATACCTACGCTACGTATAACGACATTGTAAACATTCATCTTGCATCATAAAATGAACAACATAATAATTAAATCCTCATTTAATCATTAATCAACATTCATCATGTTTTTCGCTGGCGGCAGAAATTCGGCGAAATCACATCGATAGGAATATTGCTTAAAAAAATATTTTACAAAGATTGAATTCAGACTGCAAACCAACTTACTGATTATTATTAAATCTTTAAATCCGTCCTAAGTGTAAATCGCTAGAGAAATAAAAAAGTAATAACTTCAAGGCGGTATTCTGCAATCAAAACGTTAGTTTTTTATTAACTCAGCCTTTGACGTCATGTGCTTTTAACGCGTCAAAAAAAGCACTTGTAATTTTTAAATCACGAATGTTTACTGCTACTGGCTTTTAACAAGTGCAATTAATCTCACGACAAAAAAAAACTTGAAGTACGAAACTAACTATAAAAGTGAATTTCTTTGATTACGCAACACTAACGCTGCCTGCTGAAGTGAAACAGAAATTCGAAACAAAGATGCTGCTATTAAATGCGCTAAACTCAAGTAAACGTAGATTAACTTGCAAGCATCCGCGACTGTTGCTTACACTCTTTTATGGCTTCCGGTTGTGCCAACAAAAATTCTTTTTTCTGTCGAAGTTTTGCTCTTACAAAAGGACTTCCTCAGGGCTGTTGCCGTTGCTGTTCATATCGTTACCCTGAAAACTCGTAACGGCTGATAATTTTAATTATTTTCAACCAATCTCCAAATGTCGTCTTTATCATGGATGTTCGTAGAACCATAAGCCAAAACATCTGCTTAAAACTGAGAGAAGTACGCAACATTCGAGATGAACATAGACATTTTATACCTTACTCTAGAATTTGTTTTATGTTAATATCGCTTATTTATCAATATTTCATAATTAGTACAATTTGAATGAGTGATTCTTTAAACAAAACTTTTCCCATAGAATGTGATCCGAATGAATACTTTTCTGATATAAACAACAAGAAACTAAAGTAGAAAATCAAAAAATGTTGTTTGAATATTAAGCTTTTCTTTTATACAAATCCAATCATATTCCCCCCAATGCAGCTCGCATGAAATATCTCGGATCCAATTCCAAAGGCGAACGCGTTTTCTTGTTTAAACTTATTTCGTAGTTATGCACCAAAACGGCGACCCCTAACTTCACCTGGGCAATGCCAAAATTCTGACCTGCAAAAAATACTACTTCATCATCTTTTATTTCACCCTAATTTTGAACTTGACCTAAGCAAATGCGAGGTCCTTCCCCAAAAGCCAGAATAGTTCCCTTGATGATATTGTTTTTATTGGCTTTGGAGAAACGATCGGGATCGAACACTTCAGGATTGGGAAAGTATTTTCCATCCTTATGGATCCCTGCTATTGGTACCCAAATCGGTGTTCCAGGTTGAATTTGTACATTAGTGCCAATTCCATCGAGAGGCGGCGGTAACGTGTATTCTTTCGTGCAGAGTCTTTGCAAGACATATCCAGCCGGGTGTTTCCTCATCGACTCTAAAAAATTCCAAATGAGTAATTTAAAGAGTGAAGCAAAAGCGAATAGGTACCCCAAAAGACGCAGTCCAAGTACTCTATTTCTTGGATCATTTTATAGGTAATTCTGCCTTCATTTTTTTCTATTGCATCATCGATTTCATGACGCAACTTATTTTGAACATGAAGGTTTTTGGCTATTTCGTATAAGGTGAAGGTGATGGAGATTGAGCTAGTTTCGAAGCCATCACCGAAAAATCCTGCGAGGTGAGCGACGATATCGTCATTTGTAAATTTGCATTCGCCAGGCTTCATCTTTAGCTCGTTCAGAAAATCTAAGTAGTCATTCCTAACGACGTTATTGTCTTTCCTATACTGGATGGATTCTATTACTAAACTTCTAAACCATTTGGTTATTTCAGCAGGAAAAAATCTAGAAAATTGTTATAAAAAAATCTATAGTTTCAAACTCAGGGACTAATATTTTTGGTGCTTACTTCGCATTCAGGACCATCGCAAATGAAGGTAATGCCATGATGATCATATGCTGAATCCCCAACCAAACCGAGGGTGACAATATTTTTTTTCCCATCACACGAAATTCAGCCTTTTCATCCTTAAAACAATTTCCTTCCAAACCAAAAGCGCAGCTTGCCACGTTTTCTGTAGTATATTTAGCCATCAGTTCTTTAGCATCGAATTCCTCGTTACCCGTAGAATCAATTCGATCATCAATATACTTCACTAACTTAACACAGGATTCTTGCAACAGAGGAAACATGGTCTTTATCTAAAATAGTAAAAATTTTTAAAGGCCATGATTAAGAGGTCTTTATAGTTCCCACCTTTTTCGCATTAAATGCTGGACTCAAATGATTCCTAACGGTTCTCCATTGTTGTCCTTTCAAAGCAAAAGGATTTTTTGCCATTATAAAATCCGATTTTTCACTTACATGGAAGTCATTGTCGTGAAAATACGAGAAGTCTTTGAATAAAATGCTTTTGATCAATTCAGGATCGCGAAGTAGGATAGCCGGCGTGCGGATTTTATAGAATCCTACGTAAGCAAAGTCTTCATAAGTACTGTACTGAAACATGTTGATTAAACAAATGTTAATTAAACTAACGCATACATACTTGTAAATGTCCGTCGCAATTTGTCCTAGTGACTTCTTTAGCGTCATAGCTTCGGCTAAGTTTCCGAAAAACAAATTAACAGACGGGTTCGGAATACCTCGTTTCGTCCAATAATTGAAAACGCGTTTGAGGTAAAAATATACCGCAAAAGCGGTAGTCAACAATACCAATAATAACAGGAACATTTTCATTCTTTGGTTAGGATATTAATTGGAACATTTTAAGCGGTTATGAGCGTTCAAAGATAAATGAACTTAAAGGCCACGTTTATCAATTTTTAACAAAATAAATACTCTCATTACTGTGGTAATGAATTAGTTGAGTAATAACTAAGGTCAAAATATCCCAAAAGTATAATAGGAGATTGTGTTTCGTAAGGAGTATTAACAAAATCATACAGGGTTAAACAATATCCTCGTGTAAATTTAAATATATTGACAATATTAGTTTTGAATAAAATCTTGCACTTCTTTAATAGTAAATACATTTACCAAATTCATTGAGAATATGAAAATATGTCGAAAAAAATTCTATTCGAACGTATGCATTTTTGAGTAAGTAATTATTGTCGATCAAAAGCTTTTATTCGAATAATAATAATTCAAATCTAACAAATGCCTTTATAACTAATAGTTAAAAAGTCATAAAAAGCAACTACAATACTAAACAACTCTTTTATAGAAATCCAACCATATCCCACCCAAGGCAGCTCGCATGAAATATCTCGGATCCAATTCCAAGGGAGAACGCGTTTTCTTATTCAATCTTATTTCATAGTTGTGTAACAAAATAGCAACCCCTAACTTCACCTGGGCAATTCCAAAATTTTGACCTGCAAAAAACATTAATTCATTATCTTTTATTTCACGCCAAATTTTGAATTTGACCTAAGCAAATACGAGGTCCTTCCCCAAAACCCAAGAGAGTCCCCTTCATAATATTGCCTTTATTCGTACTGGAAAACCGATCGGGATCGAATACCTCAGGATTAGGAAAGTATTTTGAGTCGTTATGAATCGCAGCTGTCGGTATCCAAATGGAAATCCCAGGTTCAATTTTTACGCTGGACCCAATTCCGTTAAGTAGCGGAGATGGGAACACGTATTCTTTCGTGCAAAGTCTTTGCAACATGTATACAACAGGGTGTTTTCTCACTCCCTCTAAAGAAATTCTAAGTCAGAGAACACGAGAAATCAAATAATTATAAATAAAACGCACCCCAAAATACGCAGTCTAAGTATTCCATTTCTTGTATCGCCTCGTAGGTGAATTTGCCGTCGTGTCTTCCTATTACACTATCGATTTCTTCGCGCAATTTATTTTGAACATGAATGTTCGTTGCTATTTCATACAAAGTGAAGGTTAAGGTAATCGAACTGGTTTCAAACCCGTCCGCGAAAAATCCGGCTACATGTGCCACGATATCATCGTTTGTCATTTCACCCTGCTTTGCTTTAAGCTCCTTCAGAAAATCTAGGTAATCATTTCTGACGATGCCGTTCTCTTTCCTGTATTCAAGCGTTTCCGAAACTAATCTCACGAATATTTTAGTTACGTCTTGTGGAAAAAATCTAAAAAAATATTCAATTATTTTTCCATTCCATCAACATTATATTGTTTTATTAGGATTAAAAGTGTCACTTTTTTGTCGATTAAATTTTGCATTTGCGAGGCGAAGCGAAGCGTATCCGAGGGGATGCAAAATGGGGAGACTAACTAAAAGTGTTACCTAGTAACACATACTTTTTTTATCGGTAACGAAAATGTCAACTTCAGGTACAGTTTTTCGAATTAAAAGTCGTTACTTTTAATGCGGTTGCAGAAAAAATTATTTAATCTGCTCACTTGCCTAACATCCAGAACGTTGGCTAATGATGGAAAAGCCATAATTAACACATGTTGAATTCCCAACCAAAATGAAGGTGACAAAAACTTCCTGCCTATTTCACGAAATTCCGCATTTTCATCACTAAAACAATTCCCTTCTAAGCCAAAAGCACAGCTCGCAACGTTTTCCGTCGTAAATTTCGACATCAACTCTTTGGCTTCCAGTGCTTCATTACTTCCAAGAGCAATTCGGTTATCGAGATACTTCACCATTTTGTCACCATTTTCTTGCAGAAGAGGGAAAAACGTTTTTATCTAAAATATTTCTTTTATTTTGATGAAGTTATATGGCCCTTATTTTTAATACCTTTCTGACAGTAAAACCTGGAGTGAGTTGACTTCTAACGGTTTTCCACCGTTGTCCTTTAAGAGTGAACGGATTTTTTGCCATTATAAAATCAGATTTTTCGTTTGCATGGAAATCGTTATCCTGAAAACTCGACGAATCCTTAAACAAAACGCTTCTGATTAATTCTGGGTCTCGAATCAGAATCCCTGGATTGTGGACTTTGTAGAATCCTACGTACGCGTAACTTTCATATTCACTGAAATATATGTATACAATTACAAAAATGAAAGTTGAATGTTCAATGCGTTCATACTTATAAATATTTGTCCCAATTTGTCCCATTGCTTTCTTCAGCGACATGGCTTCAGTCAAATTCCCAAACAATAAATTAACAGGTGGATTCGGAACACCTCTTTTTGCCCAATAATTATAAATATGTTTCAGATATATATAAACTGCCAGGATGGCTGATGAAAACAACAGCAAGAACACAATCATTTTCGTTCTTTGCTCACAACTGACACAATAACTACTGATACAAAATATTAGAGGGCAACTGCGAAGGAGAAATAAATTAAGTAAAGGTCGTCGTTTATCAATTTTATTAACACAATAACAATAATGGTAGGTGCTTTTATTGAAAGAATGTAGGGGTCAGAATTGTCACAATATCACACAGAGGACATTGTAATAAACCAAATATGTACTACCTTTTAATATATACTTTTAAAGTCTTACTCCGGAGGAAAAAATTAAAAAGGGCATAGTTATAATTTATTAAAAATTCGGATTTATCAATTTTGAAAAGTGTAAATATGTTGATTTGTGTAAGAATTTCGTTATACATAACGTATTAACTGACAGCTTAGAGATCCCACAAATTTTACAAGTGTTTGACAGCTTCGTCGAGAAATGTTCATCGGACAACAATTAAATTGCATTATAAAAGAGATTATCTGGCACTGTCATGAAAAAGCGAAAACCATATCTGTGAAATAAGTGTAATCTCTAGAAAGGGAATTTTCTATCAATTCAATCAAGATAATACACAGGATGTATGTCAATAGCTGGCACATTAGTGTGGCAAAGTTTAATTACTCAATTGTTATATAAAAGTTATGTAAGTATAAAAGTTGTTGGACACAAAAAACTATTTTTGGACATTTTAAATTGAGCACTCTGTATAATAGGAATATGACTTATTGTTAGTTGTGTTTTTAATGTTTTATATATACCTAAAATCATTATTTACGGAGTTGCAGGACTTTCTTAAAATAAAATCTCTATTAGCAGTTGCATTGTCGAGTTGGTTGGGTCCGCTGGCAATAAATTTTATATTTGGTTCGACAACTACAAGTGCGGATTCAAACCCCACTCGTTGCATATGAATTCTATGTGACAGACTTTTCATGTGTGTTCGGATTCATACCTGCTCCTTCGAGCTGGGTTTCCTGTGTTTTCCCAGTTTGTAAGGAGAACGTCGAAGGAGAAAAACCATCCAGTTAGTCAGTTGCAGGCAATATTGAATGATTAGCTAAACACCTTGGAAGGTGTTTAGCTTGGAACCAGTCACGGTGTTATTCATGTGAATTGAATCAAAATGTTACTTTATTTAAAATAAAAAACTGCACTTTATGACTTATGGCTAGTTTCACAATCGAATTTAAAGGAGACTTTGAAATTAAAATCACATGTGTAAACAAATGTGTTTCCACAGTTGCTTCTACATTTAAAGTATCCTTTAAATTCGATGACGAAATTTTCAATATAGAATCACTTGGTGTGAATATTTGTCGGACATTATGATACAACATGTATAAATAAAATACCCTGCATTGTTCCTAAAAACTTGCTTTTCAATTACTCAACCTTGAATTGGCCAGAACAAAAACAGAAAAAATATATGTGTGTACTATTCCCATAAATAACATTTTCAAAAAATAATGGCAAGTACACAGAAACGTGAGCCGCCGACATTAATTCATATAGCATTACAACGAAAGTACTATTGCAACGATCATAAAATAATAAAGGTCATGTCAACCACGAAATGTAATAAATTACACGGTTATGATTATACACAAGTGATAAATAGTATTGGCCGGCCTTTCAAAATGGCAAAAAATAAAATAATTCGATACGCACAACTGCAACGGATATAATTGAAATTACAAATATTCTAAAAATATAGTTAATCATATCAGTTGTTCTAATATTGACTAACAGACTGTGAAGTAATCAATTTGTCAGTTATTTATGATTTCAGGATTTTATTATTCAAATCATTTTAAGATTTAAGTTCGCCATAATCTATTAATATGTATTGACAAGCATTGTAATGTGTTCATACTTGTAAGTTGCATATCCATTAACATAGAAGCAATTTCACTGTAATGAATTCGATTTGACAGTTCAGAAATTCGAAGCTCAGATTAACTAATCAACAATCAGCCTGTAGGTAGAATATGATCTCACCGACATGAAATACTGGTACTTATCATAAGCAATTTAAAATTTATTTGTACTTTTTTCCATTTTAACAACAATTTGATCGCCTGCAATTATAATCTGGTGAACGTAAATAATTTCTACCTGGAGGTAAAAATCGTAAAGCGAAATCTTTAATTTTTGTTTAATTCATACCTAGCTACGTATAACGACATCGTAAACATTCATCTTGCATCATAAAATAAACAACATAATAATTAAATCCTCATTTAATCATTAATCAACATTCATCATGTTTTTCGCCGGCGACAGAAATTCGGCGAAATCACATCGATAGGAATATTGCTTAAAAAAATATTTTACAAAGATTGAATTCGGACTTTGTATATGCAACCAACTTACTGATTATTATTAAATCTTTAAATCCGCCCTAAGTGTAAATCGCTAGAGAAATAAAATAGTAATAACTTCAAGGCGATATTCTGCAATCAAAACGTTAGCTTTTTATTGACTCAGCGTTTGACGTCATGTGCTTTTAACGCGTTAAAAAAAGCACTTGTAATTTTTAAATCACGAATGTTTGCTGCTACTGGCTTTTAACAAGTGCAATTAATATCACTACAAAAAAAAACTTGAAATACAAAACTAACTATAAAAGTGAATTTCTTTGACTGCGTAATACTAACGCTGCCTGCTGAAGTGAAACAGAAATTCGAAAGAAAGATGCTGCCATTGCCATTAAACGCGCTAAACTCAAGTAAACGTAGATTAACTTGCAAGCATCCGCGACTGTTGCTTATATTCTTTTATGGCTTCCGGTTGTGCAAAGAAAAATTCTTTTTTTTTGTCGATGTTTTGCTCTTATAAAAGAGCCGCTGTTGTTCATATCGTTACCCTGAGAACTCGTAACGGCTGATAATTTTTATTATTTTCAATCAATCTCCAAATGTCGTCTTTATCATGGATGTTCGTAGAACCATAAGCCAAAACATCTGCTTAAAGCTAGGAGAAGTACGCAAAACATAGACATTTCATACCTTACTCTAGAATTTGAGGTAAGACATTGGGTTTTATGTTAATATCGCTTTTCCCATAGAAGGTAATCCGAATGAATACTTTTCTGATATATGAATGCCTGTACAACAAGAAACTAAAGTATAAAATCAAAAATGTTGTTTGAATATTAAGCATTTCTTTTATATAAATCCAACCATATTCCCCCAATGCAGCTCGCATGAAATATCTCGGATCCAATTCTAAAGGCGAACGCGTTTTCTTATTTAAACTTATTTCGTAGTTATGCACCAAAACGGCGACCCCTAACTTCACCTGGGCAATGCCAAAATTCTGCCCTGCAAAAAATACCACTTCATCATCTTTTATTTCACCCTAATTTTGAATTTTACCTAAGCAAATGCGAGGTTCTTCCCCAAAAGCCAGAATAGTCCCCTTGATGATATTGTTTTTATTGGCTTTGGAGAAACGATCGGGATCGAACACTTCAGGATTGGGAAAGTATTTTCCATCCTTATGGATCCCTACTATTGGTACCCAAATCGGTGTTCCAGGTTGAATTTGTACTTTAGGTCCAATTCCATCAAGAGGTGGCGGTAACATGTATTCTTTCGTGCAAAGTCTTTGCAAGACATATTCAGCCGGATGTTTCCTCATCGACTCTAAAAAATTCCAAATGAGTAATTTAAAGAGTAAAGCAAAAGCGAATAGGTACCCCAAAAAACGCAGTCCAAGTACTCTATTTCTTGGATCATTTTATAGGTAATTCTGCCTTCATTTTTTTCTATTGCATCATCGATTTCATCATGCAACTTATTTTGAACATGAAGGTTTTTTGCTATTTTGTATAAGGTGAAGGTGATGGAGATTGAGTTAGTTAGTGAGCGACGATATCGTCATTTGTAAATTTACATTCGCCAAGCTTTATCTTTAGCTTGTTCAGAAAATCTAAGTAGTCATTCCTAACGACGTTATTGTCTTTCCTATACTGGATGGATTCCACTACTAAACTTGTAAACCATTTGGTTATTTCAACTGGAAAAAATCTAGAAAATTGGAAGTATAATATCTATATATGTGTCGAAAATAAAGCTTTTAAGGAGCATGTTTTAAAAAAATCTATAGTTTAAAACTCGGGGAAAAATTTTTTTTTGTGCTTTTTTTTCCCATCACACGAAATTCAGCGTTTTCATCCTTAAAACAATTTCGTTCCAAACCAAAAGCGCAGCTTGCCACGTTTTCTGTAGTATATTAACCATCAGTTCTATAGCATCGAATTCCTCGTTACCCATAGAATCAATTCGATCATTCATATACTTCACTAACTTAACACAGGATTCTTGCAACAGAGGAAACATAGTCTTTATCTAAAAAAGTAAAATTTTTTTAAGGCCATGATTAAGAGGTTTTTATAGTTCCCACCTTTTTCGTATTAAATGCTGGACTCAAATGATTCTTAACTGTTCTCCATTGTTGTCTTTTCAGAGCAAAAGGATTTTTTGCCATTATAAAATCCGATTTTTTACTTACATGGAAGTTATTGTCGTGAAAATACGAGAAGTCTTTGAACAAGATGCTTTTGATCAATTCAGGGTCGCGAAGTAGGATACTCGGCGTACGGATTTTATAGAATCCTTCGTAAGCATAGTCTTCATAAGTACTGTACTGAAATACGTTGATTAAACAAATGTTAATTAAACCAACGCATACATACTTGTAAATGTCCGTTGCAATTTGTCCTAGTGACTTCTTTAGCGTCATAGCTTCGGCTAAATTTTCGAAAAACAAATTAACAGACGGGTTCGGAACACCTCGTTTCGTCCAATAATTGAAAACGCATTTGAGGTAAAAATATACCGCAAAAGCGATAGTCAACAATACCAATAATAACACGAACATTTTCATTCTTGGGTTAGGATATTAATTGAAACATTTTAAGCGGTTATGAGCGTTCAAAGATAAATGAACTTAAAGGACACGTTTATCAATTTTTTAACAAAATAAATACATTACTGTGGTAATGAATTAGTTGAGTAATAACTAAGGTCAAAATATCCCAAAAATATAACAGGAGATTGTGTTTCGTAAGGAGTATTAACAAAATCATACAGGGTTAAACAATATCCTCGTGTAAATTTAAATATATTCGTAAACAAATTGACAATATTAGTTTTGAATAAAATCTTTCTTTAATAGTAAATACGTTTACCAAATTCATTGACAATATGAAAATATGTCGAATAGAATTCTATTCGAATGTCTACATTTTTGAGTAAGTAATTATTGTCGACCAAAAGCTTTTATTCGAATAATAATAATTCAAATCTAACAAATGCCTTTATAACTAATAGTTAAAAATAGGAAAGTCATAAAACGCAACTACAATACTAAACAACTCTTTTATAGAAATCCAACCATATCCCACCCAAGGCAGCTCGCATGAAATATTTCGGATCCAATTCCAAGGGAGAACGCGTTTTCTTATTCAATCTTATTTCGTAGTTGTGTACCAAAATAGCAACCCCTAACTTCACCTGGGCAATTCCAAAATTTTGACCTGCAAAAAACATTGACTCATCATCTATTATTTCACGCCAAATTTTGAATTTGACCTAAGCAAATACGAGGTCCTTCCCCAAAACCCAAGAGAGTCCCCTTCATAATATTGCCTTTATTCGTACTGGAAAACCGATCGGGATCGAATACCTCAGGATTAGGAAAATATTTTGAGTCGTTATGAATCGCAGCTGCCGGTATCCAAATGGAAGTCCCAGGTTCAATTTTTACGCTAGGCCCAATTCCGTTAACTAGCGGAGATGGGAACACGTATTCTTTCGTGCAAAGTCTTTGCAACATATATAAAACCGGGTGTTTTCTCAATCCCTCTAAAGAAATTCTAAGTCAGAGAACACGAGAAATCAAATAATTATAAATAAAACGCACCCCAAAATACGCAGTCTAAGTATTCCATTTCTTGTATTGCCTCGTAGGTGAATTTACCGTCGTGTCTTCCTATTACACTATCTATTTCTTCGCGCAGTTTATTTTGAACATGAAAGTTTGTTGCTATTTCATACAAAGTGAAGGTTAAGGTAATCGAACTTGTTTCAAACCCATCCGCGAAAAATCCGGCTGCATGTGCCACGATATCGTCGTTTGTCAGTTCACCCTGCTTTGCTTTAAGCTCCTTCAGAAAATCTAGGTAATCATTTCTTACGATGCCGTTCTCTTTCCTGTATTCCAGCGTTTCCGAAACTAATCTCACGAATATTTTAGTTACATCTTGTGGAAAAAATCTAAAAAAATATTCAATTATTTTTCCATTCCATCAACATTATATTGTTTTATTAGCATTAAAAGTGTCACTTTTTTATCGAGTAAATTTTGCATTTGCGAGGCGAAGCGAAGCGTATCGGAGCGGACGCAAAATGGAGAGACTAACTAAGGGCCGGTACTTTGAACACCGATTAACTTTAACCTTTGGTTTATTCCCATGCCTACAATTATAGAGACAATTGTTTCTATGGGAATGCACTAAAGGTTAAAGTTAATCGGTGTTTAAAGTACCGGACCTAAAAGTGTTACCTAGTAACACACACTTTTTTTATCAGTAACGAAAACATCAACTTCAGGTACAGTTTTTGGAATTAAAAGTCGTTACTTTTAATACGGTTGCAGAAAAATTATTTAATGTGCCCACTTGCCTAACATCCAGAACGTTGGCTAATAATGGAAAAGCCATAATTAAAACATGTTGAATTCCCAACCAAAATGAAGGTGACAAGAACTTCCTGCCTATTTCACGAAATTCCGCATTTTCATCATTAAAACAATTCCCTTCTATGCCAAAAGTACAGCTCGCAACGTTTTCCGTCGTAAATTTCGACATCAACTCTTTGGCTTCCAGTGGTTCATTACTTCCAAGAGCAATTCGGTTATCGAGAAATTTCACCATTTTGGCACCAGTTTCTTGCAGAAGAGGGAAAAACATTTTTATCTAAAATATTTCTTTTATTCTGATGAAATTATATGGCCCTTATTGTTAATACCTTTCTGACAGTAAAACCTG
Source organism: Serrognathus titanus (assembly GCA_039766575.1). Taxonomy (NCBI): domain Eukaryota; kingdom Metazoa; phylum Arthropoda; class Insecta; order Coleoptera; family Lucanidae; genus Serrognathus; species Serrognathus titanus. The sequence goes on along the minus strand of CM077912.1, from coordinate 28,564,545 downwards.
GAGTGAGTTGACTTCTAACGGTTTTCCACCGTTGTCCTTTAAGAGTGAAAGGATTTTTTCCCATTATAAAATCAGATTTTTCGTTTACATGGAAATCGTTATCCTGAAAACTCGACGAATCCTTAAACAAAACGCTTCTGATTAACTCTGGGTCTCGAATCAGAATCGCTGGTTTGTGGATTTTGTAGAATCCTACGTAAGCGTAACTTTCATATTCGCTGAAACATATGTATACAATTACAAAAATGAAAGTTGAATGTTCAATGCGTTCATACTTATAAATATTTGTCCCAATTTGTCCCATTGCTTTCTTCAGCGACACGGCTTCAGTCAAATTCCCAAACAATATATTAACAGGTGGATTCGGAACACCTCTTTTTGCCCAATAATTATAAATATGTTTCAGATATATATAAACAGCCAGGATGGCTGATGATAACAACAGCAAGAACACGATCATTTTCGTTCTTTGCTCACAACTGATACAACAACTACTGATACAAAATATTAGAGGGCACAAATATTAGAGGGCAACTGCGAAGGAGAAATAAGTTATGTAAAGGTCGTCGTTTATCAATTTTATTAACGCAGTAACAATAATGGTAGGTGCTCTTATTGAATGTAGGGTCAGAATTTCACAATATCACACAGAGGACATTATAATAAACCAAATATGTACTACCTTTTAATATAAATTTTTAAATTCTTACTCTGGAGGTAAAAATTAAAAAGGGCATAGTTATAATTTATTAAAAATTTGGATTTATCAAATTTGAAAAGTGTAAATATGTTGATTTGTGTAAGAATTTCGTTATACATAACGTATTAAATGGAGCACTCTATATATTAGGAGTATGTCTTATTGTTAGTTGGATTTACTTGTAAGTAATTTTTGTTAATAATGTTTTATGTACCTAAAATCATTATTTATGGAGTTGCAGGATTTTCTTAAAATAAAATCTATATTAGCAGTTGCATAGTCGAGTTGGTTTGGTCCGCTGGCAATAAATTTTACACTTGGTTCGGCAACTACAAGTGCGGATTCAAACCCTACTCGTTGCATATGAATTCTATGTGATAGGCTTTTCATGTATCGGCTTGTGTTCGGATTCATACATGCTCCTTCGCACTGGGTTTTCTGTGTTTCCCCAGTTTGTAAGGAGAACGTCGAAGGAGAAAAACCATCCAGTAAGTCAGCTGCAGGCAATATGATAAGCACAACTTCCAGAAAAGTTTCACAGGCTTGGAACCAGTCCCGGTGTTATTCATGTGAATTGAATCAAAAAGTTACTTTATTTAAAATAAAAAACTGCACTTTATGACTAATGGCCAGTTTCATAATCGAATTTAAAGGAGATTTTAAAATTAAAGTCACATACAGATGTGTAAACAAATGTGTTTCCACAGTTGCTTCTACATTTGAAAGTGACATTACATTTAAAGTATCCTTTAAATTCGATGATGAAATTGGCTCTAAATTATATTTATTTTCTTGCGAAGAATTTGCTTTAGTAAAATATAAATTAGAAGTAAACGGGGACAAAAAGGTGAAAATATAGTTTAGTTGACTATTCTATTGCAAGTTTTTTGTACTTTTGACGATAGTAGTTTTATCGCATTTATCGCACCTTACTAAATCAAAAATCAATTTTCAACTCTCAATAATAATAATAAAAGAATAACAACTAGAGTGGTATTATAATTAGTATAGTATAGTATAGAATCACGTGGTGTGAATATTTGTCGGACATTATGATACAACCTGTATAAATAAAAACCCTGCATTGTTACTAAAAACTTGCTTTTCAATTACTCAATCTTGAATTGGCCAGAACAAAAACAGAAAAAATATATGTGTGTACTACACCCATGAATAACATTTTCGAAAAATAATGGCAAGTACACAGAAACGTGAGCCGCCGACATTAATTCATATAGCATTACAACGAAAGTACTATTGCAACGATCATAAAATAATAAAGGTCATGTCAACCACGAAATGTAATAAATTACACGGTTATGATTATACACAAGTGATAAATAGTATTGGCCGGCCTTTCACTTAACAATTAAAAAAACGGAATTGTAAACAACTTATTTGTCTGTACTTTTTTTAATGCGGTTTACTGCAAACCAGAATTGTAATGAATACTATTTTGCATAATTTAGCAATAGATTTTTGTCAAAAATCATGATTATTCAATGTAATAATAAACTGATGCTTCATTAATGAAATACTTGGAATAACTTTGTATGTTGTATGTACCTGGACAGGTTTAATTTTTGATGCAAACAGCAAACCGGTCGAAGCCGCTAATAAATGACTTCAGGTTTTTTTGGCCGCCGCGGTAACCTTCAGGATATCTAAATCAAACAAGACAATTTGCGACAAACACTGAATTAGTATGTTTGCTTGTGCTCGGCTGTGCAAGCACCCGTAAATTATATGCCAAGGAAATATTTAATGTGAATAATGCAAAATCCAATCATATCATAAAATAAGTAACCAAACTAACATACCTATATGCAGTTCTAGGTTTATAATTATGTTTTTTATATAAATGAAATTATAATGAATAAGCATATCAAATGTTACTTGAAATTGCTTGAAAACTAATCACTACTTCTTTTGCAAACTAATGCACAGAAAACATGTGCATTTGATGTTTTAGTTTACCGAAAACTGCTAGGCTATAATTTTAAACTGGTCATGTACGTAGGTCATTTAAGATGAAACACGTTCTTCTGATAGATTTGACGCTTACTGGGATTTAAATGAGCCATAACAACCCAATTAATTGACAAAACGGATCCTCTTTGATGAATCGTCGAAAGAATTTTAAGCAAAAGGTAATTATTAATTTAATTAAATTCTCACTGGGTGACTTGGTTTACATGTGCAATTTATTGAACTTCTATTATGGAAGTAAGAGGGATCAACTCAAACGAAGAATCATCATCATCTTAGCCGGATTGATGAAAATCAATTTTTGGTACCTTCAGCCATTCAATTGATTTAGATTCTAAAGCAGATGACGTCAAAATTCGGAAACACCCAGAAAGAATCATGAGGTCTTAAGGTTTGCCCACGACTATCAGGACATTGAATCGTTCAATGGATTCCAATACTTATTCTGAATGATTTACGTTGCAATGAAAATGATAAAAGGTTGTGATTTCTGTATGGTGGCCGAGTTGAACATAAGCATTGAATTGAGAATTATTTTGAAAGACAAAAACCAATTTAACAAAGGCTACGCATATTAGTTGAACAAAAAAAAATCATAAAGTATTTTTCTACCTACATATTTTTTTTGAGTTTTGATTTTATTTGATTCCTTTTAGATTACCTGCATTAATTCTTTTCGCATGACCTTGGGCCAAATACCGTTTATAATTCATACACATACGTTCTGCATACATACGTCTTGTGAATCGCAATGATAAACAATCATCAACATGTGTACCGCATGTGTTAGCTAAGTGCTTAAAAATTTAACGAGTCTATCGACTAGACGATGTATGTAAATATTTTTTAGGAACGTCGGTCTTCGCAGGAATTTTAACATTTTTCGGCAAATGTTCCATTCATTTCTATGTATAACTCCGCATTTAATATTTCAAGCATGAAGTAAACAAATACATGTAATATGTAGTAGTAGTAGTAAAAGTGTAGAATAATGCGAACATTGTACAATATTTGTTGTCCCTAGTACCTTGAAATATATTTTTCAAATTTAAATCTTCTGGCAACTATAATTTATAAATCTAATTTAAAGTAGGAGTTTTATAAAGATTTGAAGATATGGAGAAAAACGAACTTCGTGCTATAATTAAGTATCTTCACAAGAAAGGTTGAACACCAAAAGAAATTCATGAAGATACGGAGAAAAACAAACTTCATGATTTAATTAAGTATCTTCACAAAAAAGATTTAACACCAAAAGAAATTCATGAAGATATGGTGGCAGTACTTGAGAATGGTACTCCTTCGCGTCACACGGTGAAAGAATTGGTCATGGGAGTTTAGAAGTAGGAAAACAACCTACGAACATGCAAAAGTCGGCCATAAATTGTGTGCACTCAAAAAAATATCGATCATGATGTGTATGACTTGATCGTAGTAAGTAATTATTAAAGCCAAACATACAATAATGATTAGCAGTCATTTACTTTTGTATGCACCCGAGTACATTGTATTTCGTTGAATATGGTTTCTATTGTGGAGATTTGCTATCGTTGCAACATTGGGCAAAAAACAAAATTCAAGGAAAATACAGTTTCTGGATTTGAAAAAAAAACAATTTTTTTGGTAGCATCCAGAACACCGAATTTAAACTCTTTAATTCGGTATTGTAGATGCTACCAATAAAAATTAGATGATGGTGTAAACGTTAGTTGCTAAAAAAGATTGTTTATCACATATTAATTTAAATAAGAATTACGAAATGTTTATGCATGGTGAAACATCATATGTATAAGCATCTGCTAAATTTATAAATTAAATTAATTTCTGTTTATTTTCGGTGCGCGGGCGCTGGATTTGAATCTCGTTTACATGCTCAGCTGCATGCATCAACCACATGCAAAATATCGGGACGTGACGAATTTTATTGGAGCGAAACTTTTTGGCAAAATAACATGATATGATTTGTTTACAAAATAATTCAAAACTAAAAAAAATTAAGACAATTCCAGTGAATTAGATTTTTTTTCTTCTTCCATTTAATTCAATGCATTCATCAGCCGAATGTTTTCAAAATACAGGGTGTTTCGCAACTTCGTGAAAAAAAATAATGGCGTGTTGGACATGAGATGTGTGCATAAATGCATCTAAATAAAAACAAAATAAAACTTACCCTCAACTGATAACGCATTGACAAATGTTTAGAATCTCTGGCTCAGTGCCGGCTGAGTCACAATAAGTGTTCAAAATTCCTTCCCTCGGCCGCTCGTAAACACAAATCTGTCCAGCGAAGTAATGATTCAAAAGCGTTATGAAACATGTTTTGTTGTCGAACAGAGAGAAATGCGACGCTAATACGATCGTTCAATTCTTGGAACGTATTGATTTCTTCTTCGTATACTAACGCTTTTACGTGTCCCCACAGATAATAATCTAGCGGATTTAGATCAGGTGAACGTGCAGGCCCCCTGATCGGCCCGTTTCTTCCAATCCATCTACTAGGAAAAATTTCGTCGAGGTGAGCACGTACTTCTCGTAAAATGAGGTGGAGCCCCATCGTACATAAACTACATCGTTGCTCTAAGATTTGAGAAGTTCCGGTAGATTAATTCGTAAAAAATTTAAGTATTGGAGACCATCTAAACGGTTCGGCAAGACGAACGGGCCGATTAAATTGCCGTTTAGAATACCTGCCCATACGTTAACAGAAAACCGTTGTTGGAAATGGCCGCGACGAATTGCGTGAGGGTTTTCCTCAGCCCACAAATGCATGTTGCGAAAATTCCACACCCCATCTCTGGTAAAAATAGCTTCGTCGGTAAACAGAACATTATGAACAAATTTCGCATTTGCCTGTTGTTTATGTAGTAACCAACGACAAAATCGTATGCGTAGAGCATAGTCGGCTGGTAGCAAAGCCTGAACTCTTTGAATATAGTACGGATGTAATTGTTGTTCGCGAAGAATGCGCCAAACAACGGAGGACGATAAACGCGTTTGTCTTGAGATATCACGTACACTTAACGAAGGATGCTCCTCGATAAGTTGTAGTCTTTCTTCTTCCCTGTTTAGGATGCGTTGTGGACCCTGCCGTCCTCCACCTATTCCGCGACGTGCCTTTAAAGTTCCAGTATCTCTCGCTCTTTGCACAACAGAGAGAAATGTGGCACTGGCAATGTCGGTTTGGAAAATGCTGTACATACAAACGCCTTGCCGCTAATGCGTTTTACCCACTTTCACCGTACACTAGAATCATGTCAACAATCTCACTATTTGTAAATTCTGCCATTTTTTTCAGTAAATTTCCATGCAACCACCTCAACGTACACCTTCAAACTACCCGGCCCGGCCGCCGATGACTAACAATAAATTACATCACTCATATTCTTCGTAAACATCATAAATTTAAACCAGAAACGTTCAAATGGTTTACCGTTCGACAAAATTATTGATTTTCTCGAAAATTTAATAACACTTTGTTCAACAAAATATGGTTCATTCTATTCATTTTCATGCAAACTTTCATGGTTTAATTTATTTTCATGATGTTACGAAACACTCTGTATATATTATTTAAAGACATATGTCCACACTTCTTTCCTTTAGATTTAAATCTGGGCTTTTCGATGACTAAGATAATTTAATCAACATCGGGTATTTGATTTGGGACATTATCTTATCGAGAAACTATTCTTCATGTATTATCTAAATAAATGGCAATGAAACATCTGTCAGAAAAGATTATATACAGAGTACCCATTTTAATTGTGACTCCTTAAAACTAGAAATAGGTCATACAAAGTTGTTTCTGATGTGAGTGATGGGTTTCCTATTCTCGGATCTGCGGGGGTTACATTTTAAAATGGGTACATTATATGTAGGTACGCAATTGTCCATTCAGTCTGTGGTCTACATATCAATTAAAATTTAAAATTTATTTAATGTATTGTATTTTTTTAATTTTTCCACTTTCATTATTGGTTTACACAAATTGATTTCCACAAATTATTTGAGCATCTGAAATTTCGTTTTACAGTTTTTTAATAAGCTTTCCAATTAATGCACGGCATTAATTTTTCTTCTGGTCAAAATGACCATAAAAGTTACAATATTTATCAATTTTTCCGAGAACATTCGAAAGGAAAATAATATCTTTACTTTTATTTAAATTTTTTCATCAATAGATATAAAATATAAATGATTAAGAAACTAAAAGCTAAGTTATATAATTTTCAAAAATTCCTCGAATAATAACATGTGATCATTAAAACAAAATTATTGGCACAGATTGAAAATTGGTGAGTAATGGTAATTTTAGAGAATAATAACTTTAAAAATTAGTTCAACTAGGTACTCAAAACACATAATCACATCGAGAGGAAACAGTTTCATTTTGAAAACGTTTGGCGCGATACGACGTTATCGCCTAGCATTCAAATCTGAAATAATCTCAGCCGGCCTTGATACAGCAACAGATCGACGTAACATATAAATAAACAGAATTTATCGCATCCCGTCCGCTTTTTTTAGAAGTCAGATGAATTAATAACGAACATAAATTTAATGGAATATATGATAGACCTCTTGCACAAATACAATTTAAAAATTACTATAAAACCTAATAACAATGGTTCAATGGTTCAAAGGTACAATTAAAAGTATGTATCGTTAAGGTAATATAATTTAATTTTGAAAAACGTCAGTTCATTTCAGTATTACTCTGTCATGTGATAAATACAAAAATAAAATTGAGGTGCAAATCATTTCTTGTGCGCTTCCTTAAATTTTAAATTGAATTGGTAACCTAGTAGTACTTTAAGTTTCACAGAAATATTTCATAATTCTATGTATGTTTAAACCTAGTCATCGTTGATGATCTCATTAAGTAAATCCATAATCTTTCCCAATCAAGCACACGTATGTACTTACACTGTGCATTTGTGCCACAAGTGACATGACGGTCTTGGACTCATTTCGAACGTCAACAGATTTTTAAACAGTTTATTATCGAGGAAAACGTACGATCAAACCACATGATGACTAGACATTGCAAAAAAAATTACGCCGATTGTAAAATGAGTAGAAGCGGTGGTATCCAGAATTTTCAGAGCTTTCCGGTGACACATCCTTATGAACAATCTTCATCACTAGAACGCAAATACATTGTAATAAGTACGCGTGCATAAATTCAAGGAAGTCCGGTCGATATTAATAGGCTGGGATTTAATTCTGTAAAATAATCCTTTTTCTTCTAAATTTGATAATTTTTCACATTAAAAGTAACACATAAGCAAAAAAATACTTACTTCTTTTAAATTTAGTTTCTAAATATTCATCATTTTGAGTTTGATGCGGTTCTTACTCGTGATATTATAATATGAAAAAGCAAACAACATTTCCTTTCCGTTTTCAGTTGTTTACATCGCAGTTTTCTGTTAAAAGTGCTATATTTGGAGGGTTTTTCAAGAAAAGTGCACTACTCTGGGAAATGTTTCCTGCGATTTTAGAATAACAAGTATAGAGGAATACGTTTACCTGAAGCTTTATATGCATTTCTGGGACACGCGGTATAAATTTAGACTATAATCTCAAAAACAGTCTATTCTGAGCGAAACGATAAGATTTTATTGAACTTCGAGCTTTCACTGACCTTACACATTATCATCACCAGACCTCACCGATTCGGTCTGGAAGATAAACTGCAATGGATTCCTTCTTAATTGGTTCATTATCATTTTATTCATCAAATAAGTGAGTGCAGACCTTGCATTATGATACAAATTTATACATATGCAGTCCGCCGATCGTTATCAAAAAATATCGAAAGATGATCGTCATTTCAATCAAGTAATAACCCGAACTCGATAAGATAACACATTTTTATAAACTACACAGCACTCGTACGAATTTAGTTATTTGTAACGAGTGATCAGTGATATATGTAAGTATCAGAGTTCGTCATTTTATTGTTGTCATTAATAATTAATTTTTATTTTGTAAATAAGGGTTATAGTCGAGGTAGTGTAAGCTGTTTATAATAACATAGATGTACAAGAAATGGAAACTGAAACGAGAATTTCACTGAAAGTGTAAATTTTCCTTGAGAAACAGAATGCTGTCATCTATGAAAATTGAATTCGAAATCTACTACTATTACTATATGTATATAAAGTGTATTCTTCGATACCTTATTTATACCTACTCATTTATAGGACGAGATTATTTTGAACTTAAAACATCCAAAGCAAGAAAAACGTTTTATTTTTAAAAAATTAACGCACATGCATCAAATATACGTGTCTATCAGTCATATGTTTCATAATCAACAAATACAATGACACCAGAAATTATTTCAACCCATGTGACCAATTCTAATTATGTTTTGTTTTCTTAGAAATGGCAACACTGATAACAATGAGGTCACTGTTTCAAATTGACGTGTACTGTACATTCACGTTCGTAGGTGTCTGTATTTAAGCCAGCATTCCCAGATGCTGATTAATTAAATTACGATGTCTTTGTAAATTGTTAGCATTACATCTTCTAACAATTTAATACAAAACATTGTTATCAATAGAGTACAATGTGTTGCCTAATACGGTAGGGTCACGTGGGTTGAAGTCATTTCTGTTGTCCCTGTACAATACAATTCTTCATGGTTAATTTTCTTGTAACTTTTCTACCAGTGTACACTTCCCTATATATACAAAGCATGGCAACATAAGTAAGGAAAATGTGTAATCATTCATGAAAAAAACTGTTTTAGAAAGAGCTAGAAATAAATCGCATATTCAGATTTATTTCTCACGTATTTAAAAAATCAATATGGTCACTTATTTATTCATAAAAATATAGAATGGTGCCTTTATTGTGAATAGAAAGGGCAGAATTCAATTCGAATTATTGTGTATGTTCAACTCACAGTATAAATGATAATTGGCAAATGTATAACACTTCGTGTGTCATTATCTCTCAAAGTCATATGCAACATTATTAAAATTTTTAATTGATAATTTAATTTCAAGAAGTTCGATCATTATCAATATAATTTTCAATTATCAATTACACTTCAAATAATTACGTTAGATTTAAAACGTGCGCCATTGAATTTCATTTTAAAAATAATCGGAAATACTTGACAACAGTATGACGTAATGGTATTGTGTAATTCAATTATGGTTGCATAAACCAATTACATATACGAAACTTTTACTATGCACTACTATGCTCAGCGCTATCTTAATTGATTGTGACAATGGCCACGATTAGATAAATAAATCGGTAAATATTGTCTCCCCTTAATTAACTGCATTATTTCGCACTTTACACATCGTTTATCAACGTTTTAAATCGATGTATCAATCATAAGGATAAGATTTTTTTTATATATTTCATGATAACTTTATAATCAAATCATTTACTTGTGCAGTTTAAGCAGAGCCTGTAATTTGAAGTTTTTACCATGTTTAATATATTGGTAAGAAATATTGATTCTGAGCTTTTCTTCTGTTTGAATCTAAACCTTTCATTGCAGCCTGGAGTGTCACTGTTAACAAAATCTTCAGCTGTGACGAAAAATACTCGGTATTTTATGTTGTTTCCTGCATTCGCATTTGTAAATTCGGCAAAATTTCAATTAATGATTCACACCAACAAGCAGAAAATAATTTGCAACATTGGATGTGTTCGAAGATCTTTTCTGAACACAAAGGTACCTATGTTAGCAAAATTTCGGAAATGCTGTATTCGTTCTTATTAATTACGTGCACGCAAAGTACAGCGATTGTGGTAAGCAATTTGAAATTGCGGCGTTTTAATTTAGAAGAAAAAGAAACTAGGCTTCAATTCCAAAAAGGATTAAATGAAATAAAACAGCTTCGTGTAAACTGTGACGACAATTAAAACAGCAATAGTATTTAGTAACGGTTTCTTAGTCTCTGTTTCATTTTAATCTCTGGTTTGTTCCCACAGAAACAATTATCTTTATACCATATGCCCTAATAATTTCTTGATAAAGGTAGGCCTTGGAAGTGTAAACGTATGTTGCAACTTACAACACCGACCACTTTTTGTGGTTAGTAAAACGTCAAAATGTAAAATGTGGCAAATTAAACTTCGATTTTACTTAACTATTCAAGAACTAGACAATATTTTAATGTAAATAATAAATTATAATTTAAAAGGACAAAGTTACAGTATGGACATGTAGTAATTGTAGACATGGGAATAAACCAAATGTTAAAGTTAAACAGTGACAGAAATTCCGACCCGGGTATGCAAAATAAAATTAAACATCGATTTTTTCCAGTCTCTCGACAGCATGTCGTCCCCCATGACTCCAGACACTCCCTTGTCACCTCCACCTGAGCCCTACCAAATTAGAGTAGTAACAAAAGATGACAGAGAAAAAATCCTGGACCACCTGAGGCGCTTTTTCTTTAGAGATGAGCCACTCAATATCAACGTGAAATTGCTAGAAAACCGAGACACGTGCCCCGAACTCGAGACGTATTCGATGAAAGCGGTGAAGGATGGCATGAGCCTGTTGGCCATAACAGACTCGGGAAAAGTCATCGGGGTTTCTCTCAATGGCATCATAAAGAAAGATGCCGAGCCAGATACGACGGTAATAAAGGACTCGAAATTTTCAAAAATCGTAACACTGCTAGAGCATATAGACGTAGAAGTCGATATTTTCGGGAGGTACCCAGAGATAGATAAGCAATTGGTGGTGTCTGTATTATCTGTGGATTCAACATGGAGGGGACAGGGAATTGCAAAGAAATTAATGAACAAATCAAGGTAAACACTTCTACAAATTTTCCACGTGAAAAATAATGATTTAATTTCGACTATATGTAACACAAAAATGCAACAATATTTTCTAAAATAACATAAAGAATCTTCTAATGTTATGTTCCTTTCAGGAGATAATTTAAGAAAACTATATAAAATTTATCACCGAAATACGAAATTTCCTTTTATAAGCGCCAAATTTAAATTAAAAATATTACGAAATTTAAATATTTTTTAATTTCTCTTTTTGATCTGATGTTTTGTTACAGAGACCTCGCTCGCGAGCACGGTTTCAAATTCATGCGTGGAGATTGCTCGAGTTATTTTACCGCTAAGGCATTAGCTAGGCTCGGCTTCGAATGCATCTACAGGCTAAAATACGAGGATTACACGGTGGACGGTGTTCCGGTTTTCAATCCAGAACCTCCACACACAGAAGTATCTATCTACGCGCAGATAATTTCCTAAAATCGTTCGTCTTCCATGAAAATAGTTTCTAGTGCGCCTCGGATGATACAGGTTATTGTTTTCTTGTCAGGAGACCATCGCTTTTGTTATACTATGTATAATAATATTAAATTTTAAAATAAAATAAATGTAATTAACTGTGTACTTTTAAATGTAATTGATTAACACAAACTCACGTTGTGTATATTATTATTCTCGCCGAGTGTATATTTCAAAGTAAGTACAAATCATATCCAAAATTTGTAACGTTTGTACTTTTTTAATAAATACAAATTTAATTGTTAGAGTAGAAAAAAGTTGCTGTGTTCACGATAATAATTAATACTATAAATAAATGTATGTGTATGTTAAGTGTAAATGTTTGCAAGTTTACGTGTACATATAAAATTTCGGACAATAAATATTCATTAACAGCTGTATGTATCTAGGTACAAAAGTTTGTGATATGTTGTAACTGTATTGCTCATTGTTTAATAAATATATGCAGAACACTTTATTTCAATAAATTATATGTGATACAGTGTGCGTTTGATTTTGTTAATATGTTGCAGCGAAAACTAAACAATTTTCTTTAAGGCTCCCCATAAAAGAAAATTTAGGTTGAGAGACTTTGGTGGCCAAAACTGGACTGTGTATTGATTATAAAGAAAGTACGTATAACCACTCGGTTACCTCTCTTGCTGATGGGGTGGTGCATCGTTGTTCGTATTAAATACGATATATTAAATTTAGGGGAACATTACCTACAGTATCCTCGATAACATTTTCGAGTATCCATACTCCATTAGTTGCAGCGTCCCTATGAAACTGTCTTTAATCCTGCTGGAAAATCAAGGTCCAGATCAATTTGTTGCAATAACCACTCGCAAAATTCAACTCGCCGATGTTCATTTACAGGTTGAAAGACTTATACATCTTGAAAGTGATATGGAGGTATTACTCCAGTCTTCAGCATTCGCCAAACAAATGGAGATGAAACACCTTGTTGGATTGCAAGACAATGCTTGCTGCTTCTTCTTCCGGTTCAAAGTAAGTCTTAGAGGAGTATCTGATTTCTCAAAACAAGATATGCTTCCGGTTTCGGGTAAAGACAAAAAGCTCCACCAACTAAGAACGGCCATGCACCATCACCCAACCACCAAGAGAGAGCTCTCAATCTGTCAATCCTTTCGGTGTCCGAGCCTGGTGAGGTTTCCCGTATTGGGTCAAATTAAGCTTGCAATCTTTAATCTTTATCTCTTATTAGGAAATTTCCGCTGCGTTTTTAGCGTTTACACCAATAGCAGAAACTAATACACAAAGCAATATCTGCATGTTCAGAACAATTGCAATCAACCCATTGCCCCCTAAGAATTTCAAGCATTAATAACTAGTAAAGAAGACATTAATCAGACCTATGTTTATATGAAAATAGTTGTTTAAAATTTCATTTCCAACCCTTTTAATTCTTCGTCACCACTTATAATTCCAGGTTGACTCTAAAAAGACCGTTTTAGACTATCCTATTTCTTATACAAGATTTGATTTAATTTCTGCAATAGAAATTTAGAACAAAAAATGTTGAGTTTGTAAATGAGGTTTAAAAATAGAACATGTTCTATCTTTCTAAAAATAGTGTCCAATTAAGTTTAAATTTTGACACTATTTGCCACACAGTTTCTTTTTAGGAGATTGAAAAAGAAGGCCCAAAAAATAAGGTTCGTAAAACTGTCTTAAGTCAAAATTGAAAACCATAATGGCCATTGTGGAAATGATCGTGGTTATGAATTTAACCTGGTATTTGAAATATAAAATAAATTTGATGGCGCCGACCGTTTCTTGGAAAAATTGCTCATCTAAAAAATTTCGAATTTATCAGTTATTATTACGAGATTGTATACGAGGAAAGTAATAATAAAGAATCAAAAAACTTAATAATTTAATTTATTAAACTCTTTAAAAATGAAATACATATCGCTATTTATAATACAGAGTAATGTCTCTTTGCCTTTGAATTTTTCTATTTCCCTTACGATCAACAGTTGCATAATCAAGTTGATTGGTCTACTGACAATTGGCTGTGCGCCTATAAGAGTGGATTGGATTGGATTGCACTCCTGGCAAATTCGAGTTCTGTAGGACAAGTAGAATTTTCATGTCTCAACTCATGTTCAGTTTGTACCAACTCCTTCTAATTGAATTTTCTGAGTTTCTTCCGTTTATAAGGCAAATGCCGTAGAAGAGTTCTAAGTAGGTATATCGGTCTCAGCCGACAATGTCGAAGTAGCATCCTAACAGTAGAGATAAATTTTCGCAAAGAAAACTGAAAAGTAATAATCAGAAACGACAGAAGTAAGCAGCCAACAGTTTATTGAATAACCAGCCGAGAGCAGTTCAAAGTTGCAAGTCTTGCAATAAAGGAAATTGTCGTTTATTGATTAATGGAACACTTGATTATATACAAAATAGTCAATTATTCGATTAAAGAATCGTTCTCTCAATTAATTCGTCAATTATTCAGATTGACAATTAGTATATTGACCAAGTGGCCCTTCATATGATTAGTAAATGTAGTTCGGTATATATATTTAGATACTGTGACTGACAAGAATAATTTTCGTTTCAACATGAATTACTTAAGCAAGCACACATTAAAACTAATAATAAAAATTGATTAGTCAGCTAAAATATCATAAACTTATTTGCATGATAGAAGAATAAATAAATTTCATCTCGAGATTAAAAACTGGACAAAAGGAAATGTGATGAAATATTCTGCTTTTAAATCATTTTTAATTCATTAGTTTTATTAGTGTGTATTGTATGATTAATGTCTATTATTCTTCCTTGATTGTAATCTCATAGTTTTCGTTTTATCCTATTTTAGAGTCAGAATGGAAACCTTTTAATTCGGTAGTAAACTAAACGCAGCCATTAACCGACCATACACGGAATGCATGGTATTTAGCCCTCTATCTATGCAAGCAAGATTCTAGTCGGAATTTCATTTACTTGCCTGGCTGGAATGCCAAGGAGGAATTTAACTAAATATAACGTTTTGCGTTGCAGCGAAGCGTGAAAATCAAATTACTCGCTCGGGGAAACTGAGCAGGTGGTCTACGTTCGCTTTATTAGAAATTATGTGCTTTCTTTCTGGTATTGGCACGACTTTAAAATTAATTCCGCCGAAGACGTGGGCAGTTTGTATAAATACTAATTACGAGATTAAATCAAAACCCATTCAATGCTCATATCCATACAGCTTTATGTAATCGAACTGGCATTTAATGCGTAATTAATTATGAACTTGTCAACAGCGCAATTTATATGCCATTGTAAATACAATTAGCAGGATTTAATCAGTGCCTGAGTTTATGATTTATATTAAATTAAATAGTTATTTCCCCAATTGATAACATTTGTTATTACTATATGATATTTTTAGAAATTTCAGTTCAATTTAGTGATCAATTTAAATTAAATTACAATAATTTAATTATCTGTATTCGCCGAACAAATCAACAAACATTATACAATAATTTCACTATAGAAAGTATTTCACAATCCTCTATTCTCTACACTAATTCACGTTGTGATGTAAGTCAATAATAATAATTTTACTGCTGTATTTACAAAAACAAAATGTTTCATTTTAATCTATTATTTAGAATATTAACATTTTTCCCGTAATCTGTGATATCGATTCCATTAGTGATTTTATATTATCGGTTTTATTAATAAACAGCGCGTGTAATATTTTTGGTTATCTAATTAATGTTTATATAAAAGTTCGACAAAAAACAGTTTGCAATTTTTTTCTTTCCAACTGCCTCTTCGTTAATGTTTTTATTACTTTTAACAATTCTTGAAGTTGAGCTATTTATTCGATTGAGGTGAATGGATTTTATCGAGGAAACGACATTCAGGTGTTTGTTTTTTTTTTTCAGGAACGTGAGCGAACGACCCGATAGGGAATGAAATGATTTTTACGCTTGGAAGATTGATTTCCTTCTTGACCCGTTCCAATCTCGTTCCACTTGCGCGATGAAATTCAATTACGCCGTCGAGTGCTTTGTTTAATGGGCCGTGATTTTTTTTGTCGGCGGATCGAATGATTTTTCCCTTTTAATAAAATCATCGATGCCATTAAATTTTTTTACGTCATTTGTTAAAAAGAGCTGAATTAAAATGATATTACATTAATTTAGACTTAAAATTGAAACATTAAAGCTGGGATACACTGAGATAACATGTGTCCTTAGGTATATTAAAAATAATTTAATTGTCTAAAGTAACTTAATACAAAATAAAATACTAAGGCTAGATTGCACAAAACCAGGATTCCATTTAAGCCTAAGTTAGAATGTGACACACATTATGAGTGCAACACATAACTGTTTTTTTAGTAAAACTAGTAGAACTGTTTTTTTAGTAAATCTTTCTTAACGCTTCCTGAATTACGTACGTCTCTTGTACACTTTCTTTGTTTCTCTTGTTCTCTTTTCTCCTGTTTATGAAAATTTTCTTTTTCTCCATTTGTTTTCATTCAAACATAGAACACAAAAATCAATAATAAAAAGGAATGTCTGTGTGATTCTTCTAAAGAATACTGCACTTACATAATGTTCACACTTTACACAATACATACACGACACGTGCGGGGTATTTTTGCATTTCATTGTTTGTAAATCGTTTTCGACGCACCTAACGCATAAAAATGTCTGATTCTCATAGACACACAACAATCGACCAGTACATTAATCATGATCACTGATCACATATATCTACGTCAAGGCAAAGTAAGATGCTTTAAAAATTACATTGTCATCGTAGATTAATTATACTTGATCTTTATCACTTGCAGGGCCAGTTTTACAATGGTTGTATAAACTAAGTATACGCTGTTCTTAATAAAACTATAGTCAAAACTATAGTTATACCAAGAACTAATAGTTTTAACTATAGATATACCAAGAACAGAGCTCTACTTACAATTAGTTTAATCCAACTATTGTAAAACTAACAAGTGTTTTCGAAAGTAACGGATAAATTCTATAAAACAATTGAGGAAAATATTTCGGAAAAATGGTCGGACACGTCGATTTTTATTTTTAAATCATCAATTAAAGATGTAATTTTTAACCCCCCATCCCTCATCCCCTAAACGCTAGCAACTCCAACTTTAAAAATTCAAGTAGCAAAGTACTCCTTATGATACCTTATGAAATGAGAGTGCCAATATTCGAGCAGGGGTTGATATGGTTCTAGCAATAAGTGGTAAAACAATTGCAAGTGGTTTATAGTTAAATATGAAAGAGAATTTATTGACAGTGGAGTGTGTGTTACTTATTTAACGATTAGACAGCAAAAATGAGACTTACTGAAGCCGAAAAAATTGAAATTTTAATGACGATTGGGTTTGGAGATTCAATTCAGACTCATGAAGAAGTTCGTATTTTGTTCAATGAAACTCTCCCAAACCGTCCTCCAATCAACGATAAATCGAATTGAGAACAAATTTATCTTGACATGTATTAATTAATTCCTACTTTAGAGGTACTGTTTTCTAATGCAGAAGATTCTGAGTCACCCGATCCCAGAATTTGGTTATTACAAATTACATCTTAAGTGATGATATAAAAATACAAATCGATGTGTCCTAGCATTTTTCTGAAACATTTTTTTTCAACCATTTTATAGAATGTATCTGTTACTTTCGGAAAACACTGCATACTTAAGTATAGTTTATTATTACTCAGCGGGATTATTGTATTTTTCAAGATATCAGTTGGAGGTGCACTGTGGAAGAAGCGCATACCGTTTCCATTATCTACGAATTAGTTGGTTTTTACTCGCATGGATGGCAACGACTAATATTTTGGACGCCGCTACCGATTCGATAGCAAGCGTTTCGCTCAGCGATATCCTTGAAAGATATCAAATTCCCGCTCAGTAGTAATCATTAATATTTAAAAATGGTTTAAATTTCACTTATTCGATAGTAAAATACTAAGGTCGACTCGGTAAGCACCTTTTCTACTATAAGTTACTCTGTACTCTGTTACAGTGTCATTTAATAAAATATAAACAGTAAAATATAATATAAATTTAAATAAAAGGAAAGGAAACGTTTATTGTTTATTAATATACTGTCATCCAAATGAGATACCCTTAATGACAATAAACACTTAACACAAGCGAATCAAGATCTTTCAACATAATAATTATGGTATGGCTTCAGAATATTTGCAAATATTAAATATCATATTATATGTAGATATTTTGTTTATATTTTGATCGCTACCTACGCATTTTATTATTAGACATATCAAAAAATGTTAAATACAAAAATTTTAAGTATTTATCTGAACTGCCGGAATTTATTTAAAAAAGAAACGTATCATGATCGGACACTTAACAAATGAGTATCAACTTTGTTATTTTAAGTGAAACACTTGGTATATTTTCTATACTTAAGAAAGAATATTTTGCTAATTCCAAAAATATAGTTTGTCTATATGGTGAAAGCTCTCATAAGCATACACCGACGGGTTCCAACTATTTTGTCCGCTTACAAGAAAGCTTAAACGAAGTGATGTCCAAACTTTTGGTTCTAGAAAAATTATGCGTTTATGACACGTCTGCTTATTTTATCAAATACAGTGAAACCTCTCCATACGGACAGCTGTCATTGTATTTGGTTTCATACTTTTTGCGATATTTAAGTTTAAAATTATTGTTTTCGTATATTTTTATTTATATAATTTAATGTGTTGCAGTTAGCGTTTTATCTTATAAAATGTCCCAGACGAGCAGTCCTTTAACTATAATTAACAAAATATAGTAAATGAGACTGTGGTTTAAGAAATAATTAAAAAATTAATCTCCGCCCACAATAATTTTTATATCAGTAGATACGTATTTCGGCAGCTAAGCTCCCATCTTCAGTACACACACTACCAATTTAAAAGCACTTCATAAAAAGAATGGACCAATACTTATTCTGTATTATTTGATTTGCTCTTATTTGATTATGATTATTGCTTTTAGGTTTTATGAAATGCTTTTAAATTAGTAGTGTGTGTATTGAAGATGGTAGCTTTGCTGCCAAAATACGTATCTACAGATATAAAAATCATTGTGGGCGGAGATTATTTTTTTAATTATAATTAACATTTGTCACAAAATAAAATTCTTGTTATCAGAGTAAATACATTTCTTCTTTCATTTCAAACTTAAATATCACAAAGTAGGAAACCAAATATAAAGAAACTGCTTATTTCTCCAGGAGCCGAGGTCAGTTTTTATTTAATTCTTCTAAAAACAGGTATTTCCTATTAAAAGCATTAAATTTGGCACACCCTGTACCATTCATTTGTAATCTCTTTAAAGAAATTAACAAATTTTATTTTCATTTCATATTTTACGTTAAAGTAATTGGTTTTAAACAATTTTGTGCAAAATATTTTCTCTATTTTCTTACAGTGTATCACAATGCAATCTTACAGCAATCAGAATTGAATGAAATAATGAAATACAGATCTGTAAATACAACGTGATTTAATTTACATCGAACTCGAAGGAAAATTCTGTTAAGACAAGAAACTCTCCGATTCCACATTATTCTTCGAGATCTTGCCGGAAATTACAGTCCTCGAGTTAAAAGGATTTGCAAAAGCAATGTGGGAAATCCGTTATTGATTTTATACCAACGCACACGAAATTTGAAACACCGATAACCGTTAAATATTCAAGCAAATTTAATCTCATTCGTACGCAAATTTCTTGTTTTCTCTGCACACATTTGCGAAATTGGAATATCCCAAGCGCTAGGATGAAAATTCTACAAGATAATTTATAAAACACGTCGTGTTCAGTGGATTCAAGTTTTAATTGTGAAGACCTTGTCCTCGGATGGGGTTTGAGGTTGACGACAACGGGAATCACATTCGTGAGTATTATTTTTATGTCAAGATCAGTTCACAGCAAAAAATCTCTGTGTGTTAATGTCATTCATCACCGAACAAGTTCCAATCACATTCCTATAAAATTGACAAATAATTTTAAGAATGTAAAAGTATGTCATAAACCTTGATGTTGGGATATTACATAATTATCGAAGAACCCAAACAAGTAAATCGTTGCAGTTATTAAATTGACTAATGCGGAAGCTACTTTCTACACTCTGTTTTTGATATCTTGGAGAAAGTTAAGATCTCTTTCCGGCTGAAGCTATTAATTAACAAAGTTAGAAATTCTTACAATTTACTTACTTACTTACTTACTTTTCTCAGGCAAAACATTTCTTGTAAAAACAAAGTACTCAAACACAATGCTCATAACTCATAATTAGACATTTATAGAGGAGGATGATTCTGACTATATCTATTAATATCATTAATTAACCGCCTCTCTTACAGTTTCAATCACACAGCTGGTTTTTAACTATGCGAACAAAGTAAATCCTGTCACAGATATGTAAGAAATTCTTTAGAAGAGTATAAATAATGTGCAGTGGATTGCAATAAGTTCGTTCACTTAACAAACTTTAAATTATTTCAGGACTCAGGTACTCTCAAACAAAGCAAAATTTGAAATTTTTTTATCTGTAATTTTAACTTAAAATGAGATGATAGGAGAGGTTTACTTTTTTCACCTGTCATAAATCAGCCTGAATATTTGCTAGCTAATACAGATTACAGAAAACTTTGCATATACAATAAACAATTCTACTCATATCCATATACATACAGGTTCTCCAAAATTGGCTACCGCTTTTCATATTTAATTAAATTCTATACTAGATAACTGAATAAATTGTTACTTATCTGCATAATTTCCATGATCTTGAAAATTTGTTGATAGTCATAAAATTTCAGACTTTGTGACTTTATGACTTTATTCTAAAGTTCATTTGAACTTTCATGGATTATATAGTTCAGTGACGTATTTTGCTGTGTAGAAACTGGCATCAAGGACTCTCAAGGTCCGCCGACTTAACGGCATCCGATTTCTTTCTATGGGAATATCTGAAGGCCCAAAGTTTTTGAAAGTCGCACGGAAACAGTCGAGGAGCTCAAAATTCGAATTGGCCAAAGAAATCGAGCAAAGTTTTGCTTCGTCGTGTGATGCCCATTCTTTGTCCAATATTGAGAAGTATGTTGAAATTGGTTATTAAAAGGCGTGATGTTTTAAAAGTTAGATTTCAAATAATTGTAAGCAACCGAAAATTTTCGCCCTAAATCCAATAAAAATTAAATTACTTATTGCTCGAATTGAACAGAGAAATTTCCAACTTAGTCTTAACGTAAACAAGTTCCTAGGCGAGTTAGTCTAAACATCCTCTTAAGAGCCATTTAGATATCGCTAAAATAAATAAATCTTTGGTCAGTAAATCTCACGCGTGAAAACGGAGTTGACGCCCACGCGTATAAAAAAAAAAGAATGGTCGAAATTGGACCAATTTGCACCTCGATGTAGGCAACTCAAGACACCTCTCAGGAGGGGTTTGTTTACATAAACGATCCCGCGGAAGAGAGGGATTTCGAAAACTAATTAAGTTCACCGGGTCGGTTCCGAGAAAAGTTCGAGGTTCCTCTTAAAAAATTAAGTAAGCGAGTCTTCAAAATTATTCGTTTAACCCTCGTTTGAAATGAACGTCATTAATTAAAAATTTCGTATTTTTTTTTCTACTGTCTCCATTCTTGTTTCAAAATTTAAATTGCGCCCTTTGTTTTTATTATTCTTTTAAACTTGCTCCGCGAGTATATTTTTAAAATTACCTGGTGAAGGTGATAGTTGTGAAGAAGACCCCCCTTTTAAGCAGACAAAACCCCAAGAAGGCTGAAGCTAGGTCCTCAGCTGCTGAGTCCTCCCATCAAACTACCCTGCCTGGTAGCTCATGTTTGAATTATTTTTATTGTTGTAAAGTTGTTTTCTTAGTCAATACACATCAATCTTTTATTTTGAGTATAGTTTGCATGCTGAATTTACTTTAAACAGCTTCTGGGTCTAAGTACCCACACGCCTCCAGGGAAATGAAAATTTTAAATAAATAAATGAGGCTTAGCTCTAGGGCCCGGTGTCCCTTAAAACTCCGGTGGTGGCAGCGTAAATAATTGGAATTTGATAGTTTACCAAATTATAATGACATCTAAAAATCCTCATTTATTTAAAGTAAGGCCACCTCTACAAATAGAAGTTAGTAGAGGCCTTTGTTTAGGTAGTCTATTATGGGGTAACCTGTAAAAACGCAGGGTTCCACGGCGCGTGATTTGGTAAGTTCGACCCGTGACTTGCCGATCTTCTTGTCGTACCAATTTTGGCATGGTTCCCGTTTGCTATCAAAGTCAAAGCATCGTGAGCATCGGCTTGTGTGGCCTCGCCAAATCATACATGACTTGTCGAGTCGTGCTCGTTAAGTTGGTTCGCACAGCCCATGAAGTCGCCAAACACGCGCTTTGAAAAATCAACAAGTGTTTAAACCCTTGTGGTTTAGGTTGTATTCTTAATCAAATTATTACTCTGATCGTTTTGAACATACCCCTTTATGTATTTGAGGGGCTTAGTTCTAAAGTAAGCAATCACTACTTGTTATTATCTCTTAACAATAACACAAATATGTCAAAATAAAAAAATAAATAAAAAAATGTTAGTTATTTAAATCATACATATTTTATGTTTTCTGAGAAATTAAAAATGATACTGGAGATTGTACACTTTGGAACTAGGCCCCTCATTTAGTCTTCCCTGCTATTGCCGAGAGGCCTTGTCAGATTGCGCTCAAGTTGATTTGACAAGCTCATAAGCTCACCAAATGACACTTCGTGGAAATCCGGCTTAAACACTGTAAAACAAGCAAAACATTTTGCACGCAATTATAAATTCGAGCAAATCACTTTCTGACAGCAGCACATGTACACACACATACTGGTGTGAAGGCGAATTTACATAATTAGGATATGAGCGATCAGCATAGAAAAAAATGCAGAAAACAGAAGAAAAAATAATGCAAAGTATTTAAGGCACACGCCCAACTAAATGACGAGGCACCTTTTTTGCATTCCCTCCGGGATTGTAACTTCCTGATATTTTATTAATGAATTCGATTGCGTAACGGATTTTACGCTTTTTTTTCTTTCATTTAACGGCAGCTGTTTGTCACAGATGCAGCGCATTTCGAAACGGATCATTAATTTTAATAGTGCTGGTATTTTGCACGCGTGGGAAAATCATTAGAGAAAAAAATTAATTGAATTTATAATGTTGCTATTAAAAATGATAGATTTCTTCAAGATACTGCAAACGAGCACTTTCGCAATAGTATTATTTGTTCTAGATATATCTTGTTTTTTTTTAACATTTTCATACTTATATTTGGTCCGTTAAATATATTGGATATTCATTAAATGAAATTTTCTTCTTTACGATCAAAAATATTCAAAATATTCTACTCCTTATAAAAGCTCTACATAACAAACTTATTTTGCATTCCACAGAGTGTTTATTTCTTGTCACCAGAACCAACATTCTTACTTATTTCTTTAATAGAACACCCTATATTAATTATTAATGGAAAATAAGATTATATTTTTGGTTTTAAAAAAGTTCTAAAACCGTTTACGAACGCCTGGATTACATTTTTATTTCATAGAACTAAAAATCTACTAAAACTTTATTTTACCACGTCTGATACGATAGTTGTTATAAATAAACCAATTTAACAATAGATATGAAAGAAACTAATTTATTCCTTTGTTATTTGCAATATTAAGTAGATTGTAATGACATTAAACATCATAATTAGTTTTAATATGATTGCATGTTCAGTGAGATTTTTTTTTAATTTTGTTTTCTTGAGGGCTTATAACAAATGTATTATTGTTACGTATTCGAAATTAAATAATCAGTGTCAAATGTCAATTGAATTGTGATGAGATGAACCCTATTTTTAAACGCATTTTGCCTCTCAAAATTAAAATTTGTTTCAACAGTACAGGTGTCCCAAACCTCAGAAATAGTCCAAAAATGCCCTTATATATAGGTTTTAAGACAAAGAAATTCTTAATAAAAATTGTGTAGGTTTCCATTCCCCATAAAAAGTTTTTTCCAATTATAAGGGTGGTTCATTTAAAAGTTACAGACCTAACTTATGATTTTTTAAATGGAACACTGTATAATTTATTGCAGTTTTGGTTAGCCCTTGGAAAACCAATGATAATAATATTGATGATAAATTATCAATTATAAACCCATAAAATGTGATATGAATGGAAAACTCGTAGAAAGTCATCTATGTACATGTCATAATACATACAGGGTATCTCAAAACCTATGTCTTTAATTAAAACTGTAGATACCTCATTATAAAAGAGATTAATTCTCCAAATCTGAACAGTATTGCTCAAAAATGAAAAACTAACCCACCACAAGCGCGTGGAGTTCCTTTGTTTTGAAACTTCTGCTTACTTTATGACTTGTTGAGGCAAGTCCGCTTTCAATAAAAAGCAAAAACTGCAATAAATTTTTTATTTACATTTTAAAGAATTAGGTCAACGCCTCAGATGCTGCGCGCGCGTTATCAGCAATTTTTTTATATCTATCTATGTTTCACCGACAATTACTGGCATAGCGAAATGCATTTTTCGTTGCGTTACATGATATTTATTTCTCGCTTGTTCAACAATTCTTTTAATAGCTTATTAAAGAGACGACATAATCAACACAGTTTTTTAAACACAAACTTTTCACTTATTTAATTAAAAAGTTTGTAGTTTACTTTGTTCATATCATGGTGTTTGTGCAGCTTATGAAAAAATGAATTGCAGCTTTCTTAAGGAAGTAGGTACAATGTGACAAGCATTGTTATATTAAATTAAATTTAACAGATCGTAATTTAAAAATCGAAACTGTATGTCTACGGTTAGCAATATGCGAAATAATTAACTATGACCTTAGAATTTTAATTAAGGTAGATTCTTGTTCGGTGAAATTGTGTATCAAGCGATAGTGAAACGTTGAGCATTAGTACTATTTTCAGTATCCCTTTGAGATAATTTATTATACTTAGAATTTTAGTAAAGTTCACTTCTTTTTCTTGGCACTGATATTTGTAATTACAATAAATGTTAAAAATGTACTATAGTATGTACTATAGTATTAACACGTCGTATCCAGTTATTTATTATTTAGCTACAATTCAATTAAGTTATGTACACAGATATTTACACACTAAACTAACTAAACACTTAACTAACACAAAACAAACTACACACTACGTAAATTTGATAAAAAATATTAAGTCTATTAATGTTTTTAAAAATTTATTTTAACCCTGCTCTTTTCAAAATATAAGCGCACCCGCTCGAACTTCGTCTTTCATTCTAACCCCCTCCCTAATGTAAGCATCTGTGAATTTATGACAGCATTATAATAATATTAAAAACAAACAATAAAGTACGAAACTGAGCCAGCTAAATTGTATTTTATGCAATTGTTAACAATAAATCGCCAAGGCGAATGTAGGTAAACGTTTTTGAAAATTCCGAATTATTTTAAACCAGAATCAAATTTTCATCACGAAAGCTAATTGAGCCACTCGTTTCTTAGATTTAATTAATATTTATCAACATTTTTAGTAAACATTTATTTTCGTCTTATTAATGAATATAAACATAACTATTTGAAGTTTACAGTTAAGGTCGATGTACCATCATGAAAATGGAACAAATAAAACTGAAGTGCATAATTGTGCTACGAATTCAATTTGCTTTTAAATTTTACTTTGAATAAATAAATAAATTTGAATAAACAAAGTAGCAATAAGTAATTGCAATTGTCGTAGGATACCTCCCGGCAGCGCGCGTGAAGACGTTTTTTTTTAAATCCTGGCGAATTTTGATAAACATGACCTAACCCAACCGACACATCTCGGCGTTTATTCGTTTATGGCCAAAAAAAAAACACCAATTCTGCACAGCTGAGACATTTAAATCCATTTAAATCGCCAATCAGCATTACTAAAATAATTTCTTAGAAAACGAAAACTGATTTTTACCGGAGTTATTATTTACTTTTTCCCTATTGTTGTATGCTAAATTTTACTTCTTTTTTGACTACTCTCTGTGGTTTCAATGAAAGACATAGGTTTTGAGACACCCAGTATATAGAATGCTTAGTTTGAAAAATTTGACTAAATTTGCAATACGCGAACTGAACTACAGATATATAGAAATAGTTAGGTCCAAAATTGAGCGTCGTATCATTAAAAATGACAATTTGACAACCCATCGAAAATCACTGAATTTTTGCATAAAACTAAAAAGTAACTCGGTAAATACTCAAAATAAGTAAATAAAATGTTATATCGTTTTCATTGGCTCTTTAAGGGCTAACCAAAACTGCAACAAAATATACAGTGTTCCATTTGAAAAATAATAAATTAGGTCTGTAACTTTTAAGTGAACCACTCTATCTAGTTGGAAATAATTTTAGATTATGCGGAATGGAAACCTACACAACTTTTATTAAGAATTTTTTTTGGATAAAATGTATACAGGGTGATTGAAATTCGAGGGCCAGCATGGGGATCTCGCTTATTATAAGAGATAGAGAATCGGTTAAATGGAAGCAAAGTTGCCAAATATCATGCTCATTAATAATACGTTAAGAAATTTGAAATATCTTAAACGGTTTCTTCACAATCGGAAAAAACCTAAAAATTGCGATTTCGAAAATCGAATATAACTTCTTTATTTATGATTTTTTTCAAAATCTGTGAAAACATTCCTGAAAACACTTTTTCTACTTGATTGAATGCCGAGCGTACTTTATTTCTGGAGCGATTCGTTTTTGTTTTTTCAGAGCCAACTTCATTTTTTCTTATGGGCGCGATTTTTGTTGTTTAGACAGGTAGATAGCACATTTCTTTTTGAATTCATTGGTATGCCACACTTACTATTTTGTTTTAATTTTCATTGAGAAATTTTGAAAAAACTGAAAATAGATTCATGTACACATATTAAGTTAGTTTGTATTCAATTATATGCTGAGTAGCCAAGGAAACGTACACATTTGTTTAATTTATCTGTCATTAAATACAGAATGGCGTATTCAAATGAAGAAAAACGTGATATGTTGCGTATTTTTTATTTGTCACAACGAAATTCTATTACAAGTGCTCAGCGGTATTTAGAAACTTATCCAGAGAGAATTCAACCAAGTATTAGATATTTTTCCAAGTTGGATAACAATTTTATTCAAAATGGTACATTTGAAAAGCCAAGAAGAAAGTACGGAAGCAAAATTTCTGCAGAAAATAAAGAAAACATATTAGCAGCAGTAAGGCGTTTCAAAATGTACCATTTTGAATGAAATTGTTATCCAACTTGGAAAAATATCTAATACTTTGTTGAATTCTCTCCGGGAAGTGAATGTCGAATAAAATTTATGGACCCTATGCGAACCTAGTTCGTAATTTACGCATAACTTTACAAAATTACTGTTCGTAAAACTTCAAGTGTCAACGTGGAAATGGTCACACTCTGAGATATAAAACTTTATTAGATATAGCCCTGGAATGTATGAATTTTTATTATGTAATTGCCAGTAGTATTCCGTGATTTGAATTGTAATTTTCTCGAAGGGTCGCCGAGTGGATTAACGGTTAGCATAGCCGACTTTGGAAGTCGTATCGCTCGGTGGCGTAGGTTCAAATCCTACTATTAGCCATGGTTGTTTGTGCTGTACAAATTTAGACCCAGCTACAAAAACCTAAAAAGTGACTGTCTGCAAAAGAAAGAAAAGAATTTTCTCGAAAACTATTAACTTTTGGTTAAGGACAGCTCAATTGCGTTTTGCGTTTTGCAAGTTTCAAGCTTGTCACAACTTCTAAAGTGATCCAGTATACATCATATATCATATTTTCATTTTCTAAAAATTAAGACAATATTTAATAAATTAAAATATTTTATTAATTAAATAAATTACAAATTTCTATTTACAACATCTAAACTAGACGTAGACATCAATCAAATTTCTTGTCATAACTGGTGTTGCATACCTGATTCTGTATGAACCTTTCCTTCAAGCGTGCAATTTGCTCTGTATTTCCATTTCTATCTGCTTCGGCTTTGCTTCGTGATAAATTTTTCTCAGCATCTATCGATAGTTGCTTCATCTGACTACGCTTGAAGGTGATTGACTTTCTATAAAAATTGGGGTTCAATCTTGTTAATTTTAGAAATTGATTGAAAATAGTGAACTTTAATAAATAATGTTCAAAAACGCTTTGATTCCGAGAAATATGGCGTTAAGTTTTAATGCTTTTAAAGGTTTCTTGAGAGTAACTCAGAAGTGGAAAGAGTAAAAGGTGACATGAAAAAACTACAATGCATAGTACCACGCGATAAAGGACCTTAAATTAATAAAAACAAAGGTCTTATACACTAATGTCCGATTACATTTTGTTTTTAAGATACAGGTCTTATACAGTAATATCCGATTGCATTTTGATTTTAAGATAGGGTAAACCGTACAGTTATTGGCCTCTTAAGGTTATATGTGAGACTTATTTCAAGATTTTATTTTATTGCTACAGATTCTACCAAAATGGAAGCATCTTCAGAGAATAGCAGGTAACCACAAGGATACGAGTAGGATGCTTTATTAATTATATAAAAATGTATGAAACTATATTTTGTGAATTAATTGAAAATTTACAGTTATAAGCCAACTCGTGATAGTTATTGTCATATAATTCTAAATAGTCATTGACTGCTTGTTAGAACATACTTATGTACCTACTTGTCAGATTAATAATTTTTTCCTTTGTAATTAAAACAAATAAGGACATTTGGAATTCAAGCTCATATTTTATTTATAAAATACATACATTTCAGGGATCAGAGGAATGATGGTAAATTTCCTGAACCCCTCAATTATTTTTCTTTGAGCATACAGCGCAACAAAACAATTTACTTTTTATTTCAAAATATTCAAAAATACATTTAACGTGGTAAGTTCTTATACAAAAAAAGATATTTTACTTCAATAAATTTAGCAGATATATTTTCTGCACAAGAATAATAAATTTCTTTGTACATAGTCGGGTTTTTAAACGAATTCTTCTGGTATGGCTTGACGACAATATTTGAAATTATTTTATTTTTATTTGTTCTCCCTAAACACTTTGAATAATCTACAGAATCAGTTGACCACGGACAGATACCGCAGGCATTAAATCCACTTTTAACAGTATCCATTTTAAGATGATTATCTATAAGTTTCTGAAGTAGAGGTGCAAATTTTTTTCTTCGTAATTACGTCGTAAGGATTGTGTCTTCTAACAGCCAGTAATTCTTGTTTCCAGCCACCTTTCAACGGTTTAAAAACTGCAACATCCATCCGCCGGTTGGAGAATTCTTGTAGCATTAGGATAGAGGGCAATAAAAACGATTTGTAATTCTGAACAAAGCAGACTTAACTCGTAAGTCAAGTGAGTGCTGTGCCCATCGACGAAGAGCAAAATGGGAACTGCAGTTACTGTTTTTTTGAGATGTGGGTAAAAAAATATTCGCAATGTATTCACAAAATATTTCATTCTTCACCCAGCCGTTATCATTGTTTGCGACACCCCATGAATCTGGTACAGAACGGGTAATATCCGCCGGAATTCTCTGATATGGAGAAAAGACCATTGGTGGTGTTATTTCCCCGTTTGCAAAAAAAAGGTGTTCTATTTCATACACAGTTTTTGTCGCTTTAGGTGCCAAAACTTTTTTTATTTTTGGGTCATAAAGCAACATAAAAAAGCAACTCTCATCACCATTAAGTACACGTGACGGGTCTTCCAGGATTTTAAAAAAAATCTTTTCTTTTAAGTAAATTTCAATATCTTCGAACCACTTATGGATGTCCGCCGTAACAGAACTAGCTGCTATTATTCCCTCTAATGTCCTTAGAGCTATATTTGGATGTCTTCTTAAAAATGATTTGTACCACCCTTGTCCTGGCTTATTATTGGTTTTTTCTCAGATTGTCATCTAAAAACATTTTGACAGATAGTTGTACGATCTCTATTCTTAGAGAGAACCCTTTTCTGTGTGCACAAACTTTCTTCTTGTAAGCTCAGTACAGGATTTGTTCCATACGTAGTTTTTTCTTTGAAGTTGGGACCAAGACTAAATTGAAGTGTAGCCCTAGGTACTTTAAATTGGGCTGCAGCATGTCTCTGGCTCATTCCGTTTTTAATTGCCTCAACAGCTTTAGCAACGTCTTCTTCTTTATCATGTTTTTTATAAAAATCGCCTTCTCGCACTTTTAGTATTTTAAGTTATAAAGATCTATAAAAAAATGAAATATTTAACATCCAGAAGTGTTGCGAAGTATTTCTGATAGTGATTGGCCTAATTAAAAAGCTATTATTGGCCATCGGCCAACAACTATGTAATATCCTTACATAAAACAAAAAAGTTGAATTGCACTTGTACTATGTTATTTAAAACAGAAACCTGTATGTTTATTTATTTTAGTCCGGCTTACAATTATTAGCCACCCTGGCCAATTACTTTGTCCTACTTAATTTGACTATATAGTTATTACCATATTAAAAAAAAGAGAAAAGCAATTAACCTATTCTAATTTGAGATGAAAAACATCAAAATTGATAATTGACAATTATAAAAAAACAGTAATTAAAAAATTCTTAAAAAGAATGGCGAACCTACCTTAAAGAAACCATAAAATTTGCCTAAGAACTGAACAATATGGAAAGCATAAGCATGTTAAGAGCTACTGCAGAAAATGCTGCCAACTAAACAACATGAAATCTTTATATTACACGAGCAAAACTGCCATTTTTTGACCATTATTTTAAAAGTTGGTAGGGCAAGCTAATTGCTTATTTTTATACATATAGAATTGAATGGCCAATAACTAGCTGGTGGCCAACAACTGTCCTGTTTACCCTACAATATGTTAGTTTGAAAAATTTTTTTAGAAAATTTATTTCTCTTCAATATCTCATAACATAACATAACATAACATAACATAACAAAAAAGAAAAAATGGTACTTCACTTTAAAGAAGTTGTTCAAATTGATGGCCTTGCTTTTGGATACACTTTTCCAACCTTTGTGTTAATGATTGATGACTGCATCTTTGATATACCTGGATTATTACGGAATCTATCAGCAGATTCCATAATTCTTTTCCATAATTGCTCTTCACTATTTATTACACCTCATTTTTCATAAACCCCCAAAATTAAAAATCTAGAGGAAAACTAGGGAAATTACTGCAATTTAGTTTCAAGTATTATTAGAATATTATCATATTTTTAACGCATAGGAAAAGGCCTACTTGTAGTTGGTTATGAAATTATGTCACCTGTCAAATTAATATTGCAATGATTTATTCAAGTTTGTCGTGTTCCTGATTACATTTTTGTTTGGTTCTGTTGTGTGCCATTTTTTAAAAATGTTTTTAAAAATGATTCTCTACATGTTTAAAGTACCATTTTTTTTCTTTATGTTATGTTATTGGTTTTAAAGCTCGTGTCGACCAAGTAGCGACTTTTTTGTTATGAGATACTGAAGAGAAATAAATTTACTAAAAAAAAATGTCAAAGTTTAACATCCTGTATCTTGAAAACAAAAGGCAATTTGACATTAGTGTATAAGATCTTTTTTTATTATTTTATGGTCCTCTATTGTGTGGTATTACGCATTATAGTTCTTTCGATGTCACTCGATATATTCTACTATTGTTTATTACAGATATAACTGGGCATTTGTAATTGGTCCTAATTTTGTGGCACAATAAAGATATTTATTACTATTATTATTATCAAATTCATGAAAGATGAGTCCTGCATCATCAATCACCGAAATTAAAACTGACAAATATTTCAGTTTTATTTCCTTTTCGATGGCGAGTGAAAAAAAGGATAGTTATGCTTCATATGTCTTTTATTTCAATGCCAGATGCATATAATTTATGATGCAGGGCTCATATTACAAATTTTTCCTAAGCTAAAATATTTTAAGATGCTACCACCTAGTAACAAATAAAATATTTACATAAGAACAGCATTCAGCAAAACCTTGAGCATGATATCTCAAACCTTCAAGATCAGTACTTTTTTAAATCTTTGGTAATTACATGCTTCAAGCATGATTAACATTTGTGCTCTTTTTCAAATGATGTAATAATATTTACCTTATAGCCAAGATCTGCAATGCAACCCCAAATGCAGCAAAAGCTAAACACACTACCACCACAATAACATTGGAAACCTTTTTCAGACCTTTAATTCCATAATACGGTTGATTTTTATAATATTGATCTTCTGACTTATCCCTGTTCTCCCAAAAAATAGGATCCGCAGCAGTTCCTGCCACATTTTCTTCACTTTTAAATGGATCTTGTGCTTGAACAATCACCGAATTTTGCTTGTGCAAACCCAAATCGTAAACCCTTCGTGAATGTGGCTTACTCAAGACATTATATGCAGCCACAACATTAACAAAATTAGCATGTGATGATTTGTTGTTGTTGTTCCTATCAGGGTGTAACTGAAAAACTTAAATGTAACCATTGTAATCATTGCAGTCTGCAAATTACTTGTTTCGATAATTTGATATATGCATCCCTGATTTCTTTCTGCGTGCAATCTCTTGGCAAACTCAACACTTCATAATGCGTTTGGTGGAAAAATCGTCTGGAAAAAATTCAATATGATGGAATTACCCACATCCTGTTAATCATAAGTTTGAAATAATTGACAGCAGTTTAATCAAACTTTTACGTCAGCGTAATAATTGAGACTAAAAACATACCTTCGATTGAGAATATTTATTGTGCAGGACGCTATGTACCTGTTTGATGTTTGGGCACTGCAAATTTTGAAAATCATGTTCTAAATACTACTTCATTTTAATAAATACTAGGAATTTTGACGTTTCCGATTCCATTAAATACTAGTGTTGTTGGTTGCTTGCATGTCAGGCGAAGAGGCGAGTTACCACGCTCAGTATCACCAATCATCTGAACGTTAATTGTTCCTTCTAAAGACTTGTTTTTACTATAGACACCCTTAGACATAGGATGCAGTAGACACATTGTAGTGTAGCACGTAGCAAATACGTTATATTTACGTTTACGAATTCTACGTCTATTACTACGAACAGTGTTGCCAACTCGTGAGCAATTTCCCTTTTAGTGAGTAAATGGTTAAAAAGAGAAATGAATTGATATGAGTAGAAAATTAACAGGAGGGATACTATGGGAGAGGAAATGCAATTTGTTTTGACGGAAGTTACCACTTTCCTTAGATCAGTTTCCATTATATGACGGCTTGTTTTGATATTTATTGATGGAAAAAGTTAGCCCGATTTTATGTATTCAGTGTCTTTCAAAAAGTATAAAATAACCACTCAGAACCAAAGGAAATAATTGAGAAATAAGAATAAATTTCGTGTATTTTCTAATGTAGGTGTATAAAAAGTGATTCACAATAAATTGCGATTTTTTGTTTTTGAGGTAGGAGCACCGTAGATGATAAAACAGGTATTCCGACGAATCTGGCTACTCGCTGAGATCGGTGGCGTTCGAGAGCAAGATAATGAAAGTAATTCTCGGTTCGTTTAATGCTATCTCTCTTGCTTTGTGCTTTCTCTCTCGCACATTTACGATCGCCTGCCATACTCGAATGAGGAATCAGACCACTTCTATATATTCCACTGTGGATAGGAGGCTGCAATTTCATATTTAGCTATAAATGTGACTGTCAAGAATTGGTTTTCGGTTTCACATAAAAACTCGTACTTTCTTAGAACAAAATATACTTTTCCAAGCGCTTTTTTGAAACATCAAGAGTAAAGAAATTACAAATTTTATTCCAAACTTTAGTAGCCCCCTGCCGCATGGGGAAATCAAGTTACATGAACATGATAAAGGAATTTCTGCGGATAAACGTGGATGAAGAGGGGAAAGCTAAATGCAACGTGAAATGGAACGAAGAAACCAAGAAATGGAAGGAGAGGAAGAGGAACAGACAAAAAATTTCAAGCTCTTTAAAACTTTAAAAATATTTCAGTGTCAGTGCAACCCTAAACACACCAGTGAGGAATGTGAAAATAGAAAGTGTAAAGACAAATTTTTTTTACGAAAAATGTGGGCAAGTACCTATCATTTCAGTGGATCTCGCATGTGTTTTGTTATCTCGAGAAGATTTTATTGGGTCACTGTGGACAGTTCTGAATAATACTTAAAAAAAACATTCTTATTTAAAAAATGAAGTTACAAGCCGTTTAGATCTTGCGACAGGAATGCATTTTCTCGCTATTGCACTAAAATAAATTAAAATACAGAGTTTGTTAAACTTAGGGTGCAAATATTATCTGGCTTGAAACATATAGCTGATTGTTTAGAAAAGCAATTCCAGAAACCATCATTTTTATTGGTGGAGGAATTTGATGCTCCCATTACAAAATTGATGCATAAGTCAAAAACGTCGTTGTCTGAAGAGGATGTTGGGCTTTTTCTCAGACCTGTTTTGAAAGACAATGAAAACATCGCAGGAGCATTGTTAAATGCATGTGTACAAGTGCAAGCTGCGTTATCACCTTATGCCAATAACGTAAGAACATATCCATTTTTGGAAAATCATTTATTTTCCACTTACTGTGGATTTACCGACGAAGAACTAAAGGAGTTGCTTTCTAGACCTGCCTTCAAGAATATAGATAAAGACGTAATTCCAACCCATTTTAACGGGTACAGAATTCTAAATAAAAATACCTCAATATACTGTGTCTATTCTGTTTTAAGATACCTTCAAGGATGGTGTGAGAATTACAGAAACTCATGTCCATCGAGCAGTGATTACCAACCAACATTTCACTGGATTAAAGCATATGGTGTACACGTGCTGAAGAATTTGTTTAGATATGAGAAAATTCGAGATCAATTTGAGAAAATGTACAATCAAGAAGGGATAACTGTATAAAACACAGAAGAGAAAATGAGTGTACAACAAGTACAACAGTTGAGAGCTATATTGAACAGCTCTAGAGAACCTGATGATTCTGAAGCAGAATTGTTCCTTCATTATTTAAGGGACCGTAGTTACTTTAATGTGATTGGAAAATCTGTCGAAGTTCCTTCAAGTTCCAAACTTAGAGGCTGAACGTGAAATAAGAAATAACATGTTTTCTGTGCAATTCTATAAAAGCAAGTTCAACATATATGATGACACTAATTAATTTTTGATGACACTATCGTTAAATATCAACAATAACTAAAGGCATTATGTAGAAATATTGAGACAATTGAGTCTCTTGGGAATGCGGTATTGGACTTGTTTAGTGTTAAACTGGCATCAAGACACGATGAAGTTAAAGGTGTCCTTTTCGCTTTTGCATTTAAAGATGCGAATGACTTTAAAGATGTATTGTGTGAAGCGTTTTGTTTAGAAAGCAGAAAGTACAGACTAGATTTAGCAATCATTAGAAAAGATGGGACGGGTATTATTATAGAAATTGCAAGCCGTGATAAAAAAAGCACCTCTGGCGTGTCGCAACTAACGAACATAATATAAGCAAGGGAAGTAACTTCAGGCGACTAGCAATAAGATAGTGGTCACTGGAGATTTTAATGCAAAAGTTTCCCTGTGGGGTGAGGACAACACAACCTCGAGAGGCCGAATTGTCGTTGAATGGATGGCTCAGCACGAGCTGGAGATAGAAAACGTTGGCAAAGAACCGACATACATGAGGAGAGCGTTGATTGATCTTATGATGTCCAATTAAACAGCAAGCCATAGGGTAAAAAATTTTCGAGTGCTACCTCAGGAGAGCCTTAGCGACCATAGGTATATCACCTTTGAAATTATGAACGAAACGCCGGCGATGGAAGAAAAACCTGGGAGGAGATGGATAGTCAAGAAACTAAACAGCAAGGCTCTCAAAGACACGTTTATAAAAAGGGTTAAGGAGGAAAACACGTACACTCCTGAACAACTTACAAGAAATCTAACAACGGCTTGTGACAAGGCCGATCAGTGGAGACAGAAAGGGCAGGAGGAAAGTTTATTAGTGGAATTCCGAAATAGCCGAGGCAAGGAAAGCGTGCGTAAAACTACGTAGGGAGATGGCGTGTGCCCACAGAAGAGAGGAGGACGAGTACTTAAAAAGGAAGGAACAGCATAAAACAGCCACGTGTAAACTGAAGAAAGAAATATGGCGCTCCAAAAACAAATACTGGCAAAGGATTTGTGAAGAGGTAGAGCAAGATGTTTAGGGAGACGGCTACAAGATCGTGATGAACAAAATGAGAATCTATCAAAACTTAGAAAATAGTGAAAGAGCTCGAAACTCATGGTCAATAGGTACGAGGAGGAAGTTGTGCCTTTTACCAAAGAGGAAGTCCTAGAAGCAGTCTTAAAGACGAAAACAAAAAAGGCACCGAGCCCAGATGGCATACCGGCTGAAGCGATGAAATTGGCGGCGGAAAGTGCTCCGGAATATAAAGGACGTTTCTTACAAGTTTGCAATTACGTCATTAATGCATCAAATTCATTACCACCTTGATTTGCTCGAGAGCGCGTAATATGTTACAAAGTAACGCCAATTTTTGTTGGCAAACCTGAGCAGCGATGCCAAACTTTTTTAACCTGTATTTCTGGCAACTGTCATTATTCCAGGTCGTTAGTTCGTGTTTATTTAGTTTATCAGTTAAAACTCGTGCAACAAACATTTTTTCTCAAAACAATTGTATTAGACATGCTGAAGAAATAATTAAATCATGGTGGGACAGAGAAATTCGATTTGACCGAGACGACATTGCACCCGTTATAATTAATTTAAATGACGATAGTGATGAGGACAATTTCGACTGGTCGGACGAGTCCACATAGAGTGTATTCATTTCAAGGCTTTCAAGCCTCGGGTGTACACAATGCTGTGCAACTTTGAGCTGTTTTAAAAGAACAGCTGAAAAATGAAATTGTAATTGTAAGTTCAAATCTGACACCGAATTGCTCGGAACAGCTCTGAATGATGAAAATAAAACACATATAGTTTTTAAGTTGCCAACAATATCAAATTATGCAATCAAAATTTCTTTATGCACCCCGCGAAATTCTTGTACATTTAACCTTAAAGACATACATTTTAAAATGGGTGATTTCACAACAGCGTGATGATGTGACGTCATGGAAAACAATGACGTAATTGCAAACTTGTAAGAAACGTCCTTTATTAGCCGAACGATGAGCAGAACCTACAAGGAAGGAATATTCCCGGATATATGGAAGGAGGCGAAACTTACCCTCATCCAAAAACCCAGAAAAACAGCCGCGGACTAAGCTAGATATCGGCCAATTTGTTTGCTTAACGAAGCAGGAAAAATGTACGAAAGGCTTATCCTCTCGAGACTCAAGAATGAGCTGCGCGGGGAAAAAGAATTGTCTCCCAAACAATACGGCTTTCGAAAAGGAAGGTCCACACTAGAAGCTACTGGGCAAATTTGCAAGATAGCCTCCAATGAAAAAGAGACCACCTTCCTAGGCGATTCCGACACTCCCCTGGCATAGATCTAGCTGGGGGGTCTTCGGAAGATTTCCTAATCCTCTCTACACTAAAAGAAAAAAAAAGAGGTAAGGTATTTGATAGGCAATTACTAAGTGTAACTCGCGAACAGTAAATACCGATCGCGGATCGATAAGTAAAGAAATGAATAATTAATAAAAGTAGTTCTTACGTTTTGTGTATTATTTCGCCGTATCCGTATTTCTGGTTAAATCAAAACATTACATGGCGACCGTGACATTAATAAAAAGAACCATTATTGTCAAGTGTATGTGATTAGTGCTTTGTCCCGGTTTTTTTTTTTTTTTTGAAGATGGGTTCGACAAAAAGTAAGGAAGCTACGACGACTCAAGATTTGGCAGAGAATGGAATGGTAAATTCCAATTTTATAATTCAAGAACCCCAAGTGCGTTTCTCAGCCGATGTAACCATCATGTTTTATGTCATATTTGGAATTATGGTAGTGTCTTTTGATTTCAAGCTGATAAAAGTGTACACGCGCCACATAAAGAAAAGAGCGATCAGAAGAACCGTGTCAACGGTGACGGTTTAGTAGACTTCGTCTTCTCAAGTTTAGTCACCTCTTAGTTTTAATATTGTGAAGTGCGCAAAAGCACCAAGTATAGCGGAAATGGCCCGAAAATGGTGCAATATCGTGTAGTACTAATGCGCAATTTTGAGCAGGTATTGTTTAAAAACCAACTTAGCACTTTCCTAATCGACTGCGGTTACGAAAATCGCAAGGGACGATGACCACCCAGAGAAAGGGAATATCAACCGGAGCACGAAGTCAGCGGTATTGTTGTAAAAATTAGTTTTATTGTGGCTATTATTTTTATTTTATTTTATTTTTTAAGTAGATCCTTTATTTGTAATAATTGTGTACATTTTGCAAATTCATGTCGATTATATGGGATGAAATTCAAAAATTACTTTTGCAAATTAAAGCGGATCACAGTAGTCAAGCGAAGAGAGCTATTAAAGCGCAAAAATTAGACCTAATTTTCCAATATACTCAAAAAAGTGTATCATTTATGGTGTTACGACCCCAGCAGTAGAATCTACTTTAACTACTACAACAAAAAAATTTTTAAATCTCGACGATGATGAAGTAGAACAGCAGTTTCAAATAGTTAATGATAATTTTCCCATACCAACAAATGCCATTCTAGGCAGGGGCTTTCTCACACAGTATAAATGCATCATTAGCTATGATGATTGGACGTTAACAATAAAATCAGGACGAAAAAGAGAAGCAATCATATGCAAGGCGGTCCTAAACCAGCTTGGTCTGAAATTACACGCGAAATTAACTTAAAAAATGTTCGTGGGAGTTCCTTAATTCCAAATCAGCTGGTAGTAGAAGCCGTAATGGCGCAACGAACAATAGCGTCGGGATCACGAGTGTTAGTCACTTTTATTAATACAAATTTAAGAAACGTAGTAGTACAAAACTTGAAAGTAAAAACTGAAAATTTGGATAACTATTACGTCTATTCAGTGGAAAACGAAATTGAAAACAGAGACAGTGAACTTTCGAAACAACTTAATTCTAATTCCCTCCTTTTGTATTCAAAGAACTGATTAATTTATGCCACGAATTTTCAGATATATTAATTCAGACAAACTGACTCACAATTTTTTTCAACAAACACTAAAAATAACAGATAATTTAACCCAGTCTACGTAAAAAACTATAGAATTCCTCAAAGCCAAAAAGTGGAAATTAACAAACACATACCAAAAATGTTAGACAGTGATAAAATTGAACCTTCAGTTAGTAATTATAACTCTTCAGTCTTACTTGTTCCTAAAAAATCGTTCAACGGTGAGAAAAAATGGCGATTAGTTGTTGATTTTAGGCAAGTTTCCCACTACCTAGAATCGAAGATATCCACGATGCGTTAGGTAGAGCTAAATGGTTTTCAGTGTTAGATTTAATGTTGGATTTCATAAAATTCCGTTGGAAGAAAATTCGCGAGATATCACAAGTTTTACCGTCGATTCCGGAACATTTCGTTTCAAAAGATTACCATTTGGCCTTTCAGTCAGTCCCAATAGTTTTCAAAGAATGATGAACATCGTTTTTGCAGCATTATCTCCAGAAAAAGCATTCATGTACATGGACGATTTGATCGTTACAGGATGCTCCGAAAAACACCATTTGAAAAACTTAAGATCAGTTTTTGAAATTTGCAGGAAATATTGTTTAAAACTAAATCCAGAAAAATGTCAGTTTTCAGACGAGAAGTAACTTATGTAGGTCATCATATAACAGATCAAGGAATTTTACCAGACGAATCAAAATTCGATACAATCAAAAATTACCCTAAACCAAAAAACGCAGACGCAGTTAAAAGATTTGTCACGTTTTATAATTATTATCGAAGCTTTATTCCAAATTTCGCTTCATTTTCGTTTAAGTTAAACAAGTTGACACGCAAAAATTCACAATTCATTTGGTGGCGAATGTGAAAATTCATTTCAAACTTTAAAAAATGCATTAATCTCCTCACCTAGTTTGATCAAAGTTTCATTATAACCACAGATGCATTAGAAAATGCATGCAGCGCTATCTTGAGTCAAGTTCAAGGCGATAAAGAATTATGCATCACGTACTTTTACAAAAGGAGAACTTATAAATCAACGATTGAAAAAGAATACACTGGGCAATTTTGCATTTACGACCTTACATCTACGGGTGAGAAGTTATTGTAAAATTTGATCACCGACCTTTAGTTTATCTTTTTTCTATGAAAAACCCTAGTTCCAAACTTACATGCGCGAGATTAGATTTGGAAGAGTACGATTTTCACATTGAGTATTATATTACAGGTAAACAAAACGTCGGGGCAGATGCTCTGTCGCGACTTGACATTGAACAATTAAAAGAATTGCAAGCTTGTCAAACTCAGGTTATGGCTGTACAAACAAGGTCAAGGACAAAGACGATTAATGCCGAGAATGCGGCATTAAAACCAAAACGAAGAGTGCCGAATGATCCTTCAAAAGTCTACGAAGTAATCGAAAATTTTGAAGCTTTTCATTTGCTAAAATGATTTTTAACATGGATATACAGTATCCTGAAATGCAAATTAAAATGAAGGGTGAAAAACACGCGCGTGTGAATATAGAATGGGATAGTAGTATCGCTAAGGAAAAACTAGCTCTAACGCAAGTTATTTCCAGGATTGAAAAAGCAGCCGGTGATCAAGGGATAAAGTACAGCTCGAGCTTAATATTGCAATATTTAATTATATTCCCATGTTCGAATTTAAAGCAGTTGCAAATGATACGCTCCAAACTTTGAAAATTTCGCTTACCACCCCAATTCGAAAAATCGTTGATTTAAATGAGAAACAATCTCTAATCACAAAATTTCATAAAGATTCAATATTAGGAGGACATTGCGGACAAAAGAGATTATTAGCCAAATTACGATCCTACTATAACTGGAAGGATATACAAAAAGACGTTAGTAAATTTTGAAAATTGTGTCATGAGTGTCAAATCAACAAAGCCAAGGCAAAAAACTTAGAACCATTATATATTACTTCCAGTCCTCAAAAAGCTTGAAACGATCGCGAATTTGATTTTGAAAATAAATCGCGTTTGTTTGTTTGCTTGCTTGATAACAAAGAAGAGAAATTTTACAAGTCGAAGAGTGCCACCGGAAACGACTCGGTTTCCAAATTTATGGTCTTTTAGAACACCGAGTTCGTAAAGGGCACTTGAAGCATAGTTGCTGTTATATTATATTTTTGAAAGCATTTATCACGCAAGCACTCGAGTTATTGTAAAATTTAGAAAAGGATGATGATGTAAGATGTACATCCCAATAGAAGAATTATTGTAAAATTTAGAAAAGGATCATCTTACATCCCAATAGAAAAGAATTTGGCTTTTGTTTTGAAATTGTTCAACGAAGCTCGGAAAGTAATAAATATGTCAATGGACACTTGTATTGCGTCGCGCTATTTTGAAAAATTTAGAAAGTTAGAACATGTGCAAGACTACCGGAGAACCAAGACAGTTCGAAATTTATTAAGTTATGTACAATGAACGAGAGAGAAGCGTGATAGTTTCGGAACTAGAACAGCGGTTATTGGTTTAAGAATTTTCGGAGTGCATAGGGAGGGGTTTTAAGTTGTTGCTAGCATAGAAAAAATCAAAAACTGAGGACAGTAAGATTCTAATCGTTCGAACGGACGGCTGACTTTTAATTTAACTCGAGCAATTTTTCCTCTGAGTGCTTGCAGTTGGTTTCATATCTTTCTCATAATTATATTTAAATCATGTTCTTTCGGGTCGTTAAAATTATAGTGGATTCAGAGAAGGACAATCAAATAAACTCGAACCGCGCCGCGAATTCAACGCCGCGAAAAGAATTATATAAAAACAAGTGCGCGTGTGTTTGTGAGGTGCGCATCGCGGAGCGCGAATTGGTAAAATTGCATGAATTTATAATTCTTTTCACATACTTGGTGGTCTAAATTTGTTTAAGAATTATTTTAATTGGTTCATCAATCTGTGACTCGAAAAATCTGTAAAGTTCAATCTTTGCATTGCTTAGGCAAGTTTTTTAGTTTATTTTTGGTACTGGCGTTTGATTGGAATCAAAGTTAAAATTCTATAAATTCAGTAGTTTGCGCGATCTGTGATTTAATCAACCAGAGTAAATTAACTACACCTAAAATCTATTGGTCGATTTAAAATGCAGTGTATTTTTTTTTTGTAATTTAGTTCTAGCTTTTTGCGATATTCCCAGGCAATTCGGAGACACGCTATCGGTATTATTTCGATTTGTTTAGGGAAATCTGCAGCTCAACTCACTGGTCAGGCAAAGTTATATCTGCCGACGAATACAGTGCGGCCAGCAGTCTAGCTCAGAAATCAAGGCAAATTTAATACTCTTTACGAATTCCGTCGAATTACGAGGCCAACAATTTGAACTACCTATAAATACACATCTTAACAGAACTTCTCTCACACCCTGTGTGTGGACTAAAGTGTGTCTTTGCTGAAAGATTTGTAGGTTAATTGAAAGCAATTTGTCGAGAGGCTGAAAGTGCCATAACCGCAAAAGCGGAGTGCCGAGAAACAGTCTATTGGGTCCATGCGCAAACAAATTAGTTCGATAATAGGTTTAGCTGACGAAAAACGACGCAGAGGGATCTGAAAAAAGGCGTACATTGTACCACCCTCTGGACCCTGGAGAATGTAGTTGATACGATCCTACTCACAGGAGTCTAATTAATTAGGTTAGCTTAGAGATAGGGTTATTCCAGCATCTCTGAAGAGTCCTTGAAAAACTAGCGGCAGTTGCTGTTAATTATCGTGCAAATTGATCGCCGGAGTGGCCTTTTGTACCACATACTTTTCCGAACATCGGATTGATCAATTAATAACTCCCATTCATAAAGTACATAGTTGACACACTGTCACACTGTGCGCTGGTTGATTATTCATAGCCTTTTCGAGTACTATCTAAGGTGGCAAAAAAGAGTACCAAGATAAAGCTATCTTGAAGAAAAACTAACTGCTTATCTCATTTAAGTCACAAAGTTGGCACAGCCATTAATTGTGGGAGCACCAAGCCACCAGCTGTGCGAATTGAAATAAATTAGATCACTACGATATTCGACCTGAAATACGTTAAACGAATTTTATTGTAGTTCTTTGAAAAGTATATATTTTATATTGTTTTCAACCGAGGTCCCGCAGTGGCTGAAAGAAGGAGTTTTTACCTTTTTTTTTTACAATAAATAATTAATTAAATTTCAAGTCTCGCATTTTTATTTATTTTTGTATTTAGTTCCTTTAATCTCTCAAATTTATTCACCGTCTCACCAGAATTAGTATCCAGTTACGACAACGCAGGGTCCAGTTTTAATTAGACGATCACGAACAATCGGCATTAAAAGTTTTTTTTTAATTGTGGGGATTCCAAAAGGGTCGAACGGTAGTATTTGTTGTAGAGGATTGTTCTTGGCGCCAGTTGTAAACGTAATTGTAGCAGGGAATTGCATGTTGTTAACAATAGCATTGTCGACCTTTTTTTTCGGAATTTTACCAAGTGAACCTTCGGTAAAGAGGCGTTTATTTTCCATTGAGTTCAGTCAATTTCTTCTGTCCATTTAATTAATTAGTTTAGTTTGTTTTTGTTTGGACCGTGTTTATTTTTAGTTGTCCGTAAAGTCAACAAACAAGGTGGCACGTCTGGGCGCATCACACGCTTTCGATATAGTGATTATTGACACAATAGGTCCTTTTGTTAAAACCTCATCGGGTAATGCCTATATACGCAGTCACTTTAGAATGCGAATTAACTAAATATGTTGTAACGGTAGCTATTCCAAATAAGGAAGCCAAAACAACAGCTCGAGCAATTTTTGAAAATTTTTTTTTTAATTTAGGGACCGATGAAAGAAATACGTACCGACATGGGCACCGAGTATGTTAACGAAACCCTTAAGGAACTAAATTCACTACTAGACATAGAGCACATGACTTCGACACCTTACAGACCAGACGGTTGGTACAGTCGAACGTAATCATAGAGTTCTCAATGAATATATTAGAATGTATATAAAGGAATGTAACACCGATTGGGATGAGTGGTCGAAATATTTTACACATTGTTTCAACACACCTTCAATAGTTCATAAATATTGTCCTTTCGAATTAGTCTTTGCTAAAAAACCCACATTACCAAATGACTTTTTGGGTGCGCACATAGAACCACTCTACAATATTGATTCTTATGCGAAGCAAGTTAAATACCGATTACAAACGGCCTTCGCCAGAGCCAATCAGTATTTGCAAAGAGTTAAATGCACCAGAAAAAATAATTACGATATAAGATCAAAATGTATAAATGTAAATCCGA
Organism: Serrognathus titanus; assembly: GCA_039766575.1. NCBI lineage: Eukaryota > Metazoa > Arthropoda > Insecta > Coleoptera > Lucanidae > Serrognathus > Serrognathus titanus. The sequence continues at coordinate 28,520,138 of CM077912.1, read as the reverse complement.
ATGACTTAGTTTTAGTGAAAGATGAAACACGAAGCAAGTTTGATTCAGTTTACAAGGGACCTTTTACTGTAAAGTTAACAAGTGATTCAAATTGCACGCTAATAGATAAATTTGGGAAGAATTTCATAGTTCATAAGGACAGGTTAATTAAATATTTCAATTGAATAGGTTTCAATAAAATAATGTCAATACCCTGGCCAGGATGACAATTAAATTAACTAGGCTAGATAACAAATTATAATTGATTAGGTTAGCATGTAACAATTATTACTTGGAATAGCAGAATGAAAATTTTTTAGTTAAAGTGGTATTACAATGAATTTCTTGTTGTGTTATTTGTTTTCTTATTTCATAATTTAATTATAAAATGTCTTTTCTCTTGTTTCAATATCTTCTTTTGTCTTCAATCCTAGATTTCAAGAGAAAAGACATTCTTTTAAAAAGGGAAGGGGTAGTGGTAAAAATGCACCTCTGGCATGTCGCAACTAATGCACATAATATAAGCAGAGGTAAGGTATTTGATAGGCAATTACTAAATGTAACTCGCGAACAGTAAATACCGATCGCGGATCGATAAGTAAAGAGATGAATAATTAATAAAAGTAGTATTTCGCCGTATTCGTATCTCTGGTTAAATCATATATATATTATACTGAATAATTATTCCTAACTTTTTCTTAATAAAATAATTCCGGAAAAAAATTCGTCATTCAATTATACGTTGGTATACTTTGTGGTTCGTTATTCAACTCCGTTCAGTCTATTTAGGCTTTTCGCACTTTTATCTCACTTCTACAAGCGTCAAAACAGCTTTGCTCTTGTTTAATTCGATGCCCTCTATCATCTCTGAAAGTTAGGAATAGTATAATATGAAGAATATGTTGAAACTAGGGATACCGATGCCCGATAATTTTGTTACTCGGGTACCCGTTAATGATACCCGGGTATTACCCGTTACCTGACCTGTCTTATATCAATGACTGGTGTAAAAAATCAATACAAATTATGATTATGATTAAGTACCCGGGTATCCAGTAAGTACTTAATACCCGATAACTACCTGGATAGGTATTCGATAAGTATCGAATAATAACTTGAAATCCATCATAGAAGTATCCGAAGTAAGTGATATTGCTAAACAAGACTAATGCTCCAAACATTTATTTTATGATACCTAATTTAATTTAAAAAAAATACTCAGTTGTCGGACACTTACCGAGTATCGGGTAATCGAGTATCCCGGTCCTTATCGGGTAAGGGTATTCATAAAGAGGAACCGATTCCATTTAAATAAACGAATACCCGGGTACCCGTCGTCAACCCGGGTTGAAACCATCAGAATAACTCGCATTTATTTTAAAATGTAAATAACCTTGATATTATTTTTAATAATGTTTTACTTTTTTGGATGGCCTCCCATATGTCTGCGTTTACCAGCAATATTTGTAGATCTACTAACTGCAGCTAGGTCAAGTCAATTTTTTTTGTTGTTTTTTTACTTCTATATATTTTTTAATATATATAACCAGAACCCGTCCGCAGAGAATGCACCGGAGGCACCGCAGCCATTTAGGCTTATTGTGCTCGCCCTGGTTCGTTTACCGCAGCCATTCAGTGAGGCATGTCCCCTGCACCAGCTGGTGCAGGTTTTTCACTGATTGCGTGTTGAAATCTTCGGGAACTATCATAAGATGTCCGAATATACGCTGTCTGCGATTTGCCAGCGCATCACATCTACACAGAATGTGCATTGCTGTCTCTGGTTCTCCATTGCAGAGTCTGCAATTGAGATCCCCATTGAATTTGCCGATCCTCCACAGATGCTCCTTAACAGTCAGGTGTCCTGTTAGCAACCCCGTGGTGATCTTGAGTTGGGCCCTGCTTAAAAGCAAAAGTTCTCTTTTTGCAAGGTCCTCTAACGAAGGTCTTGCTATGGCGATGTCCTGGCCTGCTTAGCCAGTATCTGTTATGTTCCTCGCTTATCCAGTCACTAAGAAAACCCCGAATAGCGTTTTTGGTTATACCTAGGACAGGTTCAGGGCCAAAATGTGCCATACCCGCACCCTGCTTGCCTAGTTCATCGGCCCGTTCATTGCCGATAATTCCTCGATGACCTGGCACCCACACCAGCGTAACGCAATTGCATTCCGTAAGGTCATTGAGCTCACTTAAACATTCCCACACCAGTTTGGAAGAGATCTTTGGGCTCACCAAAGCCTTCAAAGCCGCCTGGCTATCGGTTAGGATGAAGATCCGCTTATTTGTGTAAGCCCTCCTTTTATTTTCCCGCGCACATTGTAATATGGCGTATATTTCAGTTTGGAATACTGAGGCAAATTGGCCCATAGGGAAGCATAACTTCTCCTTTGGTCTATGCCCTATATTCCAGACCCAGGCACCAGTCTCAGTTCTGGAGCCGTCCGTATACCAGATCAAACTTCGAGGAGAAAAGTTCTGTTCAGGTTCATTAATTTTTATCTTGATGATCAGGTTTATGTTACCTTTGGGGGCCATATAGTCCGTCCTCATATCAAAATTAAAAAGACCCCTTATGCTACCAACGATACTTGTATGACCCGTGTTATATTAAGTGAGTGACATGAATGCTGCAATCCGTGGAGTCCTCGTCTTGCCTCTCCCATTATCACAATGTGTAAGGGAGGGAGGTCTAGAAAGGTTTCCATTGCAGCGGTGGGTGTTGTGCTCATCGCCCCCGTAATGCCTAGACAAGCAAGTCTTTGGACCTTGCTCAGTCTAAGTTTGGTGGTTTCCTGCTTGACCTTGGGCCACCACACCGAGGCCGCATAAGTTATTGTGGGTCTAACCATTCTGGTGAATATCCAATGTACCATTCTTGGTTTTAATCCCCACGTTCTAACATAGGCTCGTCTGGCCACCGCGAAAGTGGTCATCGATCGCCTAATTATCTTGTCTAAGTGTTGGTTCCAGGTAAGTTTGGAGTCAAAAATCACTCCAAGGTACTTTACTTCCCCCGACAAGGCTATCTCATTTGCATGAAGACGCAGAGGACCTAAACCCTCTAGGTTTCGCCTCCGAGTGAATGGCACAATGGTGGTTTTTTGAGGACTGATCCTCAGACCTTCCTCCCCGGCCCACCTTGTTACTACATTCAGGGCCACCTGCATTCGGTCCCTGAATTTCCCTTGTACGGGTATTACTAGATCATCGGCATACCCTAAGGGATCAAAGCCTTCACTGCTAAGTCATCTCAGAAGCCCGTCCATGACGAGGTTCCACAACAGAGGGGACAATACACCCTCCTGCGGACAGCCCCCCGCCGCCCCAGCCATCAGAGTGTCGTCCAGCAGAGATGTGTATACCACCCTTCCTTTGAGCATGCTGTCAATCCACCTGCTGAAATTTCTTCCACCCCTCTACCCGTTAGAGCAGTGGTGATGGAGTTGAAGGATGTATTGTCAAAGGCCCCTTCAATGTCTAAAAAGGCAGCCAGGAGGACCTCTTTATTTTCCAGAGATTTCTCCACCCTCCAAGTGAGATGATGGAGTGCTATCTCAGTGGATAGACCTGTTGAATAGGCAAACTGGTTCTGGTGTAGGGGTCTAGCGACCAGAACCACCCCTTATATGCCCATCAAGTATTTTCTCCATGTTCCCTATAACTTAGGTTTAAAAACACTTTTAGGTTTTGAAACATGCGCGCGTTATATTATTTGGTCAAACCCCATGGTCCCCAACTGCCGTCGCTCAAGGCTATTTTAATTGTCGCATATTATCCGGTTGCAGTGCCACAACTGGCAGAATAAAAAAATACTCTTAATTGCATTGTCAACTCAGACAGTTGGTTATTCTTGACCACTTTGTATACAGTGTGGAAAAGTAAGGAAATAAATTCGATAAAAAATAAATTATTGAATTTTAAAGAAAATCCAAAAACAGCTTAGTTTTTGTTTTAAATTAAACTTTTTGACAATGTTGTTAAATCAAAATTATAATAATTGCTCAAAATGTAAAAATAAAATAAATATTAAAGTTTTTCTCTTTGGATTTCAATATAAATTTTCCTATCAAGAGCTAAAAATTTAATTTTGATAGATACATAACCTACTAAAAATAAAAAAAAAAAATATAGGGATCAAAAAAAATGTCGATGACATCATAACTTTTGTATATAAAGCTCTGTATATTTACGGTCAATGTGAAAAAGTGTATAATTTAAAACAAAAATTTATCTGTTTTTGGATTTTCGTTAAAACTCAATAGTTCATTTTTTATCGAATTTGTTCCTTAGTTTCTTTTCTACTCTGTATATCCTACTAAACTCCATTCCAGCGTTGCCAACTTAGGGATTTCCCTCTCAAATTCTTATAAAGTCCTCTAGATGGAAAAGGTATTCAGGATTATTTTTAGGAAAAAAAAAAATAGAAAATTAAAAATTCTGCATGATACAAAAAAAACTGTAAAAATTGTAATTTGTAATACTTTTTGTTTTGAAATGCGCAATTGATTATCAGTTTTACCGGTGTTATCAGAGTATTTGACAACTGATAAACTGATAAGCTATCCACCGATAGTAAAAGTTTCACATTTTTTGTAGAACTTTTTGTGTATTTTATAACAATAAACACTTTTTGTATAAATTCTTTTCTCTTTTTAATCAAACAATTTTTTGAACTTTTTAACTCCTGTTTCATTAAAAAAAAATAATAATAAAAATGAAGAGTGGAAACTCAAAGACGGAAAAAATTAAAAAGAAATTTTTTTCTCTTTTATAAAACTATTATTTGTGCGGAAAAAAAAAACAAATAAAAAATTACGAATTGCAAAATTTTGTTAAAAAAATATTTTATTCTGATATTATTTTATACAAATAAAAGAAAATTTCAATGTTTTAAATAAAAAAATATGATTCCCCTAAGTGGCAGGGGAAAATTTGCAAAATCTTCATTGAACACATAATTGTTTAAAAAATAATTCAAAGTTAAGTTCGAAAACTTGATGACAACGAAATGGTAGAAGTCTCTCCGTTTTCAAAACTCAGCATATATTCGAGTTGGTTTTCTTTGGTAAGTAGCTTGTACTTATTTTTTGGCTTACGCTTTCTCGTCATAAAATGAATAACGTGTTTTAACCACTTGGTATCTGCTATGCACATCTTCAAATAAACTAATTAAGTTAAAGTGTCATTTCCACATGGATTTGACTTACCTCTATGCACAGAGCTACAAAAAAGTGAACGATGGGGAACAGTAATAAGGTATATCTGAAAATTCTCTGCTTATGATTGTGTTTATAAGGCAAATAATAAATCTGGAAGAAATCTGCAATCCATTTCGAAGGGCAAACGCATAAATATGTAACAATACAAATTAGTGCCAAAGCTGATGTGAGCAACCAAATATTTGTCATAACTGTCTGTCTGAATGGTTTGCCTTTAGAATAGAGTGTTGCCATAATAATGTACTGAAAACAGGATACTATGAACAAAACTGTATTCTCCCAACACAAGACAATTTCATCTTTCACAGGTGGAACTGCTTCGAACCATGGCTGTTGAGTCAGATAATATAAGACAGAAAGTTGTACAAATCCGCAAAGAAAAATTTGCAACAATAAAGGAACTAAATTCATGGCTGACATAAGTGAACCCATCGGTCTTTTTGAAACTAATTTATCAGAGGGGCCTTGTCGGCCAATGGCCATAGCAAAACTAGTCGTTATAATGAGGTCAATGAAAAGAAATTGCGTATCACCTAATATGGAATGGTTCTGAAAATAATAAAAGCAATTGTAGATTTAAAAATAAATGGATTATTTTGCTTACCCTATAGAGAATTAGTATGGAAAAGAATTGAATTAAGCTGTAGGCGGCCATGTATTTAATTTCAGCAAAACTTGTCACTAAAGCACAGCGTCCTTCTAACATGAGATGGATGATGCAGGATATGTTATTGATTGTGGATGTGAAGGGAGCTGCAACACTTGACTCTACTTGTGACAGTGAAACACCAACGTGAGCTGCCTTTAGAGCCTGGACCCAAAAGAATTTGTTGTGAATAAAATAAATATAAATATAAATATAAATATAAATAAAATAAAGCTTTCTATTAATATTATTAAATTTTGGAGGATATAAAATGTAAAACTACAATGTATACTTGATATCGAATTTACTTACACCACAGTCATTTGCTCCATCTCCCACCATACAAACAATGTAATCTAATTTTTGCATTTCCATTACTACCTGCGTTTTCTGCTCCGGTTGAAACCTAGCAAACACCGTGGTTCTAAGCAACAATAACGGTAAAATGTCAAGGTAGAAAACGCGCAATTTTGACCAAGTTCTTCCATCCATTGCAAAGTGACAGTTCTGAAGCATTAAGCAAATTAAAATCAAATATAATTTTTTTTAATTAATAAAGTAGTTACCTAATTTAAAACGTTCAAAATCAAATAGTATTTTTTTAGTATGTGAAATGTACTAATTTACTTACATCATTATCCAAGTTGATAACACTGTAATGACTGTTGCCTTCAGCTCCAATATTTTCAAAAATAATACCTGGTACACCTCCATCTTCTCTATCAGGCTCTATTTTAAGTAGTATTACTCTGTCAAAAACCTTCACCATACCACAGTCACGAGCTACAGAAATTGCTGTTTCTACATTATCTCCTACAAACATGATCAGCGAAACGTAAATTCAAAATACAACTACGTATTTAATTGAATTACAATAATTTTAATTATTTTAATAAATTATGCTGTTGTGAATGCTTCACTATTTTTAGAAGTAACTTCAATACAACTAGACACTTTGATTAATTGTAAAATGAAACATTTAACTCTTAATTTTGTATTATGTAATAATTTATCAACAACTCCATAGTATATACTTAAAGCCTACCTGTAATCATTACTGTTCGTATGTGAGCATTATGCAAAAGTGCTAATGCAGGTGTAGTCTCAGGCTTTAATGTATTTTGCAACACCAGAAGACCCAAGAAATTCAACTTAGACTCAATCTGCATCAATAAAAATAATAATTTGTATGCATAACATAAAAAAAAACAAACCTCATCTCTGCGTATTTTTTGTACCGTCGTCCATTTAGTCTTGGAAGGCAAATTTTTGTAAGCCATCGCTATAACGCGATAACCCGAAGCAGTGTAGTCAGAAAGGCACTTGGAAAAATCAAATGGCAAGGTGTCAGACCTACATAAACTGGCGATTTTCTCAGGAGCACCTTTGGTAAAGACGACCATGTGAGAAGCAGACAGTTCTCGAATTATTACAGACATACACTGTAGACCTGACGAAAAGGCAAATATTTTTATTATTCCTATTTGGTATGGCACCTGAAATTTGTATTGGTTACTAAAATTAGAATAGACGGAGGAATCAAAAAACTCACTTGACTATCTCCTCCAGCTATATTTAGATAACTGTGCAAGGGTTTTGGCAAAACGACTGTAGGAGCTAACATATCAAATCTTGTATTCTCTTCCACCCCTGGCTCTTCCAACACCTTTATTTAAATTATAACTTTTATCAAAGTGAGTACAAAAAAATTTAAAAGATTTTTAATGAAATACCAATAATTAATAAAGTAATTTCAATTAAGTTATGAATGAATAGCAAAACTCTAAATACTGGGTGTTTTAACAAAAGTATTTTGAACAAATGATAGAATAAATTGCCAGGTAAATATTTACCCAATCAGTACTCTCAAACATAATTAAGTCTAAGGGATCTCCTGTTAGTACTCCATTTATCCTAGTGAGAGAATGGCATGATGCCATTGCTTGCAACAAAGGATGCCTTACATCTAGAAGTTTCGGATCTGAAATTGCAGGAGAAAAATTGGAGTTTTCCGAAGGTATCACAGAGTACAAATCTAGTCCTTCATGAGTTAAAGTTCCTGTCTAAAAAAACAATCGTGAGCAATCAAAGTAACAAAACATTTGCAAGACTTGAAAATTTCTTACCTTATCAAAACAGGCAAGCTTAATTTTTCCGCAAACATTAATTCGAGGTGGACTGATACAAAATATGTTGAGCCTCTTCAATCTACTCTGACTAGAAATTATTGCAACAGTCATTGCTGCTGGTAATGCAGGTGGTACTACTATGGTAATAATATCCAAAGTGCGTATGATGACCTCCTTGACGTCAGTCTACAATGTAACCGATCATTTATAAAGATATTCATCCACAGATTAACAGATTTACCTGTCGATGTATGTAAAGAAATAAACTGTAGCACATTCCTGCTGCTGCAATGCAAAATAAAAATAAAACAAATCTGAGGCTGTCCTTGTAGAATTTCAAGCCGAGCGGTGCAGGGTAGAGAATGCTTTTGATGAGGGCACCTTTTGTTGTATTGAATCCAGTACGAACTACACGAGCAAGCACGTAATTGCCTTCATAGAAACGAGCTTGCAGCACGTGAGTTCCAGAAAATAAGGTGTGACGCTTATGGATTAACGGATCATATACTTCTGAGCTTTCATGTGGAGGAGTTTTAGTAACAGGAATACTTTCACCTGGAATTACATAGATTAATAAATTAATTAGGTGAAATGAAATGTAATATACCTGTAAGCATGCTTTCATTGACTATACAATTGCCTTCGATTAGGACAGCATCACAAGGCATAATGCAACCTGTCCTTGGTATGACGATTAAAGTACCTGGTACTAATTCGCTTGGATTTACCATGCATTCTGCATTGTTTGTCATTAAATGGCGTCGCAAAATTGGCACATTATCGCTTGTTGATGTTTCCACCAAATCATGTATTGTTTGGTTTTGCTGCAATAAAGACACAGTAGAAACCAAGAGACTATGTAATTTAGTTGACTTGCTTGTTTCTTTTTCACCATTGTTCCAAGCAATAATGTTAATGCTATAGGGCATTGAAATAAAACTATTTTTTTTAAATTGCTTAAATTGTGATGTAATTCTTTATAATTTTTATGTAAATGCAATGTGAATCTTTTGTTATATTTTGTTATTAGTGTTATTGTTATTGTTACTGTTATTATTATTATTAAATTGGAAATGATGAACATAAAGCTGCAAATTAAATTATATACATTCGGTCAGCGGGAATTATGAACTAAATAACTAATAAAAAAAATAATAAATATAAAAAGTAACTAAAAGTAACTTTTTTGGACATTTTACAAAAAAAGCAACTTTTAGTAATTACAGTAATCCGTTCCGAATCCTGTATAAATCATTCTCGAGACTTTTTCAGTGAACAGTTGGTATAAACAAGTGCATGTTTTTATCACGTGGCATTCCTGTAGAAGAAATGATAAGAAAAGGAAAAGGAATAAAATCCAAGAAAGAATAAGCACAAATAAATAAATAAATGAGAAATTACTGTACGCCCAAAAAAAATAATCTCGTTCAATCACAGCATGAAATACATTTTCCTTTAATCAGTAAAGGATTACTGAATCTCAGTAAAATAAATATGGACCTACCATATGGCATATTTGTAACTCTCATGTAAATATAATACAGGGTAATATACAGCCGCGAAACAAAAACAAATATTTAGTTTCTCTTAGGGACGGCGAGTTAAAAGCTTCTGAAAGATTAAACACTGAAACCTGACAATTTGCGGCCAAATTACTATTATATACAACTCGAGCACGTGAAGCCACGGAAGCTTTTAATGGCGTACTTTATGTTGATTTTAAAAGTTTTATTCATTCTCAAAGTTGCCCTGATTCAAATAGGGATAACTAAGGTAAGTTCTAGTTTGCATTTTTTTCTGTTATACAGTATGTTTCACTTTACATGAAGACACCTGAATAACTTGTTGGTTAATAAAACAATTAGTGTAAATTTTTTTACCAGAGATAGAGGCCATTAAGATTAATCTTTTTGTAGGAATGAATTCTTTTTGGAGTCTAAATCTGGCTAACTATGATTTAAATAAAAACTAGCGTTTTAAGTAAAGTCATAGTAGCGATGAAGATAGAGTAAAAAAGTATTTAAAAAAGTTGTTGCTAACCACTAAAATACTCTAAATACGAAGTTTCGCTGGAAAATTTAAATTTTTAATTTTTCTACATTTATGAAAAAAAAATCTATAAAGTTCTGCTTTTTAAGAAAATATTAAATATTTAAACTTAACATAGCGTGTACAGAGTGATTCAATCTTTCATCTTACGTTATGGTACTGTAATTTTAATAACATTATTATTTCTTCTTCAATTATATTTAATATTAACTTCATATTATTTTCTAGGTCTGTCCTGAAGGCCTACAACAAGATGGACTTTTTTGCTATAAGTCAGTAGAAAACACCGCTTTTCCTTTAGAATGCCCATTCAAAAGTACAAAAACCATATTCGCCGCCGATGTAATATTTAACCAATCCCACGAGTTTACGTGGGTTGAAATTAAAAGAGATGCAACTTATTGTTACTTTGAATATCCAAAGCTACATCCCAACTATGGTTATTTATTCAATCCTCTATGGGAAATGCCGAACGATGACAATGATGACTGTCTATTAAGAAGTTCATCGCCTAACTTGGTAAAGAGTGCAAATTGTAACAACAAATTCAGAGGTGTATGTGTGTATAGCATAAACGATACGTATTTCTGCGATGCTTATAATAAAATCTGCAAAGCCAATTGTCACTGTCGATCCAATCAAATTAAGTATTTGTGTCAATTGGATTGTTCAGCTTCTAATGACGCTGAAGAATTAGATCCCTCGACGACATCCAATCCAATGCCTAATGACACCAAAACATTATATCCCTTGACGACATCCAATTCAATACTTAATGACACCAAAACATTATATCCCTTGACGACATTGTGTCCAATACTTTATGCCGGTGATGACTGTTCAGTGTGTGACGAAAAATTTGAGCATTATCCACAGCCTGAAATAATCCTGAAATTCGATGGAATCGATTCAATTACGGTTGAAGTGAAAAATCCTCTAAAACTAATACCAACACATGAAAACATGCAGATTTTCTGTTTTACAGACGTGGCAGGTAATCCAGTGGAACTGACTATAAAATTGCGATATTCCAAGTATTCTTTTACCACCAAAGAAGAAAGCGAAAGCAAGCTGATGTACAGTTTCAAAATTGAATCGTTGGCAGTTGGTTATTACTGGTGCGAAGGATTCTCATTACCAGATGCTGAAAAAGTGGAGAGCAATAAAGTTCTGGCTGGTATGAGGTCTTCGTATGGTTTAAACTTCGTGCTTAATTTTACTTTTAATGAATTTCATTTGGCACCTTATAATATTCATATGGTACCAATTTTTCGTTTGCATAACATAACAAACAGAAGCAAGTATCAATTGATTCGTTTGCCTGAACTTCCCCATTTGGGTAACGACCGACGCAAAGCCAATCTGACTGTACATTTGACCACGTTCCCTAACATAATACATCCAGAAGCTGAATACCAAGAACTTTCAAATATACTCGAGCAATCTAATTTCAAATATTTCTGGCTCGGCTTTAGTGATTTTTGTTTGCCAGACACTACAAGCGTAATTTCAGATTCTCTACATGCCTCGTGGCCAATGGTATATCTAGGGCAACAAACACCACCAAAAGAGATACTCCTCCAAAAAAACGGATTACCAATAATTCGACGATGTCAGGGTAGTTTTATGAAGGGAGCATACTGGTCAGATGTTATCGGGGAAGTTTCCAGTGTTTCCGGTTCTGAGATAACAGATGACTTACATGAACTCGTAAATTCCAACAAAACTGCAGAAGAAATCAACCGAGATCTGTGGGATATTACTTCGAGCGTTACTCATATCATAGCTTACGATGTGCATTTGATAGCACAGATTTTTGGGAGAATCGCTCAATCGAAGCAAACTTTTGACCCGAATTTATTCATTCGGAATGTGAATAGTGTAACAGAAATCGATTCTGATGTGTTGCAACTCGCTCAAGACAAGTTAAATTCAACTGACGTCATCCTTTATAACATCGATCTTGCTTTGGGCGCCATTGCTAATGACGTTAGTATGATTACTACCACCACCAAAAATTTAATGGTATGGGCGATGAGATTGAATAATGCCGAGGGAACTCACGGTTTTGCCATTTACCAAGTTGATGGAAGGCTTGAGTTTAAAAATCTAACTAATATAATATCGATTGACGATATAGACTTTGAAAATTTACAACTTGCAACTTTTATACCTTCCAGTTTACTAAACCAAATCTTTGCCCAAAATAAAAATCCTAGTCTAATCGCTGCTGTTTATATCAACGATGTGCTATTCAGAAGCACTAAAACCGACGTCGTTGGTAGTTTTGTCTTAAGTATTTACATCACTGGATTCAACGGCGTTTTCTCACATGAATCATTTCCTATAATCTTCAGTGCGAATTCCGTTCATGAGGAAAACTTTCACTGTGGATTTTGGGAGTATGGTATCGACGAAATGATGGTTGCAATCCAAGGGCACTGGCGCAAAAATCAAACTCCAAAATTTTATAATGACTTCAAATTCTGCAATTTCTCACACATGACCCATTTTGCCATACTTGTAAACGCTCCGCACAACCAAGTCTTAGATTTAATATCACTTATTGGATGTGTGCTTTCAATCTTTGGAATCATCAGTATTGTAATTACAGCATTCGCCTTTAAAACTTGGAGGGATTCCGCAGCAACTAAAATTTTGCTAAATCTTTCAGCGAATATACTAGCCCAAATGTTGCTGCTTTTTCTGTGGAACGTTCAAAGCATGTCGTGGTGTAAGATCATCGCGATTGGGCTACATTACATCGTCATTTCGCAATTTTGCTGGATGCTCATTATCGGTTATCTACAGTACAGGAAGTTCGTACAGGTCTTACTGAGCGAACCAACTCAATTACTTCTGTGCTCTTATTTCACAGGTTGGTTGATTCCTATTATTCCAGTTGCAATCACCTACTCTTTCCATCCGCAGAGCTATGCTGAACCAAATCATTGCTACCTGGTCGGATTAGGTTTATATTTCGGCTTATTCTTGCCTATAGGGTGCGTTATTTTAAGCAACATAACGATTTTCTTCCTGATTTTTGCGAGTCTTTCTTGCACCAAGATAAAAGCCTTCGGTGGCCAGCACAGTCTAATTCTTCTCAGAATCAAACTCTGCGTTATATTGTTTTTCTTGTTGGGGTTTTCCTGGTTCTTCGGTTTACTGGCGCATTTTTTCAAGTCGATAGTGTTGTCATATATGTTTTGTGTAACTACGACGACGCAAGGATTTGTGTTGTACATTTATTTCGTTGTATGCAATAAAACCACGCGGACATTTTGGACAAAGAAATTCACGTGTTACAGAAAGTTGATACGATGGGCGAAAACAATACGTAACAGAGATAAGCATCAAGTTACGAAACCTAAAGGTTAACTTGTTTTTTTAATTTTGTCGAATTAAAAAAAAATGCCTTTGTTCCCAACATATGTCGGTGGTGTATCTCCAAAATTACTAAGCCTCCAAAATGCTTAGAGTTCTTACAACTTAAAGGAACATAAAGTATTAATATGCAGCATAAATGATAACGATTGAATAAGTCCTTAACCAAAAGTTAATAGTTTTAGAGAAAATTGGGTTGAAAATTGAACTCAAAATCATGGAGCAGCACTGGCAGTTACGTTAAAAGAAAACTCCACAATGTACCTATTTGTTTCATGTCTCATATTGTGATCTTAACATCGGTGCGGAAGTTTTTACGTTCAATTATACACATTTCAAATGAAAAATAAATCACATGCTTTGTTTCTGGAGCAAATAAATATCTTATCATCTCTTTTTTAAGAGACAGAAAGATAAACAGAATTGTTTTCTAAAACAAATAAAATGATAATGATAGAAAAAATGTATAATCTCAATTAAATCAAAGATTAATGATAAATCAAAATATATTTACTAGTTATTAAAACTGTTTGAAGATAGATTAAAATTGTAACAAAATAATATTGCTTCATTATTCTGTTTACTCTTAATATAATAAATAGTATAATTTTGATTTTTGAAGTGTATATTTATTGATAAATATTAATTATACTGAATAACATTAATAAATTGATTAAATTTGTAAGAGTGTTTATTTTCCCATTTTAACTGTAAAGAGATTTTAACGTAAAATAAATTCAATAAGGGACTAACCTTTCTTGTTTCCCATAAGGCAGTAATAGCTGAAAATACCGTTAAAAAAAAGATGCAGCCGGCATATATCAAGTAATCATCGAAGCACCACAACAGTATAGAAAATACTTGGAAGACATAATATGGGTTAAAGACTTCCTCTACAAACAACTTCCAATATGACTTCACTTCTACTTCAATTTTGTTTGGTCCATACAGTCTGAAACTGAGAAGTATAAAAATAGCAATAATATTTTCACCAAATCAATAAATAGCTCACAGTTTTTGCTCTTCTATTTCAACCAGCCCACACGAACTGTTCAGGATCTCAGAAAGTGTCACAGCAGGCATTAATTCTTCTAAAGTTCCAAAACAATCACTGTGTTCCAACCAAACGTATTTGGTATGTTGATAAGTGAAATGCCTCAATTCTATTGCTCCCATGGATGGAATTCCAAGGATTTCAGTCTTAATTGTTATTATTGAATAATTTGTAGAATTCTCACTAACTGAATAACAAATAAATTAAAATCGACGTCAGTATTGGTCTAAGTTACACTATGTCTCAAGCTAAATGCAAAATATTAGTATTGGAAACAGAAGAGTTTCTTCTATCTATGGCAAACTGTCTAACTCAAAGTAATAGTACATATACCCAAATTAATTATTAGAATCCATAAATCCATAGCATGTTTATGCATTAAGTATTCACATTACTAGTCAAAAACTCTAAATTAAGAAAGTTTCACAAAATTTGATACTATAAAGGTCGTTGTATTAATATATCGTTATTGATAATGATATTCAGAGGACATATGAAGAGATAAAAATTTCTAAAAAGTAAAAAATGGAGAAAACTACTTATGAAAGGCTATTGAGAGTAAATTAGCTTGTACATTTTTCTTTTGAATTAACTAAGTGTAACCAGATCATTAAAGTTATACGCATTTTTTACATTTTTTAATCATTAAAAAAATGTTTTTCTTTAATCTTTTACACTCTTAAAATCAAATTGCACTTGCAGACGTATAATCTGTCAACTGATCTCTGTAACATAGGAGTTTGAAATAGAGCAAGACAACATTGTGTTAATGATAAAAACTGCAGTAGAGTCGGGTATCCCCACAACTGCCTATTGCAGTATTTGGCTTTCCCATATTTACTCCAAAACATTCTCATTTTTAGCAAAAGGCTACGTTACAGAAACCTATTTACGCATTATATGTTACGTGTTTATTGTATATGATACATGGTCTAACTTAAAAAGAGGGAATTATTTAGTTTTTTCTTGAGTAGGTGTGTTATTTTTTTTAAACAAAATGTACTATGTTGAAATGGATTTTAAAGTTACAGTAAGTAATTCCAGATTTTATTCATAGCCTAAAGTCTTTGATTTAAGATAATTGTGGAATGTATTACGTTGCTGTGTCGACAGTTTTAAATACTAAAAAATGTTTATGGTTTATGTTTCTTTTTCATTGTTTCTTATAAACTTGCAAATAGAAATTCATGCAGAAATGCTTGTATTTCTTATTCTGAGTGATGTCATGTCAATGATTGTATTTGTGTTCGTTGAGCGTCATACCTTGATAACTGTATCATTCCATAGCGACAATTTTGAAAACAATACTTGTGATTATAAAATCGAGT
Organism: Serrognathus titanus; assembly: GCA_039766575.1. NCBI lineage: Eukaryota > Metazoa > Arthropoda > Insecta > Coleoptera > Lucanidae > Serrognathus > Serrognathus titanus. The sequence goes on along the minus strand of CM077912.1, from coordinate 28,504,350 downwards.
TTGAGTATAATAAAATAATGAATAATGGACACGTAACTGTAATTGTAGAAAATTTTAAAACAATTTATTATTATCTTTGCAAAAGTAAATTTAGTTCTCTTTCTTATAATTTGTAGTGAAATTAAGTATAGCATAGACCACTTAATATTGCATGTACAGGATGTTTCGTAACTTCATGAAAATAAATTAAACAATGAAAGTTTGCATGAAAATGAATAGAATGAACCATTTTTTGTCGAACAGTGTTATTAAATTGTCGAGAAAATAAATAATTTTATCGAACGGGTAAACCATTTGAACGTCTCTGGTTTAATTTTATGATGTTTACGAAGAATATGAGTGATTTAATTTATTTTTAGTCATCGCCGGCCGGGCCGGGTAGTTTGAAGCTGTAAGTTGAGGTGGTTGCACGGACATTTACTGAAAAAAAATGGCAGAATTTACAAATAGTGAGAATGTTGACATGATTCTAGTGTATGGTGAAAGTGGGCAAAACGCATTAGCAGCAAGGCGTTTATATGTACAGCACTTTCCAAACCGACATTTGCCAACCACTGCCACATTTCCATGTTGTGGAAAGAACGAGGGATACTGGAACTTTAAGGTCACGTCGCGGAAGAGGTGGAGGACGGCAGCGTCCACAACGCATCCTATAGAGAGAAAAAGAAATACTACAACTTATGAACATCCTTCGTTAAGTGTACGTGATATCTCAAGACAAACGCGTTTATCGTCCTCCGTTGTTTGGCGCATTCTTCGCGAACAACAATTACATCCGTACCATATTCAAAGAGTTCAGGCTTCAGCCGACTATGCTCTACGTACACGTAGTTGGTTACTGCATAAACAACTATTTTTACCAGGGATGGAGTGTGCAATTTTCGTAACATGCATTTGTGGGTTGAGGAAAACCCTCACGCAATTCGTCGCGGTCATTTCCAACAACGGTTTTCTGTTAACATGTGGGCAGGTATTCTAAACGGCAATTTAATCGGCCTGTTCGTCTTGCCAAACCGTTTAGATCAGGGGTGAGCAGCCTTTTTAATCAACGGGCCAATTTAAATTTTAAAATTTTTTGGCGGGCCGCACATAAAATAACACTTATTAATAATTTACAAAACTTTATTTATAATAAACATTAGAATAAAGGTGATAAAATAAATTCAATTTTAGAAATGCTTGGCGGGCCGCATAAACATGTTTAACGGGCCGCGTGTTGCTCATCACTTGTGTGTTGCTCATTCCCTTTTCCAATATTTAAATTTTCTACGAATTAATCTACCGGAACTTCTCGATAATGTGAACTTAAATTTTAGAGCAACGATGTGGTTTATGCACGATGGGGCTCCACCTCATTTTTGACGAGAAGTACGTGCTCACCTCGACGAAATTTTTCCTGGTAGATGGATTGGAAGAAACGGGCCAATCAGGTGGCCTGCACATTCACCTGATCTAAATCTGCTAGATTATCTGTGGGGACACGTAAAAGCATTGGTATACGAAGAAGAAATCAACACGTTCCAAGAATTCAACGATCGTATTAACGCCGCATTTCTCTCTATTCGACAACAAAACATGTTTCATAACTCTTGTGAATCATTACTTCGCCGAGCAGATTTGTGTTTACGAGCAGACGAGGGAAGGAGTGTTGGACACTTATTGTGACTCAGCCGGCACTGAGCCAGAGATTAAACATTTGTCAATGCGTTATCAGTTGAGGGTAAGTTTTATTTTGTTTTTATTTCCGTTTTTATTTAGATGTATTTATGTACACATCTCATGTCCAACACACCATTATTTTTTTTCACGAAGTTGCGAAACACCTTGAATTTCTGTAACGTTTTTCTATAGTATGCATAAATCACAAAATAGTAGTTTTCATCTGAATCATCGTTCTACTAATATTTGAAATATAATAAATGATTTCATAAGTGAGATTTTAAGAAAAATTGGTATATCAATAATCTTTGTACACTTTGTAAACTTGTGTTAAGTGTACTAGTAATTCCTTCACACAAATTTGTATGTTTGTTTGCTACAACTTGCATGTATCCCTATATTTACAGTAAAAACAGTTTATTTTTTTTTGCTATATGGGGTGCGCTATTAGTATGGGTTTCTTCAATATCTCCTTAATTGAGGGTTGCCTTTCCAAAACGTTATAAGTGCCATTTTTAACATTTTACAGGTGAAACAAAATTTTTTTTTTCGTATAACAGTTATAATCGTATGTGCACCGTATAAGTTATACATTGAGCAACACATTTGTTAATTAATACCGGTATAAGACCTGGAACATTAAAATGACAATAGGAAAAAGAATTATCAAATGTGACATAATGCCAAAAAGCTGTAAGTGTTTGCCACCTTTTGAAATCAAAACGTTGTAAATTCAGTACCATGGAATAAAATAATAACGTAATTGTATTGATTTAATACACACTGTAACAGTCAAATGATTATATATCAACTAACAACACGGTGCAGACTTGCACTTGGCGTTTACAACAACTGCATGTACCAGTTTCAGAGGATGTAAAGCTAAAAACTCCTTAAATCAATTCTCGGGTATATAGGCATTTTTGGAAAGGTAGCCTTCAATTATTGATCATAAAGGAAGGTAACTCGCATAAAAATTATCGACTGTAATGAGTTCTACATTAGTAAATTATTTTCACATACACAGCATATTCCATAAGTAGGTATTCATCAAACTTATACTTTTTGAAATGGATGTGCAAATTATTATTTCACATATCGATAGATCTCTTAAAAGTAAACATATTTTATTAAACAATTTTCATAGCTCTAAACCAAAGCAATCGCAAGGTACAGGCTATATTGGTTGAAACAGCTGAAATGTAGAAGTATTTTATTCATAATTAGTGGTCAAAAAATTATTTTTATTATGCATTACTAATTATACATATCTAGTAGAATAATATCTATGAGTAATAGTAACATTTTCCATTTACGTTTGAAAAAAAATTTAATGCCCTATATATTTTGAATAGCTCGTCAAATTCTATTTCTAAATGTATTTTTTAAAGCTTATACTTTTTGAGATATCTGCACTCACACTTACAACTTCTAAGAAGAACTATTTTTCAAGAAAATAAACAAGAAGAAAAGGTTGAAATCATAGTTGTCCATTAATGTAAACGAAATAACAGATTTTAATCTGAGAACATAAAATAGTAGTAATAACAAGGGAAGTAACCCAACCCGAAAATTAAAAAAAAAATGAAACTTTGTGGGTTAGTAGTTCACCCTAGGGTAAGCACGGAGCCATTTTTTTATCGGCCCAAAAACGCTTTAAGCAGGGAAAAGCACTCTTCGAAATTTTTGAGATTTTCGGTTTTCTCCGAATAATTCGGTAACCAGCAAAGATACAAATTAAAATTATATGGCAAAATATTTATCTTTCAATGCTCTATCACATATGTAAAATTGCCACCCCCTGAAAATCAAAACTTATCCCCTACCACCCCAATCTGAGAAGTCAAAAAAATAATTCACTGCTCTGGGTGAGTAGTCCACTTCGGGTGGAGTGCTGCTAATTTTTTTTAACATTCGAAAAAATTTTTAGGAGACGAAAACACGTCTCATACTTTCTTTGATTTTTAGATCTTGGATCGGAACTTTCCTGTGCGGCTTCATATTTTTTACGATTGTCTAGTTTGATAAGGTTCTAAATAAAAATTAACACCAAAATATTGAGATTGAAATTATTTTATTAACAAGAAAATGATTTAAATAATGATAGTACTTGAAGTCTTTTATTCATTTGTGCAGTATTAGGTATCAATCATTTTTATATAAGTGCATGAGATGTACGTTAATGTTCACATTTCAAGATATCATGTCACTGATAACGAATTTTTGCCGTTATATATAAATTGATCGAAAAGGAAATCTGTGCAGTTTGTAGTTTTTCAGTTTACTGAGTTTTCATATCGTGCAAAATGGTAGTAATAAATCCAGTTAACATTATTTTTTTGTTGACGTTGAGGTATAATTTTACTAATAATGAAAATAGAAGAACGGTACCATCACCTCAGGAGCAGGAGTTACACGATATTTTTTGCGAATTAATCAGTAGATGCATGGCGCAAACCGATACTAGAATTTTTAAACATGAATTATCTACCGTATGCCATCGCTTTAAAAAAGTCCAGTCGCTTCCACAATTGCACAAGTGGAAAAAATCGTTAGAACGACGGGAAAAGCTTTAAAAAATAGTAGATTATGTATTTAATAAGTTCGCAACTGCAATGGAACTGGGAGCTATAGTTTATGATATCCATTTATGAAAATGGGCAATAGAAGCCAATGACAATGTTCAATTAAAAGAAGATCGTATTTTAAAAGGACATATAGGATTACATCCCGAAAAATTAATAAATTTATCAGCAGATCATACGGGACCAGTACAGAAAGAAGAATATGTAGAAACTTGTGGTGTAGATGAAATGCAGATGAAAGTGGATTTCAGCTAGAGTTACATTCAACTCGCACTTTAGCTCCTCAAGGTTCTAAAACCGTCGAAACAGTAGTGCAATCTGTACTACTCACAGTTATACAATTCTTCCATTAATTTCTGCTGCAGATAAACTTATGTCTCCTTTATATATCGTCTTTAAAGAAACAGAAGGAAGATTTGGACCCGTCTTCAAGCATCTTTATTTCATTCAACAAATGTAGTGGCAAATGCATCATCGTCTGGAAAGTTAACTAACGAATTATTCACAAATTGGTTTTTGGATGTGTTTATACCAAACACAGATCAGCGAAGTATTTTACTGTTAGATTCGTGGACAGGTCGTTGTCCCACTACCTTACAGCAAAAAGTACCGCCAAATTAATATAAAGATGTTCAAATATTTACAATACCCCAAAAAAAAAAAACTACAGGGATGATCCAACCTTTGGATGTATATGGTTTTCGAGTTTGGAAAGGTTTCGTAAAAGCATTTTCCGATCAAGTAGTTCTTGTACAATTAGACACAGATTTACAAGCAAGAAATAACGTCCTAAAATTACAATCACTTATACACAATCAACTCTTGGCTTCAAGATATATAAATTTGTTTGCCTACAGTTGATACAAAAGTGGACCAACAAGCCGAGTAAATTCGATCATCCCGTCAATTTTGCATTTTCAAATTCAGATAGTTCGGTTCGACCTCAATGTTCAGTTTGTGGAGCTGAAGCTTTAATACGTTGTGCATAGGTTTCTATGTTTCGAACACTTTTTCCAAGAATATCATTTGCGTCACGTGTAACTGGATTTATTACTACTTTATGTATGTATTGTTAATCAAATAAATATTTTGCTTTGTTTGCCTTTTCAAATATGTACTTATACGTGCGTTAGATTAGTAATATGATAAAGATATGCCTAGATTTCTGAACTGTAATCGAAGATATATTTAAATATAATTTTCATAAACCACTTCTAAATTAATACTTTGAAATGTAATATTAATATTTAAGCGCTCTGGTATTAAGATCACCAAGTACTCAAAATCACAGAAAGTAGAGACGTGTTTTCATCCCCTAAAAATCTTTTACCAGTGTTAAAAAAATTGAGCTGCACTCCACCCGAAGTGGACTACTCACCCAGAGCAATGAATTATTTTTTTGGCTTCTGAGATTGGGGTGGTAGGGGGTAAGTTTTGATTTTCAAACTATAAGGGGTGGCAATTTTTACATATGTGATAGAGCATTGAAAGACAAATATTTTGCCATATAATTTTAATTTTTATCTTTGCTGGTTACCGAGTCATTCGCAGAAAATCGAAAATCGCAGAAATTTTGAAGGGTGCTTTTCCCTGTTTAAAGAGTTTTTGGGCCGATAAAAAAAATGGCTCCGTGCTTACCCTAAGGTGAACTACAACCCATAATGTTTCAAATTTTTTTGAATTTTCGGGTTGGGATACTTCCCTTGTAAGTATGGTTTCTAGATTTGATTGACATCTAACTTGTATGATAGGGTCACATTCTTTATGTGATCCCTGGAGGCATTTATGAAATTGCTACTTCATTATTTATTTTTTTAAGGCAGTAACTTAATGTGAAAGTACAATGATAGCGTTACCTAATTTTCATTGTATAGCTTATTTCAATTTAACAACCTCTAAACACAGTCTTGAAATTTCTTTTCTGTGATTGTGTCTTCTATTTTTTCTTTAGTCTGCAGAAAACATTGCATTTTAAAAGTACTTAAATATAGAGCACGTTCCATTTGAAAAGTAGATTTCCAATAACGTTTTCGATTGACTGCTCCACAGCACTCTCAAGCTAAGTTCGAGTTAATGCTTGGGGTGCTCAGAGTTCTTTTTTTTCACTCACACGTCTGCTCAGAGCATGAGCCCCGAGTGTCATCTTGAACATGGTCTGAGAGTATCTCCATCCCCTTGTTATGACAAGAGGTTAAAACAAGATACGAATTTCTCTGAGAGTACTCTAGAACAATGCTGGGCAACCTCCAGCCAGCGGATTAATTTTTATCTGTCCCACATGACCTAAATCTGCCCTTTTTTTTAATATAAAATAGGTGGCAAATATTAATAAAACTAAAAATGTGAAACAATAGAAAAGTGTACATGCACCTACTGTAGCTATTAAATAACCAGTAATCTTATTTACAAATGGTTGTCCACCGCTGCTCTAGAGCAGTCAGTCAAAAAGCTCATGTGAAATCAGATCAGCCAACATCTGAAATTATTAACAAAAATGAGGGTATTCAATGTCAACTGAATTTAATGTTTAAGGACTCTAATAATAATAATAAATGAGTACCAAGTTTAAGACACAATGTATAATAAATACTAACTTACATAATATGATGCTTGCATATCTCAGTGGACATTTCTTGTACTTTATCACCTTAATATTCGGATACCAGAAGCAAACAAGGTACGGTATACCAAGCAATAAAATACTGAAGACATGGTAGAATATTGTGCGAATTTTTTGAAATTCATATCCATATATAGTAAAGCAGACATCGTTTTCGTAAGAGTTTTGTAACCTCTGTGATGTTACTGCTTCTATTTGAGAATAACCTGCAGAAAAATTCAACAAATAATTAAACAGCTGGAGGCAGTTAATTGTTGAACGGCATTAAACAAAATTACCTGCTCTTACGTTATTAAACATACTTTATCACATTCACTAACTACTACGTGTAAGGTACATTAGGATAATCGAAAAACCAGGTATAGACGAACACAACAGGTTTAGATATGAACGAGTACATTACCTAGTTCGTAAACACAGAGCGTGACTAATTCCTAATTGTTGTTAGTATCAAAATTCAACAAAATCGTCATTACTAACAGTGCAGGCAACTGTAATGCAACAGTGACAACACTGTAAAAGTAAACAAAGAATGCGTTCGGATACTTGCACTATTCACTCCGAATCAGGGTTGCCAATGTGCGGGTAATTACTCAAAAATTATAAGCAGATCGTAGTGTTTCTGAATATTGTTGGAAATAAATTTCGCTCGCTGTTACCTACTGAATTGTTAGCAAAATAAATTTTTCAATTTAAGTCATTTTCGTATTCATAATAAGTACATAGCCACTCACTTTTATAACTAAAAAAATTACTAAAATCAGCTTTTGTGACATATGAAATAAAACTCCGAAGGTATATCAATATCGTTTTGTTTTTTATTCAATGCAATAGTGTTGTAACAGATATATTATTCAAAGTATCTAGTATGAGAGTTATACACAAAAATTCACGGACCGGGACAGTAACCAACATCGGTGCGAAGTTCGCTGCCCTGGTGTCGTCCCGGTGCTTCCCCGCACTCAGGGGGGTTGAACTCTTGCACAAGAAGGTGGTAGTAAGTTTTGATTAGAGCAGGCAAATATAGATGGCAGTCAAATTCGTAAATTTTTGAGGTTGGTGGACCTGAGAAAGAATTTGCTTCAGTACTGCCACCACTGCCATTTATTTTGTCTATGCCATTTACTGTTTTTCATCAACATTGACATTTATTATAAACGAAGATTTTAATCTTAGAAAGAAAAGAAATTTTCTAGTTTTATTCGTTGCCCTTTGTATATTAATTATTGTGGTTTCTTGTTAAGTAAGTGTGTATTTCATGCAATAGCATTTTTTTTTTATTAATATATATTGCAGACGGCATATTAAACTAGTGAAAATGAAGCGATGTTGTGTACCTGATTGTGGTGATAAAACTAGTCGAAGGTAAATTTGTTATATTATGACACGGTTATCCACTCATGTCTTCAATTTATAGATTTTATATGCCTGCAGAGAAAAGGGTACGAGATATCTGGATTAGTAGAATTGGCATTCTTCATTTATGTGACTTAGAAACCAGATATTTACAAAAAAATTATTCAGTTTGTGAAAATCACTTTGCTGATATTTGCAAAGATTCAAATGGAAGATTGCTAAAATATGCATTACCTACTTTAAATTTACCAGGTAAGAGTAGTATACACATGGCAAAAACTATAAAATTACATATATAAAAATTCTATGTAGGATTCCAGGAATCCTCCGTACCAGAAAATTGTTTCTCTTGGCCAACACATCAACGGCAACCTGTTACACCTGAGAAACTGCGAGGTCTGTGTATTTGTTTTGTTTTAAACATAAATATTGGAAGTTGATTCTTGTAGATGCTTTACACACTCTGCCTTCTACGATGACATCTTCTCCTGAGCAGTGTTCAGTAATACGAGAGACTCATCACAGAGTTTATTCATCACATCGTGGCAAATTGGTTTGCACCTCGTTATTTGGAACAGACACTTCAGGTAGTCAGCACGTAAGTAACACTATTGCATCAGTGAAATTTAGTTCATTTTACTTATTTCTCGTATTTCTAAAACAGAGTGCCGATTTAGAAAAAGGCAGAATAGTAATCTATGAGACAGATCCTGAAGCAATTCCATCAACTTCTTCGGGAATAAATTACTCAAGGAAACAAACATTACAATCGATTAGAATGACAGATAAGAGCCAGGATCTAGGAGTTGAACCACTTCCATCGACTTCCCAAGAAGGAATTCAGTCTATAGACAAAGTGTCATTAGGTAAGTTTTTCATTACAAAAATTGAACAAAATTCTTTATGCAGGAAAACAGGCTTATTTATTACTATAAATAATATCTAAACAGCAGATGCGAAGATTATTTATATCCTCTCACTCACTGAACTTGGCTAAAAAAAATATTTTGTTATCCTTGATTTATAATTAGTATTAATATTAATAACACAATCGACTACTAAAAATTTAGGTACTATGAATCAACTAACAAGTGCTATTCGTTTCAGAATCCACATTCAGCAAACGAAGGAAAAGCTACCTGAGGACAGTTGGAATCACACGACAAGTGCAATTGTCACCTAAAGCAAAATTTTTTTACAAAGCAGTAAAACAACTTCAGAGGGTATCAACTACATTAAGAAAAAGACAAGTATCTGTGAGAAGACAACTGAAATTTGTAGAAAGTAAAGAAGGAATAATAAGATATTTTAAAGACATGAATGACATTACTGCAAGATTTTTTTTGTCACAACTCAGAAATCAAAAACGTAAACCAAGAGGACGTAGATTTACAACTGATGATAAAGTTTTGGCTCTTTCACTATACAAGCAGAGTGGTAGAGGATATCGATATTTATCACGTATTTTCAGTTTACCATCGAAAAAGGTCCTTTCAGAAATGTTAAACAAAGTACCATTTCACAGTGGCATCAGTAAGTCAGTATTTACTCACCTTAAGAAACGTGTTTTAAAAATGAAACCCATTGAGAAACATTGTATTTTAATGTTCGATGAAGTTTCTTTATCTCCTGGCCTTGAATACAATAAACGGAGAGATTACGTGGAGGGTTTTGTGGATTTTGGGGGTCCAAATCGACATCTAAAATTTGCTGATCATGCACTGGCGTTTATCGTGAAAGGAATCCATAGGAAATGGAAACAAACTGTGTGCTTCACCTTTTGTGAAGGAACTACACCAACTACAGAATTATATATAATTATAAAACAAGTAATTCGACAACTTAGAGATTGTGGTTTACATGTGGTTGCCACAATTTCAGATCAGGGTTCAACTAACCAAGCTACTATTAACAAATTAATTTCTGAAACCAAACTCTATTTAGCAGAACAAGGTTTAGATAATACGTTACAAGGATATCTTATAGATGATGTAGAAATAGTGCATTTATATGATTTTCCCCATTTAATGAAATGTATCCGAAACATGTTACTAACTAAAGACTTACATTTTACACACAACGGTATCAACAAATTAGCTTCATGGTCGCATATCATTCAACTATATCAGTTAGACAAAACTAGGAGTTTTTACAGTCAATTCATAAAGTTAACCGATGAACACGTTATCCCATCGAAAATAAGGAAAATGAAAGTTAAAAATTGTACACAGGTATTCAGCCATACCGTTGGTACTGCTATGCATGTTGCTGCCAGGGTAAGCACAGAACTCTCTACAGAATCAATATATTATTTAAATCCTAAAGCAACAGACACTGCTGATTTACTGCTCTTCTTCGATTCACTCTTTGATAGTGTTAATGGTAGTTCAAAATTTCCATTGCCTGGGAAAGTTTTACGATCTGTAGTGACCAAAACTTCTGGACATGTTGAGTTTTGGAAATCTTCTTTACCTATTATTTCTTCAATGTATTTTACTGCCCCAGATTCAGATATTCACACCAAACCACCATGTATAAAAAATTGGATTTTTTCTCTTCAAGGATTAATTTACGTTACTCCAAAGTTATTTCTTTTAAATTTTAATCATTTTGCTCCCCGCTGTTTTAATCAAGACCCAGTTGAAAACTTTTTTGCTTGCATAAGAAGTCAAGGTATTCGCAATACAAACCCCACCTGTTCTAGTTTCATCTCTTCCTGTAAATCTCTCTTAATAAACAATTTTGTGTCACCACATTCAGCAGGTGCCAATTGTGAAACTGACGAATGTACTGGTTCATTAGACAATTTACGATCATTTTTAGATGAACCATTCGTACCTACTATCGAGTCTTATATTTCTCCTTTAAAATTTCCAAATTTTGACGTTTCCTCTTCTTCTGGTATTGATCAATTAACATCGTCGTATGTTGCTGGTTTTGTTGGCAGAAAGATTTTAAAAAATTCTTCTTGTGAATTATGTAAAACAAAAATGTGTAGTACTGTTCTTTTAGAGGCTCATGCATTAATTGCAGAAAGAGAATACTATGGTTGTCATTTGTTACATCCTTCAAGTAATTTCATAAAATTATTTACACGTGTAACTATGTTGTTGTTACAAAACATCCCAAAGTTCATAGTTTGTTATGGGTTAAAGCAAAAATTATGTGCTATTTTAATCGATAATTATTTTGCTGATACTGTAGCAATTTTTTGTTTGGAACACAAAAACAATGTAAATATATTTTTTCAAACTACCGTTAATATAGTACTGCATACATATATAAGTAATATCAATAGAAAACTTTCCGGTAAAGATGTAAAACATACTGATTCAGATCCAGTTATTCATTTAGCTCGCGATAAATATTTAAAAAGGAGAGGGCACACACAGAAATGACAAATTCCGGTATATTTTGAATTAAGACTTTTTGTAATTATTTTCGTGTTAGTTGTATTGTTCTATGAAAAAATTATGTTATATTATGTTCTTATTTAACTTAGGACCAGTTTACAGAAACTTTAATTGCAATCAAAATATAGTGACGTTGTTAATTTGATAGTTCACAATGTAATTCTTATGGCGACTTAATCGTAATTAGTTTAATTCGAAATTAAATATTTGATTTGCTTTCTGTAAACCCACCCTTAGAGTTATTAAATCCTGTCAATAAATATTTTCAATGGTTACACTAATCTTTCAATTCAATGATTTACATCTACAGTTGCGGAATTTAAAAAAGTATACACTCAAAATATCTCGCTGTGAACTAGGTTTTGGTAGAAATAATGGACCTGCTAATAAATATTAGATATTAATTAATTTTTTTAATACATACGAGATAAATTGATAATTTAATACTATTTAGTTGTCAGTATCAGCGCTTATGTTATTTTGACAGAGATCAATTTACACTATTCAAATATTGCAAAATCTATACTTTTTTTATTTCCGCAACCGTACATCGCGAGCAATAAATTTTGGTCGTCAATGTCACATTAGAACATTGGGATCAATGTACAACAATGACATTGACAGCCAAAATTTATTTCTCGTGATGTATGACATAAAATTATGTGTATCAGGAATAGGTGCTGGGTTTTATTTTAAATTTCCCGGATTTTATTAACAGATTCCTGTAGTATTATAATGTGAATATGCGGCAGGCAAATATAGATGGAGCACAAACATAATACCACTTTTATATTAAAGAGTCAGCAATCTATTTCCTTCCTTGTCTATGCCCGCACTTATGATACATTGAAGCGAGAGCTCGAATATTGTATGACGAGTAGTGTAAAATCGAACCTTGTAGAGTCCCTTCGTTTTAGTTTTTTTTCAAAGTAATTAAATCCAGATACAGATACGTTATAAACATATTTAGATACCTTTCAGATATACACTACCTGGATACCTTTTAGATACATATATGTATATTATACTGGGTGTTCTAAAACAACTTTTAAATATTTACAGAGCATGTAGTAGGTGCAGTCGAAGACAAGTTAAAAAGTCTTGAATGGAAGATTTATCTTTAAATCAGAGTCTTTATTTGAACGAAAATCCTGTGTGAATATTGGACATTCTAAAAACTAGGACCTACTAGATTTCACGAGACAGACTTCTAAACCGGCATAGCCAATATTTCATTTAATGCAAATTTTCTTCACTTTGACGCTAGTTACCTAAATAAGATACACCGTAAATAACGAAAAAAAAAAAAATCTAAAGGAAACTGGATTTGAGCAAGAAAAATGTATTTGAGTAAAGAAAAACTGCACTTGCCGTAAATTGCGCTGGCTTGATTTTAATTAAAAATGACTGTAAAATAACATTCCGGATATAATTCGTTTCCGATTTTTTAGGCAAGTAGCGCCAGCGGAGAAACACTTAAACCAATAACTTACGCTGGATAAAGACACGCTGTCTCATGAAATCTAGTAGGTCGTTGTAAAAACCAATAAAATCTTAATAAAAACCAATAAGATAAATTATTGTTACGATTTATATTTGCTACAGTTTATTTTTTTACTATATGCCGATCAACGGATCGATAAGTGTTAAAACTTTTATATACCTATCTCCTTCTAACTTTCGTCAAATAACCTTGTGGTTTTTGTTGCGTCGTATCATTTCGTCCTATACTTTCTTAACTCGGATTTATACGATCCGCATATAATAGAAAAATAACAAGAAACAATATGCATTATTCCGGTGTAAGAGGAAGTGGTTTAGTTAAAAAATTTAAATAGGATACCTGTACATTTTAGCAATTTTTGGATTATACAGGTAATTCTTGATCGAAATGATAAAATATCCCATATACAGAGTGACTAAAATTCGTCCTAAAATAAAAATAAAACCCATCATTCCAGAAATAAAGTACGTTTGGCATTCAATCAAGCAGAAAAAGATAATTCAGGTATGTTTTCACAAACTTTGAGCAAAGTCATAAATAAAGTAGTTATATTCGATTTCCGATCTGATTACTAAGAAACCGTTGGAATTATTTCAAATTACTTAACAGATTATTAATCAGCATGAAATTTGGCAACTCTGTCTTCATTTAACCAATTCTCTAACTCCTGCAATAAACGAGATCTTCATGCTGGCTCTCGAATATCAATTATCCTGTATATGAAATATTTTATATCTTGTCGATCCAGAATTACCTCTACAATCCAAAATTGCAAAAATATACAGCGTGTAACGTTTAAACTTTGTAAATTAAAACCATTTCCATTTAAACCGGAAGTTTGTTTGTTGTCAAATAAACTATCGGTAGGTCTACAGTATGAGCATAAATGATGGAGGACAAGTTGAATTTCCCGCGTCTATTTCTAGTGATTTTTACTCCTTGTGTTTGGCCGCCCTGAAAATAAATTAATTTTTGTTGAGTGTCGGATCTTTTCAGAGCCAACGTTTGCTTACATATTGCAATTAGGTATTTAAAATGACCAAATTAATTCATAATTAATTACTAGAGTATTTTATTTAGTAATAATCTCTTTATCCACATTGCATCTCAGTGCACGCCTATACGTTTGACCAACTTAAGAAAAATATTGAAAGGCGGGAAATTCAACTTGTCCTCAATCATTTATGCTCATAGTGTATACTTATTTACACCAAATATCATTTTTCTAAAAATATAAATGAAAAAGTTACAAGAATGTGAATAAGAAACTAAATCAATATAAAAAATTCATTTTGACATTTGCCCAGAAACCATAATTAAAAATTAATCTCCTTCCACAATAATTTTTATACCCGTAGATACATATTTCGGCAGCTAAGTTGCCATCTTTAGTACACACACTACTAAGTTAAAAGCACTTCGTAAAATCTAAGAACCACCTAATCATACTCATAATTTATAAATAAGTATAATTAAATTAAAGAAAACAATAATAGAAAGAAAATGTAATTATTTAAAATTAGACCGTCAAAAATAACCTACAAATCAAATAATGGTCCATTCTCCTGAAAAAAGTTCATATTCTATCAAATAAAGAACTTTCGTAAGCCCTGTTATTTAATACCGCCTTAAATATTTTGTTATCCCTAAAAATATATATACAGGGTGATTTAAGTGAGGGCCAGCATGGAGATCTCGCTTATTATAGGAGATAGAGAATCGGTTAAATGGAAGCAAAGTTGCCAAATTTCATGCTCATTAATAATACGTTAAGAAATTTGAAATATCTTGAACGGTTTCTTCATAATCGGAAAAAAACTAAAAATTGGGATTTTCGAAAATCGAACTTAACTTCTTTATTTATGACTTTTTTCAAAATCTGTGAAAACATTCCTGAAGCCACTTTTCCTGCTTGATTGAATGCCGAGCGTACTTTATTTCGTTTTTGTTTTTCCAGAGCCAACTTAATTTTTTCTTATGGGCGCGATTTTTGTTGTTTAGACAGGTAAGTAGCACATTTCTTTCTGAATTTATTGGTATGCCATTTACTATTTTGTTTTAATTTTCATTGAGAAATTTTGAAAAAACTGAAATTAGCTTCATGTGCACATATGAAGTTAGCTTATATTCAATTATATGTTGCGTAGCCAAGGAGACGTATGTAAACATTTGTTTATTTATCTGTCATTAAATACAGAATGGCGTATTCAAATGAAGAAAAACGTGATATGTTGCGTATTTTTTATTTGCCTCAACGAAATTCTATTACAAGTGCTCAGCGGTATTTAGAAACTTATCCGGAGAGAATTCAACCAAGTATTAGATATTTTTCCAAGTTGGATAACAACTTAGTTCAGTGCATTTGAAAAGCTAAGAAGAAAGTACGGGAGCAAAATTTCTGCTGAAAATAAAGAAAACATATTAGTAGCAGTAAGTTGATTCTTGTTAGATAATTCCTAAATAGTAAATACTTAATGTTCGCTTTTAAGGTAAACGAAAACCCTAGAACATCGATAAGAGAAATTAAAACTAATTTAGAATTGCCCTATTATCGAATCCACCAAGTTTAAAAAAAAGAAAAGATGAAACCATTTAAAATTCACATCACCCACACGTTGCACCCAGGAGACGATGCTCATGGATTGCAGTTCTGTCACTGGCTTGCCGAACGGGATGACGATTTTCTTAAGAACATTATTTGGACAGATAAATGCAGTTTTACGGATTCTGGACTTTTTAATCGCAATAATGAACATTATTGGTCTAAAGAAAATCCTCACATACATCATGACGCAAGATCCCAACATCGTTTTTGTCTGGGTTGGTTTATGGAGAGATCGAATAATTGGACCTTTTTATATAAAGAGACTCTTACCGCTGAACGTTATTTAAATTTTTTAAATCAACATTAAATTATTTCGGAGATATTCCATTGATTCATTTAAGGGAACTATGGTGGCACCAAGGCGGAGCTCCTGCACACAACGCTCGAATTCGAAACCGTCCAGACGAGACGTTGGATTGGAACAAATGGACCTGTCACCTGGTCGGCGCGATCACCCGACCAATAAATTCAGAAAGAAATGTGCTACTTACCTGTCTAAACAACAAAAATCGCGCCCATAAGAAAAAATTAAGTTGGCTCTGGAAAAACAAAAACGAAATAAAGTACGCTCGGGATTCAATCAAGCAGAAAAAGTGGCTTCAGGAATGTTTTCACAGATTTTGAAAAAAATCATAAATAAAGAAGTTAAGTTCGATTTTCGAAAATCGCAATTTTTAGTTTTTTTCCGATTGTGAAGAAACCGTTCAAGATATTTCAAATTTTTTAAATATTATTAATGAGCATGAAATTTGGCAACTTTGCTTCCATTTAACCGATTCTCTATTTTTTATAATAAGCGAGATCCCCATGTTGGCCCTCGAATTTCAATCACCCTGTATATTAAATTACCGGTAATTTATTTTTAATATTACCTTATCGGTAATTTTACCGTAACATTACCAACTATATTATTTAAATAAGAATTAAATATACCTGCATTTAATTAGAAATTTTTTCTTAATTCGATATCAAATACACATACTTTTTTCTTTTGTTAACAAAATAGGATTTTCAATTTCTTTTTATTATTTCACATTATAAATAATTTTAATTTGCAAGTACCTATCTATAACAAAGTCTTTTTTCCTTCATTATCACTGAAAGTTTAATTTATCGATTATTTTTTGCTATCTCTTTCTTTGTAATTGTAAATCATTTTTTCTTCATATTTCTTTTTTGTTTTTCTCCAGAAATGTTCTAATTTTAAATTAGTATTTCGTTATTTAATTTTATTTTTATTTTAGTATTTCGTTATTTAATTTCAAAGTTTTTATTCATTCAAAAGAACTTTAATTCTTGTCTGAAGCACTGGGGTGTCAACTCGGTGGCAGTACCAGCAGATGTCGCTATCCAAGTCACCTATTTTTTTTAGGTAACTGGCGAAAATGCCAGTCTTATGATCATTTTCATCGAATTGTCTACAGTTTCAGGCGGGAGCGCTGCGATTACTAGTATCGCCTTCGTGGCCACATCTTGCAGACAGAGGTGATCTGAATTGCCATTTTTCTATTGACTCTCTCTAAGATGTCCTTATAATGTTTTATTTAAGGTTTTGTTGTTTATTTATGCTGGAGCTATAATTCATGGTTTAGGAAATTGTCAAGATATCCTATGACATGTTAAATTCTTGCACGGATTTTATTGTCCGCTAGTGTACCTAGATACAAATTACAAGGCAGTGTATTGGTATAATTTTTATTTGTCCGCTCAAGTAATAAAAGAACAATACAAATAATTCTTTATTACTTACAATGTACATATGATATATTACACTATTTAGGCTCGCCTAAAAGTAAATAAATAATACAAAACTTATATTTAAAACATTTCTATATACTTTACAGATAATCAGCGTCGTTACATTTTATACACACGTATGTACAAAAATTCTATTTACACAAAGTCAGTTTGCTGCCAGCACGAAAACGTCTTACCGGCACGGAGTGGATAGGCCGCTTTCTTCGGCGGCGCACGTGACGGAAGAGGGGGCCAAAAAGAGCTTCCCGTTGTTACACACGCATAGTTGGTATATCTCGTGGTTTCTTGGCTGCGACCCTCTCGTCGAAGGTATCGCCGTAGGCAGGGATGGCATTAGCACAGAACTGGATTCTAATCGAATCTCGCCAGCCACGGATCTAAGATCTATGTCATTTAGGGAGACTGTTTTAATATCGCCGGCTCGCGATTCGATACTAATTCCTGCCGGCGCACGTATCTCCAAGGATCGCGTAGGAGATTCCAACCTGAAATAATAAATTATTAGTCAGTTAATTTCCAGTCAAGCCAACGTTCGCTTTTCCTGTTCTTATGCATGTGCTATAAATTTTACTTAAAAATTTAATTAGTACGGCTCAGAGTCGACTTGTCTTTTTGGAGACTTGTGTAATTTTATGATCGTGAATGTGATGTGCATGGAATGGAATCCTAGAACCCTCTTTGTTCAAATATTATTACAGATTCTGTTCTAAACCCTTAATTGATAGGCTCGGAAAGGAAAGTCGTCTTGAACATTTGGTGATCCAGAAGAGAAGTTTCGTGTTTCATCGTATAGATCAAAAATTTGTACAAGTCATCTTCGAGACGACACAAGCATGTCGCTTAAATTTGACTCAATTGTTGTCTGTAACCGAGAAAAAGTGTCACTGTGTTGTCACTGATGTTGACGACCAATATTTTACAACCGGCAAAGAATGTTTGACATACGAGGTTTGTTCAACAAAAAAGGTGACTTTTTAAATTCGCGGGCTACGTACATTCGATTTTCGATTTTTTTGTTTTGTTACGTTGGTACACATGTCCCCAACATATGTTGACGTTAGCAGCCATTTAGTATTTGTAGTTTGTTTTTGACAGATATAAAGGTTAAACGTGTTTTTGTGTGCTTGGCGATTTTTGCTATGGAAAAAATGAATCAAAGAATATGCATTAAATTTTGGGTGAAAAATAATATTAAGTGCTCCAACGCCCTTAAAATGTTGACTGTGGCATTTGGTGAGTCTACTTTGAGCAAAAAAATGTTTATAAGTGGTACAAGCTCTTCCCAGAAGGCCGAGAAGATGTTAATGATGATGCCCGCCCTAGGCGCCTCAGCACGTCAACAACCGATGAAAACGTTGAAGCAGTGAATAAAATTGTTATAGAGAATCGTCGAATCACTATTAGAGAAGTTTCTGAGGATGTCGATATATCGGTCGGCTCATGTTATGTAATTTTTTTCAGATATTTTGGGCATGAAACGTGTGGCAGCGAAGTTTGTTCCGAAATTGCTAAACTGTGTCCAAAAGAACAGTCGCATGAGCATCGCTTAGGAGCTGTTGAATGACGTCAACGACGATCCAAATTTGCTCAAAAGGGTCATAACTGGTGACGAAACATGGGTATATGATTATGAGGTCGAAACCAAAGCCCAATCATTCCAATGGAAGCGGCCAGAAAAGTCAAGACCGAAAGAAGCACGCCAAGTTCGGTCAAATGTGAAGGTTTTGCTCACTGTTTTCTTCGATTACAATGGTGTGGTGCATCGTGAGTTCTTGCCAGAAAGTCGTACGATCAACAAGGAATATTACCTTGAAGTTATGCGCCATTTGCGTGAAGCAATACGAAGAAAACGATCGGATTTATGGCAAAACAATTCATGAATTTTGCATCACGATAATTCACCTGCTCACACATCGTTGCTTGTTTGTGATTTCTTGGCCAAATGCAACACCGTAATGATGCCTCAGTCACCGTATTCACCGGATTTGCCCCTCTGCGACTTTTTCCTATTCGCAAAACTGAAAAGACCCATGAAAGGACGGAGGTTTGTCACGATTGAGGAAATAACGAGCTAAAGGCCATAGCAAAAACCACATGCCAGAAGTGCTTTTAGGATTAGAAACAGCGCTGGCACAAGTATATTATATTTGAGGGGGAATATTTCGAAGGAGACAAATTAGATATTGATGAATCATGGACATCCATATAATAGAAATATATATTCATCATTGATGAAGATTTATATGAGCAAATTCTCATACACAATAAATTACTTTTATTTCATTAAGAGTAAAACAAAAATTATTCCGAATGAGAAATGAATAATAAATTAAATTTTTCCTTAAATCTCGTATTGTGAACTTTAAATAATTAATAAGGTACTAACATAATCTGCAGGTCAAATGAAATTTTCATTGGATGAAAATTTACGTTCGTTAAAAAGAAACGCCGCGATGTTAAAAGTCTTGTGCGCAGAGTAATGTGACTCTTAGCATTGATTATAGTGCCAAGTTTAAGTTTTTCCGGCCGGGAAACTTTTCTTAATTTTCAAACAAGCGGTAAAAATCGACTGGAGAACGCTAAAGTTACCGCCTTACTGAATTATTTAATCAACACCGGCCTATAAATCACTGGTTTATTGTTCGAACGCGATCTCCGTTCCTAATGAAAGAATGAAGAGCACAAGCGCGAGGTGTCCATTTGCGGGAATGCACAACAGATAAGAGGAATAAATTTTTGAGTAAATGCCATGTAATATACATGGTGGATTGTGAGAAACGGTGCAGCATGCCAAGAACTGTTCTTTAATTTACGTATGTGTACATATATTAGATAACAAATTAAAAAAATGAGACATTGTTGCCAGCTGAGCTTAAATTTAGGTGATGTTTATAATGTGGCATTTTTAGGTTACACAGCATACGTAAATCATATTCTAAGTGACGCTTAAGTTAAGTTGGGCTTAATTTATTTGATACAAATTGCCATGAAAGACTCTATGTGTGAATAGGTAATTTCTGAAAGGTTTTGTAGTTTTCAAATTAAATTAGAAATTGTAAAAGCAATGACCGATTTGATAACGAGATAAAATGAGGAAATAGTATTTGGAGGGAAGAAAATATATAATTGCGAAATGTGTGGTAATACAGATCCACCAAATTCTTTCGAAACCCACTGTTGGCTTCACCAAGGCCAACTACAATATTTTCAAACGCTAGACGTTTGTTGAGCAGTAGTAATAGGATAATTAATGTTAGTATAGGTAGGTCATCACACATCCAACACGAGCTGGATTGTTCAGAATATTAAGAGAAGGCCCAGCAAATATATTTGTCCAACAAACGTCTAGTATTTGAAAAACTCACATTTTGCATGGTTATTGTTTGGACATACTGCTAGATATCGTACTGGGTTATTCAATTATCTATGAACGAAGGAGTAAGATCTGCCTATGCGAACGTTACCTGAATTTTTTTATCGAAATATAAACGTAGTACGCTTAAAAACTAGGTCAAACATTGTTGGGTTCTTTCATTGATCTTTCGTTTTAACGTTTTAAGTTATAACTGTAATTATAATAATAAATTCAGTCATTACACTGACGAGAAGGCATCGATGAACTATTATAACGTCTTAGGAGACATTGTAGTCGTTTAATGTAGCTGGTCATGGTGAAGTTTCTTACTGTCTGACATGTATAATTCATAATTATTAAAGAATCGCTCTATTCAAAGCAGTTCGAGTGAAGTCTTGCACTTATTGCAGTTTCAAGTAGTAGCCTATCAGAAAATCTACCCAATGATATCTAGAATTCTTTACGTTGTAAGACAAGAATTATAATTTTTTTTGCATAATTCTGGATGGTTACTAGATAGTTATATTTACTGGCCATCCACGAAATTTAGTGCAATACAGAAAACGTTGTATGTCAATATAAAATAATAATATTAACGAAACACACAGAGATTTACTTATACGCTATCTAGTAAGAACTTTCAAGCTGCTTCTGGAAAGAATTGCTTAAGAACTGAGCAATACGTCAGAATAAATGAAATATGCGTGAAAGTAGTTGAATTTGCATTTCGACGGCGGTCGGGGGCCATATATCTTACACGAGTGAGAGCACATCTGTTGCGGCGGCGTCCAAAAGTGCGCGGATATCTCACAAAAGAAATGCACCAGTAAGTCATAAAACGAGCACCGTATCCAGAGCGATTTAATAGAGGAAGCAGATTGTGCTGAGATGGTACGCGCCAGACCGCCGCATAAAATTTATAAGAAAGCCGAAGCTGGATTAATATGCACGAAGAGTTGAAAGACAGATGGCGCGCGCCAATTATTACTCAAAGCTCCCGGAATGAAATACCATAAAAGTTAACAAACCGGAGGTTGTGGCCGGACTCGGCGCGCACGATCGGAGTTTGCACGGAGCCACTGAACTTCGTTCCTTCTTTTCCAGATACGTGGAGGACGCGCGCTCCCACCGTCACTTCTTCGTCGTCTGCCGAGAATAAGACGTGTCCTCTGTCGTCCATTATTTTAAAGTTATTTGCTAGGCACTCGAAACGATCATTTCCTGAAAATAATACACACTTTACTAACTCGATACTAAAGAACCAGAGTTCTTACACATGACATGTTCAAAAAGTTCATGGATATTTTGTAAAACGCTTGAATTTAATATTTCTCAATTTATTTTAAGTATACGTATAATTTGATAAGATTTAGAAGTAACGTATGATTCACATCTCGGGCGGTTGTGAAATATAATTCTAAAGCTTAGCTAATACCTAACATTACTTTAATTTTCACACGTAATAGATGACATGCCAGCTAATGAAACAGCAATGCGATACTCGTACGAATAAACCGTGAAATTAGTTAAAATTACTTATGTTATTCAAAGTCACACAAACTATTCAAAGTATATGCCTACGGTAAAGCGAGGAACGATTTACAATCGGTAATCAAGTGAGTTAGGATAGAGGGAAATGCGAACGCATCTTGAATTTTGTTAACGTTTTAATAGATTTTAATAATATTTTAATAATAATTTTTTATAATAAAATTTGTGTCTCATTGAACGCCACGCACAATTTTCTTTTCATATGTATATTCAGGCAGACTTAAACGGAAAGAATTGTTACTGCTACATATGAATATCGAACAATTCTAGTAAGTAAAATGTTGAAGTAAACTAAATATTTGCAATTTTATTTATTTTACAGTTAAAATGAAAGCAAAACACTATGAGTTCTTAACACGGCGATTTGAATTGTTTTCGTGTTGTATTGCTTAATTTGTTTACCTGTCAAAGCAGGTGTTTAAAGTGCAAACCGCTGTCATCCTTATCTCATACAATTTGTACGTGAATAATTCACTTAGGGCGATTTGCATGCATTTATTAATATCTTTTCATAAATGTTTTGAACCTCTTATTCTGCCGATTACATCAATTCCTTTTAAATATCGCTTCTTGTAGTAGTTTCATTTTGTCGGGTTAATTAATAATCACCATATACAGTGATCGCCAATAAATTCAGTTCAGTTTTCATGTTTCTGATGGAAGACTTTTTTTTACAAAAAAAAAATGTGTTTTTAGTTTTGTTTTCTTGATAATGCAATTCTAATAACCCCAGTTTAGCATAAACAGATCGAAAATTGCAAGAATTGCAAACGATTTTTATTTTGGATCCATTTAATACTCGTACTTATAAAATGGATATTTCTTATAATAGCCATGAAAAATGTACCACTCTAGCATTTTCGTCTCCTTAATCTAAATGGAGGTCATTAGAATTTCATAACAGGAAATCAAAACTGATAACAAAAATTTTAGATAAAAAAGTCTAGCAGCAGAAACGTGAAAAATCATCTCAAATTTCCACATGCATGTTACAGTTAAGGAACCCAAGAGCAAACTTGATTCTTTAATTTTTTAATGGATATAAAAGGATGAGCTAATTACTTGTAAGAGTTAAGCATTAAAAGTTCATTTACCGCTTCACATCTTGAACAAAACTAAGAAAATTTAAAATCTTCCTTTTTTCGAAATATTATGCCGCAGAAACTGTGACATTCTGTAAAAACTTAAGGGATCTTACTAAAATTTTATCTAATTCCAAAAAATTCCAAATTATAACACTTTTTTAATTTTCGTGTTTCAAGTAGATACCACTTTTAGCCACACCAAGAATTGCTCAACGGATCTGTCTTGCTTATATTTTGGTTATAGAACATGCATAAACTATTGGAGCAAAATGTTTTTTTTAATCAATAGTAAATATTATATGCTGCGAACTTTTTGGCGGTCACTGTGTATTTGTAGTAAATATACTACATACACGTATTATTTTTAATTTCTTCCTTTACTTCAATAAAATGGAATTTGTTCTAAGGTTAGATATGAGTTAGTTTTATTTTCAAAACTATCTGAACTATGAAATTTATTGAATCATATGTTATAATTGCTGTAATCTTATATTTTCTTATACATGATTACAGTTGCACTAAAGCCCCTTCAAAGAGGGTAAAATGATCTGCTCCCTTTTTGTTGTTTATAAAGAAAGGATTTGGATAAACTCTTTGATATAACTAATTAAAATGGTATCGATCAACGTATCACTGTTTTATAAAAGAATTATACAATGTGCAAAACTCAAGAATTACTTTATCTGATATATGCTTGTTTTAAGACTATTGTTGTTTATCAGATTATTAAAAGCAATAAAAATATTGTAAAATGGTTGTATATGGAAAATATTCATTTAATTAACAAAGCTTTAAGCTGTTATTAATACCGATTTACAATTGTATAATGAGCTGCCAAGTAAATATTCTGTAATTATAAGTCTTTTATAAGAATCTGCAACATTGTAAATGTTTATAGCGCAAAGCACAACTTTATAAAAAATATATTATTTTAAAGTTGTATATTTTTCGACCCATAATTTTGATACAAAAACAGAATTTTATGACAATTTGGACAAAAAAACATATGATTTTGAAATTGCTTATCATGGAGTTATGATAACTAACAGTAAAACAGATGCATATAAAATTTATACTAGTTTTGAAAAGCGAAGAAATTACATTATCTTGGCGCAAAAGAACATTCCTTAACAGTTAGGAGGAGGGGTTTAATGAATTGTGTAAAAGCTTAGTACGGCAATGGCATAAGAAATCAATTAATTAAGCAATTATTGAATCTCTACCACTTTAGTAAGAATGGTGACATATTTATATGATTTCCGTAAATTCTCCTATTCTAAATTCCAGAGTATATTTACATGAAATTCTCATGCTTTAATGACGCTAATTATTATGCACTTTTTAAAGGAAAATTACAATTCCATAAAAAACGTATTAAATTAATTAATATTATTTCAGTATATTAAACAATTAACAACGTCGGAAAAATGCAGTAAGGATTCAATGGGAAGGAAAAAAGAAGGGGTACTTTTTATAAGCCAATTTCTATTATTTGTGTATATTTGCTATCTAAAATCACCGCGTTTATAGTACGGCAAACAGAGTACAGGGAGATCGAAATTGATTGTCCTGATCCTAGACTGCTTTCTCTGAACTTGATCTCAAACATTTACATCTATCACATGAAGGTTACAACGAGAAGTAGTGACGTTCATAGAAAATTCATGAAACTTACATCCAAACCGAATCTAATCAATAAAGAATAAAATTATTGTTTTAATCAGATTGTCATTATAATGAAATAAATCATTTTTGATGAATGAACGACAATGAACTGTGAACAAAATCTTGGAATATCTAGTAACTTCTCCAGATCTCCCTATGTTGCTAACTTCAATTTAATAATTGGATGTAAACATCGATATTAAGCTAGTGGAAAGCAGTGCAGGATCAGGACAATCAATTTCGATCTCCCTGTATATGTAAACCTCGGTCAAAGATGGCAGATGAGAATACCTGGGTTTATAGTAATAAGTCGACGTAATATGCAAGGATGGATGTAAAGTGCGAGGCTCAGAGAATAAATTTTGTCAACTGCTCTGGTTTTTGGTAATCAAGGGTTCACAGATCTTGCAAATCTATCCTCTTATCCATCCTCATATTTAATTGTTGTAGAAGAGCTTGTAGCCGGATTGACATATTCAGAATGGATGGTAAATGTAAGTTTATTAAAAATAAATTTATTTTTGGTTTGAATTGTTTTCATACGTATAAGATTACAGAATCTTAGGGCCGTTAAGTGCAAGCGTTGAAAATGTGCTGACAATAAAAATCACAAACAATAAGTGACATATTTCCCAGAAAAAAGCTATGAATGAAAAGTTAAAGAAGTACATTTTCCAGGGTATAAAGTATATATTACCAGATATTAAGCTTACTTAATTTTTTATTTTTATTCTTTGAGTGAAAGGAAACTTATTCAAAAATGTTCCTTGATTATAAAATATAATAGCTCAAAATCTTGCTTGGTATCATATTTTTTTCCTTTGTTCTGACGAAAATTTTTTGAGTGAGAAGAATGAGAAGAAACGCACTTACGAAAAGTTTTTTTCTCGAGAAAAATGAAAAACTAACATTTTGACTTTTTACATTCTAAGTAGGTATAATCAAAAATACTTGAGTGATCTTCCTCGCGCTAAAGGAATGTTCATCAGAACAAGGGATAAAATAAAAAGAAATGACATCTCTTTCTTAGTTCCCTCTCCGCTGTGCAAACAGAAGAAATCTCTAAAGTGTAAATTTTCATTTATTAATTAATTATTTTTCACTAATACTGTAACTAATCATAACTACATTATTTGTATTGTAAGAAGATGTTAAAGTTATAATCAATTGTAGGCACTGAAGATGACTCAGGCTTGACACGAAAGTACTTTGTACAATAAATAACTCAAAAGAAAGACCGAGTGTTTATCAAAAACACCAACTAATATTGTAAGAAGGAAATTCGAAAATATAAAATCATTCCCGAGGAATTTTAAGGAGACGAGCACCTTAAAGGGTATCTAAAATATTATGTTTCAAAATTGATGGATGGAATTCAAGGTGAACAATTGGTTCTGATGCCTCTGAACTACTGTTGGAATAAATTTGAAAACTGCCGTTGGGATCCGCTTATAAACAAGAAAGTGAACTTGTCTATACATAGAGAGTACTGAGAAATTGGCAGACATACACGATTCTGCCTAGGAACATCCATTGAGTTCAAATGTTAAAATATTCTATCTATATTCCATTCACGATCTTTTTAGATTCTAGAGGGCTATGCTTTTTTCATTACGTGCATGTATTTCGATGAAAGTCAAAATCTGACATGAAAAAAAAAATGACAGTGTCACGTCAGCTATACTGGCTGTGTTGCCTATTCGTAAATAATGTGGGCTACGGTAGCATGATTAAAGTAAAAAGTAATTTAAAACAAATACATCTTTTATTTATAATCCTGTCAAAATACTAAAAATCATAAGCGGAGGAACTAAGCGCTCAATAGGCAAGGCGTTTAATTATTACAAAAAGGATCGCCCAGATCTAAGAAAAGACATAATAAGCAGGTTGGCGGATATACATGGAGTAAGTTTTTACATACATCTTTATTTTCTAATGTTTAATATTTTAGATTTCGCGATGTACGATATTTAAAATTTTAAAAGGAGAGAACCTGACAACTTGAAAATTTTTCTTACTGGCAGACGTAAACATACGGACATATTTATAAATTATATGTTTCGGAAAGATTTGTAACGATTAATTTGGCAATATAATTTGAAAAATGAATATTTCACTTTGGACAAATTACTTACAGACGCTCGCGATACTTTGGAATTTAAAGGAGGGAGAACAACTTTATTCAAAATCTATGGGTTACAAACACAAAATGGTTAACGGACGCAACATTTTATGTAAACAAAAACACGTCGTTGCATCCAAAATTTCTTTTTTGAGCAAATTATTACAGTTTCAAAATTCTAGTGAAAATATAATATTCGTGTACCTAGACGAAACCTGGATCTACCCAAAATGGGTCTGCGGTGCGTCAATGGATACACGAAACAGATTTGAAAAGTAACCCAGTCAATATTAAAAGTGAAGGGAAACGTTTTACAATTTTGCATGCGGGAACAAAATTTGGCTTCTTGGAAGGGTGTGACTTGTTATTTGACTCGACAAGCAATGATAGAGACTACCACAAAAACATGAATGCAGAAATTTTTCAAAATTGGGTTGTTAATTACCTTATTCCTGCACTAGGCAAGTTGCAACGAAAATGTGTGATGGTGATGAACAATGCACCGTATCACTCGGTGCAGTTGGACAAACCACCCACATTTTCTTCTAAAAAAAGTCAAATGCAGGAGTGGTTGGTTAGATACAATGTCGAAATTGAGGGCAAAATTAGAATTATGGGAATTAATTAAGCCTTTTAGAACAGGCGGAACAACAAAACGATACGCGACTGACAAAATTTTGAAGGTGCATGGCTATGAAGTTCTTAGATTGGCCCCATACCATTGTCAATACAATCCTATTGATATGGCATGCAAAAGCTTTTACAATAAGTACATAAATTCGCAACCATTATCGAAAGATAGGGTTGCAAATTTATGGCGTGAGGCTCTTTCAAAATGTACCCAGGACATGTGGCAAAATTAATTTCGGATGACTGGACGAAACATGGGAAATTTTTCGTTTGAAATCACTTTTCTTTTTATTATTGCATTAGGAGAATCTGATTCAGAATCAGAAATTGATAATGAATCAGGTTCTCTATAGAATCAATGGAAGAGGAAAGCGAACATTTAATTTGGCATCAAAATTTTATAGTATAGAAGTGTTTTTCAACCTTTTTCATGACACGACCCCCCTAGTATCAAAAAATATTTCGCGACCACCCGACCCTTTTTTTTCATGTACGTTCAAAATATTTAATCCATACAAAAATTTTAGGCGTTTGCGTTATTAGGATTCGGATATAAATATATAATTAAGTACGTAAAACATATAATTTTAAATCGAATACGTGGACAATTTATAACTAACAAACGAATACAAACATATTGTTAGGGCCGAGACTCCCAGCGCCATCTGTTGATAACACTCGGAACTAGTACAGGTTCCGAGTGTTACCAACAGATGGCGCTGGGAGTTCCCCGCGCGCTCCACGGCCCGCGGTATAGGTCCACAAGTTTCGAGACGTTTCGTTGCGCTTCGAGATGATTCTCGCTAGAATGCGCTGGCCTATAAATAGGGCGGTCGACCGCGGCCACGGCAGTTGAGTGCAAGACCGCGAACAAAGTGGTCATGTCGTCTGCTGTTTAGTTGTTTGAAGAGCGCGAATCACTTGTTTTACGTATTTATTTAAGTTGTTTGTTATAATTGAAAATGGATAAATTCCTGAAAAGATCATCAGAACCATCAACGTCTAAGTCTAGCGGGAGTAGTGGAATAAAGAAAAAACGTTTTTATGACGACAATTATTTGAAATATGGGTTTACTGTGATTGAGAATAAACCGCAGTGCGTAATTTGCTTTGAAATTTTGTCAAGAGAAAGCATGAAGCCATCGAAGTTGGTACGCCACCTAAACACAAAACATCCTAATGAAAAAAATAAACCCGTGGAATTTTTGGAGCGAAAATTAAAAGCTCTTGAACATCAAAAAACTGCTATAGGACAAATGTCCAACCTAAATGAGAAAGCGTTGCTGGCTAGTTATCGAGTAGCTTTTCGTGTGGCTAAAGCAGGAAAACCTCACAGTATTGCCGAAAATTTGATTTTACCAGCGGCCTTAGATACAGCAGAGATTATGTTTGGCAAGCAAGAGGTCGAAAAGCTCAAAAGTATACCTCTCTCTGACAATACCATTCAACGCAGGATAAGCAATACGGCGACTGACGTTCGTGATCAAGTCATAGAAAAAATAAAGAAAAGTTCTTTTGTGTCCTTTCAATTTGATGAATCAACGGATACTGGGGTTGTGCGCAGTTTGTAGCTTTTGCGCGTTTTGAATCCAATGAAATATTAATGAAAGAGATACTATTTTGCAAGGCACTTCCCAAAAATACTACAGGTCGGTGCTTGCATGACATGTTCCTTGAAGCTACGCAAGATATGAATATCGATTGGGCACAAAAATGCATTGCTATTAGTAGTGACGGAGCAAAAGCCATGACTGGTCGAAGAGTTGATTTATTGCTAGACTGAAAGAACAGATGCCAAACGCTTGTTGGATGCATTGCTTTCTCCATCGCCAAACTCTTGCAGCCAAAACCTTGTCACAAGAATACAGTCAAGTTCTAAATATTATTATTAACATTGTAAATTCTATTAAAGGAAAATCGTTGCAGACTCGATTGTTTCGAAACATTTGTGAAGATATGGGGGCACTACACCGCAATTTGCTTTACCATACAGAAGTTAGGTGGTTATCAAAAGGCAAAGTACTGACCAGAGTTGTGGAACTTCGCGCTGAACTATTAGTATATTTACAACAAGCCAAGTCACATTACTCTGAATTCATTCCTTTTGAAACTGGCTTTTTTCTTTCTGACTTATTTGAGCATTTAAATAACTTGAATAAAAGTCTTCAAGGGCGGGATGAAAATGTCATTACAGCAAAAGACAAACTCCATGGCTTTATAAAAAAAATTGAATTGTGGTCATCATCTATAAATCAAAACAACTTTGATTCATTTTCGTCGACACAGTCTTTCATTGAAGAAGTCGGAAGCGAGATAAACATCAACTCATATATATCTGGTATGAAAATGGTGTTAGATAATTTGAAGAAAGAATTGTGTCATTACTTCTCAGTGCAAGAGATATTGGATAACACTGGGCAAAGATGGATCTTAAATCCGTTTTTAAATGCAGCTATAAATGAGACAAATTTAGCAACTAAGCTCAAAGAGAATCTGCTGGAATTATCTGCCGATGGGACGTTGCACTTGGAATTCAAGTCTGAAAATTTGGATACCTTTTGGTTAAAAAAAAAAACAGAATACCCGGAATTAACAACCGAGGCTTTGAAGTGTTTGATTCCATTTTCTATTTCGTACTTGTGCGAGTTGGCATTTTCATCAATGGCCCAAATATAAAGTAAACTAAGAAATCGCTTAAATTTGGAAAACGATTTAATACTTAAAGTTGCAAAAACGGATCCACGATGGGAGAAATTGATTGAACAAACTCAAGCGCAACCTTCACATTAAAATGAACGAGTACTCGAAGATTTTATTTTTTGTTAGTGTGTTTGTATAAATAACATAACGAGTATCATTTTGTTAACTTTTTTTTTAATATATCTACCTTTTTAAAATGTATTGATTTTTTTATTGAGTTCTCTCGATCTCTCGCGACCCCCCTACGTAGACTTCGCGATCCCCCAGGGGGTCGCGACCTACAAGTTGAAAAACACTGGTATAGAATATACCATGTATATCTGTAAAACTTTTATACAAACTGCGGCGATTCTTGTAGCAACCCAAACTAATTCCACGTATATGCAGTGCAAATATGAGAGATTTGAAGAACTCTGGTATTATTAGTTGACGAGTCTGGAGATGTGCGTATTGGAGGGGTTAGCGAAAGTAGACAAAATTCTAAATAAGGCTCAGCGCATGGTTTGGTCGAGGCAAATTATAAGAATATCGTGTTACTTTAATACCTGTATGTAATACTTTCTTAATGAAAAAATAAATAATTATCAATTGTTCGGGACGATCCTTCTCGTTTTCACGGAACTAGCAACATTGGCCGCGGTAGTTTTCAAAATATATCCATAAAATTAAAAATGAACGTCAATTAATTTTCTGACAAATGTATTTTTTAGTGATATCAACAAAAATGTCACCCTAACATGGCCTACTCTGAATCTAAAAATATCTTGAACGGATATTAATGATTAAATGAAAATTAAAAATGTCAGTTTCATAAATTTATCGAAAAAGATTCAAAATAATTATTTGGCAAAGCCGCGTTATGGAAGTGTAAAATAACAAAATTAAAATTTCAACTTTGATGTGATGAATAAAAAGAAGAAAAATATTCGAAGAATTATCCAAAATATTATTTTCATTTTCTCTAATGCCGCCAATTTTCCTGTAATTTGTGTATTTAACGAACTCTGAAAGTAAGTAAAACATGAATAAATGATTCTATGTCGCTATTTTGAATCGTATAAGCGGAACTGTGTGTTGCATATTCTAAATT
The DNA here is from genome assembly GCA_039766575.1 of Serrognathus titanus. Classification (NCBI taxonomy): domain Eukaryota; kingdom Metazoa; phylum Arthropoda; class Insecta; order Coleoptera; family Lucanidae; genus Serrognathus; species Serrognathus titanus. The sequence continues at coordinate 28,472,652 of CM077912.1, read as the reverse complement.
CAAACGATAAAAATTGAGAGTGTGCAATCTAAAACTTGCACACTTGTTTTCTGTTTTGTATTGCGCTCAAGTAGTGTTATGATAATGTGTAAAAGCAGAAAGGACGTTCACACTACAACGACAAAAAATCAAATGGAAAATGGTTGTTTATTCACAAGCGGTTATTTCACATGTTTTGCAAAATAGCAAAAACACATACACATGCAATATTTATATTTATTTAAGTTTTATGTTAATTTCTCTCTTGAATTTTTTTTTGAGAACTAATTTTTTGAATATCTACTATAAATGAATTATAGTTGTACTTACCTAAGTACATTAAATTTTCGAGCATTCCACTTTCGTCCCTCGTCGTAAGCGTTAAGTTTCTACTAGACTCTATAATTATTGGTTGACCCATTCTAGATCTTATACTACTTGCTACTAAGGAATCCAAAACGTATGCTTTTCCTTCTAAACGGAGACCGCCGGTTACTATTTTTAATTGGCCCATACCTTCCTGGAATGAATCACAACCTCAAAGTTACTAACAATTTTTACAATTTAATGTAAATGAAAAATGCAATATTTCGGAAGAGAAAGAGATAACTTCTGATAAAGCAATTCCTGCCTCAAATTATCCGAGATGAGATCGCAGGGTTTAAAGCTGTCGCTTCCTAAATTATCCAATTGTTAGAAACACAAAAGCAGTTGTTGGAACTAATTTACCGAAGCGATTTAAAAAATATCATTAACTTAACGAATTTAATAAAAGTCGCTTCGTGCAGACTTAAAAAATCTATTGGATCAGTGCGGTCATTAAGCAGATGCGATTAATTAAGAAGAAAAAACTGCACGAAAATAATTCGGCGCGCGGGCAAACGAAAGAATTATCCGCGGATAATGACTTGTCGCTTAGTTTTCTCTGAAATTTCGCTGGTAATTATAACCTCGAGCTACGAGGAAGAAAAATATAAAACATTCGGGATCCTTTTTAAAATTTCGCAATTAAAACTTCTCTAATTGAGATGCAACAGTTGTTTGAAATTTTCTTTGATTCTGAGATATAATAATATATTCATAGATTGTGTCTGAATGGATGTCTGCGATAATAATTACGGAACCGGATGGGACTAAATTTTAAAGTTCCTGCGCGTAATTAATATGCAATTATCTAATTTCAAATGAATCGGGCTCTTTCGAAGTTTAGACGACACGATCTCTTTTCTTTTTTCAATAAATTAATTAAGTCTAGAATTTGCAAAGGAAGACGTCATTTATAATATTTTAAAGCAAAGAAAATTCCTTGCTTACTGGTTGATCGAAAATTGGACTGGGAAAAACTGGTTGCTTTAAAAACATTGAGGTATTGTTCTTATACATATGTATGCAGATATGTATTATGTATCTTCTTCTCTTTGTATGCATTCTATTAACCAAGATTACAAAGCTTCTTAACTGTGGTTGCAACCGATTTTCTAGATATTTTTATCTTTCGTCTTACAATCTTAAAAACCCAGTTTGGAGGAGATAATCATTCCTTTGTTAACGAATTGTTTTAAAAGAAAGTTAAAAATCATTTATCCAAAATGATATACTTGTAAAATTTTATACAGGCTGATTCTTAATTGTTTCAGCAAAATCAAATCAGTAACAGAATCGATATTACAGATTAGGGAAAAATGTAATTGATAATCTATAGGTGCATAAGATAAAGCAGTGAAAGACCAACAATTACAGAGGTATATACGTACATATTAAATAACTAATTTGGTAACAATGATTTAAAAGACTATCTGAAGAATACAAAAATTATTAGGTCCTTACCAGGGTGGATTTGTCGAAGCGATATACTGTGCTCTCAATAAAGAATTTTCAAGTTCGATGTGATTAACTTAATTACCTTTCTTAGGGTGGGTTAACGTTGATATAAAATGAGGGTTGAACTGGTATTTTTATATTTCAAATAAGCCGTGATTAAAAGAGATCAATATGAAAACATTGAAAGACCAGTTATATCAGTTATTTAAAGCGATTGTAAATGTATCAATAAATTCAGAGGTCTTGTGCTATGTTTAAAGAAACAAAATATTTTGAGTAATTAAAAAAAAATCTGTTTCTTTCCTATATAACAAACAAAATTTAAAATCTGTTGCAGAAAAAATATTTTATACAACACGTGTGTAAACGTATTCTTTTTTTTTCTCGTGCTACTATTTGCGTACTCGGTTAACGCCTCGTGTAAAAATTTTCGCACTTGGTTAAAAAGATTTAGCTTATACACTAGTTGCATAAATTACTATTGTAACCATTAGCCGATTAGCCCGTTAAATATGAGGTATTCAACTAAAATATTCAGGTTTTGATACTCACTGAAGAAAATTCCATTACTTTAAGGATCCAAAGCGTTAAAGCTAAATTCACAATTACGATTATGAGTAATCCTAATATAAGGATGTAAAGGCATCTTTTCCTCCATCCGTAAATGCCTATTTTGAAGTTGTGCCTTTGATCAAAAGACGCTATTGTTTGTGGTTCTCTAGATCCTCCGCTGTCTGGGGGGTCCGAAGCCGCTACATTTTCACTTTTTTTCATTCTGCAAAGAAAAAATAACCATTGGTTTAAGTCAGAAGTCGTCTGTAAGACGAAAGATGTTTAATTTAGATTCTTCTATAATTTGACAAATGACAAATTGCAGCTAGTTTGCTACTTAATAAGTCATCCCATATAAGGTGGCCAAGCGTGCTGTCGAAGCATATTGAAAGTTTAAAAAAAAATTGTTACAAATTGCAGTGGATACCTGGAGCATCCTCTGTACAGCTGCTGTGGTTTGGTTAGCAGTGGAAGTCTCGAGCTACGCTTTTGCTTACGAGGCCCCTAGTAGGGCCGAAATAGCTGTACAGATGATGCTCGAGGAATTCACTGCAATCAAAACCGAATTGCAACAAAACTTATTTATTTTTAGTTTGTATGTATAAGTTTCATTTCAACTTGAAAATCTATGAGCACAATTTGCTCTTAAGTTCCTTTTAGATGAAACTTGTGACTATATACAGCGAAGTAGATGTGACATAGTGATCAAGCGAACGGTTTCGTTCTATCTTTTATTTCATAATGTGTTATAGCCTATTTTATCACTGCCGTTTTTCAAGTTTCAATAAAACAGGCGGAATGTATGTAGGATGTTTAAAAAATTGCTTTTATTAGAGTATATTATGTACAGGCATTGGTTTTTGTTCTAGGTAATAGTGATTTGAAAAATGGATCTTATTCATGATCAGCATCTACAATATTATACATTATATATATATGAGAAAATAATAAACAGAAATTGTCAAATAAGTAAAAGTAATGGTTTAGAGATAAAGTTTGAAATGAGTTTGTATAATGGGTGGTGGAAAGCATGCATATTTCATGTCACATTCGGGCCACGTTCCATAAAAACTGATCGACCAGCAGGAAATAAACTTAACTATACTCCAACGTAAAAAGGCTGTATCTAAACACACGTATAAATTTTTTTGCATATAACATTTGAATAGGTGAGTTAACTGACGTAAGGAAAAGTGTTTTCGACTTTGAAATATTGTTGTTTCGTGATGGTAAATTTGCCGTCTCCCGAAGGAACAGCGCGTATGCGCGCAAGAGAAAGACGAGAAGATTAATAATAAGGCCCGGAGAAAGACAGATGTCCGTAGGAAATGCGTTCCTTCCCTATAGAGGCTGTTACTCTCTGTGTCATATTTCGATGTTGGACAACGTCATTTTGCATCTTATTGCTTTCTTAATAATGCATGGAATTATGTCGTAAATTCAACAGCTCTACGTTTTAATTTCGAGCTTATTGGGATGCCATGTTTTTCCGATGGAAAATCTGGGCTCTGCGATGAATTAATTGCAATTCCTCATCGAGATCTTAATATTTTCAGTTTTTATTTTCTGGTAGTTTCGGTCGTATCTTTTCACATTAACGAAAGTTGATTTTCGTGCTTCGTCATTAAGTAAACTGTGTTTCAGTTCACCGATAAATTCGACCTGCTACTATAATGAATCCACTTTGCTGACTCCGCTTTATATTGCAAGGTTCGCCATTATCAAAGGCAAGTTAAATTCTTGTTTGACAAATCTAATTTTCCACATGCTGCGGGATTTATCACGATAAAAGTTTTATACTTTTTTCGCCAAGTTTTCTCGTCTTCCTGCCTTGCATATGAATGCGAATAACAGTTGCCGGACGCACCATCCGTTTACCAAGAATAGAAAAATGCAGTTATTTGTATTAAGGAAAATGCATATCAGTATACGTATGTACTTAATTTGATTCATAAACGAAATTTAATAGTTTTTAATAAGAATTTGAAAATGTCTTGCGTAACTAACACAGACAACTGTGAACAAAACTAGAATAATTCTTGATACCAAAAAATGTAAAATTCCTAAACTAAATTTCAAAAAGCCCCCAAAAATACAAAATATAAAGATTAGTTACTAATACGTTAGTTAATAGTTAAGTACAAGATTTTGTGCGAAGCATAGAACTACAGCACTATAGATTTTTTCCAAAACACCATAGCCATCAGTTTTCTCGATGAACATTGCATCCGTGTCGTTTTGGTGCGAAAGTCCCTTGCACTTTTTTATTTGATATATAGGCAGCCACAGTCATATTTTTTTTTACAAGTCTATCATGTGCAATAACTATTATGTTAACACTTTATTTATTCCCAAATTTGTATGTGAAATTTTTAAAGTAGTTGCTTATGGTTTCCCGTTTTATTTACAAATCCTTCACTTCCACAGGCCCTTCATATTTTATATGTCTTTGCGTTCAAACTTCACCTCACTCATTTTCTTGCGCTCGAACTACAATAGAAACTGAAAACTTTCTATTACGAACCAGACGTGATATTGCTATTTTCATCGTTAGCTAATGGATCGATTCGTCTCAAATCTGTAAGGATGGTAAGGTCAAAAATTCAATTATTAAAAAGTGAAATTATGAAGTTCTCAGTAAGATATGATTTCTTGTGAGTCTCTAAGATAACATCACAGAGTAAGTCTAGAGACGTAGGAGAAATCATATCTTACAGAGAACTCCAAAATTCCATTTTTAATGGTCATATGCACCAAAAACTCAGCTTAACTTAGCGTCACTTAAAATGTAACTCACACAATGTTGTGAAACTTCAAATGTCACTAAAATTTAAGTTCGGTTTAAGCGCTTGGTGCATATGGCCCTTAATAATCGAGTTACTGCCACATGTGGTACAATGATCAATTTTTAAAGAAACTATATTATCTTCTTAGTTTCCCTTGACAACTTTGTTTATTTATTTTCGCTTCTGACGAAGTTATCAATCGATAATGAAACACTGAGCGATTATGCAAATTTTTAAGTGTCCGTAATTTGTTTTACAATTTTTATTGGACAAGAATCCATTTTAATGATCAATTTTTAATACTCTTGATCCTTAGATTCGGCGGAAAGAAAATATGCAGATTATATGAATTAGAAACAAAAATCGCGTTCATGTGCGTCTCTGGAGTGTTTAAAGCAAATTAACAACAAAATTCTTTTATAAATATTCTAAACTTTTTAAAGAAAATGATTCGGCTAGAAAATCTAACGCTATTGTTGAAATGATTCAACGAATTAGAGTCAGATATAATTGGAAAACCCATAAAAAGCAAAAAGTAGTCAAATAATCTTCGGAACAGAAATTGAAAGCAAAAAGAAGAGCTCGAAAGCTCTATGAATACTTTTTATCGAAGAGGCCAGTGTATTCTAAAGGATAACGAAATGTATGTGAAAGAGGACCTAAAACATTCCCTGGTCCTTAATTCTAATATTAAGAGAGAAGAAGACAAAGTGGATGATTCCAACCAATATTTTCTCTATGTTTTAGCCGGATTTCGCAATTGTTCTTTACTCCTTTGCCACAGTACAATGGCTTACTGACAACAACATTGATTTTGTTGAAAAGTGCGGCGTCAAATTCAACGTTATCGAGCTATTATCCGAAAGGATTATGAGGTTGCTTCAAAATGGAAAAAAATTTTAAATACTATATTATTTTAAATAATAACTGGATTTTTGAAACTTTTCTTATGTTTAACTTTATTTCTATAGCTGTGCATCTTGATATCTAATTACTTTGCGATATTTTCATATTAACATATGTGTGTATACAGATGAGCTTATAATTGACTTGAATTAAACTTTTGTAATTGTGCACGTTACCAAACAAAACAGACTTTACAGTGTAAATCACCGTAATTAATTCATCTGTAATAAATATATTAACGTCAAAATTGCCCATATTCAAATTATAACTGGTTTATATCCGAAATAACAGGCAAGAACGTAATTCTGCTATTATTATGAATTTGTGCATGCAATAATAAGTGGGGGTCTGAATGAAAAGGAAATGAATGCAGATCACGTGAAGGATCAGTGCTTGGTGCAATTTTTGAGAGCTTGCGCGGCGTTAGATCGGTGGTACGTTATGTAGACGTGATAAAGCCGAAAATTTATAGCAGGTTAAGTGAAATATGACCCCATGAACAGGTCGAGTCCGATGCCTGGCGCAGGACTAATAGTTAGGACAGGGGTGTTATTGGTTTCTGTGGTTGTTTGTCACGAGTCAGGTTCGAGAGCCAGAGGGGCGGTCATTTTCTCGTGTCAACGCAGATCAATTGGGATTTCATATAGAAAATTTTGCTTCTAAGTTTTCTATAATTTAATTTGTGGCCTGCCACAGGTTGAGAAATCCCCACAGCCAATATTTAACTCTCGGCCAATTTCGATGGATCTTGTCGGTGTTTCCAGTGGCCGGCCGATAGAGTTCGTTGCCGCTCTCTTCCTCCTCTGGGAAATCTGCCGATCACAAAGACCACGCCACAGACCAAATTACCCACCTAATACTTTTCTCCCGGTGCTCGTTTATTTGCTACAAATTGTATTGTGGGTTCTTAACGCGGGCATTGTGGTTCCTCGATAAGAGGCTCGAGCTAAGTGGCCATCCCGTTGTTGTTGCACCGACTGGGCGACCTTAAATATCTCCAGCGCTGCATAGTTGGAACAAAGGCCCATTATAAGACGCGGAAACTCTACTAACTTTATACAATGAATGCACAGGAAACAATTAAGGTATTCGTCCTATACATATACTGTAAACACCGGAAGGAAACACCTCGACCGCCGTGCTACGTAACCGCAGGAACCGATGCTTTAACAAGAAAATTACGTCACGTTCTAAATCTGCACGAACCCTGCAAATTCTCTGTGGTAAAATTAAAAATACTCAACAATTTCAAATCAGTTTTATCTTCATTAAGAATTTATTGGTGTTCCAGGTTGTTTCATATTTCGTTTTAATTAAGAAGTCAAATGTAATATTTTTTTCAGAATTAGTAATATAGTCCAGGATCACAACTATATTTGCGAAGCAATTTAAAAATATAATGGGGGATGGGATAGACGTAATATAAAAATCTATCGAAATATAATTATATTTTTCGACTTCGTTTTGACATCGATGTGTCGAACATTTTCAAAATTAAAATAAAGAAATAAACTTTATAACCATTGAAAGTGAAACACATGTTCATATGTTTTTTTTTCCTCAAAACGAATGACACTAAAACCTACTAAAGTGTGTACCATTCCTCCCGAAACATCCTGTATGTATACGTGTCTACGTGAAGGTCTACTACTGCTATTACTACTGTAATCGTCTGGCTTATAAATAATTCAACCGCCAAAATAAATTCTCGGAGGTGAATATTTATACGTTTAAAAAAGGGAGATCGGTTGGAATTCGTAACATAAAATCTATTTATAAAAGCCTTCTTTATGAGTACTTTACTATTTTCACAGCTCGTTAAATTTAGCTCTGTTAGAACGTAGGCATGTTCAATTAAATTATCGTTCAGCAGTTATCTAGAAAGCTTTTTTAATGTAGACGTTTATTGTATTATTATTATTATTATTGTTTTATTCTCTTCATGAAGTTTTTTTATCATATTTACATCACAACTCTGAAAAATTCCTTCAAATAAAAAGGTGTGAAGAATTGAAATTCTGTCAATAGTTAAGTCTTTTCGGAAGGTACCTCAGTTTTTTACGAGCAATTTATCAAGAGAGGTAATTTTTATGCTTTTCTTGACGTTTCAATGATATTATTGCTGACTGTTGTAATGCCTTAGTCTTAGTCGTTAGGTCACTACATATGTTTTTGTTAATTACTCGATATTAATTTTCCAATAAAAAAATGGAGTAAGTTGTAATTCCCCTTCTATGAACAAAAATTAATTGCCAATTAGGTGGAATACTCTCACCATATGGTTTTTCAAATATCATTAAGTTCCTTTTGATCATCTAGCATTTTAGAAAATTCCTCAGTTATCATGAAATGATAAATGGGAGAGAAATAAAATAGATATTGTAGTTTCACTTTTTTCTATGAAGGTAAGTTGAATTTGATATTTATTTTGATCGCATACATATTGCAAATGCTCGTGAAAGGACATGTCTCTTCTTCTTAGACCTTTCTTGTCACTCAAAGGAACATCTGAGTCACCAAAATATTCAACTTCCATAGCAAGCAGCCTTTCATTCTTTGTCTTCAGTTAAATTAGTCATTGCTTCTAGATCTGGAAAAATAATATTTAGAACGTATTTAGGGCCTCTAGGGTTTTGACGCAGTGTTTTTAAATCATTTTGTGATGTAAAGGTGCACTGGGATTTCATGATTAATGACCACCGACAATTAACTTATATTACTTACGTCTCAGTGGAGTAAATTGTATTTTTAATGGTCTTAAATCATAGAGTAATAAAAAAAAGTGTACAAGTTAAATCAAAGCGAATGGTCAAACTAAACAACCCGTAGGAACCAATAAATTCAAAGCAACTACCATAAGTTGAACTTGCAATAACTTTGACAGTTGACAAGTGGGAGGATAAATGAAAGGGATGTTGTTAACATATTAAGACGTTAGAGCCGACAACTGTGTAGAGTATGGCAATATCACTTACCTTTTCAAATTTAGAACGTAAAATGGTTTATTTGGAACCTTTATCTTGAAGGGAAAATATTTTTCAAGTTGCAATTTCTACAAAAAGTTTACATATTGTATTTAACAGATTACAGTAGACATTAATGGATTAAACCAGAAGTTTAGAAGAAAATTTCCTCATTTTTAGGTAAATATTATCGATCTTATTTGAAATATGAGTTCCCAGGAGAATTAATGGGTACAAAAAGATTTGCTACGACTTTGACTCTCATAGACTCAGATTTCTTAAATTATTAAGGAATAAATTATTAGGGAATAGAAATAGAAAAAAAATGTTAAAATAGGTTATGCTTGCCAAACGTTTTTCTAAATTCACATTTTCCGTGAGATGTATGAATAAAAGTCGGTTATTTCGTTTTGTCGATACGCTAAGAGAACTGCGGAATTCAGTTCGGAAATAGTTACCTACCCAAAGGAAACAAAACGCATTACTTCCTCCGACCATAAATCCACCGAGGGGTGTATTGGTAAATATATTATTAACGTGAAGAACAAAGTACTACAAATGGTCGGGAGCTTAAATGTTTTCAATGTATAATCCAATAAACTCATTTCGCAAAGCGCCTTGCTAAAAGCACGTATGGACGGACAGAGGCAGACCAAAGACTAAGAGAGGAGACATGCTTGGAGTATTTGCGAATCAATATTTACAAAGAAAGAATAATACATTCGAAGTGAGAGCTGTTACGCTGAAATATTCATGTTCGTGTCGGCGCTGAGTATCCGATAGATGTAAAGTGGTTGTTTCTGGGACCGGGGTTGGAGTTCTGTAATGGCACGGTCGTGGACGCCCTCGACGTTGCTCCGTCACTTCGTAAATTCTCTAATGCGTGCCACATCTTGGCACGATTTGACTTTAACACGCATCTAACAACCGTTAGTGTTTAATTATTGCAATACAGAAGCTACGGTACTCTGAGGGCATCGCTGATTTAATGAAAATCCAATTATTTGAGCTTTTCACAAAGTCCGTAAAGCATAATATGAACATAAATGTTTGAGGATAGTTTGAAGGCTGTACATACTAAATTTCTATCGTATTTGCAATATGTAATTTGTCTGCCTACACTTGTATTTGGTAATTGATGGCATCTTGGTGATTTTTAGACGCTTTAAATTTTATAATTATTTTTATATTTACTTGGAAAAACGAATCATAATGCTTATTCCAGTTTTTTGAAGTTGTCGAAAAAGGCAATAGTCAAAGGGTGCCATATCTGGACTATATGGAGGAAGAATCTAATTCAATAAAGCCAGCGGCGTCAATAAATTCCTCAAGTTCGCACCTTGCAATTGTTTTGCAAGAGAAAGATTTCTTTACAAAGCTTATGAGATTGTTTTTTCTTCAAGAACTTTTTTAAATTTTTAGGTGAATTTCGGTAATTGTTGAGGCATATTTTCAATTAGAAGATAGCCTCACTATACCAAAAAATAGTAGCCATTAATTTTCCTGTGGAACTTTGTGTCCATGCTTTTTTTGGGGATGGAGAACCTTTATGCATCCATTGCACAGATTCTTAATATGTCTCTGGGTTCCAAGTTTCATCGCCAGTAATAATTTGTGAAAATAAGTTGGATTCGCTTCTAAATGGTTTAAATTTTGGTGTGAAATTTTCTTACGACACAATTCTTGTCTGGAGTCAGCAGCCTAGGAAGTACTTTGCTATAGCCTAAATACCCAAGCTTTCGTAATACCCAAGCTTCAGATATTCTTCAAAACTTCTGTAGCAATTGAGGACATTTTTAGACGTTGGCGCTGGACCTTCAATACAAAATCCTCAACATTTTTTACCGTTTCTATATTTCGAACTTCTAAGGATCTTCCATCTTTTGGATCGTCCTGAATAAAATTCTCTACCTCTCTAAGCTGCTTTGACCAAAATTTGACTTAGACATAACATGTGTACAAAAAGCTTTCCCATCTAGTTAGTGTGTTACTCTCATTTTTTCGCATGTTCACGTATGTTTTTTACTTGATCAGTAAACGCCAAATTGACATTTAACCTTGACATAACGTCAACAGAAAATCATAATCAATAATTACGATTTATTATGTTTTGAAATCAAACAAAATAAAACATTGAAAATAACGTTGAGCGTGAATTCACAACAGATGTTAAAATGGCTTCCGTCTTCTTCGAGGCATTTTTTAACTCTTCTGCGACATCCATTGATAACATTTTGCAAAATGTGAAGAGAAGTGTTTATGTCTTCACACTTTTCGATGATTCTTTGGGTAAGTTCCCGTAAATCATTAACGGGCGTTTTAAAAGTAGGACCAAGCAAAGAAATCCAAAGGAGTTAGATTGCAAGATCGCTAAGGCCATATGTTTGCCATATTGCTGTTAATTAGCACCTCCAAAAAACTCTTGAAGGAAATTTAAAGTATCTCCAGCAACATGGGCCGTTGCATCATCCTGCTGGAAATTGTAATTCGTTGTCATGGAGTTGATTTAAAAATCAAGGTGGATAAAATTAATCTTGCCAGCGTTACAAGATTAGTTGCTATGATGAAGAATTTGTAGGGGGTGGAGGTTTTTATAATTAGTAACGAATTCATTGACAGAACTAAAGTTCTGAAGGTGATTCGTATGTAGAAATATAATGTTGCTAGGGTTGCTAAAATTATTATTACAGCTAGGGAAACGAAGTTTTCATTCACTATAATTTGGATAGTTAATCATTTGGGGAAAAATCCTAGGAAGGGAGGGTTGGGTTGGGATGCAAAATCTCTTCCCGATATCCAAGTGCTGTTAGTGTGCCATTAAAATATATTGGATCTATCAATCTTCTCCGACTTAAACCTATCCAAACACCAATTTTTTGTGGATGGAGTGGGGCTTCAATGAAAATATGAGGGTTTTCTGTATTTCAGATCGTCATATTTTGGGAATTAATGTATCCTGTTAAATGGAACCAGGCCTCATCGGAAAAGATAATTTTGTCCAACAAATCTTCATTGTCAATATTGTTTAAAAACCAACAGTATCTTCGCCTTGGTTCAAAATCTACTGGAAGCAATTCATGCACGGAAGTCAAACTATAAGGGAACATCCTTTCTTAGAATACTTCTGCAGGTCCCGACAGAAAAGTCAACTTATTGTGACGGATGACGGATGGAAGTGCAAGGAGCATCAGTCATAATTAGTTTCACATTTTCAACTACCTCATCAGTTTTTACTTTAGGCCTACCTGATAATTTCTAGCCACACTGCCAGTTTCTCTGAATAGTCCTACAGAGTAATGAAGTTGATTAACAAATTTGTGGCACAGAAATACAGTTTCTGAAAATTTTTCTTGAAATTCTGCAACATAATCAGGAATAGAATAGGTCCATTCGCCATTGATTTTTTGGGCGTTTCGAAAGTAGGATTCAATCATAAAAGGTTTATCTTTCAATGTGAAAATCATTGTAAAATCAAATCAATAAAACATTTTCTTTATAGTTATGTTTGTTTACTCGTCTGTTTAGGGTACGGATCAAGTAAGGAACATACGTGAACATGCGAAAAAATGAGAGCAATACACTAGATGGGAAAACCTTTTGTAGACATGCTATGTTTGAGGGGCAATGATGCTGATATACTGTTGTCATTTTCTCAAGGATATTTTAGCAGTATTCTCGTTTTTAGTAAAAATACTATTACTTTTCGATGTTATAATTTCAAATCATTTTCCATTTTTAAAAGTTTTTACACAGCTGTATCTATGTAATTCAGTTAAAGCTAGTGTTTTAGTCAAAAGATTTTCTGCGCGTTTTAATGTAAATTTTTGTCGCCACGATTATGATAAAGACATTTCGTCAGTGTTTTATGTGATAAACACCTGTGTAGGATTCTTATGAGGCGCCGTAAAATTTGTGCAATTTCATTTCGGTGCGCGCAGTAATGTTTGAATATGTTTACTTTTATAGCACTGCGCTTTAAATTTCATTTTAAGTCGAACATCAGTCACACTCGTCTTAAAGTTGACCACCTTAAGACACGTATTGATTTTTGACCAATTTGGTAGCCGCAGTTGCTAAGTGTTTTCAATTAGATTTCTTATAAGAAAATCAAAAAGTTGTCTGGAGATTAGAACATGCTTCCAATTTGGTTGCTACTACACACTAAGAAGGCGATACTTTAGCAATTAGATAGAAAGCAATCGTACTGCGCGACCAAATTGCTTTAGTAACACTACGTGAGTGGGCATCGTTAAAAGATTGATTTAAAGATTAAAATTTTAATTATATGAAAAGTAAATGTTTATGATTTTATTCATCACACCCTTAACATCTCCATAAAATATATACAGAGTGACCTACAACACAGTGGAGCAAAACTCTTGAAGGGATTCTAAAGTCAAGTGACAGCAGAAAAGTTCTGCAAGAGGGAAGTATGATTTGAGTTGGAGCTTATACATCAAACATTTGCAAACGAGTAAAGGGTGGTAAAACATTTTCATAAGAAACTGGAGTTTAGTTTAATAATAATCACACTCATAAAACTTACCTAGGTACTTCAGAATTATTATTGGATATTTTGTTATTGCTGTTAGTCTGAAACAAAATAAAATAATGTTATAATGGACACACAAAAATTATATTATTGTTTTTTTTTATCAATCTACTTAGTTTGTTGGTAGGGAACTGTTAGAATACACGAAGATTATTATAACTGTATAGGTGCAAATGTGACACGTAATTTTAAAGACTTGTTTTACTAATCAGTTGATTCATAGCTTTTTTTTGTCATCTTTATTACTTTAATTGACTATTATTAATCTATAAATGCTTATAATTTTTTCTTTGATTAATATTGCAACACATTACAACACCAGACGAACGGATGTTTAAAAATAAACCGTTCTTACTATTTATTTGTTTTTTTTATGAACTCTTTTCCAAGCTAAAAATAATGGAGTGAGTTAAGTACGGGGTGTCAGTTTTCTCGCTCCGGAGCGTATCAAAATCAAACGTTAAACAAACAGATGTCAGAAATATTTTGCGGTGTGTGCCAAAAACAATAATCCTCAGCAAAAATTTCGATTGCGGACATCCGGCGGAAGAGGCGTCGTAATTTCATATTTCACAAAACAAGAGCATGTAAGAAGTATCCCACGTGCTGCTAAGCATTGTTTTTTATGATCTCTCTTGGAATATCGTTTTTGGCTTGGTTTGTGTTTGGATGGTTTATTAACATTGAACATACTTCTTTTTATAGATATATTTACTGATATTTAAGTTTATTCACCTTACTCCTTACTGAAATATCGAAGTAATCTTACTTATTACAAGAATAACAAACTCTTATGCTATTGTTGAGTTCTTAATTGCAGAGCTTTCCTTGTATTGAAAAAGTAAATTTCTCTCATAGTAGACTTCATTCACAATGAAACTGGTAATATTTTCCTTAACGAATTGCATGAATTGTAAGATAAATTGGGATGATGAGGTCAATATCTCTCTGAAACCTAAAGTCGTTACCTGCTAGGCACATTAAATATTTTGTACAAGTAGGCACTATCATTTAAACAAAAATGCCATACGTTAGATGTGATTGAATTAAGGCAAAATATGCGATTGCAGATGTTACAGGGTGTTACTGAACTTATGTGATTAATTAAAACCACAAATAGTACTCAAGAAAAGAAAAGAAAATTTGTTATACACCATTGGGCAAAGGTCAATAATAACCTGGATAAAATAATTTTTCTTTTTCATAGATATCGTTTGAGAGGCGCTGGATGCGATTTAAATGCCCCAGGCTAAGCGTGTTTATAGCTATTAATCATCGTCTAAAGTCTAAATCATGATCTGGCACACAGATGATTATTCCTAAGGCAGCTCCGGATTTCGTGATTAATTGATAATAAGTAGATCAATTTTGTAAATACTTAAAAGGTTTTGAAATTATGTAGGTATTACAATTAATTAATCTTTTTTGTATTGATCCGATGCCATAAAATTATAAAGTTATAAATATTTCCCTTTGTAATTATGTAATATGAAAAATATCCGTAAAATAAAGACACTACGGGTGAAGCGATTCCAGTGCAGATAGTAGTTTAAAACAAAATAATCAAAATAGTTGGTAAATTATTGGTTTCTTAATGATCACCATTTTCTAGTAACAAAATAAATTTCAAAAATGATGATTTCCCAATAAGCGAGATCGAATTGTCGTTGTTGACCATTATTTAAAATACTAGCTATTATTGATTCACTAAAGTACAGTAGTTAAAAAACTATTAGTTTCAATAATTGTTCAATTCAATAATAGCTAGTAGTGTTGTACGTTTTTAGAAATTATTGTTTCAATTTCGTCGCTACTTTTTATATTTCATAATACTGTTATTCGCAAATGTTAAAAAAATATGAAACGATGGTTACTCGTGGTTACTGAAACATAATTTTCATTTCCCAATAAATGAGATCGAATTGTCAATATTGATAATTTAAAACAGAATTATTTATTAAAATAAGTTGAACACCGATGACAGGTCGGTTTGATATTTGTCAATTTCAAGAGCATAATGAGACCTTGACACTTAGAGTTCTTCAGAAAGTAAATAAAATTTACCAGCATGCGGTTTATGACATTTTATTGCCCAAAAAATTCATGTTATGAGTCTTAACAAAGCAGGGGTTTCAAATGTGGTAGGTCAGTTTTTTTTTGAGGTAGATCATTGAAATTTGGAGAATCAATATCTCATATAATGAGCAACTTACTACAGTTTTAATTAATGATATATATTTAATAATACCTTATATACAAGGAAGGGCAAAAGTATGGGCTTAATAGTTCGAAAACTGAAACTTGGGACTTCTAGCGTATCAAAAAAAAAAAAAACGAGGCGTCTACACATTGATTAAAAAGAAAACAGGCATTGGTGGTACTATAACATTTTTACATGCTTCAGTGGTTCTACACTTAAACTATATTTACACTGGTTTTCATTATATTTATGAACTTGAGCACAGAATTCTAACATTTCAATGAATTTGAAATAACGTTGGGGATGCTCAGCAGAAAACGCTGTAGCGACCACAGCGCCACCTGCGACTCATCTCTATACCACTGGCACGCACTAAGCTCTGATACCCTTCCACTCAGCCCCTCTATAAGATGGCTGCCGGAGCTATATAAACTCGAGTTTTTCAAAAATTAGGAGAACTCATTGGTTGCGCCCGCATCCGAACCACAGCGTACCATCCACAAGCAAATGGACTAGTTGAGCGATTCCACCGACAACTCAAAGCCGCGATCCGCTGCCAGGCTAACAACCAACGGACGCAAACACTACTCATTATTCTCTTCTGCATCAGAACTGCATGGAAGAACGACCTCCAGGCATCAGCAGCTGAGTTATTATTAGGCGAACCACTACGGCTTCCAGGACAATTTCTGGCAAAAACAGAAAAAACAAACACCTTGGAACTAGCAAGTTTCGTTAACCAGCTCAAAAAGCATTTCCAAGAACTCCAACCCACCACGGGAACCCAACACTGCACTCGCAAAACTTTCATATTCAAAGAGTTGGCAACCACAACTCATGTCTACATTCGACACGATGCAGTACGAAGTCCTCTACAGCAACCATACGATGGACCATACAAAGTACTCAAAAGAAATCCCAAGAAATTCCGTAGTGGAAAGAAATGGACAACGATCAACAATTTCCATAGATCGAATCAAACCAGCATTCATCGAGAACAACATCATCGAACTCTCTGACCCAGCTGACATAACAACACCCAACCCAGAGGAAAATAGAGTCACTCGGAGCGGCCGACGAGTACATTTTCCAAATCGTTATCATGATTGATGACTCAATCACTGGCGGGGGGGTATGTAGCGACCACAGCGCCACCTGCGATCCATCATTATACCACTGTCACGTACTAAGCTCTAATACCCTTCCACACCACACTCAGCCCTTCTACAAGATGGCTCCCGGGGCTATATAAACTCGAGCGAAACAACAACAAATTCACTCTGTCCCAGCCAGTTGCAAAGTTGGAACTCCTCGCTAGCCGAAAGGTCGGACATTCCTCGCCAGCTGCAAAGTTGGAATTCCTCGTCAGCCGAAAAGTCGGAGATTCCTAACCAAAGTCAAACCGCTCAGTCCACCCAGCAGACCCCCGGTTGCAGCTAGTGCGACGCGCATACAAGACTTTTACGGAACACAACAAATTCCCTGAACCAAAGAAGTTGGAAAACCTCTTCATAGAAGAATAAGCACCGAACGAGACAGCCCACCGTCTACATAATCACCAGATTATTATTATAATATATTATTATATAATAATTAATATTATAATAGTATTATTGTTATTAATAATAAAGACATTCTTGTTGTGTTTGTGATAATCAATTGTTTGGCTCAAGAATATGATACAACCCCAAAAATGCAATGAAGGGTTGGTAATGGCTGTTTTTATCGAAACTAGTCCCACACGGCAGAACTTCTTTTACACAAAAGAAAAACTGTCGATTAAAGCAAAGAATAACAAGATGTGCTTCTCGTCTGTCTCTTTAATATTCGACGGACAGATTTCGACGAAGTCGAATTTGTCTTGGTGTAAGCTAAAAATTGCGTAGTGATTGCGACCGATATGAAATCTATGAGTTACAAACACAAAATGGTTAACGGACGCAAAATTTTATGTAAACAAAAACATGTCGTTGCATCCAAAGTTTCTTACAGTTTCAATATTTTAATGAAAATATAATATTCGTGTACCTAGATGAAACCTGGATCTCCCAAAACGGGTCTGCGGTGCCTCGATGGATACACGAAACAGATTTGAAAAGTAACCCAGTCAAAATTAGAAGTGAAGGGAAACGTTATACAATTTTGCACGCGAGAACAAAACTTGGGTTTTTGGAAGAGTGTGACTTGTTACTTGACTCAACGAGCAATGAGAGAGACTACCATAAAAACGTGAATGCAGAAATTTTTCAAAATTGGGTGGTTAATCAGCTTATTCCTATACTAGGCAAGTTGCAACGAAAATGTGTGGTGGTGATGGACAATGCACCGTATCACTCAGTGCAGTTGGACAAACCACCCACATTTTCCTGTAAAAAAAGTCAAATGCAGGAGTGGTTGGTTAAACACAATGTGGAAATTGAGGGCAAAATTACAAAAAAAAACAATTACAAACAATGAATTAAGCCTTTTAGAAAGGCGGAACAACAAAACGATACGCGACAGATGAAATTTTGAAGGAGCATATGGCTATGAAGTTCTTAGATTGGCCCCATATCATTGTCAATGCAATCCTAATTGCATTGTCTCCACGCAAAGGTTTTTACAATAATTTCATAAATTCGCAACCATTATCGAAAGAAAGGGGGGTTGCATATTTATGGCGTAATGCTCTTTCAAAATGTACCCCCGACATGTGGTAAAATTTTTGTAATCATTGTGAAAAATTAATTTCGGAAGACTGGACGAAATATTTGAGAAATTTTTCGTTTGAAAATATTCATCCTTTCATTACGGGAATCTGATTCAGAATCAGAACAATTTTTGATGATATAACAATATGATGAATCAGATTCTTCTATGGAATCAATGGAAAAGGAAAGAAAACATTTAATTTGGTATCAAAATTTTATAGTGTAGAATATACCATGTATATCTGTAAAACTTATACGCAAACTGCGGCGATCCTCTTAGCAACCCAAACCAATATCACGTAGATGCACCGCAAATATAAGCAGATTTGAAGAATTCTTAGCAGAAAAGTCTGGAGGTGTGCGTATTGGAGGGTTTAGCGAAAGTAGTTCAGTGCATGATTTGGTCGGGGCAAATTATAAGACAGTATGAAGATCTTGTTATTTAAATACTTGCATGTAATATTTTCTTAATGAAAAAATAAATAATTATCAATTATTCGGGACGATACTTCTCGTTTTCACGGAATGCTTCGGTTGAACTGGCAACATTGTCAGTGGTAGATTTCAAAAAAAAACCATAAAATTAAAAATGAACGTTAATCAATTTTCTGACAAATGTATTTTTTAATGATACCAACAAAAAGTCACCCTAATATGGCCTAGTCTGAATATTATTTTTAAGAAACGAATTAGCATGTAGCTTAAAATGCCTAATAAATATCTGTATATCAGGGGATGTTTGTTTATGTTTTGACGATAAGGTAGTCGAAGGAATGTAAAATATTAGGACGAAAGGAAGGGCAGTCTTCGCGTGAAAGCAGTGTGAGAAACGTCTCGGTATAGGGCATAACGAATTGGCCTGGTGTTACGCGTTGAAACGGCGGGATGTGTTACCGAATGTGGCCTCGGGGGTGGTTGCAGAATATTGTCTTGGGGAGACGATGTTCTGGTAGAGGTAGTATCGCGGTACACCCTGTTTATTGGCAATGCGGGATGAGGATCGTGCAGTAGTGTGGAGTTATTCGGATAGATGAATAACGTCCTGGTGGCAGTGATCCGGGGCGTTGGCCAGGGGTGTTACCGTGCAACAGTATACGATATCGTGGTCAGCAACGCTGATGAAGTGCACGATATCGGCAAGACGATCAGCTGGTATTCTGTATTCATTGTGAATGGGAATTCAGCTGGTTGTGTTCCTGACCTGGTGATAGCATTGTGCTCCAGAGAGGTCTAACATGACATGATGTTCACTGGATCGGGAAACGGAGTGTGCTGACACTTACGCGGTCGGTGGCATCAATTGATCCTAAGAACGTAGCTTAGGAGGCAAGGTATGCTAATATCTATCGGGAGGGTGGATTTTTATATTCATAGGTGGATGTGGGGTTAATGCATGCAAAGATAAGAAGACAACGTCCGAGAATAACTTCCGTAGTGTTAATTATCAATATGAGGGAACTGCTGCTACTAGATTCGCCGTTGGATCCCGTGGGGGCGCGCAATGCCCCCCGGTGAGTAGTATTTGATGTATTTTCGGACATCCGATGTAAATTGCATTGTTTGTTGTATGTGAATCCGTTTCTCACGATGCATCGTATGCACGTTAAGCGAGACGGGGAGAGAGAGAGATGACTAGAAGAGACTAACCACCGAACGAGTGTTTATCAGAGCTAGGTATGCCCTGTTCAATGTTATTATCATTTTGACCCAAATAAGACAAAAAAAAACGCTCCAACACGTGAACGGATATAAATTATTTTCTTTTTGTAACATACTATGCACGCTGTCTCTTGAGCCAAATTCTTTTAGCTCAGTGATCCTTCAGTAGTATATGATAAGTTGTATAAAAGTAAATTGAAAGACTACCTATCTAATTTCTAAGTTCTGAAGACTTTATATCCAGAAAGCAGAGAAGCGGATAAATGACGTTCCCAATTCACTTCATTAATAATGAAGTTATTTTTTTTTGTTTCCATGTGCAACTTGTTTATATACAATGTTATTTTTATACAAAATATTTTAAATTTAGCGCCATAGTGTAGACATGTTATTTTGTTTGATTTTTCACAGGCACATGTTTTACTTCTTTTCATTTTACTATTATTATTCTCATATGAAAAGAAAAATGACAAATGTGAGTGACACAACCGGGTGTTACCAATAAAAAATTAATAATAATTTTAGTATGCGGTAAATTCAAATCATCCTCAGTCTATGTTATTATATTATTAGTGTGTTTGTCTGTATAACTGTTTATTATACTTGATATAGTTAAACTTCATGGAAATGCACTTCTGTTATTCCGGAGTTAAATTATTAATAGACTTCACAATTTTACAATAAAATAAGAATTAATAGACTACAAAAAAATTAATTTGTAAGCAGAACCTTTTATGTCTTCATTATAAATATCATAATGTACGAATGCATAAAAAAATTGAAAGAACTTCTATTTTAATTTTTGTTAATCGCTTGTTTTTATTGGTGTTATAAACTAACAGCCATATTCTCATCGTAAAACTTGAATAGCTGCGATTTATGTCTTCACAATTAGTTACATGATTAATACATGCAAATATTTTGCGCTATTTTTACATGCCGTAACGCGTACCCAGAAATCATAAAGTCTGCTAGCATAATTCATCACTTTATAATCTAACAGCTTAAAAATCCATTTCGAACCAACATCAAAGTCCGAAAAGTAAATCGCGACGGCGCAATAAAACCCGCTGTTTATTTAACCAGAAAAGCAACGACCAAATAACTACTCACGCTTCAAATCATATTCCGATGAGCGCTCAAAAGAAGCAAATTTAATGATCACCCATGTAATTTATGTCACGTTTCGCTCGTTATCGTCGGAACTTTCGGGAGAAAAAATTTTCACTTTCATACAGCACGTACTACGCAGCGCCACCGTTTCTGAAGTCAATTAACTCGGAACTGACCGCGTGAAGTTTCAGCTTTTCAGGAGGAGACCGTCAGCCTACTCTACTTCCCATCTGCAGATTCACTTAGCTCTATATAAATAGCCCACTCGACTCCTGTTTTTATACACAGGCGTAAGTTTACGGCGCGACTATTTGTTCTGCTATAGAAATATTCAAGTGAATAAAACTGCTTTTTCAGGAAAAATAAATTTTGTGACATTAATTATTACTCAATTCGTGGTGTCACAATAATATTTGATTTCTCGAATATAAAGATACTACAGTACCAGTTACAGGATGTTATTGAAATTATAGTATTTGTTGATATCGACAATAGTTAGGAAAGTACTATGTATTATAAATGTCTTCATTGTTTATCGCATCTGAATAATTCTTATTTGTAAATTTGTAAATGTTTTAATACGCATGCCAGAAGAAGAAAGTTGCAGACAATTACATTCTTCACGTCGATATACAAAAAGATGAATGTTTATCCCCCTTGTTCTTCAATAAATATATGTTATACTCTTTCCATCTTTCTTTTTTTTTGTGTGATTAGTAATGATATTCCATAGAATGTTAACGTACTGTTATCGTACCTGTTTCATTTAAAGTCGGTAAGAACAAGTTATGTCTTATTCAGAATTACGTTTGAATTGTTACCTAGTTTAAACATCGGTTTGTATTGTGACTTTCTGTTACAGAATTAATGTTTCATTAAACTTTCAACCACGTTGCAAATATTCCAAAAATCGGAGACGCGTTAAAATAAACAAGCAAATTGCTTAAAGAAGGCCAAGGAAATATATTAAAGCAACAACATTTCTTCTTCTTCTGGTAAGTCATTGTGGATTAAATATTTGAGATTAGGAATTTTTTTCTTTTTAATGATAGGGAACTTAGAGTTTTAATGAATAACTGAAGTGTATAATCATCTTTTAGAAGTGACATTTTTCATTAAAAATTATATACCTTGAAAATAATTATGTGATACAAGTTCTGTGTAATAAGTCAACAAGAGCAATTTTTGATTAAAAATAAATTTTTGATGAAACTTTCAGCTGCTTTTCAAACATCGCACGAACTAGACAGACTTTAAAAGAAAATTTGAATTTTCATTTCTGATGTAAAACAAGAGTGTTTATAAGTACTTGTCCGGAGCTTTTGAAGTTTCCGTAGCATTCCGTATGATTTGTAAATAATGTATGCACCATGCCCCGTTCTATCTGCAGGAAGCGTGGAAACACAATATGCTCGCAGACTATTTAATGTCGTTTGTGCTTTGTGCATCGGTGGACGTACATCAGGCCAGTATTTGCATATCTACTTACTCTAAATTACGGTGGCTATTTGCGGAATTGATCTGACAGCTCGTGTAATATCTCGGCGGAATATTTCTGACTCGCTTAATTCTTTATGCGTCCGGTCAGCGAGACTTCGACTTTTCATCGCGTCGCTTTAGACTACTTACGTCCGCATTAAAACCTTCTCTCTCCTTCCGGTAAGCCCGGATCTGCCCGTTCTGTGTAAGTCCTCTGATTCGATTATGTTCTTGTGAGCAGTCGAACGCAAACGCCGAACGACAGATACCCCGGCACTGTCTTCGTTCATTTACACCTTGTGTTCCGCGTTTACACAAACTCCTCCTAAATCCGCAAACGGAACTAATCCAGAAGCGCGAACTAATTCATAAACTTAATAATTGCATTGGAAACGAATCTAAAAAGCTGCAGCGAAACGTTAACATACGTTGTACGTAATTTGATTTATTCCACTTGCAGGCGAATACTAATCTCTCTGCAATAATTCTTTGGTAATTATGACGTAGGCATACATCAAACTGTAATAGTCTATGTAATTTAATTATAACTTGGGGATAAACTGCGCCAAACACGTTCTCGGCGAAGATTAAACAGTGGTAATGCAATTTTAGTTTTAATAGAATGAATAATAGATCAACTAAAATTTTCGGGAAATTTACTTTACACAAAAAAGGAGGTGAAACTTTTAAAAACGATGCTTTCCAAATTTGTATTGGCTAATTACTTAAACCAGATCAAAAATCACTACCACTAAACTGATTAAAAAGCAACGTGTAGTTCTTTGAAAAAATAAAATAGAAATTCAATAAGTTTAAATTGTGATCCTAATTAAAATCATTAGACTACACTAGATTTATAAGTATCACTTTTTAAGTGTAAAACAGTGAAAATTATGCTTTAAGTTTAATTTTTTTTTTATAAAAAAGTAAAGCTCAGATTATTTTTAATTAATGCAATTTAGATTTAGTTACTACAAAAATTATAAAATGAAAGTGATTGATATTTACACAGTAAATAAAACGAACGTCTTAACTAGTATGCTGATGTAAATTGCGACGTGAACAAATTCGCTCAATAAATAATGTAAAGTGGTGTTTCATGTGGGGTTTTAATTACACCGACAAGATCGTCAACGGACAACGCCACAGAAATATGTAGCAGCGTCGATAAGATCGCTGTCATGCCAACGAAAGCGGTGTCGTGGCTTTTTACTTATGAGAAAGTTTGCGTTGATAGTCCCGAGATAAGTACATAATCGAATCCGCCGGCGGGTTAAAATGTATATATACGTTAGGGTTGCATGAAGTCGGAAGGTGAAGGAACTGCCGGCGACGTGACTTCATGGTCTTGAATTCTAACCAGCAGAAGAAATACGAAAGGACCCAATCCGTTCTTGTTTCTTTTCAATTTTTGATGATATTGAGCCGCACGCCGAGAGTTTCCGCCACCGGGACCATAATCTAATAGGATAACAACTCGGTAAGCTGAGCATCGCTGCCGGTCAATTCCGGTTCGCGGAGGGAGGCTAACGGCCGCGCGTTCGTTCGTCATTTATTATCTTCCTTCTGAAAACCGAGAAAATTAGAAGCTCACAGCGTAGCATGCAAAGCTCTTCGGTAAACGTGACACGTACCGAAATCAATCAGACCGATTTGAAACCTTTCGCTCGGTAAATCGGAAAACTTAATCTAAGAGCACCGACTCGTTGTGATATATGTGCGACCGCACACAGTTTATTTCGCACATGTCAGATAATTCTTAGAAGCCATAAAATACTCAAGTCGGTACACAATATAAAGTTGGAAGACGCACTCACTTGGCTGAGGCTGCGAACCCTGAGAAATTTCACGGGAGGGGCGGCTCATATCTAGGCAAATTCATGCTTGAGGTATAAGTGAAGTGATTTACTGGAGAGAAGGTTATTAAAGCAAAACAACTATAAAAAAATGCTCCTACATAAACTCGTAAGGGTGGTTCGTATTAGGGGAGGAGTTGAGTTCGTATTTGCGTAAGTCTGAATGATTATTACAATTTAAATTCTTAAATAATCACTTAAATATAATAATATACTTTATGAATTTATAGAAATACCAAAATTACATAAAGCCTCGAGTTTACTAATGCATAAATGAGAGTTCAGTAAGCTTTCATTGGCAAATCACTTTTAGTCAACTCTCTCTGTTTTTCCTTTCTTAATAACTTGCTACATCATGTATTATTAGTTACTAATTTCATTTCAATGTTTCTCATTTCCTTCTTTCATTTTCTTCCTTTCCTGATATTAGGATATTTTCGGTTTTAATACTGATAATATACACGGTGGTGATAAAGTCCCGCTCCAAACTCATAATTTGTTTATTTATGTTTTTTTTGTTGCTAAATCATATTTTAGTGCAAAAATCTTTTCTTGATCGGCATTTGATTTTCCGGTGCGACGGTGTTTTAAATGGCAATCCTAACTTTTTCGTGCAGATTTTGATCGTTTTTCTTGTCAGCAATAAGGCGATATAAAAAAATTAGCACCTTCAACAAGTTTTTTGAAAGAAAAAAAAATAGACATTACAATTTCAAAAATACAATTTTATTTTAGTTTATTTTAATGATAATCTTGAAATTGAAAACAAAAACAACTCTAAGTTGTAACTAGTAGGTGCATCCTGGAGACGATTTCGTATTTATCTTTTATATTTTGTTTGACGCATCGAATAATAATAGCTTCACTACTTTTGTTACTCCACATCTTATACTCACAAAACGTGTCGAAGCAAAAATTGATGTAGAAAATATTCCTTACCGGTAAAGCGGACTTGTAGGTAGTAAAAGAGTCGAAAAGAGGTACCTAATTTAAGTGACTTAATTATGAAATTAGGTTTTTATTTTCGTTTGTAGATAGTTAAAACGTCCTATAAAGTCAAATATCTGTTTATATTAAAAATATAAAATGTATAATCCAATGCTACAGTTTTACAAATTTAATAAGATACATTAAAATAAGTATTTGTTTTTTGGCAAAATTCAAAAATTCAGAGAAAATGCTGCAGTTTTACAAATTTAATATGATTTATTAAAATAAGTATTTGTTTTTTGGCAAAATCCAAAAATTCAGAGAAAATAAAAAAAATCTTAACGACTAGTCACATGAATGACGAAAAACTGTTCTACATTTTTCACTCAATACAGACTATTACAAATTCGATGCTCATCATTCGTATCTCGAAGACGGTAAGATATAGTTAAAGTTAGTTAAGCTGAAGCTAAGATTTGTGGTCTTTGAAACATTTTCAAAAAATCGACAACGCAATTTTTATTTTTTTTTAAAGGAGGGATCACATTAAAATTCAAATTAAATGTTCACCGGCGGAACTGTACGTACAAGGAAAAAATTCCGCATAAATAAATAAGTCCACCGAAAAATATTATACATTACACAAATGCGGCGAAATTTACTTTATTTATTGATTATTTCTGCCGTTCAGCAGATTTTTATTTCATAAACTCAAATTCCGCCATAAAAGCTAAATTAAACGTAATATAGGTTACTATATTTTGTCTTGATTTAAGATAAGGAATAAAGTATTGATGAATTTGTAGTTCTTTACTGTGAGAAACACAGTACTATTTTTATTTTACCTTTAATCTTTCACTTGAATTTTCTCCTTGTTTTTAACTTGTATCACTTTTCATTTAATATTGCTTTTAATTTTTCATTTCATTTTTTGTTCTTTTTTCTTCTAAATTTTTCCTTTACTTTTAGTACATCTAGGCTGGGTTTCTCAGTCAAAGTTTCAGTTTAATCTCCTGTTTATTCCTATAGTAACAATTATGAAAACATTTATTTCTATAGGAATAAACTCGAGATTAAAGTTAAAATGGTACTGAGACACCGGACCCTGGAGGTGTAAAGTTGTATTATACGCGTTTTAAAATTATGTAAAGTTGTAATATGCAACTTTTAAAATTCGAATACGAGTAATACAACTTTACAACTTTTTAACTACTTTAAAACGAGTAGAATACTTTACGTCACTAAGGGTGGGTTTACAGAAAGAAAATCAAATATTTAATTACGATTAACTATTTGTTTGAGCTTAAAATTCGCGTTGCCATGGTTTAACAATTTTATTTCTATGGCAACATAAATTTTAAGCTCATTCAAATAGTTAATCGTAATTAAATATTTGATTTTCTTTCTGTAAACACACCTTGGGTGTACAGGGTGGGCTAAATTAGACATTTTTAATGGGAAATACCTATTTCTAGAAGATTTAGATAAAAAGTGACCTCGGTGCCTGGAGCTCCATTTTTATTAGAAATTGAATGGTGAAGACTGCATTTTGATATCTTGTACCGTTTCGGATCTAGAAGGTGTTTTTCGAAAATCTGCCATTTCTAAAAACCATCGTAACTCTTTTGTTTGTAAAAATTTCTTAATAAAATATTTTCCTAAAAATCAATGCAAAATACTTTAAGTATAGAAGTATGTGAAAAGAAAAGAGATATTTTTTTCTGCCTAAAAAGTAATTTATTAATTTACTGATCCAAAATTTACTAAATTATTTTTTAGGCGGAAAAAAGTTGTTGCCTTATTTCTTTAGTATCAATATTCCGTCGAAAATAACTTTTAAGACAATCAGTTCCGCCGGATTTTATTTAAAATAATTTTTTTCGGAGGACAAGATTTCAAAAACTTTGCCAATTCCGCCGTTTGGTGGAATTTGTAATCTCCACGTATAATTCCGCCGGAGGACATATAGTCACTGCGTTAAAATTAATACAGGATGTATTAATTTTGATGCGGCACTTTTTTGAGCCAGGTGATGGCATCACGGGATTTTATTTTAAAACGTTTCGTCTTGTTCTGATCATAACTTATTTTATATTTTATTTAATAATGTAAAATAGCAAGAAAAACCTTGACAATAGCAGTGCAAAGAAAAATTTGACATGTTGTGAAGATAAAAATAAAGAAACTTTAATATACCTTGGAAATTTAATTTCGTATATCACAAAAGCTGATTTTAGTAAAATATTTAGTTCTGAAAGCGAATGTTATGAATCAAGAAAGACGTAAATTGAAAAATTATTATATTCAATTCAGTAATAGCATACAAGATTTTCTGTCAACAATATCCGCTTGTGTTACGTAAAACGTCGAAACCACAGAAACGTTATACGAAGGAATGCATCATAGAATGTGTTACGTAAACTGTAATCAATCACATTCACGGCAATTTACGTTCAAGGATTGCGATAGCAAAGAAATATCGTTTAGATACAAAAATTTCTATTTTCAAAAATAGTTATTACTTAGGTGAAAAAAAGAAAATTAGGGGAAATAAAATTTGGTTAAATTACTCTATTTCTAATGAAATAAAAAGATATGCAAAGAATCTTTAAAACTTAAAAACTAAAAAAAGGTATTCTATCTAAAATCAGGTCTCTACTTATCGGAGTATGAAATAGTTATGACGACAAGACCAGATCATGTTTGCTATAAATTTGTAACAAACATCCTAGTGACAAGGCAAGTATCCCAACCCGAAAATTAAAAAAAAATTGAAACTTTGTGGGTTAGTAGTTAGTAGGGTAAGCATTGATTCATTTTTTTATCGTCCTAAAAACGCTTTAAGCGAATAACAAATAGCAAAGATAAAAATGAAAATTATAGGGCAAAATATTTGTCTTTCTATCATATATATAAAAATTGCTACCCCTTATAGTCTGAAAATCAAAACTTACTCCCTACCACCCCAATCTGAGAAGTCAAAAAATAATTCATTGTTCTGGGTGAGTAGTCCACTTCGGGTGGAGTGCAGATACACTTTTTTAACACTCGGAAAAAATTTGTAGGGGATGAAAACACGTCTCATACTTTCTATGATTTTGAGTACTTGGTGATCTTAATACCAGAGCGCTTAAATATTAATTTAGAAGTGGTTTATGACAGTCATATTTGAATATTAACTTCGATTGCAGTTCAGAAATCTAGGCATATCTTTATAATATTACTAATCTAACGCACGTATAGGTACATATTGTTGTGTAAAAATCCTATTTTGGTCCTGGTTTGTTTTTTTTTTATCCCCTAGAAATGGTTGGTTTTTTTTTTAATTAAAATTATTATTTTTAATTTTTCTTTATTTTGTTGTGTCAGTGTCCAGGTCATATGTCTAATGTAAATGGCGAATGTTTGCTTATTCACTGTCTTTCTATTGAAATTTGGATCGAGGAAAAGCTACAGGAGTTTGTGGTACAGTCCAGTCCTTCTTCCGTTGGGAGCGTTGAAAATGGTGATTCTGGTGTAGCGGCGACCGACCATGTTTCAAACGAAACAACTCTTTTCCTTCCAAGAAATTATTTATTTCGAGCAAATGGCAGCAAAAGAAAGGTCCGCATCCGGCTTCAGGGCGGAAAAAAGGTCCGCATCTGTAAGGAGGACACCATATGCATGGGTTATCTAAAAATGAAAAATATTCAATTTTAAATCTTGTTAAAAGGAGAAAGAGGTGTGCACAAAAGTTGTTTTTTCCTGAAGTGAATTTTGTTTAATTTGCGAGTTTTGTGTATCATAAAACGCAGCTAAAGAAAAAGGTAATCTTTTATTTTTTTTAATTAATTTTTACAAGCTACTTACTGGGGTTTGACTGTTGGACAGATTCAGCAGTTTAAAGCTTTTTCTGTGACCTGACTGAGGGAGGGTTTGTCCAGCAGTGGGCCACCTGCCCCAAAAATGAAGGAATGAATAAATACATAAAATTTGTTTGTTTGTTGAACTAAATTGAATGTACTTACCTTTGATTAGTTTTTTTTTGTATCACCAAATTTACTTTAAGAATAAACAATTTATTTTAATTTTTTTAATTTTATTTCCACAATATAAGAACGTAGAGCAGTAAAAACCCACTCTACTCTGTAACAAGAACATTTGTTGAAATAAAGAGTCTCAATATATACAAATAAATAATTAGATCGGGCAATAACACAACAATATGTAATTGAAAAGGCAAACAGAGCAAAATATTTATTTCATTAACAATAAATACAAAAGGTAGTAATAAATTCAGTTATATGTGATGAAAATGATATTCTTGGAAAAAGTGTTCGAACCATAGAAACCTATTACACCATGCACAACGTAATAAAGCTTCAGCTCCACAAACTGAACATCGAGGTCGAACTGAACTATCTGAATTTGAAAATGCAAAACTGATGGGATGATCGAATTTATTCGGTTTGTTGATAATATATCCACTTTTGTATCAATTGTAGGCAAGCAAATTTATATATCTTGGAGCCGAGAGTTGATTGTGTATAAATGATTGTTAGGACGTTATTTCTTGCATGCAAATCTATTGCAAATTGTGCAAGAAATACTTGATTGGAAAATGCTTTTGCGAAACCTTTCCAATCTCGAAAACCATATATATCCAAAGGTTGGATCATCCCTGTTGTTTTTTTTTGATATTGTAAATATTTGAATATCTTTATGTTCATTTGGCGGTACTTTTTGCCGTAAAGTAGCAGGACAATAACCTGTTCACGAATCTAATAGTAAAATACTTCGCTGACCTGTGTTTGGTATAAACCAACTTGTGAATAATTCGTTAGTTAACTTTCCAGACGATGATGCTTTAGCCACTACATTTGTTGAATGAAATAAAGACTCTTGAACGCGGGGTCCAAATCTTCCTCCTGTTTCTTTAAAGACGATATATAAAGGAGACATAAGTTTACCTGCAGCAGAAATCAATGGAAGAATTGTATAACTGTGAGTGGTTGATTGTACAAATTGCACTACTGCTTCAACGGTTTTAGAACCTTGGAGAGCTAAAGTTCGAGTTGAATGTAACTCCAGCTGAAATCCACTTTCATCTGCATTATATATATTCTCTGCACCATGTGTTTCTATATGTTGTTGTATTTCATTTAAAAAAGTGCCCGCAATTTCCTGTAGTCTTTCTGAACTGGTACCGTATGATCTGCTGATAAATTTATTTTACATTTTCTTAACAAAATCTACATATTTTAACAGGTCATGCAAAGAAAAATTGAAATCTCGTACTACATTGTTTCAATTTGTTGCTGGTAACAGAATTGTTATAATTTATATTTAATGTACAACAAATTAATAGAAAACTGTCTTTTTAAATTCAAAATCTGAACACACAATAAACAAAGTAAATTTATTATCTTCCACTTTTTTATCCTGAGTAATAAATTTCGTGTTCGTTTAAAAATACTGTTCAACAAATGAACTTTACAATTCCCAATGAATTTAGATTAAATCAGAAAAAAATTGAAACAACTGCAGTAAATCAAAACTGAATAAAATCTTATTATTAACAAATTTTAAATATGTAAATATTTCA
Source organism: Serrognathus titanus (assembly GCA_039766575.1). Classification (NCBI taxonomy): domain Eukaryota; kingdom Metazoa; phylum Arthropoda; class Insecta; order Coleoptera; family Lucanidae; genus Serrognathus; species Serrognathus titanus. The sequence goes on along the minus strand of CM077912.1, from coordinate 28,441,582 downwards.
TTAACACTTAAACATAATTCAAGTTTTAATCCCGCTGCATTTACCAACAAATCGAGAAAGTAAAAACAAATGAAAATGAAAACCAATAACGTCCAAGAATTCTTCGACAATTTATCAGGTCCTGAGAATTTAATTTAGGTTTACTTAATGAATAAATTTCTGAGAAATTGTTAAATGTATATTATCCCACATTTCTCTTAAAGCTTCTTCTAGAGTTTGTATCTATATAGAATTCCTACAATTTTTAGTTTCCTGTAAGCTGACGCCTCACGTATGTTTTAATTATTATTATTATCCAATTCGTTCAGATTATATAATATTTACTCAACTGAAACGCTTTTAGCGTTATTAAGATTTGTTAAGTTCTCAATCGTGTCATCCTATAATTTTTTTCTCAGTTCAGTTGACCTGAGTGTGAAATTGAGCGGATTATCAATCTTCTATATTCAAGGACCTTCTGTTTTTCTGTATTCATATTCATTTCGTTCTCTTTTATACTACAGTTGACAATTCTATGTTATCACATTGATTAAACTCAATTTTTATTTGAATTTCATTGTGTGTTATTTCTTCTTCGAAATTATCTGTTCATATCCTTTCTTTATTTTTTAAATTAATTTATTTTTCTCCTTATTTATTTATTTCCCAATTTCCAGTACTACTTTGTTTTCTAATTTATTGTTTTCTTCTGTTTTTTCAATAATCTTATTTTTTAGTTTTAGCATTAAGAACGCCTTCTTAGTTTGGAAGAACATTAAAATTTCTTTTTTTAATTTTTTCTTGAAAATTATTATTGTTTAGTCTTTAATTCGGCGTTGTTTGTAAATTATCCGTGACATTTACATGTATTCGAAACTACGAACAATTTAATCTCATTTCAACATCATCCACGGTCAATAATCTATTTAACATTACATTTACAATCCCAGAGTTTGAATTCTAATCGGATAGATAATAGAGGAATAAATTGAGGTCTACCCTAATAATTTTAACAGGAAATAAATTGTAAGATAGAGATAAGGGATAAAATGTTATTAATTTCGTATTTCAGGAATCAATAAACTTAATCAAAATATAAAAGGCATAGAAATCATAGAAAAAGCAAAAGATTTAAAAAAAGCTGATATAAAATTTTGAATACGTTTTCTTTTTAAACTTGTCGACGGACACTAAAAAATCTCAAATCTCGACGTTTCGTGCTTCGTCAGAATGCGTTGAATTTTTCAAGTTATTTCTGTTCGTAAATAAGTTGTACGAATTTTCATCGAACAAGAATCTAATTGAATCGTAAAATTTTGAATACGAATTTTGTAACCAAAATATAACAAGCAGTTTATCTAAAAGAAGCAGAGTTTGTCGACGTGATTATACAGTTAGTTTTAGAAGTATATTATGTAAATATGACACATGCGTTTGGAAAGAGAAAGAAGAAAATAGTCTAAAATATTTGTAACAATTAGGGATGAGTAAAACTGCGATTGCAACTGCAACTAGTGACAAAACGTAGCGGGTTGTTGTAAAGTTTAAAAGCCTATGTCCAGGAGTTTGGCGCGTACTTATTTAAATTTGTCAAACCGTAAAAACCAGTTACCGGTTTTCATAAAAATTATAGAAACTGTTGTGTTTTATAAAAAAAAACTTTTTATATGACGTCATAAAAATATTAATACTTAACGAAAGTAGCGTTCCATTTAAAGTAAAGTTATGTGTAAAGGCCATTTTACATTACACAATTTATGGTACAAGAAATTGTACAATTTATGAAACAATCTAAATTCGATAGCATTTTGAGTAGTCCAAAAATATCTTTTTCGATATTCGCACTGTAAATTTTGTACAAGAAATAGTGAGTAATTCTACGCAGTTAACAATCATTTGCAAGAAGTTTGGTTTTATCTGCATGTTGCCTTTTATTTTAAACTAGATGTAGAAGTTACGATTACCATTATTGCTTATTTTTAGTAAAAAAGTTCTTGCAAAGAGGACTAAATAGTAATAACAAGCAAAGAGATTCTAGAATAAAATAGCAAGCAACTTGGTTACAAATTGAGATGAAATTGTGTGAAAAATTGAACAGATTGACACAATTTTTAAAGCAAGAAATATTACACGCAATTGTACAATAAATTGTGTAATGTAAAATGACCTTAAGAAAGAGAGAGAGAGAGAGAAATATAGTGATTAATTGTATATTGAAAACAAGATTATCTACGAATGTGATAATGTAAAGCACGATGCACACACAGAGGACGTGGCGTGGGCATCGAATAAGAATGTGGCCTGTAAGTCACTACTATATTAACAAATAGCAAACAGAGGAGACATGGCGAGGGCACGCCAGTCCAGCACTTCTGCCACGTCTCTTTTTAGTCTCAAGGGATGCATCAAAGTGACGTGTGTCATCGGATCTTGTTTTGCGAATTAATTGAAAAGAATGAAATATTATTCAATTCTGGCTACATGGATTATGTAATTCTTTCATTACATTATCCATGTTCTCTTCCTTATTTCAACCACAAAGGTATACTCAAAATGTTCTCCGTAGTTGAATATTGGTAAGTTGCATAAAAACATGTTAACACATTCAGGTCGCATAACTTTATGCCTCTTCTATTTACTTGTGTCATGTCATATTTACGCCGTGTCTTCGTCAGACGTCCGCGCCATGTTCTCTCCTGTATGCATCGGGCCTAAGGGTCACTTTTCAGAAATTGTTTTACTTTCCGAATAATGTAGTGTTACATAGCAAGGAAAACTTTATTATTTGCGGTCCACACTCGATCTACATATGTGTGAAAATTAACACCGTCCTTTAGTGTAAATTTACATGCGCACTTGTGATTGTGTAAATTTACACACGCACAGTGTGTATTCACAGAGTAATGTGTATGTATTCATACTAAAGACCCCGTTAATTTCTACGCGGTGTACTTTATGAAATGTTTTGGTAATTTTAAATTTTGTATACTTACATCTAACTTCATCCTGGTAAACTGGAAGATTGCTTTTATCCCAATAGGCAATTGTATTAAGAATTTTATGTTTCCTTTTACGACTGCATTGCAGCATTTTTGTCTAAAACATTATATTCGCAGCGTATGATTTAAAACCGAGTTAACGTAAATTTATAGTGCACGTGTCGAGATAGTCTTTGTAATCGAAAGGAAACATACAAATGGAAGGCTGTAGACAGTAAATGTATCCTCTGCGAAAGGGATGTTTGACCCTTGCGCTGATTGGTGCTATTTGTAAGATTGAACCGAATATCGAACGCGGATGTGACATGGTCACAGGTGCATGCAAATAACCCTACGTCCGACACATTTGTAGTCCGATGTTTTACCGTTTCTACCTTAACCGCTTGCACGCTTTTATCCGAAATACGATCATCTATTGGACGAAGAAATTTTATTACAATAGTCAAAACTTTTATATAATAATAAGAAATATTACATAGGTACTATCACAAATCAGAAATTGGATTAAAACAGAAGAAAAACGTTTGAAATTAACAATTTTTTTAAAGAAAACGTCCCATTTTAGCAAAGCTATGCACAAAAGAAAGAAAAGAATAATTGTGTCTAAAAAACATTCATGTGTTAATATGAGTGTTATTTTAATATTCCTGAAGGTTTTCTAGGTTTTCAGGCAGAATGATTTTTTTCCATTAAGAAATCTTCATTAAGTTAATGTTCACTTCAATAAATGATTATTGTAATAATCTCGGAAACTTTTAAAACATCATCCGTCAAAATACGTCTCATTGTTTTCGTAGCAAGCAGAAGCAAACTTTCCAACTCAAATTGCATTTTTGCAGTCGCGCTAATTCTCCGGAGTCCTGAATTCACAACTTTGTAATACTTTCAGTTCCGTTACTGAAACTGGCGACTTAATATTCTGAAATCGTTGCGGTCGTTATTAAAACACGAAGAGTTGACCTTTCCGTCGTCGTCTCCGCACAAAAAAGCGATCCGATGTTTGCCTCCAAATTTAAATTAAACATTATCGCGAGCGGTAAGCGCAACCGCGATTACCATATTGCCGCAATTGAATTCGTTAACGCTATAGTTTGCGAAATTAATGGCATTCGAGGCCGGAATCTAGAATTGAGCTTTGCTCTGCGGAAATTTTCACGATTTTAATATTTGCTCGAACGCGTGCGTTATATAAGAGCGCTTGTTTGCGGGCGATATAGCGGAAAACAAATCTCGCCCATTTGCTCGCGCTTGTTTGTTAAGACCCACCCTCTTCGTTTTTTCTTCGTTCTGATTTATTTTCAAAGTTTAAATTACATTTTCGATATTACTCTCTCACGAAGTCAGTGTCTTACCGCAGCACCGCGTTTTAAATGTGAAGTCATAATTGAATGTCTTGAGAAAATGTATTGCATACTGTACGTGTGTAGGCCTTTTTATTATTCCGACTTGAAATTACAAATATTTTAATACGTTTCTTACCCCCGGAGGAAATGCTTTTGTTGAATTAAATTTTTCGCCTTTAATAAAACCACTCAAGCGCTGAGACATTTTTTGACATTTATTGTAAGTTATAACTTAAAGCAGCGACTCCCGAAAATACTTATATATAAATTTCATGTTCGTCGTTGGAAAGGAAGTCAATAAAGTAATAGTAAAATCTAGTGTGTAGCTGAATCTAAAAATAGTCATTTGAAAATCAGATCGAACAAACGTATTTTACCGCTACATTTAAGTATAGAAAAGAGTAGAAGAAAGTAATACAATATACATTGTATTTGTATATTGTATAGATCTGTAGTTTAAATGTTAAGGAAAATTTGCGACATGAATAAGCTTAATAATTTATAGTTGAATTAATAAAAAAATCTACAATTTTGGTAGAGAGAGTGAGGTATTTTTTAGATTGTATCGTTCTGTATAATAAAGTTAAGTGCAGTAATTAATTTAAAGTTTATGGGTAACAAAAATAATATTTCTGCCAACTTGTAAGGCGAGAGCTTCCTTAGGTACCTACAGTTTTTGGGATACTTTTAAGGTTTTCATTTGACTCTACCTCATATTTTATCAGACAATTTTATTTTATTCTTTACGTCCGCTTTAAACTGTAATAATTTAGAGTGATTACTATTATTGCACAGAACTGTACACCTTCTAGGATTAAGATAGGAATTATTATGATTCAAAAAGAATAAAATCTATGCATATATTTAATTAAAAAGCGCGACTGTCAAAATTTTTCTTAGATTTAAGGTCGGTACTTTCATTACGGATTAACTTTAATCTCTGGTTTATTCCCTTAGAAACAATTGTCTTTACAATTGTAGGCATGGGAATAAACCAAAGGTTAAAGTTAATCTGTGATGAAAGTAACGGCCCTTAAAGAATTTTTTTGGCAGAATCGGAACAAGCAGTTAAACGTACAAACTGTGGCAAAACCCATTCAGGAAATTATAGAGGATGTAAGTTAAAGAATTTCTCCCTTCGGAAGAGAATAGATGTCCAAATCAACACAGGAGATAAAATTTTAGTATTCAACATTTCTACAAAATTTATTTTAATCGCTCACAACAGTATTATGCACCCTTTGTTATTCAATACTAAATCAGTAATAGTCTAAAACAAATAATGATCAGAATGATGGAGTAGATGGCAAATGTGTTTGTCCTTTGAACTATATTTCCAAATTGAAGCAACGTCCAATTGTTTGATTTTGTTTAAACTACGAGAGAAACCATTCGGTAAATTATAAAAGATGTAAGGCTTGAAAAAAATTCTAAACAGTTTCGCCCTTTGGAAGAAAATAGGTACTGCTAAAATCAATCATTTCACGAGCTTAGTTACAACATTTCTATAGTTCAATTCATACGATTTACGTACTCTTCGTTATCCAACACTAATGCCCAGTTGTACAATTTCAGCTTAACTTTATGCCAGAGCTTAAACCCTTAACAACAATTAGTGAAACAATCATTGCTATGAGTTTAAGCTTCAGCTTAAATTTAAATAGGCATTGTTCAACTGGACTTAAGTCAGAACGCTGAAGAAATGACAAATATGCTTCTGTTAACTATTATTCCAAATAAGAATTCCAATTGGAACCGACCGCGTGGACAATCAGTGGTTTGTTTGATTGTTCATGTAACATGGTGATCTTATGGAATATTATGAGTTTGTTGCTCCAGTCTTAGATTAATGTGTCACATGTACTTCTTTTTTTTCAAAGATTTTAGTTTCGTTTCCCGAAAAATCGCTCGATTAAATTTGTGGGAGCCCTTTCTTTGATGCGAGAGAAAAGTTTTATACTTTTGGCCACTGGATCTTGTGCAGCTTAATGGTTTTTAGTCGTCGTGAATCTATTTTAAAATTTGGTGATTTGGAAGGCTCTGATTGATTGGTGTTCCTATTTATGTCAAGAACTTTGTCTTAAAAAAGTGTCTGAACTTTGTAAAATTTCAGAATAGGTCACAATATCTTAAAATTTAAAAAATCTCAGGTATTATTCTACTTCTAAAAGTTCGTAATGAATGATTCCAGCATAAGTCCAACAAAGTATAACCAAAATGTTTTTTGGAGTCAGTTGAGATCGTTTGTGATTCGAATGCCTGATCATTTCTAATCGCACGTTAGAATTCGATGGAATAAAGGTTTGCTTTTCGGTTGAGTAAGATGAGAAGGGCATATTGTAAGTTTGGTACTAAATTATGGGGCACCTATTTGCTTAATATTCATGTCTTGCCTAACCGATTTACTTTAATAATTTCGAATGTACAATCAGGTCAATTTCGAATTAGTCTTATTTGCAGTTCTCAAATTCCCATCGTTTAAGGTTGGTCTTCTAGATGAGGATGCATCCTCGAGGCTCTCATCTCTTAAAGCAAAATTTTTGAGCAGTTTGTTACTTTATTACGTCATCTCTGAATGCCATACAAATTTTTCCATAAGTTTCGAGCAATTTGTTACTTTATTACATCATCTCCAAATGCCATACAAATTGTGTTGAACTTGTAAAATAAACACGCACGAATAACTTACTTTTGGCCAACCATATTATTTATAAAGGTGCAATTTAGAGATAGGGAAGTGTATTGAAATTTTGCTAATTTTTACATGTAGAATTAATATCCTTTAAAAGTAAGCGAATTGATGGCGATTTTATTTGAAACATTTCTTTGGAAATGTCACTGCTCAAAACTTTTAACGAACCGTTTTCGTGAATAACCCTGTATCTATACAAAAACATGCGAATTTGTGGGTTCAACACTTCATTAAAAATAGAAAGGGTATTTTAAAATTGTCGCGTTCCCAAAATAATTCGGCCTAAATACAATCGCCAACGTAACTGTTTCTAATTAGTAGTTGCTTCCCGAAGAAGTTCGCTAGAAAAGAAAAAGGCGTGAGTCCCCTCCCGGTTGTCGCGTATTTTGTGCGCGGATAATTATATTCCGGCAAATTTAAAATTAAGTTAACACTTCCTACCGAGTAATTAATTAATGTAAACAACTGACGTCTTCCGTTTAATTACTTTTTAAGATAAGCCCTAATATATTTTGTGCTGCTCGTAGAGAGCCGGCCCCTTTGTTGCGCGAAATTAAAATGGAGTGTTTTATGGAGTCAGTCTTCGCCCGCTAATCGAGTCTGATAAAAATATGATGTATGCGCTCTCCTGCTTTCCTGAACACAAGGCTACCATGTGTTTACATGCTAACGTGATGAAATCCGAAATAAAAGAATTCTTATTTTTAAATACATTTTTCTTTAAGTGAAGTCAAATATTTTATGTGGAACTTATCTAAAACAATGCTGCTTATTGCATAAGTTGTGGGATTTATGTTATATTATGTGCACCTAGAAAAGCTTTCCTCGTTTGCTAGTTTTGACGGATGAGTAAAGGCTCGTTTTTATGATGATAATACTCTCATGAAGTTCTATATATAATGGTTCCAACATAAAATTATTGCGAAAGTAGCGCTAGTAGTAATTTGGTCTACAATAAATTAATTGCAGCTGCTGTTGGTGAAATTATTTAAATAATACTTCTCATTTTTTTTCAAAATCTTTAATGCTTTAATCTTTACCATGTTTTTAAAATTTTGGAGATTTTTTCCCACAAACATGGAAATCTTTGATATTTTTCCAAAAATTCGAAGACCTCAAATGATTGTGCCATTTTAAAAATCGAGAACACAACACTCGTCACATAAATCATCAAATAAGATGAAACATTATCGCAATAGCACTATCAACTATCTAGCCAAATAAGATAGTATGAAAGTTGTATCGATAGGGTGAAAGCGACTGTCAAGTTATTTACATGATGATAGTTTCCTGATAGTTGCTTCTATGACAGCAGTTATCCTTTGATTATATATATTACCATGGATGCAGCAATAGCTTAGAATGTATACTGCCCACATAGCAAAGACAACTTATTTGCTAGCTGTTCCTCTCTGTAGTATAAGTTGACCATAAAGCTATTTCAATTAAAATTCAGCGCTATTTTTGCGGGAAATTTATTAATTTATTATATTATTAAAACTAAAATATGTTTGACGAAATAGCCTTATTGGGATTTAACAAATAATGAAATTATGTTAAAACATACCACAGGCACAATTTTGATACAATTATCCGTATAATGGCATAACCTCCAACTGTCAACAAGTGCAACAGACAACCAATTCGCCGAACTACGTGATCAGACGTGACCGCACGTGTATTTGTGAAGGAATAACTAAAGGATAGCTTTAATGCCAGTTTTGTATAGTAGAAAAAGATAAGTAGTAAAAAGCAGGTTGGGTATCCTGACAATATTGTCTGAATGTGTTTCTTATGGAGTAAGTGTATCCATGTAATATATATAATCAAAGCAGTTATCACAGAAACTATCATCTGAAAATGAGTCTTTATAGATTATGATTGACAGATTGACAGATTGATAGATGCTACTGCTAAAACGTTTCATAACCCAAACTTCATAAACTGTACAGAACACACCATTTGGAGCAGAACATATTTTTGTGTGTGTATTGTGTTTCCTTCTTATAACGTACCATTATGCATAGAACTATAAAATCGGCGCATAATATCTAAATTAACAGTATTAACGCCGGACAAATATCACAATTTTCATTATCCTAATGAAATACATAATTTGAATGCTAGATGTTGATGGTCAATACGCATTATGTAATAAAATAATAATAATCCCGCCATTAAACATATAATATGATAAATATAAAATAAACGGTCGTCTAACAACGCTTCCTACAAATCACAATAATCACGCTAGGACCCTGTAATTACGAAAAGCAACGTCATAGAAATAATTATAGTTTCGTTGATTACCGCGATTTAGTGCGGCAAGACACGCAATTCTCTTTTGTGTTCGATTTCTTGGGGGGCCTACAAGGAAGACCGTAATTGTACAACCTACGTGTTGAGACCGTTCGGTGCGGTTTTGCATTCGACGTCGAAGGGATTCAACAAGGGACTCAGACGGGGTGATTTCAGATTCAAACATTTAAAAGGAAGGAACAAAGGAAAATGTGTCGGGGAGCACCTGTTGCTCGTATGTCATGAGAATGCAATAAGTCGCTAAAAACTTACGCCGCGAGTTAGATTTAATCGTGGCATGCAAAAAATAACTGCCCCACAGACATATTTATTGCACTTTTAAATTTACATGAACATACATTAAAACAAGTGCTTCGCAATTAATGTGAATAACTCACGTTATACATCTGATATAAACATCCTTTTTATGAAAGTTCTTTTACACTTCCATCTTCAAATGTAACAGACAAATAATCCGACAGAGCGAAATCTCAGAAAAAGATAGGCATGAATACAAGATTTCTCGGCGATTGAAAGAAGCATAAAAAGCGAAAGCTAACGGTATTCGAGGAGATCGATTGAGATATTTAGCTGACGTTAAGGCATTCTGGAAGAGAAATCAAGAGTTTTTAGTTAAAAACTTATTATGAAAATGGGTTGGCATTTTAAGAATATCATGCACGAATTTCTCAGTTGTAAATACAGAAATTATATTGATATTCTAGCTGAAACTGTTAGTTCTAATTCAATGGCAAGTTTTGTTTGATTGAGCCTCTGTAAGTAACATATCTGATAAGTGTATAAAGTCGCCCTAAAATTGGCATATTTCCAAATTTTTGAAACGTCAATTGGATAGAAGCGGAAAATCAAAAATATTGTAGTTGCTTAAGGTTTACAAAATGTACTAGGTTTTATCAAAATCGTTTCTTGGTAAATCGATTGTTTCTTGTTAAGTTGATCTTTTCTTGATAAGTCGATCTCTTTAGAAATGCATATACCGACAGAGTCAGGCAACTACAGACAAGGAGAAGCAGAAGAAGAATACATAATTTAGTTTATAAACGTGTGCGTGTGTGTGTATTGCTTTTTTTTAGACAAATAGATATAGACCAACATCAGTCTACCTCAGTGAACGAATTGGTGTACAGTGTTCGTGCATCTTTTACTTGTAATATTCGAGTGGTGCAAAATATATAATACATAATTAATAACATAAATAATTGGTAATAGAATTGAGAGAGAAGAATTGCTTTATTGTCTTTTGGCATTAACCATTTCAGAGAGTCACTTTTTAAGTTTTGTAGCTGGGTCTAAACTTGTACAGCACAACATCCATGGTTAATGGTAGGATTTTGATCTACGCCGCCGAGCAACACGACTTCCAAAGTTGCCTATGCTAACCGCTAAGCCACTCGGCGACCCTATATTACAGTCAATGTGCAAATTTAATTTATAGCTAGAGTGTAGACATACTCGGCACCAGTTGTATTCGACTTGTAACAAGTTGATGTCACACTGAGTATTCTGTGGAAGAGAAATAAGCCTTGTGATTTTCAATTATGAAGATCACAGCCTGCTTCTCTAAGACATGGGAAATCACTGCATGGGAACGGCAATTCTGGTTAAACGAACACATCCGCTATGTTGTGAATGATATGGAATTTGAACATGGGAACAGTGTGTGAGGATAATATCTAGAAAAGACTTCTGAATAAAGTCCCAAATTTCGGGCACCTTGAGAAACACCACACGAAGTAAACAAAAACTTAAGATGAAGTGTATAGGAGAAATTCCTGAACAGAGCTGAGGTTGATTTTCTCACCGATTTCTTACGCTGTAGTTTGCCAAGTGAAGCGATTCGAATATAGATGATGGAAATGAAAGGCGAAGAGTTTACGGCAAGCCATAATTCCATGGAATGCGCATGGATAATGATCTACCATGAAAGTAAAGCGAATCAATTTCTCCAATTACTGGTATATACAAAAATGGATAATACAATCAGAACTACTTGCAGCTATAATAATGCAAAAGAAAAATTTGGAAGAAGCAATGTGATTATTAGGACAGATTTATATGATTAGTTTTTGTTAATAGCTCCCTCCCTTTTGAATTTTGCGAAATTCTGCACCCTTGTATAGTTTTTAGAAAAGATAAAATCGTATAGTGGATCGATGGATTTTTCGAATTCTTACCTCAAACAAACAGGTACCTCGAAAATCGTCGAGCTACCTTAGATGAAATGAAAAAAAGTGTTTCAACACCATACAATAATCTCCGAGAAAATCTTTTAAATTGGTTTAATTTAGTATTAATTAAATCGTGTAATCATCACCAGCACAGTTACTTAATCTCTTAATTAAAGCAGTTATTGCCACTGGATGTAATCGTCATATTCTAGCAGCAAAAGCGACTGATACCGAGAGCGTCGTCATAAATGGGCCGTATATAAGGCGCTATCTCGCGCTCGCAGAAACGAAAAGCATGCGAGATTGCGGCGAGCTTTTGAATTAACCGAAAAAACGCGCGTGCCATCCGCGGTTTTAACACTTCGAAACGCTGCTCAAGCTGTTTGCTTTGTGCGCGAAGTCTTTTCCGTTGTTGTTCGCCTTAAAATAAGAACATTAGATCGATGGGTGATATTTTAATTCAATTACTTAGTCAGCTGTCAATTTGAGTTAAACGACTGCGTCATTAAGAGGAATCCTACAAAGTTACCCCTCAGAAGTAAGCATCTTACTATCCCTACTTTGCCAAGTTAAGGGGAAATATTTTTTATGTTATGATTGGTTGGTTGTGGCAGTCGTCTTTTCACAACGCGGTTGGTTTTCAATAGAAAACCATCAACATTAGTTGCTTAGGGCTATCTCTGTTTAATACATACAAAGAAAGAACGACAATAAATCTCGCGTGTCGGCGACTCCGTCAGATTTACACCATCATCATCAGCAACTTATTAGGTTGCGTTTGGTTACAACGTTGGTACATTCAACGGGTTCAGAAATACACATATGCATGTACATAATTATATCGTTCAAAATAGACTTTATTTTTAATTGCAAATATGTGTCGTATAGTAGAAAAGGAACAAGTAGATATTGATGAGCTTTGGAGCTGCAACACGCATAGTTGACTCTTCACGTGCATGTAATAAATTTATATATTTATACAATTTTTTTTCAAAAAGTATACACAAATATTATTATTAAAGAACATCAGTAGAAAAAACAAATCAAAAAGCTACAATCAAATCAATAATTTCTAAGGTACAGCAATTTTAGTAACTACAGTCATTCTATAAAAATATTCAAATAAAACAAGGCAATCGTAACAGAACCAAAAAAATTAATAAGTTATTTTATTATGGGAAATAATGACAATGATCTTATATTTAAATTGATATAACGTAAATAGTGGACAGGAAAACAGTAAGAAACTGCACTTTCGTCGTAATTTTCAATATACAACGTGACCCAAAAAAGTACTGAAACGAAAAAGGGCATTTTTACGGGCATTTGAATTTTATTTCTAAAGAAAATGTTGCTAATTCAAAATTGGCACATAATTTCATAAATTATTGCATCAACTTAAATTAACAAAGCAGTTTTGGAAAGCTAATTAATACCTTTTTGACTTGAGGATAATACATCTTCGCGAACAAATTATTTTGATAAAAAAAAATTAACGAAAATACGAGTTTTCTTTTTTCGCTCATATCTTGGAAAAAAAAACTCATAAAGGTACTACTTTTTTTTAGTTTTATTATAAACTTACATCGAAAACTCATTGAATAACTTGGGGTAACGTGTGACGCAAAAATATTTTGTTTCATGAGAGAATTGTAATTTTTATTAAGATAAGGCAGTAATTAAAGAAATGCAACGACAATGACTAACATTTTATTTAATAGTATATTACGCAACGAGTTTAGAGGAGTGAAGTTTTACGAAACAAGTTTGGTTTGTTTGAATACGAGTCAGCATAGCGAGCGAATAATTTAAAAAGCCTTACTAATTTAAAGAACACTTACCTAACGAGGTTACGTACACTATTTCATACGAAATTTGATTTTATTTATATTTACTAGAAGTGACATTAGTCATCGTTACATTAATAACTGTCACAATTGATGTTTATTAAAAACAAAAAATAATAGTAGTTAATTCTGTAATGGTTGCTATGTTGTAAAGTAATCTATTACCGTATGATTTTGAGGATATTAATATGATGCGTTACTGTATGAAACACGAAAATTTTTTTTTTCAATTATTAAGTGTTCAAAATGTTGCGCAGTGTATTTTTCAAACCGTCACTGCTCATAAAATAACAGGGATATTTTTATCGATAGTTTTTCGATATAGATTTATAGTAAAACTAAAAAAAGTAATAGCTATCGTTTTGGAAAGGTTTTATTTCTTGCAGTTAAAAACAAATTTTGTATGTATTTAACTTGAAGGCTTCCGCGGCCGTCGTCCATTGTTGAATTCTTGGCTTCCGGCTGGAACCGCGTGTCTCGGATTTCTCTACTGCTCGGATTTCTCTACTGCAGTAGAGAAATCCGAGACACGCGGTTCCAACCGGAAGCCAAGAATTCAACAAATTTTGTATGATTTGTTGTAGTTCATCGAAACCACAGTAATGGTAGGCATGGAAGCCCAAAGTATAGTAGAAGGTTTTAAAAGCAGTGAGCAAATATATGGAATACGATACGCTACTTACATACAAGAAAATTCTGGAAGCTAAAAGACATTAACAGTTGAAAAAATAAAATACCGAAATCACTTGCTTCGAAATTACTACAATAAATTAAGAGGACTAGCTATGGATATCAGATTCCCCTTACAACATAGAAAATTAATTTCAAAAAAACATATTACGATTACGAACTGCTATTACTTGTGCTATTGAAAGCAGAAAGAATTATAATGAGATCGCTGCCCTTTTAAAGAAAGGCATCGATAACAGTATTTCCAAATTTTTAGTTGCCATAAAAATTGTGAAAAATAGTTCTGCAAGAAAGATTCCTCTGATATTAATCATATAGATGATATTAAAAAATGCCCCGAATTATTAAACAGATTTAATAATATGTATAGTTTCTATGATTTCCAATAAAAGCACTATATTACAAGCAGAAAGTGGTTTTTGTTTAGAGGAACGAAGCTCTTAACTGCTTCAAACTTCCATTCTGTTAGTATACGTCGTGAAACTACAAGTTGTGGCGCCTTAGTGAAAAAAATGGTACACAGAACATCCATGAATATAAAATCATTGAATCGTGGTAAAAAATATGAAAAAATTGCAAACGGTAGATTTAGCATACCAAGAAAATATAAACGTTCTTCCAAATGGTTTATTTATCGATTTATAGTTCAATTTTTTAGCAGCAACACTTGATAGTTTCATAGGAAACGAATTAATAGTAGAAATTGAATATCTAATAACAGCATAAAACATCGACCCAGAAGAGGCAATTAGGCAAAGCAAAATAAAATTTTGGACTACGATAAAGATCACGACATACATACATAAAATAAATGTAAACCATATTATTAGTATTATCGAATTCAAGGACAGCTACACGTAACCGGTAGATGTGCATGCATTTTTGGAGTCTGGATTGGTAGGCACTTTCCCTTGAAAGTGGAATATATTCTTAAGAACAATCAATTTTGAAAACAAAAATGGAGTAGAAGTTGGTTAGATTTTATTTAAATTGTATACTCCCTGAACTTGTGGATCCACGATATACAATAAACTTACGAGACTCTAAATATATCACAGACGCACAAAAGAAGAAAGAACATAAGTCCCGAAATACACTGCTCAAAATTGAAATTGGAACATAATAATGTTTGTATGTCTAATTGTCTTCCTAATTGAACGTTTTTTTTGTTTCTTTATAAATATGTGTCTATATTTTTTCGAAAAGTGTTAAGAAAAGTTGATCCTTAAGTACCTAAGTTAGGTTAGGCTTAAGATAATAATCTACCGAAAGGCTAAACTGACTTAAAGAATGAACACCTGACAATGCAAAATTTCTGATGTATGCCTAACGGCGAATCCCAGATATTAGCAGCTGCGAAAGAGGATAAAGGAGTTTAGTTGGTAGGCACCCCCGTTTATGAACTAAGAAGGCGACGACGAGAGTGAATCCAGCACGTCCCGAACTTGGAATTCCGTTTGGAATGTCTATGAAGATTCTCCAAACCTTTATAAAAAAAATAAAAAATAATAAAAAAAAGGTTAGGGGGACATAGGTCATAAGGTGGAGAGAAAAGGCGCAACCCTATCGGAAAATCAGTTTGAGTTTCGGGAGGGCAGGTCGATCATGAACGCCCTCTAAAAGGTTGTAGACATAGTCAGAATTGAGATGCCAAGACGCTAAAGATGGAAACTAAGTGCGCTAGTTACTTTAGATGTGAAAAACGCATTTAACTCCGCAGACTGGGAGTTAATTAGGAAAGAGCTAAAAGAGAGGAGCGTGAGTGTGTACCTATGGGTGACAGCTACTTATAGGATAGGGAGTTCCACAGGTATTAGGGCTGACATTCTGGAATATCCTGTATGATGGGTTTCTGAGATTGCCAACGCCAATGGAGGTAGCGCTCGTCGCGTTTGCGGATGACTTAGCGGTGGTAGCCACGGCCAAGACTGAGGACGACGTAGAATATCTAATGAACGGATGTTTCTGGGTGGATCGCCGACAACCGATTGCAGCTGGGTCCCAATAAATCTGAGGCCATAATGCTGTTGGGATGTAAGAGGTACAGGTCAGTAAGCTTTCTGCTGGAAAACTCTGTAATAAAATCGCTGACATCCGTGAAATACCTAGAAGTAGTGATGGACAAGTATCTGATGTTTGGAGAGCATGTCAAGTACGTCACGAGCACAGCCAGAGAGGCAGCGGCGGCACTTATGCGTCTGCTACCAAGGACATACGGACCCAGTGAGATAAAGCGGAAAATATTAAGCGTTGTGGAGGACTCTATAGTTTTCTATGCGTCACCAATATGGGCCAAGGCGGCCACCACCAGGAAGTACACTAACATGCTTCTGAGTTACCAAAGGGGGTGCCAATTAATTTGCACCGAGGCATTAATGGTACTGGCAAGGGTGGTACCTATGACTTGCTCATCAGAGAGAGAGTGAGAGAGCGGACGCAGCAGAGGAGTGACAGAGGCGAGCAGAAGCAGAAGAAGAGGTGGCAGGAAGCACGGACAAACTCGGGCAAGGCGGCATGGAGGCCGATACTCGATATCGCAGCATGGTATCGGAGAGGGCACGGCGAAATTACATATCATCTAACGCAAATGCTTACGGGATATGGCGCGTTTGAGCAATATAGGTTTAGGATCAAGAAAGTGGAAGAGCCAACATGTCGCTATTGTCGAACTGAGGAGGACACAGCTGAGCATACCTTCTTTGAGTGTAGGACTAGGAAAAAGGAAAGAAGGCACAGAAAAGAGACATAGGGAGCGTCCTAACGCCGGATAGCGTAGTAAGATTGATGTTAGAAAGTGAGGAAAAATGGGAAAAGGTGGGAAAATAGTACAAAAGGTGATGAGGAGGAAGAAGAAGAGAGTCGAAAAGTGAGAGCGTATGTAGACAGAGAAACGGGAAATGAGACCGAAGGTAGACAGAGCGTCGGAAAGAGAGAGTAAACGTTGAGTGAGAAAGAGTGAACATCAATATAACCGCCACTACGACGGAATACTGATAGGTGATACGTGAGAATCAGGTCACGAGGAAAGGGGTTTAGCTGGTAGCCAACTGGGCTATCTTCCCAGATGAATCTAGCACTCTCCCGGCATAGGTCTAGCCGGGTTTGTCTTTCGAAGATTCCCCGACCTCTAAAAAAAATAAAGGGGACATAGGCCGGGTACGGGGAGATGCAGGTTCTACAAGAAGACGTTACTAAATGCGAAAGAGGGCTCCGACAGAAGGGGGGGAGCATCACAACAAAGCAGCCCTCGGATATTGTAGACTAAATAGTTCTACAAGAAGAAGTTACTAAACGCGAAAGAGGGCTCCGACAGAAGGGGGGGGGGGGGAGCATCACAGCAGAGCGGCCCTCGGATATTGTAGACTAAATAGAAACCTAGGATTTTCACGTAAGCTTTTGTGATGGCAGGTAGCGGAAATATCAAAATTATACAAGCGAATGTTAACCGAAGCAAAGTAGCTATGGATCTCTTAGCAGAGATGTCACGCATCAGGAATATTGACTTGGTAGTAGTCTCTGAACTGAATATAAAAATGGCTCGCACACAAAATTGGCAGACAGGCAGATGTAATGATGTAGCAATAAGCCCTTATTGCCCGCTCGCAAGGAAAGCACAGATGGGTCGACAAGGCAAAGGAAACGGCTTCGTGTAGGAGGAAATAGGAGCAATTATGGTTACTATGTATCACCGAATGACAGTTTCGAGGAAATCTGAGAGGAGCTGGCTTCAAGCATAAGACAACAGCGAAATACCGTTATAGTAATGGGGGACTTTCATGCGAAATCCCCAAGCTCTGGAGGTGAAAGGAAAGACAATAGAGGTGAATTACTAAATGAACGGATCGCGTGTCTGGGTCTGATCGTCCAGAACAAAGGGAAGGACTACACCTTCTTGCGGGGAGGTAGCGGCTCGATGATAGATATTATCCTCTCATCCTTAAGAATAAAGGGCCAGATACAAAAGTGGCAAGAGTCGAATTGCGAAACGCTTAGCGACCATAACTATATATACTTCGCGATAGAGGGGGAGACTAGCCAAGATGGCCCATGGTATGGGCGAGGATGGATTACAAGTGAACAGAGAGCAGCTATGAGATCAACAGTCGGCAGATCATATAATGAGGCTACATGCGAAAAGTTGATGGAAGTAATAGGGACAGCTTACGAAAATTGCTTACCCTCGAAACACGATAAAAATAAGCGAAGGCCTGTCTACTGGCGGTCTAAAAAAATGCTCTGAAGTAATGTCAATGGCGGTCCCGCAGTAGATTCGAGGGTGAAGTGAGGATAGGGGTTTAGTTTGTAGGCGTCAGGGTCACCTTCCTTGGCGAATCCAACACTTGCTCCGGCATTGCACTAAAGCCGGCAAACAGTAGTCTTTGGAAGATAAAAAAAAAGGTTAGGCTAGGTTAGGTTTTTTGTTTGTAGTATGTAAAAGTATTTCGCATCTTGCAATTTTTTATTGAAGAAAAGGCCACAATTTAAGAGAATATTATAAAAGTTTATTTCTTTTGAACTCTATTTAAATGTAAATTTTTATATTTTCACTATTTCACTTGTAATTCACATAGAAGTTGAGTCAAACACAAATTTAAAAAAAAACCTAAGTGTTCCACTTCAAATTTTAAAGAGTGTATTTAAATTAATGATGAGGAAAAGAGAATATTTTTTAGGTTTTAATTAACGACGAATGCTAGTGCGAGAAAATTCACACCAGAAAGTTGTCAGAATAGGTGAAACGGTAATTCTACAAAAATGTAATTTTTCTAGTGATGTCATTTAACCGGCTAAAAATATTTTTTTCTCCAACCATCGAAAAGCCTTTTAATAACAATTAGAGATAGTGAAGTTGATGTTTTCTTGACTAACAAGAAAATATACTTGTTGCGACACCTCAGTAAATAATAAAATACCAAAACGTTTTTATACTGAGTGATTTTTCAAATTTTTTATCAACTCTTGCCATGGAATTTGGACAGCATGTCTTAGCTTTACTGTAAAACAGTAACAAGGAGTGCAATGACGTACTTTCCACTTAATTTGCAGTGTGCAAACTTCAATATGTATAAATTATCCGCTTTAATCCTATCTGAGATCGTGCGCAATAACCAGTAAAAATCGGAACACAAAATGTATTCTCAGGCCAGATGATGATAGAAAAATTTCCTTAAGTCACTTTGTAGTGCTAGTTGTCAAGTATATAGGAAAAAATTGATTAATTATATGAATTCGCAGGTTTTAATGGTTTTCGTATAGGTCCTCATCATTGACATTGAAGCGTTTGCGAATTTGGTTTCCATGTCGACGGTGTAGTCCGTTCTCT
The DNA here is from genome assembly GCA_039766575.1 of Serrognathus titanus. Taxonomy (NCBI): domain Eukaryota; kingdom Metazoa; phylum Arthropoda; class Insecta; order Coleoptera; family Lucanidae; genus Serrognathus; species Serrognathus titanus. The sequence continues at coordinate 28,422,222 of CM077912.1, read as the reverse complement.
GTCTGAATCACATACATTGATCTTCCTAAAGGCTTGACAATCGTACCTTTTATCCAGTGAACCTTTTGAAGTGCTGTTGACATAACTTGCTCATAAGGTGTGTGTCCGATAATCATATCACGTATATGTTCGTCGACCAAAGATTGACCACACTCTTGCTTAAGACAATTGAAGTTACAATCTTGCAGTTGCATGTCCTCGTAACTCTGCGAGCCATTGAGCATGTGATTGTTTTTTATTGTTTTATTGTTTTTAATATGCAATGGTTGAACTTGAAACGAGCCATTAAAATATGGGTCGTAGTCTTGAAATGGTTCTTAAGCGCTTCAGTAAGATTCTGGTACGAAAGTGTCGGTAAGTCTGTACCACCCGTAAGTTTTTTCAACAATTCGTAAGTTTCAGTACCAATCCATGACAAGAAATAAGCGCGTCCTTGGTCATTATTAATCACCCCGTGTGTTTCGAAATGCTGCTGTAAGCATGTAAAATAAGTGTTCCAACTTTCACTGACCAAATATGATCGGAAATTAGGGACGCTGCTAGCTTTTTGTACTGCATTACTCATGTCAGGATCAACCGTAAGTCGCAATAATTGTTCCATGAATTGTCGTCGTTCCTCTCTATTTTGGCGTTCATGTTCCTCTCGAGCTGCACGATCTTTAATCATAGAGCCAATAAAGCTTTGATCGGGTCTTCTGTCAATAAGATGTCGTTTAATTATGAGCAGACACGAGGTCGATCACATTATGATCACAATCAAGAAAACATGGCAAGTTCAAAAATATCAAGCAAACGGTCAAGGAAATAGACAACGTCAACTCAAAAAGTACAAATCCTGTCCTGGATGTTTCAAATTGCATGCAAGGTCAAAATGTCTCATCTCAAGACAAAGTGCAACAAATGTGGCAAGACAGGTCATATTCAGTCGGTGTGCCAGTCCACGGGTAGTTCAAAACAATCAAATTTAGTGAAACGATTTGAAGGTCACGAACTTTTGGCTGTTGAGAGTGACAAGTCAGGACTGCGATACTACGTCAATCGTAGCGCAAGAAACTTATTCGGAACTCCATGGTTTACGGCATTTGGTTTCAAGATCAGTAACCCAACAATGGTTGTCAAGCTTGCAAATGCATGAGAATTAGCTGTGGCAGAGGTTGAAATAGCACTACAGGAAACCAAAATTGACGAGATTTGTGATCGTCATCAACAACTATTAATAACTATGAATTAGGCAAGTGCACTTCGATCAAGGCAAAATTGCATCTCAAACCCAACGCAGTACCGAAGTTCTTCAAGCTTCATCCAATTCTTTTTTTTTTAAGATAAGGTTAAGGCGGAATTGCAATGTCTTCAAGACGCTGACATTATTCGTCCTGTTAAAATCAGCGAGTGGGCAGCTCCGATTGTAGTAGTTCCAAAATCGAGTGGATACTTACGTATTTGTGGCGATTTCAAGGTAACGTTTAACAGTCAGTTACTTGTCGAACAATTTCCGATACCAAGAGTCGAAGACTTATTTCAACGCCTGCAGAATGGGCAGCATTTCTCGAAAATTGAAAGAATGGTCTTTTATCAATTATTCAGGATAATATATTTTTCATAATTCCATAATAATTTGACATATCAACATAAAGTGTTTTTCCGAAGCCCTGTGATTTACAAAATTACAACACATGAAATGCACAAACACTACATAGAATATTTCACCTTTCGAACGAGAAATCACAATCAGAAAATCTTTTATAGTTTCCCATTTGGCTCTTATTTTATGCATACCTTACTTATGTGGGAGGTTAAACGTTTACTTTGTTATTATTACGTCCAGATGGAAGAAATTTGGAGCGTATGTAATTCGCGATAAACAAATTTTCTATAGGCCATTAATAATATATGAATAGTTCAAACTATGTTTCATAACTACTTTTTAATGAATTGTATGAGCACAAGGGATGTAAAGAGAAAGAAAAAGGAATCAAAACATTCCATAAGAATACAATTTGAATAAAAAACTAAATGAACAATATGCAATTTTATTGAACTGAGATTAGGTATATTCGTAAAACTTTCTTTTTAACGGGACAAAGATAAAGACTTCAAAAAGGCATGTAAATTATTACATGTACAATTTTGGCATAAAAACATGGAGTATTTAGATTAAATAAAGCAATAAATAAAGTGTGGTGGAGGTGTCATAAGCACTTTGTCTTAAATTGATGTTATGTTTTGTGTATATAGTTATATTTAGTATAAATATGGAAGTTGCCAGTGCGCCAACTATTCTTTACAAATACCTTTTTCCACTACACTAATAGAGGATTAAGAAACTGTAATGTATATTCTCTAAAAGATTAATAGAGTTTCATTGAGCCATTTCTTGGATTCGCAATATTTCATTAAGAGAAGGAAGACATTTGTATTAGAGAACATACATTTGTATTAGAGAACATACATTTTATATTTGTGTTCGGGATATTTTCTCATCGTTAAAATGTTGTATCATTTTAATATTTATTATAAAGCTTTTGCTTTCAAATTTTAGAAATTAAACGACGTTTTATAAGAATGATTGTTGGCTTCATTTCAATGTCTCCTTGCCATAGTGCAGTCAGCGTCTTTGTTAATTTTGAAGGACATCTTGAAATTTGTTGTCTCAAAGTAGTTTTGACTAGTCTTAAGACTTTAGAATCGAACAGCCTCTGTTAACTTGCACCAAACGAGGAAATAACTGTCTGAACCCCAGAGCTTTTATGCAGACGGCTAATCAGAGAAGACCATCTGCATGCATATCTTCCGTCGACGGAGAAGATTCTCGACTTGCTGCTGTGAATTGAAAATCGGCGCTAAGGAGAATTGGTCAAAGTTTTTGTGGCGCTTAATTTACTGGCGGCGGGCCCGGAATGGAAACGGCAAGAAGCTGCTCTCAACTTCAAAGAGAATTTAAATATGCCTCCCGAATGAAGCTAGCGGAGCTACTTATGCGCATAATAGTTTCCTAGCAAATGTTATTAGAGTCGGAGGGTAATATTGCGCGATCGGGGAACATGTTGAATATGAAGCGTGGAGTTAATGTCGCGGTTTTTTCTGACGAGGACGGAAAAGAAATCGTTCGTGAACGAGCCTGACATTTAAGTTAACCGCCGGCGCTACAACTTAATAAAGCGCAAAGGCTTTCCATTTTTGTGTGGAATGGGAACGAACAAACAATAGGTAACATTTAGCGACCTTTAAAATCCGCACTTCAGACTTTAAAAAATGTAATCGATCAGTGTGTTTGTTTGGAATGTCCAAATTAACATAAAGCCTAAGTTCTCTGTATGAGTTATTAATTTCTTCAGATAACAATTAAACAGTAAAATCTCAATAGATTAAATTAATAAAAGCTATCTTTCATATACATAACGAGTGTGCAATTAAGTTTAATCTCCTAATGGCCTATGGAAATTGCGAATGTTGTTGCTTAAACTATACGCAAAAATAACGAATGTATCAACGAAATAAACAAACAAAATAAGTTTTAGAAAATAAGTCATATTAATTTTATATAATTCTTTGACATTACACAGCTAAGATTTGCTGTGTTGTCAAAAAACGTAAATCAGAAACAGTCCTACAACTATGTAAGCAAAATAATTAATATGTCATATTATTCATATACAGCATGTTTCATTGAAGATGCATCAAACTTGAGGGACACGTTTCTGACATTATTTCAAACAAAATATCTTAATAAAAAATTTTAATCGGAGCAAGTTGAAATTTTCATAATTTGGAGTCGATGTTTTTTGAAATACTGTAGCGCGCGGAATCGTGAAACAAAACCGGCGATCTAAATTGCATTTATGAATGGCACACAGTTGCAAGGGGGTAATAAATCCATAAACAGCGAAGAAATTTATGACTAGATTTTATTTTGCCCTTGACCGAAAGCTCGGTGTATTGAACTTTGCCACACGTCGAATGCAGCAGTGATGTGAAATATAATTTAAACTTTATTTAATTTAATAATAAATTATTAATTATTATTAATTATTAAAGTATTAAATCTAATACCATAAAGTCCTTAATTGGGGTAGTACGGCGAACGAAATGTTTTGGGTAAAACCAGGTACTTGGGCGTTAAATTTTTACGAACGATTTCATGAAACGGTGAATGTGAATAATAAATTCTTAAATAAGCGCAAACTACTGAATGTTTGAACAATCCTAAAATTCTTTAACTAACAATTAGAAAATTCGTATTAAATGGAGAACAGAAAATAAACGACTAATTATTATTTTTATTGATTGCCAACAACCATGATGTTTTAAAGTGTTTTGCCGAAGCGACTGGGGCGACATTCTAAAGGAAATTAACCAATAAACCGATTTCGTATGTGAATGAGTAACAATCCATTCATTCTCATTTAAAGTCCATCTTAAAAATATGCGACTTTGCTTTCCCTTCGATTTTCTCTAAATTTATTCATTACAGAGAAAATTTTACAAAGAAACTTAGACATACCAAGTTTGATGCATCTTCAATGAAACACCCAACCCAGTATGTTACATATTGTCTTAATAAGCACAGATTCTGAAGTAGTGGCCTACATTTTCACTACACCCTGAATAATTGTACAGAAAACACTTATTAAAAATATTAAGTAAATAAACAGACATATAATCTAGAAATATGATTTTACATATTTCATTTTCTGTGTTAAAATTATGTGATATTTAATAGAATAAGCACGATTTCTTTGTTAATTTTCTAGTATATAAAAAACGTACATGAATTAAAGTCGCTGAAAATTTGTTATATCTGAAATGATGTCCACGAATATAATAGTGAATATAATAGTGACTTTTCAAGAAAAAAATTGTATGTTACTTTGAAACAATATTCAGTAATAATTCATTAATGCAATAATATATTGTATTATCCTCCATATCCGCATTTATTTGCATTACAAAATTAATCAAAACTGATGTTATTTTTGGCGATCAGTAAAAATAACTAAATGAAGATTTACTGCATAGTTGCAAACAAAACATGCAATTGCATATAATCCCTATCTTTATTTATAACAATAAATACGTTGTGAAATAAAAAATTAAATTAAACTATATTCTCTTACATGTGGAGAGATTTTATTGAAACGGAATACATTTTTAGTTCTGAACAGAAAAATGTTTTTACTTTACTTACAATACTTTATTCACTACATCAAAGAAAGTATGTACAATTGTAATCTACGGCAAATAAATGAAAACATAGTTGGACATAACTATGTATATGTATATCCGTTATTCTAGGTAAGACTTTTGAGGGAATTAATAGAAAGGATATTCGGAAAATATTCGAAAATATTAGTTTTAACTCTAAACCATCAAATCCATGCATTCATAAAAGTTGTACACTTGAAAGCGTTGTTAAAATCGATCGTTACTTCGGTGGACATTTGATTTTAACTGTTTCGAACCAGTCCGGGACGTCTCCGCGAACAAATTCATTAAAAAGTAAAAGAATAGAAAAACAACTAATAAATGTAGGTTTGCATACAGAAACAATAAATTACGTGAGAACGCAAAACGAAAATTCAGAAATGATCAAGACAACATAGGGAGTTAACTAAGAACACATTGATTTCGCTGATCCACTAACATTGGATGAAGTCATAAAAGAAGCGAAGCAATTATGAAAAAGAATCCAAATATTGGAAATAAATTATACTCTGTAATTTTGGAATTTGAAATAACACATGTAAAACAAAAATGTGAAAATCTACAGCAGCAAAACGAAAACAATAATAATTGGTGATGACAAATAGCGTTTATTTGTTGAAGTAAATCAATGACAGAAGTTTAGGAATACCCTATATTTCACGCAATGTGTTTTTTGGCAAAACAGCTTAATTTTTAAAACATTTTCAAGCAGAAAAAATAAATTAAACATTTTATAAAATAGGCTAAATTCGAAAGACAGTCTCTGTTTTCCAAATTTCTAGAAACAAATACAGATATTTCTTATGCGACTTTTTATTAGTGTCTTAAAATGATTGCGTATACGTAACATCGCACGAATGTGTAATATAGGATAAGAACGAGGAAATAAATAATTTCAGAGACACTGATAATTGATATCGTCGTTTATAAAGTGCCGGCATAATTTTTACCCGTCAAATTAAACTATTACAAAGTAGAGTTTTAGTTACGCTGATATCAATCAAAACTACTACACATTTCGAAGCATGAACAGTTAGAAATGTAGCTCGTTAACTTAAAAAATGATGGCGCTGGTAAAATTAATGCAGGGAATTTATTATAACTCGTTTTATTAAGAAGTTTCGTGAAGGTGATGGGGTGATGGCTACATTATAAGATGTTTAAAAATTGATTACTTTTACATAAAAATTTTGTTTATATACGAGGGATGCTTCGAAATTAAACCCCCTTTATATTATTTTCATGAAAATATTTGTGCTGATACTGCAACACTTCAGCTATCTATTTTTTTTAAATATGTATCAGTGTTGATATGCAATTTTATTAGCAATTGACGAGACCCTATATCCAATTATAAATGAAAATAGTGCTAACTTGTTAAAAAAATAGTGTTCTCTAGCAAAAGACTTTTTCTGTCCAACGGCCTTTTTGCGCTGTAGTTTTTATGGATATAAATGGAAGACATTAGTTTCAGAACGTCCCTCGTACATCCGTTTCTGCAATTTGTGTGATATTTAACGGACAAATGGATGGAAACTAATTGCGTAGCCGGGCGCAAAAGAAATGACATTTTAATGTAAGGCATTTGAATCCCGACATTGGAAGTCCTAAGTAAAAGGGATAACATTTGGTGGGCGCATTAATCAAAAGGGCGCGAATCGAAAGAGCCTTTAAATGCCAACGATTTTTCTTTGCGAAGAATATCAATCAAACATACATTAATAAAACCGACAGACGACTTCCTAACTGCAAATTGTACCTCATTTATCTTCTATCGATCACTTATAACCGTTCGATTGTTATCCTATCAGTGAGCTGTCAGTTTTTGTATATTAAGGTTTTGATTGGGTAAGAGCTCTACATAAATAATATTTATATCAAATACGACATGATTACTGTTTATAATGTTCTCTTTGAGTGTGTTTGTACGCCCGTGTGACCGTCACGTAATTGTCAAATTTGTTCTTGATAAAAAAAGGTAAAGCAATACACGGTTGTCAGCGTTGTGTTGACGTATAATCTCGGATCACAAACCGAACGGAATAAAGCCAACTTGCGATTCCACTTAATTCCCGTCCGCGCGCAAAACCGCGGGGAATTAGTGACGCCTAATTGCGTCGCTTTAGTACATTCCTCGACGTTTTTGCGCCTCAAGTTTTTCTTTTTTGTCCGCGCACTTCGCACAAAGAAGTTATAACTCGCCGCGGTTCCCATTCACCACCATATAAATTAATTGCGACTTTTTGCACATTCCGGATCCTCGCCGTTAATAATTCCACCCGGTTTTGATTATTCTTAACGTTTCTTGAACCGACGTCTCAAATATAACCGGATATCGGTTTTCCCATGAGTGTGAAATTGGGCTGTTATTTGCAGAAACGTCGCATCGTCGTTAGTTATCACATTTAGGGTAGCATTATCATTCAGGTTAACGCATGGGTTAACCGTGATACAACATGCACATATATAACGTAATAGCGAAACACACGTTCTTGTTTCTGTGATACTCAGGAAGACAAGGCATCTGGGCTCAACTCTGCAAAATACTGTTCAATAGCTTTTCTAAGTACTTCTTCAGATACAAAACGTTTTCTCTGAGATGCTTTTTAACGTTTTTAAATAAAAGTAAGTCTGAGCTAGGTTAGGGCCATAAGATGTATGATGCATGCCTTAATTCTATTCTACAATCATTGATTATAATCTGCTGGACTTTGTTGGTATTGAACCATCGAATTGTCGTGCAGCAAAAAGAATGTGGGAATTTTTCTACAAAGCAGATTTTAAATTTTGAATTGAATTGCCTCCCTAAGTCTCCCTTCGGCCATTCACTCAAAAAGCAAGACTCCCTCAGCATCCCAGCAAACTGTTGCCATCAGTTTTTTTTTCCAAAAAAAATGGCTCTTTTGGTGATGGAGAGCTTATGAACTTGCTGTAGGGATTCTTATTTAGCGGGAGGGTCCTAGTGATATATTCAAGATAATTCGAAAGAAAAAACGCGGCCAAACTTTCTTGAGAATTCATTTCCTGGTCATTTTTTGCTCGGGACTCTTGTTTGGAATATACAAACTTTATATGCACTAATAGAAACCTTAATACGCCGATCTTGCAGTACCAAATTTTCGACTCCTCGCACCATCTTTTGAGTTCGGATTTTGCGTTATGGATATTTTATTCTCAACTCGAATTAAATCATCCTTCAAAATTTCGTGATATATAAAATAGTTCTTTATCATTTCAGTTCCAAGTAGACTAAAGCAATAATAATAAACGTGTATAAATTAATGCACACTACCGTCCGACACTGATCAATTAAATTTTGAGCCATAAATTGGCCATAAAACGGCTGAAGCCGAAATAATGTAATTCGCAGTGATTAGTTTGCGTATACGCTATTAATAATAGAGATTTTACGATCCGTTCAATTACGTAAAACATTTAACAATCGGGGTGAAATAAATCAATCAAAGATTCATTGCCGTAGAAAAGATTTCATTTTGATGTGCGTACATATCCTACATTTCCCGCTTCAATTACCTTTGGTTTTATGAAACAATACTAATATCGACGATGATCGATTTCTCTAACTTCATATTCTAAAAGTTATTGCATTTAAATAGAATACACGGCATGCTTTCCTTTTAAATTAAACAAAAAAATGTAAGCGGCGCTATGCTTTAATTTATTGGTCATATTAAATTGCGGTAAAAGTGCTTATCAAGAGCCATTAGGGCCGTATAAATTGCGTTCGTGTTAGTGGCATGTAATTTAATTTTTCACTTATTCATTAAGCTTGTGTACGGTTATTAAATTAATTTCAAAATATGTAGTTACTCGAAAAATTGCTGTGGTACAAGGTCAAATGAACTAATAGTTAACATGAAATATATTTAAAATAAAACTAAGAAAACGAATATGTATAAAATCCCTGTACATTGAATTAGGACCATCTTGCCAAATGATATTTTATATTGGTATTCTTTTACTAATTTAAATCCGATTAATTTATGAATAGATTAAAGACAAACAGCATTTTTCATCGATTCAAAGTTATTTTTATTTGATCTCCATAAATGTCACTTCCATCCAGCTGTGGTCATATGAAATAGGTAAAATTTTTATTTTCTCCAGGGTAACACATCCTGTCCTAAGTCTCGCGTCTGCAATCACTTGAAAAAAATAATATACGAGCTCTGAGATGGCCCTTACAAATCGCCAGATTTGTTGAATAATGAATATTTATGGCACATAGGTGATTAAGCACGAGTGTCAAAGTAAAGAATGGATAAAGAAGAAGATCTGTGAACAATGGAATAAAATTATACATACCTATGCTGTGAGACCACCTAGTAGAGAGTATTTTTCGAAGAGAATATACTTTAATAAAAGCGCAAGGTGGTTACACTAATTATACAGACCTACAAAAATATAATATTTGGTGCAGTTTAGTTTATACCAAATGTTGATTAGGTAGGTAACATTGTATCCATTAATGCTATTAATAGGCATCTGTCAACTCTAGTTTTAGCGCTATTCTCATTTCCTCAAATTCTGAATTTTGTTCGAAGAAATAGTAAACAAACATGTGCTTTATAGTCAAAACGTGTCGTTCACAAATAATAATTGTATTTCACATATATTTTTATTTATAGTAATTAAATATTTTTCTTTCAATTCTGCCCTCGGTTGTATAATCCTTTTTACTTTTGGAATTGCACCATTTCGTGGTATGCTTTCATACGATTGTGCTATGTGAGGCATTTTAATTATTTTTTTACCTTATTCTTTTATGGCATCGGCGAAATTTATAGGCCTTTTAAAATTTTCCTTTGTTATAGAAAAATCCGGTAACGTAGGTGGTTTTGGATTTGTTGCAAAATTTAGACTTGCCTCTTCGTTTTCTCGAGTGTCCTTGTTTACTGACTGTTTAACTGGTATTAATTGTTGATATTTCGATGATCTAGGAGCATCAAATGTTAATTTTTTCTCTTCATCGACTAAACCTAATTTCCATTTTTTTAGAATTTGCCGTTGGTGACCGCGGTGTTAATGTGCTTCTCGCCTTTAGAAAAAAAGCCTGATAGTCTAAAGTAATTTCCAGGTCCGGTTTCTTATTTTTCGCTACTATCTTCTCGATTTTATCTTCTTCTTTACTTCTCAATATTGTTCGCGGAGCCTCAGCCATTTATATAAAGTACGTTTATTATTTTGTTATATATGGGTAATTAAACTTTACGTTAATAGGACGTTCCGTAAATAATTTTTTAATTTCTTCGGCAATTTTCAGTACATAAGAAAAGAATGCGTATATTACAAAATAATAAAACGTTAAATCGCGCTGTCGCAATTATCTGCGTTAACACATTTTTGTCGCAAACATTTTAAATGGGTCGGCGCAAAACACCCGACTTGCAATAATATACTTCTCGCTACAATGAAATTTCATACCGCGATAATTAAGTAATAAGTACAATTAATTAAAAAAATTCCAAATCTTTGATTCTAAATACGAATTTTTTATTTTACACTGAATTCCAGTTCTGCAGGTGTCTTTCTATAAGGCATTTAAGAATGCAATATTCACATTCAAAACTATTTAACAACAAATATTTAATCGACTTTTTATCGGAACCTACCATCAAACACCTTTTACGCAATAATATCAGTATTTCGCTCCTGAAGGTAGCAGCGATGCCTTTAAAAAGGTGAGGGGTAGCTCAGTGGTATGGGCGCCGTTTACATTAAAGGACCAAAGAAACGAGAGAAAAGGAAGAAGAGTTGAACTTACCGTCTTCCGAAGTCAGCATGCGGGGGAAGCACTTTGACGGGAGGAAAAGTCTTTTCTTCCTTTCTTACACCTTTATTAGGCACACCTCGTGGAATCGCCCACGGACACCTTTCTTAGTTGACCCCACGTCGCCGATTAAATTTCTGTCAATCGACTACCCGTCGATCGACCATCGATTTTGTCAAGTCAGCAAAGTGTCCCGCGCAATAATTACAATAAATTATATACAGTTGTCCCCTTAATAACAACCTTCGGGACCTTCCTCTTAAATTTTAGTTTCAGTAGTTACAGTATAATATAATGTTTGCGTGTTTCGATGCTGTTAGAGCGGATTGAGGTTTCTATATTATTGGAAATAAAGATTAAGATCGGATTAATTTGCGAAGCATGCCGTTTCAGTTTAGCAATGAATCCAGTATATTTGGATTATCTATCTGTATTATATCGAACACCTTGAGCTTTACCATTCACTCTTAACATTTTTCTTGCCATTTATCGACTATCCCGGTTGTTGTTGAGGGCTGTGACTTAGTTGCTTTGATCACCCCCTTCAGTTGGTTCAGCCAATAATATCGTATGGGGCCTTACCCTTGTTTCTTCGAAGAGCCATAACAGCTGACTCAATTGGAAATAACTGTTAATATTATGCTATTCATCTTTGTCCCAAGTTTCTTTCTGAGTCTTTAAAAGAAAAAAGATCACAAGCAGCAAACTACCAAATTCTGAGTAAGTTAATGAATGAATTTACAGTAGTCACATATATTATCTCATTCTGGACATTAATCCATTTCATTCTGAGTTTAGATTCCCAAATCTTCTGAGATATTTCTGGCAGTCTCAAGAAGTCCAAGAGGGCCATATCTCCCAATCCAGCGATAGTCCTTTCTTTTCCTTAACATGCACGATCCCGAGTTATGACTCCAATTCATTTTTATATTTGGGGTCATATTAAATGAAACACCTATCAACACAGAAGAGGAAATAAAGGCTCAAATTATTCTTATTTTTGATGCCATTCGTGATCGTCCTCTGATATTTCGAAGAATTCGTCGTTTAATCATACGTCGCCATAACTTATGCATCCAAAATGGCATCTTTAATTTCGAACATTTCTTATAATTGTGTATAATGTTTGTCCAAAGTAAGAGTGCAAATATTGAAGTATAATTTACAATCATATTGGGTGACTGTCACATTAGCATCCGCAACTTTCCCGGATTCATAGTGAATTAAGAATAACTAGAAAGTTTTTGATGACTTCTGGTAACATCTGAAGGTGATGTACTTCTAAACATATGTTATACAAAAATATCACTTTCTTTAAGGTCTATGTATCAACTGAAATTTATCGTATTTATTAAAATCCTGCATTAATCCTGAAAATTATTCTATATCTCCATTCTCCGACGATTTGGCGGCAAAATGCCGGACTGGGAAATCAGAAAATTTTAAATAATCTCATAAATGAATCCTTTTAATTCTCCTAACATATTTTTAATGTCACTTTTACAAAAATTGTACACGTACAATATTATTACATACTGGGCCATCACTAATTGATAAATTGTCACGTCATGATTCTGGAAGTTTCGATGCGCGCTCTAGATGGTGAATTGTACTGGAGAGTTCTTTAATTGTACTAGAATGTTCTCGATAAAGGGAACCTCTATAAAAAGAACCGAGCGTGAGGTCTAAATCAGTTTTCTGTTGGATGGCGAATTGTATGGTTAATAACGAATCGTAAAACGATAAACTAACCAAAATGTAAGTAGATGGAATAGGATTACAACTCGTTGTAATGTGTTGAGCGACTGTGAACAATTAAATTACTTTCAGTTTACTAAACCACTTATCTTTGAAGCCCGAAAATAGAAACGAAATTCTACGTTGTATTATCACAATAGTCGTTTTATTACTTTATTTTTAAAATTCAAAACATGATGTGCAGTGCCTGTTAAAATTTTATTTGTGAAAAACTCAATTAATTCTTAAAAAAATTAGTGATAAAGTCACGTTCAAAAGTTTTTAAACATACGATGACGCATTTTCAGGAAAGCAAAGCCAAAGCGAGAGTAATTAAATTTATTACAACTAATGGTCTTAAATGAATAGTTCTAGCCGTACGCATAGAATAATAATAAAAAAAAACATTAACAGTTTTACATCCTGCCTTTCAAATAAGATTCAGCCGGAATATTTTATGTTTCTTTTATAGGACACTTGTAATAGCTTTAAAAGGGAAGAACCAACTCAGATGTATCTTTCCTTTTAATTTCTGACGCTTCATGAGTGGTGGTGGCTTGGCTACGATTTGTCTTTTTATGCTGCTTAAGCTTGTGGTGCTTCAAGCTGCCTGAGGTAGTCAATCCCTTTTCCAGTTTAACCAGTTTGGCAAGTTAAGAAAGTAAACTTCTGGTCAATTTTGACATAACATTTGACTATTGAATGCGTTAACTGATTTTTTTGTACTTTTTCTTTATTTATTTTTATTATGCCGTTATGCCTAAGAGGGAGAACACGTAAAAATTATTATCAATTAAGACAAAAGTTGAATTATTGATTTTTTTTCGTTTAAAGAAATTGTTAACCGTGCTGTCTAGCGGAAGGGGATATTGTTAAAACTGTCAATTACTATCAGCGTTGACTTATGTTTGTCCATTACATAATGACTTGTGGTTAACGTTAAGAAATTTGGCACATTCATCTCAGGCTTTAAACCGGTATGCCATAGAAGTACTTTGTGCAATAAAACCTTAAGACTTAAGATTTGTTGGAATTCTTTCCAGGGCGAGTCAGTCAACAGCTAACATCAGCGGTAGTTCTATACGTCCTTTTTTCTGTACATCATTTAAGACCCAACTTTCTATGAGCTTGTCGAGGGGAGGCGTTAAAATAAACGAAGTTACTTAGTACTATTTTCTTGAGTGCAAAACAAAACCGAATGTTCTTAATAAATCAGCTAATATTTTTTTTCTTACTTTCATTACCTTCTTAATTTGCGTTAACTTCCAGTATCTTTAAAAGTAAGTGATCCTTAACATTTATACTTGAAGATTTCAACGTGAATATCGTCTGATTGAACAAAATCTCCCATTGCAGTAAATTGCAAAATGCAATGTTTAATGCCAGCAATCATCTACAGAACCGCAGCATCTGTAAATCAGAAGGGCACATTCGATTGATCTTCTTTAAATAGCGGATAATTGCAAATTAGCGCAGAATTTATCTCGTGGTACGTGTTGTGGGTCGCTAATTATCGCGAGCTTTCGCACACAGGGAATAATTCGGGCTCGCAGTTAACGCCATGTTTATAACTTCGTTGTGCAGCTGGGGGTGCAATTAGAGAAATTGAAATTTCGTCCGAAGAAAGCATAAGCGGAAAATTTAAGGTATGCCCTCGCCTTCTTCTGTGTAAAGCAACAAAATATATTACCGGATGGAACACATGGCGTCCTGTAAACTAGAGGACGCTGTTTTTTTCAGCAATTTAAAAACCATTTGCTATTATGTGCTTTTAAAACACAATACCGTAAAAGTCTGAAATGTTTTGAAAAAACCATAATAAATGCTCTATGTGAATACTTTAGTCACAAACGCGTATTTTTTTTTTTTTTAATAAACAAGTTAATTCTAATAGCTTACTTATTTGTTAAATTCAAATATTTTAGAAGCACAATCTGAATTTGCATTTAAATGAAGCGTGACGATTATAAGTGTTATTATGATGGACATTCTTTAACGTTTACAGCTTTTTAGATAGTACGTTTTGCTTTAAATCGGCAAAAAACGGGAATCTAAAAAACTCGGGGGTTAAAGTATGACTTATTTCCGGACTTGATTTGCATAATTTTAATACGTCAGATTACATTAGTTTAAGCTCATATTTTTGTTTTGCATTTTACTGAAGGATTTTACTTTAAAACCGTCACAGATAATGTAAAAATGAAAAGGTAAAAAATTTTCATTATATTAACAATGCAAGTTGACAGTGCAGGATCTTGGATTTGATGTTGCATTGGAAGGATAACAGTTCATTCTGAAATTTCCTTTTTTGTCGCATTGTAA
Organism: Serrognathus titanus; assembly: GCA_039766575.1. Lineage (NCBI taxonomy): Eukaryota > Metazoa > Arthropoda > Insecta > Coleoptera > Lucanidae > Serrognathus > Serrognathus titanus. The sequence continues at coordinate 28,407,170 of CM077912.1, read as the reverse complement.
TATTACATTGTACTGGTGTTGGATTTTTTTAAATAATTTCCTAAGAGCTTCTTTAAAATAATTAATTAATAACTTTAATGGAGTATTCTAATTATAAAGTTCAAGTATTTTAAAAGAGCTAAACTATACTTTAATGACTTAATTATGCGTCTGGTACGCACTTGGATACAATTTAAAGTCATTCTCGAAAGATCATGGAAATAAAAAATACGTCTTGACTAGTGATAGGACTAACTATTGGAATCTAAAGTTCTCTGAATCTAAGACATTAAATTTCACGGCATTTTGAGAAGGAGTTTAACATAATATTCTAGATTTTTTTGCAAGCATGTGATATTCCTACGATTCCTATTATGACGTAGTTAAACGAATACAAAATCATATCATTTGGCCACTTACGTTGGGTTTTTCAGTCGCACTTTAACTTCAATTTCCTGTTTATTCTCATAGTAACAATTATAAAAACAATTGTTTCTATGGAAATAAACTAACAATGAATGTTAAACTGTGACTGAAAAACCGGGCCCTAGCGCTTTTTATATAACTTTAAATGATTTAATTTAATTTATTAATATATAATGTTGCTATAGTTTGTTTTTAAAGAAGCAGTAAAAGTTGTTGGCCTGTTGTAGGTAGATTGACACTGTAATACTAAATCACAAATTGATTTGTCTTGCTTAAGAGGTTTACAAATTCTTCAAATACCCAATTTTAACAACAGATTTTCTTACAAGTTTAAACCTGACTGATATTGTCACATCAATTATGAAATTTTTAGGTTTACATTGAAGGCAAGTTGAAAAGTGACATACAATCAACGACTTTGCGAGTTTTTGTAGACAAAATTCAAATTTCTTCTCCTAGTTTAAAAACAAATTGAAAACTTTGAAAGTTATGATTAAGCGAATTAATCTGAAATACTTCTTTTGGGTTTGTAAAACAAAGTGGGCCAAATGATATAATTCTGGGCTTGTATACAAGTGATGAGTGTCCAATAGTAAATATCAAAGGTTTGTATTTATTTTAGTTACTTATTTACAAAGTATAAAATATTACTCTTCTTAAATTGTTGCAAAAAGTTGTCAAGATCTGCCTGAATTCTTAGACACTCTTCTTTGGCTCTCACACATGCGAAGAATTTCAGTCAGTAGTCATATACACTAATATTCTCTTATTACGAATCCGGTTAAAACGAATTTTCGGTTGTAACGAACCAACTTCAAAAGTACAAACTAAATCATAATGACTCATCACTTATAATGAACTTCGCATATAGAGAACCTGTTTCGATGATTCTTTGAAAGCTCGTTATAAATGGCAAAACTTAAAGCCATGTGACTTCTGACTGAAAATCTTCGCAAGTGTGAAAACTAAAGAAGACTGTCTAACTTTGTAGAACTTAAAACTAGGATCCATATAAAAATAATTTATATACAACAAGTTGGTCCTGTATTGTAAGGATTAATAGGAGAGCCTTGCGGCACTTCAAATGTTACCATTACGTGCATTATCCAATTTAACGCGAGTGGGAAACGACCTAAGCCATAGTAAGAAATAACCATCAATTACCATAATGTCTAATTTCATTGGAAGCAATGCGTGATATACACGGCGTATTAGGTATAAGGAGCCATACGTTATCAGTGAGTCGATGGCGCTCTATAAACAATACTTTGCCTCTGACTAAATGGAAAAAGTGCCACAGTTTTCGAGATATCGAATTATGAAGCAGTGAGTACGGCCCTGGCGCGTCTCCGCATGTACGAAACTACGCTTAGCGCCAGAACACAGTAAAATACTTAACCCTGACCTTGCAGATGTGCGCGGTTATGACTGGGCGAAAATGTTGCTTTACAGGCATATCAATAAAAGTAATTTTACGATAGGAACGCTTCGAATGGGTGGGGTGCGATTACCGTAGGGGTAATTACTCATTAAACTACTGCTACTGGCCGAAATTATATAGAATTTTTACAAAGAATATTGCCCGATATTTTGGACGAAAGGCGAAACATGTGACGGTGCACCACCGCACATTACTCTCCCGGTCCGAACCTATCTCAATAACCAATTTCAACGTCGATGAATAGGTAGGTAGCCCCGATATGAATCCGCTGGATTTCTTTCTATGGGGGGCTTTAAAACAGGAAGTCTATTCGATGCAAATCAACACAGAAGAACAATTATTACAGCGGATTCATGCTGCAGCTCGCCGAGTATCGGAGGATCCAGAATGTCTGGAGCGTGTGGACGCCTGCTTATGTGCCGGTGGAAGACATTTCGAACACCTGTTATAAATAAATGCCTTGATGAGGAAACGTTCATATTATTTATCCTTTTATTCATCCAATAAATGCTAATTAATTCGCACAAATATGACATCGTTTATGGTACATATCGTAAATGCTCTTCTAGCAACTTTTATGGTTATAGTGGGCTGCTTAAGTATTAAAATGTATTTGATAGTGAAACAGCCTTGTTTACACAATTGGTTCGCTTTTTTATGACATCCCAGTTGTACGAGATGACCTTATCCGAAGTATCGATGCGTTTTCAGAAGCACAGGTCCGTACTCAGTGCAGAATTTTTTATAAAATTTTCATAAAAATTATATCAGCAGAAATCGTTTTGCAATACTTTTTTCGGACTGTACATGTAACCCTCAGTTACGCCTATCACTATGGCTCCTTTAATACGATACACTCTGTATACTGACATCTACTGTGGTGTAGTCAACTGTGATTCATTGTACTCCATATTTACCGGTACGCCACCCTTTTCCTTCAAACTATTAACACCAAAAATAATGTTAAAGAAAACGGATATCATGGAATACTTGACATACATATATTCGATGTAACATTTGTCAGTTAAAACAGAATAACTGCAATAGTCAGATTCAGATTCGTTTTTAAGCTTCATTCATTATTTATTCTTTCTGTAATTGATTTTTTGAGTGCTCAACTGTATTCCTTAGGTACTTAGAATGTAAATTTATAGATACTAGTGAATAAACGCATCATAAAAATAGTCTATAATTGCATTGAAATTATCCAATGACCAACTATATAACTCATAGAATTGATTTAACTGCTCAAAGTCGGCTTTATGCAATACACGTAACACCTTTTCACAATAGCGGGTACTTGCATGTGACGGCGTTAAGTTTTTAGCTTATCTTTAAGCTCATCGCCGACGTGAATAGGCCTTTGTCTGTAACGACAGTTCTGAATTCCTTCGAGCATATTCCGTTCCATCAAAATTTCTAAACACGCATAAGGTAATAATCTGTCTACAAATATGTTAATATTCAGTACGTGAGCTGATTATGTTTGAGTGTTGCTCTTGGTTGAGCAAACGGAAACTTTTAATCTCGTGTTTAGCGTAGTTCGCGCGTTTACAACTCCGGGATAAGACCCGCCGCTTAACTTTGGGGACTTGTTTTAATTGTTTGCCAGCACAGTATGTAACGCCGTAATGCATACGTAACGTATCGATTAGATCTGAGATCGGCGGATTTAATCGGTCGATGTTAATTTAATCTCATAATTTTCAGTGGGATATCACGTTTTCATTTGTTGTCAATCAAATCATTATACAATCCACCTTGTAAGAAAAGAACACTAAAAACTTAATACTAAAAGTACATTACACATAGTATGTAGTGCATTACTAAATGTTTGCTTTCGATAAACAAATCATTATTAAGGCACTACCTACTCTTTAGGAATTAATACTAAAAATTGATACCGTGTGTATGTAGGTAAGTGATCCATCACAGTGTATTTTAAAAATTTTAATTATTAATATTGTAAATTTCCAATAATAAAAATGATCCTTTTTTAAATCACCGCTCTGTATGTATAGAACGTGTAAAAGTACTTGAAACTCACAATACAAATTGTAAAATTATTAAGATTATTAAGCATCATGGATCGCATTCTATTTACGACCGCCACAAAGTTAATTATTTTAATTTCAAACAATTTGAAATATTCTGTATTATGATTTATCATAATTTCAGCACCAATCTTTTCATTTTATTGTGGGACTTTGCTCCAGTAGGTTACTTTTCTTGTGTGATTAACAATACTAAAGTTACAGTAATATTTAACGTCATTTTTAGATATTTTTAACAGAATTAAATGAATTAATTCTAAGTGACTCAGTACTACATATTTGACAGAACTTCAAGATCAATTATTTCAGGATTACTCTGTATGACGCAACTAATAAAGTACTTGAATAAATAAATTTAAATACATTTGTCTAAAATCAGAAAATATATAAGTTTACACTGCTTTCTGCCGTGTACGATAAACAAGAAAGAACGGTTTTCGGTTAACTTTCAGTGACATTTCACGGAGCCGTTTGAATTTCTACATACATATCTGAAATGTAAATGCGCTAAGTATTTATGTAGAGAATCCGCAGCAGACGGCATTTATTCATAAGCAAGAAGACACGTGATATTAACCGCAACATACTTCGAAATAATTTACATGTTCCGAACGCGCAGAAAGTTTGTTCTAATTCGTATAAAACATGAAGCTAACCCTGCTACCCGTAATTACTCTTTCATGTGTCATAACGTTCGGGTATTCGGTTAAATTAAACTGCAACTCGTTCTGCTTAATATTTCACGGGAGTGCTCGAGTAAGTACAGTTTTTGAACGCCGAAAGGTGGAAGGAGCTTTTAGATAATAGCAGCGGCCTCGGTTTCTTGAGAAACAATTCGCCAGGAATAATTAGAACGGCTATCCTTTGCTCTATGTAAATAGAGCTTGGTGATAAAAGTGAGCTTTATTATAAATTCAAAAGGCATTTGTAGAATTTACGATATACAAGGAACATGAATTTATTTCTCATTTGGACGATTCGAATTTTATACTTATCAAAAAACAGTATTTTTTGAAACAAACATTTATTTATTTATTTATATCATTTTTTTTTCTTCCGAAGGATTCCTTTGCATATTCAAAGAATGGTATTCATTTACTGTCGTATAAGGAAAAACTTAATATCTAACGGCCGCGGAAGCCTTCAAACCAGAAAACTTAATACTTACTTTAGTATCAACTTTTAATGGAAAACACGTAAAGAATAAAATGCCAAAGCAAATTTAATTTATTTGTAAAACTTTAATTGTTTTTCGTTATAGAAATCTAGACGTATCTATTTTTAATTGGAAAACCTCCTATTTTAATTTTCAAAATGTTACTGCAGGAGAAATAACTGTTTTAAAATCCAATCTTCTTTTATATTTGGTAATTTATGTACTTACTTAGCGAACAGATTTAATAATTTAAATTGTGCAAGAAACTGTCTGAAAAATAGAACGTATTCTATTTCCAAACAGTATTGGGAGCCCAAAAATTTCTTATTCCAAACATTATTGTAGAAATTAAATCAAATTTTTTCCTGTTTTTGTCATTTCAAAAAGTGCAAATCTATTATTATCAAAAAGAATCGTAACGGCAGTGTGCAGCTCTATCTCATTCCGGTTTTCACTTTAGAAGGTTTCCACCGTTATGACTTGTAGTGTTTGGCATTTATACTTGTATAATTTTATTAATTGAATTATTTTTCTTAAAGACTTTTTTCAGTATATTTAAAATGCGAGTTACGTTTAAGTGATTGCATCAATTCTAATAAGGAAATCAGATCTAAACCCGCTTTATAGAGTAACTATGGATAATTTTAAACGTAGGAAACATGAAGCACGGAATTGGGGTAACATATAAGCCTCCTTCAGAGGCTTCTACCAATTTTTTAAACAGCTTAGAAAATACTTGATCCGTTATTCTTCCTTCTTGTAATGACGTTATATGCATGGGAGATTTTAATGTCGATATGTTAAACTTTAACTCACGGGATTCTGCTGATTTGTGTCATGTAATGGATTGCATGGGATTAGTGCAAGTAATTGACAAACCAACTCGTGTAACATCAACATCGGCGTCACTTATTGATTTAATTTTTGTTTCTAGTGAGATTTCAGTGATACCTACTGACGTTGTAGACATTCTGAGTCTATCAGATCATTATTTAATTTATTGCACCGTTAATGTGTGTGCTCCCCGAAAACATCAATAAAAACATTTTGTGATTTCCGGAACTTTAATTATCATGAGTTCAACTCACACTTACGTTCCTTATATAAATATATTCGATATTAATGACATTGATGAAAAAATTACTTTCTTCAATGAAAATTTGTTTACTCTTTTAGAATTTTCATGCTCCCTACATAACAAAGAAAATTTCCAAACCGCCGGCTCCATGGCTAACATGTAATATTCGTGAGATGATGTCTTTAAGAAACCGTGCTTTAGTAAAATTGAAAAAGACGAAATTTCCTAGTTACTGAACTAAATATAAGTCTTTATGTAACTTAACAACTACCGCTATTCGGACAGAGAAAAAAGTATACTTTCATAGTCTCTCAATTGACAAATTTTGGCAACATTTGAAAATTTAGTGGAAGACTCAAAATCTAAGAATTTACCTATGAGCGATGCTGAACAAATTAATGATTATTTTCTTAACTCTATTCCGGTTGTACATACAATCCAGTAACAATACGATAATACATTTTTATAATGCTAATATCAAGGAATCAGTTAAGAAATATTTTAATTTTCAAACCATTGAAGATGTATTCTATTAAAAATTAAAACGGGTGCTGTTGGTCATGATGATATTAATGTTCATATTTTGCGATTATGTATCCCATTTTTATTACCATGTCTCACTCATATAATAAATTATTGCATCAGATTTTCAGTATTTCCCTCTTCATGGAAAAAAAGCTCTGGTTATACCTATAGCAAAAATTCATGATCCTCGGGAGATGAAAGACTTAAGACCAATTAGCATTTTACCGGTGATGTCTACAATCTTAGAATATGTTATGATAAATCAACTTAGAGATCATCTTGCTACAAACGATATATTACCCCAGACTCAATCAGGGTTCAGACCGGGTTTCAGCTGTAATATGAGCTTGCTTGCTATTACTGATGAAGTTTTGAGGGCAACTGATTCTGGCAAAGTATCTCTCTTGGTTCTCTTGGACTATTCTAAAGCATTTGATACGCTTGATCGTGATATTATGAAATCTATCTTTCATTACATTGGGTTACATTCTAATGCTATTCAGTTGCTATCGGATATCATTAGTGGAAGATGTCAGGCAGTAAAAGTTAATGATCAAATTTCTACGTTTCGTAACTCAAAATATGGGGTCCCACAAGGTTCAGTTCTTGGCCCTTTACTCTTTTCAATATATACTGTAGATTTTGTAAACTATTTTAAAACCTCAATTCCATATTTTTACGCTAACGACACACAGGTATTTACTTCATGTTTTTCAGAAGATATTAAGAACACGTGTATGAGAGTAAATGATGATTTAAGAAATCTGGAGATTATGTCAAAGAAATATCATCTAGTATTGAACCCGAGCAAATCTAATGTGATCCTATTTGGAAATAAAAATTATAGATACAAAGTTTCAGATCAGATCGAAATAATAGTGGATGGTAAATCCATTCCTGTTATAAGTGAAATAAAAAGTCTTGGATTAATACTTGATAGTGACTTAAATCTCATATATCCAAGACGTTACAAATTTTATATGCATTTTTAAAGCAAATATATGTTAACAGACATGTGTTAAATCAGAGACAAAAAATTTTATTATGTGATAGCTTAGTTTTTTCGCGTTTCAATTATTGTGATTCTGTTTATCACTCTTGTTTAGATGCGACTGATATAAATAGAATTCAAAAATTATAAAATTCTTCTCTTAGGTTAATTTTCGGCATTCGAAAGTTCCAGAGAATATCCCATAAATTAATAGATGCAAATTGGCTTTGTATGAAAAACAGGCGTATACTCCATTGTACGTGTCTCTATCATAGTATAGTATCTAACAGAATACGCCCTTATTTTTATCGAAAAATAAGTTTTCGTACTGACATACATAACTTAAACTTAAGATTTAAAGGTCTCTTTACCCCACCATTACATAGAACAGAATTGTTCAAAAGGCCCTTTTTATATCACGCATCATCGGTGTATAATAAACTTCCGGATAACTTTAAGTAACTATCCTTGCCGTTATTTCGTCGCCGAATGCGTCAGTCACTTTTTTCGGGCATGACGTTTTAGAAGATTTTAAATATGAGTGTTTAGAGAAGTAAGAAGCTAATATACCTAAATCAATGAATTTGACCTTTTTAATTGCTTTAATTTGTACAAGGAAAAACAAATAAAAAAATTAAATGAAATAAAATAAAATTGTAAAATAAAGCAAAACTTGGAAATGTGTTCAATATTAATTTGTTACTTCATTGCTGCCAAATTACAGTTTCTTCTAATGCGTTTAGGGTTAAGTGGAAGAGCAGAATGCATGTCCTTAAGTACGTAGCTTTCAGAACTTCGCCCTACTGATGGAATTGTACGATATGTATATTTATTAATATGTGACTTAATAAAGGCATTTATTATTATTATTATTATTATTTCATCCTAATCATGCTCTTCGACACCTTGCTGATTCGATTTAAATGATAGGCAACAGACTTTGTCGGTTACATTTACTTGGTTAATACCCTTCAATTTTCACGTCCCCGTGTAATTTCTTTTCTTGAAGATTGTGTCTTCTTTCCAGGTGCATTCGTCTCTTTAACAGATGAATAACAACCTTCGTTATCTACCGTACTCACGATACTTTTTAATTGCTTAATGTCAGGATATTTGTTAATTCCGTTCCTGTTTTTGAGCAGTAATTTGCAATTGTTTCACTTATCCTTTATTTCTTTTATTTTGTTATAAGAAATACAGATTTGGTTAAATGAAATGAAATGAATTGTAGACAATGGGATAACTAAACCAACCGATAACATTTAAAATATTCCTTCTTCTTCTGGAGGATCCTTCTAGAGTGAGACAGCAAATTATCAACAGATACATACTGCTCGTGCGACTCAATATCTAAACCAAACACTCTCTATGCGATGTTTAGTTTAATAATAACGGTTTATTAGCCACTGATAAGAATGCAGATAACATCTATACGTAAAATAATTAAAGAGAAATAAATTCAAGAATCACTAATACAATTTAGCAGAAAAGTTTTCCTCCACATGACGGAGATTCGAACTTGAGTCTTCTAGTTGCATGCCAAACGCTTTTACCAAAGCTATCGTGACCCGAGGCTCGAACGTCAAACTCTAATATAAATTAGAAACGGATGGTAAATATGATATAGCCTTTAAACAGGGCAAACATTATAAATATTTTAATATATTCTGTTACTAATTTGAAGTTCGAGCCTCGGGTTATGATAGCTTTGGTAAAAGCGCTTGGCATGCAACCAGAAGACTCGAGTTCGAATCTCTAGTGTGGCGGAAATTTTTTCCTACTAATTTGTATTAGTGATTCTTGAATTTATTTCTCTCTAATTATTATTAATGCACTAATACTTAACTTAATATTCATAATAAAATGTATAAAAGTTTTTGGATTAGTAGTTTAACTTACTGCTCTGTCTTCTAATCCAATTAAAATTTCAATTTTGGTCGTGCGAAACTATTGGCAAATTCACAAGTTAAATGTACAATCTAAATACTTATGTTATTGAAAAATGCAAAAAATAAAAAGTATCAGGAAGGAAATAAATAAATGTTAAACAAAATAAGCTATAAAAATTAATTAGCTACAAACACAAATTTGAATTTTGAAGTCATAACAATCGAATGGAAACGATCTTTGAAAAATAGATGTACGATGCAAGTGAGGAGTCAACAATTCTTTATTTCTAATATTAATGTTGTGTACATCACTTTCATAGAGATATTCCGGTCTCCCTTTATAAATAATTTTGTAAAAAAATACAGTAGAGTGAAGTTCACGTCTCTTGGCCATATTCAGCCAATGAAATCAACCAAAAATGTGATCCCTGTCCCTGAGTCCATAGATAAAACGTAAACAGGAATTCTGTACTCGTTGAATGTTCCTAATATCTTTAGAATCTAGGCATTGTTCCATAGATCACATGATAATAAACAAGGGAGTCACGAACCATTTCATTTAAGAAATCTTTACTGCCTTATAATAATTACCATATTATTTTTGAACCAATTTACTAATACGTGTTTTGAATCTTAAATTCGTATCACGGTAAAGACCAAGATTTTGCATTATCCACCATCTGTGGAGATTTATTTAATTGAATGTCAATATGATTCAAAATCGTTGATTGAGGTTTATTCCTACCAAAAACCAAGACTTCTCAGGATTGATTGAAAGATCAATCAATCCTGAGAAGTCCTGACTCTCTTGAGTGTAATTCAAAATTAACTTCAGCCACACCAGTGACGATATTCGACTAATCAAAAGAGTGATAAAATGCGTATAAAAATGTGGTGCAAAATCGAAAGTATTAAGTATGAATGATGGTGTTCAATAATAGTAATAAAAATTTTTGTTGTCATCAATTGCCATACATATTTTTTCAAATATTAATGATAATGCAGTGGCACAACTGAATTTAGTACGGAAACCAGATTGGAAAGACGGTGAGAGATTAAATTTATTTAAATGGTCACATTTTCCTAACATTCCTAGCAGTACACTTGATGCATAATAATTGATGCTGTAGAGAAACCTGTTCAGTAGTGTTGGGGCACTACTATATCCGAATTATGTCATGATTTGTCTTGTGGACAATATAATGATTAATATTTGATTTTATTTCAATTAAACATTCTAAAATTTAAAGTGATGGGAATTTTTAGTTTTTTGAAAATTTTCTTACAACTATCTCCATATTCGATGCCACCTGTAATACGAACAATTTTTTTCTGTTTTCTGTATAAAAAGTAGAAAAATTGTTTTAGATTCAGAAGAATGGCCCCATATTAAAATTGCATACGACATGACTGATTGAAATAAACAATAATAAGCTGTTAAGTGTTCCAAGGAACAGAGTTTTTCAAAAATGGTATAAGATAAATGGTTTTAGTGAGTTTAGCAACGTAAGCTATGTGTTCATGCCATTGTAAAGTGGGATCTAAATATTCACCAAGATATGTGATGGGCTTGATATCATCAAAATTATTTGCCTGAATGTAGCATTTCTCAAGGAAAATTGCATAAATTGCGTTTTGTCGTCATTTAAATCAAGTTTTTTTTTTTTTAGTTAAATACCAATTCTTAATACCTGTTACAGCTTCCGGGAAGTTAAGAGATCCATTAATAAAACTAACATCACTATTTAATAATGTTGTGTCATCTTTGAATTATTTACCATACACACTGGTATTAATATACAACAAAAATAAAATTGGACCTAGAACAGAGCTTTGAGGAACGCCGACTGTAACGTCTATGCTATCCGCATATTTATCTTGATATCGAACAATCTGCTCCCTATTGCTTAAGTAAGATGTTATTACTTTTATGCTCAATGAATCGAAATTATAATATTTCAGCTTAGATATTAGGATATCATGTGAGATGCAATCAAGAGCCTTTGTAAGGTCAAAAATACAGAAAATGTGTACTCTCGCTTCTTGAACAATTGGTGATATATTCGATTAGCGAATCAAGGGCAGTGACAGTGGAACGACTTTTACGAAAACCATACTAATTTCTACTAAATAACTTATGTGTTTCAAGGAAAGAACATATTCTATTTGTTATTACCGTTTCTATAATTTTAGATAATACTGGAACTAAAGAAATATTTTTGGCAATGGTAATACAACTGCTTTTTTTCTGCAATCAAGGTTTACTGAATTTTCCAATTAGAAGTTAATAATGTAAGTTAAAAAAATGGACGACAAAGGGACAACAGAATCTTAACACGAAAGCTGATTTCGTCAGAACCACAAGAATGTGGTTTAATTTTGTATAATAATGCTCGCTGGCGTCTTTCAAAATATATGCCTCTCCTGACTCAGCTCAGAGTCCCCGTGTTAAATTGGGACTTCTTAAAATTACAAAACAGGAAACACGTTGCACTTCTTTGCTGTTAGTAAATTATGAAAACACAAGTTATTTCTAATTTGATTGATGAGCTGCCTTTTAAACTCTTTACATATTACGATTTAAAATGGCCAGTCCGTATATTGTGGTTGTATTGCATTTTCTTTATCTTTTTGTCTAAATAACCTCATAACTTTTATATTGTCTACTGTAAAATTATTGAATAATTAGTCATAGAAATTGTTCGTTTCATATGAAACAAAATCCTCAAATTGTCTTCTTTAACGTAGCCATCAAATATTAAGATTTTCTGGGAGTGTAATTGCCTTCATGAATACATGCCATAACTTTGTGGTCTTCTACTGACTGCATATATTCTTGAACTCTACATATAGTTTCAGTTTCCTTTATTAATTAAAGTGTTTTCTCGAGATCTCTATTTTTGCCAGAGATTTTTTAAGAGCGAAAGCACCCCTGTTTGTAAATTTACATCTGAGTTCGTTGTTCACGTGGTGGAAGGTTGGGCTAAAATTAAAGTATGAGCGAAACTGTTTTGATAGAAGTAAAAGTGACACAAAAGTTCAAAAAGAGTAAATAGAGTGAGTTGAATAAAGTTGTACAATTCCAGCTTAAGTTTAAGCTAAAGCTTAAACCCTTGGCAACCATTGATGACATCATAGTTGTTTAAAGCTTAAACCCTTAACAACCATTGATGACATCATAGTTGCTAAGGGTTTAAGCTTTAAAGCCTTAGCAACCATTGATGAAATCATAGTTGCTAAGGGTTTAAGCTTTAGCTTAAAGTTAAGCTGGAATTGTACAAACTTTTACCAGATAAATTTTTCCAAGTTTTTAGTGTCACATAATGGAGGAAAATCAAATCATGACAATTCCTTTTGTTATAAATAGAAAAGACCAAAATCTTTTTTAACTAAGAAATAATAGGAGACAATAACCTTTCTAAATTATAGAAAGGAAGATATATTTTAAGATTTCATGAAACTGACACTACCTTTGTGGAAGATATAAAAATTATGAAAAGATTACTAGTAACATCCATGGAATGTCCTCGTTTTGATGGTTATAGAACGTAGCTATGCATTTATGGAATATCAGATATGGAAAATTGTGATAAACATAACTCGTTTATTAACTTATTGTAGCTTTATGTGTTTGTGTAAAAGTCTTTGCATTGTCCTAGGTCACCTCAGTAGGTGTATAGGGGTGTTATGAGATAATATCATTTATTAATGCTATAGGTTTCCCTCCCCTTGTACTTGGTCATGGTCTAAAGAAATTTATGAGTTCGTAGACGATGGTTAATAGTAATATTTTGCTCTATGGTTTTGCTTATTTTTTTAATGAATTATTGGTGGTTTCAATAAATACTAGTATTTCCGTAACACGCTGTATAATAAATAGTGCAGGGACAAATGAAGGACATCATGGATTTTAAAATTTCTTTAGTCACGCACGTATCGTTTTGTTGTTCTGCCAGTTCCGTCTGTTTTAATTTAATTTTAATCATTGTAAAATTTTAATTAATAATTAAATTTTCACATTATTATTATTTTTAATGAATCTCTTTACATTAACAATAATAAGTTCGTATAAATATCACTGACGATTGTTTTCGTTTCTCCTTGATGATGAATGCATAAAATTCCTATTCGTGTCAAGATCATGTTTTGATGTAACTAATAACCAATGTAACATAAATGATATATATACTTTATCGTTTTATTTATTAAACAAAGCGTTATTAGATATTTAGTATCCAACATAAAGACAAACAAAAACAACATTTTAATAAATTAAATTACAATACAAAAATTTTGCTCAATATTCTATCACTGATTGCATTTTTTTAATTTACATAAGACGCTAAAATTTAAACGAAAAAGCAGCATTGCCGTATTATGGGTATTAACAAACATTCAATGCTTAATAAATGAACAGGCAATCGGAGACAGTGTTGAAAAGCGCAGCGCAAAATCAGCTTTCAAGTATTAAAAAAAAGTACTGCAACTAAAGAGCAGTCCGCTTATTGTGCTCAGTTTTTACAAAGTGATGAAAACAAGGACTCTGATTATCCAGACGCGAAACAATGCCACCGATTCATCCCTATCATTTATATTCATCTGCTAGATTATTCCGTGTTAGTATAATACATTTTATTACTTTGGTGTGGGGTCATTGTTCGGAAATAAATATTTCGTTGCTGCATCGAGTTTGATATTTATTTATAAAATTTAGGATGGACTATTTTACGATATTAATAAAAATCTGTTTATATGCCGATGTTGACACTATTTTATAGCTGTGTCGTGGTTAAAAAAATAATACACCAAATACGCAAATGAAATATTGTAACTTAAACAAAAATTCTCTTTCAAACGATGCTGAATGCAATTTCACAATGCGAGTCTATAAATATGTACGTATATGTGATTTGAATGTTAGTCTCTTATCCAAAGAAATAATAATGCAATATTGCTCTTTGTAGTAGCTACATCAAACGCAATTAGGAAGTATTAATTAAAGTCTCATATAAGCCGAGATGCGGTTTTTGCCCGCTCATCCTATAAGCACCCTACACATATTTCATACGTAACCATTAGCTACATATGTGTTGCTCGGAGGAAACAACAATTTATTTTTTATTAAGTTTTGCCAACAACATCCGGGACATCCGAGGTAATATAATTTTACGTCTAAAGTTGCAGTTGCAATCTAGGACACCAAGAAGATTCTTGCTTGCTAAAGTGCGTATTAGGAAGCATAATAAATCGCAACGTTAGCAATGATGTTCCTGTGGAAGGTCTGTAGTTCAAGAATTAACTTATTAAGGCATCTCTCGCGTAAAGCATCTATGCAGAATGCACGCTGTTACTCTTATTACACGCTACAAACTTTTAGAGCATATTTTACAGTGGCGAAATGAGTCGCGATAGACAGCATCTGCTTTGGACTTATTATGGGTGACACTTATTGCTCCGACTTAAAACTGGCAGCAAACTTACTTTTATTGCCACTAAAATTGCAATTCAGAGTTTCAGTATTTGAAAACCAGACAGTTATTGATGATGTGTTTACCAACATTTATGTAGACATAAATAATTTAACATTCATTAAAATATGAATGTAAATGTTATAAATTAATGTGAAGAAACAGCTGCATAGGTAATTTGGATGAAATATGACTCATTCTTTACATACATGTTTAGCAAAGACTGTAGCTGCAAAAAATACATAAAAGAAATCATAATTAATT
The DNA here is from genome assembly GCA_039766575.1 of Serrognathus titanus. NCBI lineage: Eukaryota > Metazoa > Arthropoda > Insecta > Coleoptera > Lucanidae > Serrognathus > Serrognathus titanus. The sequence goes on along the minus strand of CM077912.1, from coordinate 28,391,899 downwards.
AAATCGGTCATAAATTAATAATGATCAATATGATTATGATTATATAATAAATGTTTTGTTCTTTGGCGGCACTAGAATATGTGAGAAATTCTATAGATGACTTAGCTATGTTGATAAAAAATTGCAATCAATTGTTCCCAACGTACTCATAAAATACTTCTAAGTGGAATTCCATCTTGAAACTTAAATGTTAGTTCGGATATTGATAATACATACTCGTATGTTTGTACTTTATCTCCACGGCGAAGACAAAATTTAAAATGATTTCCTTTTGGTTTTGTATCACAACAACCTAACATCAAATTCACCATGGAATGAAAAGAAGAAATTACGCTCATTTTCGTAGATATCGAGTAAGATGCCAACAGTAAGTGTATAGCCATGACTGTCTAACAATGTAAGACGATTTTAAAAACAAACTTACTTACAGAAAACCCAATACGTTTTTTCACCAACAATCATTCCAGAAAGTTTCCTGCTGTACAAACCTAATAATATATCAGCTCCTTTCATTCTAAAAACGTCTTACTCAGTTTTTGCACTACTTATTTTAAAAAGGAAATAAATTAAGAATAGTAATCGAATTATTTATTTCCACACTTTACAGTGTGTCGGCGTTACCAACACATTTCATTTTGTAACGCACTTTTGTTCCACAATTAAGTCTACCTACATGGTTGAAAACATCTCTTCTCCAGAAGACTAAATCCATAAATACATACGCACAATACATTTTAAAAATAATGTAATCACGTTGGACACCATTTTTTTTTTATGTAGCTGATTCGCAAAGCTCTTTTTACGCGATGTCACATTTCTGGAATGGCTTACTGAATCTGCTCTTCGGTTGAGACAAATCGGAGAATATTTCTTTCATTTAAGACACCATCACCGATTCAGCATTCTCAGAGTGCACACAAATTTTACCGTTTCGATATTTCATATATTGATCCTATTTCGTGGCAACTTTTTACCCATGAAAGAATCGTTTCCAAGTTGGGATTCGCTTTGTGTTTCAGTCTCCAAGACGCTAATGAAAATATTTTTGAACACGCACTATTCCATACTGAACATGCATTAACACATATTTCATTCCTATTTGCTAAAATGCTGAGATCCAAAGATATGCAATGTGTCGGTTCTTAGGTACTTAGCATTTCTGTTGATTCTCTCAGGGTTGATGATGTCTGACGGAATTTTTTTTGATTTATCTTAGTTATTGTTTGTTTTCATTTTGGCTTATGGGATCACCAGTAGTATCTCGAAATGACTTCGGCTAGAGTTTGCACATCGAAGTCATTCCCTATTTTTTATGACTGATGTCCGATTTTCTTTTTTTATTTATATTTTAAATGAAAATTGACTAAAATTGTGTAACTGGCAATATAGAAAGTGTTAGGAAAGAGTTTATACATGTATTTCGGCCTTATTGGGCCTCATCAGAACTCTGTATCTTAAAAAAAATTGGTTTATTGAAAAATTTAAAAAACTTATCACTTTTTTGAATTTCTAAAATCCCAAGAAACAACAAGAACCAGAATTAATGATAAAAATATGAAATTCTTTTGCAAACTATACAAGGAAAGCGATTGCAATCTCTAGCAAATTCATCAAAGTGACATTTTTAATATTTGTTTGACGTCACTAAGGTAACAAATTGACAATTATAAAATCAAGTTTTCTTGTCAGATGAAAATTACATGTATAAACTGTTTCCTAATATTTTCTATATTGCCAGTTACACAATTTTAGTTAATTTTCATAATTTTCATCTGGCAAGAAAACTTGATTTTATATTTTAAATGGTATCACATAACCAAAATCTCAAAGTGACTTCGAAACGTGTTTACGCTTGGATAGACGTCATATCCTCCATTTCTTTGTTATATCCAATAATTTTTCCTTTTAATGGCGTCAAGAATCACGTTTGCATAGTTGGGATTTTTTGTTTAAATTTGTATTATTAATGACTACAATATTATTGATCTTAAATTAACCAGGCTCTGACGCGTTCGCACACGTTGTAGGTTGACATCGCGTCCTGCTTAATTACAGGGAAATTAAGTTATTTATATTTTATAATAACTAAAATTCTTCTAACTTTCAATAAATTAACTAAATTAAATTAAATACCTGTAATAACTAAAATCATCTCTGTGCCATAATTAAATACTAATTCAGATTTATTAATTTAAAATAACTACTTAACTTAAAATCTACAAAAATCTCACTTGGTTAACTTTAAATTATTTTCAAGCAGTTATAGATAATCTATGCTAACGATGCCTTTTGCAGGCTTATCTGTGAAACTAACACAATTGAGACGATCAGAAGCAAAGGGGTACAAGAGGTTCAAAGTTAAAGTTCTACAAAAAATTAACAGTCAAATGAAAATTCATGCTTCTTTTTAACGGATAGATGTCGCCTTTGAAAACGAATCTGCTTATATCCCTTTGCCATGAAATGAATTAAACTCTAAGAATGTACATAACTCGATTTGTGTGAATTCACTTACGCCTTTTTTGCTTCTAATCGCCTTAATTATAACCTATTGTATCAGATGGATTTTAAAATCAAAAATTGTGACTGGATATTTAAACTTTTCTAAATTGAGAAATCATGGCACATTCACCTTTAAGAATGATTTTTCGAAGAACTTTAAGAGCAGCTATTGGCCATTACTCATTAAACGATTTACTGAGATGAAACCACATGAAAGAGAAGATGCAACTCGTACGTTGGAAAAAGAGAAAAATCTACTCTTCGATAACACAGTAAGAATCGACAAGGAGTTAAAGAATTAAGTCGTAATAAAAATAATATGTTTACAGCTACCGGTATTGATATTAAAATTAAAAAAAAAAATTAAAACAGTTATCTTCAAAAGATAATATTTAAAATCAAATTTCTGCTTCTTCTCTCCAATAATAATATCGGCACAACAGCACTTCTGTTGCACCCTACATTATTTATGATTTTGAATAAAGTGTTGGCTTTCATTGAAGAACTACAATCAGTTTCATTGCAACAGTTCTAGTTTTTGAAATATCGAGCAAAGATAGTTTTGTTAAAAAAATGAAAGGTTTTAAAATTTAACATTTTACTAAGTAAACTTAAAGAGATGAAAACTTTCTTTTATAAGAGTGGCGAGCATAAACAGTCCTTTGAGAACTCCTCTGACGATTCCAACAATAATCAGCTATCATATGAGCATTCCAACGGCCTTGATAGCATTCTTCCATAGTCCGAATATGCTGATGGAATCTTTCTCCTTGTTCCTCGCTTAAATTACATAAATTTTCAGGAAAACGGCCTAGATGGAGGAAATGAATCTTGATGCTCATATTGCAATCAAGCTGTTGGTAGTTAATTAACATGTCTTCAACTGGAAATAGTTTTCTGCCATATTATTTCCGTTTTTTTTCAACATCGTTCATAGAAATTGTAAAATTCGAATGTTTTAAAAGCTTTCTGTCCGTGGACCATCAAAGATACCAGCTTTCAGCTTCTCAGAACTTAAATTTCGAAATTTCCTTGAAATATATTTGAAACATTCCCCATTTTTATTCAGAGCCTTGACATATTGTTTCATTAATCTCAGCTTGATAAGGAGGAGAGGCAATATAATGCGATCTCTTGCTACTAACGGAAAGTTAACAACATTATGGTTAAGAGGAATCAAAGCTTCTCTTACAGGCCAGTCTTTCCTAGTCCAATGTTCACTCTTAGCCCTACCATCCCATAAGCAGATAAAACAGGGGTATATTTTGTATCTACTTTGTTGACCCAAAAGTAAGTTGACCATTTTCAAGTCAATACATAACCATTTATGTTCTTCGTAATTAATTTTGTTCAGGGTCAAGGAAATAGTAGGATATTGTTCCTTCATTTTAGTGGAATGTGCAATGGGCAAAGAAGCAAGCTTATTACCCTTATTTAGAAGAACACATTTAAAACTGCGCTTGGAAGAATCTATGAAAAGGCGCCAGTCGTTAGGATCGTACTCTTATAAACTCATTGCAGTCATCAGACTTCGAATATCACTGCAAATTACGAACTCATCCTCTTTCTGAAAAAAAAAACGAAGTAAATCTTTTTTTCTAGTGCGATAAAATGAAACTTTTGTGAAACTGTTTCAATCGTGAAGCTAGTAATTCAGACGCACTTTTTGCCAGATGAAGATCTCTTACTAATTATTATTATTAAATTAAATGGTTGTTATGTGTATTTTGGTTGAATGGTTTTGGTGAATTTAGGGAATCTTTCGGATCGAAGTCATTGTTTTCATTTTCAAGTGACTCTATGTCCTGACTACATTCTTTGTCTTCCAATCTCTTGGGAGTTGATAGTACAAGTACGGAATATTTATTCATATTTAGAGCTGGTCTTGACACTGATGGTACGTTACGATAGGTCCACTGTGAAGACTTTTCCGATTAATACTACTAACATTCGCAACACAAAAATAGCAATCATTGTGGTGGTTAGACGGTTGACGCCATATCATTGACGTTAGAAATTTAAAAAAAACTTCTTTATTTAGTTGCCCATGAGCGCAAAGATTCAACACAAATTTTACATACTAAATTAGGACACCAGGTCTTGTCTTGTGTCTCTAGGGGAAATCCAAAGTACAAACTGAGACGGTTTTCTTTAAACATGAATTCACTACAAATGAAACAAAAATATTCCGGATTATTCACACACCTTCTCCAAGTCGACGTCATATCGCCAAAAACTCATTAATTGAAATGTAGTTGATAGAAATATTGAAATAGCTTCCAAAAAAGTTTCATTTCGATGTCTCATTAATTCGAGTTGACAGCGACAAACTGAGGATGTTTTGGATTCAGCGCCTTCTGTTTATTCAAAATCAACATAAGCAGCTCGTACAACAGATTTTGTTGTGCGGTGTAATTGATTTCATCAGTATAATCTAATTACTCGATAGAAACTAAGATTTATAAATGAATAACGGACGAGTGAAGCTATTTCCACATTTTTTCTTTCTTTTAATGAATTTAAAGACAAGGCTCAAAGCTTTTTAATCCTATGATTGAATTTTAGTGCTTGATATGTAAATGTTTTAAAATACGTGCTACATTAATTTGACGACATCAATAATACCTAGTGGCATTACAGGGTATTGATGACAACTTATCATTCAGGGTCGTGTTAGCTAATTGCATCCACACGTTCGTATCTTCATCTAATTAATTACCAGAGAATTATTATGATCTGCTTGCGTGAACTAAAATTTCCAGTAGTTTCACAATGCAGTGGGGCTTAAATTCATCAAATTTCGGACGTTTATTCTTAAATATTGATGTATTTATGAATAGCTTCTGGCGATTGCGGCATCCATAAGACGTGCATGTGTAATTTTGAAACTACCGACGGCTTTAACCCGCCTGCAAGTTACTGCTCTGTACAAGTAATTGTCTGCAGACACGTACCACCTATTAATATTAGTTTCTATAACTGTCGACGAGTTACTCCGAAAGATCCGAAATTGCCGAAAGTTATCGTGCCCAGAAAATCAGTGCAAATTGAGAGCATCAATTTAAATGTAAAACAAGAGGTGGTGTGTGGCGTTGAAGTCAATTACCTTCTAATTGCCGCACTAATCTACGTGTTAGAATCGAGCCTGCACGAAGCCAGTAATTATTGCGACAAACCACTGTGTCTAATATATCAAACAATAGGTTACGCATCCCTATCACGTGTGCATCTGTATACTCTGCATGAATGAAATGGGTGACTTGCTACCCCTATATATCATCGCACAGCCACTAAAGCCAATCCACCAAGATTGTCGCACAAGCCATACACAAATTTCTCACACATGACGGCATGTGATACAATTTCACTTCATTCAAACAAGAATAGTTAATTGGTTAGCACTGTACAAGTTTGTCCATTATCATATTAATGCATTTACCAATTAATGTCTTTTTACTTTTCGGAGGAAATTTCATGAATGGAAAAAAATAATTTGCAAAAAATACTTCACGTTTATCAAATGATGCAATTAATTATTAAAAGAAGTTGAGTTTCTAAAGAGTACAGCAATTTTCGGTATCAGAAATGTTTAATTATTCTGATTTTTAATTGATTTGGCACATTCACAAACAGTTGTATTTTCTGAGTTGAAATAATGAAATTATTTTTTTCAATTAAAATTATCACATGAGAATTACTGTTAAAGTACAGGGACTTCCATTCTCGATGGTATTCTACAGTTAACTTCGCTAACAATGGAAGTTAAAAAAAACGAGCACACAATACTAGGTCAATTTTTTATGCTAATTTGAACGGTTAAATCAAAAACTTAATAAAATCAAGTTTTCTTGCCAGATGAATAATGATGATAATTTTCATAATTTTCATCTGGCAAGAAAACTTGATTTTATAGTTGTCAATTTGTTGCCTTAGTAACATCAAACAAATATTTTAAAAATGTCACTTTTGTGATTTTACTAGAGAATGCAATCGCTTCCTTGTATAATTTGCAAAAGATTTTCATATTTTTATCATTAATTCCTGTTCTTGTGTTTTGGAATTTTAGAAATTCAAAAATGGGTAAGTTTTTCTAAATTTTTCAATAAACCAATTTTTTTTTAAGGTACAGAGTTCTGATGAGGCCCAATAAGGCCGAAATACATGTATAAACTCTTTCCTAACACTTTCTATATTGCCAGTTACACATTTTTAATTAATTTTCAAAAACTTAATATTTCTTAGTGTTTTTGTGGTACTCTACTTCGAGTACAAATAACTTTTTATTTTTAAAGATATCAAAAAATGACTTTTAATGCAGATCATAATTATTTCATTAAATCACTTAAAAAGTTCATAATAGTCGAGACACGAACCCAACTCTTGCTTTTTAAATGGAAGTCTTGGTTGGTTTTGCCATCATTCTAACGAGAATTTTTTGCACTTTTCAAAAATATATAGTTTATTGATTTTATCTTTTAAAGTAATGTCATTATAGGCAATAAATTTATTTACGTCATGTTTCTATGGCGATACCAATATCTCTCTTTTTTGTTTAAAAAAAAAATGGGAAATGGTAGTAGCCTTCTTTCTAACACGTGTACAAAAAGTTTTCCCATCTAGTGTTGCCCTCATGTTTTCGCATGTTCACGTATGTTCCTTAGTTGATCAGTAAACGCCAAATTGACATTTAACTTTGACATAACGTCAACAGAAAATCATAGCCAATAATTACGATTTATTCCGTATTTGAAACCAAACAAAATAATAAGTGCTGTTAGTGTGCCATTAAAAAATGTAGGACCTATCAATCTTCTCCGACTTAAACCTATCCAAACACCATATTTTGTGGATGGAGTGGGGCTTCAATGAAAATAAGATGGTTTTCTGTACTTCAGATCCTCATATTTTGGGAATTAATGTATCCTGTTAAGTGGAACCAGACCTCATCGGAAAAGAAAGTTTAGTCCAACATATCGTCATTATCAATCTTGTTTAAAAACCAATGACAGTATCTTCGCCTTGGTTCAAAGTCTACTGAAAGCGATTCATGTACAACAGTCAAACGATAAGGGAACAATTGCAAGTCCTTAGAATAGTTCTGCAGGTCCCGACAGAAAGATCAACTTGTTGTGACAGATGACGGATGGAAGTGCGAGAAGCATTAATCATAATTTGTCTCACATTTTCAACTACCTCATCAATTCTTACTTTAGGCCTACCTGATCCTGTTTTCTAGCCACACTGCCAGTTTCTCTGAATATAGTCGTACAGAATACTGAAGTTGATTAACAAATTTGTGGTATAGAAATACAGTTTCTGGGAATTTTTTCTGAAATATGTGTACTTGTGTAAGCACCTGATCAGTACGGGAAAAAAGGTGGTTTATATTTTGTCAAAACGGTTCTTAACCAGAACCAATGATTTCTAAAATAGAAATATTTTACAGGAAAAATTAAAAAGATTAGAATTAAATTCTGACTTCTCTGAACCCCCTTTCTAAGCTTTACCACCCTTTTAACCAAAAATTTTCCAAACCAAATCGAGACGCAAGAGGCGACTCCTTTGTTAGTAGCGTTGGCCCTTTTTACCCTCAGACTTACTTATTTTGGGTTTGTTGAATCTTTCTCCTTTCCTTATTCGACTTATTGATAATAAATTTAAATAAAATTTGAAAGTTTTAACAAATAAAATATATCTAAAAATAAAATTTTACGAGAACAAAGAAATTTACAAGAAATTTTAAAATTAATAGATCGTAACGAATTTCTCCGTTATAACACATGCAACTACAACAAGAACAAATATCAAGAAAATTACAGAATCAATAATGAGTTAATTATAGGTAATACAAAATATCTTAAAAGATTTATGACTACAACAAAAATATATTTCGATAAGGAAGGAGAGGGGTATAATTCACATAGAAAAATGTTTTTAGTTAATTAACTTTCCTGATAACAATTACATGGAGCTTACCAACAACGAATCAAAAAGGATTTTTCACGTATCCGAAATTTTTGGAGAAACACTCTAAAGTCAGATTTGCGAGACTTGTTTCGCTTAAGACAATTTAATTTAAGAAAAACACTATACTGCGCGGGAAAAGCTGATAACAAACTTTTGGAAAATTTATAACAAAAAAATCAAAACCCGAATTTAGAAAATAAAAATAAAATTAAATCAAAATTTCGAGGAGAGATTTAACGCGAATCAAACATAAGGAAACCGGGAACTGCCTTATCTCCCTCGCTTAGGCTACTTAAAGGCTCGTCATCTCCTGGAAAAGTGAGGAGAGAAATTTTGCGAGACCAACAAGAATTTGAATTCAGACGGCCCAAATAGTAGCTTCCAAGCGAAAATTTTCTCATTACGAGAGGGCGTAAACGTCTCGCTTTTAGTGAATTTTACCAATGTCGGTCGTTGAAGGGCAGAGACGCAGAGTGGCGTGAGTTCCTATTACTGAGTCAATGAGAAAGGAAAACTTTATACGAACATCCGGTTTCTTTCTAGGAACAAGCAGAGCTGATAATGAAATGATTAAAATAAATTTTTTTAAAAAATTTCTAAAGCATTTTTCCGGGTCTTACACTTGTCTCTTCAGGGTACGGATCAAGTAAGGAATATACGTGAACATGCGAAAAAATGAGAGCAACACCTAGGGAAAACTCCTATATTTTTTAAAAGCAGAGAAATGCATTTAATAGTATAATACTATAACATTAATTAATTAAATTTAACTTATAAAAATTACACCTTTTTTATGCTATTTAGAAATTGATTGTGAAAGAATACTATAATTTGAAAAGAAAATTTGATTCCTTGGAGTTCTTTTTATTCCGCGAAATTAACATCGTTGTGTTTAGTTACTTGTGTAAATGGACGTGTAAAAACCACCTACGAAAAAGAGGGAAAATGGTGATAAATTTAACTCCGCATTTTATTTGTTTTCCTATGTGAAATTTAAAAAGGCAGCAACATGTTTCATCTAATAATACATGTTCTGCTAAGAAGATACAATTAAATTAACTATTCCTTATCAACTTCCTTTATACTAACATAATACTTTTATGTCCATGTAAGAAATTTTGCTTTGCTTTATTAAAGTGCACAAAAATATATTGTTTATGATTTTCTTGGTTATTTTTTAATCCGAAATTTATCTTTTTTTAATAATTCAAATAATATAAAAAATGTTTATTTTTATGAATTAAATAATTTGTTTAATTAATTAATGAAAATTGTAGTCATATACTATTAAATGCTTTGTTCAGCTTTTAAAAAATATGTATGGTTTATTGAAATTATTTTCAAAAATAACCAGTATAAGTAGCAAAAAGTCTTTACTAATTCCCAATCTTTTTAAAAACAAAACAATTCGGCATTCTTTTGTCTTATATACATTTAACGTAAATAAATCTATTACCTATAATGTCATTATTTTAAAAGATAATATTAATAAACTATATATTCTTCAAAAGTGCACAAATTATTCTTTTGAATGATGTCAGAGCCAACTATGACTTCCATTAAAAAAAGCAAAAGTTGGGTTCGTATCTCGGTTATTATGAATTTTTAAGTGATGTAATTAAATAATCATGATATGCGTTAAAAGTCGAATAAAAAATGTACTTATCATTTTTTTTGATATCTTTAAAAATAAGAAAGTTATTTGTACTTGAAATTTAGATGGATTTTTAGTTTATCAACTGTATCACGATTTAACCATTCAAATTAGTATAAAAAATTGATGCAGTACTGAGTGCTCGGTTCTTTTCTATTTCCATTATTAACGGAGGTACCTGTAGAATACCATCAAAAATGGGACATTCTGTACAGTGTAAATTAGAGTGTGTAAATGTAAGTAGATGTATAAATTCGCATAGGGTGTATAAAAAATTCAAAAAACGTAATAGCATGTTATTAAAAATAAGATAGCTGCTAATGACTTTCGGTGTAACCGAAAGTGACTAAAAATCAATTTTATTTCAACAGTTCTTTTTGAAATTCCAATTTCTATCTAAACTCCTTGCTTGGGAAGTTTTAATGAACGATTTACATGAATATTCCTGTATATGTTGGTCCCTTTTACGTGCATATACCTAAGCAACGATCTCTCAAATTAGCATTCATGCTTTGAAGTCGGTTGTTGGTTTAGAGCATAATGATTTGCAAAATATAAATAAGTGTAACACCTTATACGATGACGGAATTATTCCATGTTCATTTGTAATATTTCTTTTTCTAAACTTTAACTTAGTTGCGGAAAGCACATTATAGAAAAGTGGTAATTAATTAAATATAATTAATAGAGTATAAAAATAATTCGTGGTTATTTTTCTTAGTTTAGTAACTTTCGTAAAATTGTGTAGACGTTTTCTTTTTGTCAGGAATGAAAACGAAGAATCATAATTACTCCTCGCGCTTTCGGTTTCTCTCTATTCCCCGTTCAATTTTCAATATTGTCCGGAAGTTTCCGGGGCTTCGCGCCGAACTTTCAAACTTACCTTATCCGCGATGTTTATCTAGCTGAACGTAATCGATAATAATCTTTGGAGTAACGTTTTTAAATTTCAGGAGAGAAAACAGCTTTGCATCCACTCCGTTCGTTACATTCCTTGAAATTTAATTGGATTTGAAAAACTGATATTCGGCATCAATCTAAGTATATTTACTTCCATTTAATTTTTTCTTCTCGATTTTTTTTGTCACACCGGATAATAATGGTGGATAGAATATTTTTTAAATAAAATTATTTCTAAATGATGTTGAATTATAAATGTATTACTCAACACGCTATGTTCCACAACATAAGGGCCATAGCTTTCTAATGAACGTATGCTGTAAACTTGGTCATAATGAAGCTACGACAATTTTAAAAGTCAGATAGAGAGAAGAGTTATTTTTTAAAAATTTAATAAAATAACTTAATGAACGTATTACGACAGAAGTTGTCAAGTCTTCACCTAATTTCTCTGTACACATTTTAGCTTTCCTGATCAATGATGTCTTTCCTAATATGTTTTCTGAGTTTCAAACTACAACGTAGCTGCTGAGCATTATATTTATTCATATTATATTGACATGTGTAAATTATCTGTATTAACACTAATAACAATTATTATTATTTTAATGATATCATAAGATTTTTCTTATGCTCAGAGAATATCCTGAATGCAGCGTGATATTGATATGCCATTTCTCCCCATCTTGTGTTGAATAATGGTTATCCATTTATATGAAATAAATGAATAATATGCCATTAGTTATACGTTAACACACAGTTATATTTCAGTGTTTATATTTTTATAATACGTACAACATTCTGCAATTAGAATGACAAATATGGCGACGGGGTACAAGCGCAGTTTAAAGTAATTTACGGCCAACAGATAGAGTCAATTACGTATTTATCAGTAATTTTACGACGAATAACATGTGTAACTATAAATTTCCATCGAACCACCGATTTGCGACGGTTAATTATCGATCAAAACGAAACGCATTCGAAATTGAATTAGCAGATCAACTTTGGCCGACATATCGGGCGTTTCATGAAGTGTAATAATTCAGAACTGACGCGAATGGATTACCGGACCACATTCCAAAATGTTCATAAAAGTGACCCTCGCTCGCATTAATCAATGCTCAATTATTTAGCAGTGTAACTTTTGCGTGGATAATATTTTTACTGCCTCTTGTTCCATGTATTGCGGGACACTATTAAGTCGACTGCGTTATTTGTAACCGGCCTGTGACGTTGATTTTTAGACGTACTTCATTATAAAGCGTGATTAAGAGTCAAGTGAGACTTCGTGTTTTTTTTGAGTAATGTTTAGGTTTGACAGCAAATATAAGTATAAAAACTCAATCTTTCATGGTTTCAACTCTATAATTTCATATGTTGACGCCATTGTAGAAAGGCCTGTTTAAATATTTTTAATACCTACGTTATTGTGTTCTTACTTCCTAGTTTATTTGCATGGCGATGTCATTGCATAATTTGCTGAATTTTTATTTTCACTTCGATTTGCCTTCTGATTAAAATCGTTTTTTTCTTTTTCTTTCCAATTATACTCAATTTCAATGCAATGACTCTTATCTCCCTGTCAAATTGCACAAATTGTCGCCTTCCTATTTCCTATTCTGTGTGTATGGCTGAACCACATAAATTATCGATTAAACGTTGGTGTCTAATAGGTCCAGATACTAAAAGTTTTCGTACGTGTTATCACTAAATTGAAATTCGAATGTTAATATGTAGTAAACATATTAGAAAATACAGGGAGACAACATGTATGTTTATTTGGGCAATATTTAAATCATATTAAATTTACTAGAGAATGTTTGGGTTTAAAACTATAAGTTGTCATAAAGTTATTCAAAAACTTCGAAACGAAATATCAACCAGTTCTTTAAAAATTTTTGATTTAGCTCATTTTTATGACAATTTGAATTAATCTTCTATTTCTCCTATTTACATCTCTAACTTAGTATTATTTCCTCTGCTCTTCGTTTCTAATTTTTCTTCCAGTTGCGATATTCCTAAACTTCTTGAGTAATCCATTCATTTTGTCGTAACTGCAGTAAGTTTTTTTAATGATTCATGTTAGTCATAATTATTTATTTCCTATTTATTTATTAGTTTAACTCATAGTTAAGTTAGTCGCTTTTTATTTCCTCTTTCCGTTTCAATTTGCTTTTTAATATCTACTTCATGTTTCTAATATTATGTAAAATTATATTTTGTTGTTTTTTTATTTAGTATCGAAGTACAAAAAATGAACTGAAACTAATCGAATCAATATAATTCACTTATGCTATTGTTAAGGTCAATATTTTTTTAATACTTTTAGTGAATGCATTCCACGATAAAAGTGACGCGTTGAAGAAACGAAAATAGAAAAAGGTTTGAAATGGCCGTACGTATACGGACAGGGTAAAAAGAGTTTTCCGTCGAAGAGACAGCCGATAAGTCAAAGAATAGCAAGGGGAATACCCGGGGCCTTGGCTCCTTCAATCCCTCCACATTTCATCGCTCTTCTAACCGATATTTACTACAAATAAGAGCGCCGGCTTTTGCGGACTATCACTGCAGACACTTTGAATATTACGTTTAATGTGGCCGGCTTATCAGACGGTGTTGTGCGATTTGCGGCCCATTTATGCCGGCAAAAATGCTGCTAGCGTGCCGGCGACCCGCGCTTTGAGAGATTGCATCGGTCACGAACCTGACGCCATCTTATCTTAAAAGCCGGTGTTCAACACACAAAAGTAATAGTACGTTTTTGAGGATTTTTATTCGAATAAATGTAATTTTCTATGTTTATTGCTGCATGCAAATTTCATACGGGTTTTATATCCGCGCAGATATTGCGGCTTAACTGGCGATATTCACTCTGTAATTGCTTTCTGCCTTCTGAGGAATAAAATGGGCGCTTGCGTCTTATTCGATTAGGTTTCGAATACATTTTTACTTTTATTTCTCCATTATGCGTTAAAAATATTATCTTCCGTTTTAGCATGAACATATATATTATTATGATCATATCATCATATTCATTTTTAATGCCACACGTTTTATCTGATTTCTAAAACAGCGTTGAACAAGTCGCATCATGCGTATTAAGATTAAATAAACATTGTTTCTTTTTCTTGGCTTATTTGTGGTAATCAAAATTTCTTAAAACTTTTGATGACATGCGTTCAAAAACTTCCCACGTTTGGAGTTGGCGTTGTGTTCTAGACATAACTTGTTACAACTAATCTCACTACTTTTAAACTTTGAGATTAAATTAATTCTGTTGTATTTATTTATAATGATACCTATAACTTTTTTGAACATCTGCCTGTGGTACTGCTAAAAGGTTCTTTCTTGTCACTGTAATTTTCCTTACTTGTTAACTTCTGTAGCGCACTTGCGTTGGATACCGTTCTGAGGATAAGATACGTTTGTGAATCAGTAAGAAATATGTTCTTTTTACATACCGTGCATTCAATTAAATTCCTAATTAAAGTGGGCTATGATTTCAATGCTTTCTTTTCCTGAAGGTTTGTAGCACTGACAGCCGTCCAATTATTTATTTGTGCTAAGATAACCCCTCCGCCCAACATTTGGCAAACGGATTTGAAAATATGAAACCCTGATACGTTTGTGCATTCAAGCTGAAGGACAGCATTTTCAGCGTCTGCTTTAAGCTATAGTGTTTTTTTGAAGTGAATTAATTGTTTTTCTGAATTTTGCGTTTACACATTTTTTTTTATATGATCAACCATAATCAGGACAACTCACATTTTACTTTAATCAAGAATTAACTTGAAGGCACGGTATCATATCTCCAAATAAAGTTTTGATGAAGGTATGCCCTGGAAGCGTAAACGTATGTCGTGACCAAGCAGTTTTTGACACGTGACACGTCAAGGTGTAAAATGTTACAAATTAAACTTCGTTTTATTAACTACTTAAGAACTATATAATATTTTAATGTAAATAATAAATTATAATTTCATAGGAGAAAGTTACAGTACTTGGACAGAAGCCATCAATTCACAAATTGTCAAGTACATAAATAAATTATTGTGTAATCTGAGACAAACGTTTCGTCTTCCATGGCCTATCTTTATCAAAAATTTGTTTGGACACATGGTATTTTTTTTCCGCGGAGTGATTCACATATACCGATAAGTTAACTTTTTTACTGGCTGAATCACAAAGGCCAGTAACACGCAAAGTAAATATCAATATTTTGCGTGTTCCTTAGCAAGCCAAGACAGTCTTGTAGAGTAAAGAGTAATATAAAAGCCTCTATAATGTGACAACAAAATGAGAAGTAACAAACTTAAATAAGCAGCGTTTGATAAAATATTTTTCTATAACCAGGTCTAAAGTGTATAAAAAGTTCTTTAGAAAGGCTAGAGCGTAAAAAGTAAAATGTAAAATATATTGCCTATTTTTGACTGTTTCATTAATGTTTTCAAAGTGTTTTATAACCTAAATATATATTAAAGTAAAGTAAAAAAACTTGGTTGTTTTATTTTCCTCTTCTTGGTTTTCTTCGATAGCTAATTTTATTTATCACTTTTTCTGAAAATACTTTGTCAATCTTGTCTTAAATTGTTTGTTAGTATTTAGTCTTTATGAAGAATCTTGAGTTTGGTATCTTTTGCGCATGGTTGTATTTACGACCAGAGAGTTTTGATTCTCTTTATAATTTGTTGTCATTAATTAACGTGAATATTCTGGACAGATTTTCCGTTTAAAATGGTCTAAAATACATATCTTAGATTCTGGATTCTGGATTAGTGAGGGAGTAAATGAAAATTCTTATGCACTTAGGCTACAATTTGGGTCCATTGTACTAACCCCATAATTAACATTGCATGACTGTCGCGCTATTTAAGCCATCCTACTCTTTCGACGAAAACGAAAACATCTGGCAGAGGAGCACTGCGAATTCCAGTTGTCAGGCCAGAATTCCCCCAACATGGAACCTCTAATCCAGGCGAGTGCAGGCCAGTTGTTTCATTCTCTAGGTTACAGCCTCTACAAATTGAGCTAAACCTATGCGGTGCATATGTTTGTTCAGTTTGCATTGGTCTGAGAGTACTACTACGAGTAGACGTAGTTTTATTTTAGGCAGTTTTTTCTTTTAGGCAGTTGTATACAAAATTGTGTCAATTTGAGCGAGGAGGCCGTTATATCTTTTTCGCTTGGTTACACTTGTCTAGGTTGACCCATCTATTGATATGTCGATCCTGGCATCTTTGCTATAATTGCTTCAGGGCCCCAAAAGGACTGTCCCGAGCGTTGTCTAGCCAGTTCATCTGCCTGGTCATTACCATATGTTCCAACGTGTCTTTTAATCCAAATAAATTGCAGGATGTTGCACTTGACCACTTGTTCTAGTGTGCCGTGGCATTGGAGTGTCAATCCTAAGAATATTTTGTTATTATTTAGGTCCGGTTTCTCAGTTCCAGTTTAACGTTAATCTTGAGTTTATTCCCATAGGAACAATTGTGTTTATAATTATTACTATGGGAATAAATAGAAGATTAAAGTTAAACTGCAACTGAGAAACCGGGCCTTAGAGCTAAAAGTACCGCTCTGCTATCACTAGCTATTTTATTTGAGAATAATTTATTATTCTTATCCAAACAATCTAGATCCACATGGCTATTGCTTTGCTAAGCAATCTGACTTAAAGTCAGTTTGATATTAGTTGAGACCAGTTAAAACGTATTCGTAAATCCTCATTAAAAATACAAAATTATACAACATACTTTTGACGAATATACTGGCATGCATTTCATTTTTGAAAAGGTGGGCAAAAATGCTGCTCGGATGGTTCGATTGTATGTTGAACGTAGATAGGAGATTACGTCAAAATGGTTCTTTCAAACTTTGTAGTCTGACTGGGGGTCGTAATGTGTGCTGAAATTTGGATGTTGATGAAGATATGTTGAATATCGATGAAGGTAATTCAGAAATAAGCATAAGGCGAATTTCTTCAGGTATTGGTGTTACAAATTTCGCTGCTTGGAGGGTAATGCATGAGCAACAACTGTATCCATATCACCTTAAGAGACTTCAGGATCTTAGACCGGGGGCTCACTAAACTAACAGTGGCTTTGATATGACAATGACATAACAAACACCAAAATGTTATGTTATTTTTCATATCAAAGACATTATCAATTTCTATTTCAGTCAAAAATCTGTTTGATACAAAAGCTAAAATCTGGGGTTTTTATTTAGACGAAAAATAAAATGCATATGTTTGATGCCTTTCTGTCTTTCTTCTTTAAATGAATGTGAAATTCAATATTATTTCTATAGTAAATTCAGTAACATTTCTATTGTCAATGCAACAATGTAGTTCGTATATTTACTTGCCAATCTTGCCTTTCTAAGTATGTCAGAGAGTATGCTTTTGGTCTATCTTTGAAAACATTTAAACCCTCCACCCAAATGTGATTATTGGCTTGATCATCTTATATACTGCGAGTAAATTAGCATTAGGGGAAACCACCAAAATTTGCTACAGACTTTATGTAGATCCAGAGACACTGTCTTGCTTTATCTTGCAATGTGTTTACGAATAATCTAAACAAATAAGTTAGAGCCAGACCAGATGACAATATATGGATAGCAAGTAAATAAGATCATTTTGTTAATATAATGCCTTAAGCGAAAAGTTAAAAGATGCTGGAAGAAAAAGAGTAGAGGGAGGTGGAACCAGAAAACAGTGGGAAAACAACATCAAGAGATATGAGAACAAGTTTCTCAAAGTGAGAAACAGAAAATATACTGCGCAAAGATGAAATAATCATAGGCGAAGAATCAGAGAAAGAAATTTTGCTGCCATATGCGGCATTATATACAAAACAACTAGTGATGTTGTAATCTAATTTTAAATTATTTGACGGCACATTATCACTTCAAAATGGTTGAGAGCGAGAAATATGTTCTGTTTGTTGCTATTGATTTTCTTGATTCTTTTTTCCTTCAAGTGATATTCTTGATCCTTTGCTTATTCATTTGTAATTCTAATTCTTTCGCATTGGTTCCTTCTTAGGTTTTTTAAACTTCCATAATGTTTGTCGTGTGTAGAATTCTGATTTGCGTCGCTATTTTTTCAAAATTTCCTATTGGTTCCCCTTCTGCCTTAATGCTCCAGTTTGTGTTTCATGTGACGGTTAAGCCTCTTTAGTTTTGAAAATCAAAAATTGCTGACTGTGAGAAAAAGTAGGACACCGTAGTTTAATATGATTATCACCGTTTTATAAACGTATGTATCAACCTGGCTTATAAATTTTTAAGTATTACTTGGGTAATGTACCATAAACCGCGATGTAATACCTATGGTTTTGCTAAGACGATTTTTCCATGAGTTTTATCCCATGAATTGGTTTCAAAAAATTAACGTATTATTTCCGGGAAAACGTGGATAATAGTGATGTCAAGTGATCACAAAAAGACGTACTTAAGTAGGGCTGTTAGAACTTTTCATTTCCATAAGACTAAAAAATGTTTTTTTGAAATTTTTCAGTGTGTCTATTTTTGTTTCCTTCCGAATTTTAAAATAGTTTACTGATTTTTGTCGGATCCAATCATGCGAAAAATCGACGACGTTTATTCCGCCAATCAATTATTTGTCGGTTGCCATTAACACGGCTAGTTTGAAAAGCACATACAGTACGCAAACATCAATCAAATAGTAAAAGCCAAACAAATCAAAACATCGGTATCGTGCACATATTTGCGCTGTAATCGCGATATTTATTTATTGTTCTGTGAAACGCGGAAAGGAAGTGGTGGCGGCGGCAACATCGCGCCAGTGGCATATGGAAAATGTCAATACAATTACCGATCTAACACACGTCACTTTTATTGTAGCACACGTTCAGGAAAACCAATATTTACGTTGGTTTAGTTATAACGGGCGCGATCGGCAGGGTTATTAAGTTACATGAGCGTGCTACAAACACAGGGAAATTTTTATTGGTTCCGTTTAATATTGTTTCCTTTCTTCTCTTTCCAACTATTGATTTTATTAAACACATCCGAGACTATTATGAACGCGCCGGATACTTTCCGAAAGTATTTTTAACCACTTTAGCGCAGCTTTCTGTTATTTCACAAAAGTCTAAAGGCTCTACACACGCGTCATTATATACTTGGCGGTATTATTTGAAGAATTGTCTGCCTTTTTCAAAATTTGAAACTAGAAAGATGCGAGCAAAAAATTAATAACTATAATTAGGTGCGTGTTCACCTTTTTTCGTTCATTATCAAGTAGGAGTCCAGTTCTGTTTCAGTTTGCCCTCTTAATGAATCAATTTCTTTGAAAGTACAATGAGCCTCAAAAGTCTAGAATAAAATTCATAATTTCTTTATTTTTGACATTTCGACAAAACACTCGGACAGGTTAATTTTGTTTTCAAAAAATAACTGAAGATGAAAAAAAAACAATTAAGAAAACAATACGAGCTCAGTTGCAGAAAGGTTGGCCTATGATTGGTTTTGAGAAAATTTGCAATAAGATCTATGAAAGAATATAAATTACATGAAATCGTGATTGCAAGTAAGAAGATCTGACATTATGTGATAATTTTGCCGCTTCAAATGTACCTATTAGAAGAAGTAAGTGAAGGGCAAACAATAATGTAAAAGAGTTGCATTTTCTACTATGAATAAATGAAAACTGGTATTGAACAAATTTATTGAAAACAAGTTCATAATTTTTACCACTGCAAAATAATTGGGTCTACATTTGTAATAACTTTTCCCATATGAATAATCGTTTTAGATATTGAAACAAAGGCTGCAACGTGACGTTACAATGATTGTCACTAGGTACTAGGTGCAATTGCTTTGTTATAGTTGTTTATTAGATAATTAAAATGTGCCGAGGAAGATTCCTTGTAAGCGAAATTCGCGATTCTAGAATTAAATTACATTTAAAATAGAATTCACCTTATAAAGTTGCTTTTCTTACTTCGAGAAACAATACAAAACATCAACACGGGAAATACTGAAAAAGCAAACAGTTCTGGTCGTCCAAAGACAGTATCTGAAGTTGATCGAAGAGTATTACATCGCATTGTTATATAAAATAGAAGATATAGTTCCGTGAAATTAGCGGTAAAATGGTCTAAATCAATAAACAAAACGATGTCTAAAGTAAACTTGCCTTCGAGAAATTAAAACAATGGGTTTCGGATTCTATAAGGTAGATAAACAGCAGAAATTACATAGAGAGAAAAGAATTTTAAAAATTGTCAATAAGAAATTAGGCAAAACGTTTCTGAATAAAAACCAAATAAAGAGGAGATTTCAGTGGGCAAAAAATCATTTAGAGTGGTCTACCAACCAGTGGGATAAAGTAATGTAGAGCGACGAAAGTAAATTTTAATTGTTAGTGGACGATTCACCCAGACTGTTTAAAGCGAAACTCAAAAGTTCAGCAATGGTTTAGGGGGTGCACGTCTAGTAAAGTTGTAGGTAAATTGCATTTCATTCACGGCACGATAAATGCGGAGGCGTATCAGAACATCTGAGATGAATGTCTACTCCCTTCCATATCACAATTAAAACATTAAATGGGGAATTTCTATTTTAACAGAATAAAGCAGCCTGTCATACCGCTAAAAAAACGCAATGGCTTCAAGATCATCCATATTCCCACCGTAGAATGCTCAGACCGGATCTTTCAAGAGAGAAATGCGGAGGCAACCGGTTAGAACAATAATAGAATTAAAAGAAACAATTCAGAATATGTGGAATAATTTTACTCCAGAATATTGTAACTAGGTATGAAAACAATTAAATAATGTAACAAAATTTTTAAAGCAATCACTAGATGTCGCGTCTTAAACTTTTTATACTAAAATGTATTAACCTTATTTCAAAAAGACACAGATTATTGTCGAGTAAGAACTGCACCAAACTTATTTCAAAACATTTGTAAAAGTAGATGGTAACTCAAGAATTTCCTTTTTAATTGTTCTTAATAATTACATATCATTGTTGCAGATCTTGCAAGTATAATGGCGGTTTCTGATGAAATGTCAAAAATAAGTAAGGGCGTTTTACAATGGTTGAAGAAGCTAAGTATAACTCTATTCTTGGTATATCTACAGTTAAAACTATTGGTTTTAACTATATATGTACCAAGAACAGCGTATACTTAGTTTATCCAACCACTGTAACACTGACCCTAGGTGTTTCAATATATCAAACTTTTTAAAATGGAACATCCATTGCACAGTGAAAAAAATCGGTTAAAAAGAATTCATATTATAAGGAACCTCAACAGTATTTTTTTTAGGGATATGTAAAAAGTATCCAGTCCTAAAGAATTTTCAGACCTATGTCCAATTAGTATTTTGCCGGCTCTTTCCAAGATTTTAGAGAAAATAATGTATCAGCAGCTTTTTGATTATGTAATGAAAGCTAATACCTTACCGAGCACACAGTCAGGGTCTCGTCTGGGCTACAGTACAGCATCGGCTCTATTAAAAATCACTAGTGATATATTTCGGGCGACGGATCATGGGGACATCTCAGTTTTAACACTTTTAGATTTTTCTAAGGCTTTTGACACCAATAATCATCAACTACTTTTTTTTTATAAATTAAAATATTACGGTCTGGATACAAATGCGTTAAATTTAATTAAGTCTTATTTGTCAGGAAGATCTCAGAGGTTGTGGTTGATGGGTGCTCATCCGAAGCCAGGACAGTTGAGTCTGAAGTGCCCCAGGGTTCTGTGCTTGGATCACTACTGTATTTGATTTATACTGCTGACTTCCAGGAAAAACTGCAAACATATACAGGTCACTTTTATGCTGACGACACGCAAGTGTATGCTAGTTTCAATAGTAGAAACAAGAAGTTGTATGAAAATCTCATTAATAAGGACTTGAGACTCTTATTTTCAAAAATGCATTGCCTAGATATCAATCCGCGCAAATCTTCAGCAATAGTATTTGGTCCTTCTAAAGACCGCTAGAGGGCCATAGATGACATAAACATATTTGTAGATAATTGTACAATTGATTTCACATTAGAAATTAAAAGCTTGGGCATTATTCTTGATCAAGAATTGAGATTTAGGTCATATGTTAATAAATCAATTCAGCGTTCTTACGGAGTTTTACGCTACCTCTATACACACAAACATTATTTAAATTTGAAAACAAAAACTACCCTGTGTGATTCTTTAATTTTATCAATTTTTAACTACTGCGATGTCGTCTATGGCCCATGTATTGATCAGGCCACTTGTACGGAAACAAGAAATTGAAAATTCGTGTACACGTTTTATTACAGGTTTGCGCAGACATGATCACCTATCGCCTGGTATATATTCCTTAAATTGGTTAAATATGAATAACAGGAGGAAGTATCATCTGGCATGTATGATACATAAAATCATGACTACGGGGACTCCTTCATACTTATTTGAATTTTTAATTCTTAGATCATCCATTCATAATCGCGATTTGCGGAAGATTTCTAATCTAACTGTTCCTCAACACACAACCTCTACCTTTACTAGATCATTTGCATATGTTGCACCTTCTCTTTACAGTACAATTGCACATAATCTAAAAGCCATGCCTCTGCTACCTTTTAAAAATAAATTAGTCACTACTTTTTGCGGGGCAGGGATTTTGTTGCTGATAGATAAAATCTTTGTACAATATGTTATAGATATGTAAGTATACAATAATATGTATGTACATGTATTACATGCATTATGGCACGCATCATATTTTAATGAGTATGCCCTAATAATAGCTATATGTTACTTGAATCAAAACTTGTGGTTAGGTGGAAGAGCGCACCTCTTAGCGAATCTTGCCACATTATTAATTAATTTAAAAATATTTTGAATTATTTTTCAATTTAAAAAAGACATTTATTATTATTATTATTATTATTATTATGTATAGGTTATTTCTTTTTTTACTATACACCGATCGATAGGTCAAAGAATCTTTATATTTATATAGTTATCTTCATCTAACTTTCTTGAAAAAGCCTTGCGCTTTTACTCATGTTACATCATTTTGTCGCATATTTTTTAACTCAGATCTACACCAGGGCTGAGCAAGGTAGGAGAAAAGTACAACCATCGCTTATACTTCTCCGAAAGTGTTTTGTGCTTATTCTTGTTTAAATTGAAATCGGCACGGTGTCGAACGCTGTAATATTGTAGATTACTGATACATGTTAAGAATTACTATTACGAACAAAAAGATGGAAAAACCAAGATAAATCTGGTAACTCGTTTCTATAAATGTTAGAATAGATAGTGATTATGGTTTTAATGTCACAGGTGACATTGCATTGCGAGGACGAAGAGATCCATTATTTACTATGGTTCTCTTCTTTTTAACAGTCATTGATATCGTGTGCTGAATATTTTCGGATGCCGTCAATTACAGTTGTTGCTTGCGGAGGGAATGTGCTTATTAGGACTCCGCTGCCCAGCACTGATCTATACGATCGGCATATAAGTAAAAGTGAACTTTAGGTACATTTTTTCAAATAGTAAATTGATAGTTTTGTCATTTAACTGTGAGAGAATTTTTGCGTATTAAATTCTACATTTATTTTATAAATATAAAGAAAGAATCCAAAGAATCCAACAAAAAAAGTGACCACAAACAAACAGAATAATTTTGCCAAATTTAAGAAAAGAGAAATTTGATGGAATATATTTTCAACAGAGGAGTTCATAATTAAAGAAAAATGATTTGTAAAGTTATTTCCACCACAAAATTTAAGAAAAAAATTAAACAATATACATGCATCAAACTTAGTGTGCGGGTAGATGTCGGGGAAAGGAAGAAAAGTTTTGTTGTAAAATTTTCTCTGTAATGAATAAATTTAGAGAAAACCGAAGGGAAAGCAAAGTCGCATATTCTTAGGATGGACTTTAAATGAGAATGAATGGATTGTTACTCATTCACATACGAAATCGGTTTATTGCCTCTAGAATGTGCGACAACATACATACTAAATGAATATTTTTGCGTAGCCCCACATTTGTAATTTATTATTTCACATCGCTGCTGCATTCACCGAGCTTTCGGTCAAGGGCAAAGTAAAATCTAGTCTGTTTATGGATTTATTACCCCCTGCAGCTGTGT
Source organism: Serrognathus titanus (assembly GCA_039766575.1). Lineage (NCBI taxonomy): Eukaryota > Metazoa > Arthropoda > Insecta > Coleoptera > Lucanidae > Serrognathus > Serrognathus titanus. The sequence goes on along the minus strand of CM077912.1, from coordinate 28,367,737 downwards.
GCCATTTATAAATGCAATTTAGATCGCCGGTTTTGTTTCACGATTCTGCGCGCTACAGTATTTCAAAAATCATCCAAATTATGCAAATTTCAACTTGCTCCGATTAAAATTTTTTATTAAGATATTTTGTTTGAAATAATCTTAGAAACGTGTCCCTCAAGTTTGATGCATCTTCAATGAAACACCCAGCATTAAACAGAAATTACATAAACAAATAACTAGAATTGTTTTCCTCTGCTGAACTTGTTTCGTTCATAAATTCAAAAACTGAAAGTCGCATTGTTTTCTTTTTCCCGGATTCTTAGACGTACTATATTTTGAATATATTTTGAATATCCTTGACCTATATTCTTGCTTGTAGGATAACACCATGAAAAATAAAGCAACTTTTAATTTGAACAAAAATATATACTTGCTTGACGCTCCACAGATTTGACAAAGCATATCACATAGAATTGAACTAAAGTTTATTCACAGAGCGTTGGGCTAAGTGCAAGAAATTCTTCTATAATCCTCGATTTACTTTATATTATGTAAATCATTTAATATGTACAAGATTCTTAAGTGTCAAAAGGCACATGTAATCGTTTTATTAAAAGTCTAAAGTTGGTGTACGTGCAATACAACAATCTCTGCTGAAATGATTAAGAAAAGTGTCGTTTGTTGTAAGTAGTAATATAAAGTAAAGAGTATATTTAATTAAAGGAAAACAGTACGATAAATTTTTATCAGTACTAAAAGTGAGCGCAGTAAAATAATCATCAAGTGCTGTAAATAGAGCAGGTGTGGCATTTATTAGACCGTCGGTGAAATCAGTTATAGATAATTCACGAGCAATATATGGGGTCCAGTTAATAAAGCCGGAGCTTATAGCCTTAATCACGTTATCGTCAAACCAGTTCGTTCGGCGTAGGGCCTTTTTACGGCGGAAAGCCATCGTCCTAATTTATTTTGTATCTTAATAATAACCGCGCTGTAAAGATCTGATAGATTAGGAAATGGGTTTTCGGACATTTTAATCTTTTACCGCAGCGCAGCTTATATCCTTAGAAGTTTTGTAATCCTTTAATAGCCTTAATCTTCTCTGTCCTGTAATATTTTCTTTGTGGCGTGTCTATAGCTGCTCGGATTGTTATCGGTTAGTTGGTGCTGTTAATTGAGGCCTGCGAGGAGTTTCGGGCTCGCCTACGGTGATTCTACGCTCGCTGAATAACTGAAATCTCGAACACGAGTTTCCGAACTTGGGATTTAACTAGGAATGTTCTGTTTTTGGCATAACTACCGTGTAACGAGTTACATCAAGTCATCGCCGACTTACGAGAATTATTAAAATGTGGAAACCAACCCGAAGAAAGTTAAATATATATTTGCGAAATAACAATAACAATACCGACACAAAAATACATCGGAGTCCATAAAAAATACACAAAAGAACTAAACTAGAAAACAGATTAGATGTATATTACATAAATCAAATGATTTTTAAGATTATTTAAATGTGAGGCAATTTTTAATATTATGTATTAAATTCATACACCTGACATATACCAGGTGTCAACTGAAAATTTCCACCCCCTTTAACTTTCTTATTTTTGAGTTTATGAAAGTAAAGTTTCTTACTTCTATATACGAACTGTTTTCCTCTGGAAAGGTTTTGTTTCGTGTTTGTAAACAAGTGTTAGGCGGGTATGAAAATGTAACCATCATTATTGGCTTATATATTAAATATTATTAATCGTAGTATTATAAAATTATCAGTTTTCAATAAGTATTTCAATAATACCCTTTAGGTTGCCCTGAAATTATACATAAATGAAAAAAGACAAATTCATTTTGGAATTCATATTAGTCTGAAATCACGAGACTTGGAATGTGTAATAACCGCTTTTCAATCAGTTCGAAGATACCTTGAAGCCGAGAGAGAGAATTCGTCTCGCACATTCTGCTCCGTCACCTTTTGTTAAAATTACTGCACTTATAAATGTAAAATCGATACTTGAAATTACACCTGCAGATGTAAAGATATAAATGTAATTCACGTAGCCCCGGTAGTTACTGCCATATTGCGCTCATCTGCGTTCAGACACGCTCTGAATTGAATATAGCGCCTACAGAAAGAGCCCCAGAGATACACACACACTTACCCTGCAATAATAATGTTTATTTTTATACATTGAGCGCGGTCGGCCCGTATTTATTTGCGTTTACCGCGCGCACGCGATTAATGGAACATGTAAAGTGGCGGTTTCAGTTTTTAATTGAATTTCACATCGATTGAATTTAAAAACTATCGAATCGCCGCGGATCGAACCCCGTATGCAAATAAGCGGCAAATTGGAAAAGTTAAAAATAGACGTCCGCTTTAATTACACATTATTAGATTAACGGGGCGAAATTTATTTCGTGTTTGTGTGCTCATACACTAATTTCGACGTTAGATTAATGTTTTCGGTGTGCAAACAAACTCAATTCCAACTCTGACCTGCTGATGTAATTACATGCGATAAAAAAATTGTTCGGCGACTCTTCATTGTTATTTGTTTTATGCGCTAATAAAAATAAACACTTGTATGTACATTCTTATATTTCAATTAAATATCTTAATTCTTTATCAAAATACTCAACTAGATTCTTGTCTGATAAAAATTCGTATAACAATTTCTTTATAAGTTGTCAAAGGACACCATAACTCTCAACTTACAGTATAATTCTCAACTTATATGTTTCACAATTTCGTTATTACTCCAGAAGAAATTGTTATATGGAAGTAATATATTCTGAACAATTGTCTCTTTTGGTTGTGTTTGAAAGTAGGTTTAATTTTAAAAATTTTCATAAAATTTCGAAATAAACATATTTGTGTTAATTTCTACATCGCTTGTCTCAAATTATTGTATTAATGATTGTATGTTAATTCCCAAAAACTATAAACAATGTTATAGGGAGAAAGAATCAATCACATTTATTGTCATAAAGTTTAGTACATTTAACTTCAGGAACATAACTTAAAATTGAATTAGTATTAGTACATACATAGATTATTTGTATAGATTTGACAATATTGCAAGATATAGAAAATTGCACTACTTATTACAGGCAGAGAAAAATTCATTAAAGCTCTAAGAACAATATTCAGAAGAAAGTTGTAGAGTTTGAGCATTGTACGCCTGGATACGTCTACAGTGAGGGCCCTTTTCAAAAGCACATAGGTTATGAGTTGGTATCACGGTGATATAGAGGTGCTCTGACATCGCTTCGCTGCCGGCACACGAACGCGGGGAGTCAGCATGCGTGTGAAATACGTAATAATTTAGGTTTGGTATGCCGGGCATCATTTCAATTAATACATTTTGTTGACGCTTCTGGTCTACATGCCCTAACACGATCCTCTAAGTTTCCTTCCTTTAATACCATTCTCTTTTTCGCATTGCACGCCCTCGAGTCCTTCGATCTCAACGCAGATTTGTGCACATATACTTCGTTCCATATGCGTCTAAGTCATAAAATGTAAATTCGCAAATCCCTACTACGACATGATCAGACGACGCACAGAATAGGCTGCCCGGCATAGAAATTGTGTGATACAGAAAGAGACCGGTAATATGAATCGTGTATCTTCTTAACACAAGGGTTTTATGATTTAAACGCAAATCCCAATGGAATGAACTGTACCTGTCTACCGTGGTGGGTATGCTCAAATTTTAGCATGTCTGGTATGGGCCGTAGAAGTTTTGTCATTCTTGGTCTTGATATTTTTAATATTTAATATGTCTTCTTTATGATTTCCATTTCTATTTTATGTTATAATTAATGATGACTCCTAGAAAAGAGAGAAGAGACTTATTGTTAAAATCTATTTAGTGAGTCATTGTCCTCAGTGATATTATAAAGAATGATGTTAGTTTATACAGTATCAATACGAGATCATTATTTCTGGACTAATTATTTATTCATGTCTAAAACTAGTTTTCCTGTTAATAACGCAACATTTTCGAAATTAATCAAAGAAGACGTGTCATCTGCAAATTGACGTATTATGCTAGGTCGTTAACATAAATGAGGAATAGCAAAGGACCCAATATCGATTCATCCGGTACACCTCTCACAATTGAAAAAGAATTATTTTTTATTGGAATTGATAGTTCCAGTGAACTACACTATTACGTGTATACTGTACTTAAAAAATTGTTTAACAACAGGTTACGATTGATCGTGTTAAAGTTTTACTTAAATAAATCAGAATAGACAGCGGCTACATTAATTCTGTTATCGAAACATATAAGTATTTCTAACATCGGGTAATAAAATGCATTTTTCAAGGTTTGCCTGGAAGAAAACCATATTGGGTATTGTTTAATATCTTGTTTTAAATAAGATGAGATAGCAATCGTTGATGAAATAATTTTTCGAATATCTTGGATAATGATGGTAATATATAAAAAAAATTGTTGCAAATTGGTTTTGATTGCAGCGAATCCCTCGAGCATCCTCTGTACAGCTGTTTCGGCCCTATTTGGGGCCTTGTCAGCAGAAGCGTAGTTCAAGACTTCCACTGAAAACCAAACCGACCTGTCCAAGGTTATTCGCAAATGTGATAAATGTAATAATACTCAATAGGAATTGCGACATCGCCCCAAATAGGGCCGAAACAGCTGTACAGAGGATGCTCAAGGGATTCACTGTAATAAAAGCCGATTTGCAACAATTTTTTTAAAATCTTTCAATATGCTTTGACAGCACGATTGGCCGTCTTGTATGGTAGAACTTATTAAGTAGCAAACTAGTGATCGCAGGATGTCGCGATTCAAACTGATGGTAATATAGCTATAAGGAAATAATTGTTCATATCAAATTTGTTCACCTTCTTGAGCAAGTTTTAATTTGCATGGAGGTAGTTATATGAGACTGTAAGGGAGCTTTTTTTGAGATGACGCTAGGATGTTACTCTGAATATCACTTAATCCACAAGACACCTTCTCAGGAATATCAGCAATTACATTTTTTACCTGCTCAGGAGCACATGGTAATAGAAAGATATAATTAGAGATTTTTAATATTTCAGTAGACTTGGTAAAAGGTGCTGTAGCAATTGATTTTAAATAATTACTCAGTAAATTTGCTAATACCTCTGGACTATCTTCCCTTGAATTTTTATCTCAATAAGGGATCTTGTTAAGTTTTACGAGATTCCTTTTTAATAAATTGCCATATAACTTCAGTTGTATTAGATGTATTCTTAATTTTGTTGTCATTAAAAAATCTTTCACTATTATCATTTTTCTGGCGTCTTTAAGAACAAATGAATTTGAATATTACACTTATAAAGTGTATATAAATCTCCAATTGTAAAGTGTAAATATTCCGACTGCCGAATCTCCTTTATTCTTTCAGGATATCCACTTTCGTTAGGTAAATATGTTTAAAAATTAGTTGTATATGTCATTTACTCCGTCCTTGCATTTAACTTGAGCTCAGTTTTCGTTTTCGTCTTGTATGCAGTTTTGCATTATTTTGATTGTTATACATTCTCTTATAGTAAAAGTTTTCTTGCGGACAGGTAAGAGCATGTGTACTGATAGTTGTAAACAGTTATGGTCAGAAAGGCAAGTAGTCAAGTCTTAAATTTATTTTGTATATTTGAACTACGATGAACTCCTTTTGGTGAACAATCGAAAGTGTCAGTATTGTTTATAAAAAAATTATAGTGGGTTCTCTTTCCATAATTCTATTTCTATTTTCACTTGTAGCAAAATTTCTGTCGGGAAACTGCCACTATCTTTCGCTTTTCGAAGCATTAAGCCTCAGTTGAAGTCTCAGATGACTGTAACTTCGGGGGGACTCACTAGTTAAGCATGGAGATGCAGCTCGATCGTAGCATATTTTATTCTTAGGAACAGAATCCAACTTGGCATTATGTGACGGCGGGATTGCAATGCTTGCATTCATAATGAAAGCCGCAACAAACTTAAGGAGAGTTAATTTTCCATCAGTCTTTATATGGAGTCCATAGTTGATAAAATTTGTTCTATTAAGTAATGACTTGGAATTTACAAAGATTGAAGGAGGATTAGCAAAGATTATTTCTTTATATATTTATAAATTTATTTTATGGATGTATTGATTTCAACCTCTTATACTATGGTGCTTCAATGAAAATCGAAAATATAGTTGGACTTACAATTTTGTTCAAACTATCAGTATCTACAGCATACTATAGTTATAGGTAGTATGACAAAGGGAATCTCTATTTAATTTATTTTACTACTACTATGTGAATTAATTAATTTTCTTCTCAAGCAGAACTTTTGAATAACGTATACTTATTTTGATACGGAAACAAATTTAGGAAGAAATCCGAAGTTACCTTGCAAAAAGACTAAATTAATGATATATTTAGTTGTATTAACCCTGATTAGAGCTAATTACCTCGTCAACAACTTCTCTCAACGTGTTTAGTACTAAACAAGGTGGTCGTGGAGTTCCACCGCTTTGAGCAAGATGATCTTCGTACGCTGAGATTAAATGAAAGTCTTAGATTCATCCGCCTGAAGTGCTCGGCTCTATAACAATTTTCCAGCTCGGTTTATCGTATCTAGGAAGCTTTCCTTATAAAGATGTCGTTTAAACCGCCACTTTCCACGTGAATTTTTATAATTCAGTTCTCAGATTCTTCTTCATCATACCTTTTTAATTATGTAATGCGAAATGTTATTTCACATCTAAATTTTGACAAGGACAGCGAGAAAATTTTCGAGGATTTGCAGAAGGAGTTGGGAATAATAATAATAATAGTAATTAAAATAAGAGAAGACGCACTAGACGTCAGCGTCGACGAGTGTCACACCTGTAACATCAGCCCGGAGCGAAAGCTTTTAGTAACATGACTCGACGGATTATTTCTTACGATATAATTTCGAAGAGAAAGCGATTTCGTGATTATCCGTTGTTTGCCTGCGTCTGAACGCGACGAGAAATATTAATTCCGATCAATATTAACTTCCTCGTTACAATAAATTTTGCTCCTTGCAATATCGCTTGATGCGTGACGTTCTCTTGCAATTTAAAAATTACAGGGCGCATTCAGCATTTCTTTATTAAATTTAGAGCTCCTCGGGAACTGATTCAGTTGATGCACGGTGGATGTAATGCGATGAGAAAATCTCGACGTGCAGGATAACATTTCCAGTTCATTTTTGTTGAAAACGACCGTTTTAATTAACGAATATATTGGGAGTTTGGAATTCCTTTGTAATAATCTGTTTGAATTCGATATGTCATGAAGCAGAATGTATTCTATTCAAATTGAAACTATGCACAATAATAAAAGAAAGATAAAATTTCATCTATTCAATATATTAAATATTAAAATATCGTTTGTCTAATTGAAGATGCAATGTTTGAAACATAAACACTACTCTATTACGTTTATTAAATTACAGGGTCACGCATGTTGCTTTCGTATGAAAGGTGAACTGACGAATGTACAACAAAGTACACGATAAAGCTTTTCGAGTAAAAGTACAGCGCGCAATACAAAATATAATACGAAATATTATTGCGGCGGCTTTCAGATATGCCACGTATAAGGCCCCGAAGTATTCCGCCGACTTATTAAACAGTCACTGAGAACATATTTATACAATACATAGTAAATAGTAGAGTTCGAAATTGTGTTTAATTTGTCAAAAAGTGCCGGGGCTATATTTAGAATTTGCATTATTTATATATTGAAGCGAACTTTACTTTACATTGCCGTTTGTATTTGTATAGAGCAATTACAGGGAATGTTTGTAAATTAAGAGATAGATTAATCATGCAATTTCATTTAAGCTAAAAATTTAATAATAAATTAATATTACATGCACATCATAAGCTTATATTTACGCATAAGAGAAAATTCAGGCATCTGACAATCTTTTTAAGAGTTTCAAATTTATTAAAAGCCTACAGCTTCCTATTGTAACAGATGATTTTTTTCTAACATACAGCTAACTCCCAAAATAACTTTTAATAATTGACACGCTTGATAAAATACAATCGTACCTCTATTAACTGGAACCTCCGCAACTCGAAATTTCCAGTAAGTGGAAATTTACTGATGTCTCTGCACATTGCGTATAACTGAAATCTCTTTCTTTAATTCAAAATTTCTATAACTCGAGGTAATTTTCCGGTTCATTGAGATTCGAGTTATGGAAGTTCGACTGTAGTTAACAAAAATCACGATTGATTTTATTTAAATACAAAATTATTATAATCTTAAAACATTGTTGATTGAAAATATGACCCTTTAAGAGTTTTCTTAGAAATTCATAGTTATGTGGTTTTTGAAAACTGAATTGTATACTTTTCAAAATAGTATAAAATCTCTATTCACATATACATAATAAATAAAATTCAAGTTTTAAAACTGAATCGTGAACGTTAAAAAAAAAATTCTTTACTTTCGTTATTGGATTCATGTTTTTTTTTTAATTCAATGTGGTCAAAAATTTAACGGAGAATTGGTTTAATTGAAAGGCATTATTTATTTATCGTGCATTTCTCCGCGTTGCACATAAACTTCGGCACGAATTATAAAATCGATGTTTACATTAAAAGCGAATAAAAACCCGGTAATTAAAATCGAATTAATAAGATCTACTGGAGCTTAATATTGAGGTTAATTGTAGTAAATTAACCTAACGCACGTGCTAGATATTGTATTACCACTGAATATTGAAGAATAAAAATGAAAAAAATGCTAATAATTTATTCGAAGGAGGATGTTTTAAGTGACACATTTCTATTTTGGTCTTTAATGACTATATTATCATTGAAATTATTGTTAGTTTTACAACTTGTATTCCATTAAGTAATTTTTTTACAATTCGTTCTAGTGACACCAACATGAGTAATTTATCGAATTTGCGAAAAATTCAAACTGGTGACAATATTCTCAACATTGATACATAAACTCAAAGATGTCAGAAACAGCTCCTTCAAATATCAACGTATTATACAGCGTGTTACAGGACTGGTGTAATTTATTAAAACTACAAATAGCGTGTTACAGGACTGGTGTAATTTATTAAAACTACAAATAGTACTCATGCAAATAAGAAAAAAAATTATGTAATCATGGGTGCACTATTAACCCAGATATGCCTACTGTTCTTTTGTGGGAAAGTAATTTTCATGTTCTAACCTTTTTAAATGTAACTGAAAAACTGAGAAATATGTACACCAGTGGTTGAGTTACAAGTCCTGTTTTATGTAAATGACATACTTTGTCAATTGTTTAAGAGACATTGTTGTTTTATGCCATTAAATAATGGATTTGTCAAGGCCAGTTGATTTGCGATTAATAGGATAAATATAAACTGTATACTTATTGCTTCAAAAAAAAATGTGTACAGGGTGGGCCAAATTCGACACTTTTAATAGGAAACTCCTATTTTTAGACGAGTTAGACAAAGACTGACCTCGGTCCCTGAAGCTCGATTTTTAAGACAAAATTAATGGTGAAGACCGCATTTCGATATCTTGTACCGTTTAGGAGCTACAGGGCGTTTTTCAAAATTCTACGACTTTTAAAAACTTTCATAACTTTTTTATTTATGAAAATTTTTGATTTCTGTAAAGACTTCTTTAAGGCACTTTTTCGTGCAGAATTCATTGCTCCACGTTATTTTTTTCCAAAGTGCTCAATATTTGAGATATTGTTGAATTCTTGGCTTCCGGTTGGAACCGCATGTCTCGGATTTCTTCACTGCAGACGTTTCGTTCTTCGTTGCAGAAGAACTTCTTCAGGGCTGCTGTTGGTGGTGATGCTGCTACTGCTGCTGCTGCTTCGCGAAGTTTTACCTGAAGAATTTTTAATTTGTTTTTGTGAAATAAATGTTTACTTTTTGTCATTTCTGTAAAAACTTGGGCAAATAAATTATTATAAAACTCGTTTGTTTATGATACAACGAGAAAAATTATTTTGTCACTACGTATTTACACAAGCGGAGAATTAATGAACATGGTGCTTTGGCTACGGTAAAGCCAGACAAAATGTTGCTACCGCAGCTCGTTTGTATGCCGAAAAATTTCCTGGTAGGGCATTTGTGGCAGTAGTGCAACGGGGACGGTCTACTGGAGATTTGTAACTTCGTGGACAACGATCTGTCCGCGTATTGGATGCAGAAGAAGCAATCCTCGATAAGGTATATTAAATTTCCGAAATACACATGTGTGGGCAATGAAAAACCCACACTTTACACGTCGTACTAATTTCCAACAACGGTTTTCCATAAATTTATGGGCAGGAATTGTTAATAATATGCTCATTGGACCGTACGAATTACCAGCTAGTTTATCTGGAGCAGACATCTTCAATTTTTGCAGAATGTTCTTCCAGAACTTTTAGATGTACCGTTAGACATCCGGCAAAACATGTGGTTACTATTGGATGGTGCTCCAACTCATTACAACCGTGTCTTTCTCATTACATTACAGCACTGTCTTTCCGGATTGTTGGATCGGTCGCAAAGTTCTACAGCATGGTCTCCTCATAATCTTGATTTAAATCTTTTAGACTTTTTATATGTGAATGCCTAAAGCAGCCTGTTTATACAACAGAAATAAATACTATTGAGGATTTACGTCAGAATTCATGACTGTGCTACGGTAATACGGAATAATTTTCCCCGAATAACTGAAAACTGGCTACTTCGAGCAGAATTATATTTCATAAACGAAGGGCAACATTTCGAACATCTTTTGTAATACTCGAAGATACGTAAAACAGCTGATACCTAAATGCGTTTTTATCATTTAAGAAATAATAACAATAAAATTCATTTGTTTCGTATTTTTTCAACGGTTACACATTGCCGACCTTGGCTTTTATTGCATCTATCTAGCCGATTACTTGGGTTAGTGCGCTCGAATTTTATTGTTTTATGAACGGTCCGAAGGCAAACTGAATTACATGAATACCGAAAATGAATCAGAGGTTTTAAAAGAGTGAAACTTTTTGATGTTACGCAGGTCAGTTTTTCAATTTTTTGCTAGATTTTTGAGAGTTGCAGAATGAATCCATTTTATGCTAAGGAATGTACGTATTAATAAAAGACAGTAGTGTTATAACTCCCTGTATACTTTAGAAACTAAGCATCTTTCATTTTAGAAAATATACAGGGTTTAATAATAAAAAAATCGTGAATTGATTTTTTCTCTACTTTGTGATGCGTTTTTGTTTTTATTTTCTTCTCTCTAAAAGATAGCACGTGTAAAATCCTAAACTTTTGTATTTAGAGTTTTTCTCTAGCTCCTAAAATAAAGCCTCTAGATAGGGTGCAAAATATAAGAAAAGATAGTACATCTGACAGTATATACGTCTGTGGGTACTGAAACGGAGGAGGCGATAAAGTGCGCGCAAAGCGCATATATTGTCCAATTTCACCAGGTGTATTACAAATTTAATATATTTCCGCTAAAAACATAAAACTTTAATAACGTACCTCACGCAGCGTGCTAAGTAAATCTGGGTAGCAAACCGCAGAATGAATCTCTGTAGTATTCCCAGCGCAGCCCTTCTCACCTGAGTCGCGTCGCGCACAGGTAAACACTCTGGTCCGGATTGTGTCGAATCTTGTTTATTGTCATAGTTACCGACACACATTAGTTTGATGGCGCATTACAAATTCAATATTAATCTAATAAGATTAGGGCAAAGCCGAGGTGTCGTAGATGAGGCGGAACTGTCACTGCAAACTACAGGTAACGCCGAGCTCGCCGTCGTCCCTGCGGAGATTTTCATGCATATTCCACGATCTCATTTGACTGCATAATCTGGGTCCACATACACCCTTGTTTGCATTATGACACCTAACTCGTCCCTGCATGTGTCGCTGCCCGAACCCGATGTCTATTCCAAGCTGATAAAATTCATAGGCGATGTCAATCCTTAATTTTAGAGAATTTAGTCTTTAACCTACGTTTGAATTTTACCCATAGATAAGAGAGAAACAGTTTTAGTAATCCCGTTAAAATATTGCGACTTATTTCAATAATTTATAGAGCAAATAATTTTTGAATAGTGCAAGAGTGTGAAAGAAATTATTTCAAAACATGAAATGTTTTAAAATAATTTTAATGTTTTGATAGAAAAGTGTGCCTGTTGACTTTTTTTGCGCTTGTTTGGACGTAGAAAAAAGAAGATTGTGTGAAGACAACTTTATACTATTTTGCTTGCTTGTAGTTTAAGATGATTCAATAATTATTACTGCATATAGGAGTCGGATGTTTGGGCGTCATGTGTCATATCACCAAGTCAATGAAAGCGTCCCTGAACAAACACATAGCGTATTGGGGTTATATACAGGGTTAAAGGGCAACTATGGAGATCTTATAAACTATAGAAGTTACAAAATTATTAATGAACAACTATGTTCCATAAGAAAATGTTGAAGAAAAGAATTATTGAAAAATGGAAATGTGATTTTTAATCTTAATAAAATTTCAACCTAAAATAATACTTTCTTATAACAAAATAACTTAATAAAATTACAATAAATGCTGAAAATGTCCTCCACCAACCACTTGATAGTGACCAGCTCCTGTAAACGCTGTTAATGGCTCTTGCGCTGGTTTCAAATGATTGATGGAGGACATTTTCAGCATTTATTGTAATTTTATTAAGTTGTTTTAAGTTGTTCCAGCATTTTTCGATAAAGTCAACGCTAAGGGTGTTTTCGCGCTTGGTGCGTTACTTTATCACCACACCGTATATATAAAAAAATTTCAATTTCGAAAATCTTGAATATTTTGTATATAATATAATATAATATAATTGTAATTATAATATATAATATAGTATTTTAGCGTAAAGAATCTTTCGGCTGTGGTGTTAGCCGAATTTAACACAAAACGATTCTTCTTGCAGCGTTATTTAAAATTAAAAAAAATTATTAGATTCTTTTCAGTGCTTTTAATTGAGAGGTAGAATCGCGGAAGAATGGGCAACTACTTCTACAATGTTAAGTAATGTTGGTAAAAACTTCTAGGACCAGTTGGCCGCAAACGACGAATTATTTGAACATTTGGTGTAGTATCTATTAATTTATAAATAATTAATAATATTTTCAATATGAATCATGCTTCAAGTCTCTATTTTTCATTACAAAATTTAAAAAATATGCAGTTTAGTGCTTTATAATATATTCGATAGGAAAGCAGAAATTTATAATTTAAAAAATTGCATTGAAATCCCTATGGCACGCAATCAAAGTGGACACCTGGATTTATCAGTTTAAATATTTGTACAACCATTAAATTCACCTTGTATTAGATATGAAAATTTATCTTAAAGTATCTGTCAACATACAACGAAACGTATGTTATTATATTTAGCATTAATAATTGTTTGCAAATTTAATATTTTAATAAAAAATTTTAAATTCCATAAATTTTTGAGGAGGGAAAAACTCAGCCTAAGTGGATTAAAAGTAAAGTATTATTTGAGTATTAATTCAGACACCTTCGATTTGCATAGGGTTTAATATTAATAGCAAAGATAAAAGGAATTCCACATCAAAGAAAATCATTATTCAACAATTACTCAAGGCTCAGAAACACTTATTGAAAACTTCCGGCAAGCAATATTACGAAAAGATATGAGGTGCAGCATTACTCAACAATTACTCAAGGCTCAGAAGCACTTATTGGGAATTTCTGGCAAGCAATATTACGAAAAGATATGGATTCACTTCTGCCTCTGTTATGGCTAATATACTCATGGAAAATATTAACAAACTCTAACGTTATTTCACCTTAAACTTAAATGTTGATTCAGTTATATCGTCCACATGATAAAAAATCCTGTAAAACTTCTCGGGTCACCTCAGTTTTCAAACCCAAACATCTGCTTCAAATTAGGATATGAGATCGAATGTTGCTTACCTTTCTTTGACGATCTTTGACAAGTCGCCTCCCAAATGGTACATTAGAACATTCTATATAACGTAAATCTACCCACACTGATCGTTACTTAAATGCGTTTTCCCATCAATAAGAATTAAACTACATAAGTAAAATTTTGCTAAATGACAATTACACCAAACGAGATATCCAAAAAACTATTTCTTGAAGTCTAAATCTAACTCCACTTTAATAGAACTCCATGTTCCATCAACCACCACTGCTTATTTGACAAAATCGACCGAATTTTGCTAAATAACAATTACACCAAACGAGATATCCAAAAAACTATTTTTCAAAACACAAATCTAATTCCGCTTCACTAGAACTCAATCAACCACCACCATGTCACATAATCAACCGAATTGACAAAATACTCAAAGAAGAGAATATCAAGTCAATTTTATCACCGATGAACAAATTTGCTAAATCTTCTATACTTTGATGGTGTTTACCATAGTCCTTCTTCATATGGATGCGTGTACTTTGGGGAAATAAAGCGGTTGGTTAGCTTCGTGTTTTTTAATATGAACGGTACGTCACATTGGTAAGTAAGAACAGTTCCGCACTAACCGAATATAAACTAGAAACCGGACATCAAATTTAGTCTCCTAGCACATCCATCTCATATCCTTTGCTGAAAAATTCTTAATTCTAGGAACCTCAACTGCGACACCGGTTTTGGTTTTTATTTATAATACTTCAAAATATCTTATTGGTCAATCGCTACATCCCATTGCTCGTTTTGGTACATTACTTACCTCTTATCTATAAGTAGAGGTAACTCTGAGATGTCCTTTTGCAAGAAAGGACGAAACGTTGGCAGAAAGAAGAAATTATGACGTGGTACAACCAGAAGCCAGAAGAACACTTAGTTACATGTAATGTAGGGTATTTATGATTTTTTATATCAAATGATTTAAATTAAAGTCTTCATCAGAAAGCCATGGAATTAAAAAAAAACATGTTTTACTAGATTCAGAAAATTTCAGAACCCACTGTTTTCCTTGATCCATGACTTTATGAAAATAATTTTAAATTGGATCACTTAATATTTATTGTGAGTGGCACATATTTTTTATAGGGTGGATTCGCTGGTAGATATTTTTGTGCTGCCACAGTTTGTATTCAACAGCTAATTCCATTCATAATTCCAACTTCAACGCTTTTATTATTGCAACGATGGATGGAGTGTAGTAACCAGTAAAATTTACATAATTAACACAGCCGGAATGAATGACCGCGTTATCAAGTTAAAAAATATCTTGTTTCTCTTATGTTCCTTGAGGTTATAAATTTCAACAATTTTGTGTACTGAATTAGGTTGAATTTCGTTATCCATTTAATCTGGAGCTGCGTGGCCGGCCCATAATTACGCGACTGCCGGAGTTTTCCAGGCGATCGCGCGCCGATCTTGATAAAATTTCTCCGTCCGCACAGCAGTATAAAATAACCTTTCATTTGTACAGACGTACGAACTTTTCGAAAATGAAAGTCAGCCGAACTTATTGGCCCTGGTCGGTAATGTAATAGACTGCTGTGGTCCGGCCATTAATTCCCGGATTATCGACGGCGGAAATTCCCGTCTGAGATCGGCGGCCGATCACTATAAATCGGGAACGTGCGGTCTTCATGAATAACACTTTTGATAGTTGTAATTGTTTGACGATACCGTGCGTGTCGGAAGGTGGAAATTTACGACTTCCTGTCTTCTGAACTAAGGATAATGTATTTACAGGCGCTCAAACAGATTCCTTCGAATATGCTGACTAATTGTCGAGATTGTGGAAGCAGATAACAAAAATTCTGTGATCGCTCTGTATTTAATTAAGTACTTCAGAGTTACATTAATCAGGGAAGCCTAGCACGTACTCAAATATGATTCTTGGCTTTCCTATGTCGATTGCACGAATAATTTTCAAAGGCTTGTTGAATTATTTTTCTGTTACCTCAGTCTCTTCTCGTATAACTAATTATTGAGGTCTGAAATTACGGCTTTGCTGTCCTTTGCAGTACTTCGAATGCCAGAAGGTCGGCTAAGAACAAAGGAATTATTCTAACTTAACAATTTGCCGTACACAATAATATAATCTATCGATTCCATCTGAAATAGTGATGCGGGTCACTTTAATATTGAATTTCGCATGAATCTATAGCTGACAATTTTTTTAGTGTGATTACTCGAATAAATACAAATCACAGCTTCTTCATCGATAACTCATTTTCGTATCTGATTCCTAAATTTGCGTTTTAATGTCAGTCAATATTTAAGAACTAGCCTATATATTACAATACAATACCTTTTGCGATTACCTATTGTAGCGGTGCTAAGATGACTTCGTCATAGCATTTTCAACTGTGTGATTTCTGTTACTTTTATCTTTTCCCTCCGTGAAAAGGAAAATTTTAAAGGCTCAGCAAACAATGAAGGCAAAATGCCCATACAATCTAAAGTTGTAGTCAGATGTATCCTTGCCAATAGAGGCAAAATTATGGATGTCATGGGCGTTATAAAAAATAACTAAAAGATGAATAGGGCGATCAGTGTCCTGAGTTGGCAATACTTAAGATGGGATTCCTGAATAGTTGTTTATTGTGATATGTGTCACTGACTGGTTTTAGGAAGGTTATGTTATAACCTGTATGGTATTGTATTTGTTATTTTTATGTTTCTTAATGCTCTAAGGGATATAAAAGCTCCGCCTTGTTGAAAGTATCCATCTACCTTTTATGGAATTCAGAATTTTTTATGCGGAGTCACCAAAATTTAATATGATGCCAGTTGTCGATTTTCTTATCTCCACATCTCCAGCACAAAGTGTATCGCTGAATGCCTGCAGGTGATTATCGTGCTTTGCTGGAGAGTAAAGCCCATAATCGGGTTCCGTTTGAAAACTACACGAGATAGGCATTCTTATTAAGTTTTAGAGATTCTTACTTATTTCAATAATCATGTAGAATCGGAAACAACATTGTCTTATTAAAAAAAGATCTTTCTCAATATAAGTAAGTTACTGATAAGTAAAAATTAGGAGAAAATAATAAAAATCAGCAAGTAACAGTACCACGTTTGATGTGGTACGTTCGTCTAGCGAAAATAAATTAAATGAATCATGTTTGTAAACTATCAAACATAAAAATATACTAATGTATGGATCTCTTGCTATCAATCACTTTGTACTTGTTGTTGTTATACGAAGTAAGAGGGTTATTAATTAATGATATTATTTCAGAATTGACCAATCGGTTGAGAGCAAAACCTGTTTCTGTAATGCCATAGCAAATCCAACATGGTTAAACTTGTCTTGGCTCATACTTGTTTGATCGTGTAATGAGATATAAGTTTAGGCGGCGAATTTCTATATATAATTTTGCCTTTCAAAATCTAACATCCAGAGTGGTACCGTTATTTCGTAAAGATTCTTACATACAATTTCACCTTCCAAAATCAAATATTCACTAAATTCTTAGAAAAAAATCACTACCCTATTCGTATACTTAACGTATACATATAGACAGCACTATTCTAGCTACGCCGCTTTTGTATGCATTTTCTAGAAACTGAGGTGCACCTTCTATTCTAAAGCCCTTGATGAGTAGTACCGCTAATAGTAGTAACCCTACATCAAGTCGATTAGTTACAGTGACTGCGAATCCTATGATGCCGTTGATGAGGTTCGTTGACCTGAAGTACTCTACGCCAACATCAAGAAATTATTGTTGAGAATGAAACTGAGGTCTTCCTATTGAGACAAGTTTTTGGTCGAGATCGCTTCCGTTGTTGCTTCCGAGAGTTCCACAGATGACTTGAAAACGTATTAAATATGTAATATGCAGAGATTTGCGTGTACACGATTTCTTTCTCAGTGCTTACGAGCTTCTTTCGAAGAAAGTTGCAAGTATGCAAGTTCAAATAAATGTTTCTCAAGGACGAAGATACAAAATTGTTGCTTATAGAATAATTACTGTATAAAAATAGTTATCCATTCTTTTACTACCTTAAATATTTCCGGAATAAAAAGGTAGATGATTTTGGCCAAATATTCATAAATTTTTCTTCTTTCTCTCATATTACTATCAGAATTGGTATAAACTTCGCTGTAACATTCTTGATCCCTTTTCCATTTGATTTCTTTGGTTATTTTTCTAAAGTACATAATCGCTTGATTCGGTAGGCGTTAATCCTCTCTGATGCTTTTGAAATTCTACATTTTTATAAGTTACTACTACTTTTGAAGTAAAAATTAAATGCGAGCATTTCGAATATTTAAACAATAAATTAATTGAGCAACAGAGCAGAGTGAATAATAATATTGAGATATCTATCAAGACCAAGCCTTCAACAAGCAGCCTACCTATTTGAAAAGCATAATAGTGAGATTCTGCCGTCGACTTTAAGAAAAAGTTGCCTACGCCACGTCTTTTAATTTATCTGAACTGGATTACCCAAATGTAACTTCTAAAGTGTTCATCAACGACCATTTTTCACCCTTTAATAAGAGCTGCTGTATTTAACTCGCGAATGGTGTTGTAAACACGAATATAAATTTTGTTTGGATGCCGGACTCAAAAATCTTAATCCGGAAATCTGAAAACTCTAAGATTTTAAGAATCATCAAGAAATCTGATCTCAATAAAATCGCTGAATTTTATCGTTACTTTGGTGCAATCAATGATTTTTTCAGCTTACTATCAAAACGTCAGAAGACTGCGTTCAAAGACAAATGAGTCCAAAGCACAAGTACTAGTGAATGACTGTGATGCAATAATTCTAACTGAAACATGGCTCTTACCCACGATCTCTTCTGGTGAAGTATTCAATAATCGTTATAACATAATCCGCAGAGACACAGATGATGCA
Source organism: Serrognathus titanus (assembly GCA_039766575.1). Taxonomy (NCBI): domain Eukaryota; kingdom Metazoa; phylum Arthropoda; class Insecta; order Coleoptera; family Lucanidae; genus Serrognathus; species Serrognathus titanus. The sequence continues at coordinate 28,348,929 of CM077912.1, read as the reverse complement.
ATTACTGGCCAAACCCGCGGCGGTGGAATCCTCATTGCAATTTTAAACAAACTTAAAATTCCAATTGCAATTATATTTATGTGCAATTTAATATTCCTCCGAATGCTACTTTATGAATTGCAATTTGATAAAATGAAAGATATTTTTAATGAATCTGATCACCGTGACAGATTTCTCATCTACCGTAACTATAATTTCAGTGATGTAGAAGGGACTGCTAATGTTAATAATAGATGTATTATTTTTATTGTACCATCACGCATCGCCTCAATCATCTTCTTCACTATTGGATACATTAGTTTAATGTGACTTCCACCAGTATAACTATGTAAAAAATCATAATGGTACACTACTGATGGTATATTCGAATACCAAGAATCGAAAAGTATTAGATTCTTAAAAAGTACTCACTGCATTCGAATACTCGAGTTTGTACTCGAATATGTAGTCAAGTACTACTCATATCGGTGGATAGAGAACGTGCAATGTAATTACTTGTATTCGACTCTAATTCGATCCTCCCGCCTCCCGCTAACCTTTCGCTTCTCGCTACTAGTTTTACATTATCATTGCACGCGTGGTCGTTTGTACGAATTATAAGCGTAGGGTAGGTACTGAACTATTTACGTGAACAATTAATTTTAATGCACTTCATATATACACACATAACAATGAGTAGCAAAGTGGCAGTAAAACCGTCCTGGATGAGTCTCGTGTTACAAGCAGCAAAGTTCTAAAACGCAACTTTTAAATGAATCGTATTTAGTCGAGTCCTTCGAGGTCAAAGACGTTGCTCCTCCTCCTCATTATCTGGCGTATTCATACTCGGATTAGTATTCGATGCTAGAAATTACTTGAATGCCGTGGATTTGATTCTTAAAAGAATTCGATTCTGCCCAATACTAAGCTAGACTATTAGATCTGGTTTATTCGACATTTATTGAAATTAAATAATATTACTTCGTGTTCTGACTTTTGTCTGATAAAATAAGATCCTTATCATGCACCTTTAAGTTGTAACATTGATGTATCAACTGTAGCAACATAGATATCTATGTGTTATGAAAAAATCAATTTTACTCAGAAAAGCTAAGATAAAATAATTTTGGAACTTTCAACAATTGATTGGTCATTAAATTTAAACTATTATAAGGTTGATAAAGCGGTATAAAATGTTTATAATATAATTAAGGACAAGCTTTTCTAGAAACGTTCTAAGAATAAGTAAATCCAACAAAGGATATCGTCTGTGGTTCAATAATGATCTCATTAGATTAATAAAACGTAAAAAAGTAAGAGCTCGTTTCAAGAGATTCAAGATTCGAACTGATTATATGCATTTTTTTCTCTTCACTAAAAAAAAAAATTAAGCAGTCAATGTAATAAAAATTATATTGGGAAAACAATATAAAAACAAATTCCAAATTCTGGTCTTTTGTCAAAAAAAACGCTTTATGCAAAGGTTTACTTTCATCAATTAAAACCATAAAATTTTATGGTCAAAATATGTCAGAGCCAAATGAAATATGCGAAACGTTACGAAATTATATCTCCTCAGTATACGAAACCTCTGCCCATGTTAATACCTAATCGAACAAGTTCTAGTAACCTTCAAATTTCTCAGAACGAAGTATCACAAGCTCTAGAAAAGATAATAATAAATCGTGTGGGTCTGATGATATTACCCAATTTTCATAAATAATTGTAGATAAGTATTGGGATACCGCCTATACTTGATCATTAATAAATCTCTATGTTCAGATATTTTTCCATCTTATTGGAAAATTGCTTTTATAACGATCCTTTACAAATCTGGCAATAAATCATTAGCTCAAAATTTTCGACCAATATCCAAATGAGCATATTTGGTAAGTTTTTATCATTGGTAAAAGCTCATCTCTCACCAAATATGACCGAAAACAACATGGCTTTGTAAGGCGTAAATTTACAAGAACAAACCTGCTATGCTTTGTTAATGCTGTGGTGAATAGTTTTGAGAAACACAATCAACTTGATGTAATTTGACTTAACAAAAGCATTCGATAAAGTCAATCATGAGATACTATTAAATAGTTGTGCTCGTGATAGATTACAACGAGTAGAAGTTAACGGATATAGTTCTGGTAATATTTTAGTTATTTTCGACGTTCCGCAAGAATCACATCTTGGCACTACTTTATTCTTGGCGTTTCTAAACGAGCATGACGATCTGAAAATATATCACAGTATCACAAAGCCTCTTGATGCTATATTATTGCAACATAATTTATACATTGTTAGTGATTGGTGCCAACTGAATAAACTTGCTTTGAATATAGATACATTTTCTTGGATGCACTAGGCCTTGAACAAATTCGATCACTTAAATGTTTATTTTATTTATAATAAGATGCTAAACACAGTGAACACCATCCGTGATTTAGAAGTTTTATTCGATATAAAATTGTCTTTTAAATTGCAGATAAAATTATTTGTAAAGCGAACGGTATGCTTGGCTTTATTTTGCCTATTACACGCTTTTTAAAAACACATACGTTGAAGTTGTTGTTAGATCTCATCTTGAATATGCTTTCGTTATTTCATCCCCATTCTATGCGTTGCATGTTAATAGAACAGAATCAATTCAAAGAAGGTTTACAAAAATAATTTGTTATCGTCTTAAATTAGAATTTAATAGTTACGAGAAACCTTGTGTATTTTTCAATGTAAGCAGTTTAGACAACCGAAGAAAAAGATTTGCCTTTAAGATATACTAAATAAATTTAATTCATTTTATTTATTTGCTCAAATTTTTATAAACTTACCTCAGTGCTGTTCAACGTGCCTATTTTACTCGCACTTGTATAGCCAAATGTCCTCCGTCTGTTGGAATCTTTCTTTTATATTTATAAATATTACATAATGAAGGTAGCTTCTTGCCTGGTGAAATTGTTTGATAAATTATCTCAAACGGACACTGGAATTAAACAATGATCCCACTGAAAATTTTCAGCGTAAAACTTTCAAAATTATCAATAAGTTAGAAAAATCTGTTGAAATTAGCAATAATATTGCTAAATCTCTTAAAGTACAGCATCCCATTTTTCCTAAATTATATTGCGTTCCAAAAATTCATAAACCTAATACACCTCTTCGTCCAATAGTTTCTACTATTGGTTCTTCTCTATATTTTTTATCAAAATTTGTTTCAAAAATTATTACTCAAGTTACTAGTAAATCAGAATATTTTATAAAAAATTCTTTTGAACTTGTAAAAAAAATTAAGAAATATAGATATACCAAATAACTGCATTATAATTTCCTTAGATGTTGTTTCTTTATTTACTAACATTCCAAAAGAGTTAGCTTTAAAAAGCATTAATGATAGGTGGACAGAGATTAAAGATTTTACAGATATTTCCAAAGATAATTTTTTAGAAATTGTTACTTTATGTTTTGAAACATCTTATTTTGCGTTCAATGATAAATTTTATAGACAGATTTTCGGTACAGCAATGGGTTCTCCTTTATCTCCTGCTTTAGCTGAAATTGTTATGCAAGAACTAGAGAAAAATGTAATTAACTCTTTACCTTTCAATCTAACTTTATATTTTCGTTACGTAGATGATATTTTATTGATTTTACCTTCAGATAAAGTAGATTTTGTTTTAAATAAATTTAACTCTTTCCATAATAGATTACAATTTTCTGTAGAAAAAGAAATTAACAATTCGCTAAGTTTCCTCGATGTAAATATTATCAGATACAATGACAAATTAATTACTAATTGGTTTCATAAACCTACGTGGTCAGGTAGATACATTAATTTTCACTCGTACACATCCAAAAATTATAAAATTGCAACAATTATTTCTTTAACAGATCGAGCTATTTTACTTTCAGATAAACTTTTCATTTACGACAATTTAAATTTAATTAAGAAAACTCTTGTTCAAAATTCTTATCCAATTAATCTCATAGAATCAGTAATTAAAAATCGTATTAAATATCTACAAAATTCAAATATCTACAATAATGTAAAACAAACAGACACCAAAAAATACATATCATTACCTTATATTGAGCCGCTGTATAACACATTCAAACACATTTTCAAAAAACATAACTTAATTTTAGCTAGCAAATCTGTAAATAATTTAAGTAATATATTTTCAAATTTAAAAACCAAAACACCAAAATTAAAACAACCTAACGTGGTTTATGAAATTAAATGTTTTAATTGTAATTCCTGTTATATAGGAGAAACAAGCCAAAATTTAAAAAAACGATTAGACCAACATAAATATCATATACAAAAAAATAATCAAAATCATTCAATGCTTGTAGAACATTCATTAGAAAATAGCCATAATTTTGATTTTGAAAATGCTAATATTTTATATTTTGAGTCTAATATTTTTAAAAGACGTTTTATAGAAATGTGTAAAATTAAAATGTCATCGAACTCTGTTAATAAACGTACGGATTTTGATAACTTAAATGACATATTTTGTAGTTTTTTAGATTCGTTAAGTAAGATATAGATCTGTCAATTTTTAATATTATATTATAAAAAAAAAAAAAAAGTTTTTTCAGTTTTAGTTTCCCTTAACAACTTTATTTATTTTTTTACTTGACAACTTGTTTATTTAATTTGACATTTTCACTCCTGAAGAAAAATTCCAGTGTCCGTTTGAGATAATTTATCAAATATAAATATTACGATTTTCTTCAACTCTTCACACTAAAATAATTGAGTAAAATCTGTTAAGATATTTTAGCAAAGTTCATCTTGTAGCAAATCGTTTCATTTATGACTAAATACAAAAATTTATTTATGGTCAAACAAAAAAATCACTGTATATGTATTTATTTATTATCTCTGCTTAGTTTAAATAACGTATTTTCAATTAAAAAAAAAAACGGTCAACTAGGCTGTTACACGCTTTTGTTGTTAACTTCATTTGTATTTCAATTTTGACAAGTTGACGGCGGTTAATCTTTGTTCATATAAAAATCAAAGGACTTAAGGGAAGAATGAGTAAAATATGCGCGTATTTCTTCAAGTTGAAAAGAATTTTATGGTATACACACAACGATGTGCAAATGTTGCTTATAGTTTAAATCTAAATACTTTTCATATAAAACGAGGAGAACGAGAAATTTGAATCGATTTTTTGTTAGACTGCAATGCATATAAACTATCCTACAAGAAGTAATTGGTTTGTTGTGACAAATGTAAATGTAATTAAAGCGCAGATCCTTAAGGTTACGACGCATCCGGACGTACGCCTAACAAATGAGTTGCGAAGTTGAATTTCTGTCTCTGGAGGAAATTAGCAAAACAATACTGGAAAATAACTTGAGATGAAATACGCCGCAATTCCCAGCTACCACGGATTATTTCGCCGTAATCTAAAAGGGAGGAACGACTAAATGAAGTTTAATGTAATCCAGTTAAGTTTCTGTACAACAGGTGCTGATACAAAACAACTGCATTACGGTCTAATAGCGTTACTACGGTCTTATTATGCGTCGATTCGAACGAATTCCTCTTTGTACTCTAATAGTGATTAGACGCGTACAAAGAAAATTCCAGCAACATCGACGTAAACTATTTCCACCTTTAGGAAAATACGGCTTCTGCTATATGTACTCTTTTATCAAAGCGAAATGCAGTCGAAAACTGATTAAAGTGCATGTGGCAAAAAAACGTGTAATTGGTTGAATGTGTGAGATTTAACAATACTAAAATTTTGACATTGTGTTTCCAATAAAATCTGACTAATCTAGATATGTAATTTAATTAAAACAGACAACAAAAAATAAAAATTCTTTTACATGCATCGATGAATGGACTTTTGTAATTTAAAATAGTGGGATAATCCGGGAACATTGGTCCGGAGATTAATTTTAAAGAAATTATGCCCGTTCTCGAGCAATTACAAAGCAGGCGTTAAATGCACATGAATAAATCTGACGCGATAAGAAAACCGTGGAGTAAATAAAGGACGGGAAGAAGAAGCGATCCATTATAACGGTCCCGAATCTCAGTCGTTTGCGAATAAGCTCGTCTGTAAATCCCGGCAAAGTTATCAGGACAGTATCCTTTGCTTAACTATTATTCCTGCTATTGAGCGCTCGACGGCCTAAGCGAGGAGATTATGCGGTTAAGTAGAGTAAGTAATTTCATCGGGCGGCCCGGCGGTTTGTTGGCTAATTATCGGTTCGCCTCCGGCGCTTCTCGCTTTTCATTATCCTAATGCTGGAGACTCTCTTTAAACTGTGATCAACCGCAACTTTTATTGCAACACTAATGTTATCACTATCGGTTTTCCACGCTGTATCGCTTCGCCGATAGTTGCGCCGGTCTGCAGCGGCGCTTCTTATCGCTTAGGTGTGCAATCTGCCTTTAATTTAATGCAGCACAGGACGTGTCCTTACCTTATGCAAAATTATCTCGAAACTTACACCATAATATTCACATAGTCCTTCTTCTGCGCTGCAGTAATTGCATCTATTGATTCGCGAATGAATAAGATCCGGAAAAAAGAAAATATCACTAATTCAGTTTTTAAATTTATGAATGAAGTACAGTACAAGAAAGTAATTCTAGTTATTTGTTTTTGTAATTTCTGTTTAATCCTGAAAATTATATTTCAGGAATCCCTTAATCAAATTAACAGCATCCTGAGTAGACTTGGTGTTTCAAAATTCCGGATACTTTCTAGAAGGTCTATATATTACCCACTTTTCTTCACCTCTCCATATTTGGCATATGTTTTTCCTAAGGTCATACGAAAAGTACCATTCAAAACACGCATGCGACCAATTAAAAATCAGATTCTTTAGCCAACTTCTCCTGTAAGTTTCGTCAAGTTACTTGCATTTACAATTACAGAATTATGGTGACATTAAGTATGAATCAATACGAGAGTCAAGCTGAATTTATTGAGAATAAAAAACACGGTTAATATTTTCTAGGATTTTATTTTAAATATGCTCGAAGTAGTTCCCTTCAGCAGTGATACAATTGACCATTCTTTCTTTCCACTGTTGAAAAGCTCCCAACCAATCATCCTTCAGAATATCTTCAATAAGCGTCAACTGTGGCATCAATCTCTTCTTCTGACGAAAACCTACTACCCCCAAATAGCCAAAAGTCGCACATTGATAAATCAGGTGAATACGGCGGACGTTCTATTACTTTTATTTATTTATTTCAGCCAAAAACAGGAAAGTTAAAGCTACCGTATGAGACGATGCTTTATCATGGTGCAGCATAATTTCCTTGTCTGGAATTCTATTGAATAGATCAGGCAAACATTTTTCAGTGTACCATTTAGCTGTAACTGTCTTTTGTTCATCTAGATTAATTGCCTTTACTAGGCCCGTACTTCTGAAGAATACCGCATACATAACTTTTTTTTATAGTTCGCTGCATCTTGGTCATTGTTGTAGTGTCCTCATCTTCGTAAATCCAAACACGAATCTCTTGGTAAGTAAGTACGTCGAAAAAGGGAATGTAAATTTCGTCACCTGTCACTATTTCGGAAAAAAATTGGTGTTCGCCATTATTTAAGAAATTTAAAGTTTCATGGCAAGTTTTTATACGCTCTGCTTCTTGAAAGTCAGGAAGGTGATGCGGCACAAAACGACTAACCACTTTTTTTAAATGCGGGTGACCGTGTATGATTGTTCTAACAACTGAGAACCCAATCTTGAGTTGATGCTCTATTACTGCATAAGTGGCTTTTTTGGACTCTTCAATTAATTTTTTAACGGCAGCAATGGGTTCTAACAAATGTAACTTCAACAACTAAACTTCAAATGACAGCTGCTCTAAATAATAATGCATATTTTGCTTTTTACGGCCTACTAGATTTTCTTATTCTCAATAAATTCAGCTTTGCCCTCGTAGTTACAATTGTCATGTTAAGGTGTCCATGACGAAGATAAAGCCAAGCGATCGCCTGTTTTTCGGGCAGAGCCGGCGTAAACTTTTGCAGGGCCGGGTTCAAAATTGCGCGGAGACAAAAATATTCCATATAAATTATTATTTACGCATACAAATTTCTTGGGGGCACTCTACGATCCTTTCTCAGATGACCATATGTATGTTCTGTAGGATTTAAATTGATTTAAATTTGGGCTTCTTGCTGGCCAGTTTGCGAAGTCCCAACTTCCCCAAGATAATTTTTCAGTATACGATGACGGGCATTATCGTGCATGAATAAGAAATTTTCATGCTCTAGAATACCTAGCAGCTGTAAGCTCTGTATTTAACAATGTTACCAACTCAGTGCGGCCCTCAAAGAGACACCATCATACAGCTACCTCTGGAGCGAAAAATGTATTGTATATAACGCTCACCAGGTCTGAGATATATAGGCAGACGACGATTTGAGGACTATAAACAAAATCTTGATTAATTAGAAAAAAGTACAAGTCATCAGCCATCGTTTTGCCAATGGGCGTGTTCCTTAGTAAACCATAATCGTGTTCTCTTGTAAGCTTGGAACCTAAAGCTAATATTCGAGCACGCAAATTATCTTCTCGAAGACGTTTTCTGATCGTCCGTATACAAATTTTAACACTTCAAGCACTGTGAAGCTCGTAATCTTGCTGTAGAGCAATTACTAGGAAGCGGTCGTCTGAAGGACAAGCAATCTTATCGAGACCTGGAACAGGTTATCTGCTACGTATGTCACCTTGTTTCATTATACCGTGATAACGTCCTGTTAACCGTTGCCGTGTACCTGAGCAATATATCTTTGTCTATGATATGGCCATCTTGCAATAATGTAATTGCTCAGACAGCTTCTTCATGACCTAGTGCCGAAAAACACTTTGAGGAGAATCAATGCAGCGATATAGTGATATTCACTGATATGGGATTTCTATCCAATTCGATTCATACAAAACAAAAGTGGTTAGAATGATTAATCTTCAAAATTACGATAATGCTGCAAAATTTTATTAAAATCATTTCATAGTCCAATTTACGACGTCGTACTTTAAGCTTTACTTCTATTTGTTATCTATCGATTTGAGTGAGGATGAATTAACCGAGAAACTCATCGGATCCCCACTGGTATGCCAAGTTTGAATAAAGGAGAAAGGTTTGTGAACAAGACACAAGCTGGTTTCCAAATAAAATACTGCATGTTAATAGTTGTTGATTGTATTTAGCACTTCGAAATAACAGTCTTCTCCTGCTGTTACTAACAACTCATTTGTACCTTCTGATCTTAATGATTAGAATCTCAATACTGCAAAAAAAAAATCAGTGTAATAACGTCAGCTGTTCACCAAAGATTACTGTTTTATAAAATTTAAAAAAAATGAGAAAAGAAATTGATGTACCATTGAACATGTATGTCAAAATAAACGTTCAAGATGATCTCATTGATATATTAGATATTTGTTTTCTTATTCAGTAAAATATATTTACGGAAATGTAGAAAGAATCTACAACATTGGCGTAAGTACCAACTGTATAAAAGAAACTGAAAATGGCAGAAATAATTAATTTCCTTGTACATCATTTATTGTTGAAATGCGTTTTTCAGCAATATTGCTCACTATTAGTGCATTGATGTGCGCTAAAGAGTTTTGCCTAATGTGAAAATTCCTGCAGCGGACATAAGAGGATACGATCCAATAAGCCGAACCACGTTTAACGTCACTAGGACAGCTGACACTGGAGCCGATAATTCTAGAATTTGGGCATCCTCAGATACTGGAGGCTGCCTTCGTGGCAATAGGCGCCTTTGTAAGCGAAATGGTGAATTTGCTCACGCCACCTTCCAGCAGGTCAGATGAAGATAATCTATAATTAAATATTTAAAAAAATACAATTTCAAATCAAATTAAATTAATTTCAAATTACTTCCGAAACAATTATAAGTTTCGGAAGTACTGTTACTGCACTAAGGGCCGGTCTTACCATCTTCCCGTTAAAGTTATTCGGCGAATAATCTGATTTTTATGAATGGCAGTTATCCGTTAGTTAGTTTATCAAGAAGTGGTTTCAAATAGTAAACACAAAGAGGTGGTTTCAAATAGTAAATATGTCATTTGACGTAATATATCAAATTGCAGAGTTTTAAATTATGTACATCCTCACCAAATGAAAGTATTTCATAAACTATTAGCACTAAATTTTGCGAATCGAGTTTTATACTATAGACGATTTATAGACAATTTGATGGACGCCAACTTGTTAAATTTAATATTTTTTTCGCACGGGATATGGTTTTAGGTTTTATCTTTCCAAATACATCAACTCATAAAGTACGCGTATGTTTGGTCTTCTGAGGGCCCCCAAATATTTCGTGGAATTCCGCTGCATTCACACAAAATTGGAATGTGAATTAGAGTTTTATTTCGATGTTTGATCGAGATAGTTTTTTTTCTTTTAAGAAAGTACCGACAGGTATTGAAGTAACATTCTGTAAATGTATTTACTAATAAGCCGCACCTTTTAGATAAAGCATTGCTGCATTAGCACGACGCTACTCCATTCCAGATTTGTAAATATCTATTGTATTTCTATAATTTGAAAAATTTTACAAAATTCATAATTCACTAATAGCAACAAAAACGTTAAATTACAAAGATTCGAGAAAGGATTGGTAAAAATTTTCAGATTAAGAAAAAGTAATCTTTGAATGGGTAAGATACTTTTACAAAAGTATTTTACATTTGTACAAGAAAAAGGTATGGTAACGAAATTAAAAATTTAAAAGTAACGGCGGCGAATTAACTCACAAACTTTACATTGCGGTCTGATCGGAAGTATTAAAATATTCTCGCGTATAGATGGATAAGTTAAACTTCACTACGAACACATTTGATATTCACAACTTAGTTGAACTTTGTACGGCAAATAAGTTTAAAATTTTGACCACAAGTTTCAGGAATCTCGAACTTGTAATTAAGAATTTCCATCCTGTTTTATTTTTTTATTAAGTACGATCTATAAGTATTCTGTAAAAAAAACACGTCAATTATTTGATATTTTTAAAAACTGATTGCCTTGAGTCAACTTTCTTGCGGTAATTAGACCATAATTACTTTTTACCTTAATTACTTTTAATATTATAATTAATAATTCTCTCAGGAGAGTCGCTCAGGTCGGTGCAGTTTAGTTTCAAAATAATAATTAGGGAGCATAGAATTCGATTGAATAATTAATGATGGACGAGCAGATAGAAGTGCAAAAGTTCATTACAAGTTTTCAATTTTTAAATCGCGTCATAAACTTTTAATTAATTGGAATAAGTAAGTAGGAGTAGGAAGTTACAAGCGAGAACACGTCTCGTTCATACAAAACGTTACTGCTGCCATAGTTAAAAAAATTAATTACTTTATCCTTACTTAATTTTTTAATAGCGTAAATGGCGCTACAACTACCAAAACATTAAAGTTGATTGTTTAGTTTAAAAAAGAACTTGTGGTTGAGTTAAACCGAAAAGTATTCTTTTTACACTATAGTGAGTGGTGTATCGACAAACATCCTAATCCAATTTGGTGATAAATTGCGCCGTAATTCTTTTTTTATACGAGACACGTATACACATAACGTCATTTTTAGTGGCAACATAAATTATTTTATCAAGCTCGGCATTATTATAAACGGTGCGTTTCAAAGGTTACGACCGAGTACTTAGCTCGGTCTAAGTTATGTGCGCACAGTATCACTATAAGGACTAGAAATTAACATTACCAAAGACGCTGCCCTGATTTATATATTCCAGCTCAGCACTTTAAAATTATAGCGCTCTGTCTACTCGCTTGCTTGCTTGCTTAGTTACCGTCTAAGATGCATGTCTTACATAGTATATTAGTTGTCGTAACCTTTTACGAGATTAAACGTGATTTATGCATGTTTCCAGAACGAAAAACTACCATTGTTTAATTAAAATGAAATGTACAAGCTTTTAACGGAATTAACAATATCAATACGACAAGGATGATTTCTTTTGAAACCAAAGGAAAAGATTCTTTTAAAGCTGTGTTTCATCGCTTTATGAATTTTCTTGTTTGTAAAGTTGCATACTCGAGTTTCCAATTCTTTTCGTTCGCACTTTAGCAATTATGTAATTTTATTCCATAAAATTTTAATTGAAGAAATTTAAGGGCCGTTTTTTTCATTTATGGAAACAATTCATAAAAATCATAAGTTTTGAAAAGTAATTTCATTTAAGCAAGGTATCACAGCGTGTGTGTGATTGCATACAATGTAACTGTCATTTATAACATTTTAATAATTCTTGTTCTTCAGTCATACTTGAAAAGAGCATTAGTCGTCTGATATCAACAAGCTTGAAGGACGATTATGTGGAGCGCACATTTATTAATTCATGTGTCGCTGTATCTGGAGTATTTTCATGGGAATTACACAATCATTGTGCAAGATGTTTAATCCAGCATACGGATTTGCAGTAGAAGAAGTGGATGTCTATTTGAATAAAATGAATTTCATATGTATCGTATGGTAATTTTGGTTTCCATGACAAGCTATGAATCATGCATTTTCGTTCTAACCTAATAAAGTAATTCGAGAAAATCACTATTTTGATTTTTAACATTTTGACAGCATTTCAAATTTTCAATAGGTCGTAAAGGGAATATCATGTAAATTTTTACCTATTGGGAATCTACATATCATTACGAGTCCGAATATGTATCATATGATAATTTTGGTTTCCATTCTGTTTTAAACAGAGCTGATTTATTGAGGTTTTAGGCCAGCTGTGCTATAAATGATTTTCAAAGAAAGTATGGTATCAGTGTACTCAGAAAAAAAATTTCTCTTGAACTAAGCTAAGAAGCACTTGAGGTTCTATTAAAAAGAAATGAGTTACGACCTATTGAAAATTTGAAATTCTGTAAAAATATTAGAAATCAAAATAGTGATTTTACTTCATTGCATTAGAGCAAACATATATGAGTCTAGTTTACTCAACGTTTCACTATCGCTTGATAGCTTCGTCAGTAGATGCCAAATATGTAAAAATATAGATGGTATTCCATTTAAAATAAGAAAGTTGACTTCACTTCTGGCGAAACAGGAAGTCCCACCTTGCTCGATAGCATGTCAGAAAATTCATTCCTTTGTTTAATTTATTTTTTCAAAATTTCATGTAAATCAATTAAAAAAATTAAAATTCTAGAAGGGTGGAACCCCGATATATAGGAACTGAATAAGATAGTTTGTGGTTCACAGAATAAGCGACAATTCACAAACTTTTCTGTAGGATGATGGTTTGTTGAATGCAGTTGAGAAGAATCAGAGCAATGTGAGACCGAAGATCCCAAATGAGGAGATAAAGAGGGAAATATGACAACATAAATGTTATGGTCGACCGCTGTTTATAACTCGAGTCCGAGAATATAAACACATAATGCAGGTATTGGGAAAATTGTTACCAACAAACGCAAGTGACGAAGAGGAAACTCAAGAAAGTGAAGAAGAAAAGTTTCGTAACTTTATTAATGCAGTTTTAGGCTTCTCCTCAGATCGTGGAAAAATTTCAAATAATGAGTCAGCATCATATTTTTTTTATTTGGCAACTTTCACTTTACTAATGGAACATTTGTGACGAGAGCATTAGAAGAGAAGGATAACCCCACGTGCAAGAAAGACCTCCTTCAATGCAAAACTAAGGCCAGCCGTAAGGAGAAACTCAAGGAAAAGCGTGAGAGAAAAAATGAATTTGACATCCTTATGGCTGTTGGAACAGTTGGAGTCATATTTGAATGGAAATATTGCAATGAGGAAAAAATAGGAAAAATCACAAGAGGTGTTTAAAGGTGTTAAAACAAAAAAAGAACAATAATAGAGGGAGCATCAGAAGAGGCAAAGGACAATCCCACATGTACGAAGAAGCTCCTTTAACGCAAAGCCAAGACCAGCCGCTCAGAGCGCTGTGAGATTGAAGGTACCAAGTGGGGAGATAAAGAGGGAAACACAACATAAATGTAAGAGTCAATTACTGTTTAAAATCGAAAATATAAACAGATGCATACATGTGTTGGAGAAATTGTTACTAATAAAGGCAAGCGATGAATAGGAAAGTGATGAAACTGGAGACTGAAGGAAGTGGAGACTGAAGAAAGTGAGAAAGAAGCGTTTCGTGAATTTCTTAATGCCTCTTCTCAGATAGAGCAACAATTCCATATAATGAATCAGAGTTACATAAGATTTCTTTCTATTTATTATACATTGTGTACACGGATTTTCTGCAGTAGAGGAAAAACTTTTATTTTACGCTCTAGGAAAAAAAATTATTCTTCATAAAAGTTTTTACTTGCATTAAAACCTACAAAAATTTGCGAAATGTCTCGTGTATAGCTTCAAATTTAAGAAACAAAAATTTGTCTAAGATCAAATTACATTCAGAATTATCGCATTAAACGGTATTGTGAAAGTGATTAATCAAACTTATTCCTTAAGTAGTTTTCAGCAATTAATACCCTTAGTAAAAGCTATGTTCATATTGCAGCAGCGGATTTATTTAATATAATGTTATGGAATCAGAGAAACTACTTGCCAAACGATCATTGATAAATTTAATGAAAATTAATTAAAATTGTGTAACTGGCAATATACAAAGTGTTAGGAGAGAGTTTATACATGTATTTCGGCCTTATTGAGCCTCATCAGAACTCTGTACCTAAACTCTTTCCTAACACTTTCTATATTGCCAGTTACACAATTTTAATTAATTTTTATAATTTTCATCTGGCAAGAAAACTTGATTTGATAAATTTAATGTAAAATATCCTTGCATTCTTGTTACAATTAACACATAGTCCAAAAATATTCAGAAACGGGTTCTGTATTGTTAAGTAACATATACAGGGAATTTATGAAAAAGGTAGATAAGTGCGTAGAGGTGGGTGGGTATTACCCTGAATAATTTTTTTTTTAATTAATAAAAATTTTCGTAGTAAGAAATGTGTAATGTACAAGGCCAAATGCGGTTTCAATTTTTTAATAAAAGAAACAATGAAAAATATATCACTCGATTATTGCAGAAAATCCGTGGATACAGTTACAGTTGTACTATTACACATAATAGTACAACTTTTACAGCTTAAGCTAATGGAACAGTTATGATGGGAGCATCAAAAGAGGAAAAGGACACCTCACATGCAAGAAGTAACTCCCTCAAGTAGAGTCAAAGCCAATCGTAAGGAGAAGCTCAAGGAAAAGTGTGAGAGACAAAATAAATTTGACGTCCTTGAAAAATTTGAAGTTATATTTGAATTGAAATATTTCAAGGAAGACGAAATAGAAAAATCACAAAAATATATTTGGGTTTGTGTTTTAAAAGTAATAGAAATTTGACCATATATTATTTAATAAATAATGATTAATTTTCTGAACAAGGTGATATACTGTAAATATTATTTTGTTCTTCACTATTTATTTCCTTTTTACCTTTAGAATTTATGTTATGGAAGCAGTAATGTAGTAAAGTTTTTGAACATTTTTTCCTGATTTTATTTTGGTTCCTACCTTTAGATTAAAATTACCAAAAGATAAATATGTGTCGTTCTTTACTAACTAGTAAGAAAAAATAACTTTATAAAAGGGCACAAATGACAGAGGGTTGAGAAAGCTCTGATCTACTGTTTCATAAGTTCATGACCGAATAACATTCAGTTAAAGCTAGGTGATATAGTATTTGAGAGCTACTGAAACAGCTCTAAAATTTAAAAAAAAAACTAACTTGTTAGCTATCATTTATTTTGACCAATAATAATTGTACCATAAATTTTTGAGTATTATTGGCGATTTGAATAAATTATTTAAGTTTGGTAACACTCTGCTATCGAGATGAATAACGTCATTCACTGTATACGGTTACTGCAAGAATAGACTTCGAGATACTTAAAAAGTTTAAGACAAAGTAAAGCATGAAACAATACGAAAGATTAAACAATGCGCAGCGGTTATTTTATTATTCGGCTTCATTATGTGGGGGCCTCACCGCTTTACATAACAATTTAAGAAGAGGTCACATTTCAAAACGTACGTTATAATAGAATTTAAAATTAAATCTGTGTTCTCACCTTTGACTTCCCACGATGATTTACGGCCGCGAACTTTTAAAATATATAGCTCTTGAACGCCAAGAAAACATTTCGCATCGCGCGCCCCCGAGGAGGCGAATTCTTGTTTCGCGAAATGTTTTGCTTATCAGAAAACACATAGGAAACTTAAAACGCTTCAAATTTAAATGCGGCCGACTCCCACGTGTTTCCAGTTTAACTTCCAACAAATCTCCTACCGCCCGCGTGCACAACTCATAAATCCTTCTTTCGGCTTCTGACGATATGAAACCACCTTTGGGCGATGAATATTGATATGATGAAAATGATAAATTTTCTTCGACAGTTTACGATTTATAATAAAACAGGCGGCCGTCATTACCTATACCGATCAGTTCACTTCGAAAATAATTTCTTTCTGAGACTGGCAAATTAAATTAAAGTATCTACGTGAAGGCACAACAAGAAACAAACTAAATAGTGTAATTCAAATTCCGTGCAACTCTGCACAATAAAATCAGTACTTGAAACAATGGTATTCAGTCGAACGCTGTATAATTATTTACTCGGATCAGATTGCCTATTCACAATATTGTTTGCGTTGCATGTAAGCAGAATAATGTTAATAATAACGGCAGAATCGTCGCCATTTCTGTTTGGCATGCAACCTATACATAATGTTGCGGTTGTTTATTTCAAAGTCTACAGAACCGGAAATTAATGGAATAATAAATAATTTTCTTGTTTTTTGTTTAAACCGAAACAAGAAAAAATTATCTATAGTAGAGTACTACTTTGCTAGAGCAAACAATACCGCTGTTATTTATACTCATTATTATTCGTATTAATACTCAAGAAAATAAGAAGAATCGTAACATTGGGCTAAAATAATTAAGTAATTAGCTGTATTTTAGAAAATATTTTCTGGCCATAAAAATCAAAACTTCAGGAGTTTGTATTAACTATGTAAAAAATATAAAGAATGTACACTAGTGTATGATTAGTGCATAGTCTTTTTAATGTGTAATATGTCTTAATAAATAACATACTCAAGTGATGGAGATGAATTACAATTGAAAATAATTCCTCAAAGTTCTAAAATAGACAAACTAACTCTGACATTGCCACCTAGCACAAGTGCAATAACCCTGATTAGCGACTTAAATCTGAAGAGGAAGTGAACATACAACTTTTCCTTACTTTGATGCGAAAAGAACTTCGGAAACGTTGATCCTGCGGCGATAATATAATACATTGCTGCAACACTAATAGTTACTTTTTGACTTAACGAAAGTTGCTATGTCCAAACTTTAGCCTACCTCGTTCGGGCATTGTAAACAGTTTTTAAGTTAGATTGTATTACACCGTCATCACAGAGGTGTAAGCATGGAAACAGTCACCTGGTCATATTTATTTATGTGATATTGTTTTTATTTAGATTTTTTTATGAAAGCGTGAAATACTTCCAACTGTTTACATAACAATAATTTATTTTAAAACGGACACTAAAATTGGCACTAACGCGCTATGTTTCACTATCGTTTGATAGCTTTGTCAGGAGTGAAACGTAGAGCGTAAGTGTCGTAACCGTTTTAAAATAATTTATTACGAAATTTCACCGGACGAGAATCTACTTAATTATGTTTATATAACCAAAGGGTGTATGGATATATATCAAATCACTTAATAAATTTAATGCATTATTGACATTTTATATTAAGTTTAACAATTTGATATTTTTTTCAAAACAAGTAAAATTTTTGAGTAACTACTCGTTCCTGATTTTAATTAATATATTAAAATGCAGAAATTATGATATAGTATTAAATATCTTCTCAACTATCAATAATTGGTATAGGGAAGTGTGTAGCCAATTGAAAGATTTTATGAAGCATCTAACGATGACAAAAAAATAATACCGCTCCATTAAAAAATAAAAATTATTGTCCTTTATTTGTTGTCAAAATGAAAATAGTTTTAGTGGATCCCTGTTTAATGAAAATTAAATTTTGTTACTGCGGTAGACACCTTCCACTTGGCTTATAACAGTACCACAATATCTGCTTTCTAACTTTATTAATGAGACATTATTTATAAAACTTACATCAGTGTTTTTAGAAAACCACACATAAAGACAAGTGACTTAGGAACAAAGAACTCTCCTGAAACTTATCCTAAAATAACTTGACAAATTCAAATTCGTTATGAAACATATGGTGTTCCATAAAAAAAAAACTCCTGACGAAGCTATCAAGCGATAGTGAAAAGTTGAATATTTGTGCCATTTTCAGTGTCCGTTTGAGATAATTCATTACACAATTTCACCGGACAATAATCTACCTTAATTATGAGATAACTCATTACAAAAAAAAACAAAGTTACATATCGTACATTCAAATAGGGAGACGCTATATATTTTAGATTATGCGAAGTTTGAACATATGATACTTTTGTATAAAACATTTTTTCATACACTCCACAGGAACAGCGTTATTGAAGAGACTCGGTTAAGTGCCCACACTCTGTGTGAAGAAAAAAATACTTTGAATATTAAATTCCACGTCCAGATTACAGATGGACGGGGCATTTTAAATATTTAACTTTTATGTTGTAATAATGTATATCAATAATAATAATTATTTTGCGACAAAGAAAATAAAGAAGTCAATATTATGAACATCTTAAAAGTGATTGCAATGAGGCGAAAGAAAAACTTATAATGTATATAAAAAAAGACAAAACTTATCAATTTCGATAAAGAATCGGGCCGTCGCCGTCGCCGTCGCATCGACGATAATGCACTCAATAACAGCACCAATTCCAAAATTTCTACCAACCTGTAGGTGGAACGTTTAAGAGGGACGATTCAAGTCACGATGTTAATCCTGTTGATTTTCTTGCGACCAACAAAATAAATTGTTATGGTTCTCTTCGCCGGATGAAATAGTCAAAATTCTCGTAATCTTTCGAAGAAACTGCACGTAGTCGAAAATTCGCAAAATATATACACGTGCCCAAATGTAATTGCTCCTGGATCCAAAATTCACCAATGTATCGATTAAATGATAACCAAATATGAAATCTTCCTCGACCAAAGAAACCAGGAAATCAATTAAATCGTGCCTGGAAAGCTTAAGAAAATTACGCATTTGTTTTAGTCGAAAACTTGTATACTATATATATATTGATGTTAAAATTAATTTAGCGTAGCGAACACGAGAAAGAATGGACCCGAAAAAGTGCGAAGCATGGTACAAAGATGAACTAGCAAGATAAACAAGAAAAATGTTGTGAAAATCTCAAACAGATCCAAAATAGAATTTTACTGTTCCAATTGGATTTTCTTTCTAATACATAAGATAGGAAGATTTTTAAAAGCGGTTTTTTTATTAATTTGAAGCACCAAATATCGTAGTGTGATGAGGGTGCGCCATTTTCCCATCACCAGATATATAAATAGGACGTAACAAGTTGTTACGAATTGGGAGTTCGCAGTTAATTGTCGTTTAATTTAAAGACATAGTCGCTTAACACCAAGAAAACATAAGACTAACGAACTGTAACATTTGTCTAAGAAAAACCACTTGTATAAGTTAAACCTTCTACTAATAGTTGTATTCACACTTATCACCTTCCGAATAATAACTGATTTAAATTGCCCGCCAGGTTTGGCCTTCATAGTAAAGATTTTGATTAAAAAAGATTCGTACTACAAAAAACATAGGAAAATAAATAATTATAAATTGCCTTGTCTGTTGGCATGAAACAACTGAAATTTACAGTAAAATTCTAAGTTTATAATTAAAAATTTAAATAACAGGATGTTTCAAGTTAAGTGTGCACCGAAGGGATTTTCCAAACCGTAGGGTACAGATCCAGTTTCACTTTAAACTAATGAATAGTTTCGATATTTGAGCGCTCTTGAAGGAACTGAAAATGTCTTCTGGTTCCACTGCATTTGCAACTACAGTTATCAAGCAGAATATATTAATTCTCATTTAGTATTGTGCAGAATAAATTGAATTCTTTCCTCTTTTATATTTAAAAGTTGTACTGTAAGTGTTTAAATCTTTTCAAACATGTATCAAATAGCACCATTACAAGAATAAAAATTCCGACGTCTGTAACAGTAACTCAGCGGCGTGTTTTATTTACTAATGGTGCTACAAGCTCGTTTCCCGGTGTTAAATTTCGCAAGCGGCTAACGAGTATTTAATTTAATGTCTTACGTAATCTGTAATAAATTGGACATAAAACTCTGTACTCGTATGTATATGCACACCTATGCAAATTCTGTGTTTTAACAACAGTTGGCCGCCTTTGTGTTAGGGTCCATTTCGAATACAGTGCCATTAATAATAAATCCGGGCCCCAGCATTTCCTCTCGATATTTTCACTCGGTTAACTTTCAATATGTGGGCATGCATGTATTAGACCTTTTTTCTGATACTTCTTGCAACAATAAAGCTACCAGTGAAATTGCGCGTAAAATTTAATAAAAAAAGGAAATTTATTTTATCTGACCTTAATTTTCAGTATTATTAAAAAATTGTGTTGACTTTCCTCGATTAATATTACAATAATGCATTAAAAAAACCAATCTGTTTTTTTTACTGCGAAACAGCAATAAAACGTAATACAAGTGACATTAAAGAAAATTAATTTTAAAAGAGAAAAGGCGATAGGTGCAATTTAGATTATAAAATCGCAACCCCCTTCGGTTTAGAACTTTAATAAAGTCCGCCATTGATCTGTTTTAGCACGCGATATTATGATTTGTCACGTGATCGCTATCGGAATGACTGCTATACATACAAGCTTAAGTACTTAGAGTTTCCATGTAAATACTGTGAGTGAACATTCATAGCGGAGCTCCTCGAGATTAAGCTATCACGGATGCTGCTGTTCTCCCTGCGAACTTAATTTCTCAATGTCTTCTTCGACTCCTTCGAAAAACTTGAAAGTGGTTTCCTTATTCATAACAAAAAAGATATTCTAAATTAGTTAATTATTCTTAATTTCTTGAATCAAAAAAATTGCATTTTTTTAATTAAAGAAATTTTCAGGAAAATACTCTTTTCTGAGAAAGAAAATGTGTATTTCTTTCTCTTTTACACAAAACAGGACTGATTTTTGACATGTCTCCATATTTTAAACGAAATATATCTAATACTAAATGATTTTTGATTATTATGAATTATTTAGGTGAAATCAGAAACATCGTTTTTTGCGAAGACCCTGTATGATTGGATAATAACATCAACAAAATTAATTGCACGCGAGCGGAAGTTTCGAACATTTTTTGAGAACAACAAGACGCATAGATCAAAATACTGATATGATGCCTTATTCGGGTGGTCATTATAATCCTAAATTAAGCACACTAATTTTAGCAACTTTTACGTGTTAGAATCTCGCAGGCCTCATTCGCATGCAACCCTACTGCCAGTTAAATATAGCTTTTATAAATGAAATTACCTTTTAGCATTACTAACTAAAGAAGTATTTACCTAATTCTTCTTGTGTTTTGCTATGCATAAGGTGTTCAGCTAGACATCTCCAGAAACTCCAATTTCAATAATTTTTAAGACAATCACTAAAAAAACTAGTCTTTACAAGTGTATAGCAATGATCACTTATTACAACTTAATAATGTTGAAACTGGAGTGAAAGAAGGCTGCATTCTGTCGCCGATACTGGTCCTCATTATTATCGACTGGATAATGTGAAAACATTTGTGCTTGACGTTTGTTTCATCACTAACAACAAGATACATATTGAAACAAAAACAGATAAACTAGTTGCCGCACCGCAAAGAATAGGACTACACATAAACATTAACAAAACGAAATTACTGACAGAAAATCCGGAGACTAACATACAAGTAGATGGAAAACGAATCCAGCAGGTTGAGGAATTCTATTATTAATTGCAAAGAAGAAACAGAGAAAGACATTGCAAGAAAGATAGAACTAGCACGCACAGCGTTTAACTCCGTAAATTAAATCTGTGTTATTACAAGAAGCCGAAACCTGAAAACAGTAAAAAAGAAAATTCAAAAATTTATTAACAAATATTTAAGAATAAATGCAAACATATTATGGCCAAACAAAATTAGAAAACTTATTGAATGACACGAATCAGTTGAGAAAACAATAAGAAAACGCTAACTGAAATGGATCGGACATATACTAAGGGAGAGTATACAACAAGGTTCGAATACCTGAAAAAAAAACAAATAAAACATGGAAAGAAATTAAGGCAATAGCATAGAACAGAAGACAATGGAAAGATTTAGTCGAAAGACTTGTAAAGAATACCACTAACACTCAGAAGGACTAGCAATCCTGTTAGTAGTCTGCCACTGCCATTCGAAACACAGTAAGGTGCCCTATGCTCCTTTGGGAGTGACTGAAAAAAGAGAGAAAAATTTATCTTCAATTAGCAGAGTAAATATCCACAATTCAAATGTATTTTGAATAGTTCTGGATGTTATTGAAAACCAAAGTTATATTTTTAAATAAGTCACACAGACGTTTAACAATTTATATAGGGGATGGTTAACAATTTATGACCACTTTTGTCTAGAAAATAGCATAACGAAATAAATTATTTACGAATGAACTTTGTGAGGAATGCATTTTCAAATAAAGTCAAGTTTATTTTTGTTTGGGCAAAATTAGCTCGTTTGCTACCGTCTACACAGGATGATTGAAAAACTCAATTTGCGCTAGTCTGCAACATAGACTTCTTATAGAAACCACATGTAAAAACGTTCTCTTTGATTGGTAAGTAAGAAGCGGCACGTACCTCTCTTGCATTTATCTGTTTGAACACATATGCCGTTCAGTAATAATAGGGAACCAATACAAAATACATATTTATAACATTCTTATCCGTAATCGATACAGACCATGTTAAATTCGATCACATAGAAAGAAAACCCATTAAAAACTTGCACGTGCGTGGGTAAGTCGCCGTTCGGAATGTGAGCAAACGAACACGCGACAGTATCACCGCCGGACTTGAATAAATTACGTGTAATGACAGTTTACAAGGGGCTCAGTCAATTTTCAAACATCATATTAGCATTTTTATGTACGTACCCTTATTAAGCGGAATTGCTTTTAATTTACGGAAGGCGCACTTTTTATTGCGCCGTTGCAGCGGAAACGTGCGAATGCGGCGTTCCTATTTTCAGCGACACGTTATGCATAATGGCGTGTCATTTGTGCAATTTAAGCGTTTTCGGAGGCGCAACACCTTTCCGTTTTAATCGATCGAGACTTTAGAGACTAAAAAGGAAACTAGAAACGAAAGAAGTAGCACAAAAACATTCGAAATGTAGAAAGAAAATTAAATAAAAGTGAAGAATTAAATTTTCATTTAGCGTCTTTTAAATGAAAACACGAATTATAAATATGGTGTCTGATATAATTAACTACAGACAAAAGGTGAAAAAGAACTGCACATTTTCTTTTCTGAAACGTAACATTAAATAAATAAGAAATAAAGCAACCCTCGAACGTGCCACACTACAATTTGGTGGGATATATTTTTAAAAGTTCCTCTGTACTCGAAACATGAAGTTTACAGTGGCGGACTTTATTTCATTATAAAGTTTGATCCGTGTACTTTTTATGGCTTTATTCTCGCGGAACGACTTCATCGATACTTTCGAAAGCGAAAGTCTTAAAATATTATTGCATGCATGTGTGCTCAAGTTAATGAACTGATTACATACTAAGAAAGAGGAAGGAAACGAAAAATAAAACGATCGATTTGACAAATAATTGACACATAATATACACCTTCACGTATGAGATAATTGAGATGGATGTATCTTATTTAAATATCAACTACACGTCGGACAAATACTAAGTACTTTTTTTAGGACTTACACTTATATTTGAGTACAACACACGACACATGCTTTGTTCTTTCATTCTTTCACTTGTATTTGTTGAGAAAAAATACCACCAACATCATAACACTAGCTTAAATATCAAGCTCTTTATAGAAATAATAATAATAATAATAAAAATAATAATTCCCTGTACTGCCTATTACATTCATTTTTTATCCCTTGAGCTTTTTCAGAAAGCAGTCCTCTGGGAAGAATAAGGGAGGAAAACGATAATTATAATTTAATTTACAGGTTAAGAGTGCATAAAATAAAATATTCTTACAAAATTAAGTGTATCTAATTCGAAAAGAAGCATTTATGAACGGATTTATGCGGAATTAGAGGGAGGTCTCGCCGAGTAGTAATCATTTTTTAAGTTGCTTTTGTGAAATATATTTTTTATTTTATTTTGTTTTCATATTTTTGGATCTTATATTTTTGCATATTTTGTAGCTTAATTTTCGACCAATTTTGAATAAGATAGAAAAAAGGGGCAAAACCATGCAAAAAGGATAAAAAGTAAGGCACTGATATGATATTTCTTATATTACTTCAAAATATCAACTTTATGTCTTCTTGTTCAACAATTTAAAAGCTTAGATTCGCTTAAATCTGAATTTTCAAAGAATCATTGCGTTATTTTAATATTCGGCGAATATTCAATTTTATATTGTTCTGGTCACTGAACATGAAATTTAATTCGGAATAAAAGCGTCCGACTATCGCAGCCTTTTATAATAATTCGCTAAACTGTGCAACAGACCAACGATTCACTGTGTGACAGTTTATTTAAATCGCTCGCGAATTAGCGTGCCTCGTTAATTCGCAATAAATTCATCCGGTGCATAAACAAACAACTTGCAAATACAGTTCTGATCAACCAACACGACTTGCTGATCGTCGGTCGTGTTAACTAAATTTATGTAAGTACATTGCTTAGGGGAGCTTTTTTTCTCTAAATTATTGACCACCTTGTACATTAATGGTTGAGGGGCACGAGCTGCGGCAGCTTTATTTCCTAAAATAAGCGATAAATATCTCGTTCTCTTCCAACGTTGTAATTTCTTTGTTTAAACGTCCTGCAGTAAGAAAAAGTGTACGGGCAGGCCAAAGCGAGATTAAAGTCCCGCAATTATGGCCACAATTAGTGTAATTATATAAATATATCAGGGTCGTTTATCAAGGTATAAATCATGCTAACACCTGACTTAACGAAATTGCCTGGAAACGTTTACGTGGAGGAGAAACTAGAAAAAATTATGTCGATGGTGGTCCGTAATTTAGAAGATTAAAATAATGAACCTAAATTTGATCAGACGTTTCGGCAAATAATGAATAGAATCTTTACGATGGAACATCTCTGAAAGTTCATATTACTTATTTAAAATACATAAACTCTTCTCCTTACTTTCATTATGATTTTTATTCAATTTATCTTTAGTTCGTCTCCTTTCAGTTTACCTTGTGTAAATTTGGTGGAACATTGAACAAAAAAACCCAACTACGTAGTTCTTGCTTCTGTTATTGTAAGAGAATAATTGAGTGGCCGTGCAAGACCCAGGGAGCTTTATTTGCAGACCTTAAAATAATATCATAACTAGCCAGCTCGGTATTCCCGGCAATGCAAGTGTATTTGTAGTGCCAGGTTTTGATAGGATTCCCTCGAGTCGCCATTGTGAAATTTGTCGTAATATATAATTTTCTCGGCCAACTACCCCATAAGTGAGAATTTGTCGCGAGCCGGTGGTTATCCTTATAACACTCAAAGGATTATGAAAAGCTCCTGGCTGCGAAAATACAGTCATTTTTATACAAAACATTTTAAACGTATGTACGTCTATGTCAGTTAAAATATTATAAGTATCATAAGTGTAGAAGCACAGAATGACTTTAAATTATAATAAATAAATAGCATTAATTTGTGACATTCAAATTATAAAACAGATATAATTCAAATTACATCGCAGAAAGTCTAAATTGACAGATTACTATATGAAGTTAAAATAATCTTTCCTATGCTTAAATAAGACTTGTCTATTTCATTTCTTGAATATAATTTTAAAATGTTTTAGATCCAGAGCTGGAGAGGTTGCTCGTTTGCTAAATTGATTTATAAGTGCAATAAACATGCACAAGAATTGATTATGCAAAGAAGTTGAGGAAGAAGAAGCGGAAACTATACCATTTAAAATGGAACAACTTATCGCAGCCATGCGATCAAAGCTACAAGCGAACCCACATGGAACCTCTGAAAAGTACAGAAGGCTATGGGGCACTGGAGCAGAATTACGAATGCTGCACGCAGCCCCCATATGAGGACAATTGTGTCACAGGAAAAAAAAGGTAACAGTTCCTGAGATGAAAGAGTACTTGCAGTGGGGATACCGAACGATATCACGGGTGCAGCTGCAGCTATTTTACAATGCCATCCCTATAGACCTACTGATAGAAGAGAGAGAGAGAGGGAATACAATAAGAGCCAGCAAGGAAGTTAGAAAAAACACCAGAGGAAAACAATCCAACCCAACCCTAAAATGGCAAAACATGTGGATTCTGAGCACAAAGGTGTCATGGACGAGACGAACACCGAACAGAATACAATCATATGAATAAGAATAATGGGAAAGTAAATTATTATATGACGCAATTTCTTTCAGACATTGATTGTTTAAACCACGCAAGTATAAAATTTTAAAAAATATGAAAGCAGAACAGACTATCGAAAACATAGAGGTTTCGTGATACGAGGGAAGACCAGACGAAAATCGATAGGCGTTTGGGCTACTTTCCCAGATGAAATCGACACTATTCTGGCACTGAACTACCTGGGATATCCTTTGGAAGATTCCCCAACCCCTACATACAGGGTGCTGCATTGATGCACGAACGTAGGAAATCTCATGTTAATTTAGAGGCGTTGAAATATTATTTTACGATATGACAAGATAATTAAGAAAAAATAATAATAAATGAACGTAAATCAAGAAACAACAAAGAAAAACACAAAAATGTAACTGTATTAGAAAGTAATTCTTGAAGAATTGAATTACGATTATTTTGAGAAATTCTTGAAGGCTTTGGAGCTTCCAAAATAAATCTTCTTTTTTAAAATTTGCAATTTTAAATATTTATAAAACATTTCTCCTGATGATGGCTTCGCGCTAAAACTAGTTGGGATTGTATAAATAATTGTGTAGAATAAATCGGACTTTAAAAAAAAATAATGAGGTTTTCTTTTCTAAAAGAATTAAATTCTTTATCTACACTATAATGGATTTCCGAGAAAAAACATTATAAAATTAGTTATGAAAATAGTTTTTCTCAGGATCGTAAAAATATTTAGATAAATACGTATATATGAAAATAATGCTACTTTTAGAACTGCTGCAGTCTTTGATATCACAAAGTTTTAGTATATGCTTCATATTAAAATCGAACACTAAGAGAATTACGTAATAGTAAGCTATGAAAGTCATACAAATTAATTAATTAATTAATTAAAAGGTATTATGTACAGCAATGTCAACTCACAAAAGATTTCTACTCGATGCAAGTGGACGACGTTTCAGGAGCCCAGTTTTGAATAATGGAGTGCGTTTCGGTAATTTCATGCTGAAGTAGTATCAGGAGAGTAGCGAAGCGTACGAGTAGCGTCGCGACGCGCCGTGATGCCCGGTTTAACGTGTAGCGGTGTAAAGGCCACGATTTCATTAGCTGTGGCTTGTTATTAGGTTAGCTGTTAGTCCACAGCGCCTACGGCGTGCCCTCCACTTGTGTTACGTTAAATTGCTTTAAGTCAGGTTAATTACATTTGACTTAGGATTATGGGATTATGTAGGCGCTGTTAATAAATATTCCAAATTTTTGTCTCATTCCGAATTCTAAATCCGTCTTATGTCCAAAGATAATAATAACTAAGTGAATTATTTGAAAAAGTTTAATCCAACATTACTTGTAATTGGTGGTACCAATATTATGATATGTTATGTTATTTGATTAATAACATAACATGTATTTTTATGCATGATTTGCATAAAAACATGTGTATCTCTCAAATGAAACACGTCAATCATATTAGTGTTTTTTTTTTCTATAGAACTATGACATTTTCAGTACACTTAATTAATTTATAGACTTACGTTTATGGTTGTTATAGTTCTTTAATTAAGAATACTAAGCTTTTAGGAAAAGGAAAATACTTATTTCCTGCCCGTGTATTTAATTTTCACTGGTTGAATAAATGGCTTTGTTTCAGAAGAGAATACATAAAGTTTATTCATAGAATTTTAGTTGTTAATTCTTTTTGCGGGTGGAAATGATGAAAAAGGATTGTGGATGATGCTCTCGAATCATATTCCGCAGTGTATTATAAATAAAATTTTGGCGCCGACTCGCACCGCATCAAAATTTCCTACATCATTAATACGTATGGTTTATATTTCTTCTAAACACGTACAAAATTTTCCATGTACAGAAGATATCTCTTGCAATCTATATTCAAGAGAGCTATGAATTAATACCAGAAGAAATAAACACGAGAGAGACTGATTCGCATTAATTCCCAACAAGATACATCCTGACTGTCTCGGTACGATTTATGCATACGGCAAGAGCGAATTATCTGGGCATAAATAAATGGTGCCTTGCGAGAATTACAGCGCAACCAAAACTATATAACTCAAAGGATAATTGTGACAGGTCCTGTAAGTGCACCGGCCATCACAGAACAGAGAGGCACTTGATCTTTGATCCGTCTCCATTTCGCGAATGTATGAAGGTGGCGCAGCTGCATTGGAAGGAAGCTTCACAAGTTATGCCACGAATAGGTAATAAAGCCAATACACAAAGGTGTACATAATTGGTTTCGTGTGTAATGTTGTAATGTGGAAAGATGAAAGGCATTGCAAAGGAGCGCCGCTATATAATACGGAACGTGAGCGGAAACGTCGAACGGCTCGCCGCAAAAATCGAGAATCCTCTCCCATCTATAACACGGGAATTCTTTTTAAATTCAATTAGCTTCACCATTGTCTGAATTGCAATCGCTTCCTGATAGATAGACGCGGTCGAGATGAGAATTAAATAAGAAAAGGCGCAGCGAAATTATAAATTTAATCAAGGATCTCGTCGCTCGTGTCAATCAACAACTCTTCGGGCGAGTTAATTAGACCTGCACTTACGGATTTTCTACATTCGTCAGGGACGAAATTCGTGAACAATTTCCGCTAGCCTGAGGATGAAGACCTTCCAAGTACGTTGCGTCACGCTGGGCCCCGGCAAACTTTGAAATTAATTATAATCTCGGCGTTGCGATCCCTTGCCTGACCCGTAGGTATGGGTCCCAATTATTCCTTTATTATAAGATTTTGATATTCGGTCCCCATTAGGACGATGACATTCGCGTCCATGTTGAGGAATTTATTTACCATATGAATTTATTGGCAAATGTTATTTACACTCTACGATACAAATTATAATACACTTAAATAATATAAAATCGTATTGTTTGTTTTCACTATGAATAAATTAAACATGTATTAATCAAACCTGTTTTCATGCCGTGAGGAGGTAGAGACTGTAACAAGTCTTCATAATTTTGGTTTTATAGACAACTGGTCGGATAATACGTGATATCGAGACTAAGGTCGACAGTTCGCTGAGATCTATTTCTCTATCGTCATTACATTTGGTTACAGCTGTATGTAAAAGCATGCTCCTTATTTAAATTTAATTAGAATATTGGAAATGAATAGCAACAACGATAGATAGAACATCTAAAATTCCTGATAAAATAATAGAATAAAAATTTCCTTTCACTGTCTCTCTTTCCATATATATATTACACAAATATTCTATCTGGTCTTTTTTATTTGTTGACTCACTAAATGAACGTAGTGATAATAATAATATTATATTGCAAATCTCTAAGGAGAAATATGTTTTGCTCTTCAATGCTACAAAATAAAAATAAAAATTAAACTTTCTGCTACTTTGAACAAATTTCTTGTTATTTAGATGTCCATATACTCATTACGTAACCACTGAAATGTACATAGTTCCTCCAATTAAAATAAGTTATTTATGAGACCTATGGGAAAAAAATTCATTAGATCTAGGAAACATTTTATACTATACTAGATTTAACATTGACTATTTTTGTGTCAGCCAATGTTATTTATGTGACCAGCTATAAAATAGAAGGGTCGATCTAACTATATGTGATATATATTTTCTCGGCACAGAAGGTAAGCACTTGGTAGATATTCACAAATAAATTGCTGTTGTTTATGATTATATTATGAATCATGAAAATGTGATGAAATTGAGGCGTTAACATGTAAAAGGATTAATGTTTACAGTTAACAAAGCAGTAGGCTATCTGCTATTTCTGACAATTTGAATATAAATTCTTCAAGATCAATGTGTGCTCGGCTATTAGACAAATGTATAATATGATATCTTGAGGTATCGAAAACAACAAAAATGAATTTTGAAACTTAGACTATACCTTCTTAAATATTAACGGCCAAACACAAAAAAATAAATTACACATTTAAATTTCTCATTAATTGGGAAAGACTTTTGTATGTATTACAACTTTTTAGCCAAGATTCCAATCTATGCAATTGCGCCAAATGCATTTACAAACAAAAAAAAAAAAACGAGACACCGTAATTCAAAAGGACCACATCATCACTTAGGTGGTTTTTAGACTCACTTATTTGTTCTCAAAAGTGTAAATAAAAATTAGATGATTTTTTTACGAAGATATAGGGCTTCAAAGTTAAGAAACTGATGTTGATTTTATAGTAATTAAGTAATGTAACTTTATGTTTTTATTAATGAAAGGTGTAGATAAACACCTGTAAAATTATCATTGCTAATAAAGTAATAAAGCAGGAAAAGTCTTTGGAAATGTTAACATTATTTTAGAAGAAAAGCCTGCAATGGTGCACCGAAAATTCGGTTTTACTATGGTTATCATAGAGCGACCTGACAAAATTTATCAATGATGTTCACATTTTGAAATTCAAATTTTTTTATTGATTTGAAGAATTTATTCAAATTCAAAACGTGTACTTTAAATGAATATTGTGATATGTATCTTCTTCTGGGAGAGAGTGGAGGAAACTTTCAACGTGCTGCATCAGCTTATGCTGAACGATACAGTGAACGTGTACATCCAGACAAAAATGTTTTTCAACGGCTTGATCAGCGTGTGAGGGAAACAGATCCATTGGATGTAATCCATGAAGTGATAGATAGGCCACGCTCCGCCAGAACTCCCCAAGTCGAGGAAGCTGTTCTACAACTCGTTGAAAACAATCCTAACGTCAGCATTCGAGATATTGGACGAAATTTAAACGTAAATTACAATGTTGTTCAGCGTGTATTAAAAACAGAAGGTTACCATTCTTTCCACTATACAAAAGTGCAAGCTTTGTGTGAAACTGATTTTCCTCTTCATATTAACTTTTGCCATTGGATGCTGGATCAAATCAATTTGAAACCAAATTTTTAAAATTTGATTTTGTGGAAGGATGAATATACCTTCACTCATGACGGTGTTTTTAACATGTACAATCTTCATTATTGGGCAATAGAAAACCTCCATGTAATACATCGACGAGCATTTCAACAACATTTCTCCGTCAATGTCTGGGCTGGCGTTATCAACGACACATTGATGGGTCCGTACTTTTTACCAAATCGCCTCAATGGGCATAGTTTTTTGAATTTCTTGAGAGGCGATTTTCAAGAATTGTTAGAATATATTCCCTTGGCGGTTTTAGTCAACCCAATATGGTTGCAATTAGACAGTGCACCTGCGCATTTTGCTAGACCTCTAAGGCAGTGGTTAAATGTAAACTATCCAGGAAGGTGGATCGGACGCGGAGGTAATATCGTTTGGCCTCCGTGGTCTTGTGCTAAATTGTTTGTCGCACTGTCTCCAACATTGAGCAAGAACTTCGTCAGAGAATTTTAGATGCTTCATATACAATAACGCCTCAATGTTAAGAAATGTTCAAGAAAGCATCAGAAGAAGGTTAGAAAAATGTATTGAGACAAATGGGCAAAATTTCGAACATTTATTGTAGCTATTTAATTTTTAGTCTGCATGTTTGCTTCTTTTAATTTCTGATTTTCTAAATTCTAAGTTTACCGTGTTTTTTTCTTTTTGAAAGTATGCCTCAACCAACTGTTTCATTATTTTTTTTACTTGAGAACTTTAGAATAGCTGAAGAAGGTTTTGACAAAACAGCGCATATGCAGTTGTCAACAAAAAAGAGGGTACCTATGATCTATGATTTCAAATTTGTAAGTGCACCTACAAGGTGTAGCGTTGCCTATTTGCGTTAATTTTTAACATTCATATCTTAAAAACTATTCATCGAAAAAAAATTCTAAAAAAAATTTTGTATTCCTGTTAATGGTCTGTATTTACACCAAAGCGATGGTGCTACCCTTTTGAATCATCAACAAAAGTGAGCAAGCTTCTATTATTCAACTTTACGTCTTCAGTAGTAGAATTAACACAGACGCTTACAGCAACAATCTCGAGACGATTATACGTTCCATTTGATTTTTGGTATTTGATTTCTTGATGATAACGCGAGATATTACTAATGGAAGATTCTGGATCTTCCACTGCGAATGGCAAATTTGGTACCCAAATTTCCTAACCTGGGAAGTTAGAAGTTGATGATCATGTTGAGATGAAACCCGAGGTTAGGGCTGAGCACTTCTATAACTCGAGAATGTGGATACTGATTCACAGACGTAATAAAGTTGGTGATAAAGAGCCACTCTGTAAATATCAAGATATACAAAATAACTTTTTGGAGTACAAAAAATTTTCCTATCTAGTGTGTTGCTCTCATTTTTTCGCATGTTCACGTATGTTAAAATGCTACTTTATCTACTTTTTTGAGTGAAACAAAGCACGCCTAAACGTATGCCATAAAAATAAGTCATCGAAGAATGAACCTCATAAGGGAACACTTGGAATTAAATTTGATCATTTTCTGTTGCAGTGAAGAAGCATAAACACAATTCTTATTCAAAATATGTATGAGTGTGAATTAAAAAAAAATATTTCTTAGTCAACGTTGAGTCAGTTGGATTTAATAATAAGAATTTTTGCCATATTGTTTTTGTTTTTTGTCTTTTATTTTATTTCTAAAACTCTTTTTGTTAAAGTAAAGCCTTTTTCCATAAAATATTAAGCTTTTTTAAGCTCATAATTTTAGTTTTATTGTGTTTATAAATTTTGCTAAAAAAAAATATTTACATTATCATTAATACAATACAACAATAATTGCATTTGCTTGCTTGACATTTGTAAATAAGCACTTTGGCTACTTTTTAAATATTTTTAGTTTTGTAATAGAAACAAAATAGTTATTTTATATACGAGAGAAGTATCGTATTCTTATTAATAATGAAAAGTATTCGGAAATAAATCATTTGAGTTGAAATCGTGTTCATTAGAGGCGAAATTAAAACTGAATATGAACCATGCTGTTTTGGCACCTATCCAGACGCGTCTAGTAGATCAATGTTTGTTTGCGATTTAATTAGTTTTATTGTTTCATTAAGCCGACTCGTAGTTTTGCGAGCGTTCATTATTCCAGCTGCATAATAAATATCGCGCCAGGTATAATTAGAATCTAATTTTCTTTTATTGGCTGCAACGGTATCTCTGTTCTGATAACGTGCTTTCGCGTTAAGCAAGAGCGCATAGCGCAAAGAACATTTTAAGCACAAGGTTAGTTTTATTAGAGTAAACCCCATTTATTATTTTAATTATTAACCGATACAAAACCGATAAAAATGCTGGTGCAAAATTTTCAACATAAGTGAAATTTATGCAAAAACCCGTACAAGATCAATTTTTAAATATGTATTTTGTTAAGT
Organism: Serrognathus titanus; assembly: GCA_039766575.1. Taxonomy (NCBI): domain Eukaryota; kingdom Metazoa; phylum Arthropoda; class Insecta; order Coleoptera; family Lucanidae; genus Serrognathus; species Serrognathus titanus. The sequence continues at coordinate 28,315,058 of CM077912.1, read as the reverse complement.
TCTTATTAGCGGTTTGATTTCTTTTCTGGTTTGTTTATAATCTGGTAGTTTCAAGAGTTTTAAAAAATTTCAATCCTACAAGGTACGAGCCATCTATGGTCGCTCAAAACGCACCAGCATTTTGCAGCGCACTTAATTCAAAAAGGGACAATAAAAGGTGCTTAGGTCGGTGTTTACTAGACTCGGAAATTTTACATTGCATGCATGGATTTTCTTTCCTTTTCCCTGGATCTGTTGTCCTTCGGCTATTTGGCAAAATGTGAATAGTCACAATAAAATTTATTGTACATTTTGGCTTATGATCAGAGCAGAGGTTCATACGTCATCTTTTTTCAATAAATTAGTTTTATGAATATTTATTATTCATCCGTTACATGAGAAGAAGAAGAATGTGTATGTAAGATTTCTTCTTTTGAATCCTTTCTACATTAAGATGTAAAGCTTGTTTCACATTACACTTGTTTCTGTTACGAGAAAATAATACAAAAAACATATTAAAGAAAATGTCACGGGTACACGTCCTAGCAACATTTGTATTTTTATAAATATGAAAATTGCTTCAATATGCAGTATATTGTCCTTTCCTTGTAAAGTATAAAAACAACTATAATCTCCAATTTAACCCTAAAAAATGTAAATCAAACTCAATGTGTTCTTTCATACAACAAATGAATCACTTAAAACTTTTCATTTACACTAGTTACAATCAGTACGAAAGAATATTCCACAGTAAAAACAGGAAATGTTTAAAAAATAAATGCATTTTATTTATTTAAAATCCATTTAACATCTTATGAAGAATACTTGAAGTCATTTCGTGAACCGTCGACATCTAAATAGCCGGCGTTTCATGAAGAACCTTGGCAGTTAATGTATAAATATGAGTATGCACCGAACACTCAAGCTGAGTTTAAATTTGAGTGATGTTTATTATATGACATTTGAAGTTTCATTGTGTAAACCACATTCTAAGACCCTAAGTGAGAGCTTAAACCAAATAATTTTAATTAATTTTTGGTTTAGAGTTAACTTTTGGTTTAAGCGTGTTTTAGTGACATGTTAAGGTTTAACCCATTTTATTTAACCAGAAAATTTAATTCACTGAACTCGGAGGGTTAAACCAAAATGTTTGGTAAAATTGTTAAGTTTTCCTGATTTGTCACATCGATCACTGACAGTTGTATTTAATACTTCTAAAGTAAAATTTATTTTTTTTATAGCGAACGTTAAAGTATGCTTTGTCCAACTCAAAACAGTGGATAAAACGGAATTTTAACAGCGAGAGTAGATAAAGTACTTTAATTTTGTTATTTGAATTAATAAATATTACAACTTAACCATAACAACAACCCACACTAGTTACTGGGACCATAACCATACAACGCGATTTTGACACATGATTGCTCTTTTTATTTTTCTGGGAAATTGTTTAAATTTTGTCTTTAGCGTTCGCTATAAAAAAAAATAGAATGTTACAGACGACCGTAAAATTTAATTATCGATTCGTGAAAATTAACGTTTTCACTCATCGATAAAAATCAATTTTACCGTCTTATATAACAAATAACTATTATTTATAGTCAGTAGGTAAGTAGAAGTATTATAGAATTTTAACAATGAAAGCACTTCTTAATTAAAAAGATGGACCGAAATGAACACTCTTTCCGTTCAAAAAATTTTAGCCAATCCTAAATAAACCTATTAATATTATTAGTTGCGTATAAAACAATTAGAATGCAAATCGTCTGGAATTATAACAAATAAGCAAAAGAACCAGGCTTCTAGATTAAGCTCTGTGTTACGAGCTAAATGGCGCAATATTAAAAAAAATTATTGTAAATCATGCTGAGGACAAACAGTACGCGAGAGGAACTGGTGGTGGCCTCATTAGAAAAACAGAAGTCACTCAGTTGGACTGTTTGGTAAAAGAGATAGGGAACAGATAACCGGAATGAAAGCAGAGTGCGAAGGAGACTCAGACTGGCCTGTAAGAACACCCATAGTTGGTAAGTGTTAATAACGTTTACAATATAAAAAGTTTCAGCATTTTATTTGTCTGTAGATAGTGAAAATGAAGAAAGATCAAATATTCAGGTTCAAACTCAATTCCATACGGAAAGTATGTACTACAATTACGTGCTTATTAACAGGTACAATAATTTTTATATGTACACCAGACTTTGAAGATACATCACAAAATAAAAATTACGATGACAATAGTCTGCTCAATGAAAATATCGAAATCATCTTTGAAGGTAATAATAAAATACATTTACCTCTGACTCAATCCTATTCATGAACATGTGTTACATTCAACCAAACAATTATCCGTAACTATATCACTGGTTTAGATAATCAACCAGGTTCATCTGGATTGTCAAAAAATCCAGAAAGGGAAATATTGTTGAACGTCTGCGAAGCTCACTGGAGCGATTATAGCCCAGTCCTATTAAAGAAACCACTTATTGGCAACAAAACTGGTAAAGGCAAGTTAAAAAAAAAAGTTCTCCATAAATTCCTGTTCAGTGAAGAAAATCAAGAGAAAATACATTATTTTACGACAAAACATTACAATATTAATTTAGAGATAAATCTAAGACTACAGGGAATATGACAAATTCAAAATGATGTAAAATAGCAGATAAGAAAAATGAATTGTTAGAATTGCAAAAAATGGACTCAGGAGGAACATGAAAGTAAATTAAATTTGCTTAAACTACAAGCAAAATGTTTATTAGAAGAACATGGACTGAAATGCAACATATGAAAGAAATACATGAAGTTACGTTAAAAAAAAGAAAAAAAAAATATAAATTTAAAACATGTAATAAAGTTGTTTCTAACTGTTCACTTGCACGTAATTTTCAACTTGAACATCTTTAACATAGTGAAACGCTCTTTAGTCTTCTTAATTTAGGGCTGGAGGATTCCTATCGTTGTATCGCAAGCGATGTTGTATAAAACTGCAGTTGCAACTACTATCTATTGTACTTTTCTAACATACAAAAAAATCCCGTTTGATAGAATGAGAAATCTACGATTCCACACCCCATAGGATCTTTCCACCGGATTTGTGGTCCTAATATGAGCTTCGTGGTATAAGTTTTCATCTTCATTATTTATATGAGCCAATGGTCATTAAAATTTTTTTCAACGGATAACCAGCATCCCCAAGCAGAACACAATTCTCAATATCATTATTTTCAAATTTTTGACATATCCGATAATTATTAAAAATTGTCGAATCATGTACTGAGCCTGGCCAACGTGCAACAACATCAACTATTTTCAAATCCACAATCATCTGAACATTTAGCGACATAAAATTCTTTCGATTACGATAAATCTCAGCATTCTCTCCACCTCAAATATCGTTCATAAAACATAATTCATTCTGATCTTATTCTGATTATATTATTAATAATAATATCGATTAAGAATAACTATCACAAACCGTGCAAAATACACACTAACCAGGAGATTGTATTTTAATATGAGCACAGTCTACGGCTAGGAAATGGTGCAATTTTCTAAAAGCCGTGCTGTACTTTTCTTCGTTCTTCTTCTGTTTCTGGAAATTTTACATATTGAGGTCTTAATCTAACAATGGCTTTGAGTAACCAAGTAGAATTAATTAACATTGAAACTCTTACCAAACGAATTCTATATTCATACCTTCCATATTACTAGCTGTACTTATCTGTACTCTGACACAGTCTTGCATGCATACAATCTTAGCGTTAAAAGAACAATTTCTAATGGAGTTAGAGCATGATTCCTGTATAAGGACAGAATTATGTATTAAATTTTTAATCTTGACTGTTTGAATAATTAAAGATATATAATAATCGAAGCAGTTCTAGATGATATGTAAATCAACCAACCTACCAATTTGTCGGAGATTTTATTTCATTTGCAATTAATTCAGTAATATGTAATACAGAATTTTTTGATAATCGAAAACGAACATAAAAATCATAATCATCCCAAAAAGTGAAACGGTTCTTTCTTGCAGTAAAAGGTTTTCGACGTCTTCTGGTCCTATCCAAAAATAATGAGCAATAAAATTAATTTTCTTTAATTAATCGTTTTACGACATTACACAAAATTTCAAATAAATAGCATGTATTTCGATGACAGGTGTATCAACTTCAACATAATTTGGATAACTTAATCCATTTTTGAGACCTTTTAGTAAAGTTACTGAAATTCACCTACCGTCTTAAAATTGTTTAAGAATTTGGATTAATTTTAAAATGGTTTAGTTAATCCAAAATTTAACTCATGACTGAAATACCGGGCATAAATGACGCTTTAAGTTAAACTGGATTAATATGTTCGATGCATACCAGGGTTAATTCTTAAAGTAAATTCACTTTTGTAATGAGTAACTTAAGTTTTACGATTTAGTAACTTTTACCGATGAAGCAAGACTTCTTTTAGTTTTGGCTACCTTTTCCATGTTTTTCCAACATTTTATTCAATGTATGACTACTAAATTAGGTTTGTTTATTTGTATTGCTCGGAGTAACTCTACAAGTGGTCAAATGTAGTTTTCAGTTACTTTCGCTTATCTCGCACCGAAAAAACTTCGAATTCGACTGAAAACTACATTTGATCACTTTTAGAGCAACTCCGAGCAATACAAATAAACAAACCTAATTTAACAAACTTTAAATGTAGTACCAATCGCTTTTGTAAGACAACATAAGAAAAATAAAATCAAAAAATTATTCATTACAAAAGTGAATGGAGTTTAGAATCTTCATGAACTAACGTATTTCACTATAAGACTACGACATATCTACTTGCAGCAACCCTGCTTGAAACAACCACAAGATATCATTTAGACGTAAGTATAGACAAAAATTTACATATCTAAAATTTGAAAAGATATTATCTTTGAGAAATATGTAAGGTTCCAAAAAGTCAGAGGCCTCTAGCAAAGTTATGAGACGCGAAATTAACGATGGCAAACCGGCGTGTATTGCAAATGGAATCCGGGCCGATTCGGATTAAAGAAAGCCGTAAATCCGTCATCTGTCACGCAGTCATAACTCAGTTTGTCAAATATGCGTATGTCCTGCGAGAGATGTTACTGGATTCCATTTGTTCCGGTTGTCGCGGCTGTGATGAAGTGCATGCTCCTGCTCTGTTCGCCTCCCACGTATTTACCATTGCACCACCGTGCCTGCTATAATCTATTAGTGTGTGACTGACGTAAAAGCAAAGTTTCAACTTTGATAATTCAGTTTCGCATCTCCATTTGCCCGGCCCGATAAAAGCGAGCCAACTAGATGAAAAAGTTACGCCGCACTGCCGACTGCTACAGGTGAAAATCGAAAATCTCCGTAAAGAGGAAATACCACCACAGTCTTTTGGGGTATTACTTTTTGCCCTGTAGTTTCTTGATCGCGTATCCCTTAAAATTATTATTTAATAAAATTTGAAATCAGTTAGGCTATTAATTATCAATACAAATATAAAAAAATCCTCTTATAGGTGCAATGTCTTCAGAAATATTGATAGCCATGAAAGACATGGGACACCAAACCTGCTCCTACTCAGGCAAAACTCCCAATCACAGCTGTTTGATATTGATGTAAAAAAACAGAAGAAGTTTTTATGAGTCTATGCACGCGTGTTTTTTCCAAAAATTTCCCAAGCTCACACAGTTTTGTTTCTCCTTCGGCCTTCGCCTTACAAATTGGGGAAAGACAGACAACCCATTTCGAAGGAGCCGGTATGATATGAATCCGAACACGGTCGGAACATGAAAATTCTCTTTCTCACATAAAACCCACACGCACTAGGAGGGAATTCGAATCCACTCCTGATAGTTGCCCCGCCAAGCGTAAAGCTCGTTGCCAGTGGACTCAAGTCGGCTATACAACAACTACTATGATGAAAATACTTTTCCAAGTTTTTGGCGAATAATCAACAGGTATAAAAAAATTAATTTGTGTATCAAAGCAATTGTTCTTTCATTATATAATGCCACCAATACTACTAAGTCCAATTTTGCATGAGAGAAACCTGTCATACGGTGACACTTTAAAGTAAAAATAATGATTAACACAAGTGTCCCAAGGGACTAGTGAAAGATAAAAAATAACGACTCGTTGATTTACGATAATCGTTATAAACGAGATTAGCATTTTTTGTATTCACTAGGACTTGTCGTTACGAATTTTTAGTTGTAATTCCTGTTAACAATGTAGTCCAACGTTTTTAAAAAAGTTAATAACTGGAGTAAATACAACTGTATTCACGCGTTTAAGAATCACAAGTATTTTTTGTTGCCCTTTGTCATTGCATTAGGTAGGTTAGGTAAAATAAATTTCTTTTAATTCTAAATTACTGAATTTATCATTTAATATTATACTAACGGATACTTAAATTATACGTAGGAATTTCATAATAATTAGGTAGTTGAAGTTATTGTTGTGTTAATTTATGGAAAAGCAACTTAAAATTGCATTTTCTATGCAAATTTATATAGTAGTAGTAATATTGTTATTAGTTTTGTTTTAGGGTGGAAGAGACTCCAGGATGGCAGTTGCAAGTACAAGTCAAAAACGCAGAAGAGCTGACAAAACGACCAGAACGCAATATGAAATGTACATACATCATACATCACAGAATTAGAAAACAATAGTGATTTCAAAAATAATAAAAATACTCCAGAAAAACCAACTCTTGTAAATGATACCTGGGAGTCTTTAACAAAGAAGCTAAATACCAGTACGATCAAGAGAATCTTGGAAGAAGGTGGATACATAAATTCCTTATTTACAGAAGCATAAATGTAATACAATATAAGGGAATTTTTCTGTCTTAGGTTTTTACGGATTGGAAAAGCCAAGTTAAAACGAAAGCCAGATTATTGAAAGTAGAATTTAATAAAACTGGAGTAACTGATGTAAAACCTTTAACAGATCTAGAAAATAAATTGATTCAGATAGCTGTCATTGTCGAGGGAATGGATGTAAATGAAATAGGAATAAGAAAATGTGCTACTGGAATTAATGAGGAAAATAGGATCAAAATTGGTGAGTGAATTATTATGTTGTAAAAGCCAACAAAGGTAAAGAGTATCTGAAGTCAGTTAAATGTTAATATCACATTTATTTTTCACACAGTGACTGCAGTTTCAAATTTCAAAGTGATAAATTTAACCAAAACCTAGTCTAAAATATATACACCGAGAAAACTAAATTCAATTTCTTTTAACAATAACTATGTAACATCTAGAGGGCTTTTTTAATTACAAACTTTGAAGAAATTCAATACATTAGGTCAGTTTGGTCATTCAATAAAATTTCTTCGGAGTTACGTGCCAAGTTATGAATTTCTAGTGACGCCAGAAGGCTTAATTTAAGTTCTTTTTCTGCATAATGTGAAATGTATGCATTATCTGAAGAGAAAGAATGTTCTTCTGTATTTAAATTGTTGGCAAAATTTGAGTCCAGTTTTTGTAAATTGAAAGACCGAATGTATTCTTGAATGCATATGGAGAAATTTCTTCCAGTCTGACCTATGTAAACACCTTTACAATCATTACATTTCAGTTTAGATACACCAGATATTTTAAATTTGTCTATTTTATCTTTCGCATTAAAAATCAAATTTGCAGTCACTGTGTAAAAAATAAATGTGATATTAACAAAGTAATTACTAAGTATTTTGTTATAATGGAATATCACAAAGTAACGGCTGAACGTGTTAATTATCAGTTAAATGTGTTAAAAGTTTATTGTTTAAATCGGATAGATGTGGCACTTCCAGCTGAAACGGAATTTGCCGAAATGGAACCAGAAATAATGAACCAAGAAAGAGAAATACCTGAAAATGACACAAAAATGCAGGGCCATTAAAATGTGGATATTAATATCACCCCAAGTAAAAAGAAAGGAAAACGAACTACTGCAAAACAGAGAATCGATGGTGTGATTAAAACGTTTATAGACAATCGAAATCACTTCATAACTTTTTACAAAACTGCCTTAACGAACTCCATGGCATCAGAAAAGAATTAGAAAGGTCCACTAACATAAAATTAGAAATTAGAATTAGAAAAGGCTAGCGCAAAATATCCAAATTTTCTCTTAGGGTGGAATTCTGATGAGGATTTTATAAATAATTTATATACCTACCCACCTTGTTCTTCCTTCCAGGATTCTTTGGATCTAACTAGTCCATCATTTGTATTAAGTTGTTCATGACAGTAGTGATTTTGGTCTAGTGTTTTTATTATTTTTATTATAATTTTATCATTCCATAACACATTCTGGCAGTTTTACTAGAAATGGAATTCTGAAGAGAATTAATAAGTTACCTCTTCCACAAATTTGCATTTTTTAGCATTTTAGTAATATCCAATGTTTATAAGAATGGTAAATTATGAGATTTTGTTTAAGAGAATACGCAATTTATTGAAATTAAAGTTATTATTTCTTGTAATAGTTTACTGCAAAATAAAGTTTTCTATTCCTTAATAGTACTTAAGTTATTTTTTGTTACCATTTGCAATTTTTTAACAAATAGTCATTAATCTTATTTGCACTTAAACTAAACAGAATACATTTCCATTAAACCAGATTACAACAAAACTACTGAAATTGTTCTCGAATAACTTTATTTCTCACTCGCCTGCCTTCTTGCAGCATATTATTTTCTATATCTTCATTTTGTCCATCATGTTCATCATTGTTATCCATATCATCAATCTCAATTTCAAGATGTTGATCATGAAGCCTTTGCTGAATAAGTATGTTATGAAGAACGCTACAAGTATTTATAATTTTTACTGCTCTATTTGGATCATCGTGCAGAATGCGATCTTTTAATAAACACTGAAAATAGGCTTTTAAAACTCCATTACATCTTTCAATTGTGTTTCGTGTTGTTTTATATCTACCTTCTGAAGTATTAGCTTCAGCTCCCAGTATTGGCGTCAACAGAAATGGTGATAATGGATAACCTGAATCACCAATAGCCATGTTGTTGTATCACCATTTCTAAAATTATTTTCCAAAAAAAAAGTTTGACATGGCCCAAATGGCTGCATCATGGACTGAACCAGGCAAGCGTGGATTTACATTTAAGATTTTTAAATGTGAATCACAAATCAATTGACAGTTAATACTGTAGAAATTCTTCCTATTAATGAATGGTCCAGGTTGAATTGGATTATTTGTAGTTGGTGGCACAATAGCTATATGTGTGCAATCTATTCTGCCAATCACTCCAGGAAACTGGTATTTTTCGTAGAACCTTTCTTTTATATCCTGCATCTCTTGCCTTGACGTTGGGAATCTTATATAATTTTGGACTAGATGATTATTGAAGACATCTACTACTTCATTTACGCATCTGCTCACTAATGCTTGACTGAGTTCAACATTGAAATCTTTACCTACAGATTTCTGGTAACTTCCGTGAGCAAAAAAATGCAATGCAGTAATCGTATATAAAATTTTAACCATCAAAATCAAATTATACATACTAAATTTATTAGTACCTTTATAACATTTGGAATTGCTGTATTTCTCCTTTGCACTTGCTAGAAAGGTTCTACTTCAAAGAAAAGATCTCGGGCAGCTTCCCTAGATAATCTATAAAATTTTCTGAAATTCTCTTCTGGCAAACTGAATGGATTGCTATTGTCACATAACAAACGATTGAATTTTCGATATTTTTGTCCGAAATTTTCCTTACAGGACATATTTTACTTTTGCTATTTTATGTACTCCTTACCGTCTACGATTACTACAAAAAGAACTTCGTCTTCTGCCATTGATTTTTTTTGACAAAATTGTCGAAATCGTTATAATAACTAACACTGTGAAGCTCTCGTTAAATAACGTTGACCACAACGACATCATAACGAATATTTTTGTAACGATATCGTAGAAATAGTTTTACTGAATACAACTTATCAGTAAAATAGCGAATACCGTTATAATAACGATTTTAAAAAGATTACGAGTCGTTATAATTTTACAGAATGAATAAACCCATTAGTAGTTGTATGTTGTTGTGACTAGGATATAGCAGAATTACATGCATCAAATTAATAACATTTTATAGTGGTTCAGATCAGAATACCCACAACCTGTCAAAACTGGACTTAGCAGATTTACACGATATGTAAAAATTATCCCTCATTGTAATTTGACCCTGTACATTAATCTGATAATTAAAAACAGTTACCTCGTTATACACGTTAATTGTTTCGCAATATTCTGTTAAGTAGGTACATATGCAAAAATTAATTGGAGCTTACAGTTAAGAAATTAAAATGTACCTATCGATTTCGTCGTTGTTTACTGTTTTATCAAACCCATACAAAGAGGTCGATATAGAAAGAAAGAGATAGAGAATAGTTTATTTGTTCCTTCAAAGTACATAATAATTAAAAAATATACAAAAATACAAATACGTGAAACGTGTCAATTAAAGAAAGATAATTCAGAAAACATTACATTCACATAAATATTAAAAAGACACAGATACAATGTTGTATTCCTCGAAGCCTAATAACTTGTGTTCACGCTGTTGTTCATACTCGACAAATAAGATATGTATAAATTCATATAATATATTCACATGAAAAACAAGTTTCGTTATTTGAAATAAATCTGACCTAATGCAGTCCTCCATTATCAGATGGTAGCATATTGTGGTACATATACCTGTAAATGAAAGTAGCGACACGGACAGTTATTATTGATCGCATTGTACTAATTTACACCTTTTCGATGTTAAAACCTTGAACTTGATGCAATTGTATGAATAACATTTTAACAAGTAATATTTGTAATAATATTAAAATTGTGTGTATACGAATAATGCGATTATAACAGTTTAATAGGGTGCCGGTTATAAACTGCAGCCGACGTGAAAATCAAAAGAATAAAGCTCCAATTCAAGTTCAGAGTGAGAGCTTTCTTTCCGAATAATTTACGAAGCTAATTTACAGTATCGACACTTTCGCTAACCCATTAATGCGGGGGAGAATGAGGAATACATCTCGTTAGTTGTCAGATTTATAGGCAACATCCATTAGATCCCTCACCCCACGTTAATAGAAATAACAATTTATTCGGACACTTTTTTAGAATCTGAAATAAATCTCGCTAATTATCGCGATTTGTATTTATCGCTCTCTCTAGACTTGACCATTTCCGCCGATATTTTCACAAAGGAAATGCAATTTCGCACGTTTCATTTACACTATTAAATTAATTCCACTAATCATATCAATAAAGTAGTTCTAAATTAAAAATAAATTAGAATGTTACGTGAATAAAATCACGATAATTCACTGTAATTAAGGTATCTAATTTCCCGCAACAAGATCAAAATAAAACGCAACTAAAATTTATTTTAACACAACGACCGTGTCACTTCGGTTCATTCTGATAAGGAGGCGACATGCAAGTCGGGCAAAAAACACGGCCAGGGCGGTCTTTCATGTTTCACGATGATTTAACACGAATAAAGGTCTTGTTCTGCCGCTAGGACCTGAATAACTAAGCTATTAATATATATTTTGCGGCGAAGAAGGCTTATATTTCATAGAAATTTACAATGCAAATAAGACGTTCCGTTTTCATACTTAAAAGTAAATTCGTACAGCTATTATACTTAGAATTAACCGGAAAGTTCGGTACACTAGAGGACCACAAGTCCAAAAATCGATTTTAAGCTACTATAGATTCTATATTTACTAACTGGATACACTCTATATTTACATTGTATGTTCAGAGATATAAGAAACTCATGGTATATTTTTAATTTTATAATATATACAAAAATATAAGGTTTCTGGACAAACTGACCCATAAAGACTCGAATATGTCGTCAATAACTTGCACTACTAAATATTTGAGGATGTGGTACATAGTTGTATCAAGTGGTGATATTGCTAGCCCACACAAACAAACACACACGAAAACGAAGAAAAATACTCTGTGGTGAATACTGCAAACATTTTTAGATATAGGCTTACGTAAAATAAATAAGGAGGAGGCAGTACATAAGACCTTTATGGGAGAAAATAAGGTTACCAAAAAGGTGAGCTTACAGCAATTGTAACGAGCATAAAGAAAAAGAAACTTCTTTGAACTTTTCGTAAATAAAGGAATTTGTAAAGAGAGAGAAATAGGTAATTATTTTAAAACGTCCAAATCGAATATGCACGCATAAAACGACGATCGTCTGGAACTTAATCTGTGTATTTAACCCAGGCAAAATCTAACTCGACGATTGAATTTATGGTCTCCTTAATTCTGGAGAGTAGTCATAAATTAAATTCCGTCTAATGTCTCTTTTAGGAATGTATACATTCAATTAAGTTATATCTCAATCTAATATTTGCCGAAAAAGATCCTTTGTCTAAGTGCTGTAAAATTTAATTGGCCTTTTATTTCGTTCGGTCCGCGAAGGCATTGTTCGCCTCGTCATCGGTCGGATTACGAGATCGTATCGGGGGTCTTTTGAAGACCTATATTTTGTGTGTACACCCTGATAACATCCACGAGAGTTACTGTTTCCAATTCTCAGATTTTAAGGTTATAAAGTACTCCAGAGACGACACTTGAAATGTCTTTGATAATTTTAAATAGTTACTACCTTATGCCAGAAAATGCAGAAATAGGCAGAAATAATTCTTCCTAGAGAAACGTATATAAAATAATGGATCCTAGGGTGAATCGTGGCGTTAGATTATAAACATCCGCAAATCATTACGACGAGACCCGGGAGTGTTCTAGGAAGCGAAGAGGAACAAATTAATTTATTACTGCTACTTATGAATAAAGGAAAATAAATTCTATTTTCCAAGGTTACATGACTGATGAGGAGCATTTAAGGTAGAGTAAAAAGGAGAGACTGAAAGGAAAGATTGGTGAAAATTGTAATTACCAACTACTAATTGATTCAAAATAGAGCCTTTTTTGACGCTGCTTACAACCACGTACATACATATTTGACAAACATTTATTTTTGTTCTTTCTGGTTGTACATGCTTTCTAAACATTCGTTGCTTCGTTACTAGCAAAAGAATTTGATTGTTTTGGAGAAAATCTGCCGTTGTTTATCAAAATTCATTCTTTAACTTTGCACTCTGTGTACTTAGTTCTCTTCTGTTTGAAGTTTTTTTGTAAATTTCTTTCTTAAAACACGATAGAATTTTCTGATTTCAAAAATGGAGAGTCTTAAAAATAAATATGGTCATGTAGCTAACGAGAACGTGAACGTGACGATAAAAATTCATGTAATTACAAGTAGCACGTTACGTCGTATTTAAAATTTGAAACATCTCTGTGCGATTTGATGAGAGCCGCATTTCAACAGGCAACAAACGTAAACCTCGGACGACATCAAAGGGCGCACAACCAAGAAAAATTTCGCGTAACATAATCAAAGTGCACGATCCTAAAGCACCGGGGGAAAAAGTCTTTAAAAGCACGGTGATTCCAGGTGAAACACAAATGAGAATTTTTTGGCCAGAAACGCTCCAAGCATGTACGAGATAATTAATTAATTTTTTACGTTGATTGTCTCATTTTATACGAGATTGATTTACTCGTTTCGGTGCTGAAATAAAGTACTCGGACTTCTGCTTTTGTAGGTCTATTATGAAAACTGATTGGTTCCGTGTGGGGTTATTTCGTGTATTTTTCACACTTCGCTCGAAGGGTCACAAAATCTTTGAAATAATTGTCGGCTTTTGGTGGTAACTTGCTTTTTCTCAACTTTCATTATTAATTTATACTTTGTTATATTTTCCCTTTCCGCTTTTCTAATATAATTCCAGTGCAGTCAATGTGATATTGAAATGTAACGCCAATCGTTGTTAACTAAAGGGAAGCATTTTATGAAGGCGACTAACTACCTCCTGGTAATTTAATTAACCCCGGTATCAAGTTAAGGGCAAGCTTTGACTCTTTACCGGGGAGAAAATGTCGAATTAAGTTCCGCTTTGATGTCGAACAACTGTTGACACTCTACGTAAACGAAAACGTCAATACGACAATGTGACGGCCGACGCGGAGTTAACGCAAAACAAATTGTTGCAGCGATTGATCTTGGCTACACGGTTTTTCAATTAAATTGTTCGCCGCTTCGGTTCTTTGTGAAATTCAAATCGGTTTAAACCGTTATATAAATGGCCGGTTAATTACTGTGCCCAGCCTGTTTTTTTCTGCAAGCAGCAAACTTTTTTTCGAAGAGTTTTAATAAACTCTATCTGGACAAAATTTGAGTGATACAAAATAAAACTTCAGCGTATTATTATCATCATATTCAATCGTAATTTTTGATAAATTGTCTCTTGAAATTTATTATTACTTATTTATTCTATAAACAACCTATGAGAGATTAATATTAAATAATATTCATTTTAATAATCTGTTGTCGATGGTATTTTTTATTTATAGTAAAGTTTTCAGTTTCCGTATACTTTTTGCCATTTGTTTATAAGGAAATTAAAAAATTATAAATAAAAAAAAAACATTTGTAGCTATGACTTTAAACTTTTGGACAGTAGTCTACATTGTGGTATTATTACGTTGTCTAAGCTGCAACAATACATGTAAGATGCGAACTCGTTAGCGTTGAACGTAAATCTCGTTAACCTTTGAGGTCCTACGATTTCACTGGCTGCGAATTTTTCCTCTTTTACATTACGACAATTCGTCCTGTGCCTTTCTGCACCATAGAACATCGAGAAATAAGACGAAGGCACGCGTATATTATATTCTAAGGAGAGCTAGCTTTGCCGTCTAATATGTGGACGGGTGGACCTACGATGCTTTTGATCCCTGATCTAACACTATTAGGTATAATAAATTATTACGCCTTAGTGTAAGATTTACGGTCGACTATTGTTTGCGAACACGTATTACACCATTACATGTTTTCCTTGGAATTAGACAATGTTAACGCCACACAAATTCTGAGAGAAACCAAAATTGCCAAATTTTAATTTTCTGATTATTTTATAATTTTGTCCTTATTTTTCGTATAAGATTGTACTCAACTTATTCATTATTTAGTTGATGATTATTGATTCAATTTTAACATAAAAAATAATTGCTATTTACTAAATTGCGCACGAGCAGAAAATATTTGTTTATATTATAAAAGCTGGCGATTCACATGAAAGAGCATTTACGAAAAATGTGAAAAACAGCGTAAAACTACATGAAAAATTATTGATTTTATATTAATTGGCTGCATTCATTAGTGCCGATCATAATTAAACGCCAAAAATAACATAAACATCATTATAATTTCAATTTAGTCACTTAAATACTTCAAATATGAGAGACACCGTCGCAAATTATGATTTTAATTTTCTGACAACAAATAACAGGGTAAATCAAAGCATTATTTTTAAAAAGGCTTTAACATAAATCGATGATTAAAGAAAGCCAAAATCATTTGTCCTGTCTTCCTAAATTCTAAAATATATATGAGTGGAAAACTAATTAATTTAAAGTAACTTCCGAGAATTTTTAAAGACTTTATACTAGGCTGTGTTTATGTGCTACCATATCATACCTATCCCAGTTGATAACACAGTACAACGGGTGCAGTCTACCTTGCCAGACAACCAAGTTTAGTGAAGAAACGAAGTTTAAATTGTGAATCCTTAAACAACATCATAGGGTTGCTATGATTTTACTGAATCATTTTTCACGAATCACTGCAACGAATGATACGGCTCATGTGGATCTACACGATTCCAATAAGTCACATTTTTTCATATTGTAATGCCAAAAACGAACAGCATTGGAGTCCTCATGACGTAATTCATGTAAGTTTTTATATTTCGATGACAAGCTATTTACTATTCCTCCTCTATTTCTGATTAAGTCAATTTTCGAGGTAAAGACCTGGGAGATTTTGTATAACCGATATATTGGACATGCTTGAAACAATCATGTAAACTTAATTTAAATTTTTTATTTAAACTTTAAGTTTATTACATAATTCTTCGAGAACATTTTTAGGTAGAACAAGACAAGTAGCCTTCACTTAGACACCTCTAAGTGAAGACAAACCCAAGAAGGACAACTTGGGAATGAAGTATTCAAAACGCAACTGAGGATGAAATGGATAGAAGAAAAACGACTAGGTTGATAGAGTGACAGAAGATATACACCGTGTACCAGAACTTGCGCCCCAGAGAGCAATGGCAAATATCAGTGGCAATACGGAACACATATTCAAAAAATAAAATTGTTTAACGTAAAGGATAACGAAAATTAATTAAAATTGTGTAACTGGCAGTATAGAAAATGTTAGGAAAGAGTTTATACATGTATTTCGGCCTTATTGGGCTTCATCAGAACTCTGTACCTTAAAAAATTTTGGTTTATTGAAAAATTTAGAAAAACTTACCCCTAAATAAATTTTTCAATAAACCAAAATTTTTTAAGGTACAGAGTTCTGATGAAGCCCAATAAGGCCGAAATACATGTATAAACTCTTTCCTAACATTTTCTATACTGCCAGTTACACAATTTTAATTAATTTTCATAATTTTCATCTGGCAAGAAAACTTGATTTTGTAAAGGATAACTAAGTTAAGAATAAAAAACAATAGCCAATCCCAAAAGCAGAGCAGCAGATGGCCATAGGTATTGCGTAGGCTTTCGTTAAATTGCTAGAATACGTAGAAATGCATTGTTGATATAAAAAAAAATGTGAAAAAACTGGTTCACTTTATTCTGACACTGCTGTCATAGTAACTGTCACTTAAAAGGTTTAACTTTCTATATTGCCAGTTACACAATTTTAATTAATTTTCATAAAAGGTTTAAGTTTAAAATTTGAATATGTTTTCCGCCGCTGATTATACCGAAATGATCGTCATTTATGGGGAGTGTGGACGCAACGCCAGGGAAACAGCACGAATTTTTTCCCAGCGTTTTCCCAACAGTCCCGTAGACCATAAAGTAATCCTCAGGGCTGTCGCACGAATGAAAGAGACCGGTCAAGTTGTTCCGACTCGTAAAGAAATTGGTGGTGCTCCTAGAAGAATTCGAACTGTTGTAAATGAAGAGGCCATATTACGTGCATTTGAGGAAGATGGTAGACGAAGCATTAGAGAAGTTGCGCGGGAACTAGGTGTTTCCCACACTTCGGTTCAGCGGGTTATGAAAGATGATCACCAACACCCTTTTCATTTCACGCGAGTGCAAATTTGCAACCGGTAGATTATCTCGCTAGAATGGAATTCTGTCAGTGGTTGTTAGACCAAGAAGAACTCGATCCCAATTTTGTCACCAGAATTATGTTTTCGGATGAGTCTCTTTTTGGTCGACAAGGATGCTTCAATGCGCATAATTTGCATGTATGGGCAAATGCAAATCCACATGCTCTTTTCGAACGGGGATTTCAAAACCGATTTTCGATTAATTTGTGGGCTGGTGTATTAGGAGATCGCGTAGTATGTCATCGAATAATTATTTTTTTCTTTAGATTCTAATTTGACTATTATCCTACAGGTTGGACCTTTTGAATTTCCTGCACGTTTAACAGGCCAAATATATGCAGAGTTCTTAAATACAGAACTGCCAAATTTATTAGACGCTGTACCACTGATTTTTCGAATAAACGAGTATTTCCAGCACGATGGAGCACCACCACATTTTAGCTACGAAGTTCGGCAAGTCTTGGATCAACAATATCCTGACCGATGGATTGGACGAGGTGGTCCACGAAATTGGCCTGCTCGATCACCGGATTTAAATCCTTTGGATTTTTTTCTTAGAGTACATATTAAAAGCATTGTATATCGTGTACCAATTGAGACCAAGAAGCAGCTCAGGAACCAAATCCAAGATGTTTTTGCGGCGGTTACTCCTCAAATGGTTACCAATTCTAAATCTAGTCTTTTGAGAAGAGCACGGCTGTGTTTACAAATGAATGGCGGACATTTCGAGCATTTACTTTAACTTTTTGTTCTTGATTTTTAATTTTAATACCTCATTTCAACTAATTCGGTGTTCCTATTAGAACTTCATTTGACTTTTCAGAGAATACGGTCACATTGACATTATAGTGGACCAAAATATTTTTAAAAGTTTTATAGATAATAATGTTCGACCGTTTCCTAGCAATATTTAAAGGTCCTATGTTTTACCTACGTGAGAGCTATCGGTATTGGCTACCGTTTTTTCGTCTGCATTCGAATACAGTTTAACATAGACAATTTTAGTTTTCGAATTTACTATCTCCATTGTTGCATGCACAAGCCCTTGCTCTCTGGGGCGCGAGTTCTGATACACGGTGTATTTGCAAGGAAGGTATATTGTATATCTGTAGAGAATTTTGAAGATCATCTCTGCAAAATCACTATTATTCAGGAGCTCTATAATGGGAACTTAGTTGTTCGTAGAAATATTTTTAAACAATTCAAATTAAGATAACAGATAATAAGATGGCAAAGGCCTGTAAAATGACTTTTAACAGACAAGGAATACGTCGGGTTGCATTAACAAAAATACGAGGTGGAACAATATGCGAAATTAGTTATTATGATTAAACAATAATTTCATAACAGTTTCAAATTACAATTGTATTTCATTAAAAAAAATCATTTCAATAATCAGGGCCGGCGCTTTAGACTGCCCCGCGCTTTAACGTGGATCCAAAGCGAGATAGAAAATTCTGTATTTTTTGATGATGTAATTAAAGACCTTCCAATGAAAAAGGCAGGAAAACTCTATAATCCTATAAAATATATGAAAATGTATTTATAAAAAAGCAAGTTAATTGTTTGTTCTCGGCCCCGCAAACGTTTACGCCGTCCCCGTCAGTAATCTTTGCCTCTCCCTGCGTCCTGAAATATTTTGTTTCTTTATTTTTGTTTTTATTAAATCTACAAGCAAAAGTGCACATTGCTCTATTCTTAAAGTTTTGCTGTTCTTTAACTATATTTATTATGTGTTAATGTTTTTGTCTCAATGTTATTAATGTACATATAAATTACATATTTCGAGTTCATATTTTATGCACCGTCTGTTCATTAATATGGTTGCTAACGCATTTTATTAATTCGCTCTGTGATGCATTAAAATGAAAACAAATGTTGACACCGTTAATGTTGCATGAAACCTGGCAGCACGCAAACTTAATTATATTATTTATTTGATGCAGTTATAACCTCCTGATGATTGAATGATTACAATCGCCGCAAATGCTATCAGAATTCTAATACGAACGTCAGTGTTGTTCACCACTTCCATTACCACATTATCGGTAAAATGCACGTAAAAGTGAGAAAAAAGAACGTTTTTAATTGTGGGCTTAAATGCGGTCAGAATCCAATTATGATGTTTCTGGAAAGCAAGCACCGAAATAAATGCCACAAATCTGGCCATTATTTCTACATAAATTGAAAGCGTCTAAGAAGACTGTTTCTCTGCTGTGTTTGTTGGCAATGGAATCGAAAAGTATTCTTAGCTGCAGTATCTCATGATTCTCTGAAAAGTCTTTGACAGAAACGCTATTAATTAAATTTTCATCGATCCTATCATGTTTAATTCTTAAACGTATTGAAGCTTTACAAATTAAAATGATGTTTGTCTCTGAAAGTTAATGTATTTTTTTAAAATTATAAATTCTGTTCCTGTGCAACAAATTGAAGATCACATTCACTGTTGATGTATTAGTATGATTTCGGATTTCAAAACAAATGATTTCAATCAAATAAGATAAATTTACAACTTTGCCTTTAAAATGAATTTATTGGTAACGAATTTATTGTGATTGTCAAACTATTTTTGGTGAAATATTGATTTCTAGGAGTGAGAGTATTTGCTGCATATGACGTATATTTCCCTATACCATCAGGAGGAAGTGCAATGCTATTGTAGATCATAATTTTTATATTAAAATGAAAAAAAAAGTATAGGAATCATTTTTTTAATAGAAATATTTCAATATTAAGATTAATTCGTTTTAACATCAAACGAAAATAAAACCTAAAGTTCTACATATCATTGTAAACAGGATACAGAATGCTATCGAATATAATAATAAATTCATATCAGTTGCATTAAGTTAAAGACGGTTCCGAAGGCAAGAAATATTTAACGGCAATTCTACTGGACCTATTAGATGCAGAAATAAAAATTGCCTGTTGAAACTAAAGCCATAATTATAGTATCGATATAAAAAAAGAGATATAAAAAAAGAAGAAAATCAACTTTTTCACTTTCCCCTTATATCTTAAAAACAAGCAGGGGAAAACCACTTCTGCTTTTAGTTAGGAGTTAGGCATTGATTTCTTTCATTTAACCAAATCAATCTGTAAGTATAAGGTTTAGAAGATCCCTTCAGTGTACACTCAATTTGAAACAGCTGACATATTCTGTGTTTAAAGAGGAGAAAAAGTGTAGAAAGTACCACAGCTTGCTCACTCAAACTAGTCAAAAATAAATTGCGACAACTCGGATAAAATAAAACACCTAAAACACATACCATACTTAGACATATTTAGTTTTTTCCTACGATACACAGTAACTACAACAAACGAATTCCAGAGAAAAAAAGGGAAGAAAGAAATGAAGTAATATTCTTCGACTAAATAAGGCATAATTCGAGAGATGCTATGAGATTTGTAAGTTTTAAAAAATTTAAAATTATTTTGAAGTGATCACAGAGTCAATTTTGACTGTATTGATTTATAGACAGTAAATTTATTGTCATTAAAACCAATACAACAAGAACCAAAATCTATTGCTGCGATTTCTGTAACATTACTATATGATACTGTATTTAATACATCAAATTTGTTTCTCGTAGCATAAAGTACTATATTACACTGAAGTACGGTATTTATAATCGAATGCAAATAACTGCCATATCTATTAACATGGAGATGCAGGATTTATTTTCGCGTCGTACGTACTCGTGGCAGGAGCAGAGAGTAAACGGCATCAACACAGAGCATTTTATTATTTCATGAGTTCATTTCAAACCTCAGTTTCTAGCAGAATACATTACGACGAGAGAGTTGAAGCCATTTACTCGCTATTCGTAGGTGATTTCGCATCCGCACATGTGTATACATTTCGGATACGAAAATATGAATAAATTACGTCGCGTTACAGACAACTCTCTGAAGACTTGCCTTTAATTACAATACGTGCCGAGAAGTTTAACAGTCGGCGATCCGGCTTCATCCTCTAACGTAAATGTCTTTTCTCATGAAAATCTTTCGCAAACATTACAGAATTTATATATATATCTAATTTGCTTAACGAATATAGACAATTATTCCGACAGTAGTTATTTAAATAAATATGTGGGTAGTCAACAAGAGAAAATAAATTATATTCTATAATAAATTATTTGAAAATTTTGGACATTGGGACCTGATGTTATGTTTTCACTTATTTTTTTGTTTGTTGAACAGTTATTTGTAATGTTATTGTGCTGATCGATAAAATGAAAGGCTATGATCACTTAAATTTTTAGTGCCACATGTACGTCCACGCAATAACAAATACATTATTCACGCAAGTTAAAAAATGTCAGGCGCACCAACCAATTTTCCGCATATTTCCTCAATGCTACCCACAATTGAAAATAAGAAACTAAATCGTGAGTTAAATAAATCAAACGTATCCCCCACCGTTGGAAGGTCTAACTTTGAACTACAAAATTAATAAGGTAAGTATAAAGTTAACAATTAGTTATCCTCTGGCAAGTTTCGTTTTCAGGTTTCAGCAAAGGGAGAGAGCAGATCTTGGAAATCGCTCGCTAGGTGATTTCTTTGGATGTCTTCAGAGAGATGACACGTATAATACCGTCTTTCCCGGGATGAATAGCAACAACTCTACCTGGCTTTCAGCAGAGAGGTGGTAAATAAGTTGTCTTCCTTTATTAACACAAGAGAGTTTATTTCCATGTTTCTTGTAGGTACATTCCACTTGTTTCTCTGTTAAACCTCGGAGATTTACTCTTTAGACCATTGACGCCGAAAGTGCTGCTGAGTCTTCTGAATCCTTTGGTATGCTAATAGTCTATCGTCCGGAAGCTCTTGCATATCCAGGTCAACTGGTGACGTCAACGGCTCCCAATAAGAAAATGAGTTGGCATCAGGGATCGGATGAAAGAGGGCAAAGAGGGCAAAGAGGGCGAGAATTTAACACCGCTTCAATTTGAGAGAGTAGCGTTAAGAAATCCTCAAAATAAAGATGCGTAACACCCGCAACGCATTTTAGATGCTGTTTAACGGATTTAACACCTGCCTCCCATAACCCTTCGAAATGAGTTGAATGTGGAGATGTAAAGCTCCAATTTACCCCTTCATTTGCAAAGCAACCTTTTAATTCATCTTTATTTTTAATTAAAATTTGCCTCTCTCTACAAACACGTTGGGCTCAATAAAATTGATTCCATTGTCAGTAAACCTCTGAAAGGTCTTGCCACGACGCGAAATAAATATATATACAACATCTTCTTGGAAAGCTGGCCGTTGCACTTGCTTAACCAATAATGTAACTGCGTTGTCCAATTCATTTTTGGAAAGAGCGTCATACTTACGTAAACTTAACCATTTTCTTGAATAAAAAATGATATAACTCTGATTAATTTACTCGAATAATTCTCAATTTCGCTGAATTGTGAATACGACCGAACTATGAAAATTTTACTTCGAAGATTCAGTTCTGGAATAGCTGAATTTAAGACATTTGCAGGACACTGAGACTAGTTTGTTGAATCTTTCTATAACCATTGAGAACCCTTCCATCATAGATTTGCACGTATCAATAAATCATAGTTTAACCCCCGCGAAACAAGAGCTGCAGGGATTTCCCTTGTTCGAACATAACCCCAATTGCTTGGTTCTGTTAAAGTGATTCTCTACAATTCTATTTCCCATAAATATTTTTAACAAATTTGGAGAACAATTTATCCAACTGAGTACTACTGTGGAATCACACTAATAATAATAAGCATGAGGTTTTGTGTTCAAAGACTTGCAAATATTATTATTATTATATAATCGAGCTAAAATTAAAGCTCCACAAAGCTTTAGGCGCGGTATAGTTAACGATTTAAAGGAGATACCTTTGATTTAGCACATAGAAGTCTTGAATGAATTTTGTCTTTGTAATTGATACTTCTAAGATAGACACGTGCTCCGTAAGCATCATTTAAGGCATCCAAAAAGCCATGAAATTCTACCCTGATTGCATTTGAACACGTAACAAATCTGGGTATACGAAGATTGTTCAACTCAGAAATTTTTGACTTAAAATTAAACCATTTGCTATAGTTTATTTCAACTGATCATCTGGAAACATAAAGTTGGCTGATCCAAAGTTTCATAAGCCATCTGAGATATATCTATTATATATCTATTACTCGGAGCTTAATGCTTCTGGAACTTCATCTGCTTAGGTCAAATCAAATTAGGTGCTGGTCTTCCTATTAAAAAACCAAATTTGGTTGAATTGTAGCCTGTCCCAGTTATGAACAACACATCCAACGGCGGTATTGCAATTTGTCCATAAATACAAGTAACATCCAAGATCAATTAATAATGTTCTGAGAATTTGCAGAACTTTCTAACTTCTTTCATCAGAAGAAATATTGTGTGAAGCACATTTTGTTGAAACCACAAAAGGCAATAACTACGGCAAGTTTGTGGTTCCTACAAAAGATTCTCTAGAAAAATTAGGCGACTCAATGCACTGCTTTGAATCGATTTCACGCACTCGAACGCAAGCTTCAAGAAAATCAGTTCTCAACATTACAGCGCATTCTTTGGCGTAGTGATCCTTCAGAACATATAACGGTACACGAGCTTAATACAGTCACTTGCGGTACCGCCTCTAGCATATTTGGTTATTCGTTGTTTGCATCAACTGGCGTATGAAAACTCAGAGGAATTTCCTGAAGCTTCTAAAATCATACTGAAAGATTTTTATGTAGACGACTTGTTGACAGGTTATAATTCAATTGAGGAAGCACAGTATATTTGTTCGCAAATATCTCAGGTTTTAAGTAAAGGTCGTTTTGAGTTGAAGAAATGAATTTCAAATAATTCAAAAATCATTGAAGGCTTTGCCGACTCCAACATAAATTCTTCTGTGTTAACAATAGGTTCACAGGGATTACATTGGTCATGCAGCGACGATTCGTTGCTTTATAATATCAGTGTCGATAAATTACCTACACAGGTCACAGAACGTACGATCTTATCATGTATTATATTATATGACCCATTAGGATTACTCGTACCTTGTACAATCATGCAAAAATAATCATTCAAAAATTGTGGGCGGAACACTTGCCATAGGATGAGTCCATATCATCCTATTTCATAGCAAATGGGTTAATTTCAAAACACAAATTTCTGAGTTGAACAATCTTCATATACCGATATTTATTACGATTCAAATGCAATCAAGGTAGAACTTCATGATTTTTGGATGGTTTAAATGATGCTTACGGAACACGTGCCTATCTTAAAAGTATCAATTAGGAAGACAAAATTCATTCAAGACTTCTGTGAGCTACACCAAAGGTGTCTTCTTTAAAAACATTAACTATATCGCGCATAGAGCTTTGTGAAGCTTTAATTTTAGCTCGATTATGCAATAAGGTTTGCAAATCTTTGAACAGAAAACAAAAACAATTTTTTACTAGTATTGGGCAATAATTCGCTGGGTAATAAAAGATATTTATAAATTAAGTCAATCCTTAGGGAATATTTGATGATAAGGTTTAATAAAAGTTTCTCAAAAATGTGCGTTTTTCGAAATATTATGAAAAACACACAAATATTCGTTGTTGCGCAGTGTTATCAGTTGGTAAACCTAATGAATTGAGAAAACGCAAATGTTTTAAAACGTTATCCAAAAATTGCCTCGAACTTAAAGAGGATTTTTTATTAATTGGCGCGATTTCGACTAGAATTCCTTTATTATTATACCTTGATAATTTGAACTTTTGATTTCAAAAGCCGACATTACTTTTAATGTATCGCCCTGTAATGTAGCCTTTAAATAATGAAATTTTTGCATTTCATTTATTTTGTTGTTATTATGGATTAGAGATTTGAACGGGTCATGAAATTCTAACCATTCATCAAATTTTCCCTGAAATTTCGGGAAGTTTATCGTTGGCAATTTTGTTACAGGACTTTTCTACGGGTTGCGTTAATGAGCTACCGGAATGACTTGATACAATTGATGTACTTGTGTCATTTTGCTTAGAATTAAAATCAACTTTATTATTTTTATTAACTTTGCTTCACTTAACAACCTAAAATATTCGTTTTTGAAATTTTCTCCATCGAGAAATTCACTTTCCAATTTTTTGGAAATACTCTCAATTTGCGTTTCACGAAACTTGATGATGAGCTCTTCAAAATCTGCTTTCCATCTCTAACATTTGAATTTCTAATATAAGTTCACTGAAGAAAGTAAGGCATGCTTTTAATGAATCACATTTTCTGTGTAATTGAGAAACTCACTCGTTTTTGTTTCAGATTTCTACCGGTTTCTGCTGCTGCTTCCCTGATGTTTTCCACCGATGTAATCGAAGTTGTTTTTTCAATGATTTTGATGCGACGATGTTGCAATGGCTGTCTTGATGACACTTTCCTCGTTTCTTGATGAAATCCAAATCATCCACACTCGAAGGATCAAAGTATGCTATATTGTTTGAACTGTAGTTTGTAGTGTTATTGCGCTGGTTGATAAAATGAAACGCTTCAATCACTTGAATCTTTATTGCGTCATTTGCAGGTCCATCTTTTCCACGCAATACTAAAGACATCATTTGCACAAGTTCAAAAATATTTTCCGGATATTCCTCCAATGCTACCAACGCTTAAAAATTAAGAAACTAAATCGCGAGTTAAATAAATGTCGAACACCTGAAATTGCCCACATATATTTTTTTTAATGAAATCACTTCAATTATAAGTTTACTGAATTTATTGGTATTTATAAATAAAATTTAATAATACCCTTTGTTTTTATTAGAAAATTGATGCCTCCAATTTCGATTGAATGTAACAATTATTTAAATTGAGTATTTAATGCAACTTCATTATTTGAAGCTACAATTCACATCATTGTTCGGAGTTTTCACGTAATTTTCTGTAAATGACATCACTAGAGATACATGGATTTTTGGTTTATGTTATGCACTCCCATAATAATTCATAAAGACCAGAATAAAAGTATGCTCGGTTACTGCCAACGAGTGCGGTAGAATTTTAATTTGGATGCACAGGTTGGCAATCAAGGGAAATTAAATTTTTTACTATTTTATTAACGCCCAAATTGAACATCACATGATGAACACAGTGCCGTGCAGCGAATTCGGGATTTGGACGTCGAATGTAAATTATTACTGACGGTGAAAACAGATTTTACGTATTTTGATAATTTAAAAAGAACCTGCGAGATATTTTCTTCAGATCAGAATCTAAGAGATGTGGATAATTTTTTGTGGAACTTTCAAAAGAAATTAAATGGAGAATATATTGAAAAATAAAAATGTTTAAATTACTTCCTTTTTTATACTTCACGACTAGGTATTTTTTAATATCTCCTCGTAGGAATATTATCGGAGCTCTTGAAGGAAGAAGGTGAAACAATAATTTGCAAAAGCCTGGAAATTTACCATAAAAACGGTACAATGGTGTCATACCTTTACATAAAAAAATAAAAAGACTCCTATAAGAATATATGACATTGTCTAACATCTTACTTAAGGACTGGAGAATACCAGCGTCTGTTCCACTACTGAAAATATTTTATATTAAGGTAAATTTGCATTATTTACTTTTGTTTACGGATGATCCATCCGCAATGAATAGTCTGAATTGAATTTTATCCGAATTTCATCTGCAGTGACCATCGAAAAACGACCAAGTAGAATGACTTCCTACTTTTGATGAGCAAAGTGGATGATTCCACCGCAATGATAATTGTAAACAATATCTATGAAGGATGAAGGCTCGGATGAACATATCGCTTTTTAGTCTCAAAGGCATTTGTAATTTAAAATATCTCATTTTTTAAACTTAATTATAGAGAGAAATGGTGTTTCGTTGGAAAGACGATCACATGAAAAAATGTGAAATAAATAAGAATCATGAATGTTTATAGAATAATAAATGTTTTGTTTTTATTGTTAAAATTTTTCTTCATTCATATATAAGCGCATATCTTACTAATTCGATTCCAATACAACATAATTCAATTGCCGTCATTGTGCAAACTATTGAAAATGAATTTAAAAAAAGTGAATTATGTAAATTCGCCTTTAGAGAGCTGAAGGAAAAGAGTTAAAATGTGATAAGAAGAAGCTAAAATGATTATGGTAAAAAGGTTTATCAGTTGTGTATTTATTATAAATAAGCCTCACCACACAGCCAAACGTCAAAAGCTGATGATAATAATGGAATTTTTTTGAGAAGTTAATTAATTCGACAATGATAAGTGTGTGTCATCGCTACAAGGATAGTTAAAGTTGGATATTAGGGTGCGATGTGAGTCCTAATGTTCAATCTTGGCTTACAATCGAAAAATACATAGAAATTGTCGATATTGACTCTCCTCATTTAACAAGATAAACTCTTTCTTCATGCAGATGTATTTGATTACCAGAAATGACGAACATATGCTATGGGGTATATCGTTAACAAAATGCCATATATGTAATACTAAACCTACTTAACGCAGTCGACAAGATCTGACTAATCTTTTGAAAACGTAATAAAATATGAATATATAATCTCCCCAGTGACACACAATAATATCTATAACAAAGCAAAGGTCAGAATAAATCCTGTAGGACTCACTACTCCACTTCTTGATTTGAAAAGGGCTATCAGGATACATTAAATCTTTACAAAATTTCTAATAATAGTCCATCAGGCACTTTATAAAATCAATATAAATGTCGATCTTTTTCTGTACGTTAAGGGCTTCTTCAGGATAAATACCTACTAAAAAAATTATTTGTTCGTAAGGCATTGAAAGAATCGCGGGAATTGTATATGATGTAGAAATAAGCAGATGGTGAATAAGAATAATTGAAGAGTGACTAACTAGACAGACTCGTATCACAAGCGAAATCCGAGCTACTTTGGATTTGACTATCCATCTTAAAAGAGTAAAGATCGATTGGATTGGAACATAAGGAACATAGGCGTAAGCTAACCCTAAAAGAACACCAAGATTACGAAGAACAAGATTGCCGAACATCATAAAGAATTAAGGAAACAAGACGGAAACAAAAGCGCAGAATATAAATTGAAATTACATGTACTTCCAAGGAGGCTAAAACATTACAAAGATTATTTGACCGTATGAAGTAAGAAAGGAAGTAAAATAAAAATATAATATAAAATAATAAAATCAGAGATTCGATGTCACCAATTATGCGAAATGGATTAAAAAATTCTATGAATGAATTAAATATTTACGCTAAAAGGAATACAACGCGTTGTTTTTGTAAATAAAATAGTGCTTTAAAGTTTCATGTTATTATGCCCGAGTGTTCGACACTAGTGACAGTACGTTATCTACTTCCATAGCTATATACTCCGCTTTTTTCTATAATACCCGTCAAATGTTTCATTTTTACCAGAATGTTAGAAAATTTTAAAAATATCTGTCGTACATTTAGTGATCAAAGCGGGTTAGCTAGAATTTTGACACTGACAGATATTATATTAAAAAAACAGAATCTAACTGAATGTTATTCCTTATGTTTGTCGATACCATACATTTACGTAGCCTACACCTACTCCGCACACAGGTTCTAGAACACGAGCCTTAGAGATACAGGCATGATCTTGATACAGATTATACAACAGCCAGAGACGAGAGAACAGGTGTTTCCTTCAAATAATTTGATAATAACTAATGATTTAGTTGTATTCGATTTGATGTTTTAGGGTAAGTTCAGTTCAGTTCGGGGTTACAAACTCATGTAAACTAAATACGACACATAAAATGCATTTTAACAACTTCTGAATGAACTAAACTAACCCGTAAATCTCTAGGTTACTTCAAAGTAAGTTTAGTTCAGTTCATCTGATGTATTTTTTCGAACTTACCTAACTCTCGTCATTATGACTTTTTGTCACTTATTAATTTCAAGTTAAGATGCCACATTTGAGTGATATTCAAAAAGCTATCATTTAAATGAGAGTGTACGATATGGTTAACATAATTCTTTGTTAAGAAAATTATTGTTTTAATTTTCAATATGATACCAGCAAACTTTACTAACATTACAGGTAAGACGCAAACCCTCACTACTTGGTTAGTAAAAACCTAACAACACAACTTACAACACTAAAATTTTCAAAAATTTGGGTAACTGCGTTTTTTCACTGTCTTAGTTTTCTATGCAGCCGATGGTATATATAAATTCCGCTGTCTTGAGTTGTCTGGTGCACAGGTCGAGCTATGGATTTCGTTATCTTAAGAGATACGAAGATTTGTTAAATTGGAGGAAAGTTGAGTATTTTTGTCCCAATCAGTACACAAATTTCAAATATATTTTATTTATTTTTCGATTTTTCTTTTTTTAATAAAAACCAATAAAAGTTAGAAATTTTTAAGTCGGAAATTGTTAAGTTACATTTCTGTAAGAAACTTAATTAAAGATGTCATTATCTTCGTCATACCATGTCAAATTGCTCTAATTTTACCAATATCGTATCTCTATTGTGAGTTAAGATGGTGAGACTCGGAAAATGGACATGATATACAGGGTGATTCTTCAATAGACCGCCAAATAATAATCCGTACAAGAATAGAAATCACAGATTATAGTTAAACTGGTAAAAAAATGCGTACTTTAGTTCTCGAAAAATAATTAATCAAAAATTTTACCCAAATACACGATACTTCACTGATTAAGAACCAGCAGCTAAAGGAATGAAGATAAATAGAGTCATAAATGGTTTATTGTTTTATGGCTGTTGCGACGAGTAATCAGGCGAACTTGATCTTCAACGGAATTAAATGTAACCAGCTGAAAGAAGAGCTTTAAAATATTTACGACAATATTAATAAAGGGATGCAAATGCAAATCACCTGTAGTAAATTATTTAGTACAAAGTTTATAAAATGAGGATAACAGAAATTTGCAATTTGATAACTAATTGTAAGTTTATTCCCACTAGCACTACAAACTTTGTTTATCGTTAAGTTTGCCTGTTTACGTTCGAAAAAACTTATTTGTTTGTCTCAAATAGGCTGTTAGTCTTTGTACAAATAAATAAATTTCATCCGCTTTTAAGTAAGATTAATAAATGTGCAACAACAAACGGATGGCTTTACAATTATGCCGGCAGATGTTTATAATTTGTGATTTTATTGCACCTTTGCCCAATAACAACTCCACCCCTAAACATCATTCAGTGGCCTTGTTCTTGTGAAGTTTAATAGTTACTTACAATCAAACGGAAGTATACATTGGCAGAACGCAAAATGAATCGCTTTTCGATATCAGAAAAAACCGATAGAGTTTTGTCATTTGGCGAAGCATTAGGAAATGCACATCGCGCTCGTCGAAAAATTCCTTTACGACATATGCCGCACAGAAGCACTTTTGTTTCGGTGGTGCAGCATTTGCGTGATCACGGACATTTTCGTCCTGCAAATGGTCGTGCCCCAAAGACAACTCCACGAGTGTTGGTTGCTGACATAAATTTTGTCAACAAAGAACCCAGCATCAGTACTAGAAAATTGGCATACAGGGCTGGAGTTTCCTAATCAACGGCTTGGAGAATTCTCCATCAACAGGCACTGCATCTATACCGTGTACAAAAAGTACAAACATTACAGCTGGGAGATGCAAATCATCCTGTTAGGTTTTGTCAGTGGATATTAAATAAAGTTGACCAAAACAACGAATTTTTAAACGTGGTATTGTTCACTGATGAAGCTCATTTTACTCGGGACGGTGTTCGAAACTCTCATAACACACACGTATGGAGTGACGAAAATCCACACGCTACAGCGGAATTCCATCATCAGCAGCAATTTTCGGCAAATGTTTGGGCTGCTGGTATTGTTGCTAATTGTTTGATCGGTCCTTACAATTTACCGCAACAATTGAATGCCATAAATTATTTAGAATTTTTAAATAATGATTTTGAGCTACTATTAGATGATGTGTCCTTAGCTGTACGACTCGATATGTGGTATTTACACGATGGAGCACCCCCCTCATGTAGCTCGTGTTGTGAGAGAGTGGTTAAACATTAATTACAATAACAGGTGGGTTGGACGCTATGATCCAGTACTTTGGCTCCGCGGTCTCCAGACTTAAATACCTGTAACTTTTTTGTGGAGGTGGATGAAACAGCTTGTCTATTCTACCTCAGTGCATGTACGCATCGAACATTCTGCTGAAGTGATTCGAAATTCTCTTGATGTTTTCGAAGGTGTAAACTTGAGAAAACTTGAGAAAACGGGTTATAGCTTGCATTGATAAAAATGGTCTTCAGTTTGAGCATCTGCTTTGACAGATTAAACCGGAATTTTTAAATTATTTATCACAATTATGTTTCATGCTTTAAATTGTTACGAGAGTACTCTTTTGTTGAAACTGATTTAGTCTTCGTGCTAATAAATTAATAAATCCTCAGACGAATTTAAACGTCTGAGGCAGGTCATTACAGTGGCGTTCCCTCTATTAAATAAGTTTCACAGTTAACTTTTATAGCTTTATTGCTTTGAGTAATAAACACAATAAAACTTACGATAACACGATATCATAAAACTTAGGATTGCGACGAACTCCGTATACATTGGCGTAACGTGCTTTTTGAGATCATTTTTAATTAATTATTAACTTTTTCCAAAGAATTTTTTTAACATTTTTCTCATAACCTATGATTTAATTCCTTTCACAGGTTTTTTTGACGGTTTATTCAAGAATCAGCCTGTACAATGAAGAAAATACTACTTAACTTTTTTAAAAAATAACATGTATATGCATCAACTACAAAAATAATACATGAAAAAGAAACAGATTATTATCGAGTAGATAGTATTTCAGTATCAGAATTACCACTGATACTTCTCAAGCAGCTTGTTTGAAAAACCTTGAAAAAGCAAACAAGCTGTTTGCAAAACGTCAGTGATACTTTTTCTTTTAATACCTATTACGAATAAGAACTGCGCCAAACTCTACAAAAGTAATGGGCAGTCTAAATAAAAATTAAACTAAGAGAAATAAATGTGAATTTAGAATTTGAAACGTGTCAAAACACTTTGTCGAAATCTTACGCGTTTGCCAATACAGGCAACGCGGTTTTATAAATAACCTAAATGCCGTAGCATAAATCAGGTCTCCACGAATGCATCGGATGGACAGCACGGTCCCCTGGCACAGTACACGACCGCCGGGCCGTTCATCAAGAGTACGTACCTGGGTGTCTGTCCCGAACACGGGACATTACCTCGTAAAATCGTACGATCCTGCGAATGGCTTTTCCATTTTCCTAAGTTATAGTCAAAGTTGTGCAGCCACTTCAGCCACCTCCTAATGAAAATGAATGCTCCGGAAGACACCTAATTCATGGCGCGGTGAAATTAAAATTTGAAAAATCAACTAATTTCGAGCACAAAGCATTTTGCAGATGAGATCACGCGTTTCGCTCCTTCCCTGTATTCGTTTTCCTCCTTGTTTAGGCATCCGAGTGTGGCGGATTAATAAAACTGATTGCGCTCGTGATTATATGAATTTAGTAGCGCCACATGCGCCGCCGCTTTTATGTCAAAATGTAATATTTCTTTGTTGGAAGTGAAATTTTTCGCAAGTCGAATGAATGTCTGTAATTGCGGCTGGCTCAGGTGGCGCGTTTTAGTAATTTTATATTTCCATTGCTTGTACCGTGATTTGTAGAGCAGGATTGTGTTATAACGATCCTGACCTCAATATTACAGCAGATGTCGCTATTTGCGGTTCTCTGGCGTCGCTCGCCGACGCCGCTTCAGGTCAACCGTTTCACAAAGGAGCATTTTTATTCATAAGTTTTCCGACGTCGACGCACTTTTACAAAACAAAAACAGTTAACGTTACTTTTACTGAATGTAATTGAATTCACGCAACTGTCTTTCTTTTTTCTTGTTTTTAATAAACTCAATTTATTTTTCATTTTTAATTGTAATTTATAATTGTAATTTTATATTTATGTCCCCCGTCTTTTGCGTTTTGACGAAGAAGTAACTTCAAAAATACTCGTAGATAATTTGAGTGGATGTCATTTTCAGGCTCAGGCTACGGATAGGAAATTAGGGAATTACTAAACTCGGCGATCATGATAGCAACTATGACGATGATGACGAAATATCTCTTGTTCGTCTACAAAGGAAACTCTACGCACTACTAGTTCGACGAGTTCAAGGTTCATTATTATGACCAGGGCAATCAAGAAAACTAGTTCCACTATTTCAACGAAATTAGTCCAAAATTGATCTCAGTTCAGTATTTGGTCCTTTCGATAGCTCAAAAATTTCGGAACCTACATCTCCTGATCCAATAAGCTGCTTCGAGTTCTTTTTTGTCGAAAACGTATACAACTTCTTAGTCAACACTTTTTACTACATACGTCAGATTAAAAGCACATTATAATTTTGAAATTACTACTAAAAACCTAAAATGTTTCCTGCCGATTCATTTTGTTGTTTGGGTATATCGGAATGTCCAGATGAAGAATGCCGCGGGAAACTGATACAGAAACCTGTGGGCGTCTTTATGAATATCTTAAGCAATTTCAACATTACCAAGGAAAAGAAAAAAGAGAAAATATTGATTTAGGAGTTGGTGGTTCTGTAATCATGAGCCTTTTATATAATCTTCCAAGGACTGACCCAATTAAAATTTATATTGTATTATTATTAATAATTGGCAATAACAGTCTTGCGTATCATTTTTAGAAAATCATCAAAAACAACTACACAAAAGAAAAATGTTATAAATATTGATATATTATACTTTAATTACCTGATTTCAGTAAATATTTGCATTTAGTAAATAACAATTGAAAACAAGAAGAATTGGGGCACAAATGAATTATGAAGTGACAACAGTATTTTATGTTTTATTCAATTGTGCACACTCAAGCATGACTGTGATTTGAAGGATCTGGAACAATTATCAATCTTTCAGGTTGCAATGGCTATTTATATAGTAAAGTATTAATATCAACTCCTACAAAGCATCGTATTGACAGTATGCGATTCCTTGGAGCGTTTAATTTATTGTTATATATTTTTAGGACATAATTACCAAATATCAAATCCAATTACTTGAATTTTTCGTATTTAATTGGCTTAATATAGTAAATCCCTAGAGGTATAAAATTATCAGTTTATCATTAATACGATAAAGATTAATTTCTTTCAGAAAACTAAGTCTCTAAAGGCCAATTAATTAGAACATCGTAAATAACAGCTTTCTGTCCATTAGGTAAAGAAAAAATGCTTCTTGCCGTTCTAGATATAAGATTTTCGATTGAGACGTGACTCGGGAATGACTTTTATTCCTCTACATCGCTGTACGAAATATTTTAAAGACTAGTAAAACATTGCCGCATATTCAAATGCTTCAAGACGATTTTTGGTTTAATCTTCCAATAAGAATTATACATCATTTCCCATAGCGGAAGAAATTTATTACCTGAAATGGGGTAATTTTTTAGAGCGCCACTGTATCGCAGAATTCGGGAAACAGCGATCAGCGGAATAAGAGCAAAGACAATATTCATGCTCGGCTGATATTTTGCCCGAGTTGCCAAGGGGTTGTTACGTAATTGCCTCATTTGTCACTATGTATGCCGCGTTATTCTCGCCGAATCTAGTAGAAATACTTGAGCGGGAAGAGCTTGCAATAATATTACGACTCGAAATGGTATACTACAATAATCCTGCAATGTAGATATTGCGGGCGCGCCCGTGTATGCGCCGCGTGAATTTAACGTTGTTGCCGGAATTCGGCCGAAAACATTTTACATTATTCCATTAGAGAATTGTTTATTTTATATTCAGTTATTATAAAAATTAATGACACCAAAATTTATTTTATATACGATAATCACAGGCAAAATTTACTCCGTATTTTGGTTTTATTTAAACGTCGTCCTTGTTATTTTAAAACAAATTTAATACACATGTTATTAAAATTGAATAACCTCTTGAATTTCAGTTAGTAATTTAGTTTGACAAAGATAACATTTGATTTCAAGCAACAAAAACGAAAGCTTTTCACGATAATAATTCAATTAATTAAAGCAGATCCAGCAAAAGCATTGAACACAGAGGACATTTCAGATGATTAGGTACAAGCATATATTAATTAACGAAGGCAATAGAGGTTTATTTAAAAATGTAAAATCGTGTATAAAACACATATTCAGCAAAACTGCAACACTTTTCTCTAGAGTATTTAAGTACTTTCATTTTAATATACTGTTTCCTCGTTTGGTAAAAATGTTACTAACAATTTCTGAAGCGCGTGTTGTGGTTCACAGTTCAGTGTTAAAAGCAAATCGAAATCCTATTCGGAAGGCAATCGGGTCCCGAATCGAAGGCAGGAGATCCAGTTGCCCCATTGGTGTTTCGGAGGCAAAAACAAATGAGAAAAGCAACAGATAATTCTGGCCCTAATAAACAAGAACCAAAACGAAGGCTGCGCCTATGAAAAACACGAATTTAACATAATCAGAGAAAGAAGTGCCTTTGTGGACAAGACCCTATTCATAAACAATTCTTTGATGAAAGCTTAAGAGTCCTTAGAGTAACTACCTTCATGTGTTTGCTTAAAAAATTTTTACTTACAAAGACCAGTCTGCTTTAGGTTTTGAAGATTTGTGCTCAAGAGGAAGAATTTATTAGGCAGCATTGCAGAATTCATTTGTGAAAAAACGGTCTTGTTGTAAAATTACTCAAAACATTAAACATATAATCTTTCGCAGCAATCGAACCAACTGAGGGCAAAAGGTTGCCTACTTAACGCATCCAAAGTGTGTAACATATGCTGCAAAGCACGTGTCCGCGCGTTGTAAAAGTGCATTCATAGCTCGTAGCTGCGTTTTTAATTCTTACAGCGACAGCTGTAGTGTACTGTTCAAGTTCAATTATATTTTTAATTTTATTTTGGAACCATATTCTTGTTTATTGGCACTCAAATGCGGGCATAATTTGGCGTTTATAGGGGTTTAAAATTGCTAAGCAACAATAACTTCAAACAATAATCAAAATACAACCAATTCAAACAATTTAAGTTAATAATAAATTAACAATTATTACATTTATTAGAACAACGTTTATAGAAATTGAAACTGCAATTATTTGGATTTGTAATCGCAACATCGCCTGAACCAACTCTAACGCTAACAGGTCCTTCATTTGTCTAAGGTATGCTTATCCCCGATTGACCAGAAATGCTTTGGCCGATCCGAATTTTGTTTAGTGGAGAATTTACTACGTAAGATTTGGCTACCTTATCCGAACGCCATCTATCCAATTACTTCACCGCCACTTTCCGCCAATAAAGTGGCAACGCTTCTTCGGAAGCAATGCCCTATGTATGTATTGACATCTGGTAGCTTCGGAAAATCAGCAATCATCCGAGCTGTTCTTCCCCACTGGCTGCGAACTGCATTTGCCGTTGTGATAAGATAAAAACAGACTGTCAATGTCGACATGTTTTGGACGTAAAGAAATATATTTGTTGTACAAATTAATGTAATCAACAGAATCTTGGTTCAGAACGATCGTAAACTGCCTTGGCGTATAGGTTTTGGTTCGAAGGATTTTTACCAACAGGCCCGAACCCTCAATCGTCACATCTTGAACATTTAAATCATATAGTTCCTCACATCGGCACGCTCCAAATTCAGTCAGCAGAAGAAACTTCGATATGTCAATACCTTCCTTAATCTTAATCATCTTCTTCAGCTACGTACGTACATCAATGGGACAACGATTTGTAAACTCTAGACTATAAATCATAACCAATTTTTCATCGCAACAATTCACAGTTTTTGCACATCGCCACTCGCACATTTTCTGGTACTTTTTTCATAAAAATTTTTTGACTTTTTAGGAATCAATTTTAGTTGGGTTGCCTCAAATTCTTCCAAAATTTTCGAGGAATACACGTTTTCCCCTTTTTTCATCATTTTCAAATTTTTGTTTGTAAAGAAAGTAGTAAACAAACCCATAGTAACGCAAACAATCTGCATCACTATGATTTGCTCATCTTTCGTATGTGAAATAAAAATATAGAATTCATAAATTTGGGCCATTTCAATGCCAAAATAAAATAAAACGTTGTATGTATCATGGGCATAATTGTAGATAATAGCCCTCGAACATTTAAAATCCTCCGTTTCGCGTCGAGCTTTAAATTTACTCTCGGGCTATAATCTCCTAATTATGCCCTTAATACATAAATAACTATTTTATGTTTTTGCGAGTCGCTTGATTGAATGGGCAAGCCATCATTCTTTATATCCATCTATCGCCCAAATATTAACGGAAAAACATTCATTGAAACGATATGCTTGTATTGCAAGGGGATTTACATCTGCCCAAAGAAGGCTAATGTTTAACATTTACTATCTCATTTCTCTTAAAGTATGATTCGTCTGCCTTCAGTATATTTGCTTACTCTATTAATCACTTACAAAAAGTTTTCTGGTTAGAATAGAACTTACACCTGTAGCAGATGATAGGTAGTAGGGACCCAAAAGTGTGGGTTTTAGAGTGACCACGTTATAGAGTAGCCAAGATCCTTTGTTCTTGTAATTTACCTAATGCTTATAAAAGCGTCCTTAAGCACTCGTTCCAGAATTTCTTTTTCTGTAATCGAATTTAGTGGCAGATACTTGCTAGCGAGGAATAGTAAGTACCCTATTTCGTGTAGTGTCGCTTTGTAAATGTGTTCCTAATTTGTACTGTCAGATTAGATTGAATTGAATTGCAGAATTTTTGGATTTTGGACATTCTAACCAGTAAGTAAAAGCATGTTTATACGTACCAGACTGATGTGTCTTAAACAAATTTTAACACCTCATTACGAGATGTATTTATTTGAAATCTAAATTGTTCAAAGGTAATGTATTTTCAAATTTTTATTTTTTACACAGTTCTGCAAATTGTCCTTAACTCGATCATCAAACGTTATTAAATTAATTACTAGATTCAGGGCACAAAAAAAATTAATCAAGATTCGATAATGTTGAACTGTGGTGTGGGTATTATCGCCACCTAAGCTGGCGATGTATGAAAAATGCATGCCTGTAACCAGTGCTGCCAAATTAAATGATTTTAGGCGCTCTCCAGTTAGCGGTGGTGTAGCTCAGAGCTACTCCGACACTAACCTGTAAAGTGCCTTTTAAAAGATTTGAAATTTAAAACGAGTTTTGGTATATTTAGACATGTCGAAACTTAATTTAATTAGCGCCAAATCTAGCGATTTTAATGGAAATCGTTATTCAATTAATTTTATCATTTTGTGGCGTCATCGAAATTAGCAAAGCATTAACTCTAAATCATGATATACCTAAATCCTCAAAGTACTTTCCTCAACAACTGATCATCAATTAAGGTCATTTATAATTACTTTTTTAGGAACCTCGCTAAAATATTGTATGTATACACATAGCTCTTCCGTGGAAAAAGCGCTACTTTCATCCACCATAAGAGAATATGATTTATTTCTAAACTCATATCAGTAAATGTTCTAGAAAAGATGTACTAATTACTTTTTTGTAAGGGCTGAATTGGGTGGTATGCATAAAACGAAGTAGATGCTAATACTTCTCAAATTATCTTCTATTAAATAAAGTACCTATTATAGCTCTAAAGCACGTACTATGAGAGCAAAGTTTATATTACAATGTAGTAGTACTTATCACTAAAATGAAGTATCTACTACCGACGTAGCCAAGAAGACAAGCAAGTGATTTGTTCGTTCATTTGTGATACTTGAAGTTTGTTGAACATTTATCATATCTAGGTCTGCATATTTTTGTAAAAATCTGTTGATACACCAGTTAACCACTTTATTAATACAAATTGTATCACTTTTACCTGAATAAGTTGCATACACACCATCAATTTTTTCCTTTTTGTATACACTTTTCGGGTACGCGCTTTCATAAAAACAGTTATAATATTGTGACGAACTAGGGCGATAAATGAGTCATACACTCGCCTAGCCGGCGGCAGCTCGCTGTAGTGTCCGGACCCGTTCGAGATAATTCCACCGTCGAAATACTCTAGGGGAGAAGCTGCTGAAAAGCCTCTCCGGTTTAAATACACGCGCACGGGGAACTGGAGAACAGACTTCTTTAGTTCGACGTAGAGTTTATCGCTCGGCTTGTGAAAATAAATTATTCATAGTCTGTTCTAAATAAAATCAGTGTTAAGTTTTGTTAATAAATTAGTTATTCATCTCATCAAGTGTTTTATTTAAAAAATAAATCAAAACGAACCCTAAATTCACTACAATATTTCATTATAATTCTTACCGTGTGTTAGAGAAGTTTACGAAATAGCGGCTCCACTTAAACTGAAATACATACTACGCGGCAGCCGAAATTTGAGGCTTTCAAAGTAGGTAAAATTTACAGTAGAAGCTTCTATGGCAAAGTAGAAACTTCCATGTACTCATGTGGATAGTAAGCACTGCGCTAATATAGTAAAAACTTCACTTTCAAAGTAGATGCTTGAAGTATTAGTATGTACTGCGTTTTACGCTTACCGCCCATTGTCTTACTTTACTGATGCAATCTTGTTTCACTTTTCCCTGTTAATTTATTCATTACTTACTTTCTTGGCCTACTTTTATATCGTCCAATTCCTTCGGCTACAACCATCCGCAGAATTAAAAAAAAATTTGAAAGGTATGGATGTGTAAATCCAATGAAACATAAAAAAACAGCAATTAAAGGATAATATAAACGAGGTAAGAGACGGGATGATATGTGCTGCTGATGAGGAAAACCCTCGTTCTTCAAGTAAAGATGGATATTTCTCAAAGCACAGTTTGCAAAACGTTAAAAAAATATAAATATAAATCACATAAAATTCATAAGAATAATGAGATTTTCCCTGCAGACACAGAAGGAATTGGACGATTTACAAATTTTTCTCTGAATAAATTAATTATTCGTTCGACTGAAAAACCTCGGTATACCACTTTATAATTTGTGCTTTCTCAGGTACACTATAATTCATACGGAATTTTTGTACTAAAGAAAAATAATGTACAATTAAAATAAATATTATATTATAATAAAAAAATATATTTCTAGCTCAAAAACAACTCTGCACGCTTCGAACTCGAGGCGTGAACTGATACACGCTAGCGCAAGAACTCGCTCTATTCCTACACGAATTCGTCTATCCACCTAGTTTTAAAATTCAACCTGTATAGTAGATAGAGGTTCAAGAATTCCTGAAGTTATATAGTATCAAATATGCATAGGTTGCTTTTTATAAATTAATTGGAAAGCGCCAAAATTCGTCATATTTGTTGCTTAAAAGTGCCAAATCAAATTTTCAACACCAATATGTTCATTGAAAGTTGTCGTCTTGGCGCAAAATCGTTAACCTGGCAACAGTGTTCGCACATTCTAGCGATACAGAAGAAAATACCAATAAAACAATGAATGACCAAAAAGAGAAACAAGCATTTAAAATTTATATGGACTGCCCAATGGCTCAGTGGTTAGCACAGCCGACTTTATAAGTCGTGTAGCTCAGCGATGTGGGCTCGAATCGCACCTGAGCCGTAGTTATTTGTGATTGAAGATGTAGCTATATCTCTACGTTCAGCGCCTCCAGGCGCGGTGATATATTAATTAGTGTTATGGAAACATTTCTTGAGGCTCATTGGATGGGAATCGATGTTGAAATAATATATGAAAAACTAATGTTATATTTTATTAATTTAAAGGAAAATAAAGATGTTATTTATTATCAAATTGAGTACTGACAACTGAAATTCAATTTAAAGACAATATAAAAAAAAGTAAAGAAAACCAAGTTTATCGTTTTTTTTTTTTTTTAATTAATATTCATTCATTAGATAAATGTTAATAATATTAAGATTTTCAATACATTACGTTCCAAGAAAGAAACATTATATTATTAAATAAACTGAGCATTTGTCGTTTACCTACAGCGTCCGAAAAAAAAGATACGCCTGTT
This sequence comes from Serrognathus titanus, assembly GCA_039766575.1. Classification (NCBI taxonomy): domain Eukaryota; kingdom Metazoa; phylum Arthropoda; class Insecta; order Coleoptera; family Lucanidae; genus Serrognathus; species Serrognathus titanus. Next base: position 28,273,809 of record CM077912.1, on the reverse strand, counting down.
ATTTATATAATCATCTTGTCTTTACGATTACCTATTGAACCTATAAACCTATAAAAATGTTAAATAGAAACATGGATTATCGGGGAATATTTTACTTCCTTGTTCTAAATTAGGTTTCTGTAATGCAATATATGTTTGTTAATACACGACATTTTGTTATAATATTCCGATTGATCGATCTTTTATACAAGATGTCACTGAATGACTTGACCAAACTTTAGCGTTGTATTCTACTCTTCAAATTAATGTTAAAAATTCTTATAAATATAAGAATAAATAAAATTTAAATATTTTTTAACAGCGGTATGACTTGAATATTTGATAGAATAAAAGTGATATTACCTTCAGTACATTTACAATCATTTTCAAGTAACCATAATTTTTTAAAGAATCATTTCCGGATAATGTTTAAGAATTTTTTATCATTAATTGGAAGAGTAGAATATGACGCTAAAATTTGGCCAATCCATTCAGTGAGACCCTGTATAATTACCTCCAACGAACATTCGTGAAACAGATTTGTCGATTGCAGTCGGAAATCACGTTGTATTCTTAACGCATATTGATTAAATCGGTATGTGACATAAAAATTACGTTTAGACGACACTACAAATTTTTCTTTTACAGATATTAGACTGTGCATTCGGCGTAACGCTTTGAGTGCTCGGAGTATTCTGTTTTCTCACTCTTGCATGCACTGAAACGCATTCACTCTCTTTCACACACATATGCTCAAGGCGTGAACCGAGCGTAATACCCGCAACCATAGCCATATTACAATGTGCGCGGGAAAACAAAAGGAGGGCTTACACAAATAAGCGGATCTTTATCGTAACCGATAGCCAGGCGGCTTTGAAGGCTTTGGTAAGCCCAAAGAACTCTTCCAAACTGGTGTGGGAATGCTTAAGTGAGCTCAATGACCTGGCAGAAGACAACTGCGTCACGCTGGTGTGGGTGCCAGGTCATCGGGGTATTATCGGTAACGAACGGGCCGATGAACTAGCCAGGCAGGGTGCAGGTATGAAATACCTTGGCCCTAAACCTGTCCTAGGTATAACCAAGAACGCTATTCGGGGCTTTTTTAGTGACTAGATAAGCGAGGAACATAAAAGATAGCGGCTAAGCAGGCCGGGACATCACCACTGCAAGACCTTCCTTAGAGGTCCTTGAAAAAAGAGGGCTGCAGAACTTAATCCATTAGATTTTTATCTGTGGGGACATTTAAAAAATTTAGTGTACGCCGAAGAAGTAAATACATGAACTCAATGCACGCATTAACGTAGCAGTGGAAAATATCCGACAACAGAACCAATTCCGTAATGCATGTGAATCCCTGCTTCGTTGAGCCGACCTATGTTTACGTCTCGCGAACACTTATTGTAAGTGATTACCGGATGTCGATTATTTCTTTTTCCTTTTAATTTTGATGCATTCGTGAGAATATCTCTTACCACATACGCCATTAATTTTTTTGTATCAACTTGAAGAACACCCTGTATATTTAATAAATGCCTAGAATCCCTAAGTTCAAAAGGCAAAATGCGCGAGTGCTGCTCAAGACAAAAAAAGCAAACATCAAAATTTATATAACAGTATCACGTTTCAAATGATGTCAACAGTTAAAAATTTAAATTGCCTAATTTTTATGTTCACGAATAAATTTAATTTGTGTCATTAACTTCAGTTTTAATGAACTATGAGCATGTGAAATAACTGGACGTTATATTTATTTATACAGATCCTAACAGACGATCATAAATTTTATGTAATTTACGTGTATTCTTTGACAAAGCATTTATTTAAACGTGTTTTATGATAAAAATATTTAAAGAATTTTTACTTGTAAAATGTATATAGCAAAGAATATGTTCTATAATTCAACGTTATTGATGCGAGTTTTTAGTATGCAATTAATCATTCACTTCATTATTCGCTGTATTCTTACAATGTAAACGAAGTGAATCAATTGAATGAACTGAAAGTGAATAAATATTCAGTTCACTTTCAGTACGAACCGATAGGAAAAATTATTTGTGGAGTAAATACTGTATGTAATCACTTATTTCACAAGATTGAGGGAACTGAACGCCAACGAGAAAATAGAATCAAATTGAATATTTTCACTTTTTCTGATCGCATTCACTTCGTTCACATCGGAAGCATACACCTATTGTATATGAAAATTAAACTGATATATGGCATCGGTAATGTTACAATTTTAATAGATGCAAAAAATGGTATTATTCATTTTACAGTGCATTAATTAAATATTTGGTTTATGCAGTTACTAAGCAACTAACGAGTAAAGAATAATAATAGTATAATTGTAAATAACTGCACTAACAATTCCCTATAAAATTACTTCATTTTTTTCTAAAGTTTAATTGATAATTTAATTTAAAAAAATGTTTAACTCCCATCAAACAGATGAGATCTTGTAGTTATCCATTATTCAAATGTTATTATATTATCTTTCTTAAACAATATTGTAATACTGCAATATTGCTTTAATTTTTATTTTTACATGTACCAGTACTTGTACAACCCTGGGCAAAAGAATGCTGCAGAATAATATGGAGACGACGAGAATTCCAATGTTGCCAGAATCAACAGATCTTCGTCGTTCCGCCCTTTTCACCATTTACAATAAGCAGGTGTATCTGATGGTAGTCTTAACAAGAGGGTATTATGTTTCACCCAGAAGAAGCTTCCCTCCGCACCAACGCCTGAATTAAGTGGGTGATCATAAGGATCGGAGTTAGTTAATTAAGAAACGAAGTGGATGATCCAAAAATGCTTACCAAGGACGAACCGTTAAAACCTTGGGAACCGGAAAGGATTGAAGTGGAAGAGGAAATATGGATAGCGGAATTCGTAGTGTCAACAGTTCTCCCTTTTCTGTGCAAATTCGTCAGAGTAATTGACATTTCTGTGAAATTTCCTTGAATTTTAAGTGCACTTGACTTTTAATTGTGCCCTTTTACACATACAAAAGAGTTTAAATAAGTTGTTCTATATGTTATTTAATTTTAATGAATTGTATTGTACAGGTAACGCAACTTTTGTGGCTGGACATAAACATTTTTGTTTTAAATTTTATTAATGTAATATGATATGATGTCTTTCTTTTCTAATTTCACATTGACCAGAAGGCAATATCTTTTCTAGGAGAGGGGAAATGTCACAAATACGTCATTATCTATCCATATATTTTTTGTTGTTAATTATTATTAGTTAAAGATTGTAGTAGGGGGTGTTGCTAGGTTTTTAAATTGAAAGCTAAGCACAACGCGTGGGGATTCGATATTCGGTACTATACCTTAATTCCGGAGAACGGAAAAATACCTAACGTTACCAAGGCATTACTTATGATTGTCTGATTGTGTGACAGCGGTATAGGTGGTGATCCTTCGCAGATCGTGCGTTCCGACCCATACCCCCTACATTTTGCAATTAATAAATAACTTGTTGAGAAGTTTGAGTTTTTCTTCTGGAATTGTCAAAGTTAAGATGTCTTCTTTTTAGGATCTAAACCATCCTTAGCGGTATCATGAGTGGGTGTTGTAACTGAGCTACCCCCTAGCGGAGCCCTCTTTTCCATGGGCCCGTGACAATATCGTATTAGTAATGTTAGGATTTTAATAGATGCAAAAAGGGTGGCTAAATTGATGTGTTTATTATAACACATGCACATTTTGAAATGTAATTAAACATTAGGGTCTTAGTAGCTTAGTGGTTAGCATAGCCGACTTTGGAAGTCGTGTCGCTCGCCGGCGTAGGTTCGAATTCTACCATTAGCCATGGATGTTGTGTTGTCTAATGACTTAGGCCCAGCTGTAACATACATTGAAAATTGTCTGGAATGGTAATTGCCGTAAGAAAATAAAGCAGTATTACTGCGCAAAGCGAAGGAGAAGAAGAACTCAACACTATCACTGAGAACTTAAATATACTAATTCATAATTATTAATTGCTAACTGTTCATTATTAACGCAAGCATATAAATCACTTCATGTCAATATGATCTATGAATTCCTTGGTTGACAATTGTTAACGCTTAGTTGTTAGTTGTTAGTAGCTATATAAACTAGACATAAGAGTTGCAATTTCAAACGACACTGATGACAAAATCGTCACTCTTCTCTCTGTTGTACAATGAAAATCATCCTGTATATTCGACATGAAAATTTAATTTTGTTATTCTGAAACCCTTGAAATTTATGAAATTTTCAGAACACAAATTCGCCAAATATTTGGTGATGAGGCTAATTGATTGTGGTGAATATTGTCTATTATTTAAATTAAAGTATAAATAAACAAGTAATTTTACAGTTAAATTATTGAAACACTTTATCATGGTTGTATACCCGAGAAAATATTATGTTTAAATAATAAAAATCGTTAAATTGCACTGAGCAGCAAAAACTTTAAAATTTCGTTCAGCTTAAATTGAAAGCTGAAAAACTCAGAAACGGAATAAAAGTATAAATGGCAGGATCAAGTGGAAAAGTCACGAGGGCGATGCGAAGTAAAAAAGGAGAGGAGTATAAAGTTTGCTATAAATACTAGAGAGACGGACGTGTTCATCTCGTCGGCGTGCACTGCTCGATCTATCAGTCACATCGCGACGTTTCGAGCAGATTACAACTTCTCCAGTAAATCATCGCGCGAGCGACGCACTTCCATTGCTCCTTCAAGATTGCGACATGATATAATATGCGAGAGATTCAATTACAACACAACAAATCATGCCTGGAACCAACGGTCAACTACTAATTTCCATCTCTCCCGGATGCAGGCAGCATCCACCACCTCGTCGTGATTAACGTCGGAGATGTTTCAAAAATAATGTCTCATTAGTCTCAACCGACAATTTATGGTGGGGAACTCGCTTTACAACTTTTCATAAATCACGTGTTTACGTAACTTCTTTATGTCACGCTGAGCCTTCATAAATAAAGTTAGTCTGAAATTTTAATTCATAATTTGATTACGCTCTCTGCTATCATACATTATTCCGGCGCACCAAATTTTTGAGCAACTCTTCATATCCCGCTCAATTAGATTGTACGCCGGAAATTAATGGTGCAGCGCACACAACTTCACGGTGAATTAAGGTAGCCTCCTGTATACACATTCTACCTTACACAGGAGTCAATTTACATTATTTCATGACTATGACTTGAGAACATTTTAGTATTACATAATAATGCAATTCGCTTTAGCTTAATTTGCACGTGTGCTTATTAGGTTTTTTTATTTGCTGCAAATAACTTATTATTAATACTTTCCTTTTCATTTCTATTTCATTTCAAATTGTTCACATATTTTCCAGTTTCAGAACAATTGTTACTAAAATATTTATTGAAAGAAGTTATTTTATTATCGTAGTATTTTCGTGGTGACTCACGTAAAATGTCACTTGTTAAGTGTAGAAATCGTTAAGAAATTATATCCAGAGTAAGAGAAGGAAAAGATATCGACGTTTCTGCTACATTTTAAGAAATCCAATTATTTTACTTTCCTGTCAGTTGAACGTAGGTATTTCAAAATACGACATGACAATCATCATAGATAATTCCAAAACTTGAGCAATTAAACCCTTCTCGTACAGAAAACATTTTTTTAACATTGAAATCATCACCTTTTTAACACAAATATTATGATAAGAATATGCAATGTATAGGAAAGTAAAATATCACAGTAAATTTTTTGGAGTTTCTTATCAACAAAATCATCGATAATTTCTTCTTAGTTCATAGTTAATAATAAATAAATATTAATAATTGAAACTGTGGCTAAAAATGTAGCCGCTCATTTATAAAGAAGTTTGGATCAGTTTTAATTTAAAAGAAAATCATTTAACAGGCAAGGTAAGAAATGTAGTTTGCTTAGCAAATTTAGTACTAATTCTTGCGTAACTAATTTCGGTTGACTTCTCTACCTATTCTTCTACTAATGAGACCTAAACTAGGGCCAAAATAACTGCCCCGAGTTTAAGATTCCATTGCAGCCAAAGACAACTTAAAATTATAATTTCTAATGTCTAATGAAATGTATTTATTTTCACGTATCACGAGATTCGAATGGTTTTTTCAGTTACAAGTTGTGCTTTAAGATATTTACAGATGTTAAGCTGTCAATGGTTTGGCCACCTGTGCTGTCTATGACTGTACTTTTATGTTTCTATGAATTTTTATTTCTTCAGTCGCAATATACTCTATTTCTTGTACGTACAAGCTTTTGTAGAATTTTTACAATACAAATTTAGAACAAGAAATTTTTGTGCCGCAGACACAGTTTGGAGATAGATAGAATATATTCTATATTCCCAGATAGAAAAAAAGAAGATAGTATAACAGTGTTTTAAAAATGTATATCAGGCCATACTGCTGTAACTATAAACCGCAGTGTGTCATACGATATACTATAAGTTCTACGGTTACAGATTAAGTTACTGATAAACATCCATCATAAACTAAGCCTTGCATAGCAAATATCAAACTTAGAAAAGAGATTCAAATCAGTTTTTATAATACGTTTATTTAGTTTCGTTGGAAAATATTAATGTCGTTTAATTTAGAGTTGAAGATGAAAAAAGAAATTAACTTTTGTAATGAGTAACTAATTGTGATTTTTTGTTTTTATGTTACCTTCAAAAGTGATTGAAATTGTATTTAAAGTTCGTTAATCAAATTATCGTTTGTCACAATTTAGTTGTCAATAGCAAAACGCAATTTTCAAAAATTCATTACGAAACAAAAAGAATCACATTTAGGTATAATTTTAATAAAATGTTGGAAAAGCATGGAAAAGGAGGCCAACGATCCAAAATAACAGCACAAAATTGAAACCAACGTAACGGTAAAAGTTACCAAATCGTATAACTTTAGTTACTCATTACAAAAAGTGTATATACTTTAGGTCTTTTGTTTATTCAAATTGTCACATTAATAACAAATTTGTGTCATGTGGCGTATTTATCTCATACCCTGTACGTAAATTACCTAAAAGGAAAAATAATTTGACATACTTAGGTTAAGAGATAAATGTGTGCATCTCTTTGTAGCGCGTTTCGGCTTCGACACCTACTATATGTATATGCGAAAGCGAAATTCCTTTATCGCTTGCAGAAGTATCGTTTTATTTCGGTTTATTTACCGGAACCGTCCTTGTTTCGGAAGTTATCAAATTTTATTGCACAGTTCCGCTCTCAGATCGTGTTTCATTCGTCGAGTTGGTTTAATTCAATTTCCCATGGCTATTTTCAGTTTTTCCTAGCATAACGCAGTAGTGATACAAACAAGAAAAAGTTCTGAGATTTGAACTGATTACAAGAAAGAATTTGCAAACAGGTGTTTTAAGGAGTACAGACGTATTTCGTATTTCTTGCGTAAACGTAGTCGTAATCATTTGCGAAAGCTTATTGGTATTTACATTCCTCGTGGTTTATTAAACTAACCTGCCTAGTGTTGGCAAACACCTGGTGGTGGCGAAGCAGACGGGGGCGGCTCGCGATTCCCCTCTTTCCAAATAGAACACCACAAATTAAATTCTAACTTGACATTCGTAAATTGCACGCATTTTCAAATAATTAATGGGGAAATTAAGTCGGCAGAATTTCGTGATTACCGCCGCCGGAATTATTTGAAAAAGAAAATTATCCCCGCCCGACTCCGACTAATGACTTTGTACCTACTCCCAAAGTATTGGCTATTAAAATCTGCCACATACAATTACGAATTATTTTCTTTAACTTAATGATGTTTTCTGTTTAATACATCACTACATAGAGAGAGGGAAATGCAAGCGAAATTACTCTCATTTTCATTCAATTACAATGGTATGAGCCATTCGGATCATCGAATGTAATTTATCTATTAAAAATAGATATGAATGTAATTAAAAACTAATCAATAATTCTATTCAGTTTACATTATAATAATTAGTAATTCCATTCTGTAGTTAATGTTTTAGCATTATTTAAAATATTAATTCTGCATTGTGAATTAGATTAATTAACGCTGACAGAGTAATGTTGATAGTGCTCATTGAATTTCCACAATCCAACAGACAACTATGTTTCTAACCTAGGTGTCGCTAAGTTAACAGAGTTTAAAAGCAACATAAAACTTAAAAAAATTTAAATGTGAAAACACTATGTTGCAGCAACTGAAATGTATAATAATAATAATAATAACAGACTTTATTGTGTTATTACTAAGTGATATACATATACATCTATGAAAGAAAGAAAAATTAACCCAATCACAAGGCGAGATTCAGTAGAATACTGCTCTTCCATCTAAACCTTGAATAAAATAACGCAAAAATTAAATATTAATGCCTACAACTAGAGAAAAAAAAAACTAGAGAACAAAATAGGAAACTATAAAACTAAAACTAAAAACTAAAGAAAAAAAATTTTTTTTAAAGAAAATGATTATGTGAGTCTGTGATGTGCACACCGCCAAACATTATAAGACATGCATCATTTGATAACAAATAAGGACGAAATGAAATAAAATGAATTGAATTGATAGCAATTTATAAGTTTTTGAAGACAACTTGTTTATCAAACAAAGCAACTCTCAATGCTTTCTTAAATGAATGTATACTGAGACTTTTAAGGCTGTTCGGCAATTGATTATACAATCGATAGATTTGAAAAGAAAAGGATCTCTCTGATAATGAAGTAGAGTGAGATGGCGGAGAAATTCTTCCTCTGTGCCTCGTGGTGATGTTATGTACATCTGATCTAAATCTTATCTTATAATATAAGTAAGGTGGTTTTCTAGTTACTAAAATTTTATGAAAACAGTATACCGTTTGTAAATATCTCCGATTTTCCATGTTAAGCCAGCCGGCTTCAACTAATTTGTGAGAAATATGATCAAATTTCCGCAATCCAAAAATAAATCTTAGACACGAATTTTGAACTTTTTGGATAGCGCGAATACAAAAAGAATCTAGAGCAGAGTGATATATTGGAACACAGTAGGTAAATTGAGATAAGACAAATGTTTCACATAGTCTTTGCTTAGTTTGAACATTAAAAATCCTCCTGAAGGGATACAATTTTCTCAAAAAAACGTAAGCATTATTAATATATTGAGAAATCTGATTTCTGTAACGAAACGTATTGTCTAGTGTCAAACCAAGACTTTTAGCTTTCTCAACAATGGGTATCTTTATATTATTAATATGAATATTAAATGAACTAGACAGTTGTTCACAAGTTTTTTTTTGCCAAATAATAGGATTTTAGATTTCGTAGGATTAATGTGTAAAAAATGCTTCAAAGAGCTGCTATGAACATATTCTAAATCGGAATTTACTTCCAATTCCGCATTGCGCCAGTTAGATGGTGTAAAAGAATAATATAGCTGAGTGTCGTCAGCATATATGTGATGGTTACAAAATTGAATATGTTTTAAAATATGAGAGGTGTAGATTGTAAACAGTAAGGGCCCTAAAATGGAACCTTGCGGTACACCTTGATATATTTGAAGAGGTTCGGACAGAGATTTATCCACAGCAACACTTTGTGACCTATTACTTAGATAGCTGTTAAGAAGGATAACAGCGCCATCATTCAACCCAATATATTTTAGAATAGTTAATAAAAGCCCGTGATTGACTGTGTCAAATGCTTTACTAAAATCAAGCAACACAAGTATAGTTATATTACCTTTATCTGTAGCCGTTAAAATATCATCTGTCACTTTCAATAAGGCAGTGTTACAGCTGAAATTGGATCGAAAACCTGATTGATGAGATGGCAGTAGATCATAAAGAGTGACATAGTTCATCAACTGTGCTTTTAAAACCTTTTCTAGGACTTTGGAAAGTACAGGAAGAATACTAATCGGCCGTAGATCTTTAAATTCTTCGGGTTGCTTGACTTTAGGTAAAGGTTTGACGATCGCAAATTTCCAAACATTTGGAAATATATTATTTAGAATACAAGTATTGACAATATGACAAACAAATGGAATAATATGGGTACCACAGAATTTAATCATACTAAGTGATATGTTATCAAACCCAAGTGAATTTGATTTCAGTCCTCGAATTATTTTCAATATAAGATGTGGGTCAACAAGTTGAAATGTAAATTTATTATTCAAAAGCGGTATTTTATAGTTATCAAAAACATCGGTTGCATTACCTTGTGAGAGTACAGTAGGCAGACTGTTTATAAAGTAATTATTACACTGATTACTGTCCCTCAAGTGATCAGGTATCCCAGCATATTTATTTTTACCAATGCCAAGTCTATCAATCAGCTTCCATAACTCAGTACTATCGCGAGACCTAGAAATGTAATCCAAGTAGGCTTTTTTCTCTAAATGTAACGTACGTGTTGCAAGATTTCTCAGTGATTTGTAATACTCCCAGTGATGTTGTAAGCCACTTGCCCTATATTTAGCTTTAGCTTTATCTCTGATACTCATAAGCAACTTTAAATTATCAGTCATCCATGGCATAGGCGGCTTGGTGAAACGACTTTCTTTCACTGGAGCATGCTTATCGAAAAGTGAAATAATACATTTATTAAAAAAATCAATTTTGTTATCTACATTATCAATGCTGAAAATATTATGAAATGGGGTTCTTAAAAGATCAGCTTGGAATAAATCCAGATCCATGTTTTTGAAAGAACGGAACTTGCGAAAAATTGGCACCTTCTTAGGTTGACCACAGGGAATAATACAAAAAACGAGATCATGATCTGACATATGACAATCTGTCACTCCAGCCTCAGAACAAGAATCATCAGTGGTAATAATTAAATCTATAAGAGAGGTTGTGTTACCTGTGAGCCTTGTAGGTTCACTAATAACCTGTTTTGCACCAATAGATTCGCACAGATGAGTTAAATGCGTTGCAGCAATGTTATCAGGTTTAAGCATATCTACATTCAAATCACCACAGCAATATATTAGATCAGTAAGGACCGTCCAGGAAGCAAACGAATTTTCTAGTTCATTAAGAAATAGTTGAAAATTAAAGTTAGAGGGTCTGTAAACTGCACCGACAATAAGTTTAGAATGTAAATGTAACTGGATCCAAATTTGCTCAATGGAATGGTCACAGGGTAATATAGAATACCTAAACATATTACGAATGTAAATACCAACACCACCACCATGAGATCCACGATCATTTCTAACAAATTCATATCCAGGAACATGCAAATGTTCATCAGAAACAACAGACGAAAGCCAAGTCTCAGTAACAGTTAGAATATCAATTGAATTAAGTGCGATAAATTGCTGTAGTTCGATAACTTTAGGCAGCAGAGACCTAATATTAATATGAGCCAATTTAATAACCTTATTGTTCATTAAAACAAGAACTATTTGAAAATTGTATAAAGGATTAACAAAACGCTGTTAGCGGTGTGCATAAGAAAAAACATAACTAAAGTACTAGATTAAAGCAAGAAAAAAAAAACAAAAACTGTGATATTAATTTAAAAAAAAAAGTTAACGTGAAACTGCTCAAGAAAATAAGCATCCATTACTGCGCAATTTTAAATTTATTACAAAATAGACTGAAATCATTTAAGTTGGTTATTTTAAGAATTTGATTTTCTGTTTTAATAAATATATTACCATTATTGGTAAATACGGCTTTATTACTAAAATGACCCGATAACGTTTTAACCATGTGTGCTCTCTTACGTGTTAGATCTTCACGCATGATAATCTTTGTTCCTTTGAGTTTCTTCTTGGCGGAATAGATTTTATTTCTTAAGTCTCGTCGACAAAACTTGACTATAAGCGGCCGATGATTACCCTCTTTCCCTGCTAGCCGGTGGCAGCAATCAATGTCAGCATTAGTAACTTCAATGCCCAGTTTGTTACGACATAGATCAATGACAACCATGTTTGGGTTCTCAGTGGAATTTTCCGGGATGCCAAAAAATCGCAGGTTGCCCCTCCTGGAATATTGCTCTTGTTGTTCCAAGGAATTTTCCTGTAGTTCCAGTAGATTTTCAAGGTGAATAATTTTCTCAGTTAAGGACGTTAATTTTTGCTCGTAGACGGAAAACTTTTTGTCCATATATTGGTCAAATTTCTTAATTAAAGTATCGAACATTTTATCGATAAAATCTGGACAAGAAAGTACTCTTTCGACCACTTTTTGTATCAACAACTCGTCATTGCTGATAGAGCGTGTAACACGATCCGTACTTGCCATTTCAAATTAATTTCACTTACTTTAAATAAGAAGGAAATAATGAAATAAAATAAAACGCAGCAATGTACACACAACTACTCCATACGAGTGCACATCACAGAATGATCTAGATTGTATTGATGTATGATGATTGTAAATGTATCTAGGTTGTATTGATCCCCAAGGTAGGAAAATCACCACATCAAACTATCTAATATAGGTCTAAATAGTATTTTAATTTATATCGAAAGTCTTTGAGAAATTCCTACTCAAAAAAAACACTCATAGAAATAAGAAATATTACCCAAATCAACAATTAACGAACTAAACATTCTACGATAAATCATATACCACAGAATAATTAAATGTTATTGAAAAAATATTCGAGGAAATGAAATGAGTGCGTTTAGATGAAGATAATGTTTGGTATTAAGAACTTAACGCCAAACTAAAACCATATATTCGGAAATCATGACATTCGATTTAACAAAGGGACTTATAGGTAGAATATGACCAGTGACATCCTAAATTTGCGAAGAAAATAAGTATAGTCTCCACCATCACACCAACGTGGCAGCTATCAAACTGATAATATGAACGAATTATCTCAAACAGACACTGAAAATGGCACTAACGCTCAACGTTTCACTATCGCTGATAGCTTCGTCAGGATTTAAATTTATTTTCACTCCTGACGAAGCTATCAAGAAAATAAATTTATTTTCACTCCTGATGAAGCTATCAAGCAATAGTATAACGTTGAGCGTTAGTGCCATTTTCAGTGTCCGTTTGAGAAAATTCATTACACAATTTCACCGGACAAGAATCTACCATAATGGTATATGTTGACAATATAGTAATAGTATATATATTCCAAGGAATGTTTTGAAGAAATCATCATCATCTCTGTCAAGTACATAGCACGAATTCTCTAAGTTAATAATTCATCTTAATTTTTCAATTTGTGTCGAATTTTGATTTATGACATAAGGTAGGTCTTACTCAACCTTAGAAATTTTAAGACAAAAGTAAACCTTTACTTTGAAAAATATAACTATACACATCACAATTTGATATAAAGTTAGCTTGAAGCGTCACTTTTTCTTTAAGTCTGTCTTGAGGCCTGTCTGTGCATGTGGGCCTAAGATCATTCGATAATGACGAACGTGAAAGACATAGATGGATTGTGTGGACACATAGCTGTAAACCTACCATAAAAATCTTTGTCTCTTTTTTCCAATTGTGAAAGATTAACGGCATTTTATGTCTTCACGCACATGTTCACAAACGTATACGAATGTCTGGATACCTTTGAGTAAAGTAAATTGTAATCTTAAATCATTTCGCTTACTTTACATTCTTCAGTGAACTCATAAGAAATTCTAAATTCATACACATTGATAAATACATGATCGACTTATTTTACAAAATTATACTAAAGCAATGTGCTGGAAACACGAACAACGAAAAAATTATCCAACAGATAATCCTGTTTAAAACAGCTTTCAGTGCATTTAAAAAATGTTTACTGCGTTTATTCAAAACCATATTTGCAGGCACTCTCTATTTAATTGGCCACCTGAACATCGATTAACAATAATCTCCATTTTATGGCCCCGCTCGGTTTCATGCGTCCTGCGCCGTTAAAAGCATTTAATTATAAATTTTACGTCCTTTCAAACAACAAGAATTAAAGAAACTCAATTTTGGAAATACATTCATATTTTTAAAGAAGAGGACGGGTAACATTTCCGAGTTGTAGATTCTGCCAGGAAGTAACAGCTTTTCGTTGTTTTATTAAAGCTACTAAATAGAGTCGACTAATGTGGCACGTGAACGGTAAATATCTCTCTTATGAAAGCCGCATTAAAGCAGAGAGTTACTATTTAGCTCTAATGCGGCTAGCCGGGGGCACTAAAATATAGAAGTCGAAAGATACACGCTGTGTGTAAGGAGTTTTATTGCTCTGCTGTTTGAAAGGTAAACGGCGCACATTTTCTTTCATGAATTTATAATAGGATGTGAATAATCTTTCATTCGAAAACAACCGACACTGTAACATTTTTTATCAACTGTGCCAATTTGCTACGACGCAGAGTTTCTAAAGTAGAGTGCACACCGCTTTATATTTATCGAGAATGAAACCGTAAAATGAGGCGAATCGATGTTTCGTTTTATTGTTAGAACACTAAGAACAGAGTGCATTTTCCATAGATCAAGAAATAAAACTAACATAAATGAGTAATGTTTGATATTACAGGAATATTACGTTATATCTTGCCGCACGGAGACACGATATCGTATTTGTATTGTGGTTTGTCCATTATTACAAACTCCATATCTGTTTGTACTATCAGAGTAAATCGTATTTATTACTGTGTTTACACAATGAGTAATCAAATTGTTCTCTTTTGGCTTTTTCGTTTATAATTAAACCATTTTATCGAATGGCTAACTCTAATTTCCTTATTTACTCATTATTACTATTAATATTACATTATCACAAAATAAAGTATTTTTATTTTTCAATTTTCAATAAGTCAGTATAAATGTCTTTTTTTTTATTAAAGAAATGTATAGTTAATGTACATTTTAAGTGTATGATAGATGCTTGCAATAGCAACAATTCAGAAGATTATGTTACATTATTTAAGGAGTAAAATTATGGCTTTTTCTCGTAATTATTAAGGTATAAATTTCTATTACTGTTTTGAAATAGGGCGTAACATCTGTTGTTTTCAATGTGTAATTGTATCCTTATAGATATTTGAGACTCCTTTTATCTCTCTATTAAATTTAATACGCTCGTATAATACTTCACAGTCTATCTTTTTCAATTCAAAAATTAAACCTCCTAGAAGAAAATGCTATAACTCTCTTTTGCTGCTTTTCCACAATTGATCCGTATAATTTCTAAATGTTAGTATTCCTTAATAAATTAGTAGTAGTTTATACAGGCTCCGGCAAAATGTAAGACCTATTTTAAACATTTTATAAAATCTAGTTTAGTTAAATTACAAATTAGTTAAGTACACAGTTATGTGCCACAGGGATGGGAGTTTTATGTGGTATACTTTAAATGACTATTTTCTTCAGAAATAAATTTTTCTAAATACAATAATTTTGCTTAGTAGAATGAAGAACATGATGTGGAACTGCATTCATTTCTTATTCTAAATTCCAGCACTTATTTACGTGTATTTATTTTACTTTTAAAATAGTTCGAAAGAAAGAAATTAGAGGCTAAAAGTTCTGGTAATCTTGGAGGCTAAAATGTTGCACCATTTCTTGAAACCAATCTCTTATGAATTTTTTTCTGCAAAACTGTAAAACTTTTTTCTGTAAAATTCTAGCAATGTGCCTAATTGTAGGAAATAATATTTTTTTCCTTGATTTTGTGTAAGGGCTTCTGAGGAGTTTCAGTGCGACGCGCCGTAATGGTCATTACCCTCTGACTATTTTCTATTTCTCTGCGACAAACTATCACAGAATAAAGTAGTATCTTCAAAGCTTAGTCTTTAATTTAAAAATGTTACTATAGGATTACTTATATAATTTTCATTTTATTGAAGGAATAAAAAGAGTCGTACATTTTGCCGGACCTGTGTATATCAAATAATTATTTCAGCTGATATGGTCTTCATATTATGGCCCTGTCACATTCTCTCGAGAGGAAGAAGCTTTATTTACGATACAAAACCCTCTTGTGGTACGTGCGGTTTGTGAATGTAAGTTAACTTTGATAAATAGTCTTGGGACATAAAAACGCACTTTAAAAGTGAAATATCATAATTTAATTATAGATTACCTAAAAACCGGACGAAATAAATTAAAATAAAATTTTTGAATGGAATTCAAATATAAATATACGAATAAAATGAAGAATTAATGAAAAGTTTGACATGTAATTGAATGTGATTGGAGTCCTAAATTATTTAGACATACAAGGGTATCTAAAAACGCAAATTTCCGCGTGTAAGTCTTCTCATTATAAAGGAACCAGCTGTTAAATGGCAAAAAAATCAGAGTTTTCATATCAGATAGAAATTTTAAATCGATCATTCCAAATTATATGAAATATTTTCAGAAATCGTCCTCAGTTCATCTCCAAATTTCATGTAATTTGTGGATAAGTTCTTCCATAGTCTCTTAAATCACGTTATACCAAATTGATTGAACTAAATCGAAGGATTCAACAGGCCATGTAATTAACCCTACCGATTTGGGGTTTCGTTTTAGAAATCAGGAACATTACGTTCATCATGTATAAAAGTTCCATCTTTTAGAAACCAAATATGTAAATATACTTGTTAATTTTCCTTAATAGTAGGAACTATTTGGTCCCAAAGAAATTCTAGATACATCTATTATCCCTTCAATAAAAAAAATGGACGAAGGAGTCATACCAGCTCAGGGGTTGGGTATGTATATCCCTGTTGAATCCAATAAAGCCTATCATCATCAATTTTCTGTACTAATTTTACAATCAATTCTATTGATTTGTTCTATAGTTCAGATAAAAAATTGGATGAAATAGGTACAAAATGAGTACAAAACATTTATATCTCTGAAGTCTTGAGAGGAAGGTCTCTTAAAAGCTACAGAAATGTACAGGGTTTTCAATTTAATAAACGAGAGTTGATACCACTGTAGATTAAACCATCATAATTTACATATCAAAAGAAATTTTCACAAAAATTCATACAGTGGTGTCAAAAATACTTATCAGCATGGATTGAGACTTTTGCCTAACCCGGTATAATTACGAATTAATTGCCGCAGTTCATTAAAATTATAGTCTTAGTTTCCAGCTCTCTTAAAATCTACAGAAATGTACAGGGTCTTCAATTTAATCAACGAGAGTTGAAACCACTGTAGGTTAAACCGTAATAATTTACATATCGAAAGAAATTTTCACAAAAATTCATGCACTGGTGTCAAAAATACTTATCAGCATGGATTGAGACTTTTGCTCAACCCGGTATAATTACGGATTAATTGTCGCAGTTCATTAAAATTATAGTCACAGTTTCCATTCAAATTAGAGTCGCACTTTCCATTCAAATAATGTTTTAAATAATTAATTTCTCAATCTTTAATATAAACAGTTAAAAATAATTTGGCTCTATTTCTGTGTAGACTATGTATCATTCACTCAATTGAAAATTTCATCAAGAACTTGTCATAGCATTGCGAAGCAAGTATTGAATTAGATCAACGCAAAATATCTTTTTTCGACAACTGACAAGACAAGTTTATACAGTGTCTCTGTAATTGATCATGCGCCAATTAAGTCGATACGCCTGCAGTTTTATGTACTAGTAGTGGTAGTCGTGGTACCTATTTGCGTTAATTTTGTCAGACCACGTTGGCGTATCGTAATTGTATCGTTTCGTGGTTTTGTATAGGTTCTTTGAGGTGATTTTTGATATTTATTTCTTTAATTTCGAACAGTTCTTTTCAGAGCTCGATAATTAACGTTTGCGAGAAGCTTGTAAGTAATAATTTAATGTGAATTGCATATTTTTTTAAATAAATACTGATTGTTTTAGACGAATTTGTGAAGTAAAAATGTTTACGGATGAACAAGACGCCTACATTCGCATAGCACTCTGTCGGAGTGCAACTCGAAACCTTGATGGAACCTGATCATATAATTTGCAGTCTTGCTTTGGACAATTTATGGAAGCATTTCCTGATGAAAATGTAAGTTATAAAGTTTTTGGTCATCACAAGAGGATTTGAGAGGAAAAATTGTATTTGCAAAGGTAAATCAACTGCCCATCCTACAATATTAACCGAACCTGTTGTCAATGACCTTCAAGAACGAATGGACGAAAACCCAAACAAATCATTACGAAAATTGTTTGCACGGTCAGATATGAAAGCCTTAATAGTGAAAGTAATCGAAGTACTTAATTTTGTGCTTTTTGCAAGCATTAGTAGGGCTAGTTGCGCAAAATCTCTGCATAAAAATCTGCATGTCCATCCCTACCGAGTTTCCATTGTGCAGCAATTGTACCCTCATGACCATCAACAAGGAGTAATATACTGTCAGTGGTTTAACGAACAACTAAATAATGACGATTTACTTGATTTGACTTTCTTCACTGATGAAGCGTGGTTCCATTTATCTGGTTACGTAAACAGCCAGAATTACCGCACGTGGACGACAGAGAACCCTCATACTTTTATAGAAACAGATCTACATCCAAAAAAAGTTAGAATTTGGGTTGCAATATCAAGACGGAGAATTATAGGGCCAATATTCTTTTACGAAACAATTAATGCAGAAACGTATCAAACTGTCATTTTGACAGAATTTATTAATCAGCTGCAAGATGATGAAATAAAAATGGGTTATTTTCAACAAGACGGAACCACTGTTCATACTGCACGTATCAGCATAAATTATTTGCAAGAGTTTTATGGAAACCGTACTATAAGCGAAGGTCCAAATTTGACACCACCGGATTATTATCTTTTCGGACATGTGAAGAATAATGTTTACAAAAATCGCCTACATAACTTAGATGAACTTCAACAGGAAATTAGGCATGAAATTGAAAACATAACGCAGGAAGAACTTTGCCGTGTTTTTGAAAATATGAAACGACATGTGAACTTGTGGTTACAAAATAATGGAGAACATTTTCATCATTTATTATAAAAATACAGCTATTTCCTACTCATCAGTGTTGTTTTCATTTAATAAAGCATTTGTTACATGCCCATTTAGCAAGGCTACATAAACATAACCTTGTCTTCATTCATTTGGTGCTTTCGATTATGGCCCGGATCAGTTTGATCAATCGAATTTACCACCCCAGATTACCCACGATTAATGTAAGTAGAATTTTAAGCGTCAAGATCACCGAGTTTACTAATTGAATCAGTTTCCAAAAACATATTGTCCAGCCAAGATTTTATATCACGCCACTGGATGCCTTCAACTGTAGAAAAATAAAATCAATGTCACCAACCAAATTGGCGTACGGACATTTACAGACACACTGTATTTACATGACAACTATTATGATGTGAAGCGACGGTTTTTGTTTACAGAACGTAAAATACTTTTACTTCCAGAACGTAAAGATATTTCTTATTCTGCAATTTTTGGTTAAAGAAGGGGCGAATAAGACTAGAAAGTGCGCTTCGTGCTGAGTCTCATACTTCAAAAGGCAGATCATCATCATCATTTTCTCTAATACACGGGTAAATCTCACAAAATCGCAACCAAACGTACTCAGAACATACTAGATTTGATTCCAATATAATTGCACGGATGAACTGATGCATAATATTAAATTTCTCGTTTTTTTTACTAATGTCTCGTCATAGTTTTCGAAAAAATGTTTGATACTCGATTGCGAAATGCTTTTGAGTTTTCGCAATCTAGAATCAAAAATTTACGTTCAATGTCTCCGTTTTCTCTGCTAATGTGCACTGGTTTGAACTTCGTACATTAATGGGGGATGAAGATACTCTGAGTGCGCACTAATGCAGCAAACGAAAGCGCTAATAATGTCATAGTACGGTTAAAAGCAATACACTACAAGTGACAACTGTCATCCGTTAAACGTCAGTTGGTTTAGAAAATCATCTTTTTTGCTTTTTTCAACAAAAATCAAAACCAGCTTGATGAACGTTTTAATTGAAATATAAAAATGAGATAAACATCATAAGAAATTAACGCAACAAAAGGTGACGTTTAACTATGCTAAAAATCCAGTGTAGTGTAAATAGATTTTGTGAAGCTGAAGTTAAATATAAAAAAGCGTTCAAGAAATTCATGAATGTTTGTTACTAAAGAACTTTTTAAATACAATGAAAACGTGCTACATTGAGAAAAAAAATTGGTTGATTAATAGCCATACTATTTATTGAAACGAAAATACATTGACTCGAATGACTTTTTTGTTGACTTGGATATTTTGCCTTAATTCAAATAATTAATAAAGTTTAATAGTTTTCATTCAAATAAATAAAAATTAACATTTTTTTCTCAGCATACAAAATATTTTGGCCAATTTACTTTTGCCAGGCACGTTTAGAGGCAAATTTGTTATTTTATTGAATTAAATCTTATCTTCCTCGTTCTTCGTGAAATAATTTCCACAAAGTTATTTTTACAAGAAAGAAATTCGATTTAATCACAGGCTCTTTGCGAATTTTTTTGCAGCAAACTAATTAGATTCACGCCGAAAATTTAATTACGAGGTTTCATGTACTCAATTAAAAATTAATTTTCAAGCGGAATGTTGCGCTTGCACTATTAATAAATACAAAAATATTCGTGCCTTAATAAGAAAGAATGTATTTTAGTAACATCGACTCACATGTGTATTGGTGAAAGAAGAGGAAGCCTGCGACCAACTTCGCCTTTCTTCCGAATTTGCAGACGGGGCAGGACTCGTAGGATAAAATAGCACGTGCTTTTCTCCCGTTGAGGGTTGCTGATATATGCTTTGGGCTCGTCCGACTCCGTTCAAATACAAATCGTCTTCACCGGGCATTATATAAGTATAGGTATGTGTTTTTATAATTCAGATTAATTTATTGCTTATTTACACCGTTCGGATTGGTTAACTACCTGACAAATAATGAGAGATGCGTCTTTTAAGGATTTATCTTAAAATGTTTATTCATGGTAATGAAGAGACGACGTCGTCGCGATGCGCGCGCTGTTCGGTGGCGGCGCCGGCAAAACTACGTTTGCCTCGGATAGTCCGCGTCGGACTAAACGAATTTTCACGTGAGTGTGGTCCTAGAATACGAACACCGAAGCAGCAATAACGCAAGCGCAAGAAACACCAGTAATAAGATCCCCCCGGCTTAGCAAAAAGAACAAAAACTTCATCAAGCAATTATTCATTACTGACTCGTAATTAAGCTGATTTATGGGCATTTTAATGCGTTACTCCTGGAGCACACCAGAACATCATTGTCTTGGTCAGAGATATCTTCGGGGAACACGCGAAAGGACAAGACGTAATCTTATCCTTCGGTTGCACACTCCGTGTATCGGATTAGGCCCGAGTATCCTAAATAAGATCGGCTTAAGGAGCAGCGGTTTACTGATGGCATCGGAAGGCCCCTTTCTTATTCCATCGATTTATTCGCTCTTTGTTATAAGAGGAATATTTAATTATACTTTAATGTAGCGGCGGAAGTTATCGGTAATGAATAGACTTAGTTTTAGTGGCGACGCTCAATCACGCAGACGCTCTGCGTCTCTCGCATTAAATATTCACTACACTTAAAAGGGATGCTTTCAGATTATAACGGGAGCACTTCGGGACGTAACTGAATACGTTCAAGGTATTATGGGCTGTGCTACTCTCAAAAATTAACATTCTTGTGTATTCCAACTCTGACGTGTATTGCGAAATGAAAGGCCTTTCAAACGTTTAAACGAACAGGAGGATGTTTATATTTAAATTTTAAAATACGAGAAAAAGTATACTTTTAAAATCCAAAACTATATTTTGCTAATTTTCTTGTATTTACTACTACCGATAACAACGAAACGATTTGAAATAGTTTCATTGCGTTAAAAAATTACATATGCCTGAAGCTATTTAACATTTCAGAGAAATTAGTCAATTAATTAGATATTTTAAACTACCCTACTTTTAATATAATATTTGATTCAATTTCTACAATAAAAATTTAAAACATATTAGATACGGTTTGAAGATAAAACATATTCTATTTTTCTAGATAGTTTTTAATCCAATTTAAATTTTGATACACTTTGCTGCACAAATGAAACTATTTAAAAAATGGAATCAAACAAGAGAAAGGGCCTTAAGGCGAATTGAAGAGACAATTTTTGGACAAGAAAAGTTATAAAAATTTTAAAGATGTTTCTTTCAGTTGTACCCATATTTCTTTCATTAAACTCATGCGTATTACTAAAGTATAATTAAGAGCACCATTAAACTATTACAATGTGAAAACCTAGCATAAACTTAACACAACATTAATGGCATGAACTCTTCAGTATTCAACTTTGCGCTTACTGTACTATAGAATATAGAATATAGAAAATATATAGATAATAAAATATTGAATAAAAGATATAGAATACGAAATATTGAATAGAGAATATGAAGTACAGAATATATATGATAAAATATAGAATGTTTGGTGAAATTTTCCAATCCTGTGTACGAGGTCCTACATACTGAGAATAAAAATTCGCAAGAATCGGCATTACAAAAGTTATAATTGTTGATACAAGTTATTTATAAACATAAATACAAAACATATCCTATCAATGACTAGACTGAGTTTATGTATTATTCACGAGATATGGCATTACCAAAGTTATAATTATAGATACGAGTTATTAATACTCAAATATACAAAATATTTTTATCAATGATTAGACTGAGTATACGTATGATTCGCGAGAATCGGTTTTATCAATGATTAGACTGAGTATACGTATGATTCGCGAGAATTGACATTAGCTAGGTCATAATTGTTGATGCGAACTATTTGAAATAACACACATACATGAGAAACAAAAACAAAGTTCAAAGGAGAATTAAAAGAAAGAGACAAAGAAAGCTGTCTAATAAAAACACTTTTAGAAAAGAAAATAAATTCAACACTATTAACACAGTTTAAACAAAATTTACATTTACTTCACACAACAAAACAAAAACAAAAAAAGACGGCCCAACGAAAAGGGGTACACAAACCCGAATAACAATATAAATAATTGACGCATTATTAAGGACTAATAAGCAACATGTCCCAAATATCATTAAAATATGTTGTTGGGACACCGAAACAGACACTATTTGTAATATTCAAACTAATTTTAATTCAGACATATAAAGGGAACGCTATATGTAACACTATCGGGTAACTTCGTTATTAGCATGGAAAATTGCTACGTACACTTCGCAAAGATATGTAGAGAATAAAATCAGAACCACAATAGAACAATAGTTAAGGTGAAGGTTAAGCAACCAATTATTAATATTTGTTTATTATTTGTTAATGTTTATGTATTAGCTACTAATATCAATAGAGAATCATGTAATACTAACGCTTTATTTTATATAATAATCATAATAGGACTTATTAATTAGTTACTTCTTTGCCTAATTCAAACGATTAATATTATTCATATGTGTGTGTAGATTTACGTTGGTTTGATTATTCGACTCAAATAGTTTTTAATCTCTTGCTTCGACAGTTTGAAAAGGAGTAGCTTTAATATCGGATTTACACAAAACCGAACCTTTTAAATGAACGTCGTCGTGTTCCAAGTTTGAATGCATGCATATTTCACGCTCTATTCTGATCATAGAAACAATGTTCGGTCTGAATGACATAATGCATTGCTAGTAACTCCCCGGCTATTGTAGTCCCGGTAATGAAACGACCACGGAATCAAAACACCTCCGCCCGGCGAGTTTGATCACCTCGGAAAGCTACTTCATCACAACTTTTCTAATCTATCTGCAAATCTGGCGTGTGACTTTCGCAGACTTCTGCACGCGAAACCCGGCCAACAATCGTAACACCATTCTTCACGATGCGATTTCAATGGGGTCTGCACCGCGGGGAACAACCGGTCCTTGCTAATTCGGAGCCCTCCATTAATATTTATGTTCATATTCGCGTGTTGAAAAGGCGATCCTCTAATCTTGTTCTGTTGGATAGGTGGACGTGTGACATGACGCTGACGCCGTGGTTTATCACGAAGTGTTAGCCACTTTATTAAAGTCAAGTATCAGATTTTTCCTACATTCTTTTAGCTACATTAACAAAGAAAAAGTAATTTTTTGCTGTTTAGAAATACCTGATAAATTTTGTTGAACTCCTTATTTCTAAATATGCAATAAAAATTAGAAACTGTATTTATCCAAGTAAATGATAATGTGATGTGAAATTACCCTATTTAGACTGCAGTTTTTTGAAAACATTTTTCTAGTACCTCTGGAAGTAAAAATCTTAATTGTCCGTATGACGTTAATTCTTCCAATGAATCATCAAAGAGAAACCAACAAGACTGAATCGTTTGTGCATTAATTCGTAGAAAATTCTGATATAAAAACTGGAATAAAGCGTAATTACTAAAATTGCGAAAATAGATTGTATATTGGCAACAAGCCAAATTTGTACTGGTTACTTTTACGGATACTTTCATTTATTCAAAATGCAAAATTCATGTGAATTCTTCAGCGAATGTAATTCATAACTTTGCTAAACCGTACCGGCGGATACAATAACGTATGAAAAGTTGTTAATTGAAATTTACCCGCTGGATTATAAATAAACTAGTCGATTGATTTTTCCTGGAAGTTGTGCAAATCCGTCGCTTTAATGAATATACGTCCGACGGAGCTTTTTATCGGATGTGTTATAAATGAAGTATTTTTTTGCCGAACGCAGAACTTTTAAATCGACGAGGATTTGCGAAACATGTCCTGAAACACGTAAAACTATCCGCAATTTACCTCAAATAATCACATCATGCGATGAGCTACACAAACAGCGATAATATATTCGGTAAACGAATGAACGTTGTCCACTCTCGTGCAAGCTCCGGCATTATCATCTCGATGTCTGCTGAATATTTCAACACACCGGAGATTTTTGTTCGTGATAATACATATTTTATGAGCGTTGCATCTTTACCACAGCGAGTTGATGGGGGAAGGTCGCGTCCTATTAGTCGGCCGGGATGTTTTTCAATCGGCAGATATAAATGAAGGATGGCTGGATACGGATTCAAGTTAAAATGATTTCGCCTTAATCTCGCGGTGGATCTAGAGAGCGTCGGAAGTGCTGATGGGCCGGGATGAGGGAGAATTCGCATGCAGATTGAAGATTTAACGATAAAAATCCCGCCCGAATCAAACACAAAAACTTAAATAATCTCCAATTTCTGGCGCTCATAAGCGCCGCCCTGATCGAAGATGTTTTCGCAAAATAAATCGCATTGTTCTACCGCCTGGAAAATTATGAAAATTGAAAAAGGCCATCTTTCCATCTCGAGAGATCGCTTCCGCCAATTTAACAGCGATATTTCACCGACATCGAGTCGTACGACTTATTTTACTATTGGACATAAGCCCGTCATTTCACTAACCGCGTTTCCCAGTTTTCTTTGATCCTGAACGTTATTACGGGTACTTCCAGTGTTTGCGGAGTTTCAACGTGAACGAATGCGGAGACGTTCTTTTATTTAGCAGCTTGTTGTCGGGCCGATACGGAGAGGCTTCCAGATAATGTACGTGCAGGGGCGATACAACGCCGAAATATCGGCGTCACAAATCGGCATCTCTTCAGAACGGACGACTTAGATTGAGCGTTCAAATCCGGGACTACGAAAAGGTTTCCTTGCCGAGACAAAGCGTTCAAGAGGGTTTGAATCTGTCTCCATTTGCGCCGAGGCGGATGGAAGGGTATCGCGATTCAATGCATCATCTTACCCGGGATATTGAGTTGTTCTGCTAGACAAATGATAGAATCTAAGCAACGTCTGATAGAATGATGTATAAAGATACGCGTCGAAGGGTGAGCGTTTTAAACACACTCGATACGCAAGAGTACCGGAGTTCGTAGCTCAACCGAACATTGTCAAAAACATGTTACCATAAATTGTACCTCTGCTCAAAATAATAAAAAATAAATATACACCTGCTTATTTCAATGAAAATGTACTTATATATTCTTTATTCGAACTGTACAAGCGATGTAAAAAACATTGCATCGATAGTAATATCCATATTATTTTATAAGTTGAATAAGAAGGCGACTAAAGCATTAAATTTTATTGTGGACGAACAGTTCCAGCGCTTCGCGAACAAACGAACTATGTAAATTAGTTCAATATCTGGACATATGCGAACTGGTTCATTTTTGTCCGACGGATGCTTTCGTGCAATTCTATATGCTTACGGTCTTAAAGGGTCACTTTAATCGGAGTTGCAAATTGCAACTTGGGGTGTTGCTATTGCTGAGCACTATCGAGGCTGCACAACTTTGTACATCCTGCTGCGACCGACCATTGCCGAGATGCAGCTTCTTATCAGTTGCTAAGAAGATATCGCCGTTGCTAGGTTAAAAATTCGATTAGAATGACCTCCTGTGGGGTGTAATCATTCTAATCGGAGTTGCAATTTGGTATGTTCCTATTGTCGAGGCTACTCAGTGTTGCATCCTCCTACTACCAAACATTGCCGAAATTGCAGCTTCTTACTAGTTACTAAGGAGGTACCGCCGTTGCTAGGTTGCAAATCAAATTAGTACGCTTTCGCTTACTCTACGATAGGCAACTTCGTTAACTTGCTCGGAGCACTTTGGTTACTGTATTTACAAAATGTGAAAATGCTGATAAATAAATAAATTATTTGCAAACTATATGTCCATATTTCATGGTATCGTATCACGAATCATGATGATATGCGTCCTAGTCCCATGACGTACCGTTACAGTTCACAATTATTTGATCTCTAAATGTTGAGTGTTGTTGAGCCGCCATATCATCGGACTTGTGAACTAAAAGAACGAATTTGTTCATTGAGACGCACTAGTTTAAGTTAACTACTTCTTTGCAGCGAATCAGAATGCCCATCCATCTCTAAGCTCATGCCCAGGATTACCAGCTTCATATATTTTCAGTTTTGTGTAAATTTTTATTCCCATAAGGGACGGAATTAATAAATTCACCAGTAGGTGTCATTGTTCAATATGATACTAGCTGAAAACAACTGAGTTTTATAAAATTCACAATCGGAATTGATGAAAAGTCGTTATTTTTATAATTAACGCAAGTTGCAACGCTAGTACTTTCAAAGTAGTAAACAGGCATATTTAATAACTTATTGAGAAAGTGATATAAAAATAATATACATTTCAATAAATGTAAATTATTTATTTATGTTTCTATACTTATTACATATTACTGTGAAAAGTCAAATTACAATGTTTGCATAGTCCAACTTTGCATTTTCCACACATGGTTCGCATGATGGATTTGCAACCTTAACCTGCACATCTTATTTTTTTATTGTTAGGAACAGGTATCAAATAGTGATCAAATTTGTCAAATCTGATGTCATCGGAGACTCTGCAAAATGATGGGCTAGATACACTTGTTGAAGGTCGTCCTACGCATTTTGCTGGATTTCTAAATTTGGCTAAGTAATTTATAACAATTTCCCTTCTAATTTTCAACTGTGTCAATGTATTACCCGCTTTTTTGTGGAGAATCCACCCGTTCTGAATTGTTGCATCTATAAACCATGTGAATAAACACCACCACCATTTCTTGGAACGCAAACCAATTCTACATCGCGAAATGTTTTCGTCCGTCAAGTCCATGCCGTCCATGGAGTTGTTATATTTGCCAATTAGACACGGTCGTTGGACTTGAATAATTTTTTTTTGTGGCTTGGGAATAACGCTGCACTGTTCCTTTAGGAATTACTCCACTGGAAGTTGAAGCCATAGTCACGACACTATTATCAGCCCATCGGACCAGAATGATGCCATTCTCTCGATCTAGACATTGCTTTTTTTGAAATTATTGTTTGTGAAATTATTATTGTTTTGGAATACGGTTATCCCTAATACATCCCGTTACACTGAATCCTAATTGTTTGAAATATTTTAGCAAATGAAAGCTAGTGAAAAGATTGTCACAGTAGAGTGAATATTTCAGTTTTCTCTTTTCATCTGGAAGTTCGTGCATGAGTGTCACAAACGTCGCTATGGCGGAACGAAATATTTCCTGATATTTAGGATTTATTTTTGGATCTTTACCTTGATAAGGAATGCAATTTATAAGATATCCACTTTTTGAATTCAAGCACCAAATTTTATAACCAAATCGTATGAAATTTCCCTTTATAAATTGTTTGCATAGTTTAGATCTTTTTCAGGAACGTAGAAATCCATAAACTTTTTTTGTAGCTTCTGGATGAAAGGGCGTAATTTATAATATTTATCAGTAATATCAATTTGAGTATTATCTGCCAAATGGAAGGTACGCCATATTGTAAGAAATTGATCTCGCCTTATAGCGTCAACAACAAATTTGTTACCCATGTCTCCCCGCCTATCCCAATAGAATTTTTTGCTAGGAAAGCAATCGTATCCTGACAGAATAAGAATGGCTAAAAAGCAACGCATCTCTTTTTTTATAACATGAGCATTCGGTCAATTTTTGTATAAAGCGTACTTTGTAGATTCTGAGATCATGTATTCAAGAATTTCATGGTCAAAAAATAATTCGAACATTTATAAAGGGGTCATTGTCTTGAAATTCTCATAATTTGCCGCTGGAAAGGGTTGCTCTGTTTCTTGAAGATCTCCATTGATCCACTGTATTTCGTTATAATCAACTTTCTCAACGTGTATATCCAAATGTTCATTTGTTTGAGCTTCAATAATTCCCGTATCAGTAAGCTCAGCGTTTATATTACTAGCTTGATGGGGATTTTATTCAAATTCAGTGTGTTCGGAATCAGCTCTGCTTTCATTCGCAGCTTTATTATCAAACATTTCCATTTGAACTGGAGCGCAAAGTTGATTTTTTGATAATTGGTCAACCATCCCTCCACCATCTTCCTCCCCTGAATCTGTATCTGTTCATTCACTAGGGTCGGGTGGTTCAAAGAAAATATTGCGAACATTATTATCTTCCGTATAAACAAGTTGAAGCGCTTCTTCCAAAGTTAGTCCATCTCTACGATAAAGTCATATACGTTAGGCTGGTGGGACTAGCATTTCCATTTGGCAACACAAGAAATTGAAAGCATTTATCATTGCTTTAGAGCAAAGAAAACCACGTGAAAAGGTTTATAAGGAGACACCTGTTGTTTTAGGAATTGTTTATTATAATAGCAAAGAGACAAGTACAGACAAGAAATTTTACAGAGAGATTAAAATAGATGACTTCTTTACCAACAAAATGTGATGTTGCCGAACGGCAACACTAGGACTTTTTGGGTTAAATAATGTCTAGCAGATTTTAAGTGTCGAATTAAATCCGTTTCGTGAGCATTAATATTTGATTGACAAACCTGCAAAAACTTCTTGACTCTCGCTTCCACTAGCTAACCAATAAATCATTAATTTAGTCAAGAAAACGCCAAATACACTAATTACTATCTTCCACCCAGGTATAACTTAACCAGGTTTTGTTAAATTTTCTAAACTTTTCTGCCACGAAAAAGAAGAAGAGAGAGGGTAACTTATTCATTTGAAAACATAATTTTATGCGAATTGTTCGAACCCCCGGCATTTTTTAGATCCTGATCTGAAATAAACCGCCTTCCTCGCAGTTTTTTTAAGTTGTCAAATCTGGAGTATATGGGGTATAGTCCAGTTCAATAAAGCCAGTGGCGTTGATAAATTCCTTAACTTTTCTTACTTTATGCACCTTGCACTTTTTATACAAAAGAAAGATTTCTTTATAGAGTTTATGAGGTCGTACTTCGGTAAGCTTCTGCATTAATTGGCATATATTCAATTAGAACGATGTCTTCACTAAACCAAAAAATAGTAAAAGTCAATTTTCCTGTAGAACCTTTATGCATCCATTGCATAGAATTGTATTTTGTTAGCTGGATTAGCAGCAGCATTCACGGCAAGTTTTCGGCGTTTGATATAACCTTTCTGTTCGTCTCTCATTCTGACACATTTCTTCTTCTATGGTCCTCTGGCAATCTTTAGCGTTACCAAAAGCTATTTTTATGTATGCACAAGCAATGACCATTTCTTATTGATAGTAAACGTTTAAAATCATCATTAATCAAATCAATTGCTAAATTTATATCTGATGATCTAAAACCATAATTTAATTTTTGAATAGTCAATTCTGTTATATCACTCCTTATCAGTTAGTCTCTGAATATCATCCGCAAGTTTCAATAGCGTTGTAATAGTACTACACTTCGCCCCGAGACCGGGTTGAACTGAAGGTAGTAAGCCCTATTTAATGATGTATAACTAACACCAAAGTAAACACAACTTTTCCAGGACTTTTGAAAAGATAGGTAAAAGAGAAACAGGACGTAAACCATTTAACGATTCCAAATGTTTGACTTTAGCAACGGGAACAATCAGAGTGCTTATTTCCTTGGCTTAGGAACGTATTCATCGACGAATTTATGGGAAAATACCATTAGTACCATTAGGATTAGATTTGAGAGAATTTATTCATTTTTCGACATTAATATCAGAGACTGTGTGTATATTCGGGTGGCTCATTCTTTATACAATTATTTATTAAAGTAATACTATAAGGCATTGGTCGGACAGATTTATTCATTTGATTAGGTACATTCAAGCAGAATGGTACCGCTACTATTAATATTGTCCGGCAAATTTGTAAAATTACGAGGTTTAGTAATAATATAAGTATGCTACTATGGCAAGAATTTCCAGGAAAATGGAAAAACAAAAAAAGAACTATTATACATATCTATACCTTTTGCTCAAAAATCGAGATTAATATTTTTCATTGTTAATTGAATCCGAACATTACCTAGTTTAAATGCATGAAAGACAGAATGCAAGTAATAAATTTGGGACGTGCAGAGAGCGTGGATCACCAGCGACGTTTGGCTTCTTAACACGCGAACGAATTGGATTTGTACCTGTCATCAGATTTCTTGCTCGAGCCGTTATACATCACTGTTTCAACACTGACAGGCGTTGAGTGCAGAAGAGAAAAATCAATAAACTTTAAATCCCAATGGATAGCAAAATAGAATAAAACAAACAAATTTTTAATACATTCAATAAACCATAAACATTGTATCTTGTACTTATTTCTCATATTTTTAAATTTGATGTCTTAAGTGCTAAAACTATTTTAAATTTCTTTTGTGCTTTTATACAAATTGAGTAGAAAAACCATTTGCATTGTAGAATCTAATTATTTGTACTTTGCAGATATTTTTTTCAATAACATGTGATGTTAATCTTCTGCAGAGAGTGTTACGCAATTTCACCAACTGGCTCGATAATTAACTCGGTTACCTAAAAATCTAAAGTTTGAACAGATATAGCAAAAAGTAACTACGCTCTAACCTGAACATGCGCTGGTGTAGATAAAACGTATTTTATTGCGTTTGCTACGTCTTCAGTTACCAAAGGCACTTCTACCTTAAAAAGTTTGTGGATGACCTGAAGCCTTACTTTTGGTTCACCAAATATTTCTGTCAAAACAGCACCAGGGCTGATACTCTAAAACGGTGGATACTGTAACAAGTCATTTAATATTGCTGCACCATTAAAATTCGTTCTCGAAACAGAGACGAAAGTTAAAAAAAAAGGTAAAGATACGTTTTCGTTGTGATGAACGATAGCTGGCAAACGATTTAACATAAACGATTGCTACTAACAAAAATATTATGCTTTGTTAAGTTTCGTCTCTATCTCTTGTCAATTCATCTTACATACAGTTACTCTAATTTTACTTCCAAATCGTATCAGTTCCAATCTCAAAGTCTCAGTTAATGCAGTGACGGCAAACTTTGATGCTGGGTATAGGTTAAACATCGGCAAGTTCGGTACTTTATGACCGGTAATGCTGTTCATATTAATTATGTATCCGTCGATATTATTAGCCCTCATGATTTGAATGGCTTCTCTAGAAGCTATAGACAGACCGAGGACGTTCAAATCCAGTAGTTTTCTGAATATTTCCGAGTCCCCGTCTATGATATCAGCGGAGTAAAACCCTCCGGCATTGTTAATCAAAACGCTGACGGGTCCTACATTAGCAGTGGTCCATTTGAAAGCATGAAGAATTTCTTCTTCTTTGCTCATGTCGGTTTTAAGCGCGTATAGCTTCCCTTCTGCTTGGATCTCTTTTGCGAGTTCTTCAATTTTTTCTTTACGTCTAGCTAAACCGACCACCTATTTGGAAGAAGCAATTAGATTCATTAATAGACAATATGAGTTGGATTTATTTATTAAGTTTTGGTTTTAATATAATTATTTTTAAATCTAAGCCTTCTCAGGGACTGTGCAATTACCCTGAAATGTTTTACTCTATTGTCGTGAAACTTGAGTCATCCTGTGTTACATAATAACTTTTTTTGATTCGACATTTCATTTCCCTCAATATGTTTGATTAATTATATTTTTCCTTCAAACAGATAATCTTGAAGATATTTTCTTCTGACTTCCGGATGTACCGCGTCACAATTCTTCTTTCTGTCGACGTTTCATCTTTTTTTGCAAAAAATGTTCCTCTTGATTGCTGCCGCTATTATTGACTTCGTTGCTGCTATTTTGTTGAGTTCTCTAAGGAAGTCTTTTTGCAAAAAAAAGATAAGTGAGAAGATTAATGACGCAGCACATGTGGAAGCCAGAAGAACATTTCTTGCAATGATTCCACTTTAGAGCCATCAGATACTTACAATCATACCGTCTTCTACTAATTTTTTTGCTACGGCAGCTCCAATTCCAGAGCTGGCACCGGTGACTACAGCTACCTTTCCTGCGTAAAGATTCATTTTGAAACTTTAATGAGAAAAACCGACTAATTGATTTCACCACACAAAACTAATTAAGTACTCTCGAGATAAACGAAATGTTACTTTTTTCGATATTAATAGTTTACGTCATTTGCTACAGCCAAAAAAGATTAAATATTTCACGTTGAGTTAGATCACCGATAAAATTTGTTGATATAAGATAAGATATACAGAATCAAGTCTGCTTAAGTTCTTTTTTAATATTTAAACCTTTGAACTGCTTATGAAAATATGCAGAAAAAGGACTTAGGAGATTTAGTTTTTTTTTACTTTAGTACGCAGTTTCTTGTCAATTGAAATGTATCAAACAAAGTTGTAATAATTATTTTTCGAACAGCTATTACCTAAAACGTTTTCGTCGTATAATTATTGTTTATCCAGAGAACGATGTCAACATGTAGTGAAACATCAATTTAACTAAGGGTATGTTTATTAATTACAGGTTAACTCTAACTTTCAGTTTGTTTCCATAGTGACGACTATGAAGACAATTGTTGCCATGACAATTAACTGAAGATTAACATTAACTTAAAATTAACTTGTGATTGATAAACCCACCCTTATTGGTAAAGGTAAACGCGCTTGATGGTGTTTCACTAAAGATTTATTTTTACTTGATGCACAATTCGCCTTTTAGCATCAACAGTAGTCTTTTCGGTTGATTTCAGTGCACCTCTTTAGGATCTTCATCCAACGAGACATACAATTTTTAGCAGTTTTTTTATGAATTCTCGTCGAATGAATAATGTTTTAAAATCCGCTTTTTGCAAATTGATCTACAGATTAATTTCTTGCTACGTTCTTATGTACTGGGCGGCGCTTTGTTTTGGTTAGCAAGAGATATAAGTTTCTTTTTCGATATAACCAAATCTACAACGATGTGGTTTGATTTTTCTGGATGTTATTATAGCCAGTCTTCACTGTTTTAACTAATTTCTTATTTTAATTGCGCTTAAATTTGGCATCATATCCAGCTCCACTGTGAATCACGCACTCACAGACCGATATTTACGACTTTCTCTTGGTAGAGCATTGAGATTTAAAGCTTTGATGCTTTCAGCTCCTCCTGGTGGAATTCTACCTCACCAGCAAATATTTGCTTTGCTTGGTCTTAGCTTGAACCTTCTAACATTCCATTCTTCTACAATCAGTCATTCTCAATACATATTCGAACAACTGAAACAGATTCCGCTATATTTACGATAACTTATTGCTTTATTCACTGCTCTTGATTCTGTATTTTCTCGTCTCGTCACATATGGTTTAATCCTTCACCTACTTTATTTGGAATTCAACTTAATCTGTCAGAGAAGATGGTATAAGAACAAAAAAATACATTAAGCTATAATTATAGTTGCGTTGAATTAGATAATGATTTGAAATAGAGCAACTAAATGTAGAACAATTTCAGTTGAAAAAAGCAACACAATAGAATTTTCTAAACATAACATAAAAGTGTGGAATTATAATTTCACACTGAAACTACCTGACGTGTACAGTTAAATTACGTAATGTAAACTAGCTCATAATCATGCTTTTTACAATTCCACAGAGAATAAAATTAAAAGCGTTGTAGCAAGAAAGGAAAAAAGTGAGAATGGCACGTAAATTTCGTCCGTGAAATGTTAGAATACACGTAAACCGACGCTCTATATCACCGTAATAATAAAATTAAAAACAATGTGTATCTAAATTTGCTGTCGTCGAGTGCGGTTCATAAACAAATGCAGCATTGAGATTAGTTTTATATGGTGTTACCCTCCTGAGGATACCCGAGCTAATCAACCACACACGGTCCTGACTTTACATCATATTTTACCCTCTTTATGCCACGCATCCCTTCCCACTTTCCAATTCCCCCCAGTAACAAGCTGAAAATTATTTCCGGGGACGACTGATTGCTCGTCCTTTTAATCAAATATACGACTAGTTACATATGTTTGATGTCGCAGTTTCTGCGCTTAAGTTATTGTTTGTCGCCTCGTCCCGCTCCCACCGAAGCGATTTGTTACCGGAGGATCTAATCTAGGCAAATCTCGATCACAAACGTCAAGTTGAGTTAAATGTTTAATTGCACGAAAGTACGCTTAATAAAACATAAACGGGTCCCGGATGTCAGGAAATGTACCAACCAGAACGCTAAGTAAATTATAAACATTTCTATTTCTACTTGGCAGGCAAATATTTTATATGAATGTGTACTCATGGATGTTAATGTGTACATACGAGAGTTAATAACTTTCACTAGGTACTCCAGAGATATACTTCAAGGAAACACACATAGTATTTTTACTTTTGCTGGCACAGCTTATTTTTGAGCATGTGTTTCGCATAAATTTATTTAAAACATTTGTTGCAAGTCGATTTTGATCTGGTGACGAGGCCCAAAATAAGGCCGAAACAGCTGTACAGAAAATGCTTGAGGAATCCACTGCAATTAAAATCGACTTGCAACAAAAATTTTTAAAATTTTCATTATGCTTTGATAGCAAATTCAAATTTTCGAACTTAACAAAAGGTAATCTTGAACCCAATAACAAATATACTCGAATACAGTAGCATTCGACCTGGAATATGGAAACCGATTTAAAATTTTAAGCAGCGACGAATTTAAAAATGCTTTCCACTAAAAATAGAGATAATTAATTAACAGAATTGTGAGCCCAATTTTTCTCCTGCAAAATAAAAATACCGGTGATTATAAGTCCAATTCAGATAGCGAAGAGAACTCACGAATTGAGGTAGTCGTTTTTGGACCAACAAATCAAAAAAAAAATTAATCAAAGAGTCTTCACAGCAGAAGCAGCGACTACATCAGCAGCTACAGCCTCCAACGAAGCCCTGAAGAAGTCCACGGCGAGATGGACGAAACGTCGGCAAGACGAAGAATTGACGCGCTTCCCAACCCGGAAACCAAGATTGTGATGAATCAAAGAGAATGTTGGTTAAGTTCCATCAATGATTGAACTATTATTACAGTAAAATTTATGACAGAAATGTATGGGACTTCAGTAGTCAGTGATGAAAAAATATTGTACCACGAATTGGGTCCTAAAGACGTTGCTGTTTGTTGGGTGCCTAGAATGTTAACGGCTAATCAGAAACGTATCAGAAAAATCATCGCTGAGCCAAATTTTCCAATAATTAATTCTAGTTTTTGTAAAGGTTTTTGATAGTGGAGGAAACCTAGATCTATCACGTTGATTATTTTCACAAATCATACGAAATATGAAATGGCAGTATAAGAAGAGCTCATTGCCTTCACAAAAGTTTGGTGTCACTTCTTCCAAGATCATGACAATATCTTTATGGGATTTTTGCTTATTCATCTTGTAGACACACCATAATGGACGAATTATCATTACGTGAATCTTATACCAAAAGGAATTAGACGGGGAAAATTGAGCCGAGTTGTTTTGTTACACCAACTCACAAGAATTACGTTTTAATGATTACCATTCACATCATTGGTTTCTATATTTTTGAATAATCTCTTTATTCTCCACATCCGGCCCTAAGCCTTAGAACTCATTGTTCTGATTACGAATATGAATATGAATGGCTGGCATCATCGCAGCCCTTCGACGTCCATACACCAAATGAGTTAAACTTTTAGGTAATAATGTTGAAAAATAAAAATGTTTGAGACGTCCCAGTTATTTCCTTCTATGTTCAGGACAATAATTTGAGAACTCTCATCATATATTAGTGCAAGAAAGCAATTCTTTCCAGACATTCTCTTAATAATTGTCAAGGTAAAAAATAAACCAATATATATTATTTCATCTTCATTCTTCTTTGAAATAAAGCAAGCTCTTCAGTATATTGCCTCAGAAGCTGTGCCACTTATATGTTTTGATTGTCCCTCTCACTATAGTCGAATCAAGGTGAATAAAAAATAATAAGGCGTATCACGTTCTACTTCAAATTCTACTCTAGCTATTGTTAATACCTGAGAGCCTCGCTCTCAAAGCAAACGTTGTAAAAGTTATTTATTTTTATCATTAGTATTTATGCTTTGGTTTGTTCAATTTCAGTTTCTCTTACAAGTCTAAACTTTTTTCTTCTTTACAAGGTTTGGCTTTTCTAGTAATATCTCACTTTTCTTACTCACTATTTCTTTCTGCACAACTTTAATATAGTTCATATAATTAGTTAGAATTACATAGTTCTTTTTAGCCCAAAGACTTTATTTGACTTTACCTTAGAATCAGGAAGCATATCCGCATGGCCTGATATATGAATGTAGAGACAGCGTTTCTTTCCACTCTGTTGAGGTTGACGTACTACGTTATTTATTTTCCAGATCTCATAGTGGGCACACGTGAAGTTGAGTGAGGAAAGCTTATACTCGTACTATACGAAGTAAAATAAGTTATAAGTAATAGTCGCAATGTGAAAGCACCAGGAAAAAACAACTCATAGCACTGATGAAATTGGAATAGAAACGAAATTTAAAAATCTCATTAAAATGATGGTCTAGATAAAACAAAATAGAGAAAGTCAAAAAGTTTGAACCATACAAAAGAATCACACAAATTACCTGGATATTCCTGAAAATACTATATTTCAGGAAGAAAGTAAGCAAGGATATAATAAAAAAAAGTCAAACAACGCTGGCGATATAATACCAGTAACGAACAGAAAAGATATTATGGCAAGATTTCTAGGGGAAGTAAGTAAAGAAGAAAAAAGATTGGTGTAAAAATAAATAAAGAAAACATTAATGTGAGGAATTGAAGATATGAGAAAGGCGATACATTCAAATACTTAGGTATTGTGATACCTAGCGAGGAGAGACCACCAGCAAAGATCTGGAAAAATGACCAAACACAAACTGTAATAAGTGGTAAATTACTAAAATATTGGGTAAGGTTTCCCTCTACATATCACAGCATTGGCCGCACCTTTGCGATTACAATTCGGATAACATTCATATCTATTGATCTTATTTTTTGTTTAATTCGGCATTTTAGTTAATCTTAATTTTCACCGACAAGCTATTTGATACTTACACTCTATTGTTTGATTTATAAACATTTCTGGAGGCACAAGTAAGCTTCTTTCTCATTTGATATGAAAAAATGAAATTTTGAAAATTTCATTTTCCACGCCTTAATTGATTTCGTAATGATGAAATTATGAAAATTCTCATTAATCTACTAACAAAGAAAGAAAGTGAATGCTACAAATTCGAGGACGTCGATTTTTGTCAAGTCACACCACACTTGACGACGTCCAGCTAGTCCCCCCATTACTTTTCTTCATTATAAATTCCCGTGCACTCGCAAACTTCGAGAATAGTTCAAGCGTTGTTATAAATAATGAACGCTCGTTCCGATTTCCAGGCACTGTTATTGGATAGATAGTAAAATAGACGCCGTGAGAGTGAGTAGCTTTGCGTCGAGCAGGTATCATTATTACGAATTTATGTGAGACGCGAGCTGCGATTCTCAAGAGGGGACTGCTTGATTTGCATCGATAGAGGTCCTGTATTGCAACTGACAAACCCACATGTTACCTTGTACCTGTCCTCATTAGAAGTACCGTCAGGACTTCCCATTATTAGTCACCTCCTGCAGTTCCTTATTGAAACGCAAGTATGTCTGTGAAAAATGCTGCATTTGAAGTATGCAGTGTAGTCCAGAAATTGAAAATTTTTAACTTAAGAGAAATACACTTTTACGGGTGGTTAGCATTAAAGGATTTCTCTGACTTCGCTGACGTTACTGACTTCTAGACTAGAAAAAAAAACAGTCTGGATACTGTGTAGTGAAACATGCGGAAGTATTATTTCTTCAAGAATTTTATTCACTGTTCACTTGCTCACTCCATTTTGAAAAAATGTGGGAACGAAATGCTTTTATGATCGACGATAAAATAATTTTCAAATTTTTCTTTGCTTTTTATTATTGACCATTTAGAATTCCTTGAGAAATTCGAGACATCTGTCCACACATACATATATCATCCAAATATAAGCAAATCAAGTTTCGCACTTTGGAGCTTTAGCAGTTTAAACTCGTCAAAGAAGATTTCACCATTACGTTAGTCATAAGGGGCGAGAGGGAATTAGCGAAACTCTTCTCGTCGCGTCGGTTAGCTATTTCCAGAAACGTGCGAAGCAGATAATCCCGGCGTAACATAATGTGGAAGGAACGGTCGGATGGAAGTTACATTAATTTCAATGGCAAATTGAATTATTCGTGCGCTCCTTACGGTCTTTTGGTTCATCAGACGGAACGATTTTAATAACGGATTCGCTAATAAATCACCCCCACGATAAAATATTTTATCTAGGATTTAATTAACGTCGTAGATCAGCGCTGCATAAGCAGCCGATATGTTAATTAGGCAACATTCGTTAGGCAGTTTTTAGATGGATGGATAAATGCGTTTAACTATGAGAAAATGTGTAACTGAACAGATTGCTTCGCTAGATAATTGCTGCGAAGCTCTTTAGCGACTAGATTAATTTTGAGCAGGCACGTGATTCTCACGTTTATATGTTTATCCCTCTGACGGGAATACTAAAAGGCACCGTTACGAAATAACACATTGTTGTATAAGATTAATATAGGCTTTATCAAATGATATTCTGCATGAAACGCGAATTATTCTACAATCAAGCTAAACTTAAACAAAACGAAATTTGAAATGAGATCAAGTGCACATCAGGATTTAAAACTGAGTACACCTCAGGATGTAATCTGTTGAGCAAAATCAATTTTATATTTAATAGTGCAATGGACTGTGCTAAAATGAATATAATATTCACGCGATACCGAATAAATATCGGAGCGGTTGACGTCGGCCGTAACAATAGTCTTGACTAAATTACCCCACATTAATTATCAGGGTTAATGTTGTAGTTAGTCTGCGGGAGATACAGAACAATTTATTTTATTCTATGACTTATAATGACGTTATATGTTATTTCGGGAATTGTCTCCCCCTTAACCGGAAAATCAACCAAGAAATATAACGTTCTCGGCATAAATTATTGCCCTTTTTAAGTGGGACATTTGTTTTCCTTCGACTTCAACGTCCTAATAAAATGTTCGATTTGTCCGAACTGAAGTATATTATTATTTTTTAAATCCAATATTTTTTCTGTAATGAATAGGTATTTTATGAGTTGATTCTATTCAAATATGTAAGGATTGTAAGATTTATAAGTTTGTAACTCAAAAAAATGGAATTTTAAAGTTCTCTGAAAAAATGATTTCTCCTCGGTCTCTCGGATTACTCCTTAGTCTCTACGATATTGTCTTAGATGCTTACAAAAAGTCGTATCTTACTGAGAACATCAGAATTACGGGCTTATAGATCTTACAACGGTTACATACTTGAACAGAATCGATTCATTACTTTTTCTTTACTTTCCTAGGATTTTATCATATTACACAGTATTATGGACTATTATCGGTTGAATGAATGCGAAGTAATTTTATTTCCTACATAGCATTATTATGTATTTTATTAGTGGCTTCTAAATTCATCATAGTATCTTCCAAAATATTTCAAAATATACAAGCGAATTTGAATTCTTCTTCAAAATCTATGTATACTCTGTTCAGCAGAATCATTACCAATAAGAAATGTGGATATTTCCTCAACCGTTGAAATTACAAAGGTGTTTTTTTAGGATGCGATGATACGTAGAATTCACGATAAAGTAGAAAGTTCAATGCTGCAGTTGGCTTACGGAATTAAAATTTTCCATTGTTTGCACAAGCCATTCAGACAGGAATATGAACAAAATCCTCCGAATATGTAAAAACCCTTGACTATCAAACTTCGGCAATAAATGATTGACATATGAGCGTCCTTAATTCCTCAGATATTACAAAAAAAAGGCCACAAGAGGCGCTCATGTGGAGATCTATTGAAACTTGGAGAGTTTCTCCTAACAAAAGAAAGAAATATTCACATTTCCTATGGGTACTAATTCTGCTGGACACTCTTATTTTGTTAAAAAAGGAATTTTTATAATTTCCAATTTTTTTCTCTGCAAAAATCATATCAGTCCTTTCATTGGAGGAAGTGCTCCGTAGCTGGGCGCCGGTTTCTATTTTTTTTTTATACAAATTTGGAATTTCTTCACATGTAAATTTTCCTGTGCCGCTCTATTCTTTTTGAATTACCTAGCTGTCAATAAACATCGTAAACCAGACAAATTGACAATTATTACAATTTATTGAATTGAATTAACAAGCGATTAAAATGTATATTTTGCAGAAAACAGTTTCATTATTGAAACTTATTTCCGATCTGGACATGTAGTAGATGGGGAATGGCAATATTTCATTCTTGAATACAAAGCACAGTTTCGACTGGTTTCCTAACAAAATTGTTGAAGAAACTGCCTTGCACCAACACATTGGCCAAATTGTCGAGGGATTCCACAGTACGGGAAAAATGTCATCGAACATGTGAAAGAGCTCGTTGCAGAAAATCTGTATTCCTCAACACATCGTATTTCTGTTTAAGCTAATGTGTCACAAACCACCGTTTGAAGATTTCTTAAGTGTCGTTTACACATGTATCCATACAAAGTGTCAGTAGTCCAAGAAATCTTGGCGAGAGATTACAATAGTCGAATGAGTATTGCACCTTTTTCCGAAAAAACTTTAACAGTGGTGACGTTTTCGATTTAAGTTTTTTCACGGACGAAGCTTGGTTCCATTTAAGTGGTTAGGTAAACAAATAAAATTACCGAACATGGTGTGTTGTTAATTCACACAATTTCCCTGAGACTCCTTTACATCATGTTAAGATAGAAATATGGTTAGCTGCATCACGCCTTAGAATCACAGGGCCAATATTCTTCGACGATATAATAAATGGTCAACGTTATAGGGAAGAATTGTTGACCCTATTTTTAGAGCAGGTTCATACCAATGAATTTGAAGATGGTTACTTTCAGCAAGATGAAAGAAAATTTGGAATTTCGCGAAGAATTTTTTCCTGGCAGGGAAACTTGGCCAGGAAGATCATGAGACCTCACTCCCTTAGATTTCTCCAAATTGCGCTTTCTTATAAATTAGGTCTACAAAGAAAAAACTAATAATTTGCAAGAACTGTTGGCAAAGGATCATATTAAAATGCAACCAGTTAACACTGGATATATTGTAGCACATTTTTAATAATATGAAACGTCGTAGAATTATATTCATGCAGCAAAAAGGGTGACCCATTTCAACACTTGCTGTGACTTACTTTCGTTGGCTTTCTTTTTAATTTCAATCTCAACTTTGCATTCATATCATCCCTTCGCAATAAATCACATTTTGAATTTTGATATCAGGGTACAGCCTTCCTTATTTTCGTGGCACTTCGTATTTTTGCATGAGTACTGCAAAGGAACTGAATGAGAAAGTACAGTCTTGAGTTAACCGAAAGTCTCTAACAGATCTTTGTTGGAACGAGTCCGCAATAATATTTTTTATACTGAGGAACTGGCCAGGTTCGAGAATGTTATAAAAATTTTTTCATCGAGAATCAAGACTCAAGACTTACATTTTTTTCTATTACTTGAAATATAAAATTTTTATTTAGCACATAACAGCTAAGATGAATACTCTAGATCGAACCCGGTACAAAAGACTGGTGCTGGCAATGGAGGCACTTCCTTTATTGAATATTGGGAGTCAGGAGAAAAGGGAAAATTTTAAGGGATAACGAAAGTTTACAAAAACAGTATTTCTCCCAATAGATTCTGAGAGACAATAATTTATATTCACATCTTGTCCTTTTTCTACGATTGCTGGAAAATGAATTGCTAAGATTTCTGGATTATTTTCTTTGCTAATAGCATATAATGTACCAATCATTTGAAGGCATTCATTGTCCACGGAAAGCTTCTTCTATAAGCAGTAAAAGAAAAACTACAATTATAATCTACTTTCGGTAGTCAATTAACCACGATAACTTGACTAGCATAGTCTGAAGAAATTTACTTCATTTTTTCTTCATGAACACATTTTTTAATTTAGTCGTCGAAAATCTTCTAGGTCTTCCAAAACAGATTTCTCTTCTTTTACTATAATGTCATATCTACTTCGTTTTCAGTGGAATATATTTAGAAACTAAATTTGGTGTTATTTTATTTCTTCATTTCTTTCGATATTCAGTTCTTTTCTTGTTTGCAACGGCGATACAGTTTAACTATGTTACAAATTTCATTTTCGTAACACTAGTCCTGTTCATCAAATCTTCACATGGGTCCAAAAACTAGGTTCCAATTATCATTGCTATTGTCATGCTGTCTATAGATATAACGCGGATGTTCGTATCGAATAGATATGTTCTCATCAATTTCAATCATAGCGTTAAAATATCCTTATTTTTCTCAAAGTCAGTGAAAATCATGTCCATTTTTTGTAATTTAGGACTGCCAAATGATTCATAAAAGTCTTATCGTAAGAAGTTAAGTTGACAATAAGGGTCTGTTAATGCTTTTATGTTTTGATTAGACAAACTTCTTTAACTTTGAAGTTATTGGTTACATCTAAAGTACTATTCGTAGTAACTTAGTTTTTATTTCTCGTTTCTTAGACATTCTGTTGATTTGTGTTTGTATTTATTGAACTTATAATCGGTCACGCCACAATTGAAACATTTCGGGGATGTACTTTTTTTAAAACTTCTTTGGTATTTACTTTCGCTACTGATCGCTCGTAATTCTTTTCTTTAAAATCTTTCAAATTTCAGGCAATCTTCAATCTATTATAAGATGCGAGGCCATATGGAGCATTAGTGTTACGAAAATACGAGTTGTTTCCAATAATTAGTGTACATTTTACCTTGAATGTTGTAATTAATTTTAATACCAGGAAAGACAAATATTATGTACTACAATTATAAATTGTCATACGAATGGTATTATTTTCATACAATGAGCCTCAAGAAATGTTTTCATAACACTGATTCACAAATCACCGCGCCAGGCGGCGCTGAACGCAAAGATATGCATGATCCCTATATGTTGGGGTCTAGTAAAGAAGTCCATAAACGTTCAAGATTTTCTGTAACCCAAATAGTTAATTTACCTTGATTTGAGCATATTTCTGCAATAAAATTTGCAGATTATCCGTAAATTTCGAAATTATCGCCTTTTAAAAGTTACGAGTTCTAGATTATGTTTGAAGTTTTATATTTGTAATTTCGAATAAGTTATTTTTAAAAATAGCTCTTAAAAGGAAGGGAAGTCTTTTTCATGTATATATATATATTTGAAGGGAAGAGAAACTTTAGAATAAATATATTTTATTATAACATGTTGCCCATTACACCTGGCAAATTATGAATAACGCATTAGCACATGATGAATCCAGATTTATTTTGCAATTTCCTTTTTAACTTTTTTCCGAAATTTAAAGATTATGAATGTTGTGAAGTAGAGAAATTATATTAGGAAGTCCGCTTTTTAAGGATTTGGGTATTTTGTGTAGAATTGTGTAGTTTATAATTCTTATAAAAATAAGGATAATTGAGAAAAGAATTATTAGAGTTAATCAATTAATAGTGTAATCATCATTGCCATTAAATGTTAAATGTCAA
This sequence comes from Serrognathus titanus, assembly GCA_039766575.1. Taxonomy (NCBI): domain Eukaryota; kingdom Metazoa; phylum Arthropoda; class Insecta; order Coleoptera; family Lucanidae; genus Serrognathus; species Serrognathus titanus. The sequence continues at coordinate 28,229,527 of CM077912.1, read as the reverse complement.
TGAGAAACTAGGCCTACTTCCATGCATATTCTAACTCATGCATGTTTGTTCTATCTGCTATTGAACTCGATTTTTCAACATCACAATCTTCTTCATCGCTGTCATTTTTATCATCAATCTTTTTTTAAGTTCTTTTAAATTCGATAAATAAAAACAAACCTGCCAGTTTATTAGTTTTATGTCTCGTTTATTCACTTTCAAGTAACTTTAACCTTCAGATTATTCTCATAGTAACAATTATTTATACAATTGTTACTATGGCAATAAATCGGAAGATAAAATTAATTGAAATTGAATAAACCTGTCCTTATTCTCCTACTGTGATCTACCTAAACCTAGTTTTTCTAAAAAAAATATTGCGTAGTCCACTCTAATCTAAAATCTTTATGATTATAATTTTTAAATTAAATTTAGTGTTGTTAATATTTTATTTTTCTTTTCTAACTACTGATTAATTATTTCCCTTGCGTAAATTAGAAAAGTAGAAGGAATGAATCCGCTTTTAGTTTTTGTAAACAAATCATTACGAGAGTTAAAATCTGTAATACGATACATTTTCAAAATATCTCTTACATTTGTATCGTTATTTTAAATTGATAGGATACGTGCCGTTGTTTGTTTAAAGCTCTCAAAGTAGACGATAAAGCAGAAAACAACAGATGTCAATAATGCTACCGAATTATTTACGCTGAAGCGTCATTTTTCGCCATCGTCAAACTCGCAGCGGCATGTCAAATTCGACGCACTTAGCGTCGATGCAGTTTTATTATGGGAGGATTTGGATTTACCGGAGGATGTACAGTTACGGACAGAACATTCCACCGACGTAAGAGTGCAAAACATTTCCTGATGTAGACCTGTCTTTATTGTTGCTTTACTCACCTATTTTCTGTCAGGCATTCATTATGGTACTGTATTGAATATATAATATTTCAATAAAGTTAGAATTATAAGTGTTAACCAAAGAAGTGTTTTTTAATTATCTAAATGAAAGGAATTATTAGTCACCGAATAGCAAGCATTTACGTTATGTGATTGATATTATTATTCTCCCTATCAATGGACTGGATGGTCTGGACCCTACAGCGGCGTTTATTGTTTGTAAAGACTGATTCAAACTCTTATGTTGATGGGAATGGTAGTTGGTGTTCAAAATTTTTTGTCCGCAAGTGTACCTACATAGCATGCGGTGACGATGCACGTGCAAGTTGCAATATAAATGAGCGTCGGAACAATTTCGGCGTGCTTAACGATTCATTATTGAGTATGGAATAAATCTGCATCGGAATGCGTGTAATCAAGTGCAAATGTGCCGGAATTCCTATTATTTTGCTATGCGCACAATAACATACAAATTACGAATCACATAGTTTTAAAAATAACCAGTTATTTAAGCGGATAATTCCACAAAATTAATTTATTTCTGCCAGGATACTTCAGTGTACTTAAAAAAAATTCGATTCTACCAAAACGGCGATTGTGACAAATGTGTGCAGTCAAATACCATGCGATTAAAAAATTACAGTTACATATCACTTTATGGTATGTAGTTACTACACTGATTTAAAATAGATGAGAGAAATTTGCATTATGAAAGTAAATAAAAATTATTGGCTTCTTATTTATCCAACGATTTACAAAGAGTTGGAACTTTCTGATGAAGAAGAGTTCCGCGTACATCTATTGATTCATTATCTTCTCTGTAGGTTTCATCTTCAATATTTTATATTTTGTCCGTTGATATGGGACTAAAAGACAAGTCTCCGTCTTCAATGATTATAATTATAAAACTTTGCTTTTTAAATAGAAGGAATAATTTAAAATGTGTCCGCCGAAAACTCTCAAAGTTATCAGCTATTAAATTTGTAAGCAAGCCAGTTGTTGGGACCATATTCGAAACATTTACAAACTTCATAAGCAATCTAAATTAATTTCTGATTAATTTCTCATTTAATATTACAGTATCAATCTGCCCACCAGTATAGAGTATAGAGTGTAAGGCCCGATTTATTCAACTTCAATTAACTTTATCTCCAGATTTATTTCCATAACAACAGTTTTACAAATAATTGTTACTACGCGAATAAATTGAAGGTTAAAGTAATTTCAAAGTGAATAAACCAGTCCTAAGTCTATTTAACAGATATATGTTACGTAATATTTCTTGTTATTTATTTTGTAAATTTTCTAAGGCGCATTTCTAGCGATTTTTGCTGCATCTATGTGATTGAAAGTTCAGAGTCTATGAAATAAATGGAAACGAACGGATTTGACATCCTTATTTTCTTACGTCTGATTGAGCAAGTTACCCTTATGACATGCAATGATCGCAGGATGCAGTTACCTTTTGTCATAACTAATACTTGTTGCATAACACTGCAAGAACTCTGCTTTTAAGGAATTATAATACCTTTACACTGGAAAAAAAGCTACTCGTTTAAATCAAGTAGATCGCATATTCTTGGTTGTCGGTAACTTTTCTTTCCATTCCATTCCTAGATATTTATTTTATGTAATTGTCATTTCGCTTTGAGATTTATTGCTATAAATTTCTTACACATTATGACACCGCCGAGCAAATCTCTGATATCCGAAGGACTTCGGAAATAAGTAATTTTATATTTCTGCTGCTTACAGGAATAATACTATGACACAATTGCATGTAAGTTTCAAATCACATGGTTCAAATTTGATCATTTTATTACTGATTGTATAAAAAATCAACACCACCATGTTCACAAATTTTTGTTTTGAAACTCTCAATAATTTTAATGAAATTGAACAGGACAGGACTATGCATTCTTCATAACCATCTATACAGAGCAATGCCACTTATGTTTCTGTCTACATAAATTGAGTTTGTTCGAAAGTGTTTGAGTGTCGACTCAGATCAGAAGACGTTGAAACAGTGCAAGGAATCAGTGATTTGCAACGTCCAATTTTGGAAATTATTCAAATTCTAGAATTTGAAAAAGATGGGTTTAGAGAGTAAACTCTTAACTTGAATGTTAATCGTAGTCGAATCAGTCACTTAATATTACTAGTACTACTTTCATAGTAATATTATTTATTACATATTTATTAAAGTATAATCATATAAGGGGTAAGAGTAGACTAACACATTAAACTTGATTTGATCAGGTTAAGTTAAATTTCTTAAGAAGTTTTAAGACATGTAGACGTAATCTCATTTGTCATCATAAAGAATTGGTTGAAATTGTTGTCCAATTTATATAAATGGGATTATTCTTGAAATAAATAAAAATAAAGATATATGACGGTTAATTTCTTAAATTATTATTAAAATTAAATACAAAACTGTGTAAATTGTACATATTTATTAAATTAGCTTTTAAGCATGACCAATGGATATTAAAAACTACTTGAACAGTCGTAGAGTTCTCATTAATTCCTAACTTCTTGGCATCTGCTTTTGTATTCCTAGGCAAGAGCCGGTCATGTGTTGGCCATTTAGAACAACTATTAATCTGAAGTCGAGTCAAGTCATGCGAGTTCAGACAAGACGTTATGTAGTAGTTACGTAATCGCACAACTTGCGAATAAGAGTTTATGCATTCAGTAAAGAAACCGATTAAGATCCATTTCACAACACATTTCACATTCGGGTTCAAAGGAATGATAAATTTCACTTCGCGCAACAAATCAACCAACCGACGACACTTCTCTTGGTTACAATTGATTGAAGATTGCTTTCTAAATTCAGTAGTTTTCCCTTATCAGGAAACAAATTTTTTTATCCTTTGATATATGCCAAGAACAGAAAACGTATTACGGTGTTCCACGTACGTCAGTTTCCAATATCGGTCGTACAATATACATCCCGCTGTTGAGGACATATCTTGTCCTTAAAACACGTCATAGATGACAGAAAACTGCGTCCCAGTTTACTAGATTCGATTCGGAGCTGTTGATACCTCGGGCCAACCGAAGAGAAAGAGAGAGAAGAGAGTTTACAGGGAAACTTCTCTTCTCCTGCACGTACACACACGCAGAGAGAAATAAAATGGCCTAGATCGCTTGCGAGCGGAGAAATGGCGAGCTTCAAATGGAGTGTTTCGCCGATTAGATACATTTCTTCCACTAAATTTCATGTGATGACTTTAACGACATATTGTAGTCCGTATTCCTTTTATCATGAAACGACTCCGACTGATGTATAACCCCCTACGTCATTTCTGCCTATTCACGTCGGAAGGCTCGAACGTTGTAACTTGAAGAGACGTTTTCTTTATCATTACATTACAGAGATATAATTTGGTTACGTTCGTTTCTCAACCGAATACCATGTTTGTTCCAATTGTAATCGAAATCCGCACTTGTTTGTGCGATGATAGTCTTGTCGACGAATTAACACAATGTTTGCCGAGTATATAACTTCATTGTTAATTTATAATTAGGTTAAACGAGTTGCGTTAATTCGCCTCTCCCTAAGTGAACTTGTCGACTCGAATTATCACGCTGCGATACGTTAAGTTAATATGTAGGAAACTGCGAGTTTTACGAGAGATGTCGTCGAGTTTTAATGTCACTTGGAATTATACTGAACAATACCTACTGTATATTATTACATCTTATTCAATTATTGCAATTAATTAAGCGTACGCTGCGTAATGGAAAAACAGATTTTCAAGAAATATTTTTCTCTTTGGAGTGGGCGTTAAGTACAATCAAATTATTAGTATCTTTTTATTAAATAGAAAATTGAAATGAATTTTAACTATAATACATATCTACACTAAATGTAGAGACGAATTGTGAGAGGAGTAATTAAAATATAAGAAGGGGTTGATTCAAACCTTTTTCGACGATTAAGCCGAGATGAAAGAAATCTTTAACGATTAATTATTTGAAATAATATTTTTTTAAGTTTTATCTCATCAAACACTTAAAATTTGGCGGTTTCAAGCGTTCTCTTATTATTATAAAGCTATAAAACTGTCCCGCATAAACCCGAATAAGTGCGCCAGTAACGCAGGATTTTACATGGAGCGTTGAGTGAGTCAAAACGTCGGGCGTAATTCATTGGTTGTTGCTCTTCACGTAACGAGTTTTAACCAATGTAGTAATAGTAAATAGTAAATCTCAGACTTCGGATAAACCCTTATCACAAAAGCCTGTTGTGAATTACCCGTTCTTTTTATCCAAAATTTTGACAAACCAAAAGAATGCAAGTCGCAGTTCCCTTATTTGAGCGTGTCTGGAATTAGTCTGTAGATAGCCACGAATAGTCTTCGGCACCATTCCTAGAAATACTGTACTCTTAATAATACAGGCTGATTCTTCAAATAGACCGCCAAATAATAATCCGTACAAGAATAAAAATCACAGATTATAGTTAAACTGGTGAAAAAAATATTGCGTTCTTTAGTTTTCGAAAAATAATTAATCAACAATTTTACCCAAATACACGATACTTCACTGGTTAAAAACCAGCAGCCAAAAAAATGAAACTAAATTCAGTCATAAATGTTTTATCGTTTTATGGCTGATGCGGCGAGAAATCCGGCGAACTTGACCGGAATTCAATGTAACCAGCTGAAACAAATAAAATATTTACAACAATATTGATAAAAGCATGGAAATGCAAATCACATGCAGCAAATTATTAAGCACAAATTTTATAAAATGAGGATATCAGAGATTTGCAATTTGATCACCAAATTTATTCCCACTAACACTACAAAACTTTGTTTCTCGTTAAGTTTGCTCGTTTGCGTCCGAAAATAAATTTATTGTTTGTCTCAAATAGGATGTCAGTTTTTACAAAATAAATTTCACCCGTTTTTAAGTAAGATAATAAATGTGCAACAACAAATGGATAGCTCTACAAATGTTTATAATTTGTGATTTTATGGTTCCTACGCCCAATAAAAACTCCACTCCTAAGCCACCCCTAGTGACCTTGTTTTTCTGAACTTTAGTAGTTACTTACAATTACTTACAATCAGACGGAAGTGTAAATTGGCAGAACTCAAAATGAATCGCATTTCGACATCAGAAAAAACCGATTTTGTTATACGGGAAATCCACGTCGCGCTCTTCGTTTGTGGATTGAAAAATTTCCTTTGTAAGTGCCGCGCAGGAGCACTTTTGTTTCGGCGGTGCAGCATTTGCGTGATCACGAACATGTTCGTCCTGCAAATGGTCGTGGCCCAAAGACAATTCCACGAGTGTTGTATTGTCGACGAAGAACCCAGCATCAGTAATAGAAGATTGGTATACAGAGCTGGAGTTTCCCAATCGACGGTTTGGAGAATTCTCCGTCAACAGGGACTGCATCTATACCGTACAAACATTACATCTGGGAGATGCAAATCATCGTGTTAGGTTTTGTCAGTGGATATTAAATGAAGTTGACAAAAACAACGAATTTTTAAACGTGGTATTGTTCATCGATGAAGCTCCTTTTACTTGGAACGGTGTTCGAAACTCTCATAACACACACGTATGGAGTGACGAAAATGCACATGCGGAATTCCATCTTAGCAGCAATTTTCGGAAAATGTTTGGGCTGGTATTGTTGCTAATTGTTTGATCGGGCCTTACATTTTACCGCAGCATTTGAGTGCAATAAATTACTTAGAATTTTTAAATAATGATTTTGAGCTACTATTAGATGATGTGTCCTTAGCTGTACGACTCGATATGTGGTATTTACACGATGGAGCACCCCCCTCATGCAGCTCGTGTTGTGAGAGATTGGTTAAACACTCATTACAATAATAGGTGGATTGGACGCTATGGTCTAGTACTTTGGCCCCCGCGGTTTCCAGACTTAAATCCCTGTGATTTTTTTTGTGCGGGTGGATGGCTTGGCTAATCAACCCCAGTGCATACTCTACAGGAATTGCATGAATGCATTGAACATGTTGCTGAAGTGATTCGAAATACACCTGATGTTTTCGAACGTGTAAGGGAAAACTTGAGAAAACGGGCTATAGCTTGCATTGATAAAAATGGTCTTCAGTTTGAGCATCTGCTTTGACAGGTAAAACCGGAATTTTTAAATTATTTATCATAATGATTTTTTATTTATTTCTTAGTACGACAACTACAATTTAAAGCATAAAACACCCAGCATTACAGGCGTAACGCAGGGTATTTCAACGTAAAGCAGAGGATCAGACTTCTCCGCTACTTATTTATTCCCGACTGTCTGTTATTACACGCATAATTCCTTACCTTTTATTCTAAGTCAGTAAAAATGATGTATGCCTGGAGTTGGTAAATCAAATATTAGCACTGCATAAGATTTCTTAGAAAAATAGAGAGAAAAACCAGAAAATATAAAATAAAGTATTTACGAAATATTATGTTTACACATGTGTTGTATACAACCGAACAGATATCAAATTTAATTTATTATATGAAAAAGAAAACTTAATTTTTTGAAATTAGTAGGCCAATTATTTATTATCGTTATTCACTGCCAACAATCAGTTCTGCGAAATGTCATGCGTCAGTTAATAATTACGTTCTTGGGTTGGTTGAGGCACATTTATAGAATGTAAGGCAAGAGGCTGTACGAAACATGAACACAAGCAAACAATACGAAACGCAGGCCAAGAAGAATGTGAAGGATAGAGGTAAAGGAAAGTATATGACGGGACAACATAAGCTTTCAATTCAATTGGTCTCATGTTTCACCGTAGAGAGACCGAGAATTATAACACGTCTTCATGTCCATAAATTCTTCATCGGTTCATACATACACTTCACTTTTTTTTAAATTATATGCCGATCGATCAGTCGATAATTTTTAACTATCATTAAAATAGTTTGCCTCTTGTATTCTTAAATTAATCAAATCTTCATATAATAAAGAAATGACTTTTATGTACACTCAGGTAATAAAGATATCATCCATAAAATATAATGAATAGTTTGAATCGCGACATCTAGCGATCACTTTTTGACACAGGATGTCGCGATTCAAACTATTCATTATTATTACGTCGCATTTGTGAATAACCTTGAACAGGTCGGTTTGGTTTGCAGTGGAAGTCTCGAGCTATGCTTCTGCGGACGAGACCCCAAATAGGGCCGAAACTGCTGTACAGAGGATGCTCGAAGTATCCACTGCACTCAAAACCGATTTACAACAAAATTTTAAATCATAAAATTAAATTTAGTTTAGAACACTATCGAGTTGCGGTGCACGAGCCTATGCTAACAAAATTGTGTAGGAGTGGCAGGCAAGTGGTACCTTTAAATTTAGGGTCAAGCTAATTTTTCCTTAATCTGGTTATGTCAAGAAGTAAATAAAATAAATTAGTTTTAAGATTGAAGTATTATACATTTGGTTTAACGATACTCAATTGTCACATTTACCATATAATCGATAAGCTTTCCATCCATTCTATTGCTGCCTGCTTGCATTGTAGTTAGCAATACTAGCACACTTTATGGGGGAGATATCTCTTTATTACCTGAGTATACATATATACGTAGGCTAATTTATGTTTTTAATTACTTGACTTACGTTTAACATTTAATTTTATCACTTATAATAAGTTATTTTTTATTTGTAACACGATTTACTTAAATTATATAAAAAATAATAGCGCAGTAAAATTATTAAGTATTAACGCGCTGCACTAAAATTAAGAGATTTTTTTATTATGATTTTAGTGGATTTTATTCCTTGCTAGCTACTTTAATGCAAATATCTGAGGTTCACATCCGAATAACATTAAATGGTTCTATTTACTTTTAATCAATGCTTGTGATAAATTTTTCTTATTGACTTGAAGAGCTTTTATAGTTTCAATAAAATTACAAGCAGTTTTAATAAATAGTTCAAATTCAGTAACACTATGTGTATTTATTATTTTCTAGATTCAGGAGCTAATTTCAAATTCAAATTTCCAAATTTAGATTTGTCATTATTAACATAGTTTGTAAAAAATAAATTGTAGTAAACTTAAATATCAAGGTGTTTTTGTCACATTTTATTGAATTCCGAAATTGTTTTTTTTTTATTTCGAATGGTGTTATTCTGTGTTATAGTGACAATTAATGAAAACGTTTATGTAAGAAAATATATGTTACTCGTCGTTCATTTATTATTACATTTACAACGCTTAATTTATTACAACTAAAATTTTCAGCTGCCTGAAACTATTGAAAAGAGTGCACGCTACTCATTTAATCTGCGGTAGTTAAAATAAATTTGTAATAAATTATTAATTGCTTTCGGCCCTAAAGGTGTACAATGTACACGATGAAAATTGATTGAAAGCGGGGTAAATTGTGAACGAAAGCTATTTTTATTAAACATCTCGTACATCCATTTACACTTATTTGTCATTTACTAGGCCACGAACATTTATAAACCATTAAATAACACCGCGCCAGCAAATTAATTGAATCTGTGATAGTCGATCGACGGAGTGCGTATCGATATCGGAGGGCCCACGTTAAATATTAATTACGTTTGCGTGAAATCAGCACATCGAAATGAGTTTTTGCATATGGCTCGGGGCGGCAAACAAACGTGCACGTCACGTGGCCGCCCGGAAATCACCTCCCATCGCTGCATTCAAATTTCGCAATTTCCGATTTAAATCGTGCCTGCAATTCCGCCGCCCAAGTATCTAATGTATTTATACTTCAATTTTGGGGACGCTTTGTAAGATCTACGCCGACGGTTAATTTGTTTTTGGTTATTATTATTTGGTTATCGTTTTGCGTATTTTATCTGAGCGCTTTGCCGATTTTGTAGTCCTTGCGGGACATTTTGTTATTAAATTATGTTTCTTGTTGGATCAGAAATGTTTAATTTTTGAGAAAAGAATTTTGACTATACGCATGTGTGTTTTGTATGATTAATAGTTTATTTTAATTGGGTGAATGAGTGATAAAGTTCTAGGTAAGGCATATCACGTATCTTAGTAATTTAAGCCCTCTTTGGAATACATATTTCTTTATAATTCTTCCATTCAGACAATTTTCTTTTAATCCAGATATCTGTTTCAAATTTAAGCAAAAAATAAACTGAATTTCAAACAACTATTTTGCTAAAGTAGCGACACGTTCGCCATATAAGAAATACATATCAGCATATTCCGAAAATGCCAGAATTGCGAAAACAGAACACCAAGATTGTATTGGTTGTGAAAAACAAAGCAAATTTCGTTTCAACTTGATAAAAAATAGTGCAATGTAAAATATACGTAATTATGTGCATAGTGAAATAAAGTAACTTATGACTGGCGAAATTGTTGTAGGGGACATTATAGACACGTATATAATGATAAACAATCACTCAAATAATCCGCAAACTATATGGGTCATATATCAAAACTACATCTTACTACTAAAGCTCTGGAATTTTCTCTCATAGATTTTCTGGTACATTGTTAATCATCTTGTATTACATACCTATCCGAAACGTAGCCTGCAACATCATTTCCTTTCTTTTGAAATTTTTGGGGTGTTTCTTAAATGTAACTATCGTTAGAACTAAAAACTAAATTTATGTTTTGCAAATGTATAATTTGTTGAAGTATGGGATTGTGTTTGTTTATGGCCGTTATATACAAGGCTATTTAAACTTTTTGACCTGTCCTATGTCATTTGTGACGAACAAGATTAATAAAGATTATTATTATTATTACTATTATTACTATTAAAAACCTTAAACCTAACTAACGTTAGCACTCTTCATGAAAATTAATATACAGATTGTTTCATTGACACTTAAAATATACAATAATGGCTTTAATATGAAATAAATGAAGCAAAAACATATTGTAATGTTAAGTAAGAGCTCCAAGTTGCGGTGCCAATATTGTGATGTGCTTTTTGTACGTGTCCTTGAGCCTTTTTTCCTTGTTTTTGTCAATTATTGTCTTTATGTATGTGAGTACGTATACTACTTTCTTTTTGTCTTTCTCTCAGAGGTTTCTTGGTTCGCTCGGAATTACCCACGTTTCGTATTTTGGCCCCATGGCGGACACATACAATGACGAACACAGAAAAATGAGCCTTTCACAAGGTTCGGTGGGCCTCTTGCCCTATTAGATGTATACTTTGTCAAAGGGGGACGCTCTGTACCGCTGATCACGCATGTGCCTCAATTCTTTCACAAGAAAGAGACGCCCTTCGACGATACAGGTTACTGTCCGTCCAAACTATACACTTGTTAGTACAAGTCGGCCAAATCACCTCGTCTTTCACAAGATTCGGTGGTCCTCTTGCCCTACCAGATGTATTCTTGTCAAAAGAGGGACACTCCGTACTGCCGATTACGCATGTACCTCAACTCTTTTACAAGAGACCCCTTCGACAATACCTAAACGTCTCCCGTTGTCCGGTGTTTATATATATATATATAAATTTTGTTTGTGTTGTCACGTATGCCCTACCTGGAAGCGTCCTCCATGTTGGTGGCGAAGGAAAAAGGATACAGGGTATTCTTTGGTTCTTATTAATGAAAAGACCTCCTTGTATTTTAATAATTTTTTTAATAAAAATTTTCTTATTTTCTTGTTTTTACCGAAGTGTTACCCGCAGAGGTCGAGGAAGGAGGCGTGTTACTCGCGGAGGTCGAGGAAGGAGTCGTGTTACTCGCGGAGGTCGAGGAAGAAGTCGTGTTACCCGCGGAGGTCGAGGAAGAAGTCTTGTTACCCGCGGAGATCGAGGAAGAAATCCGTAAATCGCGGAACGCTCGTCTTTTATAGGACTTCGTTCTGTTTATATTTTCGTTGTCATGGTTACCGGAACATCTGCGTTCTGATCTAGTTACATACTAGATTTGAGTTGGTAACTAAACTTCACGTTTTGACAATTAGCGGCACTATCTTAAATATGATTACATTTCAAGGAAATTAAAAAAAAATCGAACTAAATTGAACATCCTAACTCTAAATAACAGGTAAGTATCTTAAATACATTATTTTCTAATTAATCTAACCTCTACTTATCTTAAAATAATTCACAACGTATTACTAATTATCAAACTTAACCTATAATAGCGTCCTACACTCTTATTATTTACACTTTGTCTTTTTTAGTTTTGACACTTTCATACAAGTATTCGTTACACAATGCTTCATAGTCTATTAAGAAGTCCGGAACCTGATCCCAGCGAAGGCGTACTCGTCGGCCGTCTTCCAAGTAGACTGGCCTCCTCTTATTTTTGCTGTGCTTTTTCCCGTCCACCGGATAATATATTGCTGTGAATGGCCCCCGAAACAAGCCAGACCTCCAATTCATTCTTTCGACGAAGCCAAAATGCTTGGTCACCCATTCAAAATATTCTAGCACCTTCGAGTTCCCTTCCGGAATAGTTATTTGATTCGTCGTGCAATTATGCTTTCTATAAATGCTGCGTTTTACATTCGTAAGTGACCCTTTTCGTTTTGTATTTGTCCTCTAGTCTGTTTGTTTGCTTTAGATGTATGTCGTCCTGCCGAAACGTTTCGTCACTCTTGCGCCTACCTCGTCAAGTTGTTTCGAAAGCTGTTGTTGAACATCTGCTGGACCGTGGCACTGTTGTATATGTTTTAACTCTTCCCACGTAATGTAATTGTTTAATTAAAATTTTAACACTGCAGTATGTGGAAATTATACGCAAACAATTTCGGCTAATAGCCAAACATGCAATCCCTGGACAATTTCTTTAATGCCACCCTCGAATTAGTTAGATAATTCTGTCGTAGTATATCCTTCCTTTTTACCTCTAACGGTTGTTAAATATTATATTTCTTCAACAACTTTTCTCCTGTTGCTCAAGAATATTTTTGATTAATTTCTATAACAAACGATGATCTTACTTTTTGACTTTTTCTCTTTTAATGACTTTAATTGTCGATACTTTAAACTTCATTTCTAAAAAGATTTTGGTTTAGTATTTTTGTAATATGAACGAGATTTGAGATTGTTTTTATTATATTAATATTTTTAATCAATATTTAATAAATCTTTAAAATAATTAATGTATGCGAAACAGAGATAATTAAATGTCAATGATTATTTGAATACAGAGACAATAGAAAGACCTGCGAATTTTGTTTGCATTTTAATTTTCATAAACATTACGTTATTTATGAAATTTGTGTGCATTTGGTCGCGTGGGTTTATTTTGTGCAAAGTTAATTAAAACTGCGATTAGTAAATGTCCCAAATGCCGGCGGATTGTGTTTTTATAACCGAAACAAAATTGATGTAATATTTACCAAGCACTCTATAGATTACAGCTGCAACGAGTGGCGGGCGGTGGCGGGCGGAAAATCGTTGAAAAAGGCCGAAGCACCATTACACGTCCGGAAACACGCGTCCGGGTGCAGGGGACCGCAAGCCGATTACACTTGTACAGCACTCGGCCTCTGAATAACAATGGAATGGTAAATAAGAGGAGCTTAAGGTGTCAATGTAACTACAAGTGAAGGAGCAGCCGTCTTAATTCCTTATTCAGATGATGCCTCTATATTTGAATCGCAGATTTGGCCCGCAAATCCGGGCGAATCTGAACCAAACGTCATTCCCTTTGATGTTTTTTGATTAAGTTGCTTCCCGGTGTGTAATTGAAACAGAAACTATGGTCGGGTCGCCTAAATGTGTAATCTGTATGCACAATGTGCACGGTCTTATCTCTGCCTTCGCACAATCTACCACTACTTCCACATTCCGACACACCGGCTCCGGCAAAAACTTAATTTCACCGGTGGATCTTATTACACTTTCCCTAACTTTAACGCCGCAGCTAAAATCTTGACTATTTTTGCCCGAATTATTCACTTCCTCCAACTTTGCCATTATAAAAGTTACTTTATTAAGAGTGTTATTTTCGCCGAGGGCAAATCGGATCGGACAATATGGAAAATCTTCTTTATATTTACTTTTCACGCTGAATTAACGCGTCCGACTAATTTATTTTGCTAGAATTTATACTACACGTTCACAAAACAATTCAACTTTTATGATAATTACTTGTTACGGTAATTGAATTTAAAATTTATGGTACGTGTCTAATTAATTAGAACACTTTTCAAAAGACTGCGAGATTGGAACTATAAAATCAATTCACTTGTGGAAGTAATCGATACAGTGACGAATTTTGTTATTTTAATTTATTTTGAATAGTAATTTATTTTTCTTTAACCACTGGAAACATTAGAGCATTCGCAGATTTATGTTTAAGAACAATTTGACAGTTACAAATCCTCTATGCTAATCGTTTCACGCGGCTTTCCATCGCAAATTGAGCATTCCATGTGAGAGGTGTCGAACATTCAGACTTTCGTTGAATTTCATTTCATTAATAAAACATTTCTTTATCTGTTTAAATGTGGAAATATAAGATTTTAATACTTGAAAACTATCGCATACAGTTAATGAAAGAGTTACACAGTAATAAATTGCAGTCAAAATTAAAACTTTAGCAAAACAAATTTTTATGGTCAAACCTTGAAGCGGAAATTGAAAAGTAGGTTAACAGTTATATCAATTATGCTGGTCAAGAACCTAGACCTAAATTAATTAAATTTAGTGATACAAAAGTGTTTTCGAAAGAATCTTGATTTTGCGAGACCATTTAGTGATAAATGTTATGACATGCGTTTCCGAAATGGCCAGAAGTACTAGTGTACAAACGCTGTTAAGTATGCATTTTTTCAGATAGTGCAATACAACAGGTCAGACAGTGGCTAATCTTATGTCAGGCAGATATCCTCAAACTAAGTTAAATCTTTTAAGCAAATCGATTGCAAACAAAAATCCTCAAACTAAGTTAAATCTTTTAAGCAAACCGATTGCAAACAAAATGCGATAAAATTGATAATTACAAATGATTATAGATCAAGTGAAGTTTCATTTGATGTCGGTGGAATCTGTTCGAGATTATATAAACCTCAATAAACCTCTGCGGGAAAAGGCAATTGTTAAAGAAAAGTTAAGCGATAGAATTTACATGTGTAAATTTTTGTTACGAAAACCATCTTGCTTTGAAGCGGCGTGTGAGTAAATCAAAATGCTTAATGTTGGTGGAAATAATCAAATTGCAACTGGTGACCATGCAGTTAATTAATAAATGGATGCAAAATCTCTTCCCGACATCTAAGTGCTGCTAGTGTGCCTTTAAAAAATATTGGACCTATTGATCTTCTCCGACTTAAACCTATCCAAACAATTGTTTGTGGATGGAGTGGGGCTTCAATGAAAATATGAGGGTTTTCTGTATTCCATATCCTCATGTGTTGGGAATTAATGTATCCTGTTAAATGGAACCAGGCCTCATCGGAAAGGAAAGTTTTGTCCAACAAATCGTCATTGTCAATATTGTTTAAAAACAAATTACAATATCTTCGCCTTGGTTCAAAACCTACTGGAAGCAATTCATGCACGGCAGTCAAAGGATAAGGGAACATTTGCAAGTCCTTTCTTAGAATAGTTCTGAAGGTCCCGACAGAAAGATTATATTGTTGTAGCAGGTGACGGATGGAAGAGCGAGGAGCATCAGTTATAATTTGTCATACATTTTTAACTACCTCATCAGTTCTTACTTTAGGCCTACCTGATACCTGTTTTCTAGCCACACTGCCAGTTTCTTTGAATAGTCCTACTTAATTAAGTTAATTAACAAATTTGTGGTACAGAAATACAGTTTCTGGAAAATTTTCCTGAAATTCTGCAATACAATCAGGAATAGAATAGATCCATTCGCCATTGATTTTTTGGGCGCTTCGAAAGCAGGATTTAACCATAAAAGAATGTGAAAACCATTGTAAAATCAAATCTATAAAACATTTTTTTTAAGTTATATTTGTTTACTTGTCTGTTGGGTACAGATCAAGTAAGGAACATACGTGAACATGTGAAAAAATTAAAGCAACACACTAAATGGGAAAACTATGTTATATTGAATTACTGGTAGTTATTCAACTTCAAGACTTGGATATTAGCTTTAATAATCGAAATGTTTAAGTTGAAGAGAAGATAACTTCGGTTGATCAGTCTTTCAATCTTAAAATTGGCCATGCCATTTCTTTTGGTCATTCATTAATTCTTGCTTTTTATCCAACATCCATTTTTCAAAACGTTTAACGTTCGATCATTTTATTTGTGTTTTTACATTCTTGCCGCAATTTGGAAACAAGTTTTACAATCCGTCTCGCAGTTTGCTCGACAAAAAATGATACTGTTAATCCTAATAAAACAATATACTATAAATACGTTGGGATCCCAGAAAAGTCAGTTCCTAGTTTAATTTCATAGTTTTTACATTTTTTCCATACCATAATCGACTCGAATATTTCAATTCTTCGTGAAATAATCAATCCTTAGTCTTCTTTTATTTGGTAGAAAAGAAATAAAATCTTTTCACGAGTGTTTTTTGTAATTAGTTTAAGTATGGTAAATGTTTTTATGAGTGGCACTGTACCAATTAGTGACAAGTTATAACTAATTGCTTTTAAATATAAAATATATAAAAGGAAGGTCTATAAAATGTTCATTCAAATATGTGTCTTTGATTTTATTTTCATACTATGCATGATACACCATTTTTTGCTTAAAATAAGTTTTACTCTATTATTTAAACGAAATTGAAATTGACGCGTCGTTATTCATTGCAATTGAATTCAAAATCTTTACCGACTTATAAATTCTCAGCAAAAAGTCTAACTGTAATTGTTTTTTCTGCATCAAAAACTATATTAGAAGGACGAAGCGGTAAAATCTGTTCGAGACATCATCAACTATGTTGTGAAATTTATAAAATTACTTAAAGACGAGTAAAAATGATAATATATCGATGTGTCATTAACTCGTACAAGAAATCTGCTTGTACCAGTTAGAGACAAATTGGAAAAAAAGGATAAATGTAACGAAATTCGTAGTAACAGCATTTTTAAAAGTATTCTTATAGTATGATGTGCACTTTCGATTGCAAGTATTAGAGTTAATTAATTGGGACATTGTAACTTATGTAACGATTAATGACACATATCTTATTTGTTTGACGCAAAAATTGGTTAATAAGTATCGTTTTCATTGACGATAAGGTATATTTGGAATGCAATCTATGGAATACTTATATTCGTGCTCTGGGAAGTTTAGTTTATGTGTAATGTATCACTAAGTACATGTCAGAAAGAGATACTCGTCATTAATAGGTACACGTCAAAACAAATCCCTATCACTACTAGATACTAGCGCAGCCTTAAAATTTCGAACGATTTTTTATCAAGTACCCAGAATTTCTCTAAATTATAATTTTGTAGAACAGATTCTTTTCCTAAATTTTAACACTAAAGACAAATAACCAAACGTCATTTGGTTTTAGATTGTCTAGTTATATTTTAAGAATAGCAAGGTAGTAAAAGCATTAGAACTGAAATAACAGAATAACAGTAGCGACCAACCAGCTTCTAATTTTGTGAATACAAAACTCTTCTCCCCTTCAGAAAGTACGTGATTTGACATTGTGATGATGCCACTTTAGCATTACATTTGACAAACTGTCAAAGAAACCCATATTTACAGCGAGAAATTGAATCGTGAGAAATTTTAAGGCCGTGATAGTACATAACAAGGAAAGGTACGAATAATCATATATCACTAATTGATATCTGAGTATCAGTTATTGGGACATTTACGTAACAGAAAATTAATGTTTTACGTAATAAGTAAAACTGATGTACAATTAATTTTTGTATTTTTAAGTTAGCTACCGGTTTCGGTTTTAGATAAAACCTTCTTCAGAGGCTATTGTCAAATAAAGATTAGATAAAAATAGATGCACATTGGAAAAGTTAAAATGAAAAATTCACAAGAAGCAAACATGTATATTAAAGGTCAACAGTTGTGGCCAACTTCCAGCTGATTAATAACAAGATATTTAGGAATATAATTCTCAGAAAACCTATTCTATCACTAATTGGAACATTTACTTTAATTGATTTCCGAAATTAAAACTAAAATGTCCCAAAGTTTGTATTACGAGAAGATAATCATACTCAGCTTCAAATGTGCAGAATGCGGTTTCTTCTCTCTTTGAATTAATTTCGATTGATTGTATTTCAATTTCTTTTTTGCATTTTAAATTTTTTGGTATGTTCATATTATGAATGTTCTTCTTATTAACACTACAAAGGATAAACTAAGAAAGCAAATGAGTGAATAATTATGTATATTTAAATCGTCCTCACACTGTCGATTGCTAGTTGTACAATTAAAAGTAATATCAAGAGAAGTTGACGAAAATTGATTGAATCGGGGGGGGCGAGTTGATCCCTTAGGCAACTATTGAGACTCGATTAAATGATTCAGTTATTTCATAGCGTGCGGGAATATTCAACTTTGATTGTGCGACAATACGACAGTGCATATAAAGTCGTATTCCTTCTTATAAAAATATTTAAACCCTAGGAAGATAATAATAGAAAAAATAAGCTTTCTTTTTTGTTTTGGAAGCTGTTTAGAAATTATAGAAATCGTAGTATTCCAATAAACAATCGAAGTTTTCAAAATGCAAACGTATAGACAACTGTATTTGCAATATCAATACAATCTAAATTTGATTTGCTCAAGTATTTGCGAGGAGTTATGAAAACGTTCAAGGTAAATGTATGAAAATTACATTTTCTGTTATTTGTTAAAATTCCTCTCGCAAAATGATTACAGAAAAAAGGCGGAACGTTAAAGCAAATTTCCTGTAGGTAAGTGAAATTGCCTAATTAATTTTCTAAATGTTTTCGTCCTTACGGCTGCTAAATCACATAATATTTACTTTGCTCTCCTTTCACGACTAGCTTACATAATTATTCCTCGTCCTCTAATTAAGTAATGGGGCTTCGCCGTGTTCAATTCCCAGATAGCCTTTTTCGATTATTCTTGTATATTATTTTGCAAGCTGAATTCTTTCTTTGTGCGGGTTTTAATAAAACTTTCTTTGATGTATAAGCTTTTGGTCGTGCTCGTTAGTGGCTCCAGCTGCCCGCTTTTGTTCGAAGATGACTGTGTGCACTTTGCCTACAATGCTCCACGTGTTTTGCAATCAGAATTCTTCATTCTCCTAAGCTTTGATTTTTTTTCTCCTACGGCATGCAAACTAGAAAAGGCTTCACAAAGGCAGATTTTTAACATGAAATACCTTCTTCTTATTTTCAGAATTTGCCGTAACAAAAACTTAAAATATTAGATGCAATTATTGAAAAGCATGTAACTGTATTAATGATAAGACCATATTAATTAGTAGGAATATATTTATGTAGTCATTAAGTTTTTCCTTGCGACAAGAATCTATACATAAGTAATTCATTTAAGCGGGGAACTACTTTGCTTAATTACTAAAGTTTCTAGAGCTCTGCGAGGTTATTATTTTCTTCAGGACTGGATCATTATTTCCTTTCTTATTTCAGGCATTTTTGTTCGTTCGAGCGCTCTGCGTGATTTTTAATTCGATTTACTTAATTTATTTAAATTTTATGCCCGATGAGAATAAATTATTAATCGATTAATTTCAGTTTATTGGACAGGAGACGAACTTAGAAGGAACGTTTAACGAGCTTTGAATTCTTCATATGGTTTTTATGACGCGCTCTAATTAACAGAGCAATTACTTTACAAAAAAGAAAATATTTTATTTGAAATGCTCATACAAAAAGCTTTTTTAATATAAGAAACTTCTCTTGAAAATGCACACCAAATCAGTCAAATGCATAAATCTCTCGATGGTTTGTAATCTCTTGCGTGATATACTGTCAGGATTGAAAGATAATGAATAGGTACGTAACTTAATTAGGTCGTTTTTTAGATAATAAGCGTCGTCAGAAACTTAGATTACTTTATAGAAGTAAGTTTTAACCAATAGCATTAATAAATCATGCCTGCACATCCAGTCAAGCTTCGGTGAGAAAAATATAACTAAATAATAAAACTTGCAAGGATTTTTAGCTCAAATCTGGTCGATCTCCGGAAGTGTCTGCAGGCGAAGGTGTTCAGAGAACTCGGGACACGTGACGTCCGTGAAATTAGTACGGTCCATAAATATCGATTTCACATCTCTATGAACATAAACCAGGTATGTGGCCGCCAAATACACCTTGAGGTATACTGTAGGTATTTTAATATGATTTCTCTCGACTGCTGCACATTATTGGAAACCTGCACAGATGCTACGCAGTCATTCTTACGTTAGTTCTTGCTCCTTCTCTTGGCCGGGCCCGGATTAACTCCGTCTCTGTTACCCAGTGCTGCCGTTATTGGATTCCGGATGGGTTGCTATAATGCGGTGGCTTTTTTCTTCGCCGAAGGACAGGGATTGACTGGTTGCTCTTCCACCTATCGTCGGGGTATCACAAAATTGATTCCACATGTTTTTCTATAAGAACTTTTGTTTGCTTTATGAAGACATTAAAATAGAAGATGTTTTACTTAAACTTTGTCTAGTAAAGTCGTCAGTAGGAAAGACGACATAATTAATAACAATGATCAACAGTGCTAAAATGAAAAAGAGACAAGAAGTGCAGGAAATTTAACATTTTTTAAAAGGACGTGAGAAACTGGATGTTGCACTTATTGCATTTGTAGTTCATCGAACGTCATGAGACGTATGCGGAAATAGAGGAAGGAATAGTTATAAATGTAGGTAAGGATATTTATACGTACAATCGACAAAGCCATACGAAAAACAACTTGTCTAAAACATCTCGCTACTCAATAGGCGATGGTTATACTGAATCGATTCGATGCTAACACCGAAAATGATAAATATTAATGGCGTTCTTAATAATCACAATCTTAAATCATAAGTTAAAAAATATTTAAATTTAATTATCAATGAGATTGATAAGAACACTTGAATTCATCGCGGATAAATCGGTTAAATGAATACTTCTCCTAATTTGATTGAAGATGAGAATTAGTATAGACGATAGGCGACCGCGGCATTCTAGGTTGATGGTTTATGGTTATAAAAGGACATTAAGATTCATGGTACCACATTAGCAACAAACCAACCGTCGAAAATGTTAACGCCGAACAAGACAGTCGGTAACGAACCCCGTGCAAAGAGAGTACAAAAGATTAAACCAAGGGAAAAGACCTAAGTACGTAGAAATAAAGATTAGGTATTTCCTTGTAAATGGGATCAAACGGTTTTCAATTTACTTGAGGAGATACTTCAAAGCATTTCCAACAAGTTAAATAACACTGCAACAAACTGAATATTAAAAGCCCAGTGGCAAATCAATCTCTAATTTTTCTCGTAAACTGTAAACATTTGTATAGGGCAAGTCTGAGTATTTTACCATCCTTTACTGTACTGTCAGTGTGCATTTTTACAACTATTAAGTTCACCTAGTACACATAATTATTGCTGTGTAGCTCCACGTTGGACGCCCAAAAATTATCTTATTTGTAGTGAATAATTGTGGTTGTAGGAATATATGCTTCCTCTGGAAAAACGCACTCTGCACGTTGCACTAATATTAATTATTTTTATATTATGTAATTAGGAATAAAAGTCGCTACAGTTTAATAGGGACAAAGCAATTGGATATATTATAACTTGCTGAAGCAATGAAATCACTTTAATGTATAACTTGAGGAACAGTTAGAATTAATAGAGTCATTTCATATTTCGGTACCCACCGTCATTTCCTTTTTATATTACGCGAAATTGCATGCAAACAGCATAATTCCAGCGCAGCGCGGAGACGTTGAATGTAATATAAGACGCGGGCACTAAAACTTAACTACTTGCATTATCAATGTCGTCTATCTTACGAAATGTCTAAAACATGGAGGTCAGACTCCCACATATCTCATAGTCTAATTTCCGGTAGGTCGCTGACTAATAACAGGCCTTTTACATAACTTCGGTCTTCGACCGCCGGGAGTTTCCTTTCCGAGACGCCGCAACCGATGCCGTTCATCATGTGCGGAACGAATTATCGCATGCGATTCTTCCCCTTATTATAATGGCGATGTGTGTAATGCATTTTAGGTGCGTTATTGAAATTCCTCCTTGACGGACAATTTAATTTGAAACGTTCACGAGGGTATTCGATTTGTGCAGTTTAATCGGTTAACCAATAATCATTTTCTTATTATGTCCAATTACCGAAATTTAGCAATCTTCATTTTTTCATTTAAACTTTCATTTTATATATTAACATAAGACCTGGCATAAAACTTCATTTCAGATGCGGCGTAGGAAATGTTAATAAGATACATTGCATCTAAACCTTCAATTTATAACATGAATCTTAGAAGCTTCGCATTTGCCTTGCTGAGAATAAAAAATAATAATAATAAATGGAGAGCAACCAAAAAACCCATAAACCAGACTAATTTCAAATTCTTCTCATTTTCTCATTATTTCTTCATTTTCTTTTTTTTGTGTTCATTCACGACGAGAATTCTGGTTTGACCAGAATATTGTGGAACTGAAAGTATCTAAGGATTGGCTCGTTAATCATGGGTGCACATAAATGGTTGGATATACGCTTCTGGATAAAATTAAAAGACCACCAACAAAAATCAAAATTATTTTATGAAAATATCTTAATTTCTTAAAATAACTTAATAAGACTAAAATCTATCGTACCCATATGGTTTCTAAATTATTCAATTGGTACGCCAAAGAAGACAATTAACAAATTCGAGATAATCCCACATGTGTAACACGTATTTTTGCAGTTATACACGCTTCCACCCTTCTTGGCATACTCCTCCTTAGATATTTTCTTATGGTATTTGTTACCCAACTGATCCCAGGAGGGCTCAATACATATTTGCTTCTCTTAAGGCAATTGTTATAACTTTAGCAATGTGTGTTCTGCATTAAAGTAAGACCTGGACCAAAATTTCCAGTATATGGCTGTACATGAAATACAATAATATCGTCCTTTATCTTGTTGTCGTCAATAACTAACGCTACATGACCTTCAACCTTATCCCTCCTCATACCATCAAAGATCATCTGCCAAATTTCTCCTCCGGTATTGCATTCAGCATACTTCTTATATGGTCTTTGCCAAATGATGATGATGGTCGCTATAGGACAGGTGGAATCGGAACTCATCAGAGCAAAAGCGTGCTATACAGGCTGTAGCTAAAGCATCGAATAGTGAACATTGTAAATCTTATTTCATCAATTATGAAATCTTAACTCTTCTTGTGTGTTTATACTTGATACAGTAATTTATATAAAAAATAAACTATACCTCCTAAATTTAAATTCAGACGTGCATAACATGATACTAGACATAAAAATGATCTTGCACCTTTTAGGTGCAAATTAAATTCAACCCAAAAGAATTCTATAAATTTTTTAACAACCTTTCCAGAAGATATTAGAAATGTGGACTGCAAATTTTTCATAAAAATGGTTAAGGCGTTCTTAGTACGTCAGTATTATTATAGTTGTAATGAATTTTTATCTGATATCATAAATAAACATGATTTTCAAAATATTTGTAGACAAACATAATACCACATCTCTGCGTAGAGTCACTGCTTTTAGTATTAGTATATGTACATATTTCACTTGTATAATTATTTCCTTATAGGATTAAGTGATTTGTTTCTTTATTGATGACTGTAGGTACAGGTTGTAATGATGAGTATGAATATGAGTAAAATCGAGCCCCACTACCTTTCATACAATTCCTGGTGGTTTAAACAAAAGGCCAAACGACTTATTTTACACAACACCGTTTGAATTGGACTAGTTGCAAGTTATTTAGCAATCAGATTGTTTCAACATCTTTCGTACAATTTTCGTAGATATTTTCTTTCCAGTAGCCACGTTTTAACTCCTGAGACGTTACCAGAGACGTGTACTCTTCTTGTGGCAATCAATCGGTGGTTCTATATCTAGCAGCTGTTCTTTCCACCACAGATTTCTTTGTATTTAGAATTCGAGCAAGTTCCTTCTGCGCATATTATTAGCGAAGAAAAATGACAATTTGAGCTACTTCTTCAAAATGATTTTATAAATGGAAGAAACGGTATTCTGTGCACCAATTAAAGCAATTGTTAGTTTCTAATAACATAACTAGCTGGTTGGTATTTTGCTCACCCAACTATGGTACTGGATACAAAGAGAGAGACGGAACTTTGAACTTGTCACGATCCCATTTTTTTATGTCTCTTTGACGAGTTTCATCCATACGTTATCTCATTGTGCGATCTCAATTATGATTTAAGAACTAGTATATTTTAAGACTTAATTTAAGAACGGAAACCAATTTATACTTTTAACGACGATTACTGTAAATAAAGAGAGAGAAATAATTTTTAAACGCTCCTCTAGTATAGGTGGGTTTATGAGACATAAACGTTGATAATCATAATAAAAGTGTAAGTTGGTCGAAGAAGGAAAGCAAAAATATCAACGGGGAACTACCGCGAGACCCATCAAAATACATAATAAGCATATGTAAATTGTGCAGTAACTGGGAAATTATTGTTAGGGAGACAAACGGGAATCTCATTAGAGACAGAGCGCCGTCCATAAAGCCGGGCGTCTTCCAACTTCCTTTGACGTAACCCAGGAAATCCCCCGAATAAATCTGTCTAATCATACGGCATAACGTGCCGAGTACGCACTAACACAGCATTAAAGTGAAGTAACTAACAGTCGGTATGTTATAAGACAGCGGCAAGATTCACGGGCCAACTTGGAGCCTGCGGCGAAACGATAAGAGTCCCGTCTTCTTATATCACACTACATCCGTTCCCGGCTATAATATACACCGCTGTCCGCTCTCTGGACAATCTCGTTTTATGAATATCCATGCGAGCTTGATGGGCATTCGCACTGTGGTATTCGTTTTTCGCACTTAAAAAAATTATTACCCACTCTTCGGAGTAGTCTGTTTTACCAATCATACGAGGAAACTTTACTACTACTTTTGGAGAATAAGTTCACTAACCGACAAATGGAAAATATAATTTATTTAAGAAAAAGAATTTGAAACATAATGCCAAATCATAGGGTTGTGAAAATTGTAAATTTATCATTGTTACGAAATCCAATTTCTAATAAATAATAATCACTTACTAATATTGTTACATCGCGCATGTACAAGTTTGTTTTTAGAAATATCACGCCGCGCTGTCTACCTTCTCGATGATTCTAGAACTTTCGAATCGACCGCGAGATGGTAATAGATTGTGTGAGAATGTTCCGGAATAGAATAATCTTTACTATAAAGACAGAATCCGTCGCGCAATTTCAACCAGATTTATTATTTAGAGTGACGAGTGCGATTGATAGAAGTGATATTTATTATTATTTATTTCTAATTACTTATAACTTTGTACCTCTGTTCGTTCATCCAAGATTCCTTTGAGCTTTATTCAAAGATTTTTGCAAAATAGTTAATAAAACGATGAATGTAAGTTTAAACCACAAGTAACTTCTATTAAATCAATCATCCTTAAGAATTCTATATTGAATTATAAAAAAAATTAAAACAAAACGAAAAAGGAAATGTATTTTAAAATGAAAAGAAAGAGAAATAAAATTTCGGATAAGTAAGATATTAACACGTGGCTTAACTATTCTCTATTTAATTGACTGCTGAAAAACTAAGATAATATACAAGATGCGTTACTTTATTAGTCTTGCTTTTTCACGCGCTGTCGGCTTTCTGAGATCATGATGTACCGTGTTATTTGACACATACATACAGAATTCTCGATTGAAATGTTTGAAGAATTTCATTGTTTGATTCTCTGGCGGTTCTCGATAGTTTTAATAGACAGAATTCTCGATTGAAATGTTTGAAGAATTTCATTGTTTGATTCTCTGGCGGTTCTCGATAGTTTTAATAGACTTAGTAGATTTTGCACGTATTCTCTATTTGCGAAATCAGGACTGGTTATCGTTTAATGTTTCTTGTTTTCAAACACCTTTAGTAAGTATTACCTTTAGCAGTCGATCAACTTGCAAGGTAGGTTGAATTGATGACTTTTAAGGACAGCAGGCTTTGATCTGCTTAAGAGCATTATTTCAAAGAGCTTGGGAAGAAAAAAAAACTAATTCATGTCACTAGATCTTTGACCCTGTACCAGTTTTTCGGATTTCTACGGATTTTTTAGAGACATCTACAGATTATGGACAAGGTTGATAACAATGTAATGTCTAATTGTCCGTATTGTTTGTCAGACATAAATCAGAGGTGATAGTTTCGACATTTTCTGTCATGGAGTAAGTAGTTAAGGAAGTTAAGGGTAAAAAGCTTGAGAGTTGTTGAAAATATATCCAAATTTGTACAAACATAAGTTTTATAATATATGTACATTTATTAGAACTATAGTATTTCTAGAGACAAACAATCTTAAACAAATAGTTTTTATTATAGAAATTTAATTTTATTTATGTATAAATTTTATATTTACTCTCACTTTATTCTGAATTTTATTAATTATTAGTTCTAAACAAATAATGTTTTTTGTATACACTTTTTTATTATTATCCATTGATACATATTTTAGGCAATTTGCCGTGTAAGGCAAATTATGGTAATTTTGATTATGAAAGTAAGGACGAGTGCAAAAATACACTTCTTAAATTAATAAAGTCTGGAGAATTGCCAAACGATGATTCTAGACTTGAAACAATGGTCAATTTATTAACACAAAAATGTCTTTCTAATTGTATTGTAGACGAGAGGAGACTTTTAAGAAAGAAGAAAGTCTATATAAAATGTGGATATATATGTGATTGGGCAATTCCGATTTTTGACCAGAAAGGTATGAGAAATCCTTCATAATTTGAAGCGTTTAGGTACTTAAATTTAAGTAATTATTTAATAAATTATTTACGCTAACTTTACTTTTTTAAACTTTAGATCAATAATAATTTCAAAATGTAATATCAAGAAGTTAGTCTTCGAAATATATTGATATTTATATCAAATGTCCATTAATGATTGAAGCTGACAGCATGTATTAAATTTTTATTATGTTATTCCATTATTGTCCTTTGATAAAATCTCTACGACTAAGCAACAAGTTACAAATCAAACAATTGATAAAGTATTTAATCTAACTGAAGAAATTTTTTTTAATATGCAAGATCATCGATTATTCGAAACAAGATCATAGATTTTTTTCTCGATCGCATATGTTAAATAACATACGTATAAAAATAATAAACACGATTTACATCATTAGAATTTTGAAATTATTATGAGTTACAATATAACTTTTTGCAATTTTTTTGGTAATGAATTACCAAATGAATCAAAAAAATTAATTTATTAATTAATATCTACATACATAGGAACCCATTGCGTTCCAGTATTCCAATCTAAATTAAAAATATTATATTTATTTAAATTCTCTATCCCAGATGTTAACAGTTTATCTGAATTTCTTTATTATAGTTAGTTTAAAATATTTTCCAAATCTATATTTGATAGTTGATTATCATCATCATTCCCTCATTTATCAATAAAATAATTTAATATAATATTATTCATTTATAATATCTTGAATAACTGTTGAATACATATAATTATCATTATCTATTATAATATCTCTTTTCTTTGCAGCATTTAATCCATCATTTTTATATGCTATATAAATAACATTTGTATTCATTATATTATTTTTATATTCCACTTCAATATTTCTACTCGTAGCTTTCAATCTATTTTCATATTCCCTGAATGATTTATAATCACATAACTTTGTTGGAAAACAAATACCGTATAGAAGCCAGTTTTATACTGTTTATCATTAATTTCTATTCTAGATATATAATTTTCCTAATCTTTTATTATAATTTTATGAATAATTATTTCATTATAACTTGACTTCATTCCAGCTGATATAAATGTTCCTGTTTGCTTAATATAAATAATATGCTATTGTCTATATCTTCGTTCTGTTATGATTTTTGTATTAATCTTCCTTCTATAATAATTTGTTTGTTAAATCTGTTATGGCCACATTTCTTATGTATTAGCTACCTTGATTTTTAAATTTTAAGGAATTCATTGAAAATAAATTGAAACTGTCTGTATGAAAATATACTTAATTGCAATCTACCAAGAAACACCACCTTGGGCTTTTATTAACGAACGTCCTCTGTGAAGAATACTCTCCACTAGGTGGTCTTACAGCAAGTATGCAATAAATAAATATAAATATTTTTTTACTAGCACACACGTGCTTAGCCACTATTGCTTTAAAATGTGCCATAATATTCTATATTCAATAAATCTGGCGATTGTAAGGGCTATCTCAGAATTCGCAAGTTACTTTTTTCAAGCCAACGCATCATCACCCGAGGCTTATGACAAGATGTGTTATCTTGTAGAAAATAAAAATTTTAGGTAATGTAATGTTTATTATATTTCAAAACAAACTGTGCAATAATTAAACTTAGACTAAAGTACAGGTTTGAAAACGTCAGTTTAGTGTTCAGCAGTACAGAATTAGCAAAAAAAAATTAAGCATTGTAATAATCGGATATCGCATAAGGCTCAATATTTATCAACAGGTTGAAAATGTTTCGTTTAAATTCCATAGGATGGTTTATGGTTCTAAAATTTCTGGGCAGTTTATTGTATAACTTCATACAGCTATAAATGGCACTATTCTCGAATTTTGTTAAAATATGTGGAGGATCTAAAGAGCAGTCGATGTTCCGTGAATTATATTTGTTAATATTCTTATTGTCAAAATTTATGAATAATTGCCTGTTTTTCAGCAAAAAGATTAAACATTTGTAGATATATATGGCATGGACATGCGATTTTGTCTGAAAATTCGCCAGAGGACTCGCGGCACGGCAATTTATTTATAATCCGTATAGCTTTATTTTGTGCAATAAATATTTTATTTATGTTAACACAAATACCCCAAAAAATTCTTCCATACTAAAGATATTAATAGAAATTTGCAAAGGAAGCGGTGCCTAAAGTGACAGAATTGACATAGTGGCTTAGAGTCCTTAAGGCAAAACAGACCGTGCTGAGTTTGTTGCATAACCAGTCAATATGGTCGATCCATGTTAGTGTATGATCCAGATGTATACCCAGGTATCGAATCCACTTCCTAGAAACGCTACAGTCCTGGTTTCTCTAGGATATACATGACCACAGCTGTATATTAGACTATATGTTCTTGATTCACTTGGAACACTATCTTTTTCGTATCTATTAATCGCGTGTTTCATTGAAGATGTATCAAACTTGAAGGACACGTTTCTGATATTATTTCAAACAAAATACCTTAATAAAAAATTTAATCGGAGCAAGTTGAAATTTGCATAATTTGGAGTCGACGCTTTTTGAAATACTGTAGCGCGCGGAATCGTGAAACAAAACCGGCGATCTAAATTGCATTTATGAATGGCACACAACTGCAAGGGGGGTAATAAATCCATAAACAGCGAAGAAATTTATGACTAGATTTTATTTTGCCCTTGACCGAAAGCTCGGTGTATTCAACTTTGTCACACGTCGAATGCAGCAGCGATGTAAAATCGCATGGATATTTAAACTTATTTAATTTAATAATAAATTACAAAAGTGGGGCTATGCAAAAATATGCATTTAGTGTGTATGTTGTCGCACATTACAAATTGTTATTGGTTAAGAAGAAAGTGAGACAGTACTAAGAAAAGGAAATTAGTAAATTTTGCGTTCATGGAAAAACTAATAAAGTCCTTAATTGCGGTAGTACGGCGAACGAAATGTTTTGGGTAAAACCAGGTACTTGGGCGCTAAATTTCTACGAACGATTTCATGAAACAGTGAATGTGAATAATAAATTCTTAAATAGGCGCAAACTACTAAATATTTGAACAATCCTAAAATTCTTCAACTAACAATTAGAAAATTCGTATTAAATGGAGAACAGAAAATAAACGACTAATTATTATTTTTATTAATTGCCAACAACCATCATGTTTTAAATGTATTTTGCTGAATCGACTGGGCCGACATTCTAGAGGCAATTAACCAATAAATCGATTTCATATGTGAATCCATTCATTCTCATTTAAAGTACATCCTAAAAATATGCGACTTTGCTTTCCCTTCGATTTTCTCTAAACTTATTTATTACAGAGAAAATTTTACAAAGAAACTTTTCTTTCT
The DNA here is from genome assembly GCA_039766575.1 of Serrognathus titanus. Taxonomy (NCBI): domain Eukaryota; kingdom Metazoa; phylum Arthropoda; class Insecta; order Coleoptera; family Lucanidae; genus Serrognathus; species Serrognathus titanus. The sequence continues at coordinate 28,199,435 of CM077912.1, read as the reverse complement.
TTTTTCAACATCTCCCGCATACCAAGTTTGATGCATCTTCAATGAAACACCCAGTATAGTATATAGAAGCTTCTTTACATAATTTCTTAATTACTTGTAAATCTTTTTCTAATATTTTATTTCATTTCGGCGACATCTATCGATATCATAAAAAACTTGAACAACTTTTATATCCAGTAGTCATGCGTTTCCATTATTTTGTTATATTGAATCTTACTTTATTGTCAAGTCAGTATTTAATATTTATCTCATGTCAAATTTTAGTATCAACAAATTATAATAATAATAATACCTTGAGTTGTACATGGAAAAAGTTGCAAGACAATTTAATGACTGCATAATTTGTAGTAGGTTTTTTTGAAAATGATCATGAAATTATATTTTTTTAAAGTGTACTTCATGCTCAAATTTACTCTCTTTTTAGAACGTTGAAAACGTTATGCAGCATTAATGTACCGGGTGTCAACTTTGCTTACACACCATATCAATGCTTTCCTGAAGAATATATCATAAAGCAGCTTTGTGCTATGCATTACCTAAGACTACTTTTAGTATGTATTTCAAATACATAGGCTTTCCAAATAATTAAAAAAAAATAAATTTTTAATACCGCAAATTTCGATTAACCAGGCAAACTTCTAGTTGATTTTATAAATTCTGGAATAAAAAATAGAATCGTCAAGCTAATTCGTATTGAGAAATATTAAATCCGGCGAATGACTTCAATAGGGACGCAGGGATTTATAATAAAAAAAAATGCATTGAAATTCCTATGGTGCGAAATCAAAGTAGTCACCCGGTAATGATGAGAGCTTTTGTTTCGTTTTCTTTTTATAGTACCAATAAACTCAAATAATGAAAGCATGGAAATTATACTCTAAACAAAAAAACCTCAATGGTGACATATCAACCGAACCCTTCATGCGCAGCAGAAGTACCAACGATGTAAAACGAATATTACTAAAACGACTGCTAAATTTAAAATATAAAATAAAAACTTATAACAGCCAGTTGTTGCATAAAAAATTATTATTTTATTTTTAGAGGAACACGTCCAAAATGAAGTTTTCAAGTCAGCGAGACGACGAATTAATCAGTTAAATTTACGATAAAAGGGTGATGATACAATATTACGAAATCAGCGTAGCGCACTAGACAGCAGATAATATCTAAAGGAAGTCCAGCAGCAGCAGCAGGCAGGAGGCAAACAGCAGGACGCTTTTCCTTTTCCTGCGACAGCTGTTCCAAGTCGCGCGCCATGATTTAGAACGCCTTCTGATTACAATTTGATGATTGTTCTCCCGACGTTCTTCATATAACGTTATGCACGCCCGAGTTAAGAAAAGTGGGGAAGACATTAATGGTAAAGTTAACTTTCATGAAATATTAAATTCATAAAATGTTACGACCCAACTAAATATGCATTTTAAAGCGCGTGTACGGTTGGCGAGTGGACGCAATATATCTGCCGCTGTTGCGAGATCAGAGTAAATAATTTCGCCTTGCCGTCCACATTTATACCGAACATGTATTATAAGTTTTCCAATAAAATGATAACTATTTCTTAAACAGTAAAACTTTAAATTTGACATTCTTTCTTTTTCTGTTTTTGAAAAGGTCAAGTAAGTTACAGTCTAAAAAACTGGTGTATTTTCGTGTGAAAATTAATACGTGTCTTTAGAGTGAATAAGTTACGTACGCATTGAAAATTTACACAAGCACAGCGAATTTTCGTAATGTGTTTTCATTCTAAAGATTCAAAAATCGGTATGGACCGCAGATAACACAGGTCTTTTCGAGCAAGTGCACTTTCAATGTTATTTACTACACATCTTGAAAATATTATAATAGTTTTTGATCTCATAGAAAAATTACGTTACGTCTTCCCCATACGAGAAATAGAGAAAGACGCGCGAGGGCTTTCAGGTAGTATAAGAAATAGTTAATTGAAATTGTTATTTAACTGCGTGTCATAATAGGGTATCACTGTGTTTTCGTGATAACGTCGAAGATTTCGTGACTGTGAGATACTCGTCGTTTCTCCGGGTAAACCGCGGTCACATTCTGCAGGACAACGTACACAGTGCAGAAACCAGGAGAAGAAAATGAGATATATAAAAGTCAAGCCAGATAAATTGTTGGCGTTTTGTAAAGCGCCTGAACGACGTAAATTCGCGCGAAACTTTTCCTACTTTTCCGAAACGTAATCTGCGCGATGCCGTGTTATGTTAAGATAATTGAAAGTCAGGTTAATGTTTTCTTAATACCGCGTATGTGATATGTCGGAGCTTTACAAGCTATCACATGTGCGCGCGAGGATATTCGGTTACCTTTTTTGTCGCCGCGAGTGTTCGCAGAGATATCAGAATTGAGTTCTCTCTAGCTCTCGTGTTAAACTTGAGCACCTAATTTTAAAAAGGTGACGTCTTAACAGGATTTCTATAAACACAGGCTCTTAGTGGGAACGTTCTGACAAATCCTTCGACATTTTATGTTTCATTGTTAAAAGTTATAGGCTATAAAAGGATTCAGTCTTGTATTTATAGAAAATGTACAGATATAAATACCTCAAAATTAAATAAAAAAGTGCAAATTTTAATAAATTTGTTAATACAAAAAATCAAACGCTGTTATATAAATTGCGTTTATCAAGTCAAACGAAACACTGAAGTAACCTCATTGGCGAATCAATAACTATTATGTGGCACTGAAGATATCTACCTGTGTATGGTGCCAGGAAGGAAAATCTGTCCAGAATTTACTATATTAGAGGCCACATTCTTTTATAAACAAAAACGGTGGTACAAAGATGTACAAATATCGAGCAGATCTTACCTGGGTGTTCTATTACCCGTCGATGAATAGAATACCTTCTATCATTTCAAATGAACTGGATGAGAGTGTGGATCGTACTAGGGGAACCAAAAATAAAAAAAGAACTACCTCAAAAAATTGTTTACCAAGACAAAATCATGATAAAAGAATTATATTATTATAAAATTAATAAACCAAAATAACAATACTTTCTTTAAAGCACCAAATAATACCGTATACAGTTATTACAGTATTACAGTTGTTTACTTATGAATTACATAAAAACACAATTTTATTTTAGCGTTCTGCCGACGCATGTGGCTTAAGTATTGCTACTATTAGTAGAATTTCAACGGCATCAAAAGAAATCAACCCTTGTCTTCACCTAAAAGAAACGAACCAGAGATAAGCCTACTGTTGATGTGGATGATGCAACTCAAGTTGCAATATGCAATGCTATTTATGAAATGTATCTCAATCGTAAGCATTTATGAATAATTTTTTTTGTATGTTATGTAAATTATTGCTTGTCATAGGTCAGCATGTTACACGTAAAAGTTTGCTGAGTTTATTAAAAGAAAGAGAGTTGTACAGCGGGAGCTTATCATCACTTGGCAAAGCATTGGAGAAATTGCTTTTCGTTGGAAAAAAGATGACCGCCGAAGAGGGTTGATGGAACTGCAGCATGTAGCATTAGCACGGATTGACTTTTTGCAAAAGTATGTGCACAATATGCGAAAGATCATTTTTCCCAGTATGTATACTTAGATGAAACGTGGATATTTGAAAATGGAAGTGGTCATTGGTCATGGCAGGATGATAATCTTCAGACTGTTAAAACAACAAAGAGCGAAGGCAAAAGGCAAGTCATATTGTGTAGAAAATTCTCCACAATAGTATTATATTCTGGACAAAAATTAAGTTGAACTGTAGCAATTATTAGGAAGAGTGGCAGTATTTATCCCTCCTTTTTTATTAATTTGAATATGTACGGTTTGTAACGTTAACAATGTTGTTACAATTGTGTTACATGCTGGAAGTACAGATGGTTTTATACCAGGAGAGTCCTTAATATTTTCTTCGAATACTAAGAATTCTGATTACCATGGTGAAAAGACGAAGGATACTTTTTTAAAATGGTCTCAACAAAAACTGCTGCCAGACTTAAAACCAAAATCATTAATTATTACGGATAATGCGAGTTATCATTCTGAAATTGCATATGAAGCACCTGATTCTTCTTGGAGGAAAGCTGATATTCAAAAGTGACTATCACAAAGAAACTTTTTGTTTGATAATAGTATGTTAAAACCTCAGTTGCTGCATCTAGTCTCCTTGTAAGTTTTTCAGTGAAAAGTTAAATAAAAACAACAAACTATAATATATTGATGTTTTAGGCATAAACCTCCAAAAGAATATGTAATTGACGATATCGCAGCACAACATGGTCATAAAATTCTTCGATTACCCCCATACCACTGCATATTTAATCCAATCGAGAATATTTGGGGTCTCGCCAAAAATTATTATAATAAGTATATTGGACGATATGGCTATAGTGTAGCAAATTGTTTGAAAATGTGGGAAGAAGTTTTGCAAACGATTATGACTCAAACTTGGGTTAACACAGAGGCAGAAATAATCCGATGGTGGGGACGTGGGTATGGATCATGAAGATGTATGCCCCTTGATTATAAATTTGGAGCTCCTGCTGTGAATCGGACAGTGACGCTGATTAAAGCTTTTCAATTTTTTTAGTATTTATATGTGAGATGAAAGAATGGAACTATGTTCAAAATATGATGGCAATTAATATTGTGTAAAATTACAATGAAATATTTATGTATTGACTGGCACTTTTTTGAGTGACATTAATTTGCTACGGAAATGAGTATAACAATGTGAAGAACCTAACTTAGAAAGTGGAGTATCATTATCGTTATCACAAGAAAATAAAACAAATGGATTCTTTCCTTCAAAGATTCGATATATAAAATAAATTAGAATTACAGTTATTAACAGAAAGACTGAAACTTATGAGCTCAGTTCAGTATCTGTAGGTAATAATTGAAGTAATTTAACAAAAAACATAACACTCAGATTGTCTTAAGTATGTTTACTTACCCAAATTTATGTAATAAAGATTATAATAAATTAAAGTAGATTCTTATTTGATGAAAATTTGTGAAATAAATTCATAATTACTTTTCACAAACACCTTCAAAATTACAAATGTTTTTTAATGGTTCACTGTATTAGTGCCTGAAGAAGCATTGAGAAGTTGATGAATTTGACTATCGAGGAGAAATGATTACGAATTTGTTATCTAACAGTAGATAACAAAACATATTTTATGGTTTTAATTTTCATTTCTCTTCACTGTACACTGAATATTTTTTTTTATATACATGTTTACAACAGATGAATGATATAACTTTAAATTACATATGTTAGCTGATATATCAAATTCTGCCATCCGGCAGCATAATGTGACGTCATGAAATCGTAAATGACGTACAAGTTGCCTCTCCTATACCTTCAAAATTGTTGCTTTCACTTTTCCAATTTTCATAGCATCGGTAAAGCTGGATAAAATCCGCTGCAAGTCCAAATTCCTAAGAGCCTGAGGACCTCTTGCTTCATCACAATACAGAATTATTTAATAGCCTACTAGAACAACACTTCGAAGACAACTTAATATGTGTCATTGTCATAAGAAAAAAAATTAGCAAAGCATTTTCCATTGTTCACAGACGATTCAAAATCATCAATTAGAAAATCCCGACCATTAAGTCAACATTCGTTTTTTAATTCTACTCTTGGTAATGATTCACATCCTTTCTATTTCATGCTAATGTTCATTGAATATAGTTCAAGTAGTCGATTTGAATGTGAAGCGGTTCCTCCTTAAAAATGTTCTCGATTAAAATTTCATTCTTTTTTTTCTGAAATTACGGGTTGAGAACATTAGTTGTTTGTTATTAGGATTATTTGCCGACAAATCTACGAAATTTATGATTATTTTAAATGACTGAACTGTTTCCTGAAATGCAGGTTGACATTACACCACATTATTGCTTCATTAATTACAGAATAGACCTGTGATAAAATGAAAATCAATGAAATCGTGCGTTACACAGAGAGAAATGATAAAGCGAGATTTTACACAATATTGTGTAAAATGGAGGTGGATAAATTATTAAGACAAATGTTGAAAATTTTACATTTGTGTGTAGCAAAATTATTGCTCCATTATTGCTAATTTGACTTTTGTACTACGATAAATTCTCGTAAGGGTGAAGATAACGTTTCAGCACTTTGTTATATAAAATTCTATATCTTATGAAAAAATTTACTACAAAAGACTGTGAAGATTTTATTTTCACGTCTTGTTGTATGAAGTTCTACACATTGTATACAACTGTATAATAGAATCGCAATGAAAAGTTTTTACAATTTGAAAATGATTAAATTACTAACTCGTTAGAAAAAATTACCATTGGGCATGTTAAAATCTTACACAAATTGTTGAATAGTGGGATGTAATCACGTGATTATTTTCGTCTTAATGCAGATGACGATTAGGTGGCGTACGTAACTACAATTAATCATCAACTCGAAGAGAAAAGAAATGGCATTCTGTACCATATATAAGCTTTTGTTAACTTCTGAATTTTCAATTGATATTAGTTCATCAAACGTTGACTCTGATTTTCTTCTCGAAATTCATTGTTTGGGACACTTTAGTTTTATATTTGGTAACGACTACGTTTACGATTTACTTAAACTAGTAAAAACAAAACTAAAAACACTCACGAGAATAATTGTTTCTTTTCTACAAAAATAAATAAATAAGACGAATTAAGTTTTCGCGAAGAAGTGAGCGTCGAAAGACAAACACGCAGAGAGAAGATGAAAAACTCTAACAAAATTAAAACAAGAACTCACAATAGGAACTGACAATTCTCTGCGTACTGGAGGATTTAAATAAAATGTTAGAATCGCTAAGAGGGGTAAAGTGACATCACCGTAACATTCGCATTTAAAACATTTTCACACTGCGCAGAGCTTTGGAATGAAATGTTTTCACCGATAGAATTCGTCCATTGTCCATAACGTTTTACTACATTTTGCGTCTGTGCAAAGGCACGGGTGTTTATCGCACTTGTAACCAATTGCAGTCTCAGCAACTTTCTCAAAATATTGCAGCTACATTTCTTCGAATTATAAAGATGCTCACTTGTTCGAATTAGTTGCAAATCATTGCGCAATGTTACATGTTTTGGTTTAACTTGAATAATAATTGGTCCCTTTGTTTATCTTGACTCGGATTCCCAGACTCATACGTTTGAATTTTATAATTGCAATTTATTTTACAAGTTCTTTTTTAATTTTGAATTCCGGTTTCTTACAAAGTAATACAAATCAAATGTTGGAACGCAACAATAAGAAATCGAAACGAAATTAACATACATACTTATGAAAGTTTCTGCTTCACACTGTGAAATAAGTGGCAAGGGCTAGAAAGAGGATATAAAAAATATGTCGACAACCGACGTAAAACAAGCAGAGAGAAAAAATATTTTAAGAATGTCGACGAAATGGACAAAATATTCAGAAAAAAAAAAGAAATGCTTGTCCAGAAATCTTATTAAAACAATCGATGTTTCTTGGTAATATACAACAAAATGAAAATCCAAATTCACAAAACAACTTTCACTTCCTCCTCTAAACGCAACACTGCAGCAATGACATGAAGAACAGCAAACAAAAAGAACCCTATTTTAAATAGAAATAAGATTTTAGTAAATATGAGAAAGGAAAGATCGGAATAATATAAAGAAAGGTTAGGTATTGAAAGTTAGAAACTCGGTCCATAACCAAAAAGTCACAGAACTCAAGGAAAGAGACAAAGAAAAGAAACAGAGGAAAGAAAGGTATTTATCAAAGCGTTTTGGTAATTAGGGCAAATTAAGTTTACTTGTTTATTTGTACTTGCGTACTATTTAAACATAATCTCTTAGTTGATTTAAGTTTAATTTATTTTTGCTCTCTCTCTGTAGATCAAATTGAAGTAAGGGGTTTAAACAAAGAATGTATTCGATAATTTGAGTTAAAACAAAATAGGAGTACCATTTTCTCGTGTCCTAATATACAGGGTAACACTGAATGACTTGGCCAACCTTCAGTGACGTATTGTACTCTTCAAATTAATGATAAAAATTCTTATAAACATTATTCAGAAATGATTCTTTAAGAAGTTATGGTCATTTGAAAATGAAAGATATAAAAAAATATTCTGAAAGTAATTACTTAGTAATATCACTTATTACTCTATCAAATATTTAAGGCACAGTGCTATTAAAAAATATTTAAACATTTTCACACTTTACCATTTTTTAAATTTCAAGTGATCATCATTTTTTAAAGAATCATTCCCGGACAATGTTCATAAGAATTTTATAATTAATTTGAAGAGTAGAATTCGACGTTAAAATTTGGCCAAAAAACGAATCGATTTTAGAAGAATTTGTATTGGGTGGCGAATTTTATAGAAGTACCGCAACTATTTATGGTAAATAGAAGGAAAGAAAATATCGAAACTCTTATATCTTACGTTGAATAATTTAAAAAATGTCGGTTTATGAATGTTCTGAAAAAACCGTCAAAACATTTAAAGAAATCTGGTCTAGGTCACAGATTCTAGTAGCTATTTCAGCTAAGTAGAAGGAGTGCATTTTTACCGACATAAATCGGGGACGTCATTATTTTGTTTAGGGTTACGAAACCTCAACGAGCGCTCGTAAATGCAGAGTTTGAGTTTCGCTCGCCTGCATAAGACATAAAGCATCCGTTACGGCACCTTATAAAAAATATACTGTCTTGCTTTAATTATGCAAAAGTAATTACTCAATTAACTTGAATTATGTAATCTTCTGAGTTTTTAATTTGCTTCCACGGCAAGAAATTGAATGAAGAACAAATATTCATACTATACTTTACCTTTTCTTTTCTATTTGGAAAGGTGTAATTTTTGCAAAAACTTAAGTACTTTTAAGATTATCAGAAAATTAATCTAATATCAAAGGTTTTATATTAACGAAGTTTACACGCACAAATAAATAACTAGTAAACATGAAAAAGTACGGCCGAACACGTTATTATGAAAAGAAAAACTCCCGAAAGATAAACTTAAAATTAAAAATTACTCTAACGTTTTATTAAAACTTAGAAAACAAGAAGTCCGCCGCTTACATGATGTTAATTTCCCTGTAAACTTTCGCCGCGTTCCATTTTATTATTCTGTTTTGCCTCTCCACCTTATTACGGCCGCGCCCAGCGCTTTAATTCCGCCGCACTTCTTTCTTCGAGGAGGAGGAATTCCAGCAGTATCCGTTTAAGTTCAAGAGGTCCGCATAAAAAATGCATGCACGAAATTAGTAGCACCGGGCCGGAGGATTTAAGGTGCTCCCCGGAATCTACGAAGCCGCAGGGAAACCAAATTAAAACTTTACGTTCGGCTCGCATAAAAAATATTTCACGATAAATGTATTTTGAAATTTACGGAAAGGGGCTCAATTGAATTATGCAAATAGTGAAATAAACATTTTCACCAATGAATGACACAATTTTGTTTTTTGATGTCCCTTGTATAAAAAAGTACCATCATGTAACACTCGCTTATTGTAAAATTAAAAAAATTCAATGGCCAGTTGCAGCAAACACTTAAATTTAAACAGAGTTTATAATGTGACATTTGTCACATTCTAAGTGACGCTTAAAATTAAGAAGAGTTTAAGTGTTTGGTGCAACGTGTCCTAAGCTCTTAGTTTGAGTGCTGATTGAAAGAAAATTGGTACCTCATTCGAAGTCTTCCAAAGCCATTTTTTATATACATTTGAGCTCCTGTTGAGGTTTCATCCTCGATTTGTCAGAACATATTCAGATTTAATCTATTGCTGGCTGAAGGTGTCTCACGTGATTGGCGTGATAAAAGAGCTTAACTCGGTTTCAGCCCAAAAATCAAAAAGTACGATTTTTACCCAACTACTACTATAAGTTAAAAATAGACGATAATTACATATTTCCTCAAAAGATATGTAATTCGACAAATTAAACACAAAATTTCGAACGTGCTTCTTATCAAACATCAAATCGAATAAACCACTACCTTTTCAGCGTGGTTCTTTATTATCTGTGGATATTCAATCTAATGAAAGTAATTAAAAGCAAATTGGACATCGATGAATTCAGATAAGACGATGTAGTCTAGCGTAGATTTTAATATTTAGAACTTAGAATGATATATGAGGGTAATTCGTAGAATAACTCCCGGATAAAAATTCTTGAGATAGCATCAAAGTAATTAAAGTCATTTGCAACCTCTGCGAGTTACAAAATTCGCATTTCACCTTCTAATTGCTTAGAGAATGAGACGTGCGTCTACTTGATTCTCGTTCTTGTCGGCCGAGCGGCCTTTTATTCTATTAAAACGCAAACACAAATCATTCATGACACTAAGAATGTAATATCAGCCACTTTGATCAAATTCCGAGCCTTATATTTTCGCATTCGCCTCTTATCAAATTAAAATTTACTATGCCGATATTGTGCTAAGTCGTCGTCGTATATCATATTATAATATGCACGTGCTTCAAATACCAGAGGAATATTCATTTCTTAAGTTTTCTTTCACGTCGACAAATGAAATATTTACGATTCATGCATGCAAATTTCAATATGCTTTTAGTCTTTTTCCGATTTTAAAAAGCAGAATGAAAAAATTACTAGTAAAAAAGTTTAATTATACTCCATACAAGAACGCGACCCGTAGATTATTTTCAAGTTATCAGTAAATTTTAATACAATTAATTCATATATAAAGATAATTATATTACATGCATAGAAAGAATCGCACCGCTTGGATAACACATAATTTTTAGACAACAAAATTATTTACGTAACCATGAAGAAGAAGAGAGGGGGCAATTTTAACATTTTTATTATTCAATGTATTCTCCATTTAACTCCACAGCACAGACTTGTGGCAATTTTTTCCAGTCGTTTTAACCTACTTAAAAAAAACGTTATGAAAGCTCCGCAAAAATTGGTTCAGATTCTTTTTAAATTGAAACAGGTAATAGCTGGAGGGTGCCAGATTTGAACTATCTGGAGTACACTTCGCAATTGTCATGCAAGCGAAAGATTTCTTATAAGGTAGTTAAGAGCCTTCTTAACTTTTGAAGTGTGCTTCGATAAGCTTCTGCATTAATTGTTGAGCCTTTTGTCATATATTAAATCAAAAATATACATAAGTTTCATTGTTAATTGTAATTTGTGAAAACAGGTTTGGATTCGCCTCTAAGGACGCTAAATATTACGCTGAAATTTTCTTGCAGCACAATTGCAGTGTGCTAAGGACGAAACCTAAATGCAATATTCTTAAAGATGTTTCAACTTCTGTAGCCTTTCATGATACTTTCAAAAGTTGGTCCTTCATCACTAAACGAAAGTTTTCCTACCATTTCTGTATTTCGAATTTGCGAAGACCTTCTATCTCTTGGATCGTACTGAATGGAATCTCTACCCCAACAAAACTGGAAATATGATTGATAATCACGGTTATGCACTGCCATCATTTTCTCATGGATATATTTAAGAGTATTCTCTTCTTTAGTCAAAAATTTTATTACACTTCGATGTTCTAACTAGATATCACTTATTTTCGATTTTTAAAAGTCTTATAATGTTAAAGTTCTGACTCTGATAATAGACTCCTAAATGTCCCAGTTACATTCTAAGCATTCATGAAGACTATAAAGGCTTTATTTAAAAGGAAAAGCTTTATTGTTTTTTTAAAAACCTTACGCGGAAGTGTCCTGATTCGAAGCGGCAGTTATTAAACAGTTTTATACCAAAGTAATTGGGGCCGAATCTATCATAGCCACATCTGAGATATTTGGATCTAATATTCGTTTTAGACCAGGTGTTAACTGTGTGTATTTGTTGTTGTGATATGTAATCATCAGGATTTTTATGTACGTACATAAGGCATTGCATTATGTAGATAAATGGGGTCGTCAAAAGTTTTAATTCGATAAATTTACTTTTGACATCGTCTCGAAACCTTAAGTGGCATATGAGGCGTATGGCTTTTCTTTGCAAAGCAAAGATTCTTACTAGACTTAGAGAATGGCCCCAACAAATGATAGCATATAATATATGGGTAGTAATGAGAGCATGATAGGCTGTTAATAATGCTTCCGGCGGTAGTAAGTTAGCAAGGTTACGCAATAGGAACAGATTTGTTGAAATTTTCTTAGATAGACTGAGTGTATGCTGCGACCAAGATAGTTGGGGGTCCAATATGACACCTAAGAATTTACCAGTTTTATTAAGATTATCTGTATCCACAAGATGTTTATGTGTAAATATCAAATTAGTAGTTTTTTCGACATTAAGTTTGAGACCATTTGCCTGGAACCAGTTGTCGACATTTGTTAGTGTATCTTCCATTCGTTCAATGCATTCTTGTTCATGACTGTGAGTAGTAATTAAAGTTGTGTCATCTGCGAAGCTAATCAAATCCGCTTGGCCCACACCGTCAATTAGATCATTTATAAAAATCAGGAATAGGGCTGGGCCTACCACAGAGCCCTGGGGTACCCCGGCTTTTATGCTATTTACACTGGAAGATATCCCATTGATTGCTTTCTATTATGAAGATAGGATTGGATGAGATTACAGCTTTCTGTACTAAAGTTGTAGTACTGTAGCTTATTAATTAAAATAGTGTGATTGACGCAGTCGAAAGCTTCGGTATGATCACACAGAGTAACTCCTGCCAGATTTCTCTGCTCTTGCGAATTGGTTATTTCATTCATTCAGCTGTTTCTATAATTTTTGAGAATGTTGGTACTATTGAAATAGGGCGGAAGTTACTCTCCACCTCCATTCCTCCCTTGTGGATGGGAATAACTTTTGAAATTTTTAATTCATCTGGAAATGTGCTTGCCTTTATACATAAATTAATAAACTTAGTTAAAGGTATAATTATAAGATTTTTTATTATTTTGATGCAATTAACATTAATAGACAAGTAATCTTCACTCTTTTTTTTGGTTAAAGAATCTATTATATCTCTAACCTCATTAAAGCTCAGAGCTCTGAAGTGTAATTTGGGGTGGTTTGCAGGTGCTTGTATTGACTTCTTAAATCTATAATAGATTTCCTAATATTTTCATCATTATAAAGGCGTTTTAGTGTTGATAAGAAACTCATATGCATTTGCATTGCTTTTAATTCATGAGTGTACCACGTATTGTTTTTATTTTTGTCTGGGTTGATTACGATTTTATGAAGTGGAAAACTAATCTAATGTTAAAATCACCTACAATAATTACACTTTTTTTTTGTTTTGTGTAATAAACTTAAGAGAACATGAAATTGAAACATAAAACGTTCAAAGTTTCCTAGGGGAGATCTGTAGACTGTAACTATGATCAGATTTAGCTTACCAATTTCGATTGCCGTTGTTTCAAAGTGCTTTTCTATATCTATGTTGTTTATATTATTTTTTTTTTTTTGAACTAACCTCCAGATTATTTTTGCTTAGTATCAGGACACCTCCACGCGATGTACCTATAATATTATAGATTATACTTTGACATTACAAAATGATCTATTTCACAATCACTTAAAAAATGCTCGGAAAGACAAACTAAATCGTAGTCGTTGCTATGAATGAAGTGTCAATTGTCAATTCATAACTGTTAAAAATCAACAACTCTTTTGTTTCTTCACCAGGTAGATAATTATTGAATCTTCCCTCGTTACAAGGTGTATCCGGATAAACTACCAAATTGAAAATTTTGTGAATTAAATCAAACAGCAACAATATTGTGCAACAGGAGAGAAAATTGGAAAAATTGATGCTTTCCATCAAGACGGACTCTCGATGGTCATTGCAAAAAACAACACATAAAATATGGTGCAATTTAAATAAAATGTGTTTCTTCTTCTCTTAAGTTTCTAGGAGTGTTCATAGATAATAAGCTAACTTGGAAGCAACATGTTGAATGCCTGGTTATATTTTCATGATATATTGACTGCATAGCACCATCAGTCTGGAAGTAATCAATATATTACGACTTAGTCCGTTCCAATATATCCTATGTAAAGGAAGATTGTTCGTCAAATTGTAATATTTGTAGGGATCTTTTTGTGCGTTACAGTATCTTAACTATTCCATTACTGAATATTTATGTAATTACTTTATAAGTTTTAACTTCTGAACAAGATGTAGAACAAAACTGTCATTAATATACTTACTAAAGGGATGTCACTATTAAAGTGTCAAAAAATGCAACGACCGACAGCGATGGTCTACTTTAAAGGACTTTCCATTGTTCAAGCAAAAATCAGTGGTTTAAAAGGATACCAAAATTTTATTTCATGTGATTAAAAATACTTATTTGGTAAACTCGGATGGATTTTCCTATTATTATGTTATATTTCTACTGCTCGCGCTTCACCTTTGTGACGTTTGAATATATTTTTTTTTCTTCGAATTAAAGAATGGACTTATAATGACAGCGATTCAAAACTCTCGACCTCTTCAAATTTTATTCTTTTTTAACACACTACGATACGCACAACAGTTTAAAGCAACAAAGACGGTTCTTGTTTACTCGCTAATGAAGCGAAAGGTTTTTGTAGGTCTTTCCGAAGTATGTACATGTCGCTCGCGGTAACAGCACCGCCATCTCGAAACCCTTTTTCAGTCCGCCGTCAAGTAAGTGGGAACTTATTCATTAAGTTTCGCGAAGTCTCAAATTACGACGGGAAAGTCTACTCCGTCTAATTATTATTCCGTTATTAACGGAATTCAGACAGCGAGCAACAATTTTTGTCTGTTCCCTACGAGTGCGAATTTCTGTTCCGAAGATGTGAATTTTTTTGCACGAAATAGATCGAAACATTTTGTAATCTTTCATTTATACGTACGTATACGTGTACCTTAGTCAAGGTATAAATTTTTGTTTGTGACTAAATCTAAGTTATAAATCTCCCCGGACCGCATCGCACATACATGCATAACCATTCGTGCATTTATCACGATAATAGATCCGAAAGTGCACTAAATATCACGCGGCGTGCAGTTCGCAAGAAATATGGGGATACAGAATTTATACGACTTTTGAACCTTAATATTATTAAGTGGATATCTGTAATATAACGTAAAAGTTCGCCGTGGAACATTGAAAAAGGATTCTTGGGCGCGCTTTTGACATAATAGCAATCGTCATCATCATGTATCCGACCCGACCGCTATGATTCGTATTCATCCGTCCGGAACATATAGGCTATTCGATCGTAGTTGCTAACTTTTATTTCTCATGTTCTGCGCTAGTACGAAATTGTATTTCAGTTTTCTGCTAGAGATTGTTTGTCAAATTTTTATTACTTTTTCGTGATGTAATATCCTCTAAAAAAAGAAAATTTTGCATTCGGATTCCTCCAACTGCAGGAACTTTATATTCTAAAGATTACTTACAAGGAAAGTATGGTTTAGTTATTCATGTTGTGTTATAATTTAAGAGTGGAAGGAGTATGTTTAAAAAACAAAACGAAGGTCTTTCCACTACTCACTCGGTTGCTTTCAAAATGGTTATTTGAGTAAAAACTATATTTACAGACACAATTGTAGTTGAAACTAAACGACGTAATTTATCATACAATTAACAAGAATAAATGTGTACTGTGTAAACAAAAAAAGTTGATTTCAAAGAATTTGTGATACTTGTGTTTACGTCATCTTCCCTGTCTTACTTCTTTAAAACACGACTATGAGCATTATTAACACAACGAGTTTGTAATTTTATGAACGAAGCATGATGCAATACAGTTATTATTCTAAGTAACATATATATATCAAGGCCTAGCATCACTAACTATACAAAAGCACTAATAAACTCGTGCACTAATGGTAATCGTGCCCTTATAGACTCTGGTAGCAAAGGTCACAAAATTCTCGATCGGTCTCGATTTACATGATCGTGACTGTACATTCTCCATTTTATCAATTATGACATACGTATGTGCACGACTACTAGATTTCACGAAACAGAGCTCTTAGCCGTCCTTATTCAACACAAATTTTCCCCGCTTTGCCGCTAGATACCCAAACGAGGAACACCACAAGGAAATTATATTTGAACAAGAAAATACAACAGTATTGTCTATAACCTGTGCGAAGTTGGCATTAATTACAAAAGACGATCCGGATATAATTTGCTTCCGATTTTTTCATAAGTAGCACCAACCCAGGAACACTAATAAATTATAAGGCATTCTATCTCTTGAAATCTACTAGGTCATGCATATATTGCGATGTATTGTCGTTGATAGTGGGTTTTGTTCAAATTATTTTCAAACGTAAAATTTATCAACAAATAACAAGTTCACGCATAATCATAATTATTTAGCATTAAAACTCTTTTCTCTTTTTTTATTGTTTAAATAAACTGGTATCTCAGGGTTGCCAATTGTCGAGCAATTATCAATACAATAAAATTTGACTTGCGCATCTAAAACCATATGACAAATTTTAGAGCCAAAGTTGCCAATAATAGATTAATAATGACAGTAGTTCTTATGTTATCAGTCCAAGCAGCTTACATTATCAATTGCATTCTTTTTAAATATGAAATTAAGAAAAATACAAGAGGAAGTTTTGAAAAAAAACAAAAACAAAAACAAAAAGACTATGCAAAGAGATTGTTAAATTTAAATTGGTTTTTGAAGGAAACAAAATGAAAATAGATAACTAATAACAAATTAGGATTACGTGGCTTTGTTTTGTCTTTAATTTGTTTATAATAATTGACTATTTTTAGTTGATAATTTCGTCTCGTTACGTGAATTGCAATAGGTAGGTAAAAGACAATTTTAAATCATATAAAAGTTTATTAATTAAATATTTCATTTACGATCAAATTGTAATTGCACATTATTTTTTTTTATTGGCAAAATAAGTTGTCAATTGGCAATTTGTCAGACACACAAATATACAAGAAAAGTTTATTTTGTTATTAAATAATTATCATTAACTATGAATTAAATAAACTACAATAAAATGTCTCAAGCGAAATAATTTACATCACAAATCGTTTTAAATTTGTGTCAATTCAAACTAAGCGGAAGACAAAACATTTCTCATGCTTCATAGAAATGTTATTTTTGATATATTATCCATATTCTTTTTGTTTATGAAACAAAAAATCTTAATTTGAAGTAAATTAGAAATGGCAAAATCAATATTTTCATTAGGAAAAGCCTGCACGATGACTTAAAGCAAACAATTAATTTGAATTATACTGGGGCGAATTATAAGGTTTTATTTACCACCATGAAGAGAACAAGCGAAAAAGTTAAATGTGGTATGGTAAGTATTCTCCATGTATTCACCCTGTTTCTGTCAACATTCCTTGATCCTAGGTAATCCATTATTGCAGAAGTCTTGCGATAGCCTCGAAAGCATTTGTTGCAT
This sequence comes from Serrognathus titanus, assembly GCA_039766575.1. NCBI lineage: Eukaryota > Metazoa > Arthropoda > Insecta > Coleoptera > Lucanidae > Serrognathus > Serrognathus titanus. The sequence continues at coordinate 28,182,070 of CM077912.1, read as the reverse complement.
TTTCAGAATGACACTACTATTTGTGTCGTCAAATCGCCGACCCCGAAGCGGCTTCTTCATCTCACGGAAAGGAAAAAAATCGCAGGGACAAAATCTCACAGCCACACTAATTAAAAAAAGGTTCTACATTCTTCGACAGGATACGAAAATTATCCTATTCTATTCAGCTACCTATCGACAATATTTAGAAAATATTTACATTACAATACAATATTTAATAAATGAAGTTATTCTTGGCCGGTATTATTAATAACTTGAAAAAAAACTCTTGAAACAGCAGCCAATTTGTTTTAATTTTTTCTTTTTTTTGTTGTAAAATTACATTAACGTTTTCAGCACCTTTTTTGTGCCGTCTTCAGATGTTGTAGCTACAAGATAACAAGAACAAATTACACAAAGTAACAATTTGTGAAAGATAACTTACAATGCGAGTCAAACTTATGTGCCTAATTGGCCACTGGCGAACGTTGACTGGGATTAAACAACGTTAAATTATTTCAACTTGTCCAAAGTCCGCGGTCCCCAGTATGGCCAATACTATAATTTATCAATAACAGCTAAATATCTACTACTGAGGAAATTGCAATCAGATCTATGGTTTACACTATTTTTATTTTTAGTTATATAAATCATTTCCAACACATTCCGTTTAAACTGGTGGGATTCTTTATGGAGAATGTTGACATTTTCAAAATCCGGTTTGTGGCAGTTAGTTATGACATGATTTGATAAAGCAGTATTTTCAGAATTTAATTTGTCAATATTGTAACTATGACTATATATTCGAGTTTTTAAATGATTTTTAGTTTGCCCCACATAACACTTTTCACAGTTTTTGCAATTTATTTTGTAGATTAAATTGGAATTTTTATTTTTAGGAATTTTATCTTTTGTATTTTTGAAAAAATTATATTTAAAGTTTGCAGATTTTAATCCTAAGTTTATATTGTGAGGTTTTAAAAGTCCTGTTTATCGCATCCGAGAATTTAGGAATATAAGTGAAACCGAAATGTTTTTTATTGGTATCTTCATTGATTGTTGTTTTTTTCTTTTCTGTTGAAATGATTTGTTTATAACGTCTGTTAATTACAGTATTAATTAAATTAGTAGGGTAGTTGTTAGACAACAACGTTTTTTTTTACTAGTTCTAAATTACTCTGATGAAACTGTGTTTCTGCAAGTAGTATTGCCCTATCAACTAAATTGTTTATTACACTAATTTTGTGTTGTTTTGGATGATTAGATTCATAATTAAGGTATCTGCCTGACCATGTTTTCTTTCTGTACCAATTCGTATTCAGTTTTCCACAGTTTGTTCTAGTAATCTCCACATCTCCACTTGCAGAAACACAGTTTCATCAGAGTAATTTAGAACTAGTAAAAAAAAACGTTGTTGTCTAACAACTACCCTACTAATTTAATTAATACTGTAATTAACAGACGTTATAAACAAATCATTTCAACAGAAAAGAAAAAAAACAACAATCAATGAAGATACCAATAAAAAACATTTCGGTTTCACTTATATTCCTAAATTCTCGGATGCGATAAACAGGACTTTTAAAACCTCACAATATAAACTTAGGATTAAAATCTGCAAACTTTAAATATAATTTTTTCAAAAATACAAAAGATAAAATTCCTAAAAATAAAAATTCCAATTTAATCTACAAAATAAATTGCAAAAACTGTGAAAAGTGTTATGTGGGGCAAACTAAAAATCATTTAAAAACTCGAATATATAGTCATAGTTACAATATTGACAAATTAAATTCTGAAAATACTGCTTTATCAAATCATGTCATAACTAACTGCCACAAACCGAATTTTGAAAATGTCAACATTCTCCATAAAGAATCCCACCAGTTTAAACGGAATGTGTTGGAAATGATTTATATAACTAAAAATAAAAATAGTGTAAACCATAGGTCTGATTGCAATTTCCTCAGTAGTAGATATTTAGCTGTTATTGATAAATTATAGTATTGGCCATACTGGGGACCGCGGACTTTGGACAAGTTGAAATAATTTAACGTTGTTTAATCCCAGTCAACGTTCGCCAGTGGCCAATTAGGCACATAAGTTTGACTCGCATTGTAAGTTATCTTTCACAAATTGTTACTTTGTGTAATTTGTTCTTGTTATCTTGTAGCTACAACATCTGAAGACGGCACAAAAAAGGTGCTGAAAACGTTAATGTAATTTTACAACAAAAAAAAGAAAAAATTAAAACAAATTGGCTGCTGTTTCAAGAGTTTTTTTTTCAAGTTATACAATATTTAGAAAATATAATGACCAGAAAAAAACATTCAGTTTTCATGTGATTAGTTCTCCACCATCTCCTTATCTAAAATTAATATAATTTAACTTTTGTGCGATTGATTTATTAAATTTGCAATTAATTTGACCAGAATATTCCTTATGCAAAACCCAATAGATTTCGTAAATGTAAGACATACAAAAATGATTGAATTGCAAAAAAGTAGAGCTATTTTAGGGTATTTAAAATATGCGAACAAACACGTCTATGTCCTTTTCTAAAATATCCTAAAAGATCCCAAAATCGGGCAACGTTTTTTATAATTTATTCGTGTTTGTGTTTCATATAAGTTATAAAATCTAAGGACTTTTTTAAAAAGGTGTAAGCCTGGATTCATATAGAGGATGTCGCAACAATGTGTACTTCTTCTGTGGAGCCTATATCAATAACATGAAGAAAAAAGAACGATAAACGACTAGACGTCACGTAGCGTATTTTACAATGAGCCACGAAGGCTTTCCATGGAACATTGGTGGTTTCACTACAGGCTATCCAAAAAAGTGAATTTTTTTAAATGGAATACCTGTATATTTTACAAATTTGAATGTCCTGCGAAAATTTAATGTCAGTGTAGAAACGGTTTCACAATATTAAAAGAACGCAAAAAAATTTTACAAGTCGTTTACTTTTCTCAGCAAGTAATGATACATTCCTTGAACTTCAAATGAAACAACAAACATCATTATTGTACTTTAGTAATGTTATTATCGTTTTCATAAGAGCGCTGCACCATGAATTGGCGTTGAAGTAAAAGGCCTATAAAGCATAACTCTAGTCTTTTCTTACTCACCATTGAAAAGGATACAAATACAAAAATATATATCGGTTTTTACTTCGGTGATTGATGACGCAGAGCCCAAGTTCCGCGAATTTGATAATATTAGGACATCAGGCGATTTAAATCATTATCATTTGCTTTGTTAGGTCACAATGTAATCTCTCTTCCAAATATACTTTTTTATGTTGTAGGACTTCGTTCAGTAGTGTTTGGTCTAAATAGTTAAAAAAAAAACTACATCAGTTTTGTACGTTAACTAAAATTCTTTCCAATGCACTTCGGGCATTTATTTTCCGCCAATTCTTACAAAGCGAAACAATCATAGAGGAAGCGGATCTTCGTCTAAGCGCGGCTATAAGAGAGTAATTTGTCAAAATTTCGCGCAGAATTTCAATTCAACTTCGGCGATAGTTATTTTTGAAGTTCTTAGAAGTTCACCGAGTCCGATATCCTTTCGCGTCGGCCCTTTATTATGATCCAATGATGTGTGGACGCTTCCGAACTGCATGACTGATATTCTAGCTCAGAGCGTCGCCTCCGCCGCGACGCGGTTTGGTCGAAGTTGGATGAGTTAACTTAGTTGACGTACGAGGCGTTAATGCATCTGTTTAGATGTAAATATGCAACTAAAATTAAACTCGCGTTGCGATTGCACACGCAAATGGAATAATAAACTTGTAGAGAGCATTACCAATTGAAAAGGTTCATCTTCTAGCTGATTTTTATCTATGTAAAATCCATACTGAAAATGATTGAAAACTTTTTTTAAAAACGCCGATTTCTTTATTGGTGTGAAATCATTGTTCGCTGTTGTAAACCCCCTCGAACATAACAAAGTAGAGAAGAATTTAAGAAACCGACGAAATCTCGTTCTTCTTATCAATCAAAATTCACGTCACTCCGGTTTGATGAATAAATTTTCCCTTTCGAACTCGCCCAAAACGTATTTATTATTTATCGCGAGTTTTTCGCCGCCTCGGTGAAATTACGCCATTAGAGGCGGTAATGCGAAATGTTAATAAGAACGGCGGCGGAGATTTATTATGGGATTTATTTATTTTTGCGTGACACCTATTTGTCAAGCTGCGGCGGAGAACGAGAAGCGGATCCATATAAGCAGACGTGTATGTAATGAGACGAGGCGTTCCCCTCGAAATAGGAACGGCGATGAGTGCTAACGTTTCCGACAGTTATTGTAATTTAGAAGGAGCTACGTAAACGTGGTACGTAGGTAAAGGTAGGTGAGACGCGATATGAAATTCTTAGCAGTAATTACTTTCGCTTGGAAATATATCACGGTTTATTAAAACGGAACGAAACGGCCGCCCCGGACGTTCGGCGAATTATTGCAGAAGAACGGCCGAAGACTCCAGCACTAGTTCAATGAATTTCATTGAGTTCCAGCTCTAATTTGGCACTGGACAACTGCGAAAACACAAAGGCATGACTTAGTTTGATTTATATTATTACCTTAATAGAATAGTCACAATATCGCCTTCAACATGTTACGATATTGGCGGCATCTTTACCATGTTACGACAGTACTTGCAAATCGCGCTGATGAAGTACATGAGGGCGCAATTTTTTTAAGGGACGAGCTTTCGGAGTTTGCATTAATAACTAACTATCGCCGCTAATATTGACACTGTTATTATACTAACGTCACGAATACCTTCTTCGCACTCCCTCATAATAAAAGTTATAAACATTTTAAATTATGTAATGTCATGGTAAATTTTACAGATATTGAAATTGAAAGTTCAATCTGCTCACGAGTTCAGGCAGCCTAATTTTCCTGATATGTTTGTCTATTAAGATTTCATCCAACAAATTTATCATATCAGCATCGAATGTTTCCTGCAAAAAATACACTTCTGCCTGCTTTTATAAATTAACAAGGAAGTTAGTTTACAAAACACTGAAAATAACAGCAATTTGGTTTAGAAAAATAATGTGTTCGAATCCATTAATTTTACGTCCGTCGCCATAACATTGATCGGACTTGAGTTTCCGGATGTGCAGTAAATGTACAGTACCGTCGAAAATAATAATAATAATAATAAAACCAAAGTGTTGCTTTCTTTTGGTACTTGAAACCATCCGTAATTTCAACAACACACTTAATAATAAAGTTTTCTTCTTATTTGTAAGCTTCTCAACAAGCTTACAAGTAAGCTTGGGGCTCGAACGGCGAAGGAAAAAAACTTCACTTTTCTTGGACCTAATTAGCGAAACGTGAAGCATATATATATTTCTTCTGCTTTCTTGGTTTTCTGCGTAAGAAAATTCTGATGGACAGCATCTTGTTATCTCATGTGATGCATTCCTGTATACAAACAAATAATTATCTGATAAATGTTCTAAAATTAGCCTTGAAGGTACCGAACCAATGAACATTTTCTTCGAAGATATTTTCTGCACTGCCCTTTCTGAAGCACCAATATTCCCAAGATGGTAAGGTGATGTTAGTAAATGTCTATTTTATACCATTTTAAGCAGGAAATTCTTAAATTCTTGAGCTTCTTATTATCAGAAATAATAATTTTAATTAAGTTTGCAATCTCCAAAAATAGTATTTAGTTTCACTGCAGGTTTTAAAACTGCTATTGAATCGTAATTGCTACATAAATCCCGTGCATTCATTAGCAGTTAGTTGACTCTATTTTCTATAATTTCGTTTATTCTTAGCCACTATATTTCTTGATGACTGACATGCAATAATAAGTATAAAACATTTTCCTGATATATATACCAAAATAACAACTTTATTGTCTCAAGTCAAGCAATTTCCATCCGTTACTATTTTCTCACGTTTCAAAAAGGATTTTGTTAACTCCTGGATGTAATGCTTTTCTTGGCCAACTATTTTGTGTATTTTCGAAAGCTTGTTTCAATACTAGATCTTATTGAGCCATTTCTGCTATTTCCAATGAAGTTAAACATTAAAACTTAATGAAGATCCATCTATTCAATTTAATAAACTTGTCAGGAGAATAAAAAAAGCATTTCTTTCCTTCAAAATAAACAACTTACTCCTATGAACCCTGTGGTACCACGGTTATATAGTTTTCCCATTAGATCTGTTGTCAGTTATCAAAATTAGCTTATTTAATTGATTCTACATTTAGGAATTCCTTGAATTTATCTCATACACTATTAAAAACTCTACGGAACTCATATTTAAGCTCAATAATTGTCATTTATCACCTGGTTGTATACTCACTTCTCTTGATGTCACCAATCTTTTTATCTCTGTACCAATTACCGAATGTCTTAACTTAGTCAATATGATATTAGTTGATAGTAATCCGAATGAATGCCTCAATGATGTGTTGGAGTTGGTGCATAAACATTTTTTTTTCAGTTTAATAACAAATTCTATGTCCAAAAGGATTAGCTCGCAATGGGATGTATCCTTTCCCCTCTTCTTGCGGATATCTTTATGAATCATCTAGGAACAGAATTTTTTAAATCAGGGAATGTTTTAGCTAATAATATTAAATTTTATGCTAGATATGTTGATGATATCTTGATTGTTTGGCAGAATGATGTTGCTTCTGCTTTTAAATTATTTCAACACTCTACTCTCTTGATATTACTAGGTGATCTAGAACAAGTAGAACCATTTAACCAATAAAACGTTTTGCTAGATGAGAATGGATATGTCAAGCCAAGTTGGTGTTGAAGTTTAAATTTTGCAAGAGGACAGATAAAAATACCCCGCCCGTGACAACCTTTAACAAATTTATTGTGATGATGAATACGAGCAGATATATCCTGGATGATGAGGAGGAGCTGGTGGCAATTGTGCCATCTTTCATTTCAAACAAAATACCACTCATTAATTGCATTTGATCAAACAAGATAGGTATTAATATAAACTACTCAAAACAATTAAGGCGTCAAGCTTTCAAACGACTGTATATATTGGAAATTAGATTTTATCTTAATAAAAGTCAGTAATTTCAAAACGTAGAATCTTTATGAACACTAGTTTAAAGTTTGCAATAAACACATTAACGTTATGTAACAAAAATTGAAAATTAGCTAAGAACGATCCAAAAACAAATAGAAAAAATTTTTTTTTGTTTTTAGTATCGAGTTGGGCCTCCTCTGGCTTGAATTAAAGCTGCGCAGCGTCTTGGCATACTTCGAATTAGTCTTCGGATGGTGTCTTGTGGAATTTGCTCCCATTCCAAAAAAGCATTTTCTAGCTCCCGTAGTGTAAGAGGTGCGTTTTGCCGATTTCTGACTCGTCTGCACAACTCGTCCCAAAGATGTTCAATGGGATTCATGTCAGGGCTGCACGCTGGCCACGGCAAAGTGGAGATGTTTTGCTCTTGTAGATATTCATTAACGATCCTCGCAACATGTGGGCAGCACGTGCACGAGGTTGTACCTGAGTCTGAAGCACCTCATCAATGTAACGCTGTGCAGTCAAAGCTCCGTTTCTTATGATAACAACATCAGTTTTGTTGTCGATCGAAATACCGCCCCAGATCATTACAGAACCACCACCAAAGGGGACTCTTTCTTGTGTTGTATTAGGAAGAAACCGTTCCCCTGGTCGTCGCTATACTCGAACCCGTCCATCATTTGAACATAATCCGAACCTAGACTCGTCAGTAAACAAAACTTTTCTCCAATGGCGTATCTGCCAATTATTGTGTTCTCGGGCGAATTGCATTCGCGTTTGCCGCTGATTTCTGGTTAAACGCATTACTTTGGCTGGACGTCTAGACCTCAGGTTCGCTTCTCGGAGTCGGTTCCTCACTGTTTGGTCGGAAATTTGTCGACCTGTAGCCCGAAAAAGTTCATTTTGTAAAGTACGCGCTGTGCTGGTACGTTTCCGAAGAGCCTGCAAACGTAAAAATCGATCGTCTAAGAGAGTGGTTGCTTTGTGACGACCTTGCCCAAGACGACGAGTAACATTTCCAGTATTCTGGTATCGCTTCCACAGCTTCCATATTACAGACTGCCGTACATTGAGTTGTTAGGCAACATATCGCTGTGTATTGCGTTCCTACAGGAGAGTAACAGCCCGACTGACTTCTATTGGTGTCAAATGTGTTCTGACATCTTGTGCAACTACCACATTGCGTTGCATGGCAGCAAAAGTATTAAAGATCAAGAACTCGAAATCAAATCTTAATGAATATCACTTTTATTTTTACCAGTGTCACTTCAATTGACTCGCTTTCTTAATAAAGAGGTTCTGTGACAACTAAAATTTTTCTGGGTAATAAAAGATAGTTAAAGCAATAATTGACCAGCCATCCAAGATTTTTACTCATTTCGTTTAAGTTTGGCGAGTGCAAGAAAACTTGACCCCTTAATTGTTTTGAGTAGTTTAATAACAATGTTATGAAACACTTTTCATTTCCCGGTATTTGTCACTTTGCATGAACCTAACCAAATATTTTTTGATTCTACCTTTTACTCCACCAATCTGGAGTGAAAGGTGCAAGATTTCACAATAAAACGCATAGAATGATCATTCCGGAATCAGAATGGTGCCAATAAAACGCGCCCACTATCACCTGATTTTTACAATCATTTTCATTTAAAATATTTAGAAAACCTACCAGTACTGATGCTGATATTAATTCTAATTCTAATCACTCCACACAACACAAACTTTCGGCTTGTGTAGCTTTTTTCCACAGAGTTTTTTCTGTAACCACGAATTACGCCAATTTCTCTAGTGAAATAAAATTATCCTTCAAATAGCGGGCAATAATAACTTTCCTTTAGACATCATTAAAAAACTTTATCACAAAATTCGTAATAAATTAATTAATAAATCTGTCTATCCTATCCAACCTGACGTTTATTTGGTATCGAATTTCACCTTTGCTTCTATATCCTACTTGGGTCCGATTTCGGATAAATTAAGAAAATTTCTTAACACCTTGGGGGTGTCAAAGTTACTTTTTCGAATCATTCTAATATTTTGTCGTTGCTTAGCAATACGAAGAATAAAGTTGATTTCATGTATGTGGTGATTATAATTCGAATATATAGGTCAAACTGGTAGGTGTTTATCTACCCGTTTAAATGAACACTTAGCTTCGGTGAGAGTGGGTAAAACCAATTCAAATTTTGCTCTTTGCATTATAGAGACTGGCCACAATAGCACAGCTAATCATGAGATCAAATTTATCCACCAATTTCCCAAAAATTTAAAACTTATTGCGGAAATTTTAGAATTTTTTTACACGGGAAGAACAGTGATGTCACCGTGTTACCGATCAGATTCAGTTTTCTCACTTTAACTTTTTGGAATCCATTGATTGAAACAGATTTAAATAACTTGTTGGCCTCAGTTTTCCCCCTTTTTCATTTTCTCTTTGCGGATCATATTTTAACTGTTATTTCAATATTTTTAGTTTTAATTTGTTTCGTGTCGTCACCTTCAGCTTTTGGGTTTTGTTACTTTTGTGATTTACGACTTGTTCGTTTTTGAATTTATATATTAATTAAGGCTTTTTTTGTCATATTTACATCCTTTTTCAAAATCTTTGCTGTTATTTCAATTAATAATTTCATTACTTTGGGAATGTTTACTTTTTCAATTAACTTAGGTTGGAATTATGCCTTACTTGTTGTCATTTTGGTGACATCAAGAGAAATGAGTATACAACCAGGTGATAAATGACAATTATTGAGCTTAAATTTGAGTTCCGTAGAGTTTTTAATAGTGTATGAGATAAATTAACTAGCTAACAACTGATCTAATGGGAAAACTATATAACTATGGTACCACAAGGTTCATAGGAGTAAGTTGTTTATTTTGAAGGAAAGAAATGCCTTTTTTATTCTCCTGACAATTTGATTAAATTGAATAGATTGATCTTTATTAATAATAGAAAAATTATCTAAAAATTTTGTTGCAAGTAGGTTTTGATTGCAGTGAATCCCTCGAGTATCCTCTGTACAGCTGTTTCGGCCCTATTTGAGGCTTCGTCAGCGAAAGCGTAGCTCGAGACTTCCACTGCAAACCAAACCGCTTTTGCCGGCTTTAATTTAGGAAGTTTGTATTTAATTTTTTCTACTTTTCTTAAATTAATTTAATTTTGTAGTTTTGATAATAGAACTTGTTCCGAAACACAACTAGTGCAAATTCCCCAAGCTTCTAGAGCTTGTCGGAGTGAGGGGGGGCGGGGTTGGCGGCTGCGACCACTTGATGTTAAAATTTCTCCTTCGGCATTCGCCTTATAAACTGGGGAAACGCAAGAAACCCAGTTCGAAGGAGCCGGTATGAATCCGAACATGGTCCGAGCCATAAGAATTCTATCTCCCACATAGAACCCACACACCAGGAGAGGATTCCTACCTACGCCTAAATAATTGCCCGTCAAGCGTCAAGTCCGTTGCCAGCTGACTGAACCACTCGGCTACAAACTACCTAATTAATTTAATTTTGTAGTTTTGATAATGGAATTTGTTCCGAAACATGTCAACTGGTTAAATTTAGTCAACCTTTCTTATTGTGTTGACCGATTAATAAACAGATTTGGAAACTTAACCTTCAATTTATAGTGACTCGAGGCTTCTTTTCAACGAATTTTTCAAAATTTATATTGTCACTAATCTCATGGAGAATCCTTTGGTTACAAAAATAACTATTTGTTGAATAAGAGTTACGTTTATTCATCATTTTTAGGTAAATGAAGTCGTTCGTTAGCAATTTTAAATTGTCTTTAGTATTTAATTTGATAATTGAATCTGAAAACGAGGTAGCCTACCTCTGAAATCTTGCAGCTGTCATAGCTCCTTCTCTCTCTCACACACACATACGCAAATTCGGTCCTAAAGAGATAATCACTCTAAAGACCACGGAACGCTAGAAAAGCAGAAAATGTTGATGCTGTGCCATGGTTCATTTTGCGGCATATTGCTTTCAAAACTGAACTGTTTTCCATGTATTTTTAAATTATACAATAAAAATTCTAATTGCATTTACCATGCCAATTTATTTTAACATTAATATTCCGTAGGTCTTTTTGCTCATCCTGTAAAATGTTTTGATATTTTTCTCATAATCTATTATACAACTGAAATTTAAAAAAAAAAACGGGAAATGAACGTTTTTCAATTGTAAATTTGGTTCTATTTGTCAATTAATTGTCTACTTGACAATACCTTTCAGTTACTGTCATTAAATTTAGACCAACTTTTACAATGCCTCTTTAAACGAAATAGATAGAGCTAGATTAGTCTCCTACCTAGAAAATGGTAGGACAATTATAAATTTAACGGCAGAATTTGGAGTGGGAAAAAGTAGTATATGGAGGATTAAAAAAAATGGGAAAATGAGAGAAACGTGAAACGAAAGCTGGGTTCGGGTCGGTCTAAGTCTACAACCGAACAAGAGGATGAGGAATTGATAAACTTTCTAAGAGAAAAGCCTCCATCTAATGCTGTCGAAGCAGTTAGTGAAACCAATTTTCCAACATCCCCAAAACATTGCACGTCGTGGAATTCGTTCTTCTGATTTGGGTTGCTATTATGTAGCTAAGAAACCTTTTGCTCTTGAATTCCTTCTAAGAGAAAATTTCTGGAATACAGTAGTATTTTCAGATGAGAAAACTTTCCAATCCAATAAAGACGGTAGATTAAAAGTATACAGACCCAGAAATACACGTTTTAATGAAAATTATACTCAATCGTGTACCTCTAACCGTTTTGCAGTTAATGGTTGGGGTTGGATCAGTAAGCAAGGTCCAGGAGTACTATGCAATGTGGAAGAAAGACTTAATGCAAACATTTATGTTAACATTCTTCACGAAGTTATTCTATCGTCAGTTGTTCCGCGTTTCTGGCCAATAATTTTACATTCCAACAAGACAATTGTCCAATACATACTTCAGCTCTTGCACAAAACTGGCTCAGAGCGAACAATATTAATGTTTTGCCGTGGCCCTCTAGAAGCCCAGATATTAACCCCATAGAAAATGTATGGTGATTAATGGTGAATAGGATGCACCAAACAAATTTTCGGTCCCAAAAGAGACAAGAGCTTATACATATATGCCGTAAATATAGAATGGCAAAACGTAACCAAGAGTATTGCCAACAATTAATAGCGTCTATACGATTAATTTCCGTGTTAGAGAAGAACGGAGCTATGATTAAGTATTAAGTTGTTATATCGGAAGAAGAGGGTTATATCTCAAAAAACTCCGTTTGCAAGATTTTCGTAAAGAACTGCTTAAAACTGACCTAAATTTTATGTGATAGAAGGGAATAACTGAATTGACAATGTCTCAGTTATTCCTTTCTATCCCATAAAACTTAGGTCAGTTTTAAGCAGTTTGTTATGAAATCTAGCAAACGGAGTTTTTTGAGATATAACCCTCTTCTTCCGTGTGATCGACTATACATAAATTATTCTTATTATTGTTATAAATAGATATAATTATGTTACTGAGTACTAAAAAATATAAATTGTTCAAATTTAACTTATTTATCTACAAACTGACCTATCATTAAATAATTCTAACCTATTTCTAATAAAATCATTTTGACACTATGAAAATATTGAAAAAAAAAGTGTCAATTTTTTGTGACATTTCCCGTTTTTTATGAGTTCAGCTATACATACCCATTCTCTTAGTAGTTTTATTTTGTTGGGGTTAATAGGAGTCACCTTCATAAACCTAACGATGGCCACGTACTTTAGTGTATTTATGCATTGTCCCTGTGTTTAGTTTACAACTCACTTGACAATTCCTGTCATTTACCCGTCTTAGTTTAATGACTTTACGGACTTCCGAGTACATCGGCGTTGAACGTACATAGCCCGTAAATTCCAGATAATTTCGCGTATTATTCACTATGATAAGCTGAATATTAAGTTATATATTTCCTATTTTGATTTGTTTTTAGGAAGTTTAAATATGGGAAAAGTCAAAATAATCTATTAAATGATCGAAAAACAATTGATTTTAAAAAGGTATTCCGAATAAATAATAAATGAAAAACTCTTCTCTGCTTGGAAAATCTGAGCGTGAATTCATAAAAATCACTTTCCCGTCATTTTAAGAATGTGTTTAGGTATATGTAAACATGGCAATTCCTAGATTCTTTATTAAAACTTTAAAACTTGGCACATTTTATGCAAAACTTCTACAGAATTCTACAACGAAAAATGCGGCTTAATTTACTTACGATAGAAAGGGGACAATTTCAATAGTTTATTTGGGTAAACAAAAACTGTGACAGGTGAGTGTTATCGCTCGTTAACGACTAAGCCAAGAGGGAATTACATTTCCGGGCATATTTTCGCCACTTTCGGATAATTATCGTTGACTCATATTAAAATTAATTAAATATGTGCGCGGAGGAACGCCGAAAATTAAGAAGCTAATATCTGTCTGAGCGCGGGACCTGTTCGCGAAATGAAGGACAAACATTTATTTCAGCGCCATTAACAGAATCTTAATTAAATATTTTCAACGGGAAGATATTTCCAAGTGTCACATAACTATGCAGGAAGTTCTTGCCCTCTCTCCCTCCCACCAGAATTTAGATTCGCGTTTGTGCGGCCCACCTTCCCTTTTCCGGTCGGGTACGCCAAACTACACGTACGTGGAAACTTACGTCGGAAATGCACGTGTTAATATATCTATATACTCGTTGAAGATTATTCCCGTTAGCAGCACTAGTTCCAAGCATCAGCTTTTTACAGTTACTGCTGTCGGAGAGATTTAATATTGAATTTATTTATTTTCGGTATTTTATTATTATTGACTGAGTACTATTAAAAAACACAACATTAAAAAAATTACCGATATAGTAGTAAGTCATAAAATAATCCATGCTTTATAGACCTATAAAAGGAACAATAAAATAATCAACATTCAAGGAGCGCAAAGCATTTTACAATATTATTATATACGCCAAACTTGCGTCAATTCATGAAACTGATTATACTACTCTACAGAATAAGAAAATATCGTTTGGGATATCATTTGGTAACTAGCTTTATCTGGTAGTCTCTTCGTTAACGCACAGTGTTCAGTTTGTTCCAAATAAAAAGGTTAGTTTGAACGTAATATTTCTATATTAAAAAAGAAAATATTATTTTTAGTAAATTGTTTTATGTTTTGCTCGTTCACGTAACAAACATCTGAGATGTGGTTCCTAAACAAAATAATATCAGTAATATTCAGTTAGTCAGTTTTTGCCCCAATCGTAAAGATTTGGAGGTTTCTTATACTTCTGCAATAAATATTGTGTTCAAAATCTATAGGTGCTTTCATTTTACCACAAATTTTACCTCAGATCAGATCAACAACTTTTTTAAACACTTTTTTGCTCTATCTTCATCGCTGCTATGACTTTCCTTGAAACACTAGTTTTTTATTTAAATCCTAGTTGGCCAGATTTAGACTACAAAAAGAATTCATTCCTACAAAAAGATTAATCTTAATGGCCTCTATCTCTGGTAAAAATTTTACACTAATTGCTTTATTACCAACAAGTTATTCAGGTGTCTTCACTTAAAGTGAAACACACTGTATAATGGCTGAATGTCTAATTTGACATTTGCGCGATGTGAGTGGAAATAAGTTGTTCCTTTTAAGAATGTCAATTCGCAAATCTCATCTCACTTGTGATATTTACTGATCTGAGTCGAATGCATCTAATATGTAGTTGGCGTAGTTGATGGCTACTAGTAACATAAAGTTACAAAGCTTTATATTAATAAAAAACTAAGAATAATGCTCCCAATAAATTCAGGTAATGATAGTTTTTCAATAACAACTCTTCCTAAAGCTAATCGTTGATGAGTTCTTTCTTCTCTCTGCATCATTCAGTATAGAAATACTTCTGATATTATTATTCTAACAAAACTTATTTTTATTTATTTGATATTATTATTCTAACAAAACTTATTTTTATTTATTTGATATTATTATTCTAACAAAACTTAATTTATTGCACACACGAATTTTATCAAAATGAAGCACATTTACTTAAATTTTATAAGAATACTTATTTGCTTTATTACAAGTTATAAGAAACGCCACATTAATTTACTTCAAATTTGATGTTAATAATAATTACGAGCACTCGTATACAAAAACGAGTGGTGGTGATTATCTTCTCGCAATAAAAACGTATACGTTTTGAAAATTCGAACGGTCAAGAATACGCGCGTTCGCATTTTAACGAATATCGCATTCAAAAATGCGCCTATCAAACATAGGTCCCCTGAAATTACTAACAAAATTAAATATTTTTTCAAATCTTACTGATTTTCACTTTTCACAGATTGAAATTCTCAAAATCTAGAAAAAAACAAATTTTGCACAATTTGAAATTTTAAAATAACGTTTTGTATGTGTTATGGTGGATTTTCTATTTACTATTGCACAAGCCAACATAGCTTCTCTTCATGAATAACAATTTTTTTATTTCGTATCTTCATTTATTCCAATTTAATGCTGAAAATTCTAAGGAAAAAATGCAATGATAAACACAAAAAATATTCAGCAACGTCCTTTACTTTTAAAATACCATTATACATATTCCGTTAAGAATCTTAACCAGGCGCTGGTAATGTGGAAGTGAGATATCAGATACCACACTCAAACTAAATGTGAAAATATAAGGAAATTTCTGACTGCAATAATTTAAGTGATTATGTACCTTCAAGCTCTTTAGTTAGTAGCCGTAAAACAAGTTTATTGGTCAAAACTCATTTATCAGTTTTCTATACAAAAAAAGTATTTAAGGCTCTCATATACCCCAGCAAACTATTGTGTCACAGAATCTGATAAATTGGAATTTTAATCAATAGCGAATAGTGTCATATGAAGAAGAACGGAAATTCAACTGTGGGAAGAATGTAATGTAATTGACAGTGAGCCATAGAAAATTGATTGACGTTCATTTTTAATTTTATGGTTATATTTTTGAAAACTACCACTGCCAATGTTGCCAGTTCGACTGAAGCAAGACTGAAGCATTCCGTGAAAACGAGAAATATCGTCCGGAATAATTGATAATTTTTTATTTTTTCATTAAGAAAGTATTACATGCAGGTATTTAAATAACAGGATCTTCCTGCTGTCTTATAATTTGCCTCAAATAAAGCATGCACTGAACCTCATTTAGAATTCTGTCTACTTTCGCTAACCCCTCCAAAACGCACACCTTTAGACTCTTCTGCTAATACCAGAGTTCTTTAAATCTGCTTATATTTGCAGTGCATATACGTGGTATTAATTTGGATTGCTAAAAGGATCGTCGCAGTTTGCATATAAGTTTTACAGATATACATGGAATATTCTATACTATAAAATTTTGATGCCAAATTAAATGTTCCCTTTCCTCTTTTATTGATTTAATAGAAGAATCTGATTTATCATCAATTTCTGATTCTGAATTAGATTCTTCTAATGCAATAATGAAGGGAGGAATATTTTCAAACGAAAAATTTCCCATGTGTTTCGTCTAGTTTTCCGAAATTAATTTTTCACAATGATTTTGCCACATGTCGGGGGTATATTTTGAAAGAGCCTTACGCCATAAATTTGCAACCCTATTTTTCGCTAATGGTTGCGAATTTACGTACTTATTGTAAAAACCTTTGCATTGCCCCCATGCCATATCAATAGGATTGTATTGACAATGGTATAGGGGCAATCTAAGAACTTCATAGCCATGCCCCTTCAAAATTTCGTCAGTCGCGTATCGTTTGTTGTTCCGTCTATTCTAAAAGACTTAATTAATTCCCATAATTGTTTTTTTTGTAATTTTGCTCTCAATTTAACCAACCACTCCTGCATTTGACTTTTTTTTACAGGAAAGCGTGGATAGTTTGTCTAACTGCACCGAGTGATACCACGGTTTTTGTGGTAGTCTCTGTCATTGTTCGTCAAGTAACAAGTCACACCCTTCCAAAAAGTCAAGTTTTGTTCCCGCGTCCAAAATTGTAAAACGTTTACCTTCACCTTTCATTTTGGCTGGGTTATATTTCAAATCTGTTTCGTGTATCCATCGACGAACCGCAGACCCATTTTGGTAGATCCAGGTTTCGTCTAGGTACACGAATATATTTTCACTAGAATTTTTAAACTGTAAGAATTTGCTCAAAAAAGACATTTTGGACTCAACATTTTTTTTATTTAAATAAAATTTTGCGTTCTTTAACCTTTTGTGTTTGTAACCCATAGATTTCATAATTTTGAGTTGGTCTCGCTCCTTTAAATTCCAAAGTATCGTGAACGTCTGTACGTAAGTAATTTGTCCAAAGTGAAATATTCGTTTTTCAAATTATATTGCCAAATTAATCGTTGCGAAATATATAATTTGTAAATATGTCCGTATGTTTACGTCTGCCACAAAGAGAAATTTTCAAGTTGTAAGGTCCTTCTTTTAAAATTTTAATAATCGTACATCGCAAAATCTCAAATAATAAACATTAGAAAATAAAGCTGACTTAAATATGTAAAAACTTCGTTCATGTATATCCGCCAAACTTCTTATTACTTCTTCATTTCTTAAATCTGGGCGATCCTTTTTGTAATAATTAAACACCTTGCCTAATGAATGCTTAGTTCCTGCGCTTATGATTTTTGGCATTTTGACAGGATTGTAAATAAAAGATGTATTTGTTTCAATTTATTTTTTACTTTAATCATGCTACCGTAGCCCACGTTATTTACGAATTGACAACATAGCCAGTATAGCTGACGTGACACTGTTATTTTTTCATGTCAGATTTTGACTTCCATCAAAATACATGCACTTAACGAAAAAAAAAGCATAGCGTTCTAAAGCCTAAAAAGATCGTGAATAGAATATAATCAGATATTAATGACAAAGAATCTGAGCAGGACTATTGTAAAAAGACAAAGATTTTCCAACAGATTTTATTTGTGCCCAGAAAAGTAGGCAGGAAATCATATTTACACCTTTTACACCGGCAATCAATTTACTTGTATGGATCGTTGCACCTGTATTTGTGATGAATCTCAAAGATCGGATAACAATTAAAATGTTTTCATTTTTTAATGAAATGTTTTTTTTAATGATACCAAGCTTTGATGTGAGAGAGAAAAGTGATTGATTTGCAAGAAAAACGACACTTACAATTAGATTTTTTTACTTTGTTTTATTTCTGTGTTTTCTACAACTCGGAAATGTAATATTTTCAATAAAGCTCAATTTTTTTCATAATAAAAATTTAATTATCAATGTTATTTTTTAAATGTGTCATAATAATGAAATTTAGTTAATATGTATCAAAATGATATAATATTATCAGTAAAAAACAGATAAACAATTTGTTTATGTGTGTCACAACCACTGTTCCACTTATGTAACTTTTTATTACCGAACCAACGCCGGGTAAAAAAATTTGATCCTTTTAGATGGGATAGAACTTGGGCATGACTCAAATAAACATTCAAACCCTCGAAAGACAAGTATTGAAAATTTTTGTGAAATATATTTATATCGTTATTTGAAAAACACAGTTGTTAAAATCCTGTTCATAATGTTCAAGACCTACAATAGCGTATTTCAGAGTAATGTACTGCTATAGCTCCAGAAACATTGCCGGACATTTTCATCAATATGAAACGATTGAAAGAAACGTCGTGTAAACTTACGCTTGCAAGCTGAAGGCAACTATTTTCAGCAACCCTTTTCAGCAATTCCAGGTTTACAAACTTGTAGCTCTTTTCGGAGCTACAAGTTTGTAAACCTGGAATTGCTAAATTTACGGACATCACACTCACTCAATTTGTTGCAATACTCTATTTTAACGACGTGCGTGACTGCGTTCGCCAGACATTTTGAAGCTCTTTTTATGAGTTACATTTCAATAGCTATCATAGGAACAAACATCAAGAAAAGTACAGTAAAGTTAATAGCGTTTTCGATTTACCCGCACCGGTTGCACTCAGTGTATTTGCATCTTTTTTTAACCTCATGTAGTAACATGAGATGAAAATACTTTGAGTGCGCACTATCGGGGTCAATCGAAAACATTATAAGACATATCGTCTAATCATAGCAAGAGTTGATAAAAAAATAACTCGGTGCTAATATCAAGTCTGCAAAAGTTTCTGCGATTACATTTTTTCCGCCTTTTTAAATGTAGGTATTTGTTGTTTCTAAATCTCTGTTTATTGAATGCGTTGTTTTCTCATAATATACTTCTCACAAACTATGTAGCAAAAAAGTTTCTTTTAGTTTATTAATTTTCACTGATTTCACAGATTCATTGCTTTTAAATTTTCTTTTTGTATTTCACTTATAATTGTCTGATAGTAATTCACAAGAAAGTTCGCAATGTCGTAAAAGTAAGACGGATTAATGATGGAAACTGCCAAGTGCGCTGTAAACTGAGCACAGCAGTGATGAATGATGAATATTCAGCGGCATGCCTTAAGTTCTTCCTACTCTAATTAAATAAAGCTGGATTAACATCGAATATAATCGATTGTCGTTTGTTTTCTAAATTACCATAAATTTGCCCTATTTTTCCAATGCTACCGCTGTTTGATGTTTACGTATAATATCAAACAATTCTTGTCTTTTTTAATAAATTCGAAGTTTACTTTAATTGTTATTAAAGCCATTATTTCCGGATATTTCCACGAGAGATGGCATAAAGCTCTCGGTAAGCGTCGCTATAAATGCGTCGTAAATTGGGCAAATAACGAAAGGGACGACTAGAATAGCGCGTAAGTAAGCAAACAACAGTAAACGGTGGCCGTAATGCGAGACTCAATGTCGCCTCTGCACTCTGGTGGCAAATGCACACATTAAATTCAGCTCACGAGTTCTCGCACTCTTCACTCGACGCTTCCCACCTCAGTGGCATCGGGATGGACCTCGCTGTAAAATTTCAGTTTTATTTGCATTTGTTTGAAAACCTTGGAAAATCTGTCTAATTCAATTAGAATTAGAGCATTACCGAAATCGGGACGTACGATTTACGTGTAAGCGAAATGGAAGAATTCCAGGAAAAGAAAAAATAAGAAACATGAAAAAACTGTAAATGAAAACTAATAAAATATTTTTGTTCATTTATCAACGCTTAAAAATTCTACATATTTTATTTATGAAAATACTCATTGTTTCGGGATCAAATTTGTCCGAAAATATTTGTTACAACAGAGATTTATTTAAATTTTTGACAATAAAACTAGTAAGGCTCATGTACAGTATCCTTGCAAGTCGTTTATTTTCATTCAAGAAAATTCTTGGATTGTATTTCATTTGTTTCAAAATTAAATCAAATAGGTTTGAAAGTATTTGTTGAAACAAAAGTTTGTTAAATAATCAAGCAGTTGTTTGAGGATAATTATTTTTATTGCAAATTTAATAAGGTGTGATGTACCTGCAAGTAATTTGTTTTCGTTCAAGAAAATGCTTGGATTGTACTTTTTTTATTTGAAGATCAAACCAAATTTGTTCCAAAGTATTTAACCAAAAGGAAATTTGTTTAAATTTTGTTTCGAAGTTGCTGGTTGAACTGAGTAGGGCGTGATCGTTTTTATTCAAGAAATTCCTTGCGTTTATACTTCATTTATTTTAACCTTCGGATGACCAGCTAAAATATGAAGCACTGCAATCGAAACCGACTTGCAATAAAATTTTTATAGTAATAATACATCACGAAATCCATTGCATGTAAATATTTTTTTAGAAACAGAGAATTCAAACATATACAATAAATTGTAAATAGAAATTAAATGTTCCCATAGATCAAATTAGTTATATTTAAATTTACGACATTTATCACATTTATTCATTGTTCTCTTATGTAAATGTATGGGACATATGACACAACGACCTCGTGTTATAACATTTTCCACGTTTTCATTTGGCCTGTTCAATTCTTGTTCATTTTTAGTGACTTCAGTACCCAAAATCACTGTCATGGCGTTTTTTATGTATTTAGGTAAACGTTCTAGAGGTCGATGAGCAATTAGAGGTTTTACTAATGCATTCTCAAATCTTCAAGGCATAATCGCCTTTTGAATGTTTTACCTTCCTCCTAATCTCTTGCTGGTGAAGAGATTAAATACATTGATGGTTGCCAAATCTATGATGTGGAAGAACAAAACTAATGGCCAACGCTTAGTATTATGAGAACATATATATTCTCCCACTATGTGGTCCAAAGAATTTACGGCTCCTTTGCATTTATAACTTGTGTTTCGAAATCGTTAGTTTCCGGATCTACCTAAGTCCAAATGTTGTGTAGAGAGCAGGGCTACACTTCTGTTTGTTTTTGAACAAAGGAAATTATCAAAGCATCCTATAAAAACACAGCGAATGAATGAATGTTGACCATGATTTCTATTAGGTCAGATTTCTGAAGGAACTTCCTTCCAATTTTGACGCATTATTCCGGTCAAAGTTTTTCCTTATTTCAATAATTCTTCTGCAAGATATAGGGATATAAGAAAGTTATCAGTAGTAACTCCATAACCGGAAGACAAATCTTCCACCAAATCTAAAACAACCGTTTTATTCTGTTCTTTTTCAGGTGTATTGTTTATCATTCCTGTGCAGATTTGCATATTCCAACAATATTAATTTTCTACACCATACAATATCCATATTTTTTTTCCATATTTGGCTGGTTTAGACTTCATGTACACTTTGAATGGACAT
This sequence comes from Serrognathus titanus, assembly GCA_039766575.1. Taxonomy (NCBI): domain Eukaryota; kingdom Metazoa; phylum Arthropoda; class Insecta; order Coleoptera; family Lucanidae; genus Serrognathus; species Serrognathus titanus. The sequence goes on along the minus strand of CM077912.1, from coordinate 28,160,321 downwards.
CTGCCACGGAATGGAACAAGCTGTTCGTCAACACAAACGTTTCCATTAGGAACATATTCCATATATCTTCAAAAGCTGCTCATTTATATTTTTCTTGCCTTTCAAATCGCGTATCTAGATTGTTAAATCTAATAAATGTAAGTAATTCTTTCATTCTGTTGCAGCAAAAATCATACGTCGTAATGCAGAATTTCGATGACTCCATAATTCCAGAATGGGTTCCTGACAGTCTTTGAGAGATTCAGCAATAATCAGCAGACCTAGAAACGCTTTCATTACAGTGCGACTTATATTTTCCCTTTCATCTCCTTTCGACGCAACGCGTTTAGTTTCTTGAATTATCAGATCTAAAATATCTTCATATGTTGTAATGTTTTCACTATAATTCGTAAGTCCAGGTTTCTTGACCAAAATGTTCCTTGAGGGCGCCGCCTTACAGATGGTTTGTTTCTTGACCACCTAGTACCATCTTTGGTCAATATAATGTTCACGCCGTCATCATCACCTTCCGAAGATGATTCGCTATCAGCATTCTCAGACAACTCTCCAACAGAGTCGTCAACATTTTCACTTTCATTATTTTCAAATACCTTGTCTTCAATCTCTGATAATTCTTCATCAGGAATATCATCCAAAAATTCGTTTGCCAACTTTTCTAATTCACTTTGAGACAAATATTTTCTTGCCATCGTGTTACAGATATGATTGAAAGCAACAATATTCCTGCCAGTAATATAGGCATACCCAAACAAGCAACAAGATATGCAGATTCAAACAAGAATGAAACTTGTTCGAGTATGATTGAATGCAAGTTACGAATATCCACCACGTGTAAAAAAATATGCACAACATATTCGAGCACGCATAAATGCAAGTTTCGACAAATGACGACCATGTGTAAAAGGGCAATTGCATGCAACCATGATAGGACACTGATGACCACGTGGAGTAACAAAGCGACCTCAATCCAAAAAATGTTTTTTTTTTCAAATCAGTACATTGATCTAAAAAATAAATAAATTTAATTTTGAGTAATGTAAGATTAAAAACTTTGAAAAATATAAAAATAATATAAGTAATGACCCCATCTGGTCATCCGAAGGTTAAGGTCACATTTATTCAAAAATATTTGTTCGAAAGGAAAATTGTTTAATTAATTAAATTGTTGTTCAAACATGAAATTTTTTTTGCAATAAAATTAGCAAGCGTGATATAACGGTGTACTTGCAAGTCGTTTGTTTATGTTCCAGAAAATTTTTGGATTGTACTCAATTTGTTTGAAGGTCAAATCAAATTTGTTCAAAATTATTTGCTCAAACAAACAAAAATTTGTTTGAATAATTAAGCAATTGTTTGAACAAGAATTAATTTTATTGTAAAGAAATTAGTAGGACGTGATATATATAGAGCGTGTTTCATTGAAGATGCATCAAACTTGAGGGACACGTTTCTGACATTATTTCAAACAAAATATCTCAATAAAAAATTTTAATCGGAGCAAGTTGAAATTTGCATAATTTGGAGTCGATGTTTTTTGAAAAACTAGCGTACGAAATCGTGAAAGAAAACCGGTGATCTAAATTGCATTTATGAATGGCACACAGCTGCACAGGAGTAATAAATCCATAAACAGCGAAGAAATTTATGACTAAATTTTAATTTGCCCTTGACCGAAAGCTCGGTGTATTCAACTTTGCCATACGTCGAATGCAGCAGCGATGTGAAATCGCGTGGATATTTAAACTTATTTAATAATAAATTACAAATGTGGGGCTATGCAAAAATATGCATTTAGTATGTGTTGTCGCACATTACAAATTGTTATTAAAATAAAATTTGTCGAATCTTAGAAATGTTTTGGGTAAAATTGAGCGAACGATTTCATGAAACGGTGAATGTGAATAATAAATTCTTAAATAAGCGCAAACTACTAAATATTTGAACAATTCTAAAATTCTTCAACTAACAATTAGAAAATTCGTTTTAAATGGAGAACAGAAAATAAACGACTAATTATTTTTATTGATTGCCAACAACCATGATATTTTAAATGTGTTTTGCCGAAGCGACTGGGGCAACATTCTAGAGCAATTAACCAATAAACCGATTTCGTATGTTAATAACTAACAATTCATTCATTCATATTTAAAGTCCATCCTAAAAATATGCGACTTTGGTTTCCCTTCGATAAATTTCTCTTTCTCTAAATTTATTCATTACAGAGAAAATTTTACAAAGAAACTTTTCTTTCTTTTCCCGCATCTACCCGCACACCAAGTTTGATCCATCTTCAATGAAACACCTAGTATAACAGTGTATGGGATATTTAAATCATTGAAAAAAATTCAGTTGAGGTATCAGTTGTTTTACTGTTTTCTTAATGGCACTTAGGTTTCATAAAAAAATTCAAATTTCATTAGATGTGGCGATGATCGAATGTTCTATTATTTTTTCTTGTAATCGATGCAAAAACGTACCGTACTAATTACAATAGGACATTTCAGTTATCAAAAAAAAAAATTTAATTGAGTTAATGCATCGATCAATTGTTTCTTCTTTTTAATGCCGTCAAAAATTTTAAACTTTAACTGTTTTTAATTTTTTTGTAGAATTTAACTTGAAGGCTTCCGCGGCCGTCGTCCATTGTTGAATTCTTGGCTTCCGGTTGGAACCGCGTGTCTCGGATTTCTCTACTGCCGACGTTTCGTTCTTCGTTGCAGAAGAACTTCCTCAGGGCTGCTGCTGGTGGTGATGCTGCTGCTGTTGTTCTTGTTGCTGCTTCGCGTTAGTCGTTGAGACTCAGTCTCAACGACTAACGCGAAGCAGCAACAAGAACAACAGCAGCAGCATCACCACCAGCAGCAGCCCTGAGGAAGTTCTTCTGCAACGAAGAACGAAACGTCGGCAGTAGAGAAATCCGAGACACGCGGTTCCAACCGGAAGCCAAGAATTTTTTGTAGAATATTAAATTTTTTATAGCTTCTGAATTTGCTGAATTTTACCCAATTTTGAACCATTGTAGATCAAAATTTATTGTATTAATCAGAACTTAAATCAAAATTGTGTTTTTCATATTAAACCAACTAATGTATTGAAGAAAGTAGAAGTTATCTTTTTAGGCGCTTCTGAATATATTTCAAAATCTTGTGGAAAAATAATTAAAATGGAAAATAATAAAATTTACACGAAATAATATGACGTTAGGTAGTGACATTTGTTTAATACTCGACGTACTGTCTACCAATCATGGCCATCTAGATTAATTTAAAATAATGGCACAATGATATATAGATACTGTGTCATTAAATTTAGATGAAATATGGCTTTCATTTCAAGAAAGAAGTTTGTCGGACTTACCCCAAATCCATTGTAACTTTGGACCACGTGATTTTGTAGTTGTAGTAATTTTACACTTTTTTTATTCATCAAAATCTCACATTGATTGACTAACAAGAACACGGAATTGTGTTTTAAATATTGAATAAATTCAGATTGTATTATCAGAAAAGTGGTCCAAATTTGTACCATTTGACGATATTTTTTCTGCATCAAATGGTTCCAATAAAATTTCAATGGAATGTTTCCAATGAAATGTTTCGTTTTTCAAAACAATTTTTCAATTTTTATTTTTTAAACGTTCGGCTGCATCATGCAACCTTTTTATGGTTTACATTTACATCATCAGTGCCTCTAAATTGCAAACAAATTTCATAGTCAACTAATTTTAGGTGTTTTCAAATAATTTTGGGAACAGAAATGTCTAGAATACTCCAGTGATTTACTTGATTAAATCGTGAATTACTATGGCAAAGTATGTGCTCGTATTTCTGTTAAATTTTCGACGGAAAATTCCGATGAAAACGCGTTTTCACGATACACGATAATTAGTTATGAATAATTTCGGGCGTGTATATGAAATTTTCCTTTTTCCATTATTAGCCCGTGTAATCAGTAATTGAAACGGATCGATACATTCTATCTCTGCAGGTGACAGTAACGTAATTTAGCATCAGCATATCATCAGTTCGCCACGGTCCGGGCCGCTATGATTCACTCGATTGATGAGAGTAATTGTGATTTACTTCGGACTTTAATCAGCGTCTTTATAAATTCATCAATGTTGCGAACTCGAAAAAACGATATCCGGAATTTGACGAGTCAAAATCCGAAACATTAACGGAATTAAATTATATCTCAACTGTGATCGAAAACACAATATATAAAAAAAATTCAGCGACACTAGTCATTTAATTGCTCTTTACGAAAAGTTTGTAAAATGCAACTTTAAATTATCTCGAAAAAAATTAAATATATGTTATAAAAATAGAGAAATGCTACAACTTAATTTCCAAACTTCTAATAAAATTGTGGTAAATGGTAAATAATTTGAAAAAAAAACAAGTTAAGTACACGTAATTTTTTTATTATATACTGATGGAGCCATCTGTCTCCGTTTAGCTTACGTGAAACAGCTTTACCTCTCGCAGTGGTACTCTTAACTCAAATTAATCACATCGGTATATAATAAAAAAAAAATACGTTTATGTGTTGCTGCCATCTTAAGTACACACACTATCAATTTAAAAGCACTTCATAAAACCTAAAAGCAACTAATCATAATCAAATAAGAGCAAATCAAATAATACAGAATAAATATTGGTCCATTCTCCTGAAAAAAGTTCTCATTCTACCATATAAAGAACTTTCATAAACTTTTGATTCCCTACTATTTGATACCTCCTTAATGTGTATTGAATTATTTTTAATAATACTGTGTCCAGTATTGTAAATATGTTGGGCAACACTTAATTTCTCAAACCGGTAGTGACTTAAATGTTCCTTAAAGCGTGTTAATATATTTCTTTTCGTTTGTCCAATATATTTATTGGCACATGGGAACATATTGAAAAGCATAAAAATATATACTTACGGTATATTTGCCGTGAATAGTTTTATTATTTATTTAAAGAAAATATGCAAGTGACATGTTTTACACATTTAAGGACTTCGAGGCTATTCAACGAATATATCTAGAAATACGTCTACGGGCATGTTTAATAAATAAAATTGCTTAAAATCGTCTTGTATTGGTGTGTGGCATACGATGTGGAAGTATGCAAAGAGCGGAAATTTGAAAGAACAAATTTCACAGAAATAAAGTGATAAACAGAGTCGTTGAAGAGGGTTTAAATTCCCTTTGAACGTCACTCGGCGACATAAAACACAAAAATATATGGCGTATTAAAGTTATACGACAGATAATTTAGTATATGTAAATGATGTATGTTCACATTTGCAACACAAAATAAAAGACCGGCATAATCTATGTTCGCAAAAGAATGAAATATCCGTCTCCGCGCGTACGAATAGCTCGAACGAACACCGTCTCATATGCAAAGCCATCTATGTAAGATATTAAATTATTCCTTGGTCCCACGGCTTTATCATTATAAACCGGCGTTTTGTCTTTGTCTTGTTCTTCATATTGAAATTGTATTCTTACACAAAAGGCACCAAAAACCAATAAACTTTTGCGTGCGTTCGCGCCGCGGGCGCCCCGAAACTATGCGCCTCCTTACGGCTCTTTAGTTATACACAAAGGAAATACTCGACGCACTTGATCTCCAAATTGGTTTACCTTTGACAACCGTGAAATATAAGAAATATTACTTTAAATGACGTGATGAAAATCGAAAAAGGTTCTCGTGTCACGTGTTTACAGCTTATGGAATATCGATATCGAGGAATGACGCCCACCCGCACAAGAACATCCTAGAACTAAAGTAATAAAATACAAATATGATGCCAAGCATGCAGAAAATAGCAGATGCAATCTCTGACATAGAGTATAAACGCGACAAAAATTAAAATCCTTGTATCTCCTATTCTATAGAAAGTATTTTTTAAAACATCTAATCGTGAGTTTATCGTGAGTTTACTCAGGCAAATTATTCAATTAATAATCTCTCAATGCAATCTCTACTGAAAAGCTTATTTCGTAATTATAAAAGATTTTTTGGGCAACCATACGCGAAGTGACCATCTCACGTACATAAATAGTCCGCGAAATCGAATTCCGCTGTCGTTATTGATTATTCTGAACATTCTGAATTTGGTGAGGGGGTGAATAAGAATTCACGTGCACTTAGGCCACAATTGGGCCCATTGTACTACCCCAAGGTACAGCAGTGTTTAACTGTCAGCGTTCCTCGAGCCATCCCACCCTTTCGATGAACCCAAGAATGTCTGACAGAAAGGCACTCCGAATTCCAGCCAGAACTCTCCTAACATGGGACCTCTGATCGAGGCGAGTGCGGGGCAATCACAGAGGATATGCTCAGCTATTTTTCCTCTAAGTTGATTGGATTGGATTGTCTGCTAGACCAATGGGATGCATATGTTTGTTTAGTTTACAATGTCCTGAAAGTATTCCAACGAGTAGACGTAGTCTTCTTCTAGGAAGTTGCATACATGCATCGTGTCAGTTTGAGCGAGGGGGCCGTTAAAGCCTTTTTTGCTTGGTGACACTTATCTAGATTTACCCACCTGTCGATATGTCGGTCCTGGAATCTTTGTTTCAGTAAGGCATTAAATAGACTTGATGACGGTGCTATGGCAGGTTCGGAACCGCAAAAGGGTTGCCCCGAGCCCTGTCTAGCCAGTTCGTCTGCCTGCTCGTTGCCAAATGTTCCAGCGTGTCCTTTAACCCAAATGAATTGCAGGGTGTTATATTTGGCCACTAGTTCTAGTGTGCCGTGACTTTGGAGTGTTAATCCTGAGGACATTTTGTTGCTATTTAGAGCCAAGAGTGCCGTCCTACTATCGCTAACTATCCTAACGATTTTATTCTGGACACCCCTATCCAGAATTGCTCTTGCACCTTCTATAATGATAATTAGCTCTGCTTTGAAAACAGTTGTCAGTTGGCCAAGTGCTATGCTCATGTGAAGATCCAAGTCGTCGGAGAAAATTTCTTCCAAAGTCTTAGATCCATCAGTGAAGACGGAAATGTCGGGTTTTGGTGCTTCTTCAGCGTTCAAGAGAACGTTGAAGTGCTTCTTGAATATATATGTAGGTGCGAGGGTGTCGACCACCGCCCCAAAAAGAGGAGTTTCTTGTAGAGCCTCCTCCAGGATGAGGTGGTGTCTACCTCCGAGACCTTTATCCATCTCCTCCACATATATGTTCAGTGGAGGGAGGCCAGGGATGGCCCCTAAGGCGGTGGTAGGGGTGGATTTCAGCGCACCGGTGGCACTCATGCATGCTAGTATTCTGAACATATTCTGAACATATTCTGAACATATTCTGAACATCTTCTGGACTTAATTTCGAATAAGAAAATTACAAACTGCTGCATAGTAGGCGCGTTCGGGATCTCGCAATGACAGTTTTAGAACCGTTCTAAAACCACTAGGAGCATGCTCACAACAAAAATGCATATGGTTTTTTGTTATGCACATGCTTCTGATGGTTCTAGGACTGTCCTTGCGAAAACCTGAACAAATTCAAATTCGGCTTTTCAAGATTTTCGAATTAAGGTCCTATTTTACTTTACAAACATTTGTATCAAGACGTTCCTTCATCCTGAACGAGTGATGTACGTAGATACAATCGCTACATATAAAGATTATTAGTATTACTAGTGCCGTTTGTCAATGACGTGCGTAAAAAGATCCATTTTACAAACTATATAAATAACCTGTGATTAAAAAAACTTTCAACAATAGGCGCTTTCCAATTAGACGTTTGTGCTCCTCGGGACTAGTCCGGAGGTGATCCGAAGCGTTCCAATTGTAAGAACGTGAAGCACCTGAACTAATCAGTTTTGATTTCCCTCTTCCCCTCGAGCACCTGTCATTTCATTTGCATTTCAAGCACCAAAAGGGTGGGGAAAGAGAATGCATGCGCACATAGTCAGTTTGACATATACGTCACAATTGACGCTTGCTACCTTGCTACCGTTCCCATTACGATTTTTAAAGTGTAGCTCGGATCAGATCAGTTCAAGTGCTTAGAGTTCGTAATTGGAAAGCGCCTAATGTGTTCCGTGATAAATAAATATAACGTGCATGTCTGAGATACCACAATCGACATTGACATTTCAAAATTACATTTGTCAGTTCTGTCAGGTTTAAGTTTTGATTATTCTCTCACATTTTAACGTCATAGCATACACTGATCACCAAAAATGCTGGATGTTAGAAAAATATTTTAGAAACAGTGGTTTGTGGATTTAATGGACACATAACGTATTTAAAGATTTGGTATAGAGCCAACATTCAAATTCACACCTTGATGAAAGTTGTTTTGAATCACTTGTTATTACAATATATACAGGCTGTATCAGAAATACGTGTGTTAATTTTAATACGGAGTGCAATTAGCTAAATGAAATATTTTTTCTATTTGACTTTTTTTATTTAAAGTTTTCTAAATTGATTTAAAATTTGGAACACAATACATATTAAAATCTATACCCGCCTATGGTTAAGACCGAAAAATTTCTGTTGTGAAACGAAACATTGCCAAAAAAAAGTCACATTGACATAAAAAAGCCAATTGTTGTGATGTCACATTTATTATAATTTAACAGAAATTACGTTCATAACATGCCGGAGACAAATAATTGTTTATCATTATAATTTGCAATAGCCTTAAACACAACAAAGGAAAACAGTAATTCTAAAAATATTTTAAAAGGATACAATTATTATAATTACAGTAAGTGTTCAAGATGGGCACCATTACTATTTGAACAACACTGTAGACGTCTATTAAAAGAATCTTTCACTCGCTCAAGCATTGGTCTATTATTCCTTATGAGAGTAGCAGCATCTTCAATACGGTTCCTTAATTGTTCATTAGTTTCAATTGAAACTGCATACACTAGTTGCTTCATATAGCCCCACAATTAAAAAAATCTCGAGGATTAAGATCGGACGACCTGGCGGCCCACAAAGTTAGGCCATAAGTTCCAACCCACCGTTCTTGAAAATTATTATTTAGCCAATCTCTGACTATCAGGGCATTGTGACAGGGAGCGCCATCATACAAATACCATAAATTTGCTCAATTTTCTAAAGGTACACCTTGTAGCAAATTGAAAAGAACCTCCCGTAAGAAATGCAAACATTGTTCACCACTGAGACGAGGTTGTTGTTGAAAATTATGTATTCTTATGGCATGTGGGTTTTCATCAGCCCATACATGAGTGTTGTGAACATTAAATATCACTTCTCTGGTAAATCCTGCTTCGCCAGTTGTGAGTAAATATTTAAAAATATTCGGTTGCCTATTAATTTTTCCAACCATCCACTAGCAAAATGTGCGCCTACGAGCATGATCACCTGGTCGCAAAAACTGAACGCGTTGCACATGTTAGGGATATAACTGTTGGACTTTTAAAATTCGCCATACTGTCGAAAGCTAAATTGCGAGTCTCCGGGTACTTGTACCTGGTCGAGCTGTAACCGCATCCAAAATATTTTCCTCGACATTCAGTACACGACGAGGAGGAGGTCTGCCACGATCTTGGACTTGAGGTTGAAATGAGCCATGATCTCGGAGATGTTGGACAGTTGATTGAAATGTATGCCTATTAGGTAAAATACGATTAAGGAAACGAACCGCATACACTCTTCGTGCTTCTGCACCATTTCCACAAGCTTTACCATACGCCATGACAATATCTGTTAATTTTTGATTAGAAAAGTTGTGCATTTTTAAGATTACAACTATCTTGACACAATAGGCGCTTTCCAATTACACGTTTGCGCTACTCGAGACTAGTCCGGAGATGATCCGAAGCGTTCCAATTGTAAGAGCGTGAAGCACCTGAACTAATCAAATTTGATTTCCCTCTTCCCCTCGAGCACCTGTCATATCGTTTGCGTTTCGAGCACCAAAAGGGTGGGGAAAGGGAATACATGTGGCACGCACATGGTCAGTTTGACATATACGTCACAACTGACGCTTGCTAGCGTTCCCATTGCGATTTCTAAAGTGTAGCTCGGATCAGATCAGTTCAGGTGCTTAGAGTTCGTAATTGGAAAGCGCCTATTATAAATAATTGTATCTGATTGCCATGGTTTCTTGAAAGGTCTAGTTCAAACACCAAACGACTCGATTGCTCAAAAATAGGGGTAAAAAATTATGAAAAAAATTGGCGATTTTTTCGAAATACCAACAAATAAAATTGTTCAACTTGGGGAGTTTTTCTATGGTTTAAAATTAACTCACGTATTTCTGATACACCCAGTATTCTACCTGCATTAAAGAAATACACCTTCACGACGTTGGAATTTTTTAACCAAATTGGATTGGTACAGCACTGTACTCATAGGCAATGATAAAAATTAGAAGTTCGTAGCAAAAGTCTTTCAACTATTTTACTGAGTTTTCTTCAGATAAACGCAAAAGAACTTATGTTCATACTATTAAATAATTTATCAATAGAATTGCGTTTTTAAATTTTATTGCAACATGCCACTAGTACAAGAACGTCAACACTACACTCAGTTGAGTGAGTTTAATACAGGAAGAAATGTTTGTCATTTCGCAATATAACTGTATATAAAATTATATATAATAAATCGATTGAAACGAGGCAACAGTTCTGAGATGTTGGTGAGCATGGAGTCAAGAACAGTGAACAGGCAGAGCTAGAGGTATTGGACGTCTTCAAGCCCCTATAGAACGCCAAGACCGAAGTTCTTGATTGTTAGCGTTAAGAGAATGTACGTCCGCAACCCGAGCTATTGCAAATCACTGGTACAATAGCCTTCTTTGGTACCTCATCCCATACTATCTGTACTTCATGTTGGAGAGCATCTAGAGTTTGTGGTTGTCAAAGTAAGTTATTGAGTTGTTCGCCTATCATATTCCAACGTGCACAGTTCGCCAATTGGTCAGGAGATTGAGGAGGTAATAGAAGAAGAATGACATCGACTGTTTCTTTGAAGTCTAAGGTTACTCTATCTACATATAAACGTGCATTATCTTGCTAAAAAATATTGTGGAATATTGGCAATAAACTGACAGTTAAAGTTAACTTGCCTTTAAAAAACTGAGCCCTAGTGATGAAAATAAAATATTGCAACATTGTCTAATTCGGAGGAATCTTAAAATCTTAATCAACATTAGATTTATATTTTAAGCTACTCGTTCAATTTCGTGCCAGCATGAAAGTTTGACTTTATGCTTTCTTATGATACCAATTCGTCAATGTAAATGGTATCATAAGGAAGCATAACGGCAAACTTTTGTGCTAGCTTTAAAGTTACTCCGAATTAGGCAATGTTGAAACAGCAAAATTAACGCGCCGCTTATAAAAATCTAAAAATTCTTGAGAAAGTGAATATAATTTGTATTTTCATAAACTAAATTAAGATTTAATGTTGTAATACAAATGTTTAAAAAAATACAGAAAGAGTAAAATTAGTTAACACACAAGAAACAAGAAAAAAGAATTGAAGAAAAATTAACAATATGCAAACACTGTTTAATATCGCATGTTTCCACCTCTGCTATTAATTGTAACTTGACAACGTCTTCCCATACTGGAAATTACCGATCTCTTGTCGTCTTGGGAAATTTCTTCCCAAACACTAACAAGAACTTGCCTTAGTTCTTTAAGCTGACTGGTGGTGGAAGCTGACTTATAATCCTCTTTTCCATCATGCCCTATACTTATTCGATAGGATTGAGGCCAGGACTATACGTTGGCCAGTTCAAAGTTTAAATAATAACTTCATTTAAGTATCGAGTTACTCGTCGAGTTGCACGTAATCGAGCAACATCATGCACCAAAATGAACCCATCTCCAATATAAACTGCAAGAGGTACTACGTAGGATTCTACGATGTCTGTATCGCTCTGAAGTTAAACGGACGTCATCAATAACGCAAAGTTCTGTGCGTGCAGTCAAATATATGTCACCCCGAACCATTATTGAGCATCTCCATATAGGATAGTTTGAAGAATAGAACTTGCTCCCAGTCGTCCATCTACCCACCCACATGCTCCCTTGAAAGTACTAGTCGAGCCCTGCCATGCGCCACGATCAATCTGGAAAATATTGCTGGCATTCTAGGGTGCAAATTTTGTTTAGAAAAACCTTCGTTTAACGGTATCCATGTTTATGAAGGTACCATGCAGAGCTGTAGCAAAAGGTTCCTCCTTGCTGTAGTAAAGCATTTTGGAATAGTTCTGAACTTGATGAAACGACCTTCGACAGCACCAGTTTACTCCTTTGTCTGGATATTCTAGCATAATCGCTTGTCTCAGTAAAACATTTAACTACCTTAGATATTGTTGTGAGACACACCAAAGCCTTCTTCCGATCTCGCGATTTGTTAGCACTTCCGAAGATAAAGTTATAACTTGGACGTATTTATCTCGAGTTAAATTTCGACTAAGACGTTCCTTTATGACGTTAAATTGTTTATCTTAAGAAACGTCTGATATTATTCACAAAAACGTTCAAAATAAACGCTTTAGTTTGGGTGTAAACCCAGTAAGAAAAAGATATGATGCAAAATCAGACTACGAGCGCTTGCAAAATTATCTAGAAGTGTCCAAAATATGTGTAAAAATATGTTATTTGTATTTTATTGCAAATATCAATTCAAACATTTACGGTTTTTATAAAATAAAGATAAAATTGTTAGTGGTGCGTTAAGTTGAGATTTGACAACACCAGTTATCTGATTTGAACTGTCACAATTTGACGTATGTTATAGCGACATCAAGGCCAAGTTGAGTAAATGGTCAAACTGCACAGAGTCGTCAAGTCAGTGGTCAAATTAAACCAACTAACCAATCCTGTATTTAGTCAGACTAGTTTTACCACAGCCCAAATTAAATTTGTCTAATTGATTTAACATGATAGCTAACCTACTAACTTAAAATCACTGCCTACTGCGATAACAAATAGACCTACTTGATTTCACGAGACAGAGCTCTTAATTGGCCTGAGTATTATTTCATTTAACACAATTTCCCTTGCTTTGGCGTTAGTTACCTAAATAAGAAACTCTTTAAATAACTACTTTGACATTTAGAAGTAGAACTAGAAGTAAAATTCAGTTGATCGCTCGATGTATTGGAACAATGAAATAGTTACAACTACACTTGAAAATGACACTGTGAAATGACGTTTCGTATATAATTCGCTTCCGTTTTTTTAGGTAAGTGGCAGTTAAGGAGAAACATTTCAAGCCGGATAAAGACACGCTGTCTCGTGAAATCTAGTAGGTCGTGGTATAGATAAAAATGTCATTTTGGGTTATTTTCATGATTGACGTTTTTTTATATTACATACAAAAGCGCGTAAATTAACATCATAATGAATGACAACTACGAGACTTCTTCACAGAAATGTTCGAGGAACATCCACTCGAGCAAGTACGAACATGACGATCCGGATATGCGAAATTGGTGGTATCGAGAATTCAACAGATTGGAAGCAAAATTCAAAATTGTACGTGACACTTATCTTTTTCGTACAGACTGAGGATTATCCTTGCTAAAATTACTTTTAGCCACCGGAAGAGCGAGAAGAAGTAATAAAACGGGTGCTCCCTGACGTCGAAGCCACAATATTAGAAGTTTTATGTTACGATAAAACAAGACGCAGTCAAATTTTAGCGAAAAAACAGCCGCTTTTGCACATAAGAGAATATGTGCGCTTATCTCGAATAGAAAGCTTCCGGTATGAACATACTTCGGTCCACACTACTTCTACTACGTTATCCAAATATAAAAGGTTAGTATTACGGCCTACTAAATAAATAACAGCATTGAATTTTCGTGCTCCAGAAAAGTTAATTAGGTAAACATATTCTTTTGACAGATTTGTACCCTAAGTATGTCACACTTTTAGGCCCGTTTTCAGAGAGCAGATTTATATCTCAATGTTCGCAGGACGGGTTTAAATACACATTTCTTTTTAATCAGAAGATTGTCACCAAAGACATAAAAGATATTGTCACACTGAGAAGGTTTCACTCCTGACGAAGCTATCAAACGATGGCATTAGTACCAATTTTAGCGTCCGTTTTAAAATAATTTATTACGAAATTTCATCAGACAAGAATCTACGTTAATTGCAGTAAATAAGGTTCATTTTCGAATGAGTTGATAGTCTTTCGTTTAGCTTTTAGTTCTGGCGACTATAAGAAGTGACTAAGTCAAAATCTGGTGGTTTTCACCTAGGTACAAATTTTGAAAACTCTAATGAGTGACATAGATTTGTTTTTTGTAAAATAGGATTAAGAAATTTGAGGCAGTACGTGCATATTGCACTTTTTGGCTGACACTTCATTGACTAAGTACCCTCCCACCAATTAGATTTCGTGCGGAACGCCACAACTATATAATTCCATCATGGGGTGAATTTGGGAATCTAAAAGAATGAAATGCAGAGAGAAGGAAAAAGCCTAGTTAATAGAGCTGCTACATTGCTCGAGCATTTCCCTTAGTTGTTAGGTAGATATATCCCAACCCAATATTTCTACCTGGGTATTTATTTGTTCGTGCTAATTGAAATGACGTTTATGTAATCTGCGGTAAAATTTGTGGCAAAAGGAACGTAACTAAAGAACATAAAGACACAACACTCGCATTTATAAATTTTAGATCTGAAGTTCCTAAATTTAATTGAAAAATTGAGAAATTTTGTCAATCTAAATTACATATGTAACTATTATGCTATCAAACGATACTGATTTAACAATACTTCTTTCCTCATAAAAATCTATCGTGTAAAATAGAACCCATGAAAAATTAAATATCCAAATCTGTATGGAGAATTTCTGAAAATTTGCATTTCATATTCATGGTGTAAGCAGTTACAAAATATCAATATATCTCGACTACATTTGCGCTCAAGGATTGCAAGGATTATTTCGGGTAAAACCGAGAATCTGCAGATTATAATGTTCCAAGAATAATGAATGTAAGTGAACTGTTTGAAATGTGAAAAGTAAATTTTGTACATAAGTACACATATATGAAGCAAATACTAATAATACATATCTACAAGTCTGTTAAAGAGTCATGTAATCTACATATTCATACCTTAGAATCTACGTAAACTTAACATACTCTACGGACGTCACTTGATCTGTGTCATTGCCCTTCGTTTTTTTTACATTACATTGTATGTCATTCTATGTTTTATATGCTATATTAAATCATACAAAATTTGACACACACATTGTGTACGAACTGTATTCGTTGTATTAACACGATATTTATTGACAATCATTATAATCTTTATTACAATAAAATTGATTGATTGATTGATCAAATTTAAATTTACCAGTCATGAATCCACAGGCGGATTTAATTGCTTTCTATAAGAATAATAGGCTCACAGATTTTTAGAGTATTTTTTAATTTCATGCTGTTACTGAAGAAGTAGTGATTAATCATTTACAACATATAAATAGCAGGGCAAGTGGTTCTGATAATATCAGCCATCGTATGTTACAACTCTGCTGTCCACAACTGATTGAACATATAACTTACATTATTAATTTTTGTTTGTTACATGGAGAATTTCCTGATGGATGGAAGGAAGCCTTAGTTATACGTCTTCCAAAAGTAGCTAGACCTCGTGATAATATGTTGCCAGTCTTGTCAAAGCTGGTAGAGAAATGTGCTGAAGATCAAATTCGGGCACATTTATCTAAATTTAATATTTTACCTTCTTTCCAGTCGGGTTTCAGGAGAGGATATAGCTGTGCAACTGCATTGTCACTGATCATGGACGAGATCTTTAATAAAGATAAGATTACTGTGAGGATATTACTTGACTTCTCAAGGGCGTTTGATACTATTAATCACAATCTTTTACTTTATATATTACATTATATTGGTTTTAGCACAGTTTCTATATGTTTTTTTAAGAACTATTTATCTAATAGAACCCAAAAAGTTATTCTAAAAGGTCATGTATCTGAATCATTCAAGCTTAATTCTGGAGTTGCACAGGGAAGCATCCTGGGGCCATTATTGTATTGTATTTACACAAGTTTTGTTTTTGATAAAATCATGCATTGTAAGTGTCATCTTTATGCTGACAGTACACAGCTGTATCACTCCTTTAGTCGAATGAACATTGTTGCTGGTGTGGATCAGATCAATCATGATTTATATACTTTATGTACTTCAGCTACAGGTCATGCTTTATCTATTAATTCAAATAAATCTTGTGCGCTAGTTTTTGGCAGGAATAAGTCTCGGACAGCTGCTTTAAATTTAATTAATTTACGTATTAACAATCAACCTCTGCCTATTATTGACTGCGCGAGAAATCTAGGTCTCTTCATTGATGTAAAGCTCCGATTCAAAACTCATGTAACTAAAGCGGTACAGACAGCCTTTATCAAACTAAAAATGCACTACGGTAACAAGTAAATCCTTAATCAAAAACTGCGTCAAAAAGGTATGTAATACGTTGGTTCTATCGCAATTTAATTATTGTGACGTTATCTATGGTCCATGTTTGGACAAAATTGATATCAAAAGACGCTTGTTCTCGGCCATTTTACCGAACAAATGATTATTTTCGACAAACCACAAAGACATTGGCACTTTGTATTGGCGTGTGCAAAATGCATGCTTACGAGATCATATTTCACACGTATTTGATAGAGCGAAATGGCTAAACATGACTCAAAGGCGAGTGCTGCATTGCTCTGTATTTTTTATAAAATCATTTATACAAAAATGCCTGGTTACCTTTACAACAGACTATCTTACAGGACAGACATTCACAATATTAATGTTAGAAAGAAAGGTCTCTTAACACCGCCTGCTCATCGCACTGCTATGTTTCAAAGGTCATTTTCTTTCAACATTGCTAAATTTTATAATAATTTACCAGGAAAACTGAAATCTTTAACGATCATCTCATTTAAACGATACATGAAATTACATTTATTAGATAATCAGCAGCCAAATATTCCTCATTGACCGATCATTATTCTCCGGGCAACTAGGATTAGTTATTATGTTTTTACTATTTGTATTTTTCTGTTCTGTTATATTTCCTTGCTGCTAAAAATAATTTAATTTACGCATTTCTGCTAATTTGGGTTCCGAGGGTAGAGCAGCATATTTCTTTGGAAATTGCTGATTCGGAATCCCTTGGGCACACTACTTGTTTTATATAGTTTTTATTATTATATGTATATTACGCTATGTTATGTTATTTGTGGGGTGACCAATAAAGATTATTATTATTATTATCATTATAGTTCTTAAGGTATCAAGGTCCGAGGTCCGTAGTGTACATACAACCCGAGGGCCTTCAGCTCGAGGGGTGTATGCGGACCGAGGATATATAATTTTAACACCCGCGATGCCTTCGACGGTTAATGTCCGACTAGTTTTATATTTCGTTAGATTTATTTATTTAAAATCATCAAGTCACAGAAATCATTGATTTTTTTTAAAAAGCCAGATCTGAACAACATACTTTGTTTGTCAGTTTCGTAACTTTTCATTTAAGTTCTGTCAGTTAGTTAATTAAAATGAAAAATAAAGAATTAAATCTCTATGAAAAGGTACTACTGAAAGCTGTAAAAGCACCTGAAGCTCTTGTACCAAAAAAAAAACAAAACTCTACGAGAAAAAAGTATTTCTTTAATCGAGCAATATTGTCGAATTAACTAACTCATGTTTGTTAATCAAGATTAGAGGTAACTGGAGTTGGTGCAACTAAAAAGTCTCTAATTAAGATTAGTTAATCTGAGTTAACATTAACTGCGGTCGGTGCAATCTCAGCTTTTGGTCTTAATTTCATTGAAAATGAAATAAAGTGGTTTTCATTAAGCCAGAACTAACTCATAGCATTGACGATAAACGAATATATTCACGTCCTCTTTTTTCCATTTTCAAACAATTAACGCATGCAAAAATTACTTATATAAGGCAAGCTTCCAGTTGAATTATAAGTAAACAATTGTCGAACTGATCCAAAAGGACTGGATAATAACCAATCATAACGCATAAGATCATACTTTCATCATCTATTCTAGTAACGTTTCAAACCAACTTAAAAATTCGTCAGTGTAAGATCGTCTGTTTTAACTTAAATTAAATATTAATCACAGATTAGCTAACATGAATTAGCATATTTAATTTGAGATGTCGGTGCAACTCATAATCCTACTTTCTGCAACCGGGCCTACTTTTTAGAACAGTTTCCTGCTTCAGTTCCAAAAAATATATTAATTGAACACCATTGATTACTTCTACAAGCTAAAGTTTGCTTTAAAAAGATTAGTATGCCAGTGAAAGTTCCGTTTCGTGAACTATTGATAAAACTTGGCGTTCCTAAGCATTCCTTAAGGCGCTTCTTGTCAGTTTATTTTTTAGTTTTACTCTGTGCGAAGCGAAAATAATATTGCGATGGACGATTTCCTAGAATGTAACTGTCTCAAGATAATTCATCATAGCAAGTACGAACATGATGATCCGAATAGTCGTAACTGGTGGTACCGAACGTTCGATACTCTGGAAGAAGAATTTAAAGTAATATGTCATCGAATACACTCTAATTTCCCAGTTTTGCACTAAATCATGAATTGGATTAATTATGTACAGCCTGACACCATCACAACATAATGCAGCAATTAATAAATGAAAGCGTTGATTTTAGCCACCGGAAGAAAGACAGGAATTGATCAAAGAATTACTGCCCGACCTCCAGCAAAATATATTAGAAATTTTGGGCTTGAAAGAGACCGACGAAGAACTCGCTTTTACGAAGAAAAAGCCCGCAATTCTTTTGAAAAAATACGTGCGCAAAAGACTGGACGATGAGACGCAATCGATAGATACCGCTGAGAGTATAAAATTCGATGAGATGACGAAACTTGAAAGGTAAACCTATGCAAACCAGGTCTGGGATTAATTCAGAAAAAGCTCTGGCTACAACTTTAAACGTTTTAACTTCGTTCTCTGCTAGTTTAAGTAAACTTTTTAATACAAAAAAAAGTTATTAGATTAGAAGTGGCTTTTAATAAGATATAATGGAATGTGGAGGGTGTTATTAAATTGCGTCATTTTTAATAGTTAACTTAAACTATTATATTATCCGTTTTAATAATACGAATATACACTCACTATAATTAATCGATCTATTTTTCGTAAGTGATAAGACAGAAATAATCCAAAACACTAGAATTTGTCCAAAAATGTCTAGGTTGACAGATCAAAAATGTTGAAAAAATATACAAAATATTTTTTTTTTGGTTGCTTATATTATTTATTGCTTCTCTGAGGTAGAACGGTAAGTATTTAATTAATTATTAACATGAATTCGTTCAAATGTTTATTGTTGTATATGTTTATACCGATACAATCGACATAAATTCAATAACACCCTGTATTCTGGTGTTTTTTTTCAATTTGAAAAGGTCTCTCAAGAAAACATTTTAATCTGAAGGCACATTGCGCCCTGAGAGTGAAGGAAATTCAGTTGTCATACGTGCCAAATAAAGTCAAAAATGAACTCATTATTCTTTCTGCCACAGAAGGGAGGCCGGCGCGAACAACCCCTATTTACGATTTTTCAAACGAGGCGAAAGGGCAGCGATATGGCGGAAGCTTCCTCCTCTTTCACTAGAAGAAATGAATCTGACACAGAAAGCAGAGGCCATAACGGAGACCGTAAGGAATCGCTCGTCTCTATCTGCGGCCGCTGTGTAATAATAAGTGAATTTATTATTGTCAGATTGCTGAAGATTTTTTCGAATGGCTGAGGAACATCGGCGGAGACGAACAGCCGACCGTGGACGTACCTACTATCATTAAAATGTTCGAGATCGGTTTCAACTACCACGCCGCTACTTCTTTGTGTGTTAGAATAAAAGAGATGCCGGCCGTGACAGACGCAATCGCTGAAAAAAGGAATTTACCGGAAGTAAGTTATTTTTTTACAAATTTTTAATTTCGGAAAATCCTTACACACACCTTTATTTATGATTACATAAACATCAAAATTTAGGAATAATCCAAATATACATATAATGGAAATAAATATAAATAAGTTAAGGAGTATCTGTAGTGAGCACACTAGAACATAAGGCAGGTATTCCCACAAGCCCGGGCCATGGGCTGCAATCGGGGCATTCGCCCGCAATGCCAGAAAAAGAACGGTATAAAGAAAGGAAACTCACAACTATCACAGAAATATCCTTTAATCTAGGATCCATACAGTCCAGATTTTGACACTTGTCATTTTTTTCTTTCTAAATGATCCATATTTTTGCCTATTTAGAAAAGCACCTTGGAAGAATGAACAAATAAGTGGGGCGGCTAAGGGAGATTATTTTGAAAATAGTATATTGTTTTATTAGGATTAAAGTGTCACTTTTTTGTCGAGCTACGCATCGCTTCGCCTCGCAAATGCAAAATAGTCAAACAAAGTACAATTTTAATCCGAATAAAACTATTTTTTCTGCAACCCGATTGAAAATGAAATCAATGACAAAATAAATCTAAACTAAAAAGTAAAAATTCCTAGGATTAAAAGTGCTTTTAGTGCCAGGAACTAAAAGTGTTACCTAGCAATACACACTTTTTCTCTTAGTGATAACAATATCAACTTCAATTTCAGCTTTTGATATTCAAAGTCATTACAGTAATATGGTTGCAGAAAAACAATATTTTAATTAATTTTAGTAAGTTTTATTTTTCTTATATCTAGAAATTTATAACTCGCGCAATATCGAAATAATTTTCGATGGCACAAACATTGTAATAGAACCACAACTACGTGCGCACGCTCACTGCAAACTGTCAATTTGTTAACAAGGCTTCGTATGAGTTTCTATAAATATGGAAAAGAAAGCAACTTTAGACCAAGCGCTTACTTACTTGACGTTTCGCGACCTGGTTTGCTCGCTTTATCAAACGTTTTCTTTTCCCTATTATAATACCACGAGAAGGAATTGCACTAATTTCATATAAATATTTTGTATGTATAAATAGTCCACGATATTGATTATTTGCAATGCTTATTTAATAATCTTTCTTTACTGCCCCAGTTTCTCTTTAGAAACGGTGAACACAGTACATAAATATATTTGGTTTCAACAAATTATCTTCACGGAATCTGCTAGATCTACAGTCATTTGCTTCCTTCATTTTTGTCATTTATTCTTATATTCCCTGCTTTATAATTTTTCTATAGTTTGATCTCCATGAATCCATCTATAATATTGCAACTGCTCTACTTCGTGAAATGATTACTCTTATATTCTAGTTGTTTTAAAAATTTGTCTATAATCTCACATAAAACACCCAAGTATGCCGAAGCTGAATTGTTGCAATCCTTTTTAAAATATTAAATAATAATAATTTTAACACTCCTTATAAAACGCACCTTTGATAAACTCTAGAGATATTAAATCGCCACCTTTTAAATAATAGCGTTCAGAAACTGAAATTTTATTTCATAGTAAAAGAATTGGTGGAAATCTTTATTCAACAACATAATTTGTTTTTAAATCGTAGACGCCACCTACAACTCGGCAGTCAAATTTATTATATAAAAGCGGATCAATAAAGCCGACGATTCACCTAGCGTCACCTACAATTTCCTTTTTCAGGCGTCTGTACGCGTGAACCTACACAAGCAGTTAACTTCAGACCTGAAATCGTACAAACAAAAAAAGAATCTAGTCGCTTTCGGTAAAATGTTGCCACTTGAGCTGAGGACGACGCCTCCGAAAGAAGATTTCGTTCAGAAATGGCTGGACTGCAAGAGGGGTCCGCAAGATCTCGCTACCATGGCCACCGTGTGGGAAGGCATAGAAAACTTACGGTATTTAATTTTCACTGAATACAATTTTCCATTAGTTTTTAAAAAATAAATTTTTTCCATTTTTAAAATTTGTAGATCAACGAGAGCTTTCTGCGGTTGGTTGTTGGAGCATCCGGAAATAAAACCACCCGAATATTTGGAACAAAAAGGAATGCTAAATGCAGAATACTTACTGGCTCCGCATTATTCCATCGAGAGCTACGAGGACAAGGTGCATTCGGCGGTCGGAATATTCGCCGGTGACGAACAGAAACCTGAGTAATTTATTTATAAATAGTATATTTATTATTAAAATAAATATTAATGTACATAATATAATACTCCGAATGTGGAGTTTAATTTATCTTGTCCGTATACATATAGAATAATTCACGAACAAATGTAAATTATGTGATATTGTTCGATTTCTGAAAACTCAAAAAATTCAAGCGAGGCGGCAAACGTCTATGGCATGTATCACATGCAATAAACCAATTCAAAGTGCAAGGGTTTTAATAAATGCGTGGACAGACTAAACATTAAGTCGACCAACGGAGGTTACGCTTTCATAAAACGAAGGTGGATTCAGTATCTAGCTGGTTCATTACTCACTTTTATAGTTTTTAAGCGACACGATTTAACGGCGTCATATTCAGGGTGATTCATTAATAGACCGCCAAATAATAATCCGTACAAGGTTAGAAATCACATATTATAGTTAAACCGTTCTTTAGTTCTCGAAAAATAATTAATCAAAATTTTACCCAAATACACGATACTTCACTGGTTAAGAAGCAGCAGCTAAAGGAATAGAAATAAATACAGTCATAAATGTCTTATCGTGTTATGGCTGTTGCGGCGAGAAATCGGGCGAACTTGACCTTCAACAGAATTCAAGGGAACTAGCTGAAAGAAGAGCTTTAAAATATTTACGACAATATTAATAAAGGCATGCAAATGCAAATCACCTGCAGTAAATTATTTAGTACAAATTTTATAAAATGAGGATAGCAGAGGTTTGTAATTTGATCACCAAGTTTATTCCCACTAACACTACAAATTTTGTTTCTCCTTAAGTTTGCTCATTTGCGTCCGAAAAAAATTATTTGTTGGTCTCAAATGGCTGTTTTTGCAAAAATAAATAAATTTCACCCGCTTTAAAGTAAGATTAACAAATGTGCAACAAACGGATGGCTTCACCATTACGGCCGCAGATCTTTATAATTTGTGATTTTATGGTACCTACGCCCAATAACAACTCCACCCCTAAACATCGTTCGGTGGCCTTGTTCTTGGGAAGTTTAATAATTACTTACAATCAGACGGAAGTGTACATTAGCAGAACGCAAAATGAATCGCTTTTCGATATCAGAAAAAATCGATATGGTTTTGTTATACTGCGAAGCATTAGGAAATGCACGTCGCGCTCATTGTTTGTGGATCGAAAAGTTTCCTTTACGACAAGTGTCGCATAGGAGCACTTTTGATTCGGTGGTGCAGCATTTGCATGATTACGGATATTTTCGTCCTGCAATTGGTCGTGGCCCAAAGATAACTCCACGAGTGTTGGATACTGAGACAAATATTTTAAATATTGTCGACGAAGAACCGAGCATCAATACTAGAAGATTGGTATACAGGGCTGGAGTTTCCCAATCGACAGCTTGGAGAATTCTCCGTCAATAGGGACTGCATCTATACCGTGTACAGAAAGTACAAACATTACAGCTGGGAGATGCAAATCATCGTATTAAGTTCTATCAGTGGATATTAAATAAAATTGACCAAAACAACGAATTTCTAAACGTGGTTTTGTTGTTCACACACATATGGAGTGATACGCTATAGCGGAATTCCATCATCAACAGCAATTTTCGGCAAATATTTGGGCTATTGTTTGTTCGGTCCTTACATTTTACCGCAGCGTTTGAAAGCCATAAATTATTTAGAATTTTTAAATAATGATCTTGAACTACTATTAGATGATATGTCCTTAGCTGTACGACGCGATATGTGGTATTTACACGATGGAGCACCCCCATGCAGCTCGTGTTGTGAGAGAGTGGTTAAACACTAATTACAATAAAGGTGAATTGAACACTATGGTCCAGTACTTTGGGCCCCGCAGTCTCCAGACTTAAATCCCTGTGATTTTTTTTGTGGAGTTGGATGAAACAGCTTGTCTATTCTACCCCAGTGCATACTGCACAGGAGTTGCATGAACGCATCGAACATGCTGTTGAAGTGATTCGAAATACACCTGATGTTTTCGAACGTATAATGGAAAACGGGCTACAGCTTACATTGATAACAATGGTCTTCAATTTGAGCATCTGTTTTGACAGGTACGACCGGAATTTTTGAATTATTTATCATAATAAATTTTGTTTATTTCATAGTATGACAAGCACAATTCAAAGCATAAAACACCCAGCATTACGAATATAATGAAGTGTGTTTCATGTTTTAAATTGTTACGGGGGACTGTTTTTTGTTGTTATTGTTATTGTTGATTTTAGTCGGATCTGATTTAAATCTCCCAGCGGAGGGACGTTCGCAGGTCAGCTAATAAATAAATGCTCCGGTGAATTTAAACGTTTGAGGCAGGTCATTACAGCGGCGTTCCCTCTACAAAATAAGTTTCACGGTTATAGTTGTATTGCTCTAGGTAATAAACACAATGAAACGTAGGAAAACACTTACGATTGCGACGAACTCCATACACATTGGCGTAATGTGCTTTTTGGGATCATTTTTAATTTAATTATAAATTTTTCCAAATAATTTTTTAAACATTTTTCTCATAACCTATGATTTAATTCCTTTCACAGGCTTTTTTTAACGGTTTATTCAAGAATCACTCTATATATATATAGGCTTCGCCGACTATCGAAATAATACTGGATACTAATATCATTGCAATCTGCCGCTCGCGTTCCACGGGTTCACGAAGCACCAAGATATTTGATGGAGAGACTAAAACCCAATATAAAATCCCGACCATTAGTCATTAAAAGTATAATCTTAAAATTTGGTTTATGTAGGTTCTAACTCTGTAAACAATTACAAAAACTATTCCTCCAAGTTAATCTGCACATGGTGATTCAGGTTTATTCTTGATAGCTTCAGGAATCGCTAGAACTTCTCAAAATAATTAAATAAATAAATTAAGTTCAAAAATACTTTGGTTCCGGAAAAAAGATACACTTTATTTTAATATTCCTTAAAATATTAACAAATTTTAAATTAAAATTCCCTCATATTAAAACATATTTTTAAAACATTTTAAAATGTACTAATAACAATACATAGATATTGACAGACAACTAACTACCCATTTGCTATGGATTCGGATATCTTTTAACAATGAGCTATCCCTAACAAAAATTAAACAAGTGATATAGTTCAAGCTTAGTTTTCCAATTTCGTATTAGCGGTAATTTTTCCGATTTGGTATTCAAATAAGATAACTGTGGATCAAGGAGAGCAACTCGAAAGTCAACTTTTTAAGTAATTTGTAGAATATCTCATTTCATCACAATATCATATCTTCATGTCATCCTCGAGCGAACGGAAAGACAACATCGAAGACAGTTCTTAGATGCCACCTATAGCATATTTCCTGGTGAGTTGAAGCTTTACCATTTATACTTAGGAATGCGCACCACCAACAAGTAATTTAAGTTGTTCTTCTGCTAAATTAGTTTATGGTTAACCATTCATCTTCCAAGAGAATTTTTAGTATCTTGTGACACGTTTACATGAAAAAAAAAACAATTTCAAGTTTCAACTCCAGATAATTTAAAACTATTTTGAAATATTCAATTTATCTATTTATTTATTTCTTTTGGCACTATCTTAGATTTTCGTATCAAGTGAACAAAAAAAAAACAAAAAATAAAATCTTATTACGATTATACATATGACATACTTATGATTTTGTTTGAGAACTAAATTTAACTTAACTAAGAAATTCGTAAATACATACTAAATAGTATTTTTTTTAATCTCGTGTCGAAGTTGGCCATGATATCGTGAAAACAATATATCTTAGCCCTAAATATAAAAGATGTAGAAGTGAAGAAGGAATCCAAAAATGTAATAATATATAGGGTATTCCATTTAAATAAGAAAGTTAGTTTTGACTTCCATATAGAACTGGAAGTACGCTGATATTGTATTATTTCAATAGTTCATCATTATTATTATGAACAAATTTTCAACGATCTGTAAAGTCTAGTTTTCAATATATTTATGTTATATTATATATTTAATAACACAGTATATTTAATAACATCCATCCCTAAAGCTCGTTTAAACTGTCGTATAGAAAGTTGCGGTAGGATTCATTATTCAAGCGATTCGGCAAATGAAATGGTTTAATAAAACCATCACCCACAATGCCTTCTCAGACGTTCATCGAAAACTTAATTTGATGTCTTCTAATATGAACTCCGTGCGGAATTTTTCTATTAGTTCACGTTTATTTAGGAGACGATTTATAAAACCAAGCAAGTTAATGCATAAAGGAAACAGTGTCAGTCACATTGTTTTCTATATCATTATCTGATAAAAATGGAAAAGGATAAACTTGTACAATTAAAGACGGAGTTCCTTTAATTTAGTAATCCAGAGTTATTGCTAAAATTAATTGAATTTTGTTGACTTGCAACATTCAACTGTATTTACCATATTCTAAATTTGTATAAGAATGTTTACGAATTCCCCTATGAGTTTTTGCAAGCACAATTTAGTAAAGAGGGTTCGGTGAGTTTATTGTTAGATGCCTATCCACAGGAATTTTCTTAATTGCACAAACAAATGGAAAATTGAGATACTCGAGAAAGCTACATTTCTTTTCATTTCATTAAGTCTAATTTTGAGGTCTTAGTAATTTGTAACAACAAACGACTGAATGCGAAACTTAATGAATTCTGCTGTAATTTGACTTTTCTAAACATTTAGCATTACATGTTTTTACTCACAAATCAGTCAAACCATTTTTAAGAGGCAGCTTCGCACCATAAACTTACATTCTAACTGTAAACTATACTTTTGAAAACTCATTAATTTTATTCGGGAGAACAGCAACAACTACTTTAAAACACATCATAATTAGTAAAGTAAGAACGGATGAACGGATTTGGTAAACGTAGTAAATTGGTCAACTTACAAAAAGCTCATGAAAGGGATAGTGAGACATCCTAATTATACTAAACACCCCTCTCCACATGATTTTACTTATTTTTTTTGCATTCCATACAATAATATATATTAATATCCTCAAAATCGTACAGAATGGGTTAATTTACAACGTAGCAACCTATGAACTACTATTATTTTTTATTATCAATAGATATCAATTGCGACAATTATTTAATGTGACGGTGAATAATGTCGCTTCTATTAAACATAATAAAACAAATTTCGTATGAAATGCTAAAAAACAGTATATGTAATCTAATTATAAAAGTGTTCTCTAAACTCGTATCGCCTTTTAAATTACTCGCTTGCTAGGCTCGCTCATATTCAAACAAGCCAAACTCGTTAAGTAAAACTTCACTTTTCTAAATTCGTCGATTTTTTCTACTACATTTAATTCTATTACTCCCATGCCTAATGAATATATACTAACACGACTATATCGCGTGAATACTCTATACAATAGTCTCTTAAAAGACTACTTTCATAAGACTAAGTTTAGAAAACGAGTCACAAAGTGAGTTTTCTAATGAACAAGTGAACTAAAATGTGCAATGAAACGTTTATTTTATACACCGCTACTACTAGGCCATGCAACCGCTTCTATTGTGTTTTGAACTTTCACTGGTGAATTCACATCATCGCGTTTATTATACTCGTACATATATCTCGTTCAATAGATCTTTTAACGCACGTCATTATCAAACGGCACTGGTAAAAGAAATTTTTATATGTAGCTACGTATGTGTCTAGGTACACTCACTCGGATTGAAAAAGGAACATCTTTATACAAATGTTCATAAAGTAAGAATTACGATTTATCAATGGGCTTGAAAGTGTTGACTTGTTTCATTGAATGAACTGTACGTACCTCCACATATTTATTTGAACACACGTAAACGATAATGATGCAATCTGGCGTCTAAATCCACCCATAAGCTTTAATATATTATCCTAATTCACAAATAATTATGTTATCTAGATTAGTGCTGGAGATAATCATACGATAACGGTGATGCTTAAGTACTTACAAGAAATTATGGTTTCTACGATATTTTTTTGTAACTGCAACATAGGAGGAGATAATGCTTGTTATTCAGAACTCAAAGTGAAGGTTTCTTTCTGACAAAAATCACTGTACAACAAACATCATCCATTCCTTTTAGATTATTTTGCAGTGTATGTATGTATTTCTCAATAGATAATACGAATAAAGAGTACGTGATACCGGGTAAGTATTTCGTCCTTTTGATTAATTTTTGCTGGACATTGGACGTAAATATAATCCTGGCCAATGACATATTATGGCCATGTAATTAAACATGTCGCCATAAAAGCATAAATCTGACGGTCTTGTCATTATTATCTTAGAACTCTTAATCTATATCATAAATCAGGTAAAAACAACAAGGATAATTCAGTAGCAAATCAAAATATAATTGTATCAGTAGTGACTTATTTTAATTTATGTTTTCCCAGCTCATTAGAAAACTCAGAGGGCATAATCATTACCAAAAATAGAAACATTTCTTAAATAGTAAAAAATGATTCACGAAACCCAATAATAAATTTAAACTATCCAAAAAATGACTGAAGAATTTATTCTAATATGTGCAACTTATGGAATCCAATCAAAAGAATAAGCAAAAGTAAACACAGAAACACCGGGAAATGTCCTGCCAATCATTACTGTCGAATAATTTTCACATTTTTTCCAAACTGTTTTAAAATTAAATGAAATTAAATTGGAATGCAGTCTCTTTTTTCTGGTGATAAATTAAATAAGTAAATTAATATTGTAATGTTTCTCTTCAATTAAAGTAACCTCAAATCGTGGCAATTACTTTCGTTTTTGTTCACGCACCATAAATAAAAATACACAGGGATTTGCTTATCTAATCAGGAATTTAAGAAAATAAAAGAAAACATAATCTAAATTTTAGCCACATTACAATAATGACGAATTAATCGGCGATTAAGGCAAAGCGTAAATCAGTAATCAGTTCGGACGTGCCATAACAGTTTAGTTTTTCAGTGCGAGTTCGCCTTACATGAAATGGATGCCAACACGAGCAGTGCCAGCGACGATATTCAACAGCATGAAAATAACATAGCCGAAAATGGACCGCAAGAAGGCCGAAAAGTCGCATCTTTTCAAATTGGAGACGAAGAAAACGTAACATTCCGAAATGGGCAGGTAGGGTAAAGTTATTTCAATGGAATGCTGATTTAAACGAAATTATCACTTAGGTTGCTCATAGATGACTTTATATATTCGTGGAGATACATGTTATCGATAAAAATAACATCTGTTATGTGTTTAATTTGTTTTACACGCCGTAAATCAAACATTTTGGAAAACTGCGTATGTGTATCCTCATTAGGTATTTTGAGAATACTAAACATTACATTAAATTACATAAATATACGTGATTTGCTTAAGGGTACCCTATACATGACGGCCAGAACGCTGACCATCGAACACTCTCTATATTCTCGTCAGAGTACAAAGGGGGGAGAAGCGATTTTGCCTGACCGCTGTGCGTTCAGCGTTCTGGTGCTCTACGTGGGGCACCCTTTTCTCATTTCGAATAACTTGAACACGTTCTGTTTATTATTGGTAGATGAGAGATAATCGCTTGCTTTCAACAACTGCAAAAATTGATATTCATTAAAACCGCCTCCACGTTTTTCTCCTTAGTAGTATTGTTTTTTTTTTCTTTCCCCAAGCTCCTAGAGCTTGTCGTAGAGGGGGAGGGGGGGTTGTTATAATTTCTCCTTCGGCATTCGCCTTACAAACTGAGGAAACGCAGAAAACCCAGTTATTGATAACAAGAAAACCAAAGGAGATAGGTGGAGGAAGCGCTAAACCCAATCGATGTAGAATTTGATTCTCATGATGTCATGATGTCATGATGTAAAAATATACTGATGTTGCATTTACGAAAGTTGAGTTTTGGACAGTTAAGCCTAATGAGGTTCAACACCATATTGTGACCAGCCTGTGAATTTTGCAGGGATAATTAGGATAAGATAGTGATGATGATATGATTAAACGACATGCCACCTTGAATCCTCAAATTTAAAAATATCGTAAATGCATTATTTTAAATGGAAAGTGAAAATGTTTTAATCTGCCCCTAGGGCAGTGTATTAATTTTCAGAACTGCTGTATAGTCCCTTTCCCAAAAACTTTTAATAGACCACTCAACTCGAGGTACCCTGTGTAATTACTACATCAGTTGTAGAAGCTGTCATTCTAAACATCGATATGCCGCATTTATCTGACCCGAGTTCATACAATTGTTCTTGTTCCCAAAAATCAAATCTGAACTCCATTGCGAATTAGACTAAAAGACTATGAAGGATAATTGAATGCAAAATATCGATTTAAGGTCTTTCAGCAGTAGATTAATTTGAAGACTCCTGAGACTTTTGTCCGTCTTCATTAGTGATTCCGCGGCATGCTTTTCAGCAATTCTTCGAAGGTATAAAATAAAATTGCAAAAAATTTAATTTATTCAGCTTTTCTTTCGCAAGAAATCGAGCAGTGTTAATAACAAAAGGTTATTTATATTTCAATAAATTTTATCTGTAGAACAAATCAATAATCAAACATCAGCAAAAATATTTTTAAACACCTGTTTCAATGTTACTTCTTTACGGACAAATTTTTGATATTCACAAAAAAAACTAAATAAATTTCTTATCATCGTTAATCACATTGTTGCATTATATCTCGTACTTATGCAATGTTATATGAAGTATTTAGTTCGACTTTTAAGTTAACAAGTTGAGATTTTATTGTGATTCAATCCATTTATGAAAGTATATTTTTCAAGAAGAAAATTGTAAGTAATAGAAGTAGGTACCTTGTAAATATAACTATATAAATTCATTTAATTTGCTAAAGGAAAACGAATTCTGCTCGTTAATTTCATTTAATAAAATGAATTGGTTTGGCAAAAGCATTAATCAAACTTTTGAAAGTTTATTGTGTTTACATTCAATAAAAGCAATCAATCTCAATTACTGAAATGTATAACCAATTACGTTATACACCACGATATAGCAGCTTATTTTGTAAGACTATTTTACTTATTTGTAAATGCGATCAACAGCAGAGATTGCTTAGTTATCATTTTGTTCAATCGTGCCTCGTACATTTTAAGATATCTCTCATTTTCATTGTCTATTATTTGCTTAAATGTCCTAGAGCATTTTTTTCTGTAAGAGTTTTAACTTTTGGATTGGAGAGTTTAATTACTAATTAATTATATTTGACTACTGCTGACTAAGGTGCAACAAATAATGCAAATATAGCAAACAATTTCATACTTGTTTTGAAGAGGCTTAAATATGCACGTGTAGAAGTTGCATATATTTAGTGATATTTCACACATCACACGTCTTTAAATCTGATTCAAACTACCTTTTCATCCACAAAAAAAGACATTGCTATGAACAATGCTTAAATGGTGGCCAGCAGTAGACAAAGGACAGAGGTACCAAATTAACAGAGAAGAATTTGACAAAGAAAAATGCCGCTAGGTGTATCTCCACAACAAGCCAGAGTTTATAAAGTTGTTAGGAAGAAGAGGTTCTCATTTTCTGCTCTTCCCCTCCATAATGTAATTGTGACAGTTGATTCCAACAAGCGTTATTTTAATTTTCAAAGAAACCATGAAATTGGACAGTGTTTTGGAAGTAGATTTTTAATATCGTAGAAAATAATGAGACTTCTATTCGAAAAAACGAAGTTGTGTGTCATTGTTGTCATTATAAACGTAATAAGCCTTAAAGCACGTACAGACTTGAGGACAGACGCAAATGAGGCAAGCCAAGGCTACACAAAAATGTAAGTGTGAACGTTGAGACTAACCGAGGCAACATGCCTCGGTGTGTCTTCGGCACAATCCGAACAGTTCGGTACATCAAAGAAAATTCGTGTTCAGTGTGAACGTATTTTTCATCCTTTCATGTGGTCATTTGGGAATATATTTATTTACTAAACAAGTGGAGCAACGGTAAATACTTCCTCGTGTATCCTCGTCTCTATGAAAGAGCGACGAGGCAATCGGTACGACCTCACCTTGCTTCATTCGCATTTGTCATACATACGCACCTTTAGGTGGAAAAATGTACAGTACATCAAATTAAATCAAATCAATGAAAGGAAAAAGAAAATTGCATACGTTCATTATGCAAGATAAATTAAAAAAAACATTTCTTAGAGTGAAATATTACCAAGTAGTATTTGGTAAAATTTAAATATTTTTAATTAAATTTTTTCCAGTAAATTTACTTCGCGCATAAAATTTTAAATCGGTAGCTCAAACAGTTTTCAAGATATTCCAATTTTGAGAATTTGAATGAGACAACTTTAGGGGGATTTATTTATCTGAACATTTTTCGTATAATAAAGAAGCCACTAAACGATGAACAAATACGTGTATAGATTAAATTCCGTAATATAATAACGTTATTTGTAACTGAACAAATTAAAAACAAACTTACATCAAATTAAAAAATATGTATATATTGTTTATGAGTTGATGTTTTATTAAGGCTGAATTAATTTCATAAGGTGATGCTTATCCCAAAGGTCAATAGGATGCCTCTAAATTGCCACCCAAACCTATTAACCGGACCATTATTTTAATAATTTTACTACTTAACCTAAATACCTGTCATTTTCGACAAAAAATCAGACATTCATTAAATTTTTTCCTTGGATTAATTTTGTTAGAAATGCAATTAAAAATCCTGCTGATTATATTTCCAATGACGACGCAAGCAACTCACAGTTTCAGGATCACTGTACTTTTGTTTTAGTTGTTTATAAAAAAAAATTATATTGTACAATTTTTATATTTGTATCAATATATTCTTGTTATCCGTTTAACCATTAATCTATTTAGAGTCTTAGCTTGATTCAAAACTATAGTTTAACATTTATTTTCTGACTCCTGACGAATTTGTTAATCGTCTAAACACTTCGAAAGTTGCAGAATGGCCAGCAAATAATCCCGCGGCATTTGAAATTGGTTATTATCATATTAAAAAGTTTTAACATACTCTTGTGTATACAATTAGGAGATTTAGGAGATTTTTCCTCTATCGTGACGTTTCAGTTTTAACAATAGGTCAATGGCTTAATCGCGTCCATTAAGCTAAGACTGTGCTTTTATTTTTTATTTCATTTTTCAGTCTCTCCTTATATAAATAACTTTGGATCGCACAGTATATCTCTTTACTAACTTTGCGTGATATAGCATTCGGTAAAGGTCTGACTGGAGATTGAGTTTCAGATAAGTAAATAATAATCAAATATTTTTTTTTATTATTGAGATTGCATAAAACCTGTAATACCTATTGTAAATTAAGGTAAGCACCTTAAGATCAGTTAAAAAAATATTACGCATTATACTGCTTGAAATTAGCAGGTTCTGAGTACGTCGTAATTAAAGAGAAAATATATGAATCGTATGAATTCCAACCTTCATCGATTAAGCCGTTGTATCTGTAAGTTCTAAATACATAAAATACATGATATTACAAATATTTACTAACTCTAATTTATTATGATCTCATATGCAGGTTATTATAAAATTCTAACATTAAATATTAACCGCTGAGCAACAAAATTTCAAAATTTAAATTGACTGTCAAATTGTTACAAAAGTATAATTTCAAACTTGAAAATTTTCTGGGGAAATCCCGGGTCAGAAACCCTATACAGAACCTACGATAATGTTTAACCGGTGAGAAGTTAGCATCGAACTTCAGCAACAAAATTTGAAAATTTAAATTACCTGCCAGAGCCATCCTAATTGTAGTTTTAACAGCATTGTGAAAATCATTCGCTGTAATTTGTTTCTGGTGTAAAAAAGACGAAATCCAAATTATTGGCAGTAATTAATGCCCAGCACTTAATTATATAAATAGCTCTTTAAAGAATGTATTTACAATCAAAACTTTCAGGTAATCGGATAGCAAATTTATATCATCTAATATATCGAAAGATACCACCAGTAAATTTTGGCCAATCGATTTTATTGATTATTGATCGATTGAAAATAGTTAATGTGAAAAGCACATAATTTTTTGTACAAATGTTGTACAGATGAAATTCTGGCAAAATATAAAAGGACATAATCAAATATATCGATTTATGCTATTTCTTACTTTTAGCCAATCGATTTTATTCATTAATTATCGATTGAAAACTTTTTTATTTTTTGTCTTGGATGTTAGCAGTTAAACTGTTGTTTTATTGACACCTGATAATAATTTAGAAATTTGTCGGTTTTAATTGCAGTAGATTTCTGAAATATCCTCTCGACCACTGTTTCGGTTCTATTTGAGATCTCAGAGGTGTAGATCGAGAACTCCACTGAAATCTCACCGACCTGTCCTATTAATTTAACTCAGAATCGAGCACATTGTGTGACAAAATGACAAATAGTAACCAATTTGCTACGTCATCCCACACGAAACGATAAAATAATACTTTCGTAGCAACTGCAAATCGGTTTTGATTGCAATGGATTTCTCGAGCATACTCTGGACAACTGTTTCGGCTCCATTTGGAGTCTCGTCAGCTGAAGATTAGTTCGAGAACGCCACTGCACTCTCACCGACTTGTCCTAGTTATCTCGTATTAAAGAAAAATATTCGTTGCTTGTTATATATAAAAAAATACAAATATGTTTACAATGCAATTATTTTAGTATGCTACATAGCCCATGTTGCTTTTTAAAATAATCGTATCAATGCATTGCAAGGGTATACTTTAACTTTTTAAAAAAATTTGTTGCAAATCGGTTTTTATTGCAGTGGATTCCTCGAGCATCCTCTGTACAGCTGTTTTGTCATTTTCTATACAAAGTTGTGTCAGAAAGTAGTCGCAGGAAGTTGCGATTCAAACTATTCACAATAATAAACGTTTAAAATTTTAAACAATGTGCTAAGCAATTACCTAATACAAAGATTTAAGGTTTCGAGATTTAGATCATGACATTTCATAACTGACACTGACAGCACATTGTTATATTCAAGATTGCTAGGAGCTTGTTACCATATCCTGCAATGCATTGGATACGATTACTTTGAAAAACAACGTAGGGACAATAACATGTGTAAAAAAGTTTTTTCATCTAATGTGTAGTTCTCATTTTTCGCAGGTTCACGTGTCATTACTTGATCAAAACGCCAAATTGACATTTAACCTTGACATAACGCCAACAGAAAATCATAACCAATAATTACGATTTATTTCGTATTTGAAACCAAACAAAATAAAACTTTGAAAATAACATTGAACGTGATCTTGAAAATGGCTTCCGTCTTCTCCGAGGCATTTTCTAACTCTTCTGCGACACCCATTAATAACATTTTGCAAAATGTGGGGAGAATTGTTTATTTCATCACACTTTTCAATGATTCGTTGGGTAGTTCCTGTAAATCATTAACGGGCGTTTTAAAAAAAAAAT
This sequence comes from Serrognathus titanus, assembly GCA_039766575.1. Classification (NCBI taxonomy): domain Eukaryota; kingdom Metazoa; phylum Arthropoda; class Insecta; order Coleoptera; family Lucanidae; genus Serrognathus; species Serrognathus titanus. The sequence goes on along the minus strand of CM077912.1, from coordinate 28,124,804 downwards.
TTTTTCAAGCAGGGCCAAACACAGAAATTCAAAGGAATTAGATCGCAAGATCGCGGAGGTCATATGTTTGCCATATTTCTGCTAATTACCCGATCTCCAAAAAACTCTTGAAGGAAATTTAAAGTATCTCCAGCAGCATAGGCCGTTGCACCATTCTGTTGGAAATATCCAAATTGCAACTCGTCATCATGGAGTTGATTAATAAATGGATGCAAAATCTCTTCCCGATATCTAAGTGCTGTTAGTGTGCCATTAAAAAATATTGGACCTATCAATCTTCTCCGACTTAAATCTATCCAAACACCAATTTTTTGTGGATAGAGTGGGGCTTCAATGGAAATATGAGGGTTATCCGTACTCCAGATCTTCATGTTTTGATAATTAATGTATACTGTTATACGCCTCATCGGAAAAGAAAATTTTGTCCAACAAATCGTCTTGTCAATGTTCAATAAAAAACAATGACAGTATCTTCGCCTTGGTTCAAAATCTACTGGAAGCAATTCATGCACAGCAGTCAAACGATAAGGGAACAATTGCAAGTCCTTTCTTAGAATAATTCTGCAGGTCCCGACAGAAAGATCAACTTGTGACATGTGACGGCTAGAAGTGCAAGGATCATTAGTCATAATTTGTCTCACATTTTCAATCACCTCATCGGTTCTTACTTTAGGCCTACCTGGTACCTGTTTTCTAGCCACACTGCCAGTTTCTCTGAATATTCCTACATAGTACTGAAATTGATTAACAAATTTGTGGTACAGAAATACAGTTTCTGGAAATTTTTCCTGAAATTTTGCAAAACAATCAGGAATAGAATTCGCCTTTTATTTTTTGGGCTTTTCGAAAGGAGGATTCAACCATAAAACATTTTTCTTCCAATGTGAAAACCATTGTAAAATCAAATCAATAAAGCAATTTTTTTTTAAGTTAGGTTTGTTTATTTGCCTGTTTAGAGTACGGATCTAGTAAGAAACAAACGTGAACATGCGAAAAAATGAGAGCAACACATTAACATGGGAAAACTTTTTGTACACGTTTATGTTGCAGACTAAAATAAAGGCACTGTTAAAACTCTAATTAATAATTAAAGCAAATGTAGATGTTTCTTCTGCTTTGAGTTTTCTTTGAATGAAGCACGGAATCATCTATATGGTAGCAGAGCGTGGTTGTCGTCACTAGAATCCTGAAAAATGGGTGTTGGTTCGCTGTGGAGTAGAATTGGTGGTGATTTATTGGTAATTTGACACATCACTGGAAATTTGAGACAAATTTATAATAAGTATGGAATCTCAAAGTATTGAAAAATTAAGACGATCATCTAGAAATTTGCTATAAGAAACTTAATACGTGGAAAATAAAGTGCGTACGAAGTACGTATTGGTGACATTGACGAACCACAAGAATTAACAAATGGTGCATCAAAAAAAGAAATTGCTGCGTATAATGTCAAGTTTAAAATTTGGGATAAAGCCATTCGTAGGACTGTTGTGAAGTATTGTGAAGGTCTTGGATGCCGTAATAATGGCATTACTGATTTCCTGCGATTCTTCTAGAAGTATGTGGGCTTAGTTATACGCAATCTTTGAGCAACAAGCTACTCATATTGGTCAAGCTGCATTCTTTAGTTTTGTCATGAATTCATCAGATGATATGATGACGCGCGTTGCAAAATTTGAAGCAATAGTTTTGAAATTACAGCAGTTAAATGTAAAGCCATATGAGCCATCTTTTAAATTTAAATTATTGAATACTTTACGAGAGTTTACAACAAGCATGGTGGGCTACTAGACTTGAGGAACAGAAACAAAAGAGCCATCAAAAGAACGTCATGTGGCATAGCATCAAAACTTTATCAAAGTTAATAGCGTAGCGACATTAAATATAGAAGACGAAGTTACTTAAATTAACTGCACTACACGTATACCTATTGCCTTTATACACATACCATCAGCGACATATGTACATTTATACTGCACTTGATCTAATATTTAATAACATTAGATTACATTATTCTCATAGGTGTTATTAATTAAAAAAAATGTGCTTTTCTTTATTATAAGTACATACAGTTCTAGGTTTCCTAGAGATGTATCTTTACATATGTAAGCAAAACCAGATTAATTGCTGTTATAACTAGAAGACAGACTTCGACATACCTACATGATTTATTTGTTAGGTATAATCATATATCTGTCTAAAAATCAGGAGATTTAATGATAAAAAATCATATTGGAAATTATGTTTATTCAATGTTTTTTTGTTTTAATTTGTTTGTTTAATGTTTACAAATAATAAATTATTGACATTAATTACAGCCAAAACAATTGAAGCACTCTGCGTCACAAGACCCTCAAGCCAATCATAAAACTTCCGGCAGCAATTCTAGAAGGAGTAGCCAAGATTATCCAAGAATGAGACACATATCCGCTACTATAGCACCAAATCCTTACATCTTACAGAATGGGAACAAAATGAGAAGAAATCACAGCTCAAATTCGCTCTCGAGTCAGAGTTATTCGCACAGACCAAAGGTAAATATAAAATACCAATAATCTCTCTCGGTTCACGCTATTTTTAAGTCTCTCAAATTTGCAAAAAGTTAAAAAATATACATAATTCTTAAATGTATTTAAAGCAGTGGTGAAAATACATAAGTATAAAAGAAGCAAATCTCAAAATAACATTTGACTTTTAATATGCCTTGAGAAACTGGAAACGAAAAAACGATTTCCAATTGGTTATTATAACGCCTTTAAACACCACTGAGGCAAAATGTCCACGGAATTTAAAGAACTGCTTTAGTGATAAAAGTCTTAATTTCTAGAAAATTCTTTCAAACTTGAATTTTGAAATATCATTCGTACATGTGTACGATTCTCAGTTCAATCAACGCAACACATTCCAATCTCATTAGCATTTGGTTAATACAAAAATCTTGTGCCTATTGAATTCATAAGCTTATTAATCCCGACAAATCTGATCAAAGGAATCACAGCTGATATCGTTTAGGGCTTCACTGTTTAAAGTTGCAGATAGTACGTTATTGTTTTTTTTTTGTTTATTTTTAACTGTTACGTCAACAATTAAACAAGTTTTGCAAAATATAAAAATTTATTGGACTTTGAGCTCAAGTTATTTGAGAAAACAGAAATATCATCTTTATCAAATACATTTTATTCTCCTGTCAATAAAAACATACATTACGACTGCTCCATAAGGAACTGTGTACGCTGCCTAGTGTACACGATTCTTCGTGGAACACAATGATCATGATTTAGTTTCTACCGCACTAAAGAATATAGAAAATTAAAAATACCAAACTAAATTAACAATTACCAAACTAAAACCCTCGTTTTTATTCAATCAACCTGAAATACGTTTTTAAAACAAAACTATAAATGACTACACAGCTGTTTTTATTTGGTAATGCAGTCGAAAAATGGAATGGTACTCCAGTTAGTCCTACCCAATACAATTCCAAATGGCACCTTCAATAACGGTGAATACTCTACGGCTCCTATGCCAAATGATACTCTAGGTAAGTAACCCTTATCCATAGAAAATTGTTAATAATGAATATTTGTGGCTTGTTTATCTTATTGTTATTGACAGAAAAAAAAAAACCTCAGCAAAACATTGTCTTACTTTTTACGATAAATTTGAATATAAAACTGAAAACGTCCACACAAAGGAATCTGTTTTTTCCTTAGATAATACAAAGTAATTTCTTTGGATTAATTAGATATAAACTACACATGAAAATATGTGGCGCCGTGATTAAAATAGTGACGCCATATTTCTATCAAAGTACGAAACGGATTCAGGTGCCTCGTTCATGTGTAGTAGAATAATAGGTAACCTACAATTACAGAATTAACATTGTTATCGAGTGATATTTATGGAAACAATCGTGTTTGTTTTTGAGTGATATTTATTATAGTGTTCAAAATTAAATGAGATTTTTGAAATGAAAATAAGCCAAATGACGTTTTACAACAAATAACTTAACGTATTAACCTTTCACGAAACTTTTCTAGACAAGTAGATTGACTTTCTTTTCGTCAGATTATGTATACGTATTTGTAATTTAAGGTCGGCTGTACTGACTATCAACATGTGCATATCAGTTAATCAATAAAATCTTCCAAACTGAATTTACATAAAACAGACTCAAAAAGGAGCCCATCCAAAAAAAAAGTGAAGGGGTACCTTTCACAATTTTCAATTGGGTTCATCTTCTCTGAAAGGTTACTATTTCTTTGACTCTACAAACAATTTCTGAAATTGTTATAAAAAATGACTGGTGATTAACAAGTCCTCCTGTCACCATACATTTTCAGCATAACCCTTTTGAGATGCAAAATAAACGCATAGATTTAAAGTCATTATTATCGAAAGGTAGGGTTGCAAATTTGTTGTTTAAAAGTTTCGCCCCGACCAATGACAATTAGAAATATTATTATAATCATTCTTTTACTATATATATTTAATGAAAAAGACAAAGAGAAAGTTGCGTTTGTTAAAAGTACATATTGGAAAGTTTTTCTTTCTTGAAGAAATGGAAACAGGATAATTAATTAATAATAGAAAGTTTAATGACTAAAAGTCGAATTACATTTTTTTTATAACGTTTAGATATTTTTTTATTAATTAAACCGAGACTCAAGGTATTAAGTTTATTGTAAATAAATTGCGGAATATAGCTTTTTAATTCGTTTTATTAACCGTCTGCTTGAGCGACGATTGATTTATGGCCGACTTAAAATTGTTTATCTGTTTACACATCTACAGAAGCAAATCCGTGTGAGGATGCAGCGTTTTTTCCTGAAATTTCACAAGCGATAACTTATATCAAAAAACTTTTGATTTTGCTACTTCGACATGACTCAAATAAACTTCTAATATTTATAAATCCTGAGCAATAACAACAACATTTCGGAGAAACCCAAACAACTTTTTTACCTCGATGTTAATATTTCATCAGTTAAAATTTGTATTTATTTTCGCACTTCAGATAATGGCGTGAAACGTCGCACACGTAACGGAAGCGTACACAGCTCGCCTCAGGGATATTCGCCCTATGGATTTTCGACATACGTTAATCAAGGTTATAATGGTTTTGACTTCCCTAATAACATGGGAAGCGTTAAAAGTCCTCCCACGGTAATGTCTGATGCCTCGCATGTCACCCCTACACCGCCTGAGGAAAAGATACGCAGATTTAGGTGGGTACCAGCAGCAAAAACCAATTTCGTTGCAAAAATCCAATCCTTTCTTTGTTTACTTTTAAATATACTCTAGTAATTGATATTGCAAAATACATATATCATCATTTCCTACCAGTTGAAATACATTCGTTTAGACCTAGTCCGAATCTATTCTTATCTTAAAAAAGTTAATTAAGGTAGATTCTTGTCCGGTGAAATTGTGTAATGAATTATCTCAAACGGACACTGAAAATGGCACTAACGCTCAACGCTTGATAGCTTTATCAGGAGTGAAAATAAATCAATAAATTTATTTTCACTTCTGACGAAGCTATCAAGCGATAGTGAAACGTTGAGCGTTAGTGCCATTTTCAGTGTCCGTTTGAGATAATTCATTAAAAAAGTTAGATGAGATGAACGATTTGTCTAAAAATCTTGAACTTTGTTAAACATAAAACATTTTTTCTAATCAAATTAGCCATAATTACAAAGTCAGAATTTGTAAAAACAAGTTGTAAAAAAGACGATAAAAGGTATCTAATTTAGGTCACTTAATGAAGAAATCTGATTTTTATTTTCTCATCCAATAAAGTTAAATCTGTTTTTATTAAAAATATAAAATGCATATTCCAATACTACAATTTTATAAATTTAACAACATAAATTAAAATAAATATTTATTTTTTAGCAAAATTCGAAAATTGCAAATTTTACAATTTTAATAACATATGTTAAAATAAATATTTATATTTTAGCAAAATCGAAAAATTGCATAGGCAATAAAAAAAAATTTTAACGATTGATCGCATGAACGATGAAAAACTATTTTAATTTTCGCGGGTAAAATTTTTGCGTTTGTCACTCAATAGTTAAATTGGAACAAAGTTGCGTATTTTGGTTTTGAATAATAGTCCGTTTTGAAAAATTTATGATTTGAAATATTTTCAGAACTCGAAAAACGCACATTTTCTTTTTTACTTTCTCTTAATTATTAGGGATCACAACAAAATTAATAAACAGCGATCAATATAAAAATGAATTACGGAAGTCGCTGGAATTTAAATGCATGTCTTTGATAACGTCATACTAATACTAATAATTGTCAATCACTTGTGACATAAATAACACGCCGAAAATGTTTAACGTTATTCACGCTGTTATTCAAAGAGTTCAAAAGTATCTTGATGCAGCAGAAAGTGGACATTTTACGCATCTGTTTTAATTTTTTAGAAATAAAACGATTTTCTTGCTTTGTAGAAACGTCAAAATAACTGAAGGAACATTTGGTGAACTAAATGCACACATGCGTGTTTAGTTGCATCGCCAACTCTAATTCATTTTTTATTTGATCACTTCTTATATTCTATAGACACTTTTTTCGGCTCTTGACGATGGTGTAATTAGATTTTATTTAAAACGTTTCGTCTTGTTCTGCCCACTATCAACTTAATTTTTTTTTATTTACTAAAGCAGACAATCTAGAAACGAAAAAAAGAATTGTTGAAAATATCAGTGCAAAGACAAATTTTGTATGTTCTGAAGATGAAAACAAGAAAGCTTTGATATACATATACCTTCGAAGTTTTATTTCGTATATCTGAAAAGCTAAATTTTAGTAAAATTTTCAGTCATAAAAACAAATGTTATGGACAAAGAAAGAGTTAATTTAAAAATGTATTATGTTAACGGTTCGGTACCAGGCAACATTTTCTTTCAACAATATTCACTTCAAAATTTTGTTGCAAATCGGTTTTCATTGCAGTGGATCCCTCGAGCATCCTCTGTACAGCTGTTTTGGCCCCATTAGCTCGAGATTTCCACCGCAAACCAAACCGACCCGTTCAAGGTTATTCGCAAATGGGATGTAATAATAATGAATAGTTTGAATCGCGACATCCTGCGATTCCTCTTTTGTATCAAAGAGTGATCGCAGGATGTCGCGATTTAAACTATTCAATATTCACTTGGTCACACAGAACCCCGGAAACACAGAAACGTTCCCAAAGAATGCACTAGATATAAGATATGTCTAAAATACGTTTTGAATTTAGTATAAAAATAGAATTATATATATATGAGTGATAGTATGCATCTATGTATTTATGGCATAAAAATAACGTCTACACAAAATGTAGATTTATAGTGTACGCACAACGTTTATACTAGACGTATATTTTAAAATTACAAAATTATTATAATTATACATGTACAATTTATTCTGAAGAAGCTGTCAAACGTACAATTTTAGTGTCCGATCATTTGTAGTAATTTTGTTATCATTAGTGTGTGAGTAATGGATAAGAAAGCTCTTCGGTTTAAACTACAATTTTAGTCAGCAACAGTATATGTCCGACATCTCACGGCCGATTTTTGCAATCAAAATCGATATACAACAAAATTTGTAAGTTAATCATATTTTAAGCTCTCAGTAATTTTATGGAAAATTTACAATGTAACAAGAATCACAAGACCAATATAGGAATAAATATTTTGAACAATATGTAACATCTAAAATATAGCCACGTAAGTCATTTTGAAATTATATTTTAAATTTTTAACATGAAATTATGTTAAAGGCTCACGTCTAGATGATAATATGTAATTTAATAATTTGATAAACGTGTATTTACAAGTTGCGTCATTTTATCACGTCTACTTAATATATCACTTATATTATAGGGTAACCAGCAACTATAACTATATACCAATACCTTTCGTATATAAACCATCTAATAACGGAATGGTATTGCTTGAATTATACGAGTACAGAATGCATGATAGAATGTGTTACGTAAAATATAAATCGGTAGTAAAAAAGAATTTAGATACAAAAATTTCTTTTTCTGCAAAAGAAAGTATTTAGGTGGAAAAAAAAAGGAAAAATTAGGTAGAAAAAGTTGTAATAGGTGAAAAGAAAAATGAAAGAAGGTAATTTAGGTGAAATAAAATTTGGTTAAAATTTTAAAACCTTAAAGAACAAAAAAAAGGTATTTACCTAAAATCCGGCCTCTAGTCTAGGATTAAAAACAATAGAATAGAATAGAAAAAACAATATTTAATATTATCTCTAATAATTTACAGAAAGAATCAGTTTTTTGTCATTTATAGGAATTTTAGTTAATGACCAAATCTAGATTTTTCTTTGGAGATCCATGATTGTGATTTTAACATTGATTCTGATTCCTATCCGATTCTGATTTTGGTTCTAATTATGTAATTATGATTCAGGCTCTCATTCTGACAGTAAGTCTTTTTTTTTGTGTCTGATTCCGCTTTTAATATTGATTTTGATTCGATTGATATTAACTCTAATTCTAATTTTGATTCCGATAGAATTAGAATCGGGATCTAAATATGAATTCTAAATTCCACTGGAAACAAAATTAGAATTCTAAATTCCATCAAAATTAAAATTAAAATTAAAATTAAATAAGAATCGAAATGCAAATCAGAGTTATAAACAAAACTTATCATTTTCGCATATTTTTTCATTCCGATACTAATTCCTAACAGATTCTAATTTTGATTCTAATTATGGTTATGGTTATAACTGTGAAGTCTTATTTTGTTTTTGATTCTGATTATAATTCTTATCTGATTCAGTTTTTAATTTAAATTTTGGTTCCAACTGTTCCAATTTAATTTTAATTCTCATTCTGATTCTGATTTATACCAATTCTAATTTTGATTCCGATGGATTTAGAATCGGGATCAAAATTAGATTTCTAAATTCCATTTGAATCAAAATTAGAATTAGAATCAAATAAGAATCAAATTCAGGATCAGAATCAGAATTTTAACATTTGGAACCAGAATTCGATCCACGTTGTTGGTGTCCAGCGTTATTATAATTGAAAAAATTTAGATTATAAAATCTTTACTTCAGCACTATCTATTTACACACTCTAAGGACACACAAAATCAGAAAATAAAGCAATTTGAACCGAAATTTTGCGAACATTCAAATTTAAATAGCGTTATTTTACATTTCCGTGCGCCAAATAATCGTCCGTGATTTAGTTTTGGCCCGAAAGCGATGTATCTCAGCGAACACAAAGCGAATACGTGTCGACGATCACCGGCAAAAGGAAATCATAATTACTGCGATAATTCCTGATTGTTTACCTGCATCGATGTAATTATTTGTTGAAGTGGCGAAATGGAAGAACAAGGAGCGTGTGGGATAATGGCCAGCACTTTAAATCCTAAGCGCCAATGCAATTGCTGACGATACGCATAATAATAGAAATAGAGAGCCAATTAACGATGATATTGTCACGAACTGGCCTCATTATCAACGATTGTTTGTTTCTTCCTCGAAGACTAACCATCTACTATTGATTTCATTAACTTTTCATTACCTACATTTAATATCCGAAAAATTGAAAAATGTACTCATTATTTCTAGGATGTTAATGCAGTTAATGTTCGACCGCTGGATGTAATCAAGGACTCGTCATATAATTTCTGAAATAATTAATACAAATGAAAATTCCGAAGCGTTTAAAAATTTACTAGTAGGAGTGAATGACGTACGTATGAGTAAAGTTACAAAATCTTTTAAGACTCTGATTAAACATGAAATTATTTATATTAATCGACGAAGAAGATTTCATTATAAATCGCTTAAAACTATAAGACTTTGCGTACTAAGTGGTGGAGTAATTCAAAATAAACAAAAATCACATATACTGTGAAACACGAGATACATATGGCATTGCGAAAGCTATGCCTGAATGAGGAGGAATATCAACATCATACTGTTAGAACAGATTAAGAGAATATGACGTATTTCTAAACTATTAAAAAATAAGCAGGTGTTCCATCTGAAATTTCAAAATTGATGTAAATTTTGGGAAACAGAAGAAGAATACAGAGATGTATGTCAATCGTTACAAAAATATTTCACAAGACTAGGAAAAATTTTGAAACGTAAAGATTAAAGAGTCTTTAATGTTTACACAATTTCTTACTGGAACGGTAAACTTTGTTGCTCAGATTAAGCTTTAGGCGAATATGATAAGTGAATATTTATTTAATTTAAGCACTGGTAAAAGTCGATTCTACCACATCCAATAAAGTCGCCAAATTTTTAGATATCTCATTTATAATTGCAGAGACTACCTAACAACAATACTAAGTTTTATTTATGGAGCAATTTTGATCACGTTGGGAGTAACCATTTACGTTTCGAATGTCGTCATCGACTTAAGTCCCATACCAGAGGTAAAATCCGAGGAATTATTAAAAACTGACTCGTAATTGCGCGAAATTGTTACAGATTTACAGCTACTACATCGTCTTCGTTTCATTCTTTTTCATACTTTACATAATCATCGACATCAAACTCTACATGAACAGGAGAAAGAAATATAACGAACTGATGGAGCAAAACACAACCGAACATGTGGAATTCCAAGAGAATCCCGACGGAGGAATCAACCTGAACATTTCGCTTCCGGCCGCTGCAAAATTACAAAAGCCTCTTCCACATTCTTACTGCCTTAGCACCGGACGACATGCCGGAAGTTTCTTTTTAAAACTTGGAGCTGCAGGTAAATATATTCAATATATTTTTAAAAGTCCCTCCATTTATTTATTCGCAGCTTTCTGCTTGGGGCACATGATCCACAACGGTCTACACTTGGCTTACCAATTCGTCTTTCTCACCTCAGATGAAGATGCATTCTATGAATGTTCTAGTGTGGTTACACTGGTTTTGGACGTCTTTTATCCGTTCTATGGCTTCCTACTGCTCTATTTTATTTTCAAATATATGAACGTAAGTCTTTAGTTTATTCTGTTGGCTAATATTTGCCGTTAAATCATCTAGAGTCTAAAGTCTAAGAAAGCCGGATAGACATGCAAACTAAGGGTCTTTGCAGATCTATTTTGCCAACGCTTTACTTTTACTTGTAAGTGACGTACAATTAAAGGTTTCTCTTGAATTATAGATTATCATCAACAGAAATACTGTTTTGGCGACTTTTGGCTTTATGCACTGCATGGCTGCAAGTCTGGTATTTTGGATACACACTATCATTAGGGAAACATTCGATGCGTTGGCATTTTATGGCCTCTACGATGAAGATTATAACGGAGAAATCGAAAATGGCGAAAACGGAAATATCACAGAAGAGACGCCCGATTTAGGAGCACTTCTTTATGCAAAGAGAAAATATGGCGGGGTGGAATTCAACAGGACCACCCGACTTTTTACACCCGTATGCGCCGAAGACCATGGCATGTCCATAATTTACCAGAGTTTCTCGCCATATCTCTACCCGTTTTCGGTTGAATACAACATTTTAGTTGGTACGATCTTAATTAAGCGTAAATATTTTTAAAATATCTGAGCACATCCAATTTTTTTAGTTGGGATATTATGGATAGTGTGGAGCAGTATCGGTAGTTGTAAGAAAAATATCGAACACAATACTACAGTAGCCCCAAATCAAGAAAGAGATTGCGATTCAAACATCGAAGGGCCGGAACCAGAAAGTAATTTGACCATCCATGCCGATCTCCACTCATCGAATAAGGGGATCTTTTTCGGAATTTTCGTGTTCATCATCCTTATCATAAACATCATCTTATTCTTCATTGCAGTAAATGACGAGTAAGTTTGTTTTTTCTTTCTACGAATCCAGCAATGAAACCAATAAATTGTAGGCGATTCTCTGACCAAGGTATAACTGTCAATACCGCAACTGAGCTGGCAATTTTGGCTATCATGGGAGTCGCTGCAGTCTTGGGGTACTGGAAGATTATAAGTATGGATGTCACTCATCACCACATCTCGCTTCTGGACGACGTACTTCTCTTCATCTGCATACCCGCATTCGCACTCAACGCCATTTTTTCAATTAGAGCAGGCATTTATTTCGAAAATGGCCTTGGTATCGCATTCTTTATTATCCAAGTAAGTTGAAAAAACAAATTCTATAAATAGCTTTTTATTTTTTTAAAATTATATAGGTTGCACAAGTAATAATCCAAACATCGTTTATCATCGATGGACTACGTCGATGCAGTAACTGCAGGGAATTACGTCAAAAGAAGCCTGGTAGAGAAGTGGTGACATTCCTTGTCATCACCAACGTTGCTATGTGGGTGCATCAGACTTTCGAAGTGAGAGGACATGGTTTGCATGACGACCGATATGCGTATTTCGGCCAAACACTCTGGGCTATCCTCGGACATGTCTGTCTTCCGTTGATGATGTTCTACAGATTCCACGCAGCAGTCTGTTTAGTTGACATTTGGAAGTACGCCTACGAGAAAGCCAGTCATTAAATCTAACTTTATCAACATTAATGCTAAAAGGTCAGAAACTATGTATATTTGAAGGCTGCGTGTTTTTTATTCGTTCTTCAAGGACTCTGGTCTTTCAATCATAGTTGCTCGTCTGTATTATGTATATAATGTGAATATTATTTTATATAACTGTACCTGGGGTAAAACCTACCTATTAAGTGTATTGATATCATAAGCTATGTACAAATATGTATGTAAATATATATTGAGCGTATTTATATTCGATGTAACATCCTAATCCAAATAAAATAGAATTCTCTTTTCAAAGAAAACCTACAGACTGGTTTAAATAAGCGAATGGAATGTTATAACAGAACTATCACAATATTATAAATGGAATTCAGAGGATTTGTTTGAAACCATCTTCAAGTTCAGTGCGGTTCTGTCTTTCCGTCAATACAAATTTTATATCACGTTCAGAATGTGAAGTAAATTCCAGAAAAACTTCAACGCTACATATACATTTTTTTTGTGTAACTCGCGCATTGTTACTAATTAATATAAACTTCCTTCCTGTGGCTCATAATGGCTAAAAAAAAAAACAAATTATTGTTGGTCAAAAAAAGAACAAAAAATCCATTTCGGTGAACTCGACGTATATAGAAATCCCTGACACATAATAGAAACGTGCAGAAGTTAATTAAATCGTAAAGTATTGGATCGAGGTGCGAACGGGCAGATCTTTTTCGAAACGAATAAAATCAATCGAAAATAAAGAGTTAATTGAAATCCCGCGAGGCAATGGTGCGAGTCCGGCGCTCGATTAAAATATTTCGCTCGGATGTCGAGAATGGAACTGGGATTGGTTCTAAACGGAAATGTTAACTTTGATCTCACTAAAAATAGGAACAAAAAACTTTTATACAAACTTGGCCAGCCTTCGACATGTTGCGTGCATGGTCCACTGAGCAGCCGATTGTGTTTCGTCATTCATGTATGAGGATGCTCTTGTATGTATGTTGCACAGGGGCTTTTGCATTTACCGACTTTAACTTACGCCCGTACACATACACACATAAAAACGTATTTTATTTCATTTTCAATTTATTAACTCCGGTCATTAAAACAGAGGTTTACTTTTAGAACAATTTTGTTCTGAGAAAAAAATGGCAAAATTATCACGGATATCCTTCTCATGTCATCGTAACGATTTTATCAAAAGTAAATAATATCCTGTCGTGCTCCACAATACATATTTAAAACGAGTTATATAATTACATGTGTGTGTAGTGTTGGTGCTATTAATATGCAATTGTAATTATGTCACGGACATGGCGCGTCAGAGTGAATGTCATGAAACACGTTGGTTAAATCTGAAAAAGAGTTACGCACGTTGATAACAAACAAAATTCTGATTAATTACTAATTTAATATTGACCTGTTTCATCTCCATTCTGCAAAATGTTACAGCGGTTTGCAGCTATTTTGAAAAATCGTTGTTTCTAGTCAATTAAAAAAATATTTTGCCCACCTCTAATTTAAGAAAGTATTTTTTCTGTTTCTATACTTCAGATCCGGACTCAAAGAATGAATGTGAATGACGATTGCCTCTCCCCTCTTACACCTCAAAACTCTTGTTTTTGTGCTTTTATTGTTATCATATTCGTTGCAGATTCCAAATTGTAGAATAATAATTTTTACCCTCTTAATGATATCAGTATAAACGCAAGATGAAAAAATGGAATATATTATGATTTTTTATTTAGAAAAATCTATGCTTTTATTTATGTGCTTAGCTTGAAGTTCTGTTGCGAATTCTCCATGAGTTTCTTTTGGATCTGTCATTTTGTTGAGTCCACGAAGTCTTTCTGCCATACTCTTTCACTTGAATTCACTTCATTTTCACACAGTCAACTTCTGTCTTATGCAACATCACTTCTTCTTTACTTAAGCGCTTATAACACATATTACAGATCCGCTTTTCAATTAGAATTATTATTATTATTATTAATTAAGTGTAGCTTCTTGTCTCTTGAAAAGTTATTATTTATTTAAAAGTTTCTTGTGAGTTCCACTCTTTACAATTCAAGTAGGATTTTACTCCATTTCTCTACTTTTAACTTTTCTTTTGACAGATATATTTTGAGAAGTTGCATTTTCTTCGATTTGCGAATGACAGTAATTTTGCATACTTCCTGGTCTCTCGTTTGTTTTGAATTGAATTTATTATGTCTTACTTGGGCTTCTTTAGATACAGCACCCACACCTGAAATAGAATCATTTCTGATTATTCAACATTCGACATTCCTTACATGATCAGATAATGCACATAAAACTATAAAATGGATTTTCAGTTAGTTCTAAAACACAAAGATATCGATTTTAAAGTGAAATCATTTATTCATGTAGTTGATGAACTTATCAAATTTTAAGAATCTCCAAAACCCACTATGGTTTGTCGATTTGAATAAAAAAATATGAAATCTACAATAGTATGATATTTCTACTTACTTAAATGCCAGTTCTCGCTTCACTTGGTCTGCACTTATAAGAGGGGGATGGCACCCCTTCATTTTTTTGTACCCTAAAAAGTTATTAATACCGCAGTTTGGTAGGCTTGTTGCTGCAGTATATCTTAATATAACTCTCATAATCATGAAGTTATTTACAAATATTTTAAAACTCAATTTAGGTGTTAACTTTACACCCCTTCAAAGTGAATTGAGCAGTTTTTAGTTTTTAGTTTGTAGTTTTAAATATATGTAATTGTTTCCATGTTAAAAATAATAACAAAAATTAATAATCGCAAAGAGTCTTACTAAAATTGGCTAATTTTATTTTTCCAATTCTTTTTAACTTATTTTCAATTTTTAAAATAACATTAAAGACTTCTCTGCATTGTAAGTGGTCTTCCAATCAAATTTTCCAAGCAACTAGCAGAAAATTAGTCTGAAAATATCTTAAATTCAATTGACGTAGTCACTAGCAGACTTCGAGTAGAACATTTCCAGACAAGCCGCTTTAATGCATTATGCGTGGAAGTCATAAAGCACGCTCATGTTTTCGATAATTAGGTTTCGCGTCCACAAACGTCGAGATTCGATTCGATTATGTGCCATCAATTTCTGGCGAAGAACGCGGACGGGGTGAGCTCCTGCACATCACCCACCGGCCATAAACGTGGTGGATCCTTGTGTCTGCAAGGGTGCAGACGCGGAAGCGAATTTAAAATACATCTGTTTATGGACGGTAAATTAGTAAGCGGAAGGAAGGGCACGGGGAATGGAGATACGCTTCAGCGACGAGGGCGTGACGTTAATTCACATGCCCCCGGCCAACTTGATTACCTGAATCAACTGCGATTTTATGTTAGTTGTGATGACAGATCCGGCCGGCAGAACACTTTCGGAAAAAGTGATTATTTTTATAACGCGTCACCGCCGGGTTTATCAGTAAGTTAATGAGATTTAAGCACCAAGTTTTTTTTTCTCGCACCCACCACTGCAAATTAATTTTTTTTTATTTTTCAGAGCACTTTCACACACTTTTCTCTTTTTGTGTTTATATATTTCGATTGATGCAAAGTATAAATCACGATTATCCCAAACATTACCCTAGTTTTCGATATACAATTGAATGTGATTTTGTGAGCATGTAAAATTTTATAAATTTTAATTTATAGAATCAAAATTGAAAAACCTTAAAAATACTGGAAAAGAACAAAATTTACCAGGTACGGAGTGACACATCATCAGTAACATGATCTAATATGGCCTTGATTAAAAAAAAACACATCAACTCGCTTGACGTGTTCAAGTTTCATCACAATTTCTATACAATTCGGCACAATTTTTTCTTTTGCTTTCAAAAGTTCATTAAGGCTTATATGACAAACTAATGTACCTAAACAATAATAAAACATAAAATTAATACTTTTATCATCTTCGCACTTTTAGCTGAAACTCGAAAAAACATTTTTGATTATATATTAAAATCAGGGTTTGAAAAAAGATGATTGATATATGAAAATTAGGAATGACTTTTTCAAATTATAATTTCTTCAATATTTTTAAAATTTTTACAATTAAAGTGTTCCGTTCACCTTATTATACATTTTTATTATGAAAAAAGAAATCAGAACTCAAACAAACTTAACAAACTAGAGAAATACAAATAGGTAACAATGAACTAACACAATGTATAAATGTATTTTCTATTCTATGCTCTAGAGTATTATTACATGAGGTTAAAACAAGATAAAAATACTCTGAGAGTGCTCTAAAGCATCAAATCGAAAATGTTATTAGATAAGTAAGTACTTAATTAGAGTCAGATTATTCTGAGACATGAACTTTTCCATCGGGATTTAATTGATTAACTGAAGGAGAAGGATCCGCAAGTTCAAATTAAATCAAATTAAATCAATTTTATTATATACTCTGCCATAATTACATTAATGTACATGTCCAATCTAGCCTAAATTACAATCTAAATTTGTTAATATCTAATCGATCCTCTAGAAATTCCTGGATGGAATAATAACACTTTTCGCGGAATAAGCTTTTTATCTTCTTTTTGAATATTTCAAGCTTCTCAAATCCATTTTGACTAGGCACCTTATTAAAAAGATTAATGCCCAAAACAGTAATCGTGATACCAAATTTACCAGTATGATGTTTTGTGATGCATAACAAGTCCTTTGTTCGAGTATCATACCCATAACAGTCAGAGTGATCCATTTTTCTTTTTTCTGTCGTATAAAAAACGGGCAATTGAGTATGAATTAAGAAGAGAAGGTTAAAAGACCCTCTTTTATGAATATCGGTACCTCGGTATCCTTTATTAAAATCACTATTCCTCAAATTCAGAATTATCAACCAGTTTAAATTTCGATTTCTTGGCACTTCCTAATTCATATATTTAAACATTATTTGATTTTTTTTATATTTCATACTAACAGACATACTTATTCCGCCAATTATGAAATGTGAATAATAAATACTCTCACATACAGTTTGAGTGAAGCAAGTAGGTTGGCGACGCATGCCTTGGATGTATTCGAGGCGACTGGCCTTGTCTCGCATTGGGAAGTGCAACGATGAGCGCGTATTTAAAAATTTTATTTTAACTAAGATTTCAATAATTCTTGTTAAAATATTGTTGTAATTACCGCAATACATTTGCATAACGCAATTATTATTGTTTGTAATTAAACAATACTTCCATAAACATTACAGAAATTAATAAACGAAAAATCTTCTCTGATAATGGTTAAATTAAAAAGAATTCACAACGATAATATAAAAACATAATAAAAGATTCTCTTGTAACAGAAAAACGATTTCTCAAATTGAATGAAAGATTTTCTAGAATGAAGATAAAAATAAAATAAACTTAAAGTAATTCTGGCCAAGAAATAATAAATATATTAAATATCTTTCAACATTTTTATTAATTCTGCGGATGGTTGTAGCGATTTACAAATTTTTCTCTGAACAAATTAATTCGTTAATACCACTTTATAATTTGAACTTTCTCGGGTACACTATAATTCATACTGAATTTTTGTACTGAAGAAAAATAAAGAACAATTAAAATAAATATTATATTATAATAAAAAATATATATTTGTAGCTCGAAAACAACTTTAAAACCTGCACGCTTCGAACTGGAGGCATGGACTGATACACGCTAGCGCAAGAACCCTCTCTACACCTACACGACTTCGTCCGAATTTACTTTTATCCGCCTAGTTGTAAAATTCAACCTGTATATGTGATACAGTGTGTTCATTATAGCAGAATTTTCCAGTATCTCTTATATCAAGATATATATCGCGATATATCTCATATCTCAAATATATCATATATCTCATATCTCAAAAAAAATTCAATTCTGATAAATTGGTGCAGTTAAAGCTGCAAGTAATGTAGGTATAGGAGTGTATAATAAATTAAATCAATAAGTTGACGTTTTAAAATGATCGTGTGTTGTTGACTGAATGTGTCACAAAAATCTGTTTCGATTTTTTACTAAACATTACGCCAAGTAAAAGTAAGGGTAAATGCCCGTATTATTAAGTCGTCAAGCATTTAACCTTGCATTACATGAAGCATCATCACGACTATAATCATGTAACATAAAAAGAATTTAATAAGACTTTTCTGAATCATTATCGTGTAGAAATTTTCAAAACAAATTTTCTGTTTTAAACTTTTTTTAACAGAAATTCAAGAAGAAATTGAAAGGCATTAAGTAAATTTCAAACAATGTAGGTATTCTTCTGGAACGATACATAGAGTAAACCGCAGTATGGTATACATAAAAAATAAAGCATGCGTTTGAAAATTATTTCAGTTTCAGGTGGTTTTAGAATGTGAAAAGTATAGTTTCTTCTTTAATATAATTGGCTCATCAAGAAAGACATGTGCTAGTATGTAAAATATTTAAACAGGTCTTAAATTAAGAGCCACTAAAGCTTTTCCTTTTAGTTTTTAGTTCCTCCTTAATTATTTAACTCCCACGAGAAGTTCTGAAAACAAACTGCGTTTTCTGTGTAAAGTTAGATAACTCACGTAGTCAAAAATACTGAGTGTTTCATTGAAGATGCATCAAATTTGGTATGCGGGTAGAAGTCGGGAAAAGAAAGAAAAGTTTCTTTGTAAAACCTTCTCTGTAATGAATAAATTTAGAGAAAATCATAGGGAAAGCTAGGTCGCATATTTTTAGGATGGATCTGAAATGAGAATGAATGGAGTGTTACTCATTCACATACGAAATCGGTTTATTGGTTAATTGCCTCTAGAATTTGTAATGTGCGACAACATACATGCTAAATGCATATTTTTGCATAGCCCCACATTTGTAATTTATTATTATATTAAATAAGTTTAAATATCCACGCAATTTTACATCGCTGATGCATTCGACGTGTGACAAAGTTCAATACACCGAGCTCTCGGTCAACGGCAAAATAAAGTCTAGTCATAAATTTCTTCGTTGTTTATGGATTGAGTACCCCCCTGCAGCTGTGTGTCATTCATAAAGGCAATTTAGATCGCCGGTTTCGTTTCACGATTCCGCGCGCTACAGTATTTCAAAAAACATCGACTCCAAATTATGCAAATTTCAACTTGCTCCGATTAAAATTTTTTTATTAAGATATTTTGTTTAAAATAATGTCAGAAACGTGTCCCTCAAGTTTGATGCGTCTTCAATGAAACACCCAGTATGTCGAATCAATTAACTTCAAGTAAAGTGTGTTGGTACAAGTATATTGGCCATCAACAAACACTTCGTTGAATTTTTTTTTTGCAAATTTTTAGTTTTAGATCAAAATCAAGGTGCGATGACCCTACCAGTATTTAAACGACTTTTTATTTCTTATTCGATACAATAAAAAGAAGACGGTATGAACGATTGAAGAGAAATATAGTCGTATAATTTGTAAGATATATCTAAATGGTAGATAAGACAATATAGGCATTAAGAAAAAACTCGCATCGACTGAACCTTTAAAAATAATGTTAATGACTCTTACATCGGCAATAAAACTGGTAAGTGGACGTCCGCCAGTTAGGGGCAAAACCGGTGATAGAAAGCAGAAAGGAATCGAACTGTTAATACAAGCACACCTGAGCGCCCTTCATGAGAGCACCTTTATTGCAAAATCTGCTCGTTCACGAGAGCCCTCCATAAAATCGCGCAGTTCAATTACGTGCCTGGTCTTATTGGGGCAGAAGTTCTGCGGAAGGCCGACGACATCCACTTGGCAAATTATCGACTTGAATGGGCGGATCATACACCGCAAATCCGGATAAGAAGTCCCTCATGTTAGACGGCATAAGCGAAGTGTAATTCGCCTCCGAAATGACCGAAGTCGCGGGCGACGTCGATGAAAACGACTGCCAAAGGAAGTCACGGCAATTTCCTCTCGGGTTCTGCTCCTTCTTCGCTTTCCTTCGATAATTGTCTCCTGTGTCATGTTCGATAAATTTTCCGATAATAACGTTATACCTGCGTAAAATCTCATCTGGAAAAGTTGTAAGAACTAAACGTCGCGAATACGAGTCTTGTTTAAAAGAAAAACCGCATAATTTCTTAAAGTGACTTTTATTGAATTACACGTTGGGGAAATTTAGTCCTTGGAAGACTCATTCGAATAACTTTCGTTTTATGTTGGTCAGAAACATCACCTTTCCTTTAATACATACTCTATAGATGAAAATTTGCTTCTTATTAGATTCAGATTATAAATTTATGAAAAATGTTGTAAGTAAAAAGATGCAGTGTTTCTTGTCTTTTGTAATAAAAGTATGTATTTATATACACAATTTTTGATAATCAATTGCTGAAGAGACCCCCAAATTTCTAAAACAATATTTAATATTTTTGTACCATACAATGATAATAATAAAATCAAGTTTTCTTGCCAGATGAAAATTAATTAAATTAATTCCTGTTCTTGTGTTTTGGGATTTTAGGTATTTAAAAAAGGGGTAAGTTTTTCTAAATTTTTCAACAAACCAATTTTTTTAAGGTACAGAGTTCTGATGAGGCCCAATAAGGCCGAAATACATGTATATACTCTTTCCTAACACTTTCTATATTGCCAGTTACACAACTTTAATTAATTTTGTTAATAATAATAATACAATTCTCCCGATGCATTTTTAACACATCAAGAAAAGGAGTTTTTTCATAGAGCTCTGGGATTAAATGAAAACCGATAGAAATTAGATTAATCTAATGCGTTGGAAAGCAGCACCCTGAAATAAATTCGAGATAACGAAACTACTGCAATTTAGAACAATAGTATTATAATATCAAACGGCTTTCATAGCTTATATCGTTTATTCGTTTTCAAAATAAATACTACATATTTAATTTAACAACAAATACAACTGCCCAATCATGTTTTAAAGTGCTACATTGTCTAAATTTTCTATTGCGAAATAAATATATGAGTATTTTTCATTAAAATACAATCTTCTATTTATAAAACGATGCATTATCTTATATTACAGATATCACTGTCACTAGTGTCAGTCCTATATAAAAATACTTTTATGTGAAAATTACCATGGGACTTTATTGTAAACAGTTTACATGCGCACTTTGTAACAAGAAATTAACAAAATTGGCAGAGAAATTTTACACACACGTGTGAATTTTGACATAGATTAATTGTGAAGATTAACCCGGATTGAATGTAAATTTTTCACTTAGGTTAAATATTATTATAATTTACGCTCTATGAGAATGAGATGAGAATTGATATAACAATCTCTTAATAAGTTATAAGGCTTATAATTCACACACTTTTTCAATTTTTTACTACTAATTAATTGGTTCTCTTGAAGGAGATGTCAACCCTGTAAGTTTGACAAAGTGTACGAATTTTAACCTATTTCTGAAAAGTTACTAAAAATTGTTATAGAAAATTTCATCAGATAAAAATCTAAGCCGTGGAATACAAAATAAATTCAATTCAATTTAATTCACAATATTTACTTAAGAATGATTTGATTAGCTATTTATTTTCCGATTTGAGATAACATGCAGTATTTGAAGACGAGATTGCTAAAAGAAAAGTTTACGACGACATAGCGCCGTCACTATAATCCAGCGAAAAGCGTGAAGAAGAAGAAAAAGGGGCGAAAAAACATTCAGCTCGGAAAAGTGCGCCGCGATGACATAATAATAACATGTAAATAGGTACAAGGGCTGAATTTATTTAAAATCCAATTTCACACTATTACCGTGAATAAGTTGTTTACCGTTCGCGAACGCTTCATAAACTTTTGTGAATAGTTTTATCTAAGAGCAGACGACGTATTGTGCATTGCGCGCGTTCAGTTTCGCCGTAAATGAAGCTATTATTGTTTCGTATCGGTGTAACTGTCAAATGAATAAGCCGTCCGCCGCTTTTCTCTCGTCCTTACAACTGTTCTGTTAAAAGTGTACCCGCCATTGTTTAAATAATCAGCGAAATTATCGTAGCCCTTGTTCATTCGTATTCTCTTGGAAAAGTTTTTTAATTAATATTTTGCACTATGAATAACTTCTTCGCAGCTGCCCAGTCAAATTGAAATGATTAAAATTGTTGCTTCATTATAAAAAAAAATTAGTCCGTACCAGACCACATTTAAAGCTCTCGACCAATTAAAGTACGTCCTTAGGAAATCCAAAACCCAAAAGCGCCACGAGATAACGAAAAGTCTGTGTCCGGCGCGGGAGCTTTACGGGGCTTTCTCCGTCCAGATCTCCTTCTAAACCGCGTTCGAATTCAATTTCCATTTTAAGTTAACATTGGCGCCTAGATCTACGATTAGACGGAGAAGACATTCAAAATTTGATGGCGCGCGAGAGATGGATATAGATATAAGAGGGATTGCACCGCTGAAATGAATGATGAGTATACCAACGGCGGACCAGCTCGGTCAAAAATATCGTGCGGCTTCCGCCCAGACGAATCCGGACTTGACCCGCTGTACGCAAGACCGGGGTTTAGAATCCTCATGTATAACCGGAACATGGCTAAAAGGATGCAGAGATATCATTGAACTTGTATAAAGAATCCATTTCGACGAAAATTGTGTTTTCGGATTACGTCCTCGCAAGCTTTTGATCTTTATGTAATCCCAACAATTAGGTTTTACACAGTTTTTAACATCGTATAAGTAAAATTATACTTTAGATATTTTATTTAAAACAGCAACATCTGCGTCCTTATATAACAAAGATGCTTTTTTTTTGAAATCTCAGTTTAAAAAAGATAATAGCACATTTGACCAATTTTTTTATAGAAAATTATTCTTTCCAGCAATTTCATTTCAGAATATAACTTCAGCTCTACTAATAAATTTCATTCACTAAACTATTCAGTTATAGATATTCAATGTTAAATGAAGTTGTAATCAGCACAGATGTTTCCAATACCTTGAAGGTAATGATTCAAAAAAATAATTTGATAGTATATTCTGGTATATGTTCAGGCTGTTGCTGAAAAGTTGCATTATAAGAAGTTTCCACTTACCATTTAAATACCTTAACTTAAAGTCGAAGATATTTGAAAAATTATAGCGATGTTATAAGATTAATTAAGGACTTAGTTATGTCCATCCAAAGCATGATATCTCATATTATATAAAAAAGATTCATCTGATCTTTTGTGTGAAACTGCTTAGGATACGTGATAAATTATTTGATAAAAGAAGATAAAATCAATGTTCAAATGGCATTCAAAGCAAAGAAATCTTTTTTCTCACAATATCGACACCCACAATGAGTAATTTACTTAAATATATTGCAAAAATAAAGAGAAATGGAATATAAAAGAATTTAAAATATATGACTGTACTGCATATATGAAGTAAATAAGGGATGTAGAATCCAGAAGGGCAAAAGATTCGTACGTTCTAAACAAGTTTCTGGTGCAAAAATGAAACGATATAATGTATTACCGGTATTGAGGATAACATCACTCAGGATAACAGCACTTATTTATTCATCTACTCCCGGTTTCAAATTTGACACGACGTATCGGCGTAACATAAATTATGCAGTTATTTTGTGACGATGTTATTCTCAATTGGTGTTTATATGATTATAGAAGCACTTTCTTGAACGGTACTAAAAGTAGGCTATTAAATAAGTAAGTAAGTTGATAGATTAAGATTAAATACGTATAGGTTGATTTCAGTACATGTACAGTCTTGCGCACCTGCACGCAAACCTCACCCTTAAAACCTTGTGTCGCAAGGCTCATAGAACTCTCAAGTTGTAGCACTTAAGCTGCGTACGGCTTCATATAGAGTATACATTGAAAGCATTATTAGTAATCAATTTCCAAGAAAAGTAAATAAATTAAATTATTCAAAAAGATTTATGCCACATTATTTGTTAACTTGTAAAACAATTTTGAACTGAAACTTATCTAACTAGACTGAAATTTGAAATGGTTTCTTGAATGTGAAAACATATTTAAAACCAACGCAAAGAATAAGAACCACAAAAGGAATAAAGCCTACGCATTTCTTCGATCAATTCCAAACAAAATCGGAGGAGGAGTTATTGCCTTTCAAATTAAAGAAAGGAGTTTGTTACCGCCGTAGAAGAGCAAGTGATTTAGTTTTGACCATTTCTCATTGAATTCGAATATTTACATTTCATGTAGTAGAATCACGAAAACAGAAATAATTACGTCACCCAAATTTAAGGTAGGATCTATTCTATATTTCTAAATAAATATCATTGATAAAAAGTCAAAATAGAGAAAAAATAAGTGAATTTTATGTAATATTTTGGAATGAGGGTTTTTTTTTTAAATTCGCGGAATGGGGTAGAAAGAGAAGCATATTTCTTATTTTTTATTTTTTATTTTTAAATGTAATCTCAGTGATACATTTATTACGTCTCTGAATTAGTTTTTGTAAATAATAATAAATGTTCATGACATTTAGTCCTCAAAACGTTTTCCACGAACCTCCTTTTTCAGGTTAGGAAACAAAAGATAGTCGCTAGGGTTCAGATCAGGAGTGTATGGTGGATGGTTAATTTCTTCAAAACCGCACGACACCATAATAGATACGGCAACGCGAGCCTTGTGAACAGACGAGTAAGAGAACACCTCTTTCCAACTTTCCTCATCTTTTTTGTTTTATGCTCTCTGGCGGACGAGTTAGTTTGTTTACATATATCGTCGTGGTAACTGCAGTAGGCCTTATGTAGAAAAAATGTGTTTTTTATTACATCATTCTGGCCAATCTATTGAGCCCTACAATTTGCAATGCGTGATACCTATGAGAAATTGAGTATCCCCTCTCTTGCAATAAGACGAACTTGAAGGAAGAACAGTTTTTTGTCCCTCCTGAAAACCTATTGTTTTTGACATCCGACCAATTGCAGTTACCACGACGATATGCTACTGTAATGGTCTCGCCCTTAGGCTTGTAATCTACAAGCAAAATTCCTGTATGTCCCAAAAATGGTCGCCATTACTTTTCCAGTTGATTGCTGAACTTTGAATTTATTGGGGCCAGTCCATCCTTCACATGCTTTGACTCTTTTTTGATTCAAGATTAAAAATTAATCTATGTTTCATCCCCAGTCACAATCTGCCTGATTGTTCCCACAGAGCAAACAATTAACGCAATATTGTTTTTGATGAAGTTAAGATTTCGGGGTAATATGACTTAAAAATTGTACTAGGAGACGCCAACGCGAAAATAGGAAAGGAGGAAGTATTTAGACCAACGATTGGAAGATATAGTATGCACAAAGATACTAATGAAAATGGACATTTCTTAATAGACTTCGCAAAGGAGAAAAACATGATAATTAAAAGTACATATTTCCAGAGGAAGAGGATACATCAAGGCACATGGCAATCACCGGATGGGCATACAATAAATCAAATTGACCATGTGTTTATTGATAAAGACGAGGAAGCATGCATTAAAAATATAAGAACATACAGAGGAATAGATTTAGACTCAGACCATTTCAAGGTAGAAATTAAAGCGGAGCAAATAGTACCAATACAAAGAAATCGAATAAGGGAGATGAGAAAAGAAAAAAAACCATTAGATTAAGAACAAAAGAGGAGCAAAGCAAATATGAAGTGGTTATAACTGAATAATTAGAAGAGATTAACGGAAGAAGGGAAATTGAAGAAGTATGGAAGGAAATACGAATAGCAATGGAAGAAACGGCCAAAAGATGTGATAAAGAGGTAAAAGAAGAGAGAAATAACTGGTTTGATGAAGAATGTAAAGAAGAACTGGAAAAAAGAAAACAATTGAGAATGGAGAGAATCACAAATCAATCAGAGGAAACAAACAGAAAATATGAAGAACAAAGAAGGGCAAAGAAGAAAAACAAAAAGGATTTTGAGGGAAAAAAAGCGTAGACATAATGAAAAAATGTTAAATAACATAGAAGAAGATTACAAAAATAATGAAATAAGGAATTTGTATAAAGGAATTAAACAATAGAAAAGCGGGTATAAACCAAGAACAAGATTCTTCAAAAATGAAGAAGGAGAATTAATAGGAGGGGAGGATGACATTCTGAGCGAATGGAGGAAATATTTCGAAGGTTTACTAAACGCAGGTACCCATCAGGAGCAAGAGAAAGAAGCTACGGTACAGAAAATAAAACAAAACGGACAAAGTAACCAACCACCCAATGAAAAGGAAATAAATGAAATAGTTAACTCTCTTAAAAATGATCTATACAAAGAACCGAGTATACTGGCGAGAATTAAAGCACAAAGACTTAGGTGGCTCGGACATATGGAAAGGATGCAGGAAGGTAGAATTCCTAGAAAACTATTAAGAAGTGACATAGGAGGTAAAAGAAGAAGTGGAAGGTCGAAATTAAGATGGAAGAAGGAAGTAGAAAAGGATTTAAAGCAACTAAAGATTCTCAACTGGAAAGAAAAGGCGAAGAACAAGAAAGAATGGAGAAAAATAACAAACCAAGCCATGGGCCTGCTAGGCTCGAAGTGCTAAGATGAATGAAAAAAGATTTCGGGGGACCCATCGCGCACTGATCTCGAACATGCCAAGGTGTTGATGAAGAGTTTTTTAGAAATATTGAATATTTTCGCGATCTCCTTCAGTTTTAGCCGACCGCTTTCCATAATGGCAAATTCAACTTTCATAATCATTTCGTGTGGAATAACGAAGAATTCTTTGCAAAGACGACATTCGTTCGACTTTAGTAAATCTGAATTTTGTTTTGCATACAACCAAAATGTATTTTTATACAAAATTAAGTATACAAAAGTTGTAACATCTTCAATAAATAATTTGGTCTATGTACGTAAGAAGGATAATGAGAAAATAAAGATCACAAAGAAGCTTTGAAGTTATAAACAGCAGAAAAAAATATATGTTCAGTAGCAGACGACTAAAGGCAGAAGAAGAATTCTACATATGCTGTTAATTATATACATATACAAACAGAGTAAATCATTTCATCATTGATTTAGAGGTTGTTTTCTCTCTATCGTAATAATTAAGTGGAAACTTATCGCGTTAATTAAGTGCGTGCTTCCGGTTTCGAATATGAGTTCGTTTTGATCTATTTAAAATAATTTTGGAGAGATAATGGATGGCGCAGGTATAGCGAGCGCGATGACGATGATGATGTGTCAAAATGAGCGACCAAAGCCATTTGTTTTGTAGCAATTTTCCGGCCGGTTACTACATCGGAACCCTTCCACTTTAGTCCGCTCGGCAGATCACAGCATACGTGTTGCACTTCAGCGTTTTATGAGTTCCCTTTGTGGCGATAATCGTCTGATGTGATTTTATAGATGAACTGCCATATCCGATACCTACAAGAGTATTAGTGCGGATTCCAAACGAGCCGAAACAAAGTTGTTTCAGACGCAGCCACCTGAAAAACTCGGTCTCGGATGGAGTTACCTTTATATAATGTTTCAGGTGCAATCTGATAAATTAGGATAACGCCGGCGATGAAATTTAGCTGCGGTTTTCGAGTCGGTGATTTTATCGGGCATCAGACGCATTAGCCTTTGAGTGTTAGATTTGGAGCGTTTTCGCCCGCTTTCGCCGGGGACGCCCAACAGGTTATTGAATGGTGCACGCTGTTCGACAGACAGGGCGAACACGGGGAACGACACAATGAACCCTTAGATTACATTGTAATCGCCCTCTACTACAAGCGCCTGTCCCGCCACAAACTTGTTTTCTATTACACAAGACAGAAGCTAATTTACTATCAATTCTCTCTTCCAGCATTGCGTTTTATCTTGCTTCCAACTTCAAAATTTACAGGAAACTTATTGTTCCTTAAACAACTATGTACCTGCGCATTATTGTCAATACGTCAAATGGTAAAAGCGTTATCGAATTTGACATTAAAGTTTTTCCTAATTTAAGTACACTCACAGATAGTACCTTGAGGTAAAATTCAAAGTGTTGCATAATAACAACACCAAACAAATTTGCTGTAAAAAAACTGGTAATACAAAAGGCAAATTATTGTAAATTTGGAAGAATACTAAAAATATCAGCATAGAAATTGGTTTTACAGAGCTAAAAAAATACAAAAAATACTCTTAAAGGTGTGGTTCCATTTGAGAGTAATTATTGGCGAGTACCTCTGGAGATGCTATTGGTAGTAGTCTCCAGGTGTGCCCATTAACGATGAACAGTTCTCAGAGTACTACCAATAGCATCTCGAGAGGTTCTCGCTAATAATTACTCTCAAATGGAATACTTTGAGCATTTCTCTGCTCACATTCAAGATAGATATTGTTTGACCAAAAACACGAATACGGCTGTATAAAGTTTTCGTTTCTAAATTTTATTTATAAAACCTCCAGTTATTACTTCACCTTTGAGTAAGGCAAAGTGTAAAATCAAGAAGCAATAAATTTTGTCCAATTTAATTTCAAGTTACGTCCACGTCTTTAGGTGATATTTTCTCGTCCAAAAACGACATATTGCACCCGCAATGCGGTATTTATTGCGACACGTCTAGGCACCGCTTCAATTATGAAGAAAAAAGGCGGATAAATTTTTTGGGGGAAAGTTAATACAGTCGATCGCCCGATTAGTTTCGATGGCCTCGCGGGTTCGATTTCGTTGAGATGAGCTCCAGAATGCACTTCATCTCGGCCGTCTTTAACGGTAACTCGCCCAAGATTGCAGTCTTTTAAATCGTGTCGCCACGAAATTTATCGCACCTTAGCCCGGCGTAATGAACACGCCGAGAAAAATCGCCGTCCATTTTTTATCCGTGCCGCCGCCGTCATAAAGCTCACACGAAATTGAGCCACCATTATATTTATTATATTTACAGTTAGCGTGGAAGACAATTAAAGGAAAACCTTTTTGGAAACCAATTTTATGCAATTGTTTTACAAAACGTGGAAATACCGTTATAGTTTTGAGCAATGACAAATATTGAAAGTGTTCGATGTTACAAAAATATTCATTATGTAACGTCATTATTATAATTAATAATGATTATATATATATATTATATAATCTAGTGATATTTTCGAGCTTTTCTTCAAGAATATTCCTGAAATTTTAAAGGTACGAGCACACCGTTGCCATAACATTGTAATAACAAATGGCGAAAGTGTTTTTCATCGCATATGTAATCTAGTTGCTCGCATTTTGTCCATATATTTTCATTTAGGTTAATTATGTGTGAATATAGTGCGTAAAAGAAGACCGACAGCGCAATATGCGAACTGTAATACACGAGAAGAATAAAAGAGATAATAAATTTAACTCTAGTTTAGTTTTGCCCTACCTCCGAGCAATATGTGGCTTAAAATAATATAGAATTTTGAGAATTTGCAGTTATTATGGGTTTTTGCTAGTTATGATTTCTATACCTTAAGAAAATGCATTTTTATAGTTTTCAACCAGGAATTGTTATACGAGGTATTACTATATTTCAATCATGTATTAACTAATCAAGTATCTAGAACCTTCATAAAAGGAATTCATTCTTTTAAATCTCATTAGCTTAATTCTGAATATAAAAAACTGCAAACTGGTGAACCTTTATCTATCTGAGTCATGTTGGACTAACAAAACACGTGCGTTTGATTTACACTGGCAATTGGGCTGGGAGATAGAGTCAAGAGATCGTAAACCATCATTTGGCTCTCAAGTTTTGGGACTCTATTCCTCCTGACCATTGTTGTTATATTGTAACTTAAGCAATTAATAATTGGTTCAAAATTACTTCCATGGTTGGATCTTAAAAAACTGCGGCAATAGAACTTTGAAAATTAAAAATTAATTATATTAGAGAACGTTATAAAGTAAACGAATTTTATTTTTGGAAAACCTAAAAGGAAAACATTTTTGGACATGTTTTGAGATCATTCAACATTTTTTTAACAGTTATCTTTATATACAACAAGACGCCAATAAAAAGCAAAACTAGACCTAAGGCATCATTATTTCTTCTTTAACTCATTCATTATTTCAGTGAACCAAAATTCTTTGTCGCATTTAGGCTGTAGTTTTTCTAACGTGTCCTAGTCACCTTATTTTTTGGAATCTATTTACTCGTAGTAGATTCTCTTTGTTCTCCTTCTTCAACCAATCTTTATTTCTACTTCTGCTTGAATCCTTCTCACTCTTTCTCTTCGTCTAATTTTTTCAAAAGCCACGTCTGAAAAGAATTTAGTGTGCATCCTTAACTCCTTAACTATTATAAAAGAAAAATATCTTGTATGAAAGTTAGCGCAATTAATGAACTCTATATTGGTAAATCAGTTTCGCATATATTCCATAACACATTAACTTATGATTTCTTATTACACATCTTGGAAGATCTCTTAAGGTCAATCATTTTTCGATAATTCACTATAGTTCTAAAATGAAGCATTCGAACCCTAAATTGACTGAAACACCTGAAGTATAGCGATACGCCATCTTGTTGTCAGTACATAGCTTATGTAGAACTCATCCTTTACAACCAATCATTTTTTGATAGTCAACTGTAGCTCTAAAATGAAGCATTCGAGCTCTATAGCTATTCCATTAGCTGAAACATCTGAAGTAAAGGAATTTTTTATTTATAATTAGCAATTCACCACTTTGTTTTGTTACGTTGCTTATTTAGAATAATTTCAACATTAATATCTTGTATTATGAATGCTGTGCTTAGCCTATGAATGATATTTTGTTGTTCATTTAGAACCCAACAAAGTACAACTACATATTAAGAAATTTAAATCGGATAAGTGTTTGCATTAGCGAACATTTAACTATCTTTACAACACGGATTAAAAGTTGAGAATAAATTGATGGAATGATGGAATTATGTCTTATGAGGTGAGAATATTAAGTTTATCCACTCTGGCGCGAAATTAAAGCGTTTGTGATACATTTAAGTTGATTATTCCCGATGTAATAATGATATAATTGGTTCGAATTAAACACGTGATCAAAAATAAAAATCGAAACATTAAAAAATAATCACTTAAAATTACTCTGTCTAATATTAAATAATCAGTACTGATGATATTAGATATACATACAACTTGAAAGAAGCAAACAGACTTGACTTT
Organism: Serrognathus titanus; assembly: GCA_039766575.1. Classification (NCBI taxonomy): domain Eukaryota; kingdom Metazoa; phylum Arthropoda; class Insecta; order Coleoptera; family Lucanidae; genus Serrognathus; species Serrognathus titanus. The sequence continues at coordinate 28,093,259 of CM077912.1, read as the reverse complement.
ATATATTTTATTGATAGGATTTATACAGGCTGTAAGAGAAATATGGAGCAAAAAATAGACCACACTGACCAGTAATGCACCGTAAAAAGTAGTGACCAGTCTGCTTTCTCTTTGAAGCACGACATCGGAAAATGCGAAGAATTTAAATAAAGTAACCGAAATTAACATTTTTTCTTCTAATCCGTCAAAGAGCGAAAATTGCCAACTATACTCCAGGCGTAGAGTAAATTTAAATGTTGCAATGTTTGCTGATGATTAAAATTATTGTTAAGTACATCTGGATTCCATCGATAAAGTGAAGTGGTCCGTCTTCCTTTTTCCTTATGCATGTTTGAATTATTATTATAATAGCAATTAAAGAATCACTACATTATGGTTCAGGCCACAATGTAGCTTATGAAGTAAATATCCATTATTTAAAGTTTCTAATTGTTCCTGAAGTTCCTTACACAGATTGAGTTTTTTATCTTGGGACAACGCAATATTTCGACAACTAGGCATCGGATCAAAAAACGTTGTAAATACAATTTGTTCGACTCGAAGGGGCCTATCTAATCATACCAATCGCGACCCCCCACCACATCCCAAGTGGCGGGAGGCAAATTTCAAATCGCAAACAGGAACCACTATTTTTTATTGGAGATTCGGATTCTACGTCTCAAACTACGTAGGGTTTATTCGAACCTTTGTTTTGGATTCCTGACAGATGACGTTGAATTTTTTTTAGCATTATCCAGAAACAACGACGTGGACGTAGTAGTTTTCTGTTCCCATCGAGGTACTTGTTTTAGGTGAGTCCCCTCGCCTCTCACCATTGAGGTGTTTATAATATTATTTCAGTAAGTGCTCAAAAATGTGTCCATCCACTTCAATGCAATTATTTATCCGTAGTTGGAATGCTTGGACACAACTGAGAAGTATGTCTGGTGTAATCGTCCAGCAGGCATTAGTGATTCGCTAAATCATGTTCTCACGCGTTGTTGGCAGTGCATTATAAACGTTACCCTTCAAGTAACCCCACAAACAAGTCAGGCGAAGTAAGATCTGGCGATCTTGCAGGCCAAGATACTGGACCACCTCTTCCGATCCACCGACGATTGTAGACGCGATCTAATACTTCCGGTGCTGCTGCAGAATAATGTGCTGGACAACCGTCATGTTGAAACCACATTGTTTGTCGCGCATCCTAGGTAAGGTCTTCAAGCAATACTGGAAGTTCATTCTCCAAGAAGTTGCTATATCTTCCACCATTAATTTAACATCGATAAAGAATGGAACAATGAGGTTTTCGCTAATTATTCCACACTAAACATTCATATACCAAGGGCGCTGTTGTTCAACTTGGCGTAACCAGTGTGGGTTTTCGATACTCCAATAATGCATGTTGTGTCGATTAATCGTACCGTGGTTTGAGAAAGTCACCTCGTCAGAGAACAATACGCGAGCAAATAAATGGGGGTCTCGTTGTATTTGTTGGAGCGCCCACTGACAGAATGTCACTCGGTTTTGGAAATCAACGCCATGAAGTTCTTGATGCAGGGAATCTTGAAACGGATGATATTTTCTATGCTTCAATATTTGGCAAACAGTAGTCTGACTCAGACCCGATTCACGACTTATGCGTCGAGTACTAACGTGTGGGTTATAAGCCACTGCAGCTAATATCGCAACTTCATTATTTCTCCAGCAATTGTTCTTCGGCGGGTCCTTTTTTTGGGTTGTACGCTTCCCTCGGTGGGGAACTGTTGAACATCCCGGTAAAACGAAGCGCGTGACCGTACCTTGTCTGGAAAACGTACAGCATACAGGGTAACAGCATTATTGATATCCCTGCCACTTCCTCCATAAATGTAAACCATTTAAAGATGTACCTTTAATTTCGATGCTATTACGATAAATGAAAGTATTTAATGAGCCCAATAAGTAAAAGGTTAGTAATTGCTTTTCCTTAAAGTTTAAAACCTCAAGCGTTTGCTTAATTTTATAGCAATTACTACATTTTCAGAAAAAAACTTACAGTAAAAGATTTTCCTAAAAAATTCTAGTACTTGCTTAAAATAAAGGTAAAAATTGCTTTTTCTACATAAGTAATTGCTAGCAAATATCTAAGGTAGTTCTACCCCCTGCTTATATTGCTTAAATGAGTTGTGATTTCGGATATCGCATTTGCATGGTAATGGTGTAGTTCTTTAATATTCCCCAAAGTAAATTTAATAAAGTATGTAGGGAACATACAAACGAAATTATCAAAAACTACCGTTTTAAACTTGAGAACGTTGAATCGATTGTCAACTAATTTTTTAGGAGAAAGTGATGAAAAATGCGGTAGTGCATTATAGACTGCAGTCAAAATGCAAATATTCCTTCGTCTAGTCTCAGATCGAGCCTTCCAGAATGACGCAACTGAAGAGATTGGTATTCACCCGACCACTGTTTCTAAAATTTATGCATTGGTAAGAGATAACAATTTAAATAAAGCATATACAGTATGATTCAAAAGGACCGTACCATCACTTGGGTGGTCGTTAGAACCATTTATTTATCCTAAAAAATGTAAAAGAAAAATTCTATGAATTTTCTTTACGTAGATATAGACCTCGAAAGATACGAAAGTCTGATATGCGATAATGAATGAGCGTTATTGTCTTTGACCTTATAATCTGCTCGCTTGCATACTTTAATTTCGTATTTTTCTAAATTCTTTGCTAGTTTACCGTGTTTCTTGACAAGCACTCCTCGATCGTTAAATTTTTACTTAAGAATATTAAGAATGACTGAATAAAATAAGGTATTAAGAAGTTATAAATATTATTGTGCCAAATTTGATTTCCCAACAATTCAATGCATATTCAGTTGACAAAAATGAGGGTACCTATGATCTATGGTTTCAAATTAGTAAGTGCATCTACAAGATACAACCTACTTGTGATACCTTTAAACATTCATATCTAGAAAACCAAACACCGTAAAATATTCTAAAAGTATATTTAACGTTCTCTATCACCGCCTAAGCGGCGATGCGACCCTTTAGAATCATACTGCATGGGGATCAAATTTTCTAAAATTAACGCAGATATTACTGGGTTTCAAAATATTAATTTCTACATTTTATTGGTGTAAAGGTTGTTTTATACTATCTTAGTTCTTGTAGAAGATTTGATTCAATTTCTACAATAAACATTTAGAAGTGGTCCTGATCGCGACTGCGAACAGCTGGTTCCATAAATATTTAGAACAACAAATGCTTGGCCTGCAGAAAGGGTTTCAAGGTAAAACACGTCCTTTTATTTGAGATAATTTTTGATTCAATTTAAATTTTCATATAAATTTACTGCACAATTTAAATCGATCAAGAAATTGAACCAAATCTTTAGCCCCATGACGTGTACACATAAAAGTATTTACTTCAGTTAAATAAAACAAACTTGAGTCAAGCATATCGTTGTTTATATATCCGTAAGAATAATTTTTTTTCAGTAGAGATGCTTGTAACATTCTTAATTTAAATTCTTGCCCGTTTGGTTCTTCCATAACTAAAAGTAAGATGGAATGAACATATCAGTTTTAATACCAATCCGAAATTGTATAGATTCCATTTAAGAGGCAACGCTGCGTAGTCTTTACCCGACTTCCAAAATTTCTCGGTTAATATTAAACATAATGAATCGGAATTTGGTAGGCTAATTATAGATATATGTATCTATGTTTTAGCGTTTGATTTTTTAAATAAACTATTTATTTTCATTATAAAACTAAAATTATTTTATGAAAAAAAATTTTTTTTTTTTAAATCTCTCCGTGAAGACTTAGATAACTTATAAATACGTACAGCAGCCAAATATTATAATTTAATTATTGTTATTAACTTTGCAAAATTGGAAGCAAACTTTAACTCGATAGATGGCACTTCAATTCGATAGAAGCCACGATATGTGGAGAAGTAAAACAGTAGAAGGAGAAATAGAAAGTGGGGGAAGGGAAATCCGCCCCGTGACCAATTCTGCGTTGCCAGTTCTGGAGATTTTTCCTCAGATCTGGTGAATTTTTACCCGTGTTGGCGAAAAAATGAATATTTGTATCCTAAAATCTAGGACAAGACTTTTTAAACTGTATAAAACTGCTACCGATCATAAATTTAAAATTTTATGAAATTTTCATTCAATCATGTCCATGGTAAATGTTTTAAAAGTTAATATAATTGTTTGCATAGAAGAAGTCTGGGTTAGACCCTGAGCAATTTGTCGAAGGAAATAACAACGTTTTTATATATATTTGAAATATGCATCATAATGTTTTTCTTTTCTTTGAACTGAAAAAATAAGAAATTTTGAGACTGGTTTCACTTTGCAGGTAAAAACGAAAACGCATAATTAATCTACCAACGAGAAGTTCTGATTTGGTCAAATTAGAAAAGGAAAATAAATAATTTTGTACCTAAATTTAGACTGGTTTCATATTGTACCTAAAAATGGAATTGGAAAATTAGTCGACCAATGAGAAACTCTGATTTGCTGATATGAAAATTATTTATTTTGCTTTTTCTTTTTTCTTTTTAAAAATGTGCCAAGAAAAAGAGAAAAGGGAAATGAATATTTTGAAAGAATTTTTTATATCGTCTGGTAAATACAAATTATGGTTGCATGGAAAATTACATTTACATTCTGAATCACATTTTAATCTTTAGTTTATTCCCATTGTTCCCAAAACAGGACCCAAATAGGTAATGTTTTTTCTTTATTACTATTCACTTGAAAACCAAAGACTTAATTTTTACGTTTGTGAGAATTTGGGACTAAACCTATGACGTAATAGAGAAAAGACAATATTTGTAACCGAACGTGGTATTTTATTGTTATTTGAAAAGCACTACATGCAACAGTAAACTATATATAATAATTATTGATTAATTTCAGTGCGTCTACTTTTCAGTTAATCCTTACGACTACCCACCCCTATTTTTCTTTTTCAATGTTTGTATCTGCTTTATATTTTGTTGTGCCTCAGTAACATAGTCAGGGTCTCTTATGTCTAAATTTCGACAGAGTCTACTGTCAACTAATTCGGGCAGTAAGCAATCGTAATAAAATCGTTCTAATTTATCTTTCATTTTTCTATTAAAAAAATCTTCATCATAAGTAATATATTCATGTTTTAATCCGAAATGAGTCCAAACAGCAAGTACACAATATTTTTTCTTTGTAATGTTTAATTGGCCCTGGATTTGATAGTACCACTTATGTTTAGTATTAATACTTAGATCACGATTCCAGATTGTGATTTTTCGTTTCTCTATCCCATCTTCCGGTGACATATCTTTTGCAGAAAAAGGACATTTTATTTCTACAATTGTGTCGTCACCAATTGTACCATCTGGCGTAGCTGCAATGTACTGCTTATCTTTATGTATGTACATGCCACATTTTTCAATTGTAGCAGATAATTTTAACCCTAAACATATAATAGCCACATTTTCGAACGCTTACCAAGCTCTATGGCTTTACTACGAATTGGTTTTGGCTGAACTATAGACTCAACTAATTTTTTTCTACTGGAATAAAGCCGTTTAGTACAAACTTCATAAAATTTCGAGGCCGTAATTCTTTTTTTTTTCTCTAAATGCCATACAACAGATTCATTTTGTAAACGTGTTTGTTTTTCTATTACATCTATTTCTTCCTTAGATTTTAAATTAGACATTAAATATATTCTCTTGGCAGCTTCATATTCTTGAGGGGTTAAATCGGGTTTTTCACAATTTTCTCCATAATTTTTATCTGCTTTTAACAAGAAAAGACGCCTTTTCACTCTTTTGTTTCTTAATATTTTTTCTCTTAAAATTTTACTCCTGTTTCGAATTTCCCAGAATTTCGTGTATCTTCCTGGACTGCTTTTATTTAATTTTTTATTGACAAAGTACAGAGATTTTTTAGTGTTAAAAGAAACGACTGCTGCAGCACAACGTGCTTGGTATGAACCTTTACTGCAGTAATTTATTCTTTTTCCACCTATATATTTGGAAATAATGGAGTTAAATTGTTCTGCGTCATTGTTATTTAAATTATAAATCAGACTATGAGCATGTTTTGATAAACTAAATACACAATTCGTGAGTTTTTCGTACAAGACAGTTAATTTTATGTCTGACATTAAAGTGTTAGAGGAAACGTAGGTTTTTTCACAAAAGTATTTTAAATTTGCACAGTTTTTATGTTCACCTAAAATGTGACTAGGACTATTCAAAATATCATTTTTTAGCCTTGAAATTTTTTCGAGTATAGGAACATTTAATTCTAATTTGCGATATTCAATTGCTTTATTTACTGCTGTTCGAAATCTTAATTCAAGTCCCTTTATTTTTTTTCTCAATATTAATGGTATCTCCGGGTCCTTTAAAACTTCTCTAATTTTATTGGTATAATTTCTTAGTAAATGATTTTTGCATTCTATTTTTTCTACTTTTATATTATAACTACTGTATGGATTCAAATCGCAAATCTTTTTGTATGTACTACTGTCACCGTCGGCAACCATGAATTTAAATATAAGACCGTGCATTTCAATGCTTTTTTGAAATCCTTCAGTAATAATTGCTGCCTCCATGCCTGTTGATGATCCGTTCCAGTTTTTGTAGCACTTGTGTTCTGGAATAAAGCTTTTCGATTCGTGCTGTTTACACTGAATACAAAACTTATTTTTCAGTCCAAGATAAAGAACTTTTCTCGTTTTTAAACCAACAATTGCAGCGCAACCCGATAAAGAATTATAGTTAGTACGATAAGATCTTTTTGCCCAGGAACCATCACAAACTACTGTTATTATTGGAGTACCATCTTCAGTTACGTCACCACTTTCGATAGCTATTTTTTTTTCTTGTGTTCCGGCTTCTAACATACAATCCATCGCCGTCATTTCCCAAGCATCACAAACCTCTTTTGCAATTTTAGTATATAATGCATTGGACATACACGGCATATTGAGTGCAGCAGAAATTTGTCCAAGGTGGCTATATCCTGATCCAATATTCATCATCCCTACTACAAATGACTGATTGCACCCTATATTTGTTTGTATACTTTTTTGAAAATGACACATAGTACATTCAAAATTTACTACAGATTCAAAACCTTTTTTAATTTCTTTCGTAATTATCATGTTATTAAAATTACATCCAAAAACACTATGATTATTAAGTAATTTAATTTGAGCAATAAAATTTTGAAAATCAATTATTTTGCGGCCTTCAATTTGAATTTCAATTTTCTCATTAGATTTAACTGTTTCGTAATCTAGATATTCTGATTCTGAATCAGTTGATGTATTAGATTGGTTTTTAAAATATGTATTATCAATATCATTTTTGCTGTAGTTAATCTGTTTTGATTCTCCTCTTGTTCTTTTTCTTTTAATGCAGCCGTTATATACGGTTCTCCGTTTACTCGGATATGGCCTACATTTCTTCACTTTTCGATCATTTCTATCAGCAAACACTACTCCATCTTCTTTTTCTGCTGGCAAAACTGAATTCGATATCGAATCAGTAGCCAAATAATGTAGACTATTCTTATCATTTTCCTTTGTCATATCCGATTCCGTATCCATTTTCTGAAGAATATTAAATGTTATACACTGTATACAAGATGTTGTCGAATAAGATGACATTAATTATAAACAATAACACGTATAGAAGATATTAAAATATTATTATTTAACTTAACTTATCTACGAACACAAGTTTATCGTTTCTGGGATATTACCTTGTAAAGAGACAACTTGGAAATCATATTTTCTTAAATATCTCTGGAGCGATTTAAAATATATGGTTGAAATTGATATGTAAGACAAATGAAATACAGGGATGGATACGCTATAGGCAAGAATGAACATTCTTCACCTGTGACGGATGTAGATTCAAGGTTATTATTTTAGTAAATAACTCTTTTATTTTTTTTTCCAAAAAATTTCTACAAATATTTTAAACTTCGAATAAAATTGTAAATGTGCCAAAAAAGATGAACTAAGTTGCTATCGCTAAACCGTCCTCAACTTTCCCAAAGAATGAGCATCATTCTTAGAGTACATTTTCAATTCACACAATTAGAAAAAACTATGTAACAGTTGTGTATTGTTATGTAAAATAGCAACCTAATAATTTATTTCAAAGCATGAAAACATATTCGAGGTTTTTACCAAATTTCGAATTTCTGCAACAATGTTTCGACCTAAAGATCTCGAAAACAGTTAATCCTGGGAAGATGAAATAATTCTTTTTTTTTCAATTTTATTTGAACTTTTTTGTTTCACATTTTTGAAAAAGTGACAATAAAACGTAATTTACTAGAACGATAACTACTACTACCCTGGATGTACCCTATTGATAAAGAATGTTCAATTTTACTTATGTCTTATCCATTCCTGCATTTAATTTGTCTTGCATAACAATCTCCGACCTTTTATTTCAATCCGTTCCAGAGACATTTAAGAAAATACTTCTCAAGTTATCTCTCTAGGAGGTTATATCTCAGAAACGAAAAACTTTTGTATATAGATGTGTTAAGTTAAATCGTAATATTTTGATGTCCTCAAGAGGCAATAAATTATTGTCACCTTATTCGATAGCATTCTATATGTACCAATGAAATTTTTATCAACTCTGCAAACGTATGGTAAGGTAAGTACAATAGCAGACAACAAGATCCGGGTAAGAATTTGACTTGTACGTATTTCGACAAATTCAGTGAATTAGGCTTTTATTGAGGTTATATTTCTATCAATATAAATAAATAAAATTTGTATTAAATATCAAAATTACTAGTGACATATTGCATATGTATTAAAGGCCGGAGTTTATTGTCCGCTACTATACATCAATTTAAGATTCAGGATGACATACAGGAATAATTTTATCGTAATTGTATTTAAAAAATCTACAAAACACCTTACCTTACAAAGTTAACTTTGTATGTTTTTAGTAAAAGCTGACAATTTTTTCCACAAGAAAAAAATTGAAATATTTAATAGTACATTAAAAAACTAGGTTGACGTTTGTGTTGCTATTGCAAGCATAGTAAAAATCGGAAATAAATCGCATATTCTCTATTACAAATTGGGGAAACCCCCAGTCGTGGACGAGTGTATATATCAAGGGTGAAGCATATTGTTGTTCTTTCTTTTTGCGTATTAAAAAGAGATAGCGCTTAGCTACTATGTCGTCTAGCAAACCATATCAAAAGCCGCCGCTACTTCCCCTCCAATCGGCACGACTTCCCACTATTTCGCCGTTTAGCATTTCAGCCTTAGCTTGTCACACGTCAACTATATTTTTATTATTACGCCCGCTTAAAAATTTACGTTTGCTATCTTATTTCGAACTTTACAGTCCTTGTCGTAACCGAGGACAGTGGATCTGCAGCGTTGGCTCTTAAGAAAGCTATTGAGTTAAAGAGAAGAATTTTTTTAAATCTAATAATCGAGGAAAGATATTGGTTTTATTTTATAATATTATAGAAGTACTCGTATCAGTTATATTTTGTTTGACATAAATATTTGTATTTTTTTAAATGGAGGAAATAAATATTTGCTTTGTTTTTAGCTTTATTCTTTTTTGGTGTAGAATTGAACGGGGAATCCAAAAATGTAGTAATATACGGAATATTCCATTTAAAATAAGAAAGTTAGTATCAACTTGCCTCTTCTTAAGTAATTGCTCTTGCTAAAAAGCGATTACTTATAGCAATTGTTTAAATTTTATTCATTAGGTCCAATGGATTAATTTTTAGATTTTTATTGTTAGGTGCTTTAATTGAAATTCCTTGAAATGATAGGTACAGAAATTTTCGATATGCACTACATAATATATTCCGCTTACTGAAAATTTCCATACCATTTTCTTGCAATTTTCTACAATTTTACTTTCAGTTTTCAGTTCGGTAATAATTAAATCCGGAAATTCCCTGATTTTATAGTTTTCAATAAGTACTCATACCTCGTAATGAAAACAATTTTTAGGAAATTATGCATTAATATATTCACTTCAAAGCTCATAAGAATTGTGAAGGTGACTACTACTTTTATTTTTAATTAGTTAACACAAATCGCTCGTTTGTAAGTAGTTTTTTTTTTTTTTGAAACAATGCCAAATATTAGCTTGTCCAGTATTATTGATTGACAAGGAATAAAGTTGGTAATTATTTCAAATTTTGATTTGTTGAATAGCAGAACAAAGACATAAATGCATTAAGATTGATAGGAACGTATTCTTAACGATTGAATTGCAATAGAGATTCAAAAGGAAATTTATGAAAATAATCGAGATGAACAGATTTTATTTCCTCTGAGCTGATAATATATTACTTTTCACTATTAGGTCTTACAAAATAATTGTTCGTTAATTAGTTGTAAGTTATTTATTAATTTTTGATTTTATTTCCCATGAATAACTAAAATTTATGGGCGACATTAATTATTTCTTTTGAAGTGTTAGCCAATTCTACAATATTTTTATTGACCTCATTAGAAGTTTTACTCATCATGTTTTGAATTAAGGAATCTTTAAGTATATTCTGACAACTTTAGTTTTATATTTCTTGTTTAAGGTATCTTATCTTTAAACCTTTAGGATTAAGCAATTCTGAAAAGTTATCGATGATCGTTGACAATTTAATATTATTTCAAACGAAGATATCTAAGTGAACTTATTTGAAAGGCTCTCTTTAAAGAGAAGTTAAATTTAGTTCAGTAAATCTTCTTTAGTATTTCGCTCTTTGATGAATTTCACACCGGTTGATATAGTCTGTGTCACTTTGTTTCATGCTTTTCCAATAATAACTTCTTTTTATTCCTTCAATACTTTCGGTTATTCTGTCATGGTTACTTTTCCCTTCGTGCATGTCTTGAAAATCTCGATTTGCATTTCCCTCTCATTTATAATGTAGACAACGAACTACCTTTATAATAAATTATTTTGTAACGGACACTAAAATTGGCACTAACGCTCTACGTTTCGTTATCAAACTTTTGATGCCAATTTTAGAGTCCGTTTTAAAATAATATATTACGAAATTTCACCGGACAAGAATGTACTTTAATTATGAACTAGTTTTAGCTTATCAGCTAAGAAATTATCTAGGTGAAGTAAGCAAATTAATCTGTATAAATATATCACTGTAGCAATGTAATCGTCACTGTTCTAGTTAGTGATTTTCTAATATACAAAAAAAAATAACCGGTTTGTCTAAAATCGAGATTGAAAGTTCAAGTTCTGAATTGACGTTTGAGTTTAAGAAATTCTATATCGATTTGTTTGAGAGTTTGTGAAATTTCTATCGTCATATTGAAAGTTACAGACGAGTCGTTTTTTGGAGCTCTGATGAATTGTATATCTTCTTTTGTTTGGATATTCATCTCTATTCTAGATAATGCAAGCATGCTATAGTTTTTGGACCCTCTGTTATTAAAAACATCGTAATCAATTCCTATAAATAAATTTTGCAACATAAAGTTTTAGAAAATTTATTACAAGTTGGTTTTGATTACAGCGGACTCCTCGAGCGCCCTATATACGGCTGTTTTGGCCCTATTTGGGTCCTCGTCAGCAGAAGCATAACTCGAGAATTCCATTGCAAACCGACCTGTCCCAGGTAATTGCGATGTAATAGTAATGAATAGTTTGCGATCGTTTTTTGTCATTTTTGACCGCCTTGTATGGGATGACTTATTAAGTGCAAACGGGCTGTAATTTATCAACCCTAATGCAATATTAGGTCAAAAAGAGATCGCAGGATGTCGCTACTTAAACTTTTCATGAAGTTTTAGGTTACAATTTTTTAACTTATGAAGCCAACATAAAGGTTTGTGATTCATTATTAATGTGAATTTCATTGCGTAGGTATAGTGTCTAAATACTAACATACACCGAGGACAGAAGTATTTTGAATTATTATGTCGTGTAGTCATTTGTAATCTAAACAAAAAGCCATTTTTATTGACTTGAATTGTTAATTTTCTTTGGAACCAGGGATGATCAAGGATTATTTACTTCTCGTATTATTCCCATGACAGGGAATAATGCCAGAAGTAAATAATCAATCATTCGTTATTTGGTAGTTGGTACGTTTGTTGCAATTCAGCGCTACCAGTTAATTTCATTCGATAGTTGAAAAAGTAATCGAATTGTTCCATAGTTGAAAAGGATTCGAATCCCTTTTCAATTATGGAACAATTTGATTCCTTTTTCAACTATTGAATAATTCAAATAGTCCACAACTATGGAATGCCTTGATATACCCAAAATTAGTGATTCGACAAACCACAATTTCCAACGAACGACAATTTTATTTCGACGAGAATACGCAGTGGTGGTGTCAAGTAGGAGAAATATCTTTCAATAAAGATATTTTGTTGGAATTGAAGATAAGGTACACACTGGAATTTTGATGGTATGAAGGAAATTATTTTGTAGAGGGGTTTACATGGTACACTTGGTGGAAATTTTAAAGGATTAATTTTCGACACGTCCAATGCCCAGTGGTTTTGGCACTACCCTTGAAGAATTATTCACATTTAAATGAGACTCTTTTTCACACAATACTGTCGTTCCAAAACAACAGACATCGCAACTGTCTAGACATTTATTGTAAATGACTTTGTGGGATTTTTCATAAGCATCTTAAATATCATTGTAGCGCCGCGCAGTTTTCTTATAAAGGTTTGTTTTCAACGCTCTTTCTTTGGGTATGGTCGTTAACTTTATTTTTGTCGGTGAGAAGTTTAAAGATGATAAATAACTCACTTGTGGAACATGCTGTATATGTGAAAATAATTTTGATCAATGGGAACTTATGAGTCTAGAGCAAATATGGATACATTTTAAAGAGATTTTTCTGACGGCAGCAAGAGAAGTATGTGGAACAATTGCTATAGATAAACGAAAGAAACAAACCAAATGGTGGAGTAAAGAAATAAAAGAACAAGTAAATATTAAAAAAGAAAAGTGGAAACAATATCTAGGAAATAAAACGGAACAAAATTATACAGAATACAAACATCAGCGTATAAAAGTAAAGGAATTGGTACGGGAAGCTAAGGAAAGAACATGGGAAGAATTTGGTAGAAAAATGGAGGAAGACAGTAAAGGAAACCAGAAATTATTTTACCGAGTATTAAAGAGTCTAAGAAAAGGAAAACAACAAAAACTACGACAAATAAAATCAAAAGACAATAAAATTTTAACCGAAGAAAAAGAAATTATGGAAAGGTGGAAAGAATATTTCCAAGAACTCCTCAGTACAAACAAAATGGACAGCACAACAAATGAGGGAAGAAAAGAATACTCAGAAGAGGAAGACGAGGATCGCATAGAGTTAGAGGAAATAATAAGCAGCAGGACATCACAAAATAGCAGGTGAAATGGTGAAGAATCTAGGTACAAAGGGCCTAGAATTGTTGCAAAAATATTCAATTAGGCCTGGGACAAAGGGAAAATACCCGAGGACTGGAAGATTGGGGTAATCGTGCCAATATTTAAGAAATGTAGAGAATGCCGAAATTATAGGGGAATAACACTATTAAGTATAGTATCAAAAATATATGAAAGCATATAAGAAAAAAGAAAAAGAAACACAATTGAAGAACACCTAGAAGAAGCACAGAGTGGATTTAGGAAGGGAAGGAGCGTACAAGACCATATTTTTACTAAAAAGCACATGTTGGAAAAAAATAAAGTAGGAGGTTTGGAGATATATATGGCATTCTTAGATTTGTAGAAGGCCTTTGACACATTGCCGCAAAAAGAAGTTTGGGAAAGCCTAGACTACAGAAAGGTTAACCAGAAATTGATAGCAGGGATTAAAAGTATCTACGACAACAATAAAAGTTACATCAGGAAAGACAATGCAGAATCACAAATATTTATTAAAATTAAGGCTTAAGACAAGGAGGAGTAATGAGCCCAACTCTATTTACGCTCGTAATGGACGATATTATGAAAGGGGCAAGGAATAGAACCAAAAAGCTACATGTAGGTTACAACAGATTAGCAGCAGTGAGTGTGTCAGAATGCGCTTTCGCAGATAACATAATGGTATGTGCCGCTAAAAAAGAACATTTACAAGAAAGCCTCCAAATATGGGAAGTAGAACTATCAAAAAGAAACATGAAAATAAATACGAGCAAAAAAAAGTAATGGTGATTAGTAAAGAAAACAAGAATATAAATATAGAAATAAACGGAGATTTTTTAGAACAGGTTCATGTATTCAAATACCTAGGAGTTCTGATAGATAAGACTGGAAACATGACAGAAGAAGTGAATGAGAGAATCACTAATAGCGCGCAAATGTTCCATAGTCTTAGCACGTTTCTCATAAGCAAATAAGAAAGATGACAGTATATAAAACAATATTTAGACCAATTTTAATATACGGAAGTGAAAGCTGGGTTCTAAAGTAAGATCCAAGCCATGGACATGAAGTACCTAAGAAAAGTTAAGGGAATAACTAGAAGAAATGAAATAAGAAACGACATAATAAGGAAAGAACTAGGAGTAGAGCCAATTAATAACATAATAGAAAAGCAGCAACTGAGATGGTTTGGGCATATGTGTAGTGTGGGCAATACGAGAAGGTTAAAAATGTATGGGAATCAGTAGTAACAAGAAGCAGAACAATAGGAAGACCCAGGAAGACCTGGAATGACGAAATAATAGCGATCCTATGGAAAAAAGACAAAACGTGGACCGAAGCAAAGAAGTTGGCAAAAAATAAGCAGGAGTGGAGAAAATTTATAAATACAATAAAACAATAATTAAGTAACTAAGTAATGTAAATACCTTACACCTTAGGGTGTAAGGTATTTCCTTTCTAATCAATAGTTAAGAGGCTATTGAAGAAATCCATACTTATTCTTATACTCTTATGACTGAGACACATTTTTTAGTTAATTCATAGAAATTTAAATTAGAATACCCTGTATTTATTTAGCATTTTTCTCATTTTTATTTTAAATAAACTGTTACTATTGAAAAATTTACCTTCAAACACTAATAACCAATTAAGCAAACGAAAAAACATAACGGAATATAACGACTAACGATAAAATAAGAAAACGATAACACCATAACATTGGAGAGTGGATGATTGAAAATGAACCGGTCGGGGAAAATGTGCGTATTGTAAAGTCGAATGCCACAAAAAACAGCAAGCTATCGGTCGGTATTGGATGGAGCAACGATATTTATTTTTATGAATTACAGAATTGAAATTTGAAATGAGTAAAATTCAAGGCAAATCGATGTCTTGTGGCGACATAACTTCAAATTTCGAAATAATCCCATAAAAACGAAACGTCTGGCAACTCTATTCAAGGCAAAACATAAAAACCGTAAAGCCCGTAGCTACATACCTCACAACTCAAAAAGTGCGTTCCATTTACTTTGATTCAAATTAGTTGAAAGATAAAATAATGGCAAATGATAAACTAGCTGCTCATTCACAAGAAGAATAATTCACACATTAAGATATTACAAAATAGTATAATTAAGGTAGATTCTTGTCCGGTGAAATTGTGTAATAAATTATCTCAAACGGACACTGAAAATGGCACTAACGCTCTACGTTTCGCTATCGTTTGACAGCTATCGTTTGACAGCTTCATTCGAAAGTATTTACTTTAGCGAAATGTAGAGCGTTAGTGCCATTTTCAGTGTCCGTTTGAGATAATTCATTACACAAAATAGTATATTCACAAATGTGAAGAGAAGACAGAAAAATCAAATTGAAGTAGTAGAAGAATTTAGTCTTTTAACTATCTTGTTAACCGCCAAGTTGCTCTGCGTTTCTATAACAATATGGTTCTTATTTCTCTGTAACTTGTTATATCTGATGACTCTTCAACATTGGTTTATTGTTGCACATTTCCGAACCAACCTTTTAAGCTTGCGTAATCACATGTCAAGATAAGTGTAACAGATAACAGTGATATAGAACGTTTCAAACTATTTGAAACTCAAAATACTGAGTGTAAAGTTATTAAGTCTTTATTAAAAGTTATCTGTGTATGACCATCAGAGCACGTCAAGTTATTTATGAGCTACTTCGAACTGGATTTTCTGCGTTTCCCCAGTTTGTAAGGCGAATGCTAAACACAAATAAAGATCTGTTTGTCGCTGTAAATAACGGCAACACAGGAATAACTAACTAGAACGCCTCTCCGACGAACTTGTAGAAAGCTTCGGGTAATAAAGCGAAAAAAAAGAATTTGAAATGTTCTTATATACATACTAGTCGGTATTGGTTGTGTTGTAAATTCATTCGGTTTTACAATAAACTTATATAGCTCTAGCATTTTATTTTGGTTAGACTAATTAACCAACTGTACTATTATCGTAATCATAAGAGATGAGCTCTGCGTCATAAATTATACGCGTCTGTCGTTGAAGAATAAGTCGTATAAAGCATAACTCTACCCCTTTCTTATTCACCATTAGAAGAGAAATAATACTGAAATATTTGTGGTTTATAACTTCGGTGATTAATAGCGCAGAGCTCATCTTTCGTGATTTTGCCTATAATAAATTGGAAGACATACGACAAAAAACTAAAAATTAATACAAGCAAGAAAGTGCTATATACTTAATTGTTACTCGAAGAAATGGAGAAATGCTCATGTTCTGAAACCATAAGTCCTTCTGACTGTACTATATTCGTGACAGCCACATTTTATACGTAACAGAAACTTCTAAAGAAGAAATTGTGCGCTTTTAACGATTTAAATCCTAGGAGTCTCGTCAGAAGACATCTAGTAAGAAGCTTTGTACAAGCGGACAGTGCCTCGATTTCTCGAACGTCCAACGTAATGATACTTATCCTTACGACGTCCAGATTTCATTTTGTGGTAATTGCACTGCGGCAGAAATTTTCGCCGTTTCCGTTGCAACCGACCCCAAAAGGTGCTTACTTGCACAATAACCTCTCCATCAGTATGTATGCTAGCAAGTCGTACGTACAATTGCCCTCGCCGTTGAATATCGCACGTGAGCTGTACGCCTCTAATTAACTTAGTTGAGCTGGGTAGGTTTTGTGCCTCTCGTCTTTAGATTAAATTGATATTTGAAGTGGATTTAGATTTGGTTGGTTTCGGTGCGGCTTAGCCGCGAGCGTAACGTGAATGATTGTATGCAAGCAAGATATTTGCCAGGTTTTGATTAGCGAGCCCATTAGGACGTGTACCTGAGCATCTCTCTCTCCGGGCGGTCGCTCATTAGATCCTGGATAGCCTACACAAATCTCGGGTCGCAGATAGAGTGCTCTGGACAGATATCATTTATCATCCTGATGCGATCTCCACAAATCGTCGAGGGTCACGGCGCATGGTTTCTCTAATAAAGTTACATCATCGGAGGAATGCCATTGTAAAGGTTTTATGGGGCTACCGCCTAGTGAAAAACTCGCAGTTATGGCCGAGATAAATATTTACTCGCGATCGATAGACCGGAGCTGAAGACGACAGACACTGGATGTATTTATTATGTCGAATGTGGACGTTTAATGCGAGAGTGGGGGATGGTACACCTGAGGGGCACAATGGGCAGGCGCCAAAGGGATCCCGTACAAAGTACAAACTGGATATTCTCAACATCAGTCAGTCAGGTTACCGGCGTCGCGACGGCCGCTGACGCCGATCTTGCCTCGCGACCACTTCACTCCGTCACTCGTTGACATGTTCCACACGCTATAAACGCCCTCCATTCCCGCAAACGACCTGTTCAAGGTAAGAAAACTCACCCCAGTGTGAATAATGCAAGCAATTTCCCAATTTCTTTCGAATAATTCAAACCTTTCTGAATCTCTTACGTTTTACGGAATGCACTGAATTCCTTATAAAGAAAGTTGAATCATAACTTACAACCACGCTGTCGACCAGATCATTGTTGAGAATATTCAATTTTTAACTTTAGCTTTACTCTAAAATGTGAGATAAACACAAAAAATAAATACATTATAAAAAAGAACATAGATAGATAAATAAATAGTTCAAAATTTAAGATTAAGTTCAATTAAATAAACCAAAAGGAAATTCTACACATATTTTAATAATCACTTAAACAATAAGGCTCTAAAAGATTTAAAATAACTGTTCTTTTCCAGTTTTTTTTATAAATTCAACTAACTTTATTGTAACTTATAAACATGTGCTTCTTACTTCATAGTTATTTAAGCAGCATTTCTAAAAATCACAGAAGGTAATCATCAACTATGCATCGATACGTAAGTACTAAATTGTTTATACATTCTTGAATCCAATCAAGAAACTCAATGTACCGACAATAATTACTGAAGTTTTTTTCAAGAAAGCATGCTGCGTCTTGTTCCACCAATACATCTCAATATAATCACAATGACATGCTAAAGAGCTTTCGACTTCCATGTTACATCGTGTCAATATTTGAGAAAATCCATTTGAATGTCTCTTCTAAAAATCGATTACAATCTATAACAATTATTTTTGTTGTATATACAAATTAATTTAACAATTTTTTTTCTTGAATTCCTTGTTAAGGAGGAAACTTTTATTATTCTTTCATTTCGATTTGTATCAGCTTTCTGAATTGAATCCCAAGAGCACGAATGTTATATTTCTGACGCTCTATATATCTATATGAATGCTTTTGTATCAAAATATATCCATTATAAAATTAACAAATAGTATTAGTATTAGTATAATCGTATTACAACTGAGGAAAAGTATTAACACCATGTGTTTCTACATTAAAAATTTCAGTTACATTTCACTAAAGGAATTTTTTGCATTTCATAATTTGAGAGGACGTTGCAACTATATGAATGTGTTTCCAAATAACTCGGTGTGAATATTTACACACTGTGTATTACAACTTAATCTAATCTGTCTGTACAAAATAGCCAATATTTTAGTCTTCTACTTTAGAATTTTTAAATATCTTACAGAAAATCTGTCCAAACAATACTTTTTTAAATACTAAATTAATATTTATAATTTACAAATAATTAAATTACAAAAAATTATTATTAACACAATTGCGTATTTAATATTATATTTCATTCTTGAAATTGAATTTGCGTGATTTTGTTTGTATTTTAGAAATAACCCACTCGATAAAGCATGTAATTAACGCAAATCGTGATTTTACAGAAAATAAAATAATTTAAAATGTGTTTGATCATAAGTTAACCTCAGTTAGTTATTTGGTGTTACTTATTTACATAGCATGCAAATCTTCGTGTTTGTAATAAATCTAAAGTACACAAGATGTGATAAAGTCTTCTTCATGTTATGAAGAATACTTTTACAATACGATTAAATGTAAAATTTATTTGAGATTTAAATTGATCTGAAAGCCACTACGGTGTATTATAAGCGGATGACTGAACAATCGATTTATGAATTTTTGATAGAAACATAATAGTTTTTATTGATTACATGTGATATGTGAGTATTGCATAATTTAAAGAAATATAGTGAATATTTAAAGAGGAATTTCATTTGATATGGGAATCTGATGTAAAGTATTAAAATTTAAAGGCGTTCAAAAACTGTTCATTGTGAAACACAATATCCCGTATTTGCAAATTTTTTATGTTGTACACATTTTTGTGCTCTTTTTACCTGTGAAAACAAATTGTTTCAATTGTAGATAAAGGCGGCCGTGTTATTACAGTGAACAAGATAGATTGTATGATTAAAATTCAAGGGTTAATTCAATTGGTTTCATCTCGAACCCTTCATCTTCACCAAATTAAATGCTACTTTTAAACATTCATAACGTTCTTTTTTACAATATCAACGTAAGACTCTTAATCAATAAAAACCTAAAATCTAATATTTTTACACGTGTAATGCCTCAAACAAGTGCAAAAATGTCAGATTTTAAAATTAAACAAACTTTATGATTAAACATTTTGTCGCTGGTCGGTTTTGATTGCAGTGTATTCCTCGAGCGTCTCTGTTCTGCTGACGAGGCCCCAAATAGGGCCGAAGTACCTGTACAGAAGGTGCTCGAGGAATCCACAGCACACTTGACCGCCTTGTATGAGGTTACGCCTTCAGTAGCAAACTGGCTGCAATTCGACAATCCCAATGCAATGTTAGGTCAAAAAACAATCGCAAGATGTCGCACCTTAGACTTTTATTTATGATTAAAGTTATAAACTTTATATAGTTTGAAAATTAACTAAAATTGTGTAACTGGCAACATAGAAATTGTTAGGAAAGAGTTTATACATGTATTTCGGCCTTATTGGGTCTCATTTATTTATTGGAAAATTTAGAAAAACTTACCCCTTTTTTTTGAATTTCTAAAATCTCAAAGAACAAGAACCAAAATTATTGACGAAAATATCCAAAATATAAATAAAAATCACTCGGTATATCTGTTAGGGGTTAAACAGATAACCACAAATTATAACCGTATTTTTTTTCCAAAAATCTGAAATAAAAATGTTTCCCATTTCATGGCGGCTTTTTGTCGAGCACTGTATAAGGTGTTCATCAAGTAACATATGAATTTTTCGCAACAATGCGAAGCAGGTTTTGAATTAGGTAACTGTCGATTCAAAAAATCTTATTTGCCACAGCAAAAGCCATCGTTGAACAAAAAAAGACGTTGTGTTAAGCCATGAAAACAACTGATTTGTAACAACCTCGCTGAAAGGGGAATATAATTCAAGAAATGAAGTATCACAGCAAACCGAAAACGTTGCACAAGCAACTGCTTGACAACTGTAATCCTTTAAACGTCAATCATTTAAAATACGATAATAGTTATTTATGTAACAAGGCAGTAAAGTGGCACTTTATCGAAAATTTTTCAAATTGCGAGCCAAGGCGAAGCCACGGCGTGCAAGCGATCGAGTTCAATAAAGACACTTTCATTTTTTCGACTATCGCTTACCAAAAACTTCTTTAGTTTTATATTTTACAAAGTAAATATAATTTTAGATGAAACCAAAAGATGCGAGGCGAACACAAAAATATTTTTAGTTTTTTTAATAGGTTTGAATGACAAATTATTTGACATATAATTGGATTCGGCGATAATGCAGGCAACGCTTTTACAAATTAGATAAAACGAATTAAAAATAACACTTATTGTTCAAAAATATAAAGATTTCAACAGTCAAAATAGTCAAATAAAAAACAAATAATTGCTCATCATTTATAGATAAATAATAACGTTAATAAGAACTCACTTCAGAATAGGTCTAAATGGGCTTCGTCGCAGGTAAAATGTTACGGGCCTAAAGGTAAAGTACGGCTTTCTGTCCTTGAGCGGGTATGATAAAATTATGTTTTCGAATGTCGAAATAATATTTTACCATGAGATTAATTTAACTATTAATCATATTCAAATAACAAGTTTGAAGTATATCAATACGTTAGACTTTTTTTAATTTTAAAGATCACTTAGAATTTTTTTAAATGCCAAAAAAAAACAACAAATTCATTTTATCGGAATACCGAATTTAAAGTTACGAAAACAGTGATTCAGACACAATACTAAAAATGTAACCCTTTGTAACTAATATCAATCCTATTTGCCACTAACTTCATTCTATATTGGCAAATAACAATTGATATTAGTTACAGAGTTCCACCCAGAATCATTTCTAATCTTTCTCTTATTTGATATTCAAATTAAAAAAACCTTTAGATCCAATTTCTTTTCCTAATATTGCTCAAAAGTTATTTTCGAGAAGGGGATTACTTAGATAGAACAAATTTGAGCATATTTCATGAGATCAAAGAAGAGATCCGACAAAAATATTTCGATATCCGAATGTAGCAGTAACGAGAAAGCATTTTTACTTAACTTAACTTACAGAGTTATCTGATTACGTCTCTTTTATAATTTATTAGGTTAATAAATATTTACTTACTTTCTTCATCATCAACAATTTTTTATTAATTTTCAATCAAATTTTGCAACAATTGTGCAACACAGTCGAATCCATTAATTTTCTATTATATTTAACAAAACTCTACAACTTCTACCTTTACATGTCCATTACTATCCGATACCCGATAACCAAATCAATACAGCATAATACTTATTAATGTCCAGTATTTTATATTTTTCGAATAAATTGTTTTTCTTTTCTCCTGCATAATTATTGGCTGGTTATTATATTGGACCGATCAAGTATATAAATAAATAAATAAAACTGTTAATTGCTGTTTGAATTTGACTTGACGTTACTTCTTGAGAAGCGCCTCTCAATTGACTTTTAAGATAATAATCTAGAAGGGACCATTGTTTCCCATCCAACGTCGAGGAAAGTTTTGATTAAGAATTCCGTCATAATCCAGAAGTAACGCGCAGAAACTTCGACGAATTGATACCACAGACCAGGCAAACCTAAATCATTACGATCTAAGAGAAGTTTTTGAAAATTTGAAAATTTGAAATTCCAAAAGATCCAATATTCGGTCCTCAATAAATTCAGCCAAAGTATTTACCTTTTTTTGGTTTTTGAATTTTACTTTTATGAAATAGTAAAGATATTCTTGAGACCAATACCTACAATTTTGGGATTTCACTTCCTCAATAAAAATTAAAATAGCCTCAAAATAGTTGATTTAAAAAGTCGACATTTTGGTTTAATTTTATCCCACCTCACAAAACTGGATGGACCAACAATATGAAATTTCCGATGATTTTGCAGTTTATATAATCAATTTTTTTTTCTATACTGAGTGCTAGTAAATAATATCTTCTGCTATTTTATTTTGTTTTTGGATACAACCCATTTGCTGAAATGTTAGGACAAGTCTCAATATTGATGAGATGTTTGAAATTAAAAGTTTTCAGGACAACGTTAACACATGTGCAAATCTTCAATTATTATTGGCTTTGACTGACATATAAGGGCCAAACTCCACCGAGGCAGCAAAAAACAAATGTAACACTCAACTGGTCAAGGATTCACAAGTAATATGTTATTTTGTCATATGTTACCGAAATTTTATCTCAGAGAAATCTAGCTTTAAATCTTTAAGAATCCTAAAAGCATAAGCTCATAGCACATTGCTATTGATCTAAGTCTTTCGACAACTTTGTCCTTAAACATTTCATTAAGTAGAATCACACATTTTTTGTGTATAGTGGTAGTTCACCTGCAGGCTTGTGAACAAACACTGTAGTGATGAGCATCCTCAAATACATTTCTGCATCTTTAGAAATCAATGTGTGATTATTCCGTGATATAAAATAGAGATCCAATAGTAACACCATTAAATAATTTTAAGAAAATACGTTAGTATTCCTTTAATTTATTTAACATTGCTTCAGGAATTTGATCCAAATTTTCTCCTACAGGAATCACAAAATAATTCCTTCTAATTTCTATAAATGTAACTAAACTCTTGTATTCCTTGTAAATACTTCAATGTTAAGATAAAATGTTGTATTTCAGTATATGGAAATACTGTATGTAATTATTTCTATGAAAAGCAGTTGTAGTCAGTTAATAAACATCTTTCTTTATGTTCTGAATGGTTTGCATTATCAAACTAACCAAGTAATAGTTTCGTTATTAGTCTTAAACATCCCTTTATCGAGACGTATTTATGATCCAATTATCACATAAAAATGCATCAATTTAGAAATTTCAAAGATAATTGATTATCTGTTAATGACCAATCGAAACAAAATTGAACAGCTAAGTAAAGGTCTTTTCATTATAAAAAGTTTAACATACACGAAGAAATCTTTCCATTTTTATAGTGACTTAAGGACCTATACTTTTTGGTTTCAATTTAAATCTGATTGGCAGATACTCATCTTATCTATAGAGCAGCTAGAGACTACTCGTTTTTCGAAATCGTTCGAAATAATTTGGAGATTTGGTTCTCTCCTGTACATCAAAACTTCATTTAGTATTTAAATTTGGGACCATCTTCTATCAAGTCTATATGAAATTGCCAACACAAAAAGGAAGTTAATGACTCTTGTGATCGTCCGCAGACATTTTAAATAATTTGTCAGTTCATCATATGTTGTATACTTTGCATCGAAAGTAACGGCTATAATTGTATCTAATCGCAAAGTTAAAAAAAGTTTTGAAATATCTATGAACAGACTTTTTTCACTTTTAACAATTGTTTCGTTTCTGCTTTTAATAATGGCCTCTCCGATAAGCGGTAGAAGAGCTGTTGTTGTTTAAAAATTATAGGATTGTAGTAATGTTTAGAGCGATTTATTTAAACAAAAAAAATATTTTTGTGTATTATAACAACACTTCAACAATGTCTTTATTTTATTAATTCAATTGGATTTTAAACAATTCAACAAAACAAAACCACACATACAAATCGGTCGCGAGAAAATTTCATTATTGCATGAGCGTGTTGTGGTTAATGGTATTTAATTCGACTGGTTTAATTACATAAATCCTTGCAACACTATTGATAAATATATAAATTAATTATTGATATGCATATGCAATCCCTTAGATAAAAACTGGACAATAACGAAATTAATACCCGGCAATAAATCTGGCCGACAAGAACTTTGAACTTTTTACAGTTTTCATAGAGAAATTTATTATATTCGATCTGCGAAGTAAAAGTTAATCTATTCTTCCTTTCCTACCTCCGCAAATTAGATTAGATTGTTGTGATATCTTAAATAAATTTTGTTCTATTCATCGTCTTAATTGCTTCGAGCGTTTATTAAATTTAATTCCCTTCGTTTGTGCAAAATCTCTTATATTTACCTTGGTTATACCGCTCACTCCGCTGAAGAGTCTTCCTTGTGGAATTAAACTAAACAAAAATAAGAAAAAAAATCAACAAAAATCCTAAAATTTGAATGATAAATAATACTTGTATCTATAAACATTTTAATGCATGACAAAAAATAAATCTTTCCGTTTTCATTGTAAAAATCTGTTGACTTTGCAATGATAGGATAACAATTTTTATTATATTAAAGTGAAATAATAATTTTCTTCTAATTTCTCCATCCGAACTGATTATTATTAAATCACTTAAGCAAAAAACACAATATTTTTCGATAAAAAAAAATAGTGCCTCGGTTATTGGCAAAATTAAAAACTGATATTGCATATCGATGGAAATATTAAAGTCGTTCAACTGAAATTTCAGGCAGAACTTAATGACTCTCGAATTGCAACCTGCTCCGGGGACCATCGAAATTAAATAAACACTGCCGTGTGCTTTCCCGCGTTTCATCTTTGAGGTATAAAATGAGTTTAAAAACGAAATTAATTAACCTAGAAATGTAAGAGAAAGATGTCCCCAATATTTTACAATTGACAAGTTAATACTAAAATAGAAAAGAGAACTTTGCAAATGTGTAAATATAAATAACAGCCAAAAGAATTTAATTTTAATATCAATAATAATCCACATCTATAAGCATCACCTCATTTCATTTATTCATAATCAACTGAAGAGAAATTAATTGTACGCAAAATTTCTATGAAATTCATCATTTTCACTTATCTTTAAATTTCTTCAAAATAGAAAATATATTACAAAATCAACAATAAGTAATTATCTAATAGAGTAGATATTGGAAACACTTAATGAAATGAATCAATTCAAAAACTGTAATAAACATTACAATTCCTTTGCCTGTCCTGCTATATAACTCGTTTCTTGCACTTTTTTTTTATTTTCTTCCAAGCTCGCTCTGCCATCGTACCAATTTCTTCTCAGTTCAATTTCTCCTATTTTGAAAGAAGTTAACATTAAAGACAAATTGCTTTCTCTTACATTATACTACACTTTTCAGAACTTTGTTGTTATAGAATATATCATAGAGTTCACCTTGTCAGAATCCATAAATGGCATTCTATTTACTAAAACGTATGTTGCTGAATTAATAATTTTGATTGATTAACTAATCAATGTTCAGTATTCAGTCTGCTGGGCGGTGAAACCGATTTTTCTTCTCTTTCATAGTTCTCCTGGTGAGCTTTTATTTTCCAGTATGTCCAATTTCCCACTTTAGCATCCAACAGTAGTCACTCATCATATTTGCATCCCAACTTCCCTGGTAAGGTATCTCCACTTCATTAACACCCTGTTAAGAATTTTCAAATCGAGAACAGCTCAAAAGAATCTTTTTGTTCGATAAAAAGTGCCGCAGTTGTACACAAAAAAACAACTTTTGCGTGAAAACCTGACGTGATGGAATTTTTGTAGTACTTTCCCGTATTCGGCATACAAAAATCTTTAAGAAATAGTCGAAAAATCGCATGCAGTTTTTTTGTTGTAAACCTGTGTAATGTTCTTTCTTTACAAGCATTCATTATTTTGGTCATTTCAATAACTACAGGGGAACTTCCATAACTCGAACTTCTATAACTCGAAATTTTCTGTAAATCGAAATTTACTGATGGTCCCTTCACAAGGAATATAAGTTAAATCTAGCTCTTTAACTCAAATTTTCTATAACTCGAAGTAATTTTCCGTCCATTGGAAATTCGTGTTATGGAAGTTCAATTGTATTATAAACAATAATGGATCTAGGCATTCTCACAAATTTATGTCTTTTTGCATTCAAAATACCTTTTGCTTTTATTTTTCTGTAGATAGCCTCCATCACTGTTACGGTCCTCTGTGGAATCTTCTCTTATAGTAACTTTTCTATTTTGCTCCTCAAGTAAACTTTCGGATCGAGGAATATTGCATAAAATATTCTGTTCTTTTCTATGAGTCATCATAGGAAGATTGTGATCTACATATGCGTACCTACATGTTGGAGCTTAATTTGTTTTCCATTTTTGAATCCTTTTTCCATATTTTAAATTACCGTTCTAATTTTTATCCCGTTCTATATTGCAATTTGCTCCTAATCTAATCCTATTCTTTCCTGTATCTACCTTCTACATAAATTCCATAATCACGTTTCTATTGCCTCACACCGCATTTTATCATTATTGACGTTGTTAAACCCTTTTCCCATTTTTGTTCACGAACTGATTTCTCATTTATTTAATAATAATTTATAAAATGGCCACCTATTTCTACTATACTTCGTGTAGTTTTAATTTCCTCAGTCTTTTTCCCTCCGCCAAATATTTCTTTTTTTTTTTTCGTCTTTCACAAGTTGAAAAGTTCTAGTGTAAATTAAAAAGAAAGAGCAAATTTAGACTCCTTAAATAGACACACGGCATTCGTTTAATTACCTGAGAATAACGAATAAGAATTGTAGAGCTCGGAACCTATTCTAAAAAAAAAAATTCATGAACGCTCTGAATTCTTAAATCTTCGGCTACGCTTTTATTGTATATGTTGCCTAACATGTATAAATGTACTTACTTTATTTGAAAATCTTCCTAACAAATTGGTATTATATACTCAGTCCTTTATACATTCTTTAAACCACCGCTAAACTACTTCGAGTTAATCTGAAAAACCTGCTTTGGAAGTTACTACAAATCTGTTCCGTTTTAATTTTATTAAAATCGTTGTGCATCGAGCTGTAGGAAGAAAATCTCTTTGAGGGGGTCGTAATAGTGACCGCAGACCGCAATCTAACTACTCGCAAAAACCCCTTGAGCGAATAACCCGACATCACAACGTCAAACTACCATACCAGGGAAGAACACGCAAACTCACAATAACAACTTTCAAGAGTACCTACTTTCCTTGATATTAATTAGCGCCGTAAACGGCGCAGAACAGAACCCGTAATGAATCAATCCAATTAATTTTCTTCTGTAATTTGATATTGTACGGATCTCGCAAAGGTGAATTAAGCGGAATTAGCGAGCAGCTTCGATTAATTAATAACACGAGGATTAATTTAAACGAAGCGATTATTTTACAGGGGGGTCCTTTTCCGCGCGAAATTATTCTTGCCGTCGTACACGGACTCATTCCGAAGAATAATAAAGCATTATTAGTCCGTAAGCAACACGGTATTGCTTTTAGATGTAACCGAGTGGTGGATTATTATTACGTCCGCGGCGTTTTTAGAATCGGAGTGAACTCAGATTATTATTAAATCGCTAATGTTTCGCTTGCGGACGCCGTTATTACTTTGAGGGCGGTCTTCTTCCTCGAGTAGTAAGTATGTCAGCGGTATATTAAAAAGATTACGAGAAAATATTACTGCTATTAATTGGCGTTTCTTATTAAAAAAAGAAATCAGGTTCTTATCCCCACAAATTAGTATTTATAAAAAAGCACTAGTGATACCTACAAAATTTTCATTTTTGCATAACAGACTTCGACGACATGTTTTTAATAATAGTTAGGAAAAATGCTACTTTATCACCTGAGTTGTGACTGTTACAATGACAAAGTACTGTTTCATATTGGAGTAGATTCGCCGTACAGATTTAAGGAATTACATGATTCATGTTCTTTGACGATTTACATTACGTTGTAAATTAAATGCACCATATTGTTCTAAAATAAAATGGTACTTTTTTATTTAGACATTTTCGTAAAATTGAAAGTCGAACGTCATTATAATACATTTATTATATTGACTCGAATACTTTTTCAAAATTTGTTTATTAATTACGAAACGTAGATATTAAATCTATACGATATATTAAAATCAGCTCATGTCCTGACCTAAAAAAAGGAGACATAAAATAGCGCCGAAATTAAATATTACGGTTTAATTTATTTTAAGGTTTAACTATTTTATATTAAAAGTTTTGCTCATGTCTGCTCATTGTATGCAGGTATTCGAGGACTAAGCATAAATTATGCTTACTGTATTGTATTTGGTAAATATACAGAACGAACATGATTTCCATTTTCTGTGATTTTGTGATGTAATTTCTATAACCCTGTACTACCAACGAAGGTATTTGCGAAAACATCTATTCTATGCACGTAACTCAATGTAATAAAACTTTCGTTTATTGCTAAATAATATTTTGTTCTTATCCTATCATAATTCGAGAAGGAACCGGGTCTAAATTACGAACCATACACTTGCTTCAATATGGAACGCTTTTCTAGCACCGCAGCAGTCAGATTCGTATTCTCAATTTTATCCACATTTAGCCATCAATATTATCTTTTTTGACATTTCTTGTAGCTACAACTCGAATATTCTGTCAGCAAATTTGAAGGGTGAGATCTGTATGAAGGAGGCACTCTTTAGTTGCGGGGGGTTGTATAACGACTATAAAATAATTTCATTTAGGCCACTTCCTCGTATTTATTTTATTAATTTTAATAATTACTTTTAATAAAACCAAATCCAGCTCACATTGGGAGACCTATAAATCAATCCGTAATCAGTATACTTATGCATGTTGGAAGTCTATTTACTTTAAACGCAAAATAAGCCAAGTCCAAAACCAAAAACAATGTAGCAAGAGTTGAAAGATAATGATATTTACAAAAAATTAAAGTCAATTGTTATACCTGAACATTTGCGCGACGTTAATAAAATTAACGAAAGTTTTGCTAATATTGATTCTCCATCTAATATGGATGAGGTAAACTTGACTAATTTTTATAATAGCAGTACTTATCGCAATTTTACAAAATTATTAAAATTCTCCGAAGTTACGAATAATGAAAGTTTAAATGTTTTGGTTCATTTGAAATCAAACTCTTATGGGTACGATGATGTAAATTCACAAATGGTTAGACTATGTTGTCCTTATTTAATACCGTTTATTAAACACATCATTAATATCTGTATTACAGAATGTGTAATACCTCCGACATGGAAAATTGGTTGTGTTGTGCCTATTCCAAAGAATAATAGTTCATCTAACTTCAAGGATCTCCGCTCAGTCACTATCTTGCCAACCTTATCTAAAATATTAGAAAAAATTATTAACAGGCAACTTCGAAAACATTTGCCTACACATAATCTAATACCTGCTGAACAGTCTGGATTTAGACTAGGCTATAGCTGTGGTACTGCTTTACTGGCGATTACAGATGACTTGTTCAAAGCATTAGATGATGGCAAGTATACTATTTTGGCCTTGTTAGACTTTTCTAAGGCTTTCGACATGATCAACCATAACATTTTGTTATCAACTTTGCATCACATTGTACTTGGCCGTTGCATTTTTTAAAAGCTATTTAACCAATAAAAGTCAAGTAGTCACCCTGGAAAGAAAAGTCTCAAATTTACTGCCAATAACTGAAGGAGTACCGCGGGGAAGTGTGAATGGCCCTCTTCTGTTTGTGATATATACGTCCTTCTTTTTCAATAATATCGTCTGTAATTACCATCAGTTTGTGGATAACACTCAATTGTATTTGTCTTTTAGCCCATCTGATTTATATGTGGCTGTAAATACAATAAACAATGACTTGGCTAAAATCGCAGAAGTGTCAGAACGACATGGCTTTCTGTTAAATTCCAGAAAGACATCCACCTTATTATTTTGTTCAGAAGTTAGTAGAATTCGTGCTAGTAACGAAATTAATGTTAAGATAAATAATGTGGACGTTCCTCTACTAGGCGAGGCTAAAAATCTTGGTATATTTATTGACTATAAATTTAGGTTTAAAAAACATATTTGTTTATGTATACGCAAAGCTATAAGCAACTTGAAACTGTTATACAATAACAGACATATGTTGAATAAAGATCTCAAGCTATGATTATGTGATTCCTTGGTACTGACGCATTTTAACTATTGTGACTATCTATATGGGCCGCGTCTTGATAAAGTTGATATAAGGCGAATACAAAGGGATCAGAATTCATGCTTACGTTTTGCATTCGGCATCAATAAATACAATAGAGTGTCTTACTCGCTTAAATTGGCTGGGTGGTTGAATATGGCAAATAGGAGAGAATTACATGCAGTTTGTTTATTTCACAAGATTATTAGGTCAGGGACTCCAGCATACTTGCACTCAAGATTAACTTATAGAACAGATGTCCATAACATTAATATAAGACGTAAGAATTTACTTACCCCACCCCTGCATAAATCGACCAAATACGAAAGGCCTTTTTCTTATAATATTGTCAAAAAATACAATGCACTGCCTGACGACTTTAAACGTTGTTCCTTTTCTGTTTTCAAGAAAAAAGTACAAAGTGCTCTTCTATAACTTTAAGGTCAGTCTGCATATTTGTGCCGCAATTGATCTCAACTGGTCAATGTTAGTTGTCTATTGAGATACATATTACTAGTATATAGACATTAGTATGGGAATGTTCTACTTATGAGCTCGCCTATTCGCTGTAGTATAAATTGGTTAGCTGGAGGTCCAGGATGCAAACCAGATAGCAACCAATTAGTTGTTGTAAATCTGATCCTGCGCCTCATTGACTAAATGGTTATAGTTTAGTATTAATATTAACACTAATATTGTTATTGTCATTTTAGGAGTGGTCAATAAACGGCATTTATTATTATTATTATTAATTAATTTGATTTATTATTCTTATTAGATTGAAACGTGCATACTATTGCAACGCAAAAATACGGGAACAAATACAAGTAAATATCACATTGACAAGAAAAAAAATTGGCCACTAGATTTATCTTCGTGTTTTCATTTTTTAAGTCGCAATAATAATATAGCTAAAATTTTCTTTGGTGATATTGCCTGTGTTATCAAAAATTACTAACGTAAAGGAAAGGCGTCTAGACTTCTAAGTATGTGAAAAATAATACACGCTCGCCCAGTTTACTTTACCGGTTATTCAACACTTTATTAAACATAAATTTAAAAGCTGTTAACGGAAGAATAAAGTTGTGGCGAAGTTGACGCTCCCCGAATTCGGATGATGATGTTGCAGGTGTAGCCGCAAAATCCCGATAAAGTTTGCGGTATTAACCTCGAATTACAGCACAATTTGAGGTAAACTCGGCGCAGTAACCGTTTCGGATAATATTCCTACGTAATTATAAGCAGGGTGATATTCACGTTCGAACGGGGCACGACAGAGCCGCCCGCAGGGTGCTCAGTATTTTAGCTCAGCTCACGGGGGTTTTAAGGTCTAGAAGTAATTATAAATAAATGCCACGGGGCAGGCAAATATCTGATTACCGAGATGCGGCCGACTGCTTAAGCTCCGTCGCTTTTAAATCTAGTTATACGACGCCGCACTGGGTTTCTAATTAACAAATTATTACAGATTATGAATTTGCTTTCCACGCCGAGTGTACCACGTTCCGGACAAGATTTCCCTCGGAAAACGCACGAGCTCTTCAACTCTCTCTGGTACAACAAAACAAATATAAAATCATCTTACTCATATACAGGGTAAGCTAGGGGATAAGGAAAACGATACTCCGAATCTTATAAACAGTATAGTCTATATGACAGTAGTTTCAAAACTATAGTTATTGTTTGAAAGTATATACATAAGTTCTTTTTTTACTTTCCCTATATTAGTTGCAAAATTATTTACCAGGACTTTTGAAGGATATTCCTTGTACTCACTTCACCACTTCACTACATGTACTGGTCGTGTGACTTCGTATCTAAACAAAATTTTTGTAGATTTTAAATCATTACGCCAATAATTTGTAGAGTTTCGTCCTGCTCATAAAAAAATATTCAATATCCTGACCTCCTGACAATTTACAGCAATTCTAAAGTGGACTAGATAACAATGTGCATTCAAATAACTGCATCTCAGAAACTACTAGGAATAACAATCGCCAATGTCCGTCCAAATATTTCGCCTTCACTTTCCAATTCCGACTTAAGATTAAATATTTCATCTTTAGTAAACATATGTTTACAATTTTCACATTTCGAATCACTATACATCGCACAAAGAGATGTGAATGTAATTGTAGTTCGTAGGTGCGCAATGTGTTATGTCGACACAATAATTGGCAAGTTTCGACGACGGAATTTTACAGCTGGAAAATTGATTTGTTGCTTCTAACGAACACCGAACTGTGATTTGTCATCGTCGACGATGCGAAAGATTCACGCTGCATTGTTGCCAAAAGGAAATCGACTGCATCGAACAGAATTTGTTCGGAAGGAATTTAAATAACGTCGCGCGGAAGCGACGACGACACATCCGCTTGCAATTATGTACTTCTATACACATGAAAATTAATTTCTGAAAGAGAACATTTATTTCAAAATCTACGTTTCTAGTTCAGTTTTAATACTCGCTGAACATAGCTCAGCAGTTTATAAACGAACAACTATAATAAAACAAGCACTAATAGATCCATCTTAATGCAATCGTGCCTTTTATAATTGATTCGAAGATAGTCAAACATTCAGCAAGTACTAAAAAGCCCGAAGAGATGTGAATTTATTCAGATAAACCAGATTCCCTGTTTCTTAAGCTCTCTATATATTAGAATATAATATTGCTTGTTCTTTATTATGTTTTGTAGAGTTTTCTCTGAATGGAGCAAATCAATCTGCAAGGATCACCTTCATTCGCCACGTGACAGTTTCTGTCTTATTGATTACTTTTCCTAAGACATTTTATTATCTCTTTCTTTTTGATCATTCGAATTATAGGCCCAAAGACATTTCCCTTTTAAACAAAGCGCAATGTAGTTTTTCCTTATTTGGTAGACTATAGGATCGACTATATCCTCGTCCCGATTAGAATTGTTTTTTTCTACTTGACCAAATATTTCGTATCAATGTTAATAAAATTCTTCTTAAAACGCTTATTCTGATTTTACCGAGCGCCAGGTTGTAATCTTTCGTACATACAAGTTGAATATTACAACTAGGTGGATACAAGTAAATTCGGACGAAGTCGTGTAGGAGTAGAGGGGGTTCTTGTGCTAGCGTGTGTCAGTTCACGCCTCCAGTTCGAAGCGTGCAGGTTTTAGAGTTGTTTTTGAGCTACAAATATATATTTTTTATTTTAACATTTATTTTAATTGTTCTTTATTTTATTCAGTACAAAAATTCAGTATGAATTATAGTGTACCTGAGAAAGTACAAATTATAAAATGGTAATAACGAATTAATTTATTCAGAGAAAAATTTGTAAATCGTCCAATTCCTTCTGCTTCAACCATCCGCAGAATTAATAAAAATTTTGAAAAATATTTAATATATTTATTATTTCTTGACCAGAATTACTTTAAGTTTATTTTATTTTTATCTTCGTTCTATAAAATCTTTCATTTAATTCGAGAAATCGTGATTCTGTTACAAGAGAATCTTTTATTATGTTTTTATATTATCGTTGTGAATTCTTTTTAATTTAACCATTATCAGAGAAGATTTTTCATTTATTAATTTCTGTAATGTTTATGGAAGTATTGTTTAATTACAAGCAATAATAATTCGCTTCCCAATGCGAGACAAGCCCGGTCGCCTCGAACACATCCGAGGCACGCGTCGGCAACCTACTTGCTTCACTCAATCTGTATATGGTTCTTGTATGCTTTTGAAATGTCTTTCCAGATCTTCTATATTATCAATTAATTCAGGTACTTTCTAAAAGCTTCAATTTCATTTTCAGTTTTAAATATCTCAGTGAATTTTTGGTTCTTACTAAAGGCAGTACAACAATAAATGAATGAGAAGCAGCAACAAATAATTAATTAAAAAGAAGTATTGCTGATTTATGTTTTAATGTATTTGTCTGTGTTTTATTTCCACCTTTTTACGATTAGGATATAACTCCGGAGCTCTTAAAATCTGATGATATTGGCTAGAATAATTCACCGATTGTGAGCTGCTCGTAATCGATTTGAAGTCACTCAACGTGTACTAAAAAGTGCGAATATTTTTAGCAGACAGACTTCTCTGTCACTTAGGTTGCCTGCACTCTAGGCACATATGGAGCACATTCTAATTTCTTATGATCTACTCTTGTTACCCTTTACAACAGAAATGCCTTAAGTTGCAAAATTTTCGGAAAATAAAACTCCTAAATGATTAAAAGTTTTAAGAACTGACGAAGACAAAGATATAGAAATATGTCTTAAAGAAATTGAAATAATAAATTTAAAACAAGAAAAGATTTAAAATAAACTAATAAAATTTAAAAACTTGGTAATTGCAATTTAAAAGCAAGTTGGTTTCTAATTCTACTAGGTACCTAATAGAAAACTTCTTTGATCAGAACATAAAACAAACAAGTTACGCAGTATGCTTGTCAGTGAGGTTTGAATCGCTTAAACATAGATGCTATGTGAGCATAAAGGTTACGTTTTAAAATAGAATAGAAATAATAAGTTGCCTTTTACTAGATATTTTATATTCTTCCCATCCACCCTCTCAGATACTCACATACCCTCACACTCACCTATACAACCCACCCAGACACCCACACACTTACATGCACATACATACTGATAACCGCCAATTAGGACATCTTCCTCTTCTGATATTTTCTGTTTATTCTCTATTCTTCATATTTCATTTTTTTTAACTAACATTTTAGCATTTCTCTCCTCAAGTTTAATTTTTCACTTCTATATTTAACATCCACACCTCATGTCCTAGAATTGACTCTGCTCCATTTCATTTTTTTTTTCCTCGTAAAATAAATGTTTCTTGTACATACTTACTTAGCCCTACTCTGTATTATTTTGTTTCTTGGTCATTTATTACTCTGATTCGCAAACAAATCGAAGAGTAAACGACTTAGACTGTCGCATCAATTTATATCTGGTGGTTAACTGGTACTCAAGTTTTGATGCTCGATTAAATTACTATGACTGTTAGATTACCAGACGTGGTAAAAAAAAGGAGCACAACAAGCAGCTGTGGAAATAAGTGACGCGCGAGCCGATTTCATTCTATTACTGTATCTGTCATTAATATGCTTAATATAATACATTATCTCACTAATTGCAGGAATCGGTTGTATCACAAATCAGTTCACAGATGGAAGCTAGTATAGTATGAGCATAAATGATTGAGGACAAGTTGAATTTCCCGCCTTTCAATATTTTCCTTAAGTTGGTCAAATGCATAGGCGTGCACTCACAAATATATGTACATTAGAGCTTCGATTATCCGAGCTTTGATTGGAAATCAAAAATAATATTTTATATTATACAAATGAGCCGCCCACCTTACCTCGGATAAATGAAAGTTCGAATAACCGCAATTATTTGAATATTAAGGAATTTAACGTCAGAAAAATATACCACACAAAAATTATTTTTATTTACAAACTCAGTGCAGGTTGGACTACAAAAAACAATATTCCCTCTGTTACTATTGGTTAATACCGAACTCGGGTCTCTACTTTATTATAAGAGATGCTCAAAGTGTCCAACATTATTTTCCAGACACGAATTTACTCGACGCTTCATATTTTACGTTCAATGTATTAATATTTATGTTTCTTGTTTCTTGTATAATTGCAGCTTGTAATTCATTTAAATGATGAGGACGATTCGCAAAAATTTTATTTTTCAAATACCCAAAATAAAAGTAATCCAGTGGAGTTCAATTTGGAGATCGCGGTAGCCACCGTCCTACACTAACTAATCTGTCATCATAAAATTCTTCCAAGTGTTGAAGAGTTTGTCGGGCAGTATGTGTAGGTGCACCGTCTTGCTGAAAGAACCCGTATTGAAGTTCATCATGTAATTCATTGATGAAGATGTCCAGTATTTGTGTCCGATACGACGTCTTGAAATTGCTGTCCACACTCCTATTTTTATCGGATGCAAGCTTGTTTCAACAAATGTGTGTGGATTTTCAGTAGTCCATGTTTAGTAAATCTGACTGTTTACGTACCCCGACAAATGAAATCATGCTTCAGTGAAAAACGCCAGATCTAATAAATCATTATTTAGAATATTATTGAACCATTCACAATATTGCACCCGTTTTTGGTAATCAAGTGGCATTAATTGTTGTACAGTTGTAACTTTATATGGATGCACTTTTAAGTTTTTCTTCAATGCTTCCGGCAAGTACCATAAGACAAACCTAAGGATACACTTTAGTTATAATCACATTAAATATTCAAATAATATCCCATATCTGTTTGTACACTTAGTTTTCATACCGATTTATTTGGGTTCTGATCCGTACGACCACGAAGGTCATCAACAACTTCCGCAGTTAAAACAGTTGGTCGTCCTGATGATTTGCCCTTCCATAGGCAATGCTTCGTTTCAGAACGAGTAACAATACGTTCCTTATGTTGAACAAAAACCTTATGTGGAACACGAACATCAATTAAACTGTTCAATACAAGAAAATGTGGAATACCTCCACTTCGAAAGTATGCTTTCAAAATGAAAGCCTCTTCACCGTAAAGGGCATTTTGGCACACCAATAGACCTTTCGCTACAAAATAGTCTATTTATTTATTAATTTAGTCATTTCATTTATTTATTAATTTAGTCATTTCAAATACCTAATTGCAATATGTACATGTGCAAACTGAAAAGATCCATTTAAAAGCAGAATAATAACTCGAAAAACAATAAAATAAAACAACGTAAACATGCGACGGGCGACACTGAACAAAAATTAATTTATTTTCAGGACAGCCACACACAAGGAGTAAAAAATCATTAGATAGAGAGGCGGGAAATTCAACTTGTCCTCAATCATTTATGCTCATACTGTATATCCCTTTATGACAGTTATTCCTTTATATCTTAATTTAACTCACTAAAACTTGTTTTAACGTGTAACCTGTTTCAGCAATTGAAAACTATAAATATTTCTTAGGAAAATGAATAGTTCATCTTCACTCTTTTAAACCATTTAGTTGCCATGCTCCATTTCTCATTGGCCAAAGTCGATCAAATATTTACTTTCCACTCTATTTAATTGTCTATATGGGTTCTGTCGCTGCACAATCAGAACGGTCAGTAATCAGAACATCATCCATCAACAAATTTATACGTGGTCTTTAAATTTGCAATAATAGTTATCACCAAGTGAAATTTATACAACTTTCCAACCTGTAGAAGGAGATCAGATTTTTAAGTTTAAGTATTTAAAAATTTTGTTGCAATTTGGTTTAGGAATATAAACCGATTTGTAACAAAATATATGTTTCAAGGTGCGTATAAATTAACTAAACTAAACTACAGAACCAGTAATGAGATTGCTTTAAATGTGATTAATTATTTTGTATTAAATTGTATTATTGTACAATCTACGAAAACACTGCCTAAACAGTAATAAAACGATTCATTAAAAAAATCGTTCAAAATTATTTACGAGTTACAAATACATTTACTATAAAACACCAATTTTCGTATTCGAATTAAATCCAGACTAGCCCGCTCTCATTTGCTAGAACGTTGTATCCATATCTGGAAACTTTTGGTTTTAGTATTATAAAAAGGTTCTTCGGATTATGAGTACGATAAACATAAAATAATAAAAAATTATAATTCAAAATATAATTAAATTAAACAATTCAAAAATAAATTCCCTTATATATATAATCCCCAACAAAATTAACCGTATTTATTAAATTTGCTTTATTAATTATTAAACGCCTCACATCAAAACCATTATTGAAACTTACACCGTGTATTTACATAATCCATAATTAATCTCTAAATTGGAGCAAATTTAGTTGCGTAACAACAAAAAAAAAAGTCCTTCGAACACCCATCTAATATTAACGCAATAACAAACTACGGCCAATAACGACTGCTAAATAGCACGATACGTAATACAGGGCGGGTAATTTCAGTCAGAAAGAGGGAGGATTTCTCCTCATTGTTCGCAGTTACGGCGTAATACGAAACAAAGAAGACTTATCCGAGGCGTACCTAATTATGTCAGTTTAACTGACAGGTTGAGAAGGACAATCAACGCTCCGGCGATTACCTTGAGGCTTAAATTCGCTATTAAATTTAGATTTTTTTTCTCTCGTTTGCTAATCAGTACGTATAACGTTACGTGTATTTTATTTCGGAAAATTCCTTGCTTCTTACACTCATCTTACACACACACCCGTTGGCTATACATATAAGGTACTACGGTATTTAAGTCGTTAAGTAAAACTGCAAATGTTCCTCGAGAAATAACAAAATAACCAAGAATGAAAAATACGCCAAAAAGAAAGCATCTAAGCGACACTAGAAATTTAATATCAGCGCTTTACTGTTAGTTGGGCGAACTGTATGATCTCAGATGATGACAGATAAAGTAAATTAAGGGTTAAAAATTATGCTGGCATTGTAAAAGGTAAAAAGCATTCTAATAAGTATGGATAATATAAAGATGCAAGATATTTAATATTTAACAAAGTTATATAATATATTTAATATGTCATATATAAATTAACAAAATTAACAACTTTGTATACAGTTGAAATTTTTTCGACCACTCAACTTCTTTAACCTTAAAAGACGACTTTGCATACAGTGGCATTTTCATTCGTACCGTAAAAGTTGTTCTTTTATTCTCCTGGCCGACCTTTTGTTCACCACCACAGCACTTTTTCAAGACTGTTGATCTTGCTACTGCCATTACGTATAGATAACAAAAACACGAACTATCTGTATATCCACACCATATCTTGGTTAGTGTCGATATTGAACCTCTTTTCACTAAAATACCCATTCCGAACGGCAACAAGTAAACCGATCTAGATTAATGCCGCTCATTCCAAAAATTGTCATCATACTTTTAATTAACCGAACCATTGTCCTTTCAGAACATTCTGTACTAAAGTTTTGCTCAGTAACAATTACAATAAACGGGACATCCAAAGAACCTTTCTCGAACTTAAACCCAACTTCTTCTCATCAGAATACTAACACCTCATCAATTACTACCATCTATCTGTTAAAGATTCAAGATTCTATGAAAACACAAAGAAACATTCTGTCATTATTGTTTATTATCATATCTATTATTATTATTATTATTATTCATACTCAACAGCATTGCCAATTATGGAGTATGTTCAACGAAAAAGTTCAGCAATAAAAACTTAACGAATGCATCGCAGAGCAACATCCTTCAATTGATTAAGAGAACAGATATTGATATCACTTTTCTCCGAAATTACATTGTAATAATTTGTCATAATGTAAACAGGAGATCGTTTTAACAGATTTGTGCGCGCTCGGGGACATTTAAAGGTATCCTTCAGTCGAGTGTTAACTGGTATTCTAAAATTAATTTGTGATAACAAAAAATCATCAAAAAATTTATTATTTAGTAGTTTATACATATTTGTCAGTGATAATATAATTCTTCTTGTTTCCAGACTATCATAAGTGAATCATCGCAGCAATTCAGAATAAGGCATGAATGAAGGGTATACGCTGTTCTTTTTTTAAAATAAATATTTTAAGAATCTGTTTTGAACATTTTCAACTAATTGCTTTTGATAACCATAATACGGAAACCAAACTAAACAGGCGTATTCTAAGACCGATCTCACCAAACCAAAATAAAGTACCTCAAAAGTATCTAAATTGGTAAATTCGCGACAATTTCGTATTATAAAGCCAAGCATTTTTAGGCCTCTAGTAATAGTATGTCTAACATGTGACTCGAAAGTGAATTTATGATCAAATGTTACGCCCAAGTCCTTAAAGCTCGCGTCTCTTTTGATTGAAGATGACAGTATTTTATAATTGAACAGAACAACATCTTTTTTTCTAGTGTAAGAAACGACTTTACATTTATCTACATTTATATTCAGTCTATTGGCTTTGCACCAGTTTTCCAACTTAACAAGCTGCTGTTGTAAGAGCTTGCAGTCATTATCATTTTCAATGCACTTGAAATTTTTTGCATCATCAGCAAATAACAACATCTCGCTTGTAATTATTTCCGGCAAATCGTTAATAAAAATCAAAAACAATAACGAACCCAAGTTTGAACCTTGTGGTACTCCTCATGAAGGTACATAAGGAGTTGATTTAAAAGAATTAATAACCACAAAAGATTTTCTATTCAATAAGTACCCATTTGTAGTAATTTTTGAAGTAAAAGATGATGATCTACACGGTCAAATGCTCTTTCAAAGGCGATATAGATAACATCAACTTGTCCTGCATTGTCCAGTTGATTTGAAACAAACTGCGTGAAGTGGCATAAATTAGTGACTGTGGACCTGCCCGCTACAAAACCATGTTGAAGTTCTTAATAGAGGAATACATGTTATAATATATAACCATTTCGAATACCTTTGCAAAGTTATTTATAATTGCCACAGAACGATAATTAGAAATATCAGCTACATTGCCCTTTTTATGAATGGGAGTAATTTTGGACTCCTTCCATATATTCGGAAAAGTTCTTGTTTTTATACACAAATTAAATAGAATGGTTAATGGTGTAACGAATATATATTCACACCGTAAGTGATCGAATTAATAAGTAAAATATCAAACCAACTTTCTCACCATGCGATGCGTGTACATCGAAGAAACGAAACAATGTCAGCAGTGTTTCTGAACATCAATGCAGTATCAAATTGTTATGAGCAAACGTTCGGTGTTAGCCGAACATAAATTGGAAACTGAAGTTCAAATTTTATTTCATTAGTTGCAAAATTTAGGAATCATCTGAAGTTCGAAACCACCTTAATAATCTTAACCATACCGTCCCATCATCTTCATCCGGATCTCCTCTCTTTTCCTCCTCCACAACCATTTTTCCTGTTTGTGAGATGTCCATTCCAATTTAATTGTTTATTTACTTATTTACAAGTATTACATCTGGTATTTTGCCTTCACTACTCTAGCTAAAACCTCAAATCCATAACTTCCATTTGCATTTTTCTCATTCAGTATCAATATCAAGAAAATAAAATAGAGGCCCAGCTTAAAAATTAGAGATGTTGTAGTAACCTTAAAAAATGAATGCTGAAAGATAAATTTGAGATTAGAAAATACAAAATTGATATGTATATGATATGCATTTTGTTCCTTGCTTTAAGCTCGCCTTGTATGCAGATAATGTTATAACTATGTTTACAAATAATTCAAATGTAACTACTAAAATAAAACAAATGAGAAAATATTCAAAACTAATTTGGTTGCAACCGTGCAAAAGGTTCGAATTTCGCACGAAGCAAATTACGTGACGCAAATTCTGCACTCCAGAAATGATTACTTTGTAATTACTTCGGTGTATCTCCAAGTCCTTATTAACTGCGCCCCTTTTTCGCAAATCCAGAACGAAGTGCAAACCCACTTAAAACCGAGAAACGTATTTAAAAATCTCAGATCGTGTTCAGCTACATTTCTTTTCACAACCTCGCGCGTCTTCTTACTTATTACTTATTACACGGCAGTGTTAAAACTTAATTTAAAAAATACTTCGTAGCATGTACAGTAAAACCTCTTTTAGGCGGACACCCACGAAAATAAGCAAATTGTCTGCCGATTAGAGATGTCCGCCTAACACAGGGAGGGTTTAAAAATTAATGTTTAAATAAACCTGTCGAAATATTAAATGGTTTTACTTACATATTTTGAGAGCAGGGCCTAAATTCAAAACTTTATAATAACATAGTTGTGTGCGTAAAGAGAAACAGGACCTTATTGACAATGTGGAGAAAAATTGCAAATTTTGGTATTCCATATATGGTGGAATTCTATAAATTATTTGATTCTTCAGCGGCGACAAAATCATTTGCATGAATAAAATAGGTACGTTTCTATATCTTTTAACATTTGATAGGC
The DNA here is from genome assembly GCA_039766575.1 of Serrognathus titanus. NCBI lineage: Eukaryota > Metazoa > Arthropoda > Insecta > Coleoptera > Lucanidae > Serrognathus > Serrognathus titanus. The sequence goes on along the minus strand of CM077912.1, from coordinate 28,050,721 downwards.
TTCATTCCTGCTACGTACCTACCTACGTACCTGCACTTCAATTTATGTTTATAATCGCCATTTGCATTTCCCTACATCCTGTACAACAAGGTTATGGCTTATTGAAGGTGACTGATATTGGAATTCAAACCGTCAAAGGAACGAACATAGTTTTTCTTTCTGATTTAGGGTAGAGTATATAATCGTGACCGAAGCTTTCAAAATAAATGAGAAAAGATATCTGGCTTTAGCAAGTGTCCACATAATAGTGACAAATTTCTGAAGAATTTTAAATTTTTGACATAAATTTAATGTCTTATAAAGGCGTCCGCCTAATAGAGGTGTATCAATGCCTTTAAGCATAATATTATTTGGGTATTTTAAAATTGTCTGTCTAAGGCTCTGCTTTGCGATCACAGTTTAATCCTCAATTTATTCCCATCGTTTCTATATGAATAAACTGAAGATTAAAGTAAAACTGTGATCAAGATATCTGATCTACGAGACATATCAGGGGAGGTTTTACTGTAGAGAAAAGAAAATTTTATAAACAAACTTTAAAATTTAAGCGCATTGTATAATTCTACTAAAAAACTCTTAAGCTCGTTTACTTCGTTGTTATTTTATGTTTCTTGTTTGCTTCAACATATGTTTTCCGAAGTGCTTTGCTAAATTCCATTTGTGTTACTTATATTTATTTTTTCGACCATATACTACTGCTATTGCAGTGTGTTCTTTCTTCGTAGACCCGCGGGCTTGCCGTTGTCGCGCAGAATTGATTTACCCGAATTTGGAACATTACAGATTAACCCGCATTTTTTAAAGAAAAAAAAAAAGCAAGCCGTCGTCGCGTCCTGTCCGTACAAAATCGAATTTGATTAATATAATTCCGACTTTATTTCGAAAATTTCCAACGAATTTTCAATAGACTGTGATCCCTCTGAAAGGAATCCTCCACAAAGGCTCCATTTAAAGATGACATTGCTGCCTGCCCCCTCTGTGATATAACCTAATAATTCGACATTAAATCATGTTGTAAAGATTCTTTCGTCGACGTTCGGTTTAGGTCGATTTGTGTCACGTGTTTTTGTGATGAGGTGTGTTGTCGGATGAATGATTTGATATTCGGATTATCCTTGAGATGGAGTCGTTAACGAGATGCGTACACAATGAACCGTGTGCGAAATTTCATATGCAGGGACCATTAGTCAATATTTGCTTTCGAAATAATATCGAATTTTTGCATTTTAAGTCCTCTATGTTATGAGTAGTTTAAATTATTCCTTCATGAAGCGTAAAGCAATTAAGCAGAGCTTCACAAAAAGAACCATTTATTCTTATTTCATTTCATAATCAAAAGTAGTATTCGCGCATTGTTTAATTTCATAAAGAGTGTATGCGCATTTATCCCAAGAACGCAAGTTGTACTATTTGAGTTTTTAACTAATGCAGATTTTTTGCGTCGACAATTTCATTATCGGCACTAATAACACTCGTCTCCCGTAATTTTCAGCTTAAAATTGGCAATTTTCAACGGCGAACTACACCGCCCATATCCGATTTTCCGTTAATACTAACGCTTTTTGTTTCGCATGAACAATCCATCTGAATTTGAGTGATAGCTTCGACTAAAATTACATACAGTGAATGAGTAAAATCTGATATTTTTGTTTCACAGAAAAAAATGATAATAATTGAGCGTATTAAAATGGATGCTATATTGTGCTTTGCAAAAAATAAACCTATCTGAGCCTAAAATTATGTTTATTATAGTACCAAATTATCAATAGTTTGAATGGCGACTCCTGCGATCACTTTTTAACACAACTTTGGCTTGCAGTGGAAGTCTTAAGATACGCTTCTGCTAACGAGGCCCCAAGTAGATCCGAAACAGCTGTACAGAGGATGCTCGAGGGATTCATTGGAATCAAAACCGATTTGCAACAAAATTTTTTTTACCAAATTATCATTGGCTTTGTTGTTATTCTACTTTAAATTACATCTTTTGACTTCACCAGAACAACTTGGGAGCTTTTAAGTAGAGTTCAAAATAGTTAGCTCCCCACGGAAAGGAAAATCCCACTTTATGGCATCTAAAACATGAAAAGACAATTTAAATGTCACGAACTAAGATGTTGATAAACAGTACTTACTATCAGAGGTAGTACAATTATACCTTTTACTTAAAATTTTATAAAATCAACTCTTCCCTAACACTTTCTATATTACCAGTTACACAATTTTAATTAATTTTTTTTTTTTAATTTTATGTTTATATGTCAAAATAGAATCCACTTGATATGTTTTAGGAATTATTATCAATTGCAATAGTATAATAAGGTTTATTTGTTTGTTTTTGCTCTAAGTTGCACCTTATAGTGTCAGAGCAATTTTGGTACTTTTAAATGAGTCAAAATTGTTACTAACTTATGACAAACAAACCACAAATGACTCTGCTTGTCTAAAAAGTCACTTGTGTGTTGTAGCAAAACAAAAATAAACAACAAAAGTATCCTATTTTTTCCGAAAACTGTAAACATTTGTTGAGGGCAAGTTCAAGTCTTTTGTATCCTTTTAATTTCTACTGTCGCTGTATAAAACTCTTGGACAACTATTAATTTCACTCTTTTCTTTTTTTTTTTCGTTTTTCATCATGCATAGGCCTAGTTTAAATTTAATATTTTTACAAAAGAATCATTACAATGTTTTTCATTAAATATTGACCCCTTTTTAGTTTGCTTAGCTGCCAATGCTGTTGGCGATGACAAAAGTGACAACATCTTGCGGAAAATATTACCAGAAATTCCATTTCCGTATGTCTGGATCATTTTAAAAGTTAAGAAAACGTAGATTGAATACAGAAGTCTTATGATATGTTTATTGTAATAGAGACCTTAGCAAGAATTTTTAAGTCTGCGCAGAGAACTTCAGTGATTTGGAGTAGGATAATCTTATTACGCTTATGTAAGCACTCAATAATTAGCAAGCAAGGAAGAAATAGCTCCACTTAAGCTGAATTCATTGCTAGGCGTTTTGCGTTGACTTTAAAATTCTACACGATTCTATTGGTTCGATTTCAAGCATTAATGCAAGATTTTCCGCAGCTTTGTATATACTTTTAAATTGAGCTAGTAGAACCGTGTAGAATTTTAAAGCCAACGCAAAACGCCTAGTAATGATCGTGGCTTACTCAAAACTTCATTTACTTCTCATCTGCAAAATAATGTTGCCAACTTAATAAATTTATAACTAGATCCAGTGACAATCTGTAGAAATTTTTGATGATCGAACATGATGTTATTTATAACTAATTAGGTCTCTCAATTCTCCCACTTTACTTTGAGATAAAATAATTAGCAAGTTCGCTATTTATAAAAATAAAATTCTTTTCAATCAAAAATATCTGCAAATTAATGTTGAGATTATAGAGCATTGTTGAAATTGTTCAATTGAACATAAAATTTTAATGTTGTCAACTTTGCGTACACATTTTCTTAAGTTACGGCGAAGTACCTGATCAATCTGATCACTTTATATATAATGATCAAAATAAACTGTTTCAGTTTGTTTGACACTTAAATCACCAGGGATTTTATGCACAACTTACAAAACTGTTATGTAATCTGATAAAACGTGAATGCGAGCGTTAATTAGTATAAAAGGTTGGAGGAAAATTATTTTAAAAAAATACTTACAAAAAACGGATTAAAAATCGTGTTCAAATCATTCGCCGCTAAAATTATTTTAATAGGCATTACAAAAGCATTTAAAAAAAATTTAAATAAAAGTTTTCATTAACAAGATCTATAACAGGAAGAATAGGTTTCAGTCTTAACAATTTCATTAAAATATATTTTTGCTTATTAACATAGTTTCTTCTAAACTCTTCCTAGATTTTTTTCCTAGAATTTTTGTTAATTTAATAATGTAATATTTTTTAATTTACCAGAACATAGATAAACACAGGGTGACATTTTGTCCTTGTTATGTGAAATAGACAGAAGAATTTTTTTCCTATAGATGCATGTCTATATAACAATTTAATATTTAACGGGCACACAATGTTCTGAGCAGCAACATTTTTCGAACACAGAAGTTTTAAAATGAATAATTGCTTTCAATGAGAACATTAAAACTCATCATTTGCTTAATTTTGCTGGTAGCCAATTTAAATGTTACTGAAGTGGACGTCTTGAAATTGTTTAACAGTTAAAGAGATCAGTCAGTTTTTATCAAAATTTAAATAGTATTCTCCGTTAACATAATATTTGTTATGGACTGAGTATTTATCAACAATATCAATATCAAAAATTAACAACTTCTTTTTAAAAATGTTGTTGCTAGTCGGTGACTTTTTAACTAGCAAGCTGCCTGAAATTTGTCAATGTTAGGTGAAAAAGCGATTGCAAGATGTCGCACCTTAGATTTTTCATTAACAACATCAGTCATAAAAAAATAAAAATCTACATGGACGTAATAATAATTTCCTTATAACATGTGACACAAATAGCAACATTCACGGTGAAAATAAGTTTATAATTACAAACTCACAACAATTCAAAATAACAATTTCCGCAACTATTTCTGCTACTACAAAGCGGTCAACGCTTTCGTTTCCGGTTTGCTGAGTTTTAATGATCCCAATGAACGAAACTAATACGTTAGCTACTTTATAAAATTGTAATTAATTTCATAGTTATCAAAGCGAATAGTTCTAAAAATGGCAGAAACACTTAGCTTAGTTACAGATACAGAGAGTACTCAGCACTGCGAAAAAAGAAACTATGAACTAAGTACAGCAATGTTTAAATGATAAGCCAGCAATGTTTAAATGATAAGCCAACACCACAGCAAGCGGGGTACATTGTTAAAACATCATGAAGTCCAAAAGTTTTTCAAGAACTAAATATTGCCAATCAACTTTTATACTGTCAGTGGTTTATAATTTGATGAACGATAAATTATCAAATTTAATATTTCACTCTGATGGTTATTCTTATTAACTTGTCGCGCATTTGTACTTGCACTTGAAACATATTGCAGAAAAAAAAGATACCGGATTATATTTGTGTTGCAGAACACTCGTGTACAAAAACTGAGTACAAAAGAAATTATCACAATAATTAGAGTGAGGCAGGGGAGCAGAATGAGTCCTCTTCAGTTTATTACAACGGTGGCGAAATAACCAAAGCGGTTGAAACAAGAAGAAAAGAAATATCAGTGACAGTCAAAGATAGTCAAAGAATTATTATTTGCCGATGATGGAATGGACAGAGAATGGACAGAGAAACTATTGAAATACGATACAAATAAATACAAAGAAAGTTGAACTTGTAATGATATATCCTGACATGATGGAGATACGGATCAGTATGATTCCAGGGTGCAACAAGTGGATCGGATAAAATACCTGGGTTCAATACTCCAGGGGCAAGGAAGAAGAGATGCAGACGTTAAGAACAAAATCACGCAACAAACAAGATTTATTATGCAATTCTGAAACCATTTATTAACAAAATAGAAGCTTACGATGACTAAGATTAAAATATAAAAGTCGATTTTGTGCCAGTTCTACTATATGGAACTGATTAAATTTCTTACGAGTTACAAAGTTGAACACAATAAGGAATGTAGACAATCGAAAGGCACTGGGTGTAGTATCTATAAAGGAATTAATTGAGAAAAGATAGGGTGGTGATAGTGTATGTTGAAGAAAGCAGAAAAAAGCTGGCCACAGAAATATGTGCATCAAAGGCAACGGAAAGGTGAAGAAGGTAGCCCAGGCTCAACTCACACTCTCGACTTTGATAAACAAGAAAATATGAAAATTTCTCAAAAATTTGAAACAAATCGTATATGTGCTAAACTTAACGTAGTAGTAATGTATCTCCGTAATATGCTCTCAAGTTAAACAGGTAGTTCCAAGAAAGCTACTAATGTATTTTTCATTTACTAAATTATCTCGGTATTACATTTTCAAGTATAGATCCGATACTAAGAAACTATTTTTGTGTACTTGTATAGGTGTGTGCTTTGTAAACTATAAATACTGGACAAACAAATTTCAACGTAAGCACAATATATTTCTTCTTTCTACACCATCGTTGTTATTAAATCGGAAGTAAAGAAGATATTGGATGTTCTAATTGTGGGATTAAAATAACAGACATGATGTATTTCGACTGTACATATTTCTCCACTCTGAAAACAGCTAGAAACGCTTTGATTAAAATTAATTTTTGACGAGAGCCGTGCGCCCGTCACAGAAGTGGAAGCGGCATGGCGTTTCCGATAAAACGCATTGTAGAGGCGTTTCCTTTCTTCGGCTATCGCGCCTCGTGTATCTCCCAGCGTTTCAACAAGTTTATCTATGAGCATTCAAATCGAGTCACGTCGGAATAGCATTCGCGCACCGTTTTAGAATAAGCCTATCTTATTCCGAAGTGCTTCCATTTCGGCTCATTGTTTCTGTTCTGTTATTCTACACAATAATACGCTTTACCTGTGCGCCGCCGACTGACGTGCCTTGATAATGTTAAGAATTCCCCGGCTGATTCACAGAGCTGCACACCTCTAACCCTTTTCATCGTGTCGACGGGCATTGTTCGATTTTTTTAGTCCTTGATAATTTATTACGGATTACTGTTCAACTAAATCAGTAATTTCCATCAAAATTCATCTAGTAGATTGATTCAAATGCACTTCTTTATAAATAGAGTAAAACGTCTAAAGCCAGCTACATTAATTTCTGCATCTGCCATATAATTAGTCAACTAATGGCTTTCGCAGCCCTTCGAGATACTATCTAATTTTTTTCGGTACTTTGGTACCTAACAAACAACCTTAAGTTTTTTTTTGTAATAAAGCCAAAAACCGCAAAATATCAAAAGAGAAATAAGCAACAGGGGGAAACAAATACTGGTTAAAAAATTTATTGCAAGTCGGTTTTAATTTTAGTTGAAGAATTGGCCGCGCGATGTAGTGATCTAAACTTCTGTTTTCACCAAAAGGAAACTAACAAATAAAAAATTCAAATTTAATGACCTATATTTTTCAGCATCATCAACAAAAACAACCTGACACCATCGCCTCTTCCAAAAATAGATCGTGAAAGATATAAATATAATTGATTGTTATTTTCCGTGTATCTCTGTCTATATACATCTAAATATAGTTAGAATTTTTTCGCGTAGAACATATGCATCTTTACTACAAAAGTAAAAGTGAGTTTCTTTTGAATCGAACATGTGCGCTTCGTTACATTCTTGTTAGTTTAGCACTGAAGTTCTTTTCCCGAAATGGATAAAAATTATAGTCAGTTTTTTGGAAGTTTGACAATGTATCCCAATCGGTCATAAAATCTCTTAATTGGCTTAAACTGGACCCTGCTCGATACCAGATTTGTAGCACTGATAGCTGTTCAATTTTTTAATTAAACAAATGTGAAATTGACACTTTGTATTTTCATTTACAAAATCTTAGAATTGCAGCACAAAATATTTATTGTTGAAAGTTATTTTCAAAACGTTAGATTAGAAAATAGATAGTTTATTCAATTAATCAGTGTGTACAAAATTTTCGACAACAGTTTCCTAATCTTGAAATTACTTATGAACAAGTAGTTAAACATACCCATGCTTGTGTTCATAAATTTCGTGAAACGGGATCACTTGGCCGCAAAACAGGAAGCGAAACACCTAAGAAAAGGACCGCAGACTGCATTGAAGATGATCGGGATCGAAATGGAAAACTCTCCCAAGAAATCTATTGCGAAATTTTCACAAGAAGTCCAGCTGTCAGTGGGAATATGTCACACTATTCTTCAAAAATACCTAAAGCTGTATCCATATAAGATTCAAGCAGTCCACGAAACTTAAGTCAGTAGATTTTCGCAGAAGAACAGAATATAGTCAGTGGTTCCTTGATAACTTAAACAACGACGACATTCTTGACAAGTGTTTCTTTTCCGATGAGGCCTTGTTTCATCTCTCAGGGTATTTAAATAAACAGAATATGAGAATATGGTCAGCAGAAAATCCCCATAAATTTGTGAAAACTCCATTACATCCATTAAAAATTGGTGTTTGGCTAGCAGTGTCAAGAACGCGTATTATCGGACCAATATTTTTTAACATCTCAGTAACTGCTGAAGGATACCGAAATGAGTTATTTGAACATTTCATTAATCATGATGATGAACTTACAGGGGGGTTTCTTCAGCAAGACATTGCTACGGCCCACACAGCTCACCAAACAATAGCTTTCCTGCAGCAGTTTTTCGATAACCGGATTGTGAATTTTCCTTCAAGATCTCTAGATCTCACAATTATGGACTACTTCATTTTCCGCACATGAAGAACACAGTTTTCAGAACTACGCGTCAAGGTGAAGCACAGCACTTTGAGCATCTACTTTAAACTTTAATGTTGTATTTTTGTTTGATGTTATGATCAATAACATAACTGACAGTTACTGACAACTACTTACTTTAATGAGGAATTTTATTGAAGGTACGGTATATTCATAGACCGAGAGCTAGCGGCGGATTTACTTAAGGTATTTCAACAAGCCTAAAAAATAGTAGGAAAATGCCCGCAAGAACACTGATCACAGAACCACGTGTCTTACACTCTGACATGGTTGCAAAAAAGAATAATTTAGCCCCAAAGAGACGAACTCAATAAACGCGCTCTCTTGCACTCGTGCACTTACACAAGTCCGTCATGCTTGCTCTCACGGGGAAATCTTTTATACATCTGATGCGGTCTGATGCAATGTAGGTTTCGGAATTAAAGTAGAAATCTGAATGTTTCTTTTGTTTTAAACATACAATATAAATGTTCCTATGTTTAATTTTAAAAAAGATATTGCAACACAATGTGCAAGCAAGCTTCAACAGAACTATAATACTGTCTGTATACGAAATGTCATGATTTAAATCGTGAAACCTTAAGAAGTACTTTGCAAGTATTTGATAATTGCTTAGAACATTGTTAAAAAGTGAAGAAGAACATTTCAAACATTATTATTATATGCTTTTGTTAAAAAAATTAAGTGCACGAGTGCGAGAGAACGCGTTTATTGATTCGTCCCTTTGAAGCTAAATTATTGTTTTTTTGCGGCCATGGCAGAGTGGAAGATGCACAGTTCTGTGGTCAGTGTTCTTGTGGACACCATCCTACTAATTTTCAGACTTGTTGAAATACCTTAAGTAAATTCGTTGCTAATTTGAGAATTCATCCAACTGCTGCTTTTCGTGTGCTAAAGAGGCAGACACCAAAATTCAAATCATTTAAATCCCACACCCTGAGACACATGTACAGTTGATAGTAGTAGTAGTAGCAGTTTATTTTGTAACAAGTTATAATAATTGTCAGGTACAGTAATTTGTCATGTAATCTATATAATTAGTTATTATTATTATTACAATGTAATCCGCAATTGAAATGCATTATTATTAAAAATGGAATTATAAGATTTTCTCCTACATTTAAAACATAAATTATTCAATGTACAAAAACATTACAAACACATTAAAACATCATCTGGCGCCTTCAGAAATTCCTCTGTCAAGTAGAAAACATTATTCATTAAAACCTTTTTTATTCTATTTGTGAAGTGGCGCTGATTCATGTTTTTTGTCACAGATGGAAGTTTGTTGAACATTTTGACACACAAATGATTGGTACTAACTTGTGACGATATTACACGATGGTAAGGTATTATGAAACTATCCTGGTTTCTAGTGTTATACGAGTGGAGGTCCTTGTTGCAGGCAAATTAGTTTTGCGAAGTTTTCATATATATTAAACAGTTTAATATGAACACACTTGGTATTGTTAATATTTTGTTTTGTTTCAAAAGTTTTCTGCAACTAGTCCGAGGTGATGCACTGGATAAAATTCGAAGGGCTTGTTTTTGTTGCAAAAAAAATTTTGAGCGTCACTAGCATTTCCCCACAATAAAATACCGTAAGTGGCTCGAGAATGAAAGTTGGAGTAGTAAGCTATTTTGGCTGCTTCATACGTTGTACATTGTTTCATTCTTCGTATTGTGTAGATTGCAGATGCTAGTTATTTTTGCAGTTGCGCAATGTGATGGTCCCAGCATAATTTATGTTCGAAATTTGAGCCCCAAGAATTTTGTATGATCTTTGTCTGTCTGTGCGCGGGTAGATAAGAAAAGAGTTTGAGTTTTCATGTCGTTGAGCTTTAAGGAGTTACTGCTAAAACATTCTTTTGCCTCAGCTATTGCTTGATTTAATTTACTTATTGCTTCCTCTTTTGTATCTGAGATAGATAATAAAGTTGTATCATCTGAAAAAAGACAGATTTTTTCAACAGAGACATTTCTAGGCAGATCATTTAATCTATAGATTAGGAACAGAATCGGTCTTAATATGGAGCCTTGCGGAACCCCTTTGGTATTGGGAATTTGATCCACGAGTTTCTGATTCCAATGTATAGTTTGTAATCTTCCTTCCAAATAGCTCCTCAATAACTGGTGAACTTTTCCTCTAGTACCACAGAAATGCAATTTGTTCAGGAGAACCTGGTAATCTACACAATTGAACGCCTTGCTGAGGTCATAACATGCCATACGAATCGAACGTCCACTGTCAAAAGCAGTAGCAATTTCTTCTACAACTTCCGTCATTGCCGGAATCGTTGATTTGTTTTTACGCTATCCATGTTGGGAAGTGCTGAATATGATTTTCCCAAGTAAGTTACCAATCTTTTCTTGATGATGCTTTTTGAGAAAGCGGGAAGTACAATCTTCGTTATTTTTAATTCGTTTGGGAAAATACCATTTTCTAAGCATTCATTTAGTACATTTGTTAGTGATTTTACTATATATTGTACTATATTTTTTAGTAAAGCAACTGAGAAACCGTATATATCTGAAGTTGTTTTGTTTTTTAAAGATGATACTATAATTTTAACTTCCTCTTCATCGGTGGGTTCCATGAACATTGATCTCATGACTGACGTACTGTCCGTGGAAAGAACTTCCACGGCATTTAAAATATTTTCCATTTCACGAATCTCCCCATTTGTTTGGTTATGTCAATTTACAATATGTTTCTTACTTTGAGTTCCAATTTTTATTTTCATTTCAGGAATAGATGCGTCAAATATTTTGTGAAAGATGTTATGGAAGCTTGTGTATCGACCTTGACCGCTTTTCTCATTGCAAACACTTGGCCATTTTTCTTCTCGGAGCTTATCTTGAAATTCAAGTATGTTTTCTTCACTGACTTTTCTTAATTTTTGAAAATTATGTTTTTCAGGTGACAACTTCTCTATTCGTAATTGCAACTTTTGACGTTTGTGATCAGATAGATGCGGATTTATTGTTTCTGTCTCGTAATATGCCTCTGGAAAGCTTGTAAAAATATTATCTATGCGCATTGCAGATCTATTGCTAACTCTGTATGGTTCGTTCAATGTCTTACGCAATCTGTGCGAATTTAAGATGTTATTTAGGTTTTCGGCTTCATTTGAATCATTGTTAAAATTTATATTGAAACCACCAGCAATTATAACGTAATAATTACAATATTTTTTCATAATTATATTCAGCATTTCATCTACCATATTTTATATAGAAAAGCATTCAATTTTCCAGTTGGCGATCTGTACACAGACATAATTAAAATGTTTTTTATTTTAATTCCTATTATTTCAATTTTTTTTCTTCTGATAGATTGCTTAGTTCTTCGATTCTCTCCGACTTTATATTTTTTTACACATTATTAACACTCCTCTATGAGAAAAAAATTTCCTGCAAAACGCCGCAATTATACAGTGATCCGAAAAAAGTACTTGATCAATGTTATCGCTTTTTAACCAGTGCTCTGTGATCCACAGTACATCGAGTTTATTTCCTGATAAATAGTAATTTAGAATGTCAATTTCATTTTGTAACGATTGTATATTTATGTTCAGAATGTCTAGCGTCTCCTTTTCTTTCTTGCTCTTTTCTTCGAAGAAACTGAAATCGTTTTACAACTATGTCTTTGGGCTAAAATTCAAGGGTATTTATTTGTTGTAGTAAATTAAATTTAAACCTTATTTTAAAAGATTTGCTGTTTCCAGCGGTGTCGTTTTGTTTACGAAGTTCTTCAACATGAAACTCTTCGGACGGGTATTTGTCGTATAGATAAGCCTCAATATCGACAGTTTTTGTGTCTTGCTTCGTACGGCCGACATATAACCATGCTTTTCTCTCGATGGCTTTTAGAACTGTGTTCGAATTTGTTGCTACTCCTATGAAAATGTAGACATTGAAAGAAGCAATAATTGCCGAATGTTACAGCAATAATCAATTGACAAACACTAGGCAGGAATGTTATGATCGATAAGAGTATTGTTTAGCTACAAATAGAAACCAGTTTGAAAACATTTAAAAATATATAAATTTAATATATTTTTTTGTTGTCATAGTAACTGCTAATAAAATGTCAAAACATGAGTACAAAATTTAAATAAATAAATAAGGCTTTACCTACATTTAAAAAAACTGAACAATTTTTGCTTTACCATTTTGCACTAAAATTTACAGGAGAGCCAATATTTGCAAATGTTATTTCCCTATGTCTGCAAAACGAATCAATACCGTCTATAACAAAGTCGAACATGTTTTTATCAATTATTAGAATATGATCTAAACTGCCTTTTTCTCTTTCGTTTCAATCTCTATCTTGTCAACAGAAAACCATATCTATGCAGCTAAGGTGTACTTATCAAGAAATGGGTAAAACTGCGACTGTGAATAATAATAAATACAGAAACAAAATGTTGCAGACGTGTCGTAAAAAGAAGAAATTGTTGCTTCATTGCAAAAAAATGCAATGCATTTCATTCATAGCATATTATAAACCGGTCCTAAATCAGAAACGAAAATAAGCCTCATAAACTTTTCTGATAAACCTGTTTCACCGCTCAGTAAGTTTATCGTCGCAATTTGTTTAATATTCCATTTTTAACATCGTTTTTATGACAGGGGAGTAATGATTACTTCAACTATTAGTATACTCAGCAGTATGCCAAACCACTCCATCATAAATCAGCCTATTTTTATGAGACAAGGAACCCATTCAAATACAGTTTCAAAATTATATTCAAGAAAACGAAACTATTATTAAAAGACACGAAATAATAACCTTAGTTGTAATGAGCTTTAACCTTTATGTACAACCCAAAATCTACTTCGAGAAATATAGCGATTTTGTTCACCTCTAATTAAGAGACACTTGCTACTAGTCTCTAGCGATAAGTATCGTACCTACTCCAAACACAGAAGGTGAAATTCCTTCAGTAGGAACCGCTCTGTGATATCATTTTGATCTGCAGCTAAATTATCTTGAGATAAAAATCTCATATCGCAATGATCGCATTACAAAAATCAAATCCTAAAATCAAAAAGTAATAATTACCTACGCAACTGATTTTTAGTAGCAATGATTACTTGAACAATAGTAATTTAGATGTATATCCAAATGATATTGTGTTAACAATGATCGTATCGTTCACTAAAAAAATCAGACTAATGTTTATTTACCACCCACAAAGGAAAAATTTTTGATAAGCAAATTCAAAAAGATCTCTATTACAAAATATAGATACATTAAGAATATTAATAACAACGAAGCTTTAATATTTAAAGGTGATATTTACTTAATCATCACATCACGTGCGTTTATGTAAATGTAAATTGTAAACTTTACTAATAAAGGTGTTTGCTGCGAGGAAATGCGCATTTCCGAATGCACATTACATGCACACGCAAGTTCATAGCGAATTAATTAATTTACAGACATCATAATCCTTCGAATAACGCCCCATAATTAAAATACAACCTTCATATTGCTTGCTGCCGGGACGCATCAGATTACGAGCGCAAAATGGGATAACCGGGAAAGATTGTACTATTTTTCAGCAGGCATTAAAGCTTTATGAATTTATCTAACTCTCCCGCTCCTCTCTCTCGCGGAATATATGTATCTACTTGGTTACAATCATAACTTGTATAAACATTGTTTTATGTTATATGTATTTGAGGTCAACAAAATAAGATAAATGCGACAAATCAATAGCGATGTTTTTTAATGATGTTTTTAATAGATTTTGAAGTAATGGCAAAATTTGAACCTTTAAAAGATTATCAGCGACACCAGCAACTGCTCTGACAAAGTTACTCTAAAGCTAAGCGTGAACCGCCTGTACAAGAAGTCTTAGTGACGCAGTTGAACCGGAAGCCTTAGTGAAGATGAACAACAGACAGGGAAAATCTTATTTAGGGTAAAGAAAGTAATTCTGCTTAAAATGAAGAAAATTACACGATATATGACGAATTATTTCGAAAAGTTTGGGAAAAATATAGGTTACATGAAGCAGATAAAGAATAGAACGAAATCACTGTCAAAAGTATCAACATTTTTAGTATCGCTGCTGTGTTCAAGATAAATTTCCCTACAAGGGGACCTCCGTTACTATTATAATGCAAAATAATTTTATAATTTGTTAGATATGAACCAGTATAACATCTCTAAATTTGTCTACCTCCCTAGGAGTTATAAAAGAAATACAAATTTTTAGGACACTCGACGCAATGTCTATCAATTGAAAGTATGGAAAGAAGTCAGATTAAAAAATTTAAATAGCATATTATATCATATAATGCAGTGCATTAGTAACCGTTATTTAATATGTTATAATAAAATATTTGCTTAGCTAAATATATCGATAATGGAAATCTACCTCCTAAGTGTTCTAACTGAACTAATAAATAGCACTTACCGTGTACGCGCTAACATCTGACTTCTTTCGCACCAGTAATATCTAATTCACGCAGAGTTTTGCGATCTTATATTAAACCAAATACAATGTTATTTATAATATCGAATATATTTTGTGTTTCCTAAAATAAATTAATAAAACTTCTGATATGCCGCTAAGGAAACTATTTTTAACACCATTACAATAATCAACACGATTTTACTAGATCTCGCACAAAAAAGAAAATACAAAACAAACACGTATATTATAATTCGTTTTAAATTTAAAATACTTCTACATGTGAAAGAGCTCAAATGAAACCCTAATTATTTTCAACAAGAAGCAAAAGCTGCACAAAATCGAAGCTCAGGAACGTAGATACAGTTAAAGTTGAGCAGGAAAACATTCTCCAAGTTTTGAGCTTTCCCACAGGTAATTACCATCGTCAATATCGATATGAAAAAGTTTATTCGAAGTTATTTCAGTGGCGGATCAGATTTATTTGTTTTATTATTGCACGGCGATGTGTTTACCGTATTGTCTTTCGTGTTGCTAAACAGAATTTAATTATCTCAGTTTCGAGATGATTATGCTAACGGCATTAATGAAGAAAACCAACAAGCGCTTTGTTTTTTGCAACGGACCAAATTAGCGATATCGCAAAATAAATTAACAAGTGCAAAACACTTAAATGATTATAAACAAAATAATATCAAGAATTTTTGGGCAATATTTTCAATATCAAAAATTCACTTCTGAGAATATTGCTTTTACAAGCGAAGTGCGTAACGGAAGGAAATATAGGCATAACATTACATCTTAAATTATATTTGAAATTCAGTTTATAATTACGGTGACACTTGTAATTATAATATAAATAGAAAACATGTTTACTGTGATTGGACTACATTTTTCATTTCCAAATTTTTTAATTAAAAATCGTGTGTCCGCAATAAATTGTTTGAATTCTTCGTGATGATGAACCTTATTGACTTTAAAAATTACTGGCATTATTGACTTTTACATATCGAATTTCTTTTTGAAATATAAGTGAAATTGTTTTACACGTCACTTATGTACCAGACCTAAAATATAGAAATTTGTTCGACAAAAAGACCAAATAATTTTTAAGTATTACATTTTTTATAATTATTATTTTACAAGCCATTCGTGCTATGCTAAAAATTGCTTATCAAACCTATCTAGTTTATATTTGGTTATTGAACATGCACACATTATATTATTATTGGCCCAAAAGCTATATAGAGTTTCTTATTTTGATTAATTTTCCGATTTACACTAAATAAATTATTGATCTCCTTCACCAAATACAAAAATTAAGCGTTACGATTGCTCATTGTAGAATTTGAATTCAGATTAATGACACATTAAACACCACTTATTTGCGATGAATACTACATAAATAATTTAATTAGATAGTGTAAATATTGCATACGTTCAAAATTATTTTTCACTCGTTTATTTTAATTAACTTGAAAATGTGAAACATATTCTACGCCACTAATTTAGGCTTTAATATCTGTTAAATAATTCGTTGCAATAACAAACACATTCATATAAACATAGCAAAGTCAACTCAAATTTCGTGATATTATACGTCCATTATTCGTGAATTACTGAAATTTTTATTGATTTTTATTTCAGTGCTTTTATGATACTTGTTGCTCTGATTTCAGAAGAATATCTAGAACAAATGAAAGTGCATGCGAATAAAAATTTGCTCACTTCAGTCCTCCTTCACTTCTTTAAGTGTTTCATAATTCATTCCGAAAATAAAATACATTTTGAAGCTTCTATAACATCTACAATGAATTATCATTAAATTCTTGAATTTTAAATTTACAATAAAAAAAATGTTTTGGTAGTAATTTATAGAGTTTACAACATCATAGTTCAAAATTACGGAATGTTCATAAATGATTGTAAATTATCATTTAAAATGTATCATCACTTCGGTTAACCTGAAAGCTTCCGCGGCCGTAATATATAGGATGTCTCAGAAAAGCATATAAAATCAGGTAAACATGTTCCTCTATATTTCTCGAACCTAAAACTACATTTTCTTTGATAACATACTTTTCTTGTACGAACCCTAAAAAGTTAGCGCTCTAAGTAGAAACCTGCAAAGCAAACGATTAAAAACGGAGTAGAAACTGTTATTAAATCGGTAAGCACAAGTTTCTTTCATTAACGTAACATAATTAAAACACACTACGATGTCCTACGAGTGCCTTTTGGGTGACTACTAAAAACACCAAGAGTACAGCAAAATAAAAATTGTTAAAAACAATTTCCTTTTGCCTCGTATGCTGAAACTATCAAACTTAATTAATATTTGCAATTTCGAGACCCCTACGGATTATCAAAAAGAAATACTTGCAACTTTATATCATTTCCTAAAACAACCTGTACAGTTTGACAGTAAATGACAATTATTTTTTTCTAATAGGAAGTCGCAATTGCTTAGAACTAAACAGTTACAAAATGTATAGACATGCTGAGTATTCAATTGTAAGAATATAAACCTTCGGAAGTATTTTGCATTCTTGACAGGAATAATACGCAGCTAATTGATTGGAAGTGAGAACACAGACGATATAATAAACAGAAAGAGGTGCGAGTATGTAAAAAACTTGGAGGCGGTGTTTGTATGTTGTGGCTTCTTGCGGAGGCGTGGCGTTTTCCCTGCTTCGAGCCTAATGCTATCCCGTTCGCACTTTATAATTTTCGATCTTCAATTAATCTGCGCTATTTCTTCTCATTGAATGCCTATAATCTCAGTTTCAGTCATTTACCGATATACTTGCATTCTGATATTTAATTTTTAACCGGAAAGGTTGTAATTCACAACTGTACACGCAGTTTTAGTTCCATACATCATTGATTCAGTTAAAATTACCAATCTGCGATATTTTTTAAGATCAAATTTCAGTTCAGATCACATTCAGTTTCAGATAATACAACATTAGGTTTAGTTATTTGATAATTGGAAAACAAACCTTTATCATTCATTATTGTCTTACTATTTATAAATAATTCAAGAATCTGAAAGATTTCTAATATCGCCTGAAAGTATAATATCGACTTTGTGTTTATTTTTTGCGTAATTTCAACCTTCGTATCCCATTGGGGGTCTTTTAATTTTTTTTTAGTAAGTAGTATTTTTTATGTCTTTAATATTTCGTTAATTTTGCAACCAGATTTCTTTTAATGAATTTTCTGTTCACTTTGGTCTTGAAGCTTTCCTGCGTTTAAATTGATATATTGGAATTATAATATATTAGGCACTTTTCATTTACACAAATGCTTAGCTCGGAAGAGCTCGGAACAGTTCCGGGGCAGCTCGGAGCATGTCCGAGTAGCTCATATATGTAAATGAAGTAGCAGCTAATGCTTGCCATGTTAGGGTGAGTTGCACCAACGACGTTTTTAATTAATCCTAGATTAGACGTAGGAATTTCTTCGCTTTAATTCGAGATTAACTTTAATCGATGTCAGTGCAACTCAGCCTTAATCTTGCCTATGTTTACAGCTCATGACTTACTGTGATTCCTATATTGTCTTACTCATGAAAAATTTAACTTTAACATCTTTAAAAATTCAAATAGCAAAGTACTCCTTGTGATACCTCATTTAGTAGCATTTTTATGCTAAATACAAATTGGTTGACAAATACTAACTGAGATATTCAACAAAAATGTAAGTGCAATATTCGAGAAGACGTTGATACGCTCTAGCAATAAGTTAAAAACAATTGCAAATTGTTTGTAGTTAAATGTGAAATAGAATTTTTGGTCCTCCGGTATTACATTCGTCAAAACAGCCCTATTGAAGGCCTAGGCCATAAAAAAATTTACCAAATGTTGGCAATATTGATATCTGTGGTTGACATTCCTTAAACGACAAGAGGTTTGATTTCGTAGTAAATATTTGATATATTAATTTTTTTTTTAATTTGGAGTTAAATTTAGCTGAATACTGATATATATAATACGTTGCAAAATCTGGTGTTGGACATTGTGTTGCCAACTTGAATACATATAACTTCCCTAGCGCAAACTATTTAATTTTTTTTGTACTATTGAGACAATTTAAAATAGGTCGGACCAAAAAATAGTGTGTATCACACGGCCAGAAACTACTTTGCAAATGCTCTTGCCTAATGATACAAATAACTATTATTGGCATTACAAGAGTGCGTGTTACTTGTTTAGCGATTCCATAGCAAAAATGAGACTTACTGAAGCCGAAAGTATCGACATTTTAATGATCATTGGGTTTGGAGAATTCGGACGCATGAAGAAATTGGTATTTTGTTTAACGAAGTTCACCCAAAGCGTCCTCCGATATCGTGATCAACAGTAATTCAAATTGAAAACAAATTTCGGGATCTTGGACATGTACGAGATACACCTAAAGTCGGACATTCCTCGGCTTTAGATGAAGGCAGGTAATTTGATGTCATGTTAATGATGTAGAAAAATCCACATTCAACCCTCGTGGGAGTCGCATTACATCTTAATACGTCAAAAAATGCATTTGACTTCTTCATAAGGAAAAATTTCATCCCTACAAAGTACACTTCGTGCAAGAGATGTCCGATGATAATGATAAAACTCTCTAATACAAATTTTTCGTTCATTAGAAATATTCTATTTTCATAAGAGGCAACATTTTGCTTAAATGATGCTGTCGATAAACAAAATTGCCGTTACTGGACTGTTGAAAATCCGCATTGAATGATGAAGGTGAATACACAATATCCCCAAAAGTGGATAATCGATTTTTGGATGGTACTTTTTGTTGAAACGCTGGGTGGTGAACAGTAATTGAACTTCCTCCCATTTGAATGAACTCCAGCTTTAGCGGTCTTGTTTCCTATTGCAAAAGGTCCTGAATCATCCGATCCCAGAATTTGGTTACAGCAATATACCTCCTCGTTATGCATGTCCAATATCTCGATTTCCTAATCGATGATTGAATAACCGGCAAGATCATCGGATGTAACTCCTTTGGATTATTTCCTCTGGGTTACTTAAAATTTACTTTAATCGACCTCCAAACATTAAGAAGTTAAAGCAGAAAATACAACAAGAAATTCGCTCAATAACCCCTGAAATAATAGACGATACTTAACATACTTACGAGGGTGGTCCCAGAAGTACCCGATCTAACAAAGAAAACACTAAAATTTTGGAAAAAACATCTTTATTTCTCAACATAGTCTCTTTTCAACGCGATACACTTTTTCCAACGATGCTCAATAGCTTCGATACCTTTCTTATAATGAGAGGCATTGAGCGCTTCAAAATAGCCGTCAACCGCAAATTTATCTCTTCGTTATTAGCAAATATTTTATCACCGAGCCATTTTTTAAAATTTGGAAAGAGAAAATAATCGGACGGGTTTAAATCTGGCGAATAGGGTGCGTGAGGAAGTAATTCGAACTTTAATTAATTGATTTTGGCCATCGTAATGACGGACGTGTGATGTCGTGATGAAACAACACTTTCTTTTTCGCCAAATGCGGCCGTTTTCTCTTGATTTCATCACTCAGACGCTCCAACAAGTTCGCATACTGCTCGCTGTTGATGATTTCTTCTTTTTTAAGATAATCAATAAAAATGATAACACACGCATCCTAAAAAATAGACGTCATAACCTTGACAGCGGACGTAACTGTCTTCGTCTTCTTTGGGGCTGATTCTCCATTTGAGTCCATTGTTTTGACTATTCTTTCGTCTCAGGTGTTAAGTGATGGACCCATACTTCATCCATGGTTATGAATCGACGCAAAAACTCGGCTTTATTGCTCTTAAACATTACCAAACACTCCATTGAAACATCTTCACGACGCAGTTTTTGTTCCACTCTGAGTAAATGCGGCACCCACCTTGCACAGAACTTTCCCATGCCCAAATTTTCGGTCAATATGCGATGTACAACACTTTTTGAAATGCCTACCATCTCTTCTATTTCGCGCACTTTCAATCGACGGCCATCCAATACAATTTTTTGGATTTTTTGGCCATTTCTGGCGTGGTTACCTCATTTGGCCGACCACGGTGGTGTTCGTCTTAGCAGCTCGTACGGCCTCGTTTAAACTCTGCCACACAATATTTTACTGATGTAAACGAAGAAGCAGGCTCCCCCAGTGTAGAATCTAATTCGTCTTTGATATTGGTTGGACCGCGACCTTTCAAATGAAAGTATTGTATCACGTAACGATGAACAATTTTTTCCATGTTTTCAAATTGACTGAGAACGTACACTGTTGACAGCTGTCAAACAAATACTAAACAACGCATCGTCTTCAACTTTGAAACTTGAGCTTTAGAATGTTCGTACATTCGACCTTATTTTTTTCGACCAGCAACCGCCATCTATATATGTATCAAGTCGAGTACTTTTGGGACTACCCTCGTAAATTTCAACATTTCATTTGATTTTAATATTGTTTTATTTTTCAAACTTTTTTTAAGTTTGATATTTTATTACGTTTGAATATATTTTTGTTGAATTCTCATTTATTTATTAACCGATTTTGAAAAAGTTTTATTATTGTATTAAATAAGGTGTCACAAGGAATACTTTGCTATTTTAATTTTTAAAGTTGGGATTACTAGCGCTTAGGGATTGAGGGATGAGGAGTTGAAAATTACATCTTTAGATAATGATTTAAAAATAAAAATCGACGGGTTCGAGCATTTTTCTGCAACATTTTTACATTTTTCTCGACCGTTTTATAGAATTTATCCATTACTTTCAACACTATTAAAATAAATATTTAAGAGTTTGAGTGTCGCCGTGTATTAAGTAATCCTGATACTATCAACCTTGTATTGGTTACTAACCTACCTTAACAATAAGTGTTTATTACCAGCCGACATATGAAACGAGTTTACAAAAGAATTAATAGCAATAGTTTTTATTGCAGTTTCTTAAGTCGTCGATTTCTTGTATGTAATATGCAACCACTTATAGCTTATCCTTCACAAAATTTTCACAGTTTTGTTTTACTTCGTTGAGCTGAAGTTTTTGTAGTACCAGTGTTGTTTTCCTGTGCGCCAAAGATTTGCAGTTAAAGTATGTGGACCTCTACTTCGTCACGGTGGATTTTTTCGAATCGGATAGCAATAAAACATTTACTTACTGCTGTATGAAATTTACGCCGACAGTAGCTCCATCCTTATCCTATAATCTACAGTAGATACAAGATTTTTCGGGACGAAAATATTCCGTAAGATTTTCCTTTGTCGGTGATTGATGCTAGAATGAATACCGACTTTTATTGGTAAAATAATGCTTATGAGTTGACAGTTTCCGAAATCCTCCAACATTGGCGCAAGTAATGTTTATATATCACACCGTTCAACTTCTCTTTTTCATTATGCTTTTTCGAGTTTACAAAACAATTATCTTGTCGTACGTCACATGTAGTTAACAGTTTCTAAAGTAGACAAAAATGATAGAGCTCCTCTTTACCTCTACAATTATCCCCTGAAGTTTTGCTGGTCACTGGTGAAACATCTTATATTCTTTGTTTTCATAGACTTTTCATCTTATCTTTTCCCAATCATAAATCCTTCTTTTGTCGTTCATAGAATTCGCAAACGAGTATATATTTTATTGTAGAAAATTCTTTTTACAAAATGTTCATATTTTGTTCCGCTGTAATTAATCCAATTTTCAAAATATAATTTTCTGTACGTAAATTTTTAATTGTTTAAAAAAAACTCTATTGCACTAAAGTTAATTAATGCATTTTGCATTAATTAGCCCATGCACGGCTACTCTTGCAATAATTAACGCGGAGCGGTGCCCTGCGCGTGTTACACTTAATTTGCCGGCGTTTTAGTGTTTATCTTTATGACGCAGTTATTGAATCGGTCGCTTTAATGCGGCCCACGGGGCAACAGAGCGCATTAATTGATTGATGCGACTTCAAAGAGCACTACACAAACTAATAATGTATCATTAGGACAATAGAAAACTCTTGCGAACTACTAAAGGTTGACCGACTACCGATTGATGCCTGCCTCGCTCTCGAGCTTTCCGTCAGCTCGCTCGACTAATTAAAGACGACGCGATTTAATTTCGCGATAATTGAATCGAATAACTTTCATGTCGGGTAAATTCAGTTTACTCCCCAAACAATGCCTTGTATCACAACAGGTGTGCGCTGTTTTGGGAACGTGTTCCACGACGATATCAAACTGCATCTTAATGAAATATTATTTTTGCTGCCGTGCTCAGACAACTTTACAAAATTAAACGGACCAGTAAAAGACAGACGCTTATATTTTCTTTGATTCCAATAAAAGTTCTTTGAAATACATACTTCAAAAACAAAATATTAGTTTTTAATTCTGAAAATTGGAAAGAACACTTCCATCTGCTTTAATTAATAGTAAACTTGATAGGATGATACACAGTATGGAAAAACTAACTTTGTAGTGCAAAAGTAATGTCCATTTTTTCTCAAAATTACTAAATTACTGTTGCACCATAGTAGGAGACGATACAAGATGTTACTTTTGTTTTTAAAAGATGATGTGAAATCCAACGGTTCTTCGTGTACGCAACTGAATCTTTGTACCTAATTAATTATAATTTATTTACAATCGATTATTTTGAGCCCCGAAATAAAAATTGATCAGAAGCGGGAATTTCAAAAATAAAATTTGTTAACTTGAACAAGAAGAATTTACGGAACAAGTTGAACGAAGAAGTCTAGAAAGATGAAGGCTATTTTAGGCAAGTCATCGTGCGGGTGATCTGCACATCAGAATGTAACCTAACTCTAATAAAAACCAATGATAATAAAAATGTAATACTCAACTCTCTGCTCTAACATTTCCTATACATTTTTACGTTATGAATAGAATCACGTAGGTAATTAGCTCACAAATCTGTCGCATATCGCAGTGCATCATGACAAACGACAGTGATGAACTAACTCATCGGTCAATTATCGATTTCCATTTGAATATTTATTGTGCGTCGAGTAATGGGCCCCGCAAAGTGACGTATTGTTATCGCACGGTCGTTAACTCCCCAATTTGTTATAAAGGTCGAATTATGCGGTACATTGTCACCAACAGAACGAACGAAGAAGGACCGGAAGTACGCCGTCGAACCTCATATATTACGGGTTTCGCGACATCGCAACCGATTTTCAGCTGGTTCGTTGTCGACGAAACCTGCATCATGTGCGGTTACACTTCAAAAAATCGAAAATTACTTCATTTAAATTAGACAAGATAATTCTATAGGTAACATGCACACAATCGTTGCCGCCTTGTTCGAAATAAATCGAACAAATCATGAAATTCCATTCCTTAGTTATTAGCAATAATGTTAATAATGAATAATGTTAAAATTTAACGACTATTTGCAGTGAAAATAGAAATAATCAATAAAAATATTATTGTTGGTAAGTGCAGTCGCGGACAGTTAAAAAACAATTATTTAGCACTAATATCAAAAAACATAAAGAAGGTCGAAATTGGTAGGTCCAGTTTTACTGTTTTCGTTCTCTTTTAACTGATCATGATCACAACTCTATACGAGAACTATTTTATAATTATTCACATTTTTGTGCTTTCTTCAACAAATCGAACATCTCTATGAGCTTCTGAAATAAAGGGTTGAAGAGTTGTTTTTTTTGAGTAGGGTCTACCAACAAGTGTACGAATGTGCCTACGAGTTCGTAATTTTCTATTTGCTTTCATTTCTATATAAAAACGAGATTAATTAAAATAAAATTTCAAAAAATAATGCGGTGCAAAATCAATCTTCTTGTGCACGTCGACAATTGTGGATTTAATTGACGTTGAGCTTTGGTGTTGTGCCGAAGTAGAGCCGAGCGAAATGAATGCGATCCATTGATGCACTCAGCGATGCCTTAATTAGTTTATATATCGCCCATAGATTTATAAACAGCATCGTTTATTTGGCGTCCGCTAATAAAATTCAATACCGACCTAATTGCTTCCATTTAGGCGGCGTGCACTTTATAGAGGCAGGGATTTGTTTTTGCGCAGCGCGCAAAATAATGAGGGGGCTTTTAGCGATTTAAATTTATTAATGCTTTTTGAATAACAATGCGTACGAATATATAAATTGTGTT
The DNA here is from genome assembly GCA_039766575.1 of Serrognathus titanus. NCBI lineage: Eukaryota > Metazoa > Arthropoda > Insecta > Coleoptera > Lucanidae > Serrognathus > Serrognathus titanus. Next base: position 28,025,809 of record CM077912.1, on the reverse strand, counting down.
TAATGTTGTTAGTGATACTTGTTTATTACTTGGATAACACCAAAATTTTATTTTATTATTGCAGGTAAGTACCGAATTACATTGCTTGGGAACTTGATAATTGAAGGGTATGTGGACAGACAATGTTCCAATTTTTAAAGGACTGACATTGTTGCGCCATCTAGCAGAAAGCAAACCTGTTTTCATTATGAATATTAATAAAATTTGTGTTTTCTGACTTGAATTAATTTTTTTACAGTTGCAATGTACCACACTTCGGTATCACTAACAAGTTGTAAGTTACTAATCAAAGAAATGCAATTATCTCAAAATAAAGAAAAAATTGCACTCCTTTAATTAATTTATTGATAGTTTTCTCTTTTTGACATTGTTCTCTCTGAATCTACTTCCTATTTCCAAATTCGAAGTCTCTTATAATGTATCACCAATATTCAGCGGTTGGGCTCATTTCAGTGTGTCAGTTCAGTATTCTAATATTTATACCTGACAATTACCTAAATGGATTAAATCTCCTAGTAATAGTATCCTTAAGCAATCTGCGAATCTTTATTTTCCATTAGGTAATAAGTTGGATTTTAGCAGGACGGTTCAGTGGATTCTCCTAATAAATGAACTCATTCTACTAACCTGCCATAAAAACAAATTAAAAATTATATTACTATAATGATCGATGCACATCGACTGACGCGTTAAATAAAAATTTCCCGTAACAGTTCTAACAATCGTACCGCTGTAACATTAAACAAATATTTGTATTCAATCATTACAATGTGCATTAAATAAGTCCTCGGTCTTTTTCATTTAAAGTGCAACAAGAATTTAATTTTAAACGTGTACAAACTTTTTCGCGTTAAAACTTCCATGCGTCGAAAAAAAAACAGCATCAAAATGTGTTCGCGTTAGAACGGCCGCGTCAAAAGGTCTCTTTCCGTCATTATACTAATCCAAATTCGACGTCAAACGATGTTGTACAAACTTTATTAGCTTTACCATATGGTATAAAAAATCCAGGGTTTTCACTTTTCATTCTCTCGCAATCCTGAATCATCTAAAACACGTTTTCCCGAAACCTTAACTAAACTTTCACTTTTTCTCTCTAGAGAAGGCTCATGCATGAGTTGTTCTTTTAAGAAATATGATGCGGAAATGATTTTTTTCTGTCGCCTTTTTTAACCTAAGTTTACTTTATAGCGTTGTAAAAAAATACACACTCTTCAAAGTTGTTAATGTAACAAAAGCATCTGTGTCAACTCAGTTGAACGAGCCCTTTTATAAGCAAAAGCTTCTGAACAAAATGAATTAGTTATCCTCGTCATAAAGTTGTTCATGTTGGTTTACACATATTTGTATCTTATTGATTAATACTATAATAATTTCATGCAGTTAATAGAAACTATTTGCCCTTATTACTTCCTAATTAAAGAATAGTCTTTTGTTAGTAGTTTTCATTAGTCTCCTCCATCTTCGAAGGTACTAGAAGGTTCGAATAGTGATCCATTGTACTTTTTTTTCTTATTCTTTAATGATTTGCATGACGTAATTTCAAGCCAAAATCTGTTATTCGTTGAAGAGAAAGAAAATTAAATCTATGGAAAATACTATTGATTGCTTATAACAAATCAAAAAAGTTTATCATAAATATTCGAAATTAATATAAATGTTTGTTGTAATTGTCAATTATCTTCTTTAATTATTTTCAGAATTCCGGAGGAACCACGTCCACTATACTCTTCTTCTGTCTTTCGTTACAGAGGAACTTCTCCAAGACTGCAGTCGTTCTTGTAATTATCACTATTAAACTTCTCACTGATGCTATAGAAACTGAGTGTAATGCGTGTGATTTGCTCTATTTATTGATAGAAGCGAGTACAATATATCCAAATATATTTTTTTAATTTGGTTTAATTATCCTATAGATTTTCTTCAATTCATCCCGTTTAACCAAATCTGTATCTCTTATAACAACGGAAATCTCCATATTGAAAATATTTGCATAGACACACTGTATAGGGATTCTTTACTAAGTGGCGAAATTGCAAAATTTATCTCTGAACTAGCACTTAGATTTAAAATAAAAAGACGTTAAAGATTGCGTTCTAAAGCTGCAGTGGGTGAGTGAGGTGTATCCACAACTGACAACTGTATTGATCCCGGAAAATGTTAAATAATGTTCCACTAAGAAGATCAAGGTCAAGACTTTAAGTAATTGTTGGATTATAGTTTTTATATTTTACGTTCAAAAGTGTCTCACTAGAAAAACAAAATATTTCTTAAGATAATAGCATACAAATAATTTTCACTGTATCAGTTTAAAATTAAGTAAATTTTTCTGTCCATTAGATTAAACGTAACACCCATCGCAAATTACAAAGAAATAATATCCATTATTTTCATAATTCTTTTTGTGGTGTCGTGTTCCACAGGTGTTAATGAATTAAACACCCCCAATCAGAGGGTTTGATCTAGTAGGTAGATAGATCCAAAATAAGCAGTGGAGTGAGAACTTGACGTCATTGCATATCTCTTGAAGATGATAAATCTTTAAAACTGTGAAAATACTGGGTTCCAAACTGTTATCTGGAATTACTCAGATAAAAGAAATTCTTACATTTATACTTCAATTAGTCACACCAAAAAGAACTAGGCTTTGAAACTAAATCGTTTGCAGGACAAATTGTGCAGAGACACTATGATAAAGAAAAATAAAATAAAATTAGTTTCAATTACTGTTGAAACTATAATTTAGGAATTTCAGCATAAAGACTGTCAACAAACTAACAACCTTGGTTGGGGTTTAATCAGTTACCAGATACAAGAAAAGTTTACAGATCAGTAGTGTTCAATCATACGCAGTTTCTATAGCAGCAGTGAGAAGTTTAACAGCGATAATTACAAGAACAACTGCAGTCTTGGAGAAGTTCCTCTGTAACGAAAGACGAAATGTCGACAGAAGAAGCGTATAGTAACGTGGTTCCTCCGGAATTCTGAAAATAATTAAAGAAGATAATTGAAAATTCGGAATTTTGAAAATAATAAAAGAAGATCATTGCCAATCACTACAAACATTTATATTAATTTCGAATATTTATGATAAACTTTTTTAATTCGTTAGCAGTCAATAGTGTTTTCCATAGATTTAATTTTCTTTCTCGTCAACGAATAACAGATTTTGGCTTGAAATTACGTCATGCAAATCATTAAAGGATACGAAAAAAAAAGTACAATGGATCACGATTCGAACTTTGTAGTACCTTCGAAGATGGAGGAGACTATTGAAAACCACTAACAAATGACTATTCCTTAATGAATCGATAAGACCAAAGTTATTATAGTATTAATCGATAAGATACAAATACGTGTAAACTAGGATGAACAAGTTTATGATTGACATGTTTATAAATGGCTGATAGATATTTGCGCAAAAAATTAATGAACTGATACTCTAAAATGAGCCTAAATGAGAACCGTTGAATATTATAAGAGACTTCGAATTTGAAAACAGGAAGTAGACTCAGATCCTCAAGGTCTCGTGATGAACAAATGAAGATTGAAGTAAGAGGACTCTACCTCTGTCCAAGTTTTGCTGATACTCTATTCAATGTAACGGGTTATAGTCGCTAATAAATATTACTTTTCTTGTGTGAACCTTGGCGCAACCCAGAAATTTCGAAAGATTTATTTACCATGTCATAAACAGTCATTTTAATCAATCAGTATATTTGAATATTGTTTTCTGTTTACTCTTTAGCTAAGTCACTTTGCTTCATAAAAAATACACATGATCACGAGGGGCGTTTATAGACTAGTAGTACCCAACTTGCGGTCTTCAAAGCCTCATGATTAACATATGAATAACGAAGTAAAATGACTCAATCACCGCCCATGTCTTCCTTTTTTTTTGGCTAACACCTTGATTGGTACCATGATCCTCATATTCATAGTAACGGGTTATAGAACTAATAAAGGTTTTTTTGTGCGCCCTTGGCACATTATTTGAGTTACGCGACCCAGAAGTTTCAAAAGACTTTTTCCAATATCATTAACCCTCACTCCAACCAATAAGTCCATTTTAGTATTTTTTAAAAATTTCCGTTTTCTCTTTAATTAAGCTATTTTGAAGAATATAAATTTGAAACGATATATTTTGCATATCAAGATGTTGCTTAGTCCCTAATGTTATCGTTTTTCTTCTATTGTTGTTTTTTTATCAAACAGTTTTTAAATTTATATTCTGCGTTGTACAACGCAGTAAAAAATATAATTTGTCTACTATTAACAATGCCTAACCGATAAAGATCAGATCATACAGATTAGCGATTGCAACTTTATTAAACGTGCACATCTTAAAAAATAATTAATTGACGCAAGAAGTACTATCAAAGTCATCACATTTGTTTTTATCATGCATCAGTACAACAGCCACTACACTTTACTAATTAAGATTTGTAAAGCAAAAGTATCTTATTTAGACCAAAATAAATTTATACTGTCAGAGAAAATAAAGATTCTTCTCAAACTATTTACTATTTTTATTTTATTTTAAACTTTTCAGAGTCAATTTTCTCGAAGTCGAAAGGAAAGCAAACCGTCGCAAATATATAATTCTACTACCACTGTATTAACTATAACATAGGATATGGTGTTTTCTTATCGATTCATAATTTATTAAGCAAATTTGTAATATTTATTTTTCGTTCCGCTCCACATTGACAATTTCTTCGAGATAAATTACAACATTGTCTTTATCTCTATATAACAATAATATTTATCTTCCCAAAATAAATATTATTATTTATCTTGAGAAACCCGCTACATATTTATTTAATATATTAGATATTTTTAAAGCTCTAAAATATTTTTTTCTTCATAACTTTACACTGAAAAAAAAGAAGAAAATAATACATCTTTTCAATGCTCCTGCTTGGTCATAGTCACTATAGTTTCATAATCAATACATTCAATATAATTTTCCAGAGAGCCTTTTCCACCGTTTTTTTCCCTGTTTTCATACGTTTACTAGGGTTACAGGAGATGTAGGTGAAAGTTGATATTTAGGCTCTGTTATTCAATGACATTTAAATTTAGGCTGATAACGATTATTTCAACAATTGTTTTAAAGATTTAAAGTTATGTTATATAAAGTTATTGTACACCTGGGCCTAAGCAGAATAAGTTTAGTGATACTAGTAGGTTGCGGGATCACGTATTTGGCATTACCATCCCTTTAAACTATTGTTATTATACCGGTCTAGGAAATTTTAATACGGCTGCTTCGACGCGGTCATTTTGACACGAAGACACATTGACGCAGAACCCTTTAAACGCTAGCTTTTTTGAACAGATTTATAGCACCCAATTGAAAGTCACATGATATATTCTCTGGTTATGCATCTGGTTATAATTCTCGGAATATACGCAAATTAGTGTATGTAGCTTGCAATGTATTAGACAAGATGGCATACATGACCGGATGAACTCCCCCAAATTGTTTAACCATTAAATTTGGTAAAATATGGACGGAGTTAGTTTAAAAGTTCCAGCGACAAAGCAGTGCTTTGATTCCTTTAAAATCTGTGGCAAGTAAAATGTTTTGTAAATAAATCGTAAATAAAAGAATTTAATTCAAAAAGCATTTTTTTATGTTACTTACTATTAAATTTTGTTGTCGTCCACAAATTAGTATTCTATTAGGTACAGTTGGTTTCTCTCTCTTTTAACCATTTTCTTCATAGCATTATTATTAATTATTTGTGCACTAAGTACCATGGTTTCTCTTCATTGAAGTTTTTACTGCTGCAGCTTTTACATATGCTGCAGATCTTTCTTAGCAATGTTCGTTTACCTTTTTGATTACGACGTTATCTTGAGTGTGAATCCTGAGTTTGCAACAATTTTTCCTATTTACGGTTTGGTCACATTTTTATATCAAAAGCAGTAGCTCTGTCAAACACGTATAAAAACCCGTCATCTGCGGATTTATGTTTTCCTCTTTTACTCAAAATTTTCTTTTCCAAAGAAATGCAAACTTTCAGAACGACGAACTATTTAAAAAGGATTCAAATTTGAAATTGTTCTAATATTTGTACTTGACAATTACCTAAATGGATTAAATTTCCTAATACTATCCTTAAACAATCTGCGAGTGTTTAGTTTCCATTAAGTAATAAGTCGAATTTTAGCAGGCTGGTTCAGTGAATTCTCCTAATAAATGAAATCAAGGCATATCAACCGACACGTTAAATGAAAATTTCCGGCGATAGTATTAACAATCGGACCGCTGTAACAATAAACAAATATTTGAGGAGCGTTCATGCAAATTCAGACATGTCCACATAAAGTAGTTTTGAGAAAAACGCAAAAAACTCTTTACTCGTCAGACGCTGAATTTAAAATTATGCAATTTATTTGAGAAGTAGTGCATCAATCAGCATTTTTGACAATGTCATTACTACAAAGAAATTTGTATCCTGTAGAGAAAAAACGTGAAAAGACAAATGGACGTATCTGGTTCTGCTTGAAACGCAGATGACTTGTCCGGTTTTGTTTGAACAAAAACTAGAATCAGTGTTGTAAACCGATCTAATTCTTTCTTTATGTGAAAAGCAAGATAAAAAAATATTGTTAAGAAATTTATTTCAAAAACGAAAAACTATTATTCTGAAAATAACAAAGTTTAGATATGCATGGCATGGTCGTCTTCCAAGCAGTCACAAGTTTCAGTTTCATCGTGTGTTTCTTCTTCTTCATCTTGGGTATGTGGGATATCATTAAACAAAATTTCCTTATAAAAATTAAGTTCTTGAAGATCTTGCCACTAAATTGCTTCTCTAACAGAGATTTTACATTATTCTTTTTTTCCGTTGATATAGGAATTCCAAGGGGTAGAATGTTCAATTCGCAATTTTGTTCACTACGAACTTTCTTAACAATAGAAACGTAATCTTCATTTCCATCAAATTTAAAGAAAGAACTTCCCTTGAATTTCACGGTCATTCCATTTTTAGTATAAAACTTCCTTAGATGCATTCTTTTCAAGTCTTTGATTCCAGTAATTTTATTGTAAGTGTGTGACAGTTTTTTGATATCATATAACTGCCAGTCTATACCTAATGTACGAACTTGCCCAATTTGTTCATAAAATTGTTTATACTCGTCCGCGTTAACAATGACAGTATGCTTTTTTAATATTTTTTCAGCATGACCAAAAACACGGTCGACTGGCAAGTAGGAGTGGCCTCTGACGGGAAAATGAAGAATCAGATTAGTGACACTGGTTCTAAGCCATAATGCTTCAGTTCTAAGCCATAATGCTAAAATGTGGATGATGTGGGCGTTTTTGTTTTGGCCGGCACATCCATCACAAAATAGCCTTAGAGACTCTACATCTTCTAAATCCAAAGATCGAAGATGTGCCAACAAAGCTGAACCAATTTCCGTGGAGCCGCGACCGGCCTGGTTTTCAGTCCATGTATAAAAGATAGGTTTTTTTGAATGAACATCAACACAGCAGAATGTGTAAAAACTGATTTGACCTAAATAAAAAGCGTCTTGAATTGGCGTCTTGGGTAAAGAATGAATTTGTTGCAAATCAAAGCAAAATGATAAGCTTCTTGGGACATCCTCCTTCAGCAATTTGTAAAAGGCGTTCGCTCGAACTTTATGGATCTTAAGTTTGGTTTAATGATTCTTTTTCCGCTCCATATTTTTGTTTAATAGCATTTTTTACGTTAAGACACATACCACAAACTTCAGCTGCAGGAGACGAAAAGCCGATGTTAAATTCCTTGTAAAAAATCCTTTTAAACATTGATAATGATGTCTTAAAGTCAGAGTTTTTGAAATTGTACAATTTGCTTAATATTGAAATATTCAGTTCACTAGAAACGTATACTCTACATGACTTATTTCTGTTGTAGTGACTTTCGCACGCCGGTAAGTTCTTTAAAAACTCCCTAATTTTTTCTGTAACTGCAAACGACTTTCGAACATATCTATCACCACCCCTTCTTTCTTTCTCCTTCTTTTGAGTTCAGCAACTGATATAATATGGCACAATTTTTGATCTTGAACATTTTTAATCGGTTCTTCATAGAATAAATTAAATAAGTCCTCGGTCCTTTCCATTTAAAGTGCAATAAGAATTTAATTTTAAAACGTATACATACTTTTTCGCGTTTCCATTCATCGAAAAAACCAGCATCAAAATGTCTTCGCGTTAAAACGGCCGCGTCATTATACTAATACAAATTCGACAAAAGTCAAACGATATTGTACAAACTCTATTGGCTTTACCATATGGTGTAAAAAAGTCCAGGGTTTTCACTTTTCATTCTCTCGCAATCCTGAATCATCTATAACACGTTTTCCCGAAACCTTAACTGAACTTTCATTTTTTCTCTAGAGAAGGCTCATGCATGAGTTGTTCTTTTAAGAAATATGATGCGGAAATGATTTTTTTCTGTGTCGCTTATTTTATAGCGTTGTAAAAAATATAACGAAAGTATCTGTGTCAACTCAGTTGAATCTGCCCTTTTAGAAGCAAAAAGTTTTGAACATAATGGATTAGTTATCATAGTCGTATTTACCAAAGCTATTCTACAAAACGGCAGGAATCTTTTATTTCAACTTTTTCAAAAACAAAACTAATTCGTTCGGAATTCCAAAATATCGCTTCTGATTTACCCGTGAAAAAGAAAATCGATTTTCCAGTGCGTAAAGCATACGTATAACGTATAAATTCAGAGGAGATAGCTTTATATACATAAAACATACCCGCAGTCTTCCTTGACAACCTTCGACACAAATGTAAGCGCAAAGCTTGCGAGAAAGACTTTCCATAAAAATATTTCTCGATTAATACTTCGCCAAGAGCGGAAAGTAAAAAACAACATTAAATTATTTTAAATTAAATTTTTAGATAATGAACACATATAATTTTCGGCATATTATAAGTCAAGGTAAAGTGAAAATACTTTAACAAACTTTTAAACAACAAAACTTATTTAGAATTCGTCGTACTTTAATATTTATGCATTTTCTAAACAAATGAAAGAAATTGTCTTTTTTTAGAAATTGTTTACAATTTTGAAACTTGGCGCGCAGAGTTTTGAAAAGAACATTCTCTTGGTACGTGCAGATTTCAGTAAACATCGATGCGATTATTTAAATCAGATTAGCATTGAATCGGTTATGATGGACGTTTCTAATTCCGGCAACGTGTGAAATTAACGACGTGACAGAAACATTAGCGTCTCGCTGTTGGACGCACACAACCGCAAAATGAAGTTTGGCCACACACCTGCAAAGGGTATCGCATTATCTATCGGAAGTACCTCTTGCCAATCTGAACACTACAACAAAAACATAGTACACTTTTAGGATTTAAATAATCAGTAGATATAGTTTCCAAAATTCAAAGATTTATTTTAAGAAACTAGCCAATCCCTATCAGAAAGCAATTAAAAGGAGCATTCCATAATTTGTGCGAAATAAATCATACAAAAAATGAAAGCTATAAAATTTGAATGTAGGGAATTCTAATACAGATCTAACTATACAACCTGTGATTGAATAAAACTTTCTTCAAAGAGTGCCACAAAAAATTACCTAGGTCTAAATATAAAGTTTATATGTTGAAAAGTCTTCAGATACGTTACGTATTAAATAAATTCACCAAACATCAATTACTTAACTGTTTCTAAAATATATTTCTAACATACAGCATTTTTGGTGATCAATGAAAACCATAAATGAAATGTGAGAGAATAATCAAAACTTAAATCTGACAAATGTAATTTTGAAATGTCACCAATTGTGGTATCTCAGACATGCACATTTTAGATGCATCTTTATTTATTGAAACACAGATTACATTACATTTGAAAAAAAAAATTTTTTTGTGATTGAACCTTCTCAAGTCGAGCAGTAAATTTGACAGAAATAAGGAAATATATTATATTTTTTTATTTAAGTGTAGAATTCAAAAATGCAGTAGAAAATACATGCCATTAAAAATAAGTGAATTGGTAAGACTTTTAGTGTAACTGTGAACGTAATTGATATCACTTAATCAAACTATTTCCTAAAGAAGTTATTTTAATCATAAATATAATTAAAATATTATCGCAAAATATGTAGTAAACGCAGTAATAGTTTTCTGCAAAAAATCTTTATAGAATTGAAGCACAGGATTATTACCTGCACTCTATCAGTCAGCTGATTTTCTCCAGACTCTCCGTTACGATTAAGACTTTGTAATAAGTTATTACTAATAATTTACCTCAAGCGTGGAGAAACTTACCCATGAAACAGTTTGAATGTGTGCTGAAGGATTACATGTTGCAGTATTACTGATTTTTTACAGACTTCCCATAATGATACATAGTTTCTTAGGGTCTCTGAAATATTTTCACAATATGTATCTCCACTCCGTTCTTCAATTTTGTTCTTGGACTTTAAATATTATAATCACCATTCTTTTTAAATATAAACATATCAATAAATGTCAATGACTCATTGAGAATAATCAAATACAAAATTTAGTGTTTTTATCGGAGAATCAAGACTCTCAACAACGATATACCACAAGGTACCGTCTTATCCTCCCTGTTATTCAATATTTTTACATCGGATCTACCCAATGTGACATGTCGATAGTTCATGTATACAGATAGCATTGCTCTAACGCAGTGCTTCTTAAACTTCTTTCATTCGTCACCCCACTTTTCAGCACGAAATTTCTCGCGTTAAATATTTTGCATTTGTTAAATAACATATAAACTGAAATTCAAGTGTTTGAATTTGATTTTAATTTTCTTAAACTATTAAACTCATTTGGGGTCGCGACCCATAGTTTGAAAAGCGCTGCTATAACGTACCAACACAGGCGTTTTAAAACAATAGAACAATGTCTTCAAAATGACGCAACCACATTGTATGAATGTTTTAATATTGACGCTTGTATCCCAATTTTATAAAAACAGAAATTTTTTGGCGTAACTCTCTCAATACATTTTAACATACATATATAGATCATCTTGATAAATTAAGGCCGAAGCAGAAAACACGAAACAACTTTTCACTAAAATTGGCATGATCTATGTAATTGGGATAGAAATGTATAGACTCTTCAAATTTCAGCCCTTGCAATTGCTTTCCTATAAAGTTGGATAGTGTATACACGAAGAAAGTTAACGCAGAATTTCACATGTCGATGGGTCTTGTTACAGGAACACTTAAATCAATACCGACAAAACTTCGAAGACGACAGCCATTCTAGAAAGAAGTAGAAGACTTTTCTATAGCAGATCATGGAGAAATTTAAATGTTTTCAATCGGGAATTAGTTGAGAATCTAGCAAATCAAGCAACCATTGTACCGGGTTCTGAACAACCAAGGAAAATAGAGTTAACTTAAAAGATGAAGAAAGACAAAGACGTTGAAATAATTTGTTATTTACCGAATATTATAAGTTTCTTACAAACCAAGCAAACGCTTAGATTTAGCTGATAAGTTAGAACATTCTTGAAACTTAAGTACTTCAGATTTCAACGTTCTTGTTTCTGTGCGTTTACTCTTTCTCTCAGGAATTTCGATCTATTTTGACTTCTTAAAATTTATGTGTGACGTAAAAAATTTTCCAGGTTCAGTTCAAAGGTATTCACCTTGACAATGGAAAGTACAACAGAACTCGAGACGTTTTGCGCACCTTAAGGTCAATTCGATTTGGGCGCAATCCAACAAAATCGAATAATTCGGCGATGTGACACACAGTGGTCCAAAATTTTAAATTCTTGGCCAAAAATTTAATTTTCTCAAAACTGATAGAAAATGTATCATTATACATTATCTATTAATTTCTACACGATAATTAATTATTTTATTATTATGTACATTATGTTTTACACAGAAATCAATACACATCAAACAGAAATTTTTAAAGTAAGAGCATTTTACTACAAAATGGTGTTCAACAGCTCAGAAAATGTTAGAAGGTGTCATATGCTTCTCGTTCATATTCTTCTTCCCCCTCCTTCTCTTCCTCTTTCTCTTCTTCTGCTTCTTCTACTACTTGCTGTTCTCTTTCTTCTTCTTCCGCTTCTTCTATTACTTCTCCTTCTTTCTCTTTACTTTCTTCTTCTTCATTTTCTGTTTTTTGAGGTTCCATATCAAGAAGTTTTAAAACTTCTGAAGGAAAATCAGCTTTCTTCCTATCTTTCTGCTTTGCTAAAGAAGTTATCAATGGATCAAATGATACTAATAATCTATTGAAAAGGTCTTGATTGTTTTTTATTCTTGATGACTTCCTAGTAAAGTGTTCTCTATATTTTCTTAAATCTTTATCCCTCGCTTCCTGTGCCTCTTTCATTTTTTCATGTTTTCTTACTTGCCATATTTTAATTGGTAAACGGTAAGCAATATGTAATAAACACTCAAACATTCTGATCCAGGCATGAAGTGTGGATATTCCAAGTTGCAGAAATTCCTCGTTTATATTCAGCAATAACAAATTGTCGATATTATTTATCTGTGAAGGTTTAGCTCCACAAATATAACAAGTCTGTGAAGATGTCTGTGTTACAGCACTTGCAACTTTGCCGTTTATCATTGTCATTAATAACATATGCTTGACACTAAATTTTTTGTGGGTTCTAGTGTTTTGATTTGAGTGTCGATATGTCCTTGTTCTTGTCGAGTGATATCGGAAGATTCTTTTATAAATTGAAATCTTATGGGTCGGCAGTATCTGGTTGAATTTGGACATTCGTTTTTCCAAATATTGATTTTTTCGTTATTTACATCTGCGTAGACACAAACTGGGACGAGAGAAGTTAAAAATATATTCTCATCAGAAAATTCTTCGCCAGTTTCTGATTTTTATTTATAACGTGAATGCCCAGAACTTCCATCGCAGCCCCATTTATAAATGGCAGTTATATCTTGCAGTTGATGTTGGTTTAACTGACTAATCGTTTCTATGCAACTATTTGTTATTAGAAGTCTTTGGATTGTGCGGTCGAGTAGACTTTGAAGTCTTACTTCCACGTCTCAGTAACGAATTGATTATTTGGATAACATCTTTTTTTAGCCTCTATAATTTTATCATAGTTTGGATATATATCCGCATTTCTTAGTTTAACTTCAGACCTTAGTAAATAATACTGTTGTTTAGTTAGCTTTGCCTCAATTAACAAAGAAAGTGTCTCATCACTGGTTAATGGCTTTATTTGTTTTTCTGAAAATAACCACGCTTTTCTCATTTTTGATGCTCGTGTAGGAGTCGTCTGTGTTGCTTCCTGAATTATTTTGGCAGCATCAACATTTCCTTCGGCACGCAAACTCATTTGAGTTGCAAAACTCAATTCTGCGGCAGATTTTATTTTCCGAATATCCTCAGTTTTTCTTCTTTTACTTCTTTCACTGCTTTCATGGAATCGTTGAGGTGGACGGCCTTTCACTGATGATGATCCTGGTAGTGATGTTGGTAAAGAGATTCCAGATGAGCATGGAGTCGTTGAAGTAGGCATTAATTCCACTTCTGATTGTAACCAAAGTGCATTGTCACGTAAAAATCTGTCTTTCGTCCTCGAACATTTCTCAAACTTTTCAAAAATTCTGTTACAGATTTTTCGAATTTTTGTTTTCAGTTCTTGCAGAGCCTCTTCATCTTCTTGTATCTCATACAAGTCACTTAGAGTATTTATGAGGTGAGTGGTTTGAGACGATCGCCCGTCTTCTTTTTTTTCAAAAAGAATGTCAAAAATTTGCCTTACTGACATGCTTTTTGCCATAATGAACTTATTACCCTATAATAAAATAGTAGCAGTTAACTTCAATTTAATAATATTTTTTTAAATACATATTTACAAACAGATTCAATTACTTTCGAATTAATAGCTATGTTGCTTGTATTGTACTACTTTACAGATTGATAAACTTTTTCAGTTTTCTTTACTGTGGGTAAAGATGGGCAAAAGTTATTTTGTTTAGTAAATAAAAATTGTTTTGGCTTCAATTTAAACCGAAAGCCAAAGCGGAATTACGTTGGACTTTTTTTATATCTCTACATTTTCTTAAAATAATTTTCATTTGAAAACGTTCACAAGTAAATTTAGTAGTGTAAATATAAATGTTCAAATCGTATTGCAATTATGGCATAGAGCGGTACATACCTGAAGGTATAACTGACAAAAATTACAGTATCACACAATAAGTTAAACTCACAGAATTCGCATTTAAAATAACACCAACGCAGACACGTTCTCTTGATAAGAGTTTACTGTAAAATGTTAGCATGTTAGCATATTAAAGCGCTGTTCGCAGGTACTTATAAACATCTGGGTTTCGGGGGGTACTTTATACGGCTTAAGGGCCACTAATCCCTTAGGAACAAAATTATAACAATTTATTTGCTTCTAGCAAACAATGAAAATTTCGATTTTTAGCCATGTTTTAAGAATTTCCGACCACTGTGTGACATACCGTTTGTATTATATCGTGCAATAGTAATCGATTTGGCCCATAATGACATATATCTTGGACGAAAAAGAGAAAATTTAATCTTCCAGAAAGAAACAGTGCAGGAGCATTTTTGATACAATCAAAAATTATCACTCAAATTTAGACTTCGTGATAGCTTTAAAATAAATCTATAAATTGTTAATCTACCTTAAGGAGCACACAGACGTAACGATATTCGGGTTATTTGGTTGCCGCAATCTAATCGCCCGGAAATTACCCGCAAGTCGCCAAAATAAAGGGAAAAAATTGCCTGGCGATCAAAATACCACCGGCAATCTCATCGCCGCTGCACAATCTGTAGCGATATTGAAGCAATCCGGTCGCCCAGCGATCAGATTGCGCGAATATCATCCGTCTGTGTACTCCTTTAGTATAAAACAGAGTTGGGCATTTTTCGAATAATTTTTTTTCTAGATAATTATTTGAATAGAAAACTTATTAATAACTTTTATTTGCGAAATAATTTATCTGCGAATAACAAATTACTCGTCACTTACGAATCACAAATAATTTTATTTATACGTCAAATTTATACGTTTGTATAATTTAAATTTTTTATTCATATTTACATATGTCATTCTTCGTATGAAAATTACGCACAGATTTCAGAATTTAAATGGTATCGATATGTGCATATAAATTTTGTATAAACTAAATATCATTTAATCGAAAAACAAACAAAACAAAACTTTTTTGTTTTAGTTTCAGTACCGAAAATCACGTTAATGGACAAAAAATCATGGTCTGCATTCTAATGCCAGTATCTGGTATTTGTTACCTACAAGTACATTGACTCGCTGAAAAAGTAAAACATCAGAATGACAAAATTCGAAAATTTAAAGCTATTGTTATAAAAATTATTTCAAAATAGAATAAATATACAGAATTAAATTGGTGACGATGGTTTCAAAATAACATTATTCGTAGAGATTTTACATCATTTTGCAATAGATTCACTACGACCGGGTGATCCAGGTGGGTATTTACACCCCATAATTTTTACATTTCTATTTTTAGTAAATTTGATTTCAATGAAAAAGTTCCAGATATACAAATACCAACCTAAATCATATAAATCTACTACTTTGTTATCTGACATTATGAAGTGTTCACATCCTGTTAAAGCAGAAATATTCTTAAAGTGAAAAATTTTAATGGAACACAAACAAATCAAAAATATTGGCAAACAAACATATTAAGTTCTCTTCATAAGTAGAAGTTTTTACAATTACAATTTAGTTACAAGTCGGTTTTGATTGCAGTGGATTCCTCGAGCATCCTCAGTACAGCTGTTTCGGCCCTATTTGGGGCCTCGTCAGCAGAAGTGCAGCTCGAAAATTTTACTACAAACAAAACAAACAAAAACAAAGAAACTTTCGATTTCAAAATTACAGACTTGATAACTTTAACAAATCACTACATTTTTGAAGTTACATATCCAGATATCTTAAAAATCGCTGAGGTGATTCCAATTTTCAAAGATGGGGATGATCAACTACAGTCCAATTATTGTCAATTGATTTCATTGGTTCTTTGCATATCTATTATTGAGGATGGAGTTAAAAAGCGTTTAATTGATGACTTTGAACATAGAGGAAAATCCACAACACCTACGGCAATAGAAGAAATTTTGAAAGCTTTCAACAATGTCAAATATGTTTGAGTCATTTATTGCGATTTGATAAAAGAGTGGGTGTCGCAGGGTTCAGTGCTGAATCCCATCCTCTTTATAATTTATCCAAATGCTTTTGATTCCTATTTAGAAAATTTGTTTTGCTGTTAATTTAACTATGCCGGAGGCATATTTATTATAGGATAATCAGAAATTTGAGTATACAGACCTAATATAAAAATATAATTAATTTATGTATATATATATTACTATCGAATATCAAAACATTGTAATCACGAAACATCGCCGCACATCCACCGTAATGCCCATTAAATTAATTTGCATCGCAATGCTAATAAGTAAATATTCTCCAGGATGTAACCTGACTAGGAGCGCGTTAGATTATGCAGGACGAGCGAGTTAAGACCGCGCCTGGTCACAATCTAACTGCCGGCCTATTCATCCGAAACAGGATACGCGAATTACAACTCAATCTGACTCGGGGTGGCCGGTCTCCCGACGAGCCCCAATTGGGGTGCGCACCCCGCCCGGTCGGATATGAGCTTCCGTTATGAACAATTTGCTGCGAAATTGGATGATCGAGCGGTGCCAACCGTTTCGAGGTTTCTGGAATTGAATTTTCGTTTTCCTAAAATCAATTTTCTATTTAGTTCACTCCGTCATAATGTATTCGCGCTGTAAAATAGTGAGGTTACTAATTCTTGCAGATGCGCCGCGGATGCGGCTTCCTCTTCGCAATTATAACTCGTCACGACTTCCGGGACAACTTTATCTGTTTATCGTCAAAATTATTCAATTTCATTCGTTCCAGAAAATTATATATTTTTATAATTTATTAATTTTTACATAAAGCATCCATATTTACTAAACTCTTTTGATTTGACTTCATCAAATTCTTCATCAAGTTTGTCTATATCAAGAATCATGAAATTATTAATTAAACAGACTAAATAAAAATGAAATCCTATTAAAAATAGGGCACCACAAAAGTATGTACAAAAATTAAAAAAGAAACTATTGAAAATATTGTCATACATTGACCTTTATACTTAGGTCATGTTCAAATTCTTGTAAGTAAATAAAAAATTCATTTTACACTTAAACTACTATGCGTATTGACAAACTATTTATCAATCTCCTGCAACACAAAAAAAATATTTTAATAATAATGTCCGTTTAAGAATGATACCTATAGCAAAGCAATTAATACTTGCAAATAATGTTTGATGTTGGTAAATATTTCTTCAAAATCTAAATTTAAAGTTGTAGAAGTTACATGTAGTTGTAATTATCACATAGCGCGTTCGTGTAAAAGAATTGTTCGCCGCATTAAATTAGGCCAGAAAATTTAATTCAAAAATTAATAATAAAATGGCAATCTTCGAAATGTTTCTAAACACTTTTAAGTGTATGACACGAGTCAAAATTAGCAAATCAAGTTACGTTTTATTTAACAATATCATACGAAATCTAGTACATGCTCTAATATTTGCACATGTGATCAAACAACTAAGCCTCAGTCTGGGCGAAAAAAAAATTGGTCAGTTTGAACCGGCTTATTTACACCACTGATGACGGCAAATGTTTTATTAATTATCGGCATTACCAGCGACCGCCTGAGCAACCCACACGTAAGGATTTCTAATTAAATTAGATTAAAAACGCACATAACTCCGTGTATTTTAGCAATTATCATGTGCGGACGAAGCCGGCACACAATAACAAAGCTTGCTTAATTATTAGCGCACAGAATATTCATAATCATAAATAATATGCCTCAGTTCGACTCGGAAATGTTAAAAATTTCCACATACGCGTTGGCATGTGTGTAGACTTGTTCGAAAAACAATAAAAACTAATCTATCATATTTGTTTGAATATACAACTCAAAAGCGAACTTCAGACTTCTGCTTTTCAATTTTTTCAACTTAGTAAGAAAAAACAAGTCCACATTAATATTTTCAGTAGCTTAAGAAATCTACAAATTTATATGAATTTACTCAGGTAGATATACAATATAAAGTAATTTCTATTTTCCCACGTTAAATCCCTATATCTCAATGTCTGGAGGATATACGGTATATGGATACATATTTGAATAGACTATCTACTTTTATGGCAAATTTCTTAAGATTTCTTTATACCTTACGCTAATTGTTTTCGAAATGTGAGTGGTTGAAACTGAAAATTTCTAAGACAGAGCTTTAGCAAATTGATAATGCCTTATTAATACTAAAACTTACAATTAAGATAAGATTACGTACTATTCCAACTATGTATGCACATATTGCAATATTTGGAAAAATTCTGTTTTGCTTGGCTTGTAAGTTCTTAAAAGTGCTTTTTCAAAAAGCTGAAATGAAAATAATTCATACTTTCAAATGGAACACCTATTAAATTAATGTCTTTCTTTCCAATATTAAAAAATGTAAAATGCCCAGAAATACTCAGAAAATCATATCTAGGTATTAAATATATTTGAATTAAGAAAATAAATTTTCTAATTTTGTTTTATTTCCTGTTTTGTAAAAAGTTTTCATAGATTTTTTGTTTCTTGTAGCATTTTAATAACTGTTAAATTTATCTTATGAATAACAAATTCCTAATTATTTCTTGAACCAGTGAGTTTGAAAATATGATATATTTCTTATTAAAAGATGGCAAACTTTATTCTATGTAAGATGGGGTTCTAGAGTTCTTGTGTAATTATTAAGGTTAGTTTCCACGGTAAATAGTTTCTGACGTTAAGTAATCGTATTTATAGTTGCGGAATTATAGTAACGAAAATTTATGTAGTAGATCGCAACCAATCAAAATTTGACAACCATAAACTCTTATCTAAATAATTATATTAGAACTCTATAGCGCTCCATTTAAAAAAAATTGAACTATTTCCATTTCAACTTTAAGCTCTAATTCATGCAGATAGTTAGAGATGCACAACTTCGACTAAATAGTTGATAACAGTCGACTTATATTTTTAGTCGAGCTACTTAAACTTTCATCATCGATTAATTGATATTTTTGCATGCCTAGTAAAACAGCAATGTTTATGTCATTCTGGTCTGGTCTTGGAAAGGGTAATTGTTGAACGCGCAGATAGACTTGTTTTTGTTAATCTCGTTCGCTAATTAGCGAATATACTTAATTATACATTAATTAGTATTGTTATTAAACAGTACAAATTTTAAAATTTACTTTCATTTAAAAATTTTTACACGTGTAATGCCTCAAAAAATATACACTCACCGGCACAAAAAGCGACTCACTTTGAGGTTTGTGTAATTCATTGCAACAATAAATTTTTTATATAATTTTCGACTGATAATTGTTATTTATAGTTTTCTTGGTTGATGTACATCAAATAAGGCCAAAAATAAATAAAACAAGATTTTAATAAAAGTAATAAAAACTCAAAAATTGATAAAATTGTAACTTAAAGAAAAATGCAAAATTTCAATCTTCCTAATTAATTAATATCGAGTATTGCCACCGGGAGCCTGTATTACAGCCTGCATACGTTGTGGCATCGACTCCACCAAGTGCCTAATCTCTAAATTGTCAAGTTGATCCCATTCTTGCTGAAGCGCCATTGATAATTCTTCTAGGCTAGCTGGGGCGGGGACGCGAGCTCTAATATTCCTTCCTAACATGTCACAGACATGTTCGATGGGATTCATGTCGGGACTTCTCGAGGGCCACTGTATTCGGTTAACACCAACAGCGCCAAGAAATTCATTAACAACTCTGGCGACATGTGGCTGTGCATTATCGTGCATCAACATAAAATTGTCGCCAATAAAAGGGGCAAAAGGTATCATATGATCTTGAAGAACATTTTCATTGTACCTCTGAGCATTAATAACTCCCCTATTTATTACAAAAAGGTTTGTACGTGCGTTCGCAGAAATATCGCCCCACACCATAATCGAATCTCCGTTGAAAGATAGTCTGGAAACAATATTACATTCAGAATACCGTTCGCCGGTTCTTCTCCACATTCTTCCACGACCATCTGGTGCTCGTAGGCAGAAACAGGGCTCATCAGTGAAGAGTACTTGACTCCATTGCCCCATATTCCAATGAACATGTTCACGAGCAAATGCAAGTTTGCTTACTCTATGCTGTGTGTTAAGCTCTGGGCCATGTGCTGGTCTTCTTGCCATTAAATTAGCTTCATTAAAGCGTCTTCTAATCGTTCTGTAACTTACATGCATATCTCGAACCTCTGCAAAGCGATTTCTGACTTGAACAGTAGTCAAATTCCTGTTGCGAAGAATCGTTAGGGTAAGAAAATGGTCAACTCCAGCGCTTGTACATCTTTGAAGACCTGTTCCAGGGCGTCGATTGTAAGATTCAGTTTCCAAGAATCGCCTCCACGTTCTGGAGACACATGACTGTGAAGTTCCAAGAACTTGTGCAATGTAACGTTGAGACCGACTATCCTGAATCAAAGCAATTACTCTTGGTGCATCCACTGCATTAATAGCCATGAAAACAACTTTTTAATGACAAAATGTAAACAAATTATTAAATTAAGTCTTTAGGAACCGTTTGGAAAACAAGAAATCAACTGCAACACAATATTGATAATGGCGTAGATACTTTCAATAATTTATTTAAACAAGAGAATTTAGTTGATGATGATCATGGCTCTCCCGATTATTGAAAATGGCCTATTCACCGATGAGCAGAAAAAAAATGGACAAAGTCCTCAGATAATTTATTTTAAAAAATAATAGTGAGTCACTTTTTGTGCCGGTGAGTGTATAAAATATCAAAGTGTTTGTGTCAACAGTTAAATATGCATATGTTTTAATCTTAATTAAAACACATTTTTAACTAAACAATCTTTTATTGTGCTCCTATTATAAGTATTAGTATAGAATTACAATAATTTCATTTTATTCTAAATATTTGATTTCGTAATTCAATTTAATCAAAAATACATCTAAATTTTATATTAACGAACCAAATGAGTAAGTAATCGTTTATTTGTTCTACTTTGACTGCTGTTTGATTAATGAATTTTGCATTGATAAACTCGACTTGTATAATTTCGTTTGGTTGCTCATCTCTGCTTTAGGTTAAGGAAACCCTAAAGAAATTTATCACAAAATTAGGTAATATTTCCAAGTATGGCATACTTGGCCAGTCGACAGATTGAGGCTTACAACTCATCGGCACGAGCAATGAGTAATATACAACTGGGCGGGCAAACGGACCTTTTATTTGGAGACTTTAGTAATAACATACACAACGTTTCATTAGCAATAAGATTGACCTAATTCTTGTTCCAAAAAACCGACCACTACGTAAATAATAGTAGAATAAAAAAAAATGTTGTTTAAAACTTACTCAAATCTGTATTGAATTTTTAGGTGCTAGAAAAACAAAATTCTCGGTCTTTAACGAATGTTAACGTACGTATAATTTCTAAATTTTTGGCTTCTGATGGTTCTACGAATGGTAAAGTTGTATATCTAAAACGTATAAGTATCTAGTGTCATAAGCATATGAAAAACAATAATGGAGTAACTAACGGTAGCTGCGATACGTCTTGCTTTCTTGAAAGGAACGTTGACCGTTTGTCACCTAGTATGTTATTATTTGCTTACGCGAGAAAAATAATCTTTAATTAGATTGGCGAAACTTAAACTCACGTTAGTGTACTGCACTATTACGACCCGGTATTTCAATTACACTTTAACTTTAAACTTCTGTTTATTCCAATAGGAACAATTGTTTTTATAATCGTTATTGTGGTATTAAACTAAAGATTAAAGTTAAACTGTAATTGTCTTGTCAAAGAGTAAATGGTAAAATGGTAAAAAAATATCGCAGAGGTAAATCCAAAATCTTAGGTGTTTCCTATTAAAACTGTCGAATTTGGCCCACCCTGTACACAATATAAACAAATTATAATTATTGTTATAGTTTCGTCTTAACATTTTTGTTTAAGTATGTTGCAGAAGAAATAGTTCAAATTATAAAATTGTACCATAATATTGTAAGATCTTTGTGTCCAATAATTAAACAAAAAATATGAAACATTTCGTTTCGTACCCTAAATTTGTCCCCTCAACTAATAAGTCCGTTTTATAGACATTTATCACATTTCTAGTAGCAAATTTGTTACGAAGAGAGTGAGAAGTGCCAATTCAACTAATCAACATCCACTGTGGTAGCTTATCTCTCTCACTTTGTAACAAAATTTTTATCAAATTTGTCAAGTGTTACACGGCAGCACAGCCACATACAGTCTGACTGTCTGATTTTGGAACGTTTCGCTCACGACAATAGAATTGTTTGCATTTATGATTTAAATGAGCTATTAGGGGGGGACCCTTTTCAAGTTTTTTTTATCGGTAAATTAACATAAATCTAAATTACAGAAAATATTTTTTATCAACACACCTAACTAAAAAAATAAGAAAAAGTGTGCTTACCTGAAAAGTGTCGCCACTAAAATAAAAAAATAACAAGAAGTGTAATTCCGCCAATTTTTTTTTGCGCTGATCGGATTTGTACTCATTGATAATGATAAGAATTGAGCTAAAGAAATAATATGTATAGTTGTAATACGAAAAAAAAAAAATAGTCACTTTTGTATAATAATTATTCTTATCAAAAATCATTAGACAAATTTTAAATTATTACAATATGTACATACAATCATTGCACAGTTAGAATTAAAAGTAACGTCCCCTTAATAAAAATGTTAAATTTCTTCTGACCTTCTAAAGTTTAGAAAAAATAATAAATTTCCCCAAAATATACTAAATGTTTGTTTATGTACATTCATGTCCGCCTACCCGTAACAGGGTCACAAGGGATCATATTGGAATTAACGTTGTATTGGTGAGACGATATTTTTAATCCTTACTGCACATCGCGCCAACAATGTAAATCTATGCCAGTCATTTTTATGCACCGCTTCTTTGCCCAGCTATACATACATATAACATGTAATATGTAACAGTTAATCTCTCAGAAAATACAAGTGCAAGCTGCTCGGTTGTTATATATTTTTCATATGAAAAAATTTAAGCATGTCTTTTCACTTCCGGTTTAACAAGAAGTAAATGCAACTTTTTATAAATAATATGATATAATAGGAACCCCTACGTGTGTTTCAATTATTTTCATAGCATCTTACAAACATCTTACAACATACGTTGTTTTGAATTTAGTTACTAACCTTTAGTGTTCATACCAAAAAAATTAAAAATGTACAATGGAAATAATAGAAATTAACATTATCTTTGTTTCCTACTGATGTCTCATGAACTATTTCTCATGAAGCTGCATGTATGTCGTATTAAAGTGTTCTAACGTTCACGTTTAAACAGTGTTTGAAAAAAATTGTGAAAATATCATAAATAATGTAAATTGTGGTGTATCGTATCTGGTTGCTATTCGCGTGTAGGAAAGATTCTGGATTTCAATTTCATTATTTACCACGTAAAAACAAAACAACAATAACTAGAACAACTAAACTTGAAAAGTGGACAGAAAATTAACATTGGAACCAATTTTAGTTGTATTAAAGAAACCAGTTGGAAAATGTATGAAAATTTATTCCCTTCGTTTCAAAAAAATGACTGTACTCCAATAAAAGGTAAATATACAACGAAACTCTTCTGGAACATTCCAAAAACATGTGTAGCGCAGTACTGCAAAAATCATAAAGTTGAAGATATTATTTTCACCAGAACTACTTTTATAAATACTGAAAACATATTTCGGCAAGTAATAAGTAATAAATCTTCAATAGTTATAGAAATTCTTGAATTCTATTAAATTTAATTTACACAGTAGTTACTTTTGAAATAAATTTGCTAGAGTTATATCTTCTGAATCTATGAAGTCACAATAATATCTAACACTTTAGTGAAAATAGCAGTTTAGCTACTGAAATTCGAAATACGAAAATAAATTGAGGTAAGGCCGTTTTACATTGACAATTTATTCATGAATTAATTCAGGAAGAAATTGATGAATTTCTTTGATCCTAATAGCCGTTTGTACATATCACCAACATAACGAAAGAATTTGCAGTTAATTTATACTGCTACACTGGCAAACACACACAAACAAATACCATAGTCTTAGTCTTCCACTATTGGTACGCCTGAAATTTACACAAATATTGACGAAAAATAGAACTTGCCATAAATCGTGAATAAGTTGAAGAAATTCATAAATTTATTTGACATCAAAGTTGGTGCATTACATTTGTCCTACTTCTTCATGAAATGATTTCATGAATTAATTTATGAAAGTAATATAACCGAATTTTATCCATTTTATATAAAAATGCTGATTATACATTTTTGTTTATATAAATAGTTAGGCACGCCTAGCCGCGCATCACTCTATGTTAATATTTCACGTAACTCTTGTACGTACGTAACCAATATAGTTGTTTGCTTTGTTTGACGGAATAATTTTTTAAAATAAATTGTTATAAATCAATAACATAACTGGCGCAGTCATTCGGATATTAGTTACGATCGATTATCGGTAAACCTAAAGTGATTTTAGTGACTTTTACGCGAATCGAACGGTGTTTTTCATTACATTGAACTAATCAAACTTAGTTAGTGAACATCACAAAAGAAACTTGCCATCATCGAGAAGCACATTAGGAGAGCGACTTTCTGGACAAAAACCTGAACCTCTCGACGATGTTTTCAGCTTATTGGGGAGTCATAGATGTCTGACACGGATAGTTCGGATTCAGTCTTAGAAATTAACAGAAACCGATCTAGATCTCCTTTTAGTAGGAAAACAAAAAAATTTGAATTTTCGTCAAACAGTTCTAATTATTTCATAATGCCAAAAAAAAAAAAGTGTAATTCCAGCATTAAACGCTTCAAAAGTGGAATATCTCAGTATTGTACTGGAATTCAAAGGAAATTCGAGCGTATTGACTGATTTCATAACTTCCAGTGAACAATTAATCGCTCATTTTTATAATGAACAAAACGTTGATGATTTTCAAAACGTCTTACTATTGCGTTCGATTAAGAACAAAATTAAAGGCAATGCCGCTACTAATTTAGTGTCATATAATATAACTAGTTGGCAAGAATTAAAAGAAGCTTTGCTTGCTTCTTACGCGGATAAACGCGAGCACCAAACATTAGTTTTAGAACTTTGTTCATTGAAACAAGATAATCTAAAACCAGTGGAATTTTTCACAAAAATACAAAATAACTTAAATTTACAAATTAGTTATTTACAAACTCATGCAAAAAGCTTTTTCAAAAAGTTTTTTCAAAAAATGGCTTTCCTTGTTTTACTGAAAAATATGAATAATCCTTTAGGTGATCATTTAAGCACTAGAAACCCTAGTTCGCTTAATGAAGCTTTATATATTTTAACAAATGATTTTAAATTAAATGACATGAAAACTTTGCCACAGATTAAGCATAAAATTAATCTTCCGCAGTTTTCACAGCCACAAAGTTCAAAATCACAATTTTCGCGACCACAAGTTCAAAATGTTCAAAAGGAAACGAATGTATTTAAACCTAACAAAAATTTTGTACCATCAACTTGGCAAAAATTAACACGGTTAACACACCTCAATTATTGGAAGAGGATTATGTCAACCCCAACCCATGGCATTTGTCAGGGACAATTACTTTACACTTAATTGCTATATTTACAGGACAGACATTTCTCTTTATCAAACTCCGATCAAAGAAGCCTGTTCAAGTAGAGTACGTCCATCTACCATGGCTCGATTAAGGACGCCAAAATGTGATCTCCCCGGAGTGTCGCTCTTAAGGGTGGAGGAGTAATATAACCGAATTTTCCATTTTATATAAAAATGCTGATTACACATTTTTGCTTATATAAATAGTTAGGCACGCATCACTCTGTGATTATATTTCACGTAAGCTTGTACGTACGTAACCAATGTAGTTGTTTGCTTTGTTTGACGGAATAAATTTTTAAAAATAAATTGTTATAAATCATTAACATAACATGAATAAATTGCAATGTAAAACGGCCTTTAGAAACGCGGGAATTGTTCTGTTATGCAAATTTCAACAACGTTTGTTGTCTTTTTATCAAATGTCTTTATACACATGATGCGACTTTTCGCGACATACGAAAATACACCGGTATGGTAACATTCGGTTAAATTTTGTTAGCTTGTTGCTTTACATCCCACTCTAATTTTTAATATGTTCTACATGATACCGCATTTATCGCTGAAAAGATTCGGTTCCTGTATGAAAATATAATTGGTACACAATTGTTTTTCAGGGTCTTTGAATGTGAAAGTAAGAAGTGATCAAATGAAAAGTGAATTAGAGTTGGCGATGCAACTAAACACGCATGTGTGCATTTAGTTCATCGAACGTTCCTTCAGTCACTTTGACGTTTCTGCAAAGCAAGATAATCATTTTACTTTTGAAAATATAAAGCTGATGCGTAAAATGATCACTACCTGCTCCATCAAGAACTGTATGAATAACTGCGTGAGTAACATTAAACAATTTCGGCGTGTTGTTTGTGCTACAATTGATTACCAATTATTATTATGACATTATCCAAAACGTGCATTCAAATTCCAACGCCTATCCTAATTCATTTTTATATTGATCGCTTGTTATTATATGTTTGCTAGGTTAAGGTTAAGGAACATACGTTTTAGTTTTCCAGATTTATTATTTATCCTGATGAAACTGTCAACGTATAGCGAAATGTAGACTTTTGATTTTTACAACTCCTTATAATTACATTACATATTTTATCACAAATTTATAAGCTATAGGTGGACACCGCCATTAATTCAAAACATACATACTGTGAATAACACATCATAATGTACGTCATATTACTCTCCTCCAGTGATATCATTCGCTAAAATAGTGCGGTATGTTAAATTAATGTAGTACAATGATACCGGTATGTCGCGAAAAATTGCCTCAAATCTCTAGAGATATGAAAATATAAACAGTTTTTTTTTGTTTGTTAGATGAAAAGGAACGGTGTACAACAAGCGAATTTTATATTCAAAAAATTCTAAGTCTCAAAAATATAATTCAAAAGAACGGCCTTTAACTTTACCTGATCAAAGGAATTACGAACCGTAAATTATGAGGGATTACCCTGCACACCTCGTATATTAATTTTTAATTTTCATGAGCTGGTGAGTTAGTTCAATATTTACAGTGTGCAATTTAGTAATCCTGGCTATTTAAATATATTACCGGCAATATTTATGTCGAAATTATCTCTTAATCTCTCGCGAAGTTGTTGATTATAAAAAATGGACACTGGAACTTGTTGACAAAATGCTGAAGGGGTATTTGCATATCATCGTGACTGTAAATTAAAAGATTTTTATAAGTACCTTTTCTAATTGAAAACAACATTTGGATATTTAATCATTTATTTATTTCTTAAAAATATTTACTTGTCATCGTGTAAAAGTTAAGGAATTTTTCTCTAATTGCAAACAACGTTTGAGTATTTTCTTAAAATCCATAACCAGAAATTTAGTTAGTCGAGATCATTTGTCAAATAATCTCTTAATTCTTGCTTCTATTTAAGTTACTGATAGTAAGCAAAATAATCGATTCTGCAAATTTAAAAAATATTAAAATTAAGACACTTTTTGTTTAAGCTATCTTCTTCAGAACATTGTTACACGACAACATTAATCTTTGACTTTGTACTGAAAGAACAAAATTCTACAACTAACGACATATTTCTAAATTTACGCATTTATTAAAATAATTCCAACTTAATTATTGATTGTAAACTTTCATATCTTTTGTACCTCCGGATTTCGTATCTTTAAACGCTTTTAATTAAGAGCTCTTGAATAGGCATTTGTTTATCGATCTTCAAGTTGACACTGATGCAGATTGATCGGTATTCGATTGATTAGTCTATCATCTCATCTGGGAATCTATTTCCAAACTTTTTTGCACTATCGATCGTACGACAATGGTGTTTGTTATAGGAAATTTTGATTACGAAATCAAAAAAACGTGACTTTAAAATCGTATTTTAGATAACAATAAGATTAACCTCACTTTCATTTTCTCCATACAAGAAATGTTAGTAAATTTAATCACTATTTACAATTTGTTTATGAATATACTTCTCATGTGTTTGTTTAGAAAAGATATTTTCTTTGTTTAACAAAAAAATGTGTTGTGGTAATCACAAAAATAAATACAAATATTTTTTTCTAATTTTGTAATCATCAAAGAACTACTTGAGTAATCAAAGTTAATACATATTTAAAAATAATACCCTTTTATTTTGTTACTCATGCTTGATAGCGATCTTAATCAGCTGCTTATATAGATCAGACTTTAGCACAAATAAGACAAGAAGATACGTGAATAGTTTAGGAGACTCCACTGGAGATTAACAAATAATAAAATTAGAATAGATTATATCTCGGACGCTGATACTAAAACATTACGATTTGTTTACAGATCAAAAATATGAAGCTGAGAAAAACAAAAATATTTAAATATGTAGTGAAAAAGTGAGATTTATTAAGACACTAACTTTAAATCAAATGCATAGAGGTAAACACTAATATGTCGAGCTTTAATTTCTTTATTAGTTACATAACGCAAATATCATCCGTTTTGATGCTAGTTAGCCAAATTGAATACAGAAGAAACAGCATAAATAACGAGAGGAAACTATGATTTAGCAAAAAAGCAATTTTACTTGCTATAAACCGCGCGAACTTGACATTAATTGGAAATGAGATATAAATCCGTTTCCGTTTTTTAGGTAAGTGGCGCCAGCGGAGAAATACTTGAACTAGTAAATTGCTCAGGCAATAAGATAAGAGACAATGGATCTGATAAATAAAACGAAGCAAATTCTTTAATGAAAACTACAAATATGCGAAGAAAAATGAAATTCTAAATAATTCTGCCTGAGTAATATATATAGTAAAAAAATATGAAAAGATTTGTATAATGATTTTCAAATAAAATTTTTGCAAGTAACTAAACTTTTAAAAATATATAACAGAAGTAAAAGCATATGTTTCGTTTTATTCATTTGGCTCATTGTCTCATGAAATCTAGTGAATCGTGGTATGGTATATATGAATAGTCATGATTATTTAATTAAAAACATTCCAAGTGAGAAAATAAACATCATAGCGCATTATACTAACAATACAAAATGTTAGATCAAACAAAAAAAAATCCCAAAAAGAAATAATACATTATAGTTTACCTGTTTTAAGAATGCAGTTTCCAAATTTTTCCAAATTTTCTAGACAGTAAAAATGAATAATTTTGAATTCTTAACATCAGTGAAATACTTGCAAATTCAATATCTATGCCAGGCTATTACTGCATTCTTAACAGAGAAACTATACTAATCAAAAATGACAGCAAATTTCAAGACCTGTAATCAAGTAACCCTTTGTGTGTCTGGTGCTAGTTAGTATAAAATGAATAATAGGCCATTTTCATATTTACTTTAAAATTAAGGATTTTGATCGTTTTAATATTGTCAGATAGCATGTTATGAAAGTGACAATCAGCATATACGGATGATTTTCCAAAAAGTAGTAGTTAATTTTAGTGCTAGACAGAGTTTTCTTTTTTCTACTTTCATAATTACGTACCTGAGCAAATAATGTAAATTCATAAATATTTTTATGTACGCTTGTGGCAAAAAAAAACTGGCATAGGCTCGAAAATCTAGTGACATGAATTTAAAAATTTTTGGCTTTGTATTTTGGCCTTACTGATATTAAATTCCTCAACTATCGCTCTTATTGCCCATCAATCTTTCGACAATTCTGCCCTCTCAGTTTTTTCGTCGATAACTGTACATAGTGTAAGCATCTGATCAGTACGGGAAAAAGGGTGGTTTATATTTTGTCAAAACGGTTCTTAACCAGAACACGAGATTTCTAAAATAGAAATCTTTTACAAGGAAAATAAAAAAAATTAGAAGTCTCAAATTCTGATTTCTCTGAACCCTCTTTCTAAACTTCACCACCCTTGTAACCAAAACTTTTCCAAACCAAATCGAGACGCAAGAGGCGACTCCTTTGTTAGCAGTATTCTCGCCAATTTTTAGCCAGCAATCGTTCTTCCCGCTCTCTTCGAACTTAGTTTGAATTTGGCCCTTTTTACCCTCAGACTTACTTATTTTGGGTTTGTTGGATCTTTCTCCTCTCCTTGTTCGACTTATTGTTAAAGATTCTCCAAAAACTACTTTGAGATTTTAAATTAAATTCCGAAGTTTTAACAGATAAAATATATATTAAAATGCAATTTTACGTGAACAAAAAAAATGACAACAAATTTAAAAATTAACAAATCGTAACGAAATTCTCCGTTAAACACATGAAACTACAACAAGAACAAATATCAAGACAATTACGGAATCAATAATGAGTTAATTATAGGTAATACAAAATATTTGAAAAGATTTATGACAACAAAAAATAGATAGTTCGACAAGAAGGAGAGAGGTATAATTCACATAGAAAAATGCTTTTAACTAATTAACTTCCCTGATAACAATTACATGAAGCTTACCAGCGACGAATCAAAAAATTTTTTCACGTATCCGAAATTTTTTGGGACAAACACTCTAAAGTTAGATTTGCGAGACTTGTTTCGATTACGACGAATTTAATTTAAGTAAAACACTATAACTGCGTGGAAAAAACTTCTGCTTCCTGACCGAAACCGATGACAAACTTTTGGAAAATTTATAACAAAAAATCAAAACCCGAACTTAGAAAAAAGAAATAAAATTAAACCAAAATTTCGACGAGATTTAACGCGAAGCAAACATAAGGAAACCGGGAACTGCCTTACCTCCCTCGCTTAAGCTACTTAAAGACTCGTCATCTCCAAGAAAAGTGAGGAGGGAATTTCTGCGAGATCAGCAAGAATTTGAATTCAGATGGCCCAAACAATAGCTTCCAAGCGAAAATTTTCTCGTTACGAGAGGGCGTAAACGTCTCGCTTTTACCGAGTTTTACCAACGGCAGTCGTTCAAGGGCAGAGACGCACAGTGGCGTGATTTCCTATTGCTGAGTCAATGAGAAAGGAAAATATTATCTCAATAACCTGATATTGGTATTGATTGGAAAACGCATCCGAAGCTAATAAAAGCGATGCTAACATCCGGTTTCTTTCTAGGAACAGAGCTGATAACGAAATGATTAAAATAAAATTTAAAAAAATTGATTCTAAAAATTCTCTGAAGCATTTTTGCGGGTCCTTACAATCTGGGTCCCAACTCTCGAGCCGTGCGAAAAAATCGTATGCGAAAATGACGGAAAAAATCTTTCGAAAATTGCATCATTTTGACATCATTTTCGCATACGAATCTTTTCACACAGTTCGAGAATTGGGATCCAGATAGTATCAGGCCCTTAATCGGATTTTGAAAGCTTAGATCGGACTTCGTTCGAATTTTATTAGAGACCACACCTTTCTTCATCATAATTAAGCTACATTTTACTCTTAAACTACTTTTCCTGCTTTGGAAATTTGGAGATTACTCTCATTGGTTTTCGTCGATCATTTCCCCTGACATGGGAGGCATTAGCAAAATCTCAAAAATTATGTTCAAGTGATTTCAACTTTTCTTGGATAATTTGAAGACGCATGCGTGTCCCTCATTAACTCAATCAGTTATTTCTGTTCGTATTGTTGTTTTCAACATACATACTTCGTACACGCTGTTTAATCGCCAATTCTCCAAAGCAGGAAAAGCAGCTTTATAGTAAGAGTAACAACAAATAACTAGGTACTTTGCATGATTTTCGAACAACAGATTTAATAACTCAAACTGACAGACATAAAATTGCGTATTAAATACCATCGCTATCACAAAAAGTTTTTAAGCAGTGTGAAACTGCTACCGATAATAAATTTAAAATTGTCACTGTCAGTGATGTCTAAACTAAATGTTTTAAAAGCTAGTATAATTGCATAAAAGAGGGTGTCACCGTTCGACGAATTGGAAACACATGGGCTATTGGATTTAAAAGTTGTCCTAGTTTTTGTTATGATATCGATAGTACATTGCGAAAAGCGTTAGCAACTTGCTAACCTAGACAACGGAATTAAATATAGTACATGCACTCTTGACAACATACGTGTCATACGATTTTTATACTATGTAAAATAATCGTAGAAAACTATTTTCCTAATACGTTCTGGCACAAAATTCACAAATTTGGTCTTTGCCTGTCGGTGATTCTTTTCTCATGTTACGAACCTTACCTCTCTCTCTATAATCAGTCTAGTTGTAAATATAATACGTTTATGATGGGGACGCTACTTTTATCGGAGGTGATACGAATTTAAACTTTGGCGGTGTTCAGGTCAAAACAAGAAAAATAAACCCAAATATTTAGTTTAGTTCGATTCTTAACACTTGCGATGATACTTAATTCTAAAGTTTTCTAGAAGCAGATTGGAGCAGCAAACGTTTGACAGATTTTGTATGGTGTCCATTTTAATTTGAAATATTCAAATAATTTTCTGTTTGCGACCAACCTGTCCTACGAGCTTCTGCGAACATTGTTTAACATTCTAGAAGTAATAGTTGTTCATACTTCCACGATTCTACCTCTCAACTCTTTCAAATCGTGGAAAGAAGTCTGATAAAGTTTTGCTTTTAAGTAATGCCACAATAACAAGTCGCTTGGTGTTAAATCTGGCGAGCATGAAGACGTCGTGAATCAACAAGCATTCAATATGCCGTTTTCTTGACAATGACTTCAATAAGGAAGCAGGAATTTATAATTACAAAAAATTGCATTGAAATTCTTATAGTGCGTAATCAAAGTGGACACTTGGTATAATTTTAAAATTAATTATTTTTGTAAATGTTTAGAATCGGAGTAAATAAAACACATCATCACGTCCTTTCTGGAAAAACCCGTCCAGAATTAGAAACAAGAACCGACGAAATCATGTCTGAAGCAAAAGCATGATTCAGTGACAATTCCCTAAAAATAAATGACAAAAAGACAGAATTCATTATCGGCAACCTAAAAAAATAATTAAAATTTCTTGGCTTGAACATTGACAGTGGGCGCACATGCGATGAACATATTGCCGTTTTACACAAATTACTGTCAACAGACGTATATACAGAAAAAAATATCAAACATAGTGTTTCTTATTAGGCTGCCAGAATGACACACTTCCATTCTAAGGCAAGTTAGGGCATATTAATGTGAGGAAATTTGTCTGATGTTAGAAGGCTCTTCTTAGGCCCAGTTTTACAATCGTGGAATAAAAACAGAATAACTATTCGTCGAAGAGCCTTTAACTTTCCTCCATATCTACCTCATATCTACGTCACTTTATTCCAAGAATAGTTTTAAACTCATTTTATCCCACGATTGTAAAATCGAGCCTTACTAAAAGAAGCAATTGGGACATTCGTTGGGGGTTTTTAAAATTCACTTCGTGCTAGTACCATCGCTACTTATACTTGCTACATATACGCAAAAGTTTGAAAAAGTTTTCCCATAAAATTTCATAACTTAACACAAGATCTCAAACCAACGGAGTTGGAATCCCTTACCACCAGACACAGAGGTCGCAATCAGGACCAAATCATCTGTGTGTAAAATTTGATCACAAGCTCGCAAGTGCAAGTAAGACAAATTAACTGCAAAATGTGAACGATAGATAAAGTCACCTCTTTTAGATAATACTAAAGAATATTTGGACTGTGATATCAAACTTTAATCCGATATGTAGATTTACCTTCGTTATTATCAATTACTTCTAATTTTGTAATTATTTTATTTGTTGATTTGTAACATATTCTATTATTTGTTCATTTTGTTTCCAATAATTTTACTTTTATACATATTTATATTTTATTTTTACATTCATTTTATTCATACATTTATTTTATTATACTTCTCTTTATTTATTTTATAAATTTATGAAGATATTATATTTTATTATATAAGTATTTTTGACGATCGTAACCATAAGTACAGTTCCGGGATTTAGAAAACCATACACTTCAAATGTCTCACTATGAAATTGACTTTATTTGAAATTATAAGTCAAAAGTCAAAATAATTGTCAAAGACTGACATTAACGTATCGCATTTAGATGTTGCCGAAAAAATGCAAATAATCACATTAATTGATGAAGGGTGGTCTTCTTAACTCCTAAAAGGAATGTAAAATTACGCATTGTACCATTTTACATGATTTAATTGTCAGCGTTTATGTCAATCAGTCAGAGATCGATTTAAACTAATATTGAAAAATATAACCTAAAGACTTTTTTTTTAATTCTGCAACCGTATTTATTATTACAAAATAAATCACTATCATCTGAAAGAAAAATACAACTGGAGTATTCAAATAAATAATCTTTTTCATCTTTTATTCACTTTCTTCGCTGCCAAATATAAAAAAAAGCACTCAAAATAACTCTCACCTTATCTATTTATGATATTATAATTTTCAAAAAATAAAGTACACTTTTGTAATGGGTAACTAAAGTTACATGATTTAGTAACTTTTACCGTTGAAACCTGGCTTCTTTTAGTTCCCGTATCTTGTAAATGGGACTTTTTTTTAGTTATGTTATTTTAAATTTTATACTGTTATTTTAGGTCATTGTCTACCTGTTCTATGTTTTTCTAACATTATATTGAATGCATTATTCTTAAACGTGGTTCTTTGTCTGTTTCGTAATAGATTTCCGTCATTTTTGAAAATTGCATTTTGCAATTGACAATTAAATTGTGACAAACGATAATTTGATTATCAAAATTTTAAATACAATACCAATTGCTTTTCTAAAACAACATAAAAACAAAAAAATCACATTTAGTTATTCATTACAAAAGTAAACGGAGTTTGCATGTTTGTTATCTTGTTTATTTTCTTTTCGGACTTCCCTCTTGCCCATCGCAAAGAACATATTTGCAAACCAAAACTATATGCAATTTTTTTTACAAATATTAAATTAAATATGTACTGTGAAATAAAAATCTCGAAACGCTGACTTTTACAAAAATGTTTTTGAACCAAAATTGCAAAAATGTGTTGGTGAAAGTGACTCCTA
Organism: Serrognathus titanus; assembly: GCA_039766575.1. NCBI lineage: Eukaryota > Metazoa > Arthropoda > Insecta > Coleoptera > Lucanidae > Serrognathus > Serrognathus titanus. The sequence goes on along the minus strand of CM077912.1, from coordinate 27,990,561 downwards.
AGAGCAAATATTTTCGACAGAATTTCTAGTATTTATATGAAAGATTATTACAATATTACACTAAACGTTAAAGGGTACTCTGGCACCTAGGTACTTTTCTCCATAAATGTGTATTTACTTTTTTCTGAGAAAATAAAAGATATATTTTTGCATGGTTTGTTTTATTTAAATCTTTATTCATTGACATGAACAGTTTTTAATTTTGAATTTCTGTGAAATTAAAAAGAAAAGGTTCTTTCGAAATTATGTTTAAAAAATAAAATTAATTATTATTAAAGTTGTAATCTTTGTATTACAAAATTATCGAGTTCTCCAATTGGGAAATACACCTCTAAAATTGTAAAGAAATATCTTTTACAGGAACTGTAAGAATGAAGATATATATGTATGTAAGTGCAGGTGTCAGTGGTCCCGTAACCAAATTTAAACTAACACCTCCCCATGAATTAACAAAATGACTTGATGTATACGAAAAAAATTTAAGCACTCACCTGTCTGCATCCCTTCGGCAATCTGAAGTGGAACTAAAAAAAAAATTGACTTGAAAATTTGTAATTTAATCAAATTTTCTAACGCATAGAATACGGAACTCAAAGTGTATTAATAATTTTTCAAATACATAACAACATCTATAAAAACTACCCAGAATATTTGGAAGATATTCAACAAAAAAAAAAAACTAAATGAAACGGATAAAAATTGATACGTACCTTGCCTTGATTCGCAGTGTACAAATCACCCTGCTACAGTAATCGAGGGAGAAATCGCCAACCAGTTTCAAAGATACGTCACTGGAAAAAAATTATTGTTTAATAAAAACTATAATCATAAGGACTTTTGTGGTCGACTCAAAAGTGTCTCTGAAGTTGATTTGTAAGGCATCATCAAAATGTTAATGTACTCTTACCTAATTGTTTAATTAATTGCGCAAATAATCACTTTAAAACACAAAAATTAATTGCACTTGACACCTCGCACATAAGACAGAACATGGCCCGGTTAACGATGTGAGAATGAAGAAGCGCTTTTGCTAGAAGCAAATACCAATCAGCTTTTACATTTTTTTGCGTAAAAAACGTAAGGGGACTCAAGGATGCGTTTTTGTCAAACATATAACACAAAGAATACGTGCACAAGTAAGTTTCCATGACAACTACTTTTTAAGCCTGGTTTCTACATTCTAGAACAAAGTTTTTAATTTAATTCTCTTAGGCTGTGTTCACACTAATGAAACAAAAACGTTTTCAGACAAAACGTTTAACTTTATTGTTAAACATTTTGACTAAAATTATTTTGACTGCAACTGTTTCAGCGTGCTTTTTGTTTTGATGTATCAGTGCGTGCCTGGGTCCTATTTAAAGCATTGAAAAAACGCTCTCTAACAAAATTAGTCAAAAATGTTTTGCCTGAAAACGTTTTGCTTCATCAATGTGAACGCAGCCTTAGAGGACAAGAAAATATTTAAATAAACGAATTTTCAGTTAAAATATTAGGCAAATTCGTGACGTATAAAATTAAAATTAACGCGATTTAACAAAAACATATTTCCAATGTGTTTGACTTAATTTTTTTTTATAACAAATTAGAATTAGCTAAAGGTTTTTGGCAAAATTATTGACGCTAAAATATACAGAGTCAGTTTTACCAACGTAAACCCCTCTTTATTATTTTATTTGTTAACCAATACAAAATATTTAAAAATTGGTTTAATATGGATTTTTATGTAGATTTCACTCACACTTACAGTTTTGCGATAACGTTATATACAGTGTCTTTCACTTTACATAAAGATACCCAACTAATACCTTAATAACGCAAAAAGTGTAAAACTTTCACCAGTTATAAAGACCATGAAGATGCTTTGTTTTACAGGAAGGATATTTTTTCAGTCCAAATCTAGCCAGTTATGATTAAAGTAAAAATTAGCGTTGCAAGTAAAAACATAGTAACTACCTATATTAGTCTTACAAAGTTTTTGCTTATTGGCCATGACTCTCATCCATAATAAGCTGGGAAAAGAAATGTATAGGCACCACTGTCTCTTCTTATTTCTAAAGGCATAGAAATTTTTCAAAGTTTAAGCCAATTTTATTTAGGCCTAAGTAGTGGAGGGATAATTGAAAACAGAACAAATAACTATTATTGTTTATAATGGAATTGAGATGAATAGTATTAGTTTTTAATTACACATAAAAAACGACCTTCATTTCTCTTTAAATTTTAAAAATTCATATCTTTCTGATTCAAGACGGTGGCCTAATGTAAAACCAAACTGATCAAACATAAATAAATAAATACTTACATAATTGAAAATAAATTACTACAAGTACCCCATCTTTCCCTGTTTCTCAATTCTCATTTTCAAATTATTGATGATTGAAATTGTACACCTACAAAAATTGTGCATATAAAAATGTAATAACAATGCCTCTTGAATAAATTCTTTTGATATTATCAAACAATGCATATTTTCAATTTTGCGCTGGACGGGTCCACTCGTCTGCAATTGACCGAAATAAACACTCAAGATTTTATCATTTGGATTGCATCAATCCTTTCGTAAGTACTTGCTAAGATTTCAGTTTTCTCATGCCGCTAGTCCGAATATAGAATAAGCACCAAACAATGACTGACGTATCTATTTGCAATAATTACATGACACCTGGATTTCAAGATGTCCATCCATAAATGCAACACGGACAAGTATTATTTACAGGGTTACCAGGTCTTCACTTTTTTCTTTATACATTCCTGTAAATAGATTTATTGATACGTATTTATTTGTCCTATTTTTAATTTGTCACTTCTCACTCAATTTTAGATTAAGAAATGGCCAGTCGACCTAATCTATTCACTACAGTTTTGAATTGGAAGTGAACTAGAACAATATTTTCTTTGGCAGTTTTTTGTTTCGAGTCTTCTTTTACATTCTTCCTACATTAGATTTAAAAGTTTAGTCCAAAATTAAAGAGAGTTCTTTGAACACTTTTAAATTTGAAAAATTTTAAAGATGAATCTTTTACTTTTAAAAGACAAGAATTAAAAAAAAAGTTGTTTGTTATTTTTTTTTTTCTTATTGTGTGTAACTGATCTTTTAATTCGAACCGCTTAAACATTTAAATAAATTTTTCGTACTACTTTTCATAATTTCAGATTTGGCAACCCCGAATATTTATTACTTACAATGAGAGAATTTGTGTTCATCCTCATCACATAATGACCGGTGGCTGTCTAAATCTCAAACACAATGATTGACACTCAAAGATCGCATCGGAAAACGACGTCAAACGACATGAGCTCTATATCAAGATATTTTTCAAAATTGTGAAGAAAATAATCTCAGTCTAAATATATTCTAAAGCTGCCTGCGCCTAATGCTACTTCTATACATTTTACTCTTCAATGACTGCACGTATAAATTGTTCTGAAAGTTTTTTTAATTTTAGTTTCAAAGAAGGCCTTCTGTTATTCGTTTGTCCAATCTTTTGCACAGATGCAATTTGTATCCAGTGGTCAGAATTAAGTCAAGATATCGTGATTAAAAAGAACAACCTCATAGGTATTAACTTTTGTAAAATTTCTGCCAATGAAGTGATACGTGAGAAGTGTATTTTTCTTATCCTTGGTATATTAACAGAAAATATATTTTCAAAAACAAATAAATGTTGTAACGTAACAGTGTACAATATTAATTTCATTAAATTCTGTTGGCTGCTTGCGATGTTTGTTTGGTTTTCATTGTTAGAGACTTTTTCTCGTTATATTTTAATACTAAGAACTTATTTTCGTTTACCTGAATATATGAAAGACAGTTTCGTTTAGCGCAGCCGTGATTTCCTCGGAAATAATGCCAGTTTATAATTAAATTGTATTTCATTTTGTTTCGAGAAGTACTAGTTTAGTTTAATCATAATAAAAATTATACTTAAATTTCGTAATTTATGTAAAGCATTGTTATTATTTTCATTTCAAAAATTAATAATTTAATATTTACTTATCCTTTTCTGAAAGAGGTAACAAGTAAAACAAAAGAAATATGCGAAGTTAGAAAAATCTGAAATCTTAGAGAGACAAGCAAACAAGAATTATTGAAAAATATACTTGAAAACTCCGAAAGAGAAAGTGCTAAAGGTCTATTGGAAAAGAAGTATGGAAAATTGAGAAATATTAATCTACATTTTCAAGAAGTTGTAAAAAAATTAAGTTAATCATTAGCTCACATGTAATATTGAAATGCTTAGAACAAGTGAAAAAACAGAAACATCGAAAGAAGAACATGATAAATTGCAAATAAAAAGGATGTGCGAAGCAAGGAGTTAACACACGTATCTGCATAATATACTCGAGAAAAGTAATGACAAATAAACAGAAGTGTATATATAATGTTAAAAACAATGAAAACGTCACTTATTGAGAATAGAATAAAGCGAATTATTAAGCAAAACACCAGAGAAGGGAAAATTAGAAGAAATAAAAAGAAAACTATCAGGAAAAACGTGATTACAGAACACAGATGAAAGTTATGTAAAAACTAAATTTTGAAAATTGGAAACAAACTCTGAATGCGTCTTTTCAATTGAAAACGAGCCAAATCGAACAGAAAACTTAAAACACAAAATGTTCATTCTGTAAAGACATAGGCGTAAGTCCCGAAAATATTGATATTAGATATCAACAAATTTATGCAAATCTTTTGATCAATTTTCTAAGGATATTTACAGATTTGTTTTCATACAAATAAATATTAGTTTTCGTTTATTTTATGCACAATCGCGTCCGAGTAAATCGTCCCTTCTATAGATATTTTCATTCATTCACGGAAGGTGGAGATTTACTTGAACGAGACTAATGTTTTCTTGTACAGAAAATCTTATTCAGAAAAACTATACCTAGTTTTCCATTTTGTACAACTATTGCAGCTCATTGGAATTTCCGATAGAAAAATACACCTACTTTAAAAGGATGTTATCTTCTGAACTAATCTAAATTAGAAAATACTTAAAGCATTACGACTAAAGTAAGTATAAATCCATAATGACTAAAAAAAAAGCAAAGAAATTTTTTTTTCTAATTTCTGTGACAATACAAGGTGAATCAATAGTTATATAAATATCTGAACTAATAATACATGACGACAAAACAATAATGCCTTGTGCAAAAGTTTCCCCAGTCCTTTTTCCTAATAATGTCGGAGGAATTCCGACCAAGTTCAGATGTCGAAAAAAATTAACTTCCCACCGCCAAGGAGGATCACCACCAAAAATCGTCGACAAAAATTTATCCAGAAAACGTTACTACGGATTTTCCTCTGGTTCCACAAATCTCAAAAAACACCGTTTTAGAAGTTTCTCCTTGCAAAAACCACCCCCAAGCAAAGTAGAAGGCGATTGGAAAACCAAATCCCGATAACTTAAGAATTAATTCGAAAACAGTGGCATTCAAACAAAGCATCTATCCTATTTTTCTCGAAAATTATAAACATTTGTATAGAGGACAAATTTAGGTTTAATTTTATGATTAATACATTTAAACATCTGGCTTTCTTTACCACAAATGTTTTATGATAATTAGTATAACGTTTATAATTTCTTATGTAATTACAAACGTAATCCAAATTCAGAGGCGCTTGTTTTTTGCGGGCATCGTTTTGAAAAGATTGTGCAAACAGCACGAAGATTTTTCAAACTTCGCAGCGCGCAAAACCCGAATCAAAAATTTATTGCAAGCAGTAAATCAATTGCATTTATCTTATCAAAGACTCCGTTTGCTCGGATATAAACGGGCCGTGACAGTGGTCAGTGGATAATATTTCGTGAAGTTACTCAAGGCTACTTCGTTACAATAAAATAAATTGTACAAACACTACACGTACAAAGTACACAGAACATTGTTTAAAAACAAATACCTAAGACACATTAGTTCCAGTGCGAGTCGCAGAAACGGGGGGAAGTCCACAGTGGGGAGAAAAGTTGCAAGTTATGTAAAAACTATCTCATCCAGTGCGCTAGGTGCACGGTTTTTAAAATTATTTCGAAAATAATTTCTCGCAAAGCCGCTGCAGTTTTAGCAAACTTTTAATAAAGAAGGAGGACGATACGCCTGGGAGCCGTATATAATTAAGACTTAAAATGGACACCGTGCAAGAGGAAAACAGGTAAGCGTAAACTTTTCTTATTATTTCTTAACATACACCTCCGAATTATTTTAATTAAAAGCAATAAAGACGACGCGTTCTCAGACCATTCTAAAATTATTTTCGCGGTTACTAAAGTCAGTTTTTAAATCATCTATATTGTTGTCATTATTTTACAAACAAGAAACTGAATCATCTCAAATCTGTTTTAAATACGAGTACATATTTTAATATTTGCCTTTGCGTGTGCATCTTATTTATTATCACCGGATCCTTTCAAATTTTATTATTTCTTTACAACTTGCTAACTCCTTCGATAAGAGTGGCTACTAACATGGCGTAGGTTGGTCCTTTGTTGAATTGCAATAACGGCTGACGTAAATTTGAACGTAAACAAACAAAACGACTCTTAAAATAACTTAATTCAGGTCGTCGTCGCGTTGCGTTGCTATAATTAGACAATCCTAGAAATCTAAGATAACTAATCCATCCATAAAAGCTCGTGGTTCAGAATGACCATAAACCGACCAATAAAACTGTAAAGCCTAATCCCTTCTGATAATTGAAAAAATATTGCAGAATTTAACTGAAGTCGTAAATATTGACCGATGTCCCTGTATTCGACTGTTCTTGGAAAATTTGCAAAAGTCTTCACTTCTTATCTCAATTTATTCATTCTTAGTATCTTGCTTAATATTTTTCGATTTATTCTCTAATTGCGTTACTCCTTCACTGTTCTGCAAAGGCTAGAAATAATGCGTGTACTCCGAAAGCATACTATGAAAAAATCCTTAAAAGCATAAATCGCCACAATATATGTGTTGTTCCTTACTGATAAGTAAGTAAGACATTGTTAGGCAATTTTAATTTCCAAAAGCACACCTCCGGCTGCGCGAACTTTCAAATTTTAATTATTATGTATACAGTTTCGTATTTTTCATTGCTTTGGTCACATGTCACAATATTTTTGATTTTATTGACTTTTGTTCGCCTCCGTCTAACTTTGTTAGAGATAGTAATTATACGTGCCCTCATTCTTTTTCTGAAACCCTTTCAATTTTTCACAATATTTCTAGTAATTTTAGTACTATTTCGAATGTATTTCTGCATTTCTTAAAATATTATGACATTCATTTTCCGCAAAGATTTTTTATTAATTTTATTTCTCATCTGTATCTTTGATTCTTACTTACTGTGTTACAAAGGCAACGAACACTAATTCGAAGTCTTTTACAACTTTATTCAATTGCCTTAGATCCTCTTAACTCAACTCTTGAATAAAATTTGTGGAAGGAAGAAAAAATTGTGGTGCAGTTTCAGTCCGGAAACTGAAAATATATATCCTTATTTGTTGGAAATTCGGTGAAAGTAAATAAGAGATTATTTTATGAGTACTGTTGGAAGGTGATCCAGTTCTTCATTGAAAATAATTCAAGATTGGAAATAAAATTAATATCTCCAAACTACTGATGTTTTCACGTCAATCACACAAGACATTTTCAGATTTACTTCTACATGCGCCGACCAAATCTACAGCACGTATAAAAATCTGAAATACATAAAATAATATATTTTAACAAAAGCATTCACTTTATTTTGAATTTAGTTACGACCTTTTTGAAAAGCTCACTTAATTGTTTTCTAAAACAAAAAGCTGATCTGACAAAATAAATCTGTTTTCAATTCAGTTGAATAAGAAAAACCCTCGAATTAAAATTCAAGATATTATTATTAGAGATGCAATGAATAATAGCCAAATATTTGGTATTCAACGCAGTTGGCAACGTTCATCCATTTAGTTATCCACGAAGCTGCTGAAGCCAAATAATATATTAAACAAATAAACTGACTTATTTGTTTACGCAAGTTAATGTGCCAACGAAAATTTAAGCCTGGATTCCATTGAGATAACATGCGACATGTGGACTGATCAAATATTGCACAAACACATTCATTTTTTAATATTAATTAAATTAAATGGAGTATACCCCGTTTTTTCTGCTCAATGTCACACTTAACTTGCACTCTGTTCCGACTCCAACAAGAAGATAACCACCAGAATTAGGTCCGCTTCTATTAGATGTTCAATAATAAAGTTTTTTTCATTTTTTTTATATAAATACTGGTAGTGACTTTCTAACTTCTCTAAATTTTTGCACTGTTTCATCGTTCACTCCGAGTTTCTAGGTTTAATCTTGACAAATTTGTCTCGGATCTAATTCAAAGCTTTTAAGCTACTATCAATTATCAACGGCAAGAGATGCTTTACCTAACCAGGTTCATCTTGCAGACATTCATCAATACCTACAAATTTACAAAACCAATTTTATGCGGTTCTTTTAGACGGTGATCCTTCTCCGAAAGCGCTGCAAATTTTTCTCGATGCTTCCCATAGCTTTACTTTCTAGTTTAAGCAAACAACAGTGGATTATTTCACTAGTACTCGACATTCTTTTTAAGTTAATTTTTATTGACGCTTCCAACACTGTGTAAAACAGTAGACTAACTTCAAAAACAGCTTTGAATATCACGGCTTGCTAAAAAGCGAGAAAAGCTTTATTGGGTTTCTGAAAAATGCCCAAAAATTCAAAATGTCTCCTTTCTTGTTAATACCATTCTGTGGTTTAGCTCCGGTATCTACAAATAGTATCAATAAACATTGATCTCGCCGACGGAACAAAATTACATGTTATCATAAAAAATCCCTAAATTTATTCATTTAGTTTGGCTTATCAAACAAATATCAAAAAAAAAAACAAATATTGTCTTATTAGCTGGCTTTCAATGATTCAGATTATCTCGAACTAAAAAAAGGCAAAAGATTTTGGTTAACGCTTCTGATCCACCGGACAAATGTATAAAACTCCACTAATTTAATTTTTTGTGAAATGGTTATTAAATAAAAGTTCTCAAGAAAAATAGTAAACAATTGAATATGCTTTTGCGAATAAAAAAAATTGTATGTATATGAAAATAGAAGAAAATGTAGGTACTCTGCATCTGCCCAAAGAAATATGAATTAAATTATAACCAAAGAGAGGAATTTTTACGATATGATCTGCTGTAGCGTATGCATTTGCTAGAGCGCAGTATGTACAGACAAGTAACGAACCTCGCGATAAGGTACGTATACATATGCGAGCCGAACCGTTCGCGAACCATAAATTCGCAAGATTGGGATGGGGTTTGGAGCGCCGAACGAACGGTTCGCGAACTGATCGTGGCGATCCATCTCCTTCGGTTTTTCTGACGAACACAAAGGAATTCAATGCTCAGATTGGGACGTGTTCGTGTCTTCCTGGTTTATTTTATTGTTGTAGGTTATTCTTTTTTTTAATTATTTACAAACACATTATTACTCGGGCATCTCATTAAATTCATAAATAAATTCCCTAAATATATTAATTTGCATCATCCTGCCGATTTTCCGATATTTCCGGCCTTTCAACAAACACTCTTTACTCAATTAAAAATACTGCCAACACCTACATACAGTTCTTATGTAGCCCTTGGTGTGGAAGGTATTCAGTAGTTTCCGCAGTGACCGTGCCTTCGGATATTATTTGTAACAAAGTATTTTTCTAAATACTAAATAGTTCCCGGTTGGTTCGTTCCTTTCCCTTGGATCGCTGAAAGTTCGTTGTGAAAATAATTTCAACAAACTGTTCGCGAACGGTTCGGCTCGTGTTCGGCTCGCATATGTATACGCACCTATAGCGTTTCGTCAGATCAATTAGCTGGTCATCTATGCATGCTTTCGTCATACCATAAAGGTTCCTCACCCTGATTGTAACCGCTAATATTCTATATTATAATAAAAATAAATACTTACAAATATTAGTATATAACTTTGTAGGTATACTTACCTATAATAATGAATATAGGGTTTTATTATACTAATACCTCGTATAGTAATTATAGCATAAGTAAAAAAATATTTGATGCATTGAGTTCGTGATGAAAGTGCACTTAAAAAAAACTTAAAACAAATATAAATTAAGGTTTCTTATATCTTAATATAAACAATATCTTAAAACTACATTTTGTCAAACAATGAGAATGTATTAAAGGCTGTGCGAAAAACATCGATATTTTCATACATCAATATATATATATACTGGTATGCTATATATACTGGTATACTATATATACTGGTATACTATATATACTCGTATACTATATATACTGGTATAAGAAATAATGCAACAAATAACGAAAAAGTAATAAATCAAAGTGACAGGGCACAGCTCAATAGATTTCAAACAAATGCAATGTTTATACCGAGGAATAATTAAATTTCACTTTTATTTAGGCACAGTTGTACAATTCCAGCTTAACTTTAAACCAAAGCTTAAACCCTTAACCAAAATTTTTGAAATAATCATTATTATAGGTTTAAGCTTCAGTTTAATTTAAAACAAGTAAACAGACGAACGATTTTTTAAAAATACCGTCGTATTTACAGTAGGACATATTACATGTCTCAGATTTTTTGTCGGACATAGTACAACTGGCCCTTATTGTTCTTCTTATTTAAGGAGTAGCGTCATTTTCTTTTGTTTTCTTTCTTGCTTTTTTATCTATTATCCTGTTATCACATGTCACTTGAAATTTGTTTTGTTTATCAGTCACGTTATTTTCATGTCATGTCACATTATTTTTATGTCATAACATGTCATGTTGTTTTCATGTTCATCCTCAATAATTAAATCGTGGACTATTTTCAGTCTGAGTAATGTCGTTGTTGTAGATATTAATCACAATGGGTGGCCGAATGCAAGTAACTTTACTAGAGTATACAAATAACGAGTCAGAAAAATTAAATAACCATTTGTTACGAAATAGCAAAACGATTAGTAGTAAATATAAAGTACATATACAGGTAATGCAAATTTAATTTTCTAACTTACAAAGTCTTTTTAAGAAAAATATAGAAACCAAAAATCGTAATCTTGATATTCGGTGAAACTATTTGGATGAATAATAGTAATATTTATTAGGTGATGCAATTCTATGGAATTCTTATGGGTACATATGACTTGAAACTCACCTTTACAAATTAAATGTTGTTAATAATACAAAGAAATAAAAATTAATATACTTACGTATAAGCATTACAATGACATATATCCAAATAAATTTTTGATAAAACTAGACCACGGAATACAAAACGTTTATCCCAAATTACTACAGCAATTTAAATTATAATTTAATATTTACATTCAAATATTGTGTAGTTCTTGAGTAGTTAGCTAAAATCGAAGTTTAATATGCTACATTTTACACCTTGACGCATCACAAACGTAAAAAACTGATTGGTTGCAACATACGTTTACACTTCCATGGCCTACCTTTATACAAATTTTATTTGGACATATGGTATAAGATGCACAAATACAGTAACAACACAGCACAAAAATAATAAATAATAATTAAACTAACGCAAGAAGTATCTAGTGTGAAGTAGATAATAGAATAACTCTAACTGATTTCTGATTAGTTAAGATAACCTAATTAAATTATGTTAGATAATCTTTAATCAGTGCAAATTTTAGCAACAAATTGAATAATTAGCTACACTAAGACCTAAAACATGTTGTGGCAAATGGTAAAAGAGTTTGTTGCAATCTCCATAGTCTATGCATCAATCTTCTTAGTTAAAGGATCAAGAAACAAATATATTTTTTTTGAGTTTTAATTTCATTTATTTTTCATCGATAGTAACAAACATAACTTCTTTTGAACATAACAATAATAAGAAAAATATATGACTAAATGAAACTTCAATGCAACAGTAAAAGTCTAGACTAATCTGATAATCTCATAAGTGGACGTAATCTCTTCGGAGATCTGTCACACTTCACACTCTTCACTTCTTGATAAGGATTCAATTCCGAATTTTTCTCAGTCCAGTTTGGATTAGCTACCGATAATGACGAATTTACAAATCGAAGAAGTTGAGGCCAGGTAACTTATTTTAAAATATGTTATAGTATTGGTTATACTAAAATAAATTTTAAAGTGCTTCAATTTATTTAATACATAAACTTCAGCTAGTTTTATTTATTTATTTATTTATAAATGATAAATAAATGATCAGTATTTTCATGTTCCGCGCTTCTATAGACTTTTAAAAACTGTTCTACCTACATATTTCTTTCAATATTCAATCAATGGTACTTATTAAAGATTTATATTAAATATTAAATTAATGAAAAGTGTGAATTGATACCCAATTTGATAAACGATAAGAATTGAAAAACTTACCTATTTTTTTTTAAACAAAATATTATTGATTAGAATCTTTGCAACGAATGAAATGTATCTTTCAGATCACGTAAAAATATTTACATCACGTGATGATAAAACCAAGGAAAATTTTATGGTGGTTTTTAATGAATTATTACCGGATTAATGCGAGATGAGTGTGTGTTTCTACAAAAAAGATAAACGCGTTCATTGTATCTAGCATTCAATAAAATAATCGAAAATTTATTTGTAAATTGCTGACAACAGGCGACTCTTAAACAATGCTATAATTAAATAAATGGTTTTATATTAAAGTCCAATAAGCTCTCCTTCGACGTCCGAGGACCCCAAGGTTCAATTCCTCTACCCCGGATTCACCACACACGGAGCAGATAACTTCCACAAACATCATGACGAACTAGGCCCCACCGAAATTGTACGAAGCCCATCACAGTCATCTCGGAGACCTTCAGCCATAATCGCTGCGTTAAGAAGACCTTCTCAGACTCTAGCACTTTCTGCAGCACACGCCGTCATGAATCAAAGAAAACTCATGCTCAGGTAAGGCTTAACATTTTTAATATTCGTAAACATAACAATTTCTAAAAATTACACCAAAGAAAGGCTTTTTGCTTTAGCTTATTAACCTGATACTAATTTCATTTTAATAAGTTACGAAATATTGTTTCCTATGTTTTTTTTGTTAGTTAATTGCTTCGTGTTTTATTGTCAGGGAAATTATTAAAACAAATTATGTTTTACCTTATAAAAAAATGGCGTCGATGATGCGCAAGCTTTATTGCGACATGTTTGTCCAGCAATAAAATTTCGCGATTAACGAAATGTCGCTAAATAAGATTATAAACAAAAACTGAATGCGACAGTAATACGTAGATATGTACAGTGACGTACGTAGACGTGACACCGGACTCATAATTGGCCCGGTTATTTGCTAAGAATTTTCTAAATACTTGCTATTTAGCGGTTTTTAACCTTAAGTTATGTTTGTTTGGTAAGTTATGGCGTAATAGAGATTGCGTACGAATTGAATTGATCTCCGTCAGGGACAGACGAGCAATCCCAGTCTGGTCCAGATTTTTGATAACATTAACCCTCGTGAATTAGTTTTATATTTTAAAAAATTCGGCTGACCAATTCATCATCGGTCACCGGGCAATTTCCCGATCATTTTTTGAGTTGTCTACCCCTCATGAAAAAATGAAACTTGTACACAGACATAGATTAAAATTATATTTAAAAAGGTATTCGAATATCTAACACAATTCCCCACTTCTTCACATCTTTTATAACTATGTTGTTAAGGTAGGTGGTACTGCTTCCTTAATTTTCATTTTTTTTATTTCTTTCAATGACAAATTTAATTGAAATTTAATAAAATATTGAGTTATTTAACATTGAATATAAAACCTCTATTTAAAAGAATTGTTATCGTAATGGCAGAAAGCAAGACGACAAAGATCGGATTTACTATATGTATGTCTTTGATAATGTTTCTGAACCATTCTGAAATATTCAAATCCGTATTTTCCTATGTTTCTTTTTGTAGATCCAATATATTCAAATAAATTAAGGCACCTGTGAACTTGTTTCACAATTTGCTGGAAAGAGAAAAAGTCAAAAACTTTTCTTGGAAAATTCCATGCTTAATTATAGTACCTAATAATTTAAATACTAATTTTTAAAAGTACCTACGGTTGTGTAAAGTGTTATCGTTGAATTCCACCAGGATTTTTATGTCCTTCTAACTTACCTCCTTTTTCTGTGTTTCATGGATTAAGCCATCCACTTGTATCACCTCTTATATCTGGATATGTATTACACATTTTGAAAATAAAAGAATATCTAATTCAATTATTTACATCATTTATAACTTTAAATATTCGTGCAGACGTGTAGGTACAATTTTCGAACTGCAAAGATATACAATTTGAATTGCACTTCTGATTTTATCTTCCTTTCATATATTTTCTTCTTTTTTTGCAGTTCTTGAATTAATTCAATAGCCTATTCCATTCTCAATTGTTTCTCCATTTTTTCTCAAGTATAATTTATATAGGGTGTTCTTCAAGTTGATACAAAAAAAATAATGGCGTATGTGGTAAGAGATATTCTCACGAATGCATCAAAATTAAAAGGAAAAAAAAATTTAAAAATCCATACCGACATGTGGCAATTCCTTGTGAAATGTTTAGAACCGCTAGACGCAACGAACGGTGACCTTCACTCACAAGAAGTGTTCGAAGTTCCCCCCCTGCGCGAGACGTAAACATAGGTCGGCTCGACGAAGCATGGATTCTTATGCGTTATGCAATCGGTTCTGTTGTCGTGCGTTGAGTTCGTCTATTGTATTTACTTCTTCGGCGTACACTAGATTTTTTTTCTGTCCCCACAGATAAATATCTAATGGATTAAGATCTACTATTTTCTAATATTTAAATTTACATCCTCTAGGAGTTCCGGCAAATTAGTTTGCAAGAAACGTAAATACACCATTTCGTCCAAGCGATTAGGTAAAACAAATAGACCGATTAAAGTGCCGTTTAACATACCTGCACACAGATTGACCGAGAAGCGTTGTTGGAAACTACGGCGACGCATTGCATAAGGATTTTTTCTGTCCACACATGCATCTCTTGTAAACACTGATTCGTCGTAACGCTGTGCATACAAACGGCTTGCAGCCAACACATTTTGACCACATTCGCCGTAAATTAAAATCATGTCCACAAGAATAGTATTGGAAAATTCGGCCATGTTTTCAACGCGACAAAGTACAGCTGACAACTGACCCACTTAAACAGCCGATGCTGACATCAGCAAATTTCTCCGAGGACGTAATTACGTCATAAAAATAAACCAGGGACTATCAAACAGTTTCATCGTTCACCAAAAGCATTTATTATCTCTAATATTTATTAATCAATTGTTATACAAAAACTGCTTCACTTTTAATGTAAACTTTCACTGTTTTCATTTTTTGCAAGAAGTTAACAAACAGCCTGTATAATCTGTCAATCAATTTCTGCAACATTTTTTTATTTTCTACAAGCAGCAAAACTGACGACCGAATGTTGGCCGTGTCGAATGTCTACCTACGAAATGAAATAATACAGTTTAATCGATAAGACTAAAAATTTCGCACTATTGCCGATTAATAAACCAAAACATTTTTTACATATTTACATGATGTCAGTAAATTAAATTAAAAACTATTTAAAGTGGAATTTATTTGCAAGATGCTTGATTGTTGGTAAAAAGAAGGACAACGGAACTTCAAATTTACAAAAATATTCATTCATCGTTAGACCGAGACCCTCACAGATTTTAATCTGTTTCAGGAGATTCTTTCATTTCAACTTGTTCTGAGCTTTTGATAAGATGAATCCAAAGTTTATTTAATATTAATCCTTTACTTTTGACCCATATGATGAGCTTTCGATCGTCTAGCTTTTCTTTCTCGGACTAACACCCATAATTTGCTGACTCTGCTTCTGCCGT
Organism: Serrognathus titanus; assembly: GCA_039766575.1. Classification (NCBI taxonomy): domain Eukaryota; kingdom Metazoa; phylum Arthropoda; class Insecta; order Coleoptera; family Lucanidae; genus Serrognathus; species Serrognathus titanus. The sequence continues at coordinate 27,974,660 of CM077912.1, read as the reverse complement.
CCGTTCCCACAAGATCTTACTCACAATTACAGTAATTGTCCTTTATTCCTTTGATATATATATGTATGTTTTAATACTTTATTTTCTGAAAAGTTCTTTAAAGTCATTGTCCATGTTTCAGAAGGTTACATTAAAATTTTAGTTTTTCTGGAAACTGCGTAGGCTCTTAAATGTATAAGAAGTCCCAATTAGTCTTTGTTAGGTCAACACAATATTCACCCTTCTTATGCAGTGGAACTGTGAATGCGATTTGTGTTTCATTGGGCACATTCTTCATCTTCAAAGTATTCAATTAAGTAGTACAATTTCTTTTATTAATTATTTTGCAAGCGATTCTATTTCAATTTTTTTCAACTTGAAAATTATTCTTCATCCTATAACCATGGTACTTCCACTTTCCTGTAATCTTGTATTTCTACATAATTTAAATATTCTCCTCCTTAAGTCACCAAATCACTGTTTAATTTTTCTCCAGAACTTTCAAATCATTTTTCAAAAACTCTTTTTTGCTGATTATCCCTCCATTTTTGTTTCTTTATTTATGATTGGTTGTTTTCTTTTTTATTAACCTTTGTTAAATATTCTAGTTTCTTCTTGAAAATTTGTTTCTTCTAATTCCGAAATTTATTGTTTTACTATCTGTTCGTAGTATCTTCTTTTCTTTTCTTAGATTTCTTCTTAGATGATCTTTGAGAAGAAGGTTTGGTTAATTTTCTGGTTTCTTCTTTGGAATTTGTTTCTTCTAATTCTGGAATTTCTTGTTTTACTGTCTGTTCATAGTATCTTCTTCTCTCTTCTTAGATGATATTTGAGAAGAAGATTTAGTTAATTTTCTAGTTTCTTCTTGCGAATTTGTTTCCGAAATTTCTTTCTTAGATTTCAGAAGAAGATTTTGAAAACTGTGCATAAGTGAGCTTTGAAAATCTATTTATAGAGGTACTCGAGCTCTTTGTATACTTAATTCATTTCTCAGCTGCTGTCTAAGAATATTTGCATCTATAATTTTCTTATTTTTATAGCTGAACTAACATCGAATATATTTATTTTGTACAAAAAATAAATGTGTTATAATTGAATGTGAAAGTAACTAATTTGAGTTATGAACTCATTTATTTATTCAATTAACCAAATTATTACTCGACTAAATTAAATTATTTTATTTAAAATGATGAAATTCTTGCAGTTTTTTCCAAGGACAAAACGATAAATTCTTGGATAACCATTCGGAGTCAGACAAAGAAGACATGATCAAAAAATACAATAAAAGATTAGGAGAGTAAGTTCGTTGAACCTGTCAGTAAAAAATATTATTTTAATTACATTTTTTATGTGAAACAGTGATGCGATGACCACAGTACTATCAGCGCTGTACGCTAAACTCCTGGTCGTCCTGGGAATGGCCTTTCCCATAACAGAAATAATCTCCGAAAGAGTACGCCCGTTTTTCTATCAAGGTTTCTACTTGTATTTATATCTCGGAAGCATCGTTTTTATTGCATACATGTACGCGACGCTAGTGAAGAAAAAAGCAGTATTTTCCATCATGAAAGCTTCTGGTAAATATATAATATTTCATTTTATTTTTGTATTGCATTTATCTTTGTTTATTCTAATAAAGAAATACATGGACTTTATCAAAACGCCTCCTTTATATAAACTTGAATTAATTCTATAAATAAGTAATCTTTGGTAATAACGAAAGCTGAATCGCTCTTTCATGGCTTTCAATTAAATTAAAATTTGTGTGCACTTTGAAAATCTGAAAATCAAAATTTACTATTCTGACGTTTTGATTGGAACATTCAGAGAGATCACAGCTTAAAATAAAATATCTTGCATCTGCAATATCTAGAGTTTCAATTTTGTTTCAAAGAGGTTTCAAGTGAACCTACTTTACATCTTTTTAGAAGGTACAAAAAATATCTCTAATGGAAGAATGATATCCAAATACTATTAAAATTATTTTCGTTAGGTGGTCGAAAAGGTGGCGACGATGATAACGAATCAGAAGAAGAAGAAGAAGAGCATCATCACGAAACGGTTCGATACGGCAGCTTTTACTTGCGAGTCGGGGCCATAGGTATGTAAAACTTTCAAAATTCGATTCAATCATACATTTCATTTCATCTAACTATTTGGCCAATATAATACTAAATCTTTCAACAAAAACATATTTACAGTTCTCATGAATATGCAATTAATTTTTGCAATAACATTTGCAAATTAGGCCAGTTACTAATGATTCGTAAGCCTATTTGGAGCACACAAACGCGCATAATGCGGAGATAACCGTGATTTGAGTCGAATTTATCCGTGCACTGCTAATTAAGCTTCCGATAATACTTCGTAAATAGTAGTCGATTACATACAACATGTAACATTAATGCCCTTATTGTGGCTCTTAGCTTTCGGTATTGGGAGCATGGTGTATTCAGGACTAGAGTTCGGGCGCTATTTCGAATTGAGAAACGATAAAGACTGCGAATCCACCGCACTTCAAGCCATCACACCCGCCATGAGAATGATACTCACCATAGGGCAAATTCAGTTCATATTTCTAAACAGCAAGGTAAGTTCTTGTCGATTAAATATTATCTGCAAACGTCTAAAGCATTTTATTCTTTACTTGTAATATAATTATCCTAAAAAAATTAACAACCTGTACAACAAAATATATTTTTCACTTTACAAGACACATTAATTTTTTTTCTGAACTGTTGGATTATTGTTTTGAATTCAAGCATTAATATATTAATTTATAGGATTTAGAAGTAAATCAACACAAAGTCATCGCACGCTTCGGTCTCATGCATATGGTAGCAACGAATCTATGCGAGTGGTTGTACGTCTTAGTCGAAGAAACGAAACATGAGATAATACACTTATCAGGTGAGAACCAGAGCACAAAATAAACCGCGAAGAATTTTTTTTAAGTTTTCTCCTTCTCCTCTTCCGCAGAGCACAGCAACTCGACGGCTTCGTCGTTGCATGAGAAATATTGTCAAGAGGGCAACGTGATGGGTTCGTTAGTGACGAACGCGAGCCCTTTCCTGTTCCCCTGCACCATTGAATACAGTTTGATTTGCGCCGTCATTCTGTTCGAGATGTGGAAGGAAGTAAAGTCCGTCAATGCTAAGGCCGACGAGGAAAATAAGCCTAAACCTCATCCGGGTTACAACAAGATTACGTCTTTGTTTCACTTCAGTAAGTACTTCAGAATTATTACAATTCACTGTCTTTGATGTACACTATGGCTCACCCTAAAGTTTTAAAATTATTTACAAGCTGTATACAGAGTGTTACTATATTTCAAACATTTATTATTAAATTCCCCATTACAAAAATTTCAAACTTCAATGTTTAGTTCCAAAAATAAAAATCCTTTTGTTTCCATTTTTCTATTCAAAAACTACGTTTTAAAAACTACATTTTAAAAAGGACTACAGTGAGAAATCATCTTACATATTAACATTTGCTAGGATTAAAGCATCGCTCAATTTTTGTTAAGAGAGTAAACTATTACCAAAGACGTAAGACGTAAAAGACGCTAGATGGCATTAAGCATAATTTTTTTAGGTGCTTTCGGAGGTCCTCCTGTACAATCAGCTCACCATTTCACGGTGGACTGTTCCAACTCACACAAAGGACTTTTCGGTGGAATTCTTCTTATAGTATTGACAATAATTTCACTAATAATGTTTTTCGTACTTACGAATGAAGATGGCACGCCAAAGGAAAAACAAAAGTACAAATCGATGGCCGAATTCGAAGTCAATATCGTTGAATTGACTTTATACGTAATTACGACGCTGGCGTGCATCGTGGCAAAGCTCAAAATGAGAGATATGAGATACAACAGGAAAGAAGGAGGTATATATTTGTCTATCAATTGAAAATATTTTTGATCGCTGTACGTCGGATAAACTCGTAATTAATTAATATTTATTTTCAGAAGGAATTGGACTTGACAATACATTGTTAGTGGTGGCTCAAACTGGAGTATTCATCTACTGTATGTTCTCAATAATCAGTAGTTACTTCACAATCGGTCAACATTCGGGTATCGGTCTGGTAGCTGAAATATTCTCGTTCGTCCAAACGTGCCTGCAAACGATGCTCGTGCTGGACGGGTGGTGGCGTCGCTGTCGGAATTTAGACCAAACAAAGAACAAACCTGGGCGCGAGTTGATAACATTTTTAATAATCGCCAACATGGGCATGTGGACCATAAACGCGCTGGAGAAGAACAGGGCCGAATTTCGGACGAATCATTTGAAATTTTACGGCGACTGGGCTTGGACAATCATCACGCACATATCTATGCCGCTCGCTATATTTTACCGATTCCATTCTACCATTTGCTTATTCGAGGTCTGGAAGAACGCATACAAAATCAAGACACATCATAAGAACAACATTATCAGTTTGTGATCGTTTGAGTATTTGCATTATTTATTTTATACTGCGAATTTTTTACAGTACTTATAATATTATAAGTGAAATTGTATATAATTGTTAATGAATATAATTTCATTCTTTTTTTATAATTAAATCTCTTATTTTCATACTACGTCGCTGCATGGGGGATTTCAAGTATGGTAAATGTAGTTCTTCAATTCGTGTTTTACGACGAACGAACGATTTTTTAAAAAGTATGCGTTTTTAAAATATCCTTACTTTTCAACCTCACTGTATACTAATTATTATATATAAAAAAATTATGATTTTTTTATAATATTCTCGACAGTATCGTCATTTTTAGAGTGAACTGGAGTTTGGAAGAGGGGAAAAAAGGAGCTTCGATAAATCACCGAACTTTTCCGCGTACAGACCTCAGGATCACGGGCATGTATCTGAATTAGAATCAAAACTGAGGTTGCAAAATGCATCCAGCACGAAAGACGCGGCTGTTTGTAGGCAACAGGCATATAAATCTGCGTTATAACTCGGTTCGTCACCTGGGACCGAAATTCTTCTTAACTTCACCGAATGACGAAAGCGAACCGAAGTTTCATACATTTAACTTGCCTATACAAACCACGAGCAACGCAAGCAATTCAAATTAATACAAAAATTCTCAAAAAAGTTCATCTTTTTCAAACAACTTAAATATATATAGCGATTACATTCACATAATAATTCTTTTATTTAAAGTAGATTCCTATCCAATGAAAATTGTACAATAAATTATTTTAACGGACACTTAACATTCGGACTATCGCTCTACGTTTCACTGACGAAGCTATCAATCGATAGTGAAACGTAGAGCGATAGTGCGAATTTTAAGTGTCCGTTAAAATAATTTATTTAATTCTACAGAAAAAAAGTTTATTTCTCAGTAGGTATATTTCCTGTGTGTTTATTTGTAAAAAGTTGAAACTTACACGTTTCTTTCTGTTATTCTTTTTCTAAATTGAAATTGTTCGGAAGTTTAATAATTTCCGTCGCAACAGTACATAATAAAAGGCCTTAATGCGAGCGAAATTGGAAATAAAATTTTCCCTCGCATTTATTATAAGCACATTCAGAATTAATTCGGGATAAAATGTGACCCAATTTTATGAGGACGATTACACGGGCGGCTTGATCCTTACACTGCCGCCCGCCCGGCCAAACAATTTCGGCGCGTTCATCTAATTAATGCGAAGTCTACCTTCACGTAACGAGTTAATGTAACGCCTTTGTAATCTCTTTTGCTCCTTCTCTTCTTTCGGCTGCGTACTATTTCAGTTCTGTGCAGTCTAACTTTACCTATTATATAAATACAAAAAAAGTTTTCAAAAAATCAGTTCTGGCAAATTTTAAAATTTTTATATTAATTAAAGTACTACATGATTAAGGGCGTATCAGCTCAAAATTCGGACAAAACATGTAAATACTTTGGAAAAGAGAAGAACTCTAGATGGAGGATAAATGTATTAAAGTACAGGGATATCATAAATCATTTCAACTCACGTAAATTCGCCGTATAGGCATCAGATTGTACTTCGTTGCTAACAATGCTAGTACTTTGTGTTAAATCGTTGAAGGATGTAATGCCTGCGATTTACAAAGGCATCGTAATTTACATTTTCATTTGGGAATGCTTGGTTAGATAACCTACAGCGACGAACGTCTATGACACTTGCCACTAAGAAAACAAAACCTAATTCAAATTGGCCACGTGAACTGATGTCACTGTACTTTGTGTTTATGTAAAAATCTCCAAATTGGATCTAAAAATAAGTTTAATTTAAAAAAATTAATTATAATCGCCATTATATTCTTGTAGTAAGTCTTCTATTATTATTCTCTTTGAATCACATTTCCAAGTTGATTTTTATATTGTTTCGGATATTTACAAGCGTAAGTTAGTTAACTTTCCTTCATCAATGGTGTTAAGTATTAAGACTCTATACAGGTAATTGCTTAAAAGTGAGAACATAGGCAATGTAACAGACAGAAAGTAGTATAGACACGTAAAAGAGACACAGGAGGCCTTTGTAAGTTCTGGGCCCCTTCGAAGGCGAGCATTTTCCCTACTTACAATTATAACCTAATGCTAACCCGTTCGCATTTCAAAAGTTCCCGTCTTAATTTCCTGCACTATTTGTACTCATTGAATTTCTATGATTTCATTTCAGTCAATTACTGCTAGATAGTCGTTCAAATTTATTTTATTATTTGAATTGAGCATAACCACATGATAAGAAAAAACATTAAATAAATTAATGAAGGCATATGGCTATACGAGTATATGGGGTAAATGAAAGAATGTAAGATCCTTGAATAACTAATCAACTAAGAAATCCAATCAAATCAATCAAAAATGTGAACTAAATACACAAACAAATTAAGAAATAGAACATAATGCCAGTTGAAACAAGTTACCTATTTTGAGTATCTGCAGTGACAGATGAAAGAAAGAGTGACAAATAATTTCAATAGTTATTGATCAAATGAGCATATATATAAATGGTGTTCAAATAACTAGTTCCAAAACATTCTATTTGTAAGAAATCAATGAAAACAAATTATAATCATTAAGATAATTTATCTCATAAATTTGAAATAATTTTTCAGTAAAAGTAACGGAAAAATCGAGAACATTAAGGAGTTTAGAAAGAATTTTTGTTTAGCGAAAATTTTCTGCTAGAGGTTATTCAACGTCGGTAAAGCTTGAAAAATATTCGTCTACGAAAAATAGGAGTGAAGGAACTAATAAATATAAGCGAAGTGAAATATTTTAACGGCTATTTGAGAAACTGGTTTACATTTTCTAAAGTCGATATACAAGTACAGTCCGTCAAGAAAGTATCCGGAAAAAAGAAAATAACATTGCGACTTTTAGTTTTTGAATTTGTAAATGAAAGAAGTACAGTAGAGGAAAATAATTCGAGTTATTTGTTTATGTAATTTCTGTTTAATCCTGAGAAATATATTTAAACGTTCAAGGATACTTATATCGATCGAATCAACTGCATCCTAAGTAGACTTGGTGTTTCATGCACGTAAAATTGATTCTATTATTTAATTTTTTGTTACATTTTTGGGTCGAAATGACTTTACAAATTCCTTTTCTTTAATTATGAACTACTCTGTTGAAAATTCCATCAGTTTTCTCTTTTCTTAAATTTGAAAAAACTACTAAAATTTTTCTGTTTGTTTAAAATTGTTAATGTTCAAGATTTGTGGTCACTTTTTTTGTTAGATTCTTTGAAAAATATGACTGATAAAAATACTGCGATCCCAAAATATCGAGAATATAATATAATAAGTGTAAAAAGCAATACATACAGGGTGTTTCGTGAAAATAAATTAAACAATGAAAGTTTACATGAAAATGAATAGAATGAACCATTTTTTGTTGAACAAAGTGTTATTAAATTTTCGAGAAAATAAATAATTTTGTCGAACGGGTAAACCGTTTGAACGTCTCTGGTTTAAGTTTATGATGTTTACGAAGAATATGAGTGATGTAATATATTGTTAGTCTTCGCCGATCGGGCCGGGTAGTTTGAAGGTGTACGTTGAGGTGGTGGCACGGAAATTTACTGAAAAAAGTGGCAGAGTTTACAAATAGTGAGATTGTTGACATGATTCTAGTGTACGGTGAAAGTGGGCAAAACGCATTAGCGGCAAGGCGTTTGTAGGTACAGCATTTTTCAAACCAACATTTACCAACCAGTGCCACATTTCTCTCTGTTGTGCAAAGAGCGAAGGATACTGGAATTTTAAGGACACGTCGCGGAAGAGATGGAGGACGGCAGCGTCCACAACGCATCCTAAACAGAGAAGAAGAAATACTACAACTTATCGAGGAACATCATTCGTAAAGTGTACGTGATATCTCAAAACAAACGCGTTTATCGTCCTCCGTTGTTTGGCGCATTCTTCGCGAACAACAATTACATCCGTACCATATTTAAAGAGTTCAGGCTTTGCTACCAGCCGACTATGCTCTACGAATACGATTTTGTCGTTTGTTACTGCATAAACAACAGGCAAATGCGAATTTTGTTCATAATGTCATGTTTACCGACGAAGCTATTTTTACCAGAGATGGGGTGTGCAACTTTTAACAAAAATATTACAGTTGCTTGTAAAAACAGTGGAATTACTAGGCGAGACGACGGCAGGTCAAATCTTCACGTATGACAATCTTTGTTCCTTTTAATTTCTTCTTTAGGTGGTAGATTTTGTTTGTTCCTCACATATCTGGAACAGATTTTTACGATTAATGGTCTGCAAAACCCCCCTTTAGAGTTTAGACGCTGGCAGCAATCAATGTTACTGATACTGAAGCTCAATTTGTCCCTGGATAACTCAACAATTAATAGTTCGGGATTCCCTGATTTGCTCTCAGGCACCCCAAAAATCCTAAGATTATTCATGCGTGAGTATTGTTTCTGTTTCTCAAGCAGCATTTCCAATATCCACTACATTAGTTTTGATAGTAATGCTGCCTGGTCTTCACTTTCTTTGAGTCTCGTTTCCAGTTCAGGGATCTTTTCAGTAAAGGCCAACATAATTTTTTCCAAAAATTTGGGATTAGTGAGAACCTTTTCGACTACTTATTGCATCAACTGTTCATCCTTATCATTGCTACTTCACCTAATAACTCCCTTAGGTTAACGACCAAATTGATATTTACAGTACAGACCAATATTTACTCGCCGAGCAATTTTTTTTATTATTATTAGAGATTATCTTCGGTTATAATAATAAAACATAAAATCAAGTTTCTCGGAAAAGTAACTGGTAAAATTTACATTAAAATGCAAGGCAGGTCATGAAAGGATTCAAAGGTACAATCCGCGTTTAAAAGCGTTTAATATTTGCGATAGTGTGCGCCGAGCATATGAATTAAATAATACAAGAGAGGTAAAAATTTGCTCTCGCAAAGCAGTCGTTCCGAATCGCCTCTCTAAACGCAGAGTTTACTTCCGATTGTGCTAAGTGGCGGAAATAAGGTCGAAAATTAAATTTTAGTCCGTCTGATGCGGTAACATTTCGTCAACTACTTCTCTTTTTCACTCGCTCTCTTAACGCCATCAATAATCTTATATTCTCACTATCTTTGAAACCTGTACACACTTATAAAAAAAATAATATTCAAAATTTGCTTCGAAGAGAGATATTTTTAAAAAATATACTACGTCATAATAAAATATTTTTCGAACTCATCCTGTATTTAATGTTTTGCACACACAGTACTTCCGGTCGAGTAAACCAGGAAACAACGTCAAAAAACATTGGCCCTTTGGATAATAAATTAGTGCAGATAATAATGAAATCTAGTTTTTTCACAAATTATTTACTTGCTCATATGTTTTGTTACTATGTCAACAAATGCTTGACATACTTTGATAACATATTATTATTCTTCGACACTCTCATAATGTTAGCGTTATTTTCGTCAACTACACGAAAAAATAGCATGATCTACACGTTAGAAAAGTGAATTTCCATGTTCGTGTAAATTTGATACAGCGTGTAAATTTGATACAGCGTAGCTCACGAGTGAATTCAAACATTTACGCTCACTGGAAAACTTTTCTAAACTTATAAATCAATATACTATTGTTCTAAAACATCTTCCTTGACCAACCTACCAATTTCTGAACTCATTCCTGCTTGCATGGCAAAAAGCTCTGACGAAGCTTGAATGGTTTAGATTTCTCACTGAAATAAAATACAAAAGTCTTATCCGTGTAGGTTTATGGAACAAACCCGAGCATTTTATCTTACTTTACCTCCTAGGTGTCAATTTGTAAAGAAACATCATATTTCTGATCAAGTGTTAATGAAATGTCAAAACCAGACTCATCATCATCAGATTATTTGATTCTGAGCAAAGATTCAAGTTGTTCTGACAAATCTTCATCTTCTTTTTTGGGAACATTATAATAGGCCTTATAAATGGACGACTTTGTATTCGTTGGACATATTTTGAGCAAATGACTTTTAACAACTTTTAAATATGTATAAGATTTAAAGTTAGAAGAGAAAATGTCTTTTAGCGGAAAAACTATGAGTACTTTTGGCCTTGATATGTCCAACATGCTCTTCTTTAACACTAATTTCAAGACTTTCAAGCCTATAGTGGATTAGAGCCACCTCTTTATTCGCAGCAATTTTGACCTCATTCATAATAGTTAGAAAAGCAGTATTCTCCTCAAATAACCTGTCCCTAGTAGGACATTTACTCATGCCAATAATAAATCAGTCAACAATCAATTTGATGCAAACAGAATCAGATTTGCAATTGTCGGCCAAATGACGATTGTACACTGGTCAATCACTGCCCTCTCACCGCATTATAAAATGTAAACTGAAAATCAAATAAAGCAAGTAAATCCCTGAACTTTTTTCTTCTGACATTTTTGGCACTGATGGAGTTGTAAAAGCTTCTTCATCTAAATAATTACGTATCGCGATTAAGTGTGTCCGACGTGAAAAAGTCTTTGTTGGCATTGAAGGAGAGCTAATCTTTTAAATAATAATATATTTATTTCTTGAATAAATACGAACTAGTAATAGAAAATATAACATCAAGATTTTAACACGAAAGTGATATTTTATGATGTAGGAAGACGCAATCGGGTTACTTTTTCAAATTGCACCCTCCGAGGCAATCAAAAGAAAGCTGGAAATTTCGTTAATTTTGGATGAAACGCAGCGCAGCAATATCGACGATACTCCTCTGGTATCCGCACGATACTTCAATCAAATCTCAGATATTTACTTACCTTTTCAGAAATGAAGACACAGAATATGAACTTTATATACGCAAATTGGGTTTCGCAGCAAATCATATATGTATCTCTTAGTCTTGCAGATTTCTCTTCGGTTGCTGATTTATCCTGACATTTCGGATGGCAAGAGCGATTCGTAGTTGCACGCGCCCGATCTGATTTTCCTAACAAATATAATTCCATCTCGAAGCGTAAATCCTTCGAGCCCGAACGTTTTTCGGGGTCTAAGCGAAATCTAATAACGGGGCGCGATTCTTGAAGGAAGCGCGCAAAAATCTATAGCATTTTCCCGGCGCAATTGAAAGGTCCGCGTTACGTAACAAGTAAAACAAGAGGACAAAACGCACTCGACCTTAATGGCGAGCTGGAAAACGAAGCAAACTGGAGTGGACGCGAGATGGAAAGAAAGCCCATTACGTGCAATCAGACCACCAACGGCTGAAAATGTGCCCAAACATGTTTGGCTTGTTCGTTCGTCGACGTTGTGAAACTGTCCGAGAAAGTTAAAATCACCCCGAAAGATAAAGTAATCACTTTCAGTAAATTGTCTGATTCTGTCTTACCAAAAGTTTATTCATTTTAAATAATTTTTACTCTACAAATTACGTTACGCGTCTTATAAATCGAGGGCTACTTTTTACTAGGCCAAACAGAATTTTCAATATTTCAATTACTTTCGTGAAGTTATCACTCTAGAGCGCACATGCACGACTAAAAAGATAACTCATGAGCTCATTACTCATGACAGTCATGACCTAAAAATGCATCTAAATCCATGCTCTACTTATCATATTGATAGGTCACTACAAATACTAATTTAATTTCAGAAGTATCAGTATAGATATAAGTTGGGGAAGGACAGAAGACATTAGTCAATCGACGCTGGTTTTTTAGAAATTATAGAAGTATATTATTTTCTTAATATGTATAACAGATAACATAACATAACACATAAGATGATCGTGCTCACATCTTTTATCCCCAGAACTAGAAGACTACATCTATTTGTTTCATTTTCTTGAAACCTTTATTATGAATGTTTTTAACAAAACTCGATTTTTAACTTCTAAGACTTTTTTAAAGAAAATCTTAATATCGTACAAAAAATTAATAACTAATTAATTATGCTTCGTGTTATAATGATCACGTTAATCAATGGCAGTATAAAGTGTTATTCAAGAAATAATTTCCTTATGCGTTTATGTTATACCGGGTGAGAGATACTGCGCCTCAAGGCTTAACTCTATTATTTATAATCCCATTTGAACCAACGAAAACTCATATTAATCAATCAATTGATAAATTTCACTTTGCTTTAGTGTCATATCTTTTTTAGAATGTTTCATAGAGATTTTTTCCTGAATTTAGTGATATGCAGCAGTTTATTTTGGTCCAAAACAAATAAAGAAAAAAATTAATGTTCGATTGTCTTATCTTTAAAACTTGCTAAGAAAATATAGCCAATAATGAAATTCTCTTAGAAAAAGATAATAACTAACTAAATTAAAAAATAATAAATTTAACAAATATTGTTCAAATTGATCTCCGCCGTATTCGATGCGTAACTGACATAACTGACACCTTCTTGCTATATAGTTACTGGCACTCATATTAGATTAATTATTAAAGACAAATGTTTATAAACATGATTTTATAGAATGTATTTAGATTCTGTTTATCTCAGCGTTAGTGTACATCGGTTCCGAAGTTTCTTTTTTATTACAATTTCTACGTCTTTACGTTTCTCTGACGTTTTTAAATTTGCTAGAAAAGCTATTATGAAATGATAATTGCACCGAAACTGAAAATTCGGCAAAATTCCGCGGAAACAGCGGTTAATATGCCGTGCGTGAATGTACAATTTTTCAATAAACTACCACCGCCACATGTGCATCTAATATTCATGCAGTAAAAACTAATTAAAAATAAACACAACGCGCGCACAGAAGGGCACTCAAATTGCACTAAATCGCAAATTTTAATTTCATCTTCCGTCGATTTATAATCGCCACTTAAAATTAAAACGGTAATTGCTACGGGCGCTTTAAAAAGCAAACTCAGCACTTTTTCAAAAAAATATTCTATACAACTTTTCAAATAAACTAGGAGTATTATCGACTTCAGACTTTAGATTTATTGTACTTTACCATTTCAATAGAATTTAATTCAAATTACAACATGTCTTGTAACAGTTACGTTTTTTTATTACAGATATAGAACTATTTTTGTTACATGACGGCCTAGTACCAAAGTGAGCAATCTCCATTTGTTAGTTTCACGTGCAGCGCCTTTCCTTTTTAGTTTTAACTTCTTAATCGCTAATTTTTTTAAGTAAAAATACAGACATATTATCTCTTAACAACAACACAAATACGTTAAAATTAAAAAGGTTTTAAAAAAATGTTAGTTATTTAATTCAAAATTAAACAAAAAGAAACTAGTGGAATTCCTTTCGAAAATTCAGAGTTTTAATTTCAACGTTCCTGAATGCATTTTAATAAAAAATAATAATACATTTAGGATATAAAACTTCGTAAAGGAATAAAATTATCCCAAAGTAAATGTTCAAAATATCCTTCATCTACTTCTTCAGAATTTCCATTTAATTTAATTTAATAAGTAGCAAATTTTAATCCCTTAAGCTGAATTCACTACTGGGAGATTTTTCATTATCCCATTAGGCGATAGAGATTTGCTTGGTTCGTTCAATTAAACGAACTAAACAATGGAACGAGAAAGAATTGAAATTTTAATAATTAAGGGATGTGACAATAAAACAAGGACCCAAGAGGAAGTATGTCAGTTTTTTAACAACAATCACCCAGAAGCAGCACCTATTTCTCAATTAATGTCGCCTTAGAAACTGGGGAAACGCAGAAAATCCAGTTGGAAGGAGCCGTTATGAATTTAGATTTTTTTCCTTCGGGAATTTGTTTCAGGCGTACAAAGAGAACAATTGAAAAATCGAATTAAAAAAACAGTTAGAGCTATACAACAGAACACTGTTTACAATGTTCTGCAAGAGTTGCAAATTAGACCGGCATATTGTCAAGAAGTTGGTGGCAGACATTTTGAACATTTATTTTGAGATAATTTTATTTCTTTACGCAGTGCATGCGCTAGGAATTTTGCCTCCCCGTGCAAAAACTTTTCAACAGCCTTCACAAACAAATGAATTTTTGTTGTTCAACAATTCATAGATAATTTTAATGTTTTCATTTAGAACTGATAGTAATATTCACGATTATACATACCAAGTGATTTTTTAAATTTTTCAATAACTCTTGCTATGGAATTTGGATTGCATGTCTAAGCTTTACTATCGGATGTTCTTTTAAATTTGGCATCGAAGTTGGCTGTGACAAGGTGTTTAATTTGAACATATCACAAGTTTGGTTATCTGTTGTAAATTTTCTTATTATCGGTGCTTACTGTGAACATATCACAATTTTGATTCTTTGTTGTAAATCATTTTTTCTTATTATCTATTTCCATTTGTTACAATAGATCTCAATCTTAGTGTCTCTTTTCGTTTATTACAATAGATCACTTTCTTGTGTCGTCTTATCGTTGAGGTCGAACCAAGATTAAGAATGGCAAGTTCAAATGTCAAATTGACAACTGTCATGATGATGATTCACAATTAAATTATAATGGCCAACTTCGACGCCAGACTTAAAAAAAAGCTCTTTATAATACGTTTGTAATATGCATCAAAGCGTGCAATGACTTACTATTCATCTAAGCTAAGTCATGCCGTCCAGATTTCATGGCAATGTGTTATAGTACATATTACGTACTTAATACGAGGGTCAAACTAAATTTATAAATAAAAACATTAATATTTTCTAGGATTTTAAATATGCTCGAAATAATTCCCTTCAGTTATGATACACTTGACCATTCTTTCTTTCCACTGTTCAAAAGCTCCCAACCAATCATCTTTCAGATTACCTTCAAAATAAGCGTAAACTACGGCTTCTGACGAAAACCTTCTACCCCACAAATTCCTTTTAAGCCCAAAAAATAACCAAAAGTTCCACATTACTAAATCAGGTGAATACGGAATACTTTTATATTTTTTTCACCTAAAAACAGAAGAGTTAAAGCTGCCGTATGGGACGATGCATTATCATGGTGCAGCATAATTCCCTTGTCTGGAATTTTACTGAACACTTCAGGCAAACATTTTTCAGTGTACCAATTTAGCTGTAACTGTCTTATGTCCATCTAGCTTAATTACCTTTACTAGGCCCATGTTTCTGAAGAATGCCGCATTCTTCAGAACTCACTTCTTCTTGGTTATTGTTGGAGTTTCCTCATCTTTATGAATCCATACACGACTTTCTTGACGGGTAGGTACGTCGAAAAAGGGGACTCTAAATTTCGTCACCTGTCACTATTTTGGAAAAAAATTAGTGTCCGCCGTTATTTAAGAAATTTAAAGTTTCATGGCAAATTCTTACACGCTCTACTTTTTGGAAGTCAGAAAGATGATGCGGCACAAAACGACTAACCACTTTTTTTAAATGCAGGTGATCGTGTATGATTGTTCTAACAGCTGAGGATCTAATCTTGAGTTGATGCTCTATTGCTGTATAAGTGGCTCTATTGTCCTCTTCAATAAATTTTTTAACAACAGCAATGTTTTTGTCGGTAACAGCCGTAGGAGGACGCCCTGCTCCTTTTTGATGGTGAACGAAATTCCTTTCGCGTTCAAATTCCTTATACCATTGGTAAATTGTAGCCAAGGAAGATGCTTGTTCACTAAAAGCCGAATCTAAACTCTTTTTGCACTCATAAGCGCTTAAACCTTATCATAATAAATCATGATTCGAAAATGCTCTCTGGTTAATTCCGTTTTTTACTTGTAGTATCACTTTAAAATATCAGTAATTTGGGTCCTAACGAACGTAACTTCAACCACCACTAAACTTCAAATGACAGATAAAGAGTTGCTCTAAATAACACTGTATGTTTTGTTTTCCACGGCCTACTAGATTTTCTTATTCTCAATAAATTCAGCTTTACCCTCGTATATCTAATTACATTTAAAACAGCACCTTTGCACTTTAACAGCTGCAAACTCTTGCACAAGTTCTTTATATAGAAAATCTTGAGCCAATTCGTATTGAACATTAATTATAACTAAATTTGGCAAAATTTTAAAGGCTATTAAATTATTTTGTTTTATAATAAATATACGAAGACAAATACAAATCGTTAATATTTGCAAGATTTTTGCCAATCTGAAAGTGCGTGTCTGATGGTGAGATCAAGATGCAAAGCTAAGAATTTTATATATAAAAAATTAACAGACTTTCTAGAACTAATATCGGTGCTAAATTATTCTTTAAATTTCATTGTGGATAGATGCGTGAATACACAACTTCAAGAAAGAGTATATACTGAAAATAACAATTGTTTGTGAGATGGGTTTTCTTGATCAGGTAGACTATGTTTATCAATTCTTAAGATATAAACCTAATCAAAATTGATTTAAAATAAAAATTGTTTACAATGAAATAAAATTTGCTTAAAATTACTAAAATAATAAGTTTGTCCCCGATATAAAGTAGTAATGAGTAGTTTAAAACGCGACATCCTGCGATCAATTTTTGGACCTGACATTACCCCAAATAGCTGATTTATAACAGAAATTTTGATATAAAATAGGTTTTCCAGAATTTGCTAATTTATTTTACGCATTTCTAATCATTTTAAAAAATTAGGTCAAATTTTACCGCCCTTTAATCGTTTACCGCCCCGTGCGACGCACGTTCTGCATCGCCGATAGCATCGGCCGTGCTTTTGCGATACTTTAAGTCCTGAGTTTACTTATTTCTTAATTTAAATGCATTTACGAATCAAAATTTTTGTAGGATCGTTTTGATAGTCACGGGAACTATTGAAATATTAACTCAAAGTTGGAGGTTGCCACTTAAAAAAAATGTCAGTGACTATTCCACTTACCTGTAACACTCCGTATATTCAGGTGTAAAGCCAAAGAATGTGCAATTTAAATCAAAAATGGACTTATGTTTGGAATTTTTTAAAAAACCAATATTTTACACTTTACACTAATTAATAATAATTTAATTTAATTTAATAATTAATTCCAAACATCATACTCTCACTGTATATATTCTCGTAATCTGTGATATTCATTCTGGTAGGCCATTTGATCAAAAATTGTACGCTCCAGCGACCTTTAAAATAGCCGTATTTAATAAAGTTTTATAGTATTTCTGTGCGTTATCGAGGCTAAAGATTTTACAATCAGCTGCCTGATTGCTAGATTAGTTAAATTCTAATTACGCCAATAAATGGGTGGAAATTATTTACATGATTGTTTACGTATTTGTTACTCTTTAACCTTTACTTACTAATAATTATGTATATCGTGTAAAAAAACGTAACTCAAATTTTTTGGCAAAACAATTGTCAGTCATCCTGTATTTAATATTGTAACGTTTTTAATAAAAGTGTAAATTAAAAATAGTCGGTTTTAAATAAAAGAATATTAATTTTAAATAATAATTATTTAATAATAATATTATTTAAATATTAAATATTTAATATTAAAATATTTAAATATTAAATATTTTAAATAATATTTTAAGCAGAACCTAAATTTAAGTGGTATTTAAACTATGACATTATTTGTAGGTTTAACAAAATGTTAATCACATTCTAATTGATACTTAAGTTGAAGTTGAAATATCAATCAGAATGTGTTTTACATACTGACCATACGTATATGTCGTATTCTAAACACAACTTAAATTTAAGCTCTGCTTAAAAAGTTGGTGCAACCGGACATTAAACAAACACTAACACTTAAAACTACGTATAACTAATTTCTATGCTTAATTATGTCGCGGGCAATTTATTTATTTCTATGGGCACTGTTAGCTTCGGTCGCGGTAACTGTATCTTGTCTTTTCATGTCCCAACGCCGCCGTGGAGGCAGTGACGTCACTCCGTCTCGCCAGTCTCGGGATTTCACAACATTACAAAGAAACTTAAATATTTTATTTTCCACAACTTTTTGGGGTAATCTTTAAGTATACGTCGCTTTAAAATGCGCATGACCTACAGACTAGATAAAATAAATTCTTCCTTACATTAGCAAGTTTAAAAAATTTCAGATTCGAATCTACCATTTTTCTATCCTTCGTATAACAAAGAATTAATTCGTCGACGTGATATGTACAAACACAACAAGATAATAAGAATTGGATGGAAGGGGATTTTAGTTTTCCAAAGTAAAATATTGATTAGTACGACTTATAAAGCATACAGTTTCTCCAATATTCGTTGATATTTACGAATAGTTTTTAAACTTACTATATGGATTATAAATATCAGATAAGATATGGATAATGGATGAAATGAAAATATGTATGTACGAATTATAATTATCAAATATAAATAAAAATATGTTTCAAAATGAACATATATTCAAAATTTTTTGTTTTATTTAATTCTTCTCATCTGAAATCAGGGCAAACGTTCTTAATTGTTTACCGTTATATTAACATTACACATTTTATGTTTAAGAATATTACTTTGGTTCACAAGCAAATGGGGTAAAGCCGCATTGACATTGGGCGTGAATCACAAATGTGAACCGTGATCGCAGATTAGCAAATCTGGCAATTTCTTTTCCCTGAAGGAGGAGGTTATTCTTTGCATTTCACCAATACGTGGAAAAACAATTTTGAATCGCGAAATTTGCGTATGTCGAAAATCTGCAATTTTAGCTCAAGTTCTTGATTCACGCCCCATGTCAACCCGGATTAAAAGTAGAAAAAAAAAGCAATAGTTATCAATATAATTTAATACTGTTTTCCCTTTAATAAAAATTCTCATACATAAATATAATTCATATTAAAAATACTCCTAATCGAATTTGCGCAATAACAGTTCATTTATACTCTTACAAACTTAACATTTAATCGTAAATCACACAGTCTGATCTGTTTAGTTTACATTTAAGGCATGTTCTTACCGCTACGCGCTCGCAAGACACTCACTTCAAAAACGGCAAAACATTACAAGACCTCCGCCTGTCATGGCTCCTAAAGATAAAAAACAAATTGTGCTACACTAAAACATTGGCAAGTTAATAAAATAAATTATGAGAGGAACATTGTTAATTAAACTAGATTTTTTTAACTGGTAAGTAATAACAATATGCAACAAAAACTAATAACTAATCATCAATTGTTTATTAAATTAAATTTAACGAATATGGAATTACTTGGAATATCTCGTTGGCAAATCGACAATAATAAAACATTATTAGTTTCTGCTTTCTTTTTAATATATAATTTAATATACACTGTAAATTTAAAAAGCTATTCCCTGCAGTTAACAAGTCGCATTTAAATAATGCTGCTACTTTGCAGTACAAATCCCTAAGTAATTGTTAATGCAAGGCATTTTTCTTACGAAGGCAAAATTGTTTTCTGATTTCCATTTAAGTTTCAACACCGAATCACAGATATAAAACAGTTTACATTGTTGTCATGTGTTCACTAAAGACGTCAGTCACCACATACGTTCATCGCAAATTTCGGAATTAATCCGCCTCTGTTCTAGCTTAACAATGGTAACTTCAAGAATTTGTGTAAGTACATCATCGTACATAAACTATTTAAAATGAAAAGCAAGACGGAAGCTGGGAACGTGTAAAACGACGAAAATGGCACATACAAAATAAATAAGAACTCCTACAAGCGATTATGCTAGTCAAATTGGTCCCTAGTATAATGCATCACAGCCTATTGAAAATGCAATTGAACTATGTAACTCTGTGCTTTTTGCCGAAGTAGTAAGGACACTTCTGGTCAGAAATTCTTCAGCCAACCTCAGTTACAACGTTATTCTGAGTCCGGTTATCGGTGGTTCTGTGGAAAGAAAACAAAACAAAGTGTTTAGATTTACGAAATATATTTGATAAAGCCTAACTAAATATTTCGTCGAGAATTTTGCCACGTAAAAATGAATCAACTGAAAACGAAACAAAAAAATATCTCTTCAAATAATTAACTGTTTTTCATCAATAATTATACAAAGTGTCTTTGAAATAAAATGTAGGAAAATGAACTGTGCTTTACTTAGCGAAAATTAATGTGGATTCCTTATCTTTAAAACGAGGTACATTATGTTCCTTAAAAAACTATAGAATTATATTAAATTTTAAATTGGATCAGAACTTATTTATTTATAAACTTAAAAAATCTATGTAATAACAGAAAAAGAAAGAATAAACACTGTCATAGATACAGGTAATAATTATTAACAGCGACGTCAGACATACAATATATAACGTGAAGCAGTAACACTAAGAAAAAAATAACACAAAATTTACAAGTGAGGTTAGAGACTCTATAAAGAAAACTCGTGCAATGTCACGATACATTTCAACGCATATTAAACAATTTATCGAAAATTATAAAATCAACAGCAGAGCAAAAAAAGGGATAAATTGCAGAACTAAGGTACAGTAGTGGATAATAAAACCCGGACAAGAATTGGGCATGTCAAGCATACTTAAACAAATTTTGTAAAACAGCGTTTTATTGAGATTATATTTCTGTCATAATAAATAAACGTCAGAATGACTAGTGAGCACTAAACTTCAAAAACATTAAAGTAAGGTTTATAGTGTAAAAGTAATATGCTCGGATTTTATTGTCCGCTACTATACCAAGAATTTGAAACCAACAATAAGAACAGATATGATACAAGCAAAAAATTTAAAAACAAGAAGGAAATTTCGAATGTTCCAAAAAACTAGGAATATTAAAACAAACACAAATGACAATAAATGTCAGAAGAATGACAGAAATAAGTAAGAATCGAGTCACCTATTAGAAAATGGAAGAATGAATTTTGCATAAAACAATTACAATGGGAAAGTGAAAATAGATTTAAAACGCAACAAAGAAACTGAAAATGAGAAAATGAGATTGAAGAAACAAAATCAGAGTACACTACATTGACTGTATTTAGATCAAATGACGATAAACGACCAGATTGAGTGGAGTCAGAGTTTTTAATAGCAAAGTTGAAACATAAAAAATAAAAAAAAGGAAGGAAAGGAACATAGAAATAGAACTGTAGATTGTAATGGAAGTTACCTGTCACTTTTCAAGCATTAAGAATTTTATTAGTATAATCCTAACTACTAATGTATATAAATGAGTACATGGTTTCTATCTGATTTCGAGAAAATTGAAAACAAGACACAAGAAAAGAATCTCAGAATAAAGATGGTGTGATATACTCCGTCTCTTTTCTATAATACAAATGTTTCTGGGATTGTTACCTTTACCGGAATGTTAGGAAATTTCAAAAATTTTGACCTACATTTAATGATAAAAGCGTTCCAACAGAAACCCTAGAATTTTGACACAGCCAGGTATTGTAGAAAAAAAAAACAGAATATAGTAATAAATATAAAGTTGCTATCAGAATAAGAGACGCTGAAAAATGCGTAAAAAAAATTAAATTTTAGAACAGATAAAGAAACTATTCAGAAAACAATAATTGTGATAATTTAGAATTCAAATGAAAGACTGCAGAAGAAATAGGAAAACGAACACTTTGCTGGAGCTAAAAGATAAACAAATATTTAGATAAAGGCGAAAACGAAATTACTTCTGAAATGAATTACAAAAGCCACTTAAAAAAGATAAAACAAGAAAAGAAGTATGAAAAGAAATTGGAAAAATCTGGAAAAAATTAGAAAGAAAACAGGTAAACTGCTGACAAACAAATAGATGAAGAGAAAACTTTCAGAATTAGGAAACGGAAAACAAGAAAGTATAACCTCTAGCTAGTTATTAATTCTAAACGACTAAACTATTTTTCTTTATTAATTTATAAATAAATTTTGAAATTTATTTACCTAAACTATATAAAGAATAACAATATCTAACAAAGATAATTTACTTTTACTGATTTCAGTTTTAAAATGTATAAATGTTTGACAAACGTGCTGAAACATTTGATGTAATGTTTGATGATTTACTTGACATGTCAACTCTCATTATGCAAGGCATCTTGTGACGTTCGTTCATGTTGTCTTTTCTGAACTATGCAATCATTATATCCAATTATTCATACCTGAGATAACTGCACCTAATCCATGACTCTGTAACGATAGATTAGTTGGCAGAAAAGTCTTCCGTATTTACGCTTACTTATACGAAATACATTACATAAACTTTGCCTAAGCATAGGAGGCTTGTTCGAAAGCCAACTCAATTTTCATATATTTTTATTTTATTTACTTCATATTACTAATATATAGGAAACCAAAAAAATAATTAGAGACTCTCATTCTCACTCAGTTAAGAAATTCTATTATGTATTAAAGAAAATATACAAATAAATATTTATTAAATATTAGAACAAATTAAGAATTGCACATCTAAAAAATAAATAACAAAGCTAGGAGAAAAAAAAACATGAAACATGTTCATTCTTTTTAAATTCAGGAGTTTCCATTTTCTCAAGACATTTTCTTAATTCCTCACACATATACATTTGAGGTAAACAAAATTCGGCAAAATATTTAGTTTGCTTTTTTGAAACACAAGAAAACGTAGTGAAACATGCAATTACTTACACATGAAAATGCGAAGAGAGAAACTTGTGGTTGCGCTAAGCGTTTGAAATTATTAAAACCACTGCTTCCAAATGTTTAAAAAATAATGCTACAGTTTTCTACTAATATGAAATAAAACCATGAAATTGAATGAAAGCAATCAAATTAGTTCTAACTTATTTTGTTACTTGCAAAGGTAGACGAATCCCACTAACATTTCATAAAGTTGAATTTGGATTAAAATTGATAGATTAAGACCGTTTAAGTATACACATTTATTAATACGAAAAAACAACGATAAATATTAATTTCAAACACTTTTTCGCATGGAACAACTATGTTTGCTTCAAAGCAGTTGAAAAAAGCATGCCAACTTACCTTTTATGTCTGAAGACACATGCACTACAGAGGAGAGAAAACAATTTTAAATACAGAAACTCGCAGAAGCAAAGGATTAGAAGAAAGTGTTGACACAAAGGTAGACAAAGTTTAACTCCACATCACAGTAACTAAAGACTTAAAGACAATCACTTACACAATGCACTTGTCAAGAAACTAATATTTTTGAAATAATTAAATTACATGTTACTATAAGTAAATTAAATATGACATTTCTCTCATTCAAACACTTGATCAGGAAAGGGACTTTTAATTTACTCCCTGCTTCCATCTATAACTGTGAGTGTAATAAACTGATGTGTGAGCTCAGAAGCAGTGCTTGTTAAGATTCTTTTTTTATATTACAAGAAGTTCAAATTTGAAGTGTCTCCAGTAATGACCAATCAAACTTTACCTGTATATCGAGGAGGCAGATGTTGACCTAGACCAAGAAACGAGAAATCCCTCACCTCTTCTAGCAGCACGTCGTTGTACTAACAAGGCCCTGGTGACATCGTCCGGACAAAACGTGTTCTTCCAAACTCGAATTATGATTCTGTAAAACGCATTTGTTTTAGGAATTAATTTTCTACAGCTGCTACGTCAATTCTTACCTAGGTAGAAGAGCTACGATGCAACAAATTGGAATTATCATCCAGTAGTTGAGGGTGCTGGCCGCATTCTGGATAATTCCGAAAGTACTTGGTAGGCCAAAACATGAGACGCACAGAGAGTTGTAGATGAAGGTGTAGATGTAGAATATTGCTATTGAGAAAACTATGGTGGCCACATGGATGATTGTCTGTAGGAAAAAATTTCAAATGAAGATTTTTTGGCCTTTCATTTAAAAATTGTATTTTACAAAACAAGTACATTTTTTACCACACTAACAAGGGTGGTACATGGGGTCTCTGCAACACCGAGCTCATTTCCGATAAAATGGGTTATAATTTGTCCAAAAATTGCGCTTCTCACCATTAAAAAAAAGTCACAGAAACGGATTTCAGGTTCGGACTCAGCGTCCTAGAGTAAATGATATTATTCTTATCTGCCGTTCCCACCCTGTCTCTTCCTGTCAACCCTGATTTCAAAACCGAGGCTGCCGGCTCACGAGAGACCGGCGATCGATAAATAAAATTACCTAGAAAGTAAACTGAGAATTTAGTCTTGAATCGAGCTAACACTCGACCTAGATCAAGTCACTTGATACCCCACCCCCAAAAACTTAAAAAGTGGGAGGACGTGAACCCAAGCTGTAATGTTAAGGTGCTATTTTGCAGCCATAAACACACGTATTTGAAATAGCCAAATGAGTATTTTAAATAGTTCGCGAAATTTTAAAACATTATAGAGGAGGGGCAAATTCATGTCATGGGGCAAATAATGCCACCAAACAAAATCTCTGCAACGAATAATTAATAAAAAATCCCCATTCCATATATAGATGCGTCAGTACGTGTTGACATTTTCAATATAATTTGAATGATGTGCAGCCATTTTAGCGTGTTATGGTGGAACGTCATTGCAAACAGCATTCTATGAGTGATTATTTGGAAACATAACTGTTTTTATAATATTTATTGAATTCGAATCTCCTATCGTTTTTTTTTATATCTTTAATCGTTTACCTGAAAATGAAGTGTTTACCTCGAGATGATGTGTGGGACAATTCGTGCCACACAAACAACGCTTGGTTTTGTTCTTTTTTTTTGTTTTTAGGAAAAATGCGAACATGCGATTTATTTTGATAAAGTGTTAGCGACTATTATGCCATCACATAAGTTTTGTGAAGTACCAGGTGGAACATACATATCAGAAACAGTCATCATAAAATCAATTGTGGTGGTACTAAGCAATTTACGTTGGAAGGATCTACAAGAGCTAACATCGAACAGTAGTGTGTTTTTGAGAAAAATGTGAATGATGACATCTATCGTTTAATTAGGGAAAGAATAAATAGTTGTAAGCAATTTCTGCAATTTTCGAAGACGGTAGCACGTTACCATAAATGGTGGTTAATCACGACCCCTGGATTTAATTAGCAAACAATTTAAATAAGGGACAATTAAAGAATTATCCATAATTACAATACCTTCAGTGATCACTGAACACACTTTGAAGTTCAGATTCTGAAAATCCTTCAGAAAATTGACTGGCAGACTCTTGGAAATGGTAGCCAAATTCAAATCGTATTTTTTGCAGTTGAAAAAAAAACTCTCAATTCTGTACAATAAAGCCTCGGCTAGAATGGAGCGATATTTCTGTCGCTACTAGGTATTCGATACGATATGGTATATACTTTCAATATCGTGTCCCGAATCCCAAATACCAACATAAATATTACCTTAACGTGACCGAACCTTAGATCGTATGTCGTCTCAAAACTCTTGACTGCATACAAGTTATTGCACAAAGCTTATAGGGAGAGCTATTTCTGTCACGTCTCTACATTTTCCAAGTTGAACGAAACAGTTCGTTCTCAGGAATGAACAGAAACATCTAGTTTTTCTTTAAAGAAATTAATATTCAATAGTACTCTAAAGAAGAAGAATAAGAAGAATATGAAAATGTCATTATTTTTCTTCCTCCTCTATATCATAACGCTTTATAAAGAGAGGATATCTAACTAGAATTGGCAAAATTAATTGGGAAGTAAACCGGAAGTGTAATACCACACTAGCCACATATCTAAAGTTTGTGTAAACTAAGCATGACGCTCCCAATGGTCGAAAATCTCGACGGGAAAGATTTTATTTTAATGTTTCTCAACATGTGAATCACAATAGCTAAACAGTCATGACGACATACAGACGAGGTCACGAAAATGAAAGTAACGCACAAAATAAAAAGAAATAAATGAAGAAAATACTTTTTCTGCGTATAACATATGGTTATTGTGTACATAGATCACAGGGTTGATTTAATTTTTTTTTTACGCTTTGGAACGTCACAAAGCTAGAAGAAAGAATGCTTCACTTACATATTTCTTCTAAAATAAAAAAATAATATTTCTATATATGATAACTTACCCAAGATCGAATTTCTATTGCCGCGTGCAACAACATAACGAACATGCAGGCCGTTGTCACTGCCGTCCCAAATTCCCAAATATCCACGGTCGAATCATAATACGTGAACAAACAAATGAAGAATATTGCAATGCTCTGATAAAACGCGTCTGCCATAGTTAACCAGAAAGAATATGTTTGGTAGGCCTTGCCCAATCTACCCTCTTTATACAGATACGGTTCGCTTCGCAACAATTCTTCGGGAGCGACTTGATCATAAACACCTAAAAACGTGACACATTTTTATGTCAAAATTCTAAATCGTCATAAAAGTGTATATAAAAGTAGTTTTAAGTATAAATTTCAAACATAAGCAATATCATTCAATTTGTAATAATATAAAGAGGTTTTTTTTATGAAAGTATTTTCAGTATACCTTGGACGACACTTTCATGTGAGTACTAGAGCTTAATATAAATGCCAAACTGGGCATACTTGAAATACCTTTTTAAAAAATCACTCTATATTTGTACTTTCCACCACCAGGTGAACTATGAGCAAATCATCAGAGAATAAATAAGTACTGTTATAAGCTAATTGTATTCGTAATTATTAATAATGCAATTTCTTACCTATTGCTAATGGAGGTAACGAAGTAAAAAGAAGATTGTACAACATCAGGTACATCTGATCGATCATCACTGCTCCTGTGAATCCACAGAACAACTGGTACCAGAAGATCAGAAACACGAAAGCCTGCAAACAACTTCCGTGATGTATCTTTTCGATTGTAAAATCACATACGTACCGCATTTTTATAAAAGAAATACAGCACCATGTTCGACAGCCGCTTGTAACTCCAATGCCCGTGCACCAGGAGAAACCTTTCCAAAAACTTAAACCTAGGTAAGGCGAAATCAGACGCCATGACTGCCTGCATGCCTTCCTGCCCGGAAATTCCGATACCTACATCAGCCGTTTGTATCATGGACACGTCATTCGCTCCATCGCCAATAGCCAAGGTCCTCATCTTTAATTCTTCCTTGACAATCTTAACAATGTAAGCCTTCTGCAGGGGGGTGGCACGACAGCAAAGCACAGATTTACAGTAGGTTGATAGCTTCAAAAAAGGTTTGGTTAGATTTGACCGTCTGTCCAAGATAAATGTTAAAGTCTTCCCATCGACAACCAATGCTCGTCCTTGTCCCTTAGAATTTCTCGATGTCTGCACTGTTATGTTGGAATATTCTGGCACATTCGAAGGACCGTGCTCTTTTTCGATTTCCGCCAGGTAAAAGTAAATGGAGTTCTCGGTCGCTTCCTTAGTCCTCGCCATTATCTTGATGATTTCCATGTGAGACGCAAATAGTTTTGCAGAATACGCGATGTTAATGGCAGTTTCCGGCTTGTCTCCGGTAAGTACCCAAATTACTATGCCAGCGGACATCAACGCGCTCAAAGTTTCTGGTACGCCTTCCTGAAGGCGATCTTCGATCGCCGTTGCTCCCAAGACAACCAAATTCGATTCTATACTAGAGTAACTATCACGCAATTTTCTTTCCACATTTTCATGGCTCAATTCCGCTTCTCTGTGTTTACGTATCCAGTCTGTGTATTCCTGTACACTCAAAACGCGTTTCGCCATAACCAAAACTCTCAAACCTTTGCGAGCGTAATGGTTCAAGTGCTCCTGGGTCTTGTTGATAACATATTTCTGTTCGGAATCGTCTTCTACAGGCGCCATGTTAGCCAAAATCGTCGAGTCGGCTCCTTTACAATACAAAATTATTTTCTTACTGATAGGATGTTTTATAATGACCGACATACATTTTCTGTTGGAATCAAAAGGTAAGACGTGCAAAATTTCGAAATCCAGAGGACCCTCAATAGGAACTTCCACGGTGACCATACTCGGTGACCTTTTCGTTAATTTACAACCATAATTGTAGGCAGCATCGACAAGCGCAAGCTCATCGGGACTTTCCGCCTCAAAAATCGGTTTAACTTCTTTAGGCGACGGCGTAATCGATTTCTGCTGGTTCTGGTTCATTTTCAATTTCTGCTCGTCGGTTAAATTCGAATTATTACTTCCGTTTCTTTTATTGGTTAGAAACGGCAGCGTGGGAATGTTCATCAGTTTCTTAGATTTCAGGGTTTTGCAATTTTCAGAAACCTCCGAGGAGGGTGACATATCCACGATGGGCGAAAGTGAAGGAACGTGACTTCTGCTTGCTTCGTTGTACATATTCGAATTCGTAAGAGGGGGTGAAGGAGTAATAGACCTCGATTCTGTTAATCGCGTGTAACGGTCGCTAACCGAAAGACTTTGAACCTTCGATCCGTTTCCCCCTTCTAAATACTCGGGTTGGTCAAAAGCGTTTGGGACCGGGTCTATAGTTCCGCTCGCGTTCATAATGTCATGGTGAGGATGGTGCGAGCATACAACGGTGTTACATACCGCCAGCAACAGAAGAAATTCTTGTACCTTCGCGGCGTGCAATTGTTTCATACTGAAACCCTGCTCGGTTAGAGCACTTAGAGGGTGCAGATCGTCAATCAGCTTCGGGTTACACAGCACGCTCAGAGACGTTAATTTATTATTGCACGAGGACTCGTCTACTAAATGGGGATGACCGTAATCTACACCGGCGATCGAACAGTTTCGAAATATCATTCTATTTTCCGTTAAGGTGCCCGTCTTATCGGAAAATATGTATTGGATTTGACCGAGCTCCTCGGTGATGTTAAGGGCGCGGCATTGGGTTCTCTTATTGGTGACGGAATCGAAAAGATTTAAGTCATTATGTATGTGGTAGACTTGGATTATCTTGCACATTTCTAGTGTTACATAAAGGGATAGGGGAATCAAAATCTGGAAAAAAGTTTTTTTTAGAATGGTGGTTTGTTTACACTATTGCTTAATATTGACACTAATCATTATATTGCAATGCCACGTTTCCTTCAAAAAATGTTAATAATCTGAACGGCATCAAAACGTCATAACATAATTATCATTATCGTCAAAAAATGCGCTTTACAGATAATCAAAAAGATAATATATTTGTCATATCATGTCATGACAAATAAGTTCTATTTATAGGAATTAATTTATCGAAAACACAATTTTGCCGACAGAAAAATAAACTGATACTTACTTGTAAAATAATAATATAAGTCCAAAACGCAAGGAAGGCCTCGGTAGCGTTGGAGTAGTCAGTGGGAGGTTTGAATGGCAAAGACACTCCCTCATAGAAACTTGATAACCATAACTTACAACCAATAGCACCAATAACGCACAGAATGACCAAAATAATAACGCACCAAATTACATCCTGATTCATTTGCTTCTCCAAGGATGACCTCTTATAACGTGGTCCGCCATTATTCAGCATAGCCTTGGTTTCATGACCTTAAAAAAATCTCTTGAAAAATCGCACGCGTATAAAACCAACGATTAAGTGCTCACCTGCATAAACGACAATGCCTTCGACAAAATCCGTATTCTTCAAAACGCACTCTCGAAGCAATAGGTTGTTTGTACCCACGGGAACCCGTTCGCCGGTTCCGTGGATCATGGCTCCATGAAATCTGTAGATCTTCGTCGTTGGAGGGTCGACTTCGATACGACTCTTAAATCTAGAGGGTTCGAAAATAGTTTGCTGTAAGAACCAAGTATATTAGAAAACAAGAATTCTCGTCGGTTCAAACTATATCAATCATTTAATGTTAATAATCAATGTTCGTAAGAGTACATATTAACATCACCACAGAAACTAAAAAGGTTAAAAAATGTAGAAAATTAACAAAATTAAGAGAGTACTGGATTGGGCATACAAACAATATTTTTAAAGAGATGCTAAGAGAGAAGGCAAGAAAAATAAATGGAGCGAATATAGATGAATAGATGAAAAAGCTTTGAGTTGGAAATGCATGAATAAAAAAAAAATAGGAAAGAAAAGATATTTACAGGTATCATCTCCTTATCTATGAAAGAAGTATAGAAAAAGAAAAATTGTACAGATGATAATTACAGAATAAACAAGAAAATTCAAGAATAGGAATAAAAAAGAGATACTCAAAGGAAGGTCGGCATCCTATACCTCTAAGCTTATCCTTCCTTTTTTCTCTACATTGGATTTTCGGTACTCTGCCTACTTGGAAAGCATCTGAAAATTGCTCGAACTCATGAAGTTAACTATACAACTGAACCAAACGAATATTACTAGGTCACACGTCCAGAATCGGAAAAAATTCAAAAATCTCAAAAACTCAGAAAAATGAGGAAAAAGGAAAACATAGGAAGGCATTAAGAAACAAATACTAAGTGAATTAAGCGAAAGAAATCTAATTGCACATAGAAGACAAAAATAAGAGCTCCAACGTAAAATTAATCTTAGAACGAAGTGTTGAAAAACTGAAGGTTTCGGACTAATTGATAATATAATAATAAAATGTTAAGAACGACATAATTTTATTAGAAGGAAATGGAAAACTATAATGACCAGCCAAATTAAAGTGAAATTCAGAGGCAAATTCTATAGTTACTAAACGCCTTTGTGAAAACCTTCGCCTTAGAACCATTCAAGTTTGAAATTTCCTCTAAGAAAAAAAACTTTATTTAAAGATAGTTTTGCAAATGAAAAAAATACGAGACGAACATGAACAAGTTTAAAATACACAGAGTGAACAACAAATCACGCGGTTAATTCGCCTTCGTCGATATATTTTTCGTTTTTATTTTTTTACTTTTATTCGACTTCAGGAAGACTGAATGAATAAGAATCGCGAGACCTTCAATATTTTAGCTGTATCTAATTTTCTTAATGAAATCAATCATTAAATTATAAATAAAGCAACCAAAATTACCTTTTCGTCAAATCCTCGAGCGACCTGACGCTGCTTGAGGTTCGTCTCGCCATCCAAATGGCCAGTGTCGATGTAACAGAGGCCGTTGGGATCGCTGGACCGTAGCAGGAGAATATCTGCGGGCACCACTTCGTTGTTAGACAAGTGGATGAGGTCACCAACCCTGACATCCTTCCACAGAACTTTCTTATACCTATCTGCTTCGCTGCAAAAATAAATCGAACGGACTCAGCATAAGGCAATGCAAGAATGTCAACAAAACAGTTCAACGAACGAAAGTTTAGCGAACGTAATTCAAAAGTACAGAGATGCATTCAGCTGTTTATGAAACACATCTTCCTTTTTAAAGTACATAATCAATAAATCATCTTAAATTAAAGATTAAAGAACTCGATTTAATTAAAAAAAAACAATCTTGTGACTGTCATAATTTTGGATTTCCGAAAAACATCTTAAAGACACTTGTAAATCTATCAGATGTGTGTGACGTCATTAATTAAACTGATAAAACTTGATCGATTAGAATGTTCGTAGAAAACCTGAGTTGAATTTTGCTTACGTAAAACTGATTAAACTAATTTGTCCAATTTTATGAGGAAAATGTCGTCAATGAAAACAAACGCCAGTCGATATGTCGACGGGTTTTCATTAACTGTCGAGAAGACAGGGAATAACGAATTTCCAGCTAAAACAGACCACAGAATAATTGACACGCTGTCGGCTATTAGAATGAAATCAATTAGAGACTCATCAATGGGGGTTTAATTTTACGTGTTCCTGATTTTATTATTATCCTCATTAGATATAAAATCTGCAAAGCAGCTTTTCAAATACAAAAAATGTACATCGATAGTTTATTTCTGACAAAAAAAAAACATTTTATATTAACAACGATTCCACATATATCATAGAAACACCCCTTGTTTATCACAATGAACTTGTCCGAACGTATTCGGTTTCCGCAACGATCATGTGTCAGATCTTCTTTATTTGATTACCTCTACCAGAGGCCTTTGATAAGCTGAAGGTAATAAAAGTCACAGAAAGAGGTCATCAAGTGATATAAACGCGAGTAATGAGGATTATAATGTTTCCCAATTTTTTTTAATGCGTCATGTGCACACGTCCAGCAAAGCTAATTAGTATTCAAGTGGGTCTAATAACTTTTATTTGCGGTAATAATAAAAAGCATAATGAATGACTGTATAAATAAAAGGCTACCGTCAATAATTACATGCGAAAGAGTATGGCAAACATTATTGATTTCAACAATGATATATTTGATCATATCCAAAAGCAGGAAAACAGATAAAGAAGAGATGAGGAATAAACATTACAAAATTATTCCAATTAAATCCGAGGTACCAATTAATTTCCGTAAAATTTCCGTTTTGGCTGAAATGAGAAGATGAAAGTAAGAAAATCGTAGACGAGGAAAAGTAGTTATTTTGGATCTCAAAATAAGCAAAGAGCAGAAGAAGCAACGTCTATTATAATCCTTTAGAATTAAGTTATTCAACCTATACTTTTCTACAAGTTTCTGCTTTAATCAAAATTGTAAGATGGAAGAAATGAATTTCCAAAAGTAAAATGAGACCGTAAACAGACAACGTCAATAGTTGTCTCATAGTTAATGGCCTATCATCAGAGAATGTAGCAGCAGAAGTTTTCTTAATGATAGACCACCCGACGAGAAGTTTGATGAAAGAACAACATATCTTAGATTACCAGTCTGTCTTCATTTTCGGAGGAAGAGATGGAATTCCACAGCCTTAATAACGCAAAGTATGTCGAATTTTCGAGAAATCTCAGATAACGTACCAAATTAAAAATTCTGCAAATTTATTTAGCTTTAAACATAAACAATTTACACTTCATTCCTTTCTACATAGCCAAAATAGAGTAATAGGGTAATGCCAGAGCTGGTTTTACCATTATGCGAGGTCAAGATGCGGAAACACCAGCCTTACTCAAAAGTAAAAAATAGATTGTTATATCGTTTGGCTTTCTTAATTCTGACAAAATGCTATTTAATTAAGCATGTTTAAGGATGTTTTCACCTACAAAACGCCTCCAACAACAACAAACTTTCTCAAGTAACCGGGATATGTCATACCTTTTAAAATTATTTACGCATTATGCGCCTATTAAATTGTGCATAAAAACAAAACAAATGAAATTGTTATTGTCACGAACCAACAGCCGAATATGTATTAAATATGTAGGGCGCTTAGGTCATACAATAACGAAGGCCAACAGCCACTCCGCATGACGTAAGTTTGTGATTCAACAAGATCTCTGCTCATTGCCAGGCTCTTACTTTTTCGCATATTTTCCACATATCATAAACAGCCGATAAAATTAATTCACTCGAAAGTTAAAATCGTAAGCCGTAGGTATTTATACACACGCGAAATTTATAGCGAAACGAGCAAAGAATGTTATTGCAGTAAACGAATTATAAATAACACCTCACTCAGAAACAAAGAACTTATTTGATCAACTGTTTACGAGTGGGATAACTTGAAGAAACTGTTTAGCAAAAACAATCGTGTTTTACACTTCCGACCAAATTCAAAACTTTCGCTTTTAACGCATAGGATCCACTAAATTTTTAATTGGAATTAGGTATGTCTGGTATGTCAAGTGTTTTGAAGATTATACACACGACTATTCCAGACCAAATTATTTCTATAAGTTTAACGATTTATAAAATACATTTTGCAGTAATTTTCTTTTTTTTGAAATTTACTTCTATACTCAGATATGTAAAAACTGTCGTAAGCGAGCTCTACGAAATAACCTCAGAAAATCCAGCAAATTTTTAATTTTTATATCATATCTTATGTACCTCACATTTTAATGTTTTTCGACCTTTAAAATCTTATAATGATCATTTCGTTAAGTTTAACTTTCATGGGTATCAATAAAAAATAGGAAAATGCAGTAATTCGTGCGTGAACATTCCTATTCCCTGAATAACCTTATGTACTATTATTACTCCACCTGCACGTAATTTCTTACTCTCACGAACATTCGGAGACAACCTACTATTTTTACATCAAGACCCGTTGCAATTGTTACATACGAAATTTTCAAAAATATAAGCCGTACTATAAGATTAATCATACCAAAGCGAAGAATATCTTTCTAAAATTTGAGAGAGAAAGCGTTTTCTCTGTCATTTTGCACCACGTTTTAAAATTGTGTTAAAATGTAATTTCGATTCATGTTTATCCATATTTCCGCTTGTTTTTCATTTAAATCTTCAACGAACTCTCAGCTTATGATCTATTAATATTTAATAGTCCTAAAACCCGATCATTATATTACATTATTTGTTTCGGGTTACATATCCCATTATAATATTTCTACAGAAGAAGCAACAACACTATATGTAATGACACGTGTCATACAATCGTCAGCAAAAGAAAACAAACGAAATATGTCCTTACAGTTAAAACATATCGTGCATTTCTTTAAGGTCGCTTTAAGCGAACCAGTTTGTCTGGTAGCAAAACGATTTGTTGACTTTGTTAAAATTAAATCAAAATATCACATTAATAAATTGTTAGATGACACGTATGAATCAGGCAGTCAAATATATGCACTTTTAACGACTGACTCTGAAGGCCAATATTTACTACTATACCTTTTTGATAATACCTCGTATGTTTTTAGATTACATACCTAAATAATCCACAAAAACTAAAATCAAGACCCATAATAATACAATAAAGTCAGGTTTTCAAATGGTAAGTTAAACATATTTTGAAATAACTCCGACCTAAATATACTATACAAAACCACCCAAGTACTGAGTATTCGATTCGCTGCTTTAGAATACTTTCACAGCGTCTCTTTCTTCTATTACTTAATGAGATTAAACAAGATGAAAATACTCTGAGAGTGTTCTAGAACAGCGAATCGAAAACGCTATAAAAAATAATAGGTATACTATTAAGACTTATATAATTGAAAAGCTTGATTTAATTAAACGTTAATTGAAATAATATTCACACCAGATTCATCTAAGCCAAATATTTACAGAGACCTTAAACACAAACCTGTTATCGTTTATATCCGCTAATAATTTCAATTTTTATCAAAATAAGTAATCCATCTAAGTAATCAATGTTGGATTATTTGTAAACTGATGCCCTCATTTGCAACGATATATAAACGAACCTAGTACCACTGAAGCTTTTAATTACTTTGTCTTTACAAATGACATTTGAAAAGAAAAAAGCCGATTTAAACCATGCTATACGATAACTAGTAGATTATTTATCATTTTTAGAGGTTATTATCACATAATATTTTTTTTATAAATGTAAATAACTATACCTGAATATACTCAAAGAAATAAACGTTTATGATAAAATAAATTAGAACTTTCGAACTTACCGCTGGCTGGCGACAAATTAAAATTTATCAAAACTGATCATGTTATTAGGTTTTACTCTAGTTTATTTCTGAAAATATTTATATTGTTAGTAGGCACGCATTTCATGACAAATTTAAATTTATTAAAACGGATTGTGTTATTAGGTTTTACTTTAGTCTATTTCTGAAAATATTTATATTTTACATATTAACTGCCTTTTTTTTGCATGAAATGACAAAATTACTACACTCAAAATCATTTTTGTGGAGGGAGTTTTTATACTTTTCTGCTATTATAATGCAATATAAAAAAATGTATGTGCAATGTAAAAAGGCTAAGAAATGGATCTCGTAGCAGAGGAAATTTGCGGTACATTCAAACTCCACATTAGATAATCATAATCTAATACTGATTAGATAGTATAGAATGCGTTATGTCACTTATATTTACCAATAATAAGTAAAATAATACATTGTTCATAAAGTTAATGATTGGGAAGAATTCAAAAATGTTATAACGCTAATTACCAATTTTAATTGGAATACTAAGGGTGAACTTAAAGAAAGGAAATCAAATATTTAATTAGGATTAACTATTTGATTGAACTTAAAATTCGTGTTGCCTTAGTAATAAAATTGTTAAACCATAGCAACGTGAATTTTAAGCTCAATCAAAATATCATAATTAAATATTTGATTTTCTTTCTGTAAACCCAACCTAAACTTATCAATTTGAAACGTACAAAAAAAAGGAATTAAAATTAGAAGATGCGACTATCTTTGACACAGTTAAATTTATTTTCCTTCAAACGCATTCAACTGATTACATTCTTCTATGTAAAACGAAATATTTATCGTAATTTAAAATAATTCACATTATTGTATAAGTAACATAATCTTATTACATAATATTAGTAAATTGAATGGAGAAAACACATAAATTAAAATAAATCGTGTTCGATGCATTTATATACTGTTAGAGCATTCAGTATAAAGGGGATTTTTAACTTTCACTATGTATTTTATCGTTTATCATAAAGTATATGTACGAAATATACCCGGCACGGAAATATTAAAACTGCGTGTGTTTTACACGTATTATCATTCCAAATTATGATTAATAATAGTTAAAAGTTATTTGCAAAGTGCATAAAAATGTTTCAGGAAATATAAAATGCATTGTTTCGTCTCACAAACAAGTGTGCCTCATTCACAAACAAGTACAGCCTTGGCCAAAAGTATTAGGCACCCTTAATTTCTAATTTATCTCCGAAAATATTACTCAGAAATCTTTAGAATTTTATTATCATATAATTGGCAGCAATAAACAATAATTTAAATAATACACAGTACTTTACAGCGGTTGTAAAACATGTGGCAGAGATTCGTAATTGTGGTTCCGTGAATAGGTAGTCAGTCTTGTATAAGCGCTTGTAGTAAGAACGATCTGTCCAGTATAGTATTTATTTCATTCTAATTTTTAATATCGTCATTTTTGCCTAAAAAGAACGAACTTAATGAGTATTTACGTTTCTGAATTCAGTTCTTGTACGAACAAGGCAACACACAGACAGAAATAGTCAAAAGTATTAAACGTTCGTGTTGTGCGGTTCAATCTGCCTCGAAACGTTACGCGGATACTGGAACCGAACAAGAACAGGTAGATGACGGATAACCGAATGAAGCTGGCTTGAAAGGCTCTAAAGTAAGAAAGAAGCTTTGGCTTTCAGAAAAAGATAAAAAGGCTCGTTTGGAATGGGCTATAAGTACCAACACTTTACGGAGAAGGATTGAGCAAATGTTGTGTGGTCCGACGAATCAAATTTTGAGGTAATATTTGCTTTATATCACTTGTAATTTTGAATTCGTTTGCATCTTCTATACTTCGTTGGT
Organism: Serrognathus titanus; assembly: GCA_039766575.1. NCBI lineage: Eukaryota > Metazoa > Arthropoda > Insecta > Coleoptera > Lucanidae > Serrognathus > Serrognathus titanus. Next base: position 27,937,269 of record CM077912.1, on the reverse strand, counting down.
AAAAAGTTATACGGTGTGTTTAAAATTTACATTTTTTTAATTAATTGTAAGGTATTTGGAACTCCTGGTGTAGCTTACGTGAGGCGGAGAATCGGTGAAGAATACCTTCCGGAATGCGTGGTACTAACAGTGAAACACAAGGGAGGCAGTGTAATGATCTGGAGTTGTATGACAGTCGACAGTGTAGGCGAAATGTTTATTTGCGAAGATCGAATGAACTCCCACGCTTACATAAATGTATTGGAAATGATATTGCGGCATCATTTTCCAAGATGTTTGGTGATACAAATATGCCACAAATCTGCAGTTACCATGAAGTGGTTTCAAGAAAACAATATTAACCTCCTGGATTGGCCTGCACAATCCCCAGACCTAAATCCCATAGAACATTTGTGGGGAAATTTTATTTTACCCCACTCCAACAGATTTTCATGATATAGGAGTTAATGTAAGGTGCCTAATACTTTTGCCCAAGGCTAGAGGTCCAGCAAAAACAAATTACGTTTTAGTCCTTATGAGATATCAATCAAAGTTATATTAGCAATTATAACTTTACGTTCTATTTCGAGGTCTTTTAAAGAATACTCTAGTATATACATTCTGAGATTTTCAACCACTATCTACTAATTGCATACATATCCATTTTTGGTATTATCAAAGTCCTTTATATATCTTAAATAAATATCTAAAAAAACATTTTCGCCTCAACATATGCCTGAAATGTGCACGAAATCCCCATGAGTTTTGAGCCAATGACAATGAAGCACGAAATAAAACATATAATATATCTTGGTTTTATCCAAGTTTGTTATCATTCGAGAAACACTGTTCGTCGGTTTTATGACTATCAATGTCGCATGACGTAGACTTGCCATTCCAGAGTCTGAACAATGAAATAACTGATTTTTGTAACTTGGAACTTTCGTACGTCACCGATAAGATAGTGGCAAAAGAGGTTGCAAAGGCATGCCACGCAAAGATTAATCAATAGTTTCATGCAAAGCAACGAGTACATATAAATAAATTTTTAGAATCGTAATCAAGGAGGTTAATGGAGTAATAAATGAACTACCTGCATGATGTTAAATCATAAATAAAATTATAATTCATTGACAGAAGTAATAATAATGAAGCCTTATGCAGGAACGTCCGGGTACATAAATCCTTTCAAATATACACATAAGTAAACAAAAATTAATATAAAATGTAAGCAAATTAATATAATATATAAGTACTATTATCTTCATTTGCTAAAGATGTAGCCATATTAATAAGGAGAGAAAATATACTCTTCAACATTATAGACTTTCCATGGAGAAACAACATCATATGTTAATACAACTGAGCACAAAACTATACATGTACTCGTAAATAAAAATTAAGTATGAGAAAGCCCAACTCTTGTGATAGTGGAGTGTTTACAAGAAAGAAATTTCATTTGCAAGGATTTCAGGATAAAACCTACGGACTGTTCAGAAAGTCACCTCAAGGTTGGTGTTTTTAAGACCATAATATTTGTTAGTAAACATTAACAAACGAATGTACTTTAAATTAAATAAATATATACTTATTAATTATTAAAAGCAGCGTATTTTATGTGTCTAAAAATTTTACCAATTTGGACTGATGCTACATGTCATTATACTTATAAGTGTCTTTTTTCAGTGGTTTAACATTACATTACGAGATATCAGAGTAACACTGATAAATAACAGTTACAAGAAAAAATTATAAATTTCTTAAAATTTTTAACTTTCAAGCTAGATAGTATCGCTTTCTTTTATGCGAGGAAGTGTCATTTCAACACTACGTATATTTCAAAAATTTATACAGAATATTTCATAACCACTTCAATTAATGACTGAAAACAGTAAAAATGAATTGGTAATTTATCCTTTCGTTTCTGGTAAATAAGATATTCAGAAATGTACGTTTCACGAGGAAGTTATGCTTTCTTGATTTTTAACTTTCATTGCGTTGCAGTATAAGAGAAACAGAAGCTAAACTGTAAATCCCCCATCTAAACCCATATTACGTCAAATATGTATTATTAAAATAAAATATGTGTTCGGAAATATTAAAATAACGAAATAAAAATAAAATACAGTAATAATAACAAATAAAAAGATAAAAGGTTAAAACAAGGCCTCATCTTTCACACGATATAAAAATTATTTTGTTAAGGTAAATTCATTTTTCCTTATTATTTCTTTTATACGGAGCGATCTTTTACATTACATCTACATAGAGAACTGTCCATCATAGCTTTTCCTTATTGTTTTTGAACAATTTCGCATGAATTTCTTCGTCAACTTTTTCACAAATTACAGCAAGTTCTACAGTGGAAAACTAAGGATATGGTATTTGTTTGTGTGTGATATTATAAACGACCTGATTTTTTTTCGCATCGTTCTTTTTCGGTTCGGCTCCGACGACGGTGATTATAACGTCCTCCTTGCCACCAAAATGATTGACCATTCAAATTATAAGTAAGGGAAACTTCTTTAGTAGGTATAGGTATAAATGGTTCATAAACAGCCATAAGGATTAAATAAATTCATCAATTTCTTCACTAATGTAATACGAAATGTGTTCGAAAATAAATTGATGAAGAACTTTATTAATTAATTCATGAATAAATTGTAAATGTAAAACGGCCTTTATACCGCTAAGGAGCAAGCTCCCAATTGGCTTAACAATATTTGTTATTCGTCTTTATTTTTTGTTATGCTTTGAAAAACTTTACAAATATTCAAACAGGAAAATACAGATTTTCCTGTATTTTACATTTTCTTTTATATCAATACTTTTTATTAAAAACTGATCATAACTCAATCAATGATCCTTGAAATATTTTAGCGGTCTTCCCTGAAGACGTGGAAAAACATATTTTTTTGCTGCTAAAATTGAAAAAAAGCTTTCACAATTACAGTAACAAACAAGAAATAATACAAACGTCCATAAATCCTTGTTAACTAAAAAGAATTAACCTCTGACATCGGAATTATCGTATCACTTACGCCACTCTTCATTCGTTAAATTATTGCCATTTTTATTCTGGGATTTTTCTTAGGCGCCGGTTTTTCTACGCAGATAAATAATCGCTCGCAATAAATAATTCGTCCTGCGATAAACACTTTCGAATCGGTTTGCTCATTTGCAAAGCCCGTGAAGTAAAATTAACCTTTTCCTCCGTACAATCGCGCTCAACGAGGCGTTAAATTGTAGAGCTTGCGAATAAAAAGTGCATAATTTACCGTTGCTGAAGTTGTCGTCGTAAATAAAATGATACAATTTTACACTGTTTATTTTTGCGACTCTTACGCCTGATTGTAGCCAAGTAAAATTTATTTTTCTCTCGTGTATAAGTTCAACACAATTCCGACAATAAAATTTGACAACTTTTGTTCTACTAATTGTAATTCTATTAATTAAATTTAAGATGTGTATGTATAACTCGAAAACAGTAAAAGCAAACGAGGTGCCACACATAAAAAATCGTAGGTATCCAAAACCATAGCACGGGTGTTAACGATTACGTTCAATGAAAACTCATATATTCCACAGCTTTATCTAATAAGTTTTATTGTTTTGTTTCAGAATGCAGCTTTGACATTAGTGGTAAATTACAAATAATATGACATTAAAAGTTTCACAATGTTGTATAAGTGACATTCTAAGTGATCCTTAAAGTTAAGCTGAGTTGATTTGTTCGGTGCATGAGGCCATTTGAATGTGACTCAGACAATGCTGTGAAATTTCAAATGTCATATTATAAACGTCAGTTAAATTTAAACTTCGGTTAACTGTTCGATGCATTAATGGTTCCAAGGTAGTATGCAGAAATAATCAACATCAAGGCATTTTGACCATGGCACAGCCTTTTAAGGGCCTCTTTTCACATTCATGTGAACTTATTTTGACTTCACACATCGAGAACATAACTCCTTAAAGATAGCCCAACATTTCTGAATTAAATACAATCGTGTATAATTGAGTGCCTAAGTAACCGGACCTCTATGGTCGGTCCTAGCTTGGTTAGGTTTACACAATTTTTTCGTGCACTAATAATTTTGCTGTTTGTGTAGCAAATGATAATTAAATGTTCTAAGAATGCTTTACGAAATTTTTTTTCTCGGTATGTGGCAAAGCAGCGAGTCGAGTTCGACCTATATCTGTCATTCATTCATTTTTATATTATCCACCCGATATTATATTTTAATAGTTAAACTGAAAAAGTCAATTTTCTAAAATTACTCAAAATATCTCAAAACTCACACAATTAAAAATAGAAAAATATATTGAAATTTAACTTATTTTTACGAATATATTTAAAATAGTAGTAAAACTTACATCAGGTCATTAAATAGCCTAAAAATGACCTCAGTAAAAATGACAATTTTAAAGATACTAATATCGTTGTAAAAAGTTCTGTTCCTAACTTTGAAGGCCTACATCTGAAAAACCATTCAATAATTTTAATCAAACCAGCTGCAATTTAGTTGTACATAAACAGAGATAATTGCATAATTTTCTGATCAGGGATCAGAAATTTTCACTCCGACAGTATAAGGATTTCAAGAGCCAGTAATATAGTTTTGATGTAGTTTTTCTTTCGTAATATTTTTAGAAATATGAAATTATATACATGTATTGATGGTATCCAAAGCGAAATAAATGTGGCACAATATTATTCATAATAGATAACACTCACAATTTGAGTAAAATGTTATTTATAACGATGTTATTCATGCAAACTGTTCGTTTAAGATCAACAAGAAATGTATAGATTAGAGTAATAGTATATAACTCTAATCTATCCAGCTTGTTTACTTTCCACAAAAGTAAATATTGTTTATTTAGATTTACACTTCTCCTTACATTAGAACTATTAATTTATTCTGAAGCGATTGGTTAACTTGTTTTTTAATTCTCAACGGGATTTTACTAATTACAGTATAATTACTTTGTTTACATTCATTTACTAATTTAGATTCTTTAAATATTTAAGAAAAAATAATAATATAATTAGCATATCGATTCTTAATTAAAGCAACTACTTTAAGTTGACTGAACTGTAATCTATACAGAGTGATTCTTAACAAACCTGACGAAACAAAACTAATCTGTACAGAGATTTGAGTTCATAAAAGACGCCTGTAGTACACTTAGGGCCGGTTATCAATCACAGTTTAACTCTAACTTTCAGTTTGTTGCTGTAGTAACCACTATGAAGACAATTCTCATTGCAATTAGCTATAGGTTAGAGTTAACTTAAAGTTATAAGTTATAAAGATATACCGGCCTTTAGTCGCATCTTAGTTAAGTAGCCGTAACTTTACTGCTCAATTTAATAAGTATAATTAATAAAATGGTTATAAATAAAAGATATTCTAATGTTTCGTCCTATAAGGACTCAAATAGACAAGCATTTTTGCTTGCGCAAGTGAGGCTACGTTGTTTTCTAATGTTGTTCCATTGAAAAGTCCGCTGCTTTCTTTGTTGCACTACTTTTCATTAAAGCATATCTGAATTTGAGTCCGCCTGCGAAATGCAATCATTTGCGGTCGATACACAGAGAAGAGAGAAAGAGAAGTTGATGAAACAAACCACAACAGAAAACTGCAACGGAGATTATGAAGCAGAGAGAGAGGAAGAACGCATATCTGCTTTCAAAGAAACAACACACAACAGAAAACTATGCAGCGTTGTTTACACAAGGTAGAACGCTCGTGTAACTATTTCAGCTCTAAGGATGAGACATAAAGATAAGTTTTATTATTTTGCTAACATCCTAAAGATATTCCAAGGACGAAACGTCGATAAAAGAAACAAAATCAATACGGAAGTGCCGAAGTGATAATGAACTACGGCCACACACAAGTGTCGACTGGAGTTTTATTTAACTTTTTTTTCCAAAATTTGAATACACAAATTGGAGTACTTCTTTTACTGAATTATAGTCTTCGCAAATACGGCAGACACCAGAGCACTAACTTCATTTTAAATTAAAAAAGGATTACTTAATGAAATGCGGGAGATAGTGATACATAATACATAATAGATAAAATGATTCATTCCTGATTTTTTTTAGAAATTTATCTTAATCTTAATTACCAAAGTCATTCAAATGTTTCCCAACAATAAATAGCTTTACTATTAAAATTAAAAGAAAGAAAAGATAATTCTGTGAATGTTGCAAAAAGAACCACGCCTCAAAATTTTTATTGAGGAAAACACGTTCGAATTTACTAGTTATAAGTGTGGGGAAGCACACAACTTTCTGAAACGTTACTACACATCCCTCTAAATTGTGTAAACGTCAAATGCGTAGGAAAGCACGTTAAAAATCTTGTAAATTGTATTTAGTCACGCAATATCTACAATCAGCCATGGCCTACCCCAATTGACCAATTACAGTACTACCTACATAGCCTTCTCTGCAGGGTCACTTCATTTAACAATCTTCATATTTATTTACTACCACATCATTCTGGTAAAATATTCAGTTTTTATTGATTTAGAAAGTTAAATTTCTTTCTTGGCCGCAAAACAATGGATTTGGTATGATTTTGGAACTTATCTTCTCGCTTTAAAGAAAAGCGATCTATCGTGACCTCGTATCGAAGGTATTATCGCCGGAGCAACCAAATTTATTACAATAGAGTTTGCTGGAAAAAGACAGAAAAATCAGCAGCGCTTGTTTATGCAACAATCGTCGCACTTACTCTACATTTTACTTCTGGTTTGAAAGCAGTTTCCTATTATGAGTCGAAAATAAATCACTTTTCTACTTTATTCTTGAAAATATAATATTTATCTTCTTCAATGCATTCTTGAAAATTGATAAGTAACGGGAGTTATTTATTGGCAAAATAACAACCACACAGTTACATTTCTAGAAACTTCCTCCAATAAAAAATTCACGGACTCATAATATTTAATTCTGAATTCTTTTTTCCCTGTATATTTAAAAATATATACAGTGAGTGGTAAATAACTCATACAGATTAGGATCTAGTTTTAGCTCCTATTTCACATAAGAGTTAGCTAATGCTAGTTAGATGACGATACTGACCAATATATTTTTTACAAAATTATGACACATTTAATCAAATCGATCACGTAAACTTTAATACTACCCCTCCCCTCTTAAAATACTAAAGAAGTTTTATGGGGAACTTATCAAAAAATATTACAGTTGAAAAAAAGAAAATTATCTGGAATTATTAATTCATACATTTCTAGGTAAAAGAATCATAGAACAGTGTGATTAAAATAAAGTGACGATATTTATGATATGGTTCATTTTCGAATTTGCATTGTGAATTGAAAACAAAAGAAAAACATGGACTTAAGTGACCCAGATTATGTACATTCTTTCCGAGATAACAGTCACGTTTTCCGACCTGTAATTTATTTGCGCTAATAACATAACGATTGTGTGCCTCGAACCAGGCAGCTATTCACTTGTGGTTTACAGGTTAATAACACGAGTCGCCAACGTCGCCGCGAAGCTAAGCACGAAAGTAATAACCCGCCAGCATGCAAGCAACGAACGCGAAAAGAAGCCTCACGGAGGATTTATTTCTGCAGAAGGCGTTCATCGTAGCTGCCTTGCACGGATTCAAGTTCAAGGACGAATAATTCAATGTACCGCATCTGGGTGCAATACACCATTCTAAATTTAGCGAATTCAAATATGTGTGCGCATACACTGAAAAAAAAATTTGGATAACATGAAATTCTTCTCAAAATAAGACATTTTTGTGAAAAAGCTGAATTCCTGCTTTAAATTTTCATTATCTATAAAAGCTGACTTGTATGTACTAGTACAGTGTAATTGCGAGAACGTGAACTAATTAAGGATAGTGGTGTTCACGTTTTCGAAAAGTTGATGTTTTGGAAACTAATTACATATTTGTATTATAATACATGTGTATATTTTTATTATACATAAAAAACTTCGAATACTCACGAAGCAATCTATAATTAAAAAAATATAAAGAAAAACTCGTTCATTACATATATGTATACAAATTTGTTTTATTTTCTAAAAAAAAACGAATATTCAATACAACACTTACACCCCCCAATCCATTACTTGCATCTGATAAAAGCTGGATTTTTTCTCTAAAGTTAAATAATTCGGCTTCTTATTAGATGTCATGATTCATATGAAGAGCGTTATAGCAAAACTGGACACCTCTATCACCAAAATTACATTTCAGAGTTAGGATCTGTGAAGTTTTCATTGAACACCCTAAGTTTGCATTTAAAACAGCGTATGATTAATTTCAATTGCTACATCTACATGTTTTATTTAAACCAGTAAATTCTAGACTACTGGCTACTAAAATCTCATTTTTCACAATGGACATGTCATGTTTTGCTAAACTGCTCCTCAAATAGGAGCCACTAAGAACTGATTTACTATTTCTTAAAACTTGGTAAAGGATCTAAATACATTTAGAGAAACCAATGTTCTTGTTTTAGAATATTAAACACCAATGTCGATCACGTTTTAGTATATGCAGAATACCCAAACCAAGTATTCACGTTTAGGGGTGTTCATATTACGGGACGTTCACGTTATAGAGACTACACTGTATTTAGAAGTTTTGAGTGCATTTACCTACTTTTTACAATCTAATAAAATATTTAAGGTGAAGCATGTACTTTGTATGCTCTAAATATTTGTGCTTGCCATTATTTCAATTTTGACATTTCTAATTAATATTTTATTTAATTAATGAGATCTAGGAGAAAACACATCTTGTAGAGAACGAATGTTATTGAATTTTTATTCCACCAACGAAATTTGATTAAAAAAATAACCCCAATTTCGGAGATGAAATCCACATTCAAAACCAGATTTGGCCAAAATGGTTTTTACAGAGTTAAAATTTTGAACAAGATTTGCCAGAAGGTCACTATAGAAAAAACGTTGTAGAACATTCTATTATATTTAACTCATCAATACAGAAAACGTTGGTTGAAAGGATGACATGTTTCGGTTTAAAAACCATTATCAAATCTGAAATTACAAAAATTGACGCTTAAAAGGAGTTAATTATTATAAAATTCGTAAAAACAAACCTTAGAGAACAATGCACATTAGCACGTGGATATTTTAATTTTAAATGACAAACACTGCAAGAACTTAAACTAAGTCAAATAAAAGTTGCAATGTTTGTCATTTAAAATTAAAATGGCCATTTGCTAATGTGCATTGTTCTCTAAGGTTTGTTTTCACGAAATTTTATAATAATTAATACGTTTTAAGCGTCAATTCTTGTAATTTTAGATTTGATAATAGTTTTTAAACCAAAACATGTCATCCTTTCAACGTTTTCTGTACTGATGAGCTAAATATAATAGATGAGTCCATTGGGTCGGATATCAAATATGCATCTTCACCCTATATTGGGGGTAATCTCTGATAAACTTAAAAAAATCTTGAATTAATTGGAAGGTGTACTGGTAACCTTTTCATATGATTATAACCTGATCTCGATTCTAACCAACTCTAAAGGTGAGATCAATTTTATTAATACAAACGGAGTTTACTCCCTTACCTGTATTCACTTCAATTGTAACTCTACCTACATTGGTCAAACTGGCCGTAATTGGGCTACTCGCGTCAAAGAGCATATCTCGTCTGCCAGATTGGGCAAAACAGATTCCAATTTTGCTTCACATCTTTTAGAGTCAGGACATTATCCAGATCTAAATTTTAAAGTTAAATTACTACACCAGTTACCAAAAGGTTTAAAACTTAATATAGCTGAATCTTTAGAAATTCTTTTAACTAAAATTAATAATAGTGTTAACCTCTTGAATGATCAAATTATCTTCCCCCACTTTAACTTTTTTGAGTCTATAAATTGGAATAATTCATAAAACATTTGACGTCATTTGTTCTTGTTATTTTTTGAATTACTTATGCCAATATTTTTACTTGCCATCAGCTGTCGCCTTAATTGTTACCCATAAGTGGTATTTGTATCAATTACCCATAAGTGGTTTGATTTGTTAACTTGTTTATGCCTTAGATGCTATTCTTACCTGCCATCAGCTGTCACCTTAATTTCGTTACCCATAAGTGGTATTTTCATGTTAATATTTGCTCAAGTTTTAATTCTTGTTTAATTGTCACAATTTCACTTTTTCAAAAATTTTGTATTGAATAGTTACCCATAAATTGGTAAAATTTGAATTTTCGCGCCATTGGCTTTAATTATAATTACTTACCCTTGAGTTGGTATTATTTAGAAATTTTTATTTGACTTAGTTTAAATTCTTGGAGTGTTTGTCATTTAAAATTAAAATGGCCACGTGCTAATGTGCATTGTTCTCTAAGGTTTGTTTTCACGAAATTTTATAATAATTAACTCGTTTTAAGCGTCAATTCTTGTAATTTCATATTTGTTAATGGTTTTTAAACCGAAACATGTCATCCTTTTAACATTTTCTGTACTGATGAGCTAAATATAATAGAATATTCTACAACGTTTTTTCTATATTGACCTTCTGGCAAAATTTTATTATTAGTCACTAATAATTTGGATAACCCATTATTATTTTACAGAGTTGTCCGACTAGGGTCTTCGATTGAGGTACAGGTACACAGGTCGTATGGTCCTTACATATTTGAGCAGAATCGACGCATAAATCTCTAAAAGATGCAATAAAAGTTTATTCACATTTAAAACAATGACTTTTAAAATATATCATATCTCAAAAAAAAGATACAAATTTTCGCCATTGTGTTGTCATTTCAACCAAGTGTTAGATAATTAGCTTTATACGTCATACGCCACGTAGGATACAAGATTCAATGAAGACCTGATAGTTCGAATTATATCATTCGAATGGATTAGTTAACAAACTTTTTTAATAAATACCACGCGATTTTTTGCATTTTACTTTGTCATTTTATTGATATCCTCAAGGTTAACAATATCCTTTTTTGAGACCCCCCACGTAAACGAATGCAACAGGAAATAATTATTTATCTTATTCAACGTTTGCATACGAGCAAGAGCTACTTAGAATTTAAAACATTAATACCGCCGAGTTGCAATATATTGAAACAAGCGCGTATATAAACAGTAATAAATAAACATGCAATAACAGCGAACGGTTTCATGGGTGTCCTGGAAACGATTTTAACGTATATGCTACGTAATTAATTTTCAATTATTTAGTTCCATATTCGTATGTAACTCCGGAAGTGAACAATAATTTTTTAAAAATCAATCACTTAAGACCAGATAAGATTAGATACAAACTAAAGGAGTTACTACTCAGAAAATAAAATGGTCTTTTCTGTTATCAATGATTGAACTGATACATTCTACATAGTTGTGCTTTTCATGCGGGTTCATATTAAAATGCCTTTTCAAAATTAGCAAGGTTTCACACGCCATCGTTAATTTGTTGGTACCTTTACCTCACCTTGTACCACTTAAGAGCAATTTCGCACTCCCACACGTCAACGTTGTGCACGATCGCTGTTGTTCAAGTAGAACAACAACAGGAAACAAAGTTCAAATACAATATGGACGATAATTTTTTGTAAAATTAATAAAAAAAAATAATACGTTCTCTTAAGAGTGAAGGGTTTTAAATTTTGCAGAATCCTTTATGTAGGACTGATTGAAATGGATTTTGAGATGAAGTGTTAATAAAAAACGCTATGCATTAATTAATTAGTTAGCTGAGTACTCTAAATAACCTGCTTCGAATCTGAGATTGTTGATTGTTCTTATGCTTTTTTCAGAGACTTGCTTTCTCAAAGACTGTGAGACGGCACTTTTAATATCCTCAATGTACAAACAAGTACTCTAACATCAAAATTTTAATTTTAACTTTGAAATATATGTCTACCTGGGGCTTTAAAAAAGAGAAATGAACTCTCCCCTGAACAATTTTTACTACTTAATAACACAGCATCTCCAATGTACCTCAACATGTAATTCAATTTTCCTTAACTTTGTTTTAAGAAAATTTTGTTCTCCTAGATTTATCTGAATTCGCCTCTCCTTACCTTTATAAAAATTAAACAAACTGACAAAATCTTTTCAGTGCGCATAAAACTCTTAATATAACTTGTTATATTTTAAACACGTTCCATGATACTTTAAGTAAATTCAAACTATTTATTTCCGCGAAATTTATTTAGTCTGCAATGATATCAATAGACGTTTAAATATTTATCATAACCGACACGAACTAGCTGGATACACACGGCGTAATGATATCACTTACTCTAATCTAAAAAAAGAGGACGTCCATTTCCATTCGTATGAACTTCCGTAAGTTCGATGTTCTGTATACACAAGTTTATAATTAACGCTCTGCTAAACACGTGCAAAACAAATAATTTTTTAAACAAGAAAATCAAAAACAAATAAGTAGATAAGAATGTATTATGTATTTCATTTTTCCCATGCCATGACATAGTAACCTAAACTTATGTGAGCTGCAGGTGTATTAAATATTAATCTAACTGTGCTTCTGTTTTGTATGCGCGGTAGAAACGTGGGAGTGACTGTTGTAGGAGTTCCGGATAGATTTTTTTTTCTAACACCAAATAATAAATGTGGGTATTATTATTCTTTTCTTCAAAGAAACTTCTAACTTTGCAGGATTTTTATTTCTGCTGTTTAATGAAGCTTGTATCTTTAAATCTACGACATAATTTATACTTTAGATGCCAACTTTGGTATAACAATTGAATTAATGTAATTATTATAGGTCTGTTTGTTATCCTGCACTGGTGTACACTAGTGGTGTATACTTTTTTTTACTAAATATGCTTTAATGAAGCTTAAATTTTTTGATAAAGTGTTAATACGAATTATATATTGACATACCACTTAAACATTTCAAGATGCAACAGTATTTTGTGAAAAAGTATGCATTGGTGTGCACCAATTCAGGATAACTAACAGACCTTATAACACGCAGACGGTGTTTCATTTAAAGACACGAAACTATAAAATAATCGCTTCATTTGATTTTCTAAAATACAATTTACAACTGCATTAAAAATTCGTGAAATTATCTTTTCTTTACTACATTAATAGTATGTAGAATAGTTAAGAAAATGTTGATCCTGCAAAAAAGAAAACTATTTCATATCTTCCACTGATTCGATATAATGAAATCTAAGAACTTAAGATATAATTGAAACGGAATATGAGATTCCTAAAAGTCTACTCAACTAATTATTAAGCAAATTAAATTATGTATCTGTAGGTACATACACAATAATAACTATGAGACAGAGGCTACTTTAAAGTAATGATCACTATCAACTATTACTGATTTGGTTTCACAACATAGACCAATATGTAACTATATCATTGCACAAGTCTTTGTATGTTCAAGCATCTCTTCAAGTGAATCCTTTTTTTGTTAGCAAGGCAGTCAGGGGATTTATACTATACGTATGAAATAGGCCCACGCGTTACCAAGTCAAACAAAACACTTTGATATACGAGTGTTTATGCATAATTAACAAAAATTCTGTTCAGGACCCCAGCTTATGCTAAAAACGATCTATAAACAGCGCATATTTATTCTGTTATTAGATCGCGATATCGTATTTCCAGCACGTAGCGTACTACAAATACGTACGGAGACTAAGTTTCTTGACCCTAAATGTAACGTTACGATACTACGGAGCAGGCTCACCATCGGAATACAATATTGTATTGACTGGTCAGCAGTATTTATCTTCTACAATTCAATAAAGCCCCTCACGTCGGTATTTATTAAAATAGACGGACGACCAACGGAGTTTGGTAACGATAACGACCGTCATGATATGAAAAAGGACCGCTGCTTTTGACAGCTTATTGACCTCGTCTGCGTTTGTTAATAATTGTGTTTACGTCAGGTGCAGACCTATCGCAACGGAGTCCACAAAAAGATATGTTTTTGTTATATGTGTAATACATAATGATGGCATACATTCACGATCATTTGTGCTTTTCTCACGGAGCTGGCTTTAAGAATTTTACCGCACCATCTCTTTCTCAATTGTACATTTGAACTACGCTTTCATAAAGAACCTAGTTCTTTCGAATCAGTAAGACACTTTACAGCAATATACGATAGATTTTTGCTACCACCCTGTACGTATCGCACTACCAATCTAAGGAGTGACAACGCATAGAATTAAGCTTCAAAACGACCAAGCATGCGTCAGTAGAGGCGATGGATTTTATAAACTGAAATAACATCGAATATACAAGATGATTCTAATTTATTGTTTCGACAAAATCAAACCCGTAAGAGAATCATTGATTAAGCGAATTTCTTTTTAAATTTGTTTCATCAACGAGATACACTTGACCAAATTTCCAATGGCTTCTAAGTAAATCAAAAGTTAATGCAAATCACAAGTAGCTTAATAAAGTTGTACTGTTTTATGATTTCATTAAAAACCACAAGTATCTTAATAACGTTGTTCTGTTTTATGATTTGATTAATTTTGAGGAACCTTGAAGATTTCTAAAGTGTTATGGTTCCCTCGGTGGTCTGGGTCATATTAAATTCAAGAAAAGTCAGAGATGAATTGTATACTTTAAAATGCACCGTTTTACATTTTCAAAAGAAATCAACAGGACTGTTGTGAACATCGAAATCACGTTTGGCAGTGCTGGAATAATTTCTTAAATAAATCATCCCGTACAAGGCGGCGAAACGTGCTGTCAAAGTTTTTAAAAATTTTGTTGCTAGTCGGTTTTAATTGCAGTGGATTCCTCGAGCATCCTCTGTACAGCTGTTTCGCTTCTGCAGATGAGGCCCAAAATAGAGCCGAAATAACTGTACAGAGGATGCTCGAGGAATCCACTGCAATCAAAACCAACTAGCAATGAAATTTTTAATAATTATAAGGTCATAACCATAATCGTTTCTCCATAACTTGTTATTTTACAGGTGCATACCCGTTCATTGCATTAGATTTTGTATAATATTCACGTGATCAATTCTAGTTGATCTTGCTTGCATTTACTAATAATTATTTCATAAAAAATTAACGTCAAGATCAACGTCACACTTTGATATAGATAATAACCAGAAAAAATTGCGGAGCATTTTTACCGGTGCATACAATGCGTAGAATTGCGTTTGATGGACATTGCCACAGCATACTTTTAGAATAAGGTTTTAATTAATTCTAACTTATTATAAAAAAAATTTTTAATATTTTTTCATAATCTGTGGCATCTGTGACATCTCTTATTGATTTTATTTTGTCAGGCTAATTAAGGATCACCTTTCTCATAATACCTATTTATGTTGGTACTACAGTACAATTTTCTAACAAATCATAGTCTACGAAACTGAGATAAAACACAATGGAGAAAAACAAATTTCTGACTAATGATAAATAACTAAGGAAAACAATTTACACAGTCGTAATCGTTTTAAGTACGTTTTCAAACTTATAAATTATAGAGAACAGAACAAGCCGGCGATTATGTCAAATGATTTTTTAGGCGTTAATATTTCAGTGAATCATTTAGTTTTTTAGCCAATCACATGATGCGATGTACAAATAATTGGAGAGAATAATACGATTTTAAACGAAGCAAATTTAAACTCCTAATACATGGTTCTAGCCTTTTTATTAAATTACCTAATAATATTAGAGTGTAAGGGAAACAATATGTTTTAAGAGAGAGGCGGTTTTCATTTATTTATAAAGGGCAACGATATGCACATATGGAAAGTCAAAACCAGTTATCATTCTTTCTGGCATCTCTCACTCGCATCAATCATATTCTTAATTTTTAAATTCTTTATACAACTATTGTATAATTTGTTCGTTTAATGGAGACGAGTAAAAATTATTAATAAATGTTTTCTGTTGCATTGCTTTTGTTCCGTTGTAATCTAAAATGCTAGGTTTTCCAAATAAATTTTCACTTCGAAAATTTGGTAGGACAATGGTTAAAATGAATAATTGACGACTTAAATACTAGTATGAAAATTATTCAATTTATGAAAAAGACAAGCAATATGTTTACTCGTAGATTTTTTCTTGATCAGATTACACCAAATTTAGACAAAAAGTAGGGCATCATTTTATACACCGTGAACAGCTTCTTTTATTAGAGATAGGAAATTAGATAATTTTTTAAGGTACAATAATTTTGACCTGGAAGTGACTTTACAAAAGAGCTTATCTGACCAAATTGAAAAAAGCAAAAAATAGCAAGTGCCATATCTTACCACTTGATCTATATTGGAATGAGAACTGTTTTCATTATATGAAATTACTTTGTATGAATCACACGTTTTCGAAAGTTCCACTCATTTTTTAAAAGCCTTATTTGAAAATCAGCTAGATTAACATCCGCTGACGCGTTTGTACGGCCATCTCATCAGTTGCTTTTTAAGAAATGAATGTAATCAATATTAATACAAACGCAACGTCGATGAGATGATAATGAGTGGAGGATTTAATTGAAATGGTCATACACATATGTACATACGTCAACCGAAGTTAATCATTAGAATTCCACGAATTACATTATTTTTATAAATTTGTAAGGTCCTTTCCTTCTTATTCGTTTCCTTAATAATTTTATTCACATGTAGTAAAATGATTTTCGTTTTCAGTTCTTAAATTTGCCTGACTGAATTGGTCAGACATGCATCTTGGTTTGAGAACAATTCCCAATCGTCGTTTTTTGGATTCGATGTGCCGAAATTCAAAATTAAAGTTTGTGCACATCAAATTTCACCGGCGCAAATCGAAAACCTCATCTGTATGTATTGAGAAAGGGGTCCGTGGCTGCCGAAAAAGTGCACTTTTGCAAATTCTTATACAGCAATGTTTCTATTTCTTTAAGTAAAATTTCGCAATAACATTTATAACATTAAAGACAAGTGTGATTCAATCACTGATTTCCCATGTCTACAGTTATAAAGACAATTGTTTCTATGGGAATAAACGGTGGCTAAAATGCCGACCCTAACTGCCGTTATAGTAACCAATTGCAGTTTAATTTATAAAAGAAGGCTAACTAGATATCACTACCCCCATTTTTATCAGTCAGAAGGTCTTCTTTGGAGATATTATTATTTTAATAAAAGATATTTAATGATATAAACCCATATTCTCATCCTATGATTAATTTAATAACTTAATTTAATTCCCATGGCAGCGCCAACGTAACTTTAATCATAAGATCAGAATTGAGCTATTTTCTCTGCTACGTCTAATGGGAGCAGTTATTTTAGACACCTGTCTAACTTTCATAAATAAATAAGAGGTTCCACTAGTGTTCCATCTAACTAAATGACAAAATATGAAGCTCTCTCTTGAATAATAATGAGAAACATGTAATTATTTTATAAATCCAAAATCTCAGATATTTCATCAGGCCCCTGCAATTTACAAATCTATTAAAGGAAGAATCTACATAATATTTTCATACTTTTTATTTTGCGCGTGTATTAAAACGAATAACAAATATATTCTGAACTTAAATCAGAAAATATCTCCAATTGCGTTCAGAAGATCCGTGCCATGAATAACTAAATAAATAAATATATAATAGGGCGTACGTTTCATTTGCATTCCGAATTATTGAGAAGGCGTTTAGCGTAAACGCTATCGACGTAATAATTCCCGCAAATCGGTGTCGTTGCTTAAACTTTACCATTCATCGATCCGTATACAAAATGGGAAATTCCGTTCTGCTTGCAAACGGAATTTTCCGTCGCATTCAATACTTTAACAAGGGAGCACGTGGTTACTTATCCACTTTGTATTTAGTTATTTATTTTCATTGATTTAGACCGGTATATTGAAGAATTATTTAAAACCTGATCAGTCTAATCACACACGATTTCGTAAAAGAAAATGGATTTTGTTTTTGAATTTTTTAAATCACAGTCATGGCATCAGACTAGATAAACAATCAGGAAGACAGTTCGAAGAAAGAAATCTGTATTGTGCAATATTACCTCGTCCAGTAAATAATGCTAATACCATTAATAAGAATTTGAAAATACAAGAACTTTCATCGATTAAGGCTGAATCCACATTATCTGCCAGTCAAGCCGTACTCGATTAAAGTGCGTTCCTGGTTCGATCAAATATTTTTAACCAATTCATACACACTATAAGTGAACCTTATGAGGTTACTAGGACGTAAAATTACACGATTTTGTATACAACGTACTACATTGATTATTCACATTCACTCGTGCACTGACCTAATTTTGACATCTATTCCATCAGGGTAGCAACAAGCAGCTGCACAAATGCTTAAAATTAACCTTTAGGAAAAGCCAAAAATATGATATTATGTACATCCCCGATAAAAAAAATAATACTACTGTTTGCGAAAATATGTGGTACTTAGGATTAGAACCTGTATTTATTTTACTCTATCAATTGAAACGCGGCCAACTTGATGTGTTATCAGCTTTACAAAAAGTTTTATCAATAAATAAATGTTGCGGGAAATAATGTATGCATATGTGAACAGTATTGGTTTCTGCTATATTACTCTTTTCAACAATATTGACGACACTGATATTCGAAAGAATATCTACAAACTTTCCTCACCGAAGTTGTCTTTTATTTCTTGTAGTGACATCTCAGAATACAAAAAATATGAAATTACGAATATAAAAATCAAATTATTAATATTATTGGTTAATAAAAACTGATACAGAAAAAACTTACAAATATTATCTTCTTCCCTCCTTTATATAGGAGGGAAGAAAAAATCTGTGATTACCAATTCTCGACTAAAAACGAAAACCAATATTAAGAGACTTCAGTATAAAAAAAAGAAAGGTTAGTAATAACTGCATCTCCGCCTAATTTCAATAATAGGAAAAAAATATTCGAATATATCATTTTACAAGTAAGAATTGTACTAGTTCGAGTGTAAAACAAAAATTAACAAAAACAATTTTTAAAGAGCGAGAAGTGTTTTCATTTTTGTTTTCTGTATAATTATCTGCAATTTAAAAAGAGTGTAATAAAATAAACATTCGGTTTATTGTAAGTTATTGATAATAAATTTATACTGTCAGTTTCCCTCAACTGTCATGGCGCCCACTTGTCACAGTTTCGAAGGATGTTACAGCTCTTTTATGGTTTACTATTATAGTTCCTTGATTTGGATACACAAGTAAATTACTCAAGGTCGAACAATTATTTAAATTTTCGTAAAAGGTCTTCAAAACAAGCTTTAGTCCGTAAGTGCTTTAGAAAATTGTAACTACTGGACAGGATAATGAGAGGCGTCAATGAGACTATTGTCGATAAGCTTCACTGTAAATTTCTTCCCTACCCATCGTACTCGTTAGTTAGTTAACATCTTATTTAAAATATTACGACACTGCCTAAGAAATTCAACACAACATTTTGTAAATAAAGCAATAAAGTTATAACAAAGTTTTATAATTATCCCCTTGATTTCACATTTTTTCACATAATTTCTTATTCGCTAGGAGAAAAACGGTGATGACTACGAATGGCAGTATCAGAATTTACAACTAATTAACTAACAGTAATTGTCTTAAGTGATATTAATTATTTTGTGTTTGTTATCTCATCGGTAAACTTAAATTTTATGATTGCTCTGCAGTAAGTGTACTCCTACGGCCTAAACTACACCGCTTACGGAATCAGCAAGATTCACAGTATAATATTCCTTAATCTAGGAGACTTTAATTTCAAAAATTGAATGTTTCTGAAGGTCGTTTTACATTGACAATTTATTCATGAATTAAATCGAGAAGTCGCTTCATGAAGAAGTTGGACAAGTGTGATACACCAACTTTGATGTCAAATTCATAAATTTCTTCATTAATTTATTCACGAATTACAGCAAGTTCTATTTTTCGTCTATATTTGCGTGAATTTCAGGCGTTCCAACAGTGGAAAACTAAGGTTATGGTATTTGTTTGAATGTAACAGTATAAATCACCTGCAAATTCTTTCGCTATGTTGATAATACCTATAAATGGCCATTAGAAATTCTTCAATTTCTTCACTAACGTACTATGAAATAAATTCGTGAATAAATTCACGAAGAAATTCATATCAGTTTCGATAATGTTATTGAATACTGCCACTATCATTCAGTATTTTATAAAGTTTTAAAGAACAGCAGAAACCAACAAAAACAAATAAAAAATATTACAACTTCTTGTTATGTATAATTTAATAAATGTCTCGTCTGGTATGGAAACAAGGTTTAGGATGAACTGTAGGCTTGGCCTTGGCATTATGAAATGGTAACCTTGCCTGAAACAATCGAACGTAACTCCACAACTGTAGGTGAATATTTAAGTCTTACTGAATTAATTTATGTACTTATGAATGTTAATTTCAAAATTATATAGCTAGATGACATCTAATGCACCTTTAAATGATCAATTATAAGAATTCAATATGTATTTTTTATAAGTACATATTGAGTTCTCAGCTCTAACTTTTTTTGTCTCTTTAAGGTCCACCTTAAGAACTTTTAATCGTTTTCATTGATTTCAATTTAATTTGCTTTTTGAGTAAAAAATTTAAAAAAAAATTCTGAAGTTCTACATAGCGAAATTTAAAATACTGACGAAAAAAATTTCCAGTATTTAAACTTAAAATATTGTGTTTCTAATGAAGCACTCAGACGTGGCGATATTCGGGCGATTCGATTGACAATAATCGTATCAGACAATCAGATTGCTTCAATGTCGCCCAATTTCAAGCGACTTCTTGATCGCTCAGCAATTTTTTCCGTAAGCAGTTGATGGGGTCCGTTTTATTCTGACGATTTTTGTGAAATTTTCGGACAATCAGGTTGCAAGATTGCAGCGACCAGATCGCTTTAATACCGCCATGTTTGTGTTATCCATTAAGTACAACAACAGCAACTTCCTCAAAGAACAAATCATCGAATAAATCGAAAGTAAATAAGTAATCGAGAAAGAAGTCGTACTTTTAGATAGATAATTGCAATATTAATGTAAATCAAGTAAGCTTTTGGTTAGAATCATCTCGAAGGAAGAATAAAGTTTTCAAAATATTTTACATAGAATAAATACTGAAAGAAAAACAAATTATGTTAAGTTCATAATGATAAGATTTTTTTATAGCAAATAAAAATTTAAATTGAGAAAGCAATATTTTGAGTTGTATAATCAATAGATATTTATTAATTAATATTTTTATTTTAAGTGTTTTTACTACAAAGAAAAACTTATTACTTTTAAACATAAACCTAATACAATCTTAAACATTCGAATCAACAACAAACAAAAATCATGTGTTTATCAAAACAGGATGCTATTATTATCATGAATTACACGTACAAAAAGATCGGAATTTAGATAAAAAGCGTTATCAATCCATAGCCCACGAAGTCGTCCATAAATCTAAAGTTTAATTTGCGCGGCTTGTCTGGCTTTTAATAAAATTAATTCACGTACGGCGTTTGCTGGGGCTCGCCAGATAAATATTTACCTGCTCATTTCAATATTTGCGTTAATAATAATAAATCACAAGAACGGATTTGGGATATTTTACGCGAATATTACAAGCGAAACAGAATAAGTCGGATCTTTGCTGAAAACGTATACATTAACTCGATGGTTATAATTGGTTTTAAGGAATATAAAATTTGGGTTTAGTTACGGCTGATAATTATAGCGTTTTCGATTCACTGTTCTAAAGTCTCTAATATTTTCATCATGATTTAACCTCATGTAACAACAGAAGATGGCTCTACTATGAGAGTGCTCTATAGCTCTAGGGCAGTGATTTATAATACATACTGAAGTAATATACGTGCATTCATTTCTTTAGAGGACATCTGAAACCACAAAAAATACAAATACGTGATTCATTTTAAAATGTTATTACTGGAATTCAATATTTTAACAAGGAATTTCATGTTTAGTAAAATTGTTAGCCGACAACATTGCCACCAACCAATGCTTCAATGAGAAATCAATCCTCTAAAGCTATACTAAGTCATTGGAGGTCTAAGCTGATGCAGTTTCATTTCTCGGACTGTTTTTAATAGTCACGTTTACATTTACACAAGCAAGTGTTCCTGGTTCAAGATTAAATTTTATTTAATTGAAGGTAATGGAACTTGAAGAACCTGTTCCTTTTTTTGTTCTTTAAAATTAAAGCTTTCATTAAACATCAGTTTTGAAAGTGTACATTTTCATTTTAAGTCGTCTGCAAACCCGAAAAATAAGAACAAATTATAAGTATGTATACATTTATATTAGTACAAAAACCTCAAACAAATACAACAAACGTAAGTTATTTCTATTTTAAAAAATATTGAGTCGAGGATTACCTACCTACAGCAAAAGGAAGATTTTTGTATAAGTTTAAGTTAGCCAAACTAATCGAAAATTTTTCCACATCTATGAGAAGGCCGACTCAAATTGAAACGTAAAACAAACTTTATTATTATATATTACTAGAATGCATGAGGTTTGTTCCATTTGCAGTTTCTGACTAGTTCGAAACCGTCAAAAGCAAAGTAGTGCACTTGATGGCTCTGTTAAATGCATTCGTGGTCATTTCAATTTTAATTGTACCATTCGAAACAGTACAAATAAAAGTACAGGTATAAATGGGGTTCACGTACGAAAGATTAGTTAGGAAAACTCACAATGAAAATCTGAATCGAGGATTCATTTCAGCAAAAGTAGATTTTTTGATCAACGCTTTTTGTGAAAGCAAACAAAAAGAACGTTTTTATTTGTTGGACGATCAATGTGGTAATGTGTTTAAACGTTTTTTTGTGTGTTGCTTCTCTTGAGTGACTATTTAATTTGTTAGCTGAATTAATTAAAGTACATAATTATTATTTCGCAATCTACTGTGGACTATCAATATGTCCAAATAAATGTCCAAATAAACGGAGGCCATGGAGTTGAACATATATGTTGTAGCTTACAACAATATGCAATTAAAGTTAAAGAATTGTGTTCGAAATTTTTTTGAACAAGCAAAAATATGCAATGTTAAATCACCCACTTACTAATTGCATTACCGAAATAAATTTTACGTCGAAAATTCTTTGTTCAAATGAAAACATTACGAAAATGTAACAACACTCTCCTTGGCCTACTCTTATCAAAAATTATTTGCACATTTATATTACAAGGAAATCTATGTCGAACAAACCAAATTATTTAAGTAGCGCTACAAAACTGATCTGATGCACTTCAGCTGTAATACCGTACAGAGTTGACTGGAAAAAATGACCAACTCTGAAAGTGTTCTTTTCTTATGGAAAAGCCCCCAAAATTACGAAAACTAAACACACTCATTCATAACTTTTTATTATAAGAATAGCATCATAAATCACGTGTTATTTTTCTTGTAATTAGATGATGTTTTCTCTGTAGTTAGGTGAATGTTATTGCACTGGTCCATTACTAGTGAATATATCACCAGAGTTTATTAAACAAACATCACAATACGATAATAAAAAGGTCTGTTCGTTTATTGATTGCGTCAGTTATTATGAAATTCTCACATGCACTGGTTACGCTGCGCTGGTGTATATTTAATTAACATAATCTTATGCTAGAAGAAACTGATACAAATTGGCGAACTGTTAGCACGATGTAATGAAAATTCCGATTAAGTATCACCTTACACTGTATTGCTTCTGTGACACGCAAAACTTTCTAAACTTACTAAAGCATATTTGGTCAATTGCTCAATATTAAGCTGGAAATTGATGGTGACTTTGAAGTCGCCACAAATACGAACTGTGCCATTTGGCTTGTACCGACCACAATTGGCGCTGCCCCTTCACTGTACTTGATCGGTATGATGATCCACATTGCTTTGAATCTTTCTATTCAGCTTTGACTTTGTCCTGAATTGAGAACGGAATTGGGCGAGGTTTGAAAAATTTTGGAATAGCATTCTCTTTCGTCGACTTGACATGCGCACGGTTTTGTGATGGTTTTGTGTCTAAAGCATTAACGTTTTCCAGGTCATCAAAATCGGTAATGGTGAAGACTAAAGCTTTGAACCACGGAATTCCGAACAAATCGCTAGCTTCATTGGAATTTGCAACCAACAAGCGAAGATTGCGAACCTTGGAGCCGATGCAAACCATCCTTTGGTGGGTATCGACTGGTTGTTGAAGGCCTTGATGCTGTTAGTCACTGGTTTCAGTGGTGGTGCCCCAATGGCGTCATAACTTTTAAGACCAATTATGGACACTGTGGTGCCGAAATCCAACATGAACTTCAAAGGACAGCCGATAATTTGTACGGTTACGTAGTATCAATCTTCGTGTGATTTCCGCTTAACATTCAAAACGCTATTCGATTCGTCCTGTGAAATTTCATTAATCAAATGTTTTCGTTGACTTCTATTGTTGAGGATACTGAATCAATTAATGAAAGCACTATGATCGCTAGGTTTTATTTCTACACTATCACTAATTACAACTTAACATTACTACGCTAGCCTAGAGTTGCGACTTGACTGCAACCCCTTATTGTACATCTTAAAGGCTACGAGCGATACCCTAATTCTGAGAACGAAGGCTCTCACTCTTCTGTCATTTCATATAGAGGGCGGATGGATGCCGAAAATGGAATATTTCCAACATCTATCTCGTGGGGATTTCTGTTTTACGAACGGTGCCTTGGATAAGCAAACCGATTTAATATGTCCCTTCTTTTGACAAGTCGCTGTGAAAAATTAACATTCAGATCGATTAGGTCGACATTGCAACTTGGGCAAGATCGAGAACTTCCGTAACGACGAGGTCGAATGTCTTGGCAACATAATTTTATAGAGTGGACTTCGTCTTTCTGGCTTTGCTAACGCCGCTACCCAGAAACTGCCTCGCCCAAGGAATCTGTTCGAAATTCAATTGTTTTTGGCAAAGTCGATTACTACGGAAAATTCATTCTGAATGTTGCAGATATCCCTTGAATGAGCTTTGAAAGAAAAGCAATTTTTAGCTGGAATCCTCAGCAAGCGAAAGCCTCTCAAGGCATAAAACGGCACATCATTAAAGCAACGACACTTTCACATTATAAGTCTAATTCGCCTTTGATTCTCGCCACGGATACCTCATTATATGGAATTGATGCCGTTCTTTCGGATCGCTACTCCAATGGACTGAAGAGGCCAATTGCGTTCAGATCGAAGACCATGAATGAGCATGAAAAACCGTACAGCCAAATCAAGAAAGAAGCCTTGTCTATAGTGCATATGGCATCAAGAAATTCCGTCAGTACTTATATAGTCGCCAATTCGAACTTCAAACAAATCACAAGCCCTTGGTTACAATCTTCAATTCGAACAAGAAATTGCCTACAACCTCTATTCAGCGCCTACAACGCTGGGCAATTTTCTTGATGGGCTACAACTACTCGATTCGATACAGATGCGCATTCAAATGCCGATGCACTGTCACGACTCCCATCAGGCAAAGAAAGTTGTTTTTGCCTGAATCGAGAGTTCAGTGAACTTGTAGAATGTTTCCAAATCAATTCGCACAAAATAGCAGAAGCAACGAAGAAAGATCCGATTTTTTTTCAAGTCTTAGGCAACATCAAGGATGGATGGCCGAACCAGACCTACAATACCAAGAATGAAAACCTACTTTAGTCGCTAATACAGCCTGTCTGTCGAAGAAGAGGTCATCCTCTACCACACCGATGAACACTCGTGTATTGTTATCCCGGCAGACTTATGGCAAAATGTCTTGGCTTCACGAAGGCCATTGGGAAATTGTATGAATGAAGCAGCTCGCTCGCAGTCATTATTGGTGACCTAACATTGATGAAGAAATCTACCAACTAACAAAGAAATGCGAAGCGTGCCAACACCATCAGCCTAATCCAATAAGAAAATTTGAAATTTGGGCAAAAGCATTGACATCGACTTCGCCGGTTCTTTCTTGATGTGGATGATTGTCATCCACATGTAATACCATGTGGATGATTGTCATCGATGTTTGTTCGAAGTATTTCTATTTTGTACGAGTTGAGGATACACCACGCAGTCCCACTATCGAAATGCTCGAAAAAATTTTCCTCATCGAAGGTTTGCCGATAATAATTGTTTCCGATAGTGGAACGCAGTTTACATAGAACATGTTCAAATTATTTTGATTACGTCCCCTTTCTATCCGACATCGAATAGTCAAGCGGAAGGCTTTCAAGAATGCGATAGTAAAAATTCTGTGGGAAGGAGGAAACAAAGTAAAACAGTCGAGAAAATTCTGTTTACCCACGGAACAACTCCTCACCCGAACTTCGACTCCTGCCGAATTATTACACGGCAGATAGCCCCGTACTTTGATGTTACTGTTCAAACTTACAGAAATGCCTAATCAAAAGCAACCGATTTTCAGCCCCAAGGATCCAGTTTATTTTAAACTGTTTCAGTCTTGAGAAAATTGGGTTAAAGGCAAATTTGTTAAGAAAATCGGGCAAATCATGTTTTTAGTGAAAGTTGAAAATGGTATTCATCGACGTCACATCAATTAGATTCGAACTTGAATCGGTGACTCGACACAAGATGGAAACCATGAAGATAATATCCTAAACCAGCAATTACAACTCGCGGCTCAAAAAAAACAGAAGAACAATTAGTTCGATTGTTCGCCTCAGAATTCTGCTCGATCCTAGCACTCTTCTCTGCAATTACGATAGACTGAATGTTCGACATGGAATTTAACACTCGCCTCATCAACTGCAAAGTAACAAGAATTTGCGAAACAACAACGCAACTTGTCATGTTTGCTAAGGAGCTCTTCCAGCTGAACTAAGCCAGATCAGTTGATTCAAGATGATAGTAAGCAACAATTCGTCACTGAAGAACGCCTTGCTGATCAGAAATCACCTTGAGCAGGTCACAAGGTTCCGGTTCCTATCCTACGAAGATCGAGTCGCTTGTGAAAATTTCAGGTTCGGTCTTCATCAAGTTCGAATTTAGGGGGAAAGAAATAAAGTATATTTGGTCAATTGCGTTATTACCGTAACTACGCCATCGACGTCGTTACGGAACTTACATTTTTCAGTTGTTCAATTTGAATAATAATAAAGGACTAAAGATCGTTTGTGACACCACAACATAATTTTATATGTTTGTCATTTGTACGGGTTGATTAAAGTTTGTGAATTTGGTATTGGTCTTTGCTGTTCCGTGCCATATCAAACACGAACATAATACTTACAATAAAAATAATATTTTATGAAATAATTTCTTTAAGAGTATTTATTGTATTCAGTCTTTCCATCTCTTAGGCCCGATTTTATAATGTCTGAGAATACCACTATTCTGGAATAACGTGGCATAGATATGGTGAAAGGTTAAATGATATTTGGTAAATAGTTATTCTGTAATTAAAAAATTAATTTACAATTGGCAAAATTACTTACTTACTTCAGTTATAATTACAATTATTAGTATGTTTAGGTGGTTGTTAGTTTTCATGGAGTGCTTTTAACTTGGCAGTGTGTGTACTGAAGATGGCAGCTCAGCTGTGGAAATACGTATCTACGAATATAAAATTATTGTGGGCGGAGATTATTTTTTTAATTACTTCTTAAAACACAGTATCCTTTACCATTTTTTAGTTATTCTCTTCTTATTCTACATTTATAAAACTGGGCCTTAATCCACTGGGGAAACAATTGATAATAATCAAACAACCATTCCGAAAAATAAAGTTATTCGCCGAGTAACTAACGGGCAGGTGGAAAGACTGGTCCTCAGTCAAGTTAGGAGGAGGTGGAAATATTTTGAGAAGCGACAATATGTCATTATGAAAAGTGTCTAGCATAGTACGGATCATTATAAAAGAAATAAAATATGGTTATGTGCAATAATTTCGGAGAGACTGAATTTTATTGAAATTAAAATCATGTTTTGTTTGGTAAACGTTCATTTTCAATCCGCCCTTAAACCAAAATCTGGCGGTAGAGTTTCGTTCTGCTAAATAATACATTTTCTAACGTTTCTGATGCCGATGTTTGTTATCCTGCACTGGTGTACACTAGTGTAACACTTTGAGCCAAACGAAAAAAACAGAGCATATGCTTTTACTTCTGTTATAATTTTTTACAGCTTAGCTAGTTGTAAAAATTGCAAAATTTATTTACTCAGTTCACATGTTTATGAGGCTAGCTAAGCTTGCCTCACAAACATGTAAATAAATTTCTTATAAGTTGAACATTGTTGTTTTTAATAGTGGACAAATATTATAACTCGATGACGTAACGAGTAGAAACCATTCTTCCACGTTGGCATCAGTTCCTATTAAATATTATTCTCGCGTATATTCTCAAAACTTATCTATATGTATGTACATAAGTTATTATCACTTACCACTCGACATGATCAAAATGCGTCGTTTCGATAAACAAAAAAAAAACAATAAATTATGTACTGCGGAGGGTCGAATAAAGCAAACAAATTAGTCGACCGGTAATAAAGCAAAATTGATTACGTACTCTTGCAGTCAAGGGGTCAAGGGCGTGTGCTGCAAAACAAACTTGAGCGTAAAAAAAATAACATTAATGACTTTGATCAGTATGTAATCAACATGAATGCGCTCGTTAGTGTCTACAAATCGTCGCAAAGTACGGATATTTGTAATAGTAAATTATTAATTAAGTGCGTGCTCTTGTTAGCAGGTAACGATCAAATGGATTTGCATTGATTAAAAAGGGAAAGTGAGGTGAATAAGCAGTAAAATCTAAATGAAATAGTTACTATAAAATTTCAAAATTTGGATGAAAATTTTAAGGATATTAATAATACCAATATGCGCTCGACAATTTTGATAGGCGAATTAACAGATTATGATAGACAGTTGTCAGTGGTTATATGCAAAATGAAATTAAAATACATATCTCAATAAATATAATGTACTATGCCCGCCAATAAAATCTGGTACAACTCTACACCTGCATTTTTGAGTTATTTTACTAGTTTGAATGCAGCTTCAAATAAAACGGCCTTTTATTTTTAATTTAGAAATAAATGTTTATTACAACATTTATATAGATTAATCTAAAAGTTTTACTATTATAAACTGAAATTGTATTTTTTTAATGGAACACAGGGTACATTTGTACATATTTCGATTTTAAAATAATTTCTGGTATTATTTTCAACGAGAACACTATTCGCAATCAAATTGCCAAAGGCTACTAATACTAACTAGTCTGGTAGCTCAAGGTAACGAAAAGAAGTGTTGTGAAACTAACCAGTCGTAACAGATCCACAGACACACTCTAAAAAGTGAAAATGATCCGACATGCATGTTGTCTGGAATACATGCAAATTTAGAATTAGCAACTTCATACATTTTTGATTTACATAAATCATCAAGATAAGAGAGCTAAGCAACAGCTGAGGAATTATTAAATAGTCAAGATAAGAAGCTAAACAACAACATGAGAATTGAATTATTTTAAATGGTTGCAGTTTACACTAAGCAGTTAGATGGAAAATTGGACATGTGATGGCATAAATAATTAAAATTTGAATCTTCTTTGCAAATAGAAGAAAAAAATGTAAATTTCCTCAACTTTAAAAACTGAAGAAACTTGTATAGGCGATGACGTATTACACGCAGCAAAATTCGACGACATTATCAATTTATCTCCAATAAAATTCGATGACGTCTAAACATTCTTCATTTTCTATCTGCAAGCGTTCTCTTCTGTTAAAAATCTAAATATAGTCTGGCCTTGCAATATATTGTTGAACGCCTGCGTTAATCAAAGCAAATTTGAAAGCAATAGAGCTATTGCTTATTTGGACCTACTCGGTCAAATACTACTTTAAAAAGTTTCCTATTTATTTTTCGCAATTTTTTTTGTTACACTCATTTCCGCAGAATTTAGAAAGTTGTGCGTTATACAAAAGTTCGTATCATAAGTTGCGCAAGGATAAAATAACAATGTCATAATTATGCAGAATTAAAAATTGAAATTTTTTCTAGATTTTAAGTTGCTCGAAGCGAGTCAATATTTAAAATGTATTTAAGTCTAGGATGCCAAACTAGATATTTTTAAACTTTTGCTGAACTTAAGTAGGAAATAAATATATGTTTCAAATTTATATTTTTCTAAAAGTGTAAAAAAGCAATATTTCTAATGGAGACAACAGATTATTATTGTATTTACTTCATTTCGTTTTCAACATACCTTCTTTAATGAGGATTGCGGTATTTGTTTTGTGTGAACCATATTAACTTTTATGGATGGAGCCACATTATTCTTCTTTCTTCTACCAACTTTTCAATCCTCGTTTATACAGTTTAGGGCAGATACTTCTCCTGATTGTTTTGCTAATGCTGTAACAACTGGTGTAGCAGTTTTGTAGAAGCAGAACAAGAATTCACACGCACGAATGAGAATTAAATGTGAATAAATCGAATATTAACGGGATTCCATTCGGAAATTCAAGAAGTATCAATTTAACAATTATTATGGAATTAGTAAAGCTTCGGTAATCATTTAAAACCTAGGCGATTCGAATTAGTAAAAAATCCAGATTATAGGAACCTATTTAAAGTTGGTACATGATACGTAGGAAAAAACATGCAGTAATTTATAAAACCAGCAGAAACATAGTACCCTTCAAACCAATGTTCTTCAAAGTGTTGGAAATATCGCTATTTTCAACACATTGACAAGACATGAACCAACAGATTTTTGCGGCAATAAATCAATGTAATCTTTCGTGGGGTTTCCTAAGCTCCATGTTGATTTTTAACGATCAAGGGATTCCCTACTTTAAACGCGGTTATAAAAGGGAAGTAAACGTCATTTCTTATTATATGCCCACCTGATCAGTATAGGTTAAGAATATAATTTTACCTCCAACTACGAGAGGCAAAGCTGTTTCACTAAAGCTAAAAGGAAATAGCTATTATAAAAGTTCTTAAAGTTATCAATGGATTGATCGGCAGAAATGAAATGTACGTAAGGAACCATGAAATGGATGAAACGGATTAAGAATTATTATTCTGCGGTTCGTCGGGATTAAGGGATCGATAATAAAAAAAAAACTTCATATTTCAATTTTGTCCGGATTACTGGGAAAATCGGATATTGGGAGTCCGGATTATCGGAGCTTTAATGTTTATAAATAAATGAGTTGAAGTTTCCGTGTTCGTAATTCGGAGGAAAATAATAAGAAGAAAAAATTATAAATAAAAATAGAAGTTTGAAATTTTAGCTCCATATCTTATTTCTCAGAACAATATTTGCTGTTTTAATAAATAATTGAAGTACAGAAAAATAAAGCCTTTAATGAGTGTGACAATATGACATAACTAATACTGTTAATCTACATAGATGTTTCGCCAACAGATATTTATGACTGTACCTATTTATTTGTCTACCTTCATTACGTTATTTTTAGTGGTTCTGTAAGTTTAATATTTTCAAAAAAAGAAAAAGTAACTCAAAAAACTTTCATCAAAGTGTGCCACAAAAATGATTTACTAACTGAAACCACACTCCTTGTGTTAAAGTTAAACTCTTTTAATTATTCATATTTTCTACTACAAGAGGTGAAAATAATTATAATATCCGCGTGAAGAAAGCTTTCTTAATGGTATCTTAATTTCAGTTTAAAGGAAGACAGGATACTTCATCAAAATTATTTAATAATTCATTTACAAACAGTGAAATACTAAAACTAAATACTTTCCGGTATTTTTTTTTGATCGTCAAAAAGATAAGACATGAAGCACTAAACAAAGTTGTAAAAGAACACTTATTTATTTCAGTGAAAATGTAATCTTCTTTTATCTTTTAGAATAACAATGAGTATAGTGATTAACCAATTCACAAAACAAATGAAGGCGCACCTGTCAGACTGGAAAAAATAGCTCATGCCATTTCAGTACAAATATCTCATTACACAATCTATCAACCGATTTCTATGATAGCTATTTGATAATGAGCAAGACAAGGGAAGAAGAAACATTATTATACAGGGTGTTTCGCAACTTCGTGGAAAAAAAATAATGGCGTGTTGGACGTGAGATGTGTGCATAAATGCATCTAAATAAAAACAGAAATACAAACAAAATAAAACTTACCCTCAACTGATAACGCATTGACAAATGTTTAGAATCTCTAGCTCAGTGCCAGCTGAGTCACAATAAGTGTCCTTCCCTCGGACGTTCGTAAACACAAATCTGCCCGGCGAAGTAATGATTCACAAGCATTATGAAACATGTTTTGTTGTCGAACAGAGAGAAATGCGGCATAAATACGATCGTTCAATTTTTGGAACGTGTTGATTTCTTCTTCAATACCAACGCTTTTACGTGTCCCCACAGATAATATTCTAGCGGACTTAGATCAGCTGAACGTGCAGGCCACCTGATCGGTCCGTTTTTTCCAATCCATCTACCAGGAAAAATTTCGTCGAGGTGAGCACGTACTTCTCGTCGAAAAGGAGGTGGAGCCCCATCGTGCACAAAACACGTCGTTGCTCTAAGATTTAAGTTCACATTCTCGAGAAGTTTCGGTAGATTAGTTCGTAGAAAATTTAAGTATTGGAGACCATCTAAACGATTAAATTGCCGTTTAGAATACCTGCCCACACGTTAACAGAAAACCGTTGTTGGAAATGGCCGCGACGAATTGGATGAGCGTTTTCCTCAGCCCACAAATGCATGTTGCGAAAATTGCACACCCCATCTATGGTAAAAATAGCTTCGTCGGTAAACAGGACATTATGAACAAAATTCGCATTTGCCTGTTGTTTATGCAGTAACCAACGACAAAATCGTATGCGTAGAGCATAGTCGGCTGGTAGCAAAGCCTGAACTCTTTAAATGGTACAGATGTAACTGTTGTTCGCAAAGAATGCGTCAAACAACGGAGGACGATATACGCGTTTGTCTTGAGATATCACGTACACTTAACGAAGGATGTTCCTCAATAAGTTATAGTATTTCTTCTTCTCTGTTTAGGATGCGTTGTGGACGCTGCCGTCCTCCACCTCTTCCGCGACGTGCCCTTAAAGTTCTAGTATCCCTCGCTCTTTGCACAACAGAAAGAAATGTGGCACTGGTTGGCAAATATCGGTTTGGGAAATGCTGTACATACAAACGCCTTGCCGCTAATGCGTTTTGCCCACTTTCACCGTACACTAGAATCATGTCAACAATCACACTATTTGTAAATTCTGGCATTTTTTTCAGTAAATTTCCGTGCAACCACCTCAACGTACACCTTCAAACTACCCGGCCCGGCCGGCGATGACTAACAATAAATTACATCACTCATATTCTTCGTAAACATCATAAACTTAAACCAGAGACGTTCAAACGATTTACCCGTTCGACAAAATTATTTATTTTCTCGAAAATTTAACAACACTTTGTTCAACAAAAAATGGTTCATTCTATTCATTTTCATGCAAACTTTCATTGTTTAATTTGTTTTCATGAAGTTACGAAACACCCTGTATAAGAATAAAACAAATACATAGTATAATGTGCCACTGAAAAACCTACTTTTTATAAATTGTGATGCCATCCAACCTTTGCAATGATTCGAAAAGTTTCGATATGAGCACTAAATAGTACTGGAACTGTAGGCAAAAATTCGCAAAGGAACCTGCATATGAACAAAACCGAGGGCGAGATGTAAATTATTTTTTATTTAGAAAGCGAAGTATAATGGTTAATAACGATTCATAGAACGATAAATAATAGAAGTGTTGTTTGATAGAACACTACTGCGCTCATTATTTAGTGTTTTTATTGCATTCAGCCACTGTAAACATTTACATTATTTTTAATTTAATAAACGATTATTTCTTCGAACTCTAAATTTATAACAATATGTTACACTATTACAAGTTCCCATACATCTCATGTCTTCTAAAATAAAATTAGAGAAAATCAAATTGAATCGAAAATAGCACTATATCATAAAAGTGTAACCGGAGTTTTCTTATTCTTAAATGATAAGAAAATTAAAAAAAAACCGAATTCTTATATCTATAATTGCAAAATAAAAATAAAAGCTTTCTCTCTCCGTGTCTTACACATGTATCTAATTAAATGATAAAAATTTGCAAACCAGAATTGAACATAAATTTCATTTCCCGTTTTTGTAAGGAGTGCAGACATTTTGACACCTTTCAGTTACTTTCTAAATTTTTACATTCACACAATAAATTCTGATTTTATTTATCTTCTTATTTATTTTATAAAAAGAAAGTTTTAACGGGTCATCGCACTCAATACATCACTCAAATAACTCAATAAATTATAAAATTAAAAATTGGTTTAATATTTTCGTGTTATAATAATAATATGAATAATATTTCACTATTATTGTAACAGGGTCACCGTGTTAATGCTGGCAAACTCAGCTCCGCATCTTACTTTCGCTTCTGACTCAAGGCGGATTTAGCAACAGGCGCGATATTTTAGTTCCTTCATACTTTCAAAATGTGGCACGAAGTTGCACGTTTACTTATGCAGAAATACTAGGCAGTTTCAGATAAATAACGAATATTTAATACAGCAGATTGCGGTTAATTAATCAGAACATCAGTTAATCGAATCTAGCGGTAAAATAACATTCCATCTAAAACTTTTCGTTTTGTACAATACAGTTACGGGATTATTTAAATAAAATATGTTGCTCTAAAGCTGTGGAAAATAAATAGATTTAATAAAATGTGATTTTTCGTTATAAATCGTCCAATAGGACAAAAATTCCATTGGTGGATATAAAAAAAACTATAAATTATTTATGCTCAGATAGTAAAATTGTACTTAAAAACATGTAATTTAACAAATCTTCAGACGTTCTATTTATTACCGCTTTTCTTTCGTAAGTCTTTACCTCGAGCTGTGCGATTAAGTAACAGATATTGCATGCACCCCAAAGGTGTAGGCCCCTTACACTCTTTACACACTTTATCAATCAGTACTTAAAATTCTTAATACTTCTTCACTTCTTAAAATTAGCATTCTAAAAACTACTATCGCCGGATGCAGAATATGAAATCCGATTTTCCGTTTTTACAAGAATGTCTTTAACATTACTTTCTCTTTGGAACCTAATTTTGCGGTCGTTACTTTGTGGAAGTGTAACTTGATGGAAGTTAAAACACTTATATGTTGTTATTCAACTATTTTAATTTAAAAAGGTCAAATTCTGAAACATTACTCATACTCAACTCACGCTCAAACTTGCCGTTTGACGTTATGTAAAATTCAAAAAAACTTTTATATTTACTCAGAGTATAGGTATCTTGATCATCAGTGATTGACGATAGAAATCAAGGAATCATTAAAATAAAAATAAAGCGTTTCTGAATTTCAAATTAACATCAATCTGTCAATTTGAGCGTGAGTTGAGTATGAGTTATGTTTCAGAATTTGGTCCTAAGCCAAAGTGTTTTAATCAAACATCTTACTATGTCATCAAATAAGTCTTCAAATACATATTAACATAAATAGCACTTCAGCAAACATATCATCAAACGTTGGGTACCACATTAAAAAACATTAATGGCCAATTGCACCAACTACTTAAGCTCTGCTTAACTTTAAGCGTCACTTAGATTACGACTTACATAAAGTTGTATAACGTCATACGTCAAATTATAAACATCACTTAAAATCAAGCTAAGCTTAAGTCATGCTTAAGGGCTTAGTGCAACTGGCCATAAGAGAGTAAGGTGTGATAATTATGACTGTTTAAAAAAAATGTACAAAGGTAGTATGGAAATAGAAATGGCTATAAAATACGTTGGTTCGCTAAACCTCGTATGGTACGTTTTACTTTACAAACGCGCGTCAGATTAGCCACGTAGATTTCCAAAACAATTTGGGCAGTAAGTATGTACTTTTAACAAAGTCATAAAAATTAATCAGTTAAACCAAGAGATTAATTTTACGCCGCTAATAATATAATAGTCGTAAAGTTTGGAAACTTCACGACAAGTGAGTCACTCATCTGTATTTCACGTAAATCCCTTTACTTTTATTTATTACAGCTTATACACATCATTTTGAATCTTGTTAATGTTTTACATTCGACATAATAAAGTCTACGGCTGCGCTCACACTGATGAAGTAAAAACGTTTTCAGACAAAACGTTTCACTTTAATGTGAAACATTTTGAGAAAAAAGGTTTTGACTGCAAATGTTTCAGCGTGTTTTTTGTTTTGATGTATCAATGCGTGCCAGGTCCTATTTAAAGCATTAAAAAAACTCTCTCTCGCAAAATTAGTCAAAAATGTTTTATCTGAAAACCACTGTGAAAGATATAGAGGTGTTTCCGACGCCGCATTCAGGTGCGAAAGAGAGAAAACACAAAGCGTGGCAAGAATTCAATTAAAAGCGAGAGAAACGGCTCAAAACTGACCAAGAATTCAAATTCTCGCGTTGTCTTGCACTCGAACGCCACCAATTCAGCGCATAGCCGGGTACGTCGAAATACCTGTCTTATCATCTACCGTGGTGTGAACGCAGCCTACGTTAATCGTTCCCACTCACGTCAAGCGCTTACGTAAACCAAAATGATAAAATTTCACTCCTAAGTTCAGTTCTCAAGAAAAAATACTAAATCCAAATTTAATAAATTTCTATGAATTTTAATCAACTTGATGTTCCTTCCAGACATATGCCCAAACTTTGTACAAAGTTATGTGCAAACGTAATGCAAACCTTCGCGCATGCAAAACTCGCTTTAACAAATTGCATATGATTTCAAACATTTGCAGATGCCTATTCGAATGCCCTCATATATTTGTTAGTTTGCGAATTTGCGCAAATATCTGGGAGCGGCATGATAATAAATAAAGTGTACCTACAGGGAATGTGGCCAATGCTAGCAATATGGCCAGTTCGCTATATTTCCCAAACTATTAATCCAGTTCAATAGTGTCACTAAACAGCACTCGTAGAATACCAATCTTTAATATCTCATTAATATAAATTTCCGCTAAATGTCACCACGTTCGCTCCAGGCATATTAATGGTTTCCTACATATAACTGGGCTCGTGATAAAATCTTCAATTGTCCTTATAAAAACTTTTTATATTTAAGTATTATTTGCTTTCTTTTTTTAAATATACAATGTGTCCACGAATCAAATTGAAAAGAGGAAAAACTTTTTAACAAATTTTATACAAAAAAAAATTCTACTTCTCAAGAACCGGTATGAAGTTAGCAATAACTTTCTGTAATAAAAGAAAATTCTAAAATAATACCAAAACTGTTTCC
The DNA here is from genome assembly GCA_039766575.1 of Serrognathus titanus. Lineage (NCBI taxonomy): Eukaryota > Metazoa > Arthropoda > Insecta > Coleoptera > Lucanidae > Serrognathus > Serrognathus titanus. Next base: position 27,899,987 of record CM077912.1, on the reverse strand, counting down.
GTATTTATATGTTAGTGTAAAAATCTAATAATTAAGTAATATTCTATAATTTAAAATCCATATTGATTAGGAATTGACCTGTTAAGTAATGTTGCGCAAGGCGTTCTCAACTTTTTCAAAAATAACTGCGTTATCTTATATTTAAATCAAGTATTTTTAGACGAAAATAATCTATTAATAACGGGCTTTCGACGGTGTAAAAACAAAAAGGGACATATTTTTGTTTGGCCACAATTAAATCTCAAACTTTAGTTCCGCACGCTCCAGGACGCACGCTTCGTTTTTCTCAAAAATGACAGCGTTGTCTTATTTTTAAATCAAATGTTTTTAGACGAAAATAATCTATTTATTATTGGCTTTCAATGGTGTAAAAACAAAAGGGGACATATTTTTTGTTTGGCCACAATAAAATCTCAAATTTAGTTCCGCACGCTCCAGGACGCGCGCTTCGTTTTTCTCAAAAATGACAGCGTTGTCTTATTTTTAAATCAAATGTTTTTAGACGAAAATAATCTATTAATAACGGGCTTTCGACGGTGTAAAAACAAAAAGGCACATATTTTTTGTTTGCCCACAATTAAATCTCTTTAGTTCCACACGCTCCAAGACGCGCGCTTCGCTTAGTACTTCAAATGTCTAAGGCGATTTGAAAACCTGTTCAAAATAAATATGTAATGAAAATAAAAAGACACACAATGTTTTTTACAGTATTAAATGCCTCTATTGACTTATTTGATTTAAAAAGAAGACAACGTTGTCGTTTTAGAGAAAAACGAAGCGACCGTCCTGGAGCGTGCGGAACTAAAGTTTGAGATTTAATTGTGGCCAAACGAAAAATATGTCCCTTTTTGTTTTTACACTGTCGAAAGCCCGTTATTAATAGATTATTTTCGTCTAAAAATATTTGATTTAAATATAAAACAACGCTGTGATTTTTGAAGAAGTTGAGAACTCCTTGCGCAACATTACTTAATAGGTCAATTCCTAATCAATTTCCAAAAATATGCACTTTAAATTATTGAATATTACTTAATTAGTAGATTGTTGTACTAACATATAAGTATGAAAACTGTTTTGGTATTATTTTAGAATTTTTTTTTATTGCTGAAAGTTATTGCTAACTTCATACCGGTTTCTCAAGAAACTTCAGAAGCAATGATTAAATTATTTCTTTTACAGTCTGCCTATAAAATTTAAATTTCACTTTTTTGAATTTATTTTGTAGAAAACGAAGCAAGCAAATTTTCAGACACTTTGTAACTGTGACTTTCGTGACTCCAATTTAAGGATGGTTTCTGAGGTTTTACGAGAAGATGAATGTGTTGATACAGAATGAATTGCGTAAAAGCAATAATAAAAAAGTTTCTGTAGTTATTTGAATTTGAATATTTCTGACACCCTGTAGCCAAAAAAAACTTCAATTTATGTGTAGTTTCTGAAAATACTCGAACAGTAGAATTTTTAGTAAAGAATACATTTTTGTCTAAAATCAATAATAAAAACCTTTATAGCTGCAAAATGAAATTAAGAAATGTGAATTTTATAAGCAGACAGAAGTTCAAAATTAAAATTAAAATTAAAATTTAATCATTGTGTCTGAAGTTTTTTGAGAAGCAGATTTTTCTGTAAAGAATAATGTTTTTGCGTAAAATTGATATTAAAAAAGTTTTTCCTGTTATCAAATCAATCGGTGGACACATTGTATATGGACCTCATTTTTGATTGATTGATTTATTTATTTTTTATTTTTTATAATTAGTAATAAAGAAGTGTATTTCGACAATATGGCCATATAACCAGCTTACATAATTATTTATACGTTTCTAATTAATATGTTTTGTATGACAAATGCAATCAAGGGGGCTTTAATAATATAATTTTAGATGCATCATCAATATATTGTTCTTATTGGTATCGCGTTATGCATTTCATCCTTAGGATGGCCATATTACCTACAGGGACCTTACTGGTAATAAATTATTATAGGTTACATATTGTATTCAATTATATTTAGGGTGGTATAACGTTTGATAACAACACTAAACACAGTTACTTTAAAACCAATAAATGAGAAAGATGGAAAAAATAAGGGTTTTTAATGAGGAATCAAATTAAGTATTTCTACTTTCCTACTTATAAAACACTCACGTTTATTTAACAAATTTAAAGTAAATTAATATGTTTTTAAAAATGTTCTGATTTTCTATTTTTTACTTTTCACTTGCGACAACAATATTTATTGCAATTTTTTTTCATATTGAGCATTGTTAAAGACCCGATCAGTATTATTGTGTATTAATTCGATATTACACAATAATACACATTGTGTGAAAGCAACATTGAAAACTTGTAGATTACATTTGACAGCCTTGCATTTTTGCGCAATATGTTGACACAATAATATTTGGTCATGTAAAGAGCCTTTAGTAGAGCAGACACGAAAAGTGACAAGGCGGCACATGTCTTTTGATGTTTGATAACATCAAGTACTTAATTTTTCCAACCTTCATGGTTTATTCTCACTCGTTTTTTTCAAAACTTGAAAGAAGGTCCTCAACACAAAATTCACTTTCACTTAAAGGCCCCTTACGCAATCTATATTATTGTGTAATAATTGAGTATTGTACAATAATAGTGGCTGTGTTCACCACACACATTAAATACAGCCAATATGTTGACACAATAATATTGCGCAATAGATCGTGTAAAGAGCCCTTTAGAATGTTATTTAAAAAAACATATTTTCATCCTGACAAAACGCGTAAAATACTACCATGGAAATTAATTCAGAATCCCTAACGGTATATTTCAATAAAGATGTAACTTTAAAGTAAAAGTATTAGGATTGGGGAAATTTCAAAATATAGTTTACTGATTTGTACGGTGGAGGGGGAATGTAACCAAGAACATCTGGCAACACTGTTATCGAGTGATTTTTTTTCACGACCTGCTAGATTTCACGAGACAGGTCTTAACCGACCTGGACAATATTTCATTGAATGCAAAATTTTCTCGCTTTGACGCTAATTACCTAAATAAGAAACACCACAAAAAACGAAAGAAATTATCACAAAGGAACTATAGTTGAGCAAGAAAATACAACAGTACTTGCCATATATTGCGTGAGCTTGACATTATTTGAAAATGATAAATAAATAAAAAATAATTGTAGGCAAGTAGTGCCAGCGGAGAAATGCTTGAAGTAATAAATTGCGAGGCCGGATAAAGACACGCTGTCTCGTGAGTTCTAGTAGGTCGTATTTTTTTAACTTCACATCTAATCGGCGTTTTTAATACTACACTAGTCACAGCACTCTCTAGATGTGAAATTTACTCCATATTTGTGATTTTAAGCGTAACTTCCTCACTGAACGTTTCATTATGACATTCGAATTGTAAGGCAATGCTTCTTACCTGTTGTAGATTCTGCAGGTTGAATTGTTAATCCTCTTATCACTAGCGTATCTCCTCCGATCCTCGAACAAATCCTTAACGGCGGTAACACCGAGCACAAACAAAACCGGAATCATCGCGACTTCCTTACCGAAAGCGTTGATGGCAGGAAACCAATTGAGCAACACAATAAAAATAAAATATAAATTAGCTACCCTATGAAATTGTTCTAACAAGTTCCTTGGCAGAAACGACAACAACGTGTACTTGGTCGTCCTAATTTTATTGTTCGGCCGCGAACCGTTCGGATGTTCCTTCTTCGGTGTCTTCGGCGGCACCGTGTGATTAGGCACTATGATACGGAAACGTTCCTCGTGTTCGTAAGCCGGAGAACGCCGCAGTAAAAAGCACATGAATCTCCTCCATGCAGGAGGAGGAACAGTTCTCCTAAGCGTGTAAATGGATTCGGAACGCGATGCTTGTCGTGAATGACCTTTTCCCGAGGACCTGGAGGCACTTCCCGAAACGGTCCCGCTGTCCTTGTGGCCCGGAGGAAGGATGAAATCCGTTTTAGAGCCGACCCTGCTATGTCCAGGTCGCATGCTTCCTCCGTCTGGTATCTGGCCTTGCGAGAATGCTCTCTGATGACCTCGGCTTGTCTTGAGCGCGGAAGGCCTGCCGACTGCGCTGGTGGAGTTAGTCGAGCCAACAGTTGGGCCTCCGCCATGGCTGGCGCTTCTGCTATGACCACGAGTGTCCGGGGGAGATTTTACCTCGGGAAATGTATACGTGGAACAATGAACTGATACGACAGAAGCCTCTACATGAGGTCCACTATTTCCGGCAGTTTCTGCTTTCCCTCCAACGTTGGACATCATTCAATCTCTGCAAGATTTACACGTGCAAATCGAAGTATCATTTTAACTTAGCGCCTCCCTTTCTTAAGAATTCACACGTAAATATGTTTTCGGAAATTTAAAACTAAATACCTTTCGTGCATTGCTCTGCTGCCGTGCAAATACGAGTAATTATCCTCGGTGGCCTAAATCACGAGCGAGTTTTCTAGGAGTAAGTCAAAAGGGTTGCAATAAATACGAGGGAAACGTAGGACAACAAACATACCGAACAACACACTCTCACACGTCTGAACTATTCTTTGAAATCATCGGATTCTCCCCACACCATCGGCAAACGTCATGTGACATTTAGAATTGAGAGTGTTTTCACCGCTGCCAACTGCAAAAGGAAAGGTTAAGATATATTAAACGAAACTGCTATCAACAGATGACGCCACTATATGTTACTCTATCTAAAACTTATTCTACATTTAGCAGATTTACTTATAAAGTTGATCACTGCATTATCGGCATTGTTGAAAGGATAAATTAAAAATGTAAGTAATAAATTTCACGAATTTTGCCGTTTTACAATTCATAAAGTGACACATCCATATTTGATACTAGTGACGTTTTCGATTCACCTGCACTTGTGGCACTCGGAGTATTTGCAGTTTGTTTTAACACCATCTGATAATAATAATAATAATAATGCACGCTAGTGCAGGTAAATCGAGATTACGAGAACGCCATAAGGCGACGAGTATTTACGTTTGTATTTACAAATTTGCGCTTTCGCATCAAATTTAAAAATATCATGATTTTTTTTTAATAATGTTGTTAGGTTTTTGAAAATATCTTCCATGGATATTTAAAAAAATATATATTCGCTGGGAGGATAAGTCATCTCTTTGTTGTCAAAAATAAAGTCTACTGCACATTTGGGCATTATTAAAAAATTGAACGAAATGGCAAAAGCTCAGGATAATTCTAATTGCATGATTGCTTTCAACAGCATTTTTACGGGCATTAAGTTACCTATTCCAGCAAGCGGATAGCGCAAGATGGACAGATTTTAATTTTGCTAAGGCGGAACAAAATCGACCGAAGGATACTACGAATTAAAGTAAAAAAGAGTACAATAAACTAATTTTTATTATAAAAGAAAGCAAAAAGTTACACGAATATTTTTGGAATATGTAAACGACTGTTATGCGTCAAAAGAAAATGCATTTATCTCAAAAAATCCCTTACGTGACCCCACAGAATTTTTATGCAAATATACGTAATAATATATGCTTTTTTGGAATTTGTAATAAAAAATAGAGGTTTCCATAAAGATTAAAATTATTTTTATACATAGTACGCCGCTGTATAAGTAAATGAACCATTTCAAAATATGACAAATTTATAGTAATAACCGACATGCCCGAAAGTTTTTGCAAAAAGGAAATACTTTAGAAAATATTTAAGGTATTCCACACATTTTATCCACATTTATAATTAAATTCATATAACTTTTTAAATTAGAAATATAGTTTCATTCGTATTCTATAGGTGGCGCCATGATTAATGCTGATATCTTCGTCCTCCCTGCATAGCGGAATTGCTCCTAATTTCATATGCCCGTAACACCAACTTAGCAAGTTTTGATAATTGTTAATAATTTATATTTACGCAAGAATTTAAAGTTAATGATAATTGATATTACTTGTAATTGTTTAAGTTTAATACAAGCTGTAATTAAGTTTACGTTTTCATAGCTAATTTTGCAATAAAATGGAGTGTGCTAATATGAAAACGTTGGCATTCTGAGGATTGACGTCGGCGTTTTCCTGCTCTGCGCATAGTAGGTCGCAGACAGTGAGCGTTAAGTTCTTCATTGCATTTGACAGTTTTACGTGTGAAACTTTCGGCCATGGATGAAGAATACGACGCGATTGTGCTGGGCACTGGCCTGAAGGAATGTATCCTCAGCGGAATGCTTTCCGTGTCCGGCAAGAAAGTGTTGCACATAGATCGTAACAAGTACTACGGCGGGGAGTCGGCCTCCATCTGCCCGTTAGAAGAACTGTTCTCGAAGTTCGGCGCCCCGGCTCCCGACGATTCTTACGGCAGAGGTAGAGACTGGAACGTAGACTTAATCCCAAAATTCCTCATGGCCAATGGTCAACTCGTTAAACTCCTTATACACACAGGGGTTACACGCTATCTAGAGTTCAAATCTGTAGAAGGTAGCTATGTATACAAGGCAGGCAAAATATCTAAGGTAAGCCAAACAAGCAAGTATTTCTCAGTTACATAAACACATAATTTTTCAATGTAGGTTCCCGTTGATCAAAAAGAAGCCCTTGCCTCTGATTTGATGGGAATGTTTGAAAAACGGCGTTTCAGGAACTTCTTGATTTATGTGCAAGACTTTCAAGAAGCAGATCCACGCACGTGGAAAGATTTCAATCCAAACACAACGAACATGCAGGGACTGTATGACAAATTCGGTTTGGACAGAAATACGCAAGATTTCACCGGACATGCCCTGGCATTGTACAGGGACGATGACTACCTGAACCAACTAGCGATTCAGACTATTAGGCGTATCAAACTGTATTCGGATTCTTTAGCTCGCTATGGAAAATCACCATATCTCTATCCAATGTATGGCCTTGGAGAACTCCCTCAAGGTGAGTATAGATATTATGATAATGTGTGTTGTTATTAGGTGATGATACATAATCACATGTTTTATATATTAAATACCATATGATTAATAAAATCACATTACAAAAGAAATTGAATCAAGTAACATAACAAGTGAACAATAAATAATAAAATGAGATAATACCTAGTGTTTTAAATTTTTTATCAACTCTTGCCATGGAGTTTGGACGGCATGTCTTAGCTTCACTGCATTATCAAGGAGTGGAATGATGCACTTTTAACTTAAGCTAAGACATGCGGTCCAGATTTCATGTCAAGAATTGATAAAAAAATTAAAAAATCACTCAGTACTAAATTACATTGCAAAAGTGTTTTTACTGCTGTTACTAGGTTTCATTTTCAATGTTGCTATCTCTCTCTGATTTTTTATGTTTATGATCATTTACATTTTTGGATAAGAGTGCCTATAGAAAACAAATGCAATGTGTTTTCTTTGATTGATTCATGTGAACAGTATACTACTAAGCAGTAATTAACTTTTACAGTTCAAATATGTTTGTTTTTATACTTAAACACAAAATTAGGAAGCAGAGTTTAGAAAGTTTGAGGTATTTAGAAATGTTGCAATGCTCTATGTGTACAATCTAAGACAAGCAATCTCTTTTAAGTTGAATTATAGATCTCAGTTGCTCATAGGGACGTAAAAAATGAGACGTATAAATACCCATAAATTACGCGTAGAGTTTGTAATTATCCATGTCATGAAAAATGAATTTGCTACTTTAAAAATTATGTTGTTTTCTACTTCTCTATTTTCAGGTTATTGTTAATTATTTATTCACAATCTAATATCTAGTTTGATATAAAGTGGATAAAATAGTTATTTATAAGAAATTACATTAAGAAAAGCCTATTGCCTATTGACAGTTGTTGTTAGTGTGACTCCCTCTGCACTATTATATTACTATGAAAAAACTTGCAGTAGATATTAGTTTTGCTTTCCAGGTCCAAGCCTTATGTAATTATTTTTTGAACAAGTAGTACCTATAATTGCTTATAACTGGTATTTTACAGATGAATTTAATTCATTCAGTCATTTTTTTAAGAGAAGTTTAAGTTTAGCTTTTGTTAGTTAAATTATCAAAGCAAGCATGATTTTCATCTGTGGTGTTGTGCAAAATGATACTTCAAATATTTACCTTACACATATTTATTATCAAACTTTTAGCAATGTTATGCTTATTTTTATTTTATTTGACTACTAAATAACTAGTAAAATGCTTGTACTATAATTAACATCTTGACATATTGTCAATATAAAAAAAAGCATTTGCATTGTCTTGTTCATTATCGTTAGCTTGTTGACGTTTGCTTTGCAAGTCCACAAGATTTGCTTGGTCTTATGGGGCACGTTTATGTGAAATTAGTAATCTAATAAGTTCAGGGTATTTATCGGGTTTTACTTTGGGTTTAACAATATTTTGTTGCTATTGCGAGTTCTACTTATCATTCTTCCCTAAACAATGCAGACATAATTTTGCTTCTCCAGGAGCAAAATTTACCAAATTTTCAAAATAAAGTTAATCGTTTTCTTTTCTTGAAATATCATGCTTCTAGCTTGACAATTTGAAATCTTGCATTCTATCAACCGTGAAAATGTTTTAAAGTTACACTCACTACTTTTCCCATATTATGGAATAAATATTTCTTTTATTATTCATGTAATTATTACCGCATCATTACTAGTGACAGTTCAGTTTCTTGGAAATTTGATGTAATCGAAAAATGTAGAAAAGAATTTAATAATAGATGTTGAAAAATAAATTCTATCCAACTGATCTTGGAAGGTGAAGGTCATCTAATTCTTTAAGAGCATTTTGTTATTAATTTTTTTCTGGCAACATTCGATTATTTAAAAAAATTTAATTGAATGTAATGTGCCCTTTTATGCTGCAAAAGGTCATCTTTACAATTATACCTGTAAACAGTTATTGAAGTAAAGTCTTAATAATTTGCATTCAAGCAAATGATTAATACAACAATAGTGTTGTTATGAGTCAGTAATTTACATTTAATATTCACCGTTTTGACAATATACGAGGTATTACAATAAAGTGGAGTAATTTTATTTGCGTGAATGTGCCAACAATATGTTCGTTCCCCCGTTTGTGTATCTGCTTCCGAATTGTACCTTTCTATTCATATGTATATTGATTTGCGTAAGGACGTGTTTGAACTTCACAAAAAATTCAATTTAAAGTAAGGAACAGCGATAAAATTTCGCGAATCATCAACAGAGATTTAGTGAAAAGTGAATCAGAGTTTATAGAAATAATAATAAAAAATTGAGAAAAATAAAAGAATATAGATTAATAAAAATAAAGAAAGGTAAAGATAAAAGTCGTATTACGAATCCAGTTCTAAACGCGTGAAATTCGATTCGCAGTAGCAGTCTAAATCTAAATTTAATATGAGAATTGGGTTTGAATACCGATTAAAACACATAAGAATTGAGTCTTACGTACTTATTATTATTTTTCAAGTCCAAATTCGATACCTATCGTCATTCTCTCTGCCTCAAAATGACTTTTCGTTTGATATGACAAAGAAATAGAAAAAAACACTAAAATATATATTTTTTTAAAAGCTCTAAACTACGGAAATCATCGTCTTCTTCTTATTAATACTGAATGACATGCAAAATTCAAGTGTGGTATCGATTTAGGAACAAGTCGAATAAACTAATTTGAACTCAAATCCATACTCGATTCTGCTCTTAAATAAATGCAAGGTACTCGATTCTATTACTAGGGCTGTATATAATATTGGTAGAGAAGAAAAATAAAAGCAAAACAGTTAAATGAGATAAGAAAACACGAAGTCATAAGTGAGTCACTAAATGAACAAATTGTCCAGTGGCGATAAGTCATACAACTACCTGCTGGAACATGAATTAAAAAAAAAGAAAGGATTGGAGATTTGAGAAAGAAGCTGCAAAAAATATATGGGAGTAAACAGTGAAAGAGTACTAAGGAAGAATTGGTATGATTAAGTGGATAATCCCAAATTTTATGAAGACCAGAAAATAAGTGTCTAGATTACCAGATATATGTAAGACCAACGATGAAGGGGAATGACAGTAAGACAAAGTGTAATAGAATGGTGAGAAGAAATTTAACGGTACTGCCTGGTAAACAAAAGCTGGATACAATGAACAAACAATAAAAGATAGTGGAGAAAAATCTGCAGCCAACTTAGCCTTCTCAGCTTACACAAACCCGTGAACATATTTCAATCAGTTCACGAAATTCAAAATAAATTACGCATATATTAAAGCTGATATCATTTGACACCATTTTATACAAAAATTTTAAATTTAATTTAAGAATTTATGTAAATTAATTATCTCCTTATATTCTGTTAAATTTAGACACCGCGCAGATATGTCCCACCCAGAACGAGCACGTGCAATTCGACATTCAGTGTCGGTCGTCCAGCAATAAAGCGCCAAAAACACCATGTTGAGAAAGTACGAATTCAATGGCGCCACGCCACTCTCTTCCTGCGCGGCCTACAAAAATGTTGTCTCTGATAATTATTTTTCACGAGTAAATTGATAAAATTAATCTCTCAACATTCAAACAAAAAGCAAAATAAAAAACTGTAAGCATTTATTTTCAGAAATTTGTCAATATATAGCGAAATATGGACTTTTCAAGCGTTTTGAAAGTTGTTCGAAAAATTAAAAATGTTTAAATTCATGTAGAATTTGATCAAATCACGATCCACTAGATTTCATGAAACACGTTGTCTTTATCCGACCTACGCAATTTATTAGTTCAAGTGTTTCTCCGCTAGCGCCATTTGCTCAAAAAATCAGAAGCGAATTATATCCGGCATCATTTTCAATTAATGTCAAGCTCACGCAGTTATGGCAAGTACAGTTGCATTTTCTTGTTCAAATTTAGTTTCTTTGTGCTGTTTATAGTGTTTCTTATTGAATCAAATATTGCCCAGGTCGATTAAGAGCTACGTTTCGTGAAATCTAGTAGGTCGTAGATAAAATAATAATCTGATAGTTGTATCTACTACAAACTAATGACACAGTAATTGAACTAAGTTGTTGTTATACAGGTTTTGCTAGACTCTCGGCGATTTACGGAGGTACATACATGTTAGACAAACCTATCGACGAAATCGTAATAGGCGAAGGGGGCCGCGTAGTTGGTGTTAAATCCGGCTCAGAAATAGCGAAATGCAAACAAGTCTATTGTGATCCTAGCTACGTAGCCGAGAGGGTCCGCAAGAAGGGTCAAGTAATCCGTTGCATTTGCCTCATGGATCACCCGATTGCTAACACGAAAGATGCCCTCTCCACTCAGATCATTATTCCTCAGAAGCAGGTGGGCCGCAACTCAGATATTTACGTTTCCTTGGTTTCCTACACGCACCAAGTCGCTGCCAAAGGCTGGTTCATCGCAATGGTGTCAACCACCGTCGAGACAGATAACCCAGAAGCGGAAATCAAACCCGGCCTGGAATTACTCGGTTCAATTCGCCAGAAATTTGTGTCCATTTCCGATTATTACGAGCCCACAGATGATGGTTTGCAATCTAACATTTTCATCTCGGAATCTTATGATGCCACCACGCATTTTGAAACTACTTGTTTAGATGTACTCGATATTTTCAAGCGCGGCACAGGAGAGGAATTCGACTTTTCTAAAATCAAGCATGAGCTGGGAGATGAAGAGCAATAAGTCGATAGGAGAGCAGCATCTTACTACCTAGCATTATTCAATTTCAAGACATATTAGAATCTATGTGCAAAATTTTTACCGCAATCATTTTGTACACCCCCTTGTTGTTTTTTCATGCGTGCTATTAGTTCTACTAGGTTTTATATTTATTTTTTTAAGAACGTAAATCTTGAATGAATGTACTACGAGATTTTACTAAATTAAGGATAAATTGTTATATATAATAGCCTGAAACAACGTGCATTTAAAATATTGTCGCAAGAAAATGCTGTATTGCACTAACTCTTATTTTCTTTTTAAACTAGTCTTTAAATTAGTTTCATGCAGTGAACTTTTACCAATTAATAAATTTTAACCATTCAGCCTATCTTTAAAAATATATTTATGTAGTGTGCTACGTAAATTGCTTTCAGTCTATTTGATTTTTCTTTATTTCATTGTATCCAAAAGTTTTCTAGACAATTTTTTACATGAAAAGTTGTTTTGCTATAGAAGCTTTTTACATATAGTGCATTTAAATTATTTTATTATTGCCTGAAATGGGAGAAGCTCTAAACGAATATCGATTTATATTTACATGTAGCTTTATGTTTCAAGTAGATGCATGTACGTTAATATTTATTATTATTATTGGTGATATGGCACTGATGTAACTTTGTGATGGAGAAGATATACCAAATATGGAGGATCATGTTTACACACGTGTACCGTGTCTCACAGAGCTTTGCATTCCAAATTTAGACTAGTTTGTTTTCTGCTCACGGATGTTTATAGCTCGTGGTGTCTTTTTGTGGTTTCATTTGTATATTTACTCTGTACTATTCTTAATGCCATAATCAAGATTCTGTGCAATGCTATTAAATCATCCGTATTATTAATGAAGTCAAGCTATATGTTTTTAATATCTGTCGTACCATGTTAGGTGTGTGCTCTGCATTTACGGATTATGGTGTTAAAAATATTAAGAAGTTGTTGTAAAACATGAACAAAAATAATAAAAGGCTTCATAAAGAATTAATCTTGTTTCATTTTTGAAATAAGAACACCAAACACTATAAATTTTTGTATTTTCAGTTTTAAGAACTGTTAAGCAATAATCACTACACAGTCACTAATTCAAGGCGATTTTAAGTAAATGAAAATTAGTATAAATAATTGCCCTCTACAATTAATTTTTTTCTAAACACTGTATCTTTAACAGACTGATTTTAAATACTTAATAATAAATAATTTAATGAGGAACTTAAATAATATTTGATGCGTAAAAAAATTATTAACAAGTATCATACTATATTTTAACGAAAATAATATCTCGATTTACTTTTAAAAATGTTTATTTCCAAAGTTCAATTGTTATAAAAAATGTAAATCTTATTCCTAAAATTAATCCCTCAGGTATTATTAAAAACTTAAGTTTTTGCTACATTCCTCATATACACAACATACTTGCTTAATCAAATTACATGAAAACATCTACAGGTCAAAATGCTGTAAGTGTTTTGAAGGCAGTGAAATATTTAAATTGCACACAACAGACAACTCCTGATTTCATACTGATCTAAATTATCCTTCATTCATTAAGGTTGCTTATTATGTTGCTACTTCAGTTTGCTCCATTATTGGATGGTCTTTCTTCCATCCCATCACTTTCAGTCACCAAAGCACGTTCCAGTATTACTCTTCCTTCCTTGTACCTCTGATTCTCCTCAGTGGCGAACTCATACATCCAGCCTAGCTTGGACTCGCAGGATTTGCACGAGACATCTCTAACCTAACAAATAAGAAAAAAATTAATTTAAAGTTCCTTGTTAAATTAAACAACACTGGCTTTGAATGTCATAGTACCATGTGTCTGCCAGTTAGCATCACTCTATCTTGCACTTCGCTGTATGTTAAATTCACTACTTTATTGAAGAGAAATGCACGCCCGGTAGCACCTGTGAACCTTGTGCTGATGAGTTCCGAGCGATTCGTCAAATTCGTGTCACACCGTGCACAAGAAAATAAGCGGCTGCCACCCATGTGCTCCAAAAATATACGACCCATGCTACAAGCAAAGACACTTTTATTACCTTATACGGTGTTATTAATTAATGTACTCACGTTTTAATATGTTGCAAAATCAAAACGTTTTAAGAATTATGAGATATTCATGAAACAATAACAACAGCTGAGTTCTGTCAAAAACGCTGACTTTCCAAAACAAATCATATGGTCAGTGTGACCAACGTGTAAAAAGCAGAAATCTCTCAAGAGTTACCAAAAATCCCTAAAATGTATTAAAAAGAAAACGTTAGTCATTGGGCGCGTTCAGCGGGCACAACTGAGTATGTTCACTTGTTTGATACGCTGTTTTCTTTTTTTTTCTTTTCAAACTATTTCTTTTTTGTTTATCAGTTGAGTTACGCTGTAAAATCGACCGTCTTTTGTTTGTTTCCTTTAAACATCGTATCGAATGATTGCAAAACGAGAATCCGGGCCCTGGTACCAAATTGAGGAATTTCCTGTATTGAAAAATTGAAATTGAAAAGGGATTTTTTACAACTCTTAAGGGATTTCTGCTTTTTACGTGTTGGTGACAGTGTGAACCCCTTCACAAAATTGACAATTTTGTATGTAACGTTGGTAACATCTTCAAATAAGGATTTAACCTAAAATTCTGAACTGAACGTCAAATAAAATGAATTTAATTTTCAAATGGATTCTATTGTAAATGACTTTTGGAACAGCATTTATGAAATAGCGAGGAAATTTGAGCAAAGATATGCTGCAATATGCTGTGAGGAAAATCAAGTTCTCATGCGAGTGACCTACCAAGATGTCTTAAGTATAAGTCAAATATTAGACAAAGAATTGTTGAATTTAAATATTATTAATGGCATGTGCTTCGGTTTATTAATGGAGCACAATCCCTACATTCCATCTATAATTATGAGGTAACATGCAATATGCCATTAATTCATATCCGACTTACTTTTTACTTTTAGTCTATGGAAAGTGAAATGTGCCTTCATGTTCCTCGATGTACACAATCCAGAGATTGAAAAGGTAGCATGTAAATTGAATATTAAATATATATTAAGTGTAACTAACGTTGGGGAAAAACTCAATGTAAATAACACAAAACATTTAGCATCTATCACCATCAATGAAGCCAATGTACTTCATTTAGCATCATTAAATGAAAGCAGAAATAGTCGGTCTTTTAAAAATATCAATTTTATGATACAAACCAGTGGTACTACAGGTCATCGAAAGCTTGTGAAAGTACGATACGAGTGTATAATATCAAATGTCAACTGCTTGAGGTATGGTGGTTTATTGCACTTGATCATTTTCAATTTGGCAATTTTTCAGAAAAATATTTGAAATCAATGAAAATGATGTTGTATACTTTGGTACAAATCTCACATTTGATCCGTCCATGATCGAACTGTACCTTGCGATGTCAACTGGTGCTTGTCTGTTGATTGTCTCACAAAAAACACGAAAGAACTCAGGTGCTTTGTTCAGAACTTTGTCCCTACATCAGCCTTCGTTTCTACAAATGTGCCCGACAAGTTTTCTCAGGTGGAATAAAAGCGAAATACAATGTATTTTATTGCACAGTTGCTTGAGGATATTGGTGTTAGGAGGAGAACCGTTTCCTGTGAGTATATTGCAGTTGCCAAGATCAAATACTTTATGCATCTATAATATATATGGTATTACTGAAGTGTCTTGTTGGGCATCAATATATCGAGTGAAGGGAAATGAAAAAGAAATTCCTTTTGGCTTGCCTTTGGATGACACAATTCTGGAAGTTAGAAATGAAATCGGTGATGAAATTAAAGATGGATCGGGTGAACTCTTTATTGGTGAATATTTTTGCTCTCATCTTTTGACAAATTTTATCTTGCACACTTATAGGAACTCACAGGAGATTCTGCCAAGTAGATGACGAATCTGAACACAACTTTGAAGAATTATTTTTTCGTGCAACTGGCGATAGGGTTTTAATAAAAAATAACCACTTGTACTATCAATGTCGGACTGATGATGTCATTAAAAGATTTGGATGCCGAATTGACCTCTTGAATATAGAAAATGTCGTCTTTAGTGAGACGGGTTTTGAAAGTAAATGTGTTTGGGTTGAAGATAAATCAAAACTAGTTCTTTTCGTGAAAATCTCAGAAACTGATATGCCGGTGAAACAGAAAATAATGGATAAATTACGAGTGAAATTACTGCACTGTTTAATGAAAGAAGCACTTCCTGATCGATTCGAGGCATTAACAAAGTTCCCCGTAACTAAAAATGGGAAAATTAACAAAAAGTTGTTGGAAAATATGGCTCTTCTACAGTTACAAACAAAGAATGTTGATGTGGTTCAAGTTTTTGTTTCACTCTGGGCTAAATATTTCGATTTAGACCAATCGGAATTGATTGCTTATAAAAATGATAGCTTTTACGATCTGGGAGGTAATTCAATTTTATCTATGCAGTTTTCTGCTGAGTTTAAAGAAATTACGCGAGCCAGTTATTCAAGTGATTTTTTTGATTTTATGTTTTCAAATAGTTATGAAGTTGTCTGCAAGTTTCTTGCAGATACTAAAAATAAACCAAGTAATAGTAATAATAATAAAAGAAAATTCGAACAAGTGCATGATGAAATTGATGATGAAAGAGAAGAAAATGATATGACATTGGAAGTAAAATGGAAATATAATCTTCATGCTTGTGTAGACAGTACAGCAGCTATTGCAGGAAAGAAGTAAGTAAGTGGCATTAATTGTTAAGCTTTTGTATATTTAGATTAAAATATTTATTGATTTGTATATTAATTAATTAAGACACGAGAGAGACAAAGTTATTTAAAGTGAAACTTACTAATCTTGTTAAAGGTCCAATAGGGCACTAATTACGTTAATAACAACTTCAAATTGAATAATCACTACATAATTTATCAGTTTATTTACCTATCTCTACTCTAATTTATAGATTTAAGAAATGATTAATTGTTAAAATGAAGTTGAGCATGCCAAATTTGAAGTACCAACAACTTCAAAATTCTCCTTGACTTGAGTTTTTAATAGGCATTTGCAGAACCTGAAAATTAGAAAGTAGAGAGCATTTTGCCTTGAATGGCTGATGCCTAATTAGAAGAGATGTACCGACTGGTCTTAACTAGTCTTAACTTAAAGACTCTCAAACTAAATATTTCTTGTACCTTCCTAGTTTACTATAAGCCTACTAGTCGATTTTTAAGCCGAATAATCGGTTTATTCTAAAGCGACTAATCACCAAACTAAGAAAGTTGGCCAAATAATTGGGTTAACTAGTAGGTACCACTCTACTAATTAGAGATGAGATGGGCTGTAAATTATTATTCGTTTGTTCAGAGAACAAAAAGGTGCATCAAAATAATTTTGTTATTTAATATCTAACAGTGTGTCAATTTAAATTATAATATGAATTAATAATTGCTATTTTTCAGTTTGATAGCGATAGGTGCCTTCTCTCACATATTTGCGATAGTAAATTTAGAAGACGGAAGTGAAATTTTGAGGGTTGTGTTACCTGATGCCATAGAGAATGAGAGTTGCATGTCTCCTTCTAATAAGTTTGTGTATGTTGGATGCTATGATGGCTCAATGTATTGTATTGATATACTTGATGGCCAGACGATATGGCGGTATTCTACAGGCAATAAAATTAAAAATAAACCTTGTTTAATCTCTCAGAATAATTCACTAGTTTTTGGTTCCTATGACACCTTCCTTCATTGCATCAATATTCAGGTAAAATATTACAAGTTCAAAAAAATTAAACCACGGGCATGGAGAGGCTGCTTTTTGTTTCAACTTTGTTTTAATTTTACAGAATGGCTTATTAGTATGGAAAATCTGCCTGGGAGGAAGCATAACATCCAATCCAATTTATATTGAAAACACTGGGTGTATATTTGTTGCCACAATTCAAGGCTCTTGCCATTGCATAAATGAAGTCAATGGTCATATTGTTTGGACAACAATATTTAATTGTCCAGTATTTGGATCACCATGTATTTTCGAGAACTCTGTAGTATGGCCTGGTGTTCAAGGAATTATACGTGGAATTTCATGTGAAACGGGAAATAAGGTAAAGTGAGAGCAGGCAGCTTTAATACATTTCACATGGTCTATTTAGATCTTTAAAATTTTTATTTTTGCAGCTTTGGAAGTTTCAAGCCAGTGGACACATATACTCCTCATTAATTAGACATCAAAAATTTATAATATTTGGTTGTCACGACAAAAATATTTATTGTCTAGAACCTTTGGAGCACACAGCAAATGTGGTATTCAAAGTTATGTTAGATTCAGTAATATCTGCAGGATGTTCTATCTTAAAATGCAACAATAACGAGTATATTGTGGCCTCAACCATTGATGGCATTTTATATTTAATAAATATGGAATCTGCCTGCATTGCATCGAAAATGTTATTGAATGGTCAGGTCTTTTCAACGCCAATTGTAGTTCAGAATAAAATATTAGTGGGTTGCCGTGATAACAACTTATATTGTGTGGTTGTAAAGAATAACAAATTAAATGAGAATAAAGTTTTAAGATAGTGAAAATGAAGCAAGATTGTTTTGTTTGGATAAATCAGTTCACATGAAATAATATTTTGGCAAGAAAAGGAATAGTAGCTCTATTTAGACAGAGACAAAATCCAAATTAATGTAGGTACTAGTGCAAGAGGTCTAAAGAATATACAGTGTGGAAACAAATTAAGGAACTAATTCCATATCTTCGAAAATATTTTGTTCTCGAAAAAACGCTCGGGCAGGTCGATTTAGGATTTTAAATTGGCATCTTTTAATTGCAATTGCTTTCTTTTATGGTGACACATAAAGTTGTGACGTAATCGATTGTTTTTTCAAATGCAAACCTACTGTTTTGATTACGTTATTCGACAGATAATACTCTTGTACGCATCTAATGTAAATCAGTTATGGGGTTGAATAACAAAATTTTCGAGAAAATGAAATTAGAAGTAAAAATGAATGATCAATAGTTTTCTCAAAATTATAAAATGAATGATAACAACTTAAAGATGCTCAAAGTTTAGAAACAGTTGAATCCTAAATGTATGCAAAAGTACCGAGTGATTTTGAAATTGTTTACCAAGAGCCAAATAACATTACTGGGAGTTTTATTAAGCGGTGGAAAGATCGGGCCTAAAAGTTCTAAATTCTGTAAAACAGAAATGTTTGTTGGTACAGTGTCGAAGTGTATGTGTAACATTATCGACCCCCGCCCAGGGGTCTAATAAAAACAATTTTGTCTTGATCGTTATTACAATTATATATGTATTTCATTTGAAGATCTTTGCAGCATTTTCCAACTGAAACTCTGATCTGCTGCTTAGATTGAAAAGTTAATTTTTGTAAATAGTATTATACTATCAAGTGTTTAATTTAAATCCTTAGAAAAAAAATGAAAATTATCTAAAATTGTAGGTTTGTATGTTATCTTATGGTACAAGGCTCGTAAAATTATCAAGTTATAGCACTTCAGCTACGCATGGCTGTACCTTAGATAGCTTAGGTCATTAGATTAGAATCGACAGTGGTGAAAAAGAAACTTATTTGGAAGAGAGGGGCGCGAAATACTTTATGAACGTCCCTGTATTTTCTCAAACTCAAAATTGGAATATATCTTGTTATATATTGAGGGAATTTAAATATTTGAAATCGACATAAGAGTAAAGTACGTTTGTTTTTCAAAATGGTGGTACTTAATATTATTTAGGGAAAGTTAATCAGAATTGTTATTGTTATGAAATCTCAAATATGAAATAATGTCTATCTACGATGAAAAAGGAAAGATCACATTTTTTTTTTCATTTTTCTAGCATCAATGTGTATTGTGGAACATTAGAAGTTATTCAGAAATATTCTGGCATTCTAAGATTAAAAAAAAATTTCGACACAAAAAATGAAATTTTTATGGTATCAATGTTATTGATCATAATTTCCAGTTCGTAGATGAGCAAAAAGCCAATCCCACAGAATATACATGTCACACCTGAAGAAACGTCCAATTCTATTAGTTGTGTAAAACACTATATACAGCGTGTTTCACTGAAGATGCATCAAACTTGAGGGACACGTTTCTGACATTATTTCAAACAAAATATCTTCATAAAAAATTTAAATCGGAGCAAGTGGAAATTTGCATAATTTGAAGTCGATGTTTTTTGAAATACTGTAGCGCGTGGAATCGTGAAACAAAACCGACGATCTAAATTGAATTTATGAATGGCACACAGCTACAGGGGGTAATAAATCCATAAACAGAGAAGAAATTTGTGACTATTTTTTTTATTTTGCCCTTGACCAAAAACTCGGTGTATTCAACTTTGCCACACGTCGAATGCAGCAGCGATGTGAAATCGCGTGGATATTTAAACTTATTTAATTTAATAATAAATTACAAATGTGGGGCTATACAAAAATATGCATTTAGTATGTATGTTGTCGCACATTACAAATTGTTATTACCTAAAATAAAATTTGTCGAATCTTATAAATGAAAACAGTTATTTTTATTACATTATTATTATTACAAGGAATGTTCAACAATGCCTCCTTCTTGCTGTACACACACAATTAATTGTCGCTCCAGTGCACGCCACACATTATCCCACGATTTCATGAAACGGTGAATGTGAATAATAAATTCTTAAATAAGCGCAATCTACTAAATATTTGAACAATCCTAAAATTCTTCAACTAACAATTAGAAAATTCCTATTAAATGGAGAACAGAAAATAAACGACTAATTATTATTTTTATTGATTGCCAACAACCATGAGGTTTTAAATGTGTTTTGCCGAAGCGACTGGGGCGACATTCTAGAGGCAATTAACCAATAAACCGATTTCGTATGCGAATGAGTAACAATCCATTCATTCTCATTTAAAGTCCATCGTAAAATATGCGACTTTGCTTTCTCTTTTTTTCTAAATTTATTCATTACAGAGAAAATTTTACAAAGAAACTTTTCTTTTTTTCCCGACATCTACCAATATACCAACTTTGATGTATCTTCAATGAAACACCCAGTATAAATGGTAAAGATTGAACTCATATGTACTTAAGAAAAACTTAATAGTTTTCGAAAAAAATCGCAGTTGAAAATTTTTCCGAAACTGAGAACCAAAATTTCCCGCCCCTAATTTTTTTTTAACGTTGTGTGGTAGCAGGGCTAGTGGTTCTCAAACAGTTTCGGAAAAATTTTCAACTGCGATTTTCTCGAAGTCTATTAACTTTTTGTTAAAGACGTATGAGTTCAATCCTTACCATTTATGAGAAGTCTAAGCTCGACATTTTGCAATCGCTTTTTGACCTAACATTGTCTGGGTCATATTAAATTCAAGAAAAGTCAGCAATGAATTGTAATACTTTAAAATGGACCGTTTTAATTTTCTAAAAAAACCAACAGGATTGTTGCGAACATCGAATCATTGGAAATCACGTTTGACAGTGCTGGAATAATTCCTTAAAGATAATTATAAAGTAAAGCGACATCTTGCAATCGCTTTTTTGATAAATTGCAGCCAGTTTGCTACTTGATAAGTCATCCCATACAAGGCGACCAAGCGTGCTGTCAAAGCATATTGATAGTTTTTAAAAATTTTGTTGCTTGTCGGTTTTGATTGCAGTGGATTCTTCGAGCATCCTCTGCACAGCTGTTTCGGCCCTATTTGGGGCCTCGGTACCAGAAGCGATTATTCCATCGCAGACTAAGCCGACCTTTTTCTTAATTGGATATGTTACGTACGCCAATTATTCAATTATAAACGTAATTGACCATTTGAATGGACCACACATCATTTTGCAATTGAACTTCACTACAGATTTATAAATATCATCTGGTGCCACCCAATAAATTAGTGCAGAACTAGACAATCAGGCATGGCCTTGTCGATTTAAGAGTCCATATCCTGGCCATCAGCGCCGCCAATCTGTGGTAATTACTCAAAATGTGGGTATTCCAAAGAGTTGCGAGTAATTTTGTTGCTTGTCGGTTTTGATTGCAGTGGACTTCTCGAGCATCCTCTGTACAGTTGTTTCAGCCCTATTCGGGGCCTCGTCAGCAGAAGCGTAGCTCGATAATTCTACCGCAGACCAAGCCTATTTTCTTCTTAATTGAATATGTACATACGCAAATTATGAGGTTAAAATTCAATTATAAACGTAATTGACCATTTGATTGGACCACACATCATTATTTTGCATTTGAATTTCACAGTATTTCTACAGATTTATAAATATCATCTGGTGCCACCTAATAAATTAGTGCAGAACTAAAAAACCGGGCATGGTCTTGTCGATTTAAGATTCCATATCCTGGCCATCAGCACCGCCAATCTCTGGGTAATTACCCAAAATGCGGGTATTCTAAAAAGTTGCGGGTAATTTTGTGGGTATTAAATATTGCGAGTAAATTCGGGTATTGTGAAACCGGAGTTCCCCTTTTGTGTATTTTTAAAAAGTTTTTGTTATAAAACGCATGTTTGTACTTCAACCAATCAAAATTCGAACTGAATCGCTGAATCGTTTCGCTTTGACCAAGACCAAAATAGTGTTTCTCACTCCCTCGCATTGCAGATATATCTATTTCTCTTTGTTTTATAGAACGTAATGTGTTTTTAATTTTTGTAAGTTTTTATAAATTTATATATGTTTTTAAAAATTATGCAATAAAATATTGAAAACAATAAAATTATTTGAACAGGAGGGTTATTTTTAAATCTTAGCGCTTGTGGGTATAGTCGGGGATTATCGGCATTAATTATGGGTATTTGGTTATTTTACGAACGGCAGCACTGCTGGGCATAAGCTTGATGATTAATAGCGTTTTCGATTGACCGCATTAGTGCGCATTCAGAATATCCTCATCTCGTCTTATTACATGAGGTTAAAAGAAGATGCGAATACACTGAGTGCAACCGGTGCAGGTGAATCGAAAACGCTATAAGATTTCACGTTCAGCAGTTTTGGAGGTTACATTAAACGTGACAGAGCTTCAATAACTTACTACTTTGACAAATTGAAAGCCAATTTGCAATACAAGAAAGACCGAGTCAGTTCCCTTGACTGCAAGTTTACAACTTTGATAAATGCATGCTTTTGACCTATTGTAAAGCAGCATAATTATGTTGTAATTTTTTTTATTTTGAATTAAATCTAATAAAATAAATTTAGTGTACTTTTTAAAAGTCTTGATTTAGGGGATTTTAACATTTTATTTAGAGAATGCAGTGCCCACATTTGGCAACCCTGTGTTATACCAACTTTACATTTGAAACACAACGAGTTATAACCTGTATTTTTTACAATGTAGTTTTTGTGTTCGTTTTGTCGTAGAATTAATGTAAAAGCCATAAGTTCGTGCGTGCTGAATTCAATAAATTGAAACTGCAATGGACTCTCTTGAACAAACTGAAAAATTATCTTCCATTGAAGACGTCCTCGACGTCGAATTGGATAAGCAATCCGTCGACGAAGTGAAAAGACTCCTGCAAGAAAAATGCCAGTACTACATCGAAGAAAGTAAAATGATGTGATAAGTTTAAACTGTTTCTAAAACTATGCTGTTTCAGATGTCAAAATGGAAGCATGTCTCAAAAAGCTCGAGCTTTTAAAACAAGACTTACGTCCGGAAGCACAGAAGGCTATCGAGACACTGTCGAACCTCCAGGTCAGTTTGAATGCTAAGGATTGTACAGCTGAATCAATTCTTTCGTGTGAAACTGAAAAACTACGTGTGGAAAAAAAATATTCAAGTAAAATAAGAATGTGTTTAAAAATGTTGTATGATTTAAACGAGAAACTTAGGATTGACATTAAGCAGGAAAAAAGGTGAGAACTAATACAAAAGGATAAGCTAACATATTTTTTGTAAATTAGAAATCACTTTGGTACAGCCAAAATTTAAATACAACAGCCTTGGCTTATAAGTTATAAGTACTGAGTGGAAATTTTATATCTTTCAAGATTATCGGTGAGTGAAATGCTTGCAAACTATAATGTATCCAAAAAATTAGTCGTTTGTACCGAGTAAAAAACAATTCAGTGCACCAATAACCAATAACCTTGAAACACATAAAATTTCCGCTCAATAGTTATAAGTTCTAACAAATGCTCGCTTATACTTGCATTTGAGATCGTGCTTTGAATTTATACTTATATATATTCTCTTAACATTAACAACACTATTTTGGTTTTAGGGATTTAACTTTATGGAAGAGTAAACTCTCTAACACTTGTGATGTCTTAAAACATGATATCGAATTCATGGAGGCGAAAATAAAAAAGTATGAAAAGGAATTATTAAAACTTGAGGTAATTTTCAGCTTTAGTCTTTTTTCACATTTCAAGTTTGTACAGGGTGGCACATTAATGTGGTAAAGTTCATTAGCGAGATGTATTGATCACAAATGAACTAGTTCAATTGAGCTACTTGTTCAACTGAGCTACAAGAGCTAGCTCATAATAAATTACATGTACAACTTGTAGCTTGTGATGTCATTTTGTTCAAGTTATGATAGTATTCTATGTACTTTGCCTGGCATAAAATTCATACATACTTATATTGGTTGTGTTTAGTCAGTCTTCATTTTGTCCTCATTTTTTATTTATCAGTACCAAGCAGTTAAAATTCTGAACGGACAAAAAACAACAAAATTTTAATAATTTCTAAGTAGGAGTAGGAATGGTCAGTAAGAGCAGTAGTGAATAATAAAATAAAAGTAGTCATGCGTGAAAAGGATGTTGGAAGAGAAAAAAAGTGCAAGTATAAAAGAAGGTTTGGGATGGATGTCAAGGAATCTCGATTCAAGATCATGATGAAGCCTTCCTGAATCATATCAGAAAAAATTCAGCTGCAAGAGATGCAATATTTGAACAAACTTTCCAGCATCGTGGTCAAAGAATTAAAAATTTTGATTTGTAGAACTCAACAAGCAATTGTGAATTCTGTTTTGTTTAAATTATGTCTATCGATAAATTTTTATATCTTTGATCATATTTGTACAAAAAAGACTTTTTAACGTTTTACAACATTTTTGTGTGTTCCATAAAACAATGAAGATATTGAATTTGCCTTGCTAATATGCCACCCTGTATGTGTTGCAGAAAAGGTATCCATGGTTATGTGACACACAACTACACCTGCTGAACATATCAAAGGAAATAGAAAAAGTGATGCAGTTGAAACAGGAGAAAATTGGATTGTTGGAGGAATTGGGAGTTTATGAAGGCTTGCAGCCGGACGTGAACAAGGCGAAAGAGCAGCTAAGAGAGCTCAAAGAACAATACAAGGAATTCACCGATAATCTAGTTAAAGAAAGAGCCAAGCACTGAGAACAATGCAAAGTGTACATAGTTCAAGATTGTATTTTTGTATTCAAAGTACACCATTTTTATAGTGATAGTATTTGGTATAAGTTTGTGCAATGAGATTTTGGGCTACTACAATCAACCATGGAATGAAAGTTACACATCTTTTCTTAAACAATATTATTTTATTTATCTTTCAAATTTTAAGCGAACCAATAATCATAAAAAATTAAAGTATATAGTTTAATTTTATCCAATTGTTCATGTGTACATATTAATTAAAAAGGTTTGTAATTTTTCTTTCGTGGTAGATAAGGCCTTAAAAAGTTTTGTTTCAATCTTATTGCATTTTAATTTGTTTAGTGTTTAATTTAGTTGAAGTCTTTAAATAATAAGGGGCCAATTTTAGAAATTTACAAGAGATATTCAATTTTCTGTAAAAAATGTATTATTCTAATTGATATTGCTCAATATTAATGAATTGTGAGAAACTAACAAATTTAATTTAGAGTTTTCCTTTGCATATTTCACGCTAATTAACAACTAATTATTAATTCGTCCATATTATGGAGATTTCATCTGTTATTAGTTATTATGCATAATACAAAATTAGCTATATTAAAACAAATTTCGAAAACAGCAATGATCTGAAAAACGATGTACATCAGTTTTATTTAAAAAAATCTCATACTAGGTTGCAAAGCAAAGGTATCTTGTGAAATATATTAAAATTTTTACGGAAATTATAATAAAAAAAATGTGAAATATTATTGTGATTCTGCACTCTTTTGTTTATAATGATTTCTTTTTTTTGATCTATAAAATTCTACTGCAAATAACAGTTTAGAAAACATTTTAAAATAATTTTATATTTAAACGTTTTAATCAAATTATCATTTTACTCGAAAAGTTATTCTGTAGTGGCGATTTCTATTCTCTGGCGTCGTATCTTTTTTTGAACTTGTGAGCAAGCGACTTGGGAGAAAACTGTAATTTGAATAATAGCAAGAAAATCTATTAAATATAAAAAGAAACTTTCTCCCAAATTAGTAAAATCTTAAAGTTTCTGAGCCTAATAGTTGTGAACACATATTTTACTGTTGTAAAGCAACCAAATAAACTGCGAATCGTCAATTGTGTAACATAAATATTTCGTCGTTTCCAAAACGTGTTTTAAGTAATTAAAGATTAAATGTTTGTTTAACAATTTTGCCATACAAAGAATTTTGAAGTTTAGCTTTTTATTATTTCATTGTCATAAAACAAACCAGTGCAGATAAAATTTTAAACACCCACGGAATAATAACTCCATAATTAAGTAAAATTTTGAAGTGGGGATGGTGCAAGTGAAAAAATACGCCGAAGGAAAACGGTAAGTACTGTAAAAGTGTAATATTGCGTTTGTTTTAATCAACAGTGTATTTATTACCCAAACACAAATTATAATTGTGTCAAGTAAACGACATTTGTTTGGAACTAGTGAAAAAATCGGCCAATCGAATTCTCTGTCAACAAGGGAACGTGGTGGGGTGAGGGGAACAGCTGACAATCTAAACACCGAACGACATCTTGTGTATTTTGCAGGCTGGTTGGTGTTGTAGCTTCATTGTTTTTAGAATGACAGAAACATGGTGCGTGTTTGTTCGTAATTGAAACCTATCGGTCCTGAGGTGATGTTATGATTGTTAGTGAAACAATTGACTGTCAATACTTGTGTATTTTTTAACCGCGGTGACGTCATGTGATTGCGTTTTCAATGGACTGCAAGATCATAGGTAAATATGCGATTTTCCTGGATGGCATTAGCTCGAATTTAATTCGGACGGGTGCGATATTCATTTGTTTCGTGCGTTTAACAAAGGGACAAGTGAACGTCGGCGAGTTTCATTTAGGAATTCGCGTTTAAAGTTCTTGCTCGTCATATTTTGTGTCGTCCTTGAAGTATAATTTATTTATTTTCTGTGTGTCATTCAAAAGCGCTTAAAGCATTGCTTATGCCGATAGGGCAGAAGAAAATGACTCGGATCATTTGAAGTCGTTTTCGGGAAACGTACTGCAAGTGGGTCGACAATTTCGTAATCGCGACGAGTTTGGACATTTTTGAGTGTCATAAATTTTAGCATTCATGTTGCGAATGACATTGAAAGTGAACAAATACATTTTGAGGCGTTAGGTAACTGAGCTTGAAGTATGTTATGATTTAATTTCTAAAAATTGTTTGTTTTATTTTATAAATAGAACACGCGTGTTTATTTTTGAGGTGGAATAGTTTTTACGTGTGTGTAATTTTAAACAAAGACCTCTCAGCATTGCATTTCGTTTGTTTTATCACTCTGTTATTGATTAGCAACATCGAACACGAATCGCTCAAACAGCGTCATTATTTTAAAACAACAGCGAATCGAAATTCATCATGAGTAAAACATCCAACGTTTCGGTTTGAGGCTTGATAAAGCTCGAATTAAATTCACACTTGTGTTTTAGCTGCAACCAGTTTGTGGTATGTTTAATTTATTTGGCCTACATTGCGTTACCTTTTACATTGTGGATTAATTTACATGATGGGAAAAAGTGCTAGCAGACCGCTAACATTATCCTTATTTATCGCAGAAATAAGAGTTTTACGAGTGCGGAGCAAACGTGTTTCCGAAAGGTCACAATCTGTATTATTCGTGTAATATTGCGCCTAAATTGGCAATCTTCATTTTGCTCTGATTACGTGTGAACATATTTTGTGTCCGCAGAATATGCATTCCAGGTGAGAAATCACACGGTAATATCATTTCGCACGATCAAAAAAAAGCAGGCATTAAGGCATATCGTAACAAGGTGTAAGTTGGCATCATTGATTGAAACTAATGTCAGACTTGTCAGTTGTTTAAGATGATGAAATACAATGTGATTTTTTAAATTTTAATGACGTTTATTTAATCTGGTACATTTTATTTAATTAAAGTTCAAGTTAAATTTGATCAAATCACAAATGTAATTTTAGTCTTCAAGAAACTCATTTTTAATTGAAACTGTCAATAAACAGCGCGCGTTCTATCTACGCCATACGTCTAT
Source organism: Serrognathus titanus (assembly GCA_039766575.1). NCBI lineage: Eukaryota > Metazoa > Arthropoda > Insecta > Coleoptera > Lucanidae > Serrognathus > Serrognathus titanus. The sequence continues at coordinate 27,871,898 of CM077912.1, read as the reverse complement.
TGTTGACAAAAAATTCACAATATCCTAGATGTGAAATTTGAAAAATCACTCGCTAGTTAACAGAAAAAAATGTATCGAGTCTTTAATATAAACCAGCTTCGAGTTACCCTTGGAAATAAAAGCACACGTCGTAGAATGTACTATATACAGGCACTGAACTGTCAATATATAAAATTTAGGTTATGCGAAGGAACTAAATTCAGACAGTTTATTTTAATATATTCTTTTAAGAACGAAAGTATTACTTTCAAAATAACTTTTTTGCATTTGCCACTTCCACCAACGAATATGTGTCAATATGTCGTCCAACAACTGAAATTATCAAGTAAAAGCTAGATTTTATCCACATACGAACATTTTGAGGTTAATCGAGCGTTCATCCATTTTTGACATAAAAATGTATTATGCCAGCTACGTCATACGATTTTTCTCCAAGGTTAACTCGAAGTGTCTTTTTGTTGAAGACTCGATAGGTAGTACATCGTGTCCAAGTAAATTCGTGGTCAAGAGCATAGATTAATAACGCCTAGATAGGACATTTCTCCATTGATTAGTCAATTCTCTAAAGGCTACCACACGCCATATACCCTTATTGCTGCAATTGTAATACATGTGATATCATTTACAGCTTACACTTTCGATACACTAACCCAAGTGCATACTCTTTGCATATTCATTTACTACTTTCGTCAATTTCTAGATAGAGAAGCATGGTGCGTGGTGGCCTTAAGATGTTGAAATAATGTAGGGTAGAATCGAAAAGTAATATGATGTACACTCTGGTAATAAAAATACGTCTCTCCTATGAAATGTGATAGCAGTTTGACGAGCAGGCGAACAATTGAGTGGAAGGAACATTTTATGAGGGAGACATCTTTTATTACTTGACTGTACACTACATACCAATATGATCAATTCAAAAAAGATATTAAGTTAATCTGCAACATATACGTTAAATTAACCTGCAACCTGTACGTTAAGTTAACCTACCACCTGTACGTTAAGTTAACCTGTAACCGGTACGTTAAGTTAACCTACAACCTGTACGTTAAGTTAACTGCAACCTGTACGTTAAGTAACCTGCAACCTGTATGTTAAGTTAACCTGCAACCTGTACATTAATAATTTTATAAAAATTTATTTCTTTACCTACCTTATTTTCTATGCTAACTAAAGCAAATCCAACTTAATCATCCTGACTCTTAAAAAGATTTTTTCATCGGTTTCAATTTAGAAAATTATCTTTCAGCAGTAGCTGTAATTACATGTATTGTTAAGAAAATTAGAAGCGTCTTACAAAGTTCTGAAAAACTTTCTAAGGTTCTAATTACACGCAAAAAAAAAACAGATTTATCAGTCAATGATACTTGATATGGCTTTTAAATTACTCTCAAATATCTAACGAAAAGACAATAGGGATATTCAACGGACACAATCGATTTATGATTGCATACGGTTTAGCGTTCAACGCAACTTAATCGATTCAACATCGATCTATCAACTACAATTAAATATGGCGTTCCAGTTTGTAAGTGTCATGTATGCGAGGTGTTTACACGGAGTGATTTTTTTAATTTTTTATCAACTCTCGCAATGAAATCTGGACGGCTTAGTTTAAGTGAAAAGTACATCATTCCACTTCTTTATATTATTTTACTGCTAAAACACGCCGTCCAAATTCCATGGCAAGAGTTGATAAAAAAAATTTTAATTCACTTGGTATATGTAATGCTTCGCCACCGTTCAGTGTTTTCATGAATCGATTTAAATCAATTCAGTCTGATTATGATCAATCAATTTGTTTGTAGAATACCCCTATTAGCTCATAAATCGTCTTCATTCATATTTCTCAAAATATTTGATTTTTCATGAAGATCCTGATTATTAGCGGGCTTATGAGATGACTAACATTGGCCCGTTTTCTCACCTTATAATTAAAATCGCGTTTAACCAATGTCGTGATTAAAGTAAACAAGAAAGGAGTGTTACCATGGGAAATAAACATGTTATTAAATTAAACATAGCATGAGAATACCGGTCAATATCTTTTGATGAGGGAAGTTCGAACTTTTAATTAGTTAATAATATTATACTCATCAATCCATAGTATTTTAAGAAAAGTCAATATTTTTAAAAATATAAGACGAAATGACACGCCATAAACAAGGCTGTTTTACGAAAGTTAGAAGGAGATAGCTATATAAAAGATCATTGAGTTATCGATGGATCCATCAGCATACATTGAACAGTACCTGTTGTAGTCGTTTCATTTTTATAAAGTACATTCACTTTTGTAATGAGTTGTAAAGTTACACGATTTGTTAACTTTTACCGTTGAAACCTGACTTATTTTAGCTCCCGTATCTTGCAAATGGGACTTTCGTTTTTAGGTTATGTTGGTTTCAATTTTGTGCTATTATTTTGGATTGTTGGGCCTCCTTTTCCATATTTTATCAACATTTTATTAAATGAATTATAATTCATTACTAAACAATCACATTTAAGTATACCTAAATGTGATGGAATGAATTGAATGAATTTCCGGATCATTTTTGAAAATTGTGTTTTGCTATTGACAATTAAATTGTGACTAACGATAATTTGATTAACAAAACTTTAAATACAATACCAATCACTTTTGTAAGATATCATAAGAACAAAAAAAATCACAATTAGTTACTCATTATAAAAGTGAACGGAGTTTAGCCTTTTGGTGGTATTTGTTATTGAAAAGTTTCTGTAATTGAAAGCGTTTGTATTAGTATTTCATTCATTATTTCTGTGGCCGTAGGATAAAAACATTTTCGCATTTATTCTACGAAATATTCCGGACAATGGAAAAATATAGTTTTTTCTTTGTTACTTTGATTCAAGATTTAATTAATTTTTAGGAATTATTTTATTATAATTTTTTGAAGCATAAGATACGAAGATTTTGAAAACGGTGTTATGATTAATTTTAAGCATCAAATATCGTAGTGTGGTGCCGGTCCGCCATTTTCCCCTCACCCGATATATTAATATTCTGCAAAAGAACCTATCTGTTAGAGAAAAACTCCAATTACTACTCAGTCTGTTCAAGAAGTACATCATGAACAGATTGTTTGGAAAACCTAAAATGAAAATCCATATCGTCCAAGCATCAAAATAATTGTTTCTCTCACGAATCCATCTTGGACGACGCCATTTTTACTGTTTTCGCAATGAAGACTTGCTATTAACCACGATTCGGTATATACATAACTGGAGAGAAATTAACGTTTACATTCGATTAATCAAAATTAAACGCTATTTAATGTATGGTGAAACGCACCAAATGATTATCCTAAATTAACTGCATGTTTAAAGTAGTAAATTAGATTGTTAAAACCAACCCTTAGAATGTGATTTACACAATATTGCGAAACTTCAAATGTCACAATATAAACGTCACTAAAATTTAAGTTCGATTAGTGTTCGACTACATACGACCATTAGAATGTGACAGTATTGTAAAACTTCAAATATCATTTTATAGACGTCACTAAAATTTAAGTGTTTGGTGCATAAGTAAGCTAGATTAACAACTGTAGATTTAAAAAGATTGCCAAAGCTGTGTTTTATGAATTATAAAACGGTAATTAAATATCTCGAAAATAAAGCAAAATATCGAAATCTCATAAGAACACAAACCAATTGTAAAAAATTAGATTTTTAAATGAAATCGCATAAGAACTGTATCAATTGTAAAAGGATTGATTATTAGAAATGAAACCAGAGGCGTAACATGAAAAAAAAATCGGATGGGTTTCAGGTTTCATGTGCCCCATATAAAAATAGCATTTGATAGACGTTGTTCCAATTGTATCACTAATATTCGGTTGCATCAATTTAAATTGTTTAGAATAAGATATTTATACATGGTCAATATAACTTCAACTTGAGTATCAATTAGAATGTGACTGACATTTTGTTAAACCTACAAAAGTGTCACAGTCTAAATACAACTTAGGCCCAAATTCATAATCGCAAATTGAACCGATTTCAGTCTCATCTCATTTATTTAGTTCGTTATTCAACGAGAAAATCTCGAAGACTGGTTTCAATCGTTGCTTGCTTTAGCCTCTCATCTCAAATTACTTATGAGTATCACAGTAAAATTGAGACTGACTGGCTTCTTCTGAATCCAGTCTGAGACGAGATTGAGATGAGAATTAGACGGTCGCATCTGAATGTTTTTGAGTTATTCATTTTTCTCGGAAATAAGGCGCTTTTGCGCATTGCTTATTAAAGAAAATCCCACTATTTTCTGAAGTTTTATGGGACCCTGGAGTTACGTAGGTTAAACTCCTGAATCACCCTACAAGCATACAAAGGAAATGCTAATCAAAGATTGTAACTGATATTTAGTAATCATTAATTCAGAAGATATTCATATTATTCGGCAAGTATTACGTCGCCGCAGGCATTCCTATATTTTTCACTTCTGACCTTCACTCTTATTTTTTCATATTTAACATTGGTAGAGGTGGATTTACACGATACATTTCGCCAAAGTGTTGCAATATTTCACAAAAAATCGAAGTAGGAAAATAATTTTAATATATTTAACAAAAAAAAAACATAAAAAAGAAGAAATAATTTCATGCTGTCAGCGATTCTTTTGACAAAGACGGTGCCTCTATGGTAAAGATTTTCTCATTGACACAAAAATTCTTTTCACTTTTCGGTATTATTTTTGAAGTGCTACGAAAATTTTAATTTAAATTAATTAGTGACTCAAATTTAAATTTCACTTGTAAAACTCAAGAACAATATTTAAACAAATCTATTAAGAGTATTTTTTATTTACTTATGTAGCTGAATTCTTGACATAACTTTCCACACAAATAAAAAGAGAGATATTATTCACATTTACAACCAACGAACAAAGCAAAGTTCAGACAAACACAATCAAATGTTTAGTAATTTGGGGTCAAAAGTAATAAATAAATCAATAACTTAATACAAAAAATACCTACACAAAGTGTTAAGTTATACTTTTACTCCGTGTGTCCCCCCCCCCCGTTATTACCTAAACACTACAAAATTCTTTTATTAACTTTGTCGATTTTTTGATCATCTGTACGTTTAGTTCGGCAAAAGCAGGTCTAACTCGATATAACAATTAGTAGGTGATTCTTGCTATTCACAGGAGTTAAGTATAATTTGATTTTAATGTTCCCAATAAGAAGAAATCAAGCGGCGATAAATTGGGAAACTTGTGAGACCACTTACTAGACTGATGAATTGAAAAATGAAATTATTTTAATTCAGAAATAACATCGAAAGAAAACAATGTGCCAAACAATAAAACATCGATGGTGAGTGAATGGTAAGATAAGTAGGACAAATGAAATACAGGCATAGATCCAGGATAGTAGCTTATAATTTTAGTAAATAACTTTTTCATTATCACTTTTTCAAAACATCTGAAACAATATCTGAAAAGTTTGAATAAAATTATACAAGTTTCATCTTCGCCAGATTAAACATTTTCGAGATAATCAGGTCGAAAGATTGACATCAGTTGCTATTTTGCATGTCAATTGATACAGAACTGTCTCTTTTCTCAATTTATGAATTACAAATGTACTCTAGCATTGAAATAACGGACATGATACTCATTTTTTGGGAAAGTGGTGGAAGAAATGAATTCTAACAATGAATTGACAGACATGATACTCATTTTTGGGGAAGTAGAGGAAAGAGTTTAGCAGCAGCAAAGTTTTACGCAGAACAATTTCACTTCAAATTGAAAAACTTATCTTGCCATTGAGCGGCTTCTTCGGGAAAGAGATGTTTTCAAAAAAATACCGAAGATTAAATTGTTTGGCGTAAAGCCTTGCAGTCACTAAATTGTTTCCTCTACTTTCTCCAAGAATGAGTATCATGTCTGTTATTTCATCGTTAGAGTACATTTTTAATGCATAATTTGAGAAAGAAAGGTATTGATATGTAAAATAATAGCTAATGTTTTCTAGGCATATTTAATTTTTTTACCAAATTTCGAATTTCTGAAGTAATCTTATGACCTAATAGTCTAGGAGCTAGCAACGTTGAAACCTACAGAATTTTTCAATGGAAAATTCGAGTTCCTCTGTGATATAAAATCGGTCTCAATTACTGATATGAGAGTCTGGCTGACGAACCCGGTTGCGTGTTTAAGGGGCAGGTGGCGAAACTTCCCTTGAAATGGGTTAAATAAACATGAAAATATCAAAGATCTTTCTTTGCCATATCAATACAATAGATTAATATAAAAAATGCTTCGTTAAGCCAGTATTCTGCTTCAAAGTTCTTGAAAAGAGTAGGTAATTTTTCTTATAGCAAAATAACGTTTCAATTAATTTGGATGATATTTGGTAAGAGGGCTCATGGAAAGTTAAATCACATTTTTAGATAGTTTTAGTAGTTTGCAGTGGGTAGCGGTTGTGAAATACACGGTTGCGACTACACAGATTTTGCAGTAACTTTTTTGAAGTTAGGAAGATAACTTTAATTAATTACTTTTTTGAAAGAGGCATTTAATAAGGAGCTTTTTTGTTAGTAACAAAATAGGAAAATCTAACCTAAAATGCCTCTTATTGAAAACAGGTATAACGTTATTCTAGTGTGCTACAATTTTACATCAATCTGACAAAATGTTTACAATATTACCGGCAATAGATATTGAATTAAAAAAGAAAGATCTTTGATAATGTAATATTTATATTTAACCTATTTCAAGGGAAGTTTCGTCACCTGCCTCCTTAGACACGCAACTTGGTTCGTCAGCCAGACATTCACGTCAGTGACCGGCTGAGACAGATTTTGTAACACAGAGGAACTCGAATTTTCTATTAAAAAAATTCTGTAGGTTTCAACATTGCTAGCTTCCCAGTTATAAATATCTTGACAACGGTGAACCTGGTCAAAATGTAACCTAGATAATTTTTTGCAGACCTTTTGAAGTCTTGTCGCAGATGTTTTGAAACAGTTACCATAAAAACATTATTCATAAAAGTGATAACCTGCCACCCTAGATCTACGGTGCTGGTGAAGAATGTTCATTTTTGCCTATGATATATCCATCTCTGAATTTCATCCCTCTATCCAGGCCCGGCCTCTTAAAAGATGGGATCCCGACAGGGTTGCGACGATTTAAATCAGTTGATTTAAATCATAATTTAAACCATGATAATCTAAATAAATCAAACTTCAGAAAATTCAAATAAAAAGAATCTCATATTTAAAACTACCTGCTTAAAAAGAATATATAGGTAAACTAAACTTAAATTTAAAAAGAAAACAAAACATGGTTCAGGTACTTAAAAAGAGACATTTTAAGTTAATTTTTTAATTATAGCGTTTATAAAGAAAAACTAATTTAGCAGCTTCTTCAGTCCCTAAGCGATTTCTAATTTTAGAATGAACTAAACCAAATGTTGAAAATATCCTTTCAACGGAGGCTGAAGAAGCTGCATCAGATAATATTTGTTTGATAATCGGGAATAACTTATCAATAACCTCAATATTCCGTTGAGATTTCCACCATTCCAATGGATTTGTGCTTTTAAGAATTTCTTCGTGAAACATTATTTCGACAAATGGCTCGGATTTAGCCAGAAATTTAATAATCAATGGTAGTAAACCAGTGTTGGGGTATAAATCATTTACAACAATTAAAGCACAATTTTTTGCACTTTCTGTTAATGTATACTCCGTTTTCGTAGGGTCCAGAAGGAAAGCTAGCAAATGGTATGGAGTGATAGATACTCTGTTCATAGCGATGTCTAAATTTTTGCATTTGGCTTGGAGTAAATTCAGTTTCCTCAAAACGTGATTCTAGTATTTTTAATTGTTCTACGACATCTGATTGCATCGTTTCTTTGAAGCCCATCAATTGCAACAGATATTGGATTCAGTATTGTTAAGAAATCTTCAGCTGTTCTTTTCAAATAAATATTCTAAATTTTCTGCCTTACTATACTGTCGATTTCATTTTTATGTGCCTCGCTAATTTTAAAAGGTTTGGGCCATGCTTCAACAAAACCATGTAAGCAGTCAGCAAGTGATTTCCATCTTACGTCACTAGGTAAAACAAGCTTTTTTCCTCCTTCTTTCGCGTGTGTCGTAGAAGCTAAATGATTGTTTCGGAAGTATTTTACTATGAACGTAACATGTTCCTTAATTTCACTAATTTCCAGGTCCTTACATAACAAGTTTAAGATGTGTGGAGCACAACCATATGTAATAACATTTAATTCTGTTGACTGTTTGATCTGATTTTTCATTGCATTCATATTAGCAGCATTATCTGTTACAAAACTGATTACTGCACAGCGATATTCAGTCTTTAGCATTTTAATTAGGTTTATTCTGTTAAATACTCAGAAGTATGTGGATTTCCAGACGTGTCTATTGTGTCTACTAAAAAGAAGGATCCATTTTCTGTAGTGACTGTTGCACATATGATTGATTCGTTATGGACATTGGACCATCCATCCAATGACAGACAAACCGAATTTCCCGATAAATTTTTAAAACATTTACTTTTCTCTTCATTGTACACTTCGTTTAGCAGTCGGTTAGAAACATCATATCTAGAGGGTGGTATATATCCAGGCCATAAAAGCGCTATAGTTTTTTTTTTACTTCCGGTTGCTCAACACATGTGAAGTTGCTATTTGTTGCATAAATAAACCTAGCAATTTGTTTATCTATTTCCTCTTTACTAGACTTCGTTGTACACATGACAAAAGAAGATAAAGACTTAGAACTAGAATTAGATGCCTTTCTTTTTTTAATTGATAAAGTAGAAGCTATGAGCAATGGGGCACTTTCCAAACTGTCCTCTTCTAATGTGTTCGTTTGTACATTTACCACTAGTCCTGCAGAGGCACCCTTGCATTTTTTATAGGTAGCTTTACTTCCTCTTTTTCCAGCAGATTTACACGACTTTTCAATAAAATGTTACCAAGTAGGATCTTTTTTCCTACCACTTCTATGAGAAGACATATCAATACAGATGGACTTTTATGAAGTATTACACACTTTATTACTCGTTATCGTTACGCAGCGCACGTTCGCGATGTAGACTAGAAAATAGCGACAACTCGCGTCATCCCCGCATTATAAAGACAGCCGAATTTTCGAGTTCTGACAGGAATTTCTTTTGTTTATATGAAAGTGCAAGGTGATGCAACCTTATTTACTGCTACGTTACACGTAAGTTATTTCATTTGCAAGTTTGAACAAGTCGTATCTTAGTCGTTATTGTTATTTTCAATTATTCGTTATTGTTAATGTCAATTATTGCATTTTCTATGTAAAAAGATAATAAAAATTTTAAAAAAATCAATAAAAATAAAAAAAATCGTGATTGTTTAAGAAAAATCCTGATGTTTTTGTTTTTTAAAATAATCATGATTTTTAACAATCCTGGATCCCGGTGCAGTAAGAATTATGGGGCCCCTTTTTAAAGACATTTTGATGGTATAATAAACCAGAATTTGAACAAAAATTTACTATTAAGTCGTAAACGAAACGTCTTCGAAATTAAAATCGAAGTGACCCAAATTTTGAATTACAGGAAGAATTCAGATTCAACATTCAATAAATCGAAAAGCAATTCATTTGCCTAGAGAAATATCAGAAACTAACAAAAGCTTTAAATATACAGAATACCGTTTCTTCTATCTTCGAATTACTTTTGATTGTATTGCTTGTATTTTTATTAGTATATTTTGAATTATTTTCACTACATTGAAATATTTTTGTTCTGCTTTATTTGGATATACTTTTTTCAAGCAATTTTAGTATTCTTTTGGCTAAACCAAATTTGTTTCCTATAAAAAAGAACAGAGATAACACAAATGTTTGTGCTTAGATAAGAATTTGGACAAGAGAGAAGAATAGGTGAAGATTTCGTCAATCTCGTAGTTTTTATACAGGGTGCTGAATTGATGAACACAACTTAGAAAATCCCATGTTATTGACTTCCTAATTATTTCACAGCAAAATTATATTTAGATTTTTTTAAGTACGCTTCAAGATTAATCTGTCTGTGCAGTTTGAGAATTTTTCATTTGCTCAATTTCAAAATATTTTAAAAAGGTTCAGTAACCAAATTCAATTTATTTCAAACAATCAGCACGGTCTTGATCAGCGAATGTTAAAATAATGCTTTTTCTATCAATCTTTGAAAAACGACTAGATTTATCAATCATCTGTCAAATTTTCAGATTCACTGATCAAGGCTGTGCTGATAGTTTGAGGTAAATTGAATTTGGTTGCTGCATCTTTTTAAAATATTTTGAAACTGAGCAAATGAGAAATTCACAAGTAGCACAGACTTTAAGAAACCTAAATAGAATTTTGCTGTAAAATAATTAGGGAAGCCAATATTTGAACACCTTTAAATTAATATGTGATTTCCTATGTTGCAGTTCATCAATGTAGCACCCTGAGAGTGATTCCTGGCCCATTAAAACTCAATTCATAAATGCACAAACAAAAGTTTGGTAAAAATAGTGAGAATGAAGGGAAGAAATTAGTTTGTTTATTGTTTAAAGTGTTCATATGAAGTCAGAGACTTTGGGTTCTGATATTTTTTTCATTCTCGTCGTGTCTCGCCTGAATCTTTGCGAAATTGATAATAATGAAAGTATGGTTTTCTTTAATAATTTCTTTTCAATTCCGTCCGATCGTTACAATGTTACGGAGTATAGGGGTCCCTGTGTGGTCTGGGCCCTTTTTCTTAAATCGTTCCAGAGATATTTAAGAAAATATACTTTAATCTCTTTATACAGGAAGTTATATCTCAGAAACAATCAATTTTTTGTAAATAGATATATCAGGTTAAACCGTAATGTTTTGCTGTCTATCGATGCTATACATGATATAATTATTGACACCATATTCGATAACATCCTGTATGTCTTCAAAATATGAAACTTCAATAATTCAAATGGAAAGTCCATAAACTTCTAATGAACAGGTTGCCTGAATCAGGATATTATTCAAGTATTTAAAGCTTTGAGTTAAAATCACATTTTTCGTATGCATTTTTTAATGGGAGTTATAATTAAATTACACCGTTTTCCGAGAAATTGTTACAAATAAGCACAGAGCGTTGCTATTAATAATAATTATCGTCGACACCTCCGCAGTTTAGCAATCTTATCGAATGCAACGTTGTGAAATCATTTGCAAGTATTCTATGGGAGTTCTTCCCTTTAAATTTGATTGCATATGCATGATATTAAATGAATGAATTATTATTTTTTGTTTGGCATGTATGCAATCTTATCAGATATCAATTTTAGGAAATTTCAGTCTAGAGCGATTACATATTAACACTATTCCCTAACTTTTAGGAAAGTTATTTTTTAATAAATTCATATTGCATTTAACTGTGGTTTCAGGATATGTTAGAAGACGAAAAATTCGATGGGAGTTCTTTCCTTTAAATCTAAAGCTACGGATTGCATATGCATGTTATTAAATGAATGAAATTATTATTTTTGTTTGGCATGTATGCGATCTTATCAGATAATATTTAAGAAATTTCAGTCATCTAGCGAATGCCTATTAACACCATTCTTTAACTTTTATGAAACTTTGTAGTTTCAGGATATGTTAAAAAACGTTTTTCTCTTTTAATTTTTAAACTGCTTTTTAACCAGATGAAAACATTTCTCCAATATGAAGTCTCGTTAAGAATTTTTTTCATATTTTCAGCGGCAATTTTAATTTAAAAAGTCAATAATTTTTTTTAATTAAAATTTCTGTTGTAGTCCTGCCTTATCTTCAAATTTTATATAAAACATACTATTGAGACACCTGTACATACAAATTTTTTTTGCAGAGGACAAAATTCGTGACCTATTTTTTAATGTCAGCATTATAATTTGATGCCAAAAATATGATGATATTTATCATAAATAACTTATAAACTTTCGACTCACTGTATCTCATTAATTATTAATAAATATGTCTTGCAACAGTAGACTCTTAATTGCTATCACGGTTTTAAAAAATTAATTAAAAATTCACCAGAGAGCTCTAACAACGGTGTTATTGCCATTAAAACTGGCTTTTTAATAAACGCACCAAGTTGGTGCGCTGGTGGACAAATCATGTATTTCTTGTTTCTCAGCATTTTGAAAATAACTTGAAATAGTTTGAAAATGATTTTATACAGAGATTCAACTGAGTGGGGTTGGTATCAAAAAGGTCTCTAACTGAAAGAACATTTTGTATCCTTTTTTGCCTTTACCTCGTGTTTAAAATCATTTCTGCCTTCTCAAAGACTAAGGCCCAGTTGTACAATTTTAGCCTAACTTTAAGCTAAAGTTTAAACCCTTAACAGTTGTTGAAATAAGCGTTGTAATGGGTTTAAGCTTCAGCTTAAATTTAAACCGGCATGGTACATACAACTGGGTCTAAATTACATGACAGGTATTTGTACATTAAACGCAGAACACAAATTTTCCGTCTAGGAACCTTTCTGATACCAACCTCACTCAGTTGAATCTACTCACTCTATATTATATGGGGTGCTGAGAATCATAATGGTGTAAGTCATGTGAAACATGTTTCCTAGCAAACCGTGTTTTGAGTTCATCTCTATAGAAAACTGTTTTCTTAGATAAAGATAAAACAAAAATTTAAAAAAAAACACAGAGAACTAGAATATTTTCAGATATGAAAATTTAGACTTATTTCAACTACTATGATTTTCAGTACCCCATATATATCAGGTCAAATAGTCAATAGAGGTGTTGTAACTGTGTCAATTATAAATTCTTTTATTATCATTCTTGTTACTAACGTGTTTGTAATTTCGGCAATCCTCGAACACACACACCAATATTGCTCATGTCAATCATACACGAATAATGATAACATATCTCTTGGTAATTCAGTAAATGTACATTGTAGTTTCTTCATCTCTTTCCTAGTATTCCTTCTAATTATCTAAGTTAGAAATGAAATAGTGTTTTGATTTTATTTTGTTAAAATTAACCTTCCGTTATGTATTTTGAGATAGCGCTGTAAATTATTGCTAACTAATTGCATTTCGAAGCATATTTGTTCCCAAGCTCTTCTTTTTATAGTTGAATGGAAAGTGGAGCCAATTTAATTCGCTCATTATATTATCAGTAGTTATTTTCACGTATATTTTAACTGGTGCTAAGTGTAGTGTAAATGTAGTATGAATGTAATTAAATGTCATATTTAAAAGTATTTTGATAGAAATCTTTGTATTTTATATTGTTCATATTTTCCTTTAATTTCTATTTTGGTTTATAAACGAGTAAATCTTAGTATGAAATAATTTTTTGATTTTATTCTACAGGTTGATACTTTTCTTAACCCTTTAAGTACCAGTAGTTCATTCTATGTAAACTCTCCATGCCCCGATATTTGTTCAATCAAGAATTAAATTCATTATCAAAGGACCTAAGACCTAAACCATACAACTATGCAACAATTATTTCAATTTTTTTAATTATTTAAATCATACTCACTGACGTACGGCGTATATCCAGTGGTATACATATTGATATACATCGTACGGCCTGTGGTACTGAAAGAGTGAATAGAATTCATTAATAAAATTTTTTCAATTATTTTTTTTTTAAGTAACTAAAAAGATATCATGAAAATTAATTAAAATTGTGTAACTGGCAATATAGAAGTGTTAGGAAAGAGTTTATACATGTATTTCGGCCTTATTGGACCTCATCAGAACTCTGTACCTTAAAAAAATTTGGTTTATTGAAAAATTTAGAAAAACTTACTCCTTTTTTGAATTTCTGGCAAGAAAACTTGATTTTTTAAAAAGATATCACTTAGAAATCACACATGTTTTTTTAAAACTTTGTTTTCAGGTACGTTGACCTGCTAAAATTGTGGTAACTTTTACCACACGCTGTATTTTGAAATAAAAAGAGCCAGTAAACTCATTTTCTTAAAACCTTATAATAGAAAATGTATATTTAATTGCTGTAATATGCCTCAAACAATAACTTAATTTATAGATTATTATTTTGTCGTAGGTTTAGAAGTTAGTGATGTTCCAATACGAAGTTCCATGAAGTACCTAATAGTTTGAAAATGAATTCTTTATCCCAAAAGAACAACACATTCGTACCTCATGCCATGAGCTATTTTCCAAACTCTTCCGACGAGAACCTCTACTACTCAAATAATAATGACGCGCAAATAAGGAGTGGGTACCGCCAGCAAACGGAGACAACCAACGATTGTTTCGCCTACCAACACCAAGATACGGAAAATCTCAACAATGTTTGGACCAAAGGCAGTTTCCGTAGCAAAAAAATATCCGCTCACGAATTGAACCTGAACGTTAAAGCGAATAAAATGAGCTGGACTAGCCAAAATAACAACAACAACAATAATAACAATAACAACGTGTTTGAGGACGAAGTGGAAGAAGAGGTGGATCGACAGAAAAAAATGACGGACGAAGATGTTGATATGCAGAGCGTTTCGTCACCCACGCCAGATAGTGAAGCTACGTCACCGTCACACCATGCTAGGAGACCTATGAATGCTTTTTTGATATTTTGCAAGAAGCATAGACCTGTAGTGAGAAAGAAATATCCAAATTTGGAAAATCGAGGCGTTACTAGGATATTAGGAGAATGGTGGGCCCTCCTCGATACTGCTGATAAAGATCCTTACAAGAATTTAGCTAAAGAGGTAAGTTATATAAAGAGTGATTGAAAAAAAGTTAACTATCATAGCATGTGTTGTGTTGTTTTTACTGAAAAATTATTGTTCAATTTAAACTTTTATTAAAATCATAATTCTGTTACATTTTATAACATGTAATTGTCTCAAAAGACTTTAAGTGAATTACTCGCAATGCATATCTATTTCTCTTGCAGTTTTTCAAATAAATCAACAAATAAATTATCAAGTGTGCAGGGGTGTTTTAGTATTCATAAGTATTAGTTAGTCAAGTGTGTGGCTAAAGCTGAAAAATATTTATTTTCAGTACAAGGACGCCTTCTTCTCTGCCAATCCAGACTTCAAATGGTATAAATTACCAGCACCTCCCCTACGTACCCTGAGCACTAGGCCGGCATGTACTCAAAAAGAACATTCTCCATCTCCGAATTCGATCAATTTTGGTCAGTACGAGTCGGAATTCACCCCCGGCAAACTAGCAGATGAATCGCAGCTAGGAATGTTGTCTTCTCTTTTAAACATAAGCAACTATAACAAAGCGAGCAGTGACGGTGAAATTAAATCAAACCCGACTTCATCGGAAGTCGACTCTATTCATAACAATAATAACAACAACAATACTACCAAAAATCCTTCATTAGAAAGCCCTCCAAGCATAACAAAAATCACTTCTCTACCTCCGAAACCACTCAAGAAGCGCGTATTTATCGAATACAAAGTTGACAATAAAGAGACGCCTCGTGACGTCTTCAACGTGCACAAATCAAATGCAGACATATCCAGGAACGTCGAGGACGTGGAAGTGAACAACGTGACGAAACAAGAATTGGTAGATAAGGTAGTCGATAGCATGTTTTTCCCTGAGAAAAATCAAAATTCCAGCGTGCCTATTAGAAACGGATTAAAACTCGCCGAAAAAGAGACCAGAAAATCGGGGCGTTCGTGCAAGGGCAAGTTGTACGCTGAATTTATGGTGAACGGTAAATTAATAAAGAATAAGCGTGACAGGCAACAGAGAATGTCGATAGGTGGTGAAATTAATACTCGGATAGAAACTGAACTGGCAAACAAAAAAATAGAAACAACACCAAAGCTAGACTTAGGACAGACCATAAAGAGATTGGCGGAGCGGACGCAAGTCAACCTGGTAGAAGTGGAGCAGAATTTGGAAGAAGGGGTGAAAGACTCTCGAACAGTTTCCGAATCGTCCTACGCCAAAAACATATCGAACAAGTTCAATCTGGAGCTACGCATTTCGGAATTGCCCAGCTTAAACTATGACACTTACGTACAACGAAAACGGGAAAGCAAGAAACGGAAGTTTACCAAAACCAAATCCGGTAGTTCTAGTGAATGTAATACTAAGTTGAGTAAAACGCAAAGTTCGAATGCCCTCGCTGGCGATTCCAACAGCAAATCACTGATTGGCTCGAGAAAGAGGAAAAATAAGTTGAATATAACTCACCTAGAAAAGACCCATTTTGAAAGTAGCTTCAGCGACCTTTCCGGTTTGGCCACGCTCGCAGAAATCGCCGCCAATACCGAAAAAATCAACCAAGCTTGAGTATTAAATAATTCCTGTGCCTATTTTAAAACTCTATATACAGGATATAAGAAATTTGCAGAACACTAGAAGGACCTCGCTTACGTAACAGGTAAGAAGTTGGTTAATTGGGGAAAAGTTGCTTAGTCATTAAAAAAATTACGGAAACATTTATTTTGACGTCATTAAATCAGTGGCGCAGTATTTACACAAGCAAATGCCCCTGAACAAATATATCGTATATTGAGATAATTTACGCTATTTTCTCCTTCCCTGTTACAGTCTGAGAAGCTTTACATATTGAAATGAGAAAAATTTATTAATATGATATTGTATTTTTTTTGGGTTTTACTTGATAACACCATTTCTCTATGGTGCTAATCTTCTTCACACGGCGCATTATGTCTTAATATTGCTTCCTAATAGATTTGTTCTAGTAGCAGTACATAACTGTTAGAAATTGAACTGACGCTTTAGCGTTTTCCATTGGCTGTACTTTAGTGCACACTCGTTATATTTTCATCTCGTTTTAACCTCATAAGAGATGAAGATACACTGAGTGTGCACTAATTCAACCAGTGGAAAACGCTGTAACAGTTATGTACTGCTGCTAGAACAAATCTAATATAACACATTCGAATTTGAAATGCGCAAAATACAAATTCTCGAACTATAGTTATAAGTAAAGTGGAAAAAAAACTTATTTAGGTCCTTAGCTTCTTGCGCTATGTTTCATCTACTCTAAAATTTTCTTAACTATTCTTAAATTTGGTGCAATCCTTAATTAATTAAGTTAATTTTTTTCGGAATCACAAAAAAATACAAAGTTTATTCGTAAAATAAAGGGATCAGTGCAATAAAAAATATTTATATGAACACAAATTTTGGTAATTAAACTAGACTCTTGTTCCATGAAAATTTGTGAGATAATTTCTTTTCAATGCATTCAACAACGCATTTGCACTTTGTTAGTCTCCAAATACAGACATTGAGAAAAATAGAGGTTCTATGAAAGAGCGATTATTAAAAGAAGGAAACTGCTGACTAATTGAAACAAACAAACTTTGAGAGATAAAGAAATAATAGAGAGAAAAATCGATTAAAGGAAACCAATAAAAAAGAGAAAAACAGACAAAGGACGAGGAAACTATGAAAAGTAGAAAAAATACATATTTAAATTAAAAATCGCAATTAATACCTTTATTGCAAATATTTTTTTAATGATTTACACAATGGTAAAAAATACATATCGAAAGGAATTTATAAGTCATGTTATTAAAGTTATTAATCAGATGAACATTTTATAATCAGAGTAAATATATTTGAACTAACATGTCCGCTACTAAAATTGACCATTATTACATAAATTAAAACTTAAAGCCAAAAAAGAAATCGATTCAGTTAGAAAACAAAAAACCTTGTAAAAAAATGATTTTGCGGCCTAAGCATTGAAGAACCTTTAGCACGACCATAACACTACCACACCTGCGGAAAGATATCCAAGCAGACTTTACTGGACGAGATTGGCCAAAAATTCTATCGTTACGTTTTACTGAAGGCATTTCAAATTTGGAGATGGCTTCCTCATAGGAATCGTGTTTTCATTGCTGTTTTTTAAAGATCGTTCCCGTCGCTTGTGTAGACACGTTATACATAAATTTATCATAACCCTCTTAAAACAAATATCTTATTTGACTGGGAGTTATATATAATAATAAATAAATATAGACATTCAGGTGTATGAAAGTATGCATATATTAAATCGCTTTCATGTTGTAAAAATGAAAGGTGGACAAATTAACATCTTTTCGATTCACCTGCATCTTCTTTTAATCTCATATAATAACACGAGATGAAGATTCTCTAAGTGCGCCTAGTGCGGCCAATCAAACGCTATAAGGTCACTCTAGATCTCAGTGAACATGTTAATTAAGAAACAACAAATAGGAGATAATCACAGATGAGGATTACACCTGCACTTGTGGATGATCATTTCCTAATTTCGATGTCGATGTACCAAAAAATGAGAGGAGTTCATACCAGAATGTTGCTCATGATTACATTGCCACAGATATTTAGACGAATTCAAAAAATTGGGGAAAGAAAATATAAAACCTAGCTGGCTTGTATGTGTGCCTAAACTATTCCCTTGCCTGTGTGCCACAAACATATGTATATTAAAGTTAATATATTATGACTATATTGCTTTTCACAGTCAAGTAATGACTAGACTACGGCGTAAGGCAATAAGCCACTCCAATGGGTGAGACATGTTTACTGCAGTAGATATGTGTAAGCGAAGGATGGAGGAAAGCTTTCTACCATACGCTAGTAATAACGATATTTTAAAATGTATTGGCCTTTTATAAGTATAAATTTTGTTGATTTATCTGTGTATATTTTCTTTGTCGATTATCTATTATCTGTGTTGTTTGATGTTTGCTCATTACATTTTCCATTGTTTTCTTGTTTCAAGTTTTTTTTTGTTTTTGGTTATTATTCTAATCGTTTCTTGATCGCTGACCTATAACTTAAACATTACAAACACAAACACCATTTTCCAAGAATATACAGGGCGTAAGTGAAATGTTGTATAGCAATTTTTTTTCTATACATTATGTGCCTCAACTTTGCCTCATTTTAACCAACTTTGCATCTCTTGTAATAAAGCACATTTCCCATACTGTCCCGCGATTTTTTTCTAACCTGTATTTTATTATTACAATATTCTCTTATTAATGTAATAACATTTAAGCGTTAACATATTTTATATATTGTATACATACATACATATGTATATGTTGTTGTGTATAGTGTGTTCTGTTTATATGTATTTGAGATGATATATGAAATATATTTATGTACACGTGTAAATTATGTAATATCAAGTTATATCTCTTTTAATAGTGAGAGTTGTTTTAATACCTTCTTTTTTGAAAACTAATTTTATTTTTGCCTCACTGCTTGATTATTACTCTTACCATATAAAGGAAATTCAAAAGCATATCGGTAGTAGTAATAATTGAGTAGCAGCAAATTAATTTCATTTTAATGAAATAATGATTCAAGATCAGGTGGTTGGTCATTCGTCCGCATGGCTTAATCATTATGGCTTGCTCTGTGTATAGGTTTACAAGTTGAATATTCCACCTTAGGTTTTATTATGCGTATTTATTGTTATATTTTTTTTGCGGCCACCGCATTTCAGATGTTAGTCACACCCACACACTAATTAAACCAAATCTGTCTAGTTTTATTTAAATCTAAGTGTTGAATGTATATAATGATTTTAAGAAAGTTTATTGTACGTTGTTGTTGGTATCAATGCAATAACTCTACTTTATAAAGTATTGATCTGAAAGATGATGTTGAAAACAATGTTTAAGATGTTATGTTATTATCACTTTTAGTTACGTAGAGTTAGTCATACTACTTTTTTGTTATCTATATTTTAACATTGTTGCATGATAATTTTTATTATAATTATAATTATTACTATTATTACACATAATTTTTTATGCTCTTTTTGGGGTTTGCCACCCATTTTTTTGAAATATTTAATCAAATATATTGACTGCAGTGTTTTAAACAAAAAAAAAAACTCCATCATTTGTGTACAATAAGAGTAGTACATAAAGCATAAAGTATTAGTTTTCGTTGGTTGAGATCAATTTGAAGAGGAATGGATATACCATATGTTTTAACTTGATCACGTGGTATATGTAGACTAACTGCAGTTGTGCTTTCGACAAACCTAGAGTCTGTTAAATGATAAATGTCTCATATCTGGCTCAATGGATTTTTTGGTGAAATTAAACCGTTTTTGACACCCATTCACAATAATGATAAGACTGCCGCGCGGCTAAGAGCCAGAAGCAGACATCATCATTTGCACGTCTATGAACCTTAACAGTTACCTAAGATCTTAATTATAATGAAATAGGCGAACTATTACTACTCGATTTACTCCTCATACACATGTAAATACCTTCTGTAACTAATTAGTAAATAAGTCCATATTTGTACAAAACATTAATGACCAAATATTTGTATCGATTAAGCCTTATAGTCATAGATATATGAGAAAAGTTATCCAAGTTTTCCTTAAGACGTAACTAACGATGATCAAGGAAAATGGCGATTTTAAACGACCAAAATTGCAATAATAAAATGATGATGTGAGAGAAAAAAAGGGCATTTTCCGTGGTCTGTGTGAGAAAAATTATCATCGGAATTGGTACGATTAAGAGTGATGCTGAAACGGATTGTGATACTTTATTTTTGTATTGACGTGTGCAGGGAGATGAAAATATTTTATTTATGAAAAATGTTTATAATATATATATAGATGGTGCCTTTTATTTATTTTCTAGTGATTCTCAAATTTATGCCTTTTAGTAACACAAAATTATATCGATTTTATCTACCAGTTTCTAAGAAATAAAACTTATTAGAAACTCTCTGATTTTTTTCTTGTGTAATTTAATAAAACATCCTTCTTAAGACAATCCTGACTTTATTTTCTCTGATTATTCAAGTAATGACATGCAGTACAATAAATTAAGCTAAACTATTTGTAAAACTCGTGTTCACTTTCATCTTTCTTTATGTTGTTCTTGTAACCTTTTTCAAAATCCTTCGGCAGTACGATGTAGCGATTTTCGCGAACGGCATGCATCCCTGCTTCTTGACAGATGGCGTTTATATCTGCGCCTGATATGCGATCCGGCCGTGCAACAAAATCTTCCAAATCCACCTGAAATCGAAACGTTCATTACAACTTGCCTACATTATCAAAATGATTCTGTCATACTTCTTCGGATAAATTCATTTTTGATGTGATCGTGCTAAAAATAAGACGCTTTTGCCTGCGATCAGGCAGAGGGAATTCTATTTTCCTATCCAAGCGACCCGGCCTCAATAATGCTGGATCTAACGTGTCTGCGCGATTCGTCGCCATGATTACCTAAACAGAACATTTTTTAAATTGTGTTTTCCTTATTTTGCTTTTGAGTGAGTTACTTTGACGTTTGTTGTCTGGTCAAAACCGTCCATCTGGTTCAATAATTCCAGGAGTATTCTTTGGACTTCTCGGTCTGCCCCCGTTTGCGCATCAAAGCGTTTCGTAGCGATTGCATCGATTTCATCGATAAAAATGATTGCTGGGGAGTTTTCTTTCGCCAGCCTGAATACGTCCCTGACCATCCTTGGACCTTCGCCTAAGTATTTCTGGACGAATTCTGAACCAACGACTCTTATAAAAGCGGCTGCAGAAAAGAAATGATTTTAATATTTAAGAGTCTGCGGGAATTATTAAAGAATTGATGGATGGACAAAGTTGCAATGATAGTGTTATTCACGGTTATTAAGCCCATGGAGCTGTATAAAAAAAGCTTTCTAGACGTGAATTTCAAGCATTTGTGAAGATAAACATTTTCTGTATAAAATTTACAAATTAAAGGTACAGTCACGAGCATTAAATTTTGGTCGTCACTGTCAATCAATTAATTCCAGAAATTAAAAACTTCTTTTACCAAAAAACTGTCGAAAATAAATTAATTTTTTAAAATATCAATCTTAGTAATTGAAAATTAAGATATCAATTTTCCTATTTTTAATAAATACAATCTTTGATAATCAATAACGACCAAAATTTATTGCTCACGACGATACATATATTATAACTTATGTCCAGAGACGAAATTTTCCAGAATGAGAGTGTCAGGGGTGCCAATGAATTCGTACTTTGTCGACTCGACACTTTTGGCGCTATGTTGCTAGACGACCAACATTGGATGTAGAATTGTTCTGGGCGGGATATATCTGCGCATTGCATAAATTTGTTTCGTCCTTGCTTATGTCAAGAAAATTCTTTAAATATGAACCAAATCAAGATATTCTGCTACACATCTCCTTTACAATACTTTTTGGATAGAAAATGGCTTGAACAATGCGACGAATGTGGATGTGACTAAATGAATTTAGAAATATTTCCAATCATTTTTGGTTAAAAAACCAAGAATGGATGAAAAGAAGAGATTCTATTTCCCCGTACACCAACATCTCATCAAAATATATTAATTGGAGTAATTTTCGTAACGAATCCCAAATATAATACTCCTACGAAAAAAGAACATGTGGTAAAGTGTTTTGATGACAATGTACAGGTATTTGTTATTCCATTGAATAGAATTGGTATGAATTCGAAATTATTTTAGCTCTGAGAAATTTCGAAGTAAAAATTGGTCACATTTTCTACGTTTTCTCAATTGTACAAGATGGATTCAAGGATCAGTTTTAGGACCAATTTTGTTCCTACTACATAATATGGTTTAGGCAAATATCGTGTCCAATTTTTGCAAATCTATGGGAGAACCATTAAACATATGAGTCAGAAGCAAAGATTTACAACAAACAAACTCACACAACTATCTTACTTTGAAGACATCCCTTGATATCAAGAGGGAGACTCAAATCTCTGAAGATCTAATAAATATAGAGAAATACCTATTGTGGTTGCCTTTTTATGGGAAGGTTAATTAGGTAATTTGTCAGAGAAAAAGGTGAGAATTGCAGAGCGAGGAACAAATGTAAGTGAGGGTGTAGAGAACAGTTTCATAAATTCTTACTAAAACCAAAATCACTATTCTATATATATATATTCTATTATAATTCTATCTTGAAAAATGTAACAAGCTACTATGTTACAACAAAACAAAAGAAAGGCAGAAATTGTTTTATAAGAATTTTCAAAATTGAAGATATCTATACAAGAACATTCAAATTTAAAAATGTTTCAAGAGAGGCAAGAAACAGAATCATGGAGAACTTGTTTTCACAACTTTTTTCTAAAAACATTCTTCTAGAAGTTAGTGTATCTAATTGTATTGTTCTTGAAGCTTACATCTGTTGATAGTGATTAATACATATTTGTAATGTCACTTTAATTGGTGATATCAGTAGATACATACATATATGAAGTAATATGAGTATTTGAAATATTCAGAAAGTATATGATGTTTTAAATACATAGACAAAATAGAATAAACAATTTTACTTGAAATATACTTTAAAATTGCAATAAGTCTAAATGATCGGTTAAAATAAGTTTTTTCTTATTAAAACAAACATTCTAGCAAAAGTGAAAACATTATTTTTTATCCACCTAGAGAAACTCTCTTTTTTAGAAAATATTCCAAAATTGTCTCACCTGTTGTGTGATGAGCTACAGCTTTGGCCAACATGGTCTTCCCACATCCAGGTGGTCCATACATCAAAACACCTCTTGGAGGATCAATACCGATTTGCTTGTATAATTCGAAATGAGTTAGCGGAAGCTCAACAGCCTCACGAATTTCCTGTTTCTGCATGTCCATACCTCCAATATCTGTATAAGTAACATCAGGCTTCTCATCAGCTTGTAACATACTAATTGAAGAGTCAGCTTCTGGTGGTAGAACATCGACCAAAGCATTGCTGTGTTTATGTAAAGCAACACTGGCAGATGGTTTCAACAGCTCCCGATCAATGGTAGACAAAATTCGAACGTAGTAATTTGAACCGGTGGTTGATCCAACGATTCCTGTATTTTGATCTACTGCCTCTAAGAACTGCCCAATTACAAGAGGAACTGACTGGATTCGCTTTACTTCTTCTTGCGCATGTAAATATTCCTTTTTCAAATTGCGCTGCTCGTCTTTGATGTACTCTTCTTGAACTTCCAAGAACTCCAGCATCTGTTGTAATTTCTTGTATTTGGTATATAGGTCCTCCATATCCATGTCCTGCAGGGTTTGCTTCTGCTCTGCAGGACTGCCTTCATCCTGAAAATTTAACATTTAGAAAAAGAAACTTCAAAGCAGTTATAGGTTATGTTAAATAGGGTGATTGTTTTTTATGCAGGCTGCTAGGATTTTTAATATATCTTACGAAATTATTAGTGTGTTGATGTTTGTTTGCTGCAAACTTACCTTTTCAGGTAAAACGACTTCCATTGCTTCCATTTTCAATGACTCGCAGAATCTTTGCTTACAGTATGACAGCTACAAAATTCTAAGTCAATGAAGTCGTCGCTGACGGTTAATAGAATGTCAATAAAGTAGAATACCTATCGAACTATGCTTCAGTAGAACGTTCACGGAATAATTCTAGCAGTAAAATATTCATGTACGATAATTCGTTGAGGGACCAAATAATTTGTAAAAGATTATCACATTTTATAGAAAAGCCTGTTTTATATAACACTAATTTCTGTAAATACGAGAAAATAATAATAAAATATAAAATATAATGTATATAAAATAAATAAAACTCCTACCTTTGGAGTTGACGCTGGTTCGCTGATATCTTCAATTTTGAAAATTCTTGTAAGACAATTTCTGCCTTTCCTTTGTTTTGTTGTAACATAGTAGCTTGTTACATTTTTCAAGATAGAATTTAGTTATTTTGATTTTAGTAAGACTTTATGAAACTGTTCTCTACACCTTCACCTACGTTTGTTCCTCGCCCTGTAATTCTCACCTTTGTTGCCTCTGACAAATTATCTAATTAACCTTCCTATAAAAAAGCAACCATAATAGGTATTTCTCTATATATATTAGATCTCCAGAGATTTGAGTCTCCCTCTTGATATCAAGGGATGTCTTCAAAGTAAGATAGTTGTGTGAGTTTGTTTGTTGTAAACCTTTGCTTCTTAGGACTACTCATATATTTAATGGTTCTCCCATAGATTTGCAAAAATTGGACACGATATTTTGCCTAATCCATATTATACAGTAGGAACAAAATTGGCCCTGAAACTGATCCCTGAATCCCTAAATTTTTACTTTGAAATTTCTCGGAGTTAAAATAATTGGTATAAATTCAAAATTTATTCTACTCTACGGAATAACAAATACCTGTATATTATCATCAAAACACTTGACCACATACCGGAGCATTCTTTTTTCGTAGTAGTATTTGGGATTCGTTTCCGAAAATTACTTCAATCAATATATTTTTGTCATAACCAGCTGATCTCATTTACTTTATTTGACGTCTCAATGTAATAGCGTTTTCGATTCACCTGCACCGATTGCACTCAGTGTATTTGCAACTTCTTTTAACCTCAAGTAATAACAAAAGATGAAGATAGTCTTACTGCGGTCAATCGAAAACGCTATAAGTAAAAGCATGTCGTGTTTCTTGCTCTCTCTAATCATGATAAACTCCAAATGTGGAAGATTTTAAATGCATGTCACGTTACACCTCCTGTGTTTCCCTTATTACAGTTTTGCTAAGTAAAATTTGAATTAGTTTTGATGCAAGTTGGTTTTGATTGTAATGGATTCCTCGAACATCCTCTGTACAGCTGTTTCGATCCTATGGAACCTCTTCTGCAGAAGCGTAGCTCCAAAACTCGTATGCAATCGACATGTCCTAGTTATTCGCGACCTAAACTATTCATTAAAATTTTAGTATTTAACTGGTAATATTTTCAAATTTAGAATTTACGTCATTTTGGGCCGCTTTCATAATAGGACTTTAAATTTTAAAAAAATCGTGCGATCACTTTTTAACCTAGAACAGGTCGGTTTAGTTTACAGTGGAATTTTCGAGTTACGCTTCTGCTGAGGCCTTAAATAGGGCTGAAACAGCTGTACAGGTTGGGCCAAATTTGGCACTTTTAATACGAAATACCTGTTTTTAGAAGAATTAGACAAAAACTGACTACGGCTCCTGGAACTCGATTCTTAAGACAAAATTAATGGTGAAGACCGCATTTCGATATCTTGTACTGCTTAGGAGATACAGGCTGTTTCTCAAAATTCTGGGATTTCTAAAAACCTTTATAACTTTTTTATTTATGAAAATTATTGATTTCTGTAAAAACGTTTTTAAGGCATTTTTTCATGCAGAATTCATTGCTCCAAATTATGTTTTTCTACAGTGCTCAATATTTGAGATATAAACAAGAACTTTGATTCTTTTATATGAAATACCCTATATATCATTACATTTTTGAAAAGAGCATAAAATTTTATTTAATATAATTCACTTGATATTTTATTCAAAAATATTATTGCGATATAGAGGTTTCATTAAAAGTTTAATGGTTATTGCAACATTCAGGTAGGCTGTAGATGATGACAGCTAAATATTTTTTTAAAAATCAATGAGCCATGAAATAATATTACTTTGTTTTTAATAAATATAACGAAGTTATAACGAATAAATACAATTTAATTGAAATTGCACAAGAATTACATAAGGGATTCAAATTGTCGGCCATTTTGTTCTAAACATAAACGATTCCTTTCTTATGGTTTGAGCTGACATCACCAATTCAAGGACTGGTAGTGGTTGGTGCATTTTTCTTATTCAATAAGGTCGGAATGTTTGTTTCTTTAAAATTCGTATTGCAGAAGTTCTTGGCTAAGGCAGATGTTCGCTCCAACTGGCGTTGGTTATTTTCGATTTCTCCCAAAACTATGACCTATTATGTATTTCTGTTTTGAGATTAATAATTTTTAGGTTTTGGCAGTTTAAATGACTAAAAATGTATTAAATTGTTTTTAAATCTGAAGAATATGTCTTCTGAAGGATTATCTTCTTTCAGGATACCACTCAGGGTAAAGATTCTGCTTCTGAATTTTCGCCAATTTCTATAAAAAACTTTAACATTTAATATTAGTAAAGGAGACAGTGATTTAGAAATAATAAATAAAAAAAGTTTATATCCGTAGATACGTATTTCGGCAGTTACGCTGCCATCTTCAGTACACACACTTACTTACAAGTTAAAGGCACTTCCTGAAGTGTCTTAAGTTGATATAAATATTATAACATATCGTATTTATCGTAGTTTTCATACATGTTTAATTATCTTCCTAAACCTACTTTACAGAGATACTAAATTTCAAGAGAAATGTAAATAATGTAAGAGATTGTGTCAAACTTTGATAGCGGCCTACTAGGAAGTTACTAAAAATTTAAATTGTTTAGTTATCGTAATCCATAGCTTATTTCAATGCAGTAAAAACAATTAAAACTTTGAAAAACCGTTTGCATAAAATATCAAGTGTTTTATATTTATATGAATGGAATTTTATGCTATTTTCAAAAATTTTAAAATATATAGGGTGTTCCATATAAAAAAACAAAGTTGCTTATATTATTGAGCACTTTAGAAAAAAATAATTGGAGTAATTAATTCTGCATGAAAAAGTGCCTTAAAGAAGTTTTTACAGAAATCAAACAACAATAAACAAAAAAGTTATGAAGGCTTTTAGAAATCGTACAATTTTGAAAAATATCCTATAGCTCCTAAGAGGTACAAGATATTGAAATGCGGCCTTCACCATTAATTTTATCTTAAAAATCAAGCTCTAGGAGCCTAGATCACTTTTTGCTTCTCTTTTAAAAATAGGTGTTTCCTATTAAATATGTCGAATTTGGGTCACCCTCTATAGAGGATGCTCAAGGAATCCACTGCAATCAAAACCGACTTGTAACAATTTTTTTAAATTTAAAGTTACTTTAAAAAAATAGGTTTGGGTTTGTATTCTTAAAATGATTTTGAATTGAAATCTCCTTTAGTCAAGTCATGAATTATAAAAACTAGATTTGAATAATAGGCCTTAAATTAATCAATAACTGGAATAACATTAACGCTTTGCATTTTGTTTTGTTTGTTTTTGTAAAATACCTAATTAATCGATTTTTGAATTGGTTTTTCGATTATTGATTTTTCGAATATATGAATAGTAGTCGGTTTTTGGATATTCGAATTGTTGGCTGTAATTATTATTTGGATAATCGGTTATATTTGAAACCGATTATCTCGTTTCAATTCTTTCCGGTTTTTAGAAGTAAAAAGTTTTCTACCATTAAACTTGTACATATGTATATCGTTACAGTAAAACAATGCTCAATTATTGTAAAATATTTTACCATTTTTACACTTTCTACAAATAAATAATACATTTTTAGATTTTACGAATCCTCATAGTTATTCTGAAGTGAATTATAAGTTGAGATATGTACAGCTGCAAGTTTAAAATAATAATAATAATGAATAATTTGGCCTTCATTTGTATTATTTTTTCCTGAATGGCTCGAATTGGTCGAAAATTCTCGTCAGCAAATGCGCAGGCAAGGCAAGGTTAAGGAAGTTCATAAACGTTGGTTGGTTCGTCATTGGCGCTCAGCTAACTTCTTCCTCGATCGTTTCGAAACGGCCTCTGGCGATGTCACCGCGCATAAATTCTCGATAACAATACCTATTCGACTGGTCATTAAAAGTAAATTACCTGAGATAATTAAATGGAAAACACGAATTCGAAGCGGAAAGTAAAACTCCATGACAAACTCTGATTCAGACGTCTATGCTGTGATTATAGACAAGGTTCATCATTACAGTCATTAGTCACCGTTTGAGGTTGCTTGACGCTACGTGACTGATACTGTTTTACTGATACGTTCTGCTTGTTGCTACCAGCAAAATAGTAATGCCAATATTATTTATTCATTAGCAGCATTGAAGAAACTGTTTCTTTATAAATGAAATTTTAATGTTTCAAGTATGAAAAACAGCGAGAAACTCTATTGAAATTTCAAGTACCCCCTAAAATGGAATTACTTCTAGCAATACCTAACAATAAAATTGATGAGCATGACAAAACAGTAACAATTATGGCAATATGAAGATAGAAAGCTAAGGTTAACGTTAACTTGTATAAAAAAGCCGGTTCTTTGTCTCTGTTTAGCAGTTACAGTTTAACTTTAATCTTGAATGTATTCCCATAGGAACAATTGTTTTTATAATTTTTGCTATGGTAATAAACTGAAGATTAAAGTTAAACTGTGACTGATTCAATATATGATTTAAAAATGTACCGCAACAATGAAATAAAGAATACGTAGAAAAAACAGTTAGGCGACTTCAGGCTTTACAGAACAATTTGGTCTATGGTATTTTTCTGAAAATGTATCTATTTTCCTGAGACGCCGCTTAATGGCGAGAAAAGTTTTCCGATTCGGGGTGCGTCTAATAGGAAATTGTTCTGTAAAGTCTTGCTGCCACGGAACTGTTTTCTCTACTTTTTCCAAGAATGAGTATCATGCTCATTATTTCATTATTAGAGCACATTTTTAAAACAAATTTAGAAAAAACTGCGCAACGATTGTGTATTATAATAATAGTTCATTTATTTCAAAACTATACTTACAAGTAGACATGTTTGAAATGCGTCGCGAAAGCTTAGGACTAATTAATATACCTAGGTCTTAAATATTTCAAAATAATCAATGAATAACAGAAGGTAAACAATAGAGATAAAATGAAATAACAAATTATCTAAGGTTTTAGGTGATCCGAGATGTTAAGTTCCATAAGCTGACGAATACTTTACGTTCGAACTTTTTACATCTTCAAGTAATTTTATTTCCACTGGTAATTTGTTAAACAATTTCATACAGGAATAATAAGCACCCTTTTGGAATTTACTTAATCTATGGATAGGATACGCAAAAAGCTTGTTTTTTCTTGCATTGTAACTGTTTACAAATGTACCTTCATTATGGAGAAATATTTGTTTATTTTTCACTACAAAAGTTAAGTATGTAAGAAGACCTTGCGCTCTGAAAACATCTCTACATGAATCAATACAAGTACAAAGTTTTCGGAACTTTTTTCTGAAATGCGCGCTTAACATATGAATTTCCTTCCCATAAAATGATTCCACATTGTAAATGTGAATAAAAATTAGCAAAGTAAGCAGACTTCAGTATTTTTATGCTTGTATAATAAGAAAGGGTCCGTAAACCGAACTCAGCCTTTTACATAATTTCTCCAAATGCAAATTCCACGATATTCTGACGTATGCTCAGATATTGGACACAGGTTTCTAGAGAGTATTTCCTGTTATTCAACGTTATATAAGAAGGGGCCTCACAGTGCTTTACACTTTTAAACAGAATACAATTACTTTTGGATTCATTGAGAATTAAATTATTATTAGAAAATCATTTTCCAGCTTCTTGTAGTTAGCATCCTCCATTTTCGATCAGTTATCCCCTTGACCAGAAAGCAGGTGCCATCAGCATAGTTTGAGACGTAACAAACGGTGTTATCTGTAGCTGGGGGAAAATCGTTCATGAATAAGGTAATAAGTAGAGGGCCCAGTATACTTCTTTGGGTAGGCCGCTATTTATCTCTGACATTGCGGATTCTTGTGTTTCACCATTAAGAGTAAGAACTACTATTTGACATATCCGAATTAGAAAAGACTTGATCAAGTTCAGAGCTACTCCTCGTATTCCATATTTTTACATTTAGATGTATAAAATGTTGTGATCCAGGGTGTCAAATGATTTAGTCAAATCAAGCAATATCTCACAGATCAAATTTTTGTCTTCCCAGCTGTGCAAAATGTTTATTGTAAAATCAAATAAGGCGGTTTTTCCTTTGAGAAAATCATGTTGATTTGGATTTCATAATTTGCATGATAAAATGAAACCATGTCTTCGGTTATGTATCGCTTTTTTAAAGATTTGAAAAATTTAGGTAGCAAATTAATAAGTCTATAATTTTCTGGATTCGATGGACCACTCTTCTTCAGTTTAGGATTAATGAACGGAACTTTAAGGTATTTGGAAAAAGCTTCAGTTTCCAGGGATAGTTCACAATTTTGATTAGGGGAGTAATGATGATGGGAATACACCTATCAAGGAGGAACGTCGGTATACTATCGAAACTCGCACACTTTTTATTTTTGAAATTAGGAATAGTTAGCACTACTTCTTCGGTGGCGGGATAGAAAAACAGTGTTTTATCATTACTTGTTAGGGAATAATTATATGGGATGCTCTGGATTTTAGGTCAGCTGCTGGCGGTGTTGCTGCGGTTGGTGGTGTTGCTGCTGCTTCTCGTTAGTCGATGAGACTGGAGCAGCAGTAGCAGCAACATCGCCAGCAGCAACCCTGAAGAAGAACGAAACGTCGGCAGCAGTGACGCAGTCGTGACGCGTTCCAACCGGACGCCTATTCAACTTTGGATTTTGTACACAAGAAGTGAAGTATTTAAAATCATTTGCTGAACACGCTATGTCTTGAATTTAGGTCCGTTATTTCCCTAAACATTTTGATATTATACTCATCGTTCTCGATTTGTTGTCAGAATTTTTGATCAGACGGTCATATTGTTTATATCTTTCTTGTTTCAGGAGGGCACTGTATCGTTTTTTAGTATTGTTGTAGGCAACTTGGGCCGTAGGTTCATATTTTTTTTAAATATCTCACAAATCTAGTTCCTTTTTACAATATATGATTTCAGGAAGGAGCAGCAATAGTTTGTTCAGTTTTTGGAGTCACTGTTTTCAAAAATGCCGGGAAATTTATACTGAAAGAGTTCCGCTGTCGTTTTTGCAAAACGGTTAACACCAGAGGATGAGTCAGTGAAGTTTCAGTTACTTTGCGAAAGATCATTGAAAAAGTTTATAATATTATCTTCATGATAAAGTTAACTGTTTCTTTTGTTTCAGCAAAGCTTATTATTTGAGCCGTGTGAAAACTTTCTAGATTTGTCATGGCGTTATCAATACATGTTTGGCTAAATTAAGTTATTCTAGTGGGACTATCAAGTGAGTTGTAAGTTGTAACTTAGAACATTGGAAATCTGAAATCGTCAGAGATGATATATGAGGATTGTAGTGACGAGAAAAATTGTAATAGTTTCTCAAAGATCTGGAAAATTTTTTTTTAATTGGCATTGGGGGTCTATAAATTGCAATTATTTTTTAATTTTACCTCAGCATCACATATTTCAATTTCATTTGCCATGGACATATTACTCATTATCAGATTTGATTTGGATTTGAAGTTATTGTGGAATGATGAGTGACAAAATCTGGTCTATTGATTGTCAGTGCTCACTTAGGCATAATATTTTGACCGATTTTAATTGGTCAATCAATAAATTTATTTCATTAATACTGGTCGTTAAGCATTAAACATTTTGGTGTAATAATTCCATTGTTGAATACTCGTATATCCATTTTTATTTGATAGAGGTTTTTTTAAATTGAGTTAGTTCTATTTTTGTTCGTTAATTGGTACTTATTAACATCATATTGGATTCTAGATCTTTCGTTTTCTAATTTTTCCTTCAAAGGCCAAGTGATTGTAATCACAGTTTTATGATTTTTCATAGCAGTTTGAACATTTTTTCCAGTAATTACACAATCTGGTGAGAGATGATTATCATTTCCACATTTTAAACAAACTTCATTTCTTTTACAATTTTAGGACATATGATTGAATCCGCTACAACGATAACATCTAAAGAGAATAATGTGTTCATAGGCTGCACAAGCAGATAATTTAGCAAAGACCATTTACACCGCTTTCTATTATATTTTCGTTTTCCCATCGCATTCAAAAATATCCAAATATTTAGTTTTCATTTTTTATGGATGTAATCTCTATGCTCGCATCTCCTTGAATACTTCTGTTTTATTTGATGATACAGCAGGTTGGAAAAAGTTCTTCCTCGATTCCGACAATTTTAATTTTTGGTTTCTGCGGTTGTGGCAAGATTAGAGGAAAGAACCTTTGTAATTTGTGTTGAGCTTTTTCCATGATTTCCTCTACATCTTTTTTGTTTTTACAGTGGATACCTACATTGCCTTATAAGTTTCGCGAATTCCATTGGTTGAAGCACCATCTCAATTGGATCAAAGCTTTTGATAACATCGTTTTTAGTAACTTTCTTTCATGTCCTTTAGGTTTAATCAGAACACCACTACAAAATCACAATTTAAGCACACTAAAACGCACAGCAAATGAATATTTTGACCCAACCCAGCTGATCGGATCTAGCTTTCTCTTTCTTATGTTCGTCGCAATACCTCTCACTCTAGAGCATATTCACCTATTTATAAAATATTTGGTCGGAGGTCACATTGTATTCTTAAGGCTGCTTACACACGACGCTATAGCGATACCATATATTGCGAACCATAAAGTGAACAGTTTTCATACACCGCAATAATTAACTATAATAAAATTTAGCGATTAAAATAAAAACAAAGTATTCTTGGAATTAAAACATAGTTTATACAGGCTGGTCTAACGAAAACGAAACAGACTGTACATCTGCCAAGAAAATTTTTGTTTGGAAAAACCCAAAAATAGGTCAATTTATAATCCAAAGGCATACTATACACAACTTTTTTTTGTTGTTAGGTTGTTCAGTTTCTTGTAATAAAACAACAGAAGGCATGTTTAGAAATTATATACAGGCCTCTCTAAAATAAGTGGCTTAACCACAGATTATAAGGTTTAAAATAACGCGATTTAACTCAACTTATCTATAACCAAACGTGCTTCGTTAAGCTAGTGTTCTGCTTAAAAATTATTGAAAAATATAATTTTCTTGCTTATAACAAATGAATGCTTCAATCAATTTCGATGATATTTGTATGAAAGGTAAATCACATTTTAGTAATTTGGAGTTGATTGCTAGTGTGAAAAACAATATAACCACGATAGAGATCTCAAAATAACTAGTTGATGGTTAAACCGATAAGTTTAATTTATTTTATAAAAAGAGACATTTATTAGGAATCCTTCTTGTGTCTTTATCGTTTTTGATCTATTACAGATTAGAGATGTAAGTAACGGTAGCGTCTTTTCTTGAAAACAGTTAGGAGATAGTAAGCTTAATTTAAAACTGTGTAGAGAGGTGACAACTCTCATAGAACAGATATTTTTTTCAAATAGCCTAACAAAGAATTCGAAGTCCTTTGTTAATCTAGATTCTATGAAATCGTCATCCTATGCAATCAGCATATTGAAACAGTAGAAGGCACTATCAGTCGGAAATTTTGAAATAATCTGTCACTAGTTTTACCATTGAGTCTATACCAATAAATACCTCATCCCCATTCACTATTGTAATGAGTAACTAATTGTGATTTTTTTTGTTCTTATGTTGCCATTGGTATTGCATTCGAAGTTTTATTAGTCAACTTATCATTATTATAATTTAGGTGTCAATTACAAAATGCAATTTTCAAAAATAATCGGGAAATCCACTACGAAACAAACAAAGAATCAAATTTAGATATAATGCATTCAATAAAATATTGGAAAAGTATGGAAAAGATATCACAAAAATGATATATATAAAGTACTTTATATATTCAATAGTCTTACACTATCAGTCTTCCTGCCATAGGGCGGCAACTGTTGATCTTCTAATTGAAAAATAACTTATATTATAACCTAGTTCGCAGTTTGGTAAATCTCTATATAATTTAAGTCATGTCAGTAGCTCTAGAGCAGGGGTGCTCAAACTTGAATTGCTGGCGATCTATCCCAATATTGGTAGACTCCGATCGATCGACTCTGAGAGGCTGCAAGGTAGGCTCTAACTAAAAAGCCAATGAAATGTTCCCAAGTACCTAACGAACTAATGGTTTGTTTGTAATTGAGGATCAAACTAAAACGAGAGATCGACTCAAAAAGCACTCGCGATCGACCGTTTGAGCACCTCTGCTCTAGAGCATTCGCAGAATATTCTCGTATTGCTCAAACATCACATAGTAATAGAAGACAAAAAGACATGAAGAATCCTAGAGTGGTGAATCGAAAACGCTATAATGTTCTGGCTTTCAAATTTCATATCTCATATAAAATTTAACTAATGTCCAACAGAGAACGTTCAAGTACTTTTATCAGTCTGGCTTTAATTCAACTTTGTGAGCAAACAAGAAAAAAGAGTTTGTAATTATAATTTTCTTCCCATTGCGACAGTGATGCTTACAATTATTGCTTACAATTATTATTTCAATTATATATTGTATTAACTGAAACTGTATTCTGATATTGATTATTACTGTTTGACCACGCAGTGTCGTTATAATACTAAACGATAATATTTTGTTGCGTGGTTTCTTAATTTTTTTTTTAATGGAAATTGTTTTATTCGAATAGAAATTTTGTTTACCTTTTTATGAATTAAACATTTGAAGCAAAGTAACTAACACCAACAGAATTTTAATCGTCTGATAAAAAAGATATCGCCAAAAACACAGATAAACATAAACATACTGATAACATGAAATAGTGCTTGAAATACCTACATTACAAAAAGAATCTCAAAAGAAAAAATATAGTAAACATTATTTATGTAGCATTGAGATAATGAATTTTTGTCACACTGTTCGAAACAAAAATTTGTTTTTCAAGGCTGATCTTTCTATTCTTAAGAAACCTTCTAGTAGTTATTAGACGAATAAATGCAATGAAAACAATTCATAAAAGTCAATCAACCATTCACAAATACCAAGTTATTCGTCGAATAACTTTAATGCGCAGAAGGAAAGAACGGCCCTAAATTAAAATATGTATTTTGAAATTGTTTATATTGTTTATTTCGTTTCTCCCCAGTGAATGCATTTTTTTAGTTTGCAATTTGATGTATGTTAATGGGAAGTTTCCAACATTACTGGAGTTAATTGCTATTAAATTTCACTTATGTTTAATTCTGTGAAATAAAAATTCACTCTCAGCGTCAGTGTACATACACACACATTATATACTCAATGTTGGTACGCGATTACCAAAGACTGAAAGTAATATCTTCGTTGCGTGAAATGAACGTTAATGGTGAGGCGAACGCAAAAAGAAATTAATATGAAGTCATCGCTGCAAGAATCTGCTCGGACGGGCGTGCAGCGTTTCGAGCCGTCCAAAAGAAATTTATTGCGATAGGTAATAATGCTTTTTAAAACGAAAGGCTTAACAGTATTACGGCAAGAACCTTTACGTAATTACTTGTAGCGGTAGTTAACGGGCGAGACCAAAGGACAATGCCACAACCTTCGCCGATAAACGAAATTTTGCGTTGCAGTTTTGCAACGCTCCTAAATAGAAAATAAATTACGATTTATATATATTTTTATACATTATAACATAGTGTGACCAACAAACTACAAAAATAATAGGTTTTGCGCTAATAAAAACTGGCTGCGAACGTTATCTATGTTATCACGAGAATAATTAACGGGGACGTTTACAAACCCATCTATTTACTTGCTTTCTTTCCAAATGACATTTTTATATGTTCCAGAAAAAATATGTTTAATTACATGCGATTAAATGATAATTTACAATGTATTTTAGAATCAGTGTTACAGTTGGACTCAAATAAATTTAGATATGACTCACAATTTACAAGTACAATAGTAATTGTCGATTAGAGTTTATAATATGTTTCTCATCCTTACGCATTTACTGTTACCATGCGTCAAACGAAAAGGAAGTAAGATTTGCATGTCTGCTGCACGTCACATAGATTATCAAGAAACGTATTTCTTATATTAATACATACATTTAGTCTGTCAGATATTAGTTATCATACTGCTTTTAGAACGTCAATTGTTTATTGTATTATTTAGGCCCAGTTTTACAATGCCAGTTTCAATTTAAATCAAAGCTTAAAACTGTAACAATTGTTGAAATTTAAATTGCATTATAAAACTGGGCCTTAGTGTTTATTAATTAACTCTCTTGCTTTCAACACTTGTCAGATTCTTTCAACTACATTGCTATTTAGTAATGTATATTCTCTCAAGCAACTTATAGAATATTTTAAATATATTGCCTAAATTTCAAAATTATTTAAGTGACATCTACATACTGATTACAATGTGGAATGTTTGGAAAGAATCTGAATGATATGAATGAAGCTTTTTTTGAAGACCTAAAATTCTTGTGGATTGAAACGTACGTGAAATAGGATGAGTCATACCCAAGCTTAACTGAGCGCGACTATATCACAAATGAAGTCTAGTTTGAATAATCTTTTCTATTAATCATTAAAAAGGCCTACAATTAACCTTTCAGAAACAAAGATATTATTACAATAAAAAAGAATTTCAAAAATATTAACTAATCTCTTGGTAGTTTGTATAACAGGTATTTTGGATTAAGGCCGTTTTAGACCACCCTATTTCTTGTACGTAAAAGGTTTGTTTCAATACCTATAATAAATACTTAGAATATGAATTTTTGTTCTGAAGATAAGGTTTGGTAGTTAGAACACGTTCTATTTTCGCAAACAGTTTCCGATTCAATTTAATTTTTGACACAATTTACTAATACGTATAATTTAAATTGTTCAAGGAATTAAACTAAACCTTGTACAAGAAATAGGATAGTGTAAAATAGCCTTCAAGCGTGCAATCTAACGCTGTATCAGAAAATATTAAATCTAATAATAAGAAAGAAACGAGTGTTGGAGATTAATTTCTTACAATCCCCTATGTATACTTTTCATTTATACAGAGTGTTTGAGATTTAGATAATTTGTACTTTAGCACAGCTGAAGTTGGCGCTAACGCCCTGTGTTTGACTAGTGGTGTGATGCGCATGTGCAAGAAGATGGCGAGTGAATAAAAGTCGAATAGAAAACGTGTTAGTGCTTTTAAAGCGTTAAATAAAAAAAAGGTGCCCAACATATGACAAACGTTAATAAATAAAAGATTAATCAAACATAATATTGGTCAAGTTTGAACTTGAAGTAACCAAGAATGTTTTCCTCTATGTTTTCATTTCTGGTAAAATCTCATTCAGAATATCCTCGCAAGTCAAGCCAATTTAATGAACTTTCTTGTAGCCATTGAAGACCTTTCCACCATAAGTCTGAATCTATTAAGAAATGAGAACTTACTCCTCTTGGAACGAGATCTGCGGGATTTTCCTTTGATGGAACATAATGCCAATCGTCCGAACTTGTTAAGCTTTGAATTTTTGAAATTCGATTTCCTACAAATGTTTCTAAAACATTTGGAGAACAGTTAATCCAATTGAAGACTACGGTTGAATCACACCAATAGTGACAAGAATGAAACTTCATGTTTAAAGATTTAATTACCGTGTTACTTAATCGAGCTAAAGTTAAAGCTCCACACAGCTCCAAACGAAGTATCACCACCGGTTTTAAAGGAGACACTTTAGATTTGGTACATAAGAGGTTGGAATACATCCTGTCCTTATCATCAATACATTTGAGATAAATACAAGCTCTATATGCATCATTAGTTGCATCAGAAAACCTATGTAGCATATCCTAACTGTATTTTCGCATTTAACATACCTAGGTATACATAGCTTGTTCTAATCAAGGATTTGTGTTTTGAATTGCAACTACCTGTTGTGAAGACGGGAAGATATGGATTCATCCCATGATACATGTTCCGCCCATAAGGTTTTAATTATAAATTTTGCAACAATTATACAGGGTGCAAGTAACCCTAGCGGATCGTATATTTGCGCAATACTTGTCAAGATTGAACATTTAGTAACCTGGTTAGGTAACTTATCGTTGATATTGTAAAGTAATGAATCATCTCTGCATGACCAAAGCAAACCTAGTACGGGTATATTCAAAATCATCGAAAACGACTCTCAATTTTGTAGTTAAACTCTCCTCCTTTTATAACTCCGTAATGAGGTAAATAATAAGAGGAACAATTATCGTTTTCATCACCTACCTTCGTCATGTGACCCAGTGACTGATATTCATTCACAGGTGTCTAAAAAAGGATAAAAACAAGTGTCATTTTTTTTTAAGAAATAGACGTAGTTTTCGTTTTGTCAAAGTATTTTTGTCCGTTTAGCAATTTTTTTCAGAAAATAATTATATTAGAGATTAGGTTTCACTAGAAGCAGTATTAAAGAAAATAACTACAGTGCCACCTGCAGTATATTAGCCAAAGTGAAATTGCCATGATTGAAGGTATCGGAATATTCAAGCGAACAATGATTAAATTGGTTAATAACTAAATTGAAACTTCACACTTACGACTTGACAGATTATTAAAATACAAAGCCCTTCTTCAGGCTGGTTCCGTTCTTAATTCAGAGTCATTTCTCTGTTTCGAAGATGGAGCCACATTAGAATTATCTGGTACTATCTTCAGAGAAATGACATCTGCAGGTAAACAGTGAAAAGGAACATTACCTTTTAAATTGCAATTAAATATATAACACTTTGGCATTTTGTTCTGATTTTCAATGAAGCATAACATAAAGTTTTCACAAAATTCGAGACGAAGGTCTGGCCAAAAAGTATTACTATTTTTATTTCACCATTTAACTGACAAGAAGGAGGATCAAATTCTGTATGAAAAAGTTAGTGTGGCCATTTAAAAAAATTATTGATGATGTCACAGAGGAAAAAGAAATACCAATGGAGAAAAGATTTTTGCACTAAAACGTGTCTTTTTAAAATTAAAAATTCATCTATTTGAGGATCCTGCAAAGAAACATTAACTAAACAAATTATGAGCTTGGTGCGGGTCTTCATCACCACTCTCTATATTTAACATAACTGCAGCAATAGTAGAAGCTTAAGTTAAAGGTGTACAGAGGGGGCTATACTAACGAAAACTGTCATGGAACAATTACACTAATCTAGACGGTAATGCTACAATTATTTTAAATCGTTTTTGAATGTTATATGTATATCTGAATAATTAAAATTATAGGATCATTTTCAAAAGAAAGTCCGTGTGCACTCTAGTGGACTGAAGCAAAAATTATGAAGAAAACAAGGGTGCTTTTTTGAGCTATTGCTTTTTACAGTAGAGACCAAATGTACATTAATTAAAAATGCTTAAGGGTTGTCTAAAAGACCGTAGCATAACTAGAATGTGATGAAATGCAGTTAAAAACCAAAATGAATTTGCAGAATAATTTGAAAGTTTAACTTTGGTAAGTAATAGTTGATTTTGATTTCATAGTTGTAATAAATATAGTTTTTGCGAAATGAAGTTTTGATAGATTATTATCTAACTATACAGGGTGATTCTTCAATAGACCGCCAAATAATAATCCGTACAAGAATAGAAATTACAGATTATAACTTGTAAAAAAATGCGTTCTCTCGAAAAATAATTAATCAAAAATTTTACCCAAATACACGATTCTTCACTGGTTAAGAACCAGCAGCTAAAGGAATGAAAATAAATACAGTAAAAAATGTTTTATTGTTTTATGACTGTCGCGGCGAGAAATCGGGCGAACTTGACCTTCAACGGAATTCAATGTAACCAGCTGAAAGAAGAGGTTTAAAATATTTACGAAAATATTGGTAAAGGCATGCAAATACAAATTACCGGTAGTAAATTATTTAGTATAAATTTTATAAAATAAAGATTACACCAAGTTTATTCCCACTAGCACTACAAACTTTGTTTCTCATTAAGTTTGCCCGTTTGCGCCCGAAAAAAATAATTTGTTTATCTCAAATGGGCTGTTAGTTTGTACAAAAATAAATAAATTTCATCCGCCTTTAAGTAAGATTAACAAATGTGCAACAACAAACGGATGGCTTTACAATTATTGCCGCAGATTTTATAATTTGTGATTTTATGGTGCCTATAAAAACTCTGTCCCTAAGCATCGTTTAGTGGCCTTGTTCTTGTGGAGTTTAGTAGTTACTTACGATCAGACAGAAGTGCACATTGGCAGAACGCAAAATGAATCGCTTTTCGATATCAGAAAAAACGATATGGTTTTGTTATACGGCGTAGCACTCGTCGTTTGTGGATCGAAAAATTTCTTTTATGACAAGTGCTACATAGGAGCACTTTTGTTTCGGTGGTGCAGCATTTGCGTGATCACGGACATTTTCGTCCTTCAAATGGTCGTGGTCCAAAGACAACTTCACGAGTGTTTTTAAAAATTGTTGACGAAGAACCTAAGCATCAGTACTAGATGATTGGGATACAGGGCTGGTGTTTCCCAATCGACGTTTTGGTGAATTATCTGTCAACAAGGACTGGCATCCATACCGTGTACAAAAAGTACAAACATTACAACTGGAAGATACAAATCATCGTGTTAGTTTTGTCAGTGGATATTAAATAAAGTTGACCAAACCAACGAATTTTTAAACACAGTATTGTTCACCGATGAAGCTGGAACACCCCTTCATGCAGCTCGCATTGTGTGAGAGTGGTTGAACACTAATTACAAAAATAGGTAAACAGAACGCTACGATCCAGAACTTTGGCCCCCGCGGTCCCCAGACTTAAATCCCTATGATTTTTTTTGTGGGGGTGGATGAAATTGCTTGTCTATTCTTGTCTACCTCTAGTGCATGCTGTACAGAACGCATCGAATATGCTGCAGAAGTGTTTCGAAATACACCTGATGTTTTCGAACGTGTAAGGGAAAACTTGAGAAAACGGGCTACTGCTTGCATTGATAACAATGGTCTTTAGTTTGAGCATTTGCTTTGACAGGTAAAACCGGAACTTTTAAATTATTTATCACAATTATTTTTTATTTATTTCATAGTACGACAACCACAATTTAAAGCATAAAATACTTAGCATTACGAGCGTAATACAGGGTGTTTCATGCTTAAATTGTCTTTTGTTGAAACTGATTTTAGTCGGATCTGACTTAAATGTTCGTAGATCATCGTCTTCGTGCTAATAAATTAATAAAAGCTCGGATGAATTGAAACGTTTGAGGCAGGTCATTACAGCGGCGTTCCTTCTATTAAATAAGTTTCACGGTTATAGTTAAATAAAACTATAAAAGGTTTTATTGCTCTGGGTAATAAACACAAGAAAACGTACGAAAACACGATATCATAGAACTTACGATTGCGACGAACTCTATAGACATTGGCGTAACGTGCTTTTTGGGGTCATTTTTAATTAATTATAAATTTTCCGAAAGAATTTTTTAACATTTTTCTCATAATCTATGATTTAATTCCTTTCACAGGTTAGTTTCTTGGCGGTTTATTCAAGAATCACCCTGTATATTATTAGAAAATATTCTAGAGCACATTTTCAATAGTAAATTCCAATGAAGATAAAAAAATTATTGAAATATTGTCATTTCTAGAATTTATACAAGGTTGCTGAATTTTTCCAATCTTAAGAAAACGTCCCTTAGAGAAAAATGGCATATACTACGACGCTTTGATTTTTCTTTCAATCTATAGTATACAGTTAATCCATGTTGATTGTTGAATTAAAAAGTTGTTTTTGAAAAGAAATCT
Source organism: Serrognathus titanus (assembly GCA_039766575.1). NCBI lineage: Eukaryota > Metazoa > Arthropoda > Insecta > Coleoptera > Lucanidae > Serrognathus > Serrognathus titanus. The sequence goes on along the minus strand of CM077912.1, from coordinate 27,829,563 downwards.
TAATATAACTTCCTTTTTTGTAGAAACATAAACAATAATGAATTGTAATTCTTGATTACTTTGCTTTAGTGTTGACGTCACCTTCATTTTAATTAGACGGACGTGATCTCAAAAAAACTTCTCTTTCATCGATAAATCATTATCTGAAAAGCCAATGGAAAACGAATTCCTTTGGCAAATGTTTATTTATTAAAGTGCCGAGTGAACGCCCCGAGGCACTAGATGGCGCCGAAGCCATAGAAACCGTACTTTCAGTTTTACAACCTGTTAGGCGTGCGTTTCGGTGGCTCGTCTGCTCGTGTTTTATTATTTTGGAAAGGATCTCCTTCGTGTCTTTACCTGATTTCATAATTGAATAAGTATATCTGTCTCGGCAGCCGAGAGGAGAAATCGTCGGTTGGGTTTTGCGCAAGTGTTGCCTTGCTCCAGCCGAACGTTCGTAGAATGAATAGGTGCAGCAAGCGATGTTGCCAGATTTAAAGCAATTTCTTTAGATTTAGAGAAAATTAATAAAAGTTCAAATTTTCAGTTTTATCTCTCATCTCGTTTCATCTCTAATTAATTTCACTTTACGTCTCATCTTTAGGAAAGTTTTCAACGGTTTTTATAGGAAAATAATAATATTTTGATTGTCTCTTATGTGGATTTGTTTCTTTTAAAGTTTATTTTTGTTGTCCTATTTTAGAAATAGTTACGTTTTCTAGTATTTTTTATCACTTTATCATTTTAGGTTTTGACTTTAAGGTCGTGATATTACCATTTTTCTAATTTAATTTTTAAATGCGGAAAGTCCATTGTTTATCAACAAATGTATTTTATACAATACGTTTGGCTTGATTTGAATAAATAAATACCATTGCTTAATTATAATCAACTTTGAATTTTGCAAGTCACGTTGTTCCTATATATTTTGAAATCGACCTTTGCGCTATCAGTAGATATGCATTTGACTATTAGCTTTTTACTTTCTTTGTGCATTTTTGTCTTACCTAAACTAAACTAAAATTCGGATTTTTACGTATTTATTAAATTTTGTTTATGCAGTTTATTATGAAATTATTACCGTATGTTTTCCTTTGAATTGTTTATTTTTCCTTCAAAACTGTTGCCTCGAAAAATTTCAGTAAACGTAATCAAGTTTTGTTTTTATTTTTTATTTTAAGCTGTTTAAACTACAATTTATTGAGAATAACAAGCACTGTTAATATTTTCTAGGATTTTATTTTAAACATGCTCGAAGTAATTCTTCAGCAATGATACACTTGACCATTCTTTCTTTCCACTGTTCAAAAGCTCCCAACCAATCATCTTTTAGAATGCCTTCAAAATAAACGTGAACTGCGGCATCAATCTCTTCTTCTGACGAAAACCTTCTATCCTGCAAATTCCTTTTAAGCCCAAAAAATAGTCAAAAGTTGAACATTTCTAAATCAGGTGAATATGGCAGATGTTCTATTAGTTCATATTTTTTCAGCCAAAAACTGGAGAGTTAAAGCTGCGTGTGGGACGATGCATTATCATGGTGTAGCATAATTCCCTTGTCTGAAATTCTACTGAACACTTCAGGCAAACATTTTTTAGTGTACCATTTATCTGTAACAATCTTCTGTCCATCTAGCTTAATTGCCTTTTACTAGGCCCGTGCTTCTGAAGAATACCGCACACATAACTTTTTTCAAAGCTCGCTGTTTCTTGGTTATTGTTGGACTTTCCTCATCTTCGTGAAACCATACACAACTCCCTTGGCGGGTAGGTATGTCGAAAAAGGGAATGTAAGTTTCGTTATCTGTCAATATTTTGGAAAAAATTTGGCGTCCGCCATTATTTACGAAGTTTCATGGCAAATTCGTACACACTCTGTTTTCTGGAAGTCAGAAAGGTGATACGGCACAAAACAACTAACCACTTTTTTAAATGATTATTCTAACAGCTGATGATCCAATCTTAAGTTGATGCTCTATTACCGCATAAGTGGCTTTATTGTCCTCTTCAATTAACAGCAACAATGTTTTTGTCGGTAACAGCCGTAGGAGGACGCCTTGCTCCTTTTTGCTGCTAAACAGAATTCCTTTCGCGTCAAATTTCTTATACCATCGGTAAATTGTAGCCAATGAAGATGCTTATTCACTAAAAGCCGAATCTAAACTCTTTTTGCACTCATAAGCGCTTAACCTTTTTTAAAATCATAATAAATCATGATTCGAAACTGCTCCTCTGGTTAATTCCATTTTTCACTTATAATATCACTTTAAAAATGGGTTCTAACGAACGTAACTTCAACAACTAAACTTCAAATGACAGGTAAAGAGTTGCTGTAAATAACACTGAAAAATTTGTTTTTCTTATTCTGAATAAATTCAGCTTTACCCTCGTATTAATACAGAATCTTTTTCGGATGTTTTAAAAACCACGAAAGTTAAACCGACACATACAGGAGGTTCATTGACCGATAACAATTATTATAGTTAGACTTGTACGGTTACTTTGTGGCACATAAAATATTTTCTAAATACATTTACACGATTATTAAGTTAATGTCTTGAAAATTGGTAAATCAAAGTAATCGAAAATAAAATAAACTTGAAGAATGTTAAATTAATTTTAAAGAAAACTTAATTTAATACATTTCATAAAATTGTAAATTTAGGAAAAAATAAAAATATTTTTTTTAATGTTGTGATTCGATTTACTTGTTTAAAGCGGCATATCCCCGTAGTCAATCATCGTTTGCTGAAGACAGCAAAATTATCAACAGGTTAGAAAGAAATAGCGGTCAGTAATAATAAAAGATTACATCCCCAAAATATTGAAAATAATAAATAACGAAAAGGTTATTATTTGTTTTTAATGTTATCAGTTCTGAATCAATAAATTAAAATGACAGTGGCAGTTTTTAATAAAAACAAGTAAGTAATTGTTCTGAATTTTCGCTATAATTTTGAGAACTTGTTAAAGAATGACTGGTCACATTTATCTGAATTCGCCTATGTGCACACGTGAGACGCCATGTGGCCTTGCACACACTAAAAATAAATAAAGAAGTAAACAATCTAAAAACAATCTCACGTATTACGATTTTTTCTGAAATCTGACAACTCTGAAAAGAGATTTAATTTCCTTAATTTATTTAAATTGTTATGGATAAGATCTTTTTACGTAGCGTATATCTGGATCTGAAGTACTTACGCCTTTTTTAAATGCGAATATTTTAGGTCAATGCTAGAAAATTAATTTCATTGAGACTTAAAAGCTGAAGTTTCAAGGAAAATTTAATCAGTCTGGCAACGTTGCGTTAAACAATTTAAATTCGTCAATCGAAATCTAATTTCAAGAAAAATAAGTTTGGTGATGTCCGAGATATTGACATGTAAAGCCCTTAAACTTGAATATACACTATTAGGTTGTTGTTTGAAGGTCAAATTGTTAGGGAAAATGTAATAAACCTGGCAAACGTCCAGCAATTAATTGTATGTGCTAAAAGTTCAGTGAAAATCTGACAATATCCAAGGCAAATGCTTTAGGAAGTCGCTTGAAGGTCACAGTTTAAGGAAAAACATTGAATCTAGCACATTCCCTAAATTGAATGTTTCAAGCTTTGGAGATTGAGAGCTACGAATTGAGGGAAAATGTAATAACTGTGGCAACGTGGAGCTAGTGAGCGTAGATAAAAGAAACGATGGGTGCAGCCGGAGCGGTGTGTGCAGTCGAGCGTAGCAAAACACGAGTATATGGAACAAAATATAATTTATTGATAATGATATAGAGATACATTAGCTACATTTATAAATATACAGGTATTCTTGGTCCTCGGCGGGCCACTAGTTATGTGCAGGGCACACTCGTCACCTACGATATTGCGATATAAATAATAAGTTACATATAAATTACAATAATAATAATAAAATAACTGTAAATGAGAAACACACAAAATTAAATAATGATTTAAATAACAAATAAAAAAACCAAATTCTCTTCATCGGTCGCGCGAGAAGGCACACGAAAACAAATGAGAGTAAGTAAATAATATAATAATAATAATAAATAAAACTGATCTCGGAATGTTACAAAAAGACATCATAATCATAATCGAGACCGATGAATAAATAACTAGAACCTAAGTTGCACGTTCACTTTAACAACATTCGTATAAAACACGCCTCTAACTAAATAGATTTATATAATATATAATATTTAAAAAAAAATCACACAATATCAAAATCACACCGCCTCGCGGCTGGAGGCGGGATTTAAATAGAATAATTAAATAAACGGTCTTTGAGTAATGGTGTTTTTAGCTTTGCAGCAGGAGAATGACGCAGCACGCACTACAGTAAGAGGTCGCCCATCAAGAGTAAGGGGTCTGCCAACCTGTTGAAGACGGGTAGTCGCTGATCTTCCACGCCGGGCGAATGGAGTTCGGGTTCGCTGCTGAAGAAAGAGCCCATGGAGGAGGTAGGGGATTGGCTGAGGCTGCAGGGTGGACTGGGGCTGTCGAGGGATAGCGAGGGGCTGAGCGCTGCCGGTCGGGGGCGGGACGCTCTGGCGGCCATGAGGGCGGCGGAAACCGCTGCTTGCGCGCGGCTGTGTTGCAGGACTTCTTCTTGGTTGTGTACGAAATGGCAGCGGGGACCATAAGGGCAGAAACCGACGGTATGGTAGGTACGACAGAGTTCCGTTTTGTACTTGGGGTGGCGCGCTAGGCTGCGCAACTCTGCCACCCCATGCGCGAACTGACACTTATCACCGTATTTGCACACCCCAAATTCTTCGTAAGGTCTGCACAATTCCGTCTTGTATCGGGATGTGTTCACGGTGGTTGCTGCGACGGTGGCGGCATTGGGGGCTGGTGCGGACTGCGTGCGCTCCAGGCGTCGATGTTGTTGGGTGATGTTGATGATAGAATTGACGAGGTTCACGGTGGCCGGTGTGGACGCCATCCGGGTCAGTTTGTAGCGTACGGCGGGCGATCCAACGGCCAGGTGCGCTCCGGGGGCCACCTCCGGGTTCTGGACGCCGTTCTGAAACAAAAACAGCCGATAAGCGACGATAAGATAAAGCGTACAGCATCATCTGCTGCGGGCACGCTCAACAGACAGACGAACAGACAATCGGTAAAAGTTCGTTCTACAAGCCTACTTTCTCGCAGTGACAACCGAGCTAGAGCTCGACGTGAAAGCTAAATCGCTTAGTGGGAGTCCGCTGTTTCTCTTTCCAGCATCCCCGAGACCATGTATACCAGGGCTTTCTAAACATTTTCAAACGAAAGAACTCGCAAAAGCTCTAAAAAATGTCAAGCCCTCCGTTATCTTTTATTACAATATTAGTTTCCTTGAAACCAACTCTTCCCAAACTATTTCAATCCAAAATAGTCATCAAAAAAATTTTTTCGTAAATGCCTAAAATTGGCGAGTCTTTCATATTAGAACTAAGTAGTAGAGAAGAATATTTTGATGTCTCATGTGGCGCACAAATGAGGGAGTTCCGAAATATTCAAATTGAAGAAATGCTTAAAAATACTGCCGAAGTTTTCAACCCTGCTAGGATGATGTGAACCAGCGACTTCCAAAACCACGTAAACTGTATGGAAGAGACCTTCATCTATTTCTTTAACTAGTCGTGGTCCGGTGTTTTTGTTACCGATATCCCAAAAATCCATGTGAACTTGAACTAATAATCTCCAAGCCTTGTAAATGTTATGTTTTCAAAATATACCCTCGCCAGTCTTTTACATTTGTGAGAGTTTGATGTTTGAACTTTTTTTTGCCGAAAGAGTACATAGAGTAATACTCTAAAGAAAAAATGAAAAATATCGTAAAAATTGCCTTACAAAACCCTAATACGAAACATAGTTTGAAAAACCTTGACGTAAACAAGAGATTTCTACCTGCCTCAAACCTGTCCCTCAACACACCGACCATCGTCAATCATTCAATACATCAGCGGTTCTTAACCTTTTCTTGGATGGGCACCACGAAAAGCTAAACTCAAAAATTTATGCTTCGGACGCTAATATATGTTATTGTTTAGAAAATTAAATCATTTTAAACAGGGAGTGGTTTACCGTTTCACATGTGCGGATACTTCAAATATTTCTCCACGGTATGTTTATGTACGTTGTTATTAAATAAATTAAAAATAAGTCACATCATTTTATACAGAGTAATCCATGTAGTGTTACTTGAAAATATTCTCAGAAAGGCAAAGATAATGAGCTTTCGTGGAAATTGTACCGGATACCACAACTTCTACTTTCTTTTTTTAATTTGTATAAATCAGCAATGCGTGCCAAAGTTTACATCGATAACATTTGAAAACAATTGCACTCTCCACGTTGCCGAGCTCGTCAAATTTTTTCGAGAAAGAAAAGAAGTGGTCAAATAAACAAACTGCAGTTATGCTATTAATAAAGTAAAAGTAAAACGAATAAGACTTTGAACGTAACATACGCCACGTAAAAGAGCTACACTTGAAAACACTCTCGTAGATTTTACACTTTTCTTTCTTTACTTATCACTAATTTTCTTTCGCGTGCCATCGGTTGAGAACCGCTGATGTATGGTTGTGCATCAATTTAATATACCTTAATTATATCTCCGAACTCGTATAGAGCACTCTGTGACATCACTGCCGTAGACATCCTGACGAGTTTTGATCGAGCGCACTCACGACTGTTAGCAAGCAAGCAACTAACACAAGAACACTACGACGATACTGCAGTACTGGAAGACTCGCTCAAAAAACATACAGCAACTTCTTGTGCGCTTTTCCGTTCGCAGCAATCGCGTGCTCCGTCGCTCACACACTGAATCCGAGTTTCTCGATGGCCGCGCTTACAACCAAACTCCGGGGCTCTCCCACTATCGTCCCGACGGGCAAAAACCAATCGCCGCTCTTGACGTCACGCGCTCTGCGCTAGGTCTAAAGTCGTTTCTCTTGTCCGCCGATGATGATGTATCGCTTGGGCTGATGAGGCCCGGAGTTCGGGCCTGAATTTCGACCTTAGCGTTCCGCTCGGGTATTAATTTAATTGACTTCAACCACTGGCGAATACTCTTCGGTGCTCTGCTCGTTTGCTAGAAAGTGAATCTGATTTCTTCCCTTTGCCACTAGACTTACTTCTTCAGCTCCCGAGGAAGTCACAGCAATTACCGTCATGACGACATACGTTGTTAATGAAAATACTAATTTAATCCTAAATAATATGTACTAAGATGAAACGAAAGTAAAAAAACACCGGAATATGGAGGTGCAAGCTGAGAATTAAAAGTAATGCCTCCTCCTCCTGAAAAGCAGGAAAACAAACACAAACTAAAAACAAAATAAAATTCAACACTTGTTTGTTTACCTTTTAGATCGAAACTTAAAATGTTATTGTGGAGACAATACTTTTAATGCTCGGTGTACACTAATATCCATAACTATTCATTATAAAAAAAATATCTTGTACAAAAGTTATCGACCCTAATGAGTTCTATATTAGTAAATTATTTTCACAAACATAGTTATCCACCAAACTTATACTTTTTAAATGGAAGTAGTAATTTTTATTTCCATAGATCTTTTAAAAGTAAACATGTTTTATTAAGCAACTATAGTTCTAAATTAAAGCATTCGCAATCTACAGCTATTCAATTGGATGAAGCAACTGAAATATAAAAGTATTTTATTCATAATTAGCGATCAAAAAAATTATTTTTTAATAAACACAAATATCGAGTAGAATAATCTCTATAGGTAATAGTAATATTTTCCATGCGTGTTTGCGCACAAACAATTGAAACTTAAAAATTAAATTTTCTCAAAAAATTTAAGTGGGACACCTTATATATTTTAATACATTCAAATCAGAGTTGTAAGCTGGTAAATTACCATGTAAATAATATTAATTACGATAATTTACCGTAATTTTCAAATTTTTAATTTCCATAATTTACCAATTAATTCTTGTATCTTAACCTTCGCACATGCGCATTTGATCACAAACATATTGTGTATAGTCGTGCTACAACTTGACATTTCTGTGAGCCTTGTACCCCATGGTTTTAAGGATGAGGTTTGCATGCAAGATCCTAGAATTAAAAATTTTGTTATCTACACACATCAAAAGTCTTGGACCCCCAAAAGACTGTTATTAACAAAAATAAAAATATGCTATTGAAAACATGTTTTTTTTAGATGAAAATTTGATAATGATAATTGTTGACCAACGAAGGCACTAACAGAAGAAGAAAAAAGAAAAACTTAAAAAAATTAGCTTGGTTTGAAGGCTTTCGCGGCGTTGTCCATCACAATCTTGGTTTCCGGGTTGGGAACCGCGTCAATTCTTCGTCTTGCCGACGTTTCGTCCATCTCCACGGCGAGATGGACAATACGTCAGCAAGACGAAGAATTGACGCGGTTCCCAACCCGGAAACCAAGATTGTGATTAAAAAATTTAATAAACAAGAAAAGATATAGAAGCAAAGAAATAAGTCAAACAAACAATATTTAATAGTTAGTATGCCCACCTCTGTTTCTTACTAACGGTTGACACGCCTATGCATTGAAATAATCAATTAATTTATGATTTCTTGCGGAATATTGTTCTATTCTTCTATAACCGCTATGGTTAATTCTTCCGCGGTATGGGGTGGGTAAATCTGATTGCGAATGGTTCTTGCAACAAAATTCCACATATGTTCTATTGGGTTCATATCGGAGGGGGGGTTGAGCTGGACAATCCAATCTGGTGATATGACCTTCTTCAAGTGCCTCCCGAACCCTTATTACACGATGTGGTCTGGCATTACCATACATAAAGATGAAATTTTCACCCAGTTCATTACGTAATGGATAAGTAATGAACTTAATAACGTTTTCAATGTAACTGTACTTGTCATGATCTGTTGTATGGGAATTAGCGCGACATGGCGGTTGAACATTATACCATCCCAAAACATGACTGTACTGCCTTCGTAAGGAGCAACTTCACGGGACAAATTTAATCGCTCGTCAAACGACCTGCTGCCCTCTAGACCCGTTGCCTATGATCATCACTCACCAATCCAATTCCGGTCTCATCGATAAAAAGGATCCAGTGCCACAAAAGCCAATTCGTGTGCTCCTGGGCCCAGTGGAAACGGGCAGCTCCATGTCGTGCAAGTAGAGTGGGTACTCTTAAAGGTTTTCTAGCACGTAAATTCGCACTATGAAGTCTCCTTCGAATGGTAGAGGTTGAAATAACACAACGAAACGTCGCTTGGAAGTGAGCTCTTAGGGCTGGAGCTAAAGCATCTCGATGCCTTCGGGTATATTGAACCAAGTAACGATCCTCTCTTTCAATCGACACTCGAGAACGCCCAGAACGTGGTCTTCTTTCCACAGAACCATTTTCTCCATATCTATGCACTATGCACAACAGATGCCCCAGGGATATTTAACATCGCGGATATCTGATGATTTGAATGTCCAGCATCATGCAGTGCAATAATTCTTGTTCTATTGAAGACGGAAATTTCACGGGCCGGCATTACATCGTGAGATAATCACGAAAATGGTTTGACTACAAAACTGACCCTTTTCTTCAACAATTGACAATATATCATCCGTGCGTTATCAAACGTCATTGCTGTTTTTTATTTCCCATACAATGTGCCTACTTTGATTAGTACTCAGAAATAAAAATACACCTATCATTTCTTTCCTATAGAGGGGGTCCAAGACTTTTGATATTGTGTGTATTTGTTTTTTTTTTATATATATATTTTCAGAATAAATTTTCAGTTTATTTTTATTTTATTTATAAAATAAAATTGTTTAATGTTTCCATAGTATATTATTACAAATTACCGTGACAGACAATTGCTAGATTTGAAATCGGTGGTAATTTAATTTGGTAAATTTATACACGTAATTTAGTAAAATTTTAAATTACGATAATTTTATTTCCCTGATTAAAATAGTGCGTTAATTCCATTTTTAACATACGTAAAATGTGTTGATATAAACCTTACACTTTTCGAGATATGTGTACTTACAGTTACAACTTCTGTTAAGAACCATACTTCAAGAAAATAAACAATAAGTAAAGGATACAATTATATTTGTGTATTAAATGTAAACGAAATATTGACATTTTAATTGGTGCCTTGGAAATAGTTGAATATCGGCTACGTTTTTTTGGCTGATTTTTGCAAATGCTTGACTCATTTTATTTTTTTAATATTAAGTCGTATTTGGTTGGATTTTAAATTAAAAAAAATAAGTAATAGTAAAGGTTAGTAGTGACAACAAGAAGTGCATTTATTATCGAGATGCAAGTCAATACTTGATCAAAATGTTTATTTATTGGGCCATTTCCATGGTCCTAAGTTTAATAAGTCCGAAGTCCTGTATATCCTTAAATTATTTTCTGCAATGATATGTAATAAACCTTGTATTTAGACTCCAATTAACCACTGAAGACTCTATAAATAAAATTGCTGATATCAATAAAATAATATCTTCATAGGGTTAAAATTACATTTTGAAGGATTTTCTTTGTATTTTAGCAATTAGTTGATTTTTTATATTATTTAAAAAAGCTATTATTTTGTTTAGATGAATAGATAAATATGCTTGTGCTCATTCCTTTTTGCTTATTTTTTTCAAATATGGTTCTCATTAGAAGTTGTAACTGTGAGTGCAGATATATCGAAAACCATAACACCACAAGCTTTAGAGCAACACGAGGTTTGTTCAACAAAAAAGGTGACTTTTTATTTCTATCGAAAAATATTTATTTATTCATCAATATCTATTTTGTCCCCTTCAAAGTAATCCCCTCAGATATAATACATTTGTGCTAGCGCTGTTTCCAATGCTCAAAGCATTTCTGATATGCGTTTTTTGGTATGGCCTTCAGCTCTTCCAGCGATGCGGTCTTTATTTCCTCAATCGTGGCAAACTTCCGTCCTTTCATGGGTCTTTTCAGTTTTGGAAATAGGAAAAAGTTGCAGGGGGGGCAAGTCTAGTGAATACGGTGGCTGAGGCGTGATTACGGTGTTGTTTTTGGCCAAAAAATCACGAACAAGCAACGATGTGTGAGCAGGTGCATTATCGTGATGCAAAAGCCATGAATTGTTTTGCCACAAATCCGGGCATTTCCTTCGTTTTGCTTCACGCAAATGTCGCATAATTTCAAAGTAAAATTCCTTGTTGACCGTACGATCTTCTACCAAGAACTTACAATGCACCACGCCATTGTAATCGAAGAAAACAGTGAACAAAACCTTCACATTTGACCGAACTTGTGCTTTTTCGGTCTTGGCTCTTCTAGCCGCTTCCATTGGGATGATTGGGCTTTGGTTTCGACGTCATAACCATATACCCATGTTTTGTCGCCAGTCATGACCCTTTTGAGCAAATCTGGATCGTCGTTGACGTCATTCAACAGCTTCTAAGCGATGCTCATGCGACGGTTCTTTTGGTCACAATTTAGAAATTTCAGAACAAACTTCGCTGCCACACGTTTCATGCCCAAAACATCCGAAAAAATGGCATGACATGAGCCAACCGATATGCCGACATCCTCAGCAACTTCTCTAATAGTAATGCGACGATTATCCATAACAATTTTATTCACTGCTTCAACGTTTTCATCGGTTGTTGACGTGCTGGGGCGTCTAGGGCGGGCATCGTCATTAACATCTTCTCGGCATTCTGAGAAGAGCTTGTATCACTTATAAACATTTTCTTTGCTCAAAGTAGACTCACCAAATGCCACGGTCAACATTTTAAGTGCCTTGGAGCACTTAATATTATTTTTCACACAAAATTTAATGCAGATTCTTTGATTCATTTTTTTCGATAGGAAGAATCGCCAAGCACACGAAAACACGTCTAACCTTTATATCTGTCAAAAACAAACTACAAACGTTAAATGGCTGCTAATGTCAACATATGTTGGGGACATGTGTATCAACGTAACAAAACAGAAAAATAGAAAATCGGATGTACGTAGCCCGCGAAATTTACAAGGGTCACCTCTTTTGTTGAACAAAGCTCGTATGTTAGAAATAGAATTTGACGAGCTATTTAAACGTATCTAAATGTATAGAGCACCTCATTCAATTTTTTTGAGAAAACGTAACTTTTAGTTTCAAATTGAAAATGTTACTATTATTCATAGAGATTATTCTATTAGTTATGCACAGTAAAAATATTTTTCAACCATTAATGTAAATAAATTATTTAATAAAAATGTTTATTTTTAAGAGATTTATGGTAATAAAAATTAGTACATTCCATTCCAAAAAGTATAAGTTTGGTGGATAACTCACTTATAGAACATGCTGTGTACGTGAAAATAATGGACTAATATATAATCCATTGGTTAAGGAGTTATTAGAGAAATCCACTCCAAAGATCCACTCTGTAATTACTGATTTTGATATTGGAATTTGGTATATCTACCTAATTTTAAATGGGAAACATTTTGCCTTACTAAATTCTTTTCCTAAATTCGAAAAGAAGTCCACATTGCCTACACTAAATTTATTTATTCTTGCATTAATTTGGCCACCTTGAAGACTTTCGATCTCAATTTGGCACAAAACAAGTCCACCTGAACTAAAGCGTGAAGTCTGAATTAAAACATTTTGCTCCAATATAGGTAAATCGAAGTCAATTTGAGGACACGTTGTATAGACAGTCAAAAGGCTACACGAAAATAGAAATATTATAACAGTTATGACCATTTACAACTGAATTATAAACATTATATCGCAATATCTTAGAAGTAATTAAAAGATACACGTTGTATACCTACTTTAGCAATCAGTGATAACAAACAAAACTAGCAGTAATTACACATGATGAAACTAACAAAAGCTGACGAAGTAAAACCAAGGCATAGATTACGAGCAAAATGTTTAAAAAATTCTAATTAATAAGTTAGAATCTATCATCTAATTAATAAATTAGAATGAATTTAAAATCCTAAAATAATGTTACAATACTGCATAAGAAATACAACACGACCTTTTGTAAATAATGCAACAAAGCTTTATAATTATTATTTTCGTTCACGCTGCGACTGTAATCCACTTATTACGTGACATAGATATATATCAGCTAGTCCAGAAGAATAAAATCGATATTTTTTTACATAAGAGTATTGGTATTCGTTGGGAAATGAGCAAGAATGGTATCAAAATTTACAACCGATATATGTATATCAAAATTAACTAAAGTGATGGGATCGCCTTAAATGCGCTTAATTATTTTGTGCTTGCTATTTCATTAGTGAATTTAACTCTCATTAACTAAGGCGTTGTCTAGTTTTGTGAAGTTCCTATAAGTACTCAAATAAAATGAAATAAATAAAAAAGAGGAAAGTTATCTGAAATGTATCTGTTCAGGTATTAAAGAAGTCGTTTCATGAAAATATCTACTCGTAAAATTAGGTGTGATAATGATAGGATTATAATGTGACGAGCTCTGAGAATGTAATGACAGTTGGTTTGAATATGACCTATTCTACCTATGTACTAAATGAAGAATGTATCGCGTGATCTTAAGTGAATGGCGCAAAATGTATCCAACTTTATGAAAGCTTATAAAAGAAAGGTGCTTTATTTTTTTTTAAAGAACAAAGATTGAATATGTCACCACATTGTCCAAAATATAATTCAATTCGATGCTTACATTTTTCAAAGGCATTTCTTAATGTAACGCATTTGAAGCAACTATGCGAATTTTTTGTCTAACAGAAAAAATATCTAATGAGGATGTACTTGGTGAATTTAGTGGAAACCTATGAGGTTTTCTTTCATAATTCAAAAAATGTCTGATACAAAAAGTTTGTACAATTCATTAATAATGAGGGAAAGATTATATTCAATGAATTTGTGATTGCTGCATTATAAAGAAAATCTTTCAATACCGTGAATTCTACGAAGAAATAAGGTCCATAAATACCATCCTGGGATAAATGTATCAAAACATTAACCTTTGTAATGTGTGTAATTATGGAAAAATGTAAAATTTATGATTGAATGAATAGACAATTCTAATATAACTTCCGAATAACTTTGATAAACTGAAGGCACTATTTATTGATTTATTTCACTTTTATCATTTCTTTTTCGTCTGAAGTGATAAGTGATAACCAGAGCTCGGGAAATTCCAGACATGCATGGGCCAATAAATTTTGTATCTGGTTTATAGTAATATAATTTCCTATTTAACGCCTACAGTATTAATTTTATTCCTTTCCCATAATAGCTCTTTTTTTATTATAAATTTGATTGCAAAGGATGCGACAATGACCGATAAATTAATTTATCCTAAAGTGTATTAAATGCGTAAACCAATTTAATATTTCTCCATGTGACGCTCATGAAATCTTCTGTGAAGTGAATTTAATTTTTTTTTTCATTTTTCGATCGGATTAAAGCAATCGCATAGCAATATGTCACGTATATTTCATTAATTGGAAGCCTCCCTCTCACTGGTCTGCATTAGTCGTTTTTTTTCTGGCAAGCGTTATCTAGTAATTGATGCTAGTATTCAGAAGTCGGCAAAAATACAACCGCAAACGTGTATTTTGTTAAAATTAACGTTTGCATTCAATTGCCGCATCTTATCTAAAAATCATATAATTTTTAGCAATGTCCGGAATTTCCCTAGGTCTGGTGATAACAACTGTTCAAATTCTAATGAAGTGGGCAGCATTAGGGCGTAGCGTTAATGCAAACGTGGATGCGCCGCTAGAGAAACGGTGTTATCAGTATAACGCAAAAAAAGCCACAATAAAAACTTTCAGTCATGTATTTCAATATGTAAAGATTTTCAGAGTAAAATTAGTTGACCAGTTGTACTCTGACCTCCAGAAATGTTCATCGCAACGCGTCACATAGCAGATAAGAAGAAAATAATACGAATAATCCCAATACACGATAAGTTTGTTCGGGGATGGTTGCTTGTATTGCGTCGCTGACGTCGAAATACCCGGTTCCTATATGTAGTGATATCTTATCCAGCGAAATAACAAGTGAGTCATTTATTTTCTTTTTTTTACATACAGGGTGATTCTTATTAAAGTTGACAAAATAAAACCAATAAGAGAATCGATATCATAGATGACAGAAAAAGTATACAAACTCTACGTCTCTTACTGGATAAAAACAATAAAATTTATACTGTGCATTGTATCTGAGACGATACATGATGATACCTTATGGAAAACGATCATATCAAACGTCTACTATAAGTCAGTCTTGAGTATTATTTATACACATGTTGACATATCATTACCCTCGTAAATTTTGACGTCATATTTTTCGTCGATACCTACTTTTCCATTACCAGCTGATAAATGCGTCACGTACGGTAGACAAAATTAGTTTGTCAAGGTCACGCGTGACGTAGGTAAATAATAAAAAATTATAGTATGGATTGGTTCCTTGTTGTATTTACAAAACGTTGCGTTGTATTTCATGTGAAGTGGCGTAACATGCCTTTAGGTTAAAGTTTCCTTACTGGTTTTATATTTTCGAGTTTAAAGAAGAATCACTCTGTATATACTATAGTTATGAATATTAAGATTGAGGTTATAAATACAAACATACCTTCATTTTTTAAATTATTGTTTGCTAGTGTTTATGCTGCATTGGATGTGTACATGACGTCACATTTAGCTAAGAATAGTTAAAAAGAAGAACAATAAATTGGATAGTGTCTTAAACTGTATAAAGATTATCATTTAAGCTACGATAAAAAAAATTAAAAATAAGTACGTGTGCAAATCAATTTTCTATCAATTGTATTTTGTATTTTAGACGATCTTGAAGATAGGATTCACTTATGTACGACTAGCAAAACACATAATTATAATAATATCGAACATTAATTAAGTAAATAAATATGCAAAGAAAACTTACTTCAACAAATATAGCTGATTGCATTTTAGATGATGTACAAAAGTAAAAATTAGCGTACGGATACACTGCAAAAATAATTGTACCGACTGATTTATTAAAGCCACGTGCGACAACGTGGTTTAACAGCAGACGTAAAACTGATTTGATGAACCTCAGCTGTTGAAGCATAAACACTAAAACCCGATTTTTATTGTTGACGAGTTGATTTTCCTTTTAATTTTTTTTTCGGGTTAAAAGTTAAAAGTTCAACCAAAGTAATTATTATCTTTTCCTTAAATATTAAATTATACTATCAAAATATTACATTTGATTATGGCAGTTGGGGTAGCACCATCATAATAAATAATAATCATTTGAATTGTTAGTATATGGAAATCTACCCTATCATAACGTTTGATGAAATAATTATTTTAATTTAATAACAAATTGGTTGCTAATGCAGAAGTCGACGTGGTTTTTATACTTTGCCCCGGGTAATTAACTACATTTTTTTAAAATAAACCTAGAGTGTTTGTTATAAGTAAAGGTTGTACTTTGTCTCATTGTTCATAATCAATTCTAAAAAAGAAATGCTTTAGATTTATTAAAATCAACAATTTATATTTGGATTTCGCTTCCTAAAAGAAATGATTTTCGAAGTTTTATATAAATGTTGAATCTTCAAACTTCACATTCATGAATTTGAGAATTTTCTGAAAGTAGCTAGGTATTACTCTAACATTGAATCACAGATCACGTACACGCAAATAACAGCAAGATACGAAATGAGCTGCTTTAATTAAGATAATTTTTTTTAAATTAGACGGTATTGACGAATATTTGCCTCGAAAAGTTCATGAATATGTACGAGTATGATAACTAGATAGATTATTCTGTTCCAGTAATTTAAATTATCCTAAAACTTATTTATTTCTTGAATATATCTAATATATGTTATTTAGTTTACATATTTAGATTTTTATTTGTTGTTGACCATACTGGTAGCGTAATATACTTAATGTGATTGAGATTTTAATTTTGATAACGTGGGACAAAATCAACTGGACGGGGAGGGGGTTGGGGCTATTATGAATGCAAGTAAAAAGGATATAGTTTCAAAAATTTTATTGTGAAAGAAAGCAAAAAAGACATATCAAAAATAGATCATTTTAATATAGACATCTATAAACATAAAAAATTACAATTATACAGAGTGATTGGTAAGTCCACATATCCCTTCAAGGACGAGTTAGTAGAGTTCATTTGCAATTGATTTGATTCTAATATTATGTATTATACAAAACTCAATGGTTTTCGAAATATTTTAATTCTTTAATTTTTTTTTAGAAATTCTCTCCCTACTATCAATTATTAAAAATTACACGAAGGGCATTCATTTTTTTATGTAAGTTTCAGTTTCCATCGTTAGTTTAAACAATAATACATGTTTATAATTAAAAAAATAATCTCCGCCCACAATAATTTTTATATCCGTATTTTTGATACGTATTTCGGCAGCTAAGCTGCCAACTTCAGTACACGCACTACCAATTTAAAAGCATCTAAATGCAACTAATCATAATCAAATAAGAGTAAATCAAATACTACAGAATAAGTATTAGTCCATTCTCCTGAAAATACTTATTCTGTATTATTTGATTTGCTTTTATTTGGTTATGATTAGTTGCTTTTAGGTTTTATGAAGTGCTTTTAAATTGGGAGTGTATGTACTGAAGATGGCAGCTTAGTTGCAGAAATACGTATCAAAAATAAATTATTGTGGGCGGAGATTAATTTTTTAATTATTTCTTAAACTTTTCTATATTTAATACACGTTTATGACATGACACAAAAATTATTTTAAATACACATTTATAAAAAAAATTGCAATTAATTGCATATTCATGCAGATTTATTTCAGATGAATCAGAAAAGTTTTTAAAATAATTTGCAGCTGAATTTATAATGACATTTTATAAATAACGAAAGAAATTGCAATATTTAAAAAAATGATACTTTTCGAATAATTTTCAATAAATGGTAGTAGTATTTGAAAGGAAAACATAAAAATTTTAATTTTTTAACATGGAAACCATTGAGTTTTGTATAATGTAACTACATGAAACCAACGTTACTCTGCTTGATGGTTGATGTTTGATAGAAATTTAATTCTTCCAGTTCTTCCAGAGTATGATGTAGAATTATTCAAAGAACATGTCCATTTCTTGTATTGAACTCTTCAATAAACTTTAGAAATTTAATAAGCAATAATAAAAATATGAACAATATGTTATTCCTTGATTAATATTTCACACTTGAGAGAATTTTCTTTTTCAAGCTTGAGACTGCTAATAAAATGTCTTAATTTTTTGCTGTAAACTAGTATCAAGCATATTCTTTCCAAAAAGCAGGACTCTTTTTAAAACACGGTGGGACGCGGGACGAATTGTTAAAAATCGAAACTGTCCCGCTAAAAGCAGGACGTATGGTCACTTTAAATATGTTAATACATGTAATTTAATATCTTTTAAAGATAAACTTCGAGATGTTTTAACGTATCCATTTTGCTGTGTATTTACTCTTCACTTTAATTAATTTAATCTTCACGTATTTGCTAAACAGAGCCTATTTGATCATTTCTTATCATTTGCAACATTCCCAATCTTTAATTGCTTAGAGTTGTTTTTTGACGTTTTCGTTGCAAATCATACAATTTTTACAACAACTTGATTTTATTATATGTATTTGTTGTCTTTTCATTATAAATTATCTTTTTCTAGGTTTTTGATATTGACATTCTAATAATACAGAAACAAATCTTTCTTTGTTGTGTATAATTTGCACGATAATATAAAAAAACCTAGAAAAAGATTCTTGAGAGTAAAAAGTTGTTTTCACGTAAAAATCTCGCAGTTGTCTTCTTTATGAAATGAAGTCAAAAGATTTTAATCTAAAATTTCATACAATATACAAGAGATGGTAAAATCATTTCATTTTACTCTATCATGTTTCATTTTATGCTGAAAACGTAATCTTGTGTATAGAATGAATATACAGCGAAGTAGACGTGGCATATTGATCAAGCGAATGTTTCCTTTTGTAGGCTGTTCTTCGGTTCTCGGTTTCTCTATCGTGCAGAAAGACGTTTCGATTATCTTGTCGTGATCTTCTTCAGAAGTAAAGTGACTAGTTTGCCTCATTCCAGGGTTTATGTATGGATGTGCGCGCTTTGGGGCGTAGGCCATTTCGATTCGTAACCGTTAATCATCATTGTGGTTTGAAAAATGCTTTCCACTTGGTAACTTGTAATCCGTCTTCTCTGTTGATGTTGTTCGGATTCTTCTGCATTTCAATAGCTTTCCTCTACAACCTACTCCATTAACGTGATTCAGTTACTAGTTTTCTGTAGCCTGAAGACTACATTTCCTTATGTATTTTTGATTTTATAGTGTAGAATGTCCTCCTTCTGCGGTTTTTCAAGTTTCAATGAAACAATCGGTATGTATGTATGGACGGATTATAGAATATACATATCGAAGAACAAGCGACTTTCACATTAAAATCTTGTTGTATATTTTAAGTATACAGTAACTTTTGGAAAACCTGATATAGCTGCTTTCAAAAGTATGCATATCGGTTGTTATTAATCATTTACAAGTTATGGGTTTTAATAAATTCTTTTATTAAAATACAGGTGTCTCCGAAATAAAACTCTTCAGTTAACCTCGGACGAAAAAAAAAAACAAATTCTATAACGAAGCGTTTAGGACACCGTTCGATCTATTCTAGGAAACTTACTCACTGTAAACAAATGTAGCTCAAATATTTCTAGATAGTCATTACTATAATCAGGGCATTTGTAGGATTTAAGGAACGTATAACATACGAAGGCCGGGTTCAACCTATGCTCTCTTATACCGCGAAAGATCTACTGTTAGATGAATGCGCTCCGTAATAATTTTTCGATGGAACTCTAAGGTGTACATAGTTGTAAGTAATCTCGCGAAAACACTATAAATACAATATTGGTTCGCGATAGCAAATACATACCCCATGTGCTCTCATATGGCTAAAATTAATTGGTAGTGTTTTATTATACATTATCCAAATTAGTTATTTTTGCCTAATAAATACTTAGAATAAATGACGTCAATTCAATAAATACAATGTTCCATGAATGCATTCTACTGCTTTAGGGGAAAAAAGAATATTTCTATTACATGACTTGTGGTTGACCAAAAATCACGAACGATATGTATTTACTTATCAATGTATGAAATTAGTATTTCCTTCTTTCTCTTTATATTATACTCACGACCCGGAAAATGCGTTTAAAAAAAGAACAGGTAAAGAGAATGGTATGTACTGCAAACATGATAAAATGTCTTATCTGTATGAATGAAGATGTTATTTGTATGCGTGTCTCTATTTCCCAATACAAATATGTATTCCTTCTATTATTATTACTAAACATTTCGCAATAAGTCAACTTCAGGTAAAGTTCCCTTGTTTATCTTTTAACTGTGAGAGGAACTGCGCAATTCGTTCTGTTATATTGCAATTTTTATTTAATGTTTACAAACATGAACATGAACTGTCAGATACGTTGTAAGTGGCAACTATAATTAATTTTTCGCCTAGCATATGTGAAAGTAACTCATATTAACTCTAAAAATATGACTGAAACTAATGTTTATCTTCCCTTGGGTTGCTAAACTCATATTAACATTTTGTAGTTCACAATCTAGACACATTTAACTTTCATTTGCGCGTTTTGACATTACAGAATTTTTCAGTTTTAAACAAAGTTTGAATTCAAAACAGAAAAGAAAACTGTAAAATAATCTAATAAAAAAAAATAAATAAAGATTAGCAGCTTATTTTCTGCCCTTGTGACACAATATTCTATTTTTATTACTATATATTTTTTAGAAATTCAAATTAAAATTAAATTTCAGACTACTACAGGATCAGATTTGTATAAACTGAAACGCAAGGAAAAATTAATAAAAAGACACTCCTAAATAAATTTTCTCGTTTGATTCAAAATTTTCTCGCTTGATTCGATTTACATATTTGGTAATGATAATAATATTGATACAGACGAGTTGATACCCTTAGGATCGCGTCAACTCGGCAATGGAAGAAAAGATTATTGATTAATTTTTTGCTAATATAAGTTATTTTTGGTAATTTTCTCGAATCAATAAAAGAACTTGAAATAGTTTTAAAAAAATATGTTAAGGTGTATTTTAAAAATATATTGAGTGTTTCTTTACTAGTTCAATTTTTCGTTTGGACTTACCTTTAGATTTGGACTTACCTTTAGATATGCATTTATTTGTACATATCGTTTGAATTAAAATAACACGGGATTACCTGACCGTCAATAAATATTTCAAATACGTGTCACTTAGAAAAAAGTAAATACATATAATTACATGGTATCGTTCCTGTATTTTGTTCCAAGGTCGCATTTGGCAATTGGCGCCCAGAAAAATCACGACGTTTGCCCTTGACCAATTCTGTAACTTCCACTCTGTTAACAGAGTACATACAACTAAACACGCGCCATTGCAAATTACCTAACACGCAACATTCTACTTCTATTGCAAAAAAAATATAACAATAATAACAAGCAACAGTTACGATAACATGAAAAAGTGGGATATCATGTCGCTAGGTTGCATTGTGTTGTGCACGCACATACATGGAAAATTGTATTTGTTTCCTTTGCGTTTCCCCAAATATTTTTTTAGATGACAGTGGAGATAATAATATATAAAAATATTTTAAATACAATTTTCTGTTCTTATATTGAATTGCTTAACCAATTCTAGAAATGGTAAGAAAGTTGGTGCTTTCATTGTGTAATTCAAAATTTTTAAACTGTTTAGTAGTTTGATTTGAATGTTGCCTAGATAATTTAGTGTCTCACGAAGAGAGTTTGTTTCTTTTGATAGAAAGAAAATTGCCATTACAAAGCTGGGAAAACCCAATCCCTTTACCCATGGACAAAAAGAAACCAGACGTAATTTTGGTTTTTCTTTCAAATTATAAAATCTCAATAGAAAATTATTGGTTTTTTTAACTACCTAGTTTTTAATTATGTTAATGAATATATGTGCATCACTAAAAATTAATTACACCTTCATACAAATGGGAATTTTTGTAAATATAATTCAAATTCAACTACGGTATAATGTCTACATGATATTCAACTGACTTCCTTTAGTAGTTTACTACATAACAAATTGATTTGTTTTCCTTCGAACATATCTTGCTTCTCTTTTCAACGCTTTGTCATTCGTTACAAAAGAACTTTCTTAAAGCAGTCGTTGTTTTTCTTGTTATTGTCGCTGCTTGTGGAGATTATATGAATTCTCTGCGAAGGAGCAGCTAAAAACTGTTTTCAATTTCTTACAATGTTACTGAAGCGGGAGAAGCAAAAGGCTTCGAAGAAATTGTTGTGTAATAGATAGCGAAGTGTTGGTAAAAAAAGAAACAAATTCACTCGTAATACGAAGGTTGGCTGATAAACGATGCACATGCTGATTTCTCAAAAAATATATAAACATATAAAAAAAAGTCAAAATGTATGGATGATGCCGGGACTTTAATCACTGATTAACTGTAACCTTTGGTTTATTTTCATGACTGATGTTATAAAGACAATTATTTCTCATGGGAATAAACTTTAGTTATTTATAATCTTTAGATTAGAATTAACCAGTCACCAAAACACTAAGGCCTGGTTTCTCAGTCGCAGTTTAATCTCCTGTTTATTCTCATAGTAACAATAATAAAAACAATTGTTTCTATGGGAATAAATTCAAGATTAAAGTTATCGTCTAACTGAGGCTACGGTACCTTAAAGCCGAACACCTTAATTGATCTTAAATTTTAACGTCGTTTATAAAGTGACATTAGAGTTTCGCAATATTGTCACATTCTAAGCGACTAATCTGAGTTAATTTGTTCGGTGCGTACGGCCATTAGTGTACCTACGGTATTTACGGTTGCCCAGTTTCCAGAAAATCCCTATGGTGGATTTATTTTGCATTCTAAAAAGCCATCAACAGAGGTTTTCTTGCAAAGGATTGCATTTTGAATTTCGTGGTTTTGGTACGAGAGGCTTAGTAAGGTTGAAGCATAGAAGACTGATATATAATCACGCTAATCTTCTTCTATAATATACGGGAAGAAAAAATTCTGGAAATTTTTTTGTGAACTTGTGCACTACTATGGATAGCAGAAAAATACATTTATAAAATACTTAATTAATTTTTCTTATTATAAATAATTTTTAAGATATAGTGATGTGGACAGATGTTGTTCGAACTACGTTAGGGAAAGCACATTTACAGTTCTAATGGGCATTGATTTATTTTAATAAATAAACCAAAGCTCCATTAAATGAGAAGCTTTAGTTATAAATTGGTACCTGATGTCGTAGCCAAAATTATTAAATCCAGAATATTTTCAAAATAATGTAAAGAAATAGGAATTAACATGCATACATATTTTTGCTCAGAGAAAGATGTACGTTAGCCATCAAGAAGAAAGTCTATAAATTTTCTTTCAACAAATTTAAAATTTCCATGTGATCAGTTTGAACAATTTTGCTTGCTTGTGTTGGTTTAATTTCTTCGTGTATAATGACAAAACCACAAATGAGTGTTTCGTATCTTCAAAAATATTTCGTATTCATAAAACCTAACATGCACTGGATAAAGCAATCAATTCTGTTTGTATGAATAATGTTATACACGTGATTGTTTTCAACGAGCTCATCTGACGTCACCACACCACTGTCATTGACCACGTACTTACTGCTGGATTTTTGATCTGTTTTGTTTTCAGTCCAATTTGCATCTGCTTATCCAACATTAAATTCTTCAGCTTTTTTGTTATCTAACGTCACTTTAATTTAGATGTTCTTATTAAGTATAAGATTATGTGTTCCAATTCTGTTTTGTTGGGTTGCTTATTATTTGTGCTAAAATCGATACCTGGCACTGTAGAAATATCTGGTCAAGTACTAACATTAAAAGTAAGCAACCAATTAACTTTTGATATGCTGCACTTTTGAGTAGAATTTCGACTACTCCTTTGACTTCTAATAATTTGGATCAGGTGCAACATTTGTTACCTTTACAACTCTTAATCTAATAAAACCCCAATATGATTAATATAACCTCTCTTAAATACCTTAAGTCTTTAGAATTTCTGATTCCAAATAGGCTGGATTTCATCCAGATCCTATATTTCAAATTCCAATGAAAGCATCTTCTTTACCACTTTGTTTTCCATGTTTTGTAAATGTTCGTGTATAATCGTTGAATTTGACTAAAACCCATTTTAATTAAGATATTATGAATCACTTCATTCCATGATCTCGTAGCCTGTTTAAGCCCATATACTTCATGTGAATATTTTCTTTTAATTTTCACAAGTATTCCTAGATTCCCAGCAATTGACAATAGAACTTTGCATGCCGCTTTTACCACAAGAGCAAACACTTCAACGTAATCTATTCTAATTGTTTAAAGAAAATCCTTAAGCAATCAGTTCTCGAAAAGATGTATCATTTGTTTTATAAACCCTTTGCAACCAATTGCCTTGCGATCTATAGGTAGTTTACATAACATCCAAATTTAATTTCTGGTTAAATTATCAACAAAAATACTTAGGCTCATGAAGTGAACTTCAACACTAAAGATTTGTTTAAAATAAAGAATGCATAACTATGGTTAATGATTTTGTTGGATCGAGTTGAAGTAATGATTATAAATCCATATTTAAGTGGTGAGTGTTATGCATCTAATTACAGATATTTCTTCAGTTACTGAAGGATTGCTGTAAGAAGTTGATCGTAGATAGCGCCTTTGAGATTGTTTTCCTTTCCAATCCTTCTGAAAACCCATGGATTCTTAGCTAAGGAATTTGATGATGTGATTTGGTTTACTGAAAATATATTACAATGGTTGTACCAATTTTGAATTCTGTTTTTGCGTTGAGGATTAAAACAGAAAAGATTGAACCAGATGTGGAATGGAGTGACCAAAATAAAAAGGGGATAAAGTTTCTCTCTTTACGTTTACATTGATTTGGGGCTAGATATCATATTTTGTTATATTACAAGTTTTTGATTTGTTCTTCTGGAGTTCTAACTTTGTGGCAAAAATTAAGGAAAATTTTAATTATAACTTATTTAATGTTAAAGTAGACAACTAGTGTGAGACACAGGGTTACCACCACAACGCAGATTTTCCAATAACTTTTTTGAGGTTAAGAAAAGTTTTGAGAAAAGAGCTTTCATCAGGAAACTTTTTCTTGTATTTGTAATTGTTGATCATTCTTACAGTTTCGTCACAAAATAGGAAAATCTAAGTGCTTATTATAGTTTTAAAGAATTTTGGCTAACGAAGCACTTTTGAATATGGGCACTTTTTGATATGGGTATGTTGGGTGTAATCATCTTATTTTGAGGCCAGGAATCCGTGGTTAAGCCATGTTCACGAAATTTAGCGACACCTGTATAAGTACCAGATCAGATCTTCAAAGTAGAGAGTTATATGTACTTCAATGGTTTGTGGTAGTAATTTGGTTTGTGTCATTGTATAAACCATTGCGTAAATTCAAGTTATTTCAACGGTACAAATATTTAACATTTACAATGGATAATGCAGTTCAGTGTAATTCGTAAATCATAACCTTTCTATTAGCATTAGATAATTAAGATTGAATATATTTGAATATCATTTATTTTTTTATACTAAAATAAAGATTAATATAATTTCCTCTTCTAATCCAAAAAAAAAAAACCTTCAAACCAGCACTACTCTTTTAAAGTATTTGCTTATGCCATTAGGAATTTCCAAAGAATTCCTGGTCGTTCTTCAACGTCGGAATTACGAATTCTGATTTATGTTAACAAATGCAAATGCCGTAGTTTATAGTCCAATGACGCATCATTTTCAGAATTAAGCCTCTGATAATTTTCCTTCAAACAACGTTTTTCGCGCGTCTTATTTTCAAGCTCGAAATTGCTCGGACAAACACTGGTTACAATTGACTAATTAAAGGGACGTATACGAGATTCTAGAACTTGTTTGCGCTGTTGTAGTAAATATTACACACGCTCACACAGCTCCGACATCTGCTCCATTATGGGCACACATGATTCTCTGTGTGTGTGTTTAATTTTTTTACTCCGTGATATTAAACAAGAGCAAAAAATGACGTCATTTCATTTAACACATGTGGAATGAAGCTGGAACAAAGCGTCGTTTGGTGGTGTTTGCGCGGGTATGTATGCGGGCGATTTTACGTTTCCTATTCGTTTCAGTAGTTCCGGGTCCATTGATGGCAACCTTCAAACTTAAAATAGCTAATCACTTCCTATAATCGCCGCGAACGGCGTCATGTTCAAGTCGACCTTGTAGATCCGACAATGAAACTATCGCAGTGTGCCATTTCGTTTGCACTACCTGCGCTATGTGCTACGTGATTTACTCATTTTTGAGTTGTTGTTTTGTTTTCATCGGTATACAACTTCCAATAACACAAATTTGCTTTCAATGACTGGATTCTTTGGGGAATTTTTAAGGGTAGTAAAGAGATAGAACATATAAGTAAACAAAGACAGCGATTTTACCACAAAAAGGAAAAAAAATCCTGTCATTTGCAGTAGGATCCGTAGATTTGATTGACATGATATTTTAACTTGTTTTGTAGGTTTTGAAAATACAGTGTCATTTTTCTTCATTTTAGATTTTATGTTGGCTGACCTGATTTGACATGAACATTTGACATAGATACGACTCATTTATTAATTTTAAGTGTTTCTCCGCTGGCGCCACTTACCTAAAAAATCGGAAGAGAATTATATCCGGTACGTCATTTCATAGCATCATTTTCAATTAATCTCAAGTTCACGCGGTTCATGGCAAGTGCAGTTGTATTTTCTTGCTCAAATATACATAGTTTCTTTATGCTTTTTTCGTTTGTTATTTATTATGTTTCTTATTTAGACAACTAGCGCCAAAGCGAGAAAAAATTACGTTATATGAAATATTATTCAGTCTCGTGAAATCTAGTTGGTCGTGGGCATAGGCATAGATTCTGAGTTTTATTTTTACAAAGTGGACTTCAAGTTTGAAATATTTTGTAATTTAAATACTTTTAAGAGACGTTTATGTGGAGAGCAAAAGAAAAAATAGAAGACAAAATTGCAGAAAAAAAAATTAAAGAAATGAAACTTGGATTAATGACCACGAGGCCAAAAGGATTAAGAATTTGACAGGTTGTTTCCGAAGCCCATCGAATAAGTTAAAAGTTGGATAGATCGAGTCACTTATGTAAAGATTATGTAAACTAACTTTAAAAATAAAAAAGTAATTGTAAGATTTGATGTCGAACTTGATATTGTAAATTGCTTCCCGTAATTATGCCACTGCACAGAAGTGTATTATAATATCTTATATTTTATAATTCAAGGGATGAAGTTCACAAAAGGTAGCAATGCTATGTGAAGTACAAGTACACTGGACAAATCAGATTCTCTCTCCTTTGTAAAGATTTTTAAGAGTAAACACGTGTTTTGTCTACGATGCGGATACACGTGTTCGCTCTTAAAAATGTTGGCAAAGGTATGTATGGAAAGGCCATCTGATTTGCGTACTGAAATTCAAAAAAATAGAAAAAGTATAATTTAGATAAATGATAAATGGTTGTCAATAAATAATGATAACAGCTAACCTTATTGCCAATATTAATTAAATGAGGCAGGAAAAGAAAATCACGACAGGAAAAGAAAATTTAAAATCTAGATTGCAGAAATGAGTGGAACAAATTAAGAACATGTAAAAACTTAAAAAGCAAAACAAAAAAGAATGCGATGCAGAAGGTATATGTGAGTAGAATGTTGAAAATTTTTGAAACAAGATTATTCTTCTAGTTATAACTTTTTTTAATCAACGTTTCGCTTCACATTCAGAAAGATGTGAAACTAAACTCATCGGCACGAAAAATGTTTGATATTGTGCTAACTATTATTATAGTTCGAATCTAAACAAAAGAACTTATTTTAAGTATTTTTGAAAATTATTGAACCGCTATGAAAGCTAAAAAGATCTCTTTGTATCAAAATTTAAAAAAAAAATGCAAAAATCGTCCAAATCCAAGCAATGGAAACTGTAAAGCTATCTAATGGGTATTCTTTTGTTTTGATTGTTTTGACTAAATAAACAAGTTTGGTATCAAAAATTAGGACAGATCCGAGTAGCACTGACCCACCATTATATTCGTCGTATAAGGAAGAACATTCATTACAAAAGAAGAAGTGTTTTACCCAAGCTCCCGACAAATCAGGAAGAAGTACACGACGTCCTCAATTCTTATGTCGCCGAAACAAACCACCAAGAAAATTTTTTATTAGTAAAAGATGGCAAAAATCATATAGTTGTGTTTTCCTGCAAGACAAATCTGGAGTTTTTAAGTAGCTTGAAAACTATATATGTAGGTGGAGCTTTTATTTATTGTTTTATTATTTACAACTCACGGGTTAAAAAATGATAATTATATTCCTTTAGTTTTTTTTCTTATTGCCAAATAAATGTAATCCTGTTTATAAACTTGCATTTGAATACATAAATCAAGAAACCCAGAAGCATGGTGTAATATTTGCACCGCATAAAGTAGTAGCAGATTTCGAGGAAGCAATCCATGAAGCTGTGAAAAAAGTTTGGAGTGAAATTTTATTAACAGGCTGCAGATTTCCTTGGGCCAGTCATGGTAAGTAATCTATTATTTCAGAAAAGTTGGAATTAATAATTAATTTTATATAAAATTTTAGGTGGAAAAAAATACAAAAACTTGATCTAACAAGTTTTTACAAAAATAAAGGTTTGGAAGAGGGGAAATTTTTGAGATATTGCTTTGGTTACCCTTTCTGGAAAGGAAAGGAAAATGTTGGTGACTGTTTCGCCATTGATTTTGCGGCCATTCAGCCAGAAAACCCAAACATAACTCAATTTTGTGATTATTTGGTGGACAATCAGAATCATCCCGATTCTCACCTCATTTATGGGCTGAAATGTCCAACAGCTCCAAAAGAACAACGAACGCTTGTGAAAGCTTTGATTCTCATTTCAATTCATTGTTTTACTATGCGCACCCTAATATATTTCAGTTCATTAATGTTTTAATAAATTATCAATGTATTACATACATAAAAATAAGGAGTGTTCAACAGTGCGAGAAAAAGATTTATGCTTCTCAAGTAATAAAAAATCAAAAGTTTCTAAACGAAAAAATTTCTAAATTAAAAGCTGGTAGATTTAGCAATTTTAAATTTGTGAAAATAGTTTTTAAAATGTAGAAAATTATAGGTGATATGTAAATAAATGTTAGCAGTTATTTTCTGTTTATTTATTTTTCACTTTAAAGGTAATCACCTCTTAGAATTAACACGGATAATACGTCGGATGCTAGTCGGACATGGGCCCGGACGCTACTCGGATATGTTATAGGTCAAAAATTTTTGGGACACTACTCGGACTCTCCGAAAAATTATGGCTGTAAACCCTGAAACAGCGGTTGCTATGGTTGCATTACTTCAAGACGGAAGAAGTGAGCGATTTGTTGCCCGCCAATATGGAGTAACTAACAGTCCAGTCCATCGTATTTCTACACGCTTTTTGGAAACCGGAAGTAACAATAGACGACCTGGAACTGGTCCCCAACTCAAAACTAATGCCCGTGGTGACCGTTTTATCATCTCACAAAGTTTGCGAGATCGTCGTGCTGTAGAAATCAGAAATCGACTTTATTTCGTCGGGGATATCAACGTAAGCGAAGGGACTCTCAGACGAAGACTTGGGAAGCAAATCTCAAAAGTCGCAAACCTGCAACAGGCCCAGAACATCTCAGGCGTCATCGTGAAGCACGACTTCAGTTTGCCAGAAATCAAAAGCACTAGGAAGAAAACGAATGGGGTCGCGTTTTGTTTACAGATGAGTTTTGCCTGCGTTCTCCAGATGGTTGCGAAAGAGGCAAGGAAAGTGATTTGCTGAATGTACCTTTGGCCCTAGAGTCAGCTACCAAGGAGGTTCAATTATGGTGTGGGCTGAAATTTCTCTAGAAGCCCACAAAGAGTTGTACATCATTCCAAGAGGCTCCCTAACAGCTGTCAGGTACGTCGAAGAAGTTTTGTAAGATTTTCTTGCCCCGTATGCTCGTTTTGTTGGAGATAACTTTCTGTTGATGCACGATAATGCAAGACCTCACACTGCTGGAATTACTCCACAGTACTTAAACGAAGTTAACATCCCTGTTATGCAGTGGCCAGCGGCGAGTCCTGACGTAAATCCAATAGAACATGTTTGGGACATGCTTGGGCGCAGAATTCGAAGTCGTGTTCCCGCTCCTTTAGCTTTGAATGAGTTACAACAAGCTCTTTTAGAGGAATGGGCAAATATTCCTCAAGATGTTATTCGACCATTCATTTTAAGCATTCCAGGAAGAATGCAAGCAATAATTCGGGTACGTAGGGACAACACACGTTATTGAAATTGATGTTACGTCGTTTGTTTGCCTACAAAACAAAATTGTGTTTTTTTCGTCCTTTTTTTCCATTGTACCAAAAACAGTTTTTTACATTAAATCAATGTTCAATAAGTTTTTAAAATTACTTACAACAACTTGTTATATTTGTATTCAAACTATAATACTAGTAAAATTTTATAAAAATGGAAAAATGTTAAGTTTTTTTAGGAAAATGCAGGTGCTCCGTTTTCCGTGCCGGTGGGTGTATGTGCTTATAAATGCTGTCCTGATAATAATTATAAATTTGTTTCGAAAAAGTGAAAGTACAGGATGTTTTAGAGATTTGCTTAATCATTTATTAATTAATTAAAATTAAAATTATCAATTTTGTGACAAATTTTTTTGAACGGGCAATTTAAAATTATGCCAGCAACGAAACTTATCTTCCTCCAGCGTTACCAGTGCGCATTCGAAACTCGCAAAACAAACAGCGATAAGGCGACGATAAATACGAAAATAGAATCGTTTTTAACATGGCTCTAATGCCAGAGATAATTGATAACGGGTAGCGTGTTTGTATCGCATTAAAGCCGGCGTACATAAGGAGTGTTTACCGGAATTTTTATCGCGTTATATTTAACTACTTGAAATTAATACTCTTAAAAGATGTTTGTAAGTATGTAATGTGTGCGAGCACAGTTCGTCTATCTCAGCGGGAGATTTGTGTCGTAATCATACTTCTCTTTATGAAATGCTTTTTTTTCCAGACGGCGAACATATCATGTGGTACGCAAAGACGAGTTGCACAAATGCAGCTGTTACAATATTTTTTTGGTCTTTTGTTGAATTGTCTTGGGAATTTTTCTGGCAACAAAGACATTAAATCCAGGACAATTTCTTCCAACAGTTTTATTTTTGTTATTTTTTAGTTCGGGTAACATAAAATTATAGCAAAGTTCAAAGTTGTTTTGCAAAAGAAGAACTTTTTGTAGACAACTTTTGCTTCAATAAAAGAAGAATTTTCACGTTTCATCTGCACTTTAAAAATGTTGTTTCATGTTGTTGATTAATGTTTAATTCAATTTGAAAAATTTATGAGTAACTAATTTAATGTAAAATTATTCTCCTTCAATTTATGACTTTTTTTTTCTCGGTTATGAAAGTCCTTTTCAAATCTAAAATATGTGTATGACTATTTAATTTCCTTTTCTTGGTAATTCGTTATCTACTGTCTGACTAAATGTATGTATCCAGCTACTTCACTCATTGTGCTTGGTCTACATTAGTTTACTCTACATTACATATTTTGCTTATTAAATTTTCTTTGTTTCCTGTTTCCTTGTTCAGATTTTTTTAGCTCTTCACTTTTAACATTCTTCCTGATACACTCTATGGCTGTTGTAGTCTTCGGTTACCACGTTTGATTGTCTACTACCTTTTCTTCTTCGAGTTCTTTAGAGCGCCTTATTGGAGTAAACTCTAGAAGTTAGTGTATTAAATCTATGTACTTCAGTAAATTAAACGAAATAGAGAAAAATCTATGTACTAAGTAAATTAAACGAAATACAAAAAAAAAATTAATATGAAAACTGATAAATAAAACCAGCAATTTAAGTGATATAAAACTTATAAGAGATTTCTAAATAGTAAGTAGTAATAAGCAAAATGTTGGATTAAATTGTATTAAATTAAATATAATTCCAACCAAAAATTAGAAATCTTAACTGGGGCGTACAAGTTAAAGGTACGTATAACATAAGCGTACTGGTCTTTTTTACAATAAAATAAGGTTTTATAGTTTCATTGGACCTTAATTTGCAAACATGAGTTCCTTGGAAAATAATTAGTTACAACGAAACATAAATAATTTTAGTGGATTTTAAGGACTTCGTACTCTGTTTATGTTTTCTCGGAAGTCTTTTACGAAAATGGTTTTCGAGAGAATTTATGTTCGGTTTCATAAAGCTTCGAAACGTAATTGGTGTAAACCAGAAACGAGGACATTTTATTTCCAGAGTGAAGGATTTCTTCGTAATTTCTGTTTGGGTTTAACAACAGTTTTTGTCCAATCTTAATCGATTTCTAAGACAGAACAGTTAATGTTTTATTTTTTGTCAGGAAAGAGAATGTTATACACAAATTAAATGGAAAAGTTTAATGAAATTTTTTTAGTTTCAATCCATCATACACATGTTTAGAGAAGGTTATCCAGTAGTAGACGGAAATATTTTAGGAAATGATGGAAAAAAAGTATATAAGACACGTTACTATTCTCAACAGTTTCGGTGATACAGCATCATAACTGCATATCCATTTTTTTTTCTCTTTCCTATCGGGAATTTCCGGTTGATGCTTAATGTACCGTCAGTAAGATGAAAGGAATTTATTTTATTAACATTTTGAAAGCTGTTATAACGATTATCAGATTTCGGACATTTCGGGGCATTGTCATAGTTACGCAATTCGTGGACCAATGTGCTCATTCATTGCGTAGTCATGGCAATGCTCCGAAATGTTCGAAGTCTGTCGATTTGTAAACCAGGGTTATGTTAATGTGGTTATCGTTGTTTCAAAGTATATTGAAGAGTGAGTGAAGCATAAGATCGAAGATAATAACATAAGAAGCGTTATTTGAAGTAGAGGCTTTAAAAAGTCGAACATTTGAGATGTTTTTAGTTTCAACAATTATCACACGTTCGAATCATCATCTAATCTAATCATCTTATCTTTCTGGAATCTGCCCACTCCAGTTTGTTTTACTGGGTAATTCTTCTTTACTACTTACCCTAGGTTTCCTAACTGCGAGATCAGACGCTTGTAACATTATTCATATTTGTTTACAATATGTTTTAGTGATGTCATTCGATATCTTATTTTTATAATTACGAGAAAACAAATTCCATTAATATTTTTCGATAAACTTCGCAGTTTGCAAAATAATAATTATGAAGAACAATATATTGAATATCATCAATTGTTTTTGGGATATATTATCAAAAATAAGTCAGATAGGGAATGTGCATTCAGGTGTCTGTAATTGTTGTATCTACGTGGTGGGAGAAGACAAGTGGACAGGAAAATAAGTATAGTTGAAGTAGCTGGTCATATCAGTGGTTGTCAGTTCATACATACAGTAACTCGGCAAATCTGTTTACACGAGGTAGCTACTGAGTTGCTGGTCCTCAGTATCAGAGTCTATCAACTAGCAACGCGTAAACCCGCTGTAAACTTTTGCTGAGCGAAACGACACGGTACTTCAGGATACAGGTTGTAAAGTGTATTAAAGTTTACAGTTCAACTTTTGAATATTGGTTGTGGATGATTCGATTTTAATAAAATTCAAATAGCTCTATCCGAATGTACTCAGAATACGGTGACAGATATAGAAGTGCTCTGAGAACGCTTTGCTCCCGGCCACACGAACGCAAGGAGTCAATGTGCGAATGAGATTCGTAACAACTTATGTCGGTATGCGGGGCATCATTTCAATTAATACTTTTTGTTGACGCGCTTTTGATCTACACACCCGCAAACGATCCTCTGAGTTTTCTTCCTTTATATCGTTCTCTTTTTCACATTGCGCGCACTCAAATCCCCCGATCTTAGCGCATGGCCCTGGTTCGTGGGAATACCTGTTCGATCTTCTACCGTGACTCAGAATAATAACTATAAACTATTTTTATAATATCGCCTTCCAAAATATTTTTCACTCTTTTTTATTCTTCTTGTAGAAGCAATAATTTCGGTTTACTTATAATATTAATTCTTGGCAAAAATTAAAAAAAAAATGCGGCTCAAGGATGTGATTGCATTAGTTAGCATATAAAACATTTCTGTTTTAATTTAGTACCTTATTTATCCATTTTTTTGACGAAGTGATATGCAGTGGACGAGTGATATGACGAATTATATTTCTCCAAAAATGTGTTAAATTACGGTCTAATTCCTTCAGACCGCCGCCATTACGAAGAGGCGGATTAGCAGGTTTTAATATTTTTTACTTTATATTAGCTGGCTAAATTAATCTTTTGTGTTGATATAAATAGTGTAGCTGGATAGAATTCCGTTTAATAAAATTATGAGTATTTATAAAAATTTTCTGAAAGAAAATTCTCCTAAGATAAAAACAACGAGAATATAAACGTGGTATAAGGTACGTACCATACCTAATACATACAAATGCTTTACATCAAAGTCATTCTGGAAATAGATTATTTTTTTAAAAATCGTATAAAACGTTCTTTATTTTTTCCCCGTCTTTTTTCTCTTAAGACACGCATACATTATACATCTTTATAGTGAAACATGATACGCACATAATGCACTTGTCACGAAGACGCTGCGAGAATTATTACGCAACAAAAAAATCACCCCTACAAAGTTACGATGGGCAAGAAACGTCAATAAAAACTGGTCTTCGAAGCACACAAGTGTTTCTTAGGGTTGCCACCCTCTCGTAATCCAAGCTACACATGGGCAATCTTAAGTCGTGGGAAAACGAACATGTGCAGAGACGTATCAACAAAAGTAGTCAACGAGCGTTAGTACCGAACGTTTCGATATACCGCGGCATCTCGCTGAAATAAAATCCTGAAACGAGATTTACCACAAAAAGAAATCAGTTCGACGCATAAATTTACGCAGCCTTTTGGCGCAGCAACCCCGTATCGTAGAAGTTCGACAATGACATGAGCACCCTCGCATGTCAGGAAGAGATATTTGCGAACGCCTTAGAAATTCCACCGTGAACAGGTAGGGGTTGAATTGAAATTTCAAACTGGTCCTGTTTGACTATTCAATATACACCCTACGAAAAGCACCTGCCACCTAAGAAAGAAAGGAGAACGAGGAGAGAGACGTCGGATTGTTTAGAGAGAAACCGCACTAACAATTTATGCTTTTTAGTTCCCGAACGTATAAGGGTCATTTTTAAGCTCTACCCCAACGGTATTGTACGAATGCTAACAGGTGTCGGCCATACGTAATGGGACTATGCCTCACAAAAGAGGAAGAAAAAACGTGGTTCTTTTTTGTGCCCTCAAATCACATGCTGTAACCATTAAACAGTTTTAAAATCCTGTTTAATTGCTTTGCCCAAATTTTATCACTCGTGATATTTATGAAGACAACTTGACCGTGATAATTCGACTAAATTTTTTATCTGACTGATTGTGATGCACATATAATTGTAATAATTACTCATAAATGAAATGATAACACTTCGTTTACTAATTCGGAGCATTAAAGCGTTTTGATAACGATACAGCTCTCTATCGTCACCTATATCAAAAAGGTATTTCAACGCATTTTGGCTTTCTAGAAATTGATAGTTATTAGTCATTTTATTTTCTTATTTCAATAAGCTAACTGATGAAATTACATATAAATTATGCGAAAATATAAAAGTTTAAAATGATATTTACATATTAAAAGAAATGTATAAAGTTATACAAAGTCGATGTAGAAATGCCATACATATAAAGCATTAGTTGCCGAAAATTTAGAAGAAAAGCATAGAATATTAACAGAAATCAAGTAGAAACGTATGCTATTCCCAATAAAAATAAAGAACGAATGCAACGATAATACTAGTCAAAACGGGCACCAATACAAAAAGTGGATAGATTTAATAAGGAAATATTCTGAATATACTTCTACTAATGTAATAACAAAGTTATAAAGGAAATCATTTTTTAAATCTGGAAGACGAATCAGTTTATTAAGAAGACAATCAAATAGTTGAATCTGCAATAATCAAATAGATCAACGGATAATGAATTATTATTGATTATGACGTGTTGTATTTATTCTTTGGCTGAGTGAACATCAAAATCTCACTTTGGTGACATGTACAGTCGCAATCATAATTCATGTCGCTTACAGAACATCATATCCGTCTGCTTGAAAACTATGAACGTCGAATGCATCCAAGTCTTACTACATAAAAGTGAATCCGGGATATCGTAAGTTACTTTTTTGCTTGGAAACCACAAAAATAAAATGTCAACGATAAGTTTTCCTGTAAAGGTTATGTCATGAGATTGTACAATCACATAAGTGTACCATTTCTCTAAAATGTTTACAAAAGGAAACAATTCCTAAGCGCTGCTACTCATTATTTGCGACGTTTTACTCCCAAAAGAAGTTACCCTTGAACTATTTCGGGCCGTTTTTCTAAAACGCGAGATTTTATGCAGCGGACCGAGGCGGACATTTGCGCGAGATCAAGTGAAGATCGGACCATAATTAGCGAACGTTGTAAAAAGTTGGACGCGGGACTCTTCTCCGATAAATTAAAAGTTACGTTCTCCGCAAGGCGTGTAATTACTTCAAGGTCGTTCCGTTGTTATGCAACGCAATTTTCTGTAGCGGATTTTTTTTTCTTTTGATGCTGATGATGATGATGTGCAGGAAATTCTCAAAGTCGGAAGAAAATGCATAGTGTAAAAGAGCATCATCATTCTACGTACGATTCGACGTGTCAGTTTCCAGACAGATTTGATATACAATTCTTCAAAGAAAAAGAAAATATGCGATCCTGAGACGTTTGACTAAACTTTGTTAAGATATTTATCGAGGTATTTGGAGATATACAGGGAGGATTATACAATAAAGCTCTTGCTGATAGTGATTATCGGTTAAGTTAAATTAAAAATTTTAAATATTGTATGAATGAATATCAGGCATATCAGATTTTGGAAAATATGGTGTATGTGTCGTGATGTAATAAATTTGAGACGTAGATATACTCGTAACATAAGCATTAGTGTTATAGATCTAAATTTGTTCCATACGCTATCGTACAATCTAGCAGTCTTTATCACAGATATATTTATCTTCATCGAACTTCATTAATACAAATGCGTTAAGACACTTGAGCTCATTTTAATAGACAAGAATATAATCAGTTTTGACTGATGAGTTATTTTTTTTAATATACTTACACTTTATATTATCTAGTTGAGAATGAGTCGCAGTTTGTGGCTTCTGCACCAGAAGTTTCCATAAACTTTAATTACGTTGTTTCTTAACTTGATTTCTTTAATAGTTTTAAAAGTAACGTTTATATGCTATTTTGTGTGAATAAGAAACACATTACCTATAAACTTATCCATTTATAGATCCAATATTATTTCTAATTAATACTTCTTCATTGGTTCCACCTCATCCTTCCGATCATACATACATACATTATATAAACATACATTTAAATACAGTGCTCAACAATTGAAGGGGATATTTATAATGATTTATTTTTTTACATTGAAATTTTAAAAAAGAACTGCAGATCCATGTGATACAAATTTATACATTGATGGATGCTGGATGGAAATCAAAAGGAACAGACCTTCAATGGAAAAAAAATTAGAAATTGAAAAAAATAATTATATAACTGGAAAAAAATAACAACTTATAAAGCTTTTATTGATCAATTAAAGAAATTAATACCGTGCAGGTCCATCCCTAGTTCGCCTTAATGCTGTTTACTCTATTGGAAAGATCCATTATCAAAGTCCTGAGGTTTGATTTCCCAAATTGTTTGCAACGCCCTAGACAATTGCTGCCAGGCTTGAGGAGGCTGTTGGAGCTATTTACATTGTCTGGACATCTTGGCCCAAAATGCTCAGTGCAATTCATGCCTGGTGAGCAGAGTAACCACTCCATTCGTGTAATCCCATGATCTACGGTGATTATCATCAATAAAAACAAATCCTCCACCTATTGCAACAGCAAATAACACTATTATCGGTTCTATAACACTGTCACGATGTCTTATGAGCAGTCATTGTTTCATTAATTAAAACCAGGAGTCAATGCGGCTGTCAAAACATATGCCTGCTCAGGATACAAACTGATCCTCCGCAAAAAAGAGTGGTTGATGCCATTAAATTTTCATTGCAATGTTGTTCTCTTTTTCTTCATACCAATTTTCTACCATCACGCGTGTACAAACGAGATCTCGATTCATCGGTAAAGAGGCAATGCCTACAATTTTGAAAATTCCAATGATAATGTTCGCCCAACGATATCTGCTTGCACGTTTTTCTGTTATCAAACGTGGGTGTGTAGTGCGTCTTCTTGCGTGAAAATTACGTGCATGCAACCTTTTCCTGACAGATTGACAAGAGATCACTCTTTCAGTAACTTGTCTGAAGAAGTTGTTAATTCTTGAAACCGTGATGAATGTTAGATTTCTTGTTGCAGTTAGGATTATCAAATGGTTTTGGGCATGGGTTGTGGCTCGTTCTCGACCTCCGTCATGGGTGCACACTGGAGACCCTGTTGCTAAGTAGCGATTCCATGCTCGACTTACGACACTTCAGCCGGTTAGCGACTTCTTCTTGAGGTAAACCTTCGCCGATCCAACGCACTACTTACTCGAGTTGTACTGCTTCTAAGCGTCGTAGGGGCATAAACAGAAATGTTAAAAATAAGAGAAGTGACTTCGCTACAAGCAATTCAGTTTCACTAACTTGCTAACATTTTGAAGCCATATTACTATCTTTTTTTTAATGAATAGCTTGAATTTCGACATCCTGCGATCACTTTTTGACACAACATTGCATTAGAAATGACAAAATGCAGCCACTGCAATCAAAACCGATTTGCAATAAAATTTCTATCTTTTTTTTTGTTAAAGTGGTAACAGCACACAGCAATAAAAAACTTGCAAAAATATGCGAGACAGTATACGTGCAAACAATTCAAAAACACTTTTAAATGCATATTTTAGTACAATTATAATTATTCACTTCAATAGTGTATTTGTTAGAATTGGTCCACATTTTATTTTGTTAGAATTGGTCCTCATTTTATGGTTTCTTTGGAACTCGCAATGTTACTATTTTGATATTGATTGATACTTCACCTCCTCATTTTGTTATCGGTCTCTTCCTTTTTCTTCTTCTTCCTATATTAGATTCGAGTGCTCTCCTTAGCGTTCAATTTCTTTGCGTTATCGTATACATACATATATTCTAACCACCTAATCTTCACCTTTTACCTTTTTTCTATTTTTTTCCTTTCATGATTTAGTAGATTCTCATCTTAATAATTTTGTTTTTAATTATTTCTTGTTACTATTCATTTTTATGTCCTAATTTCTATATAATAATTATAATTTCTTAAAATCATAATTTCTTTTAAAACTATTTGTTTGTCCATGTTTGCAAATGCATTGTACACATTTTGTAGCAACCAATCCTCTTGATCGAAAACAGTATTGTATATTATTTTGTCTCAATATTTTACTGTTACATAGTTTTCTTTTTATCATGATGTGAAAATCATCATAAGTCGACCCATAGCCTTTCTTTTTATTACTTTCTAAGATTCTTTTTCTTCTTTGGTTTAGTTTTATGAAATGTTGTTTTGGTGAGTGTTTTTCTCGTACCATTGCTTGATAGTTTCCATTTTCGCGTATCTAATAATTTTGATTATATTTTCAATAGACTCTTTGTCTCAAATCAAATATTTTGTTTCCTTTCTTGATTTTTCTTCGCTTCTTTGGTTCTAATTTCAATATTCCGAACTTCATCATCTTTTTAACTCTAAATTGTATTTCACGAATCGTTCCTTGACTTTTCTTGTTTACTCACATTCTCGAATTAATATCTTACTTTATTTTTTCTTTATCACCGATGATTATGGTTAAGCTGCATTTTTATTTTTTTCTACTTTGCCCTCCATTTTCATTAGCTCAGTCTTTATCTGCTTTTCTTTTTTTTTTGTTTTCATTTAACACCATCGATATTTTTTCGTGTTAAAAAATATGCTAAAGTCAGTAAAAAAATTAGGATTTGACAAGACTCAAAATTCCATCTCCTCTAAAGAATTCAGAAGAGAAGAACTAATTTTTTTTCGAATATTCCCAATAGACGTAACGGTTTTGGTAACGTACGGTGTTAATCACCTAAATAACCCATTTTCATCCAAAGCACTACAATCATCTTTTGAGAATAA
Source organism: Serrognathus titanus (assembly GCA_039766575.1). Taxonomy (NCBI): domain Eukaryota; kingdom Metazoa; phylum Arthropoda; class Insecta; order Coleoptera; family Lucanidae; genus Serrognathus; species Serrognathus titanus. The sequence continues at coordinate 27,789,169 of CM077912.1, read as the reverse complement.
TAATGAGTTGCGAGGAAGTTGCCGAATTCTTGGGCCTCGTCATTCCGTAGCCGTTAATGTTCAGTTGAGTATTTTCTCTCTTCTCAGAACTAACGTATCGTATCTAATAAAAAGAGAGGAGCCATTAAGCACGTAATTTAACATTCTGTTGACGCCTGTAATGAATCTACTGGTACTTTTCTTTAAACACAATAAAACCTCAAGGACGAACAAATTAGAACTTGTGTTATTTACACGTAAGCCCGAACGAAGTGTTTGCATTTTAACTTATTATTACAGGCAGCGAGTCATGAGTTCTCTCCTCTCTACTACTACTTTGAAAATGTGGAAAGGCAGAGGAAGAGATTGACACTGTTGAGTTTTTTAACGCTAAATACGTTCGACGAGGTAGGTAGGCGACGATGATTCATTTCAACCGATCGGCCGTGAGTGAATGAGCATTTCAGATAGTAAATACCTTATTCAAGAAAATTAATGAAGTGTAACAAGCGATGGAATACGCACAGTATTTTAAGTTTGTAACACGTAGTATGAAATAAATAAATTCCCTAATTTCAAGTAATTGCAAATTGTTTTTTAAATTTGCTTAAAAGTATCTTTTTTGAATCTCTTTGGAAAGTATGACGAAATTGCTCTTTGTAGGGTAATTCATTGTTATAGACTGTGGACTTAAAATTAAATAGTAAGAGGTAAAGATTCAACTAATAGATAAAATTCATATTATCTTGTAGGTACTTGTTGGACCTGAAATATGTACCAGTGGCGGCCATTAAAATCGTTACCTCTGCAAATTACTTAATTTCTAATTTTTTACATAGTTTTCCATATGCGTCAATAATTGTAGTAAAAATCTTGGTCTTTGAGAAAAAAGAAATCGTTGTTTTAAATAGCAACATAGAAAGTTTGGAAATGTTTTCCTTACACTTACATATTTCGATCCCGTTTGTTTAAGCTTGCGGTTATTCTGCAACTTTATGCCTCCTATGGATGTAAGTTGTGATGAGAGAGATTTGAGAAATTTATTTGAAAGAGTTTTACAGTAGTGTTACAATGTAATTATGTACTAACTTTGTGATTTTTAACAGATTACTTTTCTCAGTGTAGAATGGAATATTTTATGTTTTGTTTATATTTTGGAATGATTGCAAATATTGACAATGCCTTTTAAATTATTCATCTCAGGATAATCCTTTTAGGACAATCGAGTATTAGTATAATCATAGCTTTCTCAAGCTAGCGAAACGTTTAATTGTGCTACAAAAGTTGTCTTAGATTTATAATAATTTTTTTTTGTTGCTAGTCGGTTTTGATTGCAGTGGATTCCTCGAGCATCCTCTGTACAGCTGTTTCGATCCTATTTGGGTCCTCGCCAACAAAAACGTAGCTCGAGAATTCCACTGTAAACCGAGGTGTCCCAACCTGTCCCAGTTATTCGCATTTGCGATGTAATAGTAATGAAAAGTCTAAGGCGCGACATCTTGTAATCGCTTCTTGACCTAACATTGTATGAGGATTGACAAATTCTAACCAGTTTGCTACTTAAAAACTTTCAATATACTTTGAGAGCAGGCTTGGCCGCCTTGTATGGGATGACTTATTAAGTAACAAACTGTCTGCAATTTGTCAATTCTCATACAATGTTAGGTCAAAAAGCGATTACAAAATTTCGCGCCTTAGACTTTACAAAACTTATTGGTGAAGACAAATTAAGTTGCTATGATTACCACTATGATGTTTTATAAATAATTTGTCAAAGTTTGACATCCATAAGTTGAACATTGATAAAACTGTGAATTTTTGAAAACGGCATGTCTTAGAGAAAGCTGGATTTTGAAAAAATCGAGTTTCGGTCAGTTATTTAATATTTATTTTTGAAAGAGTTGTCGTGCAAAGAAATTTTTGCTGATATGCTAGAAACTTTAGGTGATCAGTATCTTTCATATGACACTATCAAAAACTGGATTTTGGAATTAAAAAGATTTTCACCAGTTTCTGTGACTACTCCGAAAAACATTGATTCTGTCCATGATATGATTTTAGAAGATCGACAAAATGGGCTCAAACGTGTAACAGAAGCATTGCAAATTTCCTACGAACGTGCATTTTACATCTTTTATCACAACTTGGGTATGAGAAAGCTTTCGGCCAAATAGATTCCGAGATGCTTGAATGCTAGTTGTCGAAGGAAATCTGGCGCTACTTTGAAGAAGATTCCTCAAACTTTTTGGATCGGAGGAAACGTGGACCATCATTATGACGCAGCGACTAAAAAGCAATCTAGAAAGTGGAAGCATTCTGGTTCTCCACAACCCAAGAAAATTCGTATTAAAAAATCGGGCAGCAAGATTTTTGCTTCAATTTTCTGATACAAAGATGGGATAATTCTGATAGATTATTTGAAACAGAGTATCATGGCAGCATATTATACTGAATTTTAACTAAATTACGTAAGAAAATTGTAGAAAAACGCCGCAGAAAACTTGCTCAAGATGAGTTTTTCTACAAGATAACGTTCCTGTTTACAAGCCGTTAAGTCATTGTTTGTACTTCAGAAAATTGGGGAAATTGGTTTTGAATTGGTTAACTACCCGACCTATTCTCCGGATTTAGCACTGTCAGACTCTATCAAAACTCAAAAAACATTTGAAGGGTAAAATATTTTCGACGAAGTCATATGTACTGTTTAGGAGTGGTTAGCAGACCATGATAAAGGTTTCTTTTTAAAGGCTTTGAATTATTTTATGAACGTTCTACTGAATGTGTAAGTATTAGAGGAGATTATAGTAAATAAATAAAATTTTGCTTGAAATAATGTGGCGTTTTATATGACAGGCTAAGTACTTATCAATACTCCCTCGTAGGTTGAAATCAGGGGATTAGATTCTGAAATCTAATCCCCAATTCTGTAACTCATAACAATATTGTTAAATAACGAAAAGCGTTAAGTGACGTATTTTGACCAATCATAACACAGAAATGCGTTGCAATGATTGGTCAAAATAAGTCACTTAACGATTTTCGTTTTTTAACAATGTCGTTAGGAGTTAAATACATGTATATAAAACATGTGTATAAAAAGTTTTCCGATCTAGTGTGTTGCTCTCATTTTTTCACATGTTCGGTATGTTCCTCACTTGATCCATACCCTAAACAGACAAGTAAACAAACATAACTAAAAAAAAATGGTTTTATCCTATAGTTGCATTTTTTAGATGTTTTTTTTACATTGGTTTTGAGTGACTAAAATCAAATTTCAATCACTAGTGACCAAAATTTAATTTTAGTCACTCATAGTGCAATACAACTATCCATGACGACCGACCATGACCGCTTGACTATGTTTTAAATAATTGCTTCAAAAATATCTTTTCAAGATTTTTTGTTGTAAAATGCAACTGTTGGACAAAACGTCGTATATCACACGTGAGCAAAATGCAACTATACACTCGTGAGATTTGTTTCACACTTCTCACTTGTGTCCCACACTTCGCACTCGTGAGCCAAAATTCTCACTCTTGTATAATTTTGCACTTCTTTCACTTATAATGTACTATTATTGACTTGATTTTACAATGGTTTACACATTGGAAGAAAATCTTTTATGGTTGAATCCTACTTTCGAAACGCCCAAGAAATCAACGGCGAATGGACCTAATCCATTCCTGATTGTATTGCAGAATTTCAGGAAAAATTTCCAGAAATCGTATTTCTGTATCATAAGTTTGTTAATCAACTTCAGTACTTAGTAGGACTATTCAGAGAAACTGGCAGTTGGCTAAGAAACAGGTATCAGGTAGGCTTAAAGTAAGAACTGATGAGGTAGTTGAAAGTGTGAGACAAATTATGACTGGGGCTCCTCGTACTTCCATCCGTCATTTGTCACGACAAGTTGATTTTTCTGTTGGAAACTGCAGAACTATTCTAAGAAAGAACTTGCCAATGTTCCCTTATCGTTTGATTGCCGTGCATGAATTGCTTCCAGTAGATTTTGAATCAAGACGAAGATATTGTCATTAGTTTTTAAACAATATTGACAATGATGATCTGTTGGACAAAACTTTCTTTTCCTATGAGGCTTGATTCCATTTAACAGGATACATTAATTCTTAAAATATGAGGATCTGAAGCACAGAAAACCCATATTTTCATTGAAGCCCCACTGCATCCACAAAAAATTGGTATTTGGATAGCTTTAAGTTGGAGAAAATTGATAGGTCCAATATTTTTTAATAGCACACTAACAGCACTTGAATATCGGAAAGAGATTTTGATCCATTAATCAACTGCATGATGACGAGTTGCAATTTGGATGCCCATGCTGCTGGAGACATTTTAAATTTCCTTCAAGAGTTTTTTGAAGAACGGATAATTAGCAAAAATATGGCATCCGCGATTTTGCGATCTTTGGATTTTTTTGTTTGGGCCTAATTGAAAAATTCCATTTTTAAAAGGCCCGTTAATGATTTATAGGAACTTACCCAAAGAATCATCGAAAAGTGTGATGAAATAAACATTATGCAAAATGTTAATATATATTAATATTATATTATTAGAAATTCAAAAAAAGGGGTAAGTTTTTCTAAATTTTTCAATAAACTAAAATTTTTTAAGGTACAGAGTTCTGATGAAGCCCAATAAGGCCGAAATACATGTATAAACTCTTTCCTAGCACTTTCTATACTGCCAGTTACACAATTTTAATTAATTTTCATTAATATTAAAATATTAATGGATGTCGCAACATCTGTTGTGAATTCACGTTCAACGTCATTTTCAATGTTTTATTTTGTTTGGTTTCAAATACGTAACAAATCGTAATTATGGTTGTGATTTTCTGTTGACGTTATGTCAAGGTTAAATGTCAATTTGGCATTTACTGATCAAGTAAGGAATATACGTGAAAAAATGAGAGCAACTCACTAGATAGGAAAACTTTTTCTACACGTCATGTTATATATGTTGCATCGTAGGTTTCCGCGTAGAGTTCTCAAGAGATCTGTTTTTGTTTTGAGAACGTTTCGGCAGGATCACATCTGCCATCTTCAGGTCTTCTCTGCTGCTTGCTTGGTTCTGCTTCTTGTTATTATGCGAGTCGAACTGTCAGTTCGAGAAGCAGAATGCTAAAGAGAAATATTTTTTTTGATGAAATAACAAACTACAAAAATTACTAGTGAATAATGTTATCTGGACTACATAGTAAAAATTAAAAATAATTAAAATCACTCGTTGCCCTCTTGATTCATTTATCAGTATTTTTTAAAAATACTGCAAGGATTTTGCCAATAAGGTTAGCAATACCGGCATCGAATATTTTTTTGAGAGAAAAAAGTCTGAAATCAAGTAAACTGCAGCAGTTATGGTATGCTGCATATTCTCTTCATCTCATTTCCCCTTTATTCTGAGGCAGAATTTCGCACTTCCTCCGGTGGTAGAACGTGGTTTTAAAGTTTAAAAACCGGTTTTCGAATATTACATATTTAATCAAAAAATTCGTTTTTAAAACCAATTTTTCAAAACCGACAAACCCTAGTCAGCAAGCAATCCCGCGGCATTTGAAATTGATCCATATTAAACAGTTTTAATAAACCTTAGATGTAGGAGATTTTATTTTTCATAGCCTCCCCTTACCTAAATAATTTTGGATCGCATAGTATCAGTAGTAAAATTAACGCGAACAAAATCCAATCGCTCGGAAACCGATTATTATCTTTGACATTTCTAATTTAGTTTATATTTCATTGTATTTCTTTCAAACGGTTTTATTGTTTCATTTGTGTTTTTGATTATCATAAAAAGGTCAAGATTATGTTTACTTTCATTCTCAAATTTAATTTTTTTCTGATATTTCTAAATATTCATTTTACGTTTTAATTACTTCGATAATTTGAATTTCAGAATTGTTTGCATTTTAATAAAATATTCTTTGTCAATATTATCAAAATAGTCCAGTTAGATTTTATTTGCTTCTTAATTCTAGATCACCGTGATAGAATGTAAGATTTCTTAAGAGAAGAGGTCCACGATCTGAGTTTATGTACTAATAAAGCTTTTCCAAATATAGTTAACGGGGATTCGTTGTTTTATTCTTACGTACAGTCACAATTAAAAGTAATATCTCCATAATACAAACTAAAGTTAAATTCAGGTCTAATCACTTCTGACCGCTATAACGGAGTGGTGGACAAGAGGACAGTCACGCATCGAATTCTTGTCGATGTTTGCTTGACTGTTTGCTTGGTATGACGATAATAGGATAATATCATTTTGACTGTACTTTTGTTTAAATTGATAGAAATTAAATATAAGAATCTAATAGCGTTTTCGACTCAGCTGTAACGATTGCATCTTCTTTTAACCTCATGTATTAAAACGAAACGAAGATATTCTGAGTGGGCACTAGTGCAGTCAATCGAAAACGTCAATCGTGTGTGCGCGCGGGTTTGCAATAAAGTAGCAAATAAAATTGCAGCAGCCGACCATTCACTTGTTTCTACCACGGCAAACTTGATTCTTGGCGCGGCGAAAAAACATATCTTTAATAAATGCAAGTCGGATACATGGAAAACTCACAATCAGCTAAAACGTAATGAGCATAATAAACATTCGATCCCATCTGCGCGCGCTCACAATGAAATCCGCGTATCCAATAAAATTTTCTTCGGGAAAAAAATCCACCGCATTGGTATTCCTGCGCACCTGGTTAATAAACATGCCGTATTTCAAAATTCAGTTGGTAAAACACTCATCTGAATGTCGAAGGAGACAGTGGCACTGTGCAACGTTGCGCGCTTATCGGATGTTGTAACATGTGCGAGTGTGCTTTGGTCGTATAGATTGGACGTGCGTGCGTCCTCGATAAACATAGGCCAACGACCATGTCAATGTTACGCAGACAAAACAATCTATAGGAAATATCTGTCAAATGCACGAACGTATTGCTCGGAAAAAATCTCTGATTCGGCGAGCCTCAAGGCGGGCCACCTCTTTGCGCACATTTTTCTTGGTCGATGTTGACGTCACGCTAATTTCACTTTTACCATAGTATGACGTTCACTCGACATTTATTTATACATATATCGTTCGACTTTTTTTTAATCAACTACGTATTCATTTACGGAGAACGGAAGTAACTAACAAAATGTGTTCATTCAAGTGAATTTTTGTTTATTATGTTTTGTCAACGTTCATAAGAATAACTTCATAAATGTTTTGTTGTAGTAGCAGCTTTTTTTACAAAGTGATATTTTACAATGTGAAACGATTAGTTTAGTTTATATATATAATTTCTAATTAAAAGAAACATACATTATTTTTTGAAACTTACGACTTGAATTATGTACACTGAGATTTTTAATTAAGAATTTACTCTGTAAGTGATATTTTTTTTAATAAAATCAAAAACTATATCATACACAACAGAGTTTATGTAGCTGGCAAATTAGTGTGGCAAAGCAGAATAGCTCCATTGTGATATGAAATGCACAAATAAAATCGTAACGCATAAAAAGTCTATGTTGCAAAAATATAACAAAAAGTACAAATCCCCTTACAAAATCGTCATTTTTTTTAATAGAACACCCTATATATTTTTACATTTTAGAATTTTGTGTGAAATAAAGAATACAACGAAAAAAAAAAGATTTTGAATTCAACATAATAGCGTTTTCGACTAACACTGCTCTCAGTATATATCAATCATGTTTTAACAATAGATGGAGATACTCTGAAGGTGCTCTTGAACAATCAGTTGAGAACATTATAAGTATTAAAGAAAATGTGAACATTTCAGCGAAAAGGTAGCTTAATATTATTTCAAGGAAATGAAAATGTGAGTGTTCTGTAATATAAAGGTGTCTCTTTGTAACGTGGCTAGAGATAGATGGCGCCACGTTACTATTGAATTAATTTGTTTTTATAACAGTTTGTACTTGTTTATAATTAAAATACTTTTTGATATTCATCGTAATATAGAATTACCACGTTTTAATTTAGTTAAATTTACTTTTACGTTACCTCTTTTTATTAAAATTTGTTGAATAGACGCAATTACATTGCCTTTCGCATCCAAAGTGGCTTCTCTACAGAATAGCATCAACGTATTCCCTGCTCTTATGGTATGTAAACTTCTTTTTGGTGGCAAGGAGTTGCTGTAAAAAGTTAATATTTTATAAGAATTTCCGGAAAATTGGTTTGCAACGAGTAGTAATGTTGCGGGTCGGAATCGGATATCTCTAACAGCTTTCTTCTGAAGCGTAAAATTCTCTGAGCTTCCTACAAATCTACTCATAATAAGATACAGAATATAAACTGCTGTAGCAGCCATAATTTGCGATCCTCTTTATGGCATAGATATCTTCAGCTGGTTGTTTCTTGAATTCCTCGATGTGTTGTCTCCAGGTGAAGTGAAAGGCAAGATAGATTCCTAAATGTCTAACTCTAGTCTTCTGGAAGATGTAAAAAGAATCATTCCTTCAGTTTACGTAGCGAATCTTTTGACACTGTCCCAATTGTATATCGTAGTATCATCAGCACAGAGAACTGTGAAGCTTTCCAGGTACGATAGAAGATAAAGGGAAGCTTTTGACACCAGGTCGTTCGTTGTATTGTTTGCGATGTTGTATGTGATTTCATTAGTTTGGAGATTATTTATATCTCTGAATCAGCATTGTGCTATTTTCGTAATGAATATCTGTATATGTAATGATCACATAGAAGAGCACTAAGTCACTTGGCGGGCTTTGGATTTCGACTGACAATCCCTTCCTAAATTTAAATTGGCTGTATTAACAATTTTGCCAATTTTGAATTTCTCAGCGATAAAATAGAAGTTTGTTATTAGAGGCAGGGAGATAGGTACTATTTCTTTCTTTAAAAATTTTGATACTTTTTGGGCGGATTACGGTATATATGAGTATACTCAATTGAAATTTCATGGAAAATGGGAAGCCATAAAGAAGCAGATTTATCTATTTTCGCCAGCTTTCAAAAAGCCTCTATGTCGGATAGTGATAACCGGAAGTTTTCGTTAAGGAATATCATTGGTACTTTTCCTTCTAATCTTTCTCATTAGATTATTGTCCGATGAAATTTCGTAATGAATTATTTTAAAACGGACACTAAAATTGGCACTGACGAAGCTATCAAACGATAGCGAAACGTGGAGCGCTAATGCCGCTAAATGTCCGTTTGCACTAATATGTACTTTAAGAGTTTATAATACTCTGGAATACAGTATGAAATTATATTTTGGGGTTGCATAAGTGTCATAAATATTTTTGTTTTATTTTACCGAATAAAGCTATTCGAATTATGTGTAACATGTCATGTTGTGAATCATTTAGAGATGTTTTTAAATTTAATGATATTCTCACAATACTCAGAATGTTCAAAAAAGTGGTTCTCAAACAGTTTCGGAAAAATTTTCATCTGCGATTTTCTCGAAAACTATTAACTTTTTGTTGAGGAAATTTGAGTTCAATCGTTACCATTTATAAATAGTTTGAATCGCGACATCCTGCGATCACTTTTTGACACTACTTTGTACAGAAAATGACAAATTGCAGCTAGTTTGCTACTTATAAGTCTTCCCATACAAGGCGGCCAATCGTGCTGTCAAAGCACATTGAAAGATTTAAAAAAAAATGTTGCAAATCGATTTTGATTGTAGTGAATTCCTCGAGCATCCTCTGTACAGCTGCTTCGGCCCTATTTGAGGTGACGTCAGCAGAAGCGTAGCTCGAAACTTACCATTTATAGTGACATATTACAGGTTTCAAGCTTTGCACAACTATCAGTCACCCTGTATATATACGTATACAGCGTGTTCAAAGTTAAGTCTAACTTTGTTATTATTAAAGCTACAAATTAGGTTAAATTAGCAAACGCAGTATTTTTAGGTTAAATTAGCAAAAGCAGTAATTTTCATGCTGATTGCAGTGTTGCAGTCAATAAAACAATTCAACTTCGCGTTTTTGAGAAAAAGTCAAAATGTAACACCCCGTATATTATTTTATCCATAACTTTTTCGTAAATTAATAAATAAAAAAGATATTTTGATTTTTACATTTCCAATCCGCCGTAATCAAATTATTCTGTTGACACATCATTGTCTTTATTTCTTGTTTATTTATTGTTAAAAACTGGTTTTTACGCATCTAGAAAAGTATACAAAAATTGTCATTGTGGCTCGCGGACTTTACAATACCTACTTCAATTCATGATATTTTCTTACATTTTTCTAGACAGGTAAAAGGATTCTCTAGCAAGAAATAAACCAGAAAGTTCAAAAACAATGGTCTATCAATAGAATAATTTGATTACGGCAGTTTGCCAATGTTTTGTTTCTAATTCACGGGCGCCTTGATGTCTGTAAACAACAATATATCTTCAAAGGACAATTTTAATTAAGAATTTCATTCTCTATCGATTGGTAAAATAATATACAGGCTATTCCATTTAAAAAAGTGTCTTTTTGACTTTATCTTATGAACGCAACTATTAATTGTTCTTTTTACTGCATTATTACAATTAGCGTGAAAAGTGCTACTAGTTTGCTAATTTAACCGAATTTGTAGCTTTTGTATTAATTAAGTTAAGTATATCTTTGTTTATGTACTAAATATTTATGATGTATTTGTAATGTAACTGTGTGTCCCAAAACACGAAATATTTTGCCCTAATTGCGGTAGACACAGTGGCTGTAGTACTTTAAATAATGAAAGACATTAGATTTTTTTTCATTTGAACCAGTTTCATTGTGTGTGTAATACATTACAGATCACTTTAAACGCTTTTTTTCTTTCATATTAGTGTAAAGTTGGAAATAAAAAATGAGCAATACTGCATTTACCATATTTTGTTTTATTAAACCTATACCTCTTGCCTTTTTGGTTAAATAAAAACTTTTAATTCTATGTTGTTAAGGAATTAAGTTATTAAAGGATTATTTTTCTTTCTTGAACTACTTTGTAGGATTTTCTGTTACCAATCCGTTATTTAACAAATTTACAACGATTGGAAGTAATAATTCGACGAGTTTTTTACTTAAATGGGCGAGAAAGTCAATGAATCATTTACAGAAGTTGTAAACATGACATGGCGCGCGGTGAAAGTTGCCACAACTCGAATTGTATGCGTTCGAGTGTGTGTGCGTGTGTACGCAGCATAAGTAGTTCACTTTTTTGTTTATGATTGCGTAAATGGGATTCCTTTGGCATTTGCTTTAAAACTGCAGAGATGTGAAGTACCAATAAGGAGCTTTCAAAAATTACACTCACAATCAGTCTAAAAAGTCTGCCGATAACTTAAGAGTAAGTGCGTTTATTTTAGTAAATTAATATTATCGATTTATTTCCAGTTTCTGATTCGTAACCATCAGAAGCTTGCACTGATCAAAGTTTTCATGACAGGGCTGTCGAAATTGAGGATTACTCCGATGGATAACTAATTTTGACTGTTCCAACTGAAAACTTAATGAACTTAATTTGTGTTTACAGATATTTTCAATGGTACTAATAGTAATGTGCACTAATTTTATTTCCTTAAAGTTGCAATGAGCAAAAACTCATCTTTTCTTGTTTCCCAATAATACGGAAACCTTTCATTATATTCAAAGATTTCAAAATAAATGTTACAGCAGAATAAATTTTAACAGCAGTGATCAATCGTGCCTGATCGTTGGGCCCTGAAGTTTGACTCTTCGATATTATCGCAATGTTTATTGAAAAAAAGAGTGGCAAAATTATTGTAAAGTATAAAGATCATTCTACTTATAAATTTTACTTAACTGACTCAGAAAAAAATTGTAAAAAATTAGATCCTTCAGACTTATAAAATCTTAAGGAAAATTCTCATAATCGCGTTGAACGTTTGAGGTGTGTTTCGGTTCAAAGTTAGTTAGATTGTTTTTTCTTTTAATAAAATTACACGTTTTCAAATTATATATATTCATATTCGCGCTAGTTTCGCTTTTGGGTTACGTATGTTTCTGCATATCTTTTACTTATTTTGGCTAGAAGAATTCACCCTGAAAGTCGGTTTCGATACGAACCATACCTATGCATACTACTTTATTTTTCAACATTTTTTCGTTTTATCTACTCTCGTTATTCATCCTGTTAAGCATCTTGTCCACCTTGATTCGAATTCCACTTACTTTTGCATATCGCTCTTAATTACTATTCGACTCCGCAATTTCGCCGGCAATTATCCTTGATTCTCAGTCTCGTAAAATATTATTCCAGAAATTATTGTGTTCACATTTACATATACAGTATAAACCTCTCTTAAGGGATACTTCTATTTAACGGTTATTTACAGATCTTGATTTACTAATATTTACTAATGTAAGAATTCTACCTGTTCTTATCTTCGTTTGTAAATGCACACTCTCTTGAAAGGACATGAATACTTAATTTATGTTAAAAAAATTCTCTTGTATGAAAAACTGGAAAATAATAAATAAAACAAACATTTTAGCATAATCTATTTGTAAGTTAAATCTGGATTCAAAAGAAGAAATTGTGTCTTGAATAACATTTTGTAAATTAAGATTTTTATTCATCTTCTAAGATACCCATTTGTTTCATCTGGGTTTCATCATTTGATGAAATTTTTGGCATTTATTTGGAGTAAATAAAGATATAGTGGCACAGTCAAATATATATGTGACCTTTTGGAAAACTTTAACGTAATATAAGAAAAATCTATATAACTGTTATTCCTCTCTCTTGTAAGAACATTAAGCAAACAGATCATCTGGAATGGAAGGTGTTCACCTAAGAGAGATTTAAATAACACTAATTGAAGATGTGCTTGAACGCTATCATGTTCAATAGTTTCTTTCATAAGTTGAAGAGTATATCTTCCTGTAATTACTAATCGAAAATCTGTCTACTGAGTAGTAATTAAAAATAAAATTACTAGACATAATAGCATAGCGGTTAACTTAAATAAATATTTCTGTAGTAGAAATAATTTTTAAAATTCTTTTAATGTTACAAGATTAGGAATTTCTCCGTTCAACAAAAGCATTTCTGAATTGCAATTTCTCGAATAATTCAACCAATTCGTTGAAAAAAACGAAGCACTTTCGCTTGGATTTGATTAAAGTGAAAGTCCCCGGTCGGGATGATCTCGAAAAGGAATTCGTTCTTGAGCAAAACCAAAGCAAACAAGCGCGTCTGACGTGACGGCAAATAAACGGAAAACGTTTCTAATTGCATTGTGTGCGGCGATTAAAAACGAAGAAAGCGTTACTGACCTTGAACACGGCGAATTAACAGTGAAAGTAAATTTTAATTGCAGGCGAAAGAAATCCGCGGAGAGCGTCTGGCACATGCTCGCTGAATTCTTCTGCAAGCAGAGTTGTTGTTGTTGCACAATTGTTGTTCGCTAATGCGTTTTGCCGGATACGCCGGGGATATTTCTGCTAATATTCTGATTAAACGTTTCGGTTTCGTAACGTGCGTTGGTTTCCTTTCTGTCGACAACTTTCCATTTCTATTTAATTAGCCTTATTTCGCCGGCACTTTTTCAAAGAAATGCCCGTTTTTACACATAAATTAAACGCATAATGATTTATTTATTCACGTATGAATGTTACACATTTTGCTTTATATACATATGGGCATAGCACACGCTAATTTCATAATTGCAAGTTTCCTATTAAACTTTTGAATTGCGGGGTATTAGAACTGCAAAAATAAATTTCACTTCTTAACGGATGATTTTACAAAATAATATAAGTAATGAGGTCGCTGTACCATACCTATCGCTTTTGTTCCACACAAAAAGCGCAATAAGTTGACAACGGAAGACGTTTTAAACTTCTATATTGATAATTTATTGGTGTGAAGTGTAATTGGGTAATTTTTAAGTAAAAGTTTTTAAATACTCACTTCTATTTCTTTAATTTTTATTTGTTAATTCACACTTATGTGGTAAAACTGTGGAGCATAAACATGTACCTTGAATAATTACAAAACGTTATTAATTTACAAATAGCATTATGATTTTTCAAATCTGAGCTACAAAGATTGAAAAAATAAATTTAGTGTAGAAAGCGTGTGAAGAGGAAATGCAGGTAGACAAAAAACGATCAAAAAACCATACTCTTCCAGGTGGGTAAACAACACTGTCATGACTGCCAGCCTTGAGTTAAAAAATCTGCATTGGCTCAGACATTGCACGATATTTACAAGCAAAAGAAAAAAGCATATAGCACACTAATTCATGCAACTAAAAAACAGTTCTTTAGCAACGTAATCGACAATTCGCAAAATAAACAAAAAGCAACCTGGAAAATAATAAATGAAAGACTTGGCCGGACTAAACGCAACACTGACATTGTTTTAATATCTAATGACGTGTCCGTATCACAACCGTGGAAGTGGCGGAACTTTTTGCCAACCATTTTTCGACAGCTGCCGACCATTCTCTTGCAAAATCATTTGGATCCAGTCCTGTTGTTCCTTACACAAGTAGTCAGTTTAATCCAAAAACTTTTGCCTTTTTGCCAACTGACTCAGCAGAAGTAACTAAAATTGTAAATAATTTAAAAAATATTAGCAGTACATGTACCCAAAGCCATAGTCCAACAAATTTCAGCTCCGTTAGTCGGTATTATCAATAGTTCAGTGGAACATGGTGTATTTCCAAATCTCTTAAAGACTGCGATTGTTGTACCTATTTTTAAGAAAAATGACGCCCACAACATCGACAACTATAGACCTATCGCTTTACTTAGTTGTCTATCCAAAGTTTTTGAGAAAATAATGTACAATCGTTTACTAACGTTCATTGATAGATGTAATTTGCTATGTAACTGTCAACACGGCTTTCGCAAGGGTGGAACGACCGAGGGAGCAGTGACTGATCTTCTCGAGTACATTATACAAGAATGTCGATGATGGTCACTACGTTGCTGGCCTCTTCTTCGACCTAACCAGTGCCTTTGATTGTCTCAATATTGATTTCATCGGCGCTAAACTATATAATATAGGCATAAGAGGTAATGTATTAAATTGGTTTCTGTCATATTTAAACGCCCGTAAACTCTGTGTTAAAATTGGCAGTCACTGTTCAATTGAATATGATGTAGATTACAGAGTTCTTCAGGGGTCCGTTCTTATCTTTTTGTTATATATTAACAATGTCGTTGAATTTGTTAATACTGATCATATCACCATATTTGCTGACGACACATCTATGGCAGTCTCTGCACGGACTCCTGAGGAACTTCGAGCTAAAGTAGCCGACGTCTCCGCACAATTTGGCGATTGGTGCCTCAAGAGTATACTTATTCTTAATCTTAGTAAAACGTACATTTTACAATTTCACAATAGAAAGAATAGACATAGTGTATAATGTAAACGGCACATCCTCTACTGCCAAACTCTCCACTAAACTCCTCGGCATTTCTATCGATGAGCAGCTTAACTGGCAAGAACAAATTAATAAGGTATGCAAGCATCTGAATAGAACTTATTTTGCCATTTTACATTTAAAAACGCTTTTAACAACGACAGCTGCTCGTCATGTACTATGCTTTGGGGTACAGCTATTTAACTTATAATGTAATTCTTTGGGGTAATGCGACTAACTGCTCGAGAGTTTTCATTGCCCAAAAGAAATTGATTCGCCTGACATTTAATTTGAAGCCAAGGCCATCATGTAAAGACACATTCAGGAAACACAGATAATTGATGTTACATATATAAATGCTTACAATTTGTTAAAGTTAATAGTGGTAAATTCCTTACTAATTCTCATTTTCATGATTACAACACGAGATCAAAAAATTCATTCTCTGTTCCCGGTCATAACTCTACCAAATTTGAAAAATCTCCTAGCTTTGTGGGCAGGAGGTTTTTCAATAAATTGCCCGGTTCGTTGCAAACTGCTGATTCCTTAACTTTTAAACACGCAATTAAGAAAATACTGTTAGACAAAGCCTATTACTCAGTCGCCGAATTTCTAACCGATAAGGTATCCTGACCTTTTTTTAGTATTAATGTTTTACGACATTTAGTGTTTATGATTCCCTTGGTTTATGGATTGACATGTATATCCAGTCTTGTAATTGGCAAGTACAATAAAGGAATTATTATTATTATTATTATTATTAATACGAGGGTAAAGCTGAATTTATTGAGAATAAGAAAATGAAAAAAAAAGAGTTATTTAGAGCAACTCTTTGTCTGTCATTTGAAGTTTAGTTGTTGAAGTTACGTTCGTTAAAACCCAAGTTACTAATTTTTTAAAGTGTTATTACAAGTTAAAAAATGGAATTAACCAGAGAACATTTTCAAATTATGATTTATTATGATTTTAAAAAAGGTTTAAGCGCTTATGAGTGCAAAAAGAGTTTAGATTCGGCTTCTAGTGAATTTGAACGCGAAAGGAATTCTGTTCAGCATCAAAAAGAAGCAGGGCGTCCTCCTATGGCTGTTACCGACAAAAACACTGCTGTTAAAAAGTTAATTGAAGAGGTCAATAAAGCCACTTATGCAGTAATAGAGCATCAACTCAAGATTGGATCATCAGCTGTTAGAACAATCTACATGATCACCTGCATTTAAAGAAGTGGTTAGTCGTTTTGTGTCGTATCACCTTTCTGACTTCCAAAAAACAGAGCGTGTAGGAATTTGCCATGTAACTTTAAATTTCTTAAATAATGGCGGACGCCAAATTTTTTCCAAAATAGTGACATGTGGCGAAACTTACATTCGCTTTTTCGACGTACCTACCCGCCCAGAGAGTCGTGTATGGATTCACGAAGATGAGGAAACTTAAACGATGACCAAGAAGCAGCGAGCTATGAAAGAAGTTGTGTATGCGGTATTCTTCAGAAGTACGGGCCTAGTAAAGGCAATTAAGCTAGATGGTCAAAAGACAGTTACAGCTAAATGGTACACTGAAAAGTGTTCAGTAGAGTTCCAGACAAGGGAATTATGCTGCAGCATGATAAAGCATCGTCCTATACGGCAGCTTTAACTCACCAGTTTTTGACTAAAAAAATATAAAAGTAATAGAACATCCGCCATATTCACCTGATTTAGCAGTGTGCGACTTTTCGCTATTTTTTGGGCTCAAAAGGAATTTGCGGGGTGGAAGGTTTTCGTCAGAAGAAGAGATTGAGCCGCAGTTCACGCTTATTTTGAAGGTACTCTGAAAGATATTTGGTTGGGAGTTGAACAGTCGAAAGAATGGTCAAGTGTATCGTTACTGAATTACTTCGAGCATTTTTAAAATAAAATCCTAGAAAGCATTAACCGTATTTTTTAATCTCAATAAATTCAGCTTGACCCTTTTATTATTAAAAAAATTCGACTAAAAAATAAATAAAAGCCATAGGTGGAATAAGCGATAGAGTTCATAATTCAGTCGCAAAACAGATGATGAAAAAGATTCTATTTAATCCATATGGGAGAGAAACAAATAAGAGGGCCTTGAGAAAAGAACTAGAAACAGAACAGAAAGAATTACGATGAGAAAAAATAGTAGAAATTTTTGAAATGATTAAAATAAAATACTTGGTAGGAGAAAATAATATCCGATCACAAAGGTTTAAATAGTGAGAAAAATTGTAGGACAAGAGTGGCTAAAGAAAATCGGAAATGGGTATATTCTTTAAAGAAATAAGTTCCTATGAATTTGATACCTAATGCCAATGTTTTGAAAATTTTGAACATATATTTAATTACTAGCAACGTAAATAAATTTTGTTAATAATAAAGAGCTGTTTATTTTAATTAAGTACTGTTTAATAATTAACTTGTTACATTTTCGTAACATATAAAATTGGAAGATTTCAATAAAAAATACCAAATTATACATATATCATTACATTAAATAGAAGTACGAGCATTAACCGCGTTTACGTTTATAACAACGATGGTTTAAGAATGTATTACCTAAAGAAAGAACAGAGCCTTGCTTGTGTTATAATGCTAATTACTAAAACTGTTGTAGGTTGTAAGTTTTTGGAATATCTTTGTACTGAGACTTGTTAACAAAGGAATTCTCGCGTTGAATTTATCTCCAACGGAAGTCTATTTACAATTAATTCGGCCGTTGGTGATAAAAGTATCTACACCACATCCTCATATTATTGATGTATAATCAGAGGAACTGCTGCATACAGGGCGAAAATATTTTGATATGCGGTGTTAGAATTAAGGAATTATATTTTCCTTTCTCTACATTCTATTCTATTTTTTTGTTCTAACGGTAGCTGACTATTATTTTTTATCGAATGCAGGAAGCAAAGTCATGTTTCACTTATTTTTAAACTTAACAACACGATAGAAAGTAATACTGGGCTCTGATTATTTTTTCATTTCTGCTACAGTTGCCCGTAAAATTTTTCTTTATAATCGTACGTGTTAATCAGTTTACAATTTTTTTTATCTATGTACGAGGGGTCGTTTCGTTTTCCCGGAGTGGGCAGTTTTCAACTTTAATGTAATTTTTCGTTATATTGTTTTTTAATCACATATGCCTTGGTAACATGTTTGACAATTTACAAAACGATTGCAGTAGTATTAGTTCTAATATATGTCAGTTTGTGTTGTCACGTGTCAAAATGAACAAACTCGAATATCAAGCAGTTATACAATTCCTAACAAAACAAGGAAAAGCTCCAAAAATTATTCATGAAGAAATGTTGGTTGTATACGGGGATGACTGTCCTTCCAAGTCGACTATTTGTGAATGGTCAAAATTGTTTAAACATGGTCGAGAATCACTGGATGATGATTTTCGTCCAGGTCGGCCTGTTGATGTGATCACTTCCGGTTTTATTCAAAGAACCAAGTGTTTGGTACTGGAAGATGCAAGATTAAAGAAGCGACAATTAGCAGCTTTATTAGGAGTTTCGGAAACCACGGTTTTCAGAATTCTACACGAATACCTTGGAATGACAAAGGTGAGTGTGAGATGGATTCCACGAATGCTTTCGCCATTCGAAATGCGCTTCAAGATGGAGACATGTGAACAATTTTTGGCGCTTTGTGGAGATGAACCAGATTTAATTATTAATCGACTTGTCACCGGAGATGAAACTTGGGTTC
Source organism: Serrognathus titanus (assembly GCA_039766575.1). Classification (NCBI taxonomy): domain Eukaryota; kingdom Metazoa; phylum Arthropoda; class Insecta; order Coleoptera; family Lucanidae; genus Serrognathus; species Serrognathus titanus. The sequence goes on along the minus strand of CM077912.1, from coordinate 27,770,096 downwards.
ATCATTTTAATCCTGAGTCAAAACAAGAATCGATGCAGTGGCATATCAAGGGCTCCAGCTCTCCCAAGAAGTTTAAAGTCACCCCTTCTGCAGGAAAAATAATGGCAACTGTTTTTTGGGATTGCCAAGGAATTTTAATGATAGATTACCTGAATAAAGGTAGTACGGTAACAGGAGAGTATTATGCAAGTTTAATGCATCGACTCAGAGAGTCTATTAAAGTGAAAAGGCGCGGAAAAGGTTTCCTGTTGCTCCATGACAATGCACCACTCTACAGGTCAAGACTTTCAAAAGCTGCGGTTGCTAAATGTGGATTCGTAGAAATCATCCGCCTTATAGTCCGCATCTTGTGACTATTTTTTGTTTTTAAACCCCAAAAAAAGAAAAAAACACTAAGGGGAACAAAATTTAGGGACGATGACGAACTTATAGCGGCTGTTGAAAGGCATTTTGCGGACAAACCAAATGAATATTTTTATAATGCATTAAAGGTGTTATTGAAACGATGTAATACTTGTATATATATTGAAAAATAAAATTTCTGTTGCTGTTCTAATCTCTTCTTTTAATGCCTAGTCCGGGAATATAAAAACGAGCCCTCGTATATTATAAAAATTTAAAGATAGTGAGTGAATTAAATAAAATTGAATAAAAAAAGGAATCGTAAAATGTTATGTGCAGAAAAATTTAGGTGTCTTCAAATATCAAGACTCCTTCATTCTAAGAGTTAAAATACTAAGATCTGAGCCGAGCTTAAAAAAGGCCATTTGCATACAAATTGCCTTGAATTAGCGGTGGATTTGTCTGCCTTCGTTTCATTGGATAAAGGTCATCTCCTAGTCATAGTTAACGACGCTTCTTTCAGTGATACAAAACTCAACGAGAGCGTTGTGTTGTTAATCTTCTTCAAAAAAAGAACTAACAGAACATCTTCTGATATACACATACATACATAATAATAAATATAATACTTATTTGCATTAACTGTTAATCTAAATGGATGATTACTGGTATTATTTTAATAACTATGACAGACGACCGTAATTACGTTTAACTATTTAAAAATTATTTTGCTTGAAAACAAACGAGATTTCACGGAAGGTTTCCTCCTGCTTGCTTGTTAGCGAAGTCGATTAAAGGACTCTCGTCATAGCATGCACATCTCGCTGGTAACTTGGATCGGTTCGAATTTTGAAATATACCTCGGACGCCCACGGGTTTTATATTTTATTTTACAACTTCTGTCGACCGGTTCGTTGAACCCGCCGCTTTCGTAACATTTATTTGTTTAGCGTAGAAAACACACTTAGCAGATATTCGTGTCTGCTGAAAACTTTGCCGATTTGTTTTCTTTTCTAATAACGCACTCGCGGACGTAACTCACGGGTTTTACTAGGCTTGTGTGTAGCTGGTTAGATAACGTAGAACGAGTTTTGGGCATGACGTGGGTATTACGTTTGGCGTGTAAAATAAAAAATGGCCAAAGAAATTTATTTATTTACATATTATATTAAATCTTTATTTATTATACAGGGTGATTCAGGCAACGAGTTCATTAAAACTTTACAGATTTCCCATTGAATTGTTGTTTCGTATTTTGGAGTTACAGATTACCAATATAATCTGATTGAATATAATATTTTCAACTTCCGGAAGTTGCTGTCAAGCACCCCATTTCTTGTTGTGCTTTTGAATTCCTTTCAAATTCTAAAGCAGTTTTATGCAACGCATGATATAATAGTATATTGCTTTATTAGAATTATAAGTGTCATGTTTTGTCGAGCAAATTTTGTATTTGCGAGGCGAAGCGAAGCGTAGCTGAGCGGACGCCAAATGGCGAGACAAGAAACACTTTTAATCCGAATAGAACATACTAATTTTTCTGCACGCGGATTCAAAGTAAAATCATAACGAAAAATGTTAAAAGTAAAAATTCCTAGGATTAAAAGTGCTTTTAACTCCAGGAACTAAAAGTGTTGCTTAGCAACACCACACTTTTTTTTATTAGTAACGAAAACGTCAATTTCAGTTACAGTTTTTGGTATTAAAAGTCATTACATTTAATACGATTGCAGAAAAAAATTACTCGGGATAATTCGATTTATTTTAAAAAGATCGGATTTGCAGTATTTTGTAATACTCCCATAATTATGAAATAAAATCCATTATGTTAATTTTTGGTCTCAAATATTTCGGAAACTGTAGATTTTTCTATGTTCGAGCCGCCTGAGGTTCAATTTTGACATCTACCATTTTTTCCAGCGAGTTTTGTCGAACGATATATGGTTCCAGCGAATGCTGGAAAATGCGAGAAGAAAATGATTTCTACTACATAGGGTGTTGTTAAATTACGCGGACATGGCTTAACCACAGATTCCTGGCCTCAAAATAAAACGATTGAACCCAATTTACCTTTATCCAAAAGCCAATATTCTGCTTCAAAATTTATGACAAAAAAAGTAATTTTTCTAATAATTATAACAACAAAAGAATCAATTTGGATGATATTTGGTATGAGACTCACAGGAAGGCAAATGGTTATAGCATCTTTTTTTGCAAACAGTTTCTTGGCATCAAAATTTGTAAAGACATAGAAAACTTTATTAAGGAATGACTCTTTCTAAAAATAAAGTAAGTAAATAAGTAAGCCATGTCCACGTAAATTAACGATACCCAGTATAAGTGAAGATCTGCGCACTTTTTTAATCAGTTATTATTCTGGAAACGAAATTTGTAATAAAAGTATCTTTTTGAATTAAGATTTATTTTTCATTAAATTAACTGGCGAGGAAGAAAACATAATCGATTCGAGCAATACTTACCGCTTTAAATTTCTCAAAAAAAGCAGAACTAGTTCAGACTTGTTTTAGGGAAGTCTGGTGGTAGAGACAATTGAAACTAAATGACGGAATCTAGGGTGTTAAAAATCCTACCAAAGCCTTATGTAAATACGTTTCTTTATTTAGTAATAGTATCTTACATATCGAGGTGGAAAGTGTTTCATCTCTGTCGAGAGATTAACTTTATCTCGAGACAGAAATGAAACTTTCCACCGAGGTTTGTATACTATTTTATTTTCAACCATTATTATTCGACCTAATAATAATAAATAAAATCCTATTATTACCAGAAAAGAAAACCACCTCAAATTAATTATATAACGAGACGGCGTTTGCGTTGCCATGACGGAAAACATAACAAATAATTTATTTGTAAGCAAAAAGTGGCGTCGTTTTTCGCGAATTGTGAAAATCCAGGAAAAATGTTGGATCCACCTGAGTTACGGGAGGCCGCAGAAAGAGCAGAAGATTGTTTGTTGCCCCAAAAAAGTAAGGCAAGGTACGAAACGGCTTACTTTCCACCCAGGTAGAAAGTGACGGTTAATAATCGTCAATTCTCTAACTGACAAACACGTCAGAAATAATGTCGTTACACATATGGTTGAAAATAAAATACGTACAAAGTGTGAGGCACTGACGTAAAAGGTATGTTTTTATTGATCGCATAACCATGACAATTTCCAACATCTTCCCCTTTAAAAAGTTAACAATAGAGATAAGATTTTGCATATGGCCTTGAGGTTGAATTCTGGGTCGTAGTGACCTTAAGGGAGCAGAAAGGAAAATTTAATTTTGTTCTATTTCCGCAGTGTCTTTTGCAATGTCTTCGGTGAATAATTTTTCAGGTGCATAATTTTTTAGCTGAACCACGACCGACGTTTTTTCATTCGGGTTCTTGTCAAGGCTTGAGCAGCTTTCAATGGAACATTCATTCGAGACTAAAAGATGTTGATTCGGGAATATATATATCAGTTGTATTTTAAAATACTCAATCATCTTCAGCGTTCAATGAATTTTCTATTATCAAAGCATACTAGTAACAATTTTTTTTTGATAATTTACCTTGAATGCGTTTAAGTTTCGACTTCAACATTATCTTCAATATGCAGCTCACGCTACAGTATTTATGTTTAGTAAACTCAGCTTCCACTTAAATTTGTTTTTCTAAATTATCATCAGATGAAAACTGCTCTGACTCTTGGAGGAAGATGTGTTCGTTTTTTGATCACCTTAAAAAATTCTGCCTGTATTTTTCTTGGGGGACTGAAACAAGGTAAATATCTGTAAGTATGTAGAAAATTTTGTAGTTCTTTTCTAATCGTATGAGTTCTGCTACCAGAAGTTTTTGCGTGGCATAGAGAATTTATCGACGCCGTGTCTGTATAGAATGTGCGTTTGTAGTTAATATAAAGTTTGCCTTGAAATCATTGCATAAACCAAGTTCACCAGAAAATAATTTTAGGAACTTCTTAGAAATGTAATTGTGATATGCGCCTGATGAAGTTGGAACCTTGTTTTGACCACTTAACTCTGAATTTCGAGCGTCTTTATTAAAGTTTAAATCCCGAACTCAACGAGGGACTATTGATTAAATGTGTCAATGGAATTTAACCAAACAAATCCATACCATTTCGTAAAACAATATTTACGGCTATAGTCACCCTGCAACGTTAATAGTGCACTGTATCTGCTTGTTGTCTTGTGTTTACCACCGCCTGGATTTTCCATCGCTTCAAACTTGTTGGGAATTGGGAAATCTAAGCGTCGCCAAACATGAAAAGTACATAAGCATCAATACAACTGTTACGCATTAACGTAATAATTATTTGTTATACGGGACGGTATAATTGAATTTTACCGTCGTGTGTAACATTCTATTTTTTTATAGCGAACGTTAAAGACAAAATTTTAACAATTTCGCAAAAAAATAAAAAGAGCAATCATGAGTAAAATCGCGTTGTATGATCATGATCTCCGTAACTAGTGTGGGTTGTTGCTATGGTTAAGTTGTAATATTTATTAATTCAAATAACAATATTAAAGTACTTTATCTACCCTTGCTGTTAAAGTGCTACTTTATCTACCCTAGCTGTTAAAATTCCGTTTTATCGACCCTTTGAGTTGGACAAACCACACTTTAACGTTCGCTATACAAAATATAAAGTTCTTATTGATTATGTGACCATGAATGCCCCAACAACTTTCAAATATTTTAGAATTGGATTAATACGGCGATTCTACTCATATCTGTAAGAATCGTAAGATCTGTAAACCTGTAACTCAGATATTTAAAAAGTGGAATTTTAAAGTTCTCAGTGTGATACAATTTCTTGTAAGTTTCTAGGATAGTATTACAGAGTTTTACGAGAGACCTGGAAGAAATCATATCTTCTAGAGAACTTCAAAATTAATTTTTTTAATAATTGAGTCACAGGCTTACAGATCTTATAGGCCTTACAGATACGAGCAGAACCAGTAGCTGGTTGAAACTAGCTACTGGTTACAATGGGTTGCAACCTGCTATTTTATCTAACTTGTTCTTACATTGTTTTGCAGCAAAATTTATCTTAACCGATTTTGTTTTAGTTTTCCTAAAGTATCTTGCTTGCTTTATTTTCGGTATACTAGATCTTTAACGGTAATGCAAGTGGATATTTTCATTATGGTACACGAAAGATCTTGACAACCAGTTTAAGGTGAATGGTGGAATGGAGTATACTGAATTGGCAACTTTAGTGTAAACTGTTGACATAATCTCGGTAATGCACCAACATGCCATCATTTACATAGTTTTGGTGATTTCCTTTTATGGGTGTACTTTCCAGATGGGGAAAACAACTGTTTCTCGTAGTAAAACTGTGACGGACAAAGATCGCTGTCCTGCTATCTACATCATTACATCGTTCATAAATTTATGCCAGTCTCACTTCGACGACAAATTTGCTTATGTCATCTTCTAGTTTTAACAAAGCTATATCTCGATAAAGAGTTACCTCTTAAGTAATTTTTTTTTAATAAGAAAAAACATGTATTATATTTTCATTTTCACTTGAAAACAATAATCCATACCAACGTTATCAAAATGATTAGAGTAATGATTGTAGTTTTGTTAGCCAAGATGTATTCGTTACCTGAGGGAGATTTGCTTGAATGATAATATATTTAGCCTAGACTTAAAAAAAACCACCGATTTCATAATTACACAAATACTGCGAAGATTTATCTTTTAGAGATTTACAGTAATCAAATTTAATATTTAACTAAGTCTTTAGAATTTAGATAATCCCCGAAGAAGACTTGACTGTTTTACGACGGAAAATTTTGCTTCATTTAATCATACTGGAATGGTTAATTGGGTCGGGATTACTGTAGAATTGCTAATGAGGCATTTCGGTAGATAATTCACTGCCAAACATCGGGGGTTTGCCTTACGAATCTAGCTGTGCCAATTTACTCTCGGTGGTTGCAGGTATAATTGGACCGATTTATGTGGGGATCGATTACTATAAGCTCAAAGTCAAGTTTTAGCCACTTAACAACTTTTGTTTTCTGGAAGAAGGATTAGCGTAATAGGTCTGATCTCACTTCTTATTGTTTTATAGTAAGAACATGAAATATAACAAAAAGAAAGAGGTATAGGCAAGTACATACAAAAAATGAAGGAAGCTTTGTAATTTCTAGCCCCGTTCAGAGTCGTGTCGTTTTCCCTAAACCTAATGCTTTCCTTCATAAATTGTAATCTTCGTGATTGCGTACATCTTTCTTAAATGTGAGATTATGTTTTCCATTTACTAAGAACTTGGGATACCTATAGGCGCTTACCGTACGATCAAGGAAGTTTTATTAAATCACAGGAGGGGTTGCAAAAAAAAATTGTGCGTATATGATTGCTGCTAAACGTTTGGATTTCATAGCTATGTTATAGATTAATCAATCATGCTTAAAATTTCCAAGAATTATAAATTTTATTTTCAATTGATCACTTGATATTCTTTCGAATACAGTGTATTTCCAACAAGCGTCTTTCAGAATAAATATAAGTGAAATAAACAGATAACTAAAATTATTAATTTTTTTCTAATTATTAATCAATGAAAGTGATGTTATTTAGATATTACGTTACAGATTGTTAATCAATATTTAAAATTTTCAGCAAAGTAAAAGAATTGAAATTTTAATGAAAATTTCCTCTTAAATATTTTTCCTGGTGGTATTTTTTTTTGCTTAATTAATTTTTTTTAGGTCTACTGGAGTTAGAATATTCCAATGTTCAAAAAGTAAGATATCTTTGTATTTTTTTTTCAATGTTCCGTGAAATTTATCATTTATATTAGATATCGCTGATCTGAAACTTTTCAGCGGTAGTGTACATTACCAATCCTACGGCACTGTTTTCTCTTTGCAGCTTGAAATACGATAATGAAGTACCTTGAATATAATGTACTCTTTTATTGATGTCGCCATCACCATTCAAACTCTAAAACGCATCTCGTTTTTCCCAAACGAATAAACACAAGTTTCTCTTCGCTTTTCGCTTCGTCCTCGACGACTTTCTTTTTCGGCGGCTAATTAATACTTTGACATTTCGTTGATACGATATTAGACTGTACGTAATAACGACGAATAATAATCATTCAGCTCCGGATATGGATAAAATAGTTTGGTCATTATGCAACTGAATAATCCTGTCCTTTTGTTCCACGAAGAGAATGTAAATAATAAAATTCTTCCGCGGTGTTACTTAAAATTACACCGTGGCTCTGTTCATCGGTTGTTGCAATTAGATTTTTTTTATAAATAAAATCCAATTACGAAAGGGTTGATCGCTTAAAGGAAATAAGAATCAATTACGCGTACGTATATGGAAACTGGTTTGTGCGTCGAAAAAATCTTGTGGATAAGTTACTTCTTTGAGATGTGCTTCATCATGGTGCGTTGTCCATACGAAAAGAAAAGAAAACCTAAACTAGCGGACTGTGCGTTCGCCCGTATATCCAGAATGTAAAACACGTTAGAAATTAATTATCGTGCTTTAATTTGGAACATTCAAGGAGACAAATCATTACGTAAGGAATGATTGATGAAACCGACCGAAATTAACTGATATTAATTAAAGGAAATGTGCAAATAAAAAAATTAAAAACATCTCTGGGATTTAGGCAGTTTGCTTGGTTTAACGGTCTGCTGTTTCAAAGGTAAAGTAGACTGGACACTATTGTTTCTTGATTTTGGATTTTTTTGTGTCATATTTCATTTAGCCTCTGTATTTATACGTCGTCATGACCTCTTGTTTTCTTCAAACATTCTCCAACTGAAGATCTCAATCTCCCGGTTCTAAAATCATCTCAAAAATTTTGCTGCTTGTGAATCAGCATGTATGTTATGACAAGAGCGTGAGTCATTCCAATTATTACTAGTAATGTCACTCTTTTGACTTCATTATTTGATTATATTAGTTATATTAACAAATTGTTTTCGAGAAAAATAATCGAATAGAATCTTTCACGTTTGTTATATAGAGCAGAAGACGTCTCAGATCTACCATAATCCGACCGATCTTTCTTTTCGACCTTTTTACGTACACAAAGGAACGCGTACGTGTTTCACGTAAGCACCTGTGTATGCGTTAATAATTAACGTTGCGAGTACGGTAAAGTCCTGTGTATTTATACTTCCTAGGCAGGCTTTGTTTTATGGCGCGTTGTGTGCGGTCCGAACGGTTATTGCGAGCAAATAAAAAATAACTGGAAACTAAAGAAAAAATTAAATTTGACTCCGAGAAAGTATTTGTAAAAATATGCTCGGCAGATAATAATATTTGCTTTCCAGGGAAGGCGACAGATTGACGGCAGAAATTACCAAGGAAGTGCATTTTTGGAGGGTGGGCGTCGTAAACATCGTCTGAGACCCTTTCACAGGCAGAAAATTAGGGACCATAATGGAGAAATTTGAGCCGATTTTAGGCCGGTTTGGCGTCGATCTTAGTTGTTTTCATATCTTGTATTGTCGTAAATTAACAACGTTAAAAAATCTGAAAAAAAAACTAAATTTCGTGTGGGGAAAATTATCTTTGAATTTTAAATCGAAAATCAATGTAAGGTCAGTGTCAATAAACAAAAATTTTTATTAAGTGCTTCTAATTAGGACAAATCCAAAAGAATATAAAGATGAATAAATAAATTAATAATAATAAATTAAATTATATAAGGTAAATAAATAAACGTCTACAATTATTGATCTTTATTAGATTCTAGATCAATAAAAAATATGCTCCAAGACAGTGGTCAAGGACCTGTGGTCTCTGGTACAAAGGTAACTACTACGTAGTAGTCATTTTACACTTTGTGGTCCTCTGGTGCAAAGTGATTATTACCAGAGACTACAGGTCTTCAATATGTGCCTTGGAGCGCATTTTATTGAACACTTGAAAATGTCGTCCTTACGACGAATCCGCGGTCGTGCCTAGATTAGAACCTAATAAAAAGTCAAATTGTAGTCAGACGTATTTTTTCACCCTTAAGAGTTCGCTAGAAAAATCACAATATGTTCATTCTTAATAAATTATATAAATTATTATCAGTATTTTTGCAATATTTTGAAGTTTATTTAATACTGAAACTGAAACTTAAATGGTTTTGATAATTCAAATCTAAACTAAACATATTGATCTTTTCTCTCTTCCTCTCTATATAATTATGAATAAATTATTGCAAACTCGAACTTTAAATACTACAGTCTTTCTGGTTATAATCTATAAATTTCGAATAATAATAATAATAACATTGGCTTAATTGATCGGACTTATTTTTTCAAGTATCTTTAGATTTTATTTTATTTTACAAAAAAAATTCCTGAAAAAAAAATTAAAAAACGAAACTGAAGTAAAAACTAGTTTAATTTTGTTAACCAGACAAACACGTGAGCACTAATTTTTTCAAGGGCACTCATTTCCATAATACTTGAAATTTAAACAAATTCCGCCGATTACGCAATCCAAAGTTGTGGTTTCGGACTAACAAACGAGAGAAAAAACAACGAATTAGTATTTTTGCAATCATGACCTCCATTTTATTAATAACATCTGAAAGCCGAAAGTCTGAGGAATTTATAGTGGATAAATTTATATGCGTGTGCTCGGAAAAGTAAATCCATTCGGGGTCGCTCACAGAAAGTCCTAGTTTTAAGTACTCTTACTAGTAATACTTACTTATGCTGATCCGTTTTCATTATTAAACTACAGTAGAAAATGCACATCCAATTACTTATCAGTCTGATTAACTAACGGCTCCTCGATGGAGTGAAGGCTAGAGAATGCCTTACATATTTATCAATATTTTTGTTATTGTAAACATCAATTCTTTTATATTAATGTTAAAAAATTTGGCAAATTCTATAATTGAATAATAGATTCGAGTTCATTCAGAAAAGTAAATCAATGAAGTTTCTTTTTCGGAAGACGTGTATGAACAAATAAATACTATTTCTTTTTTTTTACATCCAAAACTTAATTTCTCTAACTTCATTAATTTTGTTATGCAATTGTTCTTCTGTTTTTAACGAGCTAGCAAAAAAAAGATACTTCAGAAAATAATGTGAATATCCTCAAAATTAACTTTTTTTCTGATTCTAATAATAACTGATAATAAAATCGTTCGTTTGATACTATGATTAAATTTTATATTGATTACATTTTGGTTGTCTGTGATAACAACTGAAGTCGTATAACGAAACGATCGCGTTTCATTAACTGATAATCGCCGGAGATCAATGAATAAAGTTTACGAAAACAAACTTAAATATTGAATACTTTAGAAGCAAAAGATGATAATGGTAAAACAAAGAATATTAACATAAATCCCAATTACATTAGCAACTATAAATGTGCATTTTGTTTTACAGTTACGTATGTTGTCATCCATTAGCAGGTAACTTTAATAATAATTAGCGATAATTACTATAATATGAAGGTCTCATAGCGAGATTACACGTATTTAGGACAGGCTGTATTTAACGAAATTGCTGAGCGACGTTCGGGTTACATATGAGCTTAATTTGTTTTTAACATTCTGTACTCTGTTAAGAAAATTAAATAAATAGGATTAAATTTCCTGGAGTAATAACTTGGTTTTTAAGAGAGAACTTATTAATATGGTAGACGGCAATCCCTTGGGGGTTGTAAAATTACATTAAAGAAAATGTCGAAATTTTAACCAATATTGAAAATATAAATTCATGTTGATACATCGATGCATAAAAGGGCTAAAATATTTAGTCATTTGTAATTCAACGTTTCTTTTTTATTTTGTAACTAGAATTCACAAACCGAACTCTCGTTTGAATATGAATTTCTATTTTGAATTGATATATGCTCATTCTTTTTTCAGATTAATAAAAAAAAATATAATAAATAGGAAAGGGATAAGCATTTATAAGTAAGATATGAAGGCAATAGCTTTATTAGTTTACCTATTTACATAACATTTCTTGGCCATGAGTTATCGGAATATTTTTCCATTTGGCGATGACACCAAAAATTTGAAAAATCCTGTTTTATAGACTTTGAGAATAATCCAATGGAGTCCCGAACAAAAGTGCCAAAGAAGACTATTTGAAACGACTAACTGAAATTGCTCGAATACAATTAAAATCTTTAAATGTTTTTCTTAAAGTAAACCAAAATAACTGCCAAGTTATTAAACGAGTAAAAATCAAAGGCTTTTCCAAAAAGCTATAAGGATGATCCCTGATAAGTTTACGAAATAGAAATTGCCTAGAATTGAGTGATCCTGTTTCGCGTGTACATACGTTTAAATTGAAGATTGCTTTAAGACAAAAATTCTTTCGAAAATAATAATGATTTCAACTTGATTTCAACTTCATCGAATTTCTGACGCTTCAGTTTATCGCGATATATTTACCATACGATCGAGATTACATAGTAATATTCGGCAAAAAATTTACTGAAACCTTGACCTTAATGAAATCCGCGAATCGATTATCAGTTAGAAATAGCCTTGATGTGTGCATGATGAAACTCTGTACTACGAAATTAGGTTCGCGCGATATTTTTTTTCCTGGCGTTTTCGTTAAGTCTCGCCGTAGGTGCTTTCTAAAAATAAATCGTCACACTTACTTACATACAATAACTGAATTCACAATAATAATTTCCCGAAGGGTCGGGAAGTCAAAAAGATTAATATTTATTTATTCGGTATACATATGCACACATACTTTGACTGTGAGTCACATATGTTGGACAATTTATTTAATGACAGCTACCTGATCATGATTTTTCGATTATCATTAATTAGGATGATATGACGAATCAAAGGTGAACGTTTCCAGGAGTTACGCAATTACTTTATAATAAAATAAAATATTGAATTTAAATAGATGAAAATATTAAACTAATTTTCATTGTAATTTTTTGGGTACAACAGTTACTTACCTTATCTTTACGGTTCGAGTGTTCAAAGCAGTGTTAAACAGTGTTAATTAGCAGCTCAGTAATTACCTGAGTTATTAAAAAAATAACGCTGTTAACATCAAATTCTTAAGTTCATGACATGACAGAGAAAGCAAATCATATTCACAGGTTTCTACTGTGAAATAATCACCGTACGTTTTATTGCGTATTCGTTAATTTCTTCGGTAGACTTTTACTTTCCATCACTGCCAAGCAAACTTTCACCCCGTCTAATCCGTTCGGTTTTATCTATCTAACGCTGAGAATTAAGGTAAGAGACGACAAAGCATCCTTTGCTCAAGATAAATAATTCTGGCTTTAATTTTTAAACTCGTAAATACTGGACAGATTAATGTCTAGATTAGTTCCAATCGAGTTTTGCGTGCGTGATAAAAATTTCGGTGCAAAACAGCTCCGATAAGATGAGATAAGGGTATAATTCGTTTATTTGAAAATTTCCCGTACGCAATTTGAATTTCATAGGAAAACACTTATAGTTTGATGTATTCATGGGAAAAAACGCTTATCGTTTGATGTACTAGACAACATGACGTCTGGAAATTCAATTGTTTTCTTAAACTGTATATTTTTTATCAAATTTTTATATCCATCAAATATTATTACAATAATTCTAAAAAATTCATACAAAGGAGAAAAGAGAAGTAAATATATACTTTCTTTACTGATCTTCAACTATATTTAATGATCAGATAATTCTTTGTTACTTTTTTTCTTGAGTGTAACCAATGTTCTGGTTTGCTTTTCACTTTTTATTTTCATGTACATTGTGTCCCCAGATTGAGTTCGCCTTACATATAAGGAAGCAAAAATTTTAGAATTCAGATTTCACGCTTTGCAGTTCAGGTCTCTCGGCGCGAAAAGAGTTTGTGCCAAATTTGACGGCGAAGGTCTTCAAAGATATGGAATTAATGCAAGAAGAAATAAATCAGTTTTCCTTTTAAATTTAAGAGAAAATTTTAGTAATATAAAATATTTTTCATTTAAAGTTATGGAGGTATACCTATTTCTAACATTCTTGGAAGAAAAAGTCAGTGATAAATACATATTTCAGTAGAGTATTTATTGATCAAAAAACAAATAAAATATGACTATTCAAATTATGCTTCACCCATATTAGAACCAAACTTAACTCTTTCCGTTTCAGATCAATAAAGCAATGTTTTGTAACTCTCTGAAATATTTATAATTAGCAATTTTCCGTAATTCCAAGGATGTTGGAATTTGGTATTCCCAATTTTAAATGATATACATTTTATTTTACAATTTATTCCTAAATTTAAAAGGAAGACCACTTTACCTTACACAGATTTATGTCTTCTTGCATTAGTTCCACCCCCTTGAAGACTTTCGACGTCAAATTTGGCACAAATTCATTTCATGCCAAGCTGACCTGAACTTCAAGCGTGAAATCTGAATTCCAAAATTTTTGCTCCATTATATGCGAACTCGATCCGGGGATGCATTGTGTACATAGTATGACATTGATTTAGTCGAATTATCTTTATTGTTAAATTTTTTGGCACGAATACTTTTATTTTAGATCACTTCATCATATCTTATTTTATCTATTTGGTCATGATTTTTCTTAATATCTTGACTTCACAAATCTGTAGTTTAATCTCTAGATGATATCTTAATACTCATGATTCATGTTCAGACTATATTTGGTCACCAAATACTATTTTCTATATTTTAACATTTGTTTATTTATTTCTTATTAAATCCACAATATTCCAAATTCTAATATTTATCTCTTTTTATCAGTTAATAGTACTTAAGTATTTTCTATTTTTCTTAGTATTCAGTTTTTCAAACTTATTATTTTCTGTTTTTTTTGCATTTATGTTTTTCGATTTCTATTAAATCTTGCATTCAGTTTTGTACATAACATGTACCAGAAAAGTCTATCAAATTAAACTGGAAAATCGAGGTAGTTAGTTATTAAAATTTTTCTTATTATCTATTTCCGCAGAAACATTGTTTTATGTGAAAATATTTGTTGGCTCTAGAAAATTTGATTCAAATTACAATTTCTCAATTAAGTAGTTAAATATCGCCCTTCATGTGTTTTTGAGATGATATGTACTGATTTCAAAATGGTGATTTACCGAAACATGTCATCTTCTGTATCGACCTTGAGATGAGCGGAAAAAAAAGCGTTTGTAAGTGACTTAAGGCAAATACATTTTCCAATTTTTCCTTTACAATTTCACAAAATTCAAATTGAAATCTATTTTATTTAATTCGTTGCACTGTATTATGTAAAATATTTTATTATGTAGGTTTTTTGACGATTGTAGTTGCACTTATTGTTATAAAATAAATCACTATCACTGAATTTGAGAAATTCTAAGGTTTCTAGTAATTGCAAGGGCAAATACCTAGTTGTTTTCGACGATAATGATTTTAAATCGTTCTGATTTTTGAATAGTTTTCCTAAGGAGTTTGGTGCAGTTCTTACACGTGATAGGTATTATAAGAAAAAGAAACAGATTATTATCGAGTAAATAGTATATTTAATTACCACTGATGTTTCGCAAACAGCTTGTTTGCTTTTCCAAAGTGAATGTAGTTTTATTATGTTTTACATTCCTTAAATATTAAATTTAAACGTTTCATTTACAGCTAATTTATTAATGAAAGATATTTCAGATTTTGTAAAACCTTATCATCATCATTAACATCTCCATTCTTTCTCTTTCCGTTCAAAATTCCCAGATTATGTAAATTATTTTTTAAAAGTAAATTTAAAAATATATAAATATTTGTGGTCGATAATTGAAAGTAATGCAAGGATAAATAAAGAAACTGGGAAGAACAGGAAAAATAGGAAGGAATATTTTTAGTTAGAAAGGAAAGAATTATTCAAACAAATAAGAACAGAAGGAGTTAACTAGGAATGCGATTTTTAAGGATAGTTGATAAAACAAGAAGGAGTAGAATAAGAAATGTGTGTTGTATGACGAGAGCAGAGAAAATTGAAAAAAGGCTATTGGGTGAAAAGGAATCGAGGATTAAAGGATACAGTAACCTAACGTTAAATCTAAAAATAAATAGTATGAAAAATGTTAAAAATGAATTATTTCTGTTAAACATTAAGGTAGCGAGGATACGCTTCCTTCAAGAAATCTTCACAAAATGATATGTGCGTGTAATTAAAAGTGACTATAAGTCCCGTCGATGTTATCTGGTAAAAATTGATATCCTGCGGTCTACGACGTCGTCGTCGCCGTAGGAATATTCCACACTATTCCTTATCTCTCCGACCTTACACGAATTTTGTTTATTTCATTTCACGAAGATTCATGACTGCGGCCTGATAAATCGTAAACATAATTATTTGAACATTTAAATGGTATTACACTTCATTAGCGCGAGGTTAAGCTGATACACTTTCGTAAAACGGATTCTATTTATAAAAACGTAAAATTATTGTTTCTTGAATAAAGAAATCTCAAGAACTCGTATTCGTTCACATGTGTGCGAGAAATTTGTTATCATTTTTTTTGGTTTGTTAATTAAAAAAAAAATTAAAAATACTTAGAAGCAATCGTTTGGCAGAATGTAAGGCCATTGGACTCGTTAAACGAATGATAAGGCATAATGAGAATGGAAAATTAATGTATAGAATTTTTTGTTGGTTAAATATTTGTTTCATTCCAAAATGATGTAAATATTTAGAATATAAAATAAATAAAAACTAATCCTTTTTTCAAAAATTTTATGGGGGTCCAATAAAAGCAATTGCTTCATTTCAAATAATCCACAGTTTTCTCACCGACAGCTTAACGCTTGGTACGATAACGTATAGTAATTAAATTGTAAAACACGCGGCTAAAAAAAATCTGATTATGGAATCTTATCGTTAATGAAATATTACCGCAAACAACGATAGGAGCATCGTCATCCATCTATCTGTGTGCTTCGTGTAACGTGATATTAGGGATTCAGTGGAGTCATTTCTGGTTGATTAACGATGCGTGGTAATGGAGACACTTTCTAGACGATCGGTTTCTGAAATTTAATTAGCTTTTTTTTCTGCCGGCCCGGAACCTAACATGATCATTAAATGTATACTTTTTTTAATGGATACACATCAACTGAAATTTAATCGAAAGAAGAGAATTTGTATGTCGACTGAAATGTTGCGTATTAAACGCGCGTTACAAGAAAAAATAAATAAATTGATGTATTAATTTGTGTACAAAATAATTAATATCAAGCGGTTCATTCGTTCGATGCTTCTATTAGGCCCCTAGCATCGTTCGCATCCAACGACTTCCGAACCCAAGTATCTATTGCCCTATATTTGAGTTTTGAGTGTTCTTTTCATATATTTGAGAGTTCTTAATTAAGTTATTGTTCACATACAATATCTTAATATGTAACAAGTAAAGAATTAAACCTTCGACTAACCATAAAAATATAATAGTTTGAATCGCGACATCCTGCGATCACTTTTTGACACAACATAGCATTAGAAACCAAACCGACTTGTCTCAGGTTATTCGCAATTGCGATATAATAATAATGAATAGCTTGCAGTGGAAGCTCAAGATACGCTTCTATGGTGCCGAAATAGCTGTACAGAAGATGCTTGAGGTATCCACAGCAATCAAAACCGGTTTGCAACAAAATTCATAAAAATATAGTTTAGCGTACAAAGTAACTGTAAAAATTAAAGGGATTTTTGTATAAGTTAGTCAGATAGAAAGTTACCAAACTGTGCCTAAAAATAGCGCATGCAATGCAAGGAAAATATCCGTACGTTCTGCTACTGGCATTGGAATAAAAACTGCATCAGCTAATATATACAAAAGTTGCCGATGAACATGCGCACAGTAAAAATTGCATCTTTTAGCAATACAAATTGTATCATGTAAAGTAGTCTTCAGTCAATTTTGCAGGTAAAGATTCTGATTGAATAACACCTTTCGTTAAACAGCGAAACTTTGATAAGTGTTTTAAAAGTTGATTGAACAATAATATTTGCTATTTAATTTACTTTCGTTTGCAACACATCAGCGAATTATTCCAATAAAATTAATGTATCCTCAGCAAATATTAACGCAAATTGTTATTTATGAAGCGATATCCTTACACATTGAATTGTTACACAAAACAGAATTTTTGGTTTTATGTAAGATTCATTTAAAATAATAAATAGTTTACATTGTAAATGATAATTTGTTGGACAAACGAAAAAAATCAAGAATGTGATATTCATTCTTTTAAAAATTTTAATCAAGGCTATTTGGCACTGAATTATCAAATTGGTTTAGGGTGATTGAAAAATTGTAAAATCTTTAGTCTTTAGCGTATCACACACATGTTCTGTGTCATAAGTCTTACGGATCTTGGCATGGCATTAATATTTTGCTCTTTTAGGTATCTTAAAGACATTATCGCAGTACGTTGGCGAAAGTTATAATTCTGAAAAGTGCTTCTGAGCATAACTTCAAGAACATCGTTTACATATTGATTGGTATTGGATTTAAAAATAATTAGAAATTGAAGGAAACGGCTTCCATCGCGAATTTTAAATCATATTACGCTGGAATGACACCTCAGATAAAGTTAAAATTAGTCTCTGAACACTAAATCTTCTAACTGCCCATCAGGTTTCCCATAATATAAAAAGGATTTGTCACAAACGTTTGGAATTCTTTTCGTATTCTTCTTTAATTGAATCATTCAACCGGCAAGTTCAAAGTGATATTGGCAATGAAAGTTATTAAAGAATTAGTTGACATGTTGATAAATTATGAACGAAGTAAATGGCATTTTTATCATGCACTCAAAATGATATCGCGCGATCTAGAAAAGTGCTCTTCAAGATTGGCCATGAAAGAGTGAAGTAGTCGATTGCGGAAATTAAGGCAGCTAATGCTTTTTAGAATTTCTGATAATTGTTATTGCGAAAAACTCAGATATTTCTGTGTGCGTGCTTATTATTTTATAATTATCATTGTCTTTTACACAAGAATACATTTTAGTAATAGCAGATTGATTGGTGCAGATTGATGGCGGTTGATGGGTTGTCAGAAATGCTTTTAAAGGATTTCAAAATATTTTCACCAATGTAGTAATTTATTACGATGAATTTCGACTGAAGTTATAATTATGTAGGAGTACGTAAGTTGTAAGCCATTCGGAATTGCGATTAACGCCATATGATTCCTCTTTATGACAACACATAAACACTGAATATTCAAAACTTCCTTGAAAACTATGTAAATTTTCGAGAAAGAATCAACAAGTTTGAAATAATATGGCAAACGTTTTAAATTCGCTTTTTAAAGGAATATGTAGGTGGAGGTCATAATGGATACATGATAAAGGATACATGATTTAAAGCATTCCTTATTTAGACTTACGAAATTTATTTTAATGTTCGTTAAAAACGTTTACACATAGTAATGTGTAAACGTTAAAAACATCGTATGTACATGTTACTGAATGCATGAATATTTGTAGCACAAAGAAAATATTAAAAATCTCAAAAGTACATAACATTTTGTGAATCAATTTTTAATTATTTAACACGTTAGGGCTCAGTTGCATAAACGCAAGATAAATTTATTGTACAGTTTAATGCCTTATTAAAAATTGTTATAAAAACAATGGTTACTAAGGCCCGGTTTCTCAGTCGTAGTTTAACTTTAATCTACTGTTTATTCCCATAGTAACAATAAAAGCAATTGTTGCTATGGGAAGTTTATTCCCATAGTAACAATAAAAGCAATTGTTGCTATGGGAAGTTTATTCCCATAGTAACAATAAAAGCAATTGTTGCTATGGGAATAAACTCAAAATTAACGTTAAGCTGTGACTAGTGATGTAAGTTCGTTAAATGACGCCGGTCATGACTGTAGTCACAATAAAAATGACGGTCACGTCACAATGATTGGTCATTTTAAAAATGACACTGTGAGTTAGACCTGACCGTTATTTTAATAAATAACTGTCATTTTAATAGATGACTGTCATTTAAATAAATGACCGTCACAGACATTAGTTTTTAGAAGAAGTTGCAAGTACAAGCAGAATAAATACGAGAATTTTTACAAACGAGAGAAAAGAGGACGAGTCAACAAGTTCAGATACAGACAGCAATGAAAAAATGTACCAGCAAATGGAGAGCGAAATTGAAATAAGTGAAGAAGGTGTAGATACAAATACAGATACTAATGCCGAAGAGAAATAAAATTATAAAATTTAAATATGATTTACTAAATACTCCTAGCTATTTTTATTTAGAAATTTCGGCAGTTACCTTTTTTTAAATAAATATTTCTTTAATCTTGAATTTTTATTGCTTATGTTTATAGTATTTTTTATAGAATTTTAATAAGTTTATTAGCTATCAGAATTTTAATTTCAGTATGTTGTATGCTCTATCTCTAAAATGTAAAATTTATGAAACTGTTTATTATCTTTGTTGTTTTGATTTAAATACATATATATGTTTTGTAAAAATATGTATACATATAATGTGTGCCAGTCTAGAATTAAATGGTTCATGATGACCCCAAAATGACCGTCATTTATGCTTAAATGACCAAAATGATGTCACGATTTTAAATGACCGTCAATTTACATCACTAGCTGTGACCGAAAAACCGGATCTAAGGCAGATAATAATAAAATTTAATATTGGATGCGAATTTTGAACATGAGAGGCTTATAAATGAAATATATGAAGAGGATGATCACAGTAATAAAATCAGTTAGAATAAGAAAAGCAATGTTGTTAAGAAATCCGTAGAACTAGAGTAAAGGAGAGGAGAAGCGAACACATTACGAAAATGAAGTCGGTTGGATTATTTTTTTAAAAGGGTAATTGAAATATCGGCATGTGGACGAAAGCGTGAAAAAATGATCGACATGGCCAAATAAGAATAAAGGAAGTAAAAAGGCATAGAAGAAATGAAAATATTGGCAAGAACTAAAAAGTCATGGAAGATTAGATAGACTTACCAGTAACGTAAAAAGGCGATACTGTGGAGGCAGAAGGAAACAATCTAAAAGAGGAAGAAATGCTCTTATCTTTCGTATTTTCTAGAGTCGATTTTCAATCTAAAAGAATTTTTTAAGATTTCCAAAATTCAATCTTTTTTGAAAATCTTAAAAAGATTTTCTCATTTTCCAGAAGTTTCTGCATTTGTAATAATTGTTTTCAATTTTTTTATGATGTCGTACCTTTATAAACTCTCAACGGTTCCTTGCATTCTGCAAATATACTGTAGAGTTTGTTTCGCGTTTTGAAATAATTTATTAAAAGATTTAGTCCTGTTTAAATCCACAGGACGCGTTTTTAATGTAAATTTTAACTTGTCATTCTTTTGTTCCTTTTATAAAAAAAATTTCTTGATATTTCATTAATTGCTTTTGAAAAAAACGGTTTTTGATTAGATAACTTTCGAACAAATAAAATACTTGTAACTAATGTCTTTGAAACAAATGCATTTTTAACAATTTAATTTAATCGCTGAAAAATACAGCTTGAAAATTTTTCAAAGGAAGTATTTGTTGACGAGATTATGGAACAGGATTCATAGTGATTAAATGTATTTCATTAATACATAGTTTAAAATTTATAAAAACCATATTTCTTGATAATTTCTATACAAGTCTTGGAAAAATTACGCTCAGTAACAGGGAATTGAAGAACTAATCAGAATAATAATAATTGCTGTTTATTAATCATCGCGTGGTAGTCAGCTAATTAACATAATTTCCGTTAAAATTTCTCAGAACAGAGTTATAATTCATTCCGTTTTTATCGAATACGTGAAGGCGAGACGCCATTTGAATATACCATGCGCAGCGTCGTTCAAGAAAGTGAGCGTCGCGACGCCGAATCGATTGGCCGGCGTCTCCGACCAATGAAAGGCCGCTTGCTCTCTGCAATCGGCCAATGCCCTTCGTCTTTTATGTGTTTATTTTAATCCTTATCGCCGCTTTTAGATTGACTTTAAACAATATCACGCCACAGTGTTATTTATATTGAACTGCGATAAGATTGTTTATTGCCTTCGAAAGGATAATACTACGACAGAAAGATATTCACGTATTTTTCGGACGTGGTCGACCGCGCTGTGTACTTTTGAGTGCAGGGCCGATCTTTAGTACACATCTTGAAAACACGTTTGTTTTTCGCTGTCGCAATTACTGTTTATCCGGGCTAGAGATAACATCACGACGAGATAAGAATTTTTGGTTTATTAAACAACTTAAAAATAAAATTCGCCATAAGTATTATTTGTGTCGTACTTTGTTTTCCATTGATATGGCACCTTATTTGGAAACAAATCAAGTGAATTATTCAAAGGAATTTATTTTATCTTGGAATTAGAATTAAGTTATAATTTCGTGTTTGTTCGTCTCTGTCTACACAATTTTCTGTCTGCCTATACGTCTATCTATTTCCGTCTACTCCTGTATCTATTTGTTCTTATTGTCATATAGGTATTTTGTCTTTTTGTCATTCTTTTCATTTCTGTCTATTCATCTTGAGAGTGACTTATTTTCTTCGTCGTACGTCAGCTTTTTTAACGTCTGTTGGTTTATCAATTTCTCATTGTCATTTTTAGCACTGATACCTTATGGGTACTGCATGAATCCTGATCTAATTACTATAGACGTATCATTAAAAAAAAAAAACAAATACACCGTTTACTTATTTCATCTCTTCATTTTCCAACTAGATTTCTCACTCTTACCATTTTTTATTGCAGAAAAATCAATCCATCAATTTCTTTCTAGCTTTCTATCTGTTCACTTCTGTAAGGTTGTGATATAATAACGGAAGAATTCGATTCTCAAGAGGACTAAGTTTTTCAAAAAACGTCCAGACCATCAATTTTATTAATTTTTTTAGGGAAATATTTACTCGCCATATGAAAGCTCATGTAATTTTAAGGAAAAAAAAGACATTTGGACATGTGTCCAATTTCATTTATTTAAGGAAATAGAAGACTTCATAGTCTTGATTCTAATTATTTTAATGTTTCAAAATAGTAGCGAATTTAATAATAATAAGTTCCATACATTTTTATGATTTATCAATAACAAAACAAAGTTTGCTTAGAAACAAGCACAAATACACTTGTCAGATTGTGTTTTCAATTACAACTTAAAATGTACACTTATAGCAGTGAAGAGTATGTCGATATCATATTCGTGTATGGTTATTGCAATGGAAATGCACGCCAGTCGGTACGAGAATATCAAGAAAGATTTCCACTTCGTCATCTACCGTATCACTCAGTTTTTTGTGAATCTTTCAAAAGATTACGAGAAACAGGTTGTCCTGCCCCAGCAAAAGCTATTCGACCACATATAGTTAATGTAGAGCAGGAGGAAGCTGTAATTAATGCTGTCATTGACAATCCCAGAATTAGTATTAGGAGAATAGCACAAAATCTACATGTAAGACAAAATTTTGCATGGCGTACTTTGAACCGCGAAGTCTTTCATCCTTACCATCGACAAAATGTTCAAGGTCTACAGATTGGAGATGCTCAGCGACGGTTAGAATTTTGTAATTGGTTACTGCAGCAACGTGCCCAAAATAATAACTTCATTTCACATGTTCTGTGGTCCGATGAAGGGTGCTTTACACGAGATGGTATTAACATTTACCGTAATATAAATAATGATTATATTTGGGCAATACAAAATCCACATGCAATTAGGCAACGTAATTTTCAACAAAGATTCAATATCAATGTCTGGGATGGAATTTTCAACGACAACTTATTACGCGTCCGTGTACTGGAAGAGCGTTTGAACGCAGATAGTTACAGAATTTTTTTAAACAACATCTTTGACTTGAAGATATATCTCTTAATATTATTGGAAATATGTGGCACCAGCACGATGGCGCTCCACCTCATCGCGGACGGGTAGTCGTTGAGTGGTTAAACCAACATTTTAGAAATAGGTGGATTGGCAACAATGGTCCAATTGCATGGCCACCGCGATCCCCCGACTTAAATCCGTTGGATTTCTTTTCTTGGGGACATATGAAGCAAATTGTTTATCAAGAGGAACTTACCACACGACCACAGTTATTACAAAGAATACAAAATGCTGCTACTCAAATTAGAAATCAATCAAAATTTTCGTTCGAGTGAATAATTCTTTAGTTCGTCGTTGCGAAGCATGCATTGAAGCGGGAGGACGACATTTTGAGCATTTGTTATAATTTATTATAATTATTTATAGGTAGTTGGCAACGGGTTTGTCGCTTGGCGGGCAATTATTTAGGCGTAGGTTCGTATCCTTTCCTGGTGCGTGTGGGTTCTACGTGAGAGATTGAATTCTCATGGCGCGGACCGTGTTCGGATTCATGTCCGGCTCCTTCGAATTGAGTTTTCTGCGTTTCCCCAGTTTGTAAGGAGAATGCCAAAAGAGAAAATAATCAAAGACGGTCGCAGTCGCACCCGCCCCCCTCCCGACAAGCTCTACGAGCTTGGGAAATATTTAAATATTTAAGTGATTTTGAAACATTAAAATAACTAGAATCAAGACCTTGAAGTTTTCTATTTCCTTAAATAAATTAAATCGGACATGTCCAAATGACTTTTTTTTAAATTTATTTTATTTAATTTTAAATTTAATTTAAAATTATATGAGCTTTCATATGGCAAAGCTTGTCGATGAGCTAATAAATCACTCTGTATATGATAAAACCTTGTATACTTTTACTATTTTTCATTATTCTGTAATATTTTAATTATCTCATTTTCAGTTGGTTCTTATTCTTATCAAAGACCTCTTTTGCCTGCGTCTTGTTTTCTTTAATCTATTTTTGCTCTCATATTCCAAATCGTTTATTTGTTTCACTTTCTTTGTCTCACTATTTCTTTTCTGGGATATTGTGCGCTTATTTACTTTATACTTTTCTTATCTGTTTATCAGTCTCTAATTTGTTAGACTCGTTGTATGTTATTTTTCTGTTTCTTTTGGTTGCATTTTTCTTTCAATTTTTTGTTTGTGCAACAAACTCTCTCAGTTATGTTTCTGACAGTTGATCTACAATCCTTTTTATCTGTTCAGTCTATTTTCATTCGGCTGTACATCCATTGTTCTTTGGCTCGATCTTGTCCGTCTGATGAAGTGTCTAACAAATAGATTGATCGATGAACAATAAAACAAAATTTGATTAAACAAAATTTCTTACTTCTTTTAGAAGAAGAATTTTTGGAAATATTTAAGATGATTTGACTTAATTTATTAATAATGCCAACCTAAAATACGTATGTTATTTTTATGCTCGGAAAAGGATAAACGCAATGATATGAGATTTTTCTGAATATAATAAGTATAGCAATTACAAATATTTAGCAGTTTTTCTGTGATTCTAAACTTCAAAGTTGATTCATCGTGAATCACTGAGCTAACTGCTGAGCGGGTCTGAATTTGAATTTTGTTATTGACATAATTTATATTTAGAAAATGACTAGACATTTTGTAAAATCTGTTCATACGAGTAAAATTAAAATTCTCGAGACGCTCGCTACGAATATCTATTTTTCTCTACTCGGTACTTTCGTGATGATAATAATAATAATAATCAGCTTACTCTTGACCTTTTTGCGGTCGCCTTTTTTAATACACTGGAAACGGCGATAAAACATACCCGAACTTGTTCTGTAGTTCAATGAATTAAACAAAAAAGCGTGTATTGCTTACCGAGAAATGCATTTGATGTCAGCCGGAATATAAAAAGTTGTAAATTGATAAATATGACCCGAATCTCGATCGAATAATTCACAGAAACTCAATTCATGAGAGACAGTGAGAAGTGTCGTCATTTCAAAATAAATAACATATGTTTACATGTTTGCGAAATACGTACATTCATATTATGTACCTATATTTTAAATAGATGTAAAAGAGTGTCACACGACCACAGCTTTAAACAAATATTTCCGGCAGTTTTTATTTGATTCGTTTAGAAAGGAAACAAACAGGTGAACTCCAAATCTAAAATTTACAGCAATTTTTAGAAAGGAAACTAATTAATAAATAAAAATTGAAAAATCGCTTTAAATTTTTTAATGCGTGAGTTAACCAAAAAGAAAGTTAGAGAATTTATGTATTATTTATTTAAAACTTTTTGTTTATAACTAGTACGATTTTAAATATACATATATTTTTTATTTTGACCAATTTCCGTTTGAAAGAAATTAAAAACGTTTCGAAACCAACGGATGAGTGTATGACTAATTCAGGACAACAAATGAAAGTAACTACATTTCTTTAGATTTCATTTTAAAAAAGAAACTGATTTTTTTAACATTAAAATTATGATGAAATTTTGTTTTACTTTTTTTTTAACTTCGATTCGATGCTGTCGTGGAACATGTAAATTTTAATTTTGATGTCAGATCATATTCAAATTGATGTTGTAGACTGCTTTCATTGTGTTTCCTCAGTTTGCAAGACAAACATCAAGAAAAAGCAACAACTATAAGTCGATCACAGCTACAACAAGCCTATCTATGAGCTTATAAATTTGTAGTATTTGTTTTTTTAACATATTCAGAAAATATAAGACTACCTACTTAGATTTAACTGGAAGAATGGTATCGATTTAATAAAAGAAAGTGCTTAGAAAAACATCGAGAAAAGAAGGCCCATGAATTACGAAGAAAAAAATACTAATTTAATTAAATTTACAAATAAAGTATTACATAAAAAATTCGAAGGTATAAAATGCTTACATTTACCTAATTTAATTTAATTTATAAATATTCAAAATGTTACCTTCTCGTATTTTATCTAGATAGGTATGTCATTTTATTTATTTCGTCAAGTAATATGGACTAATGTTTTCATTTCATAAAGATATGAATCACTCTGTATTTTGTAAAGATATTAATTAAAAAAAAATATTGCAATACGTTTCGGTCCCAACCAAAATCGTTGTTGAAATTTGACATGCTTGAAATTCATTGTTCTTTTTTTGTCTTTGTAGCAATTATAATTTTTAGCTTCCTTCATTCAAGTAACTTTTTTAATACATCATATTGGCTTTCAAGATTGCTTAAAAATTCAATGTCATTTTTTTGAAGCTCATTCGAACGTCAGCAGATTAAAATGAAAGGATTCAAAAGAGAGAAAAAAAAACGTTGTTTTTCAATTAAATTGCACACATGTACATAGAATATAAAAATATTAATGACCTTCGCTTGTACGATAATAATTACGACGGTGATTCCTCCTATCTTATAAATTATTAATTACACCATTCACTGTGGCTCCATTGTATAGACGCAAACAAGAGTAAAACCCAGCGCCGGTGGTAGTTCCGTACGATTAATTACAAGATATGTAGATATCCTGAAGCTGCTTATATCAGAAGCTGTGATGCAAGTATCGGTTCTTCTGGGAGACTGAGTGAGGCCAGCTGGTTCTCCTTGGAGCTGAGTCCGCGGAAGTCGACCCGTTTGCCCCCTTCGTGTCGAACCTCTGTGACTGACCAAGCCTGTTATTGCCGTGAAATCACCTCAATCACAGTCGTAAATTAAGCGAATTTTGTTTTTCACCGGGAGTGTTTTCAGAACTAGTTCGTTCCACTAAACGGAATAACCGCACTTCGTAGAATCGCATGCCGCCGCTGCTGCTGTTGATTACCTCAATATTTGCACACAAGTTGTTGACTTATGACGTTTCGTGTGCTTTTACTAATTTTAATTTGCAGAGGCGAGTCTGTTAAAAAAATATACTTCCATTAGTCTCATACTCAACCATTTAGATTGCCAGGAAGGTAGATGAATTATCAATGTGTTAGTCATGAAACATTTTGTTATGCATTTCGGGAAAGACATTTTAATAAATACCACTTTCGAAAGCTTTAATAAAAGGAAATTTTCTTTGCTAGAACTGTTTTTAGAAAACTTTTGTTGTACTAGGACCTCAGTATTTACCATTGTAAAGGAATTTTTATTTTAGGAATGAACCAATTGCTATGGGTCAGAGAGACTGTTACCCTTTGATAAAGACTTTAGGAAATTTAATATTAAATCAAAATTTATTTTGGTAATTGATGATTGCGGATAAAGATATGAACGGATGTAGTATTTTGTCAGATCGAGTTATATCTGGTCTTTTTCTCAATCTTCAAACATTTTGGGCAACTATTGCTAGTGTCTACACACTTCATTTGTAGACTGAAATTATACGTGATTATGTCAAATAATTAATTCGTTGTGTAAAATATGACCAAGTTAGAATATAAAAATATTTTATTTTTAGAACAAAAATTGCATGTACGTGAGTAACGAATCCAGCTTAAGCTTTTTGGAATTTGTTAGGGGAATGGGAGATCTGTACTGTTGACAATTTGGATCTATAAGTTAAACTGAAACTAGTGCTCACGTCAATTTTGGAATTAAATTTATACTGAGTAAGATGAAAATTGCACTGGGAAGGAGTGCAATATTTTTAATCAAACTTGAAAGAAATATTTGGCTATTAAAAAGTGATTACTGAATTGTCAAATAAGAAGAACAAGGTTTTAACTGAATTTTATTAATAATGTGTTGGTCCGCCCTGTTTATTCCTGTACTACGTAACTCGAATTGGCATGCTTAAATAAGTATTTATTAATTGTTTTTACTATTGGTTAATTAGCACATGGTTCATGTCGCATTTTGGCAACGGCACATGACTCATTTGGGTTGCCTAGACTGTAAACACCCGTATTTCAGTAGAACGCCCTGAATGTTTTTACTTATTTGGAATTTACAGATCATTGTGAGTCCGAATATGTACCACTTGGAAATTTTGGTTTCCATGACAACGAAAAGAATTTTTTTTGTTTTTCAGTATGCAAAGCTATGTATCGTGAACTTTCATTCTAACGCGACCAAGTAATTCGAGAAAGCAACTTCTTTGATTGCACTTTGGTTTATTAACATTTTTTTCAGCATGTGAAATTTTCATTAGGTCGTAAATTATTTTTTTAAAGGAACTTTATTCTGCCTTGCTCAAAGAACATTGTTAATGAAATGAAAATAGAGAAACCTTACATACTTTCCTACATGACCAGAACCCGTCCGCAAAGAATGCACCGGAGGCACCGCAGCCATTTAGGCTTATTGTGCACTACATACTTTGGCAGTTGATAGTAGACATCAACACAAGAAAAATGTTCTACTAAACCCAGGTCCAATACTCAATGACTTACAAAATATGGGATCTTGATTCAATTTTGATGAAACTATGAAAATTAAAAACATTGTAAAACGAAAGTTGGTAAATATTTTTGGTTGGTAAATATTGATAGTGAGATTACTTATTATAGTAAGTAAGTTTAGTTTCGCAATGATTACTTTCACTTCTGCGGAATACGCCGATATACATTTGTGTAATGGCGAAGCTCGTCAAAATTCGCATAAGGCTAGACGAATTTATCAGCGGAGTTATCCTCTAAGGCATATTCCAAATCATCTAACTTTTCAAGAAGTCACCGCAGACTTCGAGAAAGAGGTTATTTTAAGCCGCGAAAATCAGAAGTGGCAGACATGGTACAGTTCGTACGCAAAACATCGAAGATGTTATTTTGGAAGCTGTAAATGATAATCCTCGTGTAAATACCAGGCGAGTAAGCAGCACTTTAGGGGTAAATCATGTGTCTGTTTGGCAAAATCTTAAAGAGCAATCACTTCATCCATTTCATCTCCAAAAGGTTCATCTTCTACGGTTAAAGAGAGACTGCCGTCCACGCATCCAATTTTGCCAATGGCTGTTAGAAGAACTTAACATAAATTCAGATTTTCTTAGACCAATTATGTTTACAGACGAAGCTTGGCTTTACTCGCGATGTAGTTTTCAATTTTCATAATCTGTACGAATGGTCTGATGAAGTTCTTGTTAGAAATTATCAATTTGGACTTTCAATTAATGTCTGAGCAGGCATTGTGGACGATTGTTTTATTGAACCATTTCGTATGCCAAATCGGTTGAATGGTGAATCCTACTGAATCTTTTTGGGTGATAGTTTAAATGAACTATTGGAGGATGTGGCACTGGATATTATTAGAAACATGGATGATGGAGCTCCAGCCCAATTTTTCCTTATTACAAGAAATTTTTTAAATGAGCGTTTCGGAAATAGATGGATTGATCGAGGAGGTCCTGTTACATGGTCAGCGAGATCTCCAGATCTCACTGTTATGGATTTCTTTGTTTGAGGATATTTAAAAGACACTTTTTATGCCAGAGAAATTAATACAGAAGATGAACTTTGGCAGAGAGTTGTAAACGCTGGTCAGCAACTGCAAAATCAAGTTGCTTTCAATCAAGTGCGCGAATCGCTTCGCCGGCGACTGCAAGTTTGTTTGCAACAGCAAGGACAATAGTTCGAACATCTTCTTTGATCATTTTAGCGTGTTCAATCGTTATTTCTTTTTCTATTAAACCATACTTCAAATACTATTGAACCTCGGCTTGTTACAATTTTTGTTTTTGTTTTGTTCTTTACTATCACTCTAGTGTGTAAAGTTTTTATATTAACACTTGTATATTAGCGAAGGCTTATTTGTTCAGTTAAGCTACAACATGCCATCCCAAATTTCATTGAAAGAGTTGATAGAGAATTTAAAAAAATCAGCCTGTATTTGGTATCGGCGTATTAAAAAAATTCTATTAAACTAAAAAAATGTTAAGAAACCAAAGTGCAATCAAAGAAGTTGCTTTCTCGAATTACTTGGTCGTATTAGAACGAAAATACAAGATACATAGCTTTGCATACTGAAAACAAAAAAAAATATTAGCATGATTTGACTTTTGAAAAATAGTCATTTTTATCAATTAAAACAGTAACATTGGTTTTGTCTGCTGTTGTGACAATAATAACTTTGTTTATTTGACAAATTTGTTTATTTATTTTCACTTCTGACGAAGCTATCAATCGACAATGAAACGTAGAGCGATAGTGCGAATTTTAAGTGTCTGTTAAAATAATTTATTATACAATTTTCATTGGACAAGAATCTATTTTATATTTAAATTTATTGTTACGAATTCGAGATTTGAAGGAATAATCGTTTTTTAAATTAAAAAATTAACACATTAAAATCAAATTAACGCATTCAACGATCGAGCTCAATAGTAACTGACTAACGCTTCAATTAGTTTATCTTCTTATCTATATCGCCATTCGAAGAATTGGTTTAAAGCTCGCGTCTGTTGTTGCTTTTATAGAGGTTTCCTCTATTGCGAACATTCTCGTACATTTCGAGGAATAATCTGGAGCGCGCGTCGAAACGTCTCGAACCATCGGGAAGAATAGAAGGGCGGTGTAAAAATTATAAAAGTAGATATGTCAGCGGCACAGATTGTAACAGTTTTTGAATTTTAAATAATTTAAAACAACATTAAGTTTTAATTGTAATATTTTGGAATTTTAGTTTAACGTGTTTCATACAAAATTGAAAGTTAAAAAGAGCGTGTTTCTTAGAATTTCATATTTTTTGGTCGCACCAAAATTTCTATTGCAATTTTGGCTGAAATGTCGCGCAACGTGACGCAATTCACAGACGTCAATAGAAGCCCTCGAAATATCGCATCTTGTGGGACGGGATTTCTTCGTTCTCTTTACGACGCACGCTTTTACGCGACGAAGAATCGCGTTATGGTGCGAGACAAACATGACCGTAAAAAAATAGCGGACGTGCCTCGAACTGAGTACACCGCATGATTTAGTTCAAGGATCATAAAAATTAACTGACTGCATGAAATGATAAGAGCACACGATGCTGAGACGTACGGAGAGTGACTATATTTACTTAGATACATGCATATACATACGCGATTGCGAAACGTCGTACATTTCATAGACATACACTTAAAAATGTTCAAAAACACAGTTTGAATGTACTCTCCTTATTATTATTATTATTAAATATCAGTTTCTGATGCAAGCAGTAATCATTTACAACAGAATCTCGAAAAGGCAAGATTCTGATCATTGTGTTGCAAATATAGACTAAAGAGGCAAAGAGATATTGTGCCAACATGAAAACGATGGGTGTAAAAAACGCAGAAGAAGATAATGTAACTGAAAAGTGCGTTCATATTGGTACCATTTTGATGACATTTCTTTTAACTTTTCTCGTACCTTTGAGGTAAAACTTCCTTTTACCTTTTATTGATATCATTTTCGTCCAGCACATAATCTTGACAAGTCGTAATTTATTTCTGCAAATTAATTGTTATCATTACCAAAATAAATAAAAGGTTTATCTTATTACTTAGGCCTGTGTGATATCTGTTCATTCTAAATTTTCTTTTATTGATTCTTGTTCAGTTTTGAATAATTTTATGTATTGCTTTGACGAACAATTTTTTAAATGTTTTTTTTTTCTGAATTGGTTTCGAGATTTGCATTCTTAGTTCCTGAAATTGGTTTACTCTAAAAGTATCTAAATAACTCAAAGTTGTTTTGGGAACATGGAAATCAACATGAAACAAGGGCCAATGAAGCATCAAAAAAATGAAAATTATGTTTTTCTTTTCTAATTTGTTACTATACTATTTTTGGAAACCATTTCCTATCGACTTAATAATGCTAACGTATCAGTATCCTTGAAAATATCTATGTAGTCAAAGACGAAACAGAGGCAGAAAAGTTACTAACGCAAATCCAACCTAGAAGTCAAGAAGT
Source organism: Serrognathus titanus (assembly GCA_039766575.1). Lineage (NCBI taxonomy): Eukaryota > Metazoa > Arthropoda > Insecta > Coleoptera > Lucanidae > Serrognathus > Serrognathus titanus. The sequence goes on along the minus strand of CM077912.1, from coordinate 27,738,085 downwards.
ATTGATGAGTAAAAATTCATACTTGCTCATCAAGTCTTCTGTTTGCCTAGAGAAGGTCGGTAAATTTTTACATGTCTTTAACATCCTGTTAATTGCAATAAAGTGTTAATTGGTTCAAGCGATTTCCTTTCCAATTGATGATTTCTTTACCTTTTTTTCAAGAGCAAAGTGTTGAAAGGATTCTGGATTATTACATATTAAAGAAGCGTTAAATGCAAAATTTTAAAGAAAATATTAGGTTCTCCTGTAGAAGACATCTGTACAATCATACTTCATTTTGGCAACTATAGAATTAATTAGGATTATGTGAAACACTGTAATTGGCACTCGATATGAGTTTGGTAGTATCACCTAAAGTAAAAGTAAAGTTAATTGCGCAACACACAATCATGTATTGTTCTTTCTGCATAAAATCCACTCGCAGTTCGAGTTTATCGAATTCGCATTCGTCATCAACGATAATTAACATTCACTTTATCAAGCGATCTTCGCTTTACTTGCGTTTTTAATTGTCAAGCCTCGAAGTATTAAGATAAACGGCGATAATGATAAGTCGAGATTATTATACATGGAACGATCCGAAATTTTCAAGCACGCACTCTCGTCGTTTCCAACAACAATTAAGTCGGTTTTTCCTGCCGACGCGATTATTTTTAGCATCTCCTTATAAGTTAATCGCAATTAACGCCGTTGCTTGCAGGTAACCTTTCGACGGCGAAAAAACTTTTCCTTGCGAGTTGCACTGCTCCTCGGCCGTCGATCTCTAGCGCGCCTTTAAATAAAGTCAGTTTTGCAGTATCACGTTCCCCGTAAACAAATCGTGTTCACTTTCGCCGCTTAACTTTCTTCCGCTCTCGAAAGTGGAACTGTTATAATGCAGCCGTGTCGGGTGTCTTTCATTGTTTGCGACAATGAGACATCTCACACTTTAGCCCAAAAGGAAAACAATTATGCACGAGTAAAAATTACGGCGACGCGACGTTCCATTTTTATCTTTATGTGGATCTGACTTTCAAGTTTTCTAAATAAAATATATGATGATGTGAAATGTGTCCGAACCACTTTGAACTTATTTGACATCTCATCAAACAACTCGTCGAATATTACAGCAAACTTTTCATCTCATCTGATGAATATTTTTTAGACAACAAAAACGATTACAAAATAATACTTCCTTGTATTTGAACAAAGTGAATAATATTAAGTAGGTACTTAGTTATTTCAGGAAAAAATGTTTTTTTTATGGAGTTTTGTTCCTTCTAGGCAAGCAGGCAGGCCAGGCATTCGATGAAAAAAGCGACAAACAAGCACGATAAACATCTCGTTCAATTCTCGTTCGCCGCCAGTTCGTTAGTTCCTCGTTGTCGGCGTGAAATGAAGCGGAAGCATTTCACTTTCGAATTCCGGCAGCTTGAATTCGCCCGAAAACTTTTACGCCAATCTAGAAGTATATGTGTTAGACTGCGGTCGAAATCGAAAAGGGAAATGAGACCTTAGTAGGAAGGTCTCACTGCAAAGCTTTCTCCTCGAAACGCGGTAGTGCGACGAACAAGTATTTCCACGTTTCATTGAGACACGACCATTCATTACTCTCTTCGCAACTACCTTGTTTCATATGGTTAGCAGGAACTGAAGAAATTCTTCTCAATGCTCGCTGGACTGATTTAACATGCCTCTTTCCCGTTGTTGTAGAATCGAAAAAAAAATTAATCGAAAACTATTTGTTTATTTGACAGAAAATTACAGAAATATAATAATATAGCGCTATGAATGTTTAAAAATGTAATTCATTATCAGATTCGCGAAGCTGAGAATTGTTTGGAAATCGAAATGTGTATCCGTTTGATTATAAAAAAAATGTAAAGCGAAAATGATTTCAACAAATGGAATTCTTTTCAAAATTCTATCAATTAATTTAATACATATGTGTATTAATGCAATTATGCGAAATTTAAAGAAAACAATTTTTATATATTTGCAAAATATTGTCAAATTTGTTTTCGAATTTCTATTCAACAACTAATAATTTTGAAATAAATAATTAACAATTGATTTCCAACGAAATGCATAATATAAAAAAATGTATCAGACAAGTGATTCACAATTTCTAATTACCACAATAATTGAAATTGAAATGAACACAGTTTCTTGTTCGTTAAGAATTTATTAAATGGATTTATAATACAATAATTATTCTTCGGACAACTTTTATAAAATATGGAATATCGAGGTTTCACTGTACATTGATAGCTTTTTCTAAATTATGTAATTACGCTGATTTACCGAGTAATAAGAAAATTGGTTCATTAGATTGAGCCATGACGAATCTGTCTGGTTTCATAGGTATAACAAGAATTGAAATTGATTTGCAAATGCCAACGTGATTTAAGCGTATTATCTTCTTTTTTTGTTACTTAAATGTATTAAAATGATACACTGCATAATCAAAATTTATTATTTCGTATTAAAAATAAGAAATTAAATTGGCTTATTAAATAAGCATTAGCTTATTCTAGGAACAGAAGACCTTTCTGAATATAATAAATTAATTTCTCTATCTCAAATTTTTAAAAATTCGAACACAAATGAGTTAAGCAATGAGTTTCTTCTTTCTTTCATTTTTTTGCAAGTGATTTGATAAAAAATGTGTTCACTTATTTATTTAATAATTTGTTTAAGTTATTTCGAAAGCACGTAACTCCGACGGGAGGTTGAAAAATTTTGGGTCCTTAAAGAAGAAATAATTTGTATTTTTCAATATAATCTCTCTCTAATTCAATACATTTCTCACATCTCCTCTATAATACCATTAAAAATATTCTCTATTTTTCCCTTCAAAAGGTCGTTCGCTGCCTTCAAGTCTTCATTGGCCTCAAACCTTTTTTTCCACATGCTTTTTTCAGGTTACTAAATAGAATCTCTTTCAGTGTTTTATTACTCTTCATGGAAAATTTAATCAAGGTAGCCTCGTACAAAACAGCTTAATAATACAAGAAGAAACAATGGTACTCTGTGGCGTTAGGAGTATCTAGAAAATTAAGAACTGTAATGTTTGAAATATTTATTTCTTTAATCAAAAACGTTTGCGCAGAATCCGTAAAATCAAAACTAAATCATAAAAATTCTTATAGTATAACTTTTGCAAAGACAAAATATACAAAAAGACATAAGAGTTTCTTTTGCTTTTGTGAAATATAATCGATTTTGCGGCCCTGCTGTGAACAACTGGTGTGACCCCGAAGAAATTTGTAACCTCTCGTCGAGAAAAATTGTTGTTTTAGAGTATCTGTTAACGAACAGAGTTTGGACCAAGGTTTTCCTTACTTCCAGCAAAAAAGATTTCGTGGACAAAATGTTGCTCCTTAAATATCTTATGTCGGTAGCGGAATAGTTAAACATGTTCACCAATCAATAAAGTTAAATGTATAAAAATTTAAAAGCAAAAATAATCGTCGATCAATCGATAAAATAAAACTTCTCATTTGATACTTTAAAATCAGTTTCATTTATATTTTTATTATTTATTTTAAATAAAATTAGATATTATTTTATATTCTTATTATTATTATTATTTTTCACTATTTTTGCGTGCATTTCAAGTGACTTTCACTTCGTATTAAAAAATGAAGACAGATGGGTGCAGCTTTGTTACAAATAAAAATTCACAGCGATAACTGCTTACAATTAGGATAATCTAAACGAGATTATCTCCGATTAAGTCAACTTACAAAGAAAATTGCTCAGTTACCTAATAAGCCATTACAACCAGCTGAATTAAAAGACCACGTAAGGCAAACGCAGTCTATAAAATTCGCCGTTTTAAATTATTGCTAACCTATTTAAAAGTTCATAATAGACAGGCAGGTGATATTTTGCACCTGCATTTGAAGTTATGACGCAAAATACATTAGAAAAAAAAATGGCATTTATGAAATATGTACAGCTAGAAAAATGCTGAACTTGTTTGTCGTAATTCATACTCCGATGCATCCGTATTTTGCACGTTTATTTTCGCGGAACGACATATTCAAATCACTATTTACCGACTTAAAAGCATAAAAAAAGCTGTTTAATTATTTATTATACGCTGAGGTCGAAATGACCTTCGTCGTCGTGGAAAACAACGGCGAATATCGTTATTACTTTTGCAGTAATGAACGCGCTGGTGAATTGAATGGTGTATTTATTAATAAATTCTTTCGGTGGATTGTGAAAGAGCTGCTCGTGAATCACACGTCGTTCATCGAGAGAAATATAAGAATTTTTTTTCAATTTTAATTGACGATTTTTCACTCAACTCATAACTCATATAACAAGTAGAAATTTTATTTGAAACTCTTGTTAAGAAAGATAATTATAGGATTTAACAGAAATTTTCACATTTACAGACAGACATGCTTGGATTTTTGACACAATGTTTGACGATTTTTTGAATGAAATTCTTGCAAAGATATGAAATGACATTATCTTCCAAATTTATTTACCCTAAAAGCATATACTGTGGAAGCAATAAAAACCCAAGTCAAAGTAAGAACTTGTCTTTGTTAGCTCCATACATTAAAAACTAATAGATTTTATGTACGTAAGTTAAAATGTTGTATAACAATTAAAAATTTAATGTTGCTTATAAATTTATTTATTGTAAGACAAGAATTCGAAATCACATGGGTATCTTTGACTTGGGTTTTTATTGCACTCACGGTATTACAATAATGACATAGATTATCTTACTGAAATAAAACGTGTTTTCAATTCTGAACACAAAAATGTATGACGTAATTTCTTTCTTATTTATTAACCATTGTATGAAGACTAAAATAAAGTCGTAACTTTCAAAACCACTGCAATATTTATCATTAAATATTTTACTTTAGAACACACGAAATGATGAATTTGTATGGAATAAGCTTGTAATATTTTCGGACAATTTTTATAACGTCGAAAACATTGACGTTTCGCGATTGCATTGACTGCTCTCTCAAAATGCAATTATAGGTATTTTAGGCACTACAAGAAGATTGCGTATTAGAAATGTATTTCATAACTTTTCAGTGTACAAGAAACTAGGTTAAAAATGAAGTAATAGTACTTAAGTAATTCTAGAGCTTATTTACCTTTGTGTGTGTGGCTGGGTGGAGTTCAACTCGGCTTTCGTTTTCATGTTTTTTTTCCATATATCCTGCGTTAGATTTCTTATTTCATTTCACTTTGTATCTCTTTTATCAACTGCATTTGTGTTTTTCTTGGCTTTCCCGTCTGTTCCTTCCTTACCATATGTGATGCACTCTTCTTATTCTTCTCGCATTGTAAGGACATGACTTAAGTCATATCAAACGTACTTTTGTATATATCAGGACTAGTTTGGGCTTGAATGTCAATTTTTTTATTTTGTTTATTTTAATTTCCTTTGCCGAATCTTTCCTTCCCTTCGATTTTTCTCCAGTATCTTATTTCTGCAGACTTGTGTCATTTCTATGGTTTTTCAAAGTAGTTCAGAACTCATATTCATATATTAGAATCCTTGTTATCCTTTTTTGAAAATTTGTGTTTTTGCGTGTTTCGTGATTTCACTGTTGCCTAGAAAGTTGTTTTTGATATTCATAAAAGTTTTCCCGTTTTTCTTTTACTTTTTCATCAGTTCGTCTGACTTAACATCGTTTGCACTTTTTAATTTTCTGTTAAAAAATTTTTAACAGTTTTCAAAATTTCATTTTGTTTTCATTTACAATCTCCCAGTTTTAGTTGATGTGTATCTCCTTCCCATTTTTAATCATTGTTTTTGGCTTATCTGAATATTTTCAAATTTCCATTAATAGTTTTTTCTAATCATGATCACCAAATCTGTTTATACTATTTCTAAAATTTTCTCCTCCTCCATATTTTAAAATCATTCCATAATTTTTGCTCCGTTATTATATCCCTTATGGTTTAATTCAGAACAATACTGAAGAAAAATGGATTCAAGGTGCACCCCTACTTACGTTCTTTGTAATTTCAAATAATTGTGATTTTTCTTGCTCTCTGTTTTCTTATATGTCTTTTCGTATACGTATGTTTCTTTCTTTCATAGTTTTTCGTTTTATTTCCTTTGTTGTCCCACGATAAGTATGAATGGCATCCAATAGTGCATCATCTATGTTAATATGGACTCGTAGTAATTAATAATAATTTTTAATGTTGACAAACGTTTTACATCCATATATATATATTTTTTAAACAACTACTGTTTTTATATCATGAAACCGTCTCTATGTATACGGTTTCTTAAAACTCATTTTTTTACAAAGAACGCAACACTTCCTCCCCGTCAAAATGTTCTTTACGAGGGCGAGAAACGAACCACTGGCTTCGGTAGACGTTTTGACTAATATAGCCACGACCTATATTGGTTTCTTCACTGCTTTAGGAACTGCCTAGGCTTTTTTTCCATGGTGGTTTTAGTTTCTGTCTGAGCAGGTTGAGTAATCATAGCATTTCGTTGTGCATTCATTATAGCCATTTTGAGCGCTTGATCTAATTCCAATTCATCATCCTCCTGCAGAATGCGTAGCTTATTTTGATGCCGACGATGAAAGTCGTTTTCTGCTCGTATCAGGGACATCATGTGTCCAATAGGCTTGACGATGATCTCTTGAACCCAGTGTGGCATCTCCTCCCCACATAATTTTCTCCATAGCCATCTTCAATATTCGCACAAAACGCTCTGCTTGCCCGTTGGAAGCTGGGTGAAATGATGCTGTGGTCAAATGTGTAATGCCGTTGGTCTCGCAAAAACGTTTAAATTGTGCGGACATGAATTGTGTGCCGTTCTGTGACAATGGTATTGGGCAATCCTTCTTGTAGCAGGATAGCCATAAGTGCATTGATTGTCGACTTCCCCAACGTGTTAACCATTCTTGTAATAAATGGAAATTTTGAATAGGTATCAACCACCATATCCACATTGCGTCCATGAACGGTCCCGCAAAATCAATATGGATTCGCTCCCAAGGACGTGTTTGATTGGCTCGGTTTGGTTATGTTGGCATGCTTGACAAGGTTTTGCCAACTGCTCAATATCATTTTCGATACTCTGCTCGATTTTGGCTAACTCAGCGGCGTTGATGAAGTCAACGTCCATCTTCGGATTGCTGATTTCAAAACCAAATGGTTTGAACCTTGGAGTTCCAAATAAGTTACAAGAGTCAAAAGAGTCCGCTACCAATAATCGAAGTTGTCGAACTCATTGCCCAATCCGCGTTTCGCAGATGAACCATCCTTTAATCGATATTGCTGCATAACAATAAGTTCGAATTTGACTACTAATCGGCTTAAGATTAGGACTGCCCAACGTTTTGTACGTTGTCAGCCCCATCACTGAAGCCGATGCTCCTGAATCCATTAAAAACTTTACTGGACAGTCATTGACCATGACGCTGACATGGTATTGTGGCCCTGGTCCATCCAATTGACCGTTGCCATCGGTGCTGAATAATTGGTGGAGCTCTTTTGACCACCACCGTTACTTCGCTGCTTTGAACTGTATCGTCTTTGACCTTCTTCTTTTGATCAACAAACCGTTCGAATGTGGCTTATCTTACCACAATTATGACATTTCGACTTCTGATGAATGCAATCTCCTCGCTGGTGCTTGGTTCCGCAGTTTGGACAAGATTGCCACTTGGTCCTTGGCTGGCTTATGGACTCGTATTAATTAATAATAATTTTTAATGTTGACAGACATCTTACATCCATATATATTTTTTTAAACAATTACTGTTTTTATAACATGAAACCGTTTCTATGTATACGGTTTCTTAAAACATATGTTTTCTTAACCTTTTTTTTTTAATCTAGGTAAAAATGTTTGAATAGCTTAACATCTTAACATCTGAAGTTATTATAGTTCCATGTGTCCCATTTTTGAAAGAGTACATTGCTGTAATTATTCAAAATTACGCACCATCTGGTGCCTTATCTGTCCTTTATCGATGCTATTTCTTATTACTTCTATGATTTCTTCTTCCTTCTCGTATCAGACTGATATTTTACCTGCCTTCACTTTGTTAATAAAATGTCATTTTTCTTTCCCCTAAAACTTGTTTGATTGGTCCCTGTTTGTTATATTTGATCATTTATCAAACATATTACAGCGTTTGACTTGTAGAGAAAAGTAGAACGAGAAATCAAGCGCACTTCTTTTTTAAACTCCACAGACAATAAAATTATAAGATTAATAAAATTATCGATGTACTATAAATTATGCTTTAGCTATGGTTATTGATTACCGGCCGATTGCAGGCAGGAATATCGAGGTTAGAACATGAGATAGTGTTTCCGCATGGTGATCGCCGAGATAGTAACCATAGCTTTCATATCGCAAAGAAAATATAATAAAGCACGTCTTAATTCCAGCAGAATGAAATGCATCTACGTAATGTAGGCTAGTAACGAGCGATCTTGCATTTACGGTGGATATGGAAAAATATAATGCCCCAGCTCTGTGTTTTGTTTTGCTGTTTTGTATTTCCGCGTTTACCGGTGATATTCGATTGAATTAACAGTATTGCATTTAATTATTGCAAAATTATGCAACGGATATTCAAATAAATGTAATAATATAAATAAAATAATTTTTATGACTAGTATCAATAGTTCTTAGCCGGACGATTCTTTAATTTTTACATTGTCCATTGTCAGTGGTTCCGAATTTTCCAGACATTGTCTTTTGTTGTCGGTCAGCAAGTTATTTCTTCTTCTTTTTCGTTCCTTTCACAATATTAATATCTTCTCCTTTTTTACACGACTTTCTTCTGCTGCTTTCTTCTTCCTTTCATGTCTAGTTGGTTTAACTCTTTCCTTATTCTCTATTTACTTACGGCAATTGAGAAGATTTCTTGCATAAATGTTTTGTCAACTAATTAAGTTTTTGTAACATGGTCTTAGCGGTGGTTCCAGAAGTACCTACGTCAAAATTTTCATTTACAATATTCAAGAAGACTATGTAAGGTTTTGCACCTCTGAAAATATACCTCATTTTATCGTCATCATTTCAGAAATAATCCATTCAAATTCAACGAATAATGGGTAATAATTTAGACTCTCCGTAAAAGGAAGTGATCGATTATTGCCAAAAGTCTTGTTTTAGGTACGTATTTTAAACATTTCATTATTATGGTTATGTAATCCTAATGACGTTCTTATTTTATTGACAGTGGGCTTGTCGTCCATTATTTGCAAACGTATCATCCGTCTTTTCTGTAATTGGTTTTATTAATGTTATCTTTAGCGGTTCTCTAAATATTTCATTTTTAATTTTCTTCTCAATTGTTTGCCCCTTGACCTCTCTCAGAAATCTCAACTTGTTTTGATTTTTTGATATGGTTCAGGTTATATGATAAAACAATTTCCGGTTTTTAGAGATTTCTGTTTTCGTTCTTCTTTTATCTACCATTTTAACTATATTTCATCTCTGTATCGTACCTTTACCATTTATTATTTCTTCTTCACCATGAACTCAGATTCAATTAGCATGTGATCTTTTTCCATTTATTTACCTGCTATCATAGTTTTCATTTTTTCGGTATTTCTAGCTTCTTTAGCATCTTTTCATTAGATACATTTATGTTTGTTAAGATTGTTATACTATCAGTACTACAATTCTGACGAGTGATTTTTTAAATTTTTTATCAACTCTTGCCATGGAATTTGGACGGAATGTCTTAGCTTTACTGTAAAACAGAAGTGCAATGACGTACTCTTCACTTAAGTTAAAACATGCAGTCCAGATTTCATGGCAATTTTCACTTATTCCAATTGCCTGCCCTTAGTTTTCTTCTTTCTTTTGCATTTATTTTTGTTTACGTTATTCTATTTCTAGTGTTTTCATAAAGGCTTTATTATTGCCTTTTTACCTTATGTCTTTAGAGTTTTCCATATTTATTTCCTTTAGACTCTATCAAGAGCTTTTCTACATCCTTAGAACATATACGTTATTCTTTTTTTTTATTATTACTCCTTTTCACTTATCTATGTGTGCTGATAAAGATAAGATCTTGCATTCAACTGTACTTTCTAAATTCAGAGTGTGTTTTTTACAATTGGTTTTCCGTTTCCTCTTCCAGTCTTCTCTCCAGAAATCTTGCTACTATATTAGTATTTCGCAGTTTCCTCTTTCTTTACTATTTTTTTCTTTTAAATCTGCAGTAATATCTCTTACTTCTGGTTCTCTTACTGCAACCATTCAGTGAGGCATGTTCCCTGCACCAGCTGGTGTAGGTTTTTCACTGATTGCGTGTTGAAATCTTCGGGAACTATCACGAGATGTTCGAATATACGCTGCCTGCGATTTGCCAGCGCATCACATCTACACCAAATGTGCATACTATCTTGGTTTTCCATTGCAGAATCTGCAGTTTAGATCCCCATTGAATTTACAGATGCTCCTTAACAGTCAGGTGTCCTGAGTGTCTTGAGTTGCGCCCTACTTAAAAGCAAAAGTTCTGCAGCTCTCTTTTTGCAAGGACCTCTAAGGAAAGTCTTGCTATGGCGATATACTGGACTATTTAGCCAATCTCTGTTATGTTCCTCGCTTATTCAGTCACTAAAAAAGCCCCGAATAGCGTTCTTGGTTATAACTAAGACAGGTTCAGGGCCAAGGTATGCCATACCCGCACCCTGCCTGGCTAGTTCATCGGCCCGTTCGTTGCCGATAATACCCCGATGACCTGGCACCCACACCAGCGAGAGGCAGTTGTATTCCGCCAGGTCATTGCGATCACTTAAGCATTACCACACCAGTTTGGAAGAGATCTTTGAGCTTATCAAAGCCTTCAAAGCCGCCTGGCTATCGGTTAGGATAAAGATCCGCTTATTTGTATAAGCCCTCCTTTTGTTTTCCCGCGCACATTGTAATATGGCGTATATTTCTGTTTGAAATACGGAGGCAAATTGGCCCAATGGGAAGAACTTCTCCTTTGGTCTATGCCCATATATTCCAGACCCGGCACCAGTCTCAGTTCTGGAGCCGTCCGTATACTGAAGCACAATAAGCCTCCAATTTAGTGTGTCTTTCCACTTTCATTCAGTATGCTCAGTAGTTCTTGTTTTTCTTTCTTACCCAAACCTTTATCATTACGCCTATTTTTGGGTCTTTCCCTAAAGTCCTTTTACTTTGATATTGTTGTTTCTTCTTCCATTGTTTTATCTTATATATATATTCCAAGTTGCCATTACAAAAAAAGTGCCATTTTATGTATGGGGTTTAAGTCCATCTTTTCTTCGATATTTCTCTTAATTCTTATCTGGTTTCCAGTTTCCATGTGCACTTTTTCTTATTTGCGTTTTTATCCTTTCTTCTTTTAATAATTGTGTCTTTCCTCCAGCTATTCGTTAATTATCTCTTTTAACAATGCATACTTTTCTTTATTTATTTTTGTCATTTTTGATTTGTGGTGTCGGCATGCTTTTTATTATCTGTAAAATAGTTTGTGATTTTCTCTATATAGAATAGAATTTTATAAAATTAATTACATATTTGCTCATTTTAAATAATTAAGTAGGATTTTTTACTTTCTTGCCTGCTGAATTTACAAAATTTGGAAAAGCTAAGTGAGATATTACAAGAAGTCGAAGAAATATTAATTATTTCTGATTTTGTTATCCAAGTCATTGAGTACAAAATTAAAAAAAAAAGAATTAGGTTCTCTTTTTTTTAAACGAATCTTCATCGAAATACTGATTACAACCTTCTTGAAAGTTCCAAAAATTTCCTAAAGCTTAAGGCTTAAAATCAAACTATATAACTCGTTCGTAAACAAGTTCCATATAAAAATAAATTGATTTATAATGAGTTCCTATATGTGCCAGACAAATGGCGATAATTTTTGTGCTAGCGCAGCGTAATTTGTTTTTTACATTCGTATCGGTTATATTCCACACGAGAGATAAATGCCCGCATCTATTTTAGTCACATTTGTAAATGAACCATATACAGGAACGAAACGGACGATGCGTTCCGACGCACTCTGAAACGAGACGGGCGGCGTTTCCAAACACTCGGATGTGCCAAGGACGGGAAAACGTTCCGTGTGCTTATCTTGTTGTTATGAACAAAGTTGGATTGAGTATTGTTTTGGTTTGCGCCGATGGCTTCTGTTGTGTCATTTGTACGATAGCAGTGTTTGCCTTTTAACTACTTCACATAATACTCATTATTCATTCATTTCAATTCCTGTTTTTTATGTTGTATATGTTATGTAAAACTTGTTTATGTATGCGTTGTACCGCACCAAATTTATTAGTTTGTTTTGAAAAATTGAAAAAGTTAAATTAATTAGCATAAAATTTGTGCAGGAAGTTTTTTTGGGAGTTTTTGGTTTCTCTATGGTACAACAGTTTCCAAAGCCACCTAAAGATCTACTCCATTTACTTTTAAGCGTTTCCAAACTGCGTACTAATAACTCAACTCAATTGAACTTATTAGTTACTGTCGGCGATAATTTCTCTTAAATTGAAAGTGATTTTACGGCGAACATTTTATTTAATGTTTTCTAATGATTTGTAAATATCTGATTTGTAAAACTATCTATGTTTTAAAATTCTACAGATTTTCATAGTTGGTAACGTTGACAGTACCAACTATGAAAAATCTGTAGAATTTTAAAACATAGGTAATTTTATGAATCAGGTATTTATCAATCACCAGGTTCATTTTCCTGGGTCAATTGTCATTGACGTTGCGCCTGCTGACTGGAATAGCCAACTTTCGGATGCCCCTGTTTTGAGAGCAATGGGCAATAAACTCATTTGAGAGTTATTGCCCCGGGTCCGGACGGGGCAATACCTGCCATGCTGCAGAAGGGCTCGGACCTTCTAATCGCCAGAATCTGCATGACTCTAAGAGTCTGTCTGGCTCTAGGTTATTTGCCAAAAGTGTGGAGACTGATCAGAGTGGTATTCATACCAAAATCTGGTTGGGTGGACTACACTCAGGCAAAAACTTTTAGACCCATTATTCTTATGTCCTTTGTACTAAAGACAATGGAGAAAATGCTCGATGAGCATATAAGGGGTGGTGTTCTGATGGTTGGATCCCTACACCAATATCAGTTTACCTATTCAACAGGTCTGTTTTCTGAGACAGCACTCCATCATCTCACTTGGAGGATGGAGAAATCTCTGAAAAATAAAGAGGTTCTCTTAGCTGCCTTTCTAGACATCGAAGGGGCCTTTGACAATACATTCTTCGACTCCATCACCACTGCTCTAAGGGGTGGTGGAAGAAATTTGCTGCAGTTGTATTGACTGCATGCTCAAATGAAAGGTGGTCTACACAACTACTGGATGACACTCTGATGACTGTGGTGGCGGGTGGGGGGGGGTGTCCGCAAGAGGTTGTACTGTCCCCACTGTTGTAGAACCTCGTCATGGAAAGGCTTCTGAGACGACTTAGCGGTGAAGGCTTTGATCCCTTAGGGTACGCCGATGATTTAGTCATACCCGTACAAGGGAAATTCAATAACACTGTCATGGATCGAATACAGGTGGCTTTGAATGTAGTAACAAGGTGGATCGAGGAGCAAGGTTTGAGGATCAGTTTTCAAAAAAACACCATTTCATTCGAAGGCGAAACCTTTAGGTCATCTGCGCCTTTGTGCAAATGAGATAAAGTACCTTGGAGTAATTTTTGACTCCAAACTTACCTGGTATCAACACTTGGACAAGATAGTCAGGTGATCGATGACCACTTTCACAGTGGCCAGACGAGCCTATGATAATACGTGGGGCTTAAAACCAAGTATGGTGCATTGGCTGTTCACCAGAATGGTCAGACCCACAATAACCTATGCGTCTCGGTATGGTGGCCCAAGATGAAGCAGACTAGGCATAACGGGGGCGATGAGCATAACGCCCACCGCTGCAATGGACACCCTTCTAGATCTGTCTCCCTTACACATTGTGATAATGAGAGAGGCAAGACGAGAACTACACATATTGCAGCAATCGTGTCACCCACTTAATACAAGTACGGGTCATACAAGTATCGTTGGCAGAATAAGGAGTCCTTTCTCGATATGAGGACGGACTATATGGCTCCCAAAGGCCACATAAACCTGCTCATTAAGATAGAAATTAATGAATCTGCTGAGCATCGGAAACCTGAACAGAACTTTTTTCTTGGAAGTCTGATCTGGTATACGGACGGCTCCAGAACTGGAATATATGGGCAAACACCAAAGGAGAAGTTATGCTTCTTGTTAGGTCAATTTGCCTCCGTATTCCAAACAGAAATATACGCCATATTACGATGTGCGCGGTAAAACAAAAGGAGGGCTTACACAAATAAGCGGATCGGAAACTTGAACAGAACTTTCCTCCTGGAAGTTTGATCTGGTATACGAACGGCTCCAGAACTGAGACTGGCGTCGGGTCTGGAATATATGAGCATAGACCAAAGGAGAAGTTATGCTTATCTTTGGACCAATTTACCTCCGTATTCCAAACAGAAATATACGCTATATTACAATGTGCGCGGAAAAACAAAAGGAGGGCTTACACAAACAAGCGGATCTTTATCCTAACCGATAGCCAGGCGGCTTTGAAGGCTTTGGTAAGACCAAAGATCTCTTCCCAACTGGTGTGGGAATGAGCTCAATGACCTGACAGAATACAACTGCGTCACGCTGGTGTAAATGCCAGGTCATCGGGGTGACCAGGCAGGGTGCGGGTATGGCATACCTTGGCCCTGAACTGTCCTAGGTATAACCAAGAACGCTATTCCGGGCTTTTTTAGTGACTGAATAAGCGAGGAACATAACAGATACTGACTAAGCAGGCCAGGACATCGCCACAGCAAGACCGTTCTTAGAGGTCCTTGTAAAAAGAGCTGCAGAACTTTTACTTTTAAGTAGGGCGGAACTCAAGATACCACGGGGTTACTAAAAAGACACCTGACTGTTAAGGAGCATTTGTGGAGGATCGGTAAATTCATTTAATGGGGATCTAAACTACAGACTCTGCAATGGAGAACCAGAGATAGTATGCACATTTTGTGTAGATGTGATGCGATGGCAAATCACAGACAGCGTATATTCGGACATCTCATGATAGTTCCCGAAGATTTCAGTACGCAATCAGTGAAAAACCTGTACCAGCTAGTGCGGGGAACATGCCTCACTGAATGGTTGCGGTAAGAGAACCAGGGCGAGCACAGTAAGTCTAAATGGCTGCGGTACCTCCGATGCATCCTTTGGAGACTTGTTCTGGCCAAAAAAAAAAACGTTGACAGTAGAATTTTCTTGAGGATGTATCGTCTGTCATTTCACCTTGGTATTAACTTTTTGAATATCTTCTGTAAATAGAAAGCTTTAATTCACTTGACAATAAGGTGCCCTGTTCACTGTTTTCCCATCGAGCTTTTAAGCGACGACTTTAGTCATGTTTTAAACGTTTGTATAGACATGTGAGTGAATAATAATATAACTGGCCACGATTTGTTATTGTAATGATTAGACATCGTCGTCTTATACAAACAATGGTCATAATAAAGTTACGTTTTCTTTGGCGACGACGATGAGCAATAGCTACAGATACAATTGAAGGTAAACATAAGCAATATTTGTATGGCCGACGTATTTTGGTATGGCATTTGGCATTCTGTTCATGCATATGAATTACAAACACTAATTATGAAATGAATTATCTCAAATGGACACTGAAAATGGCACAAATGCTCAAAGTTTCGCTTGATAGCTTCGTCAAGCGATAGTGAAACGTTGAGTATTTGTGCCATTTTCAGTGTCCGTTTGAGATAATTCATTACACAATTTCGCCGGACAAGAATCTACCTTAATTACTAATTATGAAAAAGTGATTTTTGCCGAATGTCGAACGTTTTTTGAAGAAATATGTTTGGCCAGATTTTGACTTAAAGTTCTAGAAACTAGTTTATATATCTTCAAGAAGTATGGAGAAAGTAGTTTACACATCTTCAAGAAGTATGGAGTTCGAAACGTCGAAGATTACAATAACAAACACTCGGCGATATGCGGAAGATTCTATTGTCATTGCCAAAGTTTATTGTTAAAGGAAGATTGAGTATGGAGATATAACATTATCAGTTTAAAATCATACGAAGATTAGAAAATAATTATTGCTATTGATAAAGCACGCATTTATGTGAATTTTAGGTCATGAGTCATCTTTTTAATCGAGTGTTCTAGAATGGTGACTCATGGTCCAAAAATGCACATAAATCCGTGCTTTACTCATTGACATCACCCTCTGTGGGTTGGGTGGTGTCGATTTTGCTCTAATTAAACAGGGTCTCACATTAACCGTTTCTGCAGACTTTATCGCGAAGTGATTTGAATTTACCTGAACTATGTCGACTTTCCACACCCTGCGGGTTTTGCCCATAATCAGAGAGCGGATGACTTTAGGTTCTATTTAAGATAATCCAAATCATAACCATTATATCAAAATTATTTTTACGAAATCGAATACACTTATTTTATATTTAATTATCCACACTCATTCAACATCTTGTAAATGACTTATTGAAGGCAAACTGCATATTTCTGATACCAAAAACCTAAAACTGGCCGTTCTCTACCCATAACATGTATTTGTAACGTCTACCTACAACCATTAGTTCAAAATAAGAATAAAAGGAACAACTAAGTTATTAACAATCTTCGATTAGGAAATTGTTAACAAATTAGAAAGTACTGATAGTTAGTTACTATTCGTACTCAGTTACAAGCTATAATATTTGTTATTCTGAATTTTTTAAATGATAATATACTCTTTTTGTTAACAAACCCATAAATCCAAATTTAGATTTGTTCTAATAGTATTTAAAGTTACTCTAATACAAAGCCTACAATTATCTAATTTCTGAATGAGTCAGTCATGATTGCTGCGACTATAAAGAAAGTACGACGCTATTTTTCTTTTTCTTTTTTTAGAAATTAAATAAGGTTAATAAAAGCCAAGGCAAAACAAACTAATTATCTAGAAATTTGCGGGAAAACACGATAACGACGTGCATGTTCGACGACATTCAAGATGAAAACGACATGCAAATGATCCGTCCGTCTTTCTCGTCCGCACACCGCAAATATTTATAACGAACTGACGTGGATTTTAAACAATTACAAAACCGTAGAGTACGTGATCTGCGTGGCTTGTGGCAGCAAAATATCGCTTTACCACAATGTTGCCGCTTTTCGGCGCTTATTTATTTATACAATTGAATTTCTTAAGAGTGTGACTGACATTGCAACGTTGTTGCCATCGACTTTCCCTCTCTGCACTCAGGACAATCGAAAATCATTTATGTATTTCCCAAATCAGATTGAATGCGATAGTTTTCTCAGTTTTCTCCTTCTTTTTTCAGCGCACGTATTTCCTAGACTTCTTCTCTTTTCCTATTCTACAAGTTGTGTGCGTTAGAAGATGCGTGGTCTTGCCTACAACGTTGCAACCTGTTGCTTGCCGACCATTCCTTAATCTCAGTCACACTGTTGCCGGTTTTGAAAGACAAGCCGGGTTTACAGTGCAACAATGCGGAACGATGTCCCATGAATGAACAGAAACGAACCGAGAGCTCCGTTTTAGAACTGGATTGGAAATGACCACCAATTAAGTAGCAAAGATTTAGATGCAAATTTTGTTATTCGACAGAGTGTTTTTAAAAAATAATTTCAGGTGAAATGACTTGTTATTGAGAGTAGCATACCATAAGAATTTTAATTTGTACCTGAGAAATTTTCTAAATTTTCAATTATAAAGGAAAAAACTTGACGTAATTTTTACCAGGCAAACTTTAATTTATTTGTCAATTAGTAAATTGCTGCTAATTGCTTAAATTATTATTCAATAGATGGAGTAGCTAATTAATTCTTTTCTAATTAATCGATTCGTTTTTTTAAATTAAACTTTCGTATTTGCTATAAAAACATTATACATATTTGTTACGAATTAAGAAATATTTGACACGAATTCAAAATTTGTCTCAATTTTACGTATATGGAACTTCAATTGTGGCAACAAATGTAAATGGTAACTTTAAAATTTTTCAAATCCATATGCATTTTTAATACTTGTTACAAAAAATCGATATATATATGATGGTGATAATCAGATATAAAATTTTTTATAAATTATTACTAATTTAATTCAGCTGTTACTCAATGGGTGGAACTGTAAAATGTCTCAATTGCCAGTAATTATTTCTGAATTTTTAAATAGTTTGTATTTAACTTATGTATTTTCATCACGAAATTTGCAATTATTATTTTGTCCAACAGTTACAAATTCAAATTAAGAGTCGGCAGTCATTTTGTTCTATATAGTGCTTGGAACTTCATTTTGAAAAGAAAATAAATGATAAACATTAACTGAGAAAATCGAGTTAACAAGTAGTCTAGAGGGATATCAGGCTAGTTGACGATCTAAGTTGAAATACTTTAGACGCTCAACTACTTTATAGATTGACTTTTATTCAGAACTTCAAAGTAACATCGTTGATCCCTCTAGAGTACTCTCACAATCTCTCTATCCTTTATTATTACATGAGGTTGAAATGAGAATACTCCGAGAGTGCTTTAGAGCAGTCAATCGAAAAGAAACAAAATCTCATAGAACTTTGGATTTGAAAAACATTTAGAAACGCTTTTATTTTCTCTAATAATTAGTATCAGAACAGTTCGGGGTTTAAAATTATTAAAAGAGTTGTTGCTTCTAATTTAATACCGATTAAAAAAGCCAGAGAAAGAGAAAGTTTAAATTTTATCATAATTCGTCATTCTTCAGTTATTCATACGTTTTAATCATTTCATTGTATGTTTATATTGAGAATTCAGTTTGATATCAATAAAAATGACAACAGAGTTGATTTTCGTTACTTACTTCAATTACAGTTTCGCCGTTTCGACAATACAAAGATACATTTTTCCTTTGTTTATTCAATTCTTATTACTGTATTTTTCATTAGTTTTTTCTTTCTTATGGCACAAATATGCTCACGATTCAAGTTCATATTCAATGATATTTTCGGTTTCTATTAATTAATTAAGATGATAAGTCGTAAGTATTATTGATAATATTCGTTAGTTCCTTTTCTCACTAGTAACGGAGCTAATTTAGTTTACAATTACTTTATTATTCAATTAGTTCGATTGTCATTTGGGTCTTCTTGTAACCAGATTAACTTCTCAATTGTGATAATATTTTCATTAGTTTCTTTCGTCAGTTGATCGTTATTTGTTATCTTCGGTAATATGGCCGCTAGGAAGTTCATTTTTTTAAACTTATTAAAACTTTAAGAGTTTAAAAACTCTTTCTTTTTGTTTTTCTTTTGTTTATGTTTATTAAATTTTGCATTGTTGATTTGTCTTTTTATGAGTTCATTTAGTGACTAACATCAGTGACAATATCACTTTATAATTTTGCGTTCGGATCTCTTTAGACTACAAAATTTCTTGAACAAGATTTATTTGATGTCATACGTATTTATGGTCTGCAAATGTTTTCATTTGAGATTTCGGAATTGCGTACTTAGCAATTCAGCTTTCGACTTGATCTCACACAAACAAACTTTTTTATAAATATTTTTTTCTAGGTGCGAATTCAAAATAAAGTTTCTAATAAAAAATGATCTTTTACCACAATTAGTTTATATTCTTTAGATACGTATTTCAGTAGTTACACGGCATCTTCAGCACACTCACAGAAACAAGTTAAAAAGCACTTTATGAAATATTTGGTTTTCACTTAAAAATTTGGTGAGGATAATATCCTTATATGGTTTATTTATACTGATGAATACTGAGGATAAAGATATGTAAAAAAACAAAGCTAATAGATGAAGGGAAACAAAAGGGAAGAACAAGAAGAAAAGCACATAAAGGCGTATAGGAAAATTCTCTTTCAATTCTGCATTTTTAAATAGTTATCGACTCTGCCATTCATCTTGTTTGTTCTAAACCTACACCTACCAATTTATCATTTTCTTTCTATTTACAAACTTTTGGTCATTGTTGGTAGCCTTAATATTTCATGTTATATCTTATGTTTGTTATTTCTGCATGTCTTATTCGTTTATTATGAAAATTTGAACAGATAAGTCGAAATAAAGTAATTTTATTATATGTATTGCTAAAAAATTAATTTCCCATGTAGTTACACTGAATTGTAAATAAATTGCAATTCAGACAGTTAGTTTGATCATTTGAGGATAAATCTATTATATTCTGAGAACATGCCGTTTTATTTTGAGTAGAAAAGAAGACACTAAATTTATTCTTTTGTCGGTTTCTCATTTATGGTTACAATTTTGTCGTACGTAGGATTTTATAGCCACAAGTGACATTCCAACATAAACCCTTTAATAATGTTAATTTAAGAAGTTACTAATACTCACATTGCTGTTAATTATCGCGATTTTTCAAAATAAAAAATATACTTTTAGCAAGAAATATTACTAATATGATGACTAAAACAAAATCCTTTTTTTGTTGTATGTTATTTCTGGTTTTAATCGTTTGGAAGGCGTTTAATTTTATCGTCACTACTTATTTTTAAATAATCATCTATAAATATCATAAAATTGGCGACTATTAACTAGAATGTACAATCATACCGACAAATATATCAGTAATTAAAATCTGGAAAGAAACGCATTGCAAAACGATGTTTTCCCAGTGTAAACACGTCCAAAGTCCTTAGTTTCACCCTACAATTTATGTTTCAGCTGGTCGAACTCGACAATACACAAGGACGCATACAACTCGACCCAACAACGCGATGGTCGACTGTAAACACTTGTAGATACTTTAAGTTAAGCGGAATCAAGTTTTGATTCTGTTTTCGTTTCAAAACATCGCCGTACGCGAAGATAAGGCACGGCTGCGCTGCGCCTCTATACTTCTTACCGCACACTTGTGGCTGTATAGTAATGTTTGGGTTTGACATGGGACAAATTTATCTTTTGGTAATCTTTTTTATGAGGGTGGTTTTACGGCCCTTTATGCCTGGGGTACGTTTACCAGAAAATCGTTTTAACTTTCTGTGAAAACACAACGGTTACTGCTTGCTCATTTTGTATATAACGACTCGGACCACATGTGAATAAAAGAAAAAGAAAATAAAATTAATCTTCATCAGAATAAAACAAAGTGTCATTAAAAAGCGCAAACAATTTAAAGTAAGTTTACAGAGTAAATTTATCACCATTTACTTTAAGACGAAAAGAATTATTATTTATAATATAATTTTAATTATAAATTTAATCTCTTTTTTATAAACGTAGTGGTTTAAATTGTATTTTGGTTTATAATTTAAAACGTTTAATAAATTGATACTTTTAAACATTCCAATATTATTGGACTAATTTTGCTAATTACTAATTAAAATGTTATTAGAATCTTATTTTTTAATTAATTATTATTAAGTAAATTAATCGATCGAAAGTTATGTTGCTATAATGACAAATTCCCAATCAATTTTCAAGCTTTACTTTTACTTTATTTGCGTTCGTGTATACCAGTTTAAAAACAGACGAAATTCAAAATTATTACGAAAATATTTTGGTATTCTCCAGCACAAATAATAAATGCGTTCCCCCATTTTTGTTGGCATACATATGTATGTAGCACAGGTGCTGGCGTGTTTATATGTTTAAACTGATGCAAAAACGTGAATTAAATTCTAATAAATATTAAAATCGCCTTGTAAAAGTTGGTTCTTCCCAGATATAACGCCTATAAATAGAAAATTTTATAGTCGAGTGTTTATTTCAAATGTTTGTTTTAAGATAATCTGATCTCTAAGGATTTGTGATTCATTAATAAATATCTTGTTTTCAAGTTTTTTTTTAGATAACTAATTACGTTTTTTTAATTGTAAGGTTAATCGACTAATCGCAATTTGCAATTTTGATAATTATAAAGCTGCCACGATCAAGGAAATCGAGACCGATCGAGAATTTCGTGGCCCTTGCTCCCAGCGTCAATAAGGGTACGATTATCTTGCGGGGGTCTCGATTTATCCGTTTAAGTACAAAATTTTTATAAAATATATTATTTATGTTCTCCTGTTATGTATGTTTAACGAAGAACGTAAATAATATTTGTACAAAATTAAAAATTTAATTTATATGTTCCCGAATTATAATAATTGAAGTATTAGTGCATTATGTAAAATTGTAATAGGAAAATAGAAACAAAATAGTTAAGACAAGTGTCGCAAGAAAATAAATAATTTTCTAGGAATTGCTTTGTTTTGATGATATCGAAAATAGGGTGAGTTAATTTTAGCCGATTTTGAACTATGAACGTTTAAAGAAAATATGTCAGAAGAAAGATTTTTGATAAAAATTGAGTATCGGTCGGTGAAAAAGGTAGTTGTTTTTGAAAGGGTTGTCTGGCAAGCAAATTTATGGATACTTTGAAGGATAATTATCCTTCGTGTACCATCATAAAAAAACTATGTTGCAGAATTTAAGAGGCGGAGAACGTGTATTTTACAGTACCTAGAGCATGATTTGAGCATGAGAAAAATATATGTTAAATGGATCCCCAAATGCCTAAGTGATGATCAAAAACGACTCAGGATGATAATTTCTTGGTTTTGCCGCCTTTTTGAAAAGGATTCTCCCAACCTTTTAGATCGAATTGTAACTATCAACGAAATATGGATCTATCATGACGATTCAGAAACGAAAGAACAATCAAAGGAATGAAAACAATATGGTTCAACCTACTCGAGGAAATTTCGTGTCAAAAAGTCGGTTGCAAATGTCCTAACATCAGTTTTTTGGGACAAGGATGGAATAATTATGACGGACTACCTGTAACAACGTAAAAATATAACAAGAACGTACTATTCTATGTTATTAATGAAGCTTCAAGAAAAAAATATGGAGAAATGCCGTGGAAAAATTTTCAAATGTACGCTTTTCTTGCCCCGTTCACAAATCCCTAGTTTGTACTTAATTATGTGTCAAGAAAACATCAACTAAAAAATAGAAACTATTAAAAGTGTGGCAAGCAAAATGTGAATCTAGGAAGTAGAAGCAAAATTTTGATGTTGTTCATAATAAAGTAGATATAAAAAAGATTTTTTAACATATTCATCTAACACCTGTTACATAAGTTTTGGGAAAAATTTTAAATGCTATCTGTGACTTAGTAAAATCAATACATCTAGTCAACTATGGAGAAACATGTTGCTAGGGGTTATGTCAATTTGTTTAACATTTCACATTTTCGTTTGTCATTTGCGATATGGCGTATAAGCTAGATTTGCGAAAGTCCATCTGCCTAGACGAGATATAGTAAACTTGTTTCACGGACAAAATATTTCAAAAAGTACCATATATCGGACAATTCGGAAATGCGAAGAGGGAATACCATGTGTAAACCTACCAAAAACAGGCCGTCCACGTGCGTTAACTGCAGTTCAAGTCAACAGACTAGTCAACCGTTCCAGAAACACCATTGGAGTGTCTACCTACAAGCTTTCCTGTCGTTTCCGTGTTTCAAATGCTACAATTTCTCGTTACATTGCAAGAACAGGCCCAAAATAGAGAAAACGCAAGAAATGCCCCAAGTATACTCCCGCACAATTGGCCAGAATCCCGAGCTTTGAAACGTCGTCATTTCGCCCACAACCGGATCATAATCATGGATGACGAGAAATATTTTACCTTTGACCATGCAGAACTTCCTGGAAATGCAGGCTTCTATATGGATAATATTGAAGACACTCTCATTAACGTAAGAGACAAAAAGAAAGCAAAATTTTCTGACAAAATTTTGGTGGTGCGCCATTTCTGAGGCGTACATATCTAGGCCCTATGTAAGCCATGTAAGAGGCCAGGCAGTGAATGCTGAAGTATACGTCCGAAATTGCCTATCAAATTACTTTTATTAATCATCATGCTAATGAAGATTACATGTTTTGGCCTGACCTTGCGACATCGCATTTTGCCAAAGGTACGCTAAACTGGTTAGAAGCTCACCATGTGCCATATGTCCCCAGAAATGATAACCCTCCCAATGTCCCTCAGGCAAAGTGAATTGAAAATTTTTGGGTCCTATTGGCAACAAAGGTGTATGATAATGGTTAATAAGAATTCTTCAGAAAATTAGAGAAGTAGACTTTGAAAGCGTCGAAATCCTGATGCGACATGTAAGACAAAAATTACGTCTTATTGAAGATAGAGGCCCCCTGGCAGCAATATAGCAACAAGGTGTTAAAGTCTAATGGTGGATTTCACAAACGTTACTTAAATTTAATCATGGGTTAAAAGTAAAGTTGCTGTGGTTACATGTGCTAAAGGTATAGGAATGATTATTCTTAAGCAATGATTAAGTTTAATTGACTTTTGTGAAAGCCGGTGTAAGATTTATTGGTGATTGTTATGTTATGTTTACTTAATAAAGTTCTTTTAAATTTAAAATAATAATAAAACTTATGTAACAGGTGTTACATCTCAAGAATAAGCAAAAGAAAATAAATTATGTTGTTGGATACGAATTAAATATTGACTGAAGCCACTTCCATTTAAACAAATCTATAACTCCTTTAGTTTAGGAAATCCTTTGAGTGTACATTTATTATGAAACAGTCAGTATAATATTATCATAAAGTTTCTTTATTAACAGTTTATTTTTTCTATTGATTTAATTAGTAATTTGACAGTGACTTTAACGAGAATCATCTGAAGTAATCTTCAGAGCAACTTGTTGCGTAACGATGTGTGGACTGTATTTCGCTGGATTTTCAATTTTCTTCGATTCCGTTACGAGTATAACGTTGAAATAAAAGAAAACAAGTCACTTATTTCAACACACTGTTCATTGTCTGGTGCTGAAAATGTTACAGAACTTATAACTTACAAACCAGAGGGGACGGTTCGGAGAAATAAAATGATTCATGGAAAAACTAGTAAAACAGAAATTAGGGTGAAGTGGGTTGCTTTTCTGACACTGGTTACTTTCAGGAACTCCGGAGGGCTGTCGAGATTGAAGGGCTAAGGACAAAGCTGACGAGCACTTAATAAGATGAAGCGGGACCGGAGTAAATGACACCTTCCGCGAAATTTGCAAAAAAATTCATCTGGTTTCTCTAGGGTCGATGAATGCAGCTGTCACAGCACTTCTATGAATTGCAAATACATTTACTAATACATAGAAAATTTTAAATGCTTAAATGAATAATCGGTTTTAAATACCGGTGAGAAGTTAGCAACAAACCTCCAGCAACAAAATTTCAAAATTTAAATTGGCTGCCAAAGCCATCCTAATTGTCACAGAACTATAATTTTAACAGCAATGCAAATATCATTAAATGTAGTATGTCCCTGGTGTATCACAATTAAGAAAAAAACGAAATTCAAATTATAAGCAGCAATAAAGCTCGGTGCCTAATTATAGAAATAACTTCTTAAAGAAAGTATTTACAATCAAAACTTTCAGGTAATCGGATAGCAAATGATCAAATATATCAAAATATACCACCAGTAAGTTTTGGCCGATCGATTTTATTGATTACTGATCGATTGAAAATAGTGAATGTCGCGCATTTAAAGGAGGCCAAATAGAAAAACATATAACTTTTTGTACAAATGTTGCACAAACAAATTTCTTGCAAAATACGGAGCAGAACATTTAAATCTATCGATTTATGCTATTTCTGAGTTTTGGCCGATCGATTTTATTGATTAATTATAGATTTGAAGCGGGCGCTTCCACGACTGCCAGACATTGAAAACAGCGTTAATTTCAAATGCACATAACTTTTATACAAATGTTGCACAAACGCAATTCTTGCAAAATATGAAAGACAACATTCAAATCTATCGATTTATGTTATTTCAGAGTTTTGGCCGATCGATTTTATTGATTAATTATAGATTGGCAGCGGGGGCTTCCGCGACTGTGAGCATTAACTGTAAATGCACATAACTTTTTATGCAAATGTTGCACAAACGAATTTCTTGCAAAATGTGAAAGACAACATTCAAATCTATAGATTTATGCTATTTCTGAGTTTTGGCCGATCGATTTTATTGATTAATTATAGATTGGCAGCGGGGGCTTCCGCGACTGTCAGATGTAGAAAACAGCATTAACTGTAAATGCACATAACTTTTTATGCAAATGTTGCACAAACGAATTTCTTGCAAAATGTGAAAGACAACTATCAAATCTATCGATTTATGCTATTTCTGAGTTTTGGCCGATCGATTTTATTGATTATAGATTTGAAGCGGGCGCTTCCACGACTGCCAGACATTGAAAACAGCGTTAATTTTAAATGCTCATAACTTTTTATACAAATGTTGCACAAATGAAATACCTTTTATATATTTAAAAACACTGGTGATGGTGACTGCAGTTTCAACATTACACTGCCAAGATAACTAAATTTTGAAACTATTGACAATAACTACATAACATCTGGATATTTACAAGTTTCGAAGAAGGTTGAATACATTAGGTCAGTTTGGTCGTTCAATAAAATTTCTACGGAATTACTTGCCGTGTTATGAATTTCTAGTCATTCCAATAAACTTAATTTAAGGCTTTTTTCGATAGATTTGAATGTTGTCTTTCATATTTTACAAGAAATGCGTTTGTGCAACATTTGTATAAAAAGTTACGTGCATTTAAAGTTAACGCTGTCTGGCGGTCGTGGAAGCGCCCGCTTCAAATCTATAATTAATCAATAACATCGATCGGCCAAAACTCAGAAATAGCATAAATCGATAGATTTGAATATTGTCTTTCACATTTTGCAAGAAATTCGTTTGTGCAACATTTGCATAAAAAGTTATGTGCATTTACAGTTAATGCTGTTTTCTACATCTGACAGTCGCGGAAGCCCCCGCTGCCAATCTATAATTAATCAATAAAATCGATCGGCCAAAACTCAGAAATAGCATAAAGCGATAGATTTGAATGTTGTTTTTCATATTTTGCAAGAATTGCGTTTGTGCAACATTTATATAAAAAGTTATGTGCATTTGAAATTAACGCTGTTTTCAATGTCTGGCAGTCGTGGAAGCGCCTGCTTCAAATCTATAATTAATCAATAAAATCGATCGGCCAAAACTCAGAAATAGCATAAATCGATAGATTTGAATGTTCTGCTCCGTATTTTGCAAGAAATTCGTTTGTGCAACATTTGTACAAAAAGTTATATGTTTTTCTATTTGGCCTCCTTTAAATGCGCGACATTCACTATATTCAATCGATCAGTAATCAATAAAATCGATCGGCCAAAACTTACTGGTGGTATATTTTGATATATTTGATCATTTGCTATCAGATTACCTAAAAGTTTTGATTGTAAATACTTTCTTTAAGAAGTTATTTCTATAATTAGGCACCGAGCTTTATTGCTGCTTATAATTTGAATTTCGTTTTTTTCTTAATTGTGATACACCAGGGACATACTACATTTAATGATATTTGCATTGCTGTTAAAATTATAGTTCTGTGACAATTAGGATGGCTTTGGCAGCCAATTTAAATTTTGAAATTTTGTTGCTGGAGGTTTGTTGCTAACTTCTCACCGGTGTTTTAAATGGGTAAGTGAATATTCCGTCATCCCAATTTTTTTAAAGTTCTTTATTGTTGCAACATTAAAAAAACTTAACTATAAAAAGTGACCGAATATACATTTAACCATTTTAAAAATTAAAACCGCCGGTCAAGAAACGAAGAAGCTTTAAATACAAAATTGTGAGAGCAAGAAAACAGTCTTTTGCTCATAAATGTAGTATGCTGACAAAAGGGGAGAAATGTTCTTCAGTTCAATTTAGTGAGTCATATAATAAAGGTTGCTTGCTTTAAAAGAGAGTACATGATGGACACTATTGTACTCATGTTTTACAGCGACGGTATCGTCTTAATTGCATAAAACGAGGATGATGATCATCTCCTACTATACTAATTTAGTAAAACAGCTATATTGAATAAAGACGCAATTCCAAGGTGGTAACCAAGAAATGTGTTACATAAAGGTACCAGGTATGAAAGACTGTATTTTTTATTATCTTATACAAAAAGCTACAAGTTTAGAGCTACACTGCTCGCATCAGTCCAGAAAACCACTCTCTTCTTGGCATGCAGTTCTAATGTAGTGATGAAACAAATAGAATACTTAGAGAAGAGCAATAGAAATGAAGGTATCGGAAGTAGATAGTGGTCTGAAGGGGGTAAATCTGGTGATTAGAGAGGGTGGTCAATTAATTCGAAGGTAATTTCATACAACTACAAACTTTTGTACTAGTAATATATGCCGGTAGTATGTACCACACTTTAATAGCTTCTATTTTTGTAGTTATGCGTATATACATAGAATATGATTTATTGCATTTATTATAATTTTTAATAGTTGATGTTTTCATTGACAAATAATTAAGTATATCTTGTCTCTCAACACGATCGAATGCTTCTGTCGAAATTAATGAAATAGAGATGACAGGAAGGTTGATTTTACAATAATCTGCTTTTGCATAAAGAAAATTGTTATGGTACGTCTGATTTTTTGAATTTCTTGTTTTTTTTCTGACACTTTAATTCGGTCTTGCAATGAATCACGAAATTAGAGACGTGAATTTCGTGCCAGTATAAAATATCGTGACTTCTCGATACCTATCTATCTACAGCTTCCTCATGTTTCTTTTTTGTAAATAAGTATGTAATGCATCTCTTCTATTTTTCAGGCACTTTTTCTTCCTTTGTAATTTTATTATATAGCTTAATTAATGCATGCTAGTATTATATAATCAGTTATTTCAGTAGCTCTCTTATTAATTAAAATCGCGTTCTGAATATTTCTTGTTTACTTATTCCAGTGAAAGATTAATTCTCTGAGAAGATAATTAAGTTTGCGTATTGCTATTTATTAATAGTAACAGTTTTAGAATATTCATTGTCAAATTCCATTGTTTTAGGAATATTCTTCCGATTCGATTTAAACGTCGCGGTTGCATCAGCCGTGTAGGTTAGATTTTTCCTAGTATTCTTTCTTCATGCTCTTATTTTTTTATTTATTTTGTTTTTTTAATTGTTTCTGTGTCGGAACTTTTTGCGTTCAGATCCATTAGTTGACCACAGAGCTTTCCTGGCTTTTGTTCCTTTTTTTAGATTTTCAACGTTTTAAATGTTCTCCATATACTAACGTTAATGTCGTCATTCCTACCTTGAAGTAAGGCTTAAAAGGACAGCCGTATATAATAATTTGCAATTATTTCACGGAGGTATGAGTGGCATCGATTGAAGAAGATCTCTTTGTGGAGTATACCTGATAAATTTTCAAAGAAGATGCTGGTGTTTTCCTCGGATTTGGCCCTTTTTCAGCGCTAAATGATATAAGAAGGACGATAAATTTTTCCCTGATGTGCTCCTCATTCCAGAACGCCAACTTCGTAGTTTAAACGAGGTATAGGTCTGTTCAAAATCATTTTTGAGCGGCACATAGAACATTTTTTTTAATACTGCTGCTTTCAATATTTCTTCGGTTATGGAGACCAAAGACCAACTTAATGGTTCGTCTTCTGTCTTCATCTGTTGAACCATTCATCTTTAGTCTTTTTTATTGCCTTAGATTTCCATATCTTAAATATTCTACACTTATGTGGTCGGTTTTGAATATGAATATACAAAAATATCTTTGTCTAAATACACCCTTAGACCAGGCATCTCTAATTCTGTAATAACTAAATGGTTTAGTCGACTTAAAATCGCGTCATACACATTGAAACTAGGGATGTATAGTGGCGAGCATAGAAAATGGATCATGTCTTAAAGGTAAAATGCTTTGGTTGTACTTTAAGATTACAGAAAACTGCAGCCACCGTTGAAATGTCATTTTGTGAACAAAGACAATTTAAATGCAATTGTATCTGCGATTTATTTATTTTTAATATTTTTATTGAAAATATTAGATCTAGTAAAGTGCTGTGTGTATGTTATGAATTAAAAAAATCTTAATTGAAGTTTACAAGCTTTATTATTATGGAATTATAATCCAAACCCAGATATGTCGATTAAAGCTGTTACTATCTAGGAAAAAATAGTTTTCTATGATGGCCACTGAATTTAGTTTTTGGGCAGATTTTGTTATATACTCAGAAATTATATGTGCTGTTTCATTATACATAGGGTGGAGGCCGCACCTCCTCTGGTTGTACGGTTAAGTTCCGGCTTACTTGCAATTTCTCTTTTTAATCTGTGTTACCTTTTTAACGATTCTTTCGAAAAAGTTATATTTACAAAATTATTAAATTTGTATTCAACCATTAAATAAATCGTTTAATTTCTTTTTCCCTTAATCGCTTTGCAAAAACGTAAAACGGAATGGAAATTTTCGATAGCACATATGACGTCTTCGACTTCTGTGTAATTAATGTTAATTTCTGTGCCCTTTCTGATAAAGAACGGCTGATACGCGTTACACTTGACGTCACCGAGCGTCCAATTATTATTGTTTTTTTCCGAGTAGATAACCCTTGATTAGTTCAGTTCCTTTATTATAGTTAAACGTTAAGCAAGTTGTTTGCCACATCTATTTTTTTATCTGAAGCCAAGGATCGAACCGATTTCGAGCTTGACGTTGTTGGTTGGCGATTGTATGCTGCGGTTATCGGGCCTTCTTAATTCGTTATGATGCAATCGGGCCAAAGTTTAATTAGGGAGTATCACTGGGAATTGTGTTCTTAGAAAATATTTCTTTTTCTTACGACAAGTTTATTAAAGACTTATATAAGTATTATGTATACCAAGTGGGCCATAGAAAACGAAACAGTTTGAATATCTTTCAGGGATATTTTTGGTTGAAAAAACGCCATAACATGTGGATTTTTAATCCAAGGTCGACAGTTTTATATCCTGGTTTCCTCGTTTTATATCATATGAGCTGTCACAGTTTGGTTTACCTAACATTTTTGTCCGCAAGAGGGGATTGAGATTGTACACTGAAGTATTCATATTTAAATTCCTGAATTCTCTATAAAAATACCTTCTCAATAAAGTGCCATTCCTAAAAGATATTTAGTCTGTTCGTTGTCGATGGCCCATCCGGTAAATTTTTTGAATTTCGGTTATCAATGCCGTTTCATTTTGATTCCACAAATTTTGCTTTTATAAAAAAAAGAATAAAACGAATACATTTTAATAAATATAGGAACTGATTATAATTCAATCCATTGGTAAAAAAATCTTTAATAGGAGTTCCACGTTTGTTGTAAAGATTCGTTTCCGTCTACGTTTTCTTCGAAATTAAGTATACTGGGAGATGATGTCATAATGCAAGAAAATTCAAAAACCATCTGTTATATAACATTCCCCAATAGTGGTATTAGAAACGGTGAAGACCTAGGTTCTGTTTGTTTTGCTTTTTATCTCTCACCAACGATCTTGTCTTTGTCTCTCGACTTCGTAGAATCTTAATAGGTCAGAATCCCTCTTGAGAAGGGTCGACGTGGCCGCTCTTTTGAAGGTTAAAACCCTAATTATTTTTTCTACTACGAAGACGGCCGCTTATATAACTGGAATGGTGCGTTTTTCTATAAATACGATTTATCTCTGGACGGGCTCTGAATGCGGTGGCATTATGAATTCTCGTCAAGTTGTTATTAATAAGGTGTTTTTGCTCCCTTTTTGATGACGTCTGACGCGGTGCAACCTTGAGCCGGGTTGCTTTTGAATAATAATAAATTGATGCGCGAGGGACTGGTTTGAGTGTTTATTACGAAAAGGTGCTGTTGATTTTTTCGGTGTTGCTTCGAGTTTAGTAAATAATTAGATGTTAAATATATTACTGATGCAGCTTTAATTTTTCCATTTTTAAATTTCTTACTTTATTCTCTTTTGTTGTTAAGTAAAACTGCGCTCCATCATTTTTGATATTACACAAGTCATTTTAATAATTCAAGTTAGTCTATGATAGTAATTTTCAATGTATTTTTAATATTTATCAAATTATAATTCTTTATTGAATTTTCGATTTTTTTAACATTAAATCAATGTTTCTTTTTTTTCAATCTATAGCAATCGTTTTATTTATTTTTCCCTTTAATTTTTAATTTTGTTTTAATTTCATACTGAATTACATTTACAATGCATTTCTTATAAAGATCTTCCAATTCGGGAAAAATCTCTAAGTATATTTTGGGAAAACAAAAGTATGTTTCTATAAAACATTTTGGATAAAGAAACATACTTATAGAATTTGAAAAACGGCTTCAAATATCATAGTCTTGCTGAAATTTATTTTCTGGAGAATAAAAAAATTCAGATAGTTATTGACAGAAAGAAATCGCTCTATATCATTTGCAATTGTTATAATAAAAGTTGTAGATTAGTTTTTATTTAAGTTCCAAGCTTTGTAAGCTTGTCGACCAGGGAACATGCCCATAGCCGGTGCGATCGACTTACTAGTTGTTTTTCCTTTGTCATATGAATTAGTAAACGTAAAAAATTGAAAATTTAATTGAAGGAAGCCGCTATGAATCCGAGCACGACGATAAGATCGAACCCACAGTTTCAGTTGCCCAATTGAGTGCTAGATATAATACATCAACACTTGCGGATGTTTAAAAAATAAATAGTATACAGCATGATTCAAAAGGGTCGCACCATCGCTTTGGTGTAAATACAGATCATTAACAGGAGTATAAATATGTTTTTAGAATTTTTTTTCCATGAATAGTTTTCAAGACATGAATGTTTAAAAATAACGCAAATAGGCAACGGTGCACCTTGTAGATGCACTTACAAATTTGAAATCATAGATCATAGGTACCCTCTTTTTTGTGACAACTGCATATGCGCTGGTTTGTCAAAATCTTTGGAAATAAAATTTGACTCAATAATAAATGTCAATTCTTATCTGTGGTTCTTAATATCCTATTTCCTTCAGCTATTCTAAAGTTCTCGAGTAAAAAAAAATAATGAAAGAGTTGGTTGAGGAGTGCTTTCAAAAAGAAAAAAACACGGTAAACTTAGAACTTAGAAAAATCTGAAATTAAAAGAAGCAAACATGCAGACTGCAAGAGCAAGGACAATAAGGTTCACTTCAAAATGTAACGTTTTAATAAATTATTTAAATATATGTAAAACTAACTGAAAATCAAACAAAAACAATCTAAATTTTAAACTAAAAATTAAATAGCTACAATAAATATTCGAAATTTTGCCCATTTGCCTCAATACAGATTTTTAACCTTCTTCTGATGCCCTCTTGAACATTTCTTGACATTTGAGGCGTTATTTATGTGAAGCATCTAGAATTCTCTGACGAAGTTCTTGCTCTGTCTTGGGGACAGTGCGATAAACAATTTGTTTAATATGTCCCCATAAAAAATCTAGCGGAGTAATATATCACAAGACTGCGGAGGCCAAGCGTTATTACCTCCGCGTCCGATCCACCTTCCTGGATAGTTTACATTTAACCACTGCCTTACAGGTCTAGCAAAATGCGCAGGTACACCGTCTAATTGCAACCATATTGGGTTGACTAAAACCGCCAAGAGAATATTTTCTAGCAGTTCTTGAAAATCTCCTCTCAAGAAATTCAAAAAATTATGCCCATTGGGGCGATTTGGAAAAAAGTACGGGCCCATCAATGTGTGTGTCGTTGATAATGCCAGCCCAGCCATTGACGGAGAAATGTTGTTGAAATGCTCGTCTATTGCATGGGGTTTTCTATTGCCCAATAATGAAGATTGTGCATGTTAAACACACCGTCACGAGTAAAGGTACATTCATCCGTCCACAAAATCAGATTTTGAAAATTTGGATTCAAATTGATTTGATCCAGCATCCAATGGCAAAAGTTAATACGAAGAGGAAAATCAGCTTCACACAGAGCTTGCACTTTTGTATAGTGCAAAGAATGGTAACCTTCTGTTTTTAATACACGCTGAAGAACATTGTAATTTACGTTTAAATTTCGTCCAATATCTCGAATGCTGACGTTAGGATTGTCTTCAACGAGTTGCAGAACAGCTTCCTCGACTTGGGGAGTTCTGGCGGAGCGTGGCCTACCTATCACTTCATGGATTACATCCAATCGACCTGTTTCCCTCACACGCTGATGAAGCCGTTGAAAAACATTTTTGTCTGGATGTCTACGTTCACCGTATCGTTCAGCAGAAGCTGCTGCAGCGCGTCGAAATTTTCCTCCACTCTCTCCCAGAAGAAGATACATATCACAGTATTCATTTAAAGTAAACATTTTGAATTTGAATAAATTCTTCAAATCAATAAAAAAATTTGACTTTCAAAATGTGAACATCATTGATAAATTTTACTTGTCAGGTAACCATAGTAAAACCGAATTTTCGGTGCACCGTTGCCGGCTTTACTTCTAAAATAATGTTAACATTTCCAAAGACTTTTCCTGCTTTATTAGTTAATAAATATTATAGTTTATTAGTAAGGATAATTTTACAGGCGTTTATCTACAGCTTTCATTAATAAAAATATAAAGTTACATTGTCTAATTACTATAAAATCAACATCAGTTTCGTAACTTTGAAGGCCTATATCTTCGTAAAAAAATCATCTAGAAAATTTTTATTTACACTTTTGAGAACAAATAAGTGGGTCTAAAAACCACCTAAGTGCGGTCCTTTTGAATCACGGTGTATATGCAGGCAAACTTACACCTCCCATGCAGAAAAGGTATTCTTGTTTGTCAATTTTGACAGTTGAGTTAATAAGTTGTGACGAATCATTGTTAAAAATCACACATAATACAATTAAAATGTTTCATAAATGCATATGCATATTCTTCCTTAGTCTTGTTCAAATAAACCGTAAAAAATATAATGAAAAACAATTAAAAATTTAGCTGCACGTAATAATTCGATATTACATCAGAAGTAACATTACAGTGATAATGTTGTTAACAAATCTCTTTGATAATAATCTTGAAAATTAGGCAAAAATGTTAGAACGTATTTATTAACAATTTTATTAAAAATTTCTAAATGTAACGTGTATATTAAATCCATGTTATATCAGAAGTAACATTTATAATAACATTTATAGTGATAAAGTTGCTAGAAAATCTCAATAATTTTTATAGATAAATCTTGAAAATTAGGCATTTAGAACATTCTTATGAACAATATTTTACTAAGAAATTCAAAATGTTACGTACACGTATTAAGTTTGTGTTACATTATAATACAATAACATTTACGGTGATAATCTCGATAATTTGTTATTAATTAATCTGGAAAATTAGGCAAAAAACTATTAGAACATTTTTATTAACATTTGCGATTTACAGATGGAAATGCATTGGGGAAAAAGTTAGCAAGTCACTGTTAATAACATTGCCAATAACATTTGTTATTTTTTTCTTAAGTTGTTAATAATCTAATAAATAAAGTAAAAATGAAAAAGATTGACATCTTATTTTTTTATTATAACATGTTGATAACACTTACTTAGTTTTTGACTAGGGTTAAAAGCTCTGTGCGCTTTGATTGAAAGTTTTATTCAGCCATGAATCACACTGCACGACACCATAGGCAATATATCAGTAAAATGTTCAGTAACGTTGTTGGTAATTGATATTAGTAATGTTAGTAACATGTGATTTAGATTACAAATGAATTAAACACAGTTGGATATTCAATATATCGATTAATAATTTAATTTTAGAAAGTACAGCCGTGCGTTGCTTAAGTGCTTCGATTTGACAGTTTTGTGAGCCCAGTGTCACAAGGTTTTAAGGATTGGGTTTGCATGCAAGAGATGCATTTTAGGTACATATATCTGTACATGTTTACTACAGTGAGTGTAACAATTAATTTTTTATGTAATTTTACGTATTTCTTTTTACCAATGTGTTCATATCTCTAGCTAGCTTTCCTATGCTTCAAATAATATGACTTAAGAGCAACTTGAAGATATTAACGTCGTAATAAATGTAGATTTATCTATTCTAAAATTAATTAATTTAATTGAATGAATAACATGGGAGCGAGATAGTAGTAACGTGACGTAATTGGAAGTTACACAAAAAGTTTCGACAGGCAACAGAGAGGTCCACTTAGAAGACGCGAACGCGGAGCTCGGTAAAACGTTTTCTAAAGTAACCTTCAGGTAAACACAGATGACTTCTGCAAACATATTTCGTAGTGTTTATTTGCGGACGGCATATCGATAAATGCTAAGAATAACAAGGAGGATATTGTGTATTCATAGCCATTATTTGATTTTTCCATGTGCGAACGTGGCCAATCTCTAAATATTTGAAGATCTGAAAGTCACGGCCGTCTGGATATTGCGAACTGGACGGCGAAGAAGACTGGTTTCGTTCCTACAATTTACTACAGTATGTTTGTTGCTACGAGAGTGGCTCACCGTTTCAACGCTGAACTATTTCAGAAATCTCAATCACTTCTTTAAATTAACAGATTTAAGCTTTTGTAGATAATTTTTCTCTACGGGCGATGTTTCTTAGAACTAATGC
The DNA here is from genome assembly GCA_039766575.1 of Serrognathus titanus. Classification (NCBI taxonomy): domain Eukaryota; kingdom Metazoa; phylum Arthropoda; class Insecta; order Coleoptera; family Lucanidae; genus Serrognathus; species Serrognathus titanus. The sequence continues at coordinate 27,701,593 of CM077912.1, read as the reverse complement.
TAATAAAATACTACTTGTAGAGAAGAATAAAAAGTAGAAAGAAAAATCGTTGGATACAGCAGCGTATGAAAAATAAATGTTCAGAACATCTAAAAGAAACTAAGAAATTAGAAGATACTTAATATTCGTTTTACAGTGAACACATATATGAACAAAAACTAATGAGTTTTGATGATTTCAAGGACCAATTTATCAAATCTAAATCTTAATATTTATTATTTATTTTTGAATTAGCTTCATTAATTTATTCTAAAGATACTCTAACGATTTTTTCATATTTCGAGATAGTGTACATCATTGATTCTTGATATTTACATAGTTTTATTTTTATATTTCCACAAATAACATTACAAAGAAAATAAAAATTATCGACTGAAACAAAATGCAGTGCACCTGTTATAAAAAAAAGAAATGAAGATGACTATGAAAAAACGAAACATTTAGCAACAACTTTTTCGAATCTGTTTGTTGTAGAATCAAAAAGTACTTACTGCAGTATGCTAATCAAGAATAAAATTGACTCTTTCAACAAACGAAAGAATAATTTTTCAAATATAGCATACAAGATACTGATTCTATTAGCCTGGGACCAGGAAGAAAAATAGAATCCGTGGGTGTTATTGCATGTACACAAGATATGTTCGACTTTGTTGTAATGCTACATAAAAAGATGCAATTTCATTTTCTGTAAATTAACGAATTCAATTATTGTTTCCTATTGTTTATAAAGTTAATTATTCATTTCAGTTTTATCTTTTCTTTATACTATTAACTTATCTATGTTGCGGTATAAACATATTTTGTAGTCAAAGGGTTTATCTTATTCATCGATTCCCACTTTTTTCTATTCTCACTAGTAGCTTTATTTCGTGCCACTTCAGGCTTTTTCTCTCTGATACTGCCTGCTACCATTCTTATATCTTAATTCCCTTTGTTTTATTTCTTTGATTTCAAAATTTACTTAATATGCCTGCCTTGCTTCATTCTCATTTTACACCCTTTTCAATGTAATTCTCCTTGTTTGTTGTTTGTTTCCTTAATTTCCTTTCGTAGACGTCACTTCTTTGCTTTTTTAAAATTTTTTCTTCCTTTACACTATCAGCTTACTTATTTGAATTATTCATAGAATCCGTCTTCCTCATCGCTTTCCACACTTTTCAATCTTCGATTCATATCTTTATTTCCTCAAACTTCAGTCCTTTTCTCGCTGATGCTGCCATTCTTTCTTCTTTACATACCACTTTTGGTTTTCCCTTTGTTTTATTTTTTTAGTTTCAAAATTTGCTTCACATGTCTGTCTTGCTATTTCATCTATAGAATGAGATACTTTCTTTTTCTTTAACAGAAAGTTTCTGCCTATTATTAGTTTTATATCTTCAAATTATTTGGACACATAAGAGTGTTTCGTAAAGTAGCTGAAATATGCAGCAGGGGTTTTTAATGCTACAATCTTTTTCTATTTTCTTATAGAAAGATGGTAACATTAATTTCTACTTAGCTAATTGGAAGTAAGTTAATATTTTGTGGAAAACATTCTGATTTTTGCTTCTGCTGCATGTTTTACTTTACAGCTCATCCTGTATGTGTTAGATTAATTAATTTTAAATTTTAGGAGTAGTACTTATAGCATTACTCAGAAACGAAAGAATCTTTTTTATTTCATTCTTTAAATACGTTTTCGAAGAAGAGGCGTTTACTGACTCATTCTATACATTTCGTACACTAAGAATCAAAAGTAACGTCTCCTCTAAATCCCTTCTAATAAGCAAACGAAACCAACACGAAATAAAAATATTGGATCTCTGAATTGATATACACACATCAATGTGTATCTGGCCTTAAACTTAAAAGCAAGTTTTTAAAAGAAACGCGTACGTTTCAGTAAATACCTAGAACACAGAAATTTATTGCACGTTTCATTGGAATACTATTTTACGGTCTGCGGTCTTTTAGAAAAATCGTAGTTAGAATGCCAGACTTCTCCGTCTGCTGTGGCAGATTAAAATGCATAAAATTTTCACACAGGCATACTATGTATTTGAAGGCGCGATGATTTCCAAGCGGACGAATGTAAAACGAAATATTCGTATTCACCTCGTCCTCTCGTTTCAGCATCAGGTAGAATGGCTTTAAGCTACAATTTAAAAGCTGTTTCAAGGTCTCTTAAATCCGAACCTTAGCTAGTTTTTTGTGTACCTACTTCTCGTGGACCTGTTTCATGTATACACACGGCGGCCGATTCGACCGTCAGCCCTGCGACTTTGTTTTACTATACGCATTCGAGCGGTTCGTCAGGGAGAGAGGAACGTGGAATGAGGAGTCGTTTATTTTTCATTAGATAATCCCCGAGCGTTTTTTTCGGTCGTCCGCGGCGCCACACTGACTGGTGTTTTTGAAATTTGTTCTCGAAGTAGACAGGTCCCATATGATTGTTGTTCTGTAAAAAATATTAATAGAATGAAAAGAAGAAACGAAACAAGGAACTGTTAGATATGTTATATGAAAATGAATCACCAAAAATAACTATCAAGTATTCAATTGAAAAGTTCATCAAGTAGACTTTGAATTGTTCATAACATTGTGAAGCAGAGGGGAACTTAATTCAAGAAATTAAGTCACACTGCAAATCGAAAACAACTGTTAACCATTAAACATCAATCGGTTTATGAAGTCATCCCTGTTTCGCTTTATCTTCTTTCGTCAAAAAATCAAAACCAACTTGATGACCTTTTCAATTGAACACATGTTATACCGAGTGTCCCACGCCATGTTCTCAACCTTCTAGAATTGTAATTTTTTTATCGATTTACATGAAATTAGGAAAGATTAATTAAAAAAAAGCACATCCGGTTTCGCCTATATATTTTTACATATTTGGAATCTACAGATTATTGTGAATCCGAATACGTACCATAGGGTAATAGTGTGTGTTCGTTCTAATGCAATGAAGTAATTCGAGAAAATTACTATTTTGATTTTTAACATTTTGAGAGCATTTCTAATTTTCAATAGGTCGTAGCTTATTTTTATTAAGTGGAACCTCGTGCTTCTTAGTTTAGTCTAACAGAATTTTTTTCCTGAAGAGGTACTCCAATGATACCAAATACTTCATATTTTCTTTGAAAGTTATTTAAAACAGAGCATGATTTATTGAAGTTTCAGGCCTGTTCTACTTTAAATGATTTTCAAAGATTTGATATCAGCGTACTCAGAAAAAAAAATCTGTTGAACTAAGATAAGAAACATTAAGAAAAATATGAGTTACGACCTTTTGAAAATTTAAAATGGTGTAAAAATGTAAAAATCAAAAAAGTGATTTTCACGATTCATAGCTTATCAGATTAAAAAGAAATTTTTTTTCATGTCTTGGAAACCAAAATTATATGATACATATTCGAACTCGTAATGATCTGTAAATTCCAAATATGTAAAAAAATACATGGTATTCCACTTAAAATAAGAAAGTTTTCATCCGGTGACAATAAAGTCCTACCGTGTTCAATAGTATGTCGGAAAATTCATTTTTATGTTCAATTTATCCATTCCAAATTTCATGTAAATAATAATAATAATATGCTGAATTCTTGGCTTCCGGTTGGAACCGCGTGTCTCGGATTTCTCTACTGCCGACGTTTCGTTCTTCGTTGCAGAAGAACTTCCTCAGGGCTGCTGCTGGTGGTGATGCTGCTGCTGTTGGTCTTGTTGCTGCTTCGCGTTAGTCGTTGAGACTGTAGTCTCAACGACTAACGCCAAGAATTCAACAATGGACGACGGCCGCGGAAGCCTTCAAGTTAAATTAATAATAATATGCCTTTATTTTTTTGTTGGCGGAGTTCAGCTTGAGCTGTTCTACCACTCAACCAACCACAAAGAGTATATATTACAAAAAAATTAGGAATACTTATATTTATCTAATTTAAAAACCCAAATAAAGATAGTCCAGTACGGAGATACAGTTCCACTAATGAGCAATCACCGCTGTACAGAAAAGAGTTGTTTTCGATAAGCTTTTTTAAACGTGGTCAATGGTAACACCCTAAGCTCATGAGGTATATCATTGTAGATTTTAGAAGTATTATGCGACAAAGATCTTTCGAAGAGAGCAGTGTTGTGCATTGGAATATGCAAACCACTAGTACGACGTAATATTCTGTCATGCAGCACATATCTAGGGACTAATAAAGCACTAAGATAAGAAGGACATGATGTAAGAAATACTTTATGAATTAAACAAGCCATATGAAGCAACCTTCTGTTTCGCATGTTCAGCCATTTAGCCTCATGTAATTTATATGATACATGATCCCTTCTCCTCAGACCATAAACAAACCGAAGACACGAATTTTGAGTTTTTTGAATTCTTGCAACAGACAACGCATCCAAACATGGTCTATAAATTGTATCACAGTAATTAAAGTACGATAACACTAGTGAATCACATAACTGGATTTTAAGACTAGTAGCAAGAAAATGTCTATTCATATATAAACCTATATAAAAGTCATCAAAAATAACACCCAAGTTTTTAACAGTTTTACTAAAAGTCAATTGGACATTATCAACAGACATTTTTAAACAGTCTATGGCTCTTTGCGGATCTTTGGCCCCGGCAAAAACAATGAGCGATGATTTAGTAGGATTTATATGCAGAGAATGAGATACGGAAATTTGACAAAGTTGCTGAATATCCTCATTAATCAAGTTAGAAGAAATTGATTAAAAAATAAAAATTCTAGAATGTTAAGCACATGGCGTGGGACATCCGGTATACCTACATAAATATAATGAATAAACTAGCGTTTAAAGTTTGTTTTAACAAGGATTATGTTCCACAATAAAAGGTATGATAGCTCTAAAATTAAATACTTCGTTTAGAGACTACAAATTCATCAAAATTAAACAAAATAATGAGGCAGGCAAAGAATCAGCCCGTATAATTAATAAAGAAAAAAAATGGTAGAGTAATACCCCTTCCCGCCCAGGCCTCATGAAATATCTATTTATCGCAAAAAACAATGCGTAGTACTGGCAGTGAGCACATGTTGTAAATCAAGATTTTTATTATATTATTCTAACTTTGGGCAATGTTTAGACTTCATATTACTGCGTTGTTAATTTATTCTGCGTTTCAAAAATAATTCAAAAAAAAAGGAACCACCCTGAAGGAGTAAACGTAGAACTTTATAATTGCAATGGAAATAGGAAGCGTATGGAGACAAAAGCATGATTAAATAATGACAGCCATTTATCACTTCTCAAAGAAGTTATCTCTTATCACCTGACAAGTCTTTTTGTTTCTGTTACCTTCTTTATTATTAGTTTGCCTCTTTACTGGTGTACTTGTTGGCGCCTCTAACAAGGCCACGAGTGCGATGACGTACAAATTTTTGCCAACTTACGCCCTTTGAAAGAGGGCGAATTATCGGGATAAACGAAGCTGGCTTAAGCTTTCGGGAAATTGGTAGACGTGTAAGTCGACCACACGCCACTGTGAGACGAACTTGGAGAGATTGGTAGAAAGAACACCTAGAAGTTCGTCGTGAAGGTAGTGGACGTCCCAGAACAAATCAAAAACGGGAAGATCGCCTCTTAAGACGAAATGTAATTCAGGACCCTTCAGAACCATCACGAGGTGTTGGAATCAATTGAGTAAGAGCAATGGTCGAAGAGTCTCTATGAGCACGATTTATCGCCGACTACGTCCAGATTTTGTTTGTGGCATTCTGATGGGCGTGTACGGGTTAGACGACCGAGAGGCCCGAGGTAAAATTTACAGTATGCTCATCGTCGCCATACAGCTTTAACTCCTGGGGTAATGGTGTGGGGGGCAATATGCTAGAGAGGCAAGTCTCCCTTAGTATTCATTCAGGGCACACTAAAGGCGAGGCGTTGCATTGATACAGTTCTGGAGCCTGTTGTTCTTCCATTTCTTCAAAACCTTCCAGAGCCTGTCTTCCAACGTGATAACGCGCGCCCTCGTATTGCCCACGTAACTTTAGACTTCCTAGCAGAAAACAATGTAAACATTTTGCCTTGGCCACCAAGATCACCGGAGTTAAACCCAATCGAACATGTCTGAACCTCATCCTCCCAACACGCAAGACGAATTGCGTCAACAGCTGCAGGTAGCCTGAAATTGACTCTCTCAAGAGACAATCGATCACCTGATTTCCAGCATGCCCAGAATACTGAATGGTTGCTGAATGTATAAGAGTACGAGGAGAAGCAACACATTATTAATTTTTATTTGAATAAATAGTGTTAGACCTAATTGACAATTTAATCATTTGTTTGTCTGCATGCACTTGTCACTTTCACGCAACTTTAAAGTTGTGCATCTATTCCTTCAGGCTGGTTCATTTTTTTAAACCCAGTGTATTTAAGATTTATAATATTTTGTTTCTCGTTTATCTATGCTTTTTTTCTAATTTTTATGCTTAAAAAAATAATGCCATCTGGGGTAATGAGAGGCAAGTTATTATTAACCACGTGTGACTACTATTATCCTTGATATCACAAAAGTGTGTTTTCTTGTTGAAGATGTCGAGGACTCGTAAAGGAAGAACACAGTAAGCTAGTTTGGATATGTGATTTTTGCACCTAATACTCCAACAAATATGTTAAAGTACTTTTACTATTGTTTTCGTATTTTTCTTTTTATGAAAGAAAAGTGTATTATTTATTTTATTATCTGTAGGCAGTTATTTGTTAAAACAAATTTATTTAGGCAGCAGTTGGTTTGTCCTCTTTCGTGGTTCTCATTACCTCAACATGTAGGCGATAAGAGTAAAATTCCATTTTTATTTGTGGCTCTCGTACCCAAGACTCTCCTACCGATTGTTTCACTGAAATTGAAAATCCTAGAGATAGGACAGGCTATATTATAAAATAGAAGGTATAAAGCGAAGCTGTTCCCTGAATATTTCGCACACAAGATTCTATAAAAATCAAAAAACACGCAAAATATGCGTTTACGTTTTCAACTTAAAATCAAACATATGGTATGTGGTCACGATCGCATTGATCGCAACGTATTATTATAACGAAGTTTGCACGTTGATTTGCACCTAGAGAGAAAAGTCGTAATTCTAAGAAAAAAATAAAGGCAAAAATCGGACTGTTTTGGTAGGTAAAATGTCAAAAAAAATCTGAAATATTAATAAACAGGTGCAAATGGTTGGCTATTGGTGGAAAAAATAATATCTATTTAGAAACACTGACTTTTAAATCAAGAAAATAAAATCATTAACATTAATATTTCTAAAACTAACAAAATTATATGCGGAATTCTATACTTTGTAAATTCAAATCTCAGTTAGTTTCAGTTAGAAGTAACCATCATCAGAGCTCTACTTTGTACACAGGACACTCACAAACATGTTAAAATAATTAAAATTAATTAATATAAATGGCCAGATTATTTTATTTTATTATCAATTTATTTTAATTAACTAGTTGGTTAGTTTTCAATTGAAAAATAACAAGTTTACGAAACTAGAAATATTTAATCACAAAATATGTAATTATAATTGATCCGTAAAATCGATACAAATGTCCGATAAAATATAGTTACATATTTTGTGATAATTTTCAAAGGACAAGAAAACGCTTCAATTAGAAATATTTATAGAAATAAATAATTCCAAAAAACAAAAGAAGTTTTATAAGAATGGGACTTGGAGAAGTGAAATTCTCATAAACTATGATTATCGTTTATTTTTTTAGTTTGTCTTTTTTTTATAGTACTAAATTCGTTTATCATCATTTTTTAACGTCTAAAGTTATGTTATTTAATTAAGAAATTGGTCCTACTTGTTGAAAGTAAAAATTTAGAAAGCTAATTATTCAAATGTGATTGTTTTAAAACGTTTGGCTGTTGATTGTATGTGGCGAAACATGGGCACTTGTGTATTCCCCTTCAAGGATATATTTCATCACTAATTTGTTTTGATTTTTTGCATATTTTTTATTTGTTGCTAATTTACAGACAAAACTAACACAATCTACACAAACTTGATAACAATTTATATTGTTGACGTTAAAGAAGGCAGGTGAAGAGTGTTTTACGAGATAGAACAAATTACTAAAAGCTATTTATGAAAAATATGGAAGATTGGTGGTTGGATAGTATGAATGAACAGAAGACAAGAGAGATTGTGTGCTGAAGATAATAGCATTGATCAAAGAATAAAATGGCTGGGATACGTAGAGAGACAGAAAAGAAAGAACGGTAAGATAAAAAGAAATGTAGATATAAGAGAAGATGATATGATAATGTCCAAAAAGATTTGCATTGCATAAATATCAGAAACGAATAAAAAATATTAAATGGAGAACAGAGTTCGATGATAAGGAAACGCTGTAAGAATAAACGAAGATGAGGATAACATCATGACCCAAGTTTAAAGATTAACCCTAGGTTAGTCGCGTACTTAGTCAGAACACAAATTAGATTAAGATTATTAATTGGGTTAGCTTGGATCATTTGAATAACTAAGGAGTGGGATTAAATATATATATGTATATTATTAAAGAGAAAAATGTAACACAACGAAAAATCCTCATTTCTGGTTGCAACAATTCAGTTCTTGTCTTTTTTGCCGCGGACTTTTTTTAATTTAATCTAATGATCTTACGGTAAAATCATTTATTATTACAAAAAACATAAATGGCAACTATATATATATATATTTTTTTGCTTTTCAATTTTATGAGACAGGTGTGACTCTGCGATTATAATCGCAGAGTCACACCTGTCAACCACCCAGCCCATATATAAAGACTAGAAAAAGAAATAATGTTGAAAAAATAATATTGAAAAGAAAACACAAAAAATAGAAGACATGATAGGATTAAAATGATTTGGAAGACTTAAAAATCAGAAAATGGTAGGAACTGAATTGAGGGAAAAGCAGAGAAGAAAATTTTAGAGAAAAACAGAATACAGATGGATAATATTCATGTTCTAAGATTGAAATAGTTGTCGTAGAAACGCTTGGAAGAAAAAGAACGACTACATTTTAAGCTAATTACTTAGGAAATGTAAGAAAATATCCAAGTGACATGAAAGCGGATTTGAAAGACTTGAAGATTAGAAACCAATTAAAAGCAGATGAAGACAGTAGTTCATCAAGCTTTAGAAAACACCAGAAGATACCGAAAATAAATGAGTATGAAGAATAGCTTGTATTTGAGCTCAAGAATTAAGAAGATTGCAACTCGTACATAAACTAGAAGAAAAAATTGTCTTTCGTAGAGTCAATTTGTAAAAAGAGATGCAAGAGAAAATGAACAAAATGCAAAAACATTTGGAACATCTGAAGATCATAAATTAGATAAAAATTGCAAGGATTCAAGAATATTTTAAAGAAAAAAAAATGTTTCCGTAATAAAACTGTATATAAAGAGCAAAATGAAAAATGTGTAAAATTATAAATAAATGAAAGACTGATAAAAAAAATTTAGAAAATATTTCGGCAAAAATGCGAAAATTCGAGTAAACAAAATTTTTTATTACATTGTAATTGTCATGCCATAATCTTTCCCGACATTTCTAGAAATTCCGAATTGAACACCAAATAGAACTAGAACTGCAGGAGTATGCAAAATGTTGGCTGCTAGTCGGCTGGATTGCAAGAGAGCCCCCGAGCATCTTCTACATAGCTATTTATCGTCATTAGCAGAAGAGTAGCTCGAGAACTCTTTACGCAAAGCGAACCTGTAATGCAACAGTTCACACGCAAACGTATCCTAGCCATAAAGTTTTCTAAAATTAAAAACCGTGTTTAAAATAAAAGACAATCAGAAATATATTTTTGAATATTTATGACAAATTGCAACGCAATTCATGTAAGTTTGTGGTAAGTGGAGGTCGAAAAGACGCCAACGTCTCTGTGGAAGTAGCAAGCTTTTTGCCACCTTGATATTAAATATTCTGCAGGATCAGGGTAAAATAAGAACAAAATTACAGTTGGCTTCAATCACAATAATCAATTTCTTATAAATTTAAAACATCACGAAGCGTAACGAAGAATGATAGGTATTTGCGAACAACATATACAACAAAGTTAAAAAAGAATGATAATAGAATAATAGTTCATTAATTAATACAATTTGGAGTGAATTTAGGTTCATTCTGGTCTTCAAAATTTGTCTTTGTTTTTCGATTAGATTTTTCAATAATTGTCTGTGATAATTTGATAATATTCATTTCAATTAACAAAAAATATCAATATAACTTTAATAATACTGAATTAATAAATAATTAATTAATTAAATTTGATTACATCTTAAACATATTTATGTTAATGCCGCCATTCCAGTCGAAGATTTAAATTCGCCTAGAATATACGTATGAATATTAAACAGAATTCTTCACATGCATACAACTTTCACCACAAAAAAAAAATTACGCGCTAGTTATAATCGCATTTTATTTCCCATTTCCTGTCTGCTGCGAAACTCGAAATCATCTACTACTGCTCCCATGAGCCTTTCACTCCGATTCGATAATCAGTGACCAGAATCGCTCACCGGTTCAATCAATCGATTATAAAAAATATATTACCAGCAGACGTTTGACATTATTAATATGGGGGTTTTCGAATTATTTATCGAGTTTCCGTTAAATATACATTAGGGTTGGTAGAAAGTGTTTGCTTTCTGATAACATAATTTATAGCATCCACGCTCTGATAAAGGCCGTCTTCAGACGGTCTTATTTGCTTGCACTGGATGATTTGAGAGTAAATTTACGATAACCCTTATCACGGTGTCGTTTGTGTAAACTAAATGATGGCTGTATTTTTAAAGTTTCTATAAATAAGTTGGAGCAGGATGTTGTACTTTTATTACAACTTTTTTTTCTCTGTGGAAACGAAAATTATGATTTCAGTTAAGTGAGTCTTTGAGAGTAGGTGTTTTTATTAATAACATAAGTTCAGATTAACTTGTTCATCAAATCAGTCAAGTAATAAAAAGGTATACGTGTGCGTAGTATACCAGAAGCAAGAAAGTGATAGCAAAGCAAGAACAACCAACCACGTCAATTGGAAAAGTTGGAAGAAAGCCTAAAATTGAAAAAGTGGAGAAACTTGAATTGTAGTAAAAGCGAGTAGCAGAGAAGAAAATTTCAGAGATAACAAAAACACAATATGGAAAGATAAGTTGCGATTAAAGCTCAAATATTGCAGTGGTTGCTGTGAAAATTCTTGGAAGGGAAACAGTTCTAAAATTGTTCTACGCTAATTACTAAAAGAAAATGAAAAAAAAATTCAAGAGAAAACAGTATGAAATGAATAAAACGAACAAAAATTGCAGAAGAATGAAGAGTAATTTAATTTGGAGGCTTCCGCGCCGTTCTCCATAATTGAATTAGCTTCCGGTTGGAACCGCGTCACGACTGTTTCTTCTGTCGACGTTTCGTTCTCCATTGCAGAAGAATGTTCAATAAGCTTTAGAGCTTAAGATGGCTGGAACTCGTAGAAAAAATATAGGAAGAGAAAGATCATCTGTTATTTAGAATATTGGAAGATCTTAAACTCAAAAGAAGTTGCAAGGAATGAAGTCAATATAGTCAATAAATTTTAGTTAAATATGTAGATGAATGTCATAATCTGTTGGGATTCTTAATTATGATAATAATAAAGTGTCAGAGTTATAGGGAGCCCAAATCCTCTTTTTCTGCATTTCTTCTTTATTCTTTTTTTTTTTATTGTCATGGATGAGGACGCTGTGGCGATTGAATTAAGTCTTCATCTTTTCTTGACAATTGTTTCAAGTTACACCCACCTGTAGAATCAAAATCAAAAAATGATTTGATAAGGATTTAATTAAATTGTTTATGAAATATTTTAGTGTCGATAGGCAACATCTTCCAGGAGGTTAAGGATTTTTTGATCGTTTTCCTTACAATCTACGATAACAACAATTATTGTCAAATACTAAAATCTAAAGTAAGCATTAAGTAAGTAAATATGAATATGACAACGATAACAACAACAACAATAACATGTGATACGTAACCAGAATGAGGTTTAATCTATTTTTATTCGGCACTGTTTCATTTTTTTTGGTCGTTACTGTTACGCCATTAACGTTAAGTTTTTTGCCATGGTCCGTAACAATAACGTGGGCAGCCTTGAAACGTAACTATGTAAGTAAGCAATAATGAACTAACAATTTAGCGGCAGAGAACAACTGGTGCGTACGTTGATTTACTTTATTTCCAGTAACTCAGTCACCTAACAACCTGCTTCCATCCAGAGAAGAGCTCTTCGGCCGATCGGTCCTCGGAGAAGGAGGAGAAAAACCCGTTGCGTTTTCGTTAATAACGCGCCAGCATTTTTTACTCTCGCGCGATCGGCAAAACGTGACGTCACGTGATCAGAACTGGCCTTGGCCTTTTAATACGTGCATTTTTATTTTTCTCCTCTTTTATTTCCTCGTCGCAGCATATTTTGTAAACAAGCTGATGACGCCGCTGCTGTGGGAATCGGCTTTTGTGAGCGAGGATTTTAATTTCGTTTACGTTGCGCTTGCAAACGCCATTTATTTTTCACTTGCACTTATGTGTTTCCTTTTTCTAATAAACAACCGTGTAACTTTACACAAGGTTAAACGTAAATTACATAAATCTATAATGCTGACAAGAAAGATAAGAAACTGCGACATTTATGTTTTCTGTTTTCTTTATTACTTTTCTTTTTCATACTTTTAACACGACTTTACCGTTTGTCACATGTAGACACGGTAATTGCAAGATTTTTAAATTGGGTGAAAAATAGCCTAATTACTAATTAGTACCCAGTCTTTTTAATAGTTAAAAATGATATACACATTTGAAAATATTTTTGCCAGCTTTGCGTGACAAGTAACAAATGACCAATTTCTTTCTCAATTGCTACACATCAAAATTGTAATTACATTACATTATTAATAAATTTCTGAATGTTTACTTCATTTGTTCACTTTCTAATGCATTGCACGTAATGTCAGTAATATTTCTTAAAACTTAATTTCACTATCATTATCATTTGTATTATTACAGAATTATTTTGTTGGTTTCTTTTTTTTAATATAATGAGATCCAAGATACGTTTCCATTAAGTATTCTACGATGATTTTAATATGTAATCGGCCCAAGATACATAGGTTTCTAGTTATTTAAATATATGTTTTACTTTATTTAGATTGTTTATTATAGAATCTGTTAAAATCTTGTCTTTTTGACTGAAAAATAATCAAATAAATAATCGTGTCAAAAAACAGCCTATAGATTAGAGGAGATCACATTCACTCTATCTATCTCGGAGAATCCTCCTTATCATATATCCAGTGAAAATGTGCTTAACTGTCTCTACAACCCCCTTATATATAATTTAGGTCGCGACATCTAGCGGCTGAATTTTGACCTAACAAAAATGACATATTGCGGTCGATTTTAATTTACATAAAAAATCGTATATTTCTAAATATGATCCGTCAAAAAGCAACCTACAAATTAGAGTAAATTAAATAATACGGAATTAGGTATTGGTCCATTATCTGAATTCATTAAATAATTTTTATTTTTTCGAATAAAAATACTCTCATAAGCATTTAATTCCCTGTTACTTGATACTTCCTTAACGAGTTTTAAATTATCCATAATATTGCCGTGTCCAGTATTGTAAATATGTTGGGCAACACTTGATTTCTCAAACCTATTATACCGGTAGTGACTTAATGTTCCTTAAAGCGTGTTAATATATTTCTTTTTGTTTGTCCAATATATTTATTAGCACATTCATTACATTTAATTTCGTAAATTCCAGATTTCTGCTCAACTTCAACTTCATCTTTCGGATTTCCTAAATAAATTCTTAATGGTATTATTAGTGGAAAAAACTAATCATAAATTTCGAGTTTTAAAAATATGATTTAAACCTTTAGTGCAAACCGTATCGAAAGGCATTTTTACAAATTTTCCTAGAGATGTTAGAGTGCTAGAATTTTGGACCCGTTTCCTATAGCTAATCTTCCTAATTATATTATCTACTATTTGCGGAGTATAACCATTATGAACCTCAACGTTCTTGATATATTTAGTTTTTAGTAAGTGGAAACGCGAATAATCTATTTACTAAGAAATTTAGAGCCGCGAGTTTGTCTTGTACTAAATGTTGTGATTCGATAATTATAAACCGGCTAGTATTTGTATCTTTACGATAAATGTCAATTTCTAATTAATTTTTGCTGTTTCTAATTATACGAGTATCTAAAAAGGGAATCGCACCATTTTCTTCTTTTTCGTATGCAAATTTAATACTATCAAATTTTGAATTTAATTTACAAATTACATTTCTTGGTATCAAAAATACCAAAAATGTCATCAACAGAACGCAACCAAATTCTGAAGATGGTAGCTTAGCTGCCGAAATACGTATCTACGGATATAAAAATTATTGTGGGTAGAGATTAATTTTTTAATTATTTCTTAAACCACAGTCTCCTTTACTATATTTAGTATTTCAAAAAAATGATAAATACAATAGTTTTAGGGATTTATCTGAACCGCCAGAATTTGCTAAAGAAAGAAACAAAAGACGATCGGACACCTAACAAATGAATATCAACTTTGTTAATTTAAATGGAACACTCAGTGTATTTTCTCGAATTAAGAAAGAAATTTTATTCCTAATTTCAAAAATATGTAGTTTGCCTATATTTGGTTTCAATTTAGTTATATTTTTTGAAAAATTTTATCCAACCTACTTTTGAGAAATTATTTCCTTCTAAAAGGAAATAAACAAAAGAAAAATTTCCATAATATGTAGAAATTGTTTTTGTACTTAATTTATAGTAATGACTATTGACACAGCAGCATTTAATAAGGAACTCAATGGCTCTAATATAACTTGAATAAAGTAATTTTTCGTTTAAGTAGTTGTAGCTTTAACTATACTTACTTTTGTTTGACTCTGCTTAGTCGAATGGTTTCTGGAGGACATTTTTCTCACTTTGAAAAAGAAATTGTTCGATTGCGTTTCAGGAATCACTCAGATATTTTTGAATTATAATATTTAAATAAAAATACTCATAAACTGAAACTGCTGAAATGATAAATTCACTAATTAAATAATTTTTACAAAACAGAACAAAGGATGATTAAAGAGCTACTAAAATAAAATAAAAATGAAGAAAACTGTCGTAATAAGTAGCGAAATGCAATTTGATATACTGTAATAAAATTGCTCGCTTTATATCGGCAGAAAATGACAGAGTGTGTCGCGAAAACAGGCAACGATAAGTCATGAAAAATTGATAACAAAATTGTTCGTTTTACATCGACAAAAAGTGAGTCTTAATTAGCGATTCGGAGTATGTTATGAAAGAGCTTTTTATACATTTGTTTAGATCAAGTTTTGAAACACATTCATCGTAGAACTTATGTAACAATAAAAAAGGTTACAGCATACCGAAGTTGTTATTGTCAATTATCATATATGTAAATATCAAGTAAAGCGCAAGAGCGAGATCTTATTTAATTTTTATTTTATTTAAAGGCACACGTTTACTATTTATTAAACCTTTCGGTAAAACTACTGTGCATGGCTTTAAAAAAAATATTTCACTGATTTTGCAAAGTTTAAAATGGAAACTAGCTAAAATAATAAGATATTGCAATTATGAACAAATACATAAAAAATATAAATTTCACATAGAAACGATAAACATTAAATGAGAAGTACTCAATATCTTTTTGAGTGCTTCTCACTGTGTTTCAGACAAACACCTCGACAATAACATTAAATTGCCTGTGTAACCCCACAACATCAAAACTGCATTCTAAAAAAAAAAAAAAAACTAGAAAAAAAAAAGACTCTGTAACATATCGACCTGATGAAAGATCTAAAGCTATAGCAGATTTCGTATTACCTTCAAATCTGCCTCTTTGTATATATTGGTAGAAGTTATGCGGCCATTATAGTTGGGTCGTTAAAGCAGAGAAGTTAAAAATGTGCTCTTAACCGTTCTCAGTCCCTCCAATGTGCATATGTATATGGCAGACGTTTTACTGCTCCGCTCCACTAATCTCCTGAGCAAATAAAAAACAATGGCTAAGATGAAAGCTTGCGCCAGCATAATACGAGCTAATTGAAGAGTCAAGTGAAACGAATCCATAGTTTCCGGTGCAGCGACTAAGTGCAAATTTGTTACGGATACATTGATTAGGATCTCTTGAAATGTGCAGCAGGAGAGGCCCGCAGCATTAGCATGCTGAAGAGAAGAAGGTAGGGGCCGAATTACCATGTGAATGGTTGGGGTTAAATGTCTAAATTTGAGAACGTGATTATCAGTAATCTTAGAAGCAAAAATGTACGCTAATTATTATGTCAGTCAATACAGGTTTCAGAATAGTCACACCTGAAACGTTAACACAGCTGGTTTGTATAATAATAGCTAAGACTCCATGAAAGTCAGAAATTGTATACAGAGAATCAAAAGTAATGTCTCCCATATAAATGTTAAATTGTAACCTAATCTCTTCTGACCATTGTTATAAGTAGATATGAGGAGATGAATGAACACAAAATAAAAACATGAAATAAAATTAAACATGTATTTGTATGTCTTTTAGATCGCGACTTAAAATTTGTCTCACAAACTCCTAGGAAGTTTTACTTTTTAGTCAAGATTTACTTTGCAGATAACTTTATTTTCAATCCGGTTGCAGAAAAAGTAATATGTTTTATTCGGATTAAAATTGTTAAACAGTGATACTTTTAATCCTAATAAAACAATATACTATTCTTTACCACCCTAATAAACTTCCTCATCAGATCACAAAGGCTTTCTTGTTTAAGTATGCGATCTCCAAAAGCAACACCTTATACAAATTTATGAACAAACTTCAAAAACTTTTTAAAGACATTTCATTCATGGTTAATTCTTGTTGTTTAATGACCAATTGTTAGTGCAGTGCAAATTCCAAAAGTGATTTCCTAACGCGGCCTACAATTGATAAATTAATTCTTAATGGCAGTTACGACAAGTGGGATGGAACAATGCAAATCGCAACGCGACAATGCCGCAAAAAAACGAGAAAAAGCAAAAATCAGCCGGGTTAAGGCTATGTTTATTCTGGGAGCGGACTAGGACGACGGCGTTCAAGCATGACATCCGAGTACATATTAAACATACATATATATATACACGTAGGTACCTGTAGAATATTGTTTGTGTACGCGTAATTATGTTATTTCGCCATTAGCGCTGGTTACGACAGAACCGGTTGCCTTAATGGACTAACAGAATGACAGCGTATTAGAGTCGAATCAAGGAAATATACGGGACGAATCTCTTCGATAATATTTAATTCGAAATATGCCTGGTGAATGGTTTCGTTACGTTTTGTAAGGTATATACAGATTTTTCTTTGATTATATACCAAAATGTCATTTATAAGCCTGAGAATACAGAGAAGCCACCTAGGTTGTAAAACCCCCGCTAAACGTCCGTTCGACTGAAATTGGAATAGCGGTAAGTGACAAGCTATCAATGCGCCGACGTCAACGGAGCTTATATTGGAGGAAGGTCTAGCTAAATTTGGCGGTTTGATACTTATGATCTTTTTTCATATTTTCATCTTAATTTTTTCATTATCAAGTTAACGAATGTATTTCATTTATTGTTAGTTTGTTTTAAACGCTGTAACTGAAAAAGGACTAGGGGTCCTCACTCGATCATGAAATTTTGTAATTATGTAAGTAGACTCTGTGGGTGTCTTAAACGATACTGAGCAAACTTTAGTTGTGTGTAACGCGATTGACTTTTTACGGCTTCTCAAAGAAAATATGTCTACCTATGCTTTGCGCGTTGACGTGAAAATGTTCCAACTTTAAAGTACTATTGCGTAAGAAACTGCAACAATTAAACTATACGAGACTAAAAGGTCATAATTAGTTCTTTCAATGTTAAAATGAACATACTCTAAGAATGCATATCTGAGATATCGGCTTTCAAACACGCACAAAAAACCAGGCGAGCGAAATTGAATGGATGTCGTCTGCCGATAATATACCAAACATGTTCTATAGGGGATAGGTCAGGAGATCTGGAGGCCAAGGCAGAAGGGTGACCTCAGCTTCTTGAAAATAAGTCATCGTAACCCTGGCAATATGCGGTCGAGCATTATCTTGCTGAAAAATAGGGTTTGGTAAGGTGTGAAGATATGCAAGAAGATGAGGCTCTATAATATCCGTAACGATTCGTTGAGCATTCATGGTACCCCTAACGAATACCAAGAGTGATCAACTGCCATACCCAATTCCCTTCCAGACCATAACTCCAACAGTTTGGTTTACATGGCGTTCCACGAAAAACTGTTGATGTCTCCGTTCTCCGCGTCATCTCCTAACCCTTATCCCACCATCGCTCATACCCAAGCAAAATCGGAATTCGTCACTAAAGACCACCTGATGCCATTCTTCATTCCACTGTAACTTTTCTCGGCACCACACTAACCGTTGCCTTTTGTGATCAGCGGTGAGTGGTAATAAAGTGCGGCCGGTGAAAAATCTTATTCGCCTATAGATTACTGGTTACCCTTCCACCTTCTTCTCCAAACCATTGGCCTGGAATGGAACGGGTGGTCGAAAAACGCCAGCAGTCTTAGGCAACGGTCTTGACGTGCTGTTGTTTGTCGGGCCGCCCTGAACGTATGGCTCGTTGTACTCGTCCTTCCTCAGACCAAACATGATAACAGTTCGCCACAGCTGACACCGTTCTGTTTAAACGTGTTGCAATTCGGCGAAAAGATAACCCCCCCCCTTCTCGAAGGTCCACTACTCAACCGCGCTCAAAATCACTTCATTGCCTAAAATTGGGACGCCGACGAATTCCGGGAATTTTAAACAATTTACCAAACATGTCAAAGTGACATAAATCATCAACTAACCCCCACATATTGCGCCAACTTATTCTTCAGCATAGAAAATAAAAAGAAAATTTTGCTGGAATTACTGAAGAAATAGAGATAAAACTTTAATCAATCTTTATTTTGTCTTTTAGAACAAAAGTCTTGATTCGAATACTTCAGATAATAAGAAGTTAGGAGCGCTTAAAATTTGAGTTTTTTAATATGCAACGAAATCAGGAAATTAGCAACTATCAAATTTTGATTCTAATTAAATTAATGCGATATGAAGCTATGAAGCTATCAGCTTTGCAGTTTCTTTCATAATAATAGAATTGGAACAGTCAACGCCCAAAGGTAGGTGGACACATTTTGTTTGAGAGTCTGTAAAAAGTCCAGATAGATATACATTCGCTAAATGCTTCATCAATATTTTAGCATTTCAGGGTGTTTTTTTTATTGTTTTATACAAAATGTATATTTTAAGCAAGGCTAAATACCTAATTCAGACGATGAATACTTAAGATGGCTTCGTATCAACGTAATATTCGGAAATGTTGATAGAAATTACTTTTTCCAGACAATCAGCGACGTTTACTTTTCGTATAGACATTTTCAACACATTTCAGAAAAGATGCTGGCTCCTTCTTTAACACTGGTCTCGATCTTGCCATTTTGATAGCTCATAGTTTTTGAAGTTCAACAATATCGCTTATGACTTCTCTGCATTTTCAAAAAGATCGACATTTATAAATAAATTCCAGAAATTTTTGGATAGCAAAGAAAATGCGTTATATGCTCAAAAATTAAATATGCTTTTAAAAAAGAAACACATTCAAAATTTCAACGAACAGCACACATAATTTGAGGAAAGTTATTAACAAATTTGATCTAGAACATTGTCTTAGTTTAAGCCTTGATTTGACCTCTGCTTTTTTACGAATGTTGTTAGGGGATCATTTGATACTGATTGTAGTTAGAATTGTCTATGGTCTGATTTTATTCAACGGTTTAAATCTTCCTCCAGCACCATTTGTAAAGATGTGAAAGTTAAATCAAAGATTTAAGGTTGCTTTGATACATAATTTCAGGAAGAAATGATGAAAAATTAAAATATAATAAGAATAACAGATTTGATGTTAAGATGGAAGTCTAGTAAATTCCAAATAGAAAACTTTTGGTCACTGATATAAAGATAACAAGAAATCTGTTATGCGCATAAAATATTTGGACGTTCCTTGAACTGAATTTGCACAGCAACGAGAGGAATAGTAACACCAGCTACGAGGAACTTCTTTGCAACGACGAAGGCGAAACAGCGACATCAGAAGAATCAGTGACGTAGGACGCCGGATACCACACTGAAGCAGTCAAAGGAATAAATATACGGGACGTATATTTAGAATCACTGGATCCATTGTAAATTAATTTCTTTGAGGATATAAAGAACTTCAGAAACTTTAAAATAAATAAAATAAGGCCGAAATACATGTATAAACTCGTTCCTAACACCTTCTATATTGCCAATTACACAATTTTAGTTAATTTTAAAATTATATATCACAACCGATTTTTTTGTAATGCAGAATATAAATTATATAATAGATATTACAAATATAAATAATATTAATCTAGACAAGGATTAAGCCGTGTTAAAAAATACGACGTAAGATGTGAAACGTCTGAATCAATGTTTTTTTTATGATAATGTTTCTTGTTACCAAATTTTCCAACGATTTACTTATCAAATTAGATACTAACTGAATTAGCTTTTAAATTCGAAAAAATCTAAAGAATAAAATGTATACATATTTTTTAAATAAAAGTCTAAGAGTTCGATTTACAATAATATTTGTGAATAAAGGGATCGTTCTCTTTATTTATTTAGTAACTTCACACTTCTCTGCGACGGCTTTTCTAGCATCTACATTTATCATATACTTGATATGATGCTAGATAGATTTATTTACCTTTCATTCTCTGTATTCTATAAAAAATCTTAATTTCTTGTAAAGTAATATTCTTATTGATTTTTTGTTAATTTTTTAATACCTGCTTCTGAAATAAAATCAACACGGGAAATGTCCGAATCTTTTTTTCTACATTATTGGTTTCTTGTTCATCCTTAGATCAATCCCCAAAGTCTTTTATTTTCAATCTGTTGAGTACTGATAAGTTGGACTTTCATCATACCATCCATTACCTGTTGATCCTGTTTTGCTTTAAGCTCAATAGATGCAAGAGTCATTATCAAGTATTTCATAATATTTGATGACAATAAAATCGTTCTTTGTTTTTTTTTGCTATAATTTAAGATATCGTATTTATTGATTTGTGGTAGTGTTGATATATACCGAGTAATTTTTTAAATTTTGTATCAATTCTTGCCATGAAATTTGGACGGTATGACTTAGCTTAAGTGAAAGTACGTCATTGCACTCCTTGATACTGTTTTACAGCAAAGCTAAGACATGCCGTCCATAATAAGTAATTAATAACATTAGTAGTACTTCAAACTCACTTGTGGCCTGGCTTATAACATATGTACAGTTGAAAAAAAACTCTAGCATGCTTTGAAATGACAATGAAGGTATGTCTTAGTACTCTTATTTTATTTACAACTGTCAGAAAATAACCTCAATTTTATATCATTGAAAAAATGCAATGTTACTAATTAAAATTTTATTTTTAATTTATAAAAAGGGTTGAAAATGCCCTCCACCCTGTTCAATACATTTTAAAACTCTACGTTTTAAACCATTCATGACGTTCTGTAACATGACTGGGTTTGCATTTATTTCATTACATTTATCTAGTATACGATAACGCAGATCTTCTATGTTATGTATTGGTGTTTTGTAGATTGAATTTTTGATATATGGTCATAGGAAGAAATCGCATGGTGTTAAATCGCAAGATCTCGAAGGCCACACAATAGTTGTATTACGACTGATAATACGATCATCGAAATATTCCCTCAAAAACTCCAATGTTTCATGAGTGCAGTGTGCAGTGGCCTCATCTTGTTGAAAATAACCCTCCTGCAGCTCATCATCGTGAAGCTGTTCCATAAATGGTGTTAAAATATAATTACGATATCGTTCTGCAGTTGGAGTTCATAGAAATTAATGCAGTGATAAAAACTTTTACATTGAATAAATTTATGCAAAGCATTTTACCCTCAAAGAATATCGGTCCTATTATTCTTCTTTCACTGACTGCTGCCTACACATCAATTTTTTCAGGATGCAAAGGTTCTTGAACGAATGCATGTGGATTTTCAGCAGACCAAATTCGCATCGTCTGTGAATTGATGTAGCCAGATTTATAAAACCACGCTTCATCTGTAAATAGCACTTTGTGGAGTGTATCATCATCATTTAGATTATTCATAAACCACTGACAAAATTACAATCACCTAGGATAATCAACAGGTAACACAATTCCTGAACAGATGTTAAACGATACGCATACAGCTTTAAGTCAGTGTGCAAGTTTATTGCAAGTCCCAACAGACAAATTGATTTGTTGAGATAAATGACGTGATGTGGTAGGTTCATTTTCCATAATATGTTGAGCAGCTTCAATAACTTCAGGAGTACGCTTCGTAGGTGGTCTGTTGACTCGCTTACGATGTACACTGCCCGTTTCACGAAATAGACTGACACATCGGTGAACTATATTTTTAAATTCTTCATAAACGATGATAACTTGTGGAAATTTCTCACGAAATTCTTCTAAGCATCTTGGTAAAGAATACGTCCATACTCCATTGACCTGCTCTCCATTTCGAAAATAACATTCCAATAAAAATGCTTTTTGTTCACTTTTGTAAACCATGATGACTGAAGTTTAACACGAAAGTTTGTAGTTAACAAAAGTTTGTCTAGTTTTAAAAAGAACAGATTGCCGAACAGAAAAATTAACGTGAAAACTGAAGAGGAATAATTGGACACTTAAGTTTAGGTTCAACAAATGTCACTGAGAAAGTGGACAATCAAGTTAAGACACACGTTAATTTTCCATGGATTGCTGCGAGTTTTTTTTTCAACTGTACATACAGTACTACAAAATTAATTTTGCAATAGTGTAAACTCGAAAAGAAGTTTTTTCGAAGATTGCCCCAATATCAGCAAGTATTTACTAGGTACGATAAGAAAAGAAGGAAATACGCATAATATCGCCGTGGGATGTGAGTGGTAAACATTTTCGACAAATCCAGGTGTGTAAAGTCGCAAGAGATGTTATCTTGGTTAGAGTTGCCTGAATATATTTGAAGAGATAAATGTATTTGCGCGCGCCCGAACAAACCGTGAACGTTTTCACTTTTCAAATTTAACAATATTTATACTTCGCACCCATTACAATCGGTTGATTTATAACACAATATCACGAAGAATATATCTATAGGCACTTATATACTTAAGTTAGATACTGATGCATGGTGTTTTCTTGCAAATTATAACCCTATAAAGAACTAAAAGTTATATTTCTTCGAGAACTAGCAGACACAGTGTGAATTTTCGCTGCATTTTGTATTGGGATAAAAGATAAAAGTCAACATGTGAAGTCCCAAGTGAATTCCTCATAGCTCAGATAACTAGGGATACATGTTATATTCGATATTTAGACTAAGTTAATGACTTTGATAACGTACTTAATAATGTATAGTTTAAATAAAAGTTACTTATGGTGTTATAAATATAACGCATATTCAAGGAACTATCAATTTATAGGTTTGAAAAAGTCACGTTTTTAGTCACTTTCCATCTATGGTATATTACCTACGATAATATAATAAAATAAAATAATTATCAAAAAATAGTTGGTTTAATTTTCTGCATTACTACAACTTACATCTATTTAATAATTTACACAACTTCAAATACAATTGATAAAAGTTTGACCACTTTGTTATAAGCTTACAAAGTAAATTGTTTTGAATCAGTATGCAAAATTTATATCTTCTGAGCGTGACACAACAATATTGATTAATGATCGTACTACAATGTTTATTTACTTATCAATATGCTGTTCGTAATTAATTTTGTTCTCTCTATTTATTTTTTTATATTTTCAAATTAGTTAACACTAATAGCGTAGTTGTTACACGTTATTAATCGATAAGATCAATCGAAATTTCATTTCCACGATCAATATTAAATAATGATTGTTTACTGCCTCCGAGCCAATCATATAAATTTAGACGCTTTTGCAATGTTTACGCTGGCAGATTAAGCGACTCTCAAGAATACGGATAATGTTTGCTAAAATTAAGTGTAAACATTTCATAAAAATATTGAGTGTAAATACGATCGAAGCGATATCCTAGGCTTCAAGGACAGCGCCGCTTCTTACATTTGAATATGAAATACAAACATAAAAATTTAGTACTGTCGGTTTTTCCTCCACGGTATTAAAAACTTAACTCATTTGGTTTGATGACACACTAAAAAATATTAATTATTATTCTTATTTCGATGTTACTTGAAAGGAAACATAAAATACTGTTAATAAATAATCGAGTTGTGCATAAATTTAAAACCTTTTGTAAAACAACTACAAACATAAAACAAAGAGCATTTATTAATAAATACTTTTTGTTTTTGTCTATTTCCGGTTTTCATGAGCTGCGCTATTAAACTTGAATTTAATCAAGATATTGTATGCAAATTAGATCGAAAAGTGAATAATAATAGTTAATCATGTACAATACCGACCGTTTATTAAAATTGATTATGTATTTTATTCCGATTTTATACAATATTTAAAGACTGCGTATTATTTGCCTAGTATTTCAAATAATAAACACATATTTGCATAAATTAATTTATTTGATAGATATATATATATAATCGGGAACCTTTTTACCCTAAGGTGTAAGGTATTTGTCTTAGTCTTGATATACAAATTTCTTCCATTCTTTCTTATCCGTTGCTAATGTTTTGGTTTCTGTCCACTTCTTATTTTTTCTTTTTAATATTGTTGCTTTTCGTCATTCCATGTTTTCTTCGGTCTTTCTCGTTTTTTAGTTTTATGTACTCCCGCTTCCCATATACTTCTTACTTGTCTATTCTTATTCGTTCTATACATATGACCAAACCACCTCATCTGCTGTTCCTCTGTGATACTTATAATCGCTTTAATTTCTAGTTCTTCCCGTACTCTGACGTTTCTTATTCTGTTCCTTCTTGTTTTTCCCTTGCCTTTTCTTAGATATTTCATATCGATTGCTTGTATTTTACTTTTCATTGAATTCGTCAATACCCAGCTCTCACTACCATAAGTTAATGTGGGTCTAAAAACTGTTTTGTACACGTCATTTTTGTTCCTTTACTTACTTCTTTCTTTCCTATAAAAGATCTCTTAGACTATGGTATAATTTGGTCGCATTATTGATTCTTTCTTGCACTTCAGTTTTCATTTTTCCTTCTCTTTGTATTGTCACTCCTAAATACTTGAAAACCTCTACTTGCTCTATTTTTTCTGCTTTATTTCTATATTTATATTTTTATTTTCTTTGCTTACTATCAGCGCCTTCGTTTTACTGGTATTTATTTTCATTTTCCTTTCTTTTAACTCTGTTTCCCATATCTGCTTGTTATCTTGTAATTCTTTCTCTCTACAGCAAATGCACACTCTGATACATATACTGGTGTTAAATTGTTATATCCGACGTGTACTTTTTTTGTCTTCTTTCTCGTCATCCATTAGCAGTGTGAACAAAGTTGGGCTCACCTTAATCCATTTCTTATTTCGAAAAAGTCTGATTCCATGTTATCTTTCCTTATGTAATTTTTGTTATTTCTATATAAATTCTTTATTGCTGTTCTCAATTTTACCTTAAGCTTTCTATTTTCCAAACTTTCACATACCTCTTTTTGTCTAACTCTATCAAATGCGTTCTGTAAATCTAAAAATACTATGTAAATCTCAGTATCTGTTATTCTCGCTTTCTCTATCATTTGTTTTATGCTAAAAATATGGTCTTGTACACTTCGCCCTTTTCTGAAACCGCTTTGTGCTTCTTCTAATTGATCTTCTACAATATTTCTTAACCTTCACTCTAATATTCTCTCGTATATTTTAAATACTGTACTTAATAACGTGATGCCTCTGTAGTTTGCGCATTCTCTACTATCTCCTTTCTTAAACAATGGTACCGTTATTCCGATCGTCCAATCTTCTGGTATTTTTCCTAGGCCTTGTTAAAAATTTGCACTAATATTTCCGTACTTCTTTTTCCTAGGTTTTTCATCATTTCTCCTGTTATCCTATCGTGTCCTGCCGCTTTTCCTCTCTTTAGCGCTTTTAATGCCGCTAGTACTTCTTCTATTTGTGTAGGGTTATCATCTCCTTCTTGTATATTCTCTATTCTTTCTTCATGTATCGCCTCATTTACCTTGTTTGTGTTGTAAATTTTATTCATTTGGCTCATTGTCTTTATTCCATATTGGTAAAACTGAGCCTAAATGTTTTTTAATATGTCCACCAGAAAGCGTGGAAATATCAAATTAAGTAAAATTAAAAAAAATCATTTTAGAATCACTGTTGCATGCATAATAATTTAATCAAAAAGTCGCTTACTAGGGACGGATACGATGTTTAAAATTCATATTACTCTTTACCAGCGTTACTACAGAAATGTTAATTGTCTTGAAATGAATAAGTTTATTTTAAAGGAAAAACTCGTACATTATTGACATTTTTCGTTTTGTTGCTATTTTGAATTTTCTTATTACTTATTTGCAATAACGCACTTCTTTAATCTTAGCAGCCCAAGTTTTCATGAACTTTCCTATTCTTTCCTTTTAGTTTTTGTTTACTCATGTTTTTCTTCATACGAATTGATATTATGCTTTGTTATGCACAATATTTTCCGGTTTTAACCTCCAAAATACTTCTTTTACTTTTCTGAAGCCTGCACAATCTCCTTCGTCTATTTCTTCAAACTTTTGGAATTGCTTTGATTTCTGAAAACTTTTCCTTTTCTACGCAGTGTTTCTTATGAGTCTTATTCGTTTTGCACTTTCCGTCTAGTCTATTCCCATTTTGGTCTAAATATTTAATTTCTTTCTTATTTATTTATGCTTTTGTGTTTTATTATGTGAGATGTGACCTTTCCGAATTTTAATCTCTAAATTCCCTAATTTCTTCGTGTCTTTTACTGCAAACCATTTTCGTTTACCCGTTTTTCTTCTCTATATCAAAGTACTCCGTAGATGTTGCCTGCGTTAAATGTTTAAGATCTAATAAATATGGACATAATAAATGCCGGTAAAATAACTTTTACTTTTATGGTTTTTGGAATAAGTAATATATATATTTTATCTGTATGTATCATTATTTATGAGGACTATAACAGAACCGCTTCTTTCTCTTACCTATGAGTTTATTCTCATTTCTTTTGTCTTAAGTCAACTGAGAACTATCTCATTGTCTCTTATTTTCCCTCTTTTATCTTATCTATGTCTAGATTATTGCATGTAAACCATAAGGGATACAAATTCAACAGAAATTCAAATCTATCAACAGCATTTATTTTCTCCTACTTTTTCTTGAGACATAGGCGAAAATGTTAAAAAAAGGCAAGAATGAGCAAGTATACTTCTGATTTACAAGAAAGTATAACATTTATAATACGTAATGAAATGTTCTTGTAGCGTCAAATTTAGTCTAGCTTACTCTGGTCTAATTTTCGTTTAGGAATTTGTCTATGGATTTGGCTCGAATATTTTTAATTTATTCAAATACTTAGTTCCTATGTATTTATTAGATGCCTTTCTGTGTTATTGTTAAGCGGCAGTATGGGATAATGTATTCTAGTTCCGTAATCGATATGCTAGACTGGTAGTTTCTTTGCTTCTATTATCAATAACATTTTGTATAGAGAAGGCAATGATAAAACATCTAATTTCTTGAAGTGTTCTCTGAAACTGTGTCTTCTGGAGACACCTATTATGGTTCGTATAATCCTTTTTTGAGTTATAAAATTGCATTCGGTGTGTCTTGCACTGTTCCAATGAACGATTCTGTAGGAAATTTTTGAAGCGATACGGTATTTCTAAAATTCTTTATTAAAAAAATAGTTTGTAAATTTGCGGTCAAAAAAATAATCCATCATATTGAAATTTAATGACATTTTGATTGTATTTACATACTGTAGTTTTGGAGGTCGTACTAAATGTCGTGTTTGCAAATGTGTCAAAATATGGCAGCTTCAATAATTTACTACTTTGCCAGATCAAAATCCAATCCAGATGAAGTTTTGGTCTGTGGTGAGTACCAAAACATTTATGATGTACATATTGCGCATTGATTTTCCATTTAATTTTACTAAAACAATACTCTCGACGGTATATTATTTCGACTTTTACATTTTTCATTCATTTTAACATGCACAAGCACTTCTGTTATCATTTAAAGAACAAAATATTTTATGTATAAAATATCTAAAAGTAACCTAAGAACTAAGATAAAAGGAATATTCTTTTCACAAATTTTACTAAAATCAAGTTTTCTTGCCAGATGAAAATTATTAAAATTAATTAAAATTGTGTAACTGGCAATGTAGAAAGTGTTAGGAAAGAGTTTATACATGTATTTCGGCCTTATTATCGCTTCCTTGTATAATTTGCAAAAGATTTTCATATTTTTATCATTAATTCCTGTTCTTGCTTTTTTGGGATTTTAGAAATTCAAAAAAGGGGCAAGTTTTTCTAAATTTTTCCATAAACCAAATTTTTTTAGTTCTGATGAGACTCAATAAGGCCGAAATACATGTATAAACTCTTTCCTAATACTTTCTATATTGCCAGTTATACAATTTTAATTAATTTTCACAAATTTTACTGTAATGTAAAAAAATACGGATTTTATTACCTCAAATTAATTAAATTTAAAAATGAATCCATAATGTTACACAGCTCAACTTTAAGTTATTAAAGATTAAGTTAAATTAATATTTCATTTATACTAAATACTATTTTCAGAAATAGGTCAATAATAACTCTTAGAGATAGTCTTAAGAAATTAAAGTAAAAATCTTTTGTTAAATGTCTCAAATATGTATGAATTAATAATTTATGATAACTAGTTTAATAATAACTTACTAAATTTTACCAATATGATTGGAATTAGATTTGCGAGGCGTATTTTCATTTCTCATTTTTCCCTCACTTACTACTTAGTACTACCGCTTCAATTTTTTCTTGCCTAGGGTAATTAATTCCCTGCTATTTACTTCTTTTACTTTCGTTACGAGGTCATCTTAACAGACCAAGAGTCTGCTAAAATTTCATCTCCAGTTGTTGCTAATTAATTCTACATTAAACGTTCGTTTCATCGAATTCTTTCCAGCCCCTCGCTTTTTAAGTTTTAATTACTTTTTAGCTTCATTCATTATTCCTTATCTTTCTTTATTCTTATGTATTTTTCTCTCTGTCTTGATTGGCTCTAGTGTTGTCTTTTTAGAAGTTTTTATTTCTTCAATTTTGTTTTATTTTTCGTGAAGATATTGCGATTCTACTACTTTTCGTTTCATACGCAAATCTTGGCAAGCTCGAAATACACAAGTTTCATTATTTCGCACTTAAATTTTATTAACTAGTCTGGATAATCAACAATTCTTTTTAGGCTATTTAATGTCCTAATTGTGCTTTCATTTTAAAAGAGATTTATATCTGAACCTTCCGTTCACAAAAAAAGTTTCATGTTATGTTTTCTTTAGTAATGCCCGGATCACGTTCCGCTCTATTATACCGTGGTGTAAAATTCTTCCTCTCAAGAGAGAAAAAAAAGAAACAAAAATAATTTGTTGATAAATCCAGTGGTCTAGCGCATATATAAAACGTCACGATAGTTCAACATTTGACCCGCGGAAACCTTTGATATTCTTATCAGACTTGACGGAAATATAGTGTGTCGGTTTCGTGATACTTTTGTCCACGCTTTGCCTACACATGATATAAATAGAAACATAAACGCTGATAAAACGACGTTTTATGTGCACATGATACCGCTGCATTGTTCTCGTTTTACGCTCGGAAAATCATTTTCCTAATATCCTGATTCAGCTTTCGCAAGCTTCTAATTCCTCCTCCTAATATTTGTTTTATTTAAGCAATTTGCATTCGGACGTTATTGTGTAACAGCCGTTTATTATACACGCAAACATTGCTCGCTAACACCTAGAGTCAAGTGACTAGGTATTTAATTAGAATGTTTTCTGGTTCTTAATTTAAACGCGCCTGTTTTGCTTCTCGTTCTCGAATTGCTCGGCTCTTCGCGGCTCGCTTCATCTCGCTGTTTTCTCAACTACGTACAAATTGACTTCGAGTCCGTCACTGGAACATATTTGTGTTATTAGCACCTGGTGTGTTGTTTTTCTGGACGATTTATAGCGGGCTAAGTATTCTAACGATGTTGTGTTTTACCACGTATTTTACGTGGTCAGAGATCACGGTAGCAACCATGCTAATTGCTTCTATATACAGTGTGTTCTAACTAAGAGAGGAAGCTGAAAGTCGAAAATTTTTAATTATTTTTTTATGGAAAATATATGTTTAGAATGCATGCACAATTTATTCTTGTAAATAATTGTTGGACGTTGACAAATTAGTGTTCTTAGATCCAACGTTATATCTGAAACACGGATCTTTTTTAAAATGAATAATACACTTTCTTACTGGATAAAAATGTTTCACTTACAATATGATAAATTTTCTACAGAAATTATTTACGTATTTATTTTTTATTCGTTTCCTCTCATAACATGTCAGAGTTTGGGAATTGTAGAGTTGGCTTTCAGTTGTTAATCGTTCTGTTTCAATCAACACTTTCCCTGTTAGTTAAAATCATTTTTGTTTTATTACTTAACTCAAATTATATTTCTTGTTAGATCTTTCCATAATATGTGCCTGAGTGTCCTACTCATTTTGACCGGCCCATAGTATCCTCCCGACGAAATTATTTTACTTCACCTTTTTAACAATTTCACACATCTTTTTAAACTGTTGTGCAAGGTGTATCCAATTCTTGCCGATAATTCGGCCTTGGCCTCTTCTACCCATATAGTCTGCCTAAACGAGCATGATTGTCCAACTTCGCGCATGTGCCCAGACTCTCTACCACATCGACTTTTGCTCCCTGCTTGAATAATTTGTTAGTTTTTTTTTATTCTCAATTTTGTTCTGCTCAATTTACTTTCCGGATGTGTACGTAAAATTTTGTGCATGCTCCATATCATTGCTTAACAATTGAAATGGATCATTATAATTGTATTGAAATATACATTCAAAAGTGTTGTTGAATGGTTTGCATTGTATACTGTCTCTCAATACGTTTTATAGCGAATATTTCCTGCAACTTTTTTTGTTTATTTATTTATAAGTTGGTGAAACAGAATTGCTTGTGCCGAAGTCATTATTCTTATTTTTGACAACATTTCTATCTATTACCATAGAAATTATGCAACTCGAGCAAGTAGTGCGTTGGATCAGTGAAGGTTTGAATTAAGAAGTTGCTAACCGGCTGAATATGTCCAAAGTATCGTAGTTAGCAATTAGGTCTCCAGCGCACACCGTGGCGGAGGTCGAACGAGTCACAACCCACGCCCAAGACCATTTGATAGTCCTGATTACAACAAAAAATCGAACATCCACGGCTTCGAGAATTAGCAGCAGTGATTTCTTCGAAAACTGTCAGAAGAAGGTTGTATGCACATAATTTGCATGCAAGAATTTTCAAAATTGGAGACATTGGTTGTTTATCGACGAATCGAGATTTTGTTTGTACACGTTTGATGGTCGAGTATTGGTATGGAGAAAAAGAGGACAACGATACAATGAAAATTTAATGTCATCAACCACTCTTTTTGTCGGAGGATCAGTTTGTCTTTGCGGAGGCATATGTTTTGATGGCCGCACTGATCTGTTGGTTTTAATGAATGAAACTATGAGTACCATAAGTTAACGCGACAGTGTTATAGAGCCGATAATAGTGCTGTTTGATGCTGCAATATGTGAAGGATTTGTTTTTATTGATGATAATGCACGTCCTCACCATGCAAGAATTGTAAACAATCGTATAGAACATATGAGATTACGAGAATGGAGTGGATACTCTGCTCACCAGACGTGGAATTGCATTGCGCATATTTGGGCCGAGATGTTCAGGCAATTTAACCACCTCCAACAGCCTCCCTAAACCTTGCAGTAATTGTCTAGGGCGTTGCAAGTAATTTAGGAAGACATACCTCAGGTCTTTATAATTTGATCATGAATCTTCCCAATAGAGTACACAGTATTAATTTTCTCTAATTCATCATTAGAACTTTGTACATTGTTATTTTTCCCCCATCTATTCAATTTTTTTTTCAATTATGCATTTTTTCCCATTGAAGGTGCGTTTCTTTTGATTTCTTAGATAGTATTGTATCAATGAATAAATTTGTATCTGTATTTCTCTTTTAAATCTTCTACGTAAAAAATAAATCATTGTAAATATCCACTTCAATTGTTGAGCAGTATAGCACAAGTCATCTTCCCAAATATCGCCCATGCTCTTTGATCTTTCGCGCAATTTCCGTATTTCGTTGCCGTAAAGTAAAACAAAACTAATTTAGTTATCTAGGTCATTTTCTTTAGACGTAATTTTGGAATGTATTGTTTGCTAAGAGTCATTATTCTATTCAGTGCCTCTGCTTTGTATCTGTCTTTTCAGTATCTACAATATTCAGCATATAGTTTTCTACCACGTGGCAAGTTGACTGTTACACTTTGCGTTATTTCGTTTTATTGTTTCTTCTTCTATTGCAGAAATCTTTATGGTCCATAAGAACATCGTTAAGGGTCAATTGATATTCCTTGTACCTGTCTCTTCCACTTCTTTCTATTCTGTGCTAGTATTTTAACTTCTTTGTTTAATTTTCCTCTTGCTTCTAATCTAAGTCTTTCAAATCTTTTTCTTGTAATCCTTTTTTTCCGAAACGGTTTTCTAAGTTTTATTTAAGAGCCTTTCATTTATGTGTGGATCTTTTCTATTACAACAACTATTTTACAAATTTGTTATATATCAACCCAGAATAAATTACCTTAACATTAAATGAAATTTTTATCGTGTTAAGTCTTCATGTCTGTAAGCATAACATCTGCAATATAAAAAAAATCATTCGTCAGAAACATAAAATTTTGCAATGTAGTACTAAGTGAATTACATTTACGAAATGTAAAAAAAATATCCATCCTAAGTTATTTACCTACAGTATACCGGAAGTTGAACGATATTTTTCAGATTGACAAAAAAAATATCGACCTATCACGTAGTACCTATTTATTAATGTCAGCGGAGGAGACACAGATCCTAAACTTCTGATCGTGAATAATTTTTTTTGAAGACTCGTGTCTCGTGCTTTATGAATGAAATTTGAATATCTACTAGCATCTGTGCATCAAGCGACGTCCCATTTGAATTTTTAAACAAATCACCAACTCGTTATCAATAACATCAGTTCTGAATCGAAAGGATGTAGAAGTTATAAATTTCAAATCAGGATCGGGAATAGATTTCGTTCCGTTTCCGTCAGCACACTCTTCGCGTGGACGTCTAATAAATAAAACATCCACCGAACCGACTACTGTCTTATGTACATATCTTGCGTACGCTCGTTTTTTATTCAATACAACGAGCACAGCGTTTATAATATCTTTTGTGTGATGGCATTCGTCGCCTGGGACGTAGCCCTAGGAACAAGCAGGGATGTCGTTAATTTTATGACGGAGAATGTGAGTTCCTTGTTGATGTTTCTGGTTTGCATTATAATATCAAATTTTGTCTTTGAGAATTCATTTTATATGGATTGAATAACAGATGACTCTAGAACTCTGCGGAGAGGGTTACGAAATTCACTTAGTTTTTCATCGTTGCAAAATTAGAAGTCCTCCTCATTCTTCATCACGAAGGTGGAGGTATTAATCCATTTTTCTAATTTTTTCCTTTCGTTTTAATTTTTATAAGTTGAAGATGAATCTGAATCTCATTCTGCAAGATAGTCATTTTTGTTTTTTCACAATTTTTAAACAAACTTCCTTAACATGAGTTTTTTCCATATTGTTATGAACTTATCTCCTAAATGAGAAAAAGTAATGGTCTGGTTGCTAAAAGTCAACTTGGGCACGTACCGCCTTCCACTCACGACTGGAAACCAGTTCTCGTCAGGAACTCCTGTTAGCATTTACTTTCTGATCAATGTTCAGTTAGTTTTAATGTTCTTCTCAGGATAAGGAATCTAACCTCTTCAATCACGTAATTGATTCACCCTGATCGCTTTCATTTAGAAAATTTTCTTCGTTTTTCCTTCCACTAATATTTTTTTATAATTTTCATAAATCGTGGAGTTGCACGTTTTAATGTTGATTAATTATCGACTAGTAGAGTTACTTCATTAGTTACAATCATGATCATCTCCTTCGAAAATTTTGCTCAAGCTCTTTTTAAAATAAGTATGAACTATTTTTCATGCCAAAGTAATACCTTCTTTAAGTATTTAAGACGTAAATATGAATATCTGTTAGCAGTAAAAAATGTGAATTGATGTATTTCCATTCCATGGCCTTCCTTCTTGGCAAATCCGCGTGTTTTCTTTAAGCTTTAGCAGCTAATAAAGAACAATTTCTATTTCGCTTAGATCGAGTCGCCAATGTAAACAAAGCAATCTGAAAACAGACGTATGTTACACGAATACACAATGTCGACACAATCGAGCAACAATTTGTACATGCCTCAACTTCAAATGACTCTCCTCTTGCATGAATAATTTTACCTGCGGTCGATGTTCATTATTGCGCAAAACATTCTTGTTACGTGCTGTGCAAATCATTATCAAACAGATTTGAATAAAACAGACAGAAGCAACCGTATCCAATCATATTTCCAATTGAAGTTTTTCGAAAAATAACATTTACTAGCTTAATTGCACATTTGAAATTGGTGGAAAAGATGAAACCTGATGCTATAAATAAGTAAATTTTTATTCGTTAGAAGTGATTTTGAAAATGAATGAATTGTCAGGATCGTAAAAATAATTACAGTACATCTTCGAGGATCGTCTTTTTAAGAATGAATGTGATTTAATCGCTAGAAGAATGTCATTTAACAGTTGCGAAGATTTAAAATTTATGTACCAGCCATTTCAAAATATTGTTATGAGTAGGTAATTTTAAACTTGATATTTGTGCACCTTTTTTGATTCAATATTTGTTGCACTTTTTATTTTAATATTATTATAAAGCACAATTAAGACGCACTAAACGAAGGAATAAAGCTGGATTTCTCGGACATTGATGGTGAATGACATATTCGTAAGAAGTTTAAATTTCATTCACTAAACGATTGGGTATAAAAGAACACCTTTATTCAAATCAAGGTGCACCATGTAGGTTTATTCAAGTTCTCTACGAGATTCCGCAGGATAATATTCTTGACTCATTTCTTTTTATTACTTACCTTAATGGATGTAAGTGCGTTTATTAAATTATGCGATATTATTCATTGTTATTTGATGTCATTTTTGGTTTGAGTTGTTTATGTAAAACAAATATGTACAAATTATATGATTTTACGAATTTTATCTTGTATGTGTACCTACCTAGATAACATTTTACCAACGCAAATTCTTTATTTATTCCCAAAATTACAATAATCAAAATAAAACACAAAAATATGTATACATATGATTTTTTTCGTCGCTTTTTTGTACCGTTGTATGACGTTAACGTACTTAATAAAAAACACTAAGTAAATAAAAAATAAAAATAATACATATCCGTGTAATTTCTTGTCCGTCATTGCTTTGCTTTTTTATGGTCACAAGCGTGAACCCTGACCTGATGGCGATTGCAAATTTTGCGTTCAAGCTTCTATTGAAAACAATTTTTTTTTTTTTAGATAAATTAATTAAAGCCTCCGGCGATAGCTCAAACAACTCACAGGTTGAATGAACATGGAGTTTTATTGCCTGCGTTTTATGGAGGAAATAAATCTGTTGGAAATTGAATATGCCATCCGGGAATGGGCATTTTTGGTACATCATTAAGAACATATTTTGTTATTTTAAATATAATCTAAATATCTTTTACAAGCAAGAAGCATGTTACAGTTCAAGTGTTTTAATAATGATAAAAAATTGACACTGTTTCCCAAGATATGGAACGAGATTCCCCGAGGAAGATAAAAGATAAATCATCTGCATATTTTGAATGAATAATGTACACATACCTGTATATAAATATATTAAAAAAATAAACATTTTAGAAAGTTGTTAGTAAATACGTATTTTGTAAACGAAGCTGGAGAGTCAAAACAGTTATTTTTAATATTTTCACTTAAAATTTCACAAATTATTTTTAATCTTTTAACGGAGGCTTCGTACAATCGCTCAACGTTTCATATAGGTTGATGACTCTGTCAGAAGTCGTTGAGCGATTATGTGGCCGTTTTAAGAGATTAAAATATAATTTGTTCTACAAATTTTCATGGGATAAGAGTCACGTGCTAGAGTGATTTTTCATTTTTTGCAGCATTTTGCTAAACATCTTATTTGCCGTTAGAAAATTATAACGATGAAGTAGCTTAAGTTTTCTCGAATTAGTACATTTGATTTTTTTAGAAATTGCCCGCAACACATAAATATAACACATTTAAGACGCAAAAAGCCTCTAATTAATAATAATAAAACAGCTTTATTGAGTCTGTAATTGTTAAAATAAATCAACTGAAGCGAAGTGCTTCTGGGACCTTTCAACAGAAGCAAAGCTGCTGGAAAATGACACAAACCACATTGCACGCATCCACACAGACAAAAACGTGGCGCACATACACAATCATTAATATATTCATCAAATCAGATATTCATACGTACATAAAAAAGCGAGCCAAGTGAACAGGAAAAGGTTTTTAATGCGTACATAAACAAAGCCCGAGCGGATATGACTACTAATAGAAGAATTTTCACATTAGAATCGAGCGGCCGTAAACACAGGCAGGCCGTGCGTCGCTTTCCTTCTTATTCTTTTTTCGTTCTTCGTCAGTTGGCGTCGGCTCAACTATGCCTCGGAAAACACACGAAAATAGGTAAAACAAGGCGGCCAACGCAAACGCAATTACCAAAATAAATACGGCCCGCGCTCCTTGTTTTCCAAGTGCATTATTTATAGGCCGCAGAAGCGCCGAATAAAACACGGATTTATTTTGATCGCGCGAGTTTATTTTCAGGCACACTACTGGCACAGATGCCGACCAACAAACCGTAACCAACTACACTAATTCTTTGTTGTGTTACCGGAGTTATTTTGTGCACACACCGGAGGTAAACGATGCTGTTTCACGCACGAAGATGCGTATGCAAATCGAAATGTAACATGAATCACTGACCAGAATAGATTTGTGATCTTGATAAATAAGATTTTAAATGAGATAACGGGCATGAAAAAGAACCGAAATAAATTACAACAAAAAATAATCAACTTGATGCTTGAACAGGAATCCTATAGGTGTGGTAGATTCCCCACCTGGTGTATCTGGGTTCTCTGTGTATCGGATTGTATTTCAGATTTTCACCGGCTCTTTCGAATTGGGTTTCCCGAGATTGTGAGGTACCTAAGTCAGTTGTAGTCGCCAGCCTAATAATGCCTACCCGAAAAGCTCTAAGAGCTTGGGACGTGTACGGTGTAAAGAAAAGAAAAATCAAAAAGTACGTACAGAAGTTTCGGAAAAAAAATTAATAACAACTAATAAAGAGTTCTTTCATAGTCAACTGACATTTTGTACTACTTTAGAAAATTTTAATTTTTTTGCGAATATTAAAACGTATATTAAAAAAAAGGATATTAATGATACCCAATTTATATTGAAATTGAAAATTTCGATTATACCTAATTGTGGTTGATTTTGAAATGTAATTCTTCGAATCCTTGTCAATAAAACTTTTCCTGCAACTATGAATTACTTAGCATTTCCGAGAATAAGGGCTGGGCTAAGTGATCTCAGACACCGGTATTCACAAGGAGTTAGTAATCGGATTAATGAACAGCTATCATTCTTATTCCTGCAATATTGTCCTGTAAAGAATCCAGTAAATAATGTTTAATCACCACTTCCTCCTCAGATTCAAATTCAGACTTAACAGAAGCAGCTATAATTCAAAAAGGTTTAAACATCGTTATACAAGTATAAAAATCATAAAAATAGGTGCTATGAACTTTTATATATATATAAATATACAAATTGAATTAAATAATTGATTGCTTCAATTAACTTTTTATTGGACTTTTATTTGTTGACACCGTAAATGTTATGAGATAATATCATGGTTCACTTTTTTATTTTCTGTATCAATAAAAAGCAGTATATTTACACAAGTAACTAAAGGTCTTCAATTTCGATTTTTTTTGGTG
Source organism: Serrognathus titanus (assembly GCA_039766575.1). Classification (NCBI taxonomy): domain Eukaryota; kingdom Metazoa; phylum Arthropoda; class Insecta; order Coleoptera; family Lucanidae; genus Serrognathus; species Serrognathus titanus. The sequence continues at coordinate 27,663,244 of CM077912.1, read as the reverse complement.
ACATATCGCACAAAAACGCAATTATTGCGATTCTTATGCTCAAATCTGTCTTAACCTGCAATTTCAAACGCAGTCTTATAAGATTTAATCAATGTGAAAAGATCTGACGTCACTGCTTTATTGGAATGATTAAAGTGATTCATTAGAATCAAAAGGTGCATTCGATTCGCTAATTTGGATCGATTTAAAGCGATTCAAAAATAACTTACGCGTCGATTCGTGCAGGATTGACCATAAACGAAACGTCATGAAATTGATGAAAATCACTTGCTGGTGATCTACTGATAAAAACGAATTGATTTTGCCAGCGAATCGAATGCAGCTGAAATCGTATCTGTCCAAAACATACATAGGTTGCACGTCTGAATTAGGCCAGAAGAGTAAGTGACTTACGAAAGCATGTGAGCTTGTGCGAAACCAAAGCAACTAGACATAGGTTTATGAGATTAATTTTTACTTTCGTCTGTATTTTATTTAATTGCAGTTTTTTTCCAAATTTTTATCTGCAAATTTTGATGCAAGTCGGTTTCGATCCTATTTGGGGCCGCATCAGCAGAAGAATAGCTCGAGAACTCTGCAATTTTACCGATTTGTCCTAGTTATCTCGGAATCAAGGACCGCGAGATGTTGCAATCAAACTGTTGTTATTATTACTGTTACGTTTTAAGATACTTACATTAGTTTGGTTGATATTACATTAAGTGATTTCTCAGTTAAAAATAGTGCAAATATATTCAGAGAAAGTTGACTTCGGTTTGTTTGAGTTTTTAATTTCAGAACGATTTTGAACTATCTCAAATTGTGCGAAAATCCGATAAAACCAGAACAATTCAGTTAAGGTTGATTTACACGGTGCGAGTTGATAAACTCGAGGTGCATTCGACATGACACTCAGGGCACGCTCTGAGCAAAAGTGTGGAGAAGAGTGAATGTGCCAGTGCATGTAAGAGTGTGAATAAGAAACACTCCGAACGTCATGTCGAATGCACTCTCAGTAACTGAGGACCAGCTACTGATCATATGTAAACAAATTGACCAAATTACTGAGTGTACGAACTGAACAGTCAGTGATATGACAATGCAAATGATTTGGAAAACTTTTCTGCTTTATTACTTTTCGAATTAGGTGTAAAAAAGTACAAACTTCCAACTTTGAACTTATTTTTATTAATGAGAAAGGAGATCAAGTAAATGAAATTTAATAAATTTATTCTACTTACATTACAGGCCAACAGCAACTCCTCTTTTTATTTCTAAGGCTCCAATTCTATTAGAAAAATTGTTTTCGTCTGTCAAATGTAAAATAATAAATTAATAACTACACTACTTGGCGGATGTTTATTGTTTCTGTAATACTCAGCGCATAACTTTAATGCTGCGGCAACATTTCCTAAACACTCGCCTTGTAAAATGTACATGTGGGCAATTCAAATAAAATTAACAACACCAACAAACTGTAATAATAAATAAATCAAACGGAACTTTAAAAGTAACCAAAAGAAACTAATTGAAAAATAATTAATTTCTAAGGTAACCAGGAGAAAGTGGCTCATTTCGTTCTGTTTCTCAAATTGTTTTCGTTTTGTATTTTATTTTGTTTTTAATTTAATTTTAAAGAAATTGAAAAATAATTAATTTCTAAGGTAACTAGAACCAAGTGACTCATTTCTTTCTGTTTCTCAAATTGTTTTCGTTTTGTATTTTATTTTGTTTTTCATTTAATTTTAAAGAAATTCCATTGTGATTTTTTAAAACATCATTTGCTTTTAATCTTTTAGTCTTCTTGTTGTTTCATATTCATTTTTTTGGCATTACATTTAAAGTAAAATACAAGTACATACCTAATTGCTTTTTATTATCTTTTTTAAACATAGGACCAAATTTTCCATCATTTTCTATTTTTAATTGTCAATTTATCTTTTGATTTACTTTTGTTTTTTTTAAGTACTTGAGTGTAAGTTTTATACTTTCTTGGAACTTGTCCTATTTCTATTAGTTTTATATACGTCTTTCATTTCCGCCTTTATTTTCCTATTACTGTAAAATCCTATTTACAAATGCTCTGAGTTCAAGAGCTTCTTAAAGTTACCTGCAAAATTCAATGAAATATTAAAATACTACGAAATCCATTCAACAATACAAAACTAGGTAGGTAGATACCGTTAAGCTGTAAGAGTATAAGAGTATAAGGTTTTACGTACGAAAAGTCAGTGATATATGAATTCATTGTCAATAATATTTACATATTTATAAAAATGTAGAATCTGAATAAAGAGTGAATAAAGTAGATAAGAAAAATGTTAGTTAAATTCTAAGAAGGTTATATCAAATTCCACGTAAGTATAGTACGTCTAGAAAGCATTCGGAAAAAAGAACAAACCACTGCGACTTTCAGTTTTTGAATTTATGAACGAAACAAGTAGAGTACAGGAAAATAATTCTAGTTATTTGTTATGTAATTTCTGTTTAATCCTGAGAATTATAATTAAACGTTCAGGGATCCTTAAAGCAAATCAACTGCATGCTGAGTAGACTTGGTACTTTATGCATGTAAAATTGATGATCTTATTTAATTTTTTCTTACATTTTTGATCTAAATAACTTTACAAACATTTTTCTTTAATTATGAACTCATTTGTTGAAAATATTCTGCGTTTCAAAAAAACGAACCACCCTGAAGGAGTAAACGTAGAACTTTAAAATTACATGGAACTAGGAAGTGCATGAAGATAAGAGCATGGTTAAATAATGACAGCCGTTTGTCACATCTCAAAGAAGTTATTTCTTAGTTATCATCTGAATTTGTTTCAATTACCTTCTTATGGTATTATTTCGCCATATTAGTTTGCCTTTCTACTGGTGTACTTGTTAGTGCCTCTAACTATCCCACGAGTGCGAATATGTACAAATTTTCACCAAATTACACCCTTTGAAAGAGGGCGTATTATCGGGATGCATGAAGCTGGCTTAAGCTTTTGATAAATTGGTAGACCTGTAAGTCGACCGCACGCCACTGTGAGACGAACTTGGAGAGATTGGCAGGAAGAACACCTAGAAGCTCGTTGTGAAGGTAGTCCCAGAGTAACACAAGAATGGGAAGATCGCCTCTTAAGACGAAGTGTAAGTCAGGACCCTTCAAAACCATCACGAGCTGTTGGAATCAATTGGGTAAGAGCAATTGGTCGAAGAGTCTTTATGAGCACGATTTATCGTCGAATACGTTCGTGGGGACTGCGCTCATATCGTCCTTATTTTTGTCTACCTAAGGCAATACAACATAAAGCTACCAGATTGCAGTGGAGTCGAGACAGGCAACAATGGGACCATGAATGAGAAGAAATGAACTTTAGTGATGAAATCAGATTTTGCTTGTGGCATTCTGATGAGCCTGTACGGATTGGACGATCGAGAAGCCAGAGGCAAAATTTACAGTATACTCAGCGTCGCCATACAGCTTTAACTCCTGGGGTAATGGCATGAAGGGCAATATGCTACGGAGGCAAGTCTGCCTTAGTATTCAAAACGCGAGGCGTTACATTGATACAGTTCTGGAACCTGTTGTTCTTCCATTTTTTCAAAACCTTCCAGAGCCTGTCTTCCAACATGATAACGTGCGCCCTTATATTGCCCATGTAACTTAGCAGAAAACAATGTAAACATTTTGCCTTGGCCGCCAAAATCACCGGACTTAAACCCAACCGAACATGTCTAGGACAGGATGGACAGAAGACTGCGTCAGTTACCTCATCCTCCCAACACGCCAAACGAATTGCCTCAACAGCTGCAGGTAGCCTGGACGAGCTCCCTCAAGAGACAATGGACTACCTGATTTCCACCATGCTGAGAGGGGTTGCTGAATGTATAATAGTCCGAGGAGATGCAACACATTATTAATTTTTATTTGAATAAATAGTGTTAGATTTAATTGACAATTTAATCATTTGTTTCGCTGCATGCGCTTGTCATTTTCACGCAATTTCAAACTTCTGCATCTACTCATTCAGGGTGGTTCTCTTTTCTTAAATTTGACAAAATTTCTGAAATCTTTCTGGACTTTTTTGTTAGATTTTTTGAAAAATATGATTTTGATAATAATTCGATCCTATGCTCTTAGCGAGAAAATAATATAATATGTATAATAAGTGATAAATTGATAGAAATTTGAAAATTGCAGAAACTTTCTAGAGGGTCTATATTTAAAAAAAAATGATTTTGTAATACTTATAATTTCGAAGAAGTTGTGATAGTAAAAAAATTAAGTTGAAGATAAAAATGTTTGCTCGGAAATAATTGACATTGATAATAACAATGTCATATCTAGAAACTAGAGAAAATGGAATTAACACGTTCCGCCGTTGCTTTGATGATAACAAAACATTTAATAATTACTTTGTTAATATCACATTTATTTTTCACACAGTTTCAAAATTACAATATCATTGTCAAACTCTAGTTTGTGCTACTTTGAAAGTGTTTTGGAGACTCCTATGACTTGGAGTGACGTACGTACGTACGTCAATTTTATTGAAATCCATCCGCATTATTCATTAACTTTATGACTCTTAAACGATGGCGCTCGTGAACTCTCAGGTAATTACTCCAAACCGCTCAATTAAATCTGATATGATAACATCATTACCTGATTACATCTCCCCTCGAATACACGACACCTAATAACTAATATTCCACGTCATCGTCATGAAGTGAACGATGACATTTAGCTTCGACACGTTTTAATCCAGCCATGTGTACGTACATGTGTATGTAAGCTAATTGTGTTAGGCATGGGGCATAAATTAAGTGATAACCATCATGGGCTCATCCGAACTTTAGAGTTAATTCAATATCAGTTAACATAAATATTAGAGCGCGCATATCAAAATAGACCAATTAAGTTTGTAAATTTAAGTCGTCGTCGCCAGTCCCGTAATTCGACTAGATTGACTATGCAGCTGTAAGCAATTGTTTTTATTAAATGTGACCGGCGGCGGGTCAACTGCGAACCCTATGCTTTATTACTAAAATGTTTCAAGTTACACACAGATATACATGTGATGTTTAACATGCGGTCCTCAACATCTGCTACTCTTCTCAGTCTGTTTAAAATATCATAGTGTCAGAATTTATTTCATTTTTTTAAACGAGATGTCAAAGAGGAAGTAGTTTTCCGCATCATATAATCTAGATATGAAATGCGTTGGGAAGACGATCAATTTCAATTTGCAAATACCTCTGTTCGAAAGTTGAACACCTGTGAGATATCACTTGCTGTCGATATTAGACGAATAAGTTTGTGTGGCGCATTACATATAGCTGATTTCCTGTTGACAAATTCATTGGAGGTTGTTGACACAGTATTTGTCTTTAATGCGCCGAGTAATAGTCCTCACTTTCTAGCAGACTTTTCAATCAATTACATAAAAAGAAGCCTCTTTAATGTTTTTAAATATTTAATCGTAGCATTCATGTTGAAAATTGCGCCAATGAAGTCCTCAATCATGTTGTGTAGTGCAGTGCTACTTTGAAAAGGTTGCAGGATAGGATCGACTTGTACGATTTAACAGTTTTGAAAAAGATTCCGTATACTTTGTGTTCTATTTTTTGTTATTTTGTTTACTTGTTAGACCAATATCCTCAACAATAACTTCGTTATTATTGTTTGAAAAGTACTTTATAATTTCTTTTTAAATCCAGCGAATAACATTCATCTGTGCCTTAGATGTGATTACACCAACGCTGGGCTACACCGGTCTCTTTTAACTCCAACCGATGTCATATACATGCTTTTTGTAGTCCTATTACTACTATTGGCTGAAGTGAAAGTTTTCAAATGGTATAAATCTTTGGTACAACATTAACATTCCAAAAGATAAAGTTCTTTCTTTTTTGGACAATGTTTGGATATCTATGATTTGAATCTGGGTTTCACGGAATAGTTCTTCAAATACTTCTTTTTTATCACTATTATCAAAGCAGTTCAAAACCTTAGGAAGTCTAAAAGATCTCTGAATAAAATAAATTAACGCCCCTTGTAACTATCGTATAGTTGGCTCTTATAAATTAATTTTAACTGTTTTATTTGATAGGCGAACAACCAGCAACCAGTATTAGAAGACGTACCAAGCAATTGAGAAAAATCGTTGTAAAAAGAAAGAATATCAATGCTACTTTAGCTCGGAAGTTAAGAAACAATTGAAACTATTCTTTTCCATCACCATCCATCTCAAAAATAGTCAATCATGATTTTCTTAATTAATCGATTCTCTCAGAATCTTAATCACTACAATTTGAATAACATAAGTTCTATGTACTTAACAACAATTACTCCAAACGAGATGTACAAAAAACTAATCGCATTTTAAACTCTCTCCAAAACTCTAACATTTCACTTAGAAGGAACTGGAAATATTTTATCCATAGTGCAAAGACTTTACTGTCTTTAAAATGGTTTATCATTATCACATCTTTTCGGAAAATCTTTTTTTATTTACGCATAAAAGCAAGTTATTTTATGCATTTGAGTCATCACTTTAAGCTCTTAAACAACTGACTAAATTTTGGTGAAGCAACACAATTTGGAACCTAAGGAAAAAATTTCCTCCTTTGGATAAGCTTCTATTTGCGTTCGATATTATTCATATGTAAGTAATGACCGTCAGGCGGACAATAAAATTTTGAAAGCGTGAACACAAAGAAGTTGTGCGGAATTCGTGCGGAGGTGTAACAATAACTCGGAATATAATACCTGAAATAGATTGCCTTCGAATATGGACTCTATTTAGAAGTCGCGAGCTATCTTTGTTTTTGTACTCTGTATATTTAGCCCTGAGCGTACGTTAACACTTATGTTTACTTGCGGCGCTTAATTTATGTACACCCGAGCGTTAAGCACCGCCATCTGATAAAAATTCGCTCATATTTTCATATTTTTCCGAAAACGTTCCGCAAATATCGTTAAAATGTTATTTTACGACGTTGGTGAAGTTGTATACATGTATACATAGCTGTGCTGCGTATTTAAATAAATGAGTCGTTTAGAAAGGTGTTTCATTGACATTGAATGCTAATAAGTCGAGCTCTATTGTAAAAATAATTAATAATTTATTTCTTGAAAAGCCTGGAATTTTTGCCGCGCTCATTGGCTGCTTGTTTTTTTTGCCTCTCGCGACGTGCGTGACGTACAATGTTGAGTGTCACTGGTCTACGTCATTACTTACATATTTGATTTCCTTATTAGTGTTCTTGGAGTTTCAGCCATGTTACACGCATTTATAAAATTACCAAGCGCATTTACGAACTTACACGCGGTCAGAATTCATCAGTTTCAGAAAAACGAATAGACCGTTTAGTAATATGGTTTAAAATCATATGAATAATTATTTATTGTATCTTACTATGTACCACTAATATTTTATCTAATTTATTCTTGTCGAAAAAATGCAAAAAATTCTTGCTTTGCTTTGATCATAATGTTGCGTCAAAAAGTGATCGCAGGATGTCGCGATTCAAACTATTCATTAATCATAAAATGCTCTTAAATATTGTTACAAAATATTACAAGTTGTTGGTTAATATTGTGATATGAATTCGGCACCTAAGAAACTTACTTATATAAGGACAACTTCTTAGTAAAATGAAATAAACTAACTTATTTATCTGATATGCCAACAGTGATACCTCCTTTTTGGTTGCAGACAAGAAGTGTCAAACGTAATTCAGATTTTACTAAAATTTGTTTTAAAAGATATCTTTTACGTGTCACACAAAAATTTTATTTCAGATACGATTTTATACTTTTGGATGGGAAAAACAGAAACAAATATTGCGTAATAAAAAATTGTATTCGGTTAGATCAATTTCCAAAATATATTTAAAATACAACGAAAACATACAGTCGTGTAACTTTTTCTCTGCATACTAATCTCGTATAGCTATCGTCTCCCTACTTATATTGTCGCTAAGGTCTATTTGTCCTTCGAATCGTAACGATTTACTTGGCCACGAGTGTACATCACTCCATTGAAATGCAGAAGATCCGCAAAACTCACAAAATACGAAGTAATTCGAAAACTTCTAATTCGAAATAAATTAATATGAAGGTAAAGTTGAATTTATTGACATGAGAAAATCTAGTAGGCCGTGAAAAACAAAACATAGTGTGTTATTTAGAGCAACTCTTTATCTAACATTTGAAGTTTAATTGTTGAAGAAGTTACGTTCGTTAGAACCAAGTTACTAATTTTTTAAAGTGATATTACAAGCAAAAAATGAAATTATTTTTCGAATCATGATTTAATATGATTTTAAAAAGCGCTTATGAGTGCAAAAAGAGTTTAGATTCGCTTTTAGTGAACAACCACCTTCCTTGGCTACAATTTACCGATGGTATAAGGAATTTGAACGCGAAAGGAATTCTGATTAGCATTAAAAAGGAGCAGGGCGTCCTCCTACGGCTATTACCGACAAAAACATCGCTGGTGTTAAAAAATTAATTGAAGAGAACAATAAAGCCATTTATGCAGTAATAGAGCATCAACTCAATATTGGATCCTCAGCTGTTAGAACAATCATACACGATCATCTGCATTCAAAAAAAGTGGTTAGTCGTTTTGTGCCGCATCACCTTTCTGAGTTCTAAAAAGCAAGAATTTGCCATGAAAATTTAAATTTCTTAAATAATGGCGGACACCAATTTTTTTTTTCAAAATAATGACAGGTGACGAAACTTACATTCTCTTTTTCGACGCACCTACCCGTCAAGAGAGTCATGTATGGATTCACGAAGATGAGGAAACTCCAACAATGACCAAGAAGCAGTGAGCTATGAAAAAAGTTATGTATGCGGTTTTCATCAGAAGTACGGGCCTAGTAAAGGCAATTAAGCTAGATGGACAAAAAATGGTTACAGCTAAATGGTACACTGAAAAATGTTTGCCTGAAGTGTTCAGCAGAATTCCAGACTAGGAAATTATGCTGCACCATGATAATGCATCGTCCCATACGACAGCTTTAACTCTCCAGTTTTTGGCGGAAAAAATATAAAAGTAACAGAACATCTGCCGTATTCACCTGATTTAGCAATGTGCAACTTTTGGCTATTTTTTGGGCTTAAAAGGAATTTGCGGGATAGAAGATTTTCGTCAGAAGAAGAGATGCCGCAGTTCACGATTATTTTGAAGGCATTCTGAAAGTTGATTGGTTGGGAGCATATTTAAAATCAACTAGAAAATATTAACCGTGTTTTTTAATTTATTTTTTAATTCAGCTTGACCTTCGTATGTTGCTTTATCGTTTTCATCAGCTCTTCAAATACTATCCAAATATGCAATAAGTAATGTTTAATTTAAAAAAAAACAAATTTCATTAAGTCTTCATAAGTCTTTCCAGAAATATCTGAAGGAAGCAGACTAAAACAATACAAAAAGTTATTGATATCATAAATGGTGGAATCATTTATAAACAGTAGGTTCGGAAAAAATACGAAAGATAATAGAAGTCGCAAACAACACAACATCAAGAATGGGGAAAACCTGGGAAGAACCTGTTGAAATTATTATAGGCCGACATTTTTAATGTCTTGAGATTTGTAAAGTTCTCTTCCTTCTTCCTCTTGACTGTTATCAATTGAATGTTGCTGTAGTTTTGCTGTTTCGGCGAGGCGCAGCTATCCTTCAATCTCTGCCAAGTATCAGCAGCCATAACACAATAGCATCATCGATTTCCAAGAGGTTCTTTTTCTGTAAGAATAAAAAAGGAAACGTTGTTGGTTCAAATTGAAGACGGATGCAGGTCACCGAAGCCTATTATACAGTGTGATTGTGAATTAGACCGACAAAATGAATCCAATACAAGAATCGATATCCGAGATTATGGAAAAAATGTTTAAAAAAACGTTTTACTTTAGTTTTGGAGAAATAATTGTCTCGAAAACCGATACGCCCCTGGTTAAGAAGTACGCGTACAAAGATTGCCGGACTATTAAAATATCGCTTGCAATTTCATCGCCACTGCCCATTCTGTAGGGATATTGAAGCTATCCTGTCTCACGATACGTCGAAGATCGGTGGTCACCTTTAGAGCCTGTAAACATGACCTTTAAACGGAATTTGTGCAAGTAAAATGTAGGGGCCGGGATGATTTCACGTACACCTATTGGGTTTAATACCTTGACACTTAGTAGCGTAATAATCGCTGTAAGTGAAACAATGAATTTTTCGAATGTGGAAAAAACGGGTATGGGTTTACCTTACAGAGAATCTGGGTATACGCTATACCCGTCAATTATGGGTGGAAATATTTCCCTTGCTTGACATTTAAAACCTTTATTCTCGTTGTGGGATAACGGGAAATTTCATCCTGCAGGACACCTATGACCAGACGAGCTCGTGCATCGAATATTAAACTTTTAAAGGTAAAACTTGTTGTGCCCTTTTTGTATTTTTAAACGCAGTTTCACGTGTGATAATCTTAGGCCCGGTATTATAAATGCAAGTTAACTTCGACCTCCAGTTTATTGTGATAACAACAATTGTGTTCACAATTATTACTATTATTAATTGTTACCATTATTATTTGACAAATTAAAATAATTTAGGTAAAATTCATCAAATGATTCCTCAAGAGCATAAAGTTTTTGCAATTTGCATATAACGCCGTTATAAAAATTGAAGTCAAGTTTTTTTATAAAGTGCAAATGATTCAATACGTATTACGAAACACACATTTTACTGCATTTATGATGCGAGGGATGTGTTATGTTTTTTTTTTATATCAATAGATGTTTTCATTTCTACAGAATATGAACATCGGTTCTACTCTTCACACCCGCGTTTGTCGGTCTATTTTAAAATCACCCTGATATATATGTACGTCAAGGATATTGCAAAACTAATGAACTCATTAGAAGCTATTAAGGCTTTTTGGAAAATAAAAAACTTTTTCATTTGTTGTAGGGTTTCGAAAATTTCTCGTCATATAATAACTCCTCTTCTAAGGCCATTTTGAATCTTATTTATTCTTCACTGTTATTTTCTAATTCCTTATTCAAAAAATTAATATATATATATATTATTCAAAATTACACAAAATGCAGTTGTATAGAGAAATTGTCGTTAAAGCGAGATTTCTAATCACTGTTCTATGATGAAAATATGTTGTATTACGTACTGTTGTTTACAATTCGAAAATGTGTAATCCGTTTAACGACACGCATAAAACGCGTTGAAACAATCGCATGCAAAAATAAAAATAACAACATTGTTATAAGAGCCACTGATATTGGTATTGCTACGTCCAATAAAGCTCGAGTCAACACCTCGAGGAATGTAATTCTCGATTTAGTTCGAAACAATGGTCGGCCACCTATAAAAATAAATCAGCGTTATGACTTACGATAAGCCCACGAATAAATGTTTCTTTCTTCATTTAATTAAAGTAAGCATTTAGAATTTGCGTGGTTTAAATCGAGGGCTTAACGACTTTAACGTTTGGATAAACAAATGAGAAGAAGGAGTAACAGCTCTTATAATAAAAGTAAAATTGTTTTCTAATCCCTAAGTTATATATTGCCAAATTATAGCAGGGACGCTCACCCTTTAACATTTGGTTTGGGTAGCCATTGGTTCATTCATTTTTATTTGTGAGATATTCATGAATGGAGAGCACCAAAAATATTGGGCTTCACATAAAACATTATTATGATCAACATGTTTTATTCAAAATTGATTTTATGTCCGTTACTCATTTCATCTGTAGCTGAGAAATTTGGTTTTTAATACTTTTCCTACAAATAACTTTGACTGTACTTAAACTTCAAGCGGTGCATTGTCTTGTTAAAAAGAACACATTTTTGTTGGCTTTAATGTGTTATCAAAAATTTAGCAAGTATAATATCTCTGTTTAACACCCAAAGCGTCCATAAAATATTCCACATAAATATCTATTTAATATGCGCGCCCGAATAGACCGCGTAAAATCTAATGAATAGCGACAGGTATTTTTACATGTCAAAACTATTAATAGACTCCTTATGCAGGCAGTAAGCAGGACTATTACAAAACTTCTCTTCCTCGTTGCGAACGCAATAATGTTTTAAATACTAGCCGAACAATCATCAGTCATTTGATAAGGAAGTGCGTCTCGAAACGCAATTACACACGATATTTATCGTTAGGTTGACGCGTCAATTAGTTTTTGATTTTAATATTCAATAAGCAGCGCAGATGTGAGGACTTCTCTCACGAAATTCCGAATACACCTGAGAAGTTAACCGTGACATTTGAAGCCTAGCATTCTTTTTGTTGTTTTGGAGTATTTCGTTGAAAATTAATTTAATTCCTCCCGGTTTATTAATTTGTTTATTTAAAATGCTTGGGAGTATTAAACTTCCTAAAATATTCCGTCACCTTTACGAACTGAATCACTGGAAAGGCCAAACACTATAATTTGTAATTTTTGAGCCACAGGCAACAGATGTGAAACAAAAAATTCAAGTGCAGGACAAAAAAATAATAATAATCATTTATAATGGAATGGTTTAGGAGTGAAAAAAGTCAAAATTTTTCACTTTGATCAATAAGTTAATGTACATATTTCTATTTTTATTTTTAACAGATTTTAATATTTTAAAAACAGTTTCAGTTTTCAATATTTTCCAATATTGTACCCTCTCACACCATAATGTATACGTACCTCTTTAGGTGAAAGACATTGGGCGAACTTTACTCAGTGAGGCTGAAGTAATTGTAACCCTCTACAATAGACATACTTTAAAAAAATCGCATATGCATGTACTTTTATGCACCATTATTTTTTGTACTTTTTTGATAGCCGAGAAGAAACTTAAAAATTAACAAGTACGTTTCAATATCTCTTACAACTCTCGCAATAAATATGAACCTTTTCCTATTTCCTAACGACTTCCTAAATTAATCTTTTGTCTTGGGTACAAATTTATTTTCTAAATCATTCATTGTGGGGTTGCAAAAGATGAAAACAAATGATTCATAAAGGTGCATAATAAATACAATAAAATGTAATAAAAAAAACTTAAACAAATACCACTTGAGCCAGAATAGAGTTAATATTCGGCGATAGCCTCATACATAAATAGTGCTAATGTTTATTTTTGTAAGAAGGAGACAAATAAAAAAAACATTTCCGAAAATGCTATTGGGCAAATTAATTGATGTGGTTGGAAAGAGAACAGAAAATCTGGTGGTCGTGGATACAAATGAGCATTCAATTCCTAGATATGTGGAATACCGCAAATTCTTGTTCATTTAATGTCATTTGTTGGTGTCAAATTTTAAAATGCTGTCTGTGACTCAACCAAGGAAAATTTCTTTTAAACCCCAAGAAAACTACCGAAACACCGAAAGCAAAAGATCCTAATCTAATGACAACGACTTAAACCTAAAGAAAGAGTGAACATCACTACAAGACACCGGACAAAAGAATGACTCCAAAAGGAAATCCACGGTATCATCTAGCCTTTTAACCCACAAGGCTCTTCAGCAATTAGCTGGCCTAGGAGAAAACAAAACCAAAAACAACAAAACACGCCGTGGTCGCCATCACACCCTACTCAAGAGCACCATCACAATCCGACATACCACGATGAGTTTTCAGCAAATCAAAACTTGAAAGACAGCAAAAGAAAAGAGCATAACGCTAAACAGGTCGTACACGAGCTTATAGGAGAGGTTATACAAATCTCCTCCTGTCTGCTCGATGAAGAAGGCCAAGAGAGGAGGAATACGTAAGAAAATGAAATAAACTAAAACAAAAAGTCAGTTTGAACATCCACGGGGCGATACCGAGCAGTAATGTCTCTCCCCAACAGAGCCAAACAGTGTCCACGCGCAAAACAAGACGCGTCCCGTAAAGCGGTACTTGTCCCAAAAAAAAAGATCCAGTGCCAAAAATTCTGATGCGCCGGACCGACGAAATCTTGAGTTCCAGAACATCCCAAGCAGAAACGACTCTCAGAAACATTCGCAAAGCGCGAAATTCAAATAAACAAACCATGCCAGCGAAAAGGCACACCAAATAAAACACTCGACGATCCGACGTTCTAAAGATATCGTACAACGCGACGTACGCTTAAAACCAAAGAGGTAAATCAAATCCGTAGAGCAAAAATTCCGAGGAGAAGAAAATGAAAGCATGTGCAGGAAAAGTAGTTGACAAGCCTGATGTCAACAACACAAATGTCAACACATAATCCCCAAAAGATATTACGATCTAGGGTCTACGCAAAATTGCGGCACAGGGAATGAATACACAGGTAGGTAAGTCCAAGTAACCAGTAACGACTAAAAGAAAACATATACAGTACAAAAATTGAAACAAGCGGGACCACAATAGCAAGTAAAGCCGTTGACCCACTGCGAAAAGAGTGCCAAATAAACTAAAAGGGCTTAAACAAAAACATATTTCCTGATAATTGAAGAGTAACTCTTCCAAGAGTATCGTAATCAGCACGAATAATGCCTGCAGCGCTCATAATAATAACAATAACTCTTCTCCAGTGTCTCTACTTTTTGGCTTAAACGAGGCTCTTCCTCTCTTCCAATCTAAATAAATAAATGCAATATTTATTAAGTATCCGCTTACAAACTTTTAAAATTAAAAAGGTTTGTATATCGCTATGTTGTCTAAGTAGTTTTCGAATATTCTATTTTTAAAAGACGAAGACAAATTTATTCGCGAGGGTCTTAGGATGTGTTGAGGTCACTTGATAATTGAACTGTAGTGAGTTCATAACATTTAATTGATTATGTCCAACACGTTTCGGCTACAAAAATGGCTACAATTGGGGAAGTTAATGAACGGACGCGGACGTGTTGAAATTAGTTTTCTCACCCTTTCACTGTGATAACTATCTGACCACCATTTTTTACAATGTTAGTGTCCCCTTTTGCATTAATTTTAATTGAGTTCCACCTAATTAATTTAAACAGGTCCCTTTCTTAGTTAACCTCCCCGATGAAGGCTATTTTTGTAGCCGAAACATGTTGGACATAATCTATTAAATGCTGTTAATTCACTATTGTTCAATTCTTTAGTGACTCTACACATCCCAAAATCTTCACGAATTTATTTTGATTACTATTATCAAAGTTAGATAGTTGGTAGCCGAGTGGTTCAGTCTGGTGGCAAGGGGCTTGACGATTGGCGAGACACTTATTAGTTGTAGGTTCAAATCCTCTCCGAGTGCGTGTGAGTTCTTTGTGAGAGATAGAATTCTCGTGGCTCGGATCGTGTTCGGATTTATTCCGGCTCCTTCGAAGTGGGTTTTCCCAATTTGAGAGGCAAATGCCGAAGGAGAAATTATAACATCAAGTCGGTCGCATCCGCCAACTCCCTCCCTCCGTGACAAGCTCTATGAACTTGGGGAATTTCCGGGAAAAAAAATTAAGCGACTTACCCTGAAATTTATTCTCAACTGGTTACCTTTGTATTTAGTCCTCTTGCTTTCATAGGACAACTGTGTTTATAAAGTATTTATATCATATCACGTTTTTGGAAAAACTTTTTCATTTATGATGTATACAATGTCCAAGAAATCTTTTCCAATATGGGGATCTCGCTTATTATAAGGTATACGAATCTGGTAAATGGGATGAATTATTTCTAAGTATTAGGGTAATTATAAACTATTTTGAAATTAAAAAAAATTATGTGGTTCAGGAGTTATAGCAAACAAACAAAAATTTTGAAATTTCGTTTTTTTGTAATAACTTAAAGATTATTCAATAGTTAGAATCGCGACATCCTGCGATCACTTTTTGACACAAACTATTCATTATTAGTACATCGCATTTGCGAATAACCTTGGACAGGTCGGTTTTGTTTGCAGTGGAAGTCTCGAGCTACGCTTCTGCTGACGAGGCCCCAAATAGGGCCGAAACAGCTGTACTGAGGAAGGAATCCACTGCAATCAAAACCGATTTGCAACAATATTTTTTAAAGATTATTGATATTGCGTGATTAAATTCTTGTTAAAAGTGTGGTTAAATGGTTTCATTTATTGTTTTACTCTAAATTAGCTGAGTGTATTATATTGCACTACCCTTTTCTAATCTTGAAGTCATTACGGCTAGCGTTTACGCCATCCACTTCTAAGACATCAATGAATGGGACATATAATACAAAAATTATCACATAAACAAACAAACAAACAAGCATATATTTCACCAATTAAATGATATTATTGTGTACGTCCTGCAGTTTTTAGTTAATTAATTTTATGTTAAGCCTTTTGAAAATTTACTGTTTACATATTTTTCTTATGATATCATAATTTTAAATTATTTCAGTGATAATATAATTTGTTTTAAATACTGTTACTATCTAAACGATGCGGCCTATGGTTTCCAAAAATTTTATAGCTTCAAATTTGGCTCTTTTAATTTATGCCCTTGAAATTCATGCTAATTGTCATTGTTTTGTTTACAAAATTGATGATTTACGATTAACATTGATCGATACGATCTCTTGACTCTACCCAATGATTAATCGATTGAATATCGAATTTTGTGGCGTCAGTTGTAATAATCATTTTACGATCGCCCGCAACCGGTTGTGATTTCGTCCAGGGTTTATACATGCCTACAAATAACAAAATGCCTGCCCGCCTCTGCCCATTGCAAGAAAGTGAAAATTATCGTGTTATAAAACTAAAAGCATTATGTACAGCGCGTATGCCTGCTATAAACACACAATACATAAGGCTGCGAGCATAATAAAACTGTACATCCTATGCATTTAAATTTTCTTCGGCCATGCCTGCCTCTGTGAGAAAGTGAGTTCACCTTCTGCGATTACAAAATAATAATAATAAGATAGGTTTCGCCGTAGAATTAATTCAACAGCTGCCTGCTGTTTATGTATGTGCGACGGGATTTTTCAAATTGACGAATTAATTATATTTCAAAATGCGAATTTCATTCATTTAAGGTACACATTTCTGAACTAATTGCAGCTGTGAACCAATTACTAAGTCGCGGAATTTTAAAAAAATAGCGCAACTATGTTTTTGTACACGATTTGTGTAATTGGCCGTTCTATCTCGGAGCAGACGACTTTATATGTATGTACTACAATTAATATTCGCTTAATTTATCGATTAATTAATTGGCCAACGTCGTCGGCCTTCATCGCTTCCACTGGACTGGACTTTCATTTTTTTCACTTCGGAAAAACGTCGTTTTTATTATTGTGACGAGATGCTCGGCAGTGTAATTACTTTGAGACTTTAAAGTATTTACTATTGTTACTTATTTAAAATAGAAAAATTCGTACATTGGGGAATCAAAATACAGTAGAATTTCATTTTAACGTACACTCAGAAGTCATCGAATTTTGTGGGCGTTTGCTTAAATGTTTCTAAAATCAAATTCGAATTTGAGCACTGCTTGCATTTAAGATCCTCTTTCGCTCTATGAATTTATTTCGTTAAAGCTACTAATGTAAATGTCTTTGTCAGAATTAGTTGACTGCATCTGAAATATAATAAATGAAATTTCGTATGTTTACAGGGTGGCTCATTAGTGTGGCAAAGTTCACTGTTATATGAAATATACGAGAAATATACAAACAAAAGTTGTAGAACATTAAAAAGTCTGCATTGTAAAAACACATCGTATTTTTACACACTTTTGGAAACTGGAAGTAACAATAGACGACCTGGAACTAGTCCCCAACGCAAAACTAACGCCCGTGAAGACCGTTTTATCATCTCACAAAGTTTGCGAGATCGTCGTACTACAGCTGTAGAAATCAGAAATCGCTTTCATCACGTCCGGGATGTCAATGTAAGCGAACGGACTGTTAGACGAAGACTTGAGGAAGCCAATTTCAAAAGTCGCAGACTTGCAACAGGTCTAGAACATCTCAGGCGTCAACGTGTAGCGTGACTTCAGTTTGCCAGAAACCACGAGCACTGGGAAGAAAGCGAATGGGGATGCGTTTTGTTCACAAATGAGTTCAGGTTTTGCCTACGTTCTCCAGATGGTCGCGAAAGAATATGGCGAAGGAGAGCGATTTGCTGAATGTACCTTTAGCCTTAGAGTCAGCTACCAAGGAGGTTCCAGTTATAGTGTGAGCTGGAATTTCTTTAGAAGCCCATACAGAGTTGTACATTGTTCCAAGAGGCTCCTTAACAGCTGTCAGCTACATCGAAGAAGTTCTGCAAGATTTTCTTGTTCCGTATGCTCCTTTTGTTGGAGATAACTTTCTATTGATGCACGATAATGCAAGACCTCACACCGCTGGAATTATTCGACAGTACTTAAACGAAATTAATATCCCTGTTATGGAGTGGCCAGCAGTGAGTTCTGATGTAAATCCAATAGAACGTGTTAGGGACATGTTTAGGCGCAGAATTCGAAGTCGTGTTCTCGCTCCTTTTGCTCTGAAAGAGTTACAACAAGCTCTTTTAGAGGAAGGGGCAAATATATCTCAAGATGCTTTTCGACACTTGATTTTAGGCATGCCAAGAAGAATGCAAACAATAATTCGGGCATGTAGGGGCAACACAC
Source organism: Serrognathus titanus (assembly GCA_039766575.1). Taxonomy (NCBI): domain Eukaryota; kingdom Metazoa; phylum Arthropoda; class Insecta; order Coleoptera; family Lucanidae; genus Serrognathus; species Serrognathus titanus. Next base: position 27,644,699 of record CM077912.1, on the reverse strand, counting down.
GTTATTGAAATTGATGTTACGTTGTTTGCCTATACAACAAAATTGTGTTTTTTCGTCCTTTTTTTCCATAGAACCAAAAACAGTTTTTTACATTAAACCAATATTCAATAAGTCTTTAAAATTACTTACAACAACTTGTTATATTTATGTTTAAACTATAATACTAAACTTTATAAAAATGTTAAAATTTTAAGTTCTTTTAAGAAAATGCAGGTGCTCCGTTTTCCGTGTCGGTGAGTGTATTTTTATATTTTCGAATATTGTGTAAAATAAAGTATACCTAAAACGAAAGAAGAATTTTTGCTTTTGGATAAGCATAATTAATTATTACAGAAAATATGGAAATTTCGACGTTTTCACTTACATGTGAATGCAAAATTGAAATATTTTAAACATGGTGTTCTCCCCATGTGATCGAAGTGGCCATTTTTTAACACTATTTTCTTTGAATTGATAAATAGAACGCCTGCATATTATGAGTTATTGTTAGATTTACTTCAAATTTCCTTCAATTTTTGTTAATAATGTTGTATACCTAAATAAAACTTTTACTCCTACTTTTTTATTCGAAAATGAAATTTTCTAAAGAAGAAATGGTTGGTGTGTTTTATGCTTTAAGCACAAGTGATAAAAATATGTTCTACAAAAATTTATAAAGAAAGATATACGAAAAAAACACACAATAGTTTACTTAAGCTCGTTTGATTTTTGTAACTAAGCGCATAAAAATATACAAATGGAGAAAGAATTTTGAATTTTGTGCTCTTCACAATGTAACTACTTTTTGTAAAAATGATAATATCGAACGCCATAACTTTTATTATCGTAGCACAGAAAAATCAATTTACTAGAAAAAAGAATAATCGGAATAGTCCCGTATTATCTCCGTTTTAGGTATTATTAACGATGATTTTATAATAACATTAGTTAACATTTTCATTCATTTTAGTTCATTTGCTTATGAATTTTATTTTTAATAGTCCTACCTTTATAAATAATGGTCTTAGGTAGAGTGCATTATTAATAAGAATTGAAGGAAATCAGCATTATAATGGTAAAAGATACAATTATAGCTTTTTTCCAATCCACTACTTCAATTGGAATCTTGTTGCAGTATCACTTCTTCTTGAATCAGAATTGATATGTCGAAGAAGTTAATGAGCACTTATATACTTACTATTATGTTAAAAAATCAGTGAGGAATTTAGAACGGCCTCTTTTAAGAAAACTAATAAGTTTTTTTTAGTCAGAATTTTATTGAATTTCATTGAACAAATATTTCAATTATCTTTGTAAATTAATATCTGAATTATTGTTTTGAAAAATGTTTTATCTCTCAGTGCATCTTTATTGTGCATGCGTTTATCGACGATCGAATTTAAATTAACAGAACCGCAGCAGCAGAGAGCAAATAAACGACATAAATAAACATGAAGTCCATTTCAGCACCGCACCAGATATTAATCTAGATACACTCCGCCAATGCATACTGAAACGGTTACTTTAATCGTGCTCTTGGTCATGGTCAGCCGAAACATGCTAGATCATGACACTAATGCAGCAGTAATAGTCTGCAGTAAATTACACATTCTAGTGGTGTCACGAAGCGATTATAAAATCGAAAACGCTGAGGAGGAAGTGTTAACTTTCTATACGCACACCTGACCACATCTTCACTTTAAGTATCTTTGCAGGACACTTATTCGAGCTTTGAATATTACTGTCTTAGTATTGTAATTTGTAAATGTCATCATACCAGTAATGAGAAATAAAACGAAAATCAAATTCAGCTTCAGCTTCTTCCCAGATGATGTTATTACCTACAGACGAAGCAAAAAATATAATTAGAAATAAACGAAGTTGAAAGTGGCCGAGCTTCGTGTCGTGTAGAATATCAAAACTCGCTGTCGTGTCATTGCTGTACAACAAAGTCTATAGATTTTGCAATGCAAATTTTGCGCGTAGGCCGTAAACTTTAACATTTATTTAATATGTGAAAGAAAACAGTATCTGCGCTCGGGCTCAGGTTACATTATACATGTAAAATATAATAGCTGTGAATTGTTAATTGCCGTTTTATTTAAATACGCGCCGACGTAACAGGTAGAAAAAGTTTTTTTAACGAATTGCGCCCGGTTTCGTTAGAAATTGCTATTTATTAGTAGGAAGCGACAGCGGCGGAGATTATAATTCAAGTAAATGCTGCGTGTTGTAACGTGTTTCATCATGCTAATTACATTTTCATTAAGTACTTCGGTCTATAAGAACGGAAGCGTTTACTGATAAAACGAACAGATTTTCGACGGCGACTTTCTTTACATGTAGAACAAAAACAGTAACGTAGTTACTGTATAATCGATTCTAAATTTTGAACAATTCTACTGATTCATTTTGATTAACTTTCTCATCGTTTTAATTAATACATCAATATGATATAGTGAGTTTGAATCACAATAACTAGCTTTTAAATTTAATAAAGAATGGGAGGAAGATTATCAGAAGATTTTATCTGAAGATCCTTAAACCTTTAACATATCTCTTCAATCTATCAATCTATCAATGAACTAAGGTAAGTCATTGATTCTCCTACCATTGTGCGATCAACATCAACTGAGTAATTACCGGACCCATTTCGATAATAAATGAATTCTCTAAGATTTTCGAAAAAGTTATTCACATTGGTTACATAGTTACTTAAATGCTACCAATATATTGACAAATCAACAATGATTGTAGGTAGGTACTAACTTTTTGGAGTATTGTAACAAGCAACATTGTTGCAAGTGTGATAAACTTAGATTTTGCTTAACGCGTCGAGCCATATTTTATCCCATAACTGTTTTTCTCCATACATCATCTATATTTCCTTTATTATGATTATTATTCTACATAAAGACTATTCTTCCTTGGCATGGACTATCACAGTCTCACATATTGAACTAGTCAGGCAGGGTGCGGATATGGCATACTTTGGCCCTGAACCTGTCCTAGGTATAACCAAGAACGCTATTCGGAGCTTTTTTAGTGACTGGATAAGCGAGGAACATAACAGATACTGGCTAAGCAGATCAGGACATCGCCACAGCAAGGCCTTCCTTAGAGGTCCTTGCAAAAAGAGAGATGCAGAACTTTTGTTTTTAAGCAGGGCGCAACTCAAGATCACCACGGGGTTATAACAGGACTCCTGACTGTTACGGAGCATCTGTGGAGGATCGGTAAATTCAATGGGGATCTAAATTGCAGACTCTGCAATGGAGAACCAGAGACAGCAATGCACATTTTGTGTAGATGTGATGCGCTGGCAAATCGCAGACAGCGAATATTCGGACATCTCATGATAGTTCCCGAAGATTTCAACACGCAATCAGTGAAATACCTGTACCAGCTGGTGCAGGGGACACGCCTCACTGAATGGTTGCGGTAAGAGAACCAGGGCGAGCACAATAAGCCTAAATGGCTGCGATAACAGTGTGAGTTTTTTGCAGACGGGTTCTGGTCATGAAGGAAAAAAAATCACACATTAAATATAGTTGACGCACTTAAGATTTTTTCAATTAATTTAATGCTTTTTATATTTGGGCAATTTAGTTGCCATAATCTGACCGTTCGGAAACTGCACGAAAATCGCCAGAATAAGCGGAGCCCCACCAAGTGCTTACGAAAAAAATCAGCAGACGATCAAAATTTCGTTTGTAATCGGGCAATATTGAAGAAATCCGGTCGCCCGATACGATTACTGTCAATCGTAATCGTTCGAATATCGCCACATCGCGTCGGTGTGCTCCATTAAAGAGCATACAAACTTGGCGATTTAGAGGCAATTCGGTTACTGCAATCTGATCGCCCGGAAATTGCCAGAATTAAAAAATCCAATGTAGAAATTTCTCAAGCAATTTAACTACCACAACAAAATTTTGCAAAAGTTAAAGTCGTGGAAACGAAGACATTATGTTGCAGAAACTGGCTACGTTATTATTCATCATTTTAAAATGTATAAAAAAAAATAATCAAAATGTTCCTTTAGCTAAACATTCGGTATGGTGTTTTGGACCTTAAGAGAAAAAAAAATATGCGTCGATCTCGTACGGAAATTTCAGCTATCTTATGAGATCCGGGAAATTAAATTACAGATTAAAAGCAGCCACGTAGATAGGCATTTACAAGCAAAAATTGTTGGGAGATCAAAATATCGCCGGCAATCTCATTGCCATTACCAATTCTGCTGCGATATTGAAGCAATCTGGTCGCCTGGCAATCAAATTGCGGCAAACGGATTGCCCGAATATGGTCACGTGTGTGTGCTCCTTTAGCAAAGCGCTAAATACTTGCAATCGACGATCTTATTACGTAACTTACTTTGATCATATATAAATTCCGATAACAAAACACAATTGAGAATAACAGTGGAGCAATAGACAGATCTGCAGACGCCGCGTAATGTAATGTCGTTCCAAGACATGTGCGCGCAAATATTTGTACAAAGTTATGTGTAAACGTGGTGCAACGTGGTACAAACTTTCCCGCACGCAAAACTAACATTGACAACTTGGATATGATCTGAAACATTTGCATGTGCCTATGTGAATGCCCTCCTACACTTGTGAATATGCGAATTTGCGCAAATGTCTGGGAGCGGCATAAGAACACGTACTTTTTAAGCTTATGTTGCTCACAGACATGTGTGCAAACATTTGTACAAAGTTATGCGCAAATGTAGTGCAAACCTTCGCGCACGCCAAACTGACTCGTTTTGACAAATTGCATATAATTTCAAACAATTGCACATGCCAATGCGAATGCCCTGCTATACTTGTGAATTTGTGAATTTGCGCAAACCTCTGGAAACGGCACAACAAGTCGTGTTTGATAATGTAATCGCAACAACACCGATTCATCATGTAAGTTTACTTTAATTGTAATAAATAGTTTAGCTCTACCATTTGACTTTGTTTACACCAACCTTTACGGAAATTATCGTATTTATGCTGTAACCGTGTGTGCAAATTTTTTGATAAGTAAACTCACTACTTTAGGTACTGGAGATAACGTACTCGATCATACTTATGCATTAGAAGGCTAAAAGTTAACGTACAGGATTATTTCTCCAGAAAAGCGAACATGTGTGTATGGTATCCCACAAGGATAAATTCCAGGCTCTCTGTTGATGGTGATTTTTATTAACGACTTTACCATCTAATATAAGGTGTCCAGGAAGTGTAGTAATTTTGTTGACAACTCTTAAGTGGTGCTATCAGATCCTGATAGAGATACTCAAATTGCATATTAAACTAAATGATATGGCATCGGAATTTTGCTTCTGGTGTAAATAAGACATCCTTATTTTAAATAATACAAAGACTTCCGACATACATTTTTATCAACGCAGAGTTGATTGAGTGGATGGAGGCGTAGTTGAATTTTCTGATAGTGTGAAATTGTTCGTCCTCTTGGTGTTACAGTAGACAATAACTTAATTACTGCATGTAATTGATTTATAAAGAAAATTAATAGTGGTTTATTGAAACTGAAATCATGTGCTGATTTACAGAGTTTAATATAAACATATTTAGGACTAGTGCCCTCGAATTTGGTACTGCTACGTATTGTGAGGCAATTAACGCGACGTCAGCAGGATATTCATTGTTCAGAAATGAGTGGTAAGCTCCTCAAACAAACTAAAGCAGAGCATATAATGATACAAGAGCGCTGTCTGCGCCGTCCCCTTAGCAGGCGTTCGCAAGCTGTATAAAGCTATTCACCTTGCCAGTAACTTCTTTTTAAGTTATAAATATTTTTTTCTGCTTGTTTTAGGTAACTTTCTTATTGTATTGTGTTTCTTATTGTAAATTGTTATAACATAATGCTCTTGCTGCGTATTTCCATTTACATTAATATTTTGGCTTCATATCTATGTACATAAATTGCCCAAGGGTATAAATAATGGATTGATTAATAAAATACATAGCAACCGATAATAATTATTACAATGAAACAAAAAGGAGACATAAGCACGGATATACGGATTCGGTAAAATGCTACGCATTGAATTTCTTTAATAAGATGAAAAGTAGCTAAGTAATCACTGTGAATTGTACTTTCATCATCACATTATTATTTGACAATTTGTAAAATAGAGTGTTGGTTAATAAAGTATCATGTTTTGCGCTGAAAAATTCTGTTGGATTTATTTCTTTATGCTGAAAGATGGTTTTTGACTTTAATTTAATGTTCGCCAGTACCCTCGGCGTTCGACAAACATTTCTTCGGTTTGTCAATTCAAAGATAGGCGATAAGAGACAGCCTGCTTTCGACTTGTAATATTCTTAGTAAAGAAAAAAATAAGAAACTAATTCTAGGTGGTCCAAAAAGATCAGTCATTCAATAGCTGATGCTCTAAATTTATCAGGTCAGAGCATACGGGAAAATTCCAAAAAACAAGTTCCATCCATTCAAAATCATGAGCTCATGATTGCGAAATAACTGGTTAATCAATCAATAACTTGATTTATTAACAGCTAAGTTACATAATCGATTTTGCTCTGATCACAGGACGTACAACAATTTTTTAATGCTTCCGGGAATTTGAGTAATAACATAATCTGCAGAGTAATCTTTGCTGTCTGCAAATAAGTAGGTCGCAATTTTATGGAACATATAATGTTGCCGTCTTTATCTCCGATTTTTCCAGTAAAAAGAAAAAGTGTTTACTTAATAATTTAACTTCGTATAGCATTTATGTAAAGTCAAAAAACTTTTCAAAGAAACTTCTATGAAATGAATCGTATAACTGGATCTCGTCTTTTAAGAAAGATATAGCAAAAATGTTATGGTTACATTGCAACTGCAATAAGCATGTCAACTTCTACACTGTAGTATTCAATATTTTCGTATATGTGTATTCATATAACAAAAAAAATCATATAGTTAAGAATTAACGTTGTAGTGTGAATCGGATGATAGGACATACATAGTAACCCAGTAAAGGCCGAACATTAGTCTCGGCAGCGTACGTAACGTAATTCTAAACTAGTTCTTAATTGCACGTACCAAGACCTAGGTAACAAAGTCACAACAATAGAGCGGACCAGTAGATCAGTGGTGGTTGGAGTATAGGCGTCTCGCTCTGCGGCGCGTGTCATTCTTGCGCCAGGCCATCGTGCCATCCACTAGGTCATGGTCGACGTTACGACGGTTTCGCTCTTTTTTCCATGTGACCACTTTCACCGCTCAGGAGAAATGCCTCAGCAAATGAAAGTCACTTTGCTTCAATAGAGAACGAAATTTCGCTGGCCGAAAATAACTTATTCGTTTTTTCTTGTTGACATAAAAAGTTCTGTAAATATTTTTCACCAAGGAGCGGATATATACCGTTGAAAGTAGATTGTAAGTTTTGAAAATAAAATTTTTATTTCAACTAACTCCCACTGAAACTTTTATGGTTATTTGCTACTTTTTACATGTTAAGATCTTTAAAAAAAATCCAATTTATATACTTATTTTACTAAATTTGCCGCTGTTTGATTAGTTTTTCTTTTTCAGGTTCTCCAACATCTCCAACCACCCTTAAACTATGAAATAATTGAGATGTCTGTTATCAATTGAGTTATCGCAAGAAGAAAAAGAAGAAATTGATAAAAGTTTAATAAAAAGAATTACTTTAGATTACCAACCTTTATTCATTGTAGAAAATAGTGGATTGTAGAATATTACAACCCCTTTATAAGCTTCTAAACAGAAAGTTACATCAAGAAATACGTTCGCAAGTTACTGAATTGTTTTTTAAAGTAACTACAGTTATATGGTTATACAGTTATAACAGAAATAAGTTATTTTTGACTGTAACTTTAGAAAGGGCATATGCAATGCAGTCTTAGAAACAAGGGAAATCTCAGGAACACATACAGTAGCAAATTTAGCAGCTTTTCTTTCAAACATCTTTGATCACTGAAGCATCATTCAAGACAAAATAATCCAGGGGATTAGTCACAAGACGCCAGTGTTAAGAGATTTTTTCACACTTCCTTAATAATAATAAAAAGATTACTTGCAATAAAGGAACCTTTATTTGCTGTCATGAGTTCTATGCCTCTGAATTTTTGCCTACCCGTAGAGTGGAAAATAATAGCTGATATCATCCTGATTTTAAAACCAGTAGAACAAATGCTATGCTTCTAATTATTTCATTTGAAAGATGCGATCAAAAGCCGAAGACCTACAACGACGACTGGAAATATTTGTAATTGTCATTGAAATCATAGGTAGAAGATTATTAGAACCAAATCCTCTTTGTGGGAAATCAACTAATGCAGAATCAGTACAAAAAACAATAATAGATGAACTTTCTGGTGTTTTAGATTCCAAAACTTATGAAGAGACAATTGCTCTGGGCATTATAGAACAAACGAACGACGAGGAGCACACTTTGACGAAAAAGTATTTAAATTAAAAGAGATTACTAATCCCTATACACAACCGCTATGTTAATAATAAAACAATATTTAGAAACGTTCGGGATATTACTTAGAGTTTGGTATCCCTGTAAATTCGGTTCCCTCAGAACGAGTCAATGCCGTCCAAAAAACAGTTGATTGTGAGCTGGCAATAACATGACATTATTAGGAATTTTGAAGAATGCAAAAGAGTTGGAAAGTAGTTTTGTAGTACAGTAGTTTTGCTCATTTCTGTATTCCAAGTGTCCCGTGCGCACACTTAGTCAAAGGACACTTGAAATACAGAAATAAGAAAATAATAACTCCTACACCGATATACCGATATTAATAACAGTTAAGTTGTTAATGCGGAGATTTTCAGTCATTAATTCAAGTAAAAGCAAATGTGCAAGTTCCTTGTTCACTCTTTTATTACATTAATATTTCGGGACTATTTTTCCTTTCATCAGGATCTACATAAGTTCGTATGTTAAAAAACAATTTCAGGTGTTAAATCAATTTAAACTTAAGTCAATAATTCCTTTCCATTTCCAAAACTCTATTGTCATTAAAGTTCATATTATGATCATTACTAATACAGTGAGAAACAAGAGCAGATGTGTTCTGATTTTTTCTATTTCTTATGTCATTTTTGTATTGGCTAACGCGATTTTTGAGTTTTTGAGAAGTTTGTCCAACGTAAACTTCAGTGCAATTACTGCAAGAATCCTGTAAATTACATTACTACTTTCTAATAAAGGCGTTTTATCTTTATATTTGGATTGCTGACGCAACACGAATTTTTAAGTGCAATGAAAATGTTTCTGTTATGACTAGCGTTCAAAATTCTTGTTATTTTCTGAGATAAACCCTGCACGAAAGGAAGTGACCTATAGGTTTGTGAGATATTATTAATCGTATTAGAAGTTTGGGTATTCCTAATTACTGTGGGTGTATTCAAATTGGGACTACCGAAAACTAATTCATTCGTTAATTGAAGTGGATAAGAATTCTCTATCATCAGATTGTAAAGGATATGTAAGTTTTTGTTTACCAGGCTAGGATGTGAAATTCTTTGGATTCTGTTTTTTTAGAGCTAGTACTAAATTGTTTTGTTATTTTCATGGAGTGATGGGAGAGGAAATTTATGTACCTACCCGAAGCTGTGGGTTTTCTATACCAATCTAACATAATGGTGTTACTCTCAGGTAATCTGATTAGTTTAGTGTCCAAAAACTATGTTCTTGTTGGTTTTCCTCTTCTAGAGTGAATTTAATATGTTCATCGTAGTTGTTGAAAATTTCGAGGATTTCGTTCGTTCGTCCTTCTGAGATAGCACAAATTATGTCGTCAACATATTTCTTTATGAAAGGAAGATCGAAGGACAAATTGGGGATACAATCATCTAAAAGCAAATCCATAAATAACAAGGCTAAGATTGGACTTAATTTGAAGCCCATCGGACAACCTAACGTTTGTAAGTAAAACTCAGAGTTGAAAATGAAATAATTGCAATTAGAAATGAATTCTATAATCTTAAATAAAAAATTCTTTGGTGCAAACGCAATGGAGGGCTATACTATTCCATTTTCTATTGATTCCTGATATTATTAAAGGAAGAGAAATGTTACTAAAAAGTGATACTACATCAAGACTAATTAAAACGTAATCAAAGACGTAATCATTAATGAGTTGTGAAAGGAATCCCTGACGTGGTATTCATTTTCGTCAGCAATAGGTTTAGTTAAAATTTCGGCAATGAAGTGAGATAAATTCTCAACAGGTGAGTTAATGGATGAAACAATGGGCCTTAAGGGCCAATTTACTTTATGGATTTTAGGTAACCCATACAATTTGGGAGCTACAGCTATGTACGTGGTATGTTGCTTTGAAAGACCGTCATCAATCATTCCTACCGTTTTCATGTCATTGTTTTTCTTTTGAAATTTTAATGTAGGGTCACGGTTAATTTTACTGTAAGAATTATCCTCCTTGAGGGGGGAACCAAGTTTTTGTAGATATTGATTTTTATAACCGTGACGTTACCTTTATCTGCGGTAGTTACGAAAATTTCCGGATTATTTTTTAGGAAGGTTGTCGGTGCAGTTTCTCAAAACGACTGTTTTCCCAAAACTCAGGTGATTGTATGAATTCGTTAAAATATTAGTAATGCGAGCTCTCAAAAAGTCCTGTTCATTAGAATCATAAGACTTAATTATGAATTTGATACTGGATAAAAACTTGTACAATGGAAAACTGCCATCAGAAATGGGAATGCTAAATTGAGGACCCAGAGATTTCTTCTGGCAGTTCAATATTACTTAAATTCATGATCCAATTATTCTGAATGCGGAGGTTTTCTGTCTGTTGGCTTTTTAACAGTGTGAATTTTTGTTGATTCTTTTTTTACTCAGTTCAATTATTTTTAATTAACTCTTGCTATGAGTTTTAATGTGCAACAGGCAACATCCTGCAACCTTGCTATTGACGTAAGTTTAAATTGATTTCACACCTGAAGTTGTTTTTTAACATACGAACTCCTGCAGATCCTGATGAAGGGAAAAAAGAGTACCCGAACAAGGAACAAGGAACTTGCACGTTTGCTTTTACTTGAATTGATGACCGAAAATCCCCGCATTAACAACTTAACTATTCTTCAACAAGTACGGTCGATACTTCTTGACGATATTAATAACGTTTGGGAAGTAACGCTGTAACTTGTTAAGACATGAGAATCAAAGGCTTCTCAGCCGGTTATACTCGTCAAGTTTTTGGTTCTTATATATCGATATTTATCCATAGTTATCGGTATATCGATAACAACGATATGGAAGTTATTTTTTTTACTTATTGCTGTATTCCAAGAGTCCTATAACTAGGGGTGCGCGATATCTTATTTCCGATATCGGTTATCTGATATCGATAATACCGATAAATATCGATATTTTTAAGTTATCGATAACCGATGTCAGAAGTGAAATGTCGCACACCCCTAGTCATAGAATACTTGGAATACAGCATAAGTAAAAAATAACACCTATACAGATATACCGATAACTATCGATAATATTGGTATATCGATAAATTCTCGCAGTCCTAATTTCAGCACAGCGTTAAGTTGTAGCATTCAGTATTACCTGAACCAGTTTTATGTTGTAGAGGTAATAAATTCGTTATGTTTGTAGTGCAAAGCTGAAACTTAGTACATCTGTAATATGGTTAAATATCGATAATATCGATATTGGAAATGGAAATATCGTTATTCGATATATATTAATCAATTTTCGCAAAAAAATAGTAAATAAAATTAAAACTGTCGCATTTCTACCAACTTTTAGTGTTAGTGGGATATAATTACTTGTGAAGACGTTTATAAGACAAGCTAAAAAAGGCGTTACAAAATCGGTATACGGAAGATGGATTTCATAAAAATACCTTAAATTTATTAGACCAATGACGTGGCCAAAGAAGAAAAGATATTCGTTTAAAATTTGGAATTATTTAGAAAAGTACTTCGGAAATAAACATGAAAATTTATAAAGATTAGATAAAACATTAGCAAGATTATAAAATAGCTGAAAACACTCTTTCTACGAATGAAGGAAATTTTCAAAGAAACAGGGACAGAAAGACCCTTCGGTTTGCAACGTAAAATTGCACGAAAAATTAGAGAGGAAAGACCGAGATAATGGAAATAAAATAAGTGAGAAAAATGTGGATGAAACGACAAGAAGTGCAACTTTTAGACAAAGATTAAATATACAGGCCATTAGACGGTAGTTATTAGGATATTTCGAAGGAAGGCTAACTTAGATTATGTGAAAATGCACGAGAAGAAAATAGTATATATTACTGAAAAAAAAAATAACTGTGGCAGACCAACCTGACATGATAACATGAGAGAAATAAGATGAAATTCTGTTAAGAAGAACATGGAAAGTGCAAACATAAAAGGAAAGATGAACAACATTGAAGGCATGTAATGAAAATATACAGATATTGTTAAGAGCATAAGCGAGGACATATGGGAAAGACAAGATACAATACAATAGGCTTATTATTTTACTTTTCTTTCCGTCAAAGTGAAAAAAATTAGAATTAAAAATTTTATATCAACTGAGAAAAATGCGTTTTTCAAAACCAATGTTTTGTAGGAATTTTATTAATTTGGAGCAAACGTAACGAAATGATATAACAATTTTGGAATGACATAATACAACTTGGAATCATGTTCTTGTAGAATATGTATAAATTAAGAGATAACTACTTGAAAATATTTTAACTGGTTTAATGATTTCACAAAGTTAAACTTATCGAAAAATTCTTTCTTACTTTAAGGAACGATTAAATCATTAAGTGAAAGTTACCCCCGAGCATCAGCAGTTCAACCGTGGATATACTAATTTTATTCGCATTGGATTTTTTAGCAAAAGCACAATTATTGTAATATGTTTAATTGCGCTCGCATAAGCACACAGCCGATGCAGTTGATGTGATTTACGAGCCTTTCGAACAACTCTCGCATGAGAACGAACCATTACACCGCACGTTTTGCAACGAACCTTTTTTTCAATTGGACAGAAAGAAAGTGGCCGTAGGAGTGTTTACGTTAATTATAAATAAGGATACCTTCTTGACGGGAGATTGCATACGAATTTCACTTTTCTGCGGTAGTCAACCGCATCTGTGCTTAGCTTTTTCAAAAGGCTTCCTTCCTCGTTAGGTATCTTTCTTACACAAGCATCAATGAAAATAAAATATGGTGATCTTTAATTTGTGGAAACATTTTATTTTTTTTAATTTACAATTTTTTAAATGTCACGTAAGTTATTTTGGTTTAGATCACGTTCGTGAGAATCTCAATGCTAAATTCAAATTTTGTCGTTCGTTATAGTTTACGATCGGCTGTTTAATTTGTATTTTATCACCGCAGCGTCCGATTGATTGCGCAAGAATTGTCGAGAAACGAACAGCGAGGTTTTTGAAAAGTTTTAAATGTTGGTAATTTATTTGCCAGGTATCTGCGAAAGTAATTATCAAGATTCCCTAGAAATAAATATTTTTTAGTGCGCTGTTTCTATTGATTATATGAAAAAAATTATTTATATAAAAGTATCCTTTCAAGCTCCGCATAATTTGAAATATACAGGATGTACCAATTACGCTGTACGATGTGTAACTTCGTTATTTTAGATAGAAAAGCATATGTTTTATAACGAATTTGAGTTTATCATGTTATTTTAGAGTAAGTTTAATAAGGATTATGAGACTTATGGTTTTAAAGATATTAGGCTTTACTTATAGTTTTCAGAAAATACACATCTAACTTAATTTCTTATTAACGAAGAAAGTTAGAAAGCAGTTATTGTGGTACCGTTACCACCGTAACAAAATTTCCTCTTCATCAAACAGGAATCCAGTAAAATTATTTCCAGTTCGACAACGATTGAAGGGCAATAGCTTATGTTTTTCAATAGAATTATGTTATTTTTATGTCGTCGCTAGGTGCTCCATAAAATTATCTTTCAATTGACTATACATTTCCCCATACCAATCATTGACGATTGAGGGAATATTTAATATTATTTCATTATTTCTGCATTGAATGTATTAACTAAAATCAGGAGTAAGTATTTTCACTGATTTAACTCCATTCTTAGCAGCTCGCGCTATCAAATTGTCAACCACACGTGGTTTTCCATCACTTGTTCTTAGGTCCACATAATTCTGCCTCGCGGCGACTCTTTCATTCAAAGACGCGAATAGTAAGTGGGATCAGTTGGTTATGACTATAGCACCAGCATATTTATCAAACTAACACCAACTCCAAACGTGGGAGTTTTTGAACGCATGATAGATTTTACAGGGAAATAAAATATTCGAAACCAATTACTTTTAGTTACTTTTCGTTATAATACACGTATATTTGTTGTCTGGGATCAGTTCCGTCTTTATTCTTTCTAATTCATATGCTTCTTTTTTATACAAATCCCATTCTTCTTTGCTGAATCATATGTTTCCCATATTTTTACCAACCACAGCGCACTTACTTTAATTTATTTAAGTGAAGTGATTTTTACGATTTCCCAGTATTTTTTCTTTACAATGCAGTTTTATTTTCCGTTCCTTTTTATCTTTTAAAATGGGGCCAATAGTAATCAATTTAGTTTTATGTCATTTTTTAATCTTTTTGGAACTAAACTTTAAAATCTGTTAACAAGGTTTAGGTTTCTGATTGATTTTTTATTCTTTAATCGTCTCCTTATAGTTTTATCAATAAAAGCACATGAATTTTAACTACCTAATACATAATCATGCAGGTAAGTTGCATAGCGTCACGAATTCCATGCGTGGAACGACATGCACATCATCGAAAAAATTTACGACCTGTGCGGCACATGCACTTAAAGCACTTTTTATCTTCGCATTTGACTAAAACCATCGCTGCTCGTTAATTATCTCGTTCTTTTTTTAATTAAACGCCTAAAAATAAAATTATCTGCAGTAGATAAGGTCACATTTGTTTGGGAGAAGATTAAGATTTCAGATAGGACGATATTTGCGAACGGGTACAACGCTAATAACCGTCGAGATAATATCGGTTCTATCTGCGGAATTTTCTGCATTATCACGCTTTGACATGACAAAATGTTTGAGATATTTTGAAGAGAAAGTTACTATATAACTAAATTAATTGTTTATAATTTTTTGCACATATAGGAATACCTATGTTATAGAATGTTTCTGTTTGTTGGTAGGAGTTATTGACCCAATTTTTTGATGAAGTAAAAGAAGGTACAGTGGTAAACAAGAATAAAGCTTTGTAATAAGGCTTTAGATGTCATTAACAGTATCTCTTAACTCTGACGTTTTTGTTGGCATTGTAACTACAGCCTGTTTTTAAACTAGGAGAAGTGACTGTTACAGACCTGTTGTAGAC
Organism: Serrognathus titanus; assembly: GCA_039766575.1. NCBI lineage: Eukaryota > Metazoa > Arthropoda > Insecta > Coleoptera > Lucanidae > Serrognathus > Serrognathus titanus. The sequence continues at coordinate 27,629,330 of CM077912.1, read as the reverse complement.
AAATTGACATTATGAAACTAATAGTCAGTCACTTCGATTGACTGCACTAATGTGCAGTCAGAGTATCTTCATCTGTTATTAGGTTAAAACAAGATGCAAATATTCTGAGTGCAATCAGTGAATCGAAAACGCTGTAAATAATCTCCTTCAGAAATTAATTTGACTTGTTTGAGCCAGTTTTATTGCTTACAATTTTAGAAACTGACGGAACTCTCACACGAGTTAGACAGATGTAAAACAAATTATAAATATATTTTTAAAATTAAAATATCCTCCTCTATCGCATTATTATTGTTACTCATTGTACTCATATCGTGTCCTTCTCTCCTAAAAATTTCAAATTAATTGTCTGGAATTATTTCCGTATCTACAATTAGCGCGTTCGTAGATCGTGAAAATATATCCCGGAAACGGAAAATCACGACACGAATCCGGCAAGGCCGCCGATGAGAAAATCGTTTTCTAGAATTTATTGTCTCATCGGTACAACAACGTCTTTGTATGAATTGCCTTTCGTGTTGTTTCATATTGTTGAAATATGACGGCCTGTGCGCTTTGTAATTACATTGTTTATTTCTGAAAATTACATTTGTTAGTACTCGTAAGCCGTGTGCCATGAGCTTGAGAATCTTTGATAGTTTAACATTGGTATCTGCTGTGGTCTTTGTTTGCTTCAAATTGTTTTATTTAGAAAAAAAAAAACAATATTTTTTCGTATTGTGAAATGTCACTGCAATAACGAGAAAGCGAGGAAGCGCGGAAGTGGAAATGTGGTTTGAAGTAATCTTGGAATGTAAGTGCCATTTTTAAAAGTTAAAAACAAAGAAACAAAGACGACTTACTGTAAGAATTAAAGTATATAGGTAGTACAAAATTATAATGGATTTTAAAAGAGCAAAAGTAAAGTAAATGCCTAAGTAGTATTTCGCAGAAAGAAAAGTATACAACAATAATGTGAGATGTGAAGAAGAAAAGGGGAAAATATGGAATATTTAAAGAAAACAAAAGTATTAACATATTTTAGTTTCCCAAAGACGTCAAAATTGAATCGTGAAAAAGAAAGAAAAAATAATAAGAAGAGCAATACATACATACAAAAACCACATAAAGATAAGGTGCCATTATCACCATTTTGAAACGGAAAATGAAACAGAAAGGCACTTGTAATAAACAGCGAGAGTAAATATGCACAATTTATAAATATTAATCAATAAGAAAAACTGGAATGTACGTCATGATCATCCTGCAGACAAATCTTAAAACTTAAAATACGGAAAATTCCCTAAAACATGAGGAGGATGGTATCCTTTTGTAAAAACAATGATGAAGTATGAAATAATAATTGAAAACTAAAGATGTAGTAAAAGTAAGAAAAAGAACTTATACAGCATAACGAACGAACGATAGAATAAAAAATTCAATACTGGGTATACTGTAAACCACGAGAAGAGTATAGATTTGACCTGGAAATTTACATTTTTGATTGATAACAAAGAACAATATCCAAATGTACTTCATAATATTCAAAGTGATAAATACCAAAGACTTTGTTTCGTTTCCATAAATATTAACAATTGTATCAAACATGTTTGTCGGTGATCTACTTATTTAGTTCTGTTGCACCTCGAATTATAATTAAATTTTTATATGCTGAGGTTGAGAAACCTGGAACGAATTATTACCGTTGATAAATCTTATGTGTACAATTGAATACTCGTGGTATTTTTTTATTACGCGCTTTTGTTAATAACTGATTCTTTTTCGATTTCACTTCAATTCATTCATTTTTTTCAATTTGCTTAGTTTTCTTAGTTTCTTTCTCTTCTCATTATTTAATGTCTTTCATTTATTTTTTCTTCCCCATCTTCCGTGGGTTGATTGTTTCCTGCTTTCGTTATGGACTGGTTAATTTTGTTCCTTATGCTTGCTTTAATTTTTTGCTTCTATAAATTTTACTAATTCTCACTTCATATTTGCTTTTTTAAGTTATAATTCTTGAACGTAAAATTATTAATTTTTTCTTCTCGTTTTCGAGGTGAAGTTGGTTAAATTGTTTATTTATACAACGTGTTACAGCACTACTGTTATTTATTGAAACCACAAATAGTAGTCGTGAAAACAAAAAAGTGATATAATCAAGGGTGCACTATTAACAATAACGACGTAAATGATGAGTATTTGTTTATACAAAAATTGTTCAGGTGTCACTGGTATCGAATGGAATGCACAGCTGTGCGAATCGGTTATTACAAATCCCGTCATAAAGTCATAAATTTTGATAGGATGTTAGGGTAGGTCTGATTGGAGCACTTAAACATGCAGCCTTCAATTCGCAATTTGAGTACGTAAGTGTCGGGCGCATTGTTTCGCATTATTATAAAATTCGTTCCTTTATGATACAACAAGAAAAATTATTTTATCATGGCTCACGTATTTACAAACGAAGAATTAATGGACATGATGTTTTGTTTTGTTTTGTGAAGCCAGAAAAAAATGCTGCTAAAAAATTTCCTGGTGGGGTAATGCCAAGCCCCAGAGCATTTGTGGCAGTAGTGCATCGGGGTGGTCTACTGGAGATATGAAACCTCGTCGTGGGCGAAACAGAGGTGGACAACGACCTGTCCGCGTATTGGATGCAGAAGAAGCAATCCTCGACATGGTGACTGAAAATCCTACCGCAAGTACCCTGGAAATCGCACGTCATTTGCCTGTATCAAATCGCGTTGTGTGGCGTACATTACGAGAAGCACAGTTCTACCCTTACCATGTTCAGAGAGTACAGGCAATGATTGCAACGGATTATCCCCTTCGGCAAACATTTTGTAATTGGTTGTTGTAACGCCATCAAGAAAATCCAGCCTTTCCAACGAATGTGATATGCACTGATGAGGCTACCTTTACGCGGAATGGCATATTACATTTCCGAAATACACATGTGTGGGCAATGGAAAACCCATACGATACGCGACGTATTAATTTCCAACAACGGTTTTCCATAAATTTATGGGCAGGAATTGTTAATAGCATGCTCACTGGATCGTACGAATTACCAGCTCGTTTATCTGGGGCAGACTATCTTCAATTTTTGCGTACGTACCGTACCGTTAGACATCCGGCAAAACATGTGGTTACTATTGGACAATGCTTCACCTCATTACAGCCGTGCTGTATGTAAACATTTACACATTGTATTTCCGGATCATTGGATAGGTCGCGGAAATGCTACACCATGCCCTCCTGGTAGTCCTGATTTAAATCCTTTAGACTTTTTTTTTATGGGGGTGCCTAAAGCAGCGTGTTTAGGTAACATAAATAAATACTATTGAGGATTTATGTCAGCGAATTCATGACTGTGCTACGGAATTACGGAATAATTTTCCTCGAATAACTGAAAACTGGCTACATCGAGCAGAATTATGTTTCATAAACGGTGGGCAACATTTCGAACATCTTTTGTTATTCGAAGGTACGTAAAACAGTTGATACCTAAATGCGTTTTAAGAAATAATAAAAATAAAATTCATTCATTTCGTACTTTTTCAACGGTTACACATTGCCAACCTTGGCCTTTATTGCATCTATCCAGCTGATTACTTGGGTTAGTGCGCTCGACTTTGATCGTTTTATGAACGGTCCGAAGACAAACTGAATTGCATGAACACCGTAAAATGAATTAGAGGTTTTAAAACAGTGGAACTTTCTGATGTTACGCAGGTCAGTTTTTCAATGTTTAGCTAGATTTTTGAGATTTGCAAAATGGATTCATTTTATCCATTCATTATACATTCCTTAGATGTACAATATTAATAAATGGCAGTAGCTGTAACAGCCTGTATAATTTTATTTAAATTTTCTTTTACTTTAATTAATTGGTTAACCATTCCGTATTCAAAACTATTCTTCTTCTTTGACTGCTCTTTCTTTACTTGAGCAATTGTTTGAAATGACTTCATTAAGTTTAATAATTGTTTTACATTGTATTTAATTTTTATAGTTTCTTTTAATTAGTTTTAGAATCACCTCTTCATCCCTTTTAATTTTCCCTTTTTCCTTTCTTTGTATTAAGTTTTTTCCATAAGTTGTTAAATTTTTGATGGTTTTCCATTTTTGAAAATATTGACACTAACTTAGTTTTCCTTTAATTTTTTCAAGCAATGAGATCTACATGTTCTATTTTTTTAATTCTCACTCGTTTAGTTCTGGACAATCGAAGCGAAGAAATTTATGACTAGATTTTATTTTACCCTTGACCGAAAGTTCGGTGTATTCAACTTTGCCACACGTCGAATGCAGCAGCGGTGTGAAATCGCGTGGATATTTAAATTTATTTAATTTAATAATAAATTACTATGCAAAAATATGCATTTAGTATGTATATTGTCGCACATTACAAATTGTTATTGGTTGAAAATAAAGTGAGACAGTACTAAGAAAAGGAAATTAGTAAATTTTGCGTTCATGGAAAATCTAATACCATAAAGTCCTTAATTGGGGTAGTACGGCGAACGAAATGTTTTGGGTAAAACCAGGTACTTGGGCGCTAAATTTCTACGAACAATTTCATGAAACGGTGAATGCGAACAATAAATTCTTAAATAAGCGCAAACTACTAAATGTTTGAACAAACCTAAAATTCTTCAACTAACAATGAAAAAATTTGTATTAAATGGAGAACAGAAAATAAATAAATTATTATTTTTATTGATTGCCAACAACCATGATGTTTTTAAATGTGTTGTGCCGCATCGACTTGGGCGACGTTCTGGAGGCAATTAACCAATAAACCGATTTCGTATGTGAATGAGTAACAATCCATTCATTCTCATTTAAAGTCCATTCTAAAAATACGCGACTTTGCTTTCCCTTCGATTTTCTCTAAATTTATTCATTGCAGAGAAAATTTTACAAAGAAACTTTTCTTTCTTTTCCAGACATCTACCCGCATACCAAGTATGATGTATCTTCAATGAAACACCCAGTACATAAAAGGCTCAACATTAATTAATATAGAAGCTTACCGAAGTACACTTCACAACTGGAAAGTTCTGTAAAGATATTTTTTCTTGCAGGACAAGTGCAAGATTCATAAAACAAGAAAACTTAAGGAATTTATCGACACCACTGGCTTTATTGAACTGGACTATCCTCTATATAGTCCAGATTCGTATATCCTCTATATAGTCCAGATTCGGCATCTTCCAATTATTACCTGTTTCGACAACTTAAAACGAACATGCAAGGAAGATTTTCTTCAAATCAGGATCTAAAAGAGGCTGCAGACAATTTTTTCAGAGCCTTCCAAAAAATTTTTTTTAGTTTGTATTTTTCTTCATTTAAGCTTTCCTAAGACGTGCTGTATTTACAATGCCGTATTTTCCTTTTTTTGAATGTTTGATTGCTGAAACTCCATTTTTTGTCAAATTTGAAAAGCGTTTTCTTGCCTTGGTTCTTGTTATTTTAATTCACTATTCCAAGATTGCTCATTAATGTCGAATTCTTTTCAACTGACGTTTCCTAAGCTGTACTTTTAATTCTATGTGTAATATGAAAGTGTATTATGACCTGTTGCAACGACATCGATTAAAGTTAATCTCGAATTAAAGCAGAGAAAATCCTGTTTAATATAGGATTAATTAACAACAATGTTGGTGCAACATAAAAATAAAATTTAATGTAAATACTTTTGGAATGTTCTACTTTTTAAACGACTGCTCCTTAATTCGTTTAATTAACTTATGTAGTTTGCTTTTTTTATCGAACTCACTTGATATCCATCGATAGATCAGTGATAATACTTAAAATAATTAAATAAGTCTTCTGAGTTTGTATATTTTATTGTAGATAAATAGTTATTTGTTATACAAGACCCGTGAATTAAACGTTTCACTCATCGATAAAAATCAATTTTACCGTCGTGTGTAACATTCTATTTTTTTTTATAGCGAACATTAAAGACAAAATTTAAACAATTTCGCAGAACAATAAAAAGAGCAATCGTGTCAAAATCGCGTTGTATGATCATGATCCCAGTAACTAGTGTGAGTTGTTGCTATAGTTAAGTTGTAATATTTATTAATTTAAATAACAGAATTAAAGTACTTTATCTACCCTTGCTGTTAAAGAGTTACTTTATCTACCTTTGCTGTTAAAGAGTTACTTTATCTACCCTTGCTGTTAAAATTCCGTTTTATCGACTGTTTTGAGTTGGACAAAGCACCCTCTAACGTTCGCTATAGAAAAACTATCTTTCTTAACGCCTGCCGTTACATCTTCATTAAAAAAATACAGTTTATTCGACGTATAATTACTACAGTTATTGTGATTTTTTTATCACTTTTCAGTATCCGTTCGTTCTAATTAATCGTCATACAAACGGAATAGCAAATTCCAAGAAGAAGAATAAATCATGTCGGCCGCAAAATTGCGGCCGAGTGTACACGGAAACCTGTGTAATAACGGCAAAAATGTTAATAATAGAAGGAATGATAGAACTTTCCGTTTACCAACTTCCAGATAAGATTACGCTCGAAAAGTGATATAAATCCGATACATAAACTGAACGCTTTTGTGTATGAAATTGTTTTGATATATTTGCAATCAACAGCAATTAAATAAGCTTTTTCAATTAATAGTTTATATGCAGAAATACTGATTTATTTTACAAGTAATTGGTGTTGAATGAATAAGACCGACAAATCTCCTAGTGATTCTGTATCGGATTATTCTCTTCAGAGCTTCTTATTTAAGCTCTATATAATATATAACCGCTAGGCATTGGCCTATCAAAGCGCAATCATTCCAATCCAGCGGATTGTATCTAAAGAACGGGCATAGACTAAGTCTGAATGCGACCAAGATTGCTGAAATCTAGAATGACTACCAGGGGTTGCTGGAGAGAACCTAAAGAACAAGTAAAGTGTTAGTGCGTAGTAAGAATGTGGAATTTATGTTTAATTTTGAGGGATGCTGAGTTGATTTCGTTTAAAATTCAAAATATTAATTAATTTAGTTTGGGAGGGGGGGGATAAGTTTTTTGTTAATTTATTTAGAAAAGAATGATTTTAATTTTGTCGGAGATGAAACCAATATTATGTTAGGTTAAAAATTGACAGTAATTTAATTTGGCTAGTTCGTCAATACTAGGTTAGTTAAATAAAATAATATATGGACAGTTTAAATTAGAAAAAGTTAAAATATCTTCCAGTCTTGCTTACGCAAGGATATTTTAAGAAATCATCGAAAACATTAAATAATGTTAAAATAACATAAAAAAGAGATAAGAAAGAACCCAAGTCAAAGATAGGAGGAAGGCCGACAAAAGACAAAGACAAAAATTAAAAAGTCCTTCATATAATAACTACATACACATAAAAAATAAGATTTCTCCAAAAAGAGATATCATAGCATTTATTCATTGGCCCAACGAAGTGGGGTCAGACAAAGAAAAATTTATGTTTTCTGCACCATAGAAAATATAGCAATATGTAGATTTCTGTGACTAATTGTGTAAACCTTACATTTTAAAGAGTGTTACGAATTTTCATTTGTAATATGTCTTTGTTAGACATATATACATAAATGTGATGAAAGAAAAGAAACCCCTTTTATAAAAGGACGTGCCATCATGAAAAAACATCCAATGTCCATAAAAACATACACTCGAACGTGTCAGCTACGACAGCCACATAAAGTACCGCATAAATACCCAACTAACCTTGTGCATAAATACGCGCGATTCTTTCAGAAATAGCAACAATCTCCCGTCAAGTTTATGCGCTGCTTGTTTGTAAAGTATGAAATGCTTTGTATACGTTTGCCGAACGAATTTGCATGTTTCAGAGAGAGCTCGATAACAATGAAACACGAATGCGCGATATATAAATCAGGTGATTGAAGGCGAGTTTCGCGTTGACGGAAACGTAACCGGAAGGGACCGATATGCTTCCGTGATTTCCGGAAAATTAATTTATCGTATCGTACACCTACTACTACGTAGTGCTCAATGTTGTGTACAAATAATGTAAATAAACGAAGCACGTGACGATGAGTTTAAAATAAGGAAGGTGCTTATATACAAGGACTTTTTCTATGAACCAGGATCAAAATAACAAATAGTCGATTTTTGCAAATATATAATCTTGAGGTTTACAATAATTTGTATATGTGATTTTAAACCAAAACCAAAAAATTCCAAAATTATTTAGAAAATCGAATGGAAACATTTGGGACAAAACACAGTAAAGTTCTTTTCCCAGCTATTTTCTGTTTCGTAATTTATTCTTATTCGTTACTGGTGTTTTCCATTTTTTTTTTTTTTTTTGAAAAAGGTAATTGTAAATGTTTGAGGGGAATATAAAATAATTAAATTTTATGCTGGGTATCACACAAAATTCAAATGATCGATGAAGCAACGTGAAGCAAATAAAAATATCTTTAGATAATAAATAAGTAATAATAATATAATACTAATTGTTTTGAATTTAAAAAACGAAAATATTAAAAGAAGATTGACTGTTGTGTTTTGTAAGGAAACAAATTTGCAAACACTGAAAGGATGTAAAAACTCCCGTAAATAAAACTCATTTCATTTTGTATGTAAATGTTTAAGTGCACAGGTTAGAGGTGAATAACCAGGTGTAAAAATTACATATAGATGGTAGGTATATGTCTCTCCTATTATCGACTGCTTCGTCATTGTGAGGCACGTGACACGTTTTAACGAAAAGCTCTCCTTTGAATTTTATTCAGTGTTAAAAAAAAGGATTTTAGGTACTTTTGTATAGAATTTACAAAAACCAAAAATGAAATCAACCCTTCTAATAATAACCGGTTCCTATTCAAAATCTTTGTATTATCAACGATGAAACATTCGTCTTTCAAACCTATAATCAGTATACATATTTAAAAAACAATTATTGTCTCCTATAACACTGCATAATACGATTTTGGCCAGATTTATCAACCTGTCATTAGGAGAAAAATGCTGTTGGTTCGTATAAAAGAAACCACAAAGAATTTGTTGTTATTTATGGGGGGCATATCAAACAAATTCAGATACCTTATGAGAACTGCGACAGCATATTTTTGAGGCCACACATTTAATTAAAAACGCCAACGACATGTTACAAAAGGCAACTATATATCTTTCGAAGCGCTCTAGAATGTGTTTAACAAACAACGGGAGTTATTGTGAACACCTTTTTTTTTAGTTTCAATTGATTATTAGGTGAACGGATAAATGATTAGATGAACTTTAAAATTATAAAAAAATAAAAAATTAAACATTAAAACACCCAGTATTTTTGAAATGGTTTATTTTATTAGAGTTTTTTTTACTTAGTTTGAATTGATTATGACAGGTGAAGTGGTGACATTACGTCACGGAACACCCTGTATAATTTCATGTAATATCGAACAGTGCCTTAACGAAATTTCTTCCACAAGCGCTCCCCCATGATTTGAATCTAACGATTTTCTCAAGTACCCTTTTTTTCGAAAACGCCAACGACAATAAAACAACGCTAAATGGTGATTCAAAGCGACATATGTTTGGATGCGGTTAGTGATCCGTGCGGCGGGCCTCCCTCGTTTATCACACCCTTCCTAATATAAAATCAACCGAAGCATACGGAGGATACGGGTTCTACCTATGGGAAATGTTCATTGGACGTGATAAGAGAACGTACGCGGTGAAATGTTAAATAAAATTGGTATTTCGGCATGAGTTTTTTTTTCGTTAACGTGATATACATACCTCTTGCTAAAATGACACAGTATGAAATGTCCCCCCAATAAAATATTAAATTGTGATCTAATCCCTTCTGACTGCTATTACGAATAGGCGCATATGCAGGCGAGCAGGCCGGTATATAAACAATTAAGATGTGAGACGTTTTATTTCTCCTTGGAAGATGGGTACAGACAATTCCTACAATCCTTAAGAAAAAAGAAAAAGAAGCGCTTTATTAGCAATTTAACATTGATCGTTACCTGTATAGGTATTAATTAATAGGTATCTTTGATTAATCTTTTATTTATTAACGTTTGTCATATGTTGGGCACTCTTTTTTTTATCTAACGCTTTGTGTAATAAAAACACTAGCAAGTTTTTTATTCGACTTTTATTCACACCATCACACCACTACTCAAACACAGGGCAATGGTGCCAACTTCAGTTGTGCCAAAATACAAGTTTCGAAACCTCAAACATCCCCCCCCCCATCGTTGAAAGTTTGGCTTTCAACTAACTATAAATGTAAGGTAAAATATAAAAAGGTAAGTATATAAGACGACAAATCGTAGCCAGTGTTCGTTTCAAAGTTCCCTTTGATGTCCTTAAAGAAACAACTTGAACGATGCCGTCCTTCCCGGGATGCACTGCAATAACACGACTCATTTTCCAGAAGAGGGGTGGTGAGTTATCTTCTTTGATTAGTGCAAGTAAATCTATTTCTATATTTTTCGTAGGAAGATTCCACTTATTCCTCTGTTGAACTTCGGCTATGAATTCCTTAGACCAACGGGTCGTTGATGTATTGATAACCGGTTGTCTGGAATTTCTTGTACATCAGCATCAACCAATGAAGTTAATGTTCTTCCAATGAGAAAGTGAGCCGGTGTCAAAGGACTTAAATCATAGGGATCGGATGAAAGAGGACAAAGAGGATGAGAATTTAACACTGCCTTAATTTGGGTAAGTAATGTTAAAAAATCCTCGAAGCAAAGATGCGCGTTGCTCGCAACTCGTTTTATATGATGTTTGACGGATTTAACACCAGCCTCCCAAATGCCACCAAAAGGGGAGAATGCGGCGGTATAAATTTCCAATTCACCCCTTCATTTGTAAAGCTATCTTCTAAGTTATTTTTATTTTTTGTCAAAAATTTGCCTATTTCAATTAACTCGTTATTGGCCCCCACAAAGTTAGTGTATCAGAAAAGTTTTGAGAAGGCTTACCGCGCCTAGCTATAAGTCTTCTAAAAGAAGCGATGAAAGCTTCCTTCGTTAAGTCTGTAACGGGTTCAAGGTGAATTGCCTTTGTTACAAAGCAAACATATAGGCACAAATAGCACTTAAAAGTTTTAGCTCCGCGACCACGCTTTGATCTTAATAAAAAAGGACCCGCGTAATCAACACCTGTGTATTGAAATGGGAATGAAATTTTTAAACACTGCTCAGGCAAATTATCCGTGGATGGCAAAATTGTTTAGGCTTTACCTTAAAACAAGCAAGGCATTCGTGGGCCACCCTTTTTGCTGTATTTCTGCTTAGGATAGGCCAAAACTTTTCACGTATAGATACAAGTAATTGTTGAGGTCCAGCGTGCAATAATCTTTGGTGGTCAGACACGAATAATAGCCTTGTAAAATGGTGATTAGCTGGTAACAGTATTGGATGTTTTCTATCAGTTGAGAAACTTGATAATTTTAACCTCCCACCATCTCTAGAAATGCTTTTTGTATCGAGAAATAGGCTTCATTTAAGAAGTTTGCTGCCTTTGTCAACAGAATTATGTTTCTTGCTTTGAGAAATTTCTTTTTAAAAAGATGATTGCTGTACTTGTTTGACTAACACTATTACAGCGTCATTCAATTCACTCTTGGAAAGAGCATCGCATTTACGAAGATTTAACGGTTTTCTTACGTTATAGATAAATCTCAAGCAATATGCTGTAACTCTAGTTAATTTGCAAGAACTGAAATAATTCTCAATTTCAATGAAGTTTGAACTAGAAGTAACCAAGAATGTTTTCCTCTCTGTTTTCATTTCTGATAAAATCTCATTCGGAATATTCTCGCAAGTCTTATGCCAATTTAATGAACTTTCTTGTAGCCAATGAGGACCTTTCCATCATAAGTCTGAATCTAATAAGAAATGAGAATTTACTGCTCTTGGAACGAGATCTGTGGGATTTTCCTTTGTTGGAACATAATGCCAATCGTCCGACCTTGTTAAGCTTTGAATTTCTGGAATTCGATTTCCTACAAATGTCTTTAAAACATTCTGAGAATAATTAATCGCATTGAGGATTACAATTCAATCACATCAATAGTAGCAAGAATGAGGTTTCAGGTATAAAGATTTAATTACCGTGTTACTTAATCGAGCTAAAGTTAAAGCTCCACACAGCTCCAAACGAGGTATCGTCACCGGTTTTAAAGGAGACACTTTAGATTTGGTACATAAGAGGTTGAAATACATCCTGCCCTTATCATCAATACATTTGAGATAAATGTAAGCTCCACATGCATCATTTGACGCATCAGAAAAACCATGCAGCTCTAACCTAACTGCATTTTCGCATTTAACAAACCTAGGTATACGCAGCTTGTTTAAATCAAGGATTTGTGTTTTGAATTGCAACCACTTGTTGTGAAGACAGGAAGATATGGATACATGTTCCACCCATAACCTTTGAATTATAATTTTTGCAGTAATTATACAGGGTACGAGTAACCCTAGCGGATCCTTTATTTGCGCAATACTTGACAAGATTGAATGTTTAGTAACCTGCTTAGGTAACTTATCGTTGTTGATATTGTAAAGTAAAGAGATGAGTCATCGCCGCATGACCCAAGCAAACCTAATGTACGAGTATTTTCGTTAAAGTCGGAAAAAACTTCAATGATTTTTGAATTGCTAGAGATCCACTTTCTTAGCTCGAAGCAACCTTTGCTTAAAATATATGCAACTTGCGAACAAATGGATTGTGCTTCCTCAACCGAATTGAAGCCTGTTAATAAATCGTTCACGTAAAAGTCATTGAGTATGATTTTGGAAGTATCAGGGAATTCATCCAATCTCTCGTAAGCTAATTGATGTAGACAACGAAAAGCCAAGAATGCTGCCTAGGTAGTACCGTACGTCTTTTACAAAGAACCTACCGTCAATATCACGCTTTGAATTTTGTACAAAATGTGCCTCACAAGCTAATTCCTCTGCAGACAGAATTTTTTGAACAGAAACCTCTTCCAATTCCCAAAACATCTTTAACTGTTCCTGAATGTCATTCGAATTTGTTACCAAATGACAATGGCTACGCTTAATCTGTTGTTCATGCAAAATATCAGATATGATCCACCGAAATTTTCTTTTTTGTAGTGTAGGAAGGCCATTGCCTAATTTTATCTGACCAACGCAAATTAAGTCCCAGAAGCATTCAGCTTCTAACAGTAGATGCACGTTGAGGGTTTATGAAAACTAGGGTCTGTTAGCTTTATACTCTTTGGTGTGTTTAGATGCTGAATTGGAATAAATTTAGCAGGAATTTGTTCTGCTATTTTGGGAACCACATAATAAGTTGCTGAAGTGACGAAATGATTGATAAGCGATTTTATTTGAACATTACATTTTGCCTTTTTCTGGGATTGAATTTGGTTTATACCAATGATGGAGATGTTTGCATTGGTTTTATCCAGGCCTAATTTGGTACACAAATCAGCAGTTACAAAATTGGATTGTGACTCCGAATCCAAAATACCTCGACACTCATGAGAAACGCCATATTTATCTAAAACTTTAACGCACACTGTAGATAATAACACTTGAGGACTATCCGAGACACTCGACATTGAAATTGTTTGATGCGATTGATCAGCCCTTGAATTTGAGTTTCAGAATGCAACAACGTATTGTGTCTAGCTTGACACCTTTTGCAATTTCTAGATTTGCAATTTTTTGAGAAATGTCCAAAACGAAGACAATTCAAACAAAGTCCCTTTGCTTCTTTTATCCGATATGATAGATTAAGAAATAAATCACATGCGGAAATCCAATGATCGCCTTTGCAGAATGTGCAAGTATCATTTGTGACTATGGACGATTTTGAAATTTTTGCGAATGCTTTTCCGCTATGGGAGTCTGTAAAACTTAAGAACGCACATTTGCCTTAGAATTTTCGATAGTTTCTATTAATTGAGCACGGTCACTAAGGAAATTTTCAAAATGTGTGAAAGTAATTTCGTCGCTTATGTTCGACACGCTTGTTTCCCATTGATTTAACGTTGTGCTGTCTAGTTTTTTTTCGAGATGAGCTAAATTAACAAGTCATCCCATTTGTCAACGGATAAAGCTATCGATTTTAGAAACCTAAGATGCTTCAAAGATTCATCTAGAAGTGATGGGAAGAATTTCAACGAATACCTTTATATGATTATGTTTGAGAATTCGTTTGTTGATATATCGCCTGCATAACAAATCCCATGCCACCTGATAATTACCACTCGTAGTTTCTAAAGTCGCTATAATTTTAGACGCATAGCCTTTAAATAATGAAACTTTTGTATATCGTTTATTTTGCTATTATTATGAATCAAAGATTCAAACGTATCGTGAAATTCCAATCATTCGCTAAATTTTCCGTTAAATGTTAGTAAGTTTATGGTTGGTAGCTTTATGTTACATAAGTTTTCCGCGGAATGCTTAGAAGAGCATCCGGAACGATTTGAGCTTACGTCCGCATCATTACAATCCGCTTGACTTATTAACACTTTTGATGAGCTTAACAATTTAAAATATTAATTTTTGAAATTCTCTCGTTCGAGAAATTCGTTTTCTAAATTGTCGGTAACATTTTCGATTTCTACTTGAGTTTCCTCAAAACTGGCAATGAGCCCCTCAAAATTCGCAATTCTGTATTGCAATTCGCATATTTGTCCCTTACTTAGGCTGCCGGTATTAAATTCATCTCTTAATTTTGTTATGAATTTACCAAAAAATGTCATACGCGCTTTTAATGAGCCGGGCTTTTTGTGCAATTGCGTAATTTTCAGCGACATTTTACGTTCAAACTTGAGCAATGTTAAATTATTTGAGTAAGGAAAATAGGAAAATTCACTTGTTTTTGTTTGTTTCAGCTTCACAAATGGCCTCTGATGCCTGCTACTGCTTCAGGTGCTTGCCAACTTCAGCTGTGCCAAGTCAAATTATCTAAATCTCAAACAAGGTGTTATAAATTTACTTTACTTTAATTATTCACCTATGTATTGTCCAAAGGGAAATATAAATTCATAAAAAATTCAGTAAAGAGTATTTATAGCGTTATAAGAGTCGTTAATTCCGAAGGGTGTTTAAATTGTAGCCGAAGGGGGAACTTCCGAGCTTTCGCCAATTAAGGCATTGTTATTATTTACTGGTATTTTAGCCCGCATAGGGGCACTTAAGGGATGAGTTTAGGGGTTGGATAACACGCGACCCGTATTGCCGCAGATGACCATACAATGATGGCATGTCATGTGATTTCACGTGCTGCACGCGTCCAATTGAGATTTTTTGCGCGCGTTGGCACCAGGGGTGTGCTGCTAAATGGAACATTTTCACACGAATGAAATGTTTCATTATTCTAGGGTTTAATACATGTATTTTTTCATATTTTAACTGACCAGGTAAAATCTATTCATGAAAAAATTCCGTTTTGTTCACAATATTTAGATATTTAATGGTTAAATGAGACAGACAGAAAAAGTGGAAAACAATTTTGGAGACAGAATTAAAAAAAAAAAGGTTTAAACAATAATAAATCAAATCATAACAATATTACGTTATACTTCCTTGTTCATGGAGTTTTTATTTACGCCTAGTTTAAACGATTAAATGAAAACATAATAACTTCTCGTGCAAGTGACACAAGCAGCAGCTTGTTTTGTTTTACATCTAATCGCCCGACTAATTTGTTTATTAATTAATACTGAGCAGGAAGCGGACTGTTATCGAAATATTTTTTTATCGAAACAAACACATTTAACAGATGAGGAAGTAAGTGCCTGGATTCCTTTCACGCCGAATAAAATCTGTCTCGATTGTTTATTTAATAAGGAAGTACAGGCAGACAATTACGGCAAATTTATAATAAGTTGATACGTCGTAGAAATTTTAAAAATATGGTGTAAAATTAACTAAAAATAAATAGTAAATGTGAGCTAATTAAAACTGATTTATAGCGTGGCTTCGATAAATAAGCGTGCTACCAGCAGAAATGTCAAACGTTATGAACGTTTGCAAAACAACGTGGAATATTAATCTTAAATGTTTCTGTTGAAATGAAAATTTGTTATTTGAAATTAATTAAAGAATTTTAAGTTGAAAAGAGCGAGTGACAAATATGCCATCCAGCTACGAAGTGTTTACTGTTTACTCATTTTTCTAATATAATCTTCTGACAAAGTTTACTTTTTATATTTTGGAATTTAGTGAATGCGGCCCATCAAAGAAACATCCTACCTTGCTCCTTAAATTCAATTCTTCAAGCGAAAATTGCTGTTCTTTGAATACCTAAAAATATATGTAATTGGAAAGCGCTGAATTTGGACTGGAAGAGCAGATGATTTAAGAAACCTAAATCCTTCTGATATTGCGTACAACTGAAATTAAGCATGGGTCGTTTACACAAGACACTTATTTAACAAAATAAATTAAAATATACAACGTATACATTTAGCATTTATCAGCTGGTAACAGAAGAATAGGTCCATATAAGTGATTTTTTAAGAAATCTGTTAGTGTTTGCTGCGAGGTCAACGAGAAATGGTGATGTCAAAATTTACAACCGTCAAAAACCATCAAAATGCACATACGTATAAAATAATAAAGAAAGACTTATAATAGACACGTTTATAATGATCATAAACCATTAATTAGCACTTGGCATCTGAAATATTATGCAGAATATAAATTATTTTGTATTTTTTTTTTGTGTTTTATTGTTAAGTGATTCTTAATTTCCTTGATGTTATGCATTAAGTATACTTACCCGTAAGTAATTATTAAATGATTTTCTTGTATCGTGTACGCAATATGTCGGTTCCAGACAGTCGATTGTATAAATAAATTGTACTTGGCCGGTTTAGAGCGAAGGAAATACCTCCAATTGAATATCATTTTCAATTGATCTTTACGATGCACAGTGGAACGAGCCAATGTAATCAGGCGGACATACGATCAAAATTTGAAATTTTGAATTAACAATATTGAATATTATTTTCATAATTTTGACTATATTCTGCATATTACAGTAAAATTTCAGGTCCGTAGGACTGCTGTATTTCATATTATAGCAGTTCCAAGTAGACCGTGTTCGCTCTCGAAAATAATTGTACTTTTAACGCACGGTTTAAATAGAGTTTTTTAGACGGATACAAAAAATAAATCGGTTGCATCTTAAATTATTATATTTTTACATATTTTCTCGTCCTGTTGATGCAAAAATAAACAGCATTTCACAAAAATTGTATTTGTTATGAATTTTTAAAGTCAATCACTTTGAATTTTTTCAGTTTCAAATTTGACCGTAAAAATAGTAAAACGCCCACATATGCCCGCTGTTTTGCAATCACAGTATAAAATTATGATACTTGCACATTCTTTTCATGCAATAATATTTTGCGACTTTTTGCGACCTTCGGAGTTAATCCACATTAATCGTGCGTCAACACAATTATGTCAGTGATTAATCTGAAATTTTGCTTAAAAATGTTTTTTAAGTTTAACGTTTTTCTAAGATCAACTATTATCAAGTATTATTATTTTTGGAAAAATTAGAAAATTTTGCGCTAAACATAAAGATAAATGGAAGACAACGAAGACAAGTTTCGCAATCAAAATCAAACGTGGCTGCACAGTAAGTTTGAATTACCACAACAAATTATAAGTGAAATTGATGATGAACATTTATTATTTGAACCAGTACCTTCAACATCAACAAATTTCGAAATCTTTAGTGAGCGAGTGAAACGACGAAAAACAGAATTTGTTCGATAGTCTCCGAGAAAGTATATATAATGTTTGCTCCTAAAAAGTTGCTAAAATCAACAGATGCACAATTTATTCTTGATTTTATACAAGAATATCCACAACATAACAAAAAAATTAAAAAAAATTGTAAAAATTTAGAACAATCCTCAAATAAAATACCCGCAGAGAAAGCACTCGCTTTATATGTATTGGCGACGATGACAAAACATCAGTACGTATCACTGAAAACTGTAGCAGAAGAATCTGGTTATGAAATATATCCTTCTTATTACCAAATTCAATGTGAAAAACGAAAGTGCTATCCGGTCAAAGAATCTATCCGAATAACAGAAATAGGTGTCCAAGTTCAGCTGCAATCATTAATGAATATTACCGCAAGTAGATTATTAAAAGCGGTGCAATTTTCAACAGATAAGTCATCAGATTTAATTCTCATAAGTAAATGGGGTTGTGATGGTACGTCTAATCTAAGCTCCTACAAACAAAAGTTCTTAGAAATAACTGGTATTGATCAAAGACTTATTTATCGTTTTGCTAATATCTTACAAGTAATAGCTTCAGGACAACCAATCAATATCGACCAATTTCCAACATATACTTTACGAACAACAGAACATTATCTAGCCCTATACAATTGGTATTATATGCCTGCTTCAGTTCACAAGTTTTAATTCATGGTGCAGATATTATTTAAAACGCTATTGTACCAATTGGACAATTAAGTGAAGATACTTTAGAAGCAAACCATAAAATTTTCCGCAATATCGTGAAAATAACAGTAGGAAAATGAGTAGAGTTTCCAATAATGAGAACATTTTACACTCATTGTTATTAGCATCTGATTCAGTCATTTCGACAATATGTGGTTCAAATCGAGAATACATAATTTCAGATATGTCTGAAGAAGCAAAAGCACTGTTAGAATAAGCGCCTTAATCTAGACTATAGAATATGTATGTATAAACTAAATAAATAAAAATACCTTTATATGTGAACTTAAAATTCATTGTTATTTACTATTAATTTTTAAAAGAAACAAACTTTTTTCAAGCTATTATCAAAAATATATTTATTCACTTTCCTGGTAGGTATTACAACTGATTAAACATATATTACTGCATAAATATAATTATAATTTGCAATTTTTTATGATATTGTTCGATGTCCGGGTCGTTCCATAAGGCCGTTCCACTGTGCGATGGTCATATCATTGTACATGACAATCTATCGCTGACAAATTTTTATTGTAATTACTTCAATAATTACTGATCCTATGAACTACCACTTTGATTTCAAGGTCTCACTCTTAGACTTAATCGTAAATCTTTAAACGAAACTTTACTATTTATTAGATATATCATGGTTTTGGTAACAATATTAGATTAATTAATTTCGAAAATGAAGTGACAGAATTGTTTTTACATTTATTTTTTGCCGAATCTTTAAAATATTTTCTCGACTACCACATACTAAAGTATAATTTTATCATACCCATTCAAGAAGAGAAAGCGGTACTTTACCTGCCTAGGCAGACAAAGCCCACTTAGACGTATTCTAAAGTGACATTAATCTCAATTCGCATTAATATTATTATTTATCTTTAAATAATGATCAATTAATTGTTTGGTATTTGATTATTTTTCAATGATCTGCTGAAATTTTTGTATTTTTGATCAATTAAAAAGGACAAGTATTCCCCCAATTATAATTAGGAGGAAAATATAAGAGTACCAAAAAGTAAGGTTTATTCATCCTGAAATAATAGCAATTATTACTGCCTGTATTAAAAGGGCAAGAAAGCATTTTATTTACATTAAAAGGATAACTGTTAAATTCAGTTTAGTTTGATATTTATAATTTTATTGAAATTTAGTTTGGAGAAGTAATTGTTTTGCCTTAATCAATTAGTAATTATTTTTAATTCCCTTTATCTAATTTGTAAAAAACGTTGCCTGCATTATCGTCGAATGCAATTAAATGTCAAATAATTTGTCATTAAAATCAACAAATTAACATTTTTGCGTTCGTAATGCATCTTTTGGTTACATCGAAACGCTAGTGTCGTTTATACAGTCGCGGCCAAAAAAAGTGAATACTTTTTTAAATGTCAATTTTATAAAACTAAAACTTTAGTTGTGTGTAACTATGAACTGATGCTTACGAATGGCAATCAGTAATAATTATTGTTTATCATCCGTAAATATTAGTTCATAACTAATTACATCCACCCAGCTAAAGTTTTAGTACTACAAAATTTAAAAAAGGGTCCACTTTTTCTTTAGCCACCACTGTAACGTATTCTAAGGTAAATGAAATACATCTTTCAAAAATTTATTAGGTTATAAATATATACATAAATCTGCAAGTTTTGAACATTTCAAATGATTGGCTTTGGTAAGCGGTAGTCGAAAAATATTGTATGCAGTAAAGCGTCTTTGACTCACAATTTGCAAACTCGTTCGACAAAGGTCGAACGAGTTTGCAAATTGTGAGTCAAAGACGCTTTGCTCCCTTGGTACATAAATAACTATTACTGTGTTTGTATGTAGCAAACTCAAAAGTATGGCATTAATAACTTGCTACATTCTTTGCTATAAAAGTAGAAAAGATGCGGGCGGGATCCATATATTTGCGACAGTGTCTTAAAAGGACACAACTATCATCATTTGTTTGGGAAATTCTTACTTCAAAATCAACTGCAAAGTAGCAGAAAATTAAATTCGGACACATCGTTTCTACAATATTAATATTTTTGTCGTGTAATACATATACAAAAAATGTTACTAGTAATTCTGACGTTTAATACAAAAGTTATTTATTTATTTTGACAGAAATATAAGCTCAATAAAAGTGCACACGTCATGTCAAATTCTTGTCCGGATTTTATTGTTCGCTAGTGTACGTATTCTTTTTGAAAGAATAATAAATAAAAATTTGAAGGGATCCTCATGTGCGCGAAGTGTGTTTACATGTTACCTTGTATTTTCAACCTCTGTTATTGATGAATTTGATTCGCCTTCCTATGTGTTTCCGCCTAGAGTGGTTATGTTCTAGGTACTCCCAAACCCACTTAAACTTTATTCACCAAAATTCTATAGTTTTCCAAGGAAAAAATTCACCGTAAACAACTGACGTATTTTTACAATTCATTTATAATTTAGAAAGTATGCAGTGTAACAAACTTAAAAATGTAAGAGTGATAACAAGTTATTTGCATTAACTATATCGATAACACGTATGTAAGCATAAAATTACAATACTACACTGTAACAATTCATTGTGGCTTCATTAGAATTTGAATGAGCGAAAATACAAAATGCCGAACTCTAGTGATAGCGGCAGTATGAATAAAATACAATAGTGCTTTTAAGGAAATTACAAGAAGAGACTGACTTCCAGGAACAGGAAATGTTTTTTCTCAGTGTTCTTCGCACTAATAAGAAAAATATTTCCTAACATCCTGGACGGTCAGTTTCCTTGCAATTTGTATTTTATTTTTGTCGCTACTGGAATTCTTTTAGCATTCTGGCATTTAACATTAACAAACGAAAAGCTAGAACTTCTCTTTGATTTAATTTTAATCATCTTATATTTATATCCTAATTAGGAATTAGCCATGTGAGATTCCACTCATCATTTTTATTGTTGTTCTTATTTTAAAATATCGATTTTAGTATTTTCAGAATAAAAGCCTGTAATAAAAGTAGGTATTAAAAATATGTAGGTATATGAAAAAATATCCATAATCTAGTAAATTACGCTGATTTTTGAAGTATTAAAAGCAAAAGTTTTTCTTCTGCATTACTGTTTACTGTTCATTATTGCAAGGTAATGCATTTTCGAGGTAGATATGAAAACATTATAGCTTGCTCCACCTAGAGAAAAATGGCCGAGTTATAGCTGGAGTTGACGACATGCCTTACAGGATTGCACAGTATAAGTTTGAAGCTTTCTGCACCGGAAAAATTATTAATACAAGAACGTTTTCGATAAATTATTTATTAGAGTAATATAATTGACGTTAATATGGCAAATGACAGTAGAAATTCAAACATACCTCTTACCTAAAATATATGTTTTATACATGAAAATAGTATTTGGTACATCTACAGACCGTCAGAGGGCCATAGATATCACAGGAGCACGTTTTTAAAATAAATACCACTTCAGAGAAGGCTGTTAACAATTTAGTTACAAACGACCTGAAAACGCCTAAAATAAAAGAAAATGCAAAACAAAATAATAATAATGATAATAATAACACTGGAGAAGAAAAATTTTGTTGCATTTATTTTATCATTATTACTTGTTTTTCCCTAATTTGGAGGTGTTCACTTCAAATCTTTAGGTGGTTTTGATCTGTAAGCTCTGATTTTTTACACTTCGCCTTAGAAATTTGGTTTGGGTTGGGTGGAGTACCAATAGAATTTTTTTTAATGAAAATACTTCACGTTTAAGGCTGTTAGTACAAGAACTATGCTAATATATAAACGAAGCATTCTAAGGGCATAATATCCTGTATAAAAATGTCAGAAGTTATAGAATAGGTGTGCATCATAGGGTTAGTCTATTAACTTAGTGTGATATGCTCTATATTCAATATCCCATTGCATGGAAACCAGAGCATGTAGCGAAATGCCAATTTCAGATTTGAAACCTGTGATGAAAATATCACTAATACAGTTAAAAAATTTCTTACAACAACGAATGAATTGTTCCCCAATGTAATCCTTTGTTTTTTCTTTTGTTAAATAATTTCAAGCACTTCGCTCTTACACATTGTGTCCATGGATCTTTTTGCAATATTTTACGTTTTAGGAAAGAAAGTTATTCTTTATAAAAGTTTTTGCTTGCATTAAAATCAACAAATTCTCGAAATACCTCATTTATTGCTTTAAATTTAGGCTTGCTCTAAAAATTTGTTTAAATTACTTTCAGGATTATCGCATTAGCCGTAGTTGTCTAAGGATTAATTCAACTTATTTCTTAAGTGCTTCTCGGTAATTAATACCCTTAGTTAAAGCTACAATCGTATTGCTGCAGCCCGATTTATTTGTAAAATGTTACGGAATCGAAGAAACTACTTACGACTATTGATATATTTAATTTTATGTAAAATATCCTGGAATTCCTTTAATTACAATTATTAATATTTTGAGATTGGTTCTATATTGTTAAGTAACGTGTATAAGGAATTTAGGTATAGAGTAGAAGAATGTCTAGAGGTGGGTGGAGATTACATTGAATAATTTTTTCCATATTTAAAATTAATAAAAAATTTTATAGAAAAATGTGTAATGCATCATTCCAAATTAATTGCGGTTTCAATTTTTTACTAAAGAAAACATTTAATACAAAAGAAACAATGAAAAATATCAAAATCATGTCACTCGACTAGATACCTATATAATAGTTGTTTATGTATTAAGGGCATTAATATTTAATATATAAAGGTAAATATTTATGCCCGACGGCTATGGTTTCAAAGGTCGAGGGCCGCTAGGCCCGAAAGCTTTTAAGTCGCTTTTAAGAGGTCATAGACATCAATTAATGCCCGTAGTACATATATCTATTTATGTCTTACCACAAGTTCTATACCTTCGAGAACAATAATTAATATTGATATGATTGTTATCTGTTATATCGTTTCGAATGGTTTGTAAATTTGGTAGCAAGGGAAACTTTATAAACGAACAAAAGTTTGTTTTGCACAAAACGCTGGCAAAACGAAATACAAAATGATGAAGAATTCATTGAAATTCATGCAGAAATTCTGGAAAAAGCTGCGAAAGCAACAGAAAATATACTGCTCCGAAAGTCAAAAGGATTGTACGAACTGGAATTTGACAAATTTAGAAAATGGATGACAATGACAATGCTGTTGCACTCATTAATGAAACAGTTTTGTTGGAATATTTTGAAGAATTGGTATGTCGAACATTGTTATTATTGTTGTAATTTGTTTACTTATTTACAGTCTGGAAAGTTTTCTCCAAATTCGCTCTGGGCCAAAGTTTTCTATTCTCAAGAAAACAGTACTACTGAACCAAAATATTGACATTGGAAAGTACCCCAAGTTAGTAGCCTATTTAAAACAAGGATCTAAAGGATACGAACCAAAAAATCAAAGGTTCTAACTCAAGAGGAAGTGGTAAAGTTTATTCAGGAAGCATCAAAAGAAACGTTTCTTTTGGAAAGTGGCGGTGTTATTTGGGGTGTTTGGAGGTTGCAGGCGTGAAGAATTAGTGAATATGTTAATTGATCCTATAGATGACAGGGGTGAAGTTATTGTTCTGACCATACCCGAAACGAAAACCGACAAGAAATGTATTTTTACCATTATTGATGAAGAAACAATGGCTTCTTTAAAGCTGATAAGAAAATATGGATCATTGCGATCACAAAGCTGTGTGTTATGGAGGTACTTTGTAAATTATAGAAACGGCCGCTGCTGTGCTCAGGCTGTTGGAAAAAATACATTTGGAAAGATCCCGGCTACCATAGCAACATATTTAAATTTGAAAGATGCCGACCAATGCAAAGGTCATTGCTTGCGAAGAACAGACTAGCAGATGCAGGGGCTGGTATCACTACATTAAAGAGACATGGCGGCTGGAAGAGTAGCAGTGTTGTGGAAGGATATTTAGAAAATAGTATCGCATCCAAAAATGAAGTCGCGAAACTTCTAGCTGGAAAGTCTTCAATATCAAATACCGCAACCTTACAATTAGATGGGAAAAGTGTTTTCATTACTGGTACTTTTAATAATTGTTCTTTCATTGTAAATGAAAATAAATAAAGTGTAAAATATCAACTTCGTGTTTGTATTGTATTAACCTGTCTAAAACTATAGCAACCCTTAATGCCCTAGAGCATAATCTTCCATTTTATGACCGCGTATCGAAGTTGTTAATAGCTGATAATGATACTGGTAAGACATAAAATTACTTATTCGCTTTTTTGGAGGTTTCAAATAAGGAATTATTTTGACAGTTGATTAATTGTTATGACTAAGTATTTTATTTGTTATTATATTAGAAATATTTAAGATCACGTTAAGTATACTTTATTTATTGTTAATTCTTTTCATGTATACTTTCCTTTTTCATTAATTTTATTTTTACAAAATCTATATTTATTTTTACAAAATCTATATTTATTTTCTATGTCGACGTAAAAGCTAGATGTTAAGCTTAAAAAAAACTGTTGATAAGGTAACCAAAAAAGTTAATGATTTTTTTTATAATTTTAGTTAATTTTCATAATTTTTTTTATATTAGAAAATACGAGTAGAATAAATTCAAATATATTTAAGCGTACCTAACGTTAGAAAGTGTTTTCGCTTTACTCTTAAATATATTGTTTGTTCTTAACAACGATGTGTAATCTTATAATAAGATAATAACAGAGAAATTCTCTCGGATGCGGCGCAGAAGCAATTTTTTAAACTATTTTAAATCAGTTCATTTACACTCATTGCAAATGCCACGCATGTCTTACGAGTTCTGCAGCCTTCGAACCGAATTTAAATTCATAACATAAACTAGTCTGAATTAAACGACAATCAACTGACATTTGAAAACACTACAAATTTAAGGAAAATTAATATACGCTGAGTTTGTTTAAATTCACTTGTATACTTGGTATTTACATAATTAAGACTGCAGGTTGAAAACTTTTACTAATAAAGCTTGAAACTGACAAATTTCTATACACCGTGTACCAGAACTCGCGCCCCAGAAAGCAGGGGCTTGTGCATACAGCAATGGAGAAAGTAAATTCGAAAACTAAAATTGTCTATGTTAAACTGTATTCGAATGCAGACGAAAAAACGGTAGCCAATACCGATAGCTCTCACGTAGGTAAAACATAGGACCTTTAAATATTGCTAGGAAACGGTCGAACATTGTTATCTATAAAACTTTTAAAAATATTTTGGTCCACTGTAATGTTAATGTGACCGTATTCTCTGCAAT
This sequence comes from Serrognathus titanus, assembly GCA_039766575.1. Taxonomy (NCBI): domain Eukaryota; kingdom Metazoa; phylum Arthropoda; class Insecta; order Coleoptera; family Lucanidae; genus Serrognathus; species Serrognathus titanus. Next base: position 27,603,606 of record CM077912.1, on the reverse strand, counting down.
GCATTTCTACGTATCCTAGCAATTTAACGAAAGCCTACGAAATACCTATGGCCATCTGCTGTTCTGCTTTTGGGATTGGCTATTGATTTTTATTCTTAACTTAGTTATCCTTTACATTAAACAATTTTAGTTTTTGAATATGTGTTTCGCATTGCCATTGACATTTGCCATTGCTCTCTGGGGCGCGAGTTCTGGTACACGTTGTATAGAGTGTTCCATATAAAAAATCAAACTTCTTACCAATATCTCAAATATTAAGCAGTATAGAAAAAAATAATTTGGAGCAATGAATTCTGCATGAAAAAGTGCCTTAAAGAAGTTTTTACAGAAATCAAAAATTTTCATAAACAAAAAAGTTAAGAAGGTTTTTAGAAATCGTAGAATTTTGGAAAACACCCTGTAGCTCCTAAGCGGTACGAGATATCGAAATGCGGTTTTCACCATTAACTTTATCTTAAAAATCGAGCTCCAGGGTCCGAGGTCAGTTTTTGTCTAACTCTTCTAAAAATAGGAGTTTCCTATTAAAAGTGTCGAATTTGACCCACCCTGTACAGCGAAATTGAGACATCCTGTACACTTCAAATTAATTTTAAATTATATGGAGCTTGAAAGGATGATACTTTTGTATAAAACATTTTTTTATATATTCAACAGGAACAGCGTTATTGAAGAAACCCAGTTAAATGCCACAGACTACATAATATCAGAAGAGATTAAATTGAAAATAATTCGACAAATTTTCTTTCGGAAACTTGTTGCCAGGCAATAGACACGAGAGCCCATAGGGTTCGGAGTGGTTACTGCCAAAGATTATTTTCTAATGTTTTGAATTTTTATATTAATTTCCAATCACTGACGCAGAAGTAAAGCATTTTTTTAAATTTATTTAATTTGACATGACATTGATGCCAGTTATGTAGTCAAATAAACACAAAAAAATTCTTTAAATTATTCTGGCGATTATTTTTTAACATTTTCATTTTCCAATCGTTTAGTATTTTTGATCACGTGAAATCATAAACTTTTTTAAATACCGTATCTAAGCAACATAATTTGTTTGTCAATTTTTGTGATTTTTCATTCATCAGTCCATTTTAGACCTAATGTTATCGAAAGTGTTTTTCTTATTTATTCCTAAAATGTTCTTTATTTCTAGGGAAAATGCCTCACGTTGCGATCTAAATGATCCTAGGCAATCGGTCGCAGACGATGAAAGTAACTCTGAAATTGAACAAGATGATGGAGCCGCAGAAGAATTGCAAAACTTGGAATTATTCGAACGCTCATAGTTCAGTATTAGTACACCCGATCTCGACAATTTTTCTCCCGAAGTCGACGTTATTTCATTGCCTGCTTCTCCAGTGAATATCCAATTAGCCGAAAAACAAGATGTTTGGATGAAGGTCTGAACGAAGATGAAGATGAACAAGATGACGCCGAAAAATGGAATCAAATTACAGATTACTTTGATCATAACCATGACCAGCATAAAGAAATAGAACTGTTTCCTAAATATTTTTGATATGGAAGCTTTACAGAATATAGTACATCAAATCTTATCTTAGAATATAAAACGAAAAAGTAATGCACAACCTAGGCCGTCTAAAAATTGAGTAGATACTAATATTGAACAAATAAAAGCAGTTATAGGTGTATTGATAATAATGGATATTTTTATAATAATGTTTATTCAATAAATGTTCGATCTAATACAATCAAATAACAATAGTAAGATTCAACACAACACGCAACACACTGAATGCAATTGACAGTAACCCTCTACTGCAGGGCTGTTCAACTAGAAGTGCTCCAAGGGCCGCTTTAAAAAGATACGGTTTGGAGGGCCGCATTATAAAATACTTCGTATGCAACTTTATCAGTGAGTGTTAATAGGTATGGTACACAAAGAAAAAACGCGTTTGTATTATTTTAATTTATTCAAAAAATATCAAATTACAAAAAAATTAGTGGGAAATTTGAGGATGTTGGTTTTCACTAAGTAATGTATCAATATTAACTTTAATATTTGTTGTTGATAAACGAAGCAACTGAGTAAGTAACTTATCAGAGAGGGAACGTCTATATTTTGACTTTATAAATTTCATGTTGGAAAAGCTGTTTTCGCAAAGATACGTGCTTCCCAGCATTGAGCCCAGTGTAAGCCCTAAGTTTCGCAAGTTGGGATATCGTTCTGGCAGCAACTTGAAAAAGTCCAATCCAGTTTTAGTTCTTCCTTGGTAAAAAGGATCTGATTGCAAATTACACAATTCCAGTTAAAGGTTTGTTCTGCTTACATTCTCAACTGAAATTGGCCGTAAAGAGTGAGGTCGCGGCCCGCGGGCCTCATGTTGGGCAGCCCTGCTCTATTGTATTAATTAATGCGGGCACACTCATCGGTACAACTGCTGCATGACATTTTGGCGTGAAGTACGATAATCTTTATTTTAACACTCCCACCGATTGAGTACTTGCTTTTACTTATAAACAAGTCCTAAGTATTCAGAGAGTTTCTTAAACGTCTCTTTAGGTAATGGCTTCGTAAATATATCAGCTATTTGATTCTTCGAATTCACATATTCTGCTTCAATTGCGCCTTCCTTCAACTTTTCACGTATAAAGTGGAATCTTACATCTTACATCCACATGTTTCGTGCGATTGTGAAACTCTGACATATTTCGCTTTGATTGTCTATAAAAATCTTTGTAGCTTGTGAATACGGAGGACCAAGGTCTGCCAATAATCTCCGTAGCCAGATTGCTTCCTACCTGGCTGTACTCACTGCAATGTATTCAGCTTCTGTAGTGCTTAAATTTACGCTACTTTGTCTCTGTGCTGTCCAAATAACAGCTGCATTTGACAGAATAAAGACATATCCAGTCATTGAGCGTCGTGTTTGCGTATCGCCCGCAGTCAGTATCAGAATATCCATGTAATGATAGATCATCTTCTTTACGCTTGTATAATCAGATCAGATTTGTAGTTCCTGCTAAATATCTCAAAATCTTCTTAACAGAAAGCCAAAGTTCTTTGTTGTGATTTGCCAAAAATCGACTCACTATATTAACGGCGTAAGCTATGTCCGGTCTTGACACTATTGCTAGAAAATTCAGGCTACCGACAGCTTCACGATAAGGAACATTGTCTAGGTCTAGAGTATCATTGCCTTCTGATATAAGATTCAAATTGTTGCGAGTTTCGATGGGTATGCTACATGCGTTTGCATCATGCATTCCGAATCGTTCTAAAATAATTTCAACGTAAGAAGACTGGTGTATAAAAAGAGTTCCATTTTTCCCATCGCGTTTTAGAAACATTCCGACAAAACAAGCAGCATCCCCTAAAGTTATTTCAAAATTTTCACCTAGGGACGATAATACAAAATTCAAAGATCTGTTCGAAGTTGCAAAAACCATGCCATCGTCGACATATAAAGCAATATAAATCTTCTCAGAATTTAAGGTACCACACAGCTATCCGCATCGCTTTGTTGAAGTCCGATGTTCCATTCATTAGAGTCTTCACCAGAGATAGCTTCTTCGAAATTCTCAGGATCTTTAGCTTCAGCGAAATTTAGTTAGTAACGACCAGATTTTTCTAATTTGGTTCTGTCTCGAAATGTAAAACGAGTGTTCAGCATTTCTTGTTGGTGCCCATTGTTTTCTTCTTCTTCATGACGATTTTCAATAGCTTCTTCTCCATTTTCTTCTATTTCAGATATTTCTTGATTTTCATCATTCTGTCGTTGATCATTTTCATTGTTCGGCTGTAGTGTAATTCGAACATCATCATCTTTATTACAAGAAGGAATAACAACAGCAGCAAGAGCAGCAAATAAAAGCTCCCACCAACCTCATGGACACTGAGGCGGTCGAACCTCCGGTTGAGACATCTCGGATCAGTGAGGCATGGTGGGAGGGATCCGTAACAAACTCCGTCACCGGATTCCCATTCCGATGACGAAGCTTAAAAAAGTCTAACCTTCCCCCATAAATCTCAATGGCGGGAATATACATTAAACAATTAAACCTGCACCACTGCCAGGCGGCTGCAGCAACCTTATGCAGACACCTTGGTAGTGAGCCGGACATTGTTTTAATTCAAGAACCCTGGGTAGTCAAGTCAAGGGTTTCTGGTCTGAGCAATCTGCGAGGTATAATCTTTGTAGACAAAAAGCAAAACAATCCTAGGACATGCATTTATGTACCGGGCAATTTTCAAGCCCCTCTAGTACCACACTTCAGCGGCCGAGACATTACGATTGTTCAAATAAATTGTGACATGAAGGGAGAAAATTAAATCTATCTGGTATCAACTTATCTCCCAGGAGATTCAACTGATCCCACTGTGGAGATGATGGAGGTCATAAATTTGGGGACCATCACCAAAAGCCGCCCTATGGCTGTACACTGCTGTAATTAGGCCCTTTATGAAGCGTTGGTCTGGTGGCCCAGAGTCCGACTATCGACAACAGCATCGGAGCTTTCGCACGTACAGAGGCTGACATGCATGAATGCTACCGGTGCGCTGAAATCCACTCCTGCCGCCGCCTTAGAGGCGGCCTCCCTCCACTGAACATATATGTAGAGGAGATGGCATTGGGATCGGCCCTTAGGCTGCGGGCAAAAAAGGTGTGGAATAATAAAGATTTCGGAGGTAGACATCCTGGAGGAGGTTCTACAAGAAACTCCTCTTTTTGGGGCAGTGGTCGACTCCCTCGCACCTACATATATATTCAAGAAGCACTTCAACGTTCTCTTGAACGCTGAAGAAGTACCCAAACCCGAAATATCCATCTTCACTGATGGATCTAAGATTTTGGAAGGAACAGGCGCAGGAATTTTCTCCGACGACCTGGACCTTCACACGGGCATAGCACTTGGCCAACTGACAACTGTTTTCCAAGCAGAGCTAGTTGCCATTATAGAAGGTGCAAGAGCAATTCTGGATAGGGGTGTCCAGAATAAAATCGTTAGGATAGCTAGCGATAGTAGGGCAGCACTCTTGGCTCTAAATACAACAAAATATCCTCAGGATTAACACTCCAATGTCACGGCATACTAGAACAAGTGGCCAAATACAACACCCTGCAACTCATTTGGGTTAAAGGACACGTTGGAACATTTGGCAACGAACTAGCTAGACAGGGCTCGGGGCAGCCTTTTAGGGCCCCGAGCCTGCTGAAGGCTGCAAAGGCAGGGAAAGCGCTTGTACCCCAAAAAACAAAAAAAAAAATCGTACAAGAAAGATTATTTCCGTTTTCAAGAATGATTACTTACAATTTATATTGTTATTTTCTATAATATAGTATCTTGAAAATTTATAATACCCGTAAGGCATTATTTTTCAATAACGTCCTAGGACATTATTTCAACGATAATTAAATTTGTGTCATTATTTTGTTAAAATAATCTAGTCGGACATTAAATTTATTTGAAACAATATATAAGTATAAGTATATTATCGTCTATAGTGTCTATTCAACCAACCATTAACGAGGTGTGCAATAGCAAATGCCTCCATAGCATATTCCTGTCATGAAAGATGAACCGCAATAAGTGCTACATGACTGCCTCATTTGTCTTCCCATTACATAATGTGACATTCCTTCACATCCCTCCGTTTTAATTTTTTGTAATTCTGCAATTTAAAATATATTTAGAAACATTTTTTCACGATGCACATAGGGGTATTTGATATAAAAAGTTGGCAATAATTATTTTATGCATTTTTCTGATTCTACTATGTGCGACAAGATATTTTATAATTATTTTTGACAAACAAACGGCACAAATAGATATCTTGATCACTTATTTAAATTAGGAAATGGTTAATTACGGCGAAAAATCCAATTCAAGAATACGACTTTTGGCCAGCTTTTTATATCAAATACCCGTATGTGCGGTGATCATACACTTGTCCAAATAAATTTTTCATAAAGGTAGACCATGGAAGTGTAAACATATGTCGTAACCAAGTAGTTTTTGACGTTAGTGACATGTCAAGGTGTAAAAGGTAGCAAATTAAACTTCGATTTTATTTAACTACTTAAAAACAACATAATATTTTAATGTAAATAATAAATTATAATTTAATAAAGAAAGTTACAGTAATTGTAATTGGACAGCAAGAGTCAATTCATAAATTGTCATGTAAATAAATAAATAAATTGCTGTAGTAATCTGAGATAAACGTTTTCTTCCATGGCTTACCTTTATCAAAAATTTATTTGAATATATAATATCCGTTCACGATTTTTTTAGATTCAGAGTTCGGGTGACATTTTTGCTGGTACCTTCAAGCGGATATGTCCATTTTAATTTGATGCTTACATTTTTGAAAACCGACTCCGAAAAACATTGATGATTTTTAGCATTTTGACTTAGTATTAAAAATTATTTGTTTTAATGTTATTATTTTACTTTCTTGCCATTATGGAGTATAAGACGCAATATATATAGTCGATGTGATTGATGTTAAAGTGTCACTTTTTGCACTTTTTGACTTCCATCAAAATACATGCACGTAACTTAACGAAAAAAAAGCATAGCCCTCTAGAGTCTAAAAAGATCGTGAATGGAATATAGTATATAGATTACCTAAATCACCATCAGAAATGCCCCCACCACTTGGACCTCCAGGTAATTTTTCGAAACCTCCACCGTTGGGGCCAGGAAGAAGACTTCCAAAAGGATTTTGCAATGGATCGAATGAAAGTTTCATTGGCTCCATTTGTGCGTTATTTGCTGTTATTAAAGCGAATAGTATTGCAAACACAGCAAAATATGTCATCTTGTTACTCAGATATTTGCTTCGTTCGTTTTGATGTTGAACTGAAAATCTAACGGATTCGTGTTTTTTTATATCCATGAGTTCCTGCAGAACTGATAGCAAAACACATGAATAATATCACGGAAATACAATGGTAATAAATAACTCATAGAATGTTAATTTATTTATTCCATAATTCAAATTAAAAAATACTGAAATAATTCAGTAGATAAGTATAAGAAAGATAAGAATGAATAATATTATGCCAAAAGTTATGACACTATTTACTGGGTATAACCGTTGGATCGATTTTTATAGCGATGATAATAGATAATTATGTGTAATATTGGATCTTCCGTCTTGGAATAATTCTATTATCGCCAACATTTTTAATACTCTTCATTGCTAAAATGTTTTTCTTGAAGTCTTGTGCTCATGTCATAACTCAGCAATTTAAACATCAATATCTTACAAACTTTTCAGTAAAACTTCCGAAATATTTGTTATTATTAAAGTTCGGATTCTTATGCACAAGAAATGTTAAAAATATACGCATAAATATATACTCTCGTACGTAAATTGTTTCTGATGAAATTAAACAACAAGTAATCACAACATGTCTATATTTAAGACAAAAACAACTATAATTTTACAAAACATATCTATGATAATAACTACTTTAAATAAAAATAATAATAATTTTATTTATTAAGTATAATCTAAGTCATATAGCGCTTAAAACTATTCAGCTTTCAACTTAATGTATGCTATTCATATTATACCAGTTGACAATCAAATGTTTTTCCAAGTTTTCCACATTGAATTTTTGCCGCCTAATTGACAATACACCGTGTATCAGAACTCGCGCCCCAGAGAGCAAGGGCTTGTGCATACAGCAATGGAGATAGTAAACTCGAAAACTAAAATTGTCTATGTTAAACTGTATTCGAATGCAGACGAAAAAACGGTAGCCAATACCGATAGCTCTCACGTAGGTAAAACATAGGACCTTTAAATATTGCCAGGAAACGGTCGAACATTGTTATCTATAAAACTTTTAAAAATATTTTGGTCCACTGTAATGTCAATATGACCGTATTCTCTGAAAAGTCAAATGAAGTTCTAATAGGAACACCGAATTAGTTGAAATGAGGTATTAAAATTAAAAATCAAGAACAAAAAGTTAAAGTAAATGCTCGAAATGTCCGCCATTCATTTGTAAACACAGCCGTGCTTTTCTCAAAAGACTAGATTTAGAATTGGTAACCATTTGAGGAGTAACCGCCGCAAAAGCATCTTGGATTAGGTTCCTGAGCTGCTCCTTGCTCTCAATTGGTACACGATGTACAATGCTTTTTACATGTTCCCAAAGAAAAAATCCAAAGGATTAGAACAGGCCAATTTCGTGGACCACCTCGTCCAATCCATCGGTCAGGATATTGTTGATCCAAGACTTGCCGAACTTCGTAGCTAAAATGTGGTAGTGCTCCATCGTGCTGGAAATACTCGTTAATTCGAAAAATCAGTGGTACAGCGTCTAATAAATTTGGCAGTTCTGTATTTAAGAACTCTGCATAAATTTGGACTGTTAAACGTGCAGGAAATTCAAAAGGTCCAACCTGTAGGATAATAGTCAAATTAGAATTAAAAAAAAATAATAATTATTCGATGACATAATACGCGATCTCCTAATACAGCAGCCCACAAATTAATCGAAAATCAGTTTTGAAATCCCCGTTCGAAAAGAGTATGTGGATTTGCATTTGCCCATACATGCAAATTATGCGCATTGAAGCATCCTTGTCGACCAAAGAGAGACTCATCCGAAAACATAATTCTGGTGACAAAATTGGGATCGAGTTCTCATTGGTCTTACAACCACTGACAGAATTCCATTCTAGCGAGATAATCTACAGGTTGCAAATGTTGCACTCGCGTGAAATGAAAAGGGTGTTGGTGATCATCTTTCATAACCCGCTGAACCGAAGTGTGGGAAACACCTAGTTCCCGCGCAACTTCTCTAATGCTTCGTCTACCATCTTCCTCAAATGCATGTAATATGGCCTCTTCATTTGCAACAGTTCGAATTCTTCTAGGAGCACCACCAATTTCTTTACGAGTCGGAACAACTTGACCGATCTCTTTCATTCGTGCGACAGCCCTGAGGATTACTTTATGGTCTACGGGACTGTTGGGAAAACGCTGGGAAAAAATTCGTGCTGTTTCCCTGGCATTGCGTCCACACTCCCCATAAATGACGATCATTTCGGTATAATCAGCGGCGGAAAACATATTCAAATTTTAAACTTAAACCTGAAGAAACTATCAAGCGATAGTGAAACGTCGAGCATTTGTGCTGTTTTCCAGTGTCCGTTTGAGATAATTTATCAAACAATTTCACCGGGCAAGAAGCTACCTTCATTAAACCTTTTAAGTGACAGTTACAATGACAGCAGTGTCAGAATAAAGTGCACCAGTTTTTTCACATTTTTTTTATATCAACAATGCATTTCTACGTATCCTAGCAATTTAACGAAAGCCTACGCAATAGCTATGGCCATCTGCTGTTCTGCTTTTGGGATTGGCTATTGTTTTTTATTCTTAACTTAGTTATCCTTTACGTTAAACAATTTTAGTTTTTGAATATGTGTTCCGTATTGCCACTGACATTTGCCATTGCTCTCTGGGGCGTGAGTTCTGGTACACGGTGTATAATTGTAAAAAAATCCGGTTATAAAATAGCGATTTGATGTTTTCGTATTTGAATGAAATGTCATAGTTTATGTATTATAAACATACAAAGAACGTCTTCTAAATTTTTCATCATAGTAAATACAACTACTTTTATATAAAAATATATTTTTTAATATAAGATACAAAAAATATTTACAAAAAAAATTAAATAAAAATAATAATAAAGGGAATGAATTTTCTAAACCAATAAATACAAATTTATTTAAACGCTTCACGAGTAAAGTGGACTTAAATGACGTAATTAATAAAAGTGTGTACAAAATATTAACTCGTCCAATTTTATTCGAAGCGAAATTCGGCATTATAAATTTATGGATAAATAATACTATTATTGATATAGCTCTCTTTTGCAAATCTGCGAATTAATTCACGAGTGTATCGACGGCGCAAATATACAGGGGTGCATCTATCCCCACATAATAAAATGGAAACTTATCTTCATAGTAACAATTACAATACTCTTGCTGGGTGTTCCACTTAAACAGATTTATTATTAAGCTTAATATTTTTTGGCAGTGCATAACTAAATTACTTATTATCAGACCTACCCAAATATTTGTTACATTTTGAATAAAGCTATTAAATAAGGTGGTCTAAAAGTAATAGGAGATATAGCAAAAGTGATGTCAAAAGATTGCGATTTAATAAAATTCACTTAGTACTAAAGTAGAAGAAAAGTAAGAAGATGCGACAATAGTTTTGGGAAAATTTTTCGTATTCTTTTCCTGTTATAAAGTGAAGCAATCAACTTACCAGTGGATATGGGGAATCTGTCAAGTTTCCTCTACAGTTTGACAATACATTTGTGTTTACAAAGTTGTACTAAATGTCTTACAAGCTAGATTTGCTGAAAGGTATTTACAACTTGGCTAGCCAAATGCCCAAACGTGATATAATCGCCATTTATAGAAACCAAAATATTTCTAAGACAACAATTTATCGAGTCATTAGGGAATATGAGGAAAGTCTGGCGTGCATGAATCTTCCCAAGACAGGCCGCCCTCGAGTTTTGAATTATCCAAGGCTTCAGAATTTGAATGAATCTGCAAAACATAGAAGAGTTTCAACGAGAAGATTAAGCCGAAGATTTCACGTATCCCATAGGACAATCAAGAGGGAAATTAACAGAAATCATTTGAAATTTAGAAAGCGACAAAAGTATCCAAAATATACAGCTGCTCAGTTAGAGAACATTGCAAGGTGCTGCAGACATTTAAGACAATGCCACGATAATTTTGGACCACGAAAAATATTTTACATTATCTAACTCGGAAATAAAAGGAAACGAAGGCTTTGGTGCATTTCGGAAGCTAGTATTTCAAGATCTTATGTTGGGCGAGTTAGGGGTGAAGCTGTAAATGCAGACATTTATATTAGAAGACGCTTCCCTAAATTGGTCAATTTTATTCAAACACATCATGTTCGTGATAATATTATATTCTGGCCGGATCTGGCATCGTGCCAATTACAAGAATGACGCAAAATTGGTTAAGGCAACAAAATATCCTATGTGTACCTAGAGAGGATAACCCTCCGAATGATCCCCAAGCCCGTCCTATAGAAGTGTTTTAGGCTTTACTCGGTAGAAAAGTTTATGACGGTGGGTGGGAAGCCCAAAATGAAGTGCTACGACGAAAAATCTACCAAAAGATTAACCCACCGTCCAAAGGTAATGAGAGGCATTGGCATTAAATTGCGAACCATTGAAACCCATGGCCCTTTAGCTGCTATGTAATACATTATAATTTTTGTTAAATGTTCACTGAATAGTTTTCTTAAGTATAAATTTAAATAAAACAATTAGAGTTTGTATTATTAGATTTGAAAAAATCCCAAAACTTTTGTTACATACGTTAGGTCATTAAAATTAAATTCTAATTTCAATGTTTTTTAAAAATCCTTATGGTCTTAATTTTGATGCGGCCGATAAAGGGCGCTAAGTAGGTACGGTACATTTCTGCTCTTAAAATGCTCTAACTTTTTTTGTGAGTAGTCTTATGGAACATTTAACGAAAGATTATTATTTTCTTATATTTTTTAAACCTATTATTTATCGAAAAGTCTAAGGCGCGATATCTTGCAATCGCTTTTTGACCTAACATTGTACGACGACTGACAATTTCAGCCTTAGACTTTTCATTACTATTATATCGCAATTGAGAATAATTAGAATAGGTCTGCTGACGAGGACCCAAATAGGACCGAAACAGCTGTATAGAGGATGCTCGAGGAATCCACTGCAATCAAAACCGACTAGCAAAAAAATTTTTAAAAACCATTAATTATCATTAAAGTTGTCGCGAAGATTTATGTGTAAATAATAATTGGTTGCTATGTTTCCAGACATAAGAAAATATTAACAACAACAATTTCTATTAAGAGTTAATAACTGCCAAGTCACCTCAGAGGAGTTATTTTAACTTTTCAGGTTTCTGGGTGAACAATAAATGCAATTTTTTTGATATTTATTCAAAAATTAAAAATAGTGTGACACCGATTAGCAACAAATGCAGCGATAAAAGAAGCAGATCTTTCATAAAAAAGAGGGTTGTCGTTTTAATTGCTTTACTACACAATTGTTAGGCATGTAATTCACGACTTATATATAACGGATTTCAAATTATTTGGAACACGAACAAAAAAGTAAGGTTCATACAATTTTGTGACAAACCTCGCTACGGCGGTGAAATAGTCTTGCCTATCTTTGTGGAAAACTAAAAGAGGCAAAAAAAGGCAAATACAACTACTTTCCAAGGACATTAAAATTTAGGTACAAATTACGATAATTGTATAACCTGAAGTATTGTTGCCAGATAATCATCAATTGATGGTAAGATTTTCAAAATAATTTCCATCTTTTCATCAGTTTTAATGAATTTCCATCAATTTACTACAGCGCAGCCTATTTCCAATTGTTTAATTTTTAATAGATATAAATATTTTTCAAAAAATGATAAACAGGTTTTCGTGTTGGAAAAAAATATTTTGGAATGTTGGCTCCCTTCCATCTCAATCTTATAATAATTGTTTTCTTTCGTTTCGTTACGCGTTTAGATTCAAAGATCGATGTTTTTTTTTTCAAAAGGATATATCATACTCTTCTTGAAATTTCAATTCTCACCGATAATCCTCTTTTCCCTTTGAATCATCCTATTTTTACGATTCGTGGATTTAAATGCATTCAAATTTGAGGTATTCTGTTGCAATAATCTAGATTCAGAGGAGACAACCATATAACTATTCGAATCACCATCAAACTTTCTGGCGAAAGGAAGCAACTAATGGCAACACACTTGACGTTGATTGGTTTGATTTTCAAATTCTGTAAGATTCCGTATATAACTCGTATTCACCCACCTTTACCCATTGACATGCTGAAAATTTGGTTAGTTTGTTTCGGATAGAAAACCATTTATTATTAAATCTGATCTAATGCAGTCCACCAGTATTAGAAGGTGGCATATTATAGTAGATACAGCTGTGAGCCTTGCGGTATGTTACAATTTTACCGATTTATTTCAATAATTTTATTAAGTTAGCATTAAGATTAATGTAGAATTTTTAATATTAATTAAAGTACATTTTAACGGAGTATTGTGTTGACATTCGCAACGAGAAAGCAGTCGTTCATGCTTTTGCACGGCGACATCCACATTGGTCCTTCGACAGCCCGATAACACAATCAGCGAGCATTCCAAGTCGTCATGGGAAAACAGCATAATTCAACTCCGTCAAGAGAATCGCCCTGAGAGTGCGAAAGAGCTTCAACATATTCAGTGAGTCTTAATCATTTTTTTAAATTCTTTCTTTCCTTTAAGACCGCCAATACTCGTAATCATAATGAGCTAACTTGAAAGATCTCAAAAACAAAACAAAGCAATCGAAAACTTCTCTTTAAGTTGAGAAAAATGTTTGAAAGTTTTTATTTCTTTTTACGTACAAAATTTTATATAAATATTTACTTATTTGTTTACATTGCTTTCCTATCTAACATTGCATAAACAACGAGAACTACTTGGCAATAATCGTAAGAGAAAAATTTTAATTATTAAGCACGTCAATTTCACCGATGAATAAGCTACGCTAATCTTTTCGTAAAGGCGTCACAGAATCAAAAATACCAACCGTTCGCTTATCATCCTATGTATGCGTCACGTCACAACTTGCAGTTGATTGCATTTTCTAATTTATTTTGAGTCATGCCCTTTCGACGCGCAAATATTTTCTTTGCTGACGCAAACTTATTCAAAATTAATCTATTTACAAATAAATATATACAAAATTCGTACTATTTAAAATAAATCACAACAGTGAGATAGTCTAACGAGCAAATCGATTTGGTATCCTAATGACAAGACAAGAATCACATAATACTACTATGGCTAAAACGTGTAATACTTAATTGTACATGAGGTTTCGCAATCTCTCCGTCTCGCTTCTTAAAGTAGCAACTTCGTAACGCAACTTCAAATTTTCTTGTTCCAAAAAAGCACAGCGAATGGCAATTTCGTCTTCTTTAGCTCGACGAGCGTCACGTGATCTTTTGGCAGCTTCGTTATTTTTGCGTCTTTTTTCCCAGTAACTGGGGTCGTTATTGGAAATGATGGCATGGTGATTTACCCTTCGCATGTTCTTGTTGGTTCCCGCATTACTTGCCTGAACTTGAGATAACATGCGCTTGCGAAATTCTGTATAAGCTTCTGCAGCATCCTGTCCAATTATAGCCTCAGCTGTGGCCACTCCAACTGCTAAAGACAGAGGGTCTTTTGGATAGGCCTTGAACGGTCTTGGTATTTTTGCCTTCTGTGCGATGGGTACGTTAGGTAATTTTGAATAGTGATCCGATATATCCGAAGATGATTCCGAACTATCATGGGACGCAGGACTTGAAAAACAATAGGTCGATGAGGGTGCTTCAATATAGATGGGTTCACGTTTCACGTTCACTTGTGAGGCGCCTTCAGGTGATGGCGAACGGTTCTTCCCTCGCACGCACAAGTCCAGGGCCGGGGCCGAATAATCCAAAGGTTCGGACAAGTTTTGTTCGCACATCAAGAGGGTGATGGTAGTTTTCGCAGTCATAGTTGGATCCATCTAGATTGAACAAAAGACAAATTAATTACTTTAACGTCCGCGCACTAATAAATCTTCAAGGTGACTGAACGCGAAGACTTTATTTTTCTAAACATATTACTAATAGATTCACCTGCGCGTTTTGATTGTTACGCACTTTCAATAACAGATAACGATAGCTTAAACATACTCACTTTCTTAGATTATGTAAAATGGTAATTGCACGCGTGAATTTGCACTGGCACTTGCACTCAACAACCTTCGAAATTTGTAAAAGTTGACCACACCGGCTCACTTCGATCAGAAATGTCGATAAACTGAATTCTTTTCTAATTTATATCTGTTTTGGACAGCAGCGCTTAAGGCAACCCTTTCAACATTGACCAATGACGAGCGTGCAAAGTAAGGGATGACCCCTCCCACTACTTAAATATTTCGGAAACTTGTCGACGCCGTTTTGGATTTTATTGCTTTGCGGTTTTGCATCCCTACCTTTCACCGGGGTGGTTTGCAGATGCACTGTTAGAATTTTTATGTAATTTTTCTGCGCTGACTTGCTGAAAGAGATGTAAGGAGGAAACTGAAATTACAAGATTTGCGGCAAATTTACTTACCACCTACCAGGCTTCACTTTATATCTGCATCATTTGTGCAACAGCATGTTCCCAAATCGATTGCGAGTTAATGAGTTGCAGGTCTAAAAATATCTATTTATAATAAATATTTAAAATAATTAATTTACTTGATTAAACGAGACATGAATTGATCATGAAATTTTATTGTTAAAGAAGTTACTTCATTTAAGCTTTGAAATGCGGATTAAAAATTGACCAATACAAATTAAATTTAAATTTTAGATTTAGATTTTTTGTAAATAGAGAAAAATTAGTTCTGAATATTTTTTATTTCATAAACACAAGACACATTTATAAATATTTAAATATAAAATTTAATATGTATTTAGTTCTATAGTTTAATACAAGGAGACTTTTCGACCTTTTTAATAAAATGAAGTCCTTTATTATGAATTCTTTCTTTTAAAAAGCAAGGAGCAACTTCTTAAAACTAGTTTTTAAATACATTAATTAATTAGGAGAAATTTATTGTGCTTTCTGTGTGTTGGCCTGAACAGATATTACTCAATAATATTTTTTTACTTTATCTTTATTGCAATAATCGAATTACTTTCTTGCGATTTTTCTTTATTTAAAAATAAATAAAAATAAAACCTAAATGTATTGAAAATTTACTTCTTTCCTTTCCGAGCTTATAAGAATTACATTAAGAACTTAAATAGCATAAATATTTATCATTAGAAACTTATAATTAATGTAATTTCTCGTTTAAAATTTGGAAATTTTAACAAATAAAATGAAATTATACTTCGGACAGCGTTGTCTTTTTTATTAGTTATCGACGTACGTTGAGAAGTCGATATTTCAAGCGTTTTAAAATTTGGTCCAAAAGTAATTATTGTAATTTTTTTTTAAATTTATTGATATCTTCACTACAAGAAAATGCAACTTGAATATTAATACATAAATTCGATCGCGGATAAAACAATAATTATTTTGCTTTATTTTATTAAAATTTTAAATTGCCACAAGATTATATTTTATAACGGAAATAGTTATACAGTAATTTTTTTTGTTAAAAGCTCACGCAACACATTCGTGGACACCTCTTAAAAGCTTTCTCAATTTTTCTTTCTATGAACGTTGACAATTTTATCAAAGTTAAAAACTAAATGGATTTTGAGAAAATTATCAATACAGAAAAATGTTGATGGAAACTTTCAACGTACATAGAAACGTTAACTGTAGAACAATTAAAAAGTTGTCCAGAGAATTTTATTATAAATTATCTGCAAAAAAATTAGATATGAAATATTTTAAGAACAAACGGCATAGCTAAAAGTATTTTTTTACTAATATTTAAGTTTTGTCTTAAATTTACTTATTAACAAAATTTGGACATTCAACAAACACAACAAATTTTTATTCAAATAAATGATTATATTACTTTATAAAAATATGAATGTTGTCCAAAACAAAATTATGGTTAATATTAATTCGAAAGTGCTAATATTTTATATCTTATGTCTAATATTTCCAAAAGTCGTAAACTATAGAACAAGTTAGAAAAATTAGAATTCTATTTAAATATGTAGAAAGTTTGGTTGGGGATTGAAAAATTAAGAAAAGCGGAAAAGAAAAAGACAATTAAAATAATAAAATTATTAAACGTAACAAGTTAGTTTTTATCTAATTTTTAAGAATTTTATTTAATATTAAATTGAAATTGTTTATTGAATCTAAATAACTACAAAATACGACGTTTAAATTAACGATAGCTTCATTTAGAGTTTTGTGAATCTGTGCGTTTAAGTTATTACGAAATTGTTAATCAAATTTTAATCGGTCAAGCACTTAGTTTAAATAAAAAGAACATGTAATAACAGAAATTATTGTAAACAAAGTTAAATGTGCATTAACTATGTAAATTTTTATGTAAATATTAAATTCTTTCTTGTTTTGTCTCTTTTGTTTATAATAATTAATTTTACTTGGTTAATTTCCTTGTTTTGCTTTTATTCTTGATGATCGATTTTCTTTTTTAATTTTTCAATTCCTCATTTCTTTTGCTTTTGCAAAGTAAATATTGATGTTCTGTTTGGCAAATTCCTAGAAATTATCTTAGAAAAATTCTATTTAGCCTTTCCAAAAATTAGAGTAAACGAAAATAGGCATATCATTAACAAAACTTGATTTAACGATGACTTAATGGCAATGCGTGAGAATCTAACTTATATAAAAAATTTCTATAACAAATACCCTACCAATACTAATAAAGAAATCTTTGCTCACTACAAACAGAATTATAGCAATGCGATCAATATGGCAAAAATCAAAAGTAATTACACTTTAATAGCAAACAGTTTAAATAAAGTTAAGCAAATGTGGGGAATTATTAATCTCAATAGAAAGTCAAAAGAAAACACGAGCAAAGTGGATATAAATGGGAATGATTTCAATAATTACTTTACAGAAGTAGCAGAAAAACTTATAAACAATCTTCCAACAAACATCACCCCTTTTAAGCATTACTTAAAGGCAACATCCAAACCAACTAAATCATTCAATTTCAACAGAGTATCGCTTATTGAAGTAAGAGATCCTATTAACAGCTTAAATAATTCAAAAGCTAAAGACGTTTATGAGCTAACTGTACCCATTATAAAATCTCTGAAAAACTTAATTATCTCACCACTAACAAAATTAATCAATAAAAGTTTCTCTGAAGGTGTCATACCTATACCTAAAAAAGGGGATCTCTCTGATATTTCAAATTATAGACCAATTTCTCTTTTGCCAATATTTTCAAAAGTCTTTGAAGCAATCATGAAAACAAAAATTGTCAATGTCTTTGAAAGTAATAAGCTGCTTACAGAATCTCAATTTGTATATCGCGAGTCTAGATCCACTATATCCAGTCATAAATAATTTAACTACAGCTATACTTAAATGTTTTGTCTCATTTTTTTGATCTAAGTAAAGCGTTTGATTGCGTCTCACATACAAAATTACTACAAAAACTAGAATACTATAGTTTCAATAAAGCCAGTTTACAATTAATGAAGTCATATTTACAAAATAGAATGCAAAATGTCAATAATCATAATTATTCTTATTTCAGGAATATACGCCACGGGGTACCTCAGGGTTCTATCCTGGGTCCAGTTTTATTCCTGATCTGCATCAATGATCTTCCCTCTAGGGACTCATCCACATCCTATATTCTATTTGCGGACGATACTACAGCATTCACTACTGTAAAACACACATCTGCTACAGGAAACGTTGCACGGAAAATAACTGACTTTACTGAAAATTGGTTCTTAAGTAGTAAGTTAAAGTTAAATATTGACAAGACACAAAACATAAGCTTCAGCCTCTGTCACCAAAATAATTCAGACTCGGCTGTGAATTCTTGAGCTTAGTCCTGGATGGAAAATTAACATGGGGTCAACAGGGTAAATACCTTGCAAACAAATTATCAAAAAACCTCTTCGTTTTACGCAATCTTGCAAACAATGTCTCTGGTTCAATTTTAAAAATGGCTTACTTTGCCCTTATACATAGTCTACTAAATTACGGAATTTTACTTTGGGGCCACTCAACGATTAGACATCGCATTTTCAAACTACAATCTTACAAAGAAAAGCTATCAGTATCATTGCCAATGTTCTTTACAGAGCGGACACCAGTGACGTTTTTAAAACACTCAAAATCCTAAACTTACCCGCTATGTATATTTATGAATGTTTACTCTACGTAAAATATATAAATGACAATGTTACTTTCTGTGATGAAATTCATGACTATAACACAAGACAAAAATCTAATATCTATATTCCTACTTGCAGGTTTGAAAAATATAAGAATGGCTCCAACTGGTGGTGCAAAATAAACTCCCTGAGAAAGTTAGAATGCTTACTTATAAAAAATATAAAAGAATAATTAAAATACATCTCCTAGAAAATCAATGTCTTGATTAAATGACTTCAACTTATCGATTGACTGGAGTGATTTGATTTGGAAGACAATCTAATGTCTGTGAGCACGACTGCGTTCTCATTCATTGCCTTAATACATTGTTCTGGCTACTTACTTATGTCGGTTGCTTTTGTTAGTGTTAAATGTCTTCGTGAAACTGTCTCATACATTCACAATGTATTTGTTAACAAGTTTTCCTTTTGAAACTTGATTAAATACAATATCAATTACATGTAACTTTCTTGACTTGTGTAACCTTATATGGATAAACACGAAAATAAATTATTACTATTAATATTATGTCTGCTTTCCTTTTTCCTTCCTTTACATTTTTAAAAACAAAATTTTGACTTCAATTTCAAAACAATTTTTACACAACTTCCAGCTCTAAAAATTTTAAATAAAGACAAACGAAACTAATTTGCTCAATCACATTCAGTATTTCGTGTATTAATTGCCATGAAGAAATAAACAATTTTCTTAGAGAAAATATTAATGAGAAGTAAGAACAAGTCTATATCAATTGAAATATGTTAAATAGTGAATTTGATGTTATTAAGGTGAGTCAATTCATTAAAGAAATTGAATCAATGTGGTTTGAATATTTCTTAATGATAATTTATCATTTCAGAATTTGTATTATTAAAGTTTTTTTTTTATAATAATGTAATAGAAAAAGTACTCCAAGATAAAATTGTCACTAAAAAAGTTACTAACTTATTTGTTCACATGATATTTACAATTGTTGCTGGTATAGAGACACAGTTTGTTACAAGTTTTAATCAAACTGAAAACTGTTTCGTTTCGTTTATTATTCTCGTTGATTTGATTTTTAAAGACCAGATCATTGGATCATAAATTTTTAGTTAGCGTATTCCATATTTAGTTAGAAATGTTTTTCTTGTCGTTATTTCTCATTCTTCAAAACTTGAAGATATCTAAATTGCTATATCATTTTCAAACTGTTATTGGCTTCGTTTTCCTTCATTCATGCTTCAATAAAATCGAAACGTGAAAGGTGTTGCTCCGGACTCAGACTTTCGTATATCTTTCATTTATCCCTTGTTTTTCCCTTTTTACTAGTAAGGTTTAATTGATAATATACATAGTTAGCAGTTGGTTGTAATAGCTTCCTAATGCATGTATGTATTTGTTTTAAATCTCTATTAAGAAAGTGTTTATAAATAGTAAATAAATTGGAATTAGTCAAAGTTCAACTAAAAATTGGTTTAAAAAACTTAAAAATACAATTAAACAAATCTGTCCACAAAACAATTGATGATTTAGATGAATTACATTTGGCAGTTTAATGAACAGGATAATAACTTTTATGTTTTTCTTAAAGCCAGAGAAAGGAAGCTAAACCATAATTTACGCGCTTTTATTGACTAAATTTGCTTTATTAATAAAATTGTATTAGCCAATTAAATTATTAAAAAGGACAAAGTAAACTTACTCTGTCCTTTAGATGGTTTCAGCTTTCGCTTTAAATGTTTCACGATTGAAATATCAGCGTCGCAAAATTGTATGAACCAAGACCGCTTTCCAAAATTAAAAAAAGGAAAAAAACATTCAATATTAATCTTTTTAAAGAAAGTTATTAACCCGAAGTGGGTTCCTGTTTTTAGGAAAAATTTTAACCTACTTTCATGAAAACTGTTATAACGTTACCCAAGCTACTGCTATAGATTTGAATAAATTTGCAAAGTAACTGTAAATCTTTATAGGGTCCTGAACAAATACAGTTAGCCTACCTGCAAATTTATGGGCCACCATCATGTTTGTGAAACGCAAAATGTGTTTGTCAGAAAGACCGGCCACTGTCGATTAAAATTGGCTACCTTTCGGTATTCAGTGATTAAATTTTGACAATATATAAATTTTATTAGACTAGCATCTCTAGTTTTGCCGAATAAGATAAGATAATCCTGCCTTGGCAATTCTTCATTACTTATTTTAATCAGATGTTTGCCCTTAGTTTCGAAGAATAACAAAATAATCCTATTATTTGCTTCGTACGTTTGAAAAATATCTAATTGGAGGTCAATAACTTAATTTATAAATTAGTAATTTTCAAGAATATTTAAGCTGGGTCTGGTCTTAATTCTCGTGCAAGCTTAACTGGCAAGCCCGAGGTGCAGTTTGATGACAAAAGGGATTAGCCAATTCTAGTCGGCTGCCACCTCTGTTTAAAATTAAGCCCCTGGATTCTCGGAAAATTTCTGTTTGCCGTAACCCCTTCTTGCAGGCCTTAAGATGACGTAGAAAGTCGACGGTAAATTTACATAAAAGTGTCCCTCTTGGCGTTGCGTTGTTATTATGTACATACAGAAATTTTCAGTCATTTTAGAGCAAATTGACAGATTTAAGAAAATTTTCTAAAAATGCGGTAGTACTTTTCGAACCTCAAATTATCTATTACAATATTTTTACTAATTACATGTTTTGTATTGACCTTTGTAGAATTTGTGGTGAAATTTATCGAGAAACTCGTTTTTATGTAAAATGGGCTAAAGTTATTTTTACCTTTGTAATAGCTGTAAGCTAAACTGTTCAATAAGTAGATTATTATCTAAACGAATTATTATAGTAATCTAGATATTTTCAAAATTTGCGAAAAAAGTAATTATAAATAAATAATTAAAAGAGCCCTATAGAACTATTTCCAGAATGAAAATTAAATTGTGTAGAGAAATTTATCAAGAAATTGTAGTTGGAATGTAAACACGACGCAAATCTAATTAAATAAACAAAATATGTTTCTTTTAGATTTAAGATATAATAGGTATTTAGAATGAAATTACACTATTGTATGTATTTTAATGGATTTTCATTTGAGTTAAAATTATTGAAAGTGCAAGTTTTAAATTGCTTAAGTTTGCGTGAAACAAGTGTTTGACAACGATCACTATTAAAGATTTAACTGTTGTCCTTCCGTCCATTTAAATACTTAAATACTATCCTTTCGTATTATTTTATGATAGAATCCTATCGTTAGATATCCGGTGTGCAATTCAATAGTCAGTAAGTTGGCGTCCTGGATATTGAAAGATAAATAATATAAAGATGATCGCGTTTTTAGAACATTAGTAAACTAAAATATTATTCAGCTGACCAGTTTCCGTTTTATTTTAGAACCTTTTTTAGAGCGTGTGAAACATGTTCTTAAATTAACAACCATGAGGTCTAAGTGAGTTAAAAATTGAAATGGGTAAACATAATTCTTGAATTACAAGTCACAATCACTAACGTGTAGAACTAATCACAATGAAATCAATCAAATTTATTAATTATGACACTAGTTAAAACACTTTTCTCTGTCTTTTTGCACCACGTTTTAACACTGCTTTACAGGGAAAATAGTTTTCTCTGTCATTTTGCACCACATTTTAATATTGTTTTAAATTGTGTCGTAATAAGTTTCATTGATTTTATTGTGATTAGTTCTATATTTTGTGATTGTGAATAGCAGCTCTATAATTTAATCAACAATTATGCTGATTCTTTTCAATTTTTAACTTAGAACTTATGATTGTTTACTTAAGCACATGTATAACACGCTCTGGAAAAGGTTCTAAAATAAAAACGAAACTGGTCAGCTGAATGATATTTTAGTTTTCTAATGTCTTAAAACCCGATCATATTTGCATTGTTTATCTTCTAATATTCAGGACGCCAACTTATTTACTATTGAGTCATGATGTTTGTCACTTAGGCTAAACTAATCGACCCGTTAAATTCGTTTTCAGAAACCGAGCCTTAGTAATGTTAATTTTCATATCTGAAATGTTAGGCTCGTAGGGTTTGAAATGACGCGGGAGAAAAGTGATATTGCAAATTTGTATTCATAAGGATGAAAAGAATGATAATTGATCAAACTATAGGTGTCAGCGTTTTGTAACTACAAAGTTATCAATTTTGAAAATTTTTAGATCTAATTATTTCAATTTAATAATAACTTAATAATATCAGAACAAACTTGATTAATTAAATAAAACTCTAGAATTAAAAAAAGTAACATGTGTATTTGAGGACCAATTAAAATGTTTAGTTTATCGATTATATCGATTTACAGTAAAGTTGAAAGTGTACAGGGTGGGCCAAATTCGACACTTTTAATAGGAAACTCCTATTTTTAGACGAGTTAGACAAAAACTGACCTCGGTCCCTGGAGCTCAATTTTTAAGACAAAATTAATGGTAAAGACCGCGTTTCGATATCTTGTACCGTTTAGGAGCTACATGGCGTTTTTCAAAATTCTACGATTTTTAAAAACCTTCATAACTTTTTTGTTTATGAATAATCAAAATTAAAATACTTACTACTATTTTGATTCGAAAGATCTTCAAGATACCAATTTACTTATTATAGTTCGAAGTGCAATATGAATAGAGTACTTTAGCAAAACTTTCGGACAAATTTGTAATGTAATTTGATTCAGTTAAATGATAAAATTCACTGTACGTTAACAGCTTTCTTAAGATTTCTCGATTAAGAAAGCTGTCAACATACGATGGGAGCCAAATGTATTCGTCTGATTAGCAATAAACCTGTTGAAATTGAACCTTATTAAGACTACTCCGCCATAAAAATATGTTCGAGAATTTAAACGAAAATGTTTTAACAAACAATACATTTTATTAAAGTATAGTTTGTCACATAAATTTTATTAAAGTATTATTTGTTAATTCAAAATTTCCAACTTTGTACAATTTCAGATCAAGCTAATTTTTACAATGTTCAATGAGCGTTAAAAGTAATGTCTCCTCAATAAAATTTTAAGTCACGATCTAAAAGGTAAACGAACACATGTTGAAAATTCATTTCATGTATTTATTTTGTGTTATAAAAGAGGCATCGCTTTTGATTCTCAATGTACTCAATATTAAAATAAACTTTTGTTGTATCAAAAAGTGATCGCAGGATGTCACGATTCAAACTATTGGTTAAAATAAACATGAAAAAATGTACATATTAAATCGAACATTTTTAATTGGTGTTTGGATGATATAATATCGAGAGAAGACCCGGAAACTTTATTAGGAAAAAGAAATATTTTAACTTAATCTTCGGTTTTATTCCTATATTGCGCCTAATAAAAACGTCTTGCGGTTTCGGAAGGGTAAATAAAGAAATAAACACGGTCATGACGCCCAAATAATGTAACAGTAAATGGTCAACCGGGATCCTTTCAAGTGCCAGGTGCCACGCGTAAAGGGTTTCGTCCCACACATTTCATATAATATAGGGCAAATGCGTTGTCAACACAATCGCTGCGGTTCTTCTCATTCAAACGCTGGGAAATGTTTGCTGTCGACGAAGAGCTTCTTATGCGACGCCAGAACTGCTAAAAGTCGGATTAAGTTACTATTTAGACGAGTAAATAACGGAACTTTTTAAGTTAGAAAATCAGTTTCCAGATTTATTCTAATTGTTTTATTTATACAAAGGTTAGATTGCGACATCCTGCGACCTAATATTGCATTAGGATTAACAAATTACAATCAGTTTGCTATTTAATAAGTCATCCCATACAAGGCGGTCATGCGTGTTCTCAAAGCATAATGAAAATTTAAAAAAAAAGTCAGCAAGTCAACAGAAGCGATCTAAACTTTTCATTACTATTACATCGCATTTACGAATAACTAGGACAGGTCGGTTTAGTTTGCAGTGAAATTCTCTGGGAAGGCCCCAAATAGGGCCTAAACAGCTGTACAGAGGATGCCCGTGGAATCCACTGCAATCAAAACCGACTTGCAATGAAAAAAAGTTTTATTTATAATGAAGTAAATGAGGATATATAAAGAAATTGATAAAAGAATTCTTTTATATTTATTGTTCAATAAACTGTCACTGTAAGGCAAAAGCTCATCGCAGGAGCGAACAATACAGTTTCGAGAAAGTTTGCAACTGGGAGTTTTATTGCGCTGTGCGAAAGGGGTAAGCTGTCGTAAATTTGGGAAAGTCTGGGTCAGAAATTGCAAATGTGTGTCAGCCCTTGAACTACTCTTAGTCATCCACCCTCATTGCTATGTAACCCTTCCGTTATAGGTAAACAGTAATGAGAATAGAATGCAGCAGAGGACCCTTCCGCTTCCGCAAATCTCGACATGTGGCCGAAATTATTTGGTTTGTGTTCAATTTTCGTTTGATATGATGTCACAGTCTCACGTCATAGCACGGAATAATGAAAAATCTTTGTTCTGTTTAAAGTTTTAACTTACAATCAATTATTTCAGTTTTAAGGCTGCAATAGACGATTATAGACGTCAAGGTCATTTATTGAATTTTCATAATTTCATTATTTACAGTTTGTTAGAGAGGTGTACGTTGACTTCTACAGTTTGTTAGAGAGATTTACATGTTCTCTACAGTTTGTTAGAGAGGTATACATTTCATTGTTATGTATTAAAATGAAATTAATATTGGCATATCAATTGCAGTCATAATAGTTGAAAAAATGATATTATTGATTTTAAAAATTTATACATTAACAGCTTCTTCAGGATAAATAATCAGAAAGAACCTATCAAGTAAAGTGAAATGTCGACTTTTACATTAGGGTAAATGTAATATTCAGGTTTTCACGGCCGTCATTGATAGCTGCTTCACTTCTGAAGAAGATCACAAGATGATCGAAACGTCAAGTTCTACAAACTTTCTACACGGCAGAGAACCCGAGAGCCGAAGAGCAGCTTTATATTAGGGCTTTCCTTTCTCTCAAATTGATCAAATCAAAGATGTACATTTCCTTTGAACTGTGATTTCCTGTCTACTCAGAAATTTGTAACATGATCGGTAATAAATCACAAAATTTCTGTTTGTTGTGAATCGATCATATTAAAAGTTTAAAATTTGACATTTTAATACCGTCTAATTTGATGTTGATTTTTTAATATCAAGTGACAACTTTGTTTATTTATTTTCACTCCTGAGAAAGCTATCAAGCGATAGTGCCATTTTCAGTGACCGTTTGAGATAATTCATTTTATAATTATTGTTCCATAAATTATATTTACAAATTTTGTGATCATTTTAACGACCAAGAAAACGTTTTAATTGTGGATATTAGTATTACAATATACAGTGAGATTTTTTTGAAGTAGAACATACGTAACTTATTAATAAGTGCTATAGAGTTTTTTTTTAAAACGAACATAGGTTGAAAATACGTGGTGATTATGGACATGATTTGGGATATGTTCTCCAACTTCCAGGAAAGTGACTATTATTTTTATCTATTTCGAGAAAAGAACTTCAGTGCTAATGTAAACTAACAAGAATCAATGATATCCAAAGTACGGAAGCCACATACATATTATAACCTGTGTTCGATTTTAAAAAGCTCACTTTTACTATTGTAGTAAGGATCCATATAACATGTGCACAAAAAGTTTTCCCATCTAGTACGTTGCTCTCATTGTTTCGCATGTTTACGTATGTTCCTTACTTGATCCGTACCCTAAACAGAAAAGTAAACAAACATAACTTTAAAAAAATTGTTTTATTGATTTGATTCAATGGTTTTCACATTGGAAGAAAAATCTTTTATGATTGAGTCCTACTTTTGAAACGCCCAAAAAATCAATGGCGAATGGACCTACTCTATTCCTGATTGTATTGCAGAATTTCAGGAAAAAACTCCAGAAGCTATATTTCTGTACCACTAATTTGTTAATCAACTTCAGTACTCTGTAGGACTATTCAGAGAAACTGGCAATGTGGCTAGAAACAGGCATCAGGTAGGCCTAAAGCAAAAACTGATGTAGTTGAAAATGTGAGACAAAGTATAACTTGTTCCTCGCACTTCTATCCGTCACCTGTCACAACAAGTTGACCTTTCTGTTGGGACCTGCAGAACTATTCTAAGGACTTGCAATTGTTCCCTTATGCATGAATTGCTTCCAGTAGACATTGAACCAAGACGAAGATACTGTCATTGGTTTTTAAAAAATGTTGACAATGACGATTTGTTGGAGAAAACTTTCTTTTCCGACGAGGCCTGGTTCTATTTAACAGGATACATTAATTCCCAAAATATGAGCACCTGGAGTACAGAAAACCTTCATATTTTCATTGAAGCCCCACTCCATCCACAAAAAATTGGTGTTTGGGTAGGTTTAAGTCGGAAAAGACTGATAGGTCCAATATTTTGTAATGGCACACTAACAGCACTTAGATATCGGGAAGATTTTGCATCCATTTATTAATCAACTGCATAATGACGAGTTGCAATTTGGAAATTTCCAGCAACGGCCCATGGTGCTGGAGATACTTTAAATTTGCTTTAAAAGTTTTATGGAGATCGGATAATCAGCAGAAATATGGCAAATATATGACCTCCGCGATCTTGCGATCTAACTCCTTGGATTTCTTAGTTTGGCACTACTTGAAAAATTCAATTTTTAAAACGCCCGTTAATGATTTGCAGGAACTTACTCAAAGAATCATCGCAAAATGTGATAAAATAAACAATTCTCCCCACTTTTTGCAAAATGTTGTTAGTGGATGTCGCAGAAGAGTTAGAAAATGCCTCGAAGAAGACGGAGGCCATTTTCAAAATCTGTTGTGAATTCAAGTTCAACGTTATTTTCAATGCTTTATTTTGTTTGGTTTCAAATACGTAATAAATCGTAATTATTGATTACGGTTTTCTGTTGGCGTTATGTCAAGGTTAAATGTCAATTTGGCGTTTACTGATCAAGTAAGAAACATACGTGAACATGCGAAAAAATGAGAGCAACACACTAGATGGGAAAACTTTTTGTACACATGTTATATGTTCGATGCCAAAAAAATTCTTACTGTATTTGATTATAAATGAACTGAGTTGCTTTTAATTTCAAAGTATGTAATTATTTCAACATATTTGTATACGAATCTCAACTTATTAAAATCGTTAGCCCTGCATGTTAACCTCGCCCATGTTGATACACAATGGAAATAACGGCTATCGTTGCAATTGCAATTGGTTTAGGTCTCATATTTTGCTAAGGGTTTCGCGTCCTTCGTGTCGCAACGATTTATTTGGCTACTAGTATATATACGTAATAAGTGCCTCCTAAACAAGATGTTTGATTGAAAATTAAGATCTATTTAGCATTACCGCTAAACAGTAAGAAATGAAGTCAATAATTTCAAAATTTGTTAATTGTCTTTATTACTAGTGTTAATGTGTGCAATTAATTTTCTTCTTGATTTGCTTTACCACCAACGAAGCACTCTCAAGATTATTTTGATTAGTCTAAAAATGAAGCGACCGAATTTTCTGTCCATTCTCTTGATGGATTAGATTATCAAATTGCAATGCAATAACTACTGCAAGTTTGCTCGAACAATTACGCATTATGTTCTGGTCTCTTTATCCTAGGACCTCAATGTCTTCTTGTCACTTGTCATACAGGTCAAGCCTTAACAAATATGCACATTATGAAAGGGTTTCTGACGTCAAAAATCTCAAAACTGGCCGTCCTTTGTCTGCTTTATGATTGATGTCTGTGTCAAATGTCCTGTAATAACTAACTGTACAGAGCAGCCTTGGGGACGGCGGATTTCGAAATGACCTATATCTGCTAAGCAGGAAACATCTGCCACGAGAAGGGTTTACGTGAGTATTCGCTGAAATATGAAAGTGAGACGAAGAATTTTGCGCGCTACATTGGACATCGGTCATTCAGCGCAAAATTTTTGTCGTTACGTCGGTCGGTGTCATAAAAACTGTCGGCCCTTTGAAGGTTGTAAAATTGTAAATTGCTACTGGTTATTCTGTCGTTTACATTTTTTCGACGGGGATATAAAACTTACTTACCGTTAAAATTGGTTTGCAAAAAACTGTATTGGCACAGTTGTTCTTTGCCTTTTTAGGTATCATAAAATTTCACTAAATTTTAAGGCGCACCGTAAACAACTGTCTGTGCAGATTTTTTATTTATGTAACGGTAATTCAGCAAATTAAAATAAAAATTCTCTATTTATGAAAAAAATTGTATAACTTTTTTAAAAAGAATTTTGAGCAATTAAATATCTATGCAATAGAAGATTTGCGAAATTAATTAAACTTAAATTCTCGAACAGTCGAAAACAAAATATTTGTAAACTTGCGGTCAATAAAACTGATTCGGCCTTTTTTTTGTATTGTAAATTGGCTTTCGATCTATCAAAGAAGTAAATTATTGAAGCTGTAATATTGTGTCACATTTAATTTGTAACAGGACATTGAGTATAACCTGCGAAACTGCAAGACTGGTACACTGTATATAAGTATAATCAAAACGTCATTAAATGTCAATGTGATGGGTAATTTTTTTTGACCTCAAGTTTATATATTCTTTTCTTAAAGAAATCCGAAATGAAACATTTGATTCGTTATCTAAGTTTTAATTATCTAATATTTACAATTACCAAATTTTATTTTTTGGTAGGTATCACATGAGCCAAGTCATACTTCCCTCTGACACATTTGAGTTTCACACCGGGACAATCCTGTACTCTCCCCATCCTGCACAGAACTATGTTGTGTTCCTGTAGATTGTGGCCTATGCCAGGGATGTAGGCCACCATTTCTTTACCATTCGACAGTCTTACCAACACGCACTTCCTGTTCGCAGAATTCGGTTTCTTGGGTTTTTTGATCAACGTTTTTAAGACTACACCTTTCATAAAAGGATTACCGTCCAAGGGCTTTCTGACGGGACGTGTTTTGAAATGGGGTCCGGTCCTGTGCATTCGTTGAAGAGATGCCATCGTTCTTTCTGAAAAAATAAACACTTAATTAAAATTAATAATAGTTCATTTAAGCAAATGTTATCTAATGAAAGTATTTCTGTAAAATTTTAAGGAAAATTAAACAAACGGAACTTCAAAATTCTGAAATGCTGACGAATCAATTACAAATGCAATTTCCTATATCAGTGTATGTCAAAGCTAGGGTGACAGAGTTTTACAACAGCAAATGAAATAAACAAAATCCCCGCGATTAGCATCTAACCACACCACTAGTAAGAACCACACAGGCACGTATTGATTCGTTTTCAATTTTAAATTAACAAAATATTCACTTTTATGCTGCAAGGAGTGAAATGCACTTTTGTCGAACCTAGGTATTTGCAAGATTTATGGATTTCTCAAACCAAAAAAAAATTGATAAGATATTCAATCCGGAATAATGTGTTCTACATTTCTTTTTCAACCTTTCTATTGCGATTTTTACCAACCGATGCAGTATGCATTAGGTACGTTTTTAACATTTTAACTGGACATTTTATGTCAATATTATTTAAATCTCTATGTGGGTGTAGTTTTACTTCTAAAAATTTACTTTCAATGTAAAACTAAGCAGCAATAGAAAAAAAAAACAACAGTAACTAACGAGTTGGCATAATTATCAAATTGTATTGTTGCGCGATTAGTTTTTAATGACCAAAATAAGGTAAAGAAAGCAAATAAGCAGTTGTGTCACTTTTACTAGTAACGTTAAAAATTAAACGAAGGTTAAATCCCTAATTTGTTGCTTTTGCATAACTCTAGTGGGATGTAACTGACGACTTTCTATTATTGCGAAAACAAATTGGATAAAGTAAACGTTTATAGATAATAAGAGTAAATAATTATAAAAATAATTTTCGTTTTTCTTTTTTAAATAGCTGGTATAATATGATCAAAATTATGTTTAATGTAACCCTTTTCTTGTTACTTATAATTTTCAGCGTGATTACGGTCCTGGCGTTAATCTTCCTAGCGCATCGTCCGGGGATCGACAGGCAGGTGACGCATCTTGGACAATGTCCAGTGACAGATGAATAGCGCAAACCACAATGAATTATTCACATCACGCTGTATTACACTGGGAAATGGAAATTCGGCGTAAGGATTTTGTTAACCATCGATAACCACACGCATAGTTTAAATTTGCTGAAATAAATAGAAATTTCTTTGTTGCTAGAAACTGATTATGATTGCACTTATCAAAAAAGTACACAAAATATAATAAAGCGTGTTTACTAAAAAAGAAAATTATATGAATATGATGCTGTTTGAATACATAACATGTTTTTTGCATTGGTAACAGAGCTATTAACGTACCCGAACGAGTTCTTTAATATATTGTTTTTTTTTTCTATACCTGTCATTGCCAAAATTCTAGGGTTTCTGTTGGAACCCAGCTGTTATCACTAAATGTACGACAGAATTTTTTGAAATTTCCTAACATTTTGGTAAAGGTATCAACCTCCGAAACATTTGACAGGTATTATAAAAAAAACGGAGCTTACAAGATTTGAGGGCTCTAATGGCGTTGGTGTAATTCATTAATTTATTTATTTGGTAGTAAAACAAATTCCAAATAAGAAATAAATGTCAAATGTGAGAACAAGTCTTACTGCCAAGTAATTCAGCAAGCGTAATTTTTGTACTTTCCCGTAATTCGAATGGAGTACATGAAAAATCTTCACAATCCATTATATTCAAGTTTTAAAAAAGTGAAAAACAAATTTGACGTTTAAAATTGAATTTCCCACTGAATACTAAATGATGTTAAATAAATGTTACTAACTACCGCAAAATTACCTAAATTTTAAAATATCGCTTTTTTCTATAAAAAAAAAAGTAAAATACTCGTTACAAACGACTCGTCCGTTCTGAACTCATGCATGAAAAACTGCCTTCTGTAACTTGTATTTACCATACTAGTAAAACACTCATACTTCCAGAGTCGGACAAAAGTAAGTAAATCATTAACGGGCGTTTTAAAAATGGAATTTTTCAAGTAGGGCCGAACAAAGAAATCCAAAGGAGTTAGACCGCAAGATCGCAGAGGCCATATGTTTGCCATATTCCTGCTAATTATCCGATCTCCAAAAAACTTTGGAAAGAAATTTAAACTATCTCCAGCAGCATGGGCCGTTGCACCATCCTGCTGAAAATATCCAAATTGCAACTCGTCTTCATGCAGTTGATTGATAAATGGATGCAAAATCTCTTCCCGATATCTAAGTGCAGTTAGTGTGGCATTAAAAAAAATCAATCTTCTCCGGCTTAAACCTATCCAAACACCAACTTTTTGTGGATGGAATGGGGCTTCAAAATATGAGGGTTTTCTGTACTCTAGATACTCATGTCTCATCGGAAAAGAAAGTTTTGTACAACAAATCGTCATTTTCAATATTGTTATAAACCAATGACAGTATCTTCGCTTTGGTTCAAAATCTGGAAGCAATTCATGCAAGTCAAACGATAAGGGAAAATTTGCAAGTTTGCAATTTGAGACCTAAACCAATTGCAATTGCAACGATAGCCGTTGTTTCCATTGCATGTCAATAGAGGCGACATTAACATGCAGGGGTAACGATTTTAATAAGTCGAGATTCGTATACAAATATGTTGAAATAATTACATACTTTGAAATTAAAAGCAATTCGTTCGTTTATATTCAAATATAGTAAAATTTTTTTCGCATCGAGTTGTTGCTCTCATTTTTTCGCATGTTTTTTTACTTGATCAGTAAACGCCAAATTGACATTTAATCTTGACATAACGTCAACAGAAAACCGTAATCAATAATTACGATTTATTACGTATTTGAAACCAAACCAAATAAAGCATTGAAAATAATGTTGAACGTGAATTCACAACAGATTTTGAAAATGGCCTCCGTCTTCTTCGAGGCATTTTCTAACTCTTCTGCGACATCCATTAATAACATTTTGCAAAATATGGGGAGAATTGTTTATTTTATCACACTTTGCGATGATTCTATGGGTAAGTTCTTGTAAATCATTAACGGGCGTTTTAAAAATGGAATTTTTCAAGTAGGGCCAAACAAAGAAATCCAAAGGAGTTAGATCGCGGAGGCCATATGTTTATCATATTTCTGCTAATAGTACGATCTCCATAAAATTTTTGAAAGAAATTTAAAGTATCTCCAGCAGTATGGGCCGTTGCACCATCCTGCTGGAAATATCCAAATTGCAACTCGTCATTAATAGATGGATGTAAAATCTCTTCCCAATATCTAAGTGCTGTTAGTGTGCCATTACAACATATTGGACCTATCAGTCTTCTCCGACTTAAACCTATCCAAACACCAATTTTTTGTGGATTGAGTGAGGCTTCAATGAAAATATGAGGGTTTTCTGTACTCCACTTCCTCATATGTATCCTGTTAATTGGAACTAGGCCTCGTCGGAAAAGAAAGTTTTGTCCAACAAATCATTGTCAATCTTCATTAAAAACCAATGACAGTATCTTCGCCTTGGTTCAAAATCTACTGGAAGCAATTCATGCAGGGAAGTCAAACGATAAGGGAACATTAGCAAGTCCTTAAAATAGTTCTGCAGGTCTCGATAGAAAGATCAACTTGTTGTGATACATGACGAATGGAAGTGCGAGGAGCGTCAGTCATAATTTGTCTCACATTTTTTCATCAGTTCTTACTTTAGGCCTACCTGACACCTGGTTTCGAGCCACATTGCCAATTTCTCTGAATAGTCCTGCAGAGTACCGAAGTTGATTAACAAATTTGTGATACAGAAATACAGTTTCTGTAAATTTTTCTTGAAATTCTGCATTACAATCAGAAATAGAATAGGTCCATTCGCCACTGATTTTTTGGGTGTTTCGAAAATAGGATTCAACCATAAAAGATTTTTCTTCCAACGTGAAAACCATTGTAAAGTCAAATCAATGAAACAATTTTTTTAAGTTATGTTTGTTTATTTGTCTGTTTAGACTTTAGAGTACGGATCAAATAAAGAACATACGTGAACATGTGACAAAATGAGAGCAACACACTAGATGGGAAAACTTTTTGTACACATATTATAAACTTACTTGCTACTTGCTAGAAACAAATTGTATAATGAAGGGCTATTTCTGAACTGCAAAATAACTTACTAGCTATTTATATTTATTTGGACACAATAATTCTGAGTACATTTTTAATTCATAAATTGAGAAAAGCTACGCAACACTTGTGTAATGATATGTAAAATAGCAGCTAATGTTCGAATGATCGAACTTCTGAAGCAGTATAAACTTTCGATTGAAATATCTCGAAAACGGTTAATTTAACGAAGATGTAACTTAGTTCACTTCTTATATAATTTTATTTGACCTTTTCAGTTTTTGTTTTCGATTTTTTGAAAATGTGACAATAAAAAAGTTATTCACTTTACTAAAATGATAACACCGGATCTACGCCACTGGTGGCCGTACCAATAATTCATTGCCCTGCTGTAAATACTGT
This sequence comes from Serrognathus titanus, assembly GCA_039766575.1. NCBI lineage: Eukaryota > Metazoa > Arthropoda > Insecta > Coleoptera > Lucanidae > Serrognathus > Serrognathus titanus. The sequence goes on along the minus strand of CM077912.1, from coordinate 27,569,213 downwards.
TTTTTTCAGCACTTTGTGAAAATTAAGTTCTAGTAAGTAATTAATCACATATTCTAATATTAACTTTCACACAAAAAATCGGTACGGATCGCAAATAAAACCCGTTTTTCAGAAGTGTATTATTAAATATTTGCTTAATTTTAATTAAAACGTGGAAAAGAATGAGTGAAATAAATAGTATATTGTTATTAGTGTTATACATTCTTATTTTATTTGTAATTTTTGTATTGGTTCAAATTTAGAAAATTTATTTATGTTGAAATAAACAAGATATTTTGAGCTTTCTATTACATTTTTGTCTTTATCATTTGGGCAAATTGTGTATCGTGTGTATCGGAATGTGGGTTGTGGAATACTTCTCGTACTTTTAGGCTTCAACTACTAAGGTCATATGGCCAACCCTATGTAGAATTTAGTCGGACTTCACTATAGATATTAAAAAATATTATTAAAACGTAAATAAAAAAACGATAGCTTGAAGACAAAAGTATGCAGGTAATAGCAAACTCAAAATTTCTCGTTTTTTTTTTTAATTTTAGAACAACTGTTTAAACTAATATTGTTCGAAGTAACTGCGAATATTGTTGAAGTAATTCTAAATTTGGTATTAAATGTTGTACGTACAACAAACAAAAGTAGTTTCCATGATTACAATTCTTATTTCGAACAATATACAAGAATCTTTACTCTAAAACCAAATACATTTCAGCCAATTACGGCTACTTGTTCATAGAAATAAAAATATTTCTTGTAGTCACATAACAGATTTCTTAAATGAACTCTGAAATTATTATTCTTTTGACTGTTTGAAATGCTTTGTAGGGTTAATAGGGTTAATCTGCTTTTTGGATTAATACAACTGAATTCAAAACATCGGGAAATGTCAAAAAAATTGACACTTTTTTAAAAAATTTTTCAGTATGAATATAATTTCATTAGAAGTACGTAAGAATTATTTGACGCCATAACAGTGTATAAATATTAGGTTAAATTTACAATTGAAGAATGGAAATTTCAAAGGTGCTAAGTGCCTAAAACACGAAACAAAGATATTTAGAAAAAACTTTATTGAACAAAAATTATCAAACATACACCAGAGTTTTAACGCTTGGAGATTACTTATATTACACTGAATAAAATTCTCAAAAATTACGAGGAAATACTGAAAAATCTATGATATAACAATTATAAAAAAAAATTGGAAACGTGCTAAGTGCCGAACAGGGAACCCTAGTGCTAAGTGCCTATTGACAATTTTGCAATAACTCTCTGTAGAAGTTCTTGTGCTGCTCCTGTTGTAAGAAGTTTATCATTGACTCTAGTGTTTTTTTCTTATTTGCACCGATGTGGTTTACATATGGTAGTTCTTCAAGTCTTATGTTTTTCACATCCTGCAGGGTTTTACCCTTTTTTTTAAATGGGGATTCTAAGAAACTGTGCTGATTCAGTAAAACTGTCTTTGCACAAAAGCACTCCAGGGTATCTTATCTGGAGTTAACTTTGTACTTCCTTCGTGTTCAGAATTGAATCAGTAGCAGCTTGAATGTTCAAAATTTTATTCAAATTTATATGCAAATTAATATGTAAGCTAAAAAAATACATTCTACTTATTACAAGCAAGACATTATACAGGTGATTCCTAAGATGAGTAAAAATTTTAATAGCGTGTAGGAAAGGAAAGGAAACATTAAAAGAAATTTTAAATAGAAAGTTTATTATATTATTTTTGTAAATAAAATCATTCAGGTAATTTTCATTTTATTTATTTACTCTTGGGTAAGTCATGTCCAACTTTGTATGAATCAGAATTTTTTCTTGTATACTAAATGGCTAAATGGCACTTAGGACGCGGGAAACGAAACATGGACATAACTCCAACGCCATCTTTGCATCTGGATATAAACTATTATTTCTAAGTCTGGCCCTTAGACCGTTTCATGAGACATTGGCGATGGCACATAGATCGCATTAAAGAGAAAAAGTGAAAACAAAAAAAAGGCACTTAGCACCTTTGAAACTTCCACTCTTCAAATGGAGAAATTTCATTTAGTTTTTTTTTTTAACACAATTTATTTTCTGAATGTAGAGGTCTGATCATAAGCCAAACAATTATAATTATAGGTCTGTTCCAATCGCGACTTCTCACTTTCCGAACAGTTCAAAACATGTACTCATCAGAGTTGTACATACATACTAGGGAAGATATTTGGTACCTGGGTACCCGAGTACTACACGTATGGATGTTATCAGGGTGTCATATTTTTTTATCCGGGTACCCAACGAGTAACCATAGAACAGATGTCAAATGCTTCAAAACTGAGACACGAGGATTCCATGACAGTTGATGTCAACTCGCAGTGCAAAACTTTTTACACTTATTATCAGTAATTTACAATACAGCGAAAGTTTTATTTAATTATTACTCCATTTACTTGTTAAATTGCAGTTTATTTAAACAAAAATGGAACATTCTTATCGTTCTTCAAAAATTGTTTTTGTTAATTTTTATTTTACACCTGAACCAGTATAATCCTTACTTGTAAAACGAAATATTCGCGCCTTCTTTTCTCTTATTCCTGCAATTTATAGCTGAACAAGCAATTTTTATAAATTTTGGACATTGTGAATATGGTTTCAATATCAAGATGACATTTCATTGCGAAGACACAGAAATTGACATCTTTAATTAAATTCACAAATTTTATTGGAATTATGCATATTTTGCGTATAGCATTTTATAACATCGAAATAAACTCTTGTCATTGTGAAATTTACTGGTATTTGTTTGACTAGAAAAACCATTATTTTACAAAGTACAAAAACAGATGTTTCCATTTTTTCGGTCGCAATAGTATGTCTTTCTGTTATTACACGATAAAACTTGATTGTGTATCATTAACATTAACTCATGTAAGGTTTGTGTATCCGTTTAAATTAAAATATCAAAACTTATACGGGTTCCCGAACTTACACGAGTATTCGAAGTATTCGGGTGTTCGAATTTATACGGGTACCCGAATTTATGTGGGTATCCGAGCTCATATGATTATTATGAATTTATACGGACACCCGGGTAGTTTATTCGGGTCCCGAGTAGCTCAAACATACGGGTATGTCATCTCTGATATATAGTTCCCAAAGGAGCTTTCAAAATAATTTACTACTTCGAAGGTCAACTGATTCAAACGGTTTTGAACTGGTCAGAATTTGTGGACCTTATAAAAACAATAGTTTTTATGGGAATGGGAATAAACTAAAGGTTAAAGTGAAACTGTAACTGAAATATTGGGCCATAGTTTTTAAACAAATATATGCCCACACGCCCACAGCTTTTAGTGCTAACTTCAATGTCCCATATTCTTACCTCATATTTAATTTAATAACGTTTATTTCTCCTGGCTACGCTCTCCGTCGATTTCATACATTAAATTGACATAATGCTAAATCATTTCTTGTTTATTTTAATTACGAGTTTAGTTAAGCACAATCTGAATCATAACATGAGAATACAGACCAATGTGTTCAAATTTAATACCACATTTCTCAGACATTTGCTAATTAGACATATTATATAATAATATTTCAATATTTGCAACAAAATGTGGTTTTTCTTTTATTTCTCCTGATCTTTACAATAAAAAGTAAGAATTTTATAAATATTTCTCTACCAATAAGTCCATGACATTTATTTGGAGTGAGGTTTTGATCATTTCAAAATTTAGAACGGTAAACGATGTACAACCATGCTACAAAGAAAATTCTCTGAGTGCAGTGTTCATAAGCATGGTGTAAGTGTTTATAAATTGAGACTACCTTAAAAATACTTAGCCTATCCACCAAATACATTTTTATTCAAAGTTGAGGTTCCAGGAAAGGTATAGTCCTCTTGCATACGGAAGACAAGAAGCAACTTAAAAAGTACTGGCAAAATATAACTTTTAAAAGTCATAACTTTTTCTGTTTACAGTTTGTAAAAGAAAGAATGTCCTTCTTTATATAAATTATGTATCTCTAGCTCCCACATTTTATGCCTTTATTAATTTAAAATAAAATTCTTCGGCTGATATCTTCCATATTTGCAAGGATTACAGTTAACAAATCTAGTTTTCAAATAATACTTACGAGTATTAAGCAGTAAAAAATAAAAATGATGAATCTGCTTCCAAGAGTGCAGTTATTTTTGTGCGTTGAGCACATACAAAACTTACCCTGCATTAAATAATTTCTCGCATTCATGCCTAGGTTGTTCAAGCCAGCGTTTACCATATTTTCTGTGCTGATTCGTTTAATTATATTGCTCACCTCCAGCCTTTTAACAGCATTTATCAACGCATTCATTTTAACCTGTAACATAACAAACATTTAAATATTACCTTAAATCTAAGAGTTGTCGATAAAGTTCAATAAATGACTTACAAACACCAATAAAATTATTTGTTGTGGTAAGTTTTACATAAATTCAGAAAACTTCAACAATTTATTTTAATAGTTATAGGTTAGCTTAAATTCATACACTACTGCCAACTGTTAGAGAGCAACTTTTACTGCGTTTTGCGTGGGTTACGTTCAGAAACTATGTTTCTGTGCAGTATCTTTGGTTCGTATTCATATCTTCCCTATTCTCAGAACTAATTTCTCATTTACAATTGACATGTAGACTACTTGACTTCGAAATAGTAAATTTATTTCAAGATTTGATACTTCTGAAGTATTTTAAAGTACAGTGAAACCTCTCTTACCCTCTACTTTGTAACTCATGGCGACATCGTTAAGTAACATATTTTGTCGAATCAGTACTTAGATACAACGCAATTCTATGTACTGATTGGTCAAAATATGTCACTTAACGGTTGTTTAAAGATGTGTTATGAGTTACTGAATAGGGGGGATTAAGCAGATACTTATCACAATCAGCACTATCTACCTCAAAGGGAATTTAAAATTTAATGTCAACTAGAAACTAAATGAACTGTTGACATGTTAGGTACTTAATTTTACTCATCTACTCACTTTGAAAGTAATGGCTAATTTTAGTTTGTTTCCAATTGAATTTTGCTTTTGCATTTGGGATCCCACATGCTTATGTAATACTTAAAAACTTATTTTTATGGTTGTGTTTGTTATTGTGCTCTAATCTAGTGTATACCAGAGCATACTTTTTCGTAAAATACATTTTAATCTTCAATTTATGTGTGGTATATCAGTATGAAAGAGTATGAATCGTATTACACATAAAGAATTTACGTAGCATTAGAGCATATTTTGTAAAAAAAATGTACACCAATTTATACTAGTGCAGGATAACAAACACACATAATAGGCATTTTGTTTCATAAATGACTCGCTATTGACCTGAACTTGAAGTGATCTTGAACAGATCTAATCCTATTTGATCCCGTAGTGGTATAAAAAGAACGCTTTGCATTCGGATCAGATCTATTCTATTAAGTGCTGCTCAGAGCTACTCCACTCGTTGAAACAAAAACGCCTAATGTCTTTTGATATTTCACAAGCTTTATCTCTACTACCTTCTATAGTAGATGAAAATTTACTCACATAGTGTATAATATTTCTCGAATTTGTTTGTAGTCAACGTTTATATTTTCCTGAGTCCGATGATTCCTAAGATTATGCTGTAAATAATGTTGAAAGTCATCAAAATTGGAACGCAAAACATCAAAGAAATCGACATAGCTTTGGTAAATTTCTGAAAAAAATAAAATATTTTGAAGAGGTGTTCGTGTAATACATCTATCAATGCATATAAATTACATATGAAACAATCAATTATAGGTAAAAAGTCGAAGGAAACACATCGTACGAAAAATGAGAAAAATAAGAACAACGGTGAAGATATAACTTGAAGGCTTCCGCGGCCGTTGTCCATAATTGAATGGTTTCCAGTTGGAACCGCGTCACGACAGCTTCTACTGATTGCTTCTACTACTTTGGCAGTAGAAGCAGTCGTACGTGGTTCCAATCGAAAGCCAATTCAATAATGCTGAAGAGGAAAATAAACAGAATAAAGACAAAGTAAAGGAATAAGGAGAGGAAGAAGATGATCAGGTCAGTTTGCATTTCGTTATAAAAATAGTATAATTATAACTTTTAATTGGAACTTTGGAAAGACTTGGCACAAATCATTTATCAAAACCAACAAGCCGGAAATCATCATCTTTCCATTTTTCTAACAATGTATTATTTCGCGGAATATTATGATACTATTAGCAAACATCAAATCGGGTTTTGTTTGAAAATGAAATATGGTTCCCTCATGACAAAATTTAGATACTCAAAAACTAAGAAATCTATAATAGCAGGATTATCCGAAGAACCTGGAAAATTGATGAGCCATTGAAATAGGACTTCAACTGTTCCACAGTTCATGCTGTACTTGAAGCGCAAAAGAATCGATCCAAGGAACCAAATTTACAATACGATCGGACGATTAGAAATCTTTTATGAAAAAACTTGTGAGGGCGTGCATTTTTTTGTCCTTTTTATTATTTTGAAGTAGAATAGGGCAACTTGAAGATACCCAATCAATCGTTTTAACAAAAATTATTAAATCAATGTTTATTGGCAAAGTATATAAAGTTGCTTAATTAATTTTTTTTTCGGAGTATTACCGGATCTTTTAATTAATCATTTAACTTCAACATTCAGGTTTTATTTTAAGAAAAATGTCTGCATTAGATATTAAGCCAAACTATATTTTGATATAAGTTTCACTGAAAAATTTTGTTGTTATCGAGAAAAACGTATTCTTAGTTTTTCACAAAAACAGTAATAATAAAAAAAAACTACTTATATTTTGAAAATAAGAAAATGTCTCCTCGCTGTAGTTTACAAAGACTAACTAAGTTTGCAAGTTTTTTTCAAATGCAGAAATACGTTTGTAAAACGGATTCTACGAATGCACTATTTTACTATACAGATAAATATGAATTCAGTGGGGCTTTAACATCCCTGGTCTATAAAATCTAAAAGAGCACGTGGATGAATGTGAAATAAAAAGTTTGTTAAAAACAAATAAAACTAAGGAGAAGGTAATGTTACATTCTGTTAAATAGATTACCCACACATACAAGTGAACAGTGTCACCCAGTGACAGATAATTTAGTTCTATTTTGAATCAGGTTTAGGTTTTTAGAAGTTATAAAAGCAAGAATTAACCCAAGATTCAAAGTTTGCGCTTAGGCAAGTAAAATTTGGACAAGAAAAAGAAGAACTATGAAATACTTTAACGTAAATGATAATGAAAATTAACTAAAATTGTATAACTGCCAATATAGAAAGTGTTAGGAAAGAGTTTATACATATATTTAGGCCTTATTGTCACGTTTGTGATTTTGTGATTGCAATCGCTTTCCTTGTATATTTTGCAAAAGAATTTCATATTTTTATCATTAATTCTGGTTCTTGTTTTTGGGGATTTTAGAAATTCAAAAAAGGGGTAAGTTTTTCTAAATTTTTCAATAAACCAAACTTTTTTAAGGTACAGATTCTGATGAGCCCAATAAGGCCGAAATACATGTATAAATTTTTTCCTAACACTTTCTATATTGCCAGTTACACAATTTCAGTTAATTTTCATAATTTTCATTTAGTAAGAAAACTTGATTTTGTAAATGATAATGAATAATAATAATAGCGAATAATAAATTATTTTGTTTTATTCAAATTGACTATTTTAGAACTCGAGAACATAACAGAATGATAGTTAGTACTGCATTAATTTGAAGTTCCAATTTTTACGCTGAGCTTTGAGACTTCTCTTATATTCTCAACTAGAAAAACTATAATACTAAATACTTCATTTTTTTTAAATAAAATTTTCCCTTTAGAATTAAGATATCCTAGTGATATATGTAATTATCTACCGCGAACAATAAATAGTTAATGGATATTCTCCTCACCAAATTTCCAGTGGAAATTTTTTGAAAATCTGTTTTTATTTTTCTAAATTAGGTAAATGTTTAATAGGATATTTAGTAAAAAAAATGTGTAAATACAAATTACAAAATATTCAGCTTTCACTTGTAAAAAATAAGTGTAATTAAATAATTCAGGTAATTATTCTAGTAACAAGCACCATGTTAATGATGCAAGATTTTTTTCCGTTGTAACAAATTAACAAAATATTCTTGTTTTTAAGTGTCATCAACATTTGTAAATCTATTCAAACTTGAAACTCAAGTTCATGCTGTAGAAAGTGGAACAAACGTGCGCAACTAAGCAGTATGCGTGTGCTTGTGCTGCAGGTACCTATATACTTACTACTACAAAAAATATAATCATCTTAATAATGCACTAACAAAACTGATTCTCTCTTTTCAAATTCTTGCAATCGAGTAATAAATAAATGCTTGCGGGTAATTAATAACGATTTCATGCATTTAAGGAGAACTGCTTGTAGCATTGCGACGCCTTTTTCTGGAACTGGTTTACACAAAATTCTGGTCGGCTCTGATGCATCGTCGATGCATAAATTCTAGGCGTTTATTTAACCATGACCTGAAAAAATGAATGGAATTACTGTGACAAAGTTTATGTAATTTTTTATATTACGTCCAATTATGAAGTATGGTTAATAGATTCTTTTTCTCTTTCTATAAAGCTGGCTTTAAGTAATTAGTTTTCATGAAAAACATTGTGACAAGATAGATTAATGAGAAAAATGTTTGTAGTTTCTATTAATTTTCTCTCAAGTCAATTCGATATACTCGTTGTTTTGTAAATAATGATAAATAAACGTTTTCCCCAAACCAGATTTTTTTTAGCGATCTATAGTAGGAAATTATTTGTTCAAAATCGAGGAAATAAAGGGTTCATTCAAAAATTAGACTAAGTAATTAATGAATCAGTAGTTTTACGTGTTTTATCAAAAGATATTTAATTTAAGTTTTAAAAATTTGCTCGAAATTGGGGCAACTTATCATTTTATGTTTTCATAATTATAGGTCACGCTATTGTTAATTACATCGCAAGTTTTCCCAATTACAACGGCCAAAACCTTAAATAAAAAGAAAAGGTCTCCCTTGGAATTGGGTTTCGTAACGTTTCCAAATGTACAATACAAACAACCCTTTGGTTCTTTGCCGGCAACCATCACAAGTAACGAAACACCTAAAGTACCCAAAGATAATATCAGTCCGAGCGATCCGAGACAAATGCACGCCAAATTTCGTCACGAATGGATTCCAGGTAGTTTAAAATTAAGGTAGAATCAAAGAAGATTATAAATTAATATTTTAGGGCACGTCCATCATCACTCTTATATTCCAGCACACGTGCATCATGTGTTGATACCAGCACACGCATTACTTTTAGCTCGTACAGTGCATGTTTTGGTTCCAGAAGCTCACAAGTTGGAGTTGTACAATCCTTATCGTAGTCATTACGGAGGGTTTGGAATCGGAGTAGATAACGGAGGACAAGGAGCAGGACACGGGTTTCATGCAGTGTACAATTTTTGATATTTGTAATTTTGTTTTGCGTTCCCGTAATTTAAATAGAATTTGTTATCTTATTTTTCTGAACTGCTAATAAATAAGAATGACATTTTCCTTAAATTACATTTCAAACGAATGTGGCAGAATTTTACTTGTAATTTGCTCTGAACATGATAAGTGTGCAAGTGTATTTTAAAACTAGAAACTATTTGTTCTCGTGTGTGCGATCTAATTAAAATAATATAATGTTTATGGATATTTAAATAGTTGCCTGAGGCATTTTTATATTATTGTTTTCGAAGAACGGGGGCTCACAAGCTTTTTTTCTAACAACGATATTTTATTTTATACATGAAAAGAAATATTTGGTAGCAAAACTGTTGCCTCTTATAAGGTCACTAAATCACGTAAGCTACGCTTACTAAGGTATGACCATGGTAAGCCAATACAAACAGACAGATCGAGAAAATAGACTTTGGAGAAAACGAGCGAAAACGAGTTTTGCAACATCATATTACCTGATTCTTGCACTATCGAGCAGAAAGTAAACCTCTTTTGATTATGAATATTAATAAAGTTTCTTTGACTTGAATTCATTCTTTTGCAGTTGTGATGTACCACGCTTCGGTATCACTAAGTATTGCTAAGTTACTAACTAAAGAAATGCATTTATCTCAAAATAAAATAAAAGTGACACTCCTTGTTTTATCCCCACACCCTTCAACTTTGAGTAGCACTTTATAAGACAAACTGTGATCGTCGAAGATTTAAATTAATTAAAGAAATTAATTCGAGTTAATATCCCATCATCAAAAATGAGTTTAAATGGTAAAAACGAGTTTCATTGGACGTCATATCGTATTGCCTGTACCTTAGCAAGTTTAGCTTAGGTGACTTATGGGTCAATTCTCCTTAAATCTGAAGGCATCGTAAGCCAGTAACTCAATTATTAAAAGGTGGAATTCTGAAGCTCTCAGTAAGCTAGATTTCCTGGAAGTCTCTGAAAGATAATATCGCAGAGACTAACGAGTAATCCTAGAGACCTAGGAGAAATCACACGTTACAGAGAATTTTTGATTGTAAAAAAACTCAAAGCAAAATACTACATGTAATAGAAATTTGTTAATATGTCATCAACACAACAGTTGACTTATTACCTAGAAACCTGTTGATACGGAGTAATGCAGTTGTTTTTGTAATAAAAACCGTTTTCGATAAATTTTGTGAAATAGGTAAACTAATGCATTCGTTTATCATTTTGATTACTGTAATAGGAATTCCATCAGCTTCCGTAAATATGGTGTTGTTTAAGTTCTTATGAAGGATTTCTTGTTTACTAACGGATTTCAAGTTGTTTAGTAGCGGGTATCTAATATGTATTATAATCATGCAATAATTATTAACGTAATGAATAATTCTTTTTAACAAAAGTTGTCGGAAAAAGTTTCTGAAGTAATATCAAAATATCGAATCATTTAGCAACTTAGTCCTTAATTTCTAAACAACAAACAACATAATTTAAACAATACTTAGAGGTTCATTGTTTTCAGTTTTTGCTTGACATTATGACCAAATATAGGCACTTCCCCAATTATGGGTACTACCCCTTATATGCCCTCCGGTTCCAATTTCTTTAGATCGTGTTATGGTAGCATATATACATTGTAGAAGTCTATAGTGTAAATACAATAGTTTTGTAATTTGCCACTAGGAGGCCCAAATCAAGTTACATTTGTTGTGTGAATTGCGAACGACCAACAGCTATGTAATTCGCGGTAGTCTATTTAGTGCTCTGTTGCTACAACTGATGTTAAAATTTCAACTCTTTATTTACAAAACGCACTATTAAACGGGTAATTTAAGATACAACAGCCGGATTGTTGAAATTTTTGCCTTTTTTTTAAGTTTTATGTAAAGCACATATGGATGCCAAATTTGGGCACCTTTTGGGGTGGCTAATTTGAGCACTGCCCATATTAGGAAGACCATCTAATTTAGGTCACTTTTTAAAACATGCCTCCGGAAAAAAGAAAGCGTGATCTTTGGAGTGAGGATAACTTAAGACAAGCCTTAACACACTATACTAACCAGCGAAAAGGAAAACGAACTATGTCAAAGAATATTCCGCTTTGCGGAAATAGGAATGCCCTTAACCTCAAAGGTTTTAAGAAGAACCGTCCATTCATTTTACCCTCTGAACAATTGTAGACAACACAACACGAATCCCCGTTGGCTGGAAGAAAGTGGTTACAGTTGTTCTTAAGACGGCATCCGGATATTGCACAGAGAAAAAGCCAAAATGTGAACCCAGCCCGCGCAGCAAAACTGAACAAAGACATTGTTTCCCATTACTTTGAAACACTTAGATCTATCATGATTGAATTAGACGTATTGGATAAACCCCAGCTGATTTTCAACATGGACGAAAAAGGATGCCAGTTAACCATTCACAAGGAACCGAAAATACTGATAAAAAAAGAGGTAAAAAGGGTTCCATTTGTAGCTCCTGAGCACGGTGAAAATGTCACTGTCGTGTCATGTGGGACGCCCTTGGCCCCCTGTAATTTTATTTAAAGGTAAAAGGAATAAGCCTGAGTACTCGGACAATTTACCGCCTTGTACCAAGGTTTTTATGACGGCTAAGGGTAGCATGACAGCTGAAGTTTTCGTAAAATGGGTAGAGCATTTCGTTCTTTATAAGCCTCCAGGAAGAGTACTGTTGATTTTTGATGGGGCCAAATCTTATTTGGACACAAATATCGTAGCAACGCCTGACGATAACGACGTAACGTTGCTTTGCTTATCTAGAAATTGCACCCATGAGTTTCAACCGATGGATAAATCTGTTTTTCGTTCTTTTGAATATTACTGGGATGACGAGCTCCAACGCTAAATCCCGATAGACGACTCACAAAAATCAGTTTTGGCTTCATCTTTTCCAAGATTTGGTCGAAGGCCGCTGCTTCCTCCAATGTGCCATCGGGATTTCGAGCAACAGGAATTTATCCCTTTGATCCAACTGTGATTCCCGACACTGCGTTTGCTCCGTCAGTACTGTCAGAAAGACCGCCGCCTGAACAAATACCAGCCACTATGGATCATCCTGCTAATGCAAGCACGACGTCAACTCAAGAACCGTATACCTCTGGCATTCGGACTAACGGTGGAAGGAAACGTCGAAATAACAATATACAGTCTGATACGTCTGAAAGCGACAATGATGTCTGCTTTTCAGAATCCGAGAGCTCTGATGCAAGAGCAGTAGATCAGCCTTCGGACTTGGAGTCTGACGCAGATGCTCCTTCAACTTCGTTAACCGACTTATTGCCAACACCCCATTGGTATGTTTGGTTTGGTATGTTTTGGTATGTTTTGGTATGTTTGCAAAACAAAACAAAAATGTCACAGATCCGCCGTCATCTTCCAAAAAGTTTCTAACTATTGGTAAGTACCAGAAAAAAAATCAAAAGCTGTAATGGGACTATTTCAGATAAATCTTCTACGAAAACCCCAAAGATGATGGAAAAGGAAAAGAAAAGGCCAAAGTCACACCATCAACAAGTACCGCTTCCTCTAAAGCCCTTCCGGCAAAATCTCTGAGACCAACAACAAGAGCATCAAGAGAGAAATCAAATGCTATGCAGGGCAACTTAACTTCTGACGAATCTTGGTATTGTCCTCTCTGCAAAGAAGACCGACAGCTCTCCATGAGGCAGTGCTTGTACTGCAAATTATGGGTACACGATTCACTAGTCTCTTTTAAATGTCCCTTACGTGATTAAAACCTCGTTTTACTTGATCTCTACAAGAATTTTGTTTTTGTTTAATGTTTTTTCTAAGAATTTTGTTTTCTTATTTATTAAGGATTTCTTTTTTTTATAAAACTTTAATAAAAATGTTAATAAGTACTTATTCTTTTCCTACGCTACTCAGTATGCTTTTAGGCAACTAGCAAAAAGCCTTTCCAAATATGGATATGCTCATATTAAACCCCAAAATTTTGTAACGCCATTTTAAGCACACAATTTTTTAATGTCAAAATTCGTTAAGGGTGCCCATATTTAGTCAATTTACCTCACTAGAGACTAAGTAAACAATTTTTTTAATTTAAATTCTTGTAGGTTTCCTCTATTGCAGAAAATCCGTGGACACAGCGTATACTTTTCCGGATGATAGCTGCGATAATAGTTATTTAACAAGCACGGCATAATAAATAATATTAAATATTTGTTTCCAATAGCAAATGGATGATATAATTTAGTATCAAATTACAGGCAAACGATTTTTTTTTGAAAACTTTTATTACAGACGTTATTCTTTATGTTCAGTCTTCACGTACAGAAATAAACCTACGAATCTGTTGCGATTTTCTTCTAAAACCTATGATCAATTTTTTATAATCAAATATAAAGGAACAATTTAATATTTTTTTAACGTTTTCAAAAATATTCTTAACAATTTCTCGATAATTGGGAATCTCAAAAGTTAAGGACATTTTCGTTTATCTAGTGGAATTGATGGCAACATAGATTCCATTATTATTAATAAGAACTAAGAACTTCTGATTTATTGATTTTACGCAAAATTAAAATGGCTCTTATTTGACGACGCCAATGAAAAATATAAGAAATCTTCATTTAGAAGGAGTGAAATAGTGAATAATATTGTAGAACGCGGGGCCATTGGTTTATTTTCAATTTCATTGTAACTTCTTTGCCTATTTGTCTTGATACTGTTGTTGAACCTTGAACCTAAAGTTCTATCTATTTTTCAGATATAAATCCGGTCAGAACTCATTTTCAATTATCCTAAAATATCAGAAAAGCAAGAGGTATGCAGTAAACCTTTACTTTTAAACAATAAAAAAGCATTGAAATTGTTAAAACAAAATAATAATGTGATCCAATAGAAAAAAGAAAATGTTCTTTCTTTAATTTATAATTTTCTTTAATATTAAACGAATGGAATGATCTATTATTAGTTTACTTTGTTGAAACGTTTGTATGATAACGACATTCCGTTTTTTTCCATTTAATTTATCTTCCCATAGGTAACTAGGAAATGAAGAAGTTGCCTGACGATAAAAATAAATGCTTTTACTCACTAATAAACCGATATTTTTCCTTTTATTGGACTGAAGTAAACAACATCAGCGTTTCAAGTAAGCAAATTCTTGAAAGGAAAAAAAACCGGAAAAAAAGTTCCGTTCCAAATGAACGACACCGTTGATAGGCAAGCGGCATTCTAATTGCAAGACTGCGTACTTAATATTTCACAACAGCCAAGACATTGCGGCAGTAATTACGCGTTGAAACAATAAACGATTCTCGTCGCTAATAAGTGTGATAACGCTAATAATCGCAATTTATCATAAGTGACCCGCGGTTACACTTGTGTATCCAACCCACGAGGCTGAGGATAGTTTTTTTCCTCGGCATAGCTAATTATGAGAACGAAACGAACGATTTGCTTCGTCACATTCGGCAGGAACGTTTCGAATGTATTAGATCCGTTTTTCAAGGTGAGCCGATTTTTACGCGCCCTTTCCAATATGCAGAAAAAAAACGGAAACGTGACGGAGTATTCTTTAAATGCAGAATGGAACAATGAGACAGAAAAAAGATTAAATGTACGTGACATTGAAAATTCTATTATTTACTTTTTTCTTCAAACAAAGCAGACATTTTGAAGTCGGAATGTGAATCGAATTTACTTAGTTTGTGCTACAGAAAATAAAATTTAGATATACTTGAGTATGCAGTTAACTTTTGTCCAAATAACTTATTCATTTTTGATGTTCTAAGAGGTTTGGGGACCTAGACTTTAACTAATAAATAAATACTTTTTACCTATTTAAGTTGGTTGCTTTTTTAGGAAAAGAAAATTCTAAAAGTCTAATGTCTAGAAGAATTCTTTGCCGCAATTGTTGTTCATTTTGAGCTTAGGGCCCAAAAATTTTCAATTGGCCTTGCCTAAGGGACATTTGGAGGGTTATAATTTCTGGGGACATGTGGCACATGGTGGGCTTTTAACCAGTTTAGCGTATCTCTGGCATAATACAATGTTGCAAGGTCAGTCCAAAACACGTAATCATCCTTAGCATGATGCTGATTAATAAAAATAATCAATTTTGATAGGCAATTTCGGATGTATACTTCAACATTCACTACCTGACTTCTTACATGGCTCGCCTCAGAAATGGCGCACCACACCAAAATTTTGTCAGAAAATGTTGCTTTTTTTGTATCTTACGTTAATAGGAGTGTTTTCAATATTATCCGTATAGAAGCCTGCATTTCTAGGAAGTTGTGCACGATCAAAAGTAAAATATTTCTCGTCGACCATGATTATGATCCGGTTGTGGGCGAAATGACGACGTCTCAAAGCTCGACAACAACTAGGGATTCTGGCCAATTGTGAGGGAGTATACTTGGGGCTTTTCTTGCGTTTTCTGCATTTTAGGCCTTTTCTTGCAATGTAACGAGAAATTGTAGCATTTGAAATGCGGAAACGACGGGAAAGCTTACGGGTAGACACTCCAATGATGTTTCTGGAACGATTGAGTAGTCTGTTGACTTGAACTTCAGTTAATGCACGTGGATGGCCTGTTTTTGGTAGGTTTATACATGGAATTCCCTTTTCGCATTCCCGAATTGTGATATATAAACAAGTAAACAAGTTTACTATATCTCGTCTAGGCAGTTGTCCAACCAGGTTGCAGAAGGACTTTCGCAATTTTAGCTTATACGCCATTTCGCAAACGACAGACGAAAATGTGAAATATTAAACAAACTGACATAACCCCTAGCAAGTCCATGTTTCGCCATGGTTGACTAGATGTATTGGTTTTACAATGTCGCAGAGAGCATTTAAAACTTTTCCCAAAACTTATGTAACAGGTGTTATATCCAAATCTGTAATAGTAGATAGTTAAGTGTCTTTAAACGTTTTTAGAACACTTATTTTTTTCTTATATTAAAGCTTAAAACTTTCTATTCTGTAAATTCACGTGTTGACGGGAATCAGGATTATTTCTAGGGCCTAACGGATTTAGGAGCTTGTAAGCTTGTAAAAAGCTTGTAAAACTTGTAAAAAAAAAAAGAAACAAATCTCGAAATTCGCTGAAAAAAGTATCACATGCAAATACGTGGAGATTTCAACACATATTTTGGGTTCCAGGCGCTCATAGATATTGATTTAGAATAATGGCAGGTGTTCTGGGAGCTGTATTTTTCAAACTAAAATTATTTTTACTCAAACGAAGTTTAAAAAATAAATACAAGGAAAAAAAGTCATGGGAGGTCAAGATACTAAATGAACAAACGTAAACAAATATTGTTTCATACCTGGCGGGCCTCCAGCTCATTCTAGTTTGCTAGCTAGAAATTATAATTGAAGGGTCCAATGTAAAAAGTGCATATTTTTGTAAAAGCAGAACTATAAATTTGAAAATAAATAAAATTTTAATAAATTAATAATAAATTATTAATTTGTTGTCTATCATATCAAAGATACAGATATAAAGCTCACTGCTTTAAGTATCTCTGCAGTTGCTTTTTTCTCGGTGATTTTAGCACTTTTTGTATGGGACACTTCAAATATTATTACGATCACTGGATTGAAAAATTCTGTGCCAATAAAGTAAATGGTTTGTGGGTAACAGGTTGAAGCAAGATTTTAATATCTGCTACAAAAATGATTTCCTAATTAATTAAGACGGAAATAAAAGATATTTATTTTACATATTAAGGTTAAAAGAAATACCAAATAAATTAAGCAAGCAAGTAAATATAGATGAAACGTTTACTAGAAAAGAAGTCAATAATTGAATTGGCTTCCGGTTGGAATCGCGTCAAGACTACTTCCACTGCCGACGTTTCGTTCTTCATTACAGAAGAATTTCCTCAGAACTGTTGCTGCTGCTGGTGGTATTGCTGCTACTTCTCGTTAGTCGATGAGTTAAAATAAAGAAGTCAATCTTAATAATAAGACAATAAACAATCTCAATTAGCTTTTTATACATTCTCAAAATTTTGTGACTTGAGACCATAAAGATGAGTTGAACAATTTTTGTTTTATTATTGTAAAAATGTAGAGATTTTTTAAATAATCTAATATTAAAATTCTGCATACAAAGTGTTAATAAAAAGACTTTACACTTGGCATGTGATAGTAGAGATCAAAACAAGAAAAAAATTCTAAATAAATAAACCCAGGTCCAATACTCAATGGTTTTTAAAATATGGTTTAATTAAAAAAATACATGCAGAATCATTAACGCAATTAACGAACTTAGGGCCAGTTTTACAATGGTTGGATAAATTAAGCACACTATAGTTATAACTATAATTATAGAAAGAACCAATAAATTTAACTATAGTTATGTCAAGAACAGAGTTATACTTAGTTTATCCAACCATTGAAAAACTGATGCTTAAAGTTATCACAACGAACAAGAAATCCAAGGGAGATTTTGGTGGTCATGTAACAGATCCTCCCCGACCAATCCATCTGTTTCCAAACCCTTATTGAAATGGTTTCTTTGATAAGTGAAAAGTGGGTTGGCAAAAAAGTACATGTATTTAATAACATCCTCCAGTAGCTCGCTTAAATTGTCGGCAAACGAAATGGTTCAATAAAACCATCACTCATAATGCCTACCCAATTTGGTGATTTCTAACATGAACTCTCTGCGGAATTTTCATCGGAAACAGATGAATTGGTCAGGGGGAGACGTTATATGGGTACCAATATCTCCAAATCTAACTCCCGTGGATTTTTTTTGTCTGTGATAATTTCAAGTGTGCTAAATGTGTTATCAATTCAGTATGTAAACTTTTTTAAATAAACAATATTTTGACAACCATTTTTCATTGGACCTGAGTTTATTAGAATTTTTTTCTTGTTTTTATCTCTACTATCAACTGCGTATGTGTAAGGAGTTTTTTATTAACACTTAAAAGGCACAATTTTTTTAGGCAAAATTCGGCTATGAGAAAGGTCCGTGAATCTCTGACTTTGAAAATAAACTAACTGAAATCGTAGTTTTGAAAGATGCATTTGATGCCTTACTTCGTTACATGTCGAAGGTAAATTAAAAAAATATATAATTTTGATGAAAAATTGAATTATTTTTCACTTAAGTTATATGCTACCAACTTGTGAATCATAATAACTTTTTCTTAAATAAGAAAGATATTATTTTATTATTTTCAAACCAGTACGCCTGAATTTTAAAGAAGCACATACAGAAACGTTTGCTTAACTTGACATAATAAAATAAAATTGCAATTACTTTAGTGAGCTATGTAATCTAAATGAAAGAGTTTCATAATGTAATCATTAATGAACCAAAATAGAAAAATATAAGTTGAAACGTTATTTGTTAATTAAAAGGTTTTATTCCGCATTAAAAATGTATAGATTCTAATTTGCATAATTCATGTTTCACATTGATTCTTTTTCATTTTCTTGTACGTATTGCTTTTAGGAACCAATAAAGAACTTGAATAAATGAAAAACTTATCTTTAACTTAACATATCAGTGACTTTCGAGAGAACATTTTTACTGACCTTGCAGAGATACAGGAATTCAAAAATTTTCTTTCTATTAGTGCCACTGAATATGTAAAAGTTCATCTTTAAATAGGAAAGAAATTGAATTAGTTAGAAAATAATAACTTAAATAACGAAAATGAGCTTCAACACGTTTCCTCATTCTTTATTTCAATTATAAACCACGTTTAATATTACGTTTCCTATAATTTTTTAGTTTTGAAATAAAAATCCTTTGACCAATCCTTTAATTTTGCAACTCCTAAAAACCATCGACAGAATTAATGAATATTTAGCAGAATATTGCTCAAGAAATTGAAATGCGTTGTTTTTCTCCAATTGCAAGCTTTTTTAAACTATCATTAACGCGCAAATTTACGACGAACACCTACAATTTGCTTAATTCAGTTTGACCGGCGCGAAAGTGAAATTTTAAAATATCGAGAAGATAAATGTGTTCGTAGTATTTGGTTTAAGGTTGCGAATTAGGAATTTTCGCTGCGACAAAAGTTAACAATGGTAATTACTTCGGCGACCCCACGCGACTTAAAACAATAACTTCTTTACTTCCTTCTAACCTTAGTGAGTGATGCAATTCGTTTGGAGGGGTGGATTTACCTCGACTCATGTGTATAAATACATAAATTTGTCAAAGCCTGAGTTAGAAACTAAGTGTAGAAGTTTGGGACAACTATTTTCAACTATGAAGTTACAGGTCAGTCTTCTATTTTTCTTCTCTCTCAAATTTGCTTGCTTGCTTGCTTTGTTAAGAAACACTTTTAATATCAGTGAATATTGATGTCTTTTATTTTAAAATTTTTAGTTAGGACACTTTGTTTTAAATTTAATTTATAAAGTGCATTTTCATTTTCATTTTTGTTACTTCTGGCAGGTTTTTTTTTATTTCTATTTTCTTCTAAAAATGTTTTCTTTTAAATTTTCCTTTCGTCGATAAACTCCTTCAAGTATCTATTTGCCTTTTATTGCTCTTAATTTCTTCCAAAAAGATTTATTTTATTTGATTTTATTATTTATTACTGCTTTTTCTTCCGTCGTTCTTTTATAGTATGCTTGTAGTATTGACTTTGATGTTTATTTTTTTCCCTTCACGTATATTTAATTTTTATTTAGTTTATTTAATTCATGCCTTTCATATCTATTTTGCAAATTTAGCTGCGTTTTTTTTTTTGGAACGCGCTGTATAAATGAGATATTAGCTTTTTTTTCGATACAACTTTTGTCGGAATACCGTATACATCTCCATCTCTTTTTTACAACTAAAGTAGTCTATAATCCGGCGGTTTGGGACGCGAATTGCAAAATATATACATTTCGAGATATGTACAGGACGTTCGGATTAAGAGCGATAAAATACGTAAGCGTGAAACTAACAAAAGAAGATGTGACATAATAAAATAGTGAATAAAATTTTCAAATTTATACAGGGTGTTAGAAAAGTGACAAAATTGCGGAAGCATAATTAGTAGTCTATATTCCGCCGGTTTGGAACCACTAAAGCATGAACATCTAAAAATGGCTGTATTTACTTCTTTTACCCATTTTTATCATTAATTCAAAGCATTTATCTCAAGAAACTCATTTTTACTCGCTCACGCCTCAAAGTAACGTAAATAATTGGATTTGATTAATCGCCACCAAATTGTGAACTTCTAAATCAGTTCTCATAAAACGTTAACATGGAATAATATCTTAATAACAAGAAACGTATCGTATAGAATATTATTTTAAATATAAACATCATGAAAGACAAATAATTCAGAATTTCATAGTTAAGTATCAAAATAAATCGAGAAACGTTTTTATTTAAGAAACTTTGTTGACATAGAAATTTTGAATATTACAATTTTTATTTAAAATAAAATACACAAACCTTTACGTTTATTTATTTATATTTTCGTAATACGTTATTCATCAGATGATGATCTTCCTGAGTCATTGCTCTCATCGCTGTAACAATGAAAGACAATACAGATTGCAGAAATACCTGTACACCATTTGGCAGGTGATAGTAGAAATCGAAACAAGAAAAAAAGTCTAATAAACCCATGACTAGTTCTCAATACAGAGCGTCCACGCCATGTGTTCATTCTTCTAGAATTCTTAATTTTTAGATAAAATTCGGGAGCGATAAACTAAATATAAAGCTGGCCATCGTACGACTTCCGGTGTCGCTGGAAGTGATATCAACTTTCTTAATTTAAATGGAACGCCCCCTACATTTTTACATATTTGGAATCAACAGATTATCGTGAGTCCAAATATGTATCACTTGGTAATTTTGGTTTCCATGACAACGAAAAAAAATTCTCTTTTTTGTTTTTTAGTGTGCAAAGCTATGTATCGTGTATTTGCGACCAAGCAATTCAAGAAAGCAACTTCTTTGATTGCACCACTTTGGTTTCTTAACATTTTTATAGCTTGTGAAATTTTCATTAGGTCATAAATTATTTTTGTTGATGATACAATAGATGATAAAATAAAGGGCAAGGCATATTAACTTTAGAAGTTCTTGGTTAACTTTCGATTCCTTTAAAGAAAACATTGTCTCAAAAAGATAAAGACACAATAGAAAAAAAATATTAGAGCTCTCATGATGAAGATATACCGTGCCATATTTTGCTTTGTTTTTCTGTTTAGATAAATTCGTGTTTGAAAATATATTTTAAAAAATACTTGTTTTGACAACGATGTTTTTTGTTCATTGTTTGTTTGTTTTTACAAAACTTAATGCATTTTTTTTCTTTGGAAATATCTGAGATTTATTTTTGGTTCTTTAGGTATTCTTGCCTTTGTTAAAATTTCATAATTCTTTTTCCTTTTTTTAATCGTTCCAATGTAAGTAATTTGTACACATATCATAATATATTATCAATAGAGCTCTCTTCTTTATTTCTTTACTAGCTTGAGTTTCATACAATAATTTTTCGTTTGAACCTTGTCCTCCTATTAAAATTTGCATTTGAGTCGTCTATTTGTTTGTGTTTCTTCTTCTCTTGTTCTCCTTTTTTTTATTTGTTTTTTTTTTTCGTTTCGGTATCATCTAATAAATTTTGTAATAATACTAACTCGTTAATACGTTATTTTCTAGAAAGTAAATACATATTCATTTCAGTTGTAAAAAAATAATAATGTAAAATAATAATAATGTAAAACGTATTTAAATTTAGTAGTAGTCAGGCAATTTTGTTTAAGAACTCCCTTTTCAGTCAATAATTTGAATCGCGACATCCTGCGATCATTTTTAGTGTTATCAAAATCAAGAATCTACTTTCTTCATTTTGATATTTAATATGGTAACATAAAATCCGCGTACATTTAAAATTACGTATTATACATTTTATTTGTATAAATATTGTTCCAGTGTCTCAGATAGAGTACAGCTTTTCTTAATAAATAAAAAATGCGAAAAAATATAATTTCTTTTTTACATTCATAGTTAATTAATAAGAATTTTATTTATTTGTTATTAAAAATGGCAGTAACTACAAAAGATAGATAATGTACTGCTGGATATCCCATATACAACATTTAGTACATATGTCGATATGATTGCTTCTAATTAAAGTTTCTGTAAATTAAATCAATAGCTTAATTGAAAGAAGTTAATAAATTAAATACACTAATTATTGATTTCATTAATTACTAGTATACTTCTCGAGTAACATAATTTCCTCTCTATTGCATTTTCACTTTTGCCTGATAATTGTGCCCGATTTTTGTAACGTAAAAATTAAATTAAATTTTGTAATTATTGTAAATCTCATTACTTAATGGTTTTAATTACAACAATTTTTAATTTGAATTTCCAGACCCTTTAAATGCTGTAGGTGAGTGTTCAAAATAAATATTATTTCTCCCATAAAATATTATGCTCGTTTCACTCGATTATCCGCCTGCTCGGCATAGTGCTATCAGCTATCACATTTCATGGGGGAGCCATCTTTCTACTAACTGAGTGTACAAGGATTGCACTTTCGTAACAATAAGATAATATCGAGAAATCGTTTGGCGTGTAATAGACGATCATGTTTATTTGATTTGTTGGATATGCTAATGTATTTATGCAAATGAGCGTGGTGCGTCTAAATTGAGGATATCCTTTCTAATTAATAACTTCCGTTTTATTATTTATCCCTGTTCTCACATTTTTTCCGAGTAATATCGTACGTTTCCCAGAAAGATTTGTAAAGATGGCCATGATAGAGAAAGATATACAAGACAAATACCGTGGAGATACGTTACATGCGAGCCGACTAAATTTGAGTCTTTGTTATTAACACGATAAATAAAAACTTTCCTCTCTTGTCTTCCCAATTTTTCGGATTGCTATGTATCACAAATCAATTTAGATACGCTATATAGAAGAGAATGTACGGTTATTATTACAAATGTTATGCGCCACATTTTAAATTACAAGTGTGACAGTTATTAATGCGACGGTGACTAATGTTACTTCTATGAAACATTTATAAAGTCAAATTTCGCATGAAACGCAAAAAAAATAGTATAAGGTAAAGTGGGGCAAATGTGATCTTGAGATAAATGTGATAATGTCATAGAAAACAATAAATGAAAGCGTCATAGTTGCGCTAACTATGTATTAGAGGCGGTCATAACCCTACTGACAAGCTCCCTACTATATATGGGAGCTGTGTCATTAGGTACAGTCTTCCCGTAAAGTACAGGCACAGTTCGTTTAAAATAGATAAGAGGGTACATAGTTTATAACTTTTAGTTTATAGAGATTTTAGATGGAATAAAAAAGGTTTAAAGCATTTTCTTTATACTCTTATAAATTTGGCCCGTAAAGACCTTTTATGTATTATCTGGGGAGAAGTTGCCTTATCACATTTGCCTCAGTTGCTAAAGTAATTATGATGTAGGGTCGCCGAGTGGCATAGCCGACTTTGGAAGTCGTGTCGCTTGGCGACGTAGGTTCGAATTCTACCATTAGCAATAGATATTGTGCTGTACAAATTCAGACTCAGCTACAAAACTTGTGATTGCCTGGAATGGTTAATGCCAAAAGACAATAAAGCAGCATTACTGCGCAAAGCGAAGGCGCAAAATTATGATATAAGGACATCGTTTTAAAAAAATGAAAGTAAATTTACAAAAACAGAATCGGTAAAATTTGACAATGGCGTTTGCTCGAAATACTTTCAATGCATGTAGGTTTTTAACTTAAACAGTTTATTCACTTCACCTTACGCAGTCTCATTAGAAAAGTGTCTAAACTCGTATGGCCTTTTAAATAACTTGTTTGCTACACACGCTCGTTTAGTTAAACATCACTTTTCTAAACTTGCATAATGTACTATGTTCATTCGGGGAGTAATAGTTCGAAACTTGTTTTCAAAGAACCTAATTGTTTCCTTGGTAAATTATTATAGACAAAATGGCTTTAATTTTCTTAGTATTGTTCTTAAACATTGTGTAAAACATAAGTCTAAAATTATTGAAATAAAATATTTTGATGGACCAAAGATTTACTAACTATTATAATAATGTTAATAAAACGTTTTTTTTTACAAAATATAAATGCTAAATATTTTTGGTTGCAAAAAAACGTGGTGAATCGTTAAAGACACCTTTACTCCGGCAAACATTCTAAAATTATCTATACTTTAATTATTGCGCATTGTAGCGAATTTATTTTTGAGTTACAAATTCTTCTTCTTCATATTCGTTCTAAAACTCATATGTACAATAAAAATGAGGGATGGTAATGTTTCATTGTCACTAATTTTAAAATATGAAATTATTACAAATTCGTACTGGTCGTTTTCGCTGCATTTAGGAAACATTGTGGAAGTTGTGAACTATAGGCATTGAAGAATTAAAGAAATGTAGGTATATCAAAAATTAGTTTATTTTTTGACTCTTGCTTTTCTTAAATATAGAGACTTGGCGAAACAACCACGTAAAATAAGTTGCCTGTGCATCAGGTAGCGTAAAACAATATTTCCCTTGAACAATTTCGTTTCAAAGATTGTTTTTTCTAATTACGTCTTTATTTATAATATAATAGCAAAAGATAAATTTCATTGTTCTACAGAATAGATACTTCGCTAAGACTAAGTAGAATTATTAAAAGTGAACACATTTTTACTTAGTTCTATACTTTCAATAAGTGATGGTACAAATCATGAGCTAACCAGGCTACTGTAACTATTATAGAGAAAGACTTAGAAGTAAGAATGAAAAAACAGAAACGAATGATTGGAACAGTTAAATTTAAATTTAATACTTACAAGAGAAATGGAAATCATTTACAACTGGGAAGGCATGTGTTAAAATGCGTATAAAATAAATTAAAAAATACTCATAGTTAAAGGTATAAAATGTCGTTAACTATAAAATTAAGATTAAAATTAAATTAATTGGCGAACTATTAAATAAAGTAATGCCCTTATTTTTGACACTCTCTAGTTCATTACTGGCAAATTACAACTTTAATTTAGGGGTTTGCAATGGGGTCGATTCGACTTCTTGGGGTTAATGATAAGTTTAAAGAGATCGATTACATGGGGATCAATGAGAAGTTTAAAGAAATCGATTACATGGAGGTCAATGAGAACTTTAAAGGAATCGATTACATGAGGGTCAAAGAGAACTTTCAAGAGGTCGATGGATCTGTAGGGTTCGGCGAGGGATTGATGAATTACTAGAGGTCGACAATTACATAATATCTAAGTATAAATATTTAACTTTTGGTGTATACTTTTCTTAAGACTAGTCTGTCCGTGTTTGAATTTTTGATCTGTGCTTAATATGTGTACGTACAACCAGAAATACATGGCAGTATTGAATAGTACAAGTAGAGCACTATAGACCAAATATCTTTTCCTTCCATACTAAATTGGGAGATGTCGCATGTAGTCAATAATATTTGCAGTACATTTATTTAATTTGTCTGCATAAATGTTACCATTTCTTTTAACTGCTCTTAAATAATAAATTTTTTTTCTAATTTTTTATCTCAAATTACAAAAATTAAAAAGTTTATTATTATCATTAAAAAATAGTAATAACATTTTTCTTGGGCTGAGAAATATTTTGGAGACTTCTTTATTTAAGTACAAAATTATTTTTGTATTCGGTTAAGAAATTTTTAGTTATTTTGCATAATGTGATGATAACACGTTTAATCTAGTGCTGATGAAGTCCGCACGTCGCGGATGAAACACGTGTTCGCTCATATAAAAAAAGTGTTCATACAGGTACGGTGAGGGGAATTGATTTGTGCAATGTTCATATGGAATTACACTGAGAATTATAGTTCTCTTGTGATTGAAAAACCGGGGTAGGCTTTTTTTAATAAAATAAGATTATTATAAATTTTTATTTTTTTTACTTATTAAAAATATTTTGATCGAATCACAACAGAAATAGTTTTTACGTTTATTTTCATAAACGTTTCACAAAATTATGTTAGAACTATAAATTTATGCAATTTCAGAATATGTAGGTACTCCTTTAATAAATGATAACACATCAGTTTTGCGTTTCTTTAATTTAAAGAAATCTTAATGAGGATGCTTAATTTTAACCAGAATGACAATGGTTCATTTACAATTGTATACCAACATTCTTTCGCAAAATAAAACAAATTGAGTAGTTCTTTTATTATTACTAATTAAGTAAAATTTTCATTGTTAAATAAATCTGTAAATTTATTTTATTTTGTAAAATGCTATTTGAAAGAATATGCACAGAAATAATATGAAATGAATGTTCAGATGTTATGTTGCTTAATGTTTAATTAAAATTGTATTGTTTCAGATATTTATTTTCATATGCTTCGCAATTTTTGTCTCTGCTGAAGACAGCGTTAAGAAGACCGTTAAACGAGGAGCACTCTATGGTGGTTATGGTGGTTATGGCCACGGACTTGGCTATGGCCATGGTTATGGCTATGGGATACCAGTAGTTTCATCTTATGTCTATCATACACCAGTAGTATCAAAAGGCTATGGACACAGTTTGGGTTATTACGGTCACGGATATGGTGGACATGGATTATATGGGGGCTACTATGGTGGGCTTGGTCATGGATATTATCCTGCCTACAGTTATTCCAGCTTTGGGTTAGGACACGGACTAGGACACGGTTTGTATTATGGAGGATACGGACACGGCTGGTGATGAAGAACTCGACGTTTAGTTTGTAAATTTCGGCTATTTATCTTGTCTTATTTTCATAATTAATAAATTAATTAACTTATCGAAGAATAAATTCATTGAAACCCCTAGTAAATTTAAATTGTATTTGTAAATTTATTTTCTTCTGATGATCGTTAAATAAATTATTCTCCTTAGAAGAAAATGTTATATTTTGTAAACATCTTTAGACTATTTTTTGAAAACAGGAACAATCCCGGAAAGATACCCAAATTAGACATCTGTAAGTATTGTATGACAAAAAATGGCAGACTTCAAATTCAAATAAGTTGAGGACTATTAATAATAAAGAGTTCCTTAAAATATCACTTCAAATTTTAGAAATTAGAAATTGCTTCAAATCTGAATGCGTAACGAAATTACATTGCGATACTACAATCAAATAGTGAAATTGTGATACACTATTAAATTTAAAAGTCTCCAAATTTAAGGGATTAACCATGGTTTTAGTGACTAAGAAAATAAATGTCGAGAGATATGTCTCGAGTCACTAGGAGAATTTAAACTCCTCATTTTGTCAATGCAAAATAGAGTTGTGCTCGGTAAGTCTGTGACTCTGTATGTTAGAACTCTTCTTAGTGAATTACTTTGTCTTCTATCATTTTCGGCATTATTTCCTTTCAAACTTTCTATTTTCTCTTACGTTGTGAGTTTTCATCTACAATTTTTCCTAATATTTTCGTAACTTCTGCTTTGGTTCTCTCTTTGTTTTGTCCATGAACACTATATCTCATTTTTCCCTTTTTATTGTCTTTAGAATACTGCTCTTATGCTTTTTATTTCATCAATTAAGTTTTCTTGCTAGATCTTTATTCAATTTCTTTTCGTTTCGTATTTCTACTTTCTCCTTTATGTTAAGTTCTTTCCTTTACATTTTCTCTTTTTATTTTCGATTTCACAGAATGACTTTTTCTCCACTTCTTAATTTTCGAAATATTATTTTTTTTTATTATTGAGAAAAGTTATTCAGAGTTGTTATGAAATCTCAGATATGAAATCATGGCTGTCATGTGGAAAAGAAAAAAATTACATTTTCCAATTTTTACGGGCATCAACGTGTGTATCGTGGAACTTTAAATGTATATAGCTGGACTTTTCAAGTGTGACATGAATATTCTCGAGAATTTGCTTTTCGTTCGTCTATCAACTAGAAATTAAGATCAATAATATTGATACCATGAGAATTTCGCTTTTTTGTGTCCAAAATTTTTTTTTTCGTCCTACACAGCCATAATTCTGTATTTAAGATGTCTGAATTACTTACCCAAATATTATTTGCTTGTATCTTGAAAAATAAAGGCTATGGCCATATGTATTAGCCACCTTGCTTTTATAAATTTTGAAGAATATGTTGGAAACAAGTGGAAACTGCTTCATGAAAATATACTCAAATGCAATCTATCAACAAACATTAATAATTAGTGTAACCAGCTTGCGTTTTTCTCTTCGAAGAATATTCATCCCTAGGCGATCCTCACAGCATATGTGTAATTTTATTCCACTTTCGCAGCTCTTCTTTAAACATATACTACTAGCACTAATGTGCTTAACCACCTATTGCTTTAAAATGAGCCATAAATATTTATTATTCGACATATCTGGCGATTGTAAGAGCCATCTCTGAACTCGCGAGATTTATGACAGGATGTGTTATCTTGTAGAAAATAAAAATTTTTCCTATCCCGCTTACTACAAATACTATACTCCAAGGACAGTCCTAGTTTCCGTAGGGTCGCTAATACATTATGACCACAGCTGTACTTTACTCTGACCTCGATTTCAAAATATTTTCATCTCCTTAGTATATGACAAAAGGTATTCAAATTATAATGTGTACATTTTGAGTTTGGAAAGCTGCAGGAAGAATTAATTTTTTTTAATAAGTGTCCATTCAGAAAATAAAAATATTTCAAATCCACATAAGTAAAGTACCTTTATTTTTCAAGAAACGCGAAAATATTTGGAAAAGGTAGTTATTAAAAATTGCTCTGAGATTTTAAATATGAAATCATGATTGCCTTAGGACGAAAATTTTTGGACACATAAACGTATGTTGAATGTTATTGATTTCTAGTTGGTAGATGAGCGAAAAACAAATACCAGAGTATATTCATGCCACACCTGAAGAAACGTTCAACTTTACACATTCTACGATACATACGTTGACAGGAGAAAACTATTTAAAATTTCCTTTTATATCGTAGACAGCTAAGAGTTCATATTTGAGACCATATAAAGTTATGAATAACTTTTCCAAAGAATACTTCCATGGATTTAGAAAAATGAAAGTACTTCACTCTTATGTCGATTTCAAATATTAACACATGGGCAAGAGAGAAAATGCAGGATTTAGTTCTTCCGAAGAAGTTAGACTTATCCGGATTTAATGAAAGGCAGTGATTAGACGCGACGGAGAATAGTTTTTCTAAGTCTGAATTTGCTTCAACCACTCCCCTTAAAATATGTAACCTCTCGAAACTTGGTAGAGTTGAATGTCTTTAGCGTATAGATAACAGCTGCAGAACTGAATATTCTGTAGTACAGAACAGAACTACTCGTATCGAATCCTCGCAACTATTTCGTTTCAGATATATCATTATTTAAGCAGCAGATTATATTATAACCGAGTATTGCAGGAACAACTACGATGAACGGTACGCGTGCTAATCAGTTATCCGGTTATGTTTAGGATTAAAAAAATCACAATGATGTGATATATAAATATAAAAGAAACATGACACAACATAAAATTCATAAATAAAAAATGTTTCCAATGAGTGTAGATGAAATATAAAATTTATCGACAAAAT
The DNA here is from genome assembly GCA_039766575.1 of Serrognathus titanus. Lineage (NCBI taxonomy): Eukaryota > Metazoa > Arthropoda > Insecta > Coleoptera > Lucanidae > Serrognathus > Serrognathus titanus. The sequence goes on along the minus strand of CM077912.1, from coordinate 27,539,188 downwards.
TAAAAATCTAGAGAAAGCATATAGGTAAGTACAAACACAAATTCTCATTATCAACAATTAAATTAATATTTAGTTTCTCTAAATTAGATTTCTATGTATTTTTTAAAGAAAATTATTTGTTTCACTTTCTCGCTCGTCAGGCAATTACATCGAAATTGAAAGCAAGTCCAGTTTTTTAAAAAAATCTCTCACAGGGCACCGATGTTGCTACTGTTCTAAATTTTCCCTGAATAATTTTACTCAGATTCGGACAATTGTCAATTATAAGACATGAATTTTCCACCAATTTAATGGACCACATTGGCGCCGTAAAACCGGTTGCAAGGGTGGTTGTGTTTATGCTACCAGAAATATTGTTTCGGGAGCTATTATTTGCAACCTGTTAAAAATAACTATTATTTGTATACAACAGCAACAACAGTTAAAGCTGTTCTTTGGAAATAATTACTTTACCCATCTCTAAAATATGCAGTGACCGGCAGAAGGTTGGACACATATAGAATTTTTTAATTGATTCTTTATGAAAACATCTGCATCTTCCAAACTTAAAATGTACTTATCAAAATTTGAATACCTCTTGTCATATACCGAGGAAGTCAAAATATGAGAAATAGTTTAATATAAATTTTCCAAAATAAGCGAAAATATTATTTGAAAAAGTTATTCAGAATTGATATGAGATCTCAAATATGAAATCATAGCTTACTACTATGAAAAAATACTACAAAAATGTTATTTTTGTGTCCAAAACACTTTTTTTCTTAGTACACGACCATGATTTTATATTTTTTTCAGGAGAATGAACCAATACATATTCTGTATTATTTGATTTGTTCTTATTTGATTATGATTAGTTGCTTTTAGGTTTCATGAAGTGCTTTTAAATTGGTAGTGTGTGTACTGAAGATGGCAGTTTAGCTGCCGAAATACGTATCTACGGATATAAAAATTATTGTGGGCGGAGATTAATTTTTTAATTATGTCTTAAACCACAGTTTCCTTTACTATATTTAAGAAAATATCAAGAAAAATAAAATTGTAAAAATATTAAAACTAATTAAGTAAAAGAATGAAATAGATTTTTTGAAATAATTTAATGTTAATTTTTTTTAACTTGAAATTCATAATCAGCACATCTGAATTGACAAAGAAAATACATTCTTAAGTTACGCCAAGAAAAAATATTTTGTTGCCTAGTGTTAACAGTATTCATACAAAATTAATGCTGCATTGTTGGGTACACTTATGGCTTATTTTCTTTATTATGTCACTATCCATTGTTTTTTTACAAAAAACAACAGATAAAGAGAATCAAGAGCTGGTATTTTCTGAATCAGGTGTACCTACAAATGTATACATTGTATTGAAAATTGCCTTACGTCTCATTTAAAAAATGCCATGTTGATTGTTATACAGGCTGCATCATAACGTCCGACAAGTATTCACTCCACGCGATTCTCTATTAAAAACTCTATCTACAAATATGATATAATTTCCTCCGAAAACATATAGTTTCCAAAATAGAGTCGACCAAAGTTTCTTAAATATGGTAATGCAGTGCAAAGAACTGCATATTCAATTTAATTAAACCCATTATTCGGAAAAATGTACACAATCGCTCATATTAGTTCGGAGACATATTGTTTGCAGATGTAAATACAGATATAAAACAAATTATGAAACAAATTTTTAATGCATTTCATAACCTGCAACTACAGAAATACCTTCATAAATTCTTCCTGAAAGAATGTGTTTTCGAGAAAAACTTATAATCCTCGAAATAAATTTATTTAAGGGATTAGAACATTTGTAATGCGCATAAGATTAACCTACGAGTAAAAAAAAGCATGCAGTTATAATTGCTTTTCATCAGGAAGGCCATTCTGTGCGCCAAATTGCACGTGATACGTGGGTACGATCAGGTCAGTGCTCGTTCAGGACGTTCCAGAATAACAACAGAAGCAGATGATTAGCGTATAAAACTGTTAAGAAAACGAAATAGAAAACTAACAGCACCCGAAATTGCTGCAGAAATGAATCGCGAACATGAAAGGCAAATGTCTGTTAGTACGGTAAAACGGCGATTAAAAGCTGCAAATCTTCACGGCCGCATTACTGTGCGAAAACGTTTACTGCGTCGTGGAAATCGTCAAAAAAGGACTTCAATGGGCACAAAGCCATCGGAACTGGACAACAGAAGACTTAAAAAGCGTGCTTTGGACGGACGAATCAAAGTTCGAAGTGTTTGGACAGGCAAGACGGGTTTTCGTGAGGAGGTCCAAGGAAGGAAAAATGTTGGGACCGTCAAACAAGGAAAGGAGTCTGTTCTCGTTTGGGCAAGTTTTTCCTACGATGGCACAGGAGATTTGTGAAGAATTGAAGGTATCATGCGGAAAGAAAATTATTTAGAAATATTGGAAGAAAACGCAATTCTATCAAGGTTGCGTTTAATAGGCGACAATGTTATTTTCATGCCCTAAACATACTGCCTTAGTGTGCAAAATTTATTTAAATAATGCCGAGGCTGATAATACTCTACAAATGATGGTATGGCCAACCCAAAATCCTGACTTGAACCCCATTAAGTTATTGTGGGACGAGCTTGACAGACGAGTTCGAAAAGTGTGTCCTACTTCCGCAGTACATTTGTGGAATATCCTGCGAGAAGAATGGGCCAATATTCCACATAAAGTTCTCCACAAACTGGTGGCACGGATGCCAAGAATTGTGCAAGCCGTTCTTCGTGCTAAAGGAGGTTTCTTTGATGAGAAAAAAAATAATCAATTATTTATACATTTAATATTAGAAACACTTTTATTTTAGTTACTGTATGTAATTAACATAACTTAATAAAAATTCAATATAAGATTCGTTTCTCAGTTCAATTAAGTCAAATATTTCAGGACTTCATAAATTTCCTTAAGTGTCCGAACTAATATGAGCGGCAATGTATGTAGCGTCCTTTCTTAGCAACCTGATTTTCAGTAACAAGCGGAAAAATTCTGCGAAAATACACCTCAAATTTCATACTAACGACATTCATAGATATCACGAATTTTTAAGTTACCTGGATCCACGTTTAACAGTTGCTATATACTTCAGATTATAAAATGGAGAGAATTTGCTTTAGTAAAATATAAATTAGAAGTAAACCAACGCGAAAAAAGTTGAATCTATGGGATATTTTATATATTTTTTGACGATATTAGGTAGATTTATCGCACCTTACTAAATTCAAAATCAGTTTTCAACTCTCAATAACTTCACAACTAGAGAGCTAAGAGGAAAGTATTATTATAATTTTTGTATGATTTTCAATATAGAATCGCGTGGTATTAATATTTGTAGGACGTTATGATACAATCTGTATTATGTATTGTGTGTATCGGTAATCTGACACCTACAGTATAAAGGGAACACCCCTAAAAAATCTCAAATCAGAAATTCGACCTCAAAGCATGACTTGCAAGATTGCGAGGACTCCGATTTTGCAAAAAGTTAAACGAAAAAATTCCGAGTTTGGCTAGAAACTTCGAGCAAGGACTAATATGAAAAAATACAGTTCTCGCTAGTCATGTAATAAACAAACGCTGGTGGGAAAAAGACGCTCATAATTTCGTAATATTAGTGAATAATTAGAAAGATAGAAGTAACGGCGTTTGCTAGGAATATAAGTCTGAAAATAACACAGTAACGCTGCACAAGGCAATTATCTCGTGTAAAAACCATGTTAAACAGAGCGTTTAGAAATCGTTTGCTAACGTAACGTTAATGAGTATGAGGGAGTTTTAAAAATGCTTCTCGTAGTTACAGATTAGATCAGATTAGACATGAAAAACCAAAATAAAAATGGAACCGGTTGTTCCATGTCTTTAAGAAAGTATAATTTGGTACAATGATACCCAAGAATTACGCAACTGAAACCTTGAACATTATAATATAATTCAATTATAAAACATTGAAATTGTAATAACGTAAAGTGATGTATTCTTGTATGTCGTACATACATATTGAAGTTCGTACGATGCAATTTTCTGCTGTTGATTTTTTTAAATGGCTTGTCAAAAATAATAATTTCAAATGTCAGATTTCAAATGTGATGCTAAAGTTAAATCATCGCAATGCCAAATCACGTGCTTACTAAAGAAAAGAAGGATTTTGCAAGCACAAAATTAGAGGATAGTTTGTCGCTACTTTTATTCTGTTCTAATGCTATTCTTAAAATATAACCAAACAATCTGGAAACCAAATGACTTTTGGTTAAGTGCCTTTAGTGTCAAAATTGAAGACAAACGCCTGTTCTACAAAACTATAATTTAGAAAAATTCTGACAATTTGATAAAAAAGTTGTGCGAATTTATAAGACCGCGTATAGTATATAATATATGTCACTCTTGATTTTGTCAATGTTATGATGATAAGAAATTGATATTTGATTATTCCTTGTTGCCATTAACGGAAAATGTCATCTGTTAATGAGATGAGATGAGAATTTTCGGAGTAATTAAAGCAGTACCTCTGAGATTGTTATATCACTATGTAAATAAATTTTGCGTTAAAACGTTACATCTAGATCATGCATGAACTATTTGAATTTTTCTCAATCACTGGATACATACGAATATAATAAATAAAATTCGAGCGGTTGTTTTTTTCCGGTGAGGTCAAGAAATTTACTTTCTTTGAAAAGCCGACGTATCACTTTCTTCGGCGTTGGTATCTCAATAAGAATTTAGATCACGTTACTCTCTCTGCCGTAATCTTCACATCGTAATGTAATATTCTTGCGGGTTAAAAATCGTCTATATTACAGGTGTTTCCGTTTTTACTGGGCGCGGTTTTGATTTTTATTAATTGCAATTTTTTAACGATGAAATCATCCTCCGATTTGATCTAATGCAATTAAAACGTGATTAAAATTGGTTTCGTTTTTTTTTATTAGTTATTTCCTCCACTTGCGATGTAACAGTTGTGACATTTGGATCAAAACATTTCGAGTTACTAATTAAAACCTAAGAAATAAAGTAATAAACAATAAAATTGCTTTCTCTTCTGCACTCTAGCGTTGAGATGACTTTAGTGCACTTTTTTATTCTGAATAAATAACAAACCAAAAAATTAATCTTTTTCATTTACGGACTAAAATAAAGCTCATTTCTCAAACCGTTAATTAATTGTTTCTTTGTGCATGATAAAAATTAGTTGTTGGGTGTCAAAATAGTTTAACCCAACTTATCTATAAAATATACATTTCTTCCACATCTCTTAGTAGAAACTCTTAGCAGAAACTTAAGGCAGATTATATTGAAATACAAGAGAAATATATTAAAAATTTTTTTTCTGAACAAATTTTGTCGTCTTTTCATAACAAGAAGATGGTGCAAGTATTTGCCCAGGCATTCTGGCATTTTGTGTAATTTGCATTATATTATTGTTACGTCAGCAAATAGCTATTTAAGCCAATTAAAGCTGAAAAGCGTGAAATGGTAATTTTGAATAGCGAAAAGTAACAAGAACATCGATATCCGCGCTTTACACGCAAATTACGCAAATGCCACCACGGATACGTCTCAATTCAATTTGGATGGCGTGAGAATAAACAGCTAAGAGAAGGTTTGCGCAGAAATTAATTTATTCGCTGATGAAACGAATAATGGAAAAATCCGCTTTCGAACGCAATTCACGAGCAGAAACGGGTTTGCTGGCAGATTTTAATTTAAATTAATTTATTTTCACGTGTTCACGTACGATAAAAATTGTCAAACATCTGTTTGTTTTCGTATCTTGACGATTGGGCTTGAAACACGTGGAAAATATGAAATTAGTTGTGACAATGATTCTTAATAGTTGTCAATTTTGAGGATCATTACAGTCCTTTTTTGATTTTTATAACATATATAAATATAAATAATTACAATTGTCCTCGTTTTTATGACTTGAAAGTGTGAGACAGTTCAAAGTTCAAGGTTGGACAACTTTTCTTTATGTATACAAAGTTGTTGCACTTCTAAGGTCACTTCCGTTTTAAATATGTAGAAGTTTCTAACAAACTGACTAATCCCTCGGTGAAATTTGTAAACGAGGACGTGAAAATGCTATATATTCACAATAATAAATAAATGATAAAATTTTATGTAAATTATAACTAGGTCAATTTACTTAAAGGAATTAAGTACATTACAGTGTACATTTTTAAGGTCGCTTAATTCCTTATAGTTGTGGAATATAACCAAATAGGCTCTTCATGTCCAAACCAGTTCACTTGTTTTACCTTTACATTAGAGAGATTATATTCTATGTTTGATCTACCATTTGTTCTACTATTTCGTGTCATTTTCTTTCCCATTTCGTATTTGTGTTATTTTTCTCATAAATTTAATTTCTGTAGTTGTTAACTTTTACTCACATTTAAATTTGTTATTTATATGTTATTGTTAGACGGACTATTATTCCATTTTGTGTCACTGCACTCACTCATAAGTTGATACTTTCTCTGTAGCAGTTCCTTTTATTTATTTGCTCTTGCTGCTCTCTTCTATTTATCCCATCAATCAATCAATCAATCATTTTATTGTGTTTTGTTACATAATTGTAATACACTCGTCATATTTATGTCTATACAATAGTTGTAATTCACTCGTCATATATATATATCTATACAATAAAAAAAAATATGCAAAAACATATACATACTATAATATAACAGATTAAAAACAACAACTTAGTTGAATTTTAAGGTATACAAGAAACTACTTGAACCTTAATTTTGAAACATTGCTAAAATATTTAGCCCAATTTGATTTTTTCATATATTGGATTTTGTGTTAGATAGGCATTAATCTTTCTTTTTAATTGATCACTGGGCAGCGTCCTGATACTATGCGGAAATTTATTAAAAAATTTAATACCATAAGAGTTTGGTCCAAACGTTGATGACTATGTCATTATTATGTCTTGTACCGTAGACGTGTATATGTTTGTGGGTGTCATATTTATTTTTCTTTACATGCACATGAATTAAACAGTCGAGAATATAAATTGCAGGAGTTGTTAGTAATTAGAGTTCTGTGATTTTTGTTCTAATATCATCTCTGTACCGTAGTCCACACATAATAGAGACAGCTTTCCTTTGTAGGGTAAATATTCGATTAATGCTTGCTTTATGTCCCCAACATATAATTGCCTAAGATATATGATTATATACAAATGCATAATAGGCTGTAACCAACGCTGATAAGGGAAGTAGTCCTGCCAAATTCCTCAATACATAAATATTCCTTACAATTTTTTTAGCTAAATAATCTATATGATGTTGCCAAGAAAAGCCTGGATCCAAGTATACTCCCAGGAATTTTGCTTTTTGTGTTCTACATTCTATTTCTTTATGCGTAAAATACATCTGTGTTGTTTTTTCTTTATTTAAAAGAAGTGAATTTGCCTGAAACCATTGATTTGATTTATTTAGAACAACTTTCATATTATGAGAACATCTCTGTAACTGCACATCTGTTACCATTAAGGTTATATCGTCGGCAATTAAAGCCAACCTTGTCCTGTCAACACCAATTATTAGATCATTTATATATACTAAAAAAAGCACAGGGCCCAGTACTGAACCTTGTGGCACTCCTAAGATAATATTTTTACATTTAGATATACCTCCATTTATACTATAGTTCGTTTTTTAATTCGGAAGAGTAAATTGGAAAGTCATAATTACACACAGAAAATTTTCAAGTAATGTACATGGCGCGAAATTTGAATGTTGGTATATTATTCTAACCTGATACATTTGAAAGGTGACTGATCACAAATATTAATGATTGTTATTGTAAGAATATATAACTCAAAGTACATGTTAAAATAAGAACAATGCTGGAATCTATAGAAAGGATGTATTTATTAAAGCACTAAAAATAAAAATTGAGATTTCAATATTTCAAAACAATATTCATAAAAAGAAGTGGTTATTCAGTGTCAGATGATAAATGTTCACTATCACTAGAGCTATTGTCACTACCAAGAGATATAATGAAAGGTTCTATTACATCATTAATTAAACCATCTAATTCACACATTTTTAACTCTTCCTTTATGACGTGTGCTATGCATTTCTTCCATTTGTCAGGAGTTACATTCTGAATGGACTGTAATAAAGGTTCTTTTATATCTACTAATTTGAATGTTGTATTTTTTGCTGCTACTTCATTTTTTATTTGAGCCCAAACTGGGGTTGAGTTCGTAGTGGTAAGGTGGTAGTCTCAGCACAGAGTTTTTGCAACTTTTAGCCATCTCGTCTGTAACATACAGATTATACTTCTCTTTGTTCTGACGAATTAACTGAAGTAGTTCTGATCGAATCATATGAATATCGTAAGTAATGTTTTTGGACGTTAACCAAGCTAGCATATCTTGTTTTCTTGATGTTGATGTGGGAACTGTTTCAAGTCTGCGGCTGTGGTATGAAGCGTTATCCATAACAATAACAGCATTTTCCGGTAATACTGATACTATTTCAAGGAACCATTTTTCAAACACATCGGCATTCATTTCTTCATGGTAATCTGCGGTTTTTTTACCTTTAAAAAGTAGTAAACCATTTTCTACAAACCCCGTCTCTTATCCTATGTGTAAAGTTATAAGTCGCCTTCCTTTTCCTGAAGGATTACGCAGCCCTGTCGATAGTCCTTCATTAAATATCTGGCGTCGATTCTTTAAGCTAGTATCTACCCTAACTTTTTTAGCAAATTGTGATCTATGTAGGAGATTGATTTCAGCAATGTAATGCTTTGTGTGGTGAGATTGTAATACTGAAACTTTTTCAGTAGGATTGTGTACTCACAGAAGGAGACCCCTACCAGATCTCCCTGTTCCATTCCATCAGATATTTCGTTTATTAAGTGATGATAGCTACAGTTGTTGATTTTTTAGCACGGAATCCGAATTGGTTTACGAAAAATAGGTTATTTTTTTCAAAATGATCTATTAATTGAGATTTTAAAACTGTTTCGAAAACTTTTGATATTATTGGTACCAAGGAGATCGGACGGAATTCTCTTCTATAACCTCACCCCCCTCGTGTACTGGGACTACTTTTAAATTTTTTAAGCCACTAGGGTAAATCCGATTTATGCATTGATTGATAAGTAAACCTAAAGGTGCTATAATTAGGTTTTTTATTATATCGGTGTTTATTTCCAGATAGTCACAGCTTTTTTTATTTTTCATATTATTTATAATATTTCTTATGAAACTCACTTCATCAAATGTAAAATGGGGCAAAGTGCTCTTTACTTCTATATTTACTTTCATTTCTATTCCTTCAATTTTCTTCATACGACAGTTTCTGAAGTTTATCGGGGAGGTATACTGACTGGTAGTTATGTACTGTCGACTGTTTTTCCTCTTTCAGTATACACCTTACAAAGTGGGAAGACGCAGAAAACCCTGTTCGAATCCGAACCCGATCTCATGAGGCATGAGAAACCTATTTCTTTCACAGAATCCGCAAGCGAAGTCGAACCCAACTCGGCCTTTGATGAGTACAGCAATTATAGATAAGAGCAAACTATCAAAACTAACATGTCCTCAATCGCTAAAGAAGACATTAACATCGTAAATCGAGCCATATAGCAATAAATATAGGAAATGACACTAACAACTGAAATAAACGATGTGATTCTGAATAAAAGTTATTACAATACAAATACAAGAACATCAAAACTCTGGTAAACTAGATTTTAGTAGATTCTTGCACAAGGGTCTTATTCTTCAGACTGAAGAAGTTTCCTGATATTAAAATTGTACTTCTAAGGCCTGACATTTCAGTCACAGATTAACTTTAAATTTCAGTTTATTCCCATAGTAATAATTATATTAGTAATTTCTATGGCATAACAAACTGAAGATTAAAGTTAATCAGTTACAAAAATACCAGGCCGAAAAACGCTCTTTCTTTAGTAAGGCAGTAGGGAGCATAATGTAGACTTTACTTACTTTGCTTTGGAGTAGAGGACAACATCTCAGGGCCTCTTTTATATTGTGAACATACAACTACCTACAACTTTCCACAGTGATGATATAATATAATTCTAGTCAAGCGTTCCCTCCATTAGGAAGAACATAATCTTTGTTTTCTAATAACATAATAACCAAATGCAAAAATATTAAATTTTTAAAGTATACACTTCAATGTGGAATGGTGACCGGCGTGCTGGAAAATACCTTTATAATGAAAGCTTATAGCTTAGCAAGGTGGCTCCGCTCAACTTTGAAAACAAAAGCCTGATTTATAAAATAAAAAAAAATGTCTCATGAAGTACATTGTGAAAGATTAACATCCAAGCATGGTGGAGATGTTTCAGTAAAGCGTTTATCTGTATGCTATCAATATGTCAAAATGTTTTAGCAAAAAATATGGTAAAATCTGTGTCACCGAAAACCTTTTTATAATTCTCGGGTCATCTAGGAGCATCTTTGTATGATTTGCAAGAGTTCAATGTATGCTCCCAATTAATAGGTTTGTTCACGAAACAATTCCGGACTAGTTCGGAATAGTTAAAATCAAAGTAATGATCTATTTTAATAACGGTTTTAAGTGTACAACTCTCATGAATGCATGGATTTGACAGGTTCCGAACTAGTTCAGGCCTTCTACATAACTGAAAGAGGGAACCTCCTTAAAAACAGAATCGAGCGCGAGATTTAAATAGGTTTCTATTACATATCGAAGTTTGCTGCTTAATTGTGAATCATAGAACAAAATCTAATTGAAGCGTTAGTTGATTGAAAACACTCAGCAAACGTGCTTTTCTAACAATAAAATTTTTGAAACTCGAAGTGATATGGATGTCTTTTAAGAAAATAATTTCCATTAGATCTGCATCATTAGGGCAATTTCTCTTCCATTTTTCCAGCAATACATTATTATTCTGTGTTTATTTAAGCAGTATGTCGGATCGCAAATGATCCGCCGATGCATTCCACGAAACGGAAAAGACATTTCAACGAGCGTGTTACCGCAACATACATTTACACTTACGTATTTGAAACGTAAAGATTATTATTTGGTTCCAGTGCAGTGAATACAACTCAGCTGTAGCGTGACCGCTCTCTCTCTGCTCTCCTTATTTCCTATGTATGTATACACCTATGTATCTTCCGACTGGTTTATCTCAAAGTATCTTTCTCTCTTTATCCTAACGATTTTAGAACAATATTAAGGACACTTTTTAATCAGTATTGCATCGTGTCATTATGTTGAAAGTCTAATGACTTTTTGAGAACTTTACTTAGTAGTAAAAGTAAGTAACGAATGCGTTACAGAACCATACACCAAGACAATTTAATTTTTAATTAAGTCTTTTCCTGCTTATTAAGTAATTATAATGGAAGTGATGGTGCTGGATCCCTTCATACAATCGCCTGGAAGAAAGCTGGAGAGTTGGTCAAGCAAAAAAATTAAAAAATAAAAACCACCGTCGGCAACTATCGCGTTGATCTTTTTGCCTGTTTTAACATCAAGGAAATGGAATCGATTGCATCACTATTTTCTCTTCAAAAAGCGATACACGAGTATCTTTAGCACTTTATTGCCTATATGAGTCACTTATTACTAATACGTTTATTAATTTAGATACTTGAAAATTCATAAATAGCAATCGTGTTGCCTCAACGCGTTGTTATTTAAATAACTTCAAATAGAAAATACCTCGGAATATAATTTACATTGATTTAAGTTGACGAAATTAGCACAGCAAAATTATGGTGAGAAAGCATTTTAATGACTGAAAATTAAAAGGTAAGGATAGAAAGATATGGTACACGTTTCACATTTCTTGTTGTAAAATAGGAGTACATCAAAAGAGCAATATAATTTATTAAAAGAAACTTTAAATTACGTCTAATGAGACTAATTAATAATTTGTGATGCCTAATGTTTGATATAAATTGAATTTGACCACTGAATCTTTCTAAAATATGAGCAAATGAAAGATTCTCAAACTGCGCACACAGATTCTTCTTAAAGAGTACTTTAAACAAACCTAAATGGAATTTTGCTGTAAAATAATTAAGAAAACACACTTAAATTAACATGGAATTTTCTAAATTGCGTTCATCAGTGCTGTATCACCCTGTATACTGTTAAACATTAGGAAAGACAAAGGTACGTATACCCGATAATCAGATTTGAATTTTAATATTCTCAATTTTTACTCATTCTTACTTAATTTTAGTTAGTTTCTCGGAAAACTGGAAAATTATTCTGATATTGTAAATAGTATGGACAAGAAATTTTATGGTAAAACAGACGACAAAATAATAATTCTTGAAGATGCTCAAAATCACAACATTTAAATGAGGAAGGCGCCGTTAATATAGTTGGATAATAAGATTTCCATTATATCTTGTTTAAAGGTATCTAAATTTCAGAAACATAGCATCTTAGAACAAAATTATGTATTAACTATCAATTTGTTAAAAATAATAACATACATACATACATACATTCCACGATAACCGGCGGTAGTAGCATTGATCAGATCGGGCGTAAGCCCTGCCATTCACCGATTCTCGTACCCACATTTACACAAATACGGCGAGAAACGCAAAGCAGAAAGGGAAAGCGAAAGTTCCAAATGAGCCTGAACTAGTTTTAGTAGACAGACTTCGTCCGTTCAATCGGCGAAAATATTAAGCGCGGGAATTTATCTTCGTCGCAATTCAAATAGAAACTGAATTGATTGATTATCTGAAAAAAATTACCATTATTTCAATGGCATGGAAGAATGGAATTTTACAGATGCCTATGGCTCATTTATTTCACCAAGCATTTTTTTCAATTATGAAAAAATTATGTAGAAATTCCATTTAAATTAATAGTTCTTGGCGAAATTCCGCATTCACCGTGGAGAGGAAACGCAATGAATGAGACAGTCTGGATTTGTTAAACAAACGTTCTCTTCTTTTTATAAGTGGCTTAAAAATACATTTGAGTTGTGGTCAAGAGCATGCAATGATTAATTATTTTAAGGATACTACCTTCATCATTTTTAGTACTCAAACCATACATTGAAAGTAACGACACCTTATGTTTGAATAAGACAATTTTATATTTTGCGCTATTTTCTATAGTAGTAAGATCCTAAAACGCTACAATGAGTAAATTTTATATAGTTTTCGTAGAATTCAGAAGAATGGCCTAATAAGGAACGTGGGGTTATTTGGCTCAGGTACTTTCTTGTAATCTTATCAGTGACACGAACAATTGAAACTTTTTGGATTCGTAGTGGCAAGTTATTTCTGGTTATCGAGTATTGTTGGGACAGGACGTCTTTTATTAATCATGAAGAGTACAGTAAGGATTAAATGGTCAGAAGTTTTTAAGCTGCAATTTAACTTTTTATTGGAAAGATATTATTTTTAATTCTGACTGTACATATAAATAATCAACGTTTGGAAATCGAGATACACATGCCACTTGATCTTTGGCTTCAATCTATCAATTATGCAGGTATCTGTTTAAACGCGTGATATCCCAACAGGGAAAAATTAGACCAGGCAACATCAATATCTGTTGCCATAACGTTATAAGGCGATTATAATAATGTTGTTGATCAAGATGGCAAGCACTCTATCGGAGTTTATTCCTTTTCTGGAAAATCTTAAGAGAAATATCAATTTGATGAAAACATAGGCGAAAAGACCCTTTCTTTTGTAATTATATGTGTTTAAGATTGCTTCTAGTTTGTAGAAACATTCAACAAGCCGAAAAATTAAACTGAAAATTAAATTAAGAGAAAGGAACATTAAGTAATAAATTAGTAAATGTGGTCAATAGTTTAAAGATTACTTCTTTTGTTGTACTACTATCCATGGTCGAACATTTTTCGTTGGATTAAAATTGAGTTCAAAATTTGAATGAGAGTAAATATTAAGTCCATTTAATTAGAATTAGTAGATTTTATATTCATTTGAACATGCTCGACAAATCACTTTTGTAATATCAAAGCCATTTGTATAAGAATACAGAATAGGTGTTAGGAGGTCATTCTAATCGGATTTTCAACTAGCAACGATTGCACATACCTCCTTAGCAACTGATAAGAAGTAATTCTCGACAGTAAGAATACACCAAGTTGTAACCTGTAACTCTGATTAGAATGACCACCTTAGAAACTAATAAAAGAGAGTTTTCTGAATTTATCTTTCTTTTATTATCAAATAAAATATTTTATGGGCTAACTCTTTGCTTCATATGCAAATTCCTAAAATATTTTCCTAGTTTCTAAGTTTTATGCTCTTAATGAAGCCAATAAAATTATTGACATCAGGAAACTAATTCAGGTCGATGTGATATAATGTGTAGTCGCCAGCACTAAAAACGAAACGCCGTAACAAGTCCATAACCGAAAGTAGATAGTAAATAAGATTAATTTTCGAACGAGTTTATAGCTTTTCGTTTCGTTTTTTAAAAAGATAATTGAGGTTTGCCCTGGAAAGTATTTTAACCGTCTGCATCAAGCTTTAGTTTCCCTGTGAATAAGTTCTTCGGAAAATCTTGCAATTACCTTTAAAAAAATTACATTGCAAGTTATTTTAATATAATATATCGTTTTGCAGTTTGTGAAAAAGATATATAACCGATTTGGGAACAAATCTATTCTAACAGCGATATCTACGTGTATGAGTGTATTTAAATGCACCTATGCAAGAATGAATAGTCATCGATAGCAAAACCGAAAAAATATTGTCAGCGTAATGCAATAATCATTTGATATGTAATTAACAAATACATATACATTGTTGTAAAAATGGTTATTATTAAACAGATTATGACAAGGTGCGATCAGAAGGATTCTTGAAAAATACACACTATAGAGTTCATCTTCCTTCTTAAATTATCGAAGAACGCAAAGGAGAAGTTTGCGTTATAATTTGCAATTTAAAAACTTTGTGATGTACTCGCTTCTATAAATTTTCAAGTTCACCAGGCAGGAAAGTAATAATAAAGTTTTAATGCTACACTTTTCAAACATTCTAAAATATTATCCTTATAATTTTGAGTCCGTTTTCCAATGCACATTTGTTTTTACTGGTGAATTTTTCCTCGATGGAAATATGTTTCTCAAATTTCCTTAGTATATTACAAGTGTTCCAGAAATAAATACTCAGATTAGGATGGTAAAAAATAGACGAAATTTCATAGATAAAAAACCTGTACTGTTACGAGAGGAACGGCTTAGTTCTATTTTGTGGGCCTTTGAATTTTATTCCCAAAGAAATGAAACGGTCGCGAATTTTATTGAAAAACAAATGCGCGTTGTTTATTCGATGGCTATTAATAAAGAGAAATTTACGAGGCGCAGCTTGTCACAGGAAGACGACTCGGGTCAAATTTATGGTTTTTTTGAACATCTAGTTCGTGAATTGCATTTGAAGTAGTTACCATAAATTAGCTGTGTTAAAGTTGTCGGGTGCGCTATTGAAAATTTTGAAGATACTTGTCGCTAGAATTGCCTTTCTGTCATATTATAAATCAGGGCCGTTGTGTTGTCTTGGGGCGCGTTAGAGTCTGGGAAAGGAATTGCACACAAACATTTAAGTTATTGAAAATTGTAAAAAAAAAAGGTATTAGGTTTCACTTTAGTTGAAAGAGGTTGCTTTAACCCAGAGACTGGCCTTTGTTTTCAAAGTCGGGAGATCATAAATATGTCAATAGACCCCTGTAAGACGTTGTTATTTCAAGAATTTTAGAAAGCGGGAAAAACATGTGCAGCGCCCGACAATCTGTCAGGCGAATTGGGGGGTCGAATTACTAGGAAAGAGCTGAACGAGAAAAGAAGCGTGTGTTTCTTTTTCCGAAATAAAAGCGCTTATTGGCCGACGGGTTTTTTTTGGTTACTTCAGGGGATGGGGGAGGAGTCAAAATTTGTCACTAGTGGAAAGTCAAAAGTAAAAACGAAAAACAGTTGGCTTACGCCGTCCGAACGACAAGCTGCCTTTTAATTGAACTCGAGTAGTTTATTTTTGAGTGCTTTGCAATTTATTTTATCTAGCTGCATAATTAGAATTCCATCACATTATTTCGGGGCGTTAAAATTATAGTGAATACAAAAGGGCCATCAAATAAATAACTGCGAGGCGATCGCGAGCGCGAATTAAACGATAAGTGCGTGGGTGGAATTAGTGAATTGTGCGTTGCGGAACGGAATAGGTATAATTGCATGAATTTTTTCTATTTCTTTTCACATACTTGGTGGCATAAATTTGCGTAAGAATTATTTTAATTGGTTTATCAATCAGTAGCGTGGAATTTCTGTAAAGTTCCATCTTTGCATTGCTCAGGCAATCTAATAGTTATTTTTTGGTACCTGCGTTTGCTTTTGAATCAAGTTAAACTCAATAAATTCAATATTTTTCGCGGTCTGTGATTTAATCAACCAGAGTAAATTAACTACACCTAAAATCTTTTGTTCGGTTTCAAATACAGTGTATCTTTTTGCAATTTCGTTCTACCTTTTTGCGATACCCTGGGCAATTCGGAGACACGCGATCGGTGTTATTCTGGATTGTACTGGGTTATCTGCAACTAAAGTCTCTGGTCAGGCAAGTTATATCCGCCAAAAACACAGTGCGACCAGCACAGTCTAGCTACGAAATCTAGGCCAATTTAATACTCTTTACGAATTCCGTAGAATTACGAGGCCAATAATTTGAACTACTTATCAATAGGCATCTTCGTCACAGAACTTTCTCACACCCTGCGTGTGTGTGCTGGAGTGTTGACTTTGGTGTAAGATTTGCAGGTTAATTGAGGGCAATTGGTCGAGCGACTGAAAGTACCAAAACCACACAACGTGGAGTGTCTAAAACAGTCATTAGGGTCCTTGCGCAAACAATTAGTTAGCTAATAGGATTAGGCGGCAAGAATACAAACGAAGTAGAGGGATCTGCATACAGAACCTCGAACGACTCTGGAGCATGTAGTTGACGAAAGATCCTACGCACAGTTGTCTAATTAATTAGGTTAATGAGCTAGAGATAGGGCTATCCTTCCCGTGAAAAACTAACGGCTGTTGCTTTTGGTTATCCTGCAAATTGATCGCCGGAGCGGCTTTTTGTACCACATACCTCTCCGAACATCTGATTGATCAGTTAAAGTTCCAGTAACAAAGTACACTGTATATACACTGTTACACAGTGAGTGCGCTGGTTGATTATTCATAGCGTCTTCGAGTACTAGCTAAAAGTGGCAAACACGAGTACCAAAGCCAAACTATTTTGACTAAACAGAGAGATTAATTGTTGACCTGATTTAAATTACAAAGTTGACACGGCCTAATTGCGTGTACAACAAGCCACCAACTGTGAGAATCGAAATAAATTAGATCGCGACGATATTCGGCGTTAAATACGTTAAGCAAAGTTTATTGTACTTCTTTGGAATTTTGTATTTAATTTATTGCGAAAGATATCCATTGTTTCAATCTACGGTTTTACCCTCAAGTCCCTAGATCGTTAAGATCTCGTGACAGGAGTTTCCGTTTCTTTTTTTTTTTTTTGACAATAAATAATTAATTAATTAAACCTGGCATTTTATTAATTCGTAATTAGCATCTTGCACCTCTCGATTACACCGCCACACCAAAAATTAGAACACAACTACGACAACGTAGGGCCCGAGTTTTTTTATTTAATTAGACGATCCAGATTACCGGCAATTAAAGTTTTAATTTTGGAGTTTTAATAGCGCCGAGGAGATAGGTAGAAAATTAGTCGTAGCGCCACAATAAAACCTAACCGTAGGAGGTAGTGACCTTTTTAAAGTATCTTTGTAGACCGCATGGGAGTTTATTAGTGCCCCGGCGCTTTCAAAACCCGAACAAACCCTCGGTAAGGAGGCATTCATCGCTTCCTAGAATTTAGTCAAATCCTTCGGTCCATTTAATAAATTAATTTGTCAATAAATTTTAGTTTGTTTTTGTTTGGACCGTGTTTATTAGATTATTTAGTTGTCCGTAAAGTCAACAACAAGGTGGCACGTCCGGGCGTGTTACATAAATTTGGTGGCCGTGACGCAGGATTTTTGGTTAATTAAAAAGCAGGTGGTGTAATTTTGAGAGAGGGTAAGGAATGTCAGGCCGCGCGACAAAGAAGAATAATAAACCGGCTTATTCGCGGGGCGCATCGGGAAAAGACGATTCGGAGCGTGAGAACGCGGGGGAGTCGAGGAGTGTCGCTGCCGTAATCGGAGCGCCGGAGGCGAGCGTCGCGACGTCGGCTACTATGCAGCCTACAGCAGGAGTCACGGAGAAGCCAGACGAGATTCCGAAATGGTTCGTCAATTGGTCGGGCCAACAGCAGGAATTGATGACGGGAATCGTGGCAGCGCTGCAGAGCATCGTCAGGGAGCGACAGCCGGCGACAGCCAGTGGATCATCATCATCATCGCCGTCGCCAGCAACCAGCAGTTCAGCTTCGGATGTTTTGGCAGTCCAGGAGAGCGGTCCTTCAGAGGCGGTACAGGTAGTAAATATGCATGCAGATTGTCGGAGCATAAGCGAAACCGTGTCGGGCTCGCCAGGGCAAATTTTGGGGGAACAGTCTAGGTTGTTGCTGCAGTTAACAAACAGGAGGCCAACTTTCAGAGGAGAGGCGAATGCAGATCCTTATAAATTTTTGCGACATTTAGAGGGTTGGTTTAGGCGTCTAGGTATTTCAGAGGAGGAAAAACTCATCACCGCGGAAGAGAGTATGGCAGATTCGGCTTATTATTGGAGCCAAATTTACAAGGGGAAATGGCAGAATTACGCGGATTTTAAAACCGATTTCCTGAAAACTTACTGGTCGGAGCAGAAACAAATCGAAGTCCTTCGAGAAATCATCAGCGCTCGATGGGAACCGAGGGGAATGTACACGATGTTGGAACATTTCGCTTATTACGTAAGTCAGGCGAAGCTTCTGACAACACAACGGGCGGAGACGGTCCTAGTGAGCGATCTGATGCGTCATTTTCCACACACCCTGCAATCTCTTTGGCAAATGAGCGGCAGGAGTACCCTTCAGGAAGCAGCTGAATTTTTGAGAGGGCAGGATGATCTACTGGCACAATTAGGATCGTCAGCAGGACCTGCGAGGGACGCGAGAGGGTATCGAGGCTGGAGGAACAGAACAAATCGGCCATACGCAGCCTACGAATACGACGAATTCGAGCAGGGAAACTAGAGTCGGTAGAACTCAAGGCCGATAGTTCTGCCGAAAATGACGCGGAAAAGGCCCCAGTTATCGAGGTGAATCACTTAACAAAGAGAACGGGAAAAGAGTCAAGCGGGATCAACAAGGGATTCGAACTACTGACTAGAATAGGATGGAAGCCATTCCAAGGATTAGGAAAATATTGCCAGGGAATTATATCACCAATGACGCAAACAGGACAAACGCATCGACAGGGATTAGGTTTTTCAGGCGATTCGGATCGGGAAAGGTGGTGTTACCGGGACTTACTTAAGCCAGGAGAACCGCTAGAATCCAGGGGCGTAGGTTGTTTCTAGATTTTGTCGTTACAGAGGGGACAACAATTTCTATTTAGCGTCGAATAGAAAATCAGCGAGGGATTACACCGATTACAATCAAGGCCGACGGAGACATCACGATTACAACACTACTAGACACCGGGGGCGGAGTTACTTGTATTTCCGAGGACACCTACAACAAAATGATCGCCGGGGGCGTTCAGGTCCCCGTGTTGCCAGTGAAAGCAACGCAATTAAAAGGAGCCGTGGGACAAAGAAGCATTCGTATCACGCTGCAAGCATTCATCACCCTGTATATTGGCAACCGAGAAATACGACGTCTTTAATTGTTAGGAAGGTAATCGAGCAGAGCGCGTGAATCAAAAAGTTCTGTCATCTATACGCGGGGCCCTATAGGATTCGCAGAAAAATTAACGTCAATGCTTACCTGTGAGAAAAAGGACGGAGATGCAAAGGGTGCAAATTTAAGACAGTATTGTCTGTTTACGAGCAAGGATTAGGGCAGGCAACCCGGCGCCACAGAGGATGACGGCCGGGGGTGCGGCGAGGTAAAGTGTAATCCCTAGTTGTAAATTCTTTCGGAACAATTCAAGTGAAAGTGATTTTTTCTCATTGTATGTAAGAAGGGCGTTAACCGCAGGCAGGTTCAATTAGGACCATTCGTCGGTAGGTCCATTGACCTATTAAGCAGGCGCCGGCTTATTTTATGGGGGTTTGGGTTATATACAATAATACGGTGCAAGGTTATTGTGTTATGAAATATGTAAATGCGTTGGGAATAAAAGTGAATGAAATTAAGATAATACGAGATGAGGAGCGGTAGTGAATTTGATGGTGAATTAAGATGGATTAATTAATTAAGTAGTGTCAGTCAGCAAGTTAATTAGACCGGGGCGAATGGCATTAAGTGAAGTGTTGAATTTATACTAGGGATAGTGCAGTTATGTGTACCTGTGTAATTAGTTAAAAAGTGCGAAGTGAAAGGGAGGAATTAATTACGTGAGCCATTTTCATTTTCACAGCACCTAGATAGTGGGTGATCCATTTAATAGTGAATGCGTGATCGATCAATTTAATCGTGATAGTGTGTGATTAATTTAATCGTGATAGTGTGTGATCAATTTAATCGCGCGTTAGTGTGTGATCTAGTAAGTGGAATTTAGTGGTAGTAATGAGATAATCTAGTTTATCAATGTCGATCAGATGGTTAGTTGCGCATCAATTGTTCAGGAGACAGCGTTCAAGACAGAGCCGTACGGAAGAATATTATTGCCAAGGAATTGTTTATTAAAATATTTTGTTTCTCTAGAAGTTAAGCGAATTACAGGGGCGTGTGAGATGGTTAGTTTAGATTAGTGTTGGTGATTCGGGGGCGTATAATCAGTGGCAGTGCTTTATCCATTTCTTGGGGTGAAATAATTAGAAGTAATTAGCGACAAAATTAGGAATCACAGTGGGTGACATCAAGTGAAGGTTTTAAATAAGATCGGTTGCTACGAGATCAACTAATTAGTGATTGATGTAACTGAGTTAATTACCGTTTAGTCCCGGGGAAGTGGAGTGATTAATGAGGAAGAGTTATCGAGTTAGATCTTAATTAGTGAGTGACCGTGAAATATCATTAGGTTAGTGCAGGTGGAAGGTGATCGGTTCATTACGTTAGTGGAATAGTGAGGCTTGGGTATAAGCCATACACTTAGGAACTCTTGGAGTTAACGTCAATTAAAGGAAAGGGTGATGCGGTTCCGGATGAATACGAGGAGTACCACCGAGGATGTTCTTTATAAGCTTTTTATAGGGTTCACAGATGCAGCAAAGGGAAGAAGGGAAAGCGATGGTGTTGGCAGTGCATTGGCTCAAGGAAATTTTATTTTTTGAGTTTTTTTTTTGTTGTTTTGAGTATTGAGTTTTGGTTTCTGGGTTTGGGGAATGTTGAGGAAGTAGTTGATGGGTTAGGTATATTGACATGGCGAGTTCGGACGGCTGGCGTTCCGCGGTTTGCTTGTATATATTATCCTGTGGGAAGATGTGTCAAGAAAGAGGGGCGGAGCCCAGCAGCACCGGACCATCTACCAGCAGGCATCCAGGGGAAAGCGGATCGGGACGCTCCCGTATGAGGGGACACAAGGAATTGCCCAATCGCCGGGGTCTTTTGCGCAAATTCATTGTGGGGGCGAATGAAACGGTCGCGAATTTTATTGAAAAACAAATGCGCGTTGTTTATTCGATGGCTATTAATAAAGAGAAATTTACGAGGCGCAGCTTGTCACAGGAAGACGACTCGGGTCAAATTTATGGTTTTTTTGAACATCTAGTTCGTGAATTGCATTTGAAGTAGTTACCATAAATTAGCTGTGTTAAAGTTGTCGGGTGCGCTATTGAAAATTTTGAAGATACTTGTCGCTAGAATTGCCTTTCTGTCATATTATAAATCAGGGCCGTTGTGTTGTCTTGGGGCGCGTTAGAGTCTGGGAAAGGAATTGCACACAAACATTTAAGTTATTGAAAATTGTAAAAAAAAAAGGTATTAGGTTTCACTTTAGTTGAAAGAGGTTGCTTTAACCCAGAGACTGGCCTTTGTTTTCAAAGTCGGGAGATCATAAATATGTCAATAGACCCCTGTAAGACGTTGTTATTTCAAGAATTTTAGAAAGCGGGAAAAACATGTGCAGCGCCCGACAATCTGTCAGGCGAATTGGGGGGTCGAATTACTAGGAAAGAGCTGAACGAGAAAAGAAGCGTGTGTTTCTTTTTCCGAAATAAAAGCGCTTATTGGCCGACGGGTTTTTTTTGGTTACTTCAGGGGATGGGGGAGGAGTCAAAATTTGTCACTAGTGGAAAGTCAAAAGTAAAAACGAAAAACAGTTGGCTTACGCCGTCCGAACGACAAGCTGCCTTTTAATTGAACTCGAGTAGTTTATTTTTGAGTGCTTTGCAATTTATTTTATCTAGCTGCATAATTAGAATTCCATCACATTATTTCGGGGCGTTAAAATTATAGTGAATACAAAAGGGCCATCAAATAAATAACTGCGAGGCGATCGCGAGCGCGAATTAAACGATAAGTGCGTGGGTGGAATTAGTGAATTGTGCGTTGCGGAACGGAATAGGTATAATTGCATGAATTTTTTCTATTTCTTTTCACATACTTGGTGGCATAAATTTGCGTAAGAATTATTTTAATTGGTTTATCAATCAGTAGCGTGGAATTTCTGTAAAGTTCCATCTTTGCATTGCTCAGGCAATCTAATAGTTATTTTTTGGTACCTGCGTTTGCTTTTGAATCAAGTTAAACTCAATAAATTCAATATTTTTCGCGGTCTGTGATTTAATCAACCAGAGTAAATTAACTACACCTAAAATCTTTTGTTCGGTTTCAAATACAGTGTATCTTTTTGCAATTTCGTTCTACCTTTTTGCGATACCCTGGGCAATTCGGAGACACGCGATCGGTGTTATTCTGGATTGTACTGGGTTATCTGCAACTAAAGTCTCTGGTCAGGCAAGTTATATCCGCCAAAAACACAGTGCGACCAGCACAGTCTAGCTACGAAATCTAGGCCAATTTAATACTCTTTACGAATTCCGTAGAATTACGAGGCCAATAATTTGAACTACTTATCAATAGGCATCTTCGTCACAGAACTTTCTCACACCCTGCGTGTGTGTGCTGGAGTGTTGACTTTGGTGTAAGATTTGCAGGTTAATTGAGGGCAATTGGTCGAGCGACTGAAAGTACCAAAACCACACAACGTGGAGTGTCTAAAACAGTCATTAGGGTCCTTGCGCAAACAATTAGTTAGCTAATAGGATTAGGCGGCAAGAATACAAACGAAGTAGAGGGATCTGCATACAGAACCTCGAACGACTCTGGAGCATGTAGTTGACGAAAGATCCTACGCACAGTTGTCTAATTAATTAGGTTAATGAGCTAGAGATAGGGCTATCCTTCCCGTGAAAAACTAACGGCTGTTGCTTTTGGTTATCCTGCAAATTGATCGCCGGAGCGGCTTTTTGTACCACATACCTCTCCGAACATCTGATTGATCAGTTAAAGTTCCAGTAACAAAGTACACTGTATATACACTGTTACACAGTGAGTGCGCTGGTTGATTATTCATAGCGTCTTCGAGTACTAGCTAAAAGTGGCAAACACGAGTACCAAAGCCAAACTATTTTGACTAAACAGAGAGATTAATTGTTGACCTGATTTAAATTACAAAGTTGACACGGCCTAATTGCGTGTACAACAAGCCACCAACTGTGAGAATCGAAATAAATTAGATCGCGACGATATTCGGCGTTAAATACGTTAAGCAAAGTTTATTGTACTTCTTTGGAATTTTGTATTTAATTTATTGCGAAAGATATCCATTGTTTCAATCTACGGTTTTACCCTCAAGTCCCTAGATCGTTAAGATCTCGTGACAGGAGTTTCCGTTTCTTTTTTTTTTTTTTGACAATAAATAATTAATTAATTAAACCTGGCATTTTATTAATTCGTAATTAGCATCTTGCACCTCTCGATTACACCGCCACACCAAAAATTAGAACACAACTACGACAACGTAGGGCCCGAGTTTTTTTATTTAATTAGACGATCCAGATTACCGGCAATTAAAGTTTTAATTTTGGAGTTTTAATAGCGCCGAGGAGATAGGTAGAAAATTAGTCGTAGCGCCACAATAAAACCTAACCGTAGGAGGTAGTGACCTTTTTAAAGTATCTTTGTAGACCGCATGGGAGTTTATTAGTGCCCCGGCGCTTTCAAAACCCGAACAAACCCTCGGTAAGGAGGCATTCATCGCTTCCTAGAATTTAGTCAAATCCTTCGGTCCATTTAATAAATTAATTTGTCAATAAATTTTAGTTTGTTTTTGTTTGGACCGTGTTTATTAGATTATTTAGTTGTCCGTAAAGTCAACAACAAGGTGGCACGTCCGGGCGTGTTACAGAAAATATTGTTCATCCAGAATTTACACATAAGTTCATAAATTATTCGGTCAATTTAAATCAACAAAACAGTTTTGCAAAGCTACTTTTTTGATTTGAGTTTCACTAGTAAATTATTTTGATTAAAAAAATGTTTGTTAAGAATGAATAAAAATTAAAAGTAGCACCCTTAGAGTTTTTTTCTCTTTCTGAGATGTGAGCGAGAATTAACAAAAGCGCTGCATTTTCATTCATTTATTGACAAAATTTTCATATATTTACGTATTTTTAGATTTGGTATTGATAATTTTGCTTTTTGATTATGTAACTGTGATATCGTAGGTGAATATGAATTCCACTTTTTTGCCATATCTTGAAATCTAATGGAACTTTGCGGTTTATTATTATGATTTTGAACAATTTTCACTTGAGAGATTTTTGCTGTGCCTTTTAGGAACATTCAAAACAGTTATTTTCTGAATCATTAGATTAAACAGTTACTTCTGAACAGAATCCAATTTTTTTATTACTTTCCTTTTTAAGTATTTGTCATTCTCTAAAACATCGTTGTCTACAAGTTTACCGATGTTTCTAAGTTTAATACTTCGAAAATCTGTGCAGCATTCGTTTTATAAAGCCAATCATTACATAAACTAAACATACTTTTAGTTTCGCTTACATTTAGTTCTAAAGTTCTAAGGAAATCTGAGGGAAGAGTAAAGTAGCCTTTGGCGATGATGTATTTTCGGCTTAATTTGTACTTAATCTCGATGATATTTCAATTGAAATATGGTTTGTAGATTTAACTTGAAGGCTTCCGCGGCCGTCGTCCATTGTTGAATTCTTGGCTTCCGGTTGGAACCGCGTGTCTCGGATTTCTTCACTGCCGACGTTTCGTTCTTCGTTGCAGAAGAACTTCCTCAGGGCTGCTGCTGCTGTTGGCCTTGCTGCTGCTTCGCGTTAGTCGTCTCAACGACCAAGACCAACAGCAGCAGCAGAGCAGCATCACCAGCAGCAGCAGCCCTGAGGAAGTTTTTCTACAACGTAGAACGAAACGTCGGCAGTGAAGAAATCCGAGACACGCGGTTCCAACCGGAAGCCAAGAATTCATCTATGGTTTGTAGAAATGTGCAAAATCAAAATGTCATCGAATTCTATTTATAAAGTAGACTTTTCTTTTTGAACGTTGAGTTTTAAAATTTACTAGGATCACCACTAAGCAGAAGATAAATATAATAATCTTCTCTCAGCGTTATTAAAAATGTGTTCAAATAAAAAAACGTTTGTGTGTATTCTTTATAAGAATTACGTTTCTCTTCCGCTTTTCCTTAACAGTTTTATTCATTTTACAATTCTTAAGAACCTATTTACTGATTCAACGAAGCGCTCATAAGTTAACGTTCTTAAAAATATGCACATTTTTCTACCATAATTGTATTACATATTAGTATTTATTTTTCAACGTAAACTTCTACGACTTATATAAAATTTAAAGATTATTATTATTATTAATTTCAATATTTAAACGAATTTTAGCCAAGTGCAGTTCATGGGTTAATGTATTAATGATTCTGTGTGGCAAAATAGCATTGCTTCACTCTTCTGTCTCAAAGAATACACTTGTATTTTTAGTTCCTCTCGAGAGCAAACGAAATTACTCATCATAACCGCTCATTTCTTAGAAAGTAGATTCTTCATGTACAGAGATTTTTAAACTAAATTCTTTTCCTTTTTAAATTTGGAGTTCCGTATTCAACTACATTTTTTGCAATCCGCCTAGCTCAATTTGTAGCAAATGACATCATTAAAATAAAACAAAAAAAGTACTGAATAAATTACGTAATCTTATACGTGCATGTGTGATATACTTTAGGCGGCTTAAAATTTATTGTCTTCTCCTGCGGTGCAAGGTAGAGGGGTGAGAACGCTTGTCCGGAGAAAGGAGTTCACCAGGAAGTTGCACATATATATTGTGTGGGAACCCTCTTCTCCTGCACTCTTACTTGATGCATTTCGTTGAACAAAACTCCGTCATGAGAGCCTTTGCTGTGAGTTAATCATTCAATTTTGAATAATAATAAAAAATAATCGTATCTGTATTTCTTAGGTTTTATACATCGCCACGCTACTCGCAGTTAATGGAGACTGTAAGGACAAAAGAGGCACTGACGACTACAGTAGTGCAAGCACGGTGAAACCGATAACGGAAAATTCACAGCCCACTTATACAGGGACGAAATTCAATAGCCCTCCGTACGTAGCTCCCAAAGCTGTTACGTATTCATCACCCCAACAGCTCAACTACGTGGTACAACCCACCCCTTATAAATTCGCGGCTCCTCAACAGGCAGTTTCACAACCCCAAATTCCAGCCTACAAATTTGTCGCTGCACCTCAAGCTTCAGGTCCTCAAATTTCATTCTTACCATCTCAACAGCAGTACGATGTAAATCAACAGAACTTCGCCTATGCTCAACCGAGTCTACCTAAAGCAGCCCCTGCAATACCAAAAGTGAGTAACCTTCAATATTTCTTACTTGCTTAAAAATCAATGCTTTAATAAAATGCGAAGAATTTAAAGATTAAATTGAAAATTCTTTTCATCAGTTGCTAACGAAAGTTTAAATATTATTAGTATTGCATGAATATATTTTTTCATTTCATTCTTCATCATTCGAATTTCGTCCGAATCAAATTTATCGAAAAATTGTAAAATATTTATTTTTGATATATCTCGTTTTTCGGTATTTTATTCTTTGAATTGAATTTCTATGCTTTGCGAAGAGAAATTTTTATTTTCGTCGTGAAAACAGATAATCGGCGGAGCTACCAGCGATTAAGCAAATTAGAAAACAAGGAAAGTTTTACGCGTTTAAACTTAAGGTATCATGCGTGCCGCAGAAAAAACGAACGCTTTCTTTTAATCACGTGTCCTAATTGGTCAGCGGTCTCTTCAGAAAAAATATATCATCGTGATTCAGCGGATTAGAATAATTACTTTTCGCGAGAAAGCAGACGTATAATAAATTAGAATTTGATTTGGCGAGGAGTTTTTATGCAGTTCAAATTTGTAACGAATCATTATTTTAATTTTTTTTTAATATTAATTGCTTTAAATTACGGCGGTCAATTAATTTTTAATAAATTTTATTTTGTTAATTGCTTTCCCGTGAAGACAAATGCATAAATTTCAGTAATATTTTATTTCAATCGACAGATCAGTTTCTAATTACTATTATTATCAACTATGAACTTTATCATTATATTTTTTTCTTTTAGTCAAAGAATTAAAAGTTTCAAATATAAAGTGCATTTCACCTTTTTTCTACCTTTCTTCTCCTTATCCTATTTCACAATTTTCCCTTTTGCAATTATGTTCGCTTCGTCCTATCCGTTTAGTTCTGTTAGGCGTTCCTACTTTACACATTGATCCATTTTCCATCGTGACTTAATTACTTTAGTTGTTCATTTTTAATTTTTTTTCATCTTACTTCTACTCAAAACATTTTGTAGCTTGTCGGATTTGCAGATGTTATTTGACTTTAAAATTTCTTCTGCACGGTCACCTATCTCAGTGTCTTCCTTTGACTAATTGATAATCCGTTTAACTAGCTCTGTAATTCTGCATTCATATTTGTTATTCAGCTAGAGATAAAAGTTTGTTTCTATTTTCTTAACTCTGTAAAAACGGATGCAGCTACTAGTTTGTTTTCAAAACACGATCTTCCAGATTTTTTAAAAATAATTCTAATGCATACATTGGCTTATTTTGGTGAACGAAAAGTTGCCTGTTCATCGTACAGTTTTTTCTTCACTGCTATCCTCAATTCTCTTCTATAAAAGTCACAAGACATACAGTCGAAAGACATTTTTCACATATTACTAATTTTTGGTTTTTTGCAATTATGTTTTCTACAATTTATTCTTCCTTCCACATTTCCATTTTAGCAATCGTACTTTCACTTATCTCTTTATTACAATACTTTAAAAATTATTTATTTCTTCTTTTGCCTTCCAATAAATTATATTTATTTTCATAATAGTATAAATCGTGCGTCTTCCCATCTAGTTTTCCGTGATTATTCCTATGACGTCGACATTTTCCCGTTTATATGCACAAATTCTTGGTTTCACGTCCTGTACTATTTTGTTTTTGAAAATTTCATTTTATTTGTAAAAATGAGAGGAATCTCAGGAAACCTCATCTTATTTAACGCATTCCCGTTTGTCTTGACAGTTCGTTTTATAAATTTGATCAATATCTTTCTCTTTTTGTTATATGAATGCTCCCTTAGGTTAGGTATTTGACTCTTTTCGTTCTAATGTATGACTTATTAGCGTTTCTTTCAGCGTCTTCAAGTTCTCCGTAGAGTTTAATTTAACATCAACATCATTTCGTTTAATTAACTCTCTATTTTTCATTCTACCTTACAACACACTCAAGTTCCTTTTCCATCGTATTTGAAAATATTATTTAATGAATCACTGTATTTTTGAATAGCTAAATTTTATATACAAGACCTTGACCCATTTTGGAAACCTTGACATCAACAAGAATACTTTTTTGTTGTATTCATCTCTATTTTTAGTGGAGTCGCACGTTAACTTTTGTGTAGCTGTTCTTGAGTCATTTTAAAATAAAAAAATAAGAATTCTCAAAACTCATTTGAAAAGGTAGTTTTGATGACGACTCTACCAAAAAATGAAAAGTAAGACGTTTTTCAAAGTACCATTCATGGTTTGCTAAATGAATTAGTATTTCCAATTGGACAAAAAGTAATGGAGATCAAATATACCCCGCCTTTTCTTTACCTAAAATTTTGACTATTCTGATACTTCTGTTATATTTGGATGGTGAATGAATTAGTGCAAGAACAATTTCATTTGAGCATAATAATTGGTATTTATCATTATCATTTGAGCATAATAATTGGTATTTATCATTAAATTTTTAGGGTTTTCTATTAATGTTAGTAATAAAGTTTCTTGGTTGGCAATACGTACCAGGGTTGTTCTTGCCTATACATTTTTACTGGAAGCAGTTCAAAGAGCACTTTCTCGGTGCATCAGTATATTTAATACAATTTCTAGTACATTTACATATTTAGATTTGTTTTTTTTTTCGATAAATAAATATAATCAATAATAATTCTTTTGTTAACGTGTTATATATTGTTCCCTAAAATACTGAAGTACCTAATATGTGTAATCTTTAGAATAATTATTTCGTCAACCTTCATGTTTTGTTTTTTAAAATACTTGCCTAGTTAAATATCAATTAGTGCCCCATAATTTTATGCCTTTCTAAAGGCCTTTTCTCGAGTCGGTCTGTGGAAGCTTTAAAACAGTCTTTAGTGTACCCTACTTTTAAAAATGTGATTACTATTTACAGAATTTTGCATGGCAACATTTAAAATTTCTGCGTCAGTACAAATTGGAGTGAAATCAGTACAATTGTCACTTCGATTTTAGTACAAAACAGAAATTCTCAAGTATAACAGCGATACGTCCTTAGTTGTTGACGCCTAGTAGTACGAGGAGTATTCCACGAATCGGTACATTGTCCATTAAATAAGAAATAATAAAGTTTCTGTTTTCGCTGTGAGTAATTACCAAAGCTCTCTTTAATATACAAAATTTTGGCTGGAAATCGGCTGCATCGCAATGGAGCCCCCGAGCATTTGCTCATAGCTATTTCAGCCCTTGCGCCTCATCAGCAGCAGAGTAACTCGAAAACTCTGTCGCAATCTCAACAACCAACATAACTTACGTAAAAATAGCGGG
This sequence comes from Serrognathus titanus, assembly GCA_039766575.1. Taxonomy (NCBI): domain Eukaryota; kingdom Metazoa; phylum Arthropoda; class Insecta; order Coleoptera; family Lucanidae; genus Serrognathus; species Serrognathus titanus. Next base: position 27,508,937 of record CM077912.1, on the reverse strand, counting down.
TAATTGCATGCATATTATTTAGTGGCCAGACGAAAACCTAACCGTCCGATGTCTCGATTTTCACAAAATCAAAATTGTTTTATACCTAAAAGTTATGAAAAGTTTAGACCATGACATCCTGCGATCGCTTTCTGACCTAGTATTTCATTAGAGTTGACAAATTGCAGGCAGTTTATTAGTTAATAAGTCATCCCATACAAGATGGCCATGCGTGCTGACAAATCGGTTTTAATTGCAGTGGATTTCTCGAGCATCCTCTGTACAGTTGTTTCGGCCCTACTTGGGGCCTCGTCAGCAGAAGCTAGCTCGAAAATAATAATGCAATATAAGATCAGGTCGCAGGATGTCACGATCTAAATTTTTCATTACTATTACATCGCATTTGCGAATAACTAGGATGGGTCGGTTTAGTTTGCAGTTCTCGAGCTACGCTTCTGCTAACGAGGCCCCAAATAGGCCCGAAACAACTGTACAGAGGGTGCTCGATGAATCACTGCAATTAAAACCGATTTGCAACAAAATTTTATATAAGTTATGATTAAACTTCTGACATTTCTAAGCGTTGCCATGGCTACGCAATGAATGAGCACTTTTCATTGGTCCTCGTATTGCGCAATCATGAAAACTCTTTGAAAGTTCGAAGTTTGGTTATGTTTAGTGAATCATTTGTTCAACATTTTGCCCTGCTTTCTTCTTATAATAGGTGTACAAAAAGTTTTTCCATCTAGTGTAGTTATGCTCTTAATTTTTTGCATATTCAGGTATGTTCCTTACTTGATCAGTAAACACCAAATTGACATTTAACCTTGACATAACGCCAACAGAATAATAACGTCCACAAAAAATCGTAAGCAATAATTACAATTTATTACGTATTTGGAACCAAACAAAATAAAACATTGAAAATAACTGAGTTGTTAATGCAGTGATTTTCGGTCACCAATTCAAGTAAAAGCAAACGTGCAAGTACCTTGTTCACTATTTTATTACATCAATATTTTGGGACTGTTTTTACCTTCATCAGGATGTCAACAGCGAGGTTGCGGAAAATCGGATGTTACCTGTTGCACATTACACAACTCGTGGCAAGAATTAATTATGAAAACCTTAATCTTAAGAGTCGCAAAACTAACTCCACTTTAACTGCCATGTGTTGTCCTTTTACAATTGATTTTAAATCGTAATTATTATACAGTTTTCAAATGTTTTCATAATTAATTCTAATTAAGTTTCGTTCAACAAATCCTCATTGTCAATATTGCTTAAAAACCAATGACAGTATCTTCGCATTGGTTCAAAACCTAGTGGAAGTAATTCGTACGTGGTAGTCAAACGATGAGGGAACACTTGCAAGTCCTTTCTTAGAATAGTTCTGCAGGTTCTGACAGAAAGATCAACTTGTTGTGATAGGTGACGGATGGAAGTCCGAGGAGCAACAGTCATAATTTGTCTTACATTTTCAACTACCTCATCAGTTCTTACTTTAGGCCTACCGGATACCTGTTTTCTAGCCACACTATCAGTTTCTCTTAATAGTCCTACAGAGTAATGAGTACTGTTGATTAACAAATTTGTGGTACAGAAATACAGTTTCTGGAAATTTTTTCTGAAATTCTGTATAGAATCAGGAATAGAATAGGTCCATTCGCCATTGATCTTTTGGGCTTTGGAAAACTTTTTGTATACATGTTATTTTCACTGCACTATATTAGGTATTTTCCTCGTCCGAATTTCTACGTCATACACACACATTCCATGCCATTTTCATTTATCGATTACAACTTATCCATTATATCATTCATATGTCTTCCTCATTTTAAGCAACTTAGACTTCCAAAGCAATTTCCTAAAATATTCCATATTACTTTAGCAAGAGTAATATTTTTTAACATTTCTTTCTCGTATCCTCATTTCTTTTTTTCTGTCTTTGTACTCCTAAGACCTTCTTTAATTTGATTATTCGCTGACTGCAGTTTTATCCTTATTCAAAATTCAATTCTAGATCTCATATATTTTGGACTACGTGTGACTAATTAATATGTGGAATGAACGAACATAAAAATAATTATCAATTAAATTATTATTTTAGTAAAATTTCATTTTAGTATTTCCTTCAGCTTATTCCTTACATATGCAAATATTGACGACACTTCTTAAAACATCATGTGCGCGTTTAGATGCTTTAAAATAGAGTTATCCCTTCATTTCACTCTTTTACGAGCATATTATTCCATAAAATTTTAATTCAACCGTTACCATCCCAATTTGAAGAATTAGCATTATAGCATTAATTGATCCCACTTTGTACACATCTTCATAAATAAATGCTTTAATCCTTTATTGACGTCCTTTATTTCAATTGTTGTTTATGCTGCATTCTTAATTATTCACTGTGATTGAACAATGATTGAAGGTTTAGGTACATCTAAAATATTTCCGAAACTTTATCAATTTTCCATTCCACAACAGTTAGGGTAAACGCACCAATTGTTTGCCATCTTCCCAGTTATTGGTATACGGTGTTTAAATCGATTGTATTTAAGTTTCGACATTTCTTGCAATTTAATTCTTTTTCCGCTTATAGATGTCATTTTCATCTCAATAGTACGATTGCTTCATTTACAGTTAGTGGTTTAAGTTGCCAATAATTGGGAATCCACTGATTCTAAAGGGGGGGGGGTCAATAATTAGTGTGCTTACCCTATTTCCTACCTATAAGAATGTCAATAATTATTTCTACATGACAATGCGCGGATAATAAAAAAATATCATAGAGCAGCACATTCAGTTATTGTTGATAACAGTTACTTCTATTTTCTGTCTACCTTTAGTTTTTGTCCTCAACTTCAACTTTTCTGGTTGCTGTTGGTATGATTCTTCCTTTTCACGTTAACTATCAAGTTATACTTAGTTAATTCGTTCACACAAATCTGCATACTAATCTCTAAATCGCTTTCTGATTTCACACAGTTAATGAGTCATCCAACAAACTTTTAGTAAACCATACAATGGCGAATACGTTCTGGAACTCCGCTCCCCACTGTGATTTAAGCTATTAGCATTTTCCATGACACTTGAGGTCAAAGGAATCAGTTATATGATGATAATTGCTTGTTTAACGTTATTTGCTGATAAGTATATAATATAATTCACAAACTGATTTGTAAATTGAGTAAATTTTACAAGTAAAAATACCCGCTGCTCATTCGGCTATAAATTGCAGCAATATGAGAAAAAAAGACGCGAATATATCGTTTTACAAGTTAGGATTATACTTGTTTGACTGTAAAATAAGAAGCAATAAAAAACATTTTTAAAAGGCGATAAGATTGTTTCATTTTGTTTTCTGTAAAATAAATTACAATTGAACAAGTAAATAGTGTACTAATTAAATAAACATTCGGTGTATTATAAATTATTGATAATAAGTTTAATAAAATTAGTTTGTTTATATTAATAACCTATTCTTTCCTCTGTGAGTTGATCTCAACTGTTATGGCGCATGACGCTCACTTGTCACAGCTTTCAAACATCTTACAGTTGTTTTATGGTTTACTATTACAGTTCGTTGGTATCATCAGTATAAGCAAACTGTATATTTCTTCATTTTTTATCTCTTTATTTATTTTTTTAAGGCTGCACTACATTTTCTCTTCATTTTTTAAGCCATTTATTTTCTATTAAGTACCTAACGAAACGACTGTTTCCTCTTCCTTACTTTTTGCCACATGTGTTCAATACCAACATTAATTATAAATTTAATATTTTACAGGTTGCCTACGCGCCTATACAAACACCTATCCAAGCACCAATACATGCTAGATTACCACCGATCCAGTACTCATCAGCCGGTGAAGTCTCTTCTTTCAAATATTCAAGTCCTTTGGTGACTTACTCAAATTTGGGCGTGTTAAGTCAAGCTAACGGTAAATCATCGCAAGCAGCTCCAGCAGAAGCGGCAGCAACGCGGGTTGCTGTTGAACAACCCCAACAACCTCAACACCAGCAAGAAGCTCAGCTAGGCGCCTTGCAGCAGTTCTTATACAGGCCGAGGCTGCAGATTCCTCAGATTCCACAATACCAACAATCGCAACCGGTTATACCTAAGATAGTTTACTCGCAGGCTCCTCAGTTATCTCAAGCGAGCGCGCCTCAATATCAACCTCAACAGGTACAGAAATTGTCTGCGTCAATCCCTCAGCAACTTGTCTTTAATCGACCTCAACAGTTTGTTTATACACCTGCACAACCCACTGCACCTGCACAGGCGCAACCGGTGCATTCTGCTTCTCAACCGGTGTTTGTGATTGCCCCACAATACCAAGCGCAATATCAAACGCAAAACGCTGCTTATCAACAACAGTAAAAGTATTGTAAATGATGTTATTTATGCCCTAGTCTTTTTAATTTGTTAACTTTTTTTAAATAAATTTTTATTGTGATTATGTAAAATTGATTTATTAGATTAAGGACCGATCTTACCACCTCTTGATAAACTAACTGACGAACAACTACCATGGAAACCATTCATAAAAATCAATGAAAAGTCAAGTTAATCGCCCGATAACTTTAACGGGATGATGGTAAAAGCGGCCCTAAGTTCAACTTCTGGCAATAAGACTTACCTTAGTGGACAATTCTTAAAGTACTTATGACGTCCTTAATTTTCTTTCAAATTTAGTTTTCGTAATAGTTATATTATGATTTCTTCATGTAGAAATGAAACTTCGTTTAAGAAACGTCAGCTTTATTCGTAACATTAGATAGATTCAGCTTGTTCCTAATATAGTACATGCTATTTTACATCATCAGTAAATATAAGCGTAAGGTTCTCTTATAGTCACAGAAGGTGTGGGGTCAAAGCGTGACGTCGTAAAAGGGGGGCTCAACGGTATTTCTTGTTAGTAGAGATTTTACGAGTCAGGCTTTGTAGCGGGGAGAAATGTACAGGCGGGCTTTACAAAATTCTCATGTCCTATCTAATATTTCTAAAACTAGAATCGTAGGTCTGTATTTAGAGATCATTTTTTTTTAACTGTACAAGTGATTATATACAAGTAACTAGTAACAATTGTTGGAGACTTTCTTTAAGTGGCATTAATTATTGCTTTATAATATGAAATTTTGAACTCACGTTGCTCGAATGTGGACAATATTAATAGTGATATTTTTTTAAATATAAACTCGTTATTGTTAAAACCAAAGAAAATGAAGAATAGGAAATTCACGTATCGAATCAAGAGAAAGTGACAAGTTTGTTAACCAAGAAAGAGGTATAGATGATAGGAATAAAGTATAATCACAGCTTGTTGTTGCTTCTTCTCTTAAAATGGAATGAAATTAATCAAAATCTGGAAAAGTAACAGCACAGAGAATATCATTTGAAAATCAACCTCTTAAGGTCCTTAGTACATAATTGTTATTTCATTGATTAATGTTAGTTCTCTTTGTACAATGAAAACTAATTTGTAAACCTTAATTTAAAGTATTGATTATATGTTCGTAATTTTACGTTTGCAGATTTTATAGTTACTTACAAGCCAGTGAGAAGAGAAAGTTACATACGAACCAGGCACTCAAAGCACATGAAAATTTTATATTACATAAACAAATACCCAATCAGATCTCTATTACCGAAGTCAAAGACAACTATCAAATGGGAAAATATAGGAATGTGCAGAAAGGGTGACATGAAAAGCATTTCAGACAGAAAAAAAATTCAATTTGGAAGGGCGAAAACGAGCTGAAATATAAAGGACTAAAAGAAACGTGTCTGCATCGAAGAATTCAATTTAAAACAATGTAGGGAGAACTGAGATTTTTTCAAATAAAATGTAATATATGTCATTAATGTTAATACAATTGTAGCAAGAAATTTGTACAGAATGTTTATGAATGTTTGCTCTTCCTAAAAAACAAAAAAAATTGCCAAGTTTATGACTGAATGAAACGCAATTAATAAATGTAATAAATAAAATTTTAATTGTTTGATAAAATTATTTAGTCACACTCGAATATCTTTTGAAAACTTCCCTCGAAGGCATCCATCGGAGATGTCTATTTTTGACGGGAATGATAAACGCCTGGAAGCCAATTTTTGAAATGAAATATTTTATGTTTTCCGCTGTTGCAATACTTAAAGAAAATCTTCATGTTTTACTGTTATCCCTACTTAGAATTTCTTATTACTTACATCTTTGTACGTTCTTTTTATATACACACACAACGAGCTTTGGCCAGCGGTCTCAAAAATCAATTATCAACTGACCTCGGCCAGCTTATTCAATAAATTCGATTTTTTGTTTAGCTCAAGAAGGAAGAATATGTACAAGTTTAATAAATTACCTATTTATATATATATAAATAACTATTGCTACAGGGGAGTGTCGTCAATTAAAATCTTAGCTTCCAAGTGCTTTGTACATTGGTGAGATTGGAAAAATAACTTCTGATATGTTTACAATAAATTCGGAATGCCTTGCAGCTTAAATAATTTATTTCAAAAGAAATGAGTTTTATAAGATATTATTTTTGATTTGTCTTTTTAATTAAATGTAAAAACTGGAATTATGGGTATATTACCGTTAATCTTGTACACATATTTTTTTTTTAATTTAAGGAATTGCAAAGGTGGACATATATGTACAGTGGTTGCCATTAAAATCGTTTTTCCTGCATGCCAACCTCGCTCTTATTAGTCAATGCCTAACGTACGGTTATTATCTGCCCACTTACATTGTCGCTAAGGGTTACCTGTCCTTTAACTTGTAACGATTTACTTGTCCACCAGTGTACATATAGTCTCGCATGCAAATATGCACATATGTTAGAGTGTGTCTGTGTAATTCTTTTCGAATTATAATTTAAAAAGTCTGTTTGGATTTGTAGTGAAGGTTACATCTGTGCTACGTGTGTACGTACACATTAGTTCATTCGCCCACAGAGAAGACCAAAAGCAAGTTACTAATCACCCAGGATAGTATCGTAAAGCTGCCTAGGCCTAGGCAACTATTAAGTTATAATAACACTTAACTCTTTCACATAGGCGACCGCGATCAAGGTGTTGGGTGATAAATCGCTACTTAATTAGTTGTCAGTATGTGCACTTGTGAAACTATCTTTTCATAATTCTTCCATTTTTGTGACAACGCCAACAATTGTTTAAGTGGCAAAGATGATCCAAATAATTAATATGAACTTCGTTTTTGAGACAGAAAATAATTTGTACATATACCACACTTTGCTGCATGTTTGAGAAGTGTTTTAAGCCAACTTTAATGAAGCAGCCCACAACATCACCACATTTTACAATTATTTTAAAGATTAAATTGAATTGATAATGCCCATCCTGTCCACATCGATGAGCCGCCACTGATTGTCACAACTGATCAAAAATGTGTTTCTTCCGTGAACCAAAAAACAAAAACAGCCAACTAAATTGTAAATGATTCGGAGCGATTTCCTTGATGGCAAGAGGGCAACAGGGTGAATAAGTAAAGGGTGTATACCATTAGGGGAATATCTGACATGTGACATTAATGAGCTAACCTTGGCATATATATCGCTCGTTAATTGTTATTTGTTTTCGTCTTTTGATTAATAACGCCTTTATATCTTTTTGAATGTGTAAAAAATGTAAATATTTGGACATAAGGAATGCGTTAGATTACTGGGAAAGTTGTAAAGGTTTAAGCAAAAGACTAAATACAAATTTAAGCAACGTAAAAATAAAGAAAATAATAATAAAATTCATCAAGTTCAAAGTAAGACTTGGGTATAAAAGTTAGATTTGGATGAGTGTTTTTGTTTTGTGAATAAATGAGTAAAATAGATGTATTTAATTTTCAGGGCTGTTTAAAATGTAATCGATATATAAAAAGAATTATATTCTAGCATCTAACTCTGTACAGCAAATGTATGAAGCAAGAAATCAGTATATCTGAATGACTTTTACACAAGAGAACTTAATTAAAAAGGGAAAAAAATTAAAACTATTTTAAGATATGTCTAGTGTATGGAGAGGAAAAAATCATTGGTAATAAAATAAAATGAATTGCAAACTCGAACAAATATTAATTTTCATGAAGAAAAGAGGTTCTAAAGAATAGAAAAGTAGAATTTGAAGTCTAAAGTAAACTGACAGGTATAGAAAAAAAGAAGTACCATAAGAAATTTTAATTTAAATTGTTACAGTGCAGAACGGAAACAAAATTATTGTAATTGCGTAATAAATACAGTTAGAGCAATTGTATTGAAATCATAAGCGATTAATAATAATCACTGGGAAATTTATTATTCGAACTGAGTTGCTGTTAACGAAATTTCGCGAAAATTTTAAAAAAATTGAAACTAAAAATTGCAAAATAAACTTTGAAACACATTTCGCTTTCAAGTTGAAAAACAATGATAACATACTATCCGTGAATGTTCATCTTTTTATAATAAAAAGGGCGAATTGGCACAGATTGATTAAAGGATACGTAAGTAAACAAAACAAACGAAAATTAAATCAATATTGATTCTTAAATTTAATGATTTAATGACGACGTTGATATCGCACAATTAAAAAAATGCTTTTTTTTAAATTTTAATCAAAGCATCAATGCAAGTCAAATTAAAAAAGTTACATAAAATAACTACGGATGGTAAATAATCATGAATATATTTGTTTCAAAACGAATTATTGTTCACAATTATCTCTACTCAACGATTCGTTAGCTTTGCCAATCAGCACAGTAATTGTGGTCGCTCAATTCAGTAATAAATTGTCATAACATGTTACATGATTGGAAGCTGTATTTAGTGTTACAAATACATTATCGGAGATTACTACTTTCATGTGCCTAATTAATGAAGAGAGATCACAAGACAGATTTTTTTACAAAATACATAATTATGTGACTATACGGTTTGCTTCATATTCTGAAAGATCTATTCAGAGTTGTTAACAAATATAGTTTAAAAATACCCTGGTTCGCAACATTGTTTTTTTTTTGTATTGTTTTGATTTTAGTATTTTATAAAGAGGCGTAATAAAGCATAATGAGTGTAAGGAAAAACGGGCAATTACTGACGGATTTAATGGCCGATGAGCATCAGCTTCTTGAATGCTTTCCGGAATTCCGGATTGAAGATGGTGTATATGACAGGATTAACGAAGCTATTCATATAACCCAACCACGTGGTTAGAAGGAAGGCGGCCACCCCCGGTTGGCAGGAGAGGCCCAGTTTACTACACATTGCGTCCATTATGTTGCACGTGAAGAAAGGGACCCAACAAATTAGAAAGACACCTGAAAGTAAAATGCAATTATATAACAAATTATTTTCATTTGATAACCAGTTATACAGCTATCGTACGTGGTGTATGAACACCAAAGATAAAAAGACATCGACATAGCTTAAAGATAAATCAAGACATTTATAATATATTGAATAAATGTTAATATGTTAACAACTTTAAAAATTGCAGCTTAGAGATGTATGTTAGGTCAATATCACTGACCTGAATCCTTTAAACTCCCAATCAGTCATAGAGTCATTAGTATAGGGTCTACATTATTTTGATCCCTGGCCTTGAATCATGACATTTGTGTCTCAATCGCGGGTTATTCGTCTGTCATTGTAGATTTTATATAAATGAATTTTAATGAATTGTTTGCAATAAAATTTTATGAACACTTTAGCTGTTTTGATGTCGCTCGAGATTTTAGCTGTAAAATTTTATTGCACTGAAATAACCAAATCGTTCTAGTTTACTGTTATGTATTCTCTAATTAGAGCGTAGATAAATTTGTGTTTATTATTGTAAAGTTCACTTTATCGAATACAACGCAAAAAATTATATTAGTATTTAGAGATACTTAACAAACGAAAAATGCCAGTCGAAGAAAAGAAGATCCATGAGAGATGCGCTTCATATTATTTTGTGATTAGAAATTTATTCTAAATAATCAAACTGTAAAATGACAATCACTCTGCCAGTGAATATGAGGTATTAGTTTACAGAAAGGAACTTATATTTGGTTGAGACTATCGATAAAATACATGTTACTTTTGTATATTTGTTTGCTTTCATTTGCTCTAAAAACTTTTGTATATACGTTCGTGTTTGGGATAATATAGAGTACTCGAAAAATATTTGTTTGTTCAAAGTAAGCTGCTCTAAACGCACTTAGAATATATTATACCTACACCAGCTGTAACGTTTGAGTAAATTCGAGTAGAATTATGGGATACAAAGATTCGGAGATTATATTTTCAGCGGTTCAAATTTTATTGAAGCGGGCAACATTATTACGGCGATGTATTAGTGCTCTTTCACTTAAACGGTCGTTTACGCCCATATTAAGGCGTTTGGGAAGAATAGCACCGTATTACTGTGTAGGTCTTCATCATACGCACACGCGTGCAAGAAAAAGTGCCTTGATGTGAAGTAGGTTTAAATGCAAATGCGCGCGTTATCGACACGATTAATGTCGCTAAAGAAATATCAAGTAGAACAAAAAAAAATTCAATAAAAACTTAGTCCTGCAATCTATTTTTTTTATTTCAATATGTAAATTTTCTCAGAGTAATTGTTAACCACTTGTACTCTGTTTTCCAGAATGAATAAAATAGGATGTAATTATAAACAAAACATGACGAAATGCGCATCGTGATGACAACCTGCATTGTCTTGAAACATGTGTGTTCCGAGTTACAGCCTGCAGATTGTGATTGTAATTAATCAGAATTTAAAAAGACTGGTGTCATAAAAATCATCACACAACTAGAAGACGATTCGCCGTAAACTGAACGGCAGAAGTGGCTTCGAAAAGTGTTTTAGTTCCGTTTCTCCTTCTGTATCCCATAGCATGGTTTACAACGTCATAATTTGATCTTGTTCATTTAACATTTCGTGTACCCTATAGTAAATGTAAAATTACATTAGTAACAAAGTAATTAACCTAAATATGTTAGATTTTTTATGTCGTTATATTAGCGTCATGGTTGGATTTCCCCAAGGTTCAACACTCAGACCATTGCCATTCTGGCGACGTGAGATTTCATTGTAGCGCGGTAAAATAACAAAAAAATTTTTTATGTTTGATTATACTTTTTTACGTGGGTACTAACCATCCATTTATTCCACCCATTTCTTCAGATTCTTTCAAACTTATCATCCCGCACTTTATGATGTGTTCCATAAAAATTGAATTTCGAAATGCCGAAGACGATTTCAGTCGCCTTTTATTAGACACTTAGCTGTGCCCGTTCCCTTTCACCGTCCCCCGTTTTACGACAAATTCCGCCGCTGCAAACGAAACTTTATAATCCTCGAATTTCGCTCCACGTCTCATATAATTTTCATGCCGTCGTCGCAAGTTATTTTTCGCAGCGATTTTTATTTAATGCGTGTGATTTATTAGAGAGCCCCCCGTAAACAGCGCAAAAAATCCTTTAATGGAACGAACGCCTCAGATGAATGAATTAGTAGCGTTGTTCTACGTTGACGCCGATAACGTGCAAATCGTATTCCACGACACGTATTTCGCGTGCTCGTGTGTGGGGATTAAGCTTTTCATGGAGATACAAGGAGAAAGAATAACTTGCTGTTCGGGAATGCTGCGATATTGATCGCTGGAAGTGATGGCGGTCGTAAAATGTGATAGCATGTCACCGGTTAGGCTTTCAAAAATATCAACCCCCCCAACACTAATTTAAACAAACTACTACTGAAATTCAATTTATAAAACGAATTTTAATTTACGCCGAATTTGAATTTCATTATTTTTATTTAATTATTAGGTCAACAACAATAACCAAATTTATCCGTTAAATACAAGCTTTGTATAGTAACGTTTTATCCACATGAGTTACGATAAAAATTTTAAAAGAGAAATAAAATTGCTGCGAATCTGACAAGAATTTCCAAAAATTTTGATCACATCAGAGCTCCTTTTATTAGATTATAAATTCCGTACTGCAGTATATTATTTGCAACTTATTATCTATTGAGATAGAAAGGGGACTAGAACTGGAAAGGTTTGTAATGATTTACCCTGGGTTTCCTAATTCTGTGCGGATTAAAATTCTTAAGGAAATCCTTCTGGAGTAGACATGGCTATCATAAATAACATGTTAAATTTTATTTTTAGTTACTTTGAAGGTTAATTAATCTAATTAGTTTTCAGTATCGGTAGTTAAAATGGCCTTGGATCTACTGACAATTATAAAAAAAACTACGTAAAACGTAAGAAAAATCTTGAAAAGAATTAAATTCGGGCTTATTATGTTCGTATTCTCAATGTTAAAAGGAGTCAGATACTATGTTGTAGTTTGTTCATGTAAGTTTAAGCTGGAACTATTTTATGACAATTCTAAATTACGTAAACTCACCGAGTACGATCGCCAAAGTCTTTGTAGCTTTGCGCTCTTTTCTGGCTGAAGACTTTTCTCTTTTCTTTCTGCTAGCCTTGTTTACCTTGTATATCGTAAATCTCGGCGCACCCGCACCCGCCTTTCTCTCCTTCTTAGATCCCGTAGATCTTTCACTCCCGGACCCCGTCGAATTTACAACAGTCTTGACCGTCCTGAAATAAATTAAATAATAAACCGCCGAACTCTGAATACTAAAGGAGGGTCTTATTTACCTAAGCTCGGTGTCTAGGGTAGTTCCATTTTTTTTCACGTGGTGTCGCACTCGCTTCGGACTTTCCGGTATTACATTATCCGGTTGACTCGGAGCATATCCGGAATCGTTATTGCCATTTGGATCGGCCAATGGAGCCGGCGAAGTTAGAGCCGCAACTACAGTTGATATTCTGTGTCGCATGAATAATAAATTCAAGTTAAAATGCGAGATGTTCGGAGTAGTTTTGAACTTACGCTGTTTCTTCTACTACGGTGGCTAATATAAACTCGGTGCTTTTATCGTTCGATATGACTTGGCAGTCCGCGTCACCCACGTCTTCGTCCTCGTCCCCTGATCCCGACCCTGTATTGGTAGCCGGCTCTTCCACCAACGAAGGGCCTAACGTGGTTTCTGCTAATCTGCGGGTGTTTGCCACGTTTTCTATCACAGATCCTGGTTTAATTTCGTAGGGCATCGGTTTTCGACTTAGCTTTGCCTGCATTGCCCTTTTCCTTAAAGCCTAAAATAAATAAAGGTAATACCAGAGATATAGCTTTAATTATAAAATTACAATTATGTCAAGATTTTATTTTACTTTATTGTGTTATAGTTACACTTAATATAATATTTTTATCGTTCGAAATGATCCAATTACTTAAAAATAGAAATAAATTCAACATTTAAATAATGTCACACTGAACCTGAGGACCATGACATTACTTTTGATTGGAAAAACAAAATCGTGGCTAGCTCCGATTTAGGGTGTTTGGACACCCTAACCAAAAATATTTCTTGTACTGATTTATATGCTTATTTATGCACATCCTTATAACAATGTAATAAATTTACTGTACTTACTTTGAAAATATTATAATACAGAAACACCATTATAATACAGGGAATATAAAAAGATGAAAGACTGGAGTATATAATAAAATCGCTGTTGTAGAACAAGCAGGCGTCAGCAACTCGATCTGGGGTGTTATTCAAACCGAGGACGATGGGGGATCCGATGGCCGCCGATATCACCCACACCAGAGCAATGGTCAACCAAACTCTCCTGTTGTTTTTGTGTTTGGCGTATTTTATTGGTTGAGTCACCGCTATATACCTGCAAAAAACAGATTACTTTTGAAATCAATCAGATTCATAAAATACCAGTTCTTTAATTAAAAATGTATTGTTGTTATCTCCTACTGTATACGCTATCTGCATAAGAAGGAGAGTGGAATGGTTATTCTGGCTATACTATAAAAAAGTTTACAAAATGTATTATGGAATCCATACAAATAATTTTAAGCCTCTATTGTACTGTTAAAGTACCATCTAGTTAGTGAGACGAACAAATTATTTATCATATTGATTAGTTTTTCTATGCTAAAAACTGATTTTTTTTTCTAGTTGAGATAAAAAAATGAACTTGGAATGAATTAAGTGTTAAAAATTTTTTTAAATGGGCTTATAGTTTCAGCTTCTAGAACTATGGTATAAAGCTCTCATGTCTCTCCTGTTCAGAATCACTGATGGTTATCAAGCGTTTCACATATTTTAACTTTACCACACGCCGATGTCTTCGTTGAGATTTATAATAGCTTAAACCTCGTGTAAAACGCTCGTTGGCATAAATTATCGCTATTATCACCCAGAGGAATTCTTCGTCCGGTTTAATTAATGAAATTTGTCAGTTCCTCGCTGACTGTCATGATACTAATTATACTTACACCAGAACCATATTATTCGTTATTGCAATTTGACTACGTAATACAAAAATCTTTGGACTACTTCTTTTAAATAACATAAACGGTGTAAAGCATCAACGGTAATAATTTCAATTAAGATTGAACATCGCGGTCATTTTGAATACATCAATGAGGAAGATCTAATACTATACAAATGATGCTCTTGTAATTTATGTATGATTGAACCAGAACGAGCGACCGCATCAAACCTTGCAAGATAGTTTAGCAGAATATTCGGCGTGATTGATCGATGCAAGGCAATTTAACAGGTAACAGTGCAATGCATATCGCCTATGTAGTCACTCGATTAATGCAGTTATGAAATTCCGTCGATGGCTTAGCTCGACTCCATTTCGTTGTTCGAGGTTTAATCAGAAAGGGCCTTTGACGTACCTACTACGTTCCTGCAATAAATTATGTACTCGTAAAATAGTATGCTCAGGTGTTTGTTAGGAATAACTGTGACGTTATGGTATACAGGCGGTGGCATTATTTTAATGGTAAACGGTGATAAATTCTTACGATCCAGGCGAGTGCTCATGTTATTTTTGGTTCTATTCAGCTTGTAAAGTAATTGAAGATAAACAATAGTTGTTATTATTGCAATAATGATGATTTATAATGTTTATCTAGGTCATAAAGGAAATACATAAACAGGCTACCTCACGACGCAACAAGAAATCTTCGGGGGATATTGAAAGATAAAAAATTCTGGATCTTTAATTACGAAAATGTCAATTTTTGGAAAACGATTCTGATTGAATATCTTTCATTATTTAACAGTATGCATATGTACACAATTTGTGGCTGTCACCTATTAGTTTCATAGATGGCCAGAGTTTCTTTCTTGTTTTCAATGAGCGACTAATTATGGTGGGTTTCCACACCTTCGGCAAACGCCATTTCTGATTTAGAAATTTTAAATCAACCAATCAATCTTCTTTCTCTGTACTAGAGTAGTTCGAAAAATATATGAATCTACTGTTGGGCTTTACAATTCGCACCCTCTTCTCAACTGCTTCGTTTTGTTTATTATCAAGAGACCACATGAAACATATGACAGTTTTTGTTGTTGTTAAATGGCTGTCAGATTAAATAAATTAATTCGTTATTATTTACCAACTTCCCATGCTTATTCCAATATGTTATGGGTTCAGACACAAAATTGATAAATAATGTCGAATTCAAATTCAATTATACGCGCTCACGAGTGAGGTTTTGTGAACCAATAAACAAGACACGTTACATGGTTCAACCAGGCATATACAATATAAAGATCGAGCTTTTCACCATGGAGAACTACGACACTTGGAAGATCCAAATCGAGACACTTCTCAACAGAAACAGAACATGGGCATACGTCTCAGGAGACAACCCCAAGGCAGACGTAAATGCACGCACGCGACATCGCAGGCAGCGCATACAAAATGGATACAGGAGGATCGCTTAGTCATGAGTTCATCACAACTCAAGCATATACATAACTGCGAGACATCACGTGAAATATAGATTAAATTGGCATCCATATACGCGTCACAGGGCCCCACACGAAAAGCGACACTTGCAGAATAGCTGTTCTCTTAAAAATTGTAACAAGGTGAAGATGTCCATGACTACTTATCACGATTTATGGACAAACTCTAGCAGATGGGAATCGAGATCGATGGCGATCTTGTAATGATGTTACTACACACTCTACCAAACAGCTACAATAATTTTTACTGTGCCATCAAGTTATATGACGCCTTGCCGGACATTAGAAAAATCTTCGAGGAGTGCTTCGTCAGGAAACACAAAAGCGGCGAAAACATCTCACGTACTATATTTCCAGGACAACGCTGCGCAAACATTAAGAAATTATTCAACAGTAAACCTGCGGATTGCGGAAAGGAATCAACGCATCAACAGCTTCTGTAAGAAGAAAGGACACACATTCGTCGAATATCGCAAAAAGAAGAATGCAGAATCACAAAACGTTGTAGACGAATTCTTCGCGAGTGTCGAACCTTCTGCGTTCAGTGCTACGAGTGAACAGTGATGGCGTTTGGACAGCGGGTGCATGGCGCACCTTTGCAGGAACCCAAAATCTTTTATAAACTCACGTACGATGAAGGGTGGCATAAAGTTGGCAAATGATGCGCCTGTCATTGCCAAGGGCGATATCCGTATGATTTCGTCGATCTGTAAACAGGACAAGCCCATCATATTGCAAAACGTGGTGTACCTGCCAAATTTACGTGAAAATCTAAAGGAGCACACCGCAATCTGATCGCCTGAAAATTGCCCGCAAATCGCCAGAATTAATGGAAGGTCCCATCAAGTATTTACGAAAAAAATTTCTAGGCGATCAAAATACCATCGGCAATCTCATCGCCCCTGCACATTCTGTAACGATACTGAAGAAATTCGGTCGTCCGGCCATAAAATTTCGGCAACCAGCTGTGTTTACCGAAAAATGTGCATACGTCAAAAGTAGCCGCGGAAACGTAAAGTTTGTAGCCGATCGAAAAGGTGATTTATTCTTTGTATGCGCGGGAACTGATACAGCGCACATACCTAAAAACGATGTGATGCAGAAAAGTGGCTTAAACGCGTGTGTCACTTAAACTACAGGGATATGGACTTGATGATACGTAAGAAAACAGTTACCGGAATGAACGTCAGGATCAGCAACAGCCACACATCATGTAATACCTATGCTGCCGGTGAACTCACGAATACCCCCTTTTAAAAGCGCGATGAATGTGCAACGATACTGCTCAAAATCGTACACACGGGCATTTGCAAGCCAATGAAGAATACAGCCGATGGACAGAAATTTATCTACTTCGAAGCAAGTCTGAGGTTCAGTCCAAGTTCGTGGAATACAAGAATCTAGCAGAAACAAACCAGAATGAACAACCAACTATAATAGTAAACCATAGAACGGCTGTCAAATGCTTCAAAACTCTTACAAGTGGGCGCCATACAATACAAAGCATGGGTTTTTAATAACAGTTGTAGAGTTGAAAAAAAACTCGCAGTAATCCATGGAAAATTAACGTGTGTCTAACTTGTTTGTCCACTTTCTCAGTGACATTTGTTGAATGTAACCTAAGTGTCAAATTATTCATCTTCAGTTTTCACGTTAAATTTTCTATTCGGAAGTCTGTTCTTTTTAGAACTAAACAAGCTTTTGTTAACTACAAACTTTCGTGTTAAACTTCACTCATCATGGTTTACACAAGTGAACAAAAAGCATTTTTATTGGAATGTTATTTTCGAAATGGAGAGCAGGTCAATGGAGCATGGACGTATTCTTTACCAAGATGCTTAGAAGAATTTCGTGAGAAATTTCCACAAGTTATCATCGTTTATGAGGAAATTAAAAATACAGTTCACCGATGTGTCAGTCTATTTTGTGAAACGGGCAGTGTACATCGTAAGCCAGTCAACAGACCACCTACGAAACTTACTCCTGAAGTTATTGAAGCTACTCAACAGATTATGGAAAATGAACCTACCACATCACTTCGTCATTTATCTCAACAAATCAATTTGTCTGTCGGGACTTGCAATAAACTTATGCACACTGACTTAAAGCTGTATGCGTATCGTTTAACAGCTGTTCAGGAATTGTTACCTGTTGATTATCCTAGGCGATTGGAATTTTGTCAGTGGTTTATGCATAATCTAAATGATGATGATACACTCCACAAAGTGCTGTTTACAGATGAAGCGTGGTTTTATAAATCTGGCTACATCAATTCACAGACGATGCGAATTTGGTCTGCTGAAAATCCACATGCATTTGTTCAAGAACCTTTGCATCCTGAAAAAATTGGTGTGTGGGCAGCAGTAAGTGGAAGAAGAATAATAGAACCGATATTCTTTGAGGGTAAAATACTTAGCATAAACTTATTCAATGTAAAAGTTTTTATCACTGCATTCATTTCTAGGAACTCTAACTGCAGAACGATATCGTAATTATATTTTAACACCATTTATGGAACAGCTTCACGATGATGAGCTGCAGGAGGGTTATTTTCAACAAGATGGGGCCACTGCACACTGCACTCATGAAACATTGGAGTTTTTGAGGGAATACTTCGATGATCGTATTATCAGTCGTAATGCAACTATTGTGTGGCCTTGGAGATCTTGCGATTTAACACCATGCGATTTCTTCTTATGGCCATATATCAAAAATTCAATCTACAAAACACCAATACATAACATAGAAGATCTGCGACATCGTATACTAGATATACTAGATATACTTATTATCAATAATTTACAATAAAGGGAATGTTTATTTAATAATTACACTATTTAGTTTTTAAATTGCAGTTTATTACACAGAAAACAAAAATGAAACAAGCTTATCGCCCTTTAAAAACTGTTTATGTTCATTTTTGTTTTATACTCGAACCCATATAATTCTCACTTGGAAAACGATATATTCGCTTCCTTTTTTTCCTGTTGCTGCAATTTATAGCCGAAGAAGCAGTGGATATTTTCTGTACGTAGAAATTACCCAATAAACAATTCGTTTACATTATTGTTAAATATAAGCAATTGTCATCAGTCATCACATAACGGGTTACTCTGACCGCAACTGTTATGGCAATTGCTAATACCTTAAATTACAGTTGGGGTGCTGTTCCCGAACATATTCGTCATTCTGTGGTTTACTATTATAATTTATTAGAAATGAAGATCAAATCGCTTAAGTCGGACAACGGCGAAGAATACTACAATGCTACCTTGGATCAGATTTTGAAAAATTCGGGAATTACAACGGCTCACTCACACCTCAGCAGAACGGCATTGCTGAGCGAAAGAATCGTATCCTCATCGAAGGTGCACGCGAAATCCGACTTAACACGATCGTTTTGGGGTGAAGCAATCGTAGCGGTCAATCACGTCAGTAACCGGTGCATCATAAAAGTCTTGGCACTAAGACACCATAGGAACTGTGGACAAGCAAGAAACCCAATGTCGGCTACTTCAGGAAATTTGGTGTCAAGATTCACTACCTCGATAAGTCACCAGGCAAAGACAAGCTGCTAGCGAGCGGAATTCAAAGCATCTTTCCGACACAGCGAAAGCCTACAGAATATGAATTTCATTTTGAAACTAACGTCAGCCTGAGCACGCAGAACCCGAAACGTCTCGCGATGCAGAAATCATCCTAAACCGGCAATAGGACTATGACCTCCTTGACAGCCCGGATCAAGATGTTCTGGATGAAAACCCGAATCGGCTTATCCCTCCAGATCATCAAATGTCTGTATCTGATCGACAGAACAACGAGAACCAAACAAGACATGAACGTAAAATACCACGCATCGTTTGAACCGGTCGTCCTGAACGTTCCAGCAAATGATATAACATGATTGCTGCCACAAAAGACATAACAGACCACGCATAGGGAAACATGAGCCTTGAAGACCGCGAAAATTTTGCTGACAACCAAGAAACTGCAGATTCAAATTATGTTGAACTTGTAATGAACGTTGATGAAATCTTGTTTAAACAAGCGTTAACAGGATGAAATGCAGACGAGTGGAAGGACGCAATATATTCCGAAATTAAGAGTCTTGTCTCAAACAACACTTTTGATCTCGTCGACAGACGAACCATTGGAAAAATAATTAGATGTCGAACAGTGCTTAGAAACATATAGAGCGCTAATGGATAGCTAGAGCGAAGGAAGGCTCGATTAGTTGCAAAGGGTTACGTGCAGAGACCAGGTATCGACTACTTTGAAACTTTTGCATCCGTCGTACGACTCAGCTCACTTAGATTGTTAGTTACGTTTGTCGAGAGGTACGACTCGTATTTATCACAATTAGACATCGAGACCGTTTACCTGAACGGCAAGATGGATACCGAGGTAATCATCGAACCGCCAGTACTCGTACACGAGATACTGGAGAGAATAACTACCGACAGTTCCGATCTCATACTTGCTAGTCGAGCCTGCAAGATGATAGTAAAAGTAAAGGTATCACCAAAAGTATGCAACCGAAATGAGGCACTTTACGGCTCGCAACAAGTCGGATATTAAAGGCAATCAAAGCTGACTGCAGTTCTTCACGAAATTGGCCTGACACCCATAAATGCGGATGCATGCGTCGAATGATATTTTCTGGGTATTAAAATTCAGCGAAACGGGGTGAATATCTTTCTCTCTCAGAAGGATTACATCCAGGAAATTCTACGTAGGTTTGGTATAATTGACTGCAAATCTGCAGGACTCCTTTGGCTCCAAGTACCAAGCTCAACAAGGAACCAACAGATGGCAAATGTAACTATGTGACCATCGGCGCCCTGAAGTAACTCGCCTGGACATCGCCCATGCTGTGAGCGTCCTCGAACAGTTTAACAACTGCCCCAACCAGAAACATTGGACAGAGTTTACATATGGACAACAAATTGAAAGGGAAGAAATATGTCGATAGAAAAGAGAAAACAAATAGATTTAACATTGAAAAAAATTTGCTGGCTAATCGGAAGAGCCCCATTTATTAGTAAAAAAGTGGAAACTAAGATGACCGGTGATAGAATTGTTTAGAAGATGTTCGAAATAAGTTTTATTTCAAAGAAGAATCAAAACAAACCACGCAGTACAAGATGAGGTGAAAAGATGGAGAAGATCAAGAGGTAACTCAACTTCCCATGTACCTTCCATTCGTAAGGACAGATAAGTTTGAAGATCAAACTGGAATAATGTTTTTTTAAGCAATTTATCAATTAAGTTTTTGTGACATTTAACTTCTCTCTTATTCAATATTCCACACTGATGAGGCTCAAAGACATCAATGGTTTATTAAAAGCTATGGAGATATTCAATGTAAATAATACATTGTAGAAGTAATTTAGTTCATTGATATATTTTACAGAATTAATACTCACCTATCTATAGAAATTGCAACTAAGTTAAAAATGGAGGACGTCGAACACGTAACATCCATAGCGATGTAGAAATCACATACGAAACCTGGCAAGGCCCATTTGCCATTAACCTGAAACAAAAGAAAACTAACATTATTTACCACGCTTATAAAATTTACTAAAAGCTAAAAGTAATTGTGAGATCGTTCCAGAAGGTACCTGTCTGATTTAATTAATAAATGATGCCGTAGGACGTCATATCGATCATGTTTACGGAGGCCGTTCAGTTCTTTAATCAACTGATAGAAATCTTTATCGCTCTCGCGAATTATCTAAATTCTCGGGGCTTCGTAGCACGCTATAACATCTCTCGCTAAAAGCATTGGAACTTAAAATTAGCAGCACCAAATATTTCTCGCGAAACGGTTCCCATTAAAGCCCATCGTTTCCCGTTCGTGTCAGTAATTCGTACATAAGTAAAACACATTTTTGACTAGAAAAAGATGACAGTCTAATGGTGTCATTTGTACTTGTCGCGATCTGTTTAGTCAAATTAAACAAGTTGCGTATTTAAACTTTGCTCCTTCCTTATGTATTAACGTTGGAAACTTTATAATGCTCAAGTGGGTCCATTAGCCTGAATCCTTCGTTTAGATTGCCTGTTTTAGTTATAAATCTCGGCGATTAATAATACAGAACTAGCGCTGCCCTCTTTTCTAAGGTTACACGTTCAGAGGGCGAACTTACCGTCACGCATTAACCCTGGAGGTTTTACGGCCTATTGTAACATATTGCCGTATTCTCACCAAGTCGGAGGTCGAATTTCCAGTTTTAGATTGCTGCTATTTCTCAAGGGGATTTAAATTGCAAAATTTAAAGCAGATTTAAATTTATTTATAGAAATTTTAAAAAATCGGTAAATTATTTTCATTGCTAATAATCTTTAAAAAAATATTACTAGTTTATATTACTACCACACACTGACGGAGTATCAGTAACTTCTTTTCAGGTTGAGCCGAGTTAATTCACCCTTCTTATTTACATAAGAAAACTTGTTGTGGTCGGCAAGTCCCTTTCTGAAACTTTCAGAAAGGGTCTCTTCTTATTTACACAGAGGATCTAGTCGCCGTTGATTGCGTCCCGAATATTTGCTCGCTTAAGAAACACCTGCTGTCTAAATTTTTTCAGAACGTTGCATAATTAGTGGTTCGAAAATACAGGAACATGTCCAAATTCAATGTCTATTATTCATGTAGGATTTGTTGAATAATGTTTCGGGGATATTAAAGAGTTATAAAGTCTACGAAAATTTATTTATATTGAAGTTCGAAAAAGGTTAGTCTTGGTGAACGTTGATAAAGCTCTTGTTTGTTAGTTCATGCATTTTTTTTGAACACATCAAATGTCCTTAAATATTTGTTTTCAATTATACAACCAAAAAAAGTTTTATATTTGCTTAATTTTCAATTAATCATATACAGTAGGGTTATGAAATTCATTGGGTTTAACGTTGACGGTGTGTATGTGTGTGTGCTTGAGTTGGACGCGTCTGATTTATTTGTCGGCCAAATTTCAATTTCGTATCCCATTAGAAACAGATTCCTCGGCTCTAAAGGATGCCTTAATTAAAAGAGGGAAACTCCATCAGGCATCGGGCTAATTCTTGTGCTCGTATTTAACTTCTGTGCGCTTGCGTTAAAATTATTATCTTTATTACCTTGCAGGTCATTCCCATTAAAAGTTATTTCGTAATTATATTTACAGCTCGTTCTGTCTTTTTATTGCTCATTATTTTTTCATGGTCGGCGGTGGTGGCTCGGGAAATTAATTTTATTTTACGTAAAACTAATTTTTGCATAGAATCTAAAAAAGATGGTGATAGCTCATGAAAGTTCAAAATAAATTTGACTTTACCCATTGCCGTAGGGGATTAGCGCTGTAATAAATCTAGATAATTCTTGAAAATTCACTTAACGACATGTTCCTTAAAGACTTGAAATTAGCCGACAATTTCTACATGCATTAAATAAATTTACCTCAAACAAGCTTCTAGTTAGACTTAAACATTTTTACAGACATATTTAATGTGATGTTTAATGATCTTTCATGTTTGATTCGTTGAGATCTGAGTCTGTTTGCTAGTGTAATTGTAATAGAACCAGAAAGGCAGATAGAGACAAGAAGACGGAAAATGGACGAGAAATAATGTTCAGAAAGCGAAAAAATTTGCAAACCATTTAGAAAAAATTTTCCAACTCGACGATGGCTAAAGAGAAGAATTAATTTTGAATTAAATACTTCACCCAAAGGAGCTGCAAAAATGAAACATCAACCAGACGATATCCTTCGGAGTTGACCTAATTATGGGAAAAGTCTAAAACAACTGCCAAGAAAAACCAACGTAACGTGACTTTAGAAAATCGCTGAGGTTCAAAGCAGATAAACGACCTCATGGAGCCTAGTCATATAAGCCAATTTCACAGTTGCCTATAATTATGAAGCTCTTTGAAAAATGCAAAAAAAAGATTTGCTCTACAATATTCCTTGATGTAGCTCGCCTTTGATAAAATATACGATATTACGAAGGTCTAATGTTACGTTCGTTTCGGCACGGAAACATGGCAACTCCGGAGAATTTAGCCTAATTTAAAAATCAACATGGCAACCTCAGACGCCCCTAAACACTCTGGCGTGAGCTTGAATTTTAACGATCGACGAAAACTTTGCATGATCGATGACCTTTGCGTTTATTAGGTGGAGCTGATTTCATTTGCAATTCCTTGGCGCCCATCAAAGTAGTGTTATATGGGTTGTGTAATGTCTGATTGGCTGTTCCGCATGGTATGATCTCGCGTGTTTGTGCTATCGTAATTTTTGCTGATAAAAATCAGGGTAACTTATATCGATGTCGGAAATTATATAACAGCACCGTCAACGTCTAGCGAAAGTCTTTCAATCTGTCCAATGATTGAATTCTATTGGAATCCAATGATTGAATTCTATTGGAATTCTATTGGTATGTGCTATCGAGGCCTTAAAAATATTACAAGTGTGAAGTAATATTAGGAAATTTATCTCGTATTAACAACTTCAGCTGGGTAGATTCACTCTGGCGTCCTTCTCTGTCAGATCTATTGAGGCAACGGCTGATGAAAAGCAGAGCAAACTTATTGGCGTTAGGGTAAGTTAACAGGAGGTAAGTTAACATATCATAAACCTAATGTCTTTCTTCCGTTACATTAGGAATAATCGCAGGAATCAGGCCGACTCTAATGCAATAGAAGGGGCCTGACCCCGGGGAAACCATTTCGTTGATCAAGGTAGCCTCTACGCCAGCAATCTTAGCAAATTCTTGAATTTCAGATAGATATCAAACAACAGAATCAAACAAGAAGCTTATCCAAAGTGAAAAGAAAAGTGGGAGAAAGGAACAGGGAAGTGTAGTTGTTGTTTTATTTTGTAGTGATAATTCCAAGATTTGCTAACAATTTTGCCATTATGGCGGTAGGAATAATATTGAGTAAATAATGAGACTAGTATTGTCTTACAGTATTAAATTATGGGGTTGTGCCCTACCAAGCAACAATGAGATAATTTAGAAATTCCAAAATAAGGTACCCAGGAACAGTGTTCCTTATTACATTAGAAACAAGATCGCCAACCGGTTCTGAAAATTGAAACTATTGATCAAATATATTTATTTATTAATAAGTTCGCTAAGAGTTATGAACAACGACTGCATAAATATGTGAATGTCGAGGAAATCTAGCTGGTTGTCAACATACGTGTTGTGTATTGTCAATTAAAAGGATATATGTATTTAAATAGCTTTAAATATTATTTACATGCACTCTCGATTTGTACTCAGAAAACTAGGATGCCATGTTTGTTTATGTATCTGTCAATAATAATAAATAAAAATTTTACATTCGAACATGGAAATTTTACTGGATTTTTGATCATACATAACATATTGGCAACGAGGAAAATCCCGAATTGGAGTGGTTTACAGTTATACGTGTAGGAATCTAACATAATGGATGAGCAAGCGGTGTATTCATTTTCCAATATGGAAAAATTTAATTATAACACATCCGATTTTATCATGTTCAAAGAAAGATTGGAACAAGTGTTTGGACATTGTTTTGCGTGATGTTTTCACGATCGGATTAGGCCAAAATGCCATCCGCGATAGATGTTTTGAGGAAGATCCGACCCTGCCAAGCACCACTTTTGCGAAGATCTTAAAAATTTCCCAAATTAAAGAAGCAGCAATGGTGGAAAAGCATGATTCGCCGAGGATAAGTGTGAAGTCCGAACCTGTGCACTTCAGCCGTAATAGGCGCAGTCCAGCAAATCGGCAAGCGGGTGGTCGAGATGTTCAGAGCTCATTTCAACGTTCTGCAGCTGCAGGGCCGGCATCAGCTGGTAGAAATAGACAATTTAAGCAGAGTCAGCTCCAGTCCGGACTACAACAGTCTTCTAGCAGTATTCAGGTTTGCCCTAGATGTAATGTGTGCGGTAGACGTAATCACCGGTCAAGTGAATGTTCATATCGCAATAGTTGTTGCCACAAGTGTGGAGAAAAAGGACATTTAGCTACTGTTTGTAAACGTCGAAGAAATTATTCTAATTCGCAAAATTATATGTCCGAAAATTTTTCTGATAATTGTAAAAATATTTTTAGTTTGAAATCATATGACTTAGATGTTAAAGGTAATGTTAAACCTACGTATGTTAGTTTGATGGTAGAAAATGTGCCGATGAATTTTGAAGCAGATTCCGGTTTTGCTCATTCTGCAATTTCGGAGAAATTATATTTAAAACATTTTAAAAATAAAAAACTTTTTGAAAACGATTTATCACTTCAAGATTATATTGGCGTCACTTTCAAACCTCTAGGTTTTCTTGAATTATGTGTTGTTTATGATCAAAATATTAAAACAATTTTGAAAGTCTACGTAATTAAAAATGGAGGTCCACCTTTGATTGGTCGAAACGGTTTAGATTCGTTAAATTTAGGTATAGGTAAAATCCGATATATAAATTCTTTGACCAATGACCTAAAGACATTAGTGGGTAAATATAAGGAGCTTTTTGATAATGGTCTTGGTACGTTTAACAAATCTGAAATTGATTTGAATGTAAAAAAAGGAACCGTTCCTAAATTTTGTAAGGCGAGGCCAGTTCCTTTTGCGTTGAAGCCTAAAATAGAGGTCGAAATTGATAGATTAGTTAACAATGGTGTATTAGTACCAGTAAATTTTTCTGAATGGGCTACACCAATACTTAAACCTAATGGTAGTGTTAGGATTTGCGGTGATTTTAAAATAACATTAAACCCACACTTGGTAGTTCAACAATATCCATTGCCTAGGATAGAATATTTATTCAGTCAACTACATGGTGGTCAGAAGTTTTCTAAAATTGATTTATCGGATGCCTATCAGCAAGGTTTACTTTCGAATGATTCTAGGAAGTTGGTAACCATCTCTACCCATAAAGGATTATTTTCTTATACCAGACTACCATATGGTATCACTAGTGGACCTATGATTTTCCAAAATATCATGGAAAAACTGTTCAATGGTATGCCTGGTGTAGTATGTTGCATGGATGATATTCTGATAACAGGAAAGTCCGATGATGAACATATGTTTGGGCTTGAAGAAGTATTGAAACGATTACATGAATGTGGTTTAAAAGTAAAGCGCGAGAAATGTTCAATTTTTCAAGAATCAGTCAAATATTTAGGCCATAGAATTGACAGCTTTGGTTTGCATACGACTGATGATAAAATTTTAGCAATTAAAAATATTCCTGTACCTAAGAAAGTGAGTGAGTTAAAGTCGTTTTTGGGATCAGTAAACTTTTATTGTAAATTTATTCCAAATGCGTCGACACTTCTTCAACCTCTTTATAATTTACTTAAAAAGGGTAAGTCCTGGAAGTGGTCAGATTCTTGCAAACAAAGTTTTGAAAAAGTAAAGAATGTTTTAGCTTCGTCTTCAGTTCTGGTTCATTATGATCCAGATCAGATAGTAAAGCTTACTGTAGACGCTTCCCAGGTTGGTTTGGGTGCAGTGATCAGCCATGTTTATCCGAATAAGTCAGAAAAACCCATCGCTTTTGCAAGTCGTTTACTAAATGCCGCTGAAAGTAAATATAGCCAAATAGAAAAAGAGGCTTGTGCTATTATTTTTGGTCTTAAGAAATTTTTTCAGTACCTTTACGGTAAAAAGTTTTTGCTTTACACGGATCATAAACCTTTGCTAACTATTTTTTCACCTAGTAAAGGAATTCCTGTTTTTGCAGCAAATAGGCTCCAAAGATGGGCGCATATCCTATCAGCTTTTGATTACGAAATACATTTTGTGTCATCTGAAAAGAATAACGCTGATTTTTTATCAAGACTGCCTTTACCAGATCAGTTTGACCCAATATCAAAATGGAATTATTTAAATACGGTATCAAATTATGCTTATTTAAATTATATTCAGGAAACAAAAATCCCTATTGATTTTGAAAATATAAAAAAAGAAGTGGCTAAAGATCAATTATTAAGTAAGGTTTACTTTTATGTACGTAATGGATGGCCGTCAAAATGTCCATCTCCAGAATTTATGCCATTTTTTATTAGAAAGAACGAGTTAAACATTGAGCTAAATTGTGTGCTTTGGGGTTATCGTTTGATTATACCTAAAAAATTTCAAGTTGCATTATTAGAAGAGTTGCATGCTGCGCACGTAGGAGTGGTAAAGATGAAAGCTTTGGGCCGTTCCTATATCTGGTGGCCGGAATTTGATAAAGATATTGAACAAATAGTATCAAATTGTAATATTTGTGCTAAATTTAGTAGTCGACCAGCCAGAGCGCCCTTAATTGCGTGGGATTGGCCAAAAGAACATTGGACTCGCCTTCATGCAGATTTCTTTGGTCCATGTCTAGGAAAATATTTCTTGGTAATAGTTGATGCAACTTCGAAATGGCTGGAATGTTTTGAAGTGAATAATCTGACTTCTAGCATCGCTATCAGAGCTTTTAGATCTCTCTTTGCTAGATACGGATTACCAAGAGAATTGTGTACGGATAATGCAACAGCTTTTTGCTCGGAAGAGTTTCAAAATTTTTTAAAATCTAATGGGATTAAACATAAAACTGGGGCACCTTATAACCCGGAAACCAACGGTCAAGCTGAAAGCGCGGTCAAAATTATGAAAAAGGCCATTTTAAAAGGGAGAGATGAAGGGTTAAAGGATATTAATTTGATAATTAATAGGTTCTTATTTCAATATAGGAATACCCCTCATTCTACAAAGAATGAGACACCTGCAAAATTGTTAATAGGTAGACCGCTTCGTTGTAAGTTTGAGTTGTTATTACCTTCTACTGAAAATGTTGTAATTAAAAAACAAAAGGCTCAACAAAAATATTATAAACATAAAAATGCTTTAAGTTTGTGTGAAGGAGATAACGTTTGGGCGAGAAATTATAAAGTTGGTGGTTGCATTTGGATTAAAGGTCAAATTCATAAGGTCCTTGGTCGGAGAACTTATTTAGTTAAACTTGATTCTGGAATTGTTTGGAAACGTCATATTAATCAAATTAAATTAAATAAAGAAAGAGTTTCCGTTTCGATCATTACAAGATCAGATTTAGAAAAACAAATTGGTGAAGAATTTGATGTTGATGAAACCGTTTCGGGTCCTTCAGACCGTAACACTGATAGTCGAATTTTGAGACCTCGTAGTAAGCTGAAGGCCCCTGAACGATTCCAGTTTCCTGTAAATTGATACTTATTTATTGGTAATTGATTTATGTAGCGTTAATGTATGCTTAAGGGGAGAGGTGTTGTGTATTGTCAATTAAAAGGATATATGTATTTAAATAGCTTTAAATATTATTTACATGCACTCTCGATTTGTACTCAGAAAACTAGGATGCCATGTTTGTTTATGTATCTGTCAATAATAATAAATAAAAATTTTACATTCGAACATGGAAATTTTACTGGATTTTTGATCATACATAACAATACGACTAGTAAGAAGACCTTGGAGGAAGTCTTTTGAGAAAGTTTAAGCGTTAGTTTAGTGAAAAAATCAGTACACATGAAAAACTGTAGATTTTAAATAGGAGTAATAGAAATAAGGAATATCTGTGGGTAATGATTAGATTAAAACTTTTTAGTAACTTAAAACATATTGCTCGTCAGTCTTATTAACTGCATCGCAAGATCGGGAAGCATTGATTAGGTGGATTAATAAAAAAAATCAAATTAAAAAACTTGAAATTACAAACCTTGTTAGATGAGATAACCTAATTTAGAGACCGTAACTAGTAGTGACTGAATGAACTGTTTGCGACCGCAGCGGCATTTATTCCGAATACAAAGCAGGGGCTGAATTTAAAATTTTACCGCCGCAGTGAAGAGAATTATATCTGCAGTCGGCGTATGAAAGAAACTTAGCTTGACCTTAGCGAGAGTTCTTTTGGGTACGTGCCGGGACTCCGGAGTCGTCTCCGGACTGAATCAATGGCAGGTCCTTTTAAATCGGATCAGATATTGGATAGAAATTAAGGGTTTTTCTGAGAGTGACCTACATACATAATTGCGACCCCGAGAGTTTTAAATAATTAAAACATAAAATAAA
The DNA here is from genome assembly GCA_039766575.1 of Serrognathus titanus. Lineage (NCBI taxonomy): Eukaryota > Metazoa > Arthropoda > Insecta > Coleoptera > Lucanidae > Serrognathus > Serrognathus titanus. The sequence continues at coordinate 27,479,049 of CM077912.1, read as the reverse complement.
ATATAAAAGGAACTAATTTTACATTCTAAAATCAGATTGCAAAACTGTTTAGAAATATTCATACATAATTAAAATAATTCTAATAAAAATATAATAGAGAGTTTTAGCAGGACAGTACGACAAAAAAATGGCTTTTTTGCTTAGCAACCTTGTGGATTTAGCCAATCAGAAATCGAGTTTTAACGTTTAACGTACGACATTTTTGTCGTAACGTCTTGCTAAAACTCTCTAATATAAGTAATAGAAAGTAGTAACAGAATATGAGGAAACATTAAAATGAAAACTTGTAGCAAGTATGCATAAAATAAAAAAGTATAACTATTAGCAAGAAAGATTTGAAAAATTCAGAAGAGAATAAGCGAAATGAAACACTCATATTAAGAAGAAATTTTGTAAAATTAGTAATTTTCTACTTTGAACAATTTTTGGATCTCGTTTACTAGCAACCGTATAGTTTACCCAAAAAGCTTTAAAGATTCAGTCGACTGCCAGTCAAACAAATTCATAACTTAATTCGAATCACGACAGACATGGGTGATATAAAGAAGAAGAAAAAAATTCGTTAAATGTGTTTCACATATAAACTTCGGCCACCGCTGTATAACCAAAAATTCAGGCAATAACTTAGATGGGATTGAAGCAATAAATTTCGGCGGAGAATAAGGTTTCGGACGTACAATACATAAAAATGAGCATAAAATGTACACACATAACATCCCTCCTCAAGAATTCATTGAATTTCTTGTTCTGCGGCAAACAAAAATGATTCTCGAACGTTCCAAATAAATTCGCGCATCATCTGTTTGCGCGCATAATGGTATAATAAAGGTGCGAATAATAGTGAAGGACTCTGGGGAAATTAATTTCAATACCGAACTTCCAATGCCGGCCCGCCATTGTGTCGGAATAGATAATAATATTAAGTTAAGATTAAGTTAAATAGTTAATCTCGCACAGAAGTCCTGCCGAACTGGAAGCCTTTTGCTCATGAGGGAATACGTTCGCTACTTGGCTGACCCGCGAACCATTCAAGAATCCCAGATAGATGTCATTGTTAGCTGCGATTACCCTCGGGCTTCAATTGTTGATGTCCACATTGTTACTGAAATAAGATCTTCACTACTATAGGTATCGCACAATGGAGTATCGATTCAGTACTTATAAGACACTTCGACAGAATAGAGCTCGGATTTATTCCGACATCATCAGATCAAACAACGCAGGGAATTAATTCCACTGTGTCTCTGTGAAAGCAAATAATTTTTCTCAATATTCTGCGCAAAATGCGAAACGCAAATCTAACACGAGAAGCAATATATTCGGGCGATAAAAGGAGCGCATATGGCGTCTTCGAGCGAGGTGGAATCGAAAAGATAAACGCCGAAGGTAGGATCTGGTCTTAATACGTTGTCGGGGGAGGAATGTGCGAGGACAATGGCGGAAAGTGCGTGGAACGTATTTGTATGTGTGCGACAGCTTTCGCATTTCGCTGAAATATTTCCAGATATATAAAGCACAAAGAGAAACATGAAATTAAACATCGCTGCGAGAAAGGCTCCGGTACAATGGACGGCAAGATTCGTTTCTTGGAAAAACGGTTTCGTAAAGCAATTTCTTTGTATGTGTGTACATATGGATGTCTTGGCAGAATCATTGTAAAAATTTAGTTTTAGTAAATACAATACAATAACAATATACTTTATTCTCAGATAAAGAGTTACAATTAAAAAACAATGTAATGACTTGTAATATAAATATCGTGGAAAAGACGAAGTTCAGAGTAGCTGGACAATAAGGTCACTGCTCTTCCACTTAACATTTTGCAACGAGACAAAAATGATAATAATTAAAATTAACTTAAAAGACGAAGCATAAATATGGAACGAAAAGTATTGAAGATGAAGATACAGATCTTGTACAGGATCGTTTTATTACAATACAAGAAAACCATATAGTTTTTACTCACATAAATTCTGCTGCAAAAATAAAGAGCATTTTATTAGAAAAAAAAATTTGGAAATAATAATGTAATAAAGCTTCCATAATTACTATATGCAGTCTTATAAGTGTATAACGAGAGCTGTAATATCCGTTCACGATCTTTTTAGATTCAGAGTAGGCCATGTTAGGATGACATTTTTGTTGGTGTCACTAAAAAATACATTTGTCAGAAAATTGATTGACATTCGTTTTTAATTTTATGGTTATATTTTTGAAAACCACCGCTGCCAATGTTGCCAGTTCGACTGAAGCAAGACTGAAGCATTCTGTGAAAACGAGAAGTATCGTCCCGAACAATTGATAATTATAAAAGTAAAAGTATTACATGCAGGTATTTAAATAATAGAATCTTCTTGCTGTCTTATAATTTGCCCCGACCAAACACGCACCGAATAATAATAGTCTTTATTGGTCCACATGTACAGTTGCGGAATCATAAAGCGGGACAGTATAATGTCAGTTTAAATGTTACTTCTTCATTCTGGTAACTATGTGGTAACTTAGAAACCTTTGTGGTTCATAATATAATTAAATAATATAAAATGGTAAAAATCTTATCGCATAAATAAGAAAAAAATTAAACACCATCGAAATAATATAAAATTTTGCTATAAGACTTGTCCCGCTTTATGATTCCGCAGCTGTACATCATGAAAATACAAAAAAAAAAAACTGTGAATATTCAATACAGGACCAGAAGGTGAAGTTCAGTTACAACTATATAAGTTGCACTGTTCTTCCACTTAACCCTTACTCAGATTACTTAAAAAATAAATAAATATAAGAATATAAAGTACAAAGTTTAATAGTCACAAGCAAAATTTGAAATGCAAACAACGACTAATAAAGTTGTAAGATCCACTTACACAGAAACCTTTTATATTTGTTTCACGAGCAAAACATGTCTAAATTTATTTTTGAACTGAAACTTCAGGAATTTTAAATCATTAGGCAATGTATTAAAAATAGTTATACTGAAAGGACCTTTCAAAAAGAGCTGTTTTATGGAAAGGTGGAGTTAACACATTTTTGTGACGAATGTTGATATTATGCACATCAGTCCTAAAACGTATTTTACTATAAAGGTATGAAGGAGATTTCTCATGAATAAGTTTAACGTAGAAATTTGCCAAATGAAGATTACGCCTATTTGCCATATTTAACCAATTCATCTCTCTTAATTCATGTGATACTCGTTCTCTACTTTTTAAGCCATATATAAAACGTACACTGGTGTTCTGAACTCTTTGGATTCTCTTATTAGTTACTGAATCAAGACAGGGACTATATACAGTATCCGCAAATGTAAAATGCGACAAAACCAAGGATTCACGTAGTAATGTCCTAGTAGCAACATTGAGATCTGATCTGTTGGCATAAAGCAATTTTAAGTTAGTAAATGTTCTTTTAATACAATTATTAATATGCTTAACAAATCGTAGGTCTGCATCCATAACCAGCTCTAAATTGCAAATTTTCGTTGCAACGTGTTACACTGGGGATTTTTTTGGATTTAATATTAAACAGTGTTGTTGCGAGACACATGACAAATTTAAGATATCAGAATTGATAAATTGATTTGCTTCTTCAATGTCAGTGGCTCTAAAGGAATAATATAATTGCGTGTCATCAGCATAATAATGACCAGTACAATGTTTGAGGCAATTACTTAAATTACTGGTATACAATGTAAACAGTAGTGGCCCTAAAATTGAACCTTGAGGGACACCAGATATAACTGCTCGTGCATTGGATGAATTATAATTAATATTTACTATTTGGAACCTATCTTTTAAGTAAGAAGCTATATAAGATGTAAATGTAAAATTGACAAAAGTAATTCATCGTTAATCGTATCAAAAACTCTGGAATAATCCAAAAGAATTAATGCCGTAAGTTCATCCCGATCAGCTGCATTCAAAATATCATCAGTGATATGCATTAGAGCTGTAGAATAACTATAACCTTTACGAAAACCTGATTGATTACTCGGTAACAAATCATAACTCGCTATTTGTTTGCACATGACTTTTTCCAGTATCTTGGACATTGTTGGTAATAGACTTATTGGTCTTAAATCTTAAAGTCAATAGGTGCTGATACTTTCGGCAGAGGAACAACATGAGGTATTTTCCAACCTTTAGGAAATACCATATTTAATATAGAAAAGTTGATTATATGAGTGATAAAAGGTATAATATGAGGACAACAATAGCTAAGCACTTTTATGTTAATTCCATCACATCCACTTGCATTCGTATTAATAGAGCATAACAATTTACTCACTTCAGCTTCTGTAACAAGTGAAAATTTTAAATGATTGCATACATTTACGTGCAAATTAAGTGTATAAAATCTTAGAACCCCATCATCAGGAGACTTCTGCGGAAGAGAATCTATAAAAAAATCATTAATTAAATTTGCATCAGATAAATGAGAAGAAATGCAGGTGTTAACGCATTTAGAGTAAATATTTAAATCTCTGAGATCCTTCCATAACAATAGAAAAAAAAAATTGATAAAAAATGAAAAAAGGATTTTATTTGTACGAAATTATACATACATTCACCATCATTGTCTTCAGATTTTAATCCTATTGAGCATATGTGAAAAATAGAATGCTCGAAAATTACAATTGAAGATCAGGAATTGGGAACACATGAAAAACTTCCGTCACGTGAAGATATCTTTTACAAAAAATTCTCATTGAATTTGGTTATCAAAATTATAACAAAAAAAATTATTCAGGTCTCACCATTTTTATCTTTCATAAACCGTAATGTACTTATACCATTACAAACATGCTTGTATATGTATGATTCAAGCATGACACACTCTTAATTTTTTGTCTCAGAAATGCGTAAAGCCTGATGATAAGCTATATTGGGGTTCACTCTTGCTCTCTACCGTACTTTTCTGTTTTTCTACCTTTTAACTTATCCAATTTCGTTAAATTATCCAATTTAGTTTTTCCTTGTATCTTCTCTTACCTTGTATACGCTTATTATTTTTTTGCCTCCATTAGGAATCATTTCGAACTTTCATAACTTTAATAAACTTTTTTTCATTTTGACATAAATGTTCACTTTGTTCCCCGACCAAATAACGAATTTGACACAGTAAATTTATTAACTGAAAATTAAAACCCAACCAAACAAGCCGTGATTAACGTTGCAATTCGAATTAATCCACGTTCGGTTACCCTTGGGCGGACGTCCAAGTGAAACGGAATTACGAGCCATAAATAACTCATAATGAGCCAGTTATGCGTTTCATTGCACACATAAATGATTAATTTAGTGGTCCATAAAACGAAATGCCCCGTAATTTTTACCCCTTGCCACAACTGAATTTACGACACGCTCTTGAATAGAACAATAGTTGCATCTTCGATTAAAGACTGAAGAAGTTGCCTGTCAAAAAGTTAAGATTTTTGACGTGAGATATTCCTCTGGGAAAACGTTTCGGCGAGTCGTGGTTAACCTACGACTAAACTGTAATATATTGCATCAAGTTTGCCACATAGAGGCATCAATCATTAGTTCTGGCGAGGCTCAAGTCTGATTTCCGGTTATCCCGTTCAGCAGGATACTCAATCATTTATATTGTTGCGATCTATCGTATTAGAAAAAACGTATTCATTGCAGATGCTGGAAGTTTTGTTTGATTTTTAGAAAGAGATAACCTGAGATGTCTAAATATCAAGTATATATTTAGAAACTTTCCTAGTTTTATTAGTTACAAAAATTCCTTTGAAATTCGCAACTCTTATTGTCAAAGTAAACTCACCTCGACGAGTTATATAAAAAATCCCGCGAAATTTCAATGGAATTTAACTAAACGTTGCCTCGCGTAAATTGAAGTAATGTGGCAATCGGACGTACGCAAGCGAAGAAAACGTAACGCGGGAATTTTCGCGAAAGGAAATTCCTTGTCTGATATTAAATTCTGCGGTTCCCGACTTCGGCCGGGCTCTTCTTATCAGCAACGATTTCTTATTATTTCCGTTTTGCTCGAGTATGATTACGAGTTGTGTTTGTACGTGATTAGGAGCGGACTGCGTTCCCTTGTGTGCTTCGTAAATTTGAGAAGATGGGCAGCATTCCGAGGCAAAGCGCCGTTGGTTTAAATGAAGAGACCGCTGATGAGGTCCAGAAAATGCTCGGGTCTTTGCCGGAGCTTAATGACGGACAATGCGGCATGTATAACATAACTGCCTTGCAAGTAAGTAAATCAGGGATGGCGTAAAAACACTTTTAAATGAATTATTTATTATAAACACATTATTATATAGGATCATAGGGTATTATTCAATAATTTTTCTGGCATTACGTCATATAAATGCACAGAATTTGCTATCTTGCTTTCGGTCCACATTAAAACGCGATGCCGTGTAAAGCGCGGGGCCGGGTTCCGGGGAACGCACTGAACCCGCCTCGCACCGGTTCTGAAGTAAATTTAAGTATTTTGCAGAGTATATCAGGTGAGTAATGAAACTTCATAATGTTATAAATAAAAAAAGAAAGTGAAATATTCGCAATATATTTATACGCTGCTCAAAAAATTAAAATAGTAATTCGTTTTTGTTGGTGTATTTTCATTAAGGCAAATTTTAAAGTAAGACTTGGCATACTTGTAAAGCTTGCTTGTATCCGTTTACTTCTACAAAAATTAATTTACATTTAATCAAGTTAATACTTAAACATTTTCAGCCGAACTAAATATACGTTAACAAAGAAGAACGATTCTTATTTTCTGATCAATGTATAAACAATGATTACAAAATATAGATCTGAAACTTAAAGATCATGGTTTTCTCAATTTGTAAAATTACAAAAAAAATTGACATTACACATGCCTGCCTAGGGTTACGTTTGATAAAAGGTGTAATATTGTAATAGACTTGTCTCCGTGAATATTCTTTTGTGTGAAAAACTCTTTCTATTTGCGCAACAAAAATTTTCCCTCATTTCAACATGTAAAGTTAAAAGTATTCAATCTACGAGGGTTGTAAATAAAGTGAACTGTGCCATACGAAATATGAAGTCAGTGTAGATATGTCGATAGAATTTAATAAGTAGAACAAAATAAAGAACCAGTGTGGTCGTTCTAGCAGGATAGGAGTCAAGGATAAGGTATACATGAAGTATTATCAATATAATCGAAATTTATTTGCAAGAGCAAAAGTGTGTTTATAAAAGTAGAACATCGAAGTGAATCAAAATTGCGCAGCATTTATTTGTCTATTTCTGATGCAACAGGTTAAGCTGTGTGCTGGACCAAGTTTTATAGTGATGGGCGGTATCAAGAGATAGTTCCTCCGCTCCCTCATGTAAATTAACTATTTATTTCATTATTTTGAATTAGAGAATTCATTTACGCACGCGTGCACATTAAATGCGAAACAAAACATATACGGAATTAAAAAAAAATTGTGATTCCTAGCGATTTGATGGTTTTAATGAAATTATTGAAAAATCTAACAAAATAAAAGTAGTCGGACATTAAACATTGAAGACATCACGGACGTTAAAATTATACGTCCTCGGTCGCCGTACATCCCTAGGGCCGAAGACCCTCGGGTTGTACACTGTCGACTTCGGGCATTACAAACCTTATGATGCCCTTGACACCTTAATAACTATAAATGGTATCGATTCAGTAGCAAATTAGTCAATTCGAATACATTATTTTCGTAAACAACGTTGCTGTACTTTGCAAACTAATATCCTTTTTAATAAACAAGCAGAAATTCATTTTACGCAGGAAATATACGTTACTGATATTAATAACTTTCGGTGTTTGAACTCTTGAAAGCAAATGCATCGACAAAATTAGGCTGTCTGAACTCATGATCAGGTTGAATTTTAATCTTCGATTTTTGCAAAATTGACTATGACGTCACGCACAGGTAAGGTACAAAATTATTGTAATTTTTATTGTGAGAGAGTCAATTCCAGTAAAGTCGAGTGTGAAGTGTAAGAATTATACTGTCACGTTAGTACATGCAATGTCTGTGTTTACGTTATTGTTCTGTCTATCATCTAAATATAGGATAATGTAAATTATCTGTAGTTTTTTTGGTTCTTTGCGACTAGAAGCTAATCCCTTAAAAAGATTGTGCCTTCATGCACTTACGATTAGTATTTGGTAATCGTGACATGGTAAGGCAGAAATCGTGATAATATGACATCTTCGAGCATTTAATCGACATGAAAAGCTCTCTGAAACTAACAGTATCACAACACCAAATTTGTAATCTACTAAAGGTATTTAAAGATTGAAACGAGAGGAGAATCAATCAGAAATAAAAGATCCTCTTGCAAAACAAGACTCTCAAAAATGGCATTCTAAATTGTTGAACAAGCCTGAGAAATGAGAATCTGCAGAAATAGCTGAACAGTTTGTTGATTCTCTAGATACATTATTTTGGACCAAAGATGCCATTATGTCTAAGACTGCATTGCTTAACCAGTGCTTTAAAACCCATGTATCATTAATTTAAGTAAGGTGGAAAGAATGAACTAAACAAGCATTCTACAGCGCGAAATTTATTATTTTGACCAACTAATGGTAAGTCATTTTCGCCAGTGCTGACAGAAGTTCTGGGTAAAGAATCTACCATTTGCAACATTGGATATATGTATGTTCATTTGTTTTTTAATCAATAACACGAACCTCAAAGTTGCTTCAGTTGTTGAAGTAACCAATGAAGCAGGGAGTACACTCCCTAGTGGTTTGAAAGGAAAAGTATTTATTTTTCTATCAGCTGTTTAATTTCGTTAGAACTAGTATCCTGTGAAAGAGTACTATTTTTTTTTTTTTTTTTTTTTTTTTTTTTTAAGACTCTTAGTGAGTTTTGCAATCTGCCTAATGGGCAATAAGCGTTTGGTGTAACAACGGTATATGACATGAAGGATATCATTCCAATGAGTGATCTCCTTTAAAGTTAAACCTAAATCTAAATCTAGGATTCTTATGTTTAAGTGAGTTTATATACACAATGTCTCGGGTTATTGTCTTATCTGGGTTCTGCAGTCAAGTCGGATGGCAGCAAACGTTTCAGTCTACGCACTTCATTGTCTTCCAACACATTTAGCTGCTTGGCCAGCTTATTAGGGTGTACTGTCACTCTTTCATTGTACTTGACACTGTACTTGTAGATCACTTCCCTGACAGATGCGAGTGGGATGTCGTGTTGAATTATCTCGTTGGAAACGTAGTACGGTGCATTAACGATGGCGCGCAGCACTTTATTTTGAAACCTTTGCAGAATGTCGATGTTAGAGTTGCTGGCAGTGCCCCAGAGTTGAATTCCATAAGTCCAAACTGGCTTCAGAATTGATTTGTAAAGCAATATCTTGTTGTCCAAAGACAGTTTTGATTTCCGACCGATGAGCCAGTACAATTGACTTAGCTTTATACCTAGTTGCTTGCGCTTGGTGAATATGTGTTTTCTCCATGAGAGACGGCGGTCCAAATGCATGCCAAGGTACTTGGCTTCTTCAGCTTGTGGAAGTTGGCGGTTGTTGATCGTCACGGGTGGGCACGTTTCTCTACATAAGGTAAATGTAACATGGATGGACTTTGTATCATTAGCTTTAATGCGCCATTTCTTTAGCCAGTCCTGAATCTTATTGAGGTTGACCTGTAGGTGTCTCGACGCGGATATTGGATCTGTATGAGATGCCAAAACTGCTGTGTCGTCAGCATATGTCGCTACGGTTGTGAGTCGTGTTGTTGGTAAGTCTGCTGTATACAGCAGGTAGAGGATTGGTCCAAGCACACTTCCTTGAGGGACGCCTGAATGTATGGGATGCAGATCAGTAAGTTCGTTGCCTTGCTTAACCAGAAAGTGCCTATCTGTTAGGTACGATTTGAGCAGTTGGAAATGTGGGTGCGGGAGGAACTTTTTCAGTTTGACTTGCAATCCACTATGCCACACTTTGTCGAAAGCTTGAGATATGTCGAGGAAGACCGCTGAGCAATATCTCTTCGAGTTCAGGTCCTTGTTAATTTTATTTACCAGCCGGTGCACTTGCTCAATTGTTCCGTGTTTGTTGCGGAATCCGAATTGGTGATCAGGAATTAATTTCTTTTGGTTTATAATAGCTTTAAGTCTTTTGACATATAATTTCTCAAATACTTTGGATAGCAGAGGTAGTAGGCTTATGGGTCTGTAAGAGGCAACTTCTTCTGGTTTTTTCCCAGGCTTGGGGATCATAATGATTTGGGCAACTTTCCAGGTGCTGGGGAAGTAGTTTGTTCGAAGTATTGCATTAAAAATGAAAGTTATAAGCTTTATGCATTTTTCCGAGAGTTCTTGTAGTATTTTACCGGAGATTAGGTCGAAACCAGGTGCCTTTTTGATGTTAGTTTCTTTCATTATAACTCGTTTAACTTCTTTAATCGTAAAATTGCTGTGCGGCAGGTCCATTTGGAATGGTATATCCAGAGAGTCGATTATATTGTTTTCTTCTTCAGTAGATAATTCCGAAGGAAATGGTTTGAACACATTGTTTAAGTGTTTGGTGAAAGCTTTAGCTTTTTCTTTATCGTTTCTGGCCCACGTGTTGCTGTCATTTTTAATGGGAGGATTGTGTTGCGGAGACCTTTTGTATTTCCTTGTTGCTTTCCAGAGTGAATATTCTGTGGCTTGAGTTGGAGTTAAACTCTCCAGGTACTCTTGTATGCCTTGGTTTTGTTCTTCCTGGATTAGCTGTTTTAGTTCTTTTACTGCCTTGTTTAGTTTCTTTTTATTTTCTGCTGTTCTTGCTTGTTGCCACCGTTTGCGCAGTTGCCTTTTTTCGGCGATTTTCTGTTTGACTGGAGGTGACACTTTATAATTTCCTTGTGGTACATTGTACTCAGGAGTTGTAGACCAAGCTGCTTCTTGTATGTTCCTCGTTAGGTATTCAACTGCGATTTCTAAGTCCGTTTCTGTTTTTAGTGATTGGTTCAGTGTAACTAGGCTGTCCAGTTTTTCCCTGAACAATATCCAGTCAGTTCTGTTGTTATGGAGAGATGGTTGTTTATCTTTGTTTAATATCCGTGAATGAAAGTTAATTATCACTGGAGAGTGGTCTGATGATAAATCAAAACAAGATATCGTTTTGCAATTCTTTGTATCGATTCCTTTTGTGATGCAGAAGTCTATTGCGTCAGGAATTTTATTTATGTCAGATGGCCAGTATGTTGGCTCTCCAGTAGATAATTGTTGTAAGTTGTTAGCGTTCATTGTTTTGACCAATTCTCTTCCTTTTGGTGTTGCTAATCTTGAGCCCCACATTGGGTGTTTTGCATTATAGTCACCACCCGCAAAAAACTTATTTCCTAGTGTGTTGAAGAATCCCTCAAAGTGTTCTTTATTATTATTATGTTTAGGTGGGCAGTATATCGCAGACATTGTTATCGGTCCTTGTTCTTCTTCGATAGTGACACTGGTAGCCTGTAGGTAGTCTTTTTTGAATTCCTCCCTTTCATAGTGTTTAATGCTCTCTCTTATGATTATGGCAGTTCCTCCATGTGCCCTATCATCAGGGTGTTTCGTGTGATATAGCTTGTATTTTGGAATCTTCAGGTAGTGTCTATTTGTGAAGTGCGTCTCTGATATCATCATTATGTCGATATCTTGATCATGTATGAATATTTTAAGCTCACGGGCATGTTGTTGAAGGCCATTAGCATTCCAAATGGCTATTTTATATTTAAGTTGTTCAGCCATTAAGCTAATTTGTTGACGACGGTTGTAAGTAGGGTAAGCATTGTACCCATTTGTTCCATAAGCTTGCCAAGCATTTCTTCAAGTTTAGATATGTTGTTGGCAGGTTGATGAGTTGCTGGTGTTAATTGGGTTGTAGTATTGTTTGGTATTATATTATTATTTACTGCTTGTGCGTAAGAGACTCCTGGTTGAATAAGTTGAATTTGAGGTTGCGGGTTCCTTTTATCTCGTAGAGAGGGATACAATTTCTGCTGCAGTTGTTTATGTACTTGGCATCCCCTGTAGTTCGCGGGGTGATCACCGCCACAGTTGGCACATTTAACTTGGTTGTCTCGTGTTTTACGTGGACATTCTTTTGTGTCGTGCTGTCCTGCGCATTTAACACATTTGAACATTTTGCGGCAATAGGTTTTGGTATGCCCGAATGCCTGACATCTGGTACATTGGGGTATTACTCTTTTGATGTGTGGAGGTTCACATTTTATGATATTATTGCCAATCTTTTCTAGGTTGTACACCTGTTTATTATTTTCTTTAGGTTTGATGTCCACGTAAAACATAGGCAGTGGTTGTTTTGTTGTTCTATGTTTTATGTTGTGTGTATTTACAACTTCATGATCAAACTCTAGCAACATTGATTTTATTGCATTGATATCCGTTTCGTGGTGTAATCCTCTCAGTACGAATCTGAACGTTTTATCACTTTTTGGCCTGAATGTATGATACTGGGTATTTCTACTATCCAGTTCTTTTATGAATGTTTTAAAGTCTTCGGCCTCAAAAATTTGCACTTTTACGGTTTCAAAACTGGTGGTTTTCACCGTATAGTTCTTTGTAATTTTTTGTAGCAATTCATGAATGCGTTGGATTACTCCAACATTATAAATGGTTATGGGTGGCGGTTTTGGGACAGCTTTTGTGTCATTTGAATCATTTTTTTCGTTTTTCTCGATTTCACTCTCTTCTTCTGAGAGTTCGGTGAATCTATTTCTTGTTTCTACTGGTTTTTGCAGCCAGTAATCGCTGATTCTAGTTTGTTTCCTATTATTATTAGTCGTCTCGGGACTCCTTAGTCGTTTTTTGTTTAATACTGTTGTCCATTCCGACTCTGCCTGTTGAACGTCATGATTTTGGTTTTGGGAGAGCATTATTTGTGATTGTTGTTGGCGTGTGGGATACTGCGGTACCCCCGGTTGCATTAATTGTAGTGGTCCTTGTGGTTGTTGATATTGATGTTGCATAATTTGATTTGGGTCGCTAAAATGCATTGTTGGCTGCACTATCGGCACGGTAGCATAATATGACGGATTAGCCATTTAGCACATTTATGTTATATGAATCGTTTGATGGATATTTTATATTTTTATTAGTCGCTTTTGAAGTTAAAAGATCAAAATTCGTTTATTGAACGCGTCTACAGGGGGCGGAAGTTGCTTAATTTGAACAAAAACCAAGTCCTTAAGGGGGCACATGTGGGTGTTTTGCACGCGTTAATGTTTGTAATTAAAACCTTCTAACGTTAGAATGGGTCGCAAGTAGCTTTTTAATTACGTATTTAACGATCACTTACGTTTTTTTAACGGCAAAAATACGCTCGGTGAAATTCCAGCTGTCACGCCGCAAAACCGCACGCACAGGTCAGCGGCACCAACTCGACTGAGAGTACTATTTAAGGCAGAATAGATAATTATTAAAGTAAGAAGTTCATTGAGTGACAAAAGGATTAAGTAACTCTGGTTTTTAACAACAATTTGTGAATTTCATAAGAAGTAGTGGCAGCTCGACAGGCACAAAGCAAGTAAGATTGAGCCTTACCTCGAATCGCAGAGATAATATTATATGTAAGACGAATAACCTTTGTAAAGATTTATCAATATTTCTTAGGAGTGAGGTTCAAAAGAGGATGTCTGGTTACCCAGAAAATGAATAATTAACATATTGAGCTTTACCTGAGAAAAGAGGCGCGAGCCACAAGTGTTTAATGTCCATAATAAAGTTACAGTTTATGTTCCGTTTTGGTTAATAGTCCAGACGTATACTTGTTTGTAAAACCTAACACAACTGCAAGAAAACCTTTGTTCTTGCACTAGAAATAACTACTTGGGATAAGGCGTTTTTTAAATACTTGCAAAGAACTTACAATTGATTTTGAATGTAATAGTGACCGCTATACGGAGTGACCAATTAAGATATTATATGAAAAACATTTGCATAAAGATGATTTAAAGATTCATGGTTAATTCTACTCCTCAATTCGAAGATATCACCTTGAAAGTCATTATTACAACCTGGGTTTTGATCATGTGGTAGTCGAGATTTAATTGCCATTTAATAATTTATTAAAACGATCCGAGTTAAATTTCGACGTGATTATCGTGAGCCAAATCAAGTAAAGTGGAATCGAGTTCGTCGGCGTGAAAGACGACGATAACGTGATTTCAGAACATCCGACACCGAAAGTCTCACGTTGATTGGGACCTTGGCGGACGTGAACTTTATTCACGACGCAGGTTACTGTAAAAATGCGCCGTCTGCTGAAAATTGCTGCGTCGTAAAAGGCAGTTTTTATCGGCGCTTTTTATCAGAGAGGAGGAAAATTAAAAGGCCAGAATGAATGCGTATTGCTGAATTTACAAGTTAACATGAATAGATAATTAACGTGAACGGAAAATAAAGTTGGCTTTTTTGTGAGGACGAACGGCTTCAAAAGAGCATAAAGTAAATGTGAAAAGCCAAATAATTTAACTGTTGAATTTGTATACTAAAGCTACTGTTTCAACGAAAAACATTTATAATTTTACTCTAATTCAACCCAGCCTTATCCTCATAAAATCTGGGAGATCTGCAACTCAGTCACTCTGTAGATATAATTTATTTCTATCATCCCGTGTATTTTCAGATTGCCTCAGCCTTTACTAAAATGGGCATAACTTCTACTTTGAATAAAATTCTAGCACAGGGTGCCAACATAAACCAAAGCGACCAACTTGGTAGAACTCCATTGCATTATGCTGCTCTAAACGGCAATACGGAACTTCTCCAACTTCTTTTAAAATCCGGTGCAGAGACAGAATGCAAATACAGATATCACGAAACGAAACTGAGAACGTCGCAGGAAAATTACGCCAAGTGGAACAAGCTCTACAGCCGGGTGAGTTGTTTGAACACGTACACGTGCTATCGCAGATCGTTTCGCTCAATTTGGCCTCGGTTCTCACTTCTTGAATTCGCAAATTGTTTAGCTTCCGCCCCCGGACGGATGGGGCCGCACTCCTTTGCATCTGGCGGCGAAGGAAGGGCACGTTTCGGCCGTGAAGGTCCTGATTGAGGAAGGGAAAGCGGACGTGAACGCGGAGGATGATAAGGGAGTCACGCCGCTTCTTTTGGCCGGGTGCAATCAGGACAAATCCGTGTTCGAAAAGACGGTTCAGTTGTTAGTGGGAAACGGAGCTGATGTCAATAAAAAGAATCAAGTCACAGGTCAGAACATCAAAATATTTAAAACAAATTAATCTATTTATTAATAAGATTGGATATAAAAATTTTATAAATTATTTTAATTAAAATTTTACTTTATTTTCACCCTTGAAATTTTATTTTCGCTCCTGACGAAGCTATCAATCGATAGTGAAATGTAGAGCGATAGCGTCAATTTTAAGTGTCCGTTAAAATAATTTATAAAATTTTCACCAGACAAGACTGTAATTATTAACAAAAATATTAAAGATTTCTGGTTGTATAAAAAATAATGATTAATATTCAAATGTTCCATGAAAATATAAATTCACAACTCTTGAAATAATCAATTGATTGGATAATAATAAACTTTTCTGTAGACAAATTAATGAATAAATTAGTAGTTACTAAATCAAAAGTTACATGAAGAAGTGCTTCCTTCTAAAAATTATTACAGGAATATTTTTGCTCTCAGAAAACCGATTATAAAAGTAGATTTAATATTACATTACATTACAAAATTATCATGTGTAGATAATTTCATTACCTTTCCAAATTAAATAAATCCATATTTCGACGATAAACTCATTAACATTAAACTCATGAATATAAAGAAAATAATATTATTACTCTTTCAAGGTTTGTTTGATGATACTAGTAGTGGTGGTCTTATATAACAGAACGGATTCCTTTTTTCATATAGTTTATATGAAACACGAGTAAGGCTGAAAAAGAAGAGTTGAAAGCGACGGATGGAAATTGAAAGAATTACGAACGAAATTCGATAAAACCGTGCCCCTTTCATTTAATCGTAAATTCTCTGAGAATTATGCGCCGCATAAAATAAACTTGTTAGCATAATTTTCCAGGTCACAATAGAAACCAGCTCGTTGCCAGAGTAGTTTAATAAACGCGGCAAATTTCTAAGTGTACATAATTTAAGACAACCTTATTTCGTGACAAGCCGTACGTGTAAAGTACCAGCTCAAGGAAAATGCAGAGTATCGTTATGTTCTGCGACACGAGACCTCGCAGGATGGAAATGAACGTTTCCGCTTCATTCCAAGATCTTGTATTTGAAAAATTTTAATATTGTTTTAAAGTATGCAAGAACTTTACTTGCTTTACTTATATGCTATATAAACTGACGGTCTTCTTGAAATACTTACAAAATAAATAGAGATTTATAGTGAAGTTGAAAATAAAATATATACTGAAGGAATTTTGGTCTTTAATAAACGTTTAAAAATATTTAATTGAAAGTGGCTTATATTTTTCCGTAGAAACGACAGTGCTTTTTCACGCGGTGGCTTTAAAAAGTGTAATAGCGGTGAAATGTCTGCTCTCAGCCGGTGCATGGATAACTGAAGGACCTTGTCAACAGACAGAGCTGCACGAGGCAGCGTCCAACGGCCAAATGGAAATATTGGGGTGCTTCCTGGACGATCCGAGGATAACCAAAGAGGACATCGACATGCCAGACGCGTGTTATCGAACGCCCGCTTACAGAGCCGCCTGTGGTGGACACAAGGATTGTCTGAGGCTCCTTATAGAGCGAAACGCGGATCTGGGGCATGTGACTAAGACCCAGGAAACTATTATGGACGCTATTTTCTGCCACGTTACCAGGCCGGCGGATTTCGTTAAGGAAATGCTCGACTCGAGGATTACTGGTAACGAGTGCAAAATCAGCGATGAAAATTACAGGATTACATTAGGTAAGTAACGAGGTCCTTTGAATTTTTATTGCCTGTCATGAGCAGGGGATTCATTAAGAGTACTTTAATTTAACTAACGGAAGACGAAAGAGTTTCAAGAAAATTTCATAATCCGACTTTATGATTAGTTTATTAAACACAGTTAAATTCCCTACCGAGGATCTACCCTTTTCAATTTTCAATATTTTAGTTTAAGGCAATTTCGTTTAAGCTACTTTTATTTGTTAATTAGGCACATTTTTTTACATGAAATTTATCAGATATATCTTCTATACATAAGAATTCCGCTGGATTTCTTAAATTATTTCTCGCGAGCAGAAATAATGCCTTATTCCTTTCTTTAAATTTTAAACAGAGTGAGGATATATAAATTATACTGTACCAATTTTGGGAAGGGAACTTGTTCTTCTGTTCCCTTGTTCATATTTAAAGTGCAACACAACTTTTTAAATTGATTTATAACTTAAATTTCATGCACTTTCAAGACATAAAAATGTTTAAACACAGACCTATAAGTGGATTTGTATTCCTTTTACCGTATGTAATACCAATTCAATTGGAAAGTTCGTAAACTGTTAATGAGCGGATTGTCCGAATCACTCTGTATAGGTCGTCTAGAAAATTTTCGGACACTTTGTAATTTCTACGAATTTCTGTCTATATACTGTATTCCCGACATCCTTTTGCCACAAACATATTTTTCAAAGAATCAAAAATTCTACTACAGATATTGAATGTTAACAATTTTAAACCACCAGTAATGGTAATTTAAACAATATAATATTTAGAAGAGGATATCTTCTTTTCAGTTTATTTTATTTTTACTACTTTTATTCCATTTTTGATGATATATACTAGCAAGTAAGACATATTCTGCATTATACGATCTTTCTAGAGTTGCGCAGCAGTTTTTAATTCACTTAAAGGAATGAATTAACAAAAAATATCGCGTATAAAATGATTTTCATCTTAATGTAATCCGCATTCTATTAGTGCCTGGCACTTAACGGCGATGCACTCGTAGCTTTCAGACAGATTAGCTTTGAATATCAATCTACATACATGTAAAATTCAAAGAACGAACTTGCATCAACCATTTTAAAATTAAAGTAATTAAATGGAAACTGTTGAACATAAGTTTAGCTGCATTATAAGTAATTAACAAGGTCGGTAAAAGCGGGAAAAGTTTAAATATAAACAATAATTTGTTTCTAAAACAAAATCGATTCGTTTGTTTTAATAAGAATTCTTTGGTTTAGATTCTTTATGCCATTTTCATTACGGGAAAAATTTTAATAAATTTTATTTTGTGTGGTAAAAAGTATTGCGCCTTTTACTTTAAATAGTTTATTTTTCAGATTTTAGTATATTAGCTCCGTGTGGAAAAGAACGTCAGATGGAGGTGTTGTGTAACCTGCTAGAGGCTGCAAATGCGCGGGAGAAAATCGAAATTTTAGAGCACCCACTCATAGGTAAATATTTCATCGCCGCGCCAGTCAGAACTTTTTTCTTTGCAAACACCGGCGCAAAACAACAAGCAAACAAAAGACCTAAAGAAGCAAAGAATTAAGTTATACAATTCGGACCTAAGATGAACGCAACTTAATTTCCAGAATCGTATTTAAAGTTGAAATGGTCGAAACTTCGCAACTTTTTCTGTCTCCTCATCTATATTTTCGTCACGTTTGTTCTGTCACTTTCCGCTTATGTGATACTGCTGATACACACGCCGAAAAATTGGTACGCGGCTCTCACTGCGGCTAGGTACTTTTTGTTTGCGACCGCAGCAGGATTGTTGGGACATGCAATTGTACAAGTAAGTTTCTTTGGCTTGCGTCCAGAGCAAAGTTTTACACGCCAAGAATTTCAATGTAATGTTGCAGTTTTTCAGTGCATCCTCGTTTGGAGAAACTTTCTGACACAATACGAGCTCTGGATGAACTTGATATGCACGTCCTTATCCATAGCCGTAGCGGTGGCCGGTGAATGCTCTGCGAAAGATGAGAATCTCAACAGTAAGTTGGCGGCGTGAATTTCTGACAAGTCTACTTCATTAAATTGCTGCGTTTCAGATTCACCCAACTGGGTGCTGCACGCCACTAGTGTTGCAGTTTTGCTCGCTTGGACTGAATTAATGCTCTTAATTGGCAGGTTTCCAACTTACGGTTATTATGCTCTCATGTTTGCTGCTGTCTTGCAAAATGTTGTGAAGGTAAATACAGTCCATAAGTTTAGAGTTTGATGGAATTCTACAACACCGTTTTACTCTTAGCTAGAAATTGCCTAAAAATTGCAACAGTTATATTAATTCAAATAACATTTAATTAAATTTTTTGCTTTCAAAGTATAGACCGACTTGATTTTTATTAAATCAGTATAAACATACACCTTATTCAAAAAAGTAATAATAGCATTACAATTTCAGGTGCTTCTAACTTTCATTTGCTTAGTAATAGGCTTCGCCCTAAGCTTCTCGGTTCAATTCCATAACTACGAACAATTTAAAGATCCGTGGAGGGCCATTGTAAAAACCACCGTTATGATGATGGGAGAGTTTGAATACGCTGATTTATTCGCCGACGGCGAGAACACTACTTTTCGTCTACCAGCGACCTCTAGAGTCATATTTCTTCTTTTTATCATTTTGGCGAGCATCGTCCTGATGAACTTGATGGTCGGTCTGGCTGTTAGTGATATCCAAGGCTTGCAACAGGAGGGCAATGCCAGACGACTAGCAAAACAGGCGGAATTTCTTCATCAGTTGGAGAAGGTGATCTCAGTAAAATTTATTCAAGCGCGGTGGTTCCCTGCTTGGATTCGACGTATTCTTAAAAGGAACCGCAGTATAGAGGTGAAACTTGTGATCCAGCCTGAGTTCTTTGGTACTAGAATTGATTCGAAAAGGGAACGGAAGTTACCCTGCGAACTTGTCGGTAAGCATGAATTATAATTTCATTTGGATATAAATTTTAAAAGTTGTCGAACAATTTCATCAATTGGACTTAAAGGTATCGTAAACTCCTTTTCAGCATAAAGGGATGTGAGGCTCAACTTTTAATTACGCACAAATTAATATTATAAGAATTTGGTCAATGCAAAATACAACTACGAATACTTACAATGAGCACTTCCGATTACAAACTTAATCGCACTATCATTAAAACTTCGTCAAGTTTCCGAGGAAAACATTCGCGTTTACTGCAGTGTCTGCGAGCAAATCGACTCGAAATTAAACCAAAACATTAATCGCTTTGTACGTTGGAGCACTTTCACAGTTCACACGCGTTCTTTTGCGAGCATGCTCCGGACATCCGGTTTTGCCTTTTTCCCCCATTCTTTCGTCAGTTCTTCGTTTTCTTTCGAGAGGGGAAAACAATTTCCCCGTTTTTATTTTAATTAGCGTGTCACAGGAACTGGCAAGCGTCAGCACTTTTTAAATTTCCTCGGAGCTTTTTTATTTCGGGCGTAAATTTACTGTGAAATGTCAATGTCTAAGGGCGAGAAAACTTCGTATTTTTAATTAAATATATGTTGTTTCTCTGCTAATATTTTTAAACTTCGATAAACATTTATACGTGATGAATAACGCAAAAACGACAAAACATCTCGAGGTTAATATACAATCAATGGGGAATAAAGTTTCATACTATTTTTATTTGGGAAGCTAAGTTTGATGAAGGAAGTCTGATGTGTAACACGAGCGCAGAAAAATGACAAGAGGAAGGACAAAAATTTACAAAGACACAAAAGTGCTAAAGTATTCAGGTTATGTAGCCAAAGGAACAAACAATATTCGGCATAAACTGTTACATATTCACCATACAAAAAGTGCATATATATCTTGAAATTGAAATGCAGTAAAGTCACACAAGGATTACGCAAATTTAGCTCAGCTTGAGTTAAAGCTATCATTTTAGAACAGTTACAATGATGCGAAATTCTTTCAACTCGAAAGCACTGGAAATATCTTTTCAGTTTAATATGCAGCTAATATTGAAAACTTTTACGAAACTATAATTGATCGACATTGGCATGTTAAAATTAAAACGTTAATCCTTTAACTTGAGCAATAAATGTTTTCGTCAGAAAGGTCGGCTTTCGGTTCGAGCGAAATATTAAATATTTAGAATTACTCAAACTTCTAAAATCATTTTTCAGAAATTTACTTAGAGTCTTGTGAGTAAAATTCGTACTACTTTCCTACTTCTCATTACTACGGTGATAAGTTTTAATATTATATCGTAAATTAGACTAAGCGGTTGCACGTTATTTGAAATTCGTTTTGTATGAAGTTAAATTATTAAATATTACTTTATCTTATTTAACAGAAAAAGTAGTCGAAGTCGCCAGCAGTCGTCATCTCAAAGAAGAAAACGTTTTCCTAAACACAAAACTGCCAAAGCTCATCGAAACCTTGAAGGCTATCATCCACACTTACGAATCTCATGTAGCTAAGGAACATTAATTTTTTTCATGAATTTATTATGGCCATTTGCATCAAACAATTTAAGCTCAACTTAACTTAAGCATCACTTATGCCCAGTTGCACCAATATTTTAAACAGAACTTAAATTTAAGAGGTGTTTAGACCATGACATTATTTATGGGTTCAACAAAACGTTAGTCATATTCTAATTGATACTTAAGTTGAAGTTTAAATGTCAATCAGATTATGTTTAACATTATATTGACTATACGTAAATGTCAAATTCTAAACGCAACTTAAATTTAAGCTCTAGTTAAAAAGTTGGTGCAATCGGGCATTAGAATATTAATAATGCTATGTAAAAATGTCACATTATAAACACTACTTAAATTTAAGCTCAGCTTAAGTGTTTGGTGCAACTAGCGATTAGTGGTTTCCTGAAGTCATTAACTATCGTTTAAAAAAAGACTGTTTTCTTAAACAAAACTGCTTATGGAAATAGAAAGATTACAATTCAAATTTGTGAATCTCGTATTGACCATATTGATTTTTAAATTAAATTACATTTTTGTGTTTGTTTGGTGTTTCATTTCTTACCTAATATTTTTTCTCCATTTATTCCCAAAAATAATAATACATCGGATTAATCATGAAAATTTTGGGGTAGATTCATTATACCACGCGAATGAAAATAAAATAATTTAGAGTAGACCGTGATCCAGTTTCTCGCCATTTCTCAAATAGTTTTCAAAAAGGAACGTTTTGTGTTCCAACTCTTGAAACAATTAAACTATTACTGTTAAGTGTTGCTATTGAATTCATATTAAATATACAGGTGTCTAAAAATGTTAACGTATCCTAATTACAGATTAGTGGGCTTAAAATAAGACGACTAACTCAACTTATTTCTATTTAAAGGTGATTCGTTAAATAAGTATTCTGTTTGAATCTATTTGCACGACATTCTGTATAAGGCTACATAAGTCATAATTTCATGATTTTTAGTTATTTTTAGTGGATCGCTAATGTGAAAATCTGGTTGTCACGACAACGATCTTACAATAACTATTTAGAGATTAGGCCGTTAAATTTAATTAATTTATTTCTAGAAAGAGGTATTCATCCAACACTTCATGTGCCAAAGAAAGTAATTGTTTTACAAATTTAAAAATTTGTTTTCATATTCTATTCCTGCGTGATGATTTACAAAATCAAAATTGAAGATGAGTTTTTCAACGAATCCCTTTATTGGCTGCTATTGATACAATATGGTCTTAGATTCAAGGTGTTTGTATTATTTTGAAAAGCTCTAAGGTAGTGGTTTGCCATTTTATTTTTTGTTAGCTTTTGAAAAGTGCAAAATCTCTTAGAATTATCTTACAATTAAATCGAGTGTTTTAGACATATTGTTTCCAAACCAATGAGCATACTGTTTTCTAGGAATAAAAAAATGTAAAATGAAATGTGACTTTAACGTAACTCTTTTGATGATGCAAATTTTAAACCAGAGCTTAAATCCTACTTGTTCTTGTTGCTTCACATTAAAAAAATAAATAATTTGCTCGACATGCTTGTTGTCGAGTGGCTCGTAACACAAGCGCTTTACAAATTAATGAATTGTTGGCGGGCGTTATTAGCAAGTTAGCCGGAGGTGAGCATGTGCACTCTGCATGTCCGTTCTGGCTTGACTCCAGACCTACCGGAAATTATCCACCGCCACAGCGGAAAGGCTTTGCTTTAAACCTCGTCCACATGTGCCGCTGCCGGCGCGAGTAAATTCACCCACATAAATCTCTAAAACTTTGTTTCTCTATCGAGCTATATTAGAAATGCTGACACGTCACAGGAAAGGTACGTGTTTTGTATTGACTCGCCGTGTTGCAAAATTCAATATTCTCTTCAATATTCCGAAACGAAATGTAAGAAAAAAACGTGCTGTTTTCGCGGAAAGCTTGAAATCAAATTTTCACGAATGTATCAAAGTGTATTACTTTTTATTGTTGCGTCTGAGTATGCTCCGGAATCATCTCTTTTATCAGGCTGAAGACTGAATGTGAATGAATTATAATGTCATTATGGCGACATTTATGCGATCGTTATGTTCCTTCTATTCTGGGTCTAGTTGTTGTGAAAGCTGGAAATTCTCGATTTGAGGAATGCCAGCAAGAAATTCAACTTGAGGAAACGCTAGCAAGAAATCTGTAAATTAGTCTTTCATTAAGTCATAGCATGACTACTTGTGTTTAATAAAACTGGGCCTAAAAATCTGATCTTGCCGACTGCAAATAACTACCTGTCGTTTTACCATAATCTGAAGTCACTACCATCATGGAACCTTAAAGAGCCACGCTAATTTTAACATTGTTATACAATTTCGGAAATTAGTAATTGAGTTAAAATTTAAAATGCAGTTACCACAGACCACTTTCAAAAATTAATTTGATTTACCTAGGACGCTCTTAATTCACGGGTTATAATAAGTCAGCAAACAGAAAGGTTCTAATTAGGCAGTGTGAGATTGAACGGCGGTTTAAATGAGAGCTGCAATTCTCTTGTTTCTGCAGCACGCCATTAATTAAAGTAATTACATGAAGTCGTGCTCATTCATTAACCACGTACAACGAATACCTGGGATCATTATTCCCGTACAAATTGCAGTTTGAAGTGATTTAAAAAACAATAGCTTTTTTTAATAAAATTCAGTTAATTGCCATAACTTGTTAACCATATACTTGAATTGTCTAAAATATTATGAGAACTTTGACAGCTTAGGCAGAAAGTAACTTAATTTTTTGAATTGTTTTTAGTCTGTAAAGAACAAATGAAAAATAATATTGGTAGATTCGGACACTTTAACTTTTTACCTTTTTCCCACGTAACTGACCAAGTTCTTAATTATATGAAAATATGTAATAAAATTAATTATATGAACTATACATAATATAATTATTATAGAACGAAAATTCAAATACACCTAAAAGATTCAATTAATTTAATTTATTGGAATAACGATTTGACTGCATAAAACACCACTGAAAATAATTTCTCAGTTGTACTAAATCGTGCTATAAAACTTTTTATGTATGGTCTTGGAAATTTGATAATTATGCACGAATTTCTTTGACATGAACGTCTTTTTGTAGCCCTCGGATTTCATTATAGTCCGGGGGGCCATAATGAACACAAAATAAAACTGTAATGATAAGCATTATAGCTACCGTTGTTTTTCTGGTACCATAGTTATGCATAAAACTTCAAAATTGTCAAAGCAAGCCATTAAACGTGGGTGGAAAATTTAATTTCTTTTAGATATATTTTTTAATTACAAAGTCTACGACCGTGCATAAAGTTATGTATACACCAAGGGCATAAGTTACTTTTATCGCCTTTGTCGTAATTTTGAGTTAAAAGCCTCTATGATTACGCCTTCAATATAAAGTGTGTCCACTGATTTTCTGCAATAGTCGAGTGACATATCACTTTGATGTATTTTTCATTATATTTTTTGTTTTAAGAGTTTCCTATATTAAAATATTGAAACCGCAATTAATTGATCTTGTACATTACACATTTCTTACTACGAAAATTTTAATTAATTTTAAATATGGAAAAAATTATTCATTGTAATACCCACCCACCTTTACGCACTTATCTACTTTGTATCTAAATTCCATGTACACGTTACTTAATAATACAGAACCAGTTTCGGAAAATTTTTGCACGTGTTAATTGTAACATGATTGCCAGGATATTTTACATTAAATTTATTAGTGTTAGTGAGGCAAATAGTTTCTTCAATTTCGTAACATTTTATTATAAATATCCGCTGTTGCAATGTGACCGCATATTTAACTAAGGGTATTAATTACCGAAAGGAACTTAAGGAATAAGTTTGATTAATAACTTTGACAATACCGGCTAATGTGATAATTCTGAATGTAATTTGAACTTAGACAAAATTTTGAGAAAAAGTAAGCTTGTTTCTTAAATTTAAACCATACACAAGATGTTTTGCGAATACTTTTAAAGACACTTTTCGCTCGAGGTAAATACACTTTTAGTTCATACTGGACTCTTAGGTGAAGATTATAACTTGAGGAATTAGATAAGTTTCTTTAGTTAAAAAAAATTATCAAAAAAAGGCAAAAATACATTTAAGTATACAATTTCTTGTATATCCATTGAAGAAGTTTCTTCAAAAAGGTATCCCTGCAGGTAGTGACTACTGCCTAGTCAATTTTAAAAAATATGCTTGCACAAAACAATGTGAAATAAAAAATGTTTGTGCAAAAAGAATAATTTACTGTACAATTCTAAGTATCATAGTAGCGGTCTTTGTACAAACAAATAACAATAATATTATAATAAGCCCTTCTTATTCTATTTATTTCTTACTTTATTTTGTACAACATTACTTTACAGAATAATTAGGTAATGTAATAACTAGTTAAAGTTAAAAATAGCAAAACTAAAATTAATTACTAGTTATTTCATGGAATACCGGAATTATACACAAATAATCCACAATAATTAAAGTGCGCGATGAGCAATTTCCGTAGCAACCGAATTATTTACAAAATTTTTTGCTCTTCAGGAATCATTTGGTGAATTTTACCCAAATTATTTTGATTTATCATATAGTTTAACTACATAACTACATTCAGGCTCGGTATTATAAAGACAAGTTAGCTTTAACTATCGGTTTATTGCCACAATTGAACACAATTGTTATGGAAATAAACTGGTGGTTGAAGTTAACTTGCATTTATAATATTGGGCCTAAGATTATCACCTCATGAAATTGCCGTTTAAAAATACAAAAATAGCACAGGTTTTATTATTATTGTTATTATTAAATCAAGTTTTCTTGCCAGATGAAAATTATGAAAATTAATTAAAATTGTGTAACTGGCAATATAGAAAGTGTTAGGAAAGAGTTTATACATGTGTTTCGGTCTTATTGGGCCTCATCAGAACTCTGTACCTTAAAAAAATTGGTTTATTGAAAAATTTAGAAAAACTTACCCCTTTTTTGAATTTCTAAAATCCCAAAAAACAAGAACAGGAATTAATTCCTGTTCTATTTACTGGTACTCTAAAATTAATTTGCGATAATAAAAATTCCTCCTGAATCGAATTATTAACCAATGCTGAAACAATTCTCCTTATTTCTCAATTGTCGTAATTAAAAAACTGTAACAGCTGGTGGTAGTTGAAGTAGGAAGACACCGGTCTCTTTAAAGATAATATATTGTAAAGATCTTTTTTTAATGTTTTCCAGCAGATTTTTCTGATAAATATAGCATAGAAACCATACCAAAGAGGCATACTCTAGAACTGACCTCACTATTTCAAAATAAAGCATTTCAAGGACATTGAGATTGATAAAATCCCGATATGTGCGTATTACGAATCCTAGCATTTTTAGGCCTCTACTAACAGTCTGTCTAATATGCAACTCAAAGGTGAATTTAAAAGTCCTTAAAACAAGTCACTCTTTCTACTGAGGTTGACATAAATTGATAGTCGAATAAAACCATACTCCTTCTAGTGTACGAGACTACTCTACATTTATTGACATTGATTTTTAGTCTATTATGTTTGCATCAGTGGTACACCCGAAGATGGTACATATGGAGATGATTGAAAACTATTAATGAATACGAATAATAGCCTATTCCTCAAGTAGTACTCCATTAATGCAACTACCTTCTGAGAAAGTCAACATTTAATAACTTCCGAACGAGAATTTGGTGATCTACGCAGTCAAATGACATGAACTTGACCTGCTGCGTCTAAATGTTTGGCTACAAACTGAGAAAAATGACATAAGTTGGAGACCGTAGATCTACCCGCTCTAAATCCATGTTGATTTGGACTAATAAATTTTTTTCAGCCGAATACATACTGGAATAAATGACCATTTCAAATGCTTTCGCAAAATTGTTAAGAATTGCTACTGAACGATAATTATTTATATTGGATGCGTCACCCTTTTTATGAATGGGAATTTTGGACTGTTTCCAAATATCCGGAAAGGTTGCTGTACTAAGACACAAGTTAAAAATTAAGCATAATGGATTAGCCAATACCGCAGAACAATCACGCACAAAAAAAGAAGGAAGATCATCACGACCCGCAATAAAACTGTTTTTCAATTTCTTACATGCTTTATATACTTTTTCAAAAGTGACGTAGTCCAGATTACAGTTGTTTAGCATATTTGAATTTGTTATCACATCGTCATGTTCATGTGGGTATTCCGAAATATTAAAGATGCTGTTAAAATAAGTAGTAAAACCCTCAACTATTTCAGCATTCACTCTAAATCTTAACCTTGTAACCTTCAAACATTTCAGATGGTAGAATGCTTCCATTTGACTTAATTTTAACGAACAACCATACATTTTTACTATCTCTGGCAACATTATTTTGGGTCTTAACTAAAAGGTCTCTGTAATCATTTCGTAATTTTTCCTTAGTTGAAGACCTAAATTCCCTAAATTTGTCTAAGAAAAATGTAAAGTTTGTCTTAATGTATTTGTTGCGCATTTTGTGCTTCAACTTAGTTTAATAAGGTCTTTAGAGTACCATTTAGGATATTTCGATTTCTTTCTCAAAGTGAAAGGAACAAATTGATTAATTAATTCAAATAATTTGGCATACAATGCAGGGCAAGCTTTGTTCGCATCATAACAGCATTTTAAAAATTTCCAATCAATACTCAGGAGCCCCTTATATAGATCAGGAAAATCGGCCTTATGAGAGTTGAAATAACTTGACTCAGTATTGATAAAGTTAGAAGAACGTTGTACCGTTGAATTTATCTTTATATGTAGTGGAGGATGGTGAGAATTAACCTTAACTTAACAAGAATCCTCCTCAACACACACATTATTTGAGCTTGTAAGTACCAAATCTAATAGTTTTTTTATTATAATTAGTGACTGTATTAATTTGGACTAGATTAAGAACATTTAAAAGTGCTTGCAGGTAAATGTTCTTTTCATCTATGAAGTCAATGGATGATATATTGTAATCACCTAAAATTAATAAATTCATATCGATTCCCATCAGAAATCCCTCAAAAGAAGAAAAACATGATTTAGAGTTCGATGCACGAGCTCGTCTGATCATAGGTGTCCTACAGGATGAAATTTCCCGTACACCTGAATTCTCTGTAAAGTAGACCCACATCCATTTTTTTCGCATTCGAAAAATTCACCTTTTCACTCACAGCAATTATTATACTACTGAGGCCGTGTAAAGGTGTTAGCCCCTACAAATATAATAAATAATCCCACCCCCTCCCTCTTACTTGTACAAATTCCGTTTAAAGGTCATATAAAAGTGGCCATTGACGTATCGATATTCGAGGTATCGGACGACCGAATAGCTTTAATATCTCTATACCTAAACAATCATATTAAAAACTTTTACAGTTGTATTTATTTCGTACGTTCGCTGTTCTTTCTTAACCAAAGGGGTATCGTTATTTTCTGGACAAGTTTTGAATAATTATTTCTCGAAAACTAAAGTAGAAAGATTTTTTTAAACATTTTTTCTATAATCTCAGGTATCGATTCTTTTATTGGTTTCATTTTGTCAGCCTATTTCACAGTCACGTTGCATAGTAGCGAAAGTCACGTTTTCAAAATAGTAACTTTATACAGAACGTGTTCCGATGCTAACTTCGTGAACTCTCGCCGTCGCCTCACTTATATCACGTTCTTAGTCATTTAGCGAATTTGATGTATGGAGAACTGTTTCAACAGCTAACCTCACATTACATTGAAGCTATACTCCGAACTGAAGTACAAATCTCTCCTCCCGAGTAAACGAACATTAACGATGTGACTATAAACTCGCAACACTTACTGTATAATGTACTTTTTTAAGTTTTTAGATATTACTAGCGTATTATCTGTAACGATAATTATATAATTTGTATTGCGTCAATAAAGTTCCAAGCAAGTATATGCTCTTGAACACCTAACAAGTGTGATTGTCATATGAAAGTCAGTTGGCATTCATAAACCAAGAAACTGTAATTATTTTATACAGATTAATTGTTTCTACCGGATATTATCAGATGTTCGTACTTGAGTTTATTCAAAAGTCGACGAATCGAACAACAGGATTCGCAAACACCGCAAGATTGCAAGTGATCGAAGTATATTTAGACGGCAGCATCCTGTCATTAATTGAGCGTGAATCTTGAAATTGCATTTGCTTTTCAAACGACGGCTGATTAATGTAATTATCGGAGCACGTCGATTAAGTAGCGGTTTCCGCTACATGCTCCGAATGTGTCGCAAGTTCGCCTGTTATTATATTCCAGGCGGTGCAAGGAAAAGGAATAAATAAAAATAATATTCAGAAAAAAAATGTGAAATCAAGGTAAAGTATAATGTATATATTAAGTTTTTCATTCTTTTATCATTTGCTATATTTAGTTTTTAGATCGTGCAAAAAGTGCATTTATAAAAATTTCCTAATTTTTTGGATCATTCCTCAGATACAATAATTTTTCATTTACTGTTTCATAAAAAAATAGCTAACTGGTTTAACCCGGAAATATCAGAGATATTTGTTTACATTATCTGCCTATCTTATATATACACATTACTGCATTACAGCAAACATTCTCCGGCAAAATGGGAAGGCCCACGTGAAGTGATGAAACCGGAACGCTATTTATTCCATTCGAGGGCATTATCATAGCCTTTAAGGTTCCTAAGCGAGAGGGTAAGATCAATGGGGCAGTTTCGGAGGCTAAATATGTATAAAAGTTATGTAGGTCGGAACGTAACGCGTGCGCTCATAATCGTGTTTAGCAAACCTTGTCAGGAGTTTTATTGACATCGTAGAGCCTTATTTAAGCGGACGCTGCCCTTAAATGTATTGTTTATTGGACGGGAGGCGTTTACATAACAGATTAAATTCAGGTAATGAAATGAGAAACCCCCAATACACCACGGGAAATAAGTAGGATTTTTTATTGCTTAAAAAATTTTAAAATTAAAAAAGGAGAGGAGTCTGAATCGAAATCGAATCAAATTTTAATCATGTGCATTGGTTTCGAATAAGCAAATCTTCAATTTTAATATATGTAACTTAAATAATCTACTCTATTTAAAATTTATATCGATTACTTTAGGCTTTCATAAATACATAATTCCCATTCCTTGCCTAATTTTGTCTCATCTTGAATGTCTTGTTATTCTCTCAGGGTATCCTATTTCATATCTGGAATTATGATTCGTCTCTTTGGTGAGAACACAATTTTTTAATATAATGACTTTACAGAGCTTTTTACTAGTCTTGAATTGTAATAATTTTACAAAATTTCATACATCAACTAGTCAAAGTTTATGTGCGGCAGAGATGGGGTAGGTTGTTGAGTTATAAAATAATAAATTCAAAATTCTATTCGTGCATTTATAGAGGTCGGAGGTAATGTTATGTTAGCCGTACGACAGCAGGAGGATTAGCATACAATGAATGTGCTTTAAGTAGTACACCCAAGAGAGTAAATAAGTAAGTACGTTATTAAGTGGAGGAAGAGTTTATGGCGTTCATAAAGAAAACTAGAATGAATCTGTTGGGGTATTGCCTGTATGTAGAAGATCGTGGCACACTGGGTAGAGGGTATCATACAAAAATCTTTTCCTATATAATCATTGGAGTATTTCCAAGCTAGAAATGACTTTAGATTTTCGAAGTGATTCATAACGATATAATTGTAAATACTCAAAGAAAATAACAAATTATTAAGAAATTTGGAACAGTTAAACTTTATTACTAGGAACGCAGAAGTAATCTAGCTTCTAAAGAAATCATACAGCAAAGAAGGATACCAATAAATTCGGGGATCAAATATATTCTCCTGAATAAACTTACTAGCTTCCAGCTGAAGCACTTTTATAGCGAATAAATGTCTTCGAATAGTTAGTAAAATAATCTTTAACTATGATTTGATATCGAAAAAGATTGCTTCTACAAAGTTTTCTTTTAAGATATTTGGATCTTTTAATTGAAACTACAATGAGGGTGCTCCCAAATTTGCAGTCTTAAATAGTTTGTTGAATCGCAAGCATACATGAATCTATGATATCATAGTTCCTTTTTATACCCCTGTAGATTTCTTACAATAATTTTCATCATACACAGTTATTCTTTTTTCCACTATTTTAATAAGTGAAATTTCCTCTTCGTCCAAGAAGACTTTTTTTACATCTTTACCTCTTTTCGGCAGAAAGACTTTGTAATTTTGTTTGGAGATTTTAAGGTACTCTCATTTATCAGTTTTTTATTTTAGGATCAACCAAATATCCGAACATGTCCAGATTCTGAACATTACCTCTGCGTCCGAGAACTTTTTCTAATTTTCTTTAACAGGACCTAAGTAATGAATAATACTTTTTATACTTTAGGGCTCTATTGCTCGTGAAATTGTACGAAAAATAGAACATCTTTTAAAATATATAAGTAAGATATTCGGGGTAAAGCTCAACCTCATTTGCTTTACCTGGTGAATCGCATTTATTCGGACCTTTTCTAAAGAAATCAGTACGTAAAGGTCTTTTCAGCTATTTCAGATAACGTGACCTTGTGTCTCAAAAATAGCGGAAGTGGATACTTTCCTTACAATTTTTATTTTTGTCATCAACACGTAAAAATCACATCAGAATTGAATTAGTCTAACAAAAAGTCTCTCGCTGACATAGAAAGAAGCTTGATCGGCAAAAATAATAGCAGGTCGACATTAGCACCCCTAAATGAAGCAGGCGAAGTGGTAATAGTCGAAAGTTTTTATGAGGTTGGCTGGCTCGCCGAGACTTTAGGAAGTGACGTGAATCCGGACGAAGGAATGTGGTGTGAGAGATGTCCAATCATTATAGTATCCATTTCGGTAATGTCCGCTTCTTTTATTTCGAATAATACGATTTTCTTCTCGGATTAGTTTTTATTTTTGTTGTCCCAGCGTTTATCACAAACAATCTTCGTCAGGCCTCACGATATATCGTTGCTCTTTGTAAACCTGAGCTGTTTGTTAAAAAGAAAAATGTTTTCAGCTACGCCAATTTTCACAAAATACGGTTTGCGCTTAAAGCGTGAAAGTGTGATAATGAAAATTAAATTTTCTTTTAATTCCGGATTAGAAATCTAGGAATAAAAAGTTTCTGCATTTAGTATTCTTTGGTGATATCATTTTCAGGGAAATAAGCAAAATAATCGATCTGCTTATTTCGAAATAAAAATTTACAGAGCGTCGAGTAGGTAAGTACTTCTCCATGGTCGCAAATGCCAGTGCTATCAAAAACGGCTTTGCACTGCTACATTTTCAATTGAAAATCCAGAAAGCCAATGCATACATTGAATAAGATGACAATAAATTGCTGTCGTACGGCTTGAATTTCATACATATACCTAGTATACCTACCTACATCGAAGATCGATGCAATATCAAATAGTTCACTTCCAACGGATTTGAAACGAAGAGGACACTCTGAAACTTAAAGCTACAGATAAATCGCGAAATAATGTGGCCAGAATAAGGAAATTATTTTTTGAGAATAACTGATTTCTCATCAGTGTATTTAAAATAACGCACCTTTCATGATTTTAGAAAGGTTTAATTCGCTGAATTTGTCAACTGAGTCACCTGTATGCATGTACAAACATTTTCTTCGGACGTGATGGTCCATTTACGATGATATTATTCACAGCGAAAGCAAACTGCAAACCCTCCGGGTTATTTTACTGCAACCAGCTTGGGCCTTATTATCATATTATCGGAATAAAATGCCTTACCTTGCTGGAATTTTATTATATTGGCGGTATTATCCGGAACGAAATGCTAATGAAATTCTTTTACTACATATTGTACGGCGAGGTATGAAGTAACGATGTAATCTGTATCTAATTTCAATCTTAGAGATCTATTTTATCCGGAATTTTACTAATTGAAGCACTTTCCTGTCTGTGAAATTTATTGCAAAATTTATAATAATAATAATTAATTGATCGCATAATTAAAAAAAAAATAGTATAAATGTCGACGTTTCGCTGTGCATTCGACTGCTTCTTCAGGACAAATATTACTTTATATTACTTCATCTGAGGTACATTTACATTGGCTTTTTGAATCGTCTGATCGTTTATTATTATAAATTATTTCGTAATGAACGCATTTCATTAAATTATATATATAAATTATATATTATATTGAGGAAGGTGCTTAAGAAATCTTAGTATGTACAGTGCGTTCAGAAATACTTGAAGGGCGTTTGAATTTAACACACTGTAGTATTAGTAATTTTCAACTTATAACGTTGGTGTTCCCGCTGAGTATGATGAATTCGGCCTAAATTTTATCAGTAGCATATAATTGCTGTTTACATTTTGATCTCTTCATTTTACTGTTGGACTTATCTTTTATGTTTCAACATGTTCTATTTTTTAATTTAAAATAAGATTCGTGCACTCTTGTCTCGAGGAGTTGCACCACACCACAAACAAAAAAATATATTAAATAACTAAGAGCCAATAATAATCCTCGTTATAGTTTTTCTTTTTACAAAAGCTAATGGTTACTTGTAAGATAATTTTATATTTTTGCGGAGAAACTACCCATAGTATTTGCTCCCAACGATGCTCTAAATCTAATAGCTATCCTGCAAATAGACCAGTGCATTCTTCCTTGCACCAGTTTTATTGGCCAAACTCTTGATGTGGCTGAATGAATGGGCTTAGGATGCCCCTTTCGCAAATGTTTAAATACTCTCTCTTAATACGTCTTCCACCCATTTGGCCTTGATATAAAGGATGATAATAAGGAAATTATTTACTCCGTTTCTATTACTCTATTCTGTTTCTTTTGCAGGAGGATATAAGTAAAATAGAATTTTAAATATGCTAATACTGAGTAATTGTTGTCAAATAAAATAATTAAAGTTAAAGAAATTTCTCTCGCCTTGTCCAGTTGCATTAACATAAGGGCCAATGAGATAGAAACGAATGGATAGTTTGTTAAATAGTCAATTTTTTTTACAAAAAGAAAAGATAATTAATTCGATTTGACTTTTAAACAAGGCACTAACTGAAAACTGTCTCCCTATGACACTGTGACACTTGTATGCACAAATTCGAAAACTATCACAAACCATTTGCTAATTCCGAAGCTCAGTTGCTCATTTACCGCCAGATGTCTCTTTTAAGTAACAGAGAAATAAGCTTAAATTGGGGCCAGGGCACGATAATGTTTATTTATTCATCAATATTTATTTTTTCCCCTTCAGTAATCCCCACCGAATATAATACACTTGTGCTAGCGCTGTTTCCAATCCTCAAAGCACTTCTGATATGCTCTTTTTGGTATGGCCTTCAGCTCTTCCAGCGATGGGGTATTTATTTCCACAATCGTGGCAAACCACCGTCCTTTCATGGGTCTTTTCAGTTTTGGGAATAGGAAAAAGTCGCAGGTGAATACGGTGGCTGAGGCATGATTACGATGTTGTTTTTGGCCAAAAAATCACAAGCAAGCAACGATGTGTGAGCAGGTGCATTATTGTGGTGCAAAAGTCATGAATTGTTTTGAATGAATGTTTTGCCACAAATCCGGGTGTTTTCTTCGAATTGCTTCACACAAATGGCGCATAACGATGTATCATGCCATTGTAATCAAAGAAAACAGTGAGCAAAACCTTCACATTTGATCGAACTTGGCGTGCTTTTTTCGGTCTTCGCCCTTCTGGCCGCTTCCATTGGGATAATTGGGCTTTGGTTTCGACGTCATAACCACAACCCATGTTTCGTCACCAGTTCGAGTAAATCTGGATCGTCGTTGACGTTATTCAACAGCTCCTGAGTGATGCTCATGCGACGGTTCTTTTGGTCACGATTTAGCAATTTCGGAACAAACCTCACTCCGACACGTTTCATGCCCAAAACATCCGAAAAAATTGCATGACATGGGCCAACCAATATGCCGACATCCTCTGCAACTTCTCTAATAGTGATTCGACGATTCTCTATCATAATTTTATTCACAAAACAAACTACAAATGCTAAATGGCTGCTAATAGGCGCTTTCCAATTACACGTTTGTGCTACTCGGGACTAGTCCAGAGATAATCCGAAGCGTTCCAATTGTAAGAGCGTGAAGCACCTGAACTAATCAGTTTTGATTTTCCTCTTTCCCTCGAGCACCTGTCATATCGTTTGCGTTTCGAGCACCAAAAGGGTGGGGAAAGGGAATACATGTGGCGCGCACATGGTCAGTTTGACATATACGTCACAACTGACGCTTGTTCCCATTACGATTTCTAAAGTGTAGCTCGGATCAGATCATTTCAGGTGCTTAGAGTTCATAATTGGAAAGCGCCTTATGTCAACATATGTTGGGGATATGTGTACCAACGTAACAAAACAAAAAAAATCGAAAATCGAATGTACGTAGCCCGCGAAATTTAAAAAGTTACCTTTTTTGTTGAACAAACCTCGTAATATGCTGCTAATTCTCGTTTTAAACTTTGCATCGCACTACCTAGGCTGCGTTGTATAAAAGGTTTAAACCAGAATTAAATTTAAATCTAAGTTAGAATGTGACACACAAAATGTTGTATGTCATAAGGTGTGTCATATTCTAATTTAGGATTAAATTTAATCCTGGCTTAAATGTTTTATACAACGCAGCCTTAGTAATGAATTGCTTGAATATTACTTATATTTAAAATTTCCGGTTTTCCACACTGCCGGTGAGCTGACACTAACACCTATGTAGTTTGTCTCCAAATCGGGGCATCAAATTTAAAACATTTGATGAGAATTCTCTCTAGTTCTATTATCTATGATTATAGTTAGTTAATTTCGAACTCAGGATTACTTAATAACGATACTAAATTAACCAAGTTTTTCCTAAATTTATTCGTTTTCTATCACCTGGTATTTAGGACAAGCATTTCTTTCGTTTGCTAATAAATTATTCTCTCCTGTGGTTACAATTTAATTAACATAAACATATCTATGACCTACTGTAATTTATTTTTTGTAAGCCGCTATTCATTTTGAAAAGCGTAAGCTTCTCAGTATCTCTGAAATTGAAATTTACATAAACAGCACCAGTTGATCTCGTGGAGTTTGTACCATTTTCCCACTCGCCATTCTCCTCCTTCGCAATCCTTTCACAGTTGCGAAAAGCCGGGCAATTTATCAGGCCATGAAAAGTGAATTAATCACTTATCTGATTATTTTAGTCGCGCGCCTGCAGGAAGTTCCGCCGGCTTTCATCCGTGAGATTTCCAAGCTTGCAGCGGCGTCAGCGGCAGCAGCACTAGCTCTTTTGAATTACTTCCAGTTCACACGATGTCGAGTGGAGCGTTTTGTTTCCTGTTTCAGCAAAACTTGCATCTGCGCCACTCCAGAAGGGGGGAAAAGCCTTTTTTGACTCGGGAACTAGCGATCTGTGAAGCTGGAATTTACTTTTATTTATTTCATGTATTTGTTAATTACATTACAATTTGATTGATCATTATTAAATTATATATACAAAAAAGAATTAGAAAATCTTTCAATAAGAAAACAGTAATAAAAGAAACAAAAGAACATCGATCTTAACGCTGTTTTAGACTACCCTATTTCTATGCATAAGATTTTGTTCAATTTATATAATAAATACAATAAGAAATTTTTGTACTGCAGATATGGTTTGGAGATACGACTCGTTCAATTTTTTAGATAATTCAAAATAAACTTTGATCAATTTATTGTATAAGTCAAATTGTTTAAGAAATTGAACCAAATCTTGTACAAGAAATACGAGGACACAATCACACGCTTCCTGATACGATAATGGAATATAATTGTTATCAATAAGTTTTAGAATTGTAGATATATTATTCTCAAAAGCTTGTAAATTCCAGCTTATACACAGGAAACCACAATTAGTACAAATATTTATAGGACAAGTGGAAATATGTTATTTTAGTGTTCTATTTTAGGATAGTAATTGCCCCTATAAAAATAAATATTTGCGAATCTCATTATCGAACGAATAAACCTCAAAATTATTCCCTTCTTTTTCTAAACTGTTTCTTCAATTCACGAAATGAACGGCGCGAGTTTGTTTCGGATCTGCAAAATAAATCGATTTAACCTGAATGTATCTCGTTCGTTCTTTTTCAATATGTGATTCAAAGGACTGGAGTAATCTCGAAATCCGGGCTTTATGATACAAATTGAAGTTCCGTGAAGCATCTGCTGCGTCATCTCATATTTCTGCGTGGGTGTATATGTGTCGATTATATGAGGATGACTTATCACATTAGGTGTTTAACATCATCATTAATACCCTGCTATATGTTAATCTTTTATCTTGGAATAATTTGTCTTGTGTATCATTAGTGTTCATCATATTATTTGTTTAACATCATCGTTATATCTCTTAAAGGTTAATTTTTCATTATGGAACAATACTCGACGTTTTCAACACCAAGAGGTAAGGTTTACAACTTTAACAAAGATATGCCAGTATATGTGTCATTTCAATGAAAATGTGCAAAGAACACTAGCGATTGGATTTATATTATGATGTTATAGCTCTCTTTCTTTATTTAGGGATGTTATCAACTTGTCATTCACTTAGAACAAAATGCCATTCTATTTATATTTCAATCTGGTATTCGAAAAGACTTTAGATTATTCCATACATTATTAACCATAAGGTGTATTAACACATATTACACTTATTTGACTAACAAGCCGCAAACATATTCGCCTTAATATATCAGGTATTAGCGCGCTAGTACTTACTTGTGGTGTACATACCACAAGGTTCCAGTTTGGGACTATTATTGTATTTAATCTACACCAGCCATTTAGTTCAAGTCTTAAAAGTTAGTTATTACATGTACTATATAACAATAATATAATTCTCTAGCGGAAATCCATTAAAGTGTACAATTTTAGTAAATAAAATGAAGGAATATCGTATAGTCCTTTTATTTCTACACACAATAGGCTGGTGAAATATAATTACAAGGCAACCAGTTTTGACCAAAAGGTCATCTTCAGGAGTAACTGTAACAAGTTACGTAAATACAATTGAAATTAAAGTTTGAGAGACCTGTTACTCACATTGGTTGGAGTCAAACGTAAAATAACCAAAAACACTTTAAAATAAGAATAAAATAAATTGAAATTGATAACATCACCGCTATATGTTTTGTTCAGACAGGTTCGAAGGTGACTGGAGCGCCAGAAATAAAATAGGGAAGTCGTGCGTAGATTTTAAATTTAAAAACAAAAACTTGTTATCCTCAATGTTTTTAAAAATTTCCAAATGTTCTAAGTAATTAAGCCTAACTCCATGAGGGCAAAAATGTACAACTGAAAAACCTTTTTCTGTAGTAAATGTGTGATTATGAACTTGTAAATGTCTCAGAAAAACGGAATTTTGATTTTTTAAATGTCCCGCAATTCTTAATTTAAATTGTCTACCACATTGGCCTACATAACTGGCATTACAATTGTCACATTTTAATCTATACACACCTGAACGTAATAATTTCGGTATCTGGTCTTTATTGCGAACAAATAAAGTTTGAAGATTGACCGGAGTTTTGAGACTAATATTGAAATTAAAAAGTTTAGAATGTTTCTTTAAAATCGAACTTATTTTATAGGAAATAAGGCCAAAGTAGCTTAACTTAAAAAAAGTATTTATTAGTGGGGGCTTCACTTGGTAAAGAGTAAGCATTAAGGTTAAGTAATTGATTTTGTTTTTTATTTATCAATTTATCAATTAAGTCTATATTGTAGCCATTTTCAAAAGCAATTTGTTTCAAAATATTAACTTCAGTATTAAAATCATGTGTCAATAAAGATATAGTGAAAAGCCTGTGAATATAGCTACGTAAAGCTGATATTTTTTGTTTGTAAGGATGATTGGAGTTAGCGGGAATAATATGTGAAGTTTGGGATGGTTTTCTGTAAATTTTAAAATTATGTTTATTACCAATCCTAGAAATAGTAAGATCCAAAAAATTAAGCGAATTATTATTTTCTAACTCAAGCGTAAAATTGATATCTATGTGTAAACTATTGATATACTTTAAAAATTTAGTTAATTCATCTTTACTATTAGTCCAACAAATAATAATATCATCCATATAACGGTGCCAATACAAAACACGACTAATAAAGTTATTACTAGAATCAAATACCAAATGATCCATGAAAATATCTGTTAATAATGGGGCCAGGGGATTTCCCATGCCTAAACCCTTCTTTTGGCCATAAATTTTATGATTAAAAGAAAAGAAATTTTGTTCAAGACAAACCTTAAGTAAAGTAAAAATAGTATCACTCACTACATTACTAAGCTGAGATTTCATTAACAATTTTTTGATAATTTGAAGAGTTATAGGGATAAAGACGTTAGTAAATAAATTAGTAACATCAAAAGATGCAAATATGTAGTTTTCAGGTGAACTAATGTCTTTAATTTTATCAACTAAGTTATTGGAATTAATTAGAGAATGTTTAGGTTGAAAATTCAAAATTTCTTCAAAAAACTATTAAGAAATTTAGTAATGAAATAACAAGGTGAGTTTATGAATGAAACAACAGGTCTGATAGAATGACCAAGTTTATGAATTTTAGGCATTCCGTAGAGTCTAGGTATAGGGCAGTTGATAAGTAATTTAAACGATACATTGAGTATGCTCGATGATTCCTTTACAACTAATTTAAGTTGTTTTTTATAATTTTCAAGCGGAGTAGATTTCAACTCTACAAAAATGTCAGCATGAAGGCGTAAAAATTCTTCAACTTTTTCTAGATAATCAGTTCGATAAAGTATCACTAAAGTATTACCTTTATCTGTCTTGCTAACTAGTAAGTCGTTAAGTTTAATTTTTAATTTTAAAGCCGAAATTAAATTTAAATGACTTGGGTTACATTTAAAATAACTGTGGTGATCTTTTTCTAAAATGTTAAATATTTCACTTCTAATTAAATCTTGGTAGAACAATTTTAAATTATGCAAACCAACTTCCACATCAACTAATGTTTGTTCAATAATTTGTTTCTTGAGGGGAAAATTTGAGGCCATTTTTTAAGTAAGTTAATTCGGTGTCAGTGAAATTAACTTCAGTTTCATTGATAATGCGTGAATAATGGAAATGTGTCTATTTAATAACGTTAGGGGGGGGGGGGTAATTTTCATATTATTTGTAATAATGTGAGGGTTTGGTTATTTTTGATGATGGAGTTAGAAAATCTGGTACGTGTTCTAAAGAAATTGTTTTTAGCGCACTTATCGCCTTCCAACCTGTTTACAGCTGTAATACGAGTTTTAACATTATTCGAAGGAACGGATAATTTGTGTAATTTATTCTTAAATGAGAGAAATCTATCATGAGCGAATTTTTCCATACTAATATAAATGTTATAAATAATTGAATCAAGTTGTATGTTGTGTAATTTTGTTGTAAGAATATCATAAATAATTTTTAGTTGAAGTTTCAGCTGGTCTCTGTTAAAATACCAGAACGATTTTTAACTAACTTACGCTCACATAATCTAATCGATTCTAAAGATTTCAAATTCCTGGTCTTGTGTTTTATTCTTGCGTAGCCAAAAGAAGCGTTTAGACATGGGAAATCCCCTGGCCCCATTAATAGCAGATATTTTCATGGATCATTTGGAGAAGCAAGTATTTGATTCTAATAATAACTTGAACAACTATATTCATTATTGCAGTGGTACATCTATGGTTTTGTCTGAAACCAGATTGAAATTCAGGTAAAATATTATAAATGCTGAAACTTGATCTGATCAGTCATAACTTTTTCTAAAATTTTGGATAGAACCGGCAAAAGACTTATTGGTCTTAGGCCTTTGAGTTTCGAGGGATTCAGTTTCTTAGGTATGGGTCTGACATAAGCTTGTTTCCAACATTTTGGAAAAACACTTCGCTTTAAACAAAAGTTAATAACGTATGTTATGTATGGTAAGGACAGCAATAAGTAAGCATTTTTAAGTTAATTGCATCGGATCCCGCAGTATTTGCTTTAATATCATACTGTACCAATTGTAACTTAATACGCGCAATCCGCGCGTTGCTTCCTCAAGGTTCCAAAAAAATATCAGATTACAAATTGTTTCAACAGTATCAATCATATCATTATTTACTTCTTTTGATGACAAATCATTTTTTTCTATTTATATCTTATGGCCAGGATTACTGGTTTACATATTTTCAACACGGCATTACATATGCATATCGTCCAAACAATTGGTTTGACTGTAAACATTTTTTATCGAAGATTTCATGAAATATTTCACCTTGAGCTTGACCATTTATAATAACATAAAATATTTTATAAATATATTCAGAAAATGAGCACGCAAATATTTTATATTAATACTTTTGCGTGTAAATAAGCAATAATAAAAACCAAATAAACGTTTTAATAAAAATATTCTTTGCATCGTGTTAATATTTATTGGCTTGAAAAAATTCTCGCCGTGCGGCAGTTTTTTCCTTCCCGGACTTTATGATTTGCGTCACGAATTCAGCGCGGCATTTAAGGAGTCACTCTTTTTCTCTTTCTGTGAAATTGGCTTACAGAGGAACACGCTTTTAAGATCGCCATCTGGATGCGTGGAAAAGGTGTCAGGGGGCCATGCATCTGCCGCCGTAATCATCGTACAAGTTTTCGGCGGAATTGTGTTGCGAAACTTTCCAACTTCGGTCTTTGATGCACTGTAAATGTAAATCCGCCAATAGAAAGTTGCACGGCGTGTTTTAAATATCAATGTGGGGATTCATTTTTTTGCGTTTTATTAGAAAACTCGTTTGTAAGATTTTCAAACACGTGTTGAGATTACCAACACAAATTTTTTGATTTTGCAATTGCTTACTTGATCTCTAACGTTTATGAACCTACTACAATTCGTTTTTTAAGTAGATTTTTTAATCAAAAAATAATTCGCTATCGCCATCTCCATAAATGGCGTTGCAATCTCTGGTAATATGGCCGCTCAAAGTAGGGAGGTTAATCTATTAGTCACTATAATTATGTACATTATCGATCAATTAAGACTCGATATGCCACAAAATATAAAATATTCTGATCCAACAGAATAGAATTTCGAAAACCAAGGAAGTGACAATATTTTACGTTCAATATTTGACATCTCTCACATCGACAAGAAGATATTCTGTCCTTTATTGTGATGGGTTTGTAAAGAGGATCGAGGTACGAATGATTTTGTCATGTATAACCAGAGCGGCAGCTTCTCAACCCCAACAATTCAAGCAATTACGAAAATGCAGGAATTCAATTTGCCTCCGCGCACCTCAAAAAATCAGCAATTATAATTTGCCGGAAATATTTTAAAAGCGTGAAGAGCTCGCGAGATTTATATGGAAGGTCTGCGAATAAACAGACGAAAAAATCTGTTTATGTAAGCACCGAATACATCAATCCCGACTAATGCATTAGGTGTACCGCACATTCATTTCAGGGAATTATTCAGACGCAAGTTAGCAACGGAAATCCTGAATTTCAAGCAGTTCTTCGTTCGGATTTGCCACTGAAAGCCAGATTCTTGTAAGGCCGCATTATATAGTATTAACACGTCTGGGACTTATTCTTTTTGAATTTCCACGAACTCATTGTTTTCAAATTGCACTATGACCAAGTTGCGCGATATTTCACTGAAATGTTATGTTTGATAACTGGTTCATTTTAATTGTAAAATGCAGCTTCTAGTCTCCAAAATCCAGTTACGAGATGGGAGTGAAATTACCTCACGTAAATGTATTACAGTTAGAGATTCTCTCTGGAATTAAACGAATCATCCTACAAGCACAGGAATTAACGTGATTCTGCATGCAAACAGTACTCGTAATAGTGAAGCAGCAAAATGGAAATTCGTTGACGCATATTTATGTGCAGTTTTGAATGTACTAAATAATTAAAACTGAAGTATCTGATCATACCTGATCACCTATAAACTACGTATGACAAATAAAAATCATAGTCTTACACCTCAAGTTGGAGAGACTTCAGTTAAGTAGTAAGTAAATAAAAGTTATAAATCACGAAAGTTGTAGCTCTTGGACTTTAAATATAAAATAATCTCAAAAAAGTTTAGGCAATGCTATACGAAAGTTAACTTATATTAAATTCAAAAGCCGGTAAGAATTAAATTTTTAAATGACAAGAACTTTGTCAAATAAGTACATGTATAATGTTAATGTTTATTTAAATTTGGAGTTAAAATAAGTAATAAAACCTGTATCAAGTCAGAGACGAACATTTCTGGGATATCTACATCATTCATCGTTTAGATTAGCTCAGAAGACGTTTATACTCGATAGTTGGAAACTGTATCAAAGGACATACAAGACACATAATTAATGCTCGACAGACGGGATAATACTAAGGGTCAATACCGAAGGGGACAATTCGACTGCACTGCAGAAACCTTCCATAATACATAATGCACTTCGGTGCAGGTAATAGCAGGGCGCGCGTGCCCGCAAATCATATTAACGTTAACGGATCGCCGACGGGAATGTGTGTTATTGTCACATGACCGCAACGTTCAAGCGCTCACCAAAGGCCTGGCTACAATATACACAATGAGACCGAAACCTAATACTCCATTCAGGTGATTGTTAATTATTATTAATAGCAATCACACTCGCAGGAAGATATCAAGCTTTAGATCAACAGAATCTGTAAT
The DNA here is from genome assembly GCA_039766575.1 of Serrognathus titanus. Taxonomy (NCBI): domain Eukaryota; kingdom Metazoa; phylum Arthropoda; class Insecta; order Coleoptera; family Lucanidae; genus Serrognathus; species Serrognathus titanus. The sequence continues at coordinate 27,434,960 of CM077912.1, read as the reverse complement.
CACAAAGCAACGCTCAATCTGTGGCTGTAATCTAAATTAATCAATGAGATACACCCTTAATCACATAAATTCACTGATAGCGAATACGTATTTCGGGAACAACGTTACCATCTTCAGCGCTAAAGTGATATTAAAACTCGGAAAAATTAAACTAAACTAAACTAGAACTCTCCCACCCTATATTCAATAAATATTCACTAGCATATTTTAATATGGGGTGGGAGAATTCTAGTTTAAGAGTGTATCTCATTGATTAATACAGAATCTGATTCTTAATTTAAAGTTCAAAAATCGGGTTGATAAAACGCAAATACGTACAGATCATTTTTTCTACTATATACCAATCTAGGAAAATATACAATGAAAGCTTTTTCACGAAAGTTAGAAGGAGATTGCTGTATAAAAGTTCTTTGATTTATCGATCGATCGATCGCCATATATTGGAAAAATGAACTTGTTGTTGATGTATTTTTGAAGTTCCTTGGAAAAAAGCTGTTGTTACTGACAATAACTTATTCATTGCCGATTTACCGCTATTTTACTTCGGTAGACGCCTTCGTCGAAAGTATTTTGATACCAGTATAAGTTAAAGCCACTGATAGCATTACGGTTATATACCATTACGTCATGCTCATATACGATTGAGTTGTTGAGTTGAGTAAATTCTGATAAAAAAAAGTCCGTTATCGGTAGTACGGGCTTAGGGTAAGAACAAGTCTCCTCTTGTACCAGTGCTTTTATTGGTAGCTGAAAAGTCTTGAAGACATAAACCACTTTCTCGCATTAACTGATCAATTTATATTGAGAAAAATAGAAGATGATTTTTCTCTAATATGTCAAATCTCGAAACTTTTATCAATCCCTTCCCACAGACAAAGTTATGCTTAACCTTCTCGTCCTTGGTACAAAAATTCTTTTTTTTTAATATCCTACTTTCGGTGTTGTGAGATATCAAGATAACTCTTAATATTTAAAAGTTCTAATTTATTACACCAAACAAATTTTAATATAAATATGGACGATTTTATTTCGCAGAAACGACGCAATATCCCCTGTGACAAATTGCGAACATAAATTCAATTAAAAAATATTCACAGAGCAATTCCGTTGACGCTTCCGTTCTGGACTTTTAATAGTTCGAAAATTAAATCGTCCATTAAAAAATCTGCTGATGACTTCCCTTCGCTGCCGAATTAAACGACGCGAAACTAAATTAAATATTTCGTAATTAAGAGAGAATCTGCTGCACGGGCGTCCAGCAGATCGTTCATTATCGCCACAAAGAAGCGGCCTGTGACACGTCAAAAAGCAAAAGCGTGAAGCTGAAATATATTTTTTTCTTTTTTTCGAACGAGCTTGTAATGTTTGATGTGTCGCAAAGAAAGAAAAAAGCAGTAAATTACAAAGAGAATTGTAACCTTCTGCGTATTTAAAGATGGTGGATACAATTTTTCTTTTTTATAAAACAAGTGTAAGCAAATATTGCTGCCTAAACTTTTTGAAATTGACGATTTCGCTAGCATACCATTTTTTTTAAATTACATTTTACAATTGCCTAATCATTATTTAATATCATAAATGGTGATTTATCACTTATCACTGTCGTTTATTTATTTCATCCTAATATTTTTTACAAGGTTTCCGTATTATTCTTATTCTTTCTCGATTTTCCTTTTTCCTTGCAATGATTGCGATTAATAACGATTAGTAGAAAATTGAAACAACTGTGGAAAATTAATGTATTATTTTAATATTGTATGAGAACATATTGGATACCAAATTTAGAGTTGTTTTTAATACTTTTTATTTGATTTCATTAGAATTAAAATAGTTTTTACATTATGTTCGGCCAACGATTCAAGATCTTATTACATCAGAAAAAAAATATATCGACAGACACAACTCAGGATTTGACAAGTTTTATGAGATGATTTGTTTATCAGTATAGACACATTTCAATACTTACAAATTGTTCATGTTCAAATAGCCAAGATTTTAGGAAGCAGAAATTCCGACTTGAGGAAGTGAATTGCAAGGTGATTATTTTAAGTCATCATAAATTCAGCAGTTCAAATGGTTTTGATATAAATTATCAAATATTAAATTATAATATAAATTATCAAATATTTAGGACCATTCACTACCAAATTTGCAACGAGAAATTCGATTCCAGATTGGAAGTGTAACCCATTTCTACCTTTTTGAATCTACAAAAAGGTAGAAATGGGTTACACTTCCAATCTGGAATCGAATTTCTCGTTGAAAATTTGGTAGTGAATGGTCCTAAATCCGGAAATTTTAATCTCGAAGACACAATAAGCTTTCTACATTGACACAGGTGGTTACTTAAGAAAATTTTAGAAAAATTGTACTACAAATAAACAAAGAGTTCCAGAAAAATCATGAAAATTATCTGATTAAAATTATAGTGTATTTATTACATAATTTGCAATTTTCAATCAGCAAAGATAATTCACATCTAAATCTCATAAAAAAGATACAGAATAATAAATTAAATAAAGCTGAAGAAGAATTTGTATTATAATAAATTAGCAAATTTAAATTTAATTGATGTACAAAATCCTAATCTCTTGGAGCAAATCCAAGATTAATCTAAATTCGACCTGTTATTTTTTCGTTCCGGCAGGTCTGAGCATCAGCCGAATTAATTAAACTAATTACTGGCTCCCTTCTTACCCCCTAGGACTGAAAATGTTATCGCTCGAAATGACTTTTATCACTTCAAATTGCTCCTGCTCAAATTCAAGCTGTTTACGTCGGCTTTGTTTACCTGTTTTACAATCACAAAATTGTTCAGAGTTAAACGTGTATTAATTTAGGCATGTTAAATGTCCCGCTCGGTGGATTATAAGGTATGCCATAATTTACCCAGTGAATATATTATTTATCCCATTTAAACGAGGGTTACGTTACCTTTGATGTGTACGACGTATAATTTTCTTAACTGGTTGAATTATTAAATTAGAAATTCGGGAAACTTGACGAAGATTACATTTCTTTTTCTTTCTTAACTTAAGTATTAGTGTAAACTTTGCACTTACTGATATATTTAAGTATTAGTGTAAACTTTGCACTTACTGATAGATTTAATCTAAGAGAAATAAAATAAGAAGAAACGGAAGAAAAAGCTCGGAGAAAAATCACCAAGAAAAGTTTTGAGTGCTGCACAGAGCATGTGTAAACTCCAGAAGAGCCGAAACAGCATTGAAAGAAGGTTAGAAACACAACGAAAGAAAAAAGGGCACCATAGATAAAAAACAAGAAACTACTGTTTGTCAAGATTTTGAAAGAAACCGATAGACACAATAAATTTGAAGTTTGCTTAGAAATGTTGCGTAAACCAAAAACCTGAATTTGGAAATTAGTTTAGCAGAGCTAGAGAGACGGTTAAGTAGAGAAAGATTTGTAGTTTTAGGAGCCCAGTTTAAAGCAGTCATTCTTGATTTGAGAGAAAAGTTGCAAAGACAAAAGTTGTACGGAATTATATTCTTAATTAAACAGTTGAACTAAATTTTCTATGTCAATTCTTATTTTTGAGTTATGACATAAAACTTTTACCTATCAAACTCACCCTGTACACATGTATCAAGAAGAGAAAGAATTTTATCGATTCCAGATTAAGACTGACCTGCCGTGGGCATGTCATGTCATCAGTACGAGACAGATTCGCAATAGTGTTATCATAGTATTTAAGAAATCCAACGTTTGGAGCTGGCATTGGTTCGATAAATAAACGTCGGTTATAGTCATGGCCAATTTATACTCCACGAACTTACATTATATTCCTCGGTATAACAAACGGAATTATCATTTTTATCTAGTCAGCGTATGTGTTAATAGTTGAAAATTTTTTTGATGTATCATTCAAAAAATGTTTCTTTCTATGTTTACAGAAAAAAAAAAAGAAATTCCCATTTATAAATTGCATGACCAGTGTTGGGGGTATATGATTGTGAAACGTAGAGCGATAGTGCGAATTTTAAATGTCCTTTAAAATAATTTATTTATATCATTTTCATCCGACAAGAATCTATTTTAAAAAAATAAAGTATATTACCTAGCACTGAATTACGTCCCATTAATTCTTAAATACCGGAATGCCTACGACACGATATAATTCCAGCAAGTAAATAAAAAAACATCTGTCAACGACAATTTTACACAGTAGCGTTCAGCTGAAAGAATTTCCGTGTTTCATGAATAACCCAGAGTCGCTAAAAACTCACCAATTAGTAAAGCGACACTATAAAACTTCCTCCGGAATTACGGGAGAGGTCCGGGCTGGCGGAACGTTCCAAATAAATATTTGGGATCTACGGTTTCGGTTCGCTCGAATTTGGTGAACGCGTGTATGTAAATACGTCTGTATCAGGGATTCGAGTTCAAAATGTATTCACGAAACACGCCGATATAGAATATATTTCGAAGTATTCTCCGAACCCGTTCTAAATACGAAATGTAGAGTTTTAGTTTGGCTTTATGCTGGGCGAATTTGCGACCGTAACGCTTCCCGTGTTTCTGGGAATCAAATATTTCGGGATATACATAAGTGTGCCATCGTTGGCAAACAATTTTCAACTTATATTTACATACCTACTACCTTGTGCCTTTATATATTCAGAATTTACAATTTCAGTAAAATATTTGACTGAACATATTTCACCTGCATATTACAGAGTAATTATGAAGATCAATGTTTATTATTTGCTGGGAATTTCTAACTTACTTATTATTCATATCGTTTCTGAATTTTTTAACTTAAGACACGTCCTCAGCCGAGATTGCCAAGATTGTGAATGACTTGATGAGACTTATTTTACTGGCATCAAATCAGCTAGAAAGTTCGTAGAAGCTGTCTTCTGAATAATTGTAATCTGAAATTAGTTGAAATTAGGCACGTATCACTACAATTTAAGAATTTTTTTAATGTTTCCATGCTCAATAAATTATTTTAAAAAAATATAATTTATTACACAATTTCACCGGACCAGAATCTACTTCAGTTACCACGTTCATTCAGATTTAAAGTCTCTTTCTCTAAATTTTACTTCATTCTTCAATAAAAATGTGTTTTAATTTCCACTGCTGGTATTATAGTTTAATGAGTCGACATAGAAGCTTGTCTTTCAAAAAACCTGAGCAATTCAAAAAAGTAAGGAAGGATAAAAGAAAACCAGATGGCATCTATAATTTTTATTAAAGTTTGACAAAGATCGTTACTGAAAGAAGAACTAATAACGCTGCGTTTGACTTCAATGCAGATGAAAGTGGTTTTGGGAACAATAAAGGGAATAAAAGCCATTGGGGAACGAGTGGCTCTGGAATAAAGGCCATTGGAGAACGAGTAGCTCTGGGAGAGAGCAAATAAGTATTCTAGCTTGCCTAGCGGCTGATGGGTTCCTTTTACCACTTTTCATAATTTCTATAGGGGTGGCAGTAGAGGCTGGGTGGACCCTATCAAGAGGTACAGTACAGCTACAGTTTATATGTGTCGAAAAATGTATGGATAGAAAAACCTTTATTCTGCAACCGGTTCCAGTTTGTATTAATAATATTAAAGAGCGCTTGTAACTACATAAGTATTTCCAGTCAACTGTGAGATAATTCCAGAAGATGAATTTAATCCTACTGATTTGGAGAGATTCAAAGAACATCAGCAAAGAGTCGTTCAAGTTACTGAAATTCAGTTTCACCAGGGAGAAATTAACGAAATCGAATTAAACGTTACCCGTAGTAGAAACTTCCAAAGAAACTGAACTGGAATCAGTAAAATTTTTATGGTTGATTCTGTCCACATCTGCCATTTCACACATACATTCTCGCTTCAGATGTTGCTGATGTATTTTCATCTGTAATTTCTACAACGCTAAGCGTGATTTCCAACGAGAATTTTGCAGAGTGCAGAGAAGTTACACCTAGATTAAAGCAGCTTCAATACGGAGACGTTTTGAAGTAGCGGAACGGCTTAAAGAAAATGAACATCTCTAACAAGAAAAAAATTAGCGAAAAATTAAACTCGCAGAAGAGACGCTTCCAAAGAGAAACGAAAGATAAGACGTGAAGAGGACAGTGTAAACGAAGCAGAAGATAACAGTACGGGATTTACAGATTTTTTAATGAAAATAAAGAACTGGACGAAAATTAATCGGCCAAAGAAGTTGTTTCCAATAGATATCCTGAGGATGAAAATTGACGTTTAATAAGCCAAGGATATACTTATTGGTCAAATTTGTTAGGGGATTCAGAAAAACACAAATTACAAATATGTTCGTCGCATACGTGATGTCATGGATACGTTGAAATGGTTGGATTTAAGCGCAACTACACAATTGGAACTGAATTTGTTAAAAAGAAGCTCTAAGTCAAAAACTGTAATGATTGCGAGAAGAGAAGCAAATCGTGTTTTGCTGGCAGTATAAGCGTTTTCGAGAAGTAAAAAGAAATTCTTTCTTATTTTTGCACTTGTTAAATCTCAAAAAAAGTTATCTTGTTTTATGATTATCCTGCAAACTAAAATATGTGTAGGTACCTAACTGTGTAATTGCAAACATGCATATGTAAGGACCTGGAAAAATGCTTTAGAGAATTTATTGAATTAATTTATTTTTATTTTATTTTAATCATTTGATTATCAGCCCTGCTTGTTCTTAGAAAGAAGCCGGATGTTCTTATCGCTTTCATGAGCTTCGGATGCGTTTTCAAATCAATCCTATCAGGTTACGAGATAAAAATTTTCTCATTGATTCCGCAAAAGGAAATCACGCCACTGTGCGTCTCTGCCCTTGAACGAGTGACGTGGGTAAAACTCAGTAAAAACGAGACGTTTACGTTCTCTCGTAACGAGAAAAGTTTCGCTTGGAAGCTACTGTGGGGACCGTCTGAATTCAAATTCTTGCTGATCTCGCAGAATTTCATTCTTAACTTTTCCAGGAGGTGACGAGCCTTTCAGTAGCTTAAGCGAGGGAGATAAGCCAATTCTCGGTTTCCTTATGTTTGGCTCGCGTTAAATCTCTCGTCGAAATTGCAGTTCCCGATTTCCTTATGTTTGGTCTGCCTTAAATCTCTCGTCAGTTCCCGGTTTCCTTATGTTTGGTCCGCGTTAAATTTCTCGTCGAAATTTTAATTTAAATTATTTCTTCTAAGTTCGGATTTTGATTTTTTTTTTGTTATAAATTTTCCAAAAGTTTGTCGTCGGTTTCGGTCAGGAAAAGCAAAAGCTTTTCCCGCGCAATTCTAGTGTTTTACCTAAATTAAATTCGTCGTAATCGAAACAAGTCTCGCAAATCTAACTTTAGCATGTATCCCCAAAATTTCGGATACGAGAAAAATCTTTTGATTCATCGCTGGTAAGCTCAATGTAATTGTTGTCAGAAAAGTTAATTAACAAAAGCATTTTTCTAAGTCAATTATATCTCTCTCCTTCTTGTCGAATTACATATTTTGTTTTTGTCTTCAAGTTTTTCAGATATTTTATACTACCTAAAATGATTTCATTATTGATTCTGTAATTTTTTTGATATTTGTTCTTCTTGTTGTTTCACGTATTTTAACGGAAAATTTCGTTACGATTTTTTAATTTGAAAATTTGTTGTAAATTTTTTGTTCTCACAAAATTTTATTTTAATATATATTTTATTTGTTAAAACTTTCGAATTTTATTTAAAATCTCAAAGTAGTTTTTAGAGAACCTTTAATAATAATTCGAATAAGAAGTTGGAGGAGAAAGATCCAACAAACCCAAAATAAGTAAGTGTGAGGGTAAAAAAGGGCCAAAATTCAAATCAAGTCTGAAGAGAGCGGAAGAACGATTGCTGGCTAATTTTTGGCTAAAACTAGAAACGCTACTAACAAAGTAGTCGTCTTTCGCGTCTTGATTTGGTTTGGAAAAGTTTTGGTTAAAAGGGTGGTAAAGTTTAGAAAGGGAGTTCAGAGAAGTCAGAATTTGATACTTTCAATCTTTTTTAATTTTGTCTGTAAAAGATTTCTATTTTTAGAAATCTCGTGTTCTGGTTAAGAACCGTTATAAACAACCCTTTCTCCCGTATTGATTAAGTGCTTACACATATAAAATGATATAAGTACATTTTACATTAATGCAAAATATTCACTTGCCTATTATTCACTTATTGGAGATAGATTGCGCGTTTCCATTTGCTTCTTCAATTACACAGTCTGATTTCTCACTAGGGTAATCGTGAGCAGCCCTTACAACATATAAAATAAGTCATATAAAGGTGAAATTTGAAGAAAATGCTTAATATACCTTGAACTATGTGGGAATACTAACAACAATAGTTTATTGTTTAATACAAAATATGAAATTTTAAATTGCAAAATACAAAATACAAAAATATTTACATTTGCTCCACTTGACCATATATTTTTTGATTTTGTTGTTTTGGTGAAGATTGATTATACCGAAACATAACCAGAAATACTTGCATGTTTCTTCGTGAACGTAAAATTACGCTGGCCGTCCTTTATTATAGTCGTCGTGATAAAGACTTTGTTGTTAAAGATATTTTGTTATATTGATGTATAAACATATTACTGTAAGCAATAATACCTGTATAAAATGTCTATTCACTCTTATTTATGTTAAGAAGGAAGAGTAATGTTATTTTAAATCAGTTTTGTTTCGTTTTATGTTTTCTTTGTGCCATTGAAAGTCAGCATTCGTAAAATAGAACAAAAACCGAAGAAGCAACTTTTCCATCGACAAAATCGTTTATGTAAATTGTCAATACGGAACCGCGTATGTGTCGAAAAGCGCAGGAATACGCGACAAACTTTCCGGACCTGCTGATTCTGAATTAAATTTACCGTTTCAAACTTTTCAGATTACAGAGTTCCCATTTCGAAACGTCGCGTCGATAAATACCCACGTCTCCTCTCCTTTTAGTTACGCTAATTTAATTAGGAATTTTTTTCAAACTGAAAATAAATAGAATCTACCCCTATATCGGATTAATAATAATTACACAAAAGAACCAAATTTAAAGGGATAACGGGATTGACGAAAATCCAGGCGCAAGCAAATTGAAGTGTTTTCTTTAGTTGCTTACGGACGCGCACGGATTGTTTTAATTAGGTGAACAGCCCCTAAACAATCGGAAGCGGGGATTGTATTTCGTGTTTAACAGTGTTCAAATTGGGTTTGAGACTTTCGCAAATATTTACTTGCGCGAAATAATACCATTGAAATGAACTGCGATCGCTCGAGGAGAAGAAACAACTCAAGTCCACCTCATTATCATAATTAACTTCGTTGCTGTTTATGCAGGGAAATAATTGTTGTCTCGTCGGATGTAATGAAGCAGAATGAATAAAATCTTGATTGGAGTTAAAGGGCGCAAGGCAGATTTGTCGGATTACTAGCGAATTTAAAACCACTTCAAATTAAAATCTGAGAGAGAAATATTGCAGGTGGATGACGAGCTTGAGTTTTTAACGTTCTTTCCAGTCTCATGTTTCAGATATTTAATTTTTCATTAAAATTCATGGCGTTTATAACGAATTCCTATGTCTGCAAACGCAGGTTCTTTAATTACATTGGCGGATCTAGTTCGGTGGAGTCTTTTTTTTATTGTTTTATTTTTTAATATAATTCATAAAATTTATTTGATAGTCATATAATATACACATTTTATTTTTGCAATATAAACTTAATTTTTCAATAGAAAAACAAATGAATGCAGATAATATTATGATTATTTTTAGTGCATACTTTCATTTTTAAATGTTGTTTTCTTGCCAGTACTTTTAAGTATCATCTTTATAATTAATTTAAAAAGACTTTTCTCGTGTCAGTGTACGTCATATTTGTTAAATCATATTAAGATGAGATCCACAGATTTAAATGAACGGTCAACTTTGACTAATTTTTTATTCGATTTAACAAATATTAACTAACAGGTACAGCTTGTTTGTGCTAGCTAGTAAATCATGTTTCGAATCATAGATCGGCTGATTCGAATCAATTGAGCCGAGACATTGAATCGATTCATTATTTAGATTCATTGCCTCGGCTCACTTAAATCGATCCATGATTCAGTGGCCAACACTAATAGATAGTGACACACTTTAAAATGATTCAATCCAATTTTCAAATATTACCTTCTGTGGGTAAAAATATTTGTATAAAATTTATTTTTGCGTAAGCATGACTTCTGTGAACTTAAAAATGTGAGTTCATTTTACGAAGTTCATACATAATTCTGTAACAAATCCGGTTTAGGGAAGTTCGTTTATTTTTTTGATTAAAGCACGGAATTAATTTTTTCGTGCGTTCCATTCGGATCCCACTGCGAAAACTTTCCCGATAAAAGTATATAATTAATTTAATTTTTACGTGTCCCATCTGGACGGTGATGTCTGAATCAGTGGCGGCGAATCTGGCGAACCTAATTTCACTCGACCTGAATAATTCCAGTTCCGAGAAGAGCACGTGAATTTTTCACGAATTTTTGTCCCAGAATGTCAAAACGGATGACGTTAATAATCAAAGACTCGTGATCCGTTGTTTACTCTGCATGACTTATTCAAATCGACGCGGTTTGCCTTCTATTATTTACAAAAAATTTCCGGCAACCTGAAATTGTAGCGGCCCGTTAAGAATCCGGAACCGCGTTGTAATTGTTTAGGGGAGAGATTTAATAATTTCGTAAGAGAGCGCACCTTCACGTAAAATTTTTATTAAGATTCCTCACGGACTTTAAATAAATATTATATTATTATATGTACGCTTATTTTTTACTTCTTTTCTGTTGGGAGAAAGAAGTTTTATTAAATATTAAAGCACGCTAACATCTCAAGTCGAATATTCTAGTTAATCCATGTAACTTGGTGAATTTAAAGTCGGGTCGGAGTCTCCGAGGACGAGGGAAAAAACGTGCATAATTTGCGTAGAATGTAAATCCGGTTCCTCTTAACAAATCATTAAATTCACTTAAATCGCAACGACTCGAAATTAGCGAGTCGATGAATTATTGCTTAATTTCGGATCTGACTTTGTAATTGTATCGGGAGAATTAGAAATTCGGATGAAGTTCCGCGTAGTCTTCGTGTTGGTATTCATTGTACTGCTGAGAAATTTAATTAGCTCGGTGAAATGATTCGCCTGATAAGGGGGAAATCTCCTGAAGTAGTTGTAATATTTATAATAACAATTGTTATGCCCTCGATTTCTCGAAGTCCATGGGATAATACCTTTGTTAACCATTATTTTAAATTCATAGAAATTACCAGCATTTTAGATGTATTTGGATATAATCTTTTTCATAATTTCTGTATTCTTTTTGACTGATTGGATGGACTTCAACTTAATTTTTAGGTATCACGTTCTGATTTTTGAATCTGGTCCTCATTTTGCAACGTTTCTAGCCAACCTATCATTTATTATTCCTTCTAGGTGTCTCTTCTTACTGTGATTTTAGTTGGTCTCTGTAGTCCTATTACTACTTCATTCGTGTGGCCTCAAAACTAGTATTGATGTCTCTCTCTCTCTCTGTTGTCTCATTTCGTGTAATTTCCAGTTTCCTATGGTACCAAAATCTTCGAGCACAAGAGGACAACATTAATTGCAAACTCTTGTTTGAAAGAACTTAAATTTAATGAAAAATCTCAGTTTGCCAACATATCTTAAATCTGCTATAAAAAGTTTTAAGTTTTGAAAAGTGTTTGAATCGCTGACATATTTCTTATTACTTAAAATAACGGACAAGAATTCGTCTGATAAACGTCACGTTAAGATGAAATCGTTTAGTGTTTGAGTTGTAAGCAATTAGAACGCCACTTCTATTCCGAGCAATATCTCACAGATTACCGGAAATCGCTTCGCCGACTTCCAACTTCGACATAGTTCCTCTCTTAGAAAACCTTCTCGCGGAGATTGAAAATTACAACTCCTCTCAAAATCAGGCCGGCACTTAACCAGTTCGGCAACAAAGCACCGGCGCATTTAATTTCAAGTTCAAAGCGAACCTATCAACAGGACGACGACAATGTAAATTTCTTGCCCGCCATATTTCGCAGAGATTGGCCGAGTCTTGTTCGAGTTTCTCTGCTCCAAGTTCGGCATAGTTCTGCTCGTAAATCCGTCTGCGCGATTGAAAATTACACTCCAGTTGGCTTTGCTCTCAAAGCCTTGCTGCTATTATAAGTTTTATTGTTATTATATGAGTGTAACCATTATTACGAAGTTGAATATAAACTCTGCGTTAGTTGTTTTGAGACTGCACGTATTTAGGAGCATCGATAAATGTATCTTTGTCGCTCGTCGAAAAATATAAATTCAAGATAGTAGCTATAAAACCGATATTTGTAGTACACGTGGTGCTTAGAAAATAAAATTTTTGAAAACTGTAGTTTCGAACATCTCGAGCACAAGCATAATGTTTACATGTTCAACAAATGTAAAAGCATCCCAATATTGATATGTTTCTTCATAATAGTGAATTTAATTATTTGAGTTTCATCATTTCTAACAAGGTTGCGATCTTCATAGTTCTCTCGTACTTCTTTGTAAATATGGTGAGCGATCAAGTCTTCTAGGACATAACGTGATCAACATATTTGTAATCTTCAATTTGATCAGATCTCACTGGAGCAGATTTATAGAACAGAATTTGAAGTACCATATTCCTACGAGGCAGACCTTATCTTGAAGGATATTCTTCCAAAGCAATTAATTAAACATTTTGTTTGTGTAGGTACCAGCCTTCTCCCGAAGAAATGCTGAAAGGCGGATACCGGGGATCTATGGCTATAAACTTAGAGAGGAAAGTTGGTAGGCGTCTGGAACACCTTCCTTTGCGAATCCAACACTGCCCCGGCATTGCACAGAAGCTGGGAAGCAGTCTTTCGAAAATTCCCCGACCTCATAAAGAAAAGGTACTAGCTTTCTACCTTAAAAATCAAGATATTTGAGTTTAAAGTTAACTTAAACATTCTCTGTTTAAATTCACCCTAACCTCAAATATCGTCTTTATTTCTTCAAACATGTAGTAATTAATAGTAATTAATAAAATCTATATTATTGAATTTACTATTATTGCTATCACCAGTTCATTACTATTGTGGTGTAACAAGTTGCTACAAATTTAGAAAATATAAATCTCAAAATATAAGGTCTGTTCAAAGCACCGGTTTCTGACTAATTTGGAATCGCCTAAAGCGTGCACTGATCAAAGTTCCATGCTTGATAGAGCTGCCGATGTCGATTAATATTACAACGAGCAAGTAGTTATAATGTTTCTGAACTACTCAGAAACTACGGTTAGAACAAATATAAAATTCCGATTCCAGGCCATTACCTAAATAAAATGTGAAACTTTTAAGAATAACTTTTTCTAATTAACGCATTTACTTATTTATTAAATATCTCTGCTCCAAATTTCCATCTTTAACATTTGAAAAACTTAAAGCTGGTATCCTCATTAGACTTAGACCACAACGAAGGAAATTTATGTTATACGTGGAATTTGAGAAATAATGAACAACAGTAAAGGTGTAGCTTGAATAAGATTTAAAAACGTTATCAAGAATTTTCTGGAAAACAGAAAAAAATTCATATTACAAAGATCAAGCGAATGACTTGGTAGAGAAGTTTAAAAGCTTAGGATAGCTAAGCAGCACTTCTTACACTCTCATGTGAAATATATCCCTGAAACCTTGGGAAAAACAAATGAGGTATAGGGAGAGAGGTTGCGTGAAGATATGACAGAGGAAAGGTGCTAAGAAAATGGAATAAGAATATGTTGCTCTATGATGAGAAGGGATTTCACTAACGATGATAAATGATTAAGGAAATCCACCCATATATTGAAAAAAAAATTGTATTTCTTCAAATAATAATAAATTTCATTACAAACGCCTTATACATATTATATTTTGATATGTGCTATTGCAGAGCAAATCGGACGTTCATTTTAGAATCGTTGTTTAGCTAAAATTACTAAATAATCTTGTGTCAAAATTCAGGCAAGTGTTATCAGTTTAACTATTTGACTACATTGATTGAGAAATAAATTATTTGTGTTTCCGACACGTTTAATTTATTTCTTATGCTCTATCAATCGCAAAAAAGGCCCTACATTATGCCCAAATTCTATCCGAAACGATGCGCTAAAATGAGAGGCGATCAAAAAACTAGATGTTACGAAATGCCGGAGGCGTACCCAAATCACAGTTCAACCCTGAAAGAGTTTATTAAGTACAGTCTTGGGAACGTTCGAACGAGAAAAAGCGAAATGCTTTATATGACTCTTTATAAGTCGGGTCATAAAATAGAAAACCTTGTTTTCCAACCGCAGATTTCGATTATGTGCCCGACTAGGCGTAATAAACTTAACTCAATATATTTTTTTTTATTTTCTCGGAAAGATTTTTAATGCAAATTACCTATTTTCCGATATGTTTACAGCACTTATAAAATTCCATTCAAACATCTAAATTCGTCTGAGGAGCTCTTAATGAATAGTTGAATGAATACTTACTTTAATAAAAGCTAGACTGTTACATATAAATTATATCCGAATTTCAAATAAAAAATCCCCATCGAATAAACACCGAGAATAGATTTCCACGCAGGCGAAATGAAAAAAGTTTGTGGCGAGCTTACGATATTTATGACGGCCGAACTTTATAAAGCATCATTATATGTTGGAGAACGTCGCCGGTTGACCCTTCGCAAACTCGCTGATTAAATCATTCTCGTATGGAAATATTTATTTCCATGCGGGAGGGCCTCTTCGTCAAAGTTCTGCGAATTTTTTCCGAATTTATGGGGCAAAGTTTGCATACGCGGTCGCCGAGGTAATAAAGTGCGCCATAATATAATTTCAAATGTGAATCTCGGCTGAAAAGAAAATGCAACCGGATGAATGAAAATTAATTTACGATCCAAATGGAAAGAAAATACGAAATAATAACTTTGTTAGCGTAATATTTGAACTCATAGTATCAATGACTGCATATACAATAGTTTAACGATATACGTTGTAAATACAGCGTGCTTCTAAACTTATGTCTTTAATGGAAACCACAAATAGTACTCAAGAAAGTAAATTTTATTATATAACAATAGGAAAAAAGTAAATAATACCTAACTCCGGTAAAAATTAGTTTTCGTTTTTTGCAGAAATTCTTTAAGCGACACCGGTCGGCTATTTAAATGGATTTAAATCTCTCAGCTTCAGTCATGAGCTGATTAAAATCTCTTGATTCTATAATAAAAATATTATTTTACACGATTACAAAGAAGACAGTGGTCGTTTGGTGCCGAACCTTATACGTTTCAAAATCTTTATTCCGAAGGACATCGTTTAAAAATAAGAAAACCAGAACTTATTAAATAAATATTTTAATAAGCCCAAATAAATATCTTTATCATGTTATAAAAATCGACGAAGAACGCATTTCGCTTTGTCAATTGGCAATATAACACACACAAACTCAATATCGCCCGCATTTCACATCTGTAGGAACTCCAAAATCTAATTTCAGAGCACTGTATTTACTACTGTCGATTTTCAAAGTGATCACGTCCAGTTTTTTTTTTCTGTTATTAGTATCATTATCGAGTCAATACGGTCAACCCTGAAACTGCATCCATGACCTTCTTTAAATATTTCTAGTGGACCATGTAATCAATATAATTATTGACATAATTGGCATATCAGTAGGGCTGCAAAAAATTATCAATATATCGATATTATCGACATTACTTTGCAGGGTGTACTCGTCACTTCGACTCTTAGACTTAACAAGTATGGTGATACTTCCCCAGTCGCTATTTTTAAATTTTCGATAACCGATATTGAAAATGATATCGCGCACCCCTAATAACGAGGACTTGTTCGTATATGTGTGCTCATGGTCTATACCGATAATTCTTAGAGATAAAAGAATATTATCGTGTTAAGTAACACTGTCGCCAGTACTTTGCCACCGATCAAAGGCCCACTGATGAATCACAGCCAAAATATGTTCAATACGCTAAAATTAGGAATAGGTGACACAGTAATTATGTAACAGTAACCGAATTTCAATAAAAATTAAACTGTTCACGGAGTAAGATGTGTTTTTTTCCTTCCTTAATATTTCAGATGTGGGATTGACTCTACGATTAATATCATTCTATTGAATTGGGGTAATGCCGATACGGTTTGTTTCTTTTGTTTTGTAATTCTGCACATATCTTGCATCCATTTTGGTAATTGGTGTAACCCGAAACTTGGAAACATAAATTCCTCGAGTGTTGATGATGAAGAGGTCGTTACGTAGGTGTGCTTAATAGAAGACGTCGAAGAGGAGATGGCACCGGCTACGTCAGAGGTGGAGCGGAAAAAGTGAATTCGATTCTAAGGCACAATAGCGCCCTGGCTTCATCTATCACCCTGCAAGAAATACCGGGAAGGCGGGCCTTGACCCCGAGAATTCCGAAGTTACTGCTTTAAACTGGTTGCACAAGATCGAATAAATTAGCATGATTTGTAATTGGAGTAAGGAAATCCCGTTTAGACGGATTGGCAAAAGTATAGTATAAAGTATAACAGACTCAATAATTGAATTGGCTTCCGATTGGAACCGCGTCACGACTACTTCTACTGCCGACGTTTCGTTCTCCATTGTAGAAGAACTTCCTCAGGGCTGCTACGACTGCTGGCGGTGCTGCTGCTGGTGGTGTTGCTCCTACTTTTCGTTAGTCGATGAGACTGAGTATGTATGTCCGGTGTCATGGTATTTATAGTGGTCGGTGGGACCAGTGGATTGGAACGGTGAGCGAGGTCTGGTCTGTTGGGACGTGACGGATCGCTAATGAGATGTTTCTAGATAATTGAAGGTAAAAGCTAGTATCACGGTTTAGGTTATTGGGGTGCTTGAAGATTTCTGTAGATTCACGGATTTTACGGTTGAAAAAATGATCGAGATAAAAGTTCTTTTTTCAGAAAATAGGATTTGGTGACCGATTTCTACTTTGTGTTCAGCTAAGGCGGAGCCAGTTATTTGGAGTAGTCTAGTACACGTTCATGTTCAGAAACGCGAGTGCTAACAGAACGTTTTGTTTCACCAATGTATACACGCCCACAGGAACATGGGATGTGATCTTTTGGGGAGGGTAGACGATATGAAAGTTTTGTCATAGGTAAGTAAACGGATTTGATGTTCTGTTGTTTGAGAATTTTGCCAATTCAGTCCGTTATGGTGTGGATGTAAGGTAGGTAAGCTCTGACGACTGGTGGTACATCAAGTTTAGGGCGTGGTGAAATTGGGATGAGATGACAGCAAGTGGCTCTTTGGACGTCGTGTTTGTTGTCATTGTTGTTGAGTAGGAATTTTGTTACGTGGTTCAGTTCAGTTTGAAGAGAAGAGGGTTCTGATACGGCAAAGGCGCAGTTAAGTAGTGAGCCAATGACTGATTGTTTTTGAGAATGATAGTGGTGCAAGTACGCATTAAGATACCGATTAGTATGGGTAGGTTTGCAATACATAGAGTGTTCTTATCTACCGTTCGGAAGACGGCTTACCAAGGTATCGAGGAAAGGTAAGTGACCATCAGTTTCGTGTTCCAAAATGAAACGAATATCAGGATGTTGGGAATTTAGGTGTGCAAAGAAGTTGTTCAGGGGTTTCTTACCATGTGGCAAAAATATCATCAACATATCTGAACCAATCTTGGGTTTAAGGGAGAAAGAAGTAAGAGCTTCATACCTTCATAAGAATGTTCGCTACTATTGGGGAGAGAGAGAGGAGAACCCATGGCTGTGCCTAATACCTGTTCATAATATTGATCACGGAATTTTGACGTGGCTCACGTGGAAAGAAGCACATGAGTGTGTATTTTCGACTCATACGGATTATGTAGACTTTTTGAAATAAATACTAAATAGATACAAAATTAAAGAAGAATGCATGATGCATTATTTTTATTCTAAGAATATGCTAGTGAAGAAATGCGGCTTAAGTAGTACCAATTACGGTTTCTTGCATTATTGAAGGATTGCCATTCGAATTACGTGGCAATGCGAAGGTAAGAAATTATCAAAGTACTGATGATTTATTTTATGCGTTTGTAAGCAAGGTGGAGAATTTTTGCTCTCGCCAGGAGGCCAAATCTGTTGACAGCACCTGACGTCCAAGTCCTCCTGAATTAATAAGATGTGATATCTGTAAAAAAATGAGGCACAAAGCACGGCACTGCAACTTCAAGAGATCACTCAAGACGACAGTAGAATTAGGACGACAATCGTCGATAACCTATTGTGCAAGCTATGAGCAAAAACTCATATCGTAGAAGCCTGTTGGTCGAAAGCGAAGGAGATCAAATATTCAAATTGCTGCAAACTGGGTTATGATGAATGAAATTGTTGGAGCAGACAAGGTTCAACTTCAGATTGTACAACAAGTGGAAAAGGGGGACATTCAGCTGCTAACTAATGGTCTAAGGATGTTAAACTACTACAAGGGCAAGTGTATATATAACTACTACAAGGGCAAGTGTATAGATAATTCATTTTATACTATTTTTGTGACTATTAATGATAAAACGTTTAAAAGGTTTATTGATATGGGTAGTCAAATAAAGGTTGCCCACATCTCAGTAGTCAGGAAATTAAATTTTAAATTAAGTCATTGCGACAAAGTCGTGAGAGGGTTTGGCAACTTTTTTGTAATACCGAATGGAATGTTCGATGTACAAATTAAGGTAGGAAATGTGGTTATCTTACACACTTAATTTTTGTGCTGACAGAAATCAATTATTATGTCATAATTATTGGACAATCCGTTTTAAATAGTGACAAAGTAATGTTTGTTGTCTCTGGGAGTCAGGTAGAACTGAAATGCGCAGAAGAAAAAGTGAATTCCACATATTTCGCATTCCATTGAAATTTATAAACGTATCCACATACCTAGTCTTGTCGTTGAACGAGTGTTTGTCACTCTTGAAGGTATTGATGATATTGTTTTTGTTGGTGATAATTGTAACAAAAAAGTGACCAAATTTTGTGAATTTTAAGTGGGTTGATAAATGAATACTAAGCCTGTTTGTTGGGAAAGGGAGGATTCTTTGTGACCAAAGGATCTAGATTGACAAAAGAAAGAGTTGAAGTAATGTAAGAAACTGGTTACTACCTTTCATTAAAAATTCATAAAATTCAAAAGCGCGACTTAAATAAAGAAATTCAAATTAGATTAAACACTCTATTACAAAAGTTTAGTAATTCCTTCGCTGAAAATACTCGGGAACTGGGTAATAACTCTTTAGTAAAATTATAAATAAATCTTACTTCCAACAAGCCCATAGTGCACAGACACTATTGAATGTCCGAATTCGAACGACGTGTAATTAAGAATAAAGTGGATTACCTATTGGCAGAGGACATTATTAAAAAAATCTTGTCCAATAGTGTCAATGAAAAAAGACAGAGGATTACCGTTTATGCGTGGAGTTTAGTAAGTTAAACTCAATTATAATTAAAGAAAAATACCCTTTAGCACACATCGAAGACCTTTTTAGTAGATTACGCGGAACGAAATATTTTTCGATTCTCGACATGGCACAGAGTTATCGTGAGGTTCCAATAGCAATTGATTCAATTCATAAAACCGTTTTTGTAACGCCAGATGGTAAGTATGAATTTCTTAGAATATCATTTGGCCTGGTCAATGCCCCTGTTACATTCCAATGGATGATTAATCAAGTACTAGACGATTTAAGATTCATTGCTTATCTTGACGACATCTTAACTCCGTCAACAAGGGTTGAGGCTTAGCAGAGTTAGAGAGGATTCTTGTCTTATTTGAGGAGGCAAATTTAAAATTAATTATTGAAAAATGCTCGTTCTTACAGATCAATATTAATTTACTTGGTTATGAAGTTTCGGAGCAAGGACAAAGACCAGGCGATGATAAAATTAAAGCAGTGGGTAAATTTAAAGATCCTTCCAATCTACGTGAATTGAGGCAATTCTTGGCTCTTAGTTCCTACTTTCGAAAATTCATCAAGAATTACACTGAAATAGTTGCTTCACTTACACACCTTTTGCGGAAAAATATACCATAGCAATGGAGAAATGACCAGGTAGATGCAGTTACTACAGTTAAAAAAATCATGAGTAGTAAACCGTTACTAAAAATTGACGCCCAGGCAAGAACGGAGTTACATATACAGGGTGTTTCGCAATTTCGTGAAAAAGAAATAATGGCGTGTTGGACATGAGATGTGTGCATAAATGCATCTAAATAAGGAAGGAAATAAAAACAAAATAAAACTTACCCTCAACTGATAACGCATTAACAAATGTTTAGAATATCTGGCTCGGTGCCGCTTGAGTCACAATAAGTGTTCAAAATTCCTTCCCTCGGCTACTCGTAAACACAAAACTGCCTGGCCAAGTAATGATTCACAAGCGTTATGAAACATGTTTTGTTATCGAACAGAGAGAAATGCGGCGTTAATACGATCGCTCAATTCTTGGAACGTGTTGATTTCTTCTTCGTATACCAAACGCTTTTACGTGTCCCTACAGATAATAATCTAGCGGATTTAGATCAGGTGAACGGTGAACGGTTCGGCAAGACGAATGGGCCGATTAAATTCCCGTTTAGAATACCTGCCCACACGTTAACAGAAAACCGTTGTTGGAAATGGCCGCGACGAATTGCGTGAGGGTTTTCCTCAGCCCACAAATGCATGTTGTGAAAAGTGCACATCCCATCTCTGGTAAAAATAGCTTCGTCGGTAAACAGGACATTATGAACAAAATTCGCATTTGCCTGTTGTTTATGCAGTAACCAATGACAAAATCGTATACGTAGAGCATAGTCGGCTGGTAGCAAAGCCTGAACTCTTTGAATATTCGGATGTACGGATGTAATTGTTGTTCGCGAAGAATGTGCCAAATAGTGGAGGACGATAAACGCGTTTGTCTTGAGATATCACATACACTTAACGAAGGATGTTCCTCGAAAAGTTGTAGTACTTCTTCTTCTCTGTTTAGGATGCGTTGTGGACGCTGCCGTCCTCCACCTCTTCCGCAACGTGCCCTTAAAGTTCCAGTATCCCTCGCTCTTTGCACAACAGAGAGAAATGTGGCACTGGTTGGCAAATGTCGGTTTGAAAAATGCTGTACATACAAACGCCTTGCCGCTAATGCGTTTTGCCCACTTTCATTTTTTTCAGTAAATTTCCGTGCAACCACCTCAACGTACCCTTCAAATTACCCGGCCCGGCCGGCGATGACTAACAGTGTAATTACATTACTCATATTCTTCGTAAACATCATAAGCTTAAACCAGAGACGTTCAAATGGTTTACCCGTACGACAAAATTATTTATTTTGTCGAAAATTTAATAACACTTTGTTCAATAAAAAATTATTCATTCTATTCATTTTCATGCAAATTTTCATTGTTTAATTTATTTTCATTTATACTGTATTTATGTAGATGCACGCAGTAAAGACATTGCGGATTGCGGGCATTTTGTTACAATACGAGGGAGAGAAGTGTCTTAACTTAAGTAGAACTACATCACACTATAAAATAAAAATTGTGGTAACCAAGTTCGGAGTCAAGTAGACCGGTGGCAAAGTTTACAAAAAAATAAAGAATTCCTAACCCAAAGCTTAATAATCCTCTAAAAAAAGGAACACAAAATCAAATCATTAAAGACAGAAATAAATTAAAAACTTATGGTAACAAAATTCATAATTGAATGAAATTGTGGTAACAATATTCACATTCAAGTAGTCCGGTGGACAAAGCTCACAATGAAATAAAATTGTGGTAACAAAGTTCAAAATTGAATGAAGTTGTGGCAACAAAGTTTACAATCAAGTAGTTCGGCGAACAAAGGTTACAATAAAATAAAAGTTGTCGTAACAAAATTTACTATCGAATAGAAATTGTGGCAACAAAAGATCACAGTTGGAAAATTATATAATTACAGTATGTACAATACCGGAATCAAGTAAAAGACAGCAAAATTTCAGTTATAATTAAACCGTTCATAGAGTAAGGCGTGTTTTTCTGCTTCCCCTAATAACGTTCGAGGAATTTTAAGACATGGGTATTCTGTAGAGAGTTTGGATGTTACGACTTCTGTCAGTCTAATCTATCTTTCTCACATCGATAAGTTGCATCGGGGAAGTAATAATGCGTGGGATTATGTTCTTAAGTGTGAAATCCTTCTGGGTAATAAATCTACCAAATTTGCGATACATAACGAGATTTATGGGCCAGAGTATAGTCAATGAATTTATTACCCAGGCGTTTATGTGGCGAAACAATGTACCGTTCATTGTCTCCCCATTAAATCGCTAACCGCCGCAACGTGAAAGCACCTTCGGCCTTATCTCGAATAAAAAGCTTCCGAAGCGTCCGGACGAAACGGCAGCACTTGCTTATGATGACGCACGCAATTACAAGGGCTGATTTTTTGACGATTTTCGCCCACCCAATGTCTCGCTTTTTATGGTACGCAAAGCTCGTCTGATGTGTATTTGAATACATCGGCTTTGTTAGGTTTTATCACGGTACTTAATTACCTCTCCAATTTTAATGCTATTGGTGATTTTCGATTATATTTTGCTGTTAAAATAACTGCGTAGAGAGAGATTCATTTAATCTAAAAATTAAAACTCTATTAAACACGAAATTCCAATTCCTAAAATGCTTCAGCTGTTTTCAAAATGGAGAAAGAAATAACAGTAAAAGTACCTCTAGTTATCCATGAAAAAAGAAGTTAAGTCGTAGTTTGAATCATCTAATTCTTATATGTCAAAAATTGACTAGTAGGCTTTGAAACCAAAAGTTGATGTCTGAGATTAGTGTTGCTGCTTTTTAGAATCAATATCTCAGCACATAACAATATTATAGCAGATACAAAACTTGCGGACTGATTCTTTTCAAACAAGTCGGCATTATACAAAGGTGTGTCAGCTTGATGTTAAATTTTTTTATATTATTTTTATATTAATTATTTTTCATTTGATAATCACCAATTACCCCTTGTTTAATTCATTTTATATATACTGTTATTTTCAGCTATTATAAAACTTGAGAGGGCTCTCTAAAGGCGCCATTGTTTTATAGCCCCGAAGTTGCAGACGTCCATTAAATTTTATTGGTAATATCGGGCACGTCTTGTTCAAACTATGTTACATGCCGTGGTCTTACGTGGAACATTATCTGCAAACAACCGACGTCTTCTGTATAAAGACAACAAGCCAAGAAGTTGTATTTTCTGAAACAATAAGCGCCAATAAAACAAACGAACGTGACGAAACGTATATAAGTTGCGTCATGATCTGTGTATTTAATAAGAAAAATATTATATAGGGTTATATTATTTATTAACCAATTATTAATCTCGCGAAAATGTCACCTTTAATTTCGGAAAATATTTAAGGCCTTTTGTGTCAAGAACAATTATTATGATGAGGCAGCATTTTACAGTAGAATTTAAGTTCTCTAATTAATTATTGCAACGAATATAAATGAACGCCTCTTCAACGTTCATTCCAATGTTCTAAAAATAGAATTCAAGAATTAAAGGCGTTCGTTGTCTAGACTTCTATATTTTTAAATACTCCGGGTGTTTCGTCGACATATCCATGCTAAAAATTATCATCGTGATTTTGAACGTTATTTAATTCTTTAAATTAGTATTCACTCCCTTACTCTGATTTATCACCTCCTTTTTACGCCGCAGACAAAATGACTTGTTGGGAGAGGCAAATACATGAAAATTAAAGAAGGTCTTGGCACGAGGCAAATCGAAATTTACGGCGGCAAAACTAGAGTAAATTATGCAAATTGGTTCATAAAGCAATTCACCCTCTTCAAGGAACAAACTACACAATGCTGAGGCACTACGCTGTAGTACGTTAAATACAAACGAATTACAACAGATCGTTAATTTAAATTATTCTTGAAGATGGATCCTGCCTGTGTGAGAAAATGGGTGCTTTATTTTAAATCAAGAATATTAACTATGTAAATTCTTTTAAGCACAATGCAAAGAAGAAGAGCACCAAGTTTCATGCTCTGCATTCGAACAAATTATTATGTGAAACCTTTAATGTAATAACATAATAACATTTTACGCTTTCAAGTTCGGCCTCGTGCTGTTTCGCGGGGTTGATTTATGCTCATTTAAAAACTGTCATGTTTTAAATTTATCTTATCTACTTCCCATAAGGCTTCCCATTTTTTACGTATACTCGCGAGATCGCTTTTATTTGCACGCGCCAGAATTTCCGATAATAAAACAGGCGAATCAATTTTATCTGTCTTGTAGAAATAAATTCCGCCTTTATTATTCGAGATAAATCAATAAGATGGTTACGCGCCGAAATTTCATTAAAATTCGTGAGATCCAGGAAAGATACGGGCGATTTTCTTAATCGCTAAATTGGATGAATTTGTGATGAATAAAAAGCTGCAGGTGGGTCATCTAATTCTTATCAGACGGTCTTAACTACTTAAATTCTTAAAGAGAAAAATAACACAAATTTGACATATTAGAAAATTTTGAAGAAAATTGAAATAATTACTGGAACTGTACTGTCGATCAATCGCTTGCATTTTTATTATATCATATCAAGAAAGTAGAGAAAAGAGGTTATTGCTATGTAAAAAAAAAACAGTGTATGTGTAAACATTATTCAATATTTTTTCTGATTGTAACAGTTTTTGTCCCTTATTAAACATTGGTCCTTCGCAGCTGGATATTTAAAAAAAAAAAGTCAAAAATATCACTTAAGCAAAACATGCAGATCAGGCAAGGATATATCAGCAATCCAAAAATTTCAATATTTGAAATCATCATTAAAAGGCAAATATGTTGATGAATCGGTACGATAATAAAAGATGACTCATACAAGATCACATAAGAGACATACACGAATTGCCCGTTGCTTCTAAAAAAACGTGTACCGGCACTACATCACATCCTTGATGGTTCTTTGAAACATAACGGAGCTTTAAGAGCCCTCAAGCGACGTGTGGAATATTGGGATTCTTTGCTGGTACACTCAATCAGCAGTAAATTTGATCATATAACACTGAAATAATAAGAAAATTATTTATTTGGCACGGATACATAGAATTTCTGACACGTCATGTCCCACATAGGAAGCACAAACGAAATTTGATTTCGTTGTTCAAAACAAGTTTTAAACAATTCAAAGACTATTTATTGTTTCTCATACAGTTATTCAAAAGAGATCGTATTGCGGAGAAGATTTTTTCCTTTCATTCATAAGTGGTAAAATCAACTAAACTCTGCATAAACTGTTTTGCATCCTAATAATCAAGGTAGCATATGCACTTATAAACAACGTAACAAATGTGGCCAAAACAAAATAGTCTCCTACGTGACGAAACGGAATCATCATCCAACTTAACCGACGGCACAAAAAATTCAAGCATTCAAATTCAAGGGGTAAATGTCATCAGTGTTGTACACTATTGGATTCACGTTCGCAGTTCCATTTAATTTCATTAACTAAGAAGTTAGCGTTAAATCAGTAACCAAATCAAATAATGATACTAGTTACGCTAAAAAATTGTTTCCACGAACATAAGATCATTGGAAAATTCATTTCAAACGAATACCGACTATGTAGTACTTAATTGCATATCGGAAAACCCTCGTAAAATTGCAATAAAAATTAGATCATACCATTTCAGAGAACATCCAATTAGCAGTTATAGATTTCAATATTTCTCGTCAAAGTTAATATCTTGCTACGCGCTGATATTGATTCTGGCAAGTGTTGTTATGTATCGAACAAATAAATATTATTTGAAAAAACGTTTAGAATGGATCATTGCTGGTATTAAAACAATGCCCATGTTATTTATCAATTTAGAATGTGTTAGACACTAAATTAGCCAAATTTTGAAAATTGAAACATCATACGCCTGATGATAAGTAGTATGATGATAAGAATATTTCTCAAGAGACAAAAATTGTAAGTATATATTACGATTTCCTTTTAAAACAAATTACAACTTGCATTACGCCGATTTTACACCCTAGAAAGAAAACTTGTGAGAAATTCATCATTTAATCAGGAATACGTCAAGCTTATGAAAGAGTATGAAGAATTAGGAACTTCGAATTAATGTCCAACCCTATATCTCTTTACTTGCTTCAATAATTTATTGACCTTATCGTATAGTGATCAGAAACGAAAGTACCACAATCAAAGCCAGGGTAGTATTTGATGACTCCTGAAAATCGTCAAATGATATATTAAAAATGTAATTTTACATTTGGGCCTTGCAGTTCAAGATGATTTATTTTCGAATTATGCTAGATTTCGACTTCATAAATATGTCGTTACTACAGATATCATAAAAATGTACCGGCAAGTGTTATTGTATAGAGAGCGGGTTTACAAGCACAATAAAACTAAAAAAGCTTAATATTTGACGAAAAGGAACTTTATTTTATCAAAAAAGGCATTAAAATAAAACAAATGATATGTAAAAACCTACAGTGCTCTAGCAAATAAAACTCAGAAATAAATATGCCCTTGCATATTTTTTTAATTTCTATTTCGTTTTTATGATAGGAATTAATTTGATAAAAGTTAATTCTGTTTGTAAATGATAAAATGCCACAAAAAATTCTCAACCGGTGAGAAGTTAGCAACAAACCTCCAGCAACAAAATTTCAAAATTTAAATTGGCTGCCAAAGCCATCCTAATTGTCACAGAACTATAATTTTAACAGCATTGCAAATATCATTAAATGTAGTATGTCTCTGGTGTATCACAATTGAGAAAAAAACGAAATTCAAATTATAAGCAGCAATAAAGCTCGGTGCCTAATTATAGAAATAACTTCTTAAAGAAAGTATTTACAATCAAAACTTTCAGGTAATCGGATAGCAAATGATCAAATATATCAAAATATACCACCAGGAAGTTTTGGCCGATCGATTTTATTGATTACTGATCGATTGAAAATAGTGAATGTTGCGCATTTAAAGGAGGCCAAATAGAAAAACATATAACTTTTTGTACAAATGTTGCACAAACGAACTTCTTGCAAAATACGGAGCAGAACATTCAAATCTATTGATTTATGCGATTTCTGAGTTTTGGCCGATCGATTTTATTGATTAATTATAGATTTGAAGCGGGCGCTTCCACGACTGCCAGACATTGAAAACAGCATTAATTTCAAATGCACATAACTTTTTATACAAATGTTGCACAAACGCATTTCTTGCAAAATATGAAAAACAACATTCAAGTCTATCGATTTATGTTATTTCAGAGTTTTGGCCGATCGATTTTATTGATTAATTATAGATTTGAAGCGGGCGCTTCCGCGACTGCCAGACATTGAAAACAGCGTTAACTTTAAATGCACGTAACTTTTTATACAAATGTTGCACAAACGAACTTCTTGCAAAATGTGAAAAACAACATTCAAATTGATCGATTTATGCTATATCTGAGTTTTGGCCGATCGATTTTATTGATTAATTATAGATTGGAAGCGGGCGCTTCCGCGACTGTCAGATGTAGAAAACAGCATTGACTTTAAATGCACATAACTTTTTATGCAAATGTTGCACAAACGAATTTCTTGCAAAATGTGAAAGACAACATTCAAATCTATCGATTTATGCTATATCTGAGTTTTGGCCGATCGATTTTATTGATTAATTATAGATTTGAAGCGGGCGCTTCCGCGACTGCCAGACATTGAAAACAGCATTAACTTTAAATGCACGTAACTTTTTATACAAATGTTGCACAAACGAATTTCTTGCAAAATGTGAAAGATAACATTAAAATCTATCGATTTATGCTATATCTGAGTTTTGGCCGATCGATTTTATTGATTAATTATAGATTTGAAGCGGGCGCTTCCGCGACTGCCAGACATTGAAAACAGCATTAACTTTAAATGCACGTAACTTTTTATACAAATGTTGCACAAACGAATTTCTTGCAAAATGTGAAAGATAACATTCAAATCTATCGATTTATGCTATATCTGAGTTTTGGCCGATCGATGCATGACATCTGGATATTTACAAGTTTCGAAGAAGGTTGAATACATTAGGTCAGTTTGGTTGTTCAATAAAATTTCTTTGGAATTACTCGCCGCGTTATGAATTTCTAGTCATTCCAGTAAACTTAATCTAAGGCTTTTTTCGATAGATTTGAATGTTGTCTTTCATATTTTGCAAGAAATTCGTTTTTGCAACATTTGCATAAAAAGTTACGTGCATTTAAGGTTAACGTTGTTTTCAATGTCTGGCAGTCGCGGAAGCGCCCGCTTCAATTCTATAATTAATCAATAAAATCGATCGGCCAAAACTCAGATATAGCATAAATCGATAGATTTGAATGTTGTTTTTCACATTTTGCAAGAAGTTCGTTTGTGCAACATTTGTATAAAAAGTTATGTGCATTTGAAATTAATGCTGTTTTCAATGTCTGGCAGTCGTGGAAGCGCCCGCTTCAAATCTATAATTAATCAATAAAATCGATCGGCCAAAACTCAGAAATAGCATAAATCGATAGATTTGAATGTTCTGCTCCGTATTTTGCAAGAAATTCGTTTGTGCAACATTTGTACAAAAAGTTATATGTTTTTCTATTTGGCCTCCTTTAAATGCGCGACATTCTCTATTTTCAATCGATCAGTAATCAATAAAATCGATCGGCCAAAACTTACTGGTGGTATATTTTGATATATTTGATCATTTTCTATCCGATTACCTGAAAGTTTTGATTGTAAATACTTTCTTTAAGAAGTTATTTCTATAATTAAGCACCGAGCTTTATTGCTGCTTATAATTTGAATTTCGTTTTTTTCTCAATTGTGATACACCAGGGACATACTACATTTAATGATATTTGCAATGCTGTTAAAATTATAGTTCTGTGACAATTAGAATGGCTTTGGCAGCCAATTTAAATTTTGAAATTTTGTTGCTGGAGGTTTGTTGCTAACTTCTCACCGGTAAATTCTCAAATAATAACCAGAGAGTGGATGACCCTAGGTAAAACTTAATGGTTGAATCAAAATTATTTTTATGAAATCTTGTACGGTTATTTTATATTTACTTATTCGCACTCATTCAACATCTTATAAATGACTTATGGTGAGTTTTCACATCTCCGGCATACGGCATGCGGCATCCGGGACCATGTTCGTGATTGGTTGATTCAGAATTTCTGATTTAGAAATTACAAATCAACCAAACACGAATAGGCTCCTGAATGCTGCATGTCGTATGTCGGAGGTGTGGAAACCCACCGTTATTCAATCAATATCAAACTGACAGTTCTCTGATAATAACATAGCCATAAAAAGTCATGCCAGCATATTTTGTAGCAAGATGGAATGCGATTTATAGTCGGCAGTGCTATAAAAACAGAATAGAATTTTCTTATGCAAGATAACATGTGTCCAACAATTACTGTAGTCCTGGGTGGCTAATTATTATTGCAAATTGTAATATAACATTTAATGTAAACAAGAATTTATTTGTTGTTTGACAGTAAATATTTGAAACATCATTTCAACAATGCAAAGTGAGAATCGACATTGATGTTTGATTCCACAGCTACCCAGAACTACAATAATTGTTGGACACATGTTACGACTAATATTTTGGTTATAAATACATACATATTTATCAAGGAACCTAAAATAATTCTTGGATCTGCCAATAACAGCAAAATTATTATTATTATTAAGAATTTTTATTTTATTTTGGCACCATAATCTTATTTATTGGCACCTAATTGTAGGAATAATTTGGACTTTATTACCCAAGGGCTATGGTTAATATGGTTACGTGTTCTTTGAATCGTAACAATCTACGTGTCCCGAATGTACCATTCATATCAAATTTAACACTCCAAATCATGGATATATTTTTCTAAAAGGAAGTGAAATAATGCTCACTCTTGAACAGCTCGAACACGACTAACTTTTATTAGCAGCTTTTCTGGTACATAGAGCAAAGATACATAGACAGGCACTAACATTGCTGCCAATATGGTTTTTTGATGTCAAACATAACACCCCCAACTACATCAAAAACTCAAAACTCTTAAACCCAACTTTTTCAGCATTTGACAGCATTTAGACTCTTTGTTCATATATCCGTACTCATTTCATCAGTAGATAAATGGATTAATTTGACGCAACCATTGTTTACAGCTTCTCTAATCAAATGATGGCGTATGTCAATATGTTTAGGCCGATTATGATGAACAGGATTGACAGCCAATTTTTGTGCACTCATATTATCATTAAACAATGTAATATGTTTTTTTACTAGTTAATTCCCCCATTAAATTTCTGAGTACAAAGCTTCCTTTGCAGCCTCTGGTAATGTCATATATTCTGCCTCGCTGCTTGACAATGCCACAATTTTTTGATTTTGCTTTCCCAGGATATAGCACTTTCAGAGAGCTTAAAAATTAATCCGGTATAAGACTTTCTATCTGATTTATCACCTGCCCAATCAGCATCTACAAAACCTTCTAAATCTGCATCAGTTTTCCTAAATATAAGCTACACCCTAGTACCCTGTAAATATTTTAGTACTCCTTTAGCACATCTCCAATGGGACTCTGTATAATTATTATTAAATTGGCTCAAAAAACTTACAGAATAAGCAATATCTGGTCTCGTTAATACAGCTAAGTACATATAGCTAAGATAGTACATAAAGACTATCGGTCTCAGATAAGGTATTTCATCTGTACAATCTTTAACTTGCATTTCAAACTCTAAATTTCTTTCCAGCGGTGTATTTGTGGGTTTACAGTTTGACATATTAAACCTTTTCAGTAACCGATTTACATAGTAGTGCACATGTAAGTCTCATAATCTTCAAAATTTCGAGGTGGTTTTCTTATTCGTCCAGACTATCGCAAAATTTCTGGCACATGATCTTCTGAAGAATTATCAAGAATATAATCAGAATCACTTTCAGCATTTTCTGTTTCATATGACGTTTCTGCACTTTCAGCGTTATCTTGAACTTTTTCTTCTAAGCTGACTTCTAATGATTTGTCATCAGTAAAGTCCCCCGCTGAAACTGGCTTCATTATAATTTTTATATTGTCAGTATTTTCTATGACGACAACATCTCGGCTTGTAGTGATAGTATTGTTTCGTATTTCCCTTTTGGATCAGCTGACTAACTGACAGAAGATTCGTTGTCAATCCTGGAACACACGTAGCATTGGTTACAGTGACATCATGATTCTTTCCGTTCACTGTTGTTACAATGTTTATGTCACCCACCACAGAAAGTTTCTGGTTGTTTGCAATTACAATATCTTGCACATCAGCGGCTGTGGATACATTTTGTAGCCAGTCACGATGGACTGTCAAGTGTGCACTGGCTCCTGAGTCAACAGACCAGTCCTCCTTGCTGAACTGTCCGCCTAGAAACACTGCATTAAATGCATTCGAGCTTTTAGTCTCGAAGGTTTCAGTTTTATTCGGGCATTTGTTTTTGTAGTGACCGATCTCCTTGCATTTATAATATTTGATAGTCTTGACATTCGCACTTTTGACAAATGTATCAGAATTGCGCGCATGTTGCTAACCTGTCGACTAGCCTTGCGTTTAGAATACATATCGATGAATGTGTTGCCTGCATTATCGTCTAGCTCCATGTCCAACAATTTAGTTTTTATGCTGTCGACCATTAACTCCATTCCCGAATGTTCGATCATTGGAGCATACTTGTCGTCAATTTGGAAACCCGTACCCTTCAATTTCTGAGCCGTTTTTGTTATCTGTGTTACATAAGATTCCATCGAATCACAACTTTCAAGTCTGACTGAAATTAATGTGCGTGGCAGACCAATTCTTCTTGAAAATCCTGTATCATCAAACATTTTTTGTAATTTCGTCCACAAATCCATTGCTGATGTTGCGTCTTTAATGTGAGCATAAAGAGTAGGATCTATCGTCAAGATTATTTTGGGTTTTGCTTTTCCATTCTTTTCTGTGTTCGTTTCCCCGCCGTCTATGCAATCGTGCAGATCGTTCAAAACCAGCATGTTTTTTTACAGCGAACACCCAGTCTCCATAGTTCTCACGGCCTTTTAACTTCGGAAGACTAGAAAATTCACTGCCATTTTTTGAAATGTTCAGTTACCAGACAATAAAAAAAAATTCCTTTTCTTTACTTCCGACACCACGTGCACTGGGTCCATAACCTGCTCATCTGAAAGGAAGTGAAATAATGCTCACCCTTGAACAACTCGAATATGACTAACTTTCATTAGCAGCTTTTCCAGTACATAGAGCAAAGATACACAGACAGGCATTAACATTGCTGCTAATATGGTTTTTTGATGTCAAACATAACAGGATAAACATTCCAATTCTAGCAAAATAATTGATATCATAGTTTATAAATCTTATAATATTATTATTTTAATGTTGTCTTCATTATTTACGTGAGAGAAAGATCCACTGTCAGAAATGAGAAAATAAGAATTTGTTACTTGAAATTAAATTCTCGGATAAAACTGATAATATACTTTTGGACTTATTTCTCTTTTCGCCTTAAATAAATAATTGTATTTTTCTAGCCGTTCTCCACTCAATTTAAATTTGTTCATAAAGCTGGAAAAGGGCAGTCGGCGCTCTTATCGTCCGCAAAATATGAAAATCGCGGCGAATTAAAGCAATAAGTGAAGCCATCACGAGCAGGTTGAGTAATAAATGGGCGGCTAATGAATTTTTAATATGCGGTCCGCGGACGGCGGCGACGAAAGGGGCGGCCGTGATTAATCGGGAATAAATGAGACTCCCGCCGGTTGACTGCGTCCGGAATGGCTGACGGAATTTATGAATTAGTGGCAGACAGACGCTTTCGATCGGCGGAACAATGCCCAAGAAATTTACTGCTTCGATGTTGGTTTCCAAAAATTTGTTTCACCTGGTGATAACTTTAATGATGCCGTAAACGTTCCTTTTTTATCGATTCATCTTCTGTTTACGATCTTATTTTAGTGTAGGTCGAAACATACAATTACGCGAAACTGTAACGAGCGATTGTAAAATATCGACATTTATGGTATAAGTATACAAGAATATTGTTTTAATAATCTTTAAGAATTTACAAATAAATTTATAAATATAATTTATGCCAAGGTAATGAATTAGTTTAGAAGTCGACAGTATACGTTATATATTCTGAAGAAGTTGCTAAATAATTACTTAAATTATCGTTAATATCATGTAGCGCTTCGTTCTCATGATTACCTAAATCTCCTTTTGTGATTCCCCCAAAATTTTCCGATAAAAAAATTAAACTATACCTGGTATATTTTTTTGCCAAAAGTTGGCTTTTTCAATTACGATTCCCAAATTTTATAGTACAACTAGGCCTTTTTATAGTAAAACTTTTCCTCCAGTAAGCCACTTTAGTGTCAGTGAAACATGTATTTTGTAATTCAACGACATCATCAATCTCAACTTTTTGAATTCAATTAACAACTGCAGACTCTCCCAAATGGTAGCTACCAATTGGGAAAATTTAGTGCCTCCTTTAAATTGGTTCCTAAGATAGTTCCTGACAAAACTTTCGTTTTTTCTTTTGCAAATAGTTTAGCTAACTATTTGTCACCTGTTTTACTATTATAGCCATTATAAAAAGATTTGACATCACTTAGGATCATTTGTATAAAAGCAAACTTTAACTCCTTATTTATTGTCATAACAACAATTGTGTTCACAATTGTTACCATGGGTTACCAATAGTTAAGGTTAATTTCTCTATCTATACCAGCGGGCCTATATTAAATTTAGGTAAAAGTAAATCAACTTCTTATTCAATCAAGCCATAATATATTTTAAATGGACGATAATCTAAAAACATGTATTTTTCGGTATTATTAACTCCGGAAACTCCCACAGTCGCGAAATACGAAACGCCAGCTAATAGAAGCCGCTGCAGGTATTGATTCTTTTTCAAGGTATTTGAGAATGGCATGCAATATTCGTCAACTTCAATGATATTAACATTCTCTTTAAACATGGTTATTAATTGGAGCATCGTCTTCGTTGAAAAATCCAGTCATCATTCAGCGAAACGTCGATTTTTAAACTGACGCTGAATTATTGATCCTCGGTGAACTTAGCAAAAGTTACATGTGCAGTTACATGTGAAGATGTTGATTCAGATGACTCCATGGTCTCCACACAGTCTTTTGCCTTGCTCGTCTCACTATTGAAGTAGAATTCCCATCTGGATCAGCCTGTTGATCTTTGCACGAAGCGCAATTGGCATAACTCTGACCTTAACGAATTTTGAAATAACTACTTCTGTAAGCTATTAAAAAATGCAGAACCAACAAACCAGTCTAATCCAGAATCAAAAACGTTGTACTGCGTCAAAATCTACCTTGCTGCTGTACCTATCTTCCTTATAAAATTATTTTCTCAGGTCTACAGTGAATTATCAAACGAATGGTCTTCCAACCAATGGTGACCCTTCCCTCGCAATGAAAATGTGTGATTCTAATGAATTCTTTCACAACTTAAGTATGTATGGTCCTGAAAGAACGAATCATTGTATCAACATAGAATTTAAAGCAATGAGATAACTAACAAGGATGATATGGATGGATCCCAATAGGTTTATCATCTCTAGCTCAGTTTTAATAGTTTTCTCTCTATTGATTGACTCTGCAGGACGGGCTATTATTCTATAGCCTGAGCTCCATTTTCCTGTCAGTACGGGCTGGGTTACTTTTGAATATCTTTGTCAAATAACCCAATGATCCAAGTTATTGCAATGGAACCGCATTTCTTTTCATTTCAGCCAGAGTGAGATTGTCTATCGTGAGTAGTTATTTAAAAGATTAGTGTCGCAAATACTACCTGATCATGCAATCTTTAATTCAGCTGGTTTTCATATTTGAGATCGGTCGATAGCCTTTTTAAATAGATCAAATAATCATCTAAACTTTTGAATCCGTTTTGTATTTTGTAAATTTGTATGTCTCAGTTGTTACGTTTGGCATCGGGTTAAAGTACCAACCGATTGATTAGACGTCTTGGATTTGAATAGACCCGGTGTAAACAAGCTATGTAGTAAGGTATAAGTATCTTTACCTATTATTGTCAACAGGATTGCCTTTTTTTTGAAATATCATTTACACATTACATTCTCGTAATTATCAAGTCTCTCCTCGTACAGTAGCTACATAATTGTTGTTAAGTATTTGCTCATACTCATTACTTCCATATTTTGAGTCGCAGCTTTCAGCTGAGCATCGTCCCAGCTATCGATTTATCCTAGATGCGAATTTATACCATTTTTATACTGTTATAGTCAGTTTATCCGACGATTATAAAATCAGGTAAAAATAAATTTTACTAGACTTAGGCTGGGTTGCATAAAAGTTTTAAGCAAGGAATAAATTTAACTCTAACTTAGAATTTGACGGACATATGACGTAGAGCATATTGTGTGTCATATTCTAACTTAAGCTTCAATTTAATCCTCGCTTAAAACTTTTATGCAATCCAGCCTTAAGAAAACAATAAATCATTGTTAATACGAAAATATATTTTTTCCCACAACACACAAAATTATTAATGTACATTAACGCTAATTGTTAATATAAAAATTACCGTAATACAAGCAAATTTCAAATCAGAGAACTAAAATTTTCAGCAACCTAAAGCTATTATCTCTGGTTTAGTAATGTTAATCAGTTAAATAAATTTGTGTACCGTGAAACGTAACGCCATGCACGTTTTCCGATTTGATTATGTAATTGTTGCTGAGGCATGTGTACGTAAACAGAATTAATTTAACAATTACGGGTCTCATTAGATCGCTATAATATCTGTGATAATTACCTCCGAGCTAATTGGGCTAATATCTCGGCTCGAATGCGAGCATAAGTGTTCATTTCCAAGATAAAGATCGCAATTGTCAGAGCGTGAAGGTGTTGTCGCACAAGATCAATTCAATTTTTCTTTTCCAACAAATTCCATTAAAATTTGTAATTGTTAGGGTCACAGATGGTATTGATGCCGAGCGGAAAACCGAACTAAAATTGTTTTGGAATATTAAAGCATAAAATGAAACACTATATCGCCCATTTCATGCGTTAGTTTTATCTACCGTTTCAGTCCGTCTATTATACAGTGTCACTGTGTATGATGGGGCAACAAATCCTGTGCCATTATTAATGATGACTGTGCGACGAGTAAGCGCACATTATCTGTGTAATCCCTGTACACAAACAAAAAATATTTTTTCCAGCGAAGCAAACTATATATATCATCGTCGAATAGTTTAATCGCACCTGAGACAGCTGAGGAAGCCGAGAAAATCAATACTTGATGCGTAAAGTGCTGAAATTTTACAAAATCGAAAAAATAATAAATGGTCAACGGAACAGTGTAATAATGAAGTCACAGGTGTCCCAAATTTTGAAAACAATCAAACACTTAAAAGTAATGCAGACGAAAGTTGAAATAATATAACGAATGAAAAGCGATAGTGCGAGTTAAGAAAATCTTAAACTGAGGGATAGCAGAAACATACAGATTATGGGAACATTCCTCTCTTCACACTTGTGTGCAATCATGTTAATATTGACAGTAAAGAAAGCTCGCAAACAAAGAGGAGAAGAGGTTTGTTTGGTATACAGACTGTAAACAAAATTAATTCGAAGAAAGTGTTTATGTACTCTTCATAATTTTATTGATAATCCTTTTCGGTGGTCAAGAAAACAAAAAATAAAGAAAGAAGAAAAAAAAAGGAAACCCAGAAAAGGAAACAAAGGCAATTATGGCCAAATGCAATCCTCATTGTGGTTGAGGCTTTTGGTAGAAATGCTAGGTGCTATGTTGTTCATGAAAATAAATCAGTGCTTCACAGTTATCCAATTCTTTCGTTGCGTTACAGATCTTTCGCTCGTTCATTCGATGAATAATAGTTTTAGTCTTTTATGTTCAGTTATCTTACATCATCTTAATATATATTCTCCATTCTTTCGGTTATATCCCAGAGTATTCTTTGTATGATCTCTTTGATACCTAGTCTTCTGTATATCTTGTCTCTACTTCCCCGTTTAATCCTTTTCGCTATTTTTTGCCATTTGATTTTCAATCTTAGATTCTCCAGTATACTTTTCCTTGCAATATTTTTAGCTCAATTTTATCACATTACGTCTCCTCTCCAACAGTTTAATTATTATTCATCTCATTTTCTCTTGAATTTCAGTGTTCACTCAAAAGAAAGAGACTATTGCTTACCGTCAACTTCATCCTCCAGGTTTTAGCATTTGGAACGATAAAAGAAATAGTCTGCAAACTTTTTTCCACTCGACATTACCTTTACTTTGGATTATTTTATTACTCGTTTCTATGTAAGTTCTTATATGGTCCTTCTAAGATAACGCACTTATTTGAGGTTTCTTCAAAATATTTTTACATGATACAAGCTTTTCTGACGTTCCACTTATTTCTTTCTACATTATAAAAAATGATCTTCAGTTTCATATTCTTTCTTCCCATTCGTTCATGTTTCTATATTTAAGAAAGTTCGCTGCGTCGAAATAGTTTTGAAGTTACCTTTCTTGAATACTCTTGTATCTATTTTTTGCTTCACATTATTTTTTGTTATATTTTATCTTTTTCATTATATTTTCTGTGATCGTATAATCCTTAATTACTAAGCATTGATTAAATATGACTTTGAGTTAAAATATCAATTTTTTACGTTGTGTTACTGCCTATTAATACATAGTGAAATTGATTGATACTTCTTCAATGGAAGAGGTTCATGTATACCTAAAGTGGTGCTTAAATTAGGTAAGTACTATTTCTTAGTCAATTCTACCTACTGAGTTCTATTGTTGTATTCAGTGTTTGCTAGTCTCTCTAAAATATAGGGCATTTGGCAGTATGTATAGAGAGGGTATTGAAAAATGAAAAAGTTGATACAAGTTTTAGTGAAGGAAATAAGGGTTGTTTCAAATCCCTTGTTTCAAACGTTAAGGATAAAAACCTGCCATAAAATAAGAGCGTGTAAATTTCTCTTTAATTGCTTCTGGTTCGAATGTTTAAGTGAAAATAAACCAGCAACACCGGTAAGGACGAGCACGAACGCTATTTTATGCAACGAATTAGTCACTTTAAATATTCAAGAGAACAAAATAGTCTGAGGTTCACTATTAGAGCCACTTACAAGTTATCCAGCGAGTAATAAAATTCTCCGATATTAAAAGTAAAACACGCTCCGTCCAAACATCTAACTTCTTTCAATTAAACTTGGGAACTTGTTGGAGCTTTAAAAGTGCCCATACTCGGCGGATTTAATTAAAAATTATGGCCGCGAAGCTCTGCATCAGATTCCGGTCCAGTTATTTTCATTACTAATTCACCGCAATCAAATACAATTCCACATAAAGCGCAAAAACTCCCGCACGAAACTTCCAGGCCAGACAAGAGGGGGAGTTCCGAACAAAAGAAGTTTTAAGTGGAATAATTGCGATCTTCGGACACGGGCCGGACTTTTTTTCTCTTCTCCTGGAAGTTCTGCAATAAAACGGGGTTGATCATCTGACAACGGATCAATCCAAGATGTTCATATTAGCGGAAAAGAATTTCGCCTCAGATCTGAAAGCTCGAGGATTGCTATCGATTTGTCATTATATCTGGAAGTTATCGGGAACTTTTAAATTTCAAATATTGAGTTATATTAATGTCCCGCTTGAAATCAATTTTTCTTTAATAACTGGAGCGGAAGAGACGTTTCATCGATGGGAGTTGTATTAACTTTGATACGTTGCTGAAGGAATGCCCTATATTTCAACAATGTAGGAAAATAATGGGAGACGTAATATGAACTCTTTTTTTGGCACTTCGGAATTTTTGTGAAATTTAATTTAGTTAAACCCTGATATATCAATATATACAGGCTGTATCGTAACATCCGCCAAATATTCACACACGTGATTCTATGGTGAAAACTGTATCGAAAAATATAATATTATTTCCTAAAAAAACGTATAGTTTCCAAAATATTGTCACGTAATTTGGTTTTGGCGCGTTTAATAACCCTTCACCGTGTTAGGTATACTGCCTTCATTATATTACGTTTACACCCTTTACCAATTCATTAATTAATACTTTAACATTTCTCGTACTCGATTGTTGTAAGTCGCGCTCGTAATTGCTTGAAAGAGCATTCTTTTAGGGAACTAGCTTACAGACTCAAAGACCAAGAAAAACAGAAATATTTTCGTTACTCTATATTTAGAAAATATACTGAACAGTATACAGAACAGTAATAAAAATTACAATTATTTTCTACCATGCCCGTGCATAACGTCACAGTCAATTTTGCAAAATCGAAGATTAAATTCAACCTGGTCATGAATTCAGTCGGCTTAATGTTGTCGATGCGTTTCCTCTTAAGAGTTCAAATACTGCAAGTTCTAAATGTCAACAACGTGACATCAAAGTTTTTTAAATTTAGCAACGCAATGTAAAGAACCGCACAATTAATTTAATTAATCTCAGTATTCGGGAACATGTAGTCCTCAGGCTTTCACGACCGTCGTTGATAGCCACTCTTCGGTTCTCGGGTTCTCTGCCGTATAGAAAGTTTGTAGAACTTTATGTTTCGATCATCTTATCGTGATCTTCTTCAGAAATGAAATGACTAGTTTGTCTTGTTCCGGGATTTATATATGGTTGTGTGCGCTTTAGAGCGTAGCCGTCTCGCTCTGTTGGTGCTTAACCGTTAATCTTCGATGAGGTTTGAAGAATGCTTTCCAGATACTTGGTAACTGTAATCCGTCTTCTCTGTTGATGTTTGGATTCTCCTGCATTTCAATAGCTTTCCTATATAATCTTCTCAAGTAACATTTGTCAAAGTTGATTTTCTGTGTATAAACTCAGACAAATCAGCAGTAGCGGAACATTCAAAGAACACGAAACATGGAATCAACTTTGACAAATGTAAGAAACTAGCAATTGAACTGGAGAAGACTGTAGAGAGAAGCTATTGAATCAAAACAATATCAACAGAGAAGACGGATTATAGTTACCAAGTATCTAAAAAGCATTCTTCAAACCTCAACGAAAATTAATGGATACGTCCCAACAGAGTGAGGCGGTTATACCTCAATGGTGAAAACACAACCATATATAAATCCTGGAAAAAGACAAACTAGTCACTTCACTTTTGAAGATCACGACAACATGGTTGAGATATCAATTTCTACAAACTTTCTACACGGTAGAGAATCCGAGAACCGAAGAGCAGCCATTCGAGAATATGTGTGTAGCGTCATTTCTTAACAACCTCATTTTCAGTATGAAGCCAGAAAATTCTGCGAAAAGACATTTGAAACTCGTGTAGTTGACAGAAAAGTGATACATTATTTAATCAAAAATCGTGAAGAAAAGTGGGACTTTTTTCGTTAACAACACCTTTCTTCACGATTTCAGTTAGCAACACTTTTTTTCTTTCATTTTATTTATTAGCGTAAATTGTAAATGACCAATTTGTTAAATTATCAAAAATTACACCAGATGAGGAACGCAACGCAGACACTGACAAATTCGAATTTATTACTTCACTTGCTGCTATTGTTGATGTTGACGTTTCAGAGGTCAAAGATTGCTTTTCAGACGAATTACAAAACATTTTCTCTGAAATTTTTACTTTATTTTCGATACTATCTTCGACGTAGGTTTCTGCAACAGCACTGCTACGCCAGCTGCCGTGTCTCTTCAAAACTTGGATGTCAGCTCCATTGACGGCCAAAAAAGTCGCTGATGTCCTGCGGAAACAATGGCCTGCATCAGCGACCTTTTGGCCGTCAGTGGAGCTGACATCCAGATTTTGAAGAGACACGGCAGCTGGAAGCTGTTCGGCTCCGGGAGCCCTAAGTACGTAGCAATTTTTTTTTTGGTAAATTGTAGAAGGTGTTTATACTGTTGCTTTGTGCACTTGTCCTATCTATAAAATACAAATAGTCTGCGATGGTCCACATTTTTGGGTCTCAAATTCAAATACTCTTTATAAAGCTCAATTCCGTTTACTCTATCTTCCGATGTAACTGTAAAGATTCGTTTTTTCTTTGTTTTCGTGTCATGTAATGTTATGACCAAAATATGGCCGCAATCTTCTACATCGTCCATTTTTAGTAAACGTAATTCTTCCGCCCGACATGCTCTATGCAAAGCAATTACCAACACTACCTTCATAAGCAGAAAACTGTCATCAAGAGCTTTTTCTAAAAACTCCTTCACATTATCCATCGATAGAATTCTCTATTTTTTTGCCACATAACCGTCATTTTGACATTTCAGGTAAGCCAACATTTTTTTATATGCAAAAATATCCACACTTTCATTTATTTCTAAAGTACTTCTCAGCATCGTGTATACTTACCATAGTGTTAAAGCTTTGAGTGTTTTCACTTAAGAATATTTAAAAATCGGTGCTAATAAATCTTATAAATAAAACAAACCTTTTCAAAAAAGTACGCAATTAGAATATCTTCATTTGCCCCTTACACATTTTTTTCATTTCTCCAGCCACAGAACCGTTGGTAAGTTTCCTCTTACTTTCTTTTGAGCTTTTTAGGTAATAAACTTGACCCTGCTTCTGATACCAATTGTAAAATTTCTTCATTATTCTCGTTCTTCGACACTCTCATAATGTTGACGTTATTTTTGTCAACTACACGAAAAAATAGCATGATCTACACGTTAGAAAAGTGAATTTTCATGTTCGTGTAAATTTGATCCACTCGTGAGCTACGCTCACTCGTGAATGCAAACATTTACACTCACTAGAAAACTATCACTTTTCTAAACTTATAAATCAATATACTATTAGTTGACTACTCTATTACAGGTTTCATGTACTTCTTGACGATATTAGGTGAATGTATCGCACCTTACTAAATCAAAAATCAATTTTCAAGTCTCAATAACTTCACAACCAGAAAGTTAAATATTATAACTTTCTGTATAGTTTTCAACATACATAGAATCTCGTGGTATGAAAATTTGCGGACGTTATGATACGGCTGAAGATACTATATTTAATATTGCAAAACATATTAGCACAAGTTCAGAAATATAGCAAACCTGCATATTTTGTGATACGCCACATGTACTTTTCATTTTAACAAACCCCTATTTTAAATAGAAAAGAAATAAAATTAATTAAATAAAAACATTTATCTTTCACTTGCAGAATATTTATTTCTGGAACGTTTCAGTGTTTGAGCAAGATTTGCTGCCGACGTGTATTCGTATTTTCTGGAAATGAGTGGGAAGTAAATGTGATGAAAGGTTGTGCTTTTGTTTAGCGGTATTCATAAATGTCTCACATTTCATTCTCGGTATTACAATCATACGTCATTTGAAGTGTCAGTAAATAAGCTTTCCGTTTACGTCTTTGGCGCTATACTTCATTATGCGAGTGTTTTGAAGATTCGTTCTAAGTATAATGAAAAGTTGTAAAATCATTTGAAGATCAATTGGTTTAATAATTTAAGTTCATTATTTAACGGCCGTATTAAAAAATTGCATGTTTAATAAATTTTCCGATTATTCATGGCGTTTGTTTTTTACGTTTAAAAATGGTCGTATCATTGAGTGTAATTAAGAAAGTATTAGGTATTTTATTTCGAGTAATATAAACAATTTTAACGGAAACAATACACGACCCAATCAAAAAAAATATATACCGAAAGTTTTGTAAACAAGTTAAACATTGGGGATTCTCGTGAAGTAGCTAACAAATGGACATTCGAATCTATCAGTTAACCGTTATGCTGAAAGCTTTCATTAAACCTTTACAAATCATGATGTATGAATAGAAACTAAAGTGTTTAATGGAACGAAAATCCCTAATCAGAGAACCGGTAAATTTTTAATGCGTTTCCACCAACAATCCACCTACTCAATACGTTCAAAACAAACATAGAAACGTTAATCGGGAAATTACATGAGGGAGTTCTAAATAATCTGACCACTAATAGAATCATATCCGATTAAATCATTCCTTTTATTTAAGTGATTATATTAAGCAAGCGATGCAATTAAACAGATGTGAATTATATTTGAGGAATTTGCAATGTCTCGTTTTCGGTCCGCTCAATAAATTAACACAAATACATTTGACTGGACACGTATTAAATTGATTGTTGGTTCGTGCCGCTAAACACACAGAGAGGGCCGAACGGTGTTCGGTAATTTGCTTACTGAATATCTCACGAGGACCGACTGCCCTAAGTTCCCAGCAATACGACAACAATTCAAATAATTACGTTTCAGGTCAGCGTAAAGCAATGAAAATGGCAAATTTCAATTAAATGTTAATGAAGTTGAGGCTTAAATCTTCATGAAACAAAATTTTAATTACA
This sequence comes from Serrognathus titanus, assembly GCA_039766575.1. Taxonomy (NCBI): domain Eukaryota; kingdom Metazoa; phylum Arthropoda; class Insecta; order Coleoptera; family Lucanidae; genus Serrognathus; species Serrognathus titanus. The sequence goes on along the minus strand of CM077912.1, from coordinate 27,391,499 downwards.
CTTCATAGAGAATTTAAAACTTTTGAATTTAGTAACATTGAAAATAATGATATTTATTTTTTTAAACGTATTATTCATAAAAATTATGTTGTAACTGTGTATAGGAAATGACAACTTGTGTCAAAAAGTGTGCACAGGATGTCGCGATTCAAACTATTCAGTATTATTCATACAGTATAGATACCACTTATGGATTAAGATTATTTTTGGCCTTATTTTAGAAAAATATGAAAAAACTCAGACACGCCAAATTTTTAATCTCAATTGTACGTCTTTTAAAGCAAAATTTGGATGTAGAGAGTGATTCATGTATGCGCAGTAATAGGTAGGTGAGTTTTGTTAAATATATCACCCTGTATATTTGTATGGTTTTGAATTCTATTTAATAGTCGTTGAACACAAATGATCAAGTAGACTTCAAAAATATACAAATATACAGGATGATCCATTTAACAAAACTCATATACCTATTACTGCAAATACACGAATCCCCCCATACATTCCAATTTTACTTTAGAAGACGTACCATTCAGTTTAAAAATGTACGTGTCCGAGCTTTTTTTATAATTTTCTAAAATAAAACCAGGTATCATTTTATTCCATAAGTGATATCAGTGTATAAACGTCTTGTACATTATAATTTCTAAGCAATAATTAGAACTTTAAATATACTTTAAAGCCTAATAACTTTAAGCTTTAGTCACCGACAGATTACGCTTGGTATTCTAATTTTGTTCTACCTGGCAGTTAAGAGCCCTTTCTTGCTTTTTCTCGAAAATACGAAGTAATTGGAAGTCGCGGAAAGAATTTTGATGAAATTATTGAAACAATTTTACGGCATTATACTTTGACTTCAATTTTATTATTATTTTTTTTAATATCTCATACTTTTTGGAAAAAAACTCTAAATTTTGTGAAATATCAAAACCATGTGCCACGTTTTTCTTCGATCGTAAAAAAATTAATAACAAAAGGCTACCTAAAGGAGTCGATGGCATTGCTATCCTGAGAAAGCAGGTATAAGCAAGTTCAATTTTGAACTTTCAAATGAGAGCACAGTGATGTAGTGAGATATCGTTAAATAAGGAAACAAATTTTGTTTGAATCTTTTAAAATATAGCATGAGGAGAAAGTTACGAAATATGGTTGTAACGTTTTCATTATTGGGTAGAAAAACATTTTTCAAATAAAAATTGGAAGATAAAATGTTCTCTTTGTATTAGTCAATGTTAATGTACATTACGATATCATATCTCTAGATAATCTCATTTTTTTTTTAAATAGCAACCTATTTTTTTTTTCATCATTTTAAAATCAACAAGTAGGTTCCTAAGCATATTTTCGAGAAAACCATTCACTAACTTGTCCTTCATTAAATCTGGTAATCTTAGATAATTGCTTCCAATTAACCAATACAAAAATGGACAATGCCACTTTAAATTTAAGCTAAAGCTTAAACCTATAACGATTGTTATTTCAACAATCGATCGATCAATGCAGAAAGGTCTATTCGATTCACTGTGAACATATACCCTTTCTGCATTGACAAATTCAATTGTTGTTAAAGGTTCGACCTTTGGCGTAAAGTTTAGCTGAAATTGTACAATTGGGCCTTATATCATTAGAAAATGTGATTCATTACATTGAAAAGGAAAAAATAGAAATACATATTGATGATGGTAAGATGGAGAAATCGAGCAAGTTTATACTCTTTTTAACGAAGGCTATCCCAGTTGGACTCTATCGCGGTCTACTATTAATCGTTCGGTTAGATGTAAAATTGCTACTGGTGGAGATTCGGTATTAAACATTTCATTATCCATTGAGAAAAATGCTACGAGTTTCTACAAGTCAAGTTGATCAATATTGATCAAAAGTCTGATAGAAATGTACTTAAAAAGCGAACGTCAACCGTATAAAATTGTACAAGAACTGAATGAGGGTATCTTTGATAGAAGATCATAATTCTGTGAAATAATGATGGATGATGATTCAAAGATTGACTGACCTGAGAAAGTAAATGCAAGGATAGGATCATTGGAAACCGTATTCTTGGACCATACTACCTAGACGGTACTTTAAATTTTAATAGGTATCAGAAGCTCTTCAGTACCGTCATGTTGAACTCTTTTTCCGGAAAGCTTAGATAACCTTTGGTTTCAGCAAGCACATTATGTAGCTGTCAAGTAGTACTAAAATATTATTTTTCACCACAGGGCGTGGAAAAGACAAGCGATTTTGCGTTTCAGACTATACTTTTGTTGGACCGTCGCGTTTTTCATGGTTAATACTCATTTGCGTGGCGGAATGCTGTTTTCTGAAACTTCTAGAATTTTCCTCTATTAGGTAACTTGCCATGTGTAGTGCAGCGTCAGTTCTCAGCTCACGTCTTTTGTGTCTCACACATAGATCCAATTTCTCTAAAGGTATTTGTTAACGTATTATTTGTTTCTGATATTGTGAAATTTTATTGCAGGTGCACTTGCAGAATAAGATTCTTCAAATGCGAATTATTTCACAGAACAAAGCGGGCCGGCATTGTCCACATGTTAATGTCCCAAATTTACGGTTGTATTACGCCGCCCGCTGTTTATTCTAAAATTTACACTTTAATTGAAACGTCGGAATTTTTCACCCGCCAGAGCGTTCACAGTTATACAGAATTTGCATTGTCGCAGAATTCAACCGGTTTTCTAATATAAATTGGTAGAACAAAGAGGGTGAATGTTTCACGAGCCAGAAATTCATGCAATAAATCAAATATGTGCAATCAAGAAAAGTTCATTTCTTAGAGTGTGGTCGATTGCGTTCTTTAGATAAAAGCTGAAATATAAACATCGACTGGGATTAATAACGTTTTCTGCAAAAAGTAATCCACGACTTTGCATAAACAGATTCAACATAGGAAGCTTTGTCTTTGTAAATAATAAATTACTGTTATGAATAATCATGTCGCGATTCTGTCTCAAAATAGACTTTAGCTGGGTGTTTCGATAACGTCATTGAGGTTCCGCATTGTTCGCATTGTTAGTGGTGATTACCGGGTGTCACAATTATGTATTTAGATAACAAAGCACGGCTCTCATTGCGTGGATAATCAATTTTAGTACAGGATTATCGGCCGAATACCGTCATAATTACATTACGTAACCGATCGCCTCGTCCCTGCATTTCAAAACCGTTGTCCCTTATATAACGGCTACAATCGATGATGAGGTCTGAAGGAAGTGTAATTCTAGCCCACTTAGCTTTCCATTTTTGCCCAACTCCTACAAAATGGCGTTGCTAAAGCGGCAATTAGTTGTCATTACAATGTTCAGTGGTCTGTCGAAAATTTCGTAGCGTAACTATAAATTTTATTCAGTGATGTGTTCCATGCATTTTACATGGACACGGTCAGTTTATGCGCCGCTGGGTCGTTATTGTTTTAATATTTCAGGTTTTTCGGCTCGCGCTTGGCCAAAGCGGTGTCAGAATTTACATGTACATGTGTTCGCATAAAATTGCTAAATGCAGTTATTACAATCATGAAATTTTTATTCACTTTGTAACAACACGCTTTTGAAATAATCAGAAATAAAAAAATTCCTTTGTAATATATTTAAATGAATGCTACCTGCCAACTCCATTATATCGTTTGGATATTGGCTCGAATATAAGCATTGGATTGCACCTATATAAAAGATTATATTAAATTATATGATCTCGGAGAATTGCGGTTTCATACAATTTTCAGTGTTGAAAATGGATCACTACACGTTGTTACAAAATACCTTAGAATGTATTAATTTGGCGCAAGAAATAGAGTTATGGATTTCAAAGTCCTTTGTCTTGTCACAAAACCAACGATTTACATAGGTACAATATATTAAAATTTTTCGCAGACTTCGCATTCACATATGAACCACAGAGCAAATTGTTCATTGTTTACTAATAGGGAATATGCGTGTAAACGAAATACATCTGAAATATTTTTTTATATGCTGTACAATGAACTAGAAATTTGTTGGTGGTAATTTTATTTTATATATATTTTTTAATAAAAGATTTTGCCGTTAAATTTTTGAATAAGCGGGACATAAATACAAAACGTTTGTGACATCATTGATATGTTTTGGTTTGTGATAAATATTTTGTAACACATTCGTCTGACATCGGCCGGCAATTCTTGGTATATTAAAAAACAGTTTATTCGAGGCGGTTACAACAGTATTTGTGGATATTGGCACAATACGATACTTATATACGAACTTCTATTATAAAAGCCACCAAACTTGCACTAGTAAATAATCTGGACACTGACAATTGTCCGTATCATGCACGACATCCACTTTCTGATCATGTGACGTCACTTAAAGTGCGTGAAAATCGTCGACGTTTAAATTAGAGTAAATTACACTCATCGGCAAAAAAAAACCGGCCAGCATAAAATATTTTAAAAAGCCGAATCTAAAGACATATTTCAAGTCGACATGGAAAATTAATTTGATAAATTTCATAATCCGTACTTTAAGATGTTTGATTTATTCCCACCTTTATTTTGAAAGGATAAATTCCGTTATTAAGGAGATTGAGAATTTTTTATTGTTTATGCATCAACAGTTCATGTATTGTCTTTTATGATTTATTTGTCTAAAATCAAAGAGGCTTCTTTGCATTGTTTTCAAAGTGAAGTGTGACAGTTAAAAAACTACGCAATTAAGAAAAAGTGCCGTTAACTGTTGAGATTGTTGCTTTAATTGAAGATGGTCGTAGTCAACGTTACGTGACTCGCGCATTGTAAATACCGCGTACCACCGTACAGGATGCCTGGAATCGGTATTTGGAGATTAGCATCTACACTAGGAGAGCAGGATCCGGAAGAACAAGAAGAGCAACAAATGCAGTTGATGACCGTTTTGTTGTGCTCAACGCACTAAGGGATGGGAGAATAACGGCTGTTCACCTTCAACATCGCCTCCAAGTAGCTCGTGAAGTTGAAGTAAGTGAGAGGACAATAAGGAGAAGGTTTATTGAAGGAGGCCTAAAGTCACGGAGATTTGTAACAGGCCCAAAATTGTTACCAAGACATCGTCGAGCACGGTTGGAATTTGCACGACTTCATTCAAACTGGACTCCTCACCAGTGGAGTAAAGTTCTCTTCACTGATGAATCGCGCTTTTGCCTACACTCGCCTGACGGTCGCGAAAGGGTGTGGAGAAGACTAAATGAACGATATACAAACTGCACCACTTCTGAAAGGCGATCTTTTAATGGTGGCTCTGTTATGGCGTGGGCACGTGTTTCATCTGAGGCATATATCGAAGACATTCTGCATGAAGCTGTCGTGCCCTACTCTCACTTTATTGGAGATGGATTCACTCTAATGCACGACAATGCCAAACCACACGTGGCACGAGTAGTGACTGAATTCTTAGTCAGAATTCAGAGACTTAACTGGCCAGCATGCAGCGTTGATCTCAATCCCATCGAGCACTTATGGGATCACCTTCAAAGAGGCATTTGTCGGCGCCCGGCTTTGCCAGAAACACTGCAAGATTTAAGAGCAGTGCTTTATGAAGAATTTGAGGCAATACCTCGAAATTTATTCACACATTTGATTGATTCGATGCCTCGATGTTTAAATGATGTCATTCGAGCGTTATTAACCGTCACCAGTAACTTAACTGAAGACATTTCTTTTCAGTTTTCGAACTGACGTTTTTTGTTATTTTTTTCACATTAAACTTAATTTTGTTTAATCTTGTCTTTTTCTTGAGTAATTTTTTTTTGTCAATAATGAATGGTCTTTCGATATAAAGTGCATCTCAAATTAAGTAAACCAGTATGTCAATGGTTTTGTTACATATTTTAATGATAATTTGAAAGTTTCTTGACCGGAGTTGAATTTTGTAATAAAAAACGTGAACCTCGGTCCAAAAAAAATTTTTATTGTTGTATTACATAACGTTTTTGAGCCAGATTGGGTTCGTCATCAGGGTAAACTACAAAAAACAATGTAAAAATTACGAATTGCTTGAAAAACAAATTAATTAAAGAAAAGCAAAAGAATAAACCTACTTACATAAAATGAGTCACACTCCCGCCGAGAAAGGTAGAGAGACTGAAATTAGGAATCAAAATTATTTATTCTTATCACTCCACTTATCGGTGGAGAGAGAAGCTTTAGAATGGGATGATAATACGTGTTTAAATTGTTATAATCCGTCCTTTTATTTACGGAATCAGGGTTGTTGACAATAAAACACATTTCCAGGGTGTTTCTTTTTTGAAAATTAGTTTCTTGTTTTAAAATACTGACATTGTCAAAGTTAAAAGTATATAAATTATTTAAAGAATGATTAGCTAACATAGATAATCGGGGTTATTGCTTTTAATGTTGTAATTATGATTGTATATTCTGGTTTTAACATAATTTTTGATTTGTCCTATATAGACACTATTGCAATCAGGACAATCTACACTATATATGACATTAGATTTATTGTTTTAGAAATTCGAATGTATTGGGAATGTAAGGAAAAGAAAGAAACTTTTTATTTGAATTATTAGTATTTTCATTTCCTCAGAAAGTATTGACACAAATAAAAGGTTAATCAATACAACTTCCACCTTCTTTAATAGAGATATTGAAATTAGGCCCTAAATTTAATTTTATCAATAATAATTGGGAAAAAAATGTCACATTTGTTTCCGAATTAATTTCTAATTTTGAATTTGGTATAAAACCGTTAGATGATGAAGTCAAAAATAACTTAAGACTAGATTTTTGTAATAGATTAAGAAAATCAAATGGAATTCAGGACAATAGATACAATTCCCTTAAAAAAGAGGAAAGAACAAATATAAAAAGTGTAAACAATTCTTAAATCAAAATAAAAATCTTATTGTTACTCCTGCTGATAAGGGAAATGCAACTGTGATCATGACTAAACTAGATTACACAAACAAAATTAACATTTTACTACAAGACGAACTCACATACAAAATTTTGTAAATAAAGATCACACACATAACATTCAAACAAAATTAAATAAACTTATCAAAGAATGGCAAAACACAAATGTTATTGACTCTGCTACGTCGAAGGGATTACTTTGCACAGATGGTACATCTCCAAGGCTGTATGCTCTTCCGAACATTCATAAAACGGGCATACCACTTAGACCTATAGTATCATATGTAGGTAGTCCAACCTATAATCTAGCAAAATTTTACAGTAACATCCTAACAAATCTTGTTGGAAATTCGAACTCACATGTTAAACATTCTTTTGAATTTGTTAAACAGATAAAAAATATAATTGTTTCTCCCAATTGTTCAATGTGCTCTTTCGATGTAGTAAGTCTATTTACCAACATACCAACAGAGTTAGCTATTGTGTTAATTGAAAAAAGATGGGATGAAATTAACACTGTTGTTGATAAGCAACACATTTTTCAAATTTAATGATAAATTTTACAAACAAATAGAATGATAACCTATGGGCTCTCCTGTTAGCCCTGTGTGTAAATTTGACATAACCCTTACGGGAAAATCAACCAACAATAACAAAAAAATATTTTTCAGTAAATTAAAAGATAAAATAAACACTGACGATAAATCTAATGTCATATATAAAGTAGATTGTCTTGATTGTCTATATAGGATAAATCAAAAATTATGTTAAAACCAGAATATACAATCATAATTACAACATTAAAAACAATAACCCCGAATACTCTATGTTAGCTAATCATTCTTTAAATAACTAATATTATTAAACATGTAATGACTTGTATGATTGATTTATGCAATAAGTAAAATATCTGCTATTTCCTATTGTTCGCAATCGCCAACCATTTTAAAGATTCAATGAATTGTTTACTGCTTTGTTTTGCTATTATTAGACACACCCGCGATTTTTACTATTTAAATTTTATGCTCTGTTCTGCCTTTATAGACAGCCTCTCTGGAGATCAAGCCCGGTCAGGAGAATTTACAGAGAATAATTTGCGTCAGTTTTGGAATTTGCACAAATCTCGATGAATTTTCGCGAAGCTGCTAAATGGCATGATATTATAAATAGGTTATTTTGTTTTGTGATGGTAATCACATAACAAAATCTAACAACTTTTATAGCAACTTAAGACATATATTTAACTATTTAATTAATTTCATGTTTCATTCTAAATAATATACAGATTTAGTCGTCGAGTTTAATTTTATGTGCAAATTTCACTTTCCTTAACACACATATAATATGAAAATCACCATAAGTTGTTCCTATTGACTTCTATCATCGTTTTCACCTCAGAAGAAACTGTCAACCGAAAACTATCTGTGATAGAAATCTGTTCTATTACTGATGGGCAGTAAGAAAAATGTTAACTTCATTCGGAAGCATATTTCCTTATCTATAAATGGCATCAATATTCCTATAAAGGAGAGAACTAAAAACCTGGGACTTGTAATTGATAATTCATTTCGCTATAACTACCAAATAACTGAATATATAAAGAAAGCATACCTAAATCTTAAACTAATTTATCCCCACAGACATTGTCTCTCAATTCAAGCTAAGAAAATACTTTGTGAAACGCTGGTGTTATCCCATTTTTCTTATTGTTCGTCTGTTTATGATCCTTGCTTAACTGTTGATACTAGTGCTCGCATACAAAGAGTTCAAAATTCCTGTTTGCGGTTAATATTTGGAATAAGAAAATACGATCATATCTCGAATAAGCTAAGTAATATAGGTTGGTTAAATATGAAGGACTACAGATTGTTAAGAAAAACTTGCCTGTTTTACAAAATACTTACTTATAAGCAACCTGCATATTTATATAATAAAATCACATTTAGAACGGATGTGCATACACTTAATTTAAGATACAAAGGTATGCTCACACCTCCTATTCATCGAACAGCTTTGTACCAAAGATCTTACTCCTTTCAAGTTGCAAAAATTCTCAATAATCTCCCTTTAAATTTTAAAAAGCTTTCTCTTAGTTGTTTTAAATCACAATATAAAAGAAACCTGTTCAATTGTTAATTTATTTCCAAAGTTCACGAGTGCCATTACCATCTATTCTTATGTTAATATTATAATTAAATTGATTTAATTTTCACTACTGATCACCATATCTATTAGATATACAAATAAACACAGACTTAGATGTAGTTTAGGTTAATGTAACTTAGTTTTTAGGCATTTGAATTCATTTATGTACTTAGTTATTTAAGTTCCTTATATTCAAGGCTTAAAGGAAGAGCAAGGGCAGCATAAAAGCTGCTGATTTGATTTACGCCTTGTGATTTACCTGTAACAGTTTTTATAATGTTTTTGATTAGAGTAAGTTTTCTAATTAGCTGTTCTTTCTGTTCTTATAAAGCTGCTTATGTTATGGGTAATAAAGACATTTATTATTATTATTATTATTATTATTATAAAAGATAAAATTTATAGAGAAATTTATATATGAATTTTCAACGTACAAGAGTCTAGTTTAAATATGGCTTTCATTCAAAAAGAGAAATGAAACGGTTACGTGAAGTTTAATAAAGCATTGCCTTTGACTATTATACAATCACAAGCACTTAAAAAGTTAACATCGTTCCAGCATCGAACCATTTTGAACCGTCGACCTTGATTACAAAAGGTGGTCCGTGTGTTTCGAGTCTTAACCGACTTGATCCCTGTAGAGCTTAAAGTTACGGGGAGTAATAAAATTCTTGGCATAATAATTATTTTATAGATCTTAATAATGTACACAATAATATAGATCGTACCATTAAAAGCTAAATATATCAAAGCAATCAGAATATCTAGAGAGGCTTGCACTTATCACGCTAGGCAGTGATAGTTTCCACCGCATTTAGTTTTATAGTAACAAGTCAAACAAATTTTGAGATAAGCTCCAGAAAGAGAGCGTAAAATAAAATTTTAATTTAGTATAATTACGAGCTGTGAATTTTTTTAGTCCTTAAGCGAAATCAAAGCGTCGTTTTTATTATTAAACAAAGCTTCTAATACACGTCGCCGCCCGCGTCGGAGGAGATATGAAGGCGGCGCGTGTTTTATTGAAATTCCCCTTCAAAGTGAATACTAGAAGTTTCTTGTTCGCGTACGGAGCGAGGCGAAACGAGAATATCTCTGGCAATATTTTATGGCGTCCGCGCCAGAATACCTTTCCATTATCTAGATAAAACTGTGCGTGAAACAAATATGAAGACGATGAAAGAGAAATAAACCGTAAACAACTCGGATACGTAACTAAACACGAGTTCAAAATATCTTTTAAAGGAGGATCACAAACGACTCCAATTTATATTATTTAATACTTAGTGTTCTAATGCATTTTATTTTTGTAAAGAACGACAAATCGTATTGAAATATTTTGGTCGGTTTAAAATTTCTCGTTATAAGTCAGTCCAAATAAAGTGGTCCTATTAAAACGTTATTGGTTGCTCGACTATTTTTTAGAAATATTCGCTTTCTTGATCGTTTTTTTTTAACCTTTGAATATTTATATTAAAATTAATTTCTGCACTTATTTCTAAACATTCTATTTCTTAATCCAATCCAGATGGACTTCTTCCTAACATAATTCCTGTTCACTTCGACAGTGTAAATCACCTCTTGCATTGGAAATTTAATATAGTTCGATGGCTCCCACAATGAATTGTGATTTACGATGGTGAACAATGGGAAGTGTCGGCGGCTCAATTGCTATCGTGTACGTAAAGTGTAATTTAGGTTAAACGCTTCTGCCTTTAGCTGAGAATTATACAAAATTGGTGTGTCGAATTCGGATTCCGATTCGCTAGTATTATCGCCAGCGCCGGCTGGATTTCTGTTTAATCGTTTTGGAATTTACTCGCTCGTTGATTCGATCCATGTATACGGATGTAAAGTGGCCACCATAATTTTTTTATGTACATGAAATAATGAGAACTAGATTTCAACTCAAATTCGTTTTAATTTTAATTAAAGTTAGCAAAATGAGAGTGGAGAATCGTCCACAATCATGAATATCTAAAATTCTACAGAAAATGTGTACCCATTAGCGACTATTTCAATGAGAGCAAAGGTAAACCACTGTTGGCTTAAGTAATGAGATTTTTCTGAAGATTTTGCAGTTATATTTTCGACCAGCTGAAATATCTAAAATGGGAGTTCATTAAAAGAATTCTGAGTTGAAACAAGAACAGAATCACAGAAATTATAAGTGAAGATAATAATTAACCACCGATACTTCATCTCTGATCACACTGGATACCTTAAAGATTACCGCTGCAGGACGTTATGCTTATAGCATCAGTAACAGTGCTATAGCAACAGTTCTGAAGATATCTCTTGTGATTTAGGAAAGTTGATTAGTGAGGTTTCAGAAACCAACAAGTATTGATTTACAACTATCACAGAAACCACTTTCAACAATTTAAAATTAATTAACTGTTTTTTGTGTAGGTTTTTAATAACTCTAATCCATTGGTTAATTACCTTATATCTAAGTAGAATATTAACGCTTTTAATCAAATTTAACTATACAGGGTTCTTCAAATTCTACCTTTACGGTAAAGTATCTCAATTATTTGAATGCTGATATATGTGCATATAACGTTTCATCCAATTATTTTCGATGCACACGTTTAAGTTTTCCATTTTTGTCTCATTACAACATCGTCCGAAATTAAAATATTCATTCGAAATTATTAATATTTTAGATTTGTCGATTTATCGAAGTCAAACTGGAAAATATCTTTACTGTTCTTATGCTAGATAAAAAGTCTTGAAATTTGGCTAGATCTTTTCCTGAAAAAAATGTACCTAAATATAACGGTGCTGAATTATCTCGAAATCGATTGAAGCAATTTATTCGTCGAGCGGCCGATCTTCTTACGTTTTGCCGCTTCCACGATCGTATATTTAAATAATAAATGCCCTAATAGATTGTGGGCACGAAAGGATTTATCGAACGATCGAAGCTTCCCGACGGGAAAATTTAAAATGTAAAAGGTAGAAAAACCGGCCGGTATTCGAATCTGTTCTAAAACTAATGGAAATAGGAATATTAACAGAAACGTGAATATTCAAATTGTTAACACACTAATTACTTTTGATGGTATATTAATTCAAACTTTATTGCATATTTGAATGAAATATTCTTGATCAGATCCCATTGATTATTTTGCCACTCGTCGATTCTTCTTTTGATGTGGTCAATTTTCATTTTTAGATCTTCGTTAAATACCGTTATGTTATATGGAACCACATCTACATTTGTCACTATTAGAACAATTTCACTGGAATACCTACAAAGGTCATACATATGCTAGATAACAATACCATAGTCCAAATAAATTTTTGATAAAGGTAGACCATGGAAGATAAAAAGTTTGTCTGAAATATCGTTTAGTTCTCGAGTAGTTAAGTAAAATCAAAGTTTAATTGGCCACATTTTCCATCTTGACGTTGTCACATATTTACACTTCCATGGCCTACCTTTTTCAAAAATTTATTTGGGCATATGGTAGAACTTTAACTATTTTAACTCATTTAAAATTTAAAACTAATTCAATTAAAAGAATTCTTTGCAGAACGGAACATTTACAGTTATATAAATTTTGTTTCGCCCCCTAATTTCTTATAATTGATCATAAAATGCTTTAAATTTAAAACCTAATTTAACTTGGATAATAAACCGACAGAAATAAAATGTTTCATAAGGATTAAAGGACACTCTCGTAATTTGAGGTCGTGGTGTTAAGTAAGGGTCTCTGAAATCCTGATAACGAACGTAAAATACGTTGGACGTGTACAACATCGCGCAGGGGTGCGCTGCAGGTCAATATAGAAACCACCCCTATGCGGGCGTGTTGGCGGCGCTTCGAGATTTATTCCACAAATAAATATCTTTGCTGTAATGAGAACGAAAAAAAAACGAAAGTCCCTGAAGCTGAAAATAGTAGCTGGTAAAATCAATAGCAAGTGGTTAATATCGCTCACGTAAACGATTCTTGGTAGGACAACACTCCTTGGTGAAGGGCAAACAGCTTACCCTTCTTGTACACTTGCCACCGCCACTAACAGATAACACATATATAAGAATTGAATTTGAGGAGCTGAATATTTAGAACTAATATCTCCACTATTACTCAAAATAGCGATAGGTGAGTATTAAAAGTATTAAAAAGCTAAAGAACAATAAGCGCATTTATTTTTTTCGTACAGTAGTAGGATTACATTAGACCATTAGTTCTGGAGGTAAGTTGTGCATAGAGTTTGACATTATAAAATGCAAGAACTGTACATATAACTTCTCCCTTCTGAAACATTATGCTCAATAACTCTGGAGCCAATCAATTTTATGAAATATAAACGTACATATCTAATTTTATCTTTCTACCCTACCTAATCATTACCTTAAATAAGTTTTTGAAATATGTTAAAGCTGTTTTAAATAAAGAATCCACATTTCAGAATAACCGTGCTATCTTATTACATTATGTAGCTCCATTCTCCGACCTTAAGCAAAGTGACACTACCTCTACCTAAGCATGTGACACTTGACCTTCAATTACCAGCTAAAGTTTTTGAGAAAGATAAGATGGCGAAGATAGATGTATGAATTTTCATTTAAACACAGATTGAGTATTTTTCATGTTAGGCATTTACAAAATGATTCCCTTTAAATTTATCGTGAAAAACTCTGTTACTGCAAAGTAAACTTGCAGTCAAAAAAGTAACCCATCACTTTGACATTTCATGACGTATTTATTATAATTATATACTCTGTACTAGCCTTGCAGTTTTAGAGGTTTTACTAAATGTCGTGTTACAAATTAAATGTGACACAATAATTTGGTACTTTGACAGATCGAAAGCCAATTTGCAATACGAAAAAAGACTGAGTCAATTTTTTTTACCGCAAGTTTACATATCTTAAGAAAGAATCGATAAAAGTAAATACAAACTAGATGCTTTATACAGGATGTATCAGATATAAGAGGCTATACGTCACCTGTGGGTCGATGACGCTCTGTCAACAAGACTTTGCCTGTTTGCCTGTTATCATTTCTTTTTTCTTTATTAGGTCTTACATCATGTTGAAATGCATCCCAGTAGCAGCACACATGAAAGTGGTGTTTCACATTCGACTGTTAATCGAATATTACGAGAGAACTTGCTGCATCCTTATCATGTTCAACGTGGTAGATTGGTAGAAGCTGATTTTCAACCTAGACGTTTGTTTTGCCAGTGGTTGCTGCAACAAGAAGCAGCTTTCGCTAATTTTAGCGCCCGAGTAATTTTTACGAACGAGTGTTGTTTTACACGTGGTGGTATTTTGAATTACCATAATACGCACATCTGGGACGATGAAAATCCGCATACGATTCGACAAACCCAATTTCAATGGCGTGGGCATCAATGTGTGGGCAGGCATCCTGGGGAACGTGCTGCTTGGGCCTTTTGTTTTACCTCAACGTCTTACTGGCCGAAATTATTTAGAATTTTTACAAAGAAAATTGCCCGATGTTTTGGACGAAAGGTCCTGAGCTACGGCGAAACATGTGGTTCATGCACGACGCTGCACCATTATCCTCCCGGTCCGAACCTATCTCAATAACCAATTTCAACGTCGATGGATAGGTAAGTGCCGGACCAGTGTCGTGGCCTGCTCGTAGCCCCGACATGAATCCACTGGATTTCTTTCAATGGGGGGCTTTAAAACAGGAAGTCTATTCGGTGCAAATCAACACAGAAGAACATTTATTACAGCGGATTCATGCTGCAGCTCGCCGAATATCGGAGAAGCGGGTCCAGGAGAATTTTCGTCGTCGTGTGCACAGATGCCTGCTTACGTGCCGGTGGAAGACATTTCGAACACCTGTTATAAATAAATGCCTTGATAAGGAAGTGTTCATATTATTTAATCCTTTATTCATCCAATAAATGCTAATTAGTTCGCACAAATATATCGTTTCAATTGGTTCGCTTTTTTATGACATCCCAGTTGTACGAGATGACCTTATCCGAAATATCGATAAGTTTTCAGAATCACAGGTCCGTACTCAGTGCAGAATTTTTTATAAAATTTTCATAAAAATTATATCAGCAGAAATCATTTTCCAACACTTTTTCGGACTGTACATGTAACCCTCAGTTACGTCTATCATTATGCGAGTGAAATAATTTTCATGAGTCGATAATTAAATTTTACCGTCGTGTGTAACATTTAAACAATTTCGCAAAAAAATAAAAAGAGCAATCATGTGTCAAAATCGCGTTGTATGATCATGATCCCAGTGACTAGTGTGGGTTGTTGCTACGGTTAAGTTGTAATATTTATTAATAATATTAATATAATAATTAATAATAATAATAATTAATAACAAAGTTAAAGTATTTTATCTATCCTTGCTGTTAAAGTGTTACTTTATCTACCCTTGCTGTTAAAATTCCGTTTTATCGACTGTTTTGAGTTGGACAAAGCATACTTTAACGTTCGCTATAAAAAAATAATTAATAGATTCGGTCGTTGTTTGATGAAAATTCTTTCTTATCAATTAAAAGTTTCACTTATTGTGAAAATTGGCTTCAAGAGTTTTCATTGATAAGAAAAGAATAAAATTTGATCTCATATTATTAGGATCAAATCAAACAAATTAGTTAAGAAAGTTCACGAGACTAAAATGGGAAAAAAAAGTAAAAGTAAAAAAATATGGATGCATAGAATATAGGAAGTAGGAGTATAAAGGAAAATATAAGTATTACAGAAAGGGAGATATGACATCAGATAAGAAAGCTCTGAAAATAAGAATGGAAATAGACATATTAAATTCGACATCTAAAATACGAAGAAAATCAGAACCGAAGAAGAAAATGATGTTAAAAAAATACCGTAAAAACTGCTTTGTAAGTCCGCACAAAATAAGTTACATTGTCCTTTACCTTCATTCATTTTGATCTTTGCATACAAATTGTTGACATATGAAAAACTCAAAGTTGCAGAGATCTAACTAATGATATGTAAGCTGATGTAATTAAAAAAAAATATGTTTCTGGAATCTTTAATAAATTTCCAGAAGTTTGTTAAAAGTCGGTTTTGATCGCAATGAATTTCTCGAGCATTCTCTGGACAGCTGTTTCGGCCCTATTTGTTAAGTTTTACATAATGTTAAGTCAAAAATCGACCTCAAGATGTCGCGATCTAAACTGTTTAATAAATTTCATTAAAATGCTATATTATTATTTTTTTGATTTGCGAACATTTCTGAGATCAATTTAAAAGTGATTGCTTAAATTTGTATTTAATTCGCTTAAAATTACTGAACTATTGGCCAACTTGGGTCTAAATTCAGGCCAGTGTTATTTTAAATTGGGAGGGTGTAGACTATGCTTCTTTAAGTATAATTAAATAAATTAATCTCCTCACACAATAATTTTTATACCCGTAGATACGTATTTCGGCGGAGAAGCTGTCATCTTCAGTACACACACTACCAATTTAAAAGCACTTCATAAAATCTAACAAGCAACTAATCATAATGAAATAAGAGCAAATCAAATATAATATTACGGTAGTATGGTGTACTTTCAAGGAATTCTTTAGATTGTAAACTACGGAACATCTATCTGTGTGCCGGTTTCCTCATACTTGCTTAGTTCTCTTTCTGTGATATTAAAATGTTAAAATGTTATCCACAATCTTGTAAAGTTTCATCAATGACGTCAGTTGTTTGATGGAGTATTTCGCCGAAGAAATTCAGAGTTAGTAAGTTTTCCATTTCTTTATTTCAAAAAATAATTGTAATGCACAGTTTACACATACACGGTGAATGTCGTAAAATAATTAAATCAAACGCACACTTAAGTTGATATGATTTATGAGTCAGCGATACTCCATTCAAAACCTTTTCAATAAACTTACTTATTGAGAATAAAGGTTCGTAAGTAAAAATTCTAAACTCAAGAAAATAACAGGGAAATAAATAGCGAAGAATTTGTTTGCCCGTATAGCATTCCAGAGAATATTGAAAATGGTCTTGTGGTATTGTAAGTAGATTCTTGTCATTCTCAATGCAATCACTATTTCCGTAAAATCCATTTCACTAATTATTAGATCGAATTTAAATTACCCTGCATATTTAACAGAATTACGAATTATTTCTCTGCCACCAAATAAACATTTTGCTTAATTAATTAGATTTCAAAGCTCAATTATTTTATGTCAGGCTAATTATTTAGTTTGGGAGTTGTTTGTGTGTCTGCACGCTGTGATGCAAGGAATAATTTATAGAGTGCACTTTAACGTCTGAAACTCGTGAAGGAAAATAAGAAAAGTTAACAAGAATTGTTAAATGGCAAATTGAGAGAATTCACTCTAAATGCGCCATATGTCACAACTTGAGTGTGCAATCTTTACATCTCAGAACTTGTTTCTTTTATTACAATAAATTTTGCTTATTCTTGAAAAATTGAATACTAAAGTTCTCGTCAAGATATTCATTTATCCCGAATTTTTTTGTTGGATACGAGATAAGCATCGATCGATATTTTTTTCAATCTCAACAAATTCATAGCTATTTTGAAATATAAACAATTTTAAATGTCCAATATAAGGATAAAGAAAATTGGGAACCTTTGATAAGGTACAGGGAAATTAAAAAACAAAATCTTCTACATCACACTCTTCTGAAGAAAATGTATGTAATTGTTTTCCACTGAGCTTATTCGAATGTCAGATATAATTTTTTTCTTTAACCGTAGAAATTCAGTAGCGAAAATAATGCCGAAGCACAAGCTTTTGAAACTAGCAATTTCAGAGAGAAACTGATTCCCGCAAGCGGAAGTAATTACGGAGCTCGTATGAAACAAGGCGAGCTAGTCCTGATTGACAGACGACGAATAACGTAACGTAATATGTTTGCAGTTCCTCGGGTCTTCTATTGTTTTGTATCTTCTGAAATAAACTGAAATTTAATAAACTACGAAGTGCATCAGTTCAACAAGTGTTGCTAACATACCACAATTGTTTTCATATTTTGTTATAACACTTATTTATTTTTGTTAATAAAAAAATGGCCACATCTAATTAAAAAAATTGCAAATATTAGCATGATATAGCGTTTAAGTCCAACGCTCAGTTGCATATCTTTATTGATTAATGTTGGTTTCAATATACCGGTATGATGGTGTATCGTTACAATGTGGTTGATGCATTTTGAGTTGCTCGTGGACCAAAGCTAGTGGTACGACCAAAAATGAGAAAGGAAAAGGAAATAAGAGGAGAAGCTGTTTTAAAAAAATATTTCTTGAAATATAAATTATCTGAAAACAAAAATATTCCTGACAAAAAAAAGAAGAAAGCTAGAGTCGCGTTTCACTTTCTATTTAGATATATGCATGAGCAAAAATGAGACCAGCGTTAGTCTTCTTTGTCATTTTCTACATTTATTTTCTTTTCGCTGGTTATTTTTTTACCTGAAACAACAGGCTGTTACTACATTAGTTGAAACTTCTTTCAACAGTTATAAAAAAACTCAATTAAATTTCCACTCGTGTAATATAGATGTCGGCGTCAACACTTATGACTGATGAGGGCCGAGAGAAGTCAGGAACCTTAATTAAACGAAACACATAAATCTTTCACAAGTTTATTGGTCTTCAACCAGCTGAGGGGAGACAAATTGAACGACACAAATTGGTATCTTCTTTTCTTCGATGAGATAGTCCGATGTGCTTGTCATATTCAGAAACAAATTAAAAAAATTATAAATTAATAACAATACATTTATTCGTTGAAATAAATAAAAGACAATTTCTTTCTGATATGTAAATGTTTCAAACTTTCTGAACTTTTCGCAAAACCATTTTCGGTTATTTATTCAAATATTGTGTGCTGCGACTACAGTTGTCCTACTGTAAACAAAATATAGAAAATTCAATTCGAAGGAATCAATATGAATTCAAAAGATGTTAAAACTATAAGAAATCTCTTGCACATCTGTAATTACTACATTATATTGAAGGAATTCAAGATGAGAAAATATGCAAATCTACTTATTAATCGAAATCAGAAAACATCAGCTCAAATCCAACAGGGAAACACCTTTGATGGTGACTTTCAATTATTGCATGGGAAATCTTATTACTCCATAGGTGTGTATTTTGACAATTAAGAGTCTAATTTCTCGTAATAGTTTTCTCATGGCGAAATGAAAAATAAAAATGATATATTTTTTTATTACAAATATTTATTCATATATTTGTTTGTTTATTATTACTAGTTGTGACAACTAACTGCACTACATTACATGCTGATATTGAGATTTCTCCTTCTTTCCAATGACTGCTAACTATGGACAACCAACGATATAAATATTATACCGTACATTTGAGCAATTCAATATTGTAGAAGCTTTATTAGTACTGAAAAAGAACTAACCGGTTACCCGGTTTTGATAACCAGTTAATAAATCTGTTGAAAATAACTGGTTATAACCGAAACCGATAATCATCCCTGATCAAAAATATTCCTTTTATATAAGTTTTCTTTTATGTAAAACTTCAACCGTTTTTAAGTAATATGGATGCATGGATGGATGGATGCTTGCAATTAAAAGAATATGCTTCTTTTCATCTTTCTTTCTTCTCATGATGGTACATGGACTTCTAGGATATAACGTTGTTAATTACCCTTGTCTATCTAAGCCCACTTAAAATTACTACATTAGTGTCACTTTTTTTTATCAAAAATACGAAAATGATTTTTTTATTATCAAGGGAATGTTCTCTAGATTGGTGCGTTTTCTGTAAACTGATTTGAATTATCATAAATTACTCTATATATAGATCGCACAGTGTGTTATTTTAACAATCTAGCTGTACAAAATTGAATATAAATATAGACTCCAAAATGTAAAATCTTACATTAAATCAGTAATACTACTTACAACCAAAAATATTGCAATATATTAAGTATTCATATATTTATCAGAAAATTTTTAATTATTTAGTTACATTTATCAGTATCAGCTTTTTAAGGTAAACGTAAAATAAAGTTATTACCATTAAGATCTTTGTAAAATCATTATATTTTTCAATGACTACTTTTAAAATAGAGTTAAAGTTTTGACGCCGTATACCGTTTTGTACAATATTCGGTTTCTTCTAGTCGAAAGCTATGCCTATGAACTCCTCAAAACGCCTACAGATTTCGGACAAATAATGACATTCATTTTTTTTCTAAAAATTGTTGGGAATGTTAGGCATTCCCCAGAAGTGGGCTCTGACGTAATGATGCCAATATTCATAAATTTTCTGAGTCAACTGAGGCGAGTTAATTCAGTTGCCATAACTGTCATAAGTGTCATCTTAAATATTAAAGTTTTTCATGTTTTTCATCTTGTACTGTGTATCTTATTTTACTCAAGCTGGACAAAACTTCATTGCCGGATGATGTTTTAAATAAATTAAAAATAACAGTGCGAAGCTTTTGTCAAAAAATTTAGCAAAGACGGAATAAGGCAGGCCATAATCAAAATCTATTTTTTAATGCCAACTCTTCGTGGCTAGAAGAAAATGTTTCTTTTTCTGATGTGGTAAATTTTCTATCTATCAAAAGATACTGCCTTTAAGCGAGGTAGACCGGAAAAAGATTTTAAATCCGCCAGTTCAAAAACGAAGAAACAGAAAGTGATGAATTTAGTTGAAACGAAAAATCAAGAAGAATTAAGTGAAATAAAATTGCGAAGAGTTGGGAACAGATTTTGCTTCAATTATCAAAGAACTTTCCGACGCTTCGCCTGAAAGAGATACTATGATTAAAAAGGCCAGAAAGTCTTTCATGGAAAAGCAGAAAGACTTAAATGCAGAACAAGCACTGGTACTAGTGATTGATGCTAATCTTTCAACGCATCAGTATAACGTTATACCTTATTACAAACTAAAGGCTGCCAAAAATTTATGTTATCCTTCTGAAATTAAACTTCAGTCATTAATCAATCACACTGTATTACGGTTATGCAAAGCGCAAGAAGAAGTTTTAGAACATTATATTAAAGAAAGCTGTAGTTTTAACATAATTATAAAATGGGGTTGTGATGGAGTAGAACAAAAAATGTACCGACAAAAGTTTTCTGAAGAAGGTTGAACTGATGAAACTTTATTTAGTATTTTGTTGGTCCCTAAACAAATTTTTGGTGTGTTTAATGAAAAAAAAGTATATTATTTGGCAAAATTCCACATCATCATCAACCAGATATTGTCGTCCAATTAAATTCATGTTTGCGAAAGAATTAGTTGCCATAATAACCACGGAAACGAAAAAAATTCAAGATCAAATTTCAGTACTCTCACCTACAAAAATACTTGTGAACGACAAAGCAATTTTTATATATCCTAAGTTGATTTTTATATGATAGATGGAAATGTTTGCAATTCCGTATCATAGTGTGTCTCGGCTCAAACATGTTATTTGTGTGGAGCCAAACCAAGTGAAATGAACCATCCCAATATTCTTTTACAAAAAACACTAGATCAAAATTTTCTTTCTTTAGGATTATCACCTCTACATTCATGGATCCGTTGTTTTGAGTGTTTGCTTCACATCTGCTACAGGCTTGATATAAAATCATGGTAAGTACGAGGTGCAGAGAATAAAAATGTAGTTGCTGAGAAAAAGAAACATATTCAAGAAAGGTTTCGGAGCGAACTTGGTTTGTTGGTAGATATGTCTAAACAGCAAATGGGCAACACCAATGATGGCAACATGGCACGTAAATTTTTCAGGCAAGCAGAAAAGTGTCAACGTAGAATTAATTAAACGTGTTCATGTTATACTTGAGTCCTTGAATTCTTACTTCCAAATAAATGTGGAGAAATTTGATAAATATATCAACAAAACAAAAGTACTCTACCTTAAAAAATATTCATCGTACGCGATGCCAGTAACTGTACATAAAATATTGTATCACGGAAGAGATATTATATCTTCTTCTATACTTCCAATTGGACAGTATTCAGGGGAAGCCCAGGAAGCAAGAAATAAGGATAATCGAAAATATAGAGAATTATTTACTAGAAAAACCTCAAGAATTGACACAAATACAGATTTATTAAACAGATTATTAATTAGTTCGGATCCATTTATTGCAAATTTACGCGTGTCCCCAAACTCTAAGCGAAGAAATATTATTCCAGAAGTTTTAGATTTATTAGAAGAACCGTCAATTAATGTGTCCTTCAAAATTAGTTCGTGATTCTGGTTAAAAACATATTGGATACTCATGTATTTAGTTATTAGCGTTTGCCAATTGGCTTCTATTTGTTCGTTTTGTAAAATTAAAATATTTATTATTTAAAATTAACTCAATATTAAACACGATTAGTCGTTAATTATAAAATAAATTTTATACAAATTTATGAAAATTATTATAAATGTAATATTTTGAATATACAGTTAAAGTAGTTTTGAATTATTTACTTTTCCTGCGTATACACGGCACATAAAAATGAATTTTAAAAATATCAAAATATATTTCCGGTTTCAAAGCATAAATAAAAAAAATACTGCAAATTAGGGGGTTAATAACAATTTTACTATGGTGCGTACTAATTTATTGTGATAATATCTCGAATATTTTTCTTAACTAATAAAAAAATTTTTCAGGGCGTCATGGCAAGTATTTATCTAAAATTGATAATGAACTATCTTTTCTGTTAATTAGAATATTTCTTAACCTACTAATTTTTTTTCGTAATGATATTTTTATCCACCTGAAGTTGCAAAATATTACACTGTGGATCGTCTAGAAAGTATCCAGAATTTTGAAATTTCTCTCAATATATTGCTTGTTTGTTTAGCTATTGCTCTGGATAGTGCAATATAAAAAATTAAAATGCCCATGGTCTATAGCAATTAACGTGTAGGGTCAAAAACTCTCTCTTAATTAACAAAATTTCATTACAGATAAGTCCAACAACAATGGGAAGCAAGTGCGGTGAGCGCAATAAATTTCGTCGTGCGTTGATTAAATTTGGAGTTGCACGCCCTAACGGCGTAAAAATTACGGCGCAACGAGTGCAAATTAACCCCCGACCCCAAATATAACTCACACAATCAAAAATCAAATTCGAATTGCAGAAACAATAACCCGGACTTTGATTTACGTAGACCGTATGTCTCCATAAATATGTACTAGTAAATTTTTGAAATAGTAAAACTGAATAGAATGTTTTCATTCATAAAAGTAAGTATTATCAAATTCACCAGAGATGAGCACTGAATTCTCGTAGGAATAACTTATAACAGTATTATTTTCTTTTCAACGGTGAAAAACAAAAGGAAAGAGTTGTGCTTTATGTCTTCTATTCAAAGACCTTCGCGTTGTGAAATTAAACTAATGAAATCTGTAACAGAAAAAGAGGAGGGAGCTCATTTCGGTTTCCATTCTATGGCTCTAGCACTTGATAACTCGCCTAGTCGTAATTTGACATAACCTATAACCTTATGCTTGTGTGTAGAACAAGATTATTTAATTTATTCCAGTTTTATACGTTCATAATGTCAGTTCAAGGTAAAACGTTCGCAAGCTTAAACATTAGTTTTGGATTTGTTGAAATATTTTGAACGTGAAAACCAGAATGTAGGCATTTTAGTACCATTGGAATGTGTACAGGAAGTAAAAGTTTCCTTTTCTATTAACTTGAATTGTTAATACGAACTATATTCACAGTGAAAGGCAGAAGCTTTACAAATCAGTTTGTCTTCAGTCAAACGTATTAAGTCTCGTCCAGAAACAAATCCAAAGTTATCAAGTCAACCTCGTAATGATCAAAAACTGATGTTTTATGATTCTTCAAAAATAATAATTAGGAACACAGTATACGATATGTATACACAAAGTTAGTTTCATTGTTAACAATGTGTTATTGTAATTAACATTTAATAATTTATAGAACAGCATCTGACTGTAAATTCCTTGAATCAACAACTTCAAGAGAGTCATATTTGATTAGGTGACAGTAGCCTGAGTGAAACATTGCACATAGCCTGGGTTTTAAGTAGAGCTTTAGCTGAGAAAGCATATATTGCTCATAAAGTTTTTGAAAACTTACATGGAAAACCTGAATTCACCATTGCAATAACAGGTACTTTTCCTCGACGAAACGTGGATTTATACCAAAGATAACTTTAGAAAGTCATGGCAAGATCAAGACGTTCAAAGAAAAGCTGGAGGTTACGAGGGTAAACGCTTTATTTTAGTACATATAGGCACAAGGGGAGGGTCTGTAGAAGGTGAATATCCAGAAGTAGGCGAAGAGGCACAAATATTAAATTATTATGTATCTATGAGGCGTTTATTTTAGTTCTTGTATAATATATTTTCGGACGTTATGATAAAGCTGCATTTTTAACTTTTTCTAACAAAATTAATTCTGCTGCATCACTGATTATCGTATTAAGATATTCAATATATTTTATTTATACATTTATTGTTCTGTGATAAAACAGCTAGTATTTTTATATGTCGATTGTTTTGAAGTATATTTTAGCAATAACTCAAATCTGAGAAATAAGTTCATATACAAGACGACCTACCTGCCACATCTTCAGGATACGTTTCAAAATAAATCTTATATGTTTCCTGGTAGACTGTAATGTATAATTATAATGAAAGCATTTATAAGTTTAGATACGGAAAAACAGGCTAAACTGACTTGAGATTGAACTCCATGCCTACGCTACCGAATGCCTGACTTATCTGCGATTTAAATTATGAATGTAATATTAATTAACACTAATAAAAAAGAACTACTGTCATGTGCATACATATACAGAATGCTATTTTATCTGGAATTGAACTACTAAAAATGTTTAGTAGGTTCATATGTCTATGGGTACATATACGACAGGACATGTAAAATTTGTTTGACATTTGTAAATATATAAACGTCAGAAACCGGAAACATCTTGGGACTACATACTGACACTAAACTGCGGTTTAAAACTCATATTAATGTTTGTATAAAAAAGGCATTTTCTAATTTAAAACTGATGTATCCGCACAGACATTTATTAAATACGGAAACCAAAATTATTCTATGTGAAACACTAGTGTTGTCACATTTTAATTTCTGTGACGCGGTTTATGGGCCCTGCCTTGATTCTGTTGATACTCGCCGCATACAAGTTATGCAAAATTCATGCCTTCGATTCATATATGGTATTAGGAGGCGGCATCGGATTTCTCACAAACTGACTGCTTCTGGATGGCTAAATATGAAAAATAGACGGACTATACATTTCGCATGTTTATGTCATAAATTACTGCACACTAAAACTCCCCCATACCTTCTGGCAAAGATTAGATTTCGTACGGACACCCATAATATAAACATTCGCCGCAGGGATACCATAGATATTCCAAAACATAAATCTACATTTTTCGAAAGATCTTTTAGCTATAATGCGGCTAAATGTTTAAATAATTTGAATTACGATTTGAAGGATCTTCCATTATCCGTTTTTAAACAGCGCTTAAAGCAAGAATTATTTCTTGGGCAGAATATAATCTAATAATTATTTTGATTATTATTTCTCTCTCTATCTCTCTCTCATTATTTTTTATTTACTATCATTTCATTATTAGTATTACACTTCATTGCAACTTAGTATAGTTAGTTTAGTTTAATTTAGTTTTAATATTAGGCAGGTCGTTGTGGAAGATCAGGATGCTTTATAAGCTACTGAACAACGATCCTTTTGATGAATGTAATGCAGAAATTTCATTTCTTTTCTTGTTGTATATACACTCCACATTCAACAATAAATCATTATTATTATTATTATTATTATTATTATCGTGGATAAGCATACAAGTATTAATTTGACTTCACAATGTTCACTAACGCTAGACGCATATAATTGATAATGCAAGTCTCTTCTCTGATGAATTTTATAATATACAAAAGTCATTCATCTTTGGTTAATACCAATTGAATCAATAACTACTGTGAATTAAGATTATTCTAGGCGTAACAATTCCAGTTGCAGGGGGATGTAATATATTATAGTTACGCTAGTGTTCAGATAAGTGTATTAAACATTGTGAAATGTAGGAAGCTTTGAGTATAATCCATTCATTATCTATTTACCATCGTAGTGGGTCGTTACTTTAAGTTAATAGGTTAGCTATTGTACTAAAATTACACAGATTTAATTTGATGTTAGTTTAACATACAGTTTGGGTAAATAACCCCATACAAAAAGGTTCATCTGCAAGGAGGATAATAGAACAAACTACACCACCTCATACGTTGTCGATGTAAATCATACCAGAAAGAAAACACAAAGATCAAATGAGACCTCGATCACAACAGAGGGTCCTCAATTACCAGTAACGGAATATAAAATTTTAGACCTCGCCAATAATAACAGTCCCTATCGAAGAATTTCCAGAAGGTATTCCATCAACTTCATCCAACCCCACACCAGAAGGACCTGTTGAGAAATTGTTGGAAAGTCTTAATACTTCTAAAGCACCCGTTCCAGAAGTTAGAAGGAATGTGGCATGACTGAGCAAACTTAAGATAAGACGCGCAAGTGAGATTATTCATACAATAGTCTTACTGGCGGTTTTCTTAACTTAATTACGTTATTACATTACATTTATACTCAATACTTATACACCGTGTACCAGAACTCGCGCCCCAGAGAGCAATGGCAAATGTCAATGGCAATACGGAACACATATTCAAAAACTAAAATTGTTTAACGTAAAGAATAACTAAGTTAAGAATAAAAAACAATAGCCAATCCCAAAAGCAGAACAGCAGATGTTCGACCGTTGTCTAGCAATATTTAAAGGTCCTATGTTTTACCTACGTCAGAGCTTTCGGTATAACAGCAGATGTTCGACCGTTTCCTATCAATATTTAAAGGTCCTATGTTTTACCTACGTGAGAGCTATCGGTATTGGCTACCAGTTTTTCGTCTGCATTCGAATACAGTTTAACATAGACAATTTTAGTTTTCGAATTTACTATCTCCATTGCTGTATGCACAAGCCCTTGCTCTCTGGGGCGCGAGTTCTGGTACACGGTGTATACAGTGTTTACAAAAACCTGTCTTTTCACTCGAACATGCCACATATTTGGCGACGAGCAAGGATGAGATTAGGTCACATTGACCGAAATACTTAATTCAGAGTTTAAGCCTCTTAATTGAAACGAAAGAAGTTTGTATCGAATAAGTAGATAATAGAAGCGGTGCAAAATAGTCTTTGCAGACAACCAAAAGAATTTTTCTCTGTCGGTATTAACAAGTTGCCTGATCATTGAGATAAGTGTATACTAAAGAAAGGACTTTATTTAAAAAAATAAAATTTGTTTTATGGACTCGTGCTATTTTGTGTTATCACTGTATAAGAAAGTCCAGGTTAATTTCATACTTCCCTCGTATATCAAAATCTAGATAATAACCATGAATAAATGCGAAAGAGAATGGACTTATAAATTACAGGACAAAAGTTTAAAAAATTCTATCGAGCAGCTTATAACTAAAAATTTACCCAAAAGTATATTACGCCAGTACATACAGACTGGGGCACCGAGTTCAGAGGTCTATGATGTTACACAGAGCTGCACATCGATACTCGTACATACGAATCACTTTTGTTATTCAAAGTCGTAAAAATGTAAAAATATTGCTTACGGAGAAACTAGAAACGATTTACAATCGATAAATCAAATGCGTTAAAAAATCACAAGAAGTTGTAGCGTACCTATCCTTGAAGTTAAATGAAACTTTTAATAGATTTATGTTAATAATTTGTCTTTTATAATAATAAAATTGGTTTCTCTTTGAACGCCACATACAAAATAAGTTATCTATAAATATCGAACAATTTTGATAAATGTTTACAGAACAAGTGAAAGGATAATGATTCAGTAAAATATTAAATTTTAATTTCTTCTGACTCGTTGAAGTTTGAAGTAATAGTAAATTACACCGGAATAAAATTCAAGGTCTGTTTATTTAATTGTTTGTTCGGTTACTCGTAACAAGGTAATGGTGAATCAGACCGCAATTAACGTTTTATAGGGGAGGCATGATTTTTAATTCTGAGTGTATATATGCTGCCCGTAAAAATAAATTGAACTATATATTTATGATACCGGATTTCATTGATTTGTAAAATACGGAAATATTGCTCGTGGGAATAAACCAAATATTTGCAACTATATTTATAACACAATTTAAATTAAAATTAAAGATAAACACTATGAATTCTTATCAAAGAGATTTGAATTGTTTTCGTGTTATAGAGTTTTATTGGACAAAGCAGGTGTTCAAAGTGCAGCCGTTGTTAATCCTATTTATATAATTTGTACTGAATAATTTAATTCAGATGATTTGTATGTATTTGTTAATAATTTCGTAAATATTTTGGAACTTTTATTTCAGTTGATCATATCGAATTCAGTTTAGTTATTAAGTTTACGTCTGACTACGTAACAGTCATAAAACTATAATACACTTTTATAACTGCAGAGAAGATTGTGGTTTTGAATACAATTTTTAATTAAATATTTCTCGAAAACTAAAGTACATAGAATTTTTTTAGCATTTTTTTTAAATTTCGAGTGTCGGGTTCATTAAGTATCACGCTATATAGATATGTGGAAAATCATGAACTTAATCATTTTCCGACTCCAGCTATTTATATCGTTTTAGAGTCGTCGTCGCTGCAACAGATTTTCAGATTACGACTTCGTATCCCCCTGCCCTAATTAAATTTTCTCACAATCAGCGCACTCTGACTTCGCTAATTATTAACAAACGCGCTCATCATTATCTGAGAGCTATATATAGACGAAATAATGGTCTTAGAATAAGCTGCTGCGTAAGCTTGGCTCGCGACCGACCTAAAAGTGATTAATTCCGAATGAATTGACCGCCGAACTTTTATCCGATTATTATTCCGTTCGTGGACGACACGGTGAGCTTTTAACCACTTGTTATTCTGCTGTATGTTTTGGGCGTGGGTAGCACAGCATTTCAAATTATTTTATTTCTAACAAAAGAAAATGTTCTCAGGATGTTGCGTATAAATAATCGAAAAGTACGAGTATATTCAATAATTATAACATAAGTGGTCAAGTCTATTTAAAACCCTATTGAATTTATAATATATAATCTTCCTACAGAAAAAAATATACTTGCAAAAAATGCATGTTCACCTTCGTACGGAGATCCTTTAGAGATTATCGATCTATCTTAAAGCTGTTGTTCAGTAATTATAAGCCTCCTCGGTGGAACACAGAAGACGCGATCGAAGAAAACGACCGTAAAGTTGGGAACTTTAATAATCGCCCGTGAGTCAACTTCCTTGTTGACAAACAAAAGTTTACGTAGCACGGCTCGCGCTTTGTTCACCCCATCAGGGAAATTTCATGCGAGGAGCACCGAGTGGATGTTACGTGCTGCCAACTTAATTTTACGAGATAATATCTCAACCATCAAGTATGCGTACACACTTTTTTATTTTTCCACTGCCATGAATTCACAGATAGAAATGCTCTTTGATGCAAAGATACTTTTTACCGTTGAATTCCAGGAACTCGGCTACATATTTTTAGAGTGTGATTAAAATGTAAATTGAAAAATTTTAACTGCCTGTTTTGTAAGAAAAATTATAAATCTAATTCCAGGGAATTTAAATCTTTATTTTATTATTTAATTTTCTTAAGGCGGGTACCACACCTTAATGACATCTGTGGTAAAGGTGAAATGTGGACACCTACAATTTATAAGCCAAATTTAGTGCCCTGTAATTACCTAGAATGAAGATAGACTACGAGAAAAGCGTTTCTCGGCGAACTGTATTCCTTTAAGTTTGAGGAAGTCGGAGGAAAACTTCATTTTTTGTGGTATAGGTGTTATGTGACATAGAAAATTGAAGACTGCAAAAGAACTCAAAAAAGTGCATTCTCAGCTTGTTTTGCTTTTTGAATATGGTTCCGGTTCAACTCCTTTTCCGGAAAAATTCTGCCATGAACTACTGATTTTGACTCTTCTTCTGCAATCTTCTCTTGGATCTATGGTCACATGCATTAATAATGGCCATAACTCAAAGGTGCTGTTGAAGTCATGCGCGTAGTATGCTTGAATCTAAAAAAAATTTACGAATACTGCTTCTCCGTATAAGAAAAAACCAAATCAAAATTGCGAATTATTTTAATTTACAACGTACAGTTGCAGACAGAAAATTTCAGACACCATCGGTCCGAAAGTCATCATATAATTATCATTTAGATTGATGTTTGGAAATTAATTTTTGGAATTTACTTTTCCATTGGGCGTCGATCATGGCACCATATTTCAGTAAAATTGGAATTATAATGGGTATTATTTAACTATCCAAATATGTACTCAAACCGACAAAAATTATCTGCCACCGAATCACAAGCATTTACATTCTGTGATTTATACTATGGATTATTCTTCTCGCGATTAAAATGACAGATTGTAATGTTGAGTATGTTGTTTGTGGTTGTTTTGGACTCCACGTTGGGGTGTCAATTGTAGTGAGTTTTTTGTATGTGGGTACGTGTTTACTTTCTTTTTATCTTTCTCTCAGGGTTTCTCTTTGGGTCGCTCTCGTTTTATGGCCCCATGGTGGGCACATACAAAGACAAACACAGAAATGTGAGGGGGAGGGGGAAGGGAGTGTCAATGTTAAATGTATATGCGTCCGTATGTATCAATAAAAGAAATAAAAAAAATTATCGAAAAGGTTGTTGTCTGTCCCAAAATGTACACCGGTTAGCACAAGTCGGTCATGTCACCTCGTCTTTCACAAGGGTGAGCCTCTTGCCCTATCGCAGATCACGCATGTAGCTCAACTCTTTCACAAGAGAGAGGCGCCCTTCGACGATACAGATCCGTACAAAGCGAACACCAGGTATCACAAGTCGATCATGTCACCTCGCCTTTCATAAGGGTCAGTGGAACTCTTGCCCTACCCGATGTATACTTGTCAAAAGGGGGACGCTCTGTACTGCCGATCACGCATGTGCCTCAACTCTTTCACAAGAGAGAGGCACGTTTCGACAATACCTAAACGTCTCCCGCTGTTCAAATAAAAAATTTTGTTTGACATTTGTCATGCATGTGTTACCTGGAAGCGTCGCCCATGTCGTCGGTTAAGGAAAAAGAATACAGGTATGATTTCTTTCTTAATCAAAATACCTCGTACTAAATAACCTTTAATAAAAATTTCTTCTCTGCTTGTTTTCTCGAAGTGTTGCCTACGGAGGTCGAAGAAGGAATGAATCCAAATCGTGGAGCGCTCGCCTTCTATAGCGCTTTTCGTTGTTTATTTTCTCGTTGTTATGGTTACCGGAACATCCATGTTCTGATCTAGTTACATACTAGATTTGAGTTGGTAACCAAACGTCACGTTTTGACAATTAGCATTTACCTTAGTTATGATTACATTGCATAGAAATTAAACTAAAAATGGAACAAACTTAACTCTAAACAACGGGTAAGTATCTAAAATACATTATTTCCTAATTATCTAACCTCTAAAACCTTACTAATCTAAAATAATTCTCAACGTATCACCAACAAAACAAACTTAACCTATAATAATATCCTACTCTCTTATTATCTACACTTTGTCTTTTTTAGCACTTCCATATAAGTGTTCGTCACACAATCCTTGATAGTCTATCAAGAAGTCCGGCACTTGGTTCCAACGAAGACGCATTCTTCGGCCGTCTTCTAAATATACCAGCCTTCTCTTGTTCTTGGCCGGCTTCCTCCCGTCCACTGGGTAATGTAAGGCTGTTAGTGGCCCCCGAAATGAGCCAAACCTCTGCTTTATTCTTGCTACGAAATCCCAGTGTTTGGTCGCCCACTCAAACTGATCTACCACCTTAGAGCTCCCCTCTGGAATGCTAATTTGATTCGTTGAGCTGCAGTTATGCTTTCTATAATTGCTGCGTTTACATTTGTAAATGTCCCTTTTCGTTTTGTATTTGTCATATAGTCTGTTTGTTTTTAGATGCATGTCGTTCTGCCGAAACGTCTCGTCACTCTTGCGTTTACCTCGTCAAGTTGTTTCGAAAGCTGTTGTTGAACGTCTCCTGGACCGTGGCACTGTTGTATATGTTTTTAACTCTTCTCACGTAATATACTTGTTTAATTATTTTTTTCGAAAAGGTAATTAACATTGCAATATGTATATGATCACTGTAAATCCAAACGTAAGATTGCTTGTTAGTAAAGACAGTTTTGGCTGTGTGAAAAGGCGAAATTTTGTTTCCGCATCTATACACATTCATAGGAAGTTGCTGCAATATACGAAGAGTGTTCATGAATTATTGTCTCATACATAGAAGGAAACAACGGACGTTTTCAAACAATTTTATTTTTCAACATATCCTTTTAAATTGTAATACATTTGGTGTATCAATGACGAAGGGCTTGATGATCGGAAGGAGAAATAAATCCCTTTCTTTTCACTCATTCGCAGCAGCAGTTGCATGTTCATCGTCAGAAATGTACGATTTCAGTTCCCTGTAAATGTTCCTTAATTTAGGGAATAAAAATTAATTGCTGGGCCAGAGTTGAAGAACATGGAGGCTGTTAAAAAATTTCAAAACCAGTGTTGTTGATGGCAACCATCGAAATTGTGAGCTGGGGTGTAATTCTGGCGAAACGAAACGCCTCGACTCAATTTTCCCAGTTCTTTTCCTTCCTCTTGTCTTTTTGAAATTCTTTTATTATTTTCCAAAAAGTCTGCGTTCCGTTAGTTTTCTTTTTAATTTTGATTGTGCGGTAGAATTTAAATCTATGCGTAACGAAAATCTTATTAAAATAAATAGTTTCTTATCACATTACGTTCATTTAACAATGTATAATGCTTTTCCTGAAAGTACAAACTAACTGAACCTACTTTTCAGATATTCGTCTTTTATACAAAACCGTAGCCTAGCGTGTTCAGGTTTCCAACTTTCCGGACTGTTCTATTAAACTTTCTCTTCACCGGATTAAACTAGTAATTCCGTGCAGTATTACTTTTTGCTTTCATTTCAAACTGGATATTTCCCGGTTAGTTATTACGTAAGTTATTTAAGCATATGCTGCTGCGATATGCAAATTTCAGCACTCATCACCACAATCATATTGATTTTTATTAATCTCCGAATAATGCGAATGCGGTGCGCTATTTAACTAACATTATTGTGTTAATAATATCGACATAATGGACATTCAAATACGCGTGCAAATATGTACGCAATTCGAATATCGAATGCTTTTTGAATTAAATGATAAAAATAGTGTTTCTGGTGAATTTAATTTAAACCAATTGTAATATTCAATTTCAGTATTAGTTTAATTTTTAAAAATTTACTTTTCAACACTTATGTAGGCACGTGCCAATACCGTTGAGTTGGAGCAGATGGCACGCACATACTAACATTTTACTGGGCACTTCCGACGCCACTAAAAATTCCTACAGAAAAAAAATTACGCGTTTCTTTATTATGTCATAAACCGGATTGTTCGGGCCGCTCCAATATTAAAAAAAAGCGACGCACTTACGCTCTCATAAAAATTCGATGCGTATAAAACATATCTTGTTAAAAAAATTGAATTTCCTTATGGAATCTATCATGGCGGGAAACATCGAGCGCCCCTCACATATTTATCCGCCGCCTGAATAATTGACGCACCGATATTTTGAGCACGTTCTCTCCGATGAGTTATTTTCTAATATAACGCCGGAAAAATAATATTTAATTCCGTTCCATAACAATAGATAAATTGAGTACGTGATCTCATTTTTAAACCACGTAGCGTTAGTGAATTATTTTGAAAAGAAAAATACATCAACTGACGGTACTAATACATTTGATATAACAACTTAATTTCATGGAGTTTGTACTCTTGTTTAAGTACATCATTAGAAAATTGTCACATAAAGGGCTGTGCATCAGCTTAACTTAAACCAATGATTTATCCTGTAACACTTACCTACTAATTTACTAACCATGTGCCATTCATAGCTTATGAAAATTTCAAATTGAAAACTGGTCCTATTTAATGAGCCACTTCTTTTTTAAATTTTAAGTTACTTTCTATTTTGTTTTTACGACAGGCTCTAATGTGCGAAGGATAATTTGGTTAACAAGTGCGGTTATTAACCTATTATTGTAATTGGAGTATTTTATTTTAAGTATTACCATAAGTATGAATTTGGTTAAGTAATTTGGAAAATCACGTGGGACTAGTGGGAAATTGTTGAAAACTGATACACAGTATAATCCAAAAACTTCTTTTAAAATGTTAATGACTTTTAGTATTCATAGGCGCTTTAGATTCTGAAAATCTTTGACCCCTTTAACCGAATCGCTTCCGGTTTACGAATGCAAGAACTAATTTCTAAGGGTAAATAAAGCGTGCGCTTTGCGGTACGACCACAAGCAATTAAACACTGCAAGGCGCGAATTAACTGTCGCACCACACTCGTTTGGACGTTATTTCACTGAAGACATGAAAGCGTTTCGAGTGTGTCCACAAATGCCGCTCAGTTAAGCAAAAAGCAAATTAGCGAAAATCGTGGTTATGTTATGGAAAAGGCGGCATAATTAGGGACAGAAACCGAAAAAGCCTGATAATTTATCCTTCCACTACAATTTGGCGAAAGCAATACAAAACACAGATTACAAATTTTGCTTCCGTTAAAAGCTTTTAATTTTAAGGTGATATCTTTTTCTTTTTATTGTTCTCATATGAAGGAGTAAAGGGATTCAAGGATTTTAGCGCTCTTTTAACCGTCCCGTTAAAAGAATTTGTTATACAATAATTCATCGGAGAAGAATCTACTTTAATTATTATTTATTTCCATAGTAATAATGTTGAAAATAATTTAATTCAAAGATTAAATTAACTTGAGTTTGTGAATCTGAAATAGTTTATTTAGTTAATAGTTCCTAGGTCTCATTCAATTTGATTTGTTTTTAATTGAAAACGATTTTCAAAGGCATGAAAAAATAGAATCGATAAATGTAGATCAGTTTTTTTGTAGCCTGTAACGGCCGAATTAAACTACCGATGGAGCATTGAGTGGCGTTAGAAGTGACATTATTCGACTCAAAAAGCTTCGGACAGAACAATTCGCGATCAAACACATAAACTGTTATGTACACTTTGTGTCCAATTGAACATTTTACGCACATGTTTTTATTTTACCCGCGTGAAATAATAGTAATCATAATCTCTAATCAAATCAAATACTCTTACTATTTAAATAGTAACTCTAAAAGAGGTTATAAAACTGTTACCTGTCACATGATGATGTTTTACTACATAAAAAAAATTACGCTTCCATTTTAACAAACACTTCTAAATCATGTGTTTATGTGTCTTTTATTTACGACGAGGTCCGTTTTCCTGGACAGAATCAAATTTGGAATTTTACTATGTTGAACGTAAAATTGGAAACCACTAATGACATTCATATAAGACTTGTCTTTTTCAATCTGAAAGAGCGATGTATTGTGCATAAACAAATTGTATTTACTAGCTTCGTTTGATAATGACGTGCGTAAAAGATCCATTATACGAACTCTCTTTGCACTTGAAACGCATTTAAGGCAAAAGTGAAAGATGTAAATGGGGTGATGCCAACTTTAATCGTACGACTTTTCAGCTTTTTGTACTTTTAGAATTCAAAAGTGAATGTAAGACATTGGTTTTCCATTTACAGTTACATTGAATTTCAGTTGTAAAGGTGCATGCAGAAGTTTCCGGTTAAATAATGAGGCAAAGTCAATTGTCATGAAAATCGTATGAAAATCTGTTTTTCAATTTAATTGAAACTATTTCGACTTTAAGGAAAATACATATAAATATTTCTTTATAAATTTCCACTAATAGGAAACTTGTTAAGCTAGGCACAAACACTCACTTTAAGCACAATTGGTATAGATCGCGATTTTAATGATATAGTAGTAGGCGTTTTTGTTATGTAAAAGAGAAGGTTGTACATAATATTTTGGTGACAATAAAATTCATTTTTCACCTTAATAAAAAGTGTAAATTAAGAATATATATCAATTGGCGCACAACGTGAGATCCAATTATCACCTTCCGTTGAAAATCATGTTGCCATCAGAAGAAAATAATCTAGTAATTGATTATTTTCTTCTAGTAGTTGATTATTTCCTTCTGGTGGTAACATGAAACTGAAACTCTTGCACTCATGGCTGTACAGAATTTTGCCGACGAAATCATGACATTCCAGAGGAGAAATCCTTCAATACAACAGTTAATACGAATTTGGTGTGAGCTAGAAATTACCTACAATGTGAAGCTGACATTCAAGTCTTCGAATCAAGGTGTTAGAGGAATTCCACGGCAGCTCAATAACAGGACATCCAGGGAGCGCTACTGCTGGCTTCGAATGAGCGCAGCTGTATCAAAGAGTGTTGCGACATGTTTGCTTTTTACCGCATGCAAGAGGGGAACTTGTCAGGCAGCAGAGTCCCAGAGACCTCGCGTTCTTTGTCATCCTTGGGAAACAGTTGCAGTAGATTTTGTGGGGTCATATACGAAAACCAGAACAGGGTACCGTTACATTCTTGTGGTAACGGACATCTTCACGCGATGGGTAGAAGCTTTCCTATGCGGAATGCTGCTACATAGGACATAATCCCCATTCTAGACAATGAAGTTTCCTTTCTATATGGTTTTCCTGGTATAATAATAACAATGGACAATGGACGGCAATTTATAGCAGGAAGGTGGGTTCGAGCCTGTTGTCCATGGAGAACCGAACTCTGTCACACGCAACCTTACAACCCCCGCGCCAACCCTGTAGAGAGACGTATCCAAGAAAGAAAGAAGGGTCTTCGTCTCAGTCTGCAGGGTGATCTCCATAAGAATTAGGACCTGAAATTGTTTCAAGTTTTATTTCAAATACGGTCTCATCGCAATGCTGCCACTGGTTATACTCCAAGTCAAGCCCTGTTGGGTTACGTTTGAAACGAGTTCTCGGCAGCGTCAGGCCAATTATCGTTCAAAATATGCACGCCCGGAACAATTACCGCGCTACAGTGTTGGAGATTTGATCATGGTGCTAACATATCCGTTAGCCTAAGGTAATTCTGGAATTACTCTTGCATGCCAAAGTGGGTTGGCCTATATGCTATCCGTGAACTGTTGGGAGGTTCAATATATCTTGTAGATCAAGAAAGATTGACGAGGGAACATCAGGAGCAGTTGCATCTAGCTGTTACGTTTCAAATTTCCCGCAAAAGAAAACGCGGAATCGAGACAATATCTGACCCGCTGTTGATACAGTTAGCAATCTTGTATCCTTCCTTCGCAAATTCGAAGCTCATGGTGGCTATGGGGCACCACGTGAATACTTTTGCGTGTGATGTACCGACCACCATTTTTCAATCGTTTTTTTACGTTCGGTCTTCGACCAGGTGCAACGTATTTTGTGTGTTCCCGGAATTCTTGCTCTTTGTGTGAGTAGAATTCACTAAACGACTGTGTCGGAATTTCTGGTTGCACTGCCGAACGAGTTGGAGCATTTTTAAGCTCCATACTAAGCCTGGAAATCTAAAAAATCCCAGGTAACGTAAAATGTACAAGTGGCGTGTATAGATATAGACATAGACGCTAATATTTTCATTCTTCTTTAGGCTTTCAGTAGCGACTTTCCGTACCAGCTTTCAGTAGCGACTTTCCGTACCAACTTTCAGTAGCGACATTCAGTATCAGCTTTCAGACCGACTTTCTGTAGTGGTTTTTAACACAAGCTAAAATAATGATAAGTCCGAGTCATCGCATCAAATCATCTCGTCTTTCCCCCTTGAAGAATTTAGTTCGGACGTTTTCTACGTCAACCCTACCGAAACCTCCTTGAACCGGTCCATCCCGCATTAGCATCGCGATAGAGCATTTATAGAGAGCGGGATTGACCCGCAAATGCATTGACGTTTCTCGGACTGACAGAAATAGATTCGGGAGTTTCTTTGATTATTGTTGCATTTGTACTGAATCATTATACATTTATTGTTGCGATATTACTGCAAACTGTTCAGTAATTTTGGAGAGCGAATCTTCGGCCAAATGCAGACATTGCATTATTAAAATTATTTTGTTATTTTGATTAAATTCGGAGTTTGTCAACTTTAGACGAAACTGACAATGAGTTAATAGAATCTCTTGTATCATCCTGCATTTGTATGAAGTTGTAATCGTAAATAAATTATAAGATCGTTAACTTTAATTTTGTTTGTTTTCTACATTGACGCACCAGTGAGCAAAGTGTCGCCTCTATTTATTTTTGGTCTATTTTTGCCTGATCTGGTCAATTGGAGATGTTGACTGGTTGGTTACGTACTAGCTGAATAGTAGTCTTCTGGCGCCCTTTAATAATTCTTACCAACTTGTTTGACCTACTCCAATCTTCACTGTTGCTAGCCCGGCGAACGACTGAACACATTTAGTCAGCAGAAACTTGTCATCTGTCAAGGGTAAGTGAGAGGCAAGTCAATGTAAATTAAATTTTGGTAACATAGCTTCTAAGCAGTATCGACTCGATCAAAAAAATTATGAGAAAGTCCCCCAGAGAATGACAAGAACACGACACTGTGAATGATGATGTTCCGAAGAATCGGATGACAATTGATAATCCTGTTGTTTTGTTAATTACTGGTGGTGCAATCACTTCGAAAACGGGGTGGATTGATATAGATTGCGATTTTGATGATTGCATCGTCTGACATAGTAGTAGACGTTTTTGTTATATAAAAAAGAAGGTTGTAGATAATATTTTGGTGACAATAAAATCAGCTTAATAAAAAGTGTAAATTAAGAATCTACATCAAAATTATCACTACCACATGTTAATGCCACTATCAGCATTACTTAAAAAATGCTAATTAGCTAAAAGTACACTGTATCTCTGAAGCAGCAATGAAAAACCATAGAAATATTTTAATTCAGTAATTAAAGACGTAGAAGAGTTCTTTACTTTTGTTTATATATTTAGTATAAATTTATTTAGTTCCGTTTAGTTATAGAAATCAGGAGGTAATGTTGCGTACAGGAAGTACCTTGGACATAAATTAGTTTAATTTAATTAGTTCCACTCTAATTTAAATTTAATGCATCCATACGCAAACACTTTCTGAAAATTAAGCGAAAGATTAAAGAAAAAATAAAATTAAACATGAAAAATATAAAAAAAATAATTAGGGAAGAAAATGAATTTATAGTGGTTGTTCGTGCAACCGAGAATTGTCATATTAGTGTAAAAATCCCATTGAATTTCTAAAGAACAATTTTATTGAGTGAGTGAACTACAAACAATGTTAGAGTTCATCGTCACATTAAGCTTAAAAAATTAATTTTTTTAAGAATAGTTAATAACTGACACAAATGATCATTAAATTATAGGGAGAGAGGTTGTTGGAACGCATATTTACTATATGAGTTCACTTTACCGAAGGCTAAAATAATTCAGACACTTATACATTTTTTTTCAGGGAAATTAAAGAAAATTATTTAAAAAATTTTGCATTTAATATTTTGCAGACTATGGTTATAATATGGTAAAGCACTAACGCTTAATGGTATCGATGTGAGGGGTTATTTAATGTAACAGTTTGCAGGTAGAAAAGTCTCTTGAGCCAGTGGGGTGTTCTGTTAAGTCCCCAACCCCTGACTAAACTAGTCTATATTTTCATTTTTACTGTATACCTATGCAGAAATAACAAACACAGTGGCTGCATGAAAATCAGGAATTAGGGCTACTTTTAAATTTTGTAAGTGAAATATGTGCCTGCAAAGTTCCCGTATAGTTGTATTTCAACAATCTACTGAACAAGGGCTTAGGTGAAGAGAAGTGAATCGCCAAAATCAAGTAGGTATCATCTAGATCAAATCATTAACAATCTTCAAGGAAAACTAGTGCTGGATGAACCTAAAGATCGTATCCGAAAAGACTATCGTTCTCTTGGAATAGTTGCAAGACAGACTCGTCCAATGAAACATAGAAACATAGAAACACGTAATAATAAAATGCCTTTGTAATAAAGTTCATTGTTGGAGAAATATAAAAAGCCATCATTTTCAAAAAACGAATGGTGAGTATCATGTACTCAGAAATTATCGTTTCACCTATCAACATTTATGCAGCAAAAAACATTTATCTGGTATTTTAGGAAGAAATGTAGAGCAACTGGAAAACTTAGATTAAAATAGATTTGAAAATTAAATTTGGTAGAGTGGTGGAGAACACCTAAACTTAAAATATTTAAGGTAAAGAAGTCAATAAGTAAAAGACTTACGACTTACTACGATCTTCTGTACCTCACATCCATT
Organism: Serrognathus titanus; assembly: GCA_039766575.1. Taxonomy (NCBI): domain Eukaryota; kingdom Metazoa; phylum Arthropoda; class Insecta; order Coleoptera; family Lucanidae; genus Serrognathus; species Serrognathus titanus. The sequence goes on along the minus strand of CM077912.1, from coordinate 27,351,090 downwards.
TATCTAAAGAATTTCATACTCCAAGAATCTATTAAACTAGGATTATCGCATATCAGATGTCAAGTTGAACTATCATTTCCAGCAGTCGTGTCAAATCAGATGCAGGAAATATTGCATGTCGTGACAATATCGGTATTATTTGCTACTCAAACCGATCGATATTATTAACTTTTTTATTTCATAAACCTTCTCAGAAAAACTCTGCTATTTTTGCTAACCGAAAATAAAACGGACTCAACGCAAATACGATTAAACACATTATATTGGATTCCGTTGTAATGAATGACATGATCAGCGAACGTGCGAACTTATAACGCCAAACCGAGTGTTATCTGGTAATGACAGGTATTGTTAAGTCTCTTTGAAGTGAATCCTAAGAGGAAATTACCAAGCGTTTAAATCGAAATATACATACCTCATACAGAGGGAAGACAAAACTGCACAAACCGTCTCGGATCTCGCATAATTTTTCCGTGCGCTTTTTCGGTCATAAAAATCCTTGCATTTTATAATTAGCTGTGATGGGGATAATGCAACAAACACACTCCTAGAGTTTTAATGAATACATTTGGATATCATGGAATTCTGATCAAATTTAAAAGAATTCAAATAATAATCATTTATAATTAAATACCAATCCGAATACTATTTCAACATATAATTATAATTTGCACGTTTCGATTCTGTTTTATTATAAAGCCCACCTGCAGTTCTACGTTATTGTTTAAATGGCGTGATTTCAGACGAGTGTTAATTTACAATTGGAGTAGTTTTATCGCTCCATTTATACAATGAAAATTTATTTTGCTATTGTTAAAATCTATTCTATAGCAATAATTTCAAATTAATTGGTGCAGTGATAAAAAATGTGTTAAACTGTTAATTTCGTCGATTGCCAATGAAACAGTGTTCGCCCAGTAAAGTGAAAAATTTCATAACATTTCGATATTTACGTTCGACAGAGATTTCAGAGATGTAATAATAAAAGGAATGCGTCAATATTCTGTTTAAACGCGCAAAATTGTCATTCGCAAAGGCTAAAATATTTATAGCTCGTGCTCGTATTTTTTACTATTGCCAACTTAGCGTTTTAAAATGACGTCAGAAAAAGAAATTCTCTTGCGACTAGATAGCGGCGAAATGGTTTTCTTTATTAAATGTCAAAGTGAACATTACTCATCGTTGGATTTATTAACTATTGCATGAGATAACTTGCCCTCCTATTATTACGTTTTTATTTAATTTTCTTCTCTTAGTATTACTTTGCCTTACAAAACCTGTACTACTAGCAGTTCGTTTTCATTTCCATTTCGTTATTTTTTTAACAAAGTAAATAAATTGAATATTTAATGGGTAAGGTACTCAAATCCAAATGGCTACAATTCGAAGTCGGATATGTAGATATTATCTGGAATTCAATCAATTTTTACGGTCATCATTGCTAGTTTTACTAAATCTGATTTAAATAAAATCGATATTTTGTATATCTACGGAAACAAAGTGTGCGCTTCAAGAGTTTCCTATTTTCGTTTATGAATTCTTTGCATGTTGATAAGATCTTTTATTATTTGTAATTTTCTAGAGAAAATTAAAAAGGATTATCCCAGACTCACAAGAACCCAATCAGTGTAGAAAAAAATTTCTTGCGCACTTTTTTTTATAAACAAGGACTAAGGCTCTTGTTAATTTTTCCTTTCGGTTTTGCAAAGTGTTTACAATTAATTTATTTTAGTTTCGTCTTTGGTATTTGGACGAACAAATTTAATTATGTAATTCTTTAGCTAAATTCGTATATCCCTCTGACCTCGTTAAATAAACACTTTGGTATTTTACCCTTAGATGCTTGAGCTGTTATTGTTTTAGAGTTTATTTACATCTTGGAAAAAGTGGTCGACAATAAGGAAGGCATTTGAGATTTTCACTCATCACAGTCATAAAATAAAAATTTTATTGTCCTCATTTGTTGAACTAGAATGGTATCAAGAAATAGTAAACAAGTAGACGACCAACATAAACAAACAAAGAATAGGAAGATATGAAGTATACAGATAAATATTAAAATACATAGACATAAACTGAACATCACACAAAAATAAGAGTTGAGTTTGGAGATATAAATAACTGACCAGAAATGTTCCTTTCAGTATATGTGCAGCTCAAAAGCATCTTAATAAGGTCTTGTTTCCAAAACTACAAAAAAGATTTCTTTTTATTTTTTATTTTATTTATTTATTTATTCTTTTTATTCATCCATCAAAATAAAAAATATTTTTTTAATATTTTTATATTACTCACTTTTTAATAGTATGTTAATTACATATCTGCGATGATGTATATTCTTTTCACTTTTGCTGGTTGCATTCTGATTTAGTAACTTTGAAATAACGTCAACAGACGATAGTAGTAATAACAATATAATTTTAATGATTATTTTACGCTTGAAAATATCTATAGGAGCGCTGTTAACATTCGAAGTTCGGTTTAATTTCGTGTGTTTAGCTATTGTTCAAAGAGCAACTCGGAAGTCTAGGATGTAAAGTACGTAATGGAATGGCAGTTAATTAACCGGAATTGGTCTAAATTGATGAGATACATCAGATCGTATATCTGACGTGGAGCGCAATTAAAATGCTGCTGCTGTTGGCGTTTTCTAACTTTGAGGTGGTTACGGACAAACGCTTCGTTACTTTTTTAATTAAAAATGTTTTAGAAAGGAGAATTTTGTTGTTTTAAAAATTGAAATTTAAATATTGTAGAACCCAGCAACTTATTTTCCTTACAGTGTTACGTCGGATACGTAAATATTTACCTTCAAACGTAGTTCAAAAAGGCTGAACTGAATATTAAAAATTTTTCTGCAAATTAAATATTACGATTGAACTTGTAACAACATTAGCTGCATTTTAGTTCTTAAATCAACACCCAGAAGCAGTAACATGTTTTGTTCTTGAATCAAAAAAATATAAAAGTAAAAAAATCTAAGCCAACGGACAGAGCCTACATCATACCGTCCAATAACGCTATCATCCTGTCTGGTGAAAACCTTGGAACACTTAATTAAGTTACGAATAGAATGGTGGGCGAAGAAGAATAGTATGCTTTCTCCATATCTAAATGGTTTCTAAAAAAGAAGAAGTACCAGAGACTATTTTCCGTCTGATATCATATATATGTGTAACATTTGAAAATAAATTAGTTCTCACTACATGTTTTCTGCAAACGATAATCTCAGTTGACTTGTTCAATCGCCTTCAGAAAATAGGAATACCAAATTATCTATGTTATTCAATGATTGATGTAATTAGCATTAGTCCCATGTACGTCAAAAATAACGGAAATTTGTATGTTCCTAAACGATCAACCAAAGGATCTGTTTTAAGCCGGTTATTGTACTTCTTGTATACTACATACCTAGATGATCATATCGCTCCTCATATTTTGATTATTCAATATGCCGATAACATACTTTGAATTCATCTCAAGAATCAATTGGTAAGATAAATGAATCTTTAGTAAAAATCTGTGGCTGGATAGGTCAGAACGATTTAGAATTATCACCAGAGAAATCTCAGGCAACGATTATCATACCAAAAAGGATATTGGGCATTCTCTCAAACATAGTAATAAATCGATCTACCATTTAGATCAAAAATGAAGCCAAATTTCTTGGTATAATATTGGATTTCAAATTCAAATTTAATTCAGAAATTTCAAACAAGTTAAAAAATTTCTAGGGAAAACCTAATGAGACTTAACAGGATCCAATACCAAGCTCTTCGTCTATTCCTATAGGTGCGGTGCGTTCTTTCTCATATCTGACTCTGCTAGTTGAAACTGCGGAAGCTCTTCAGTTTGACAGGTGCAAATGGTTAGCTTACAAGTACACACTGAATCAAAAAGAAATTATCAAGGATCAAATATTGATGAAATTGGAGTGTCTAAGTAAAATCACGAGGTCCCCTAATTTAAAATTATGGAAACATTCAGAGATCCCCCTTGTGGTTCAAGCTTACAATAGAATAAGTTATTCCTCTACTTGAAAGGTTATTTTTTAGTAAAGCCAAATCTCATGGCAAGATTTGATATAAAATTAAAAACAAGAACTGGTATTTCGTCTTCTATAAGCTTAGGCCCCGATTTATTGCCTTAGTCACAATAGTATAAATAATTGTTACTACGGGTTTAAAGTTAATTGACAGACCTTTACGTGACATATTGTCCAGCCGAGTTAGTTGGTTCCACTGGCAATAAGTTGGTTGGGCAACTATAGGTGAAGATTGTACATTATCCTCCTGATGCATAGGTACTTGTTTTATGTGAGAGATGGAGTTAATAGAAATATCACTTTTCATGAGAGAAACATATCTGAAAGTCGATTATGAGCAGCACTAGCCAACATACATCAGAAGCTCGGGGTTTTTGTCAGTTTTAAGAAATGCCCTTTCTAGTAACCAAAATTGATGTAATAATAGTTTTTACTTTTCGTTTTATTTTTCTTTTCATTTTATTCGCGTTCTCTTCGTGATTAAAGCTATATTTACTTTAATACCTGTTTTTTAAAGCAAAATTTCTATTTTCTGTAAAGAGCATTTGTATTTAAGGCTATCTTTCGATGTTGGTGGTATTTTCCTCAATAAGTACAAATTAAGCAATAAGAAATACGAAGTCGATTAAATTAGGCCAAAGTTGTGTATTTTGGTGCTGAATAATAATCCGTTTTAACAAATCTTCTACAATTTGTAGTTTTTGAAATATTTCCAAAAAACTAAAAAACATAATCAAAATGGATTATAGTTCAGCACCAAAGTACGCAACTTTTCCCTAATCTTATTGACTTCGTATCTCTTACCGCTTTAGAGATCCCAATGGTGAGCCTCGAATTTTTAACAGCTTGCATTTGCTCTTCAAGGATACATTTATATCTGAATTTTGAAGCCATAATAGAAGAAATTCTAAAAAAGGACGTTTTCGATCATATTTTCTATAAAATGTTGTCGTCAGGCACTGCAGATTATTGGTTGCACTTAATATTGCCTGACTGCATCTGTTATACAAGAAAAAGATTAAATTTGTTCGAACTATTGCAATATTTCGTTTTTGAGACATTCAGTTTTTCAGCTTCCCGCCAAACTTTAAAAGATCAAATAGATATGGTTGTGTTAGTTTTTGTTTTGATTGATGCACGATTTGATGCTAGCAACATTTTCGCAAAAATCAAAATAAAAAAATTCCCACGTGTTACGAACTTTGTGAATCGCACTATATAAAACTTAATTGGTAATTAGGATATTAGCTTATAATTGTAATTCTTGACACAATTTTTTCATACTTTAAACAGTGGATACCATATACTTCTAAAATTTAAAACGTTGCGTGTCTTGCATGTCAAAGCTTAATATTGTAGACTTCATTGAGTACTGGTTTGATAAATTATATGTTCTAGACTGAAACACTTTATTCCTAATCTGTTCATTTAAAGTGAGCAACATGAACGTGTCACGCATGGCTTTCAACTATCCACTGTATTTACAAACGTTAACTTGACCAGGATTTTGCTGTGCTTTAATTATTTTTTCCCTTTACTCTAAAATTGTTTTAGCGCAGAAGGTCTTTGAATTTTAATTTGGCCCTTCCGCTAAGTGTGTTGCATTTTTAAAAAGACGTTCCGCGTTGCATTCGCTTCGGAGCTTTACTTTTTGTCCTGCTAATTAGTTTTCTGCAGAATACCTCGACGAAGTCTAATATTTAACCGCATCTCGCGTAATGATGAAACGGCACGATTATGTAAATAAATTTCAACATGGCGAGCAACTTATGCAAATATGCAAATTATTTATTTTTCTGTTGTGCGCAGCGTATTTCATGTTTTTAGTTTTTGCTACCCAGAAGTTAGCAGTTTGAAAAACAAAAGTATATTAATTGTTAGCATAAATTTTAACAGTACCAACAGTTTCCTGCCGAGAAAATTAGGCGAACTTAATCAGACTTCTAAACTGGAAAATGAGAGAAAGCTCAGAGAAGAATTTTACGGCTTTTAATTGCCCCGGCCTTCATTCCTTTTTCTGCCAGACGGATACAGTATTAATTAAAATCACGCAATTACATTCATTTCAGTCGTTTTATTACTTATTTACTTGAAAGCGACTTTTCGTTCTAACCTTGATGGTTATGTTTGCCCAAAGAGAAAATTGGAGATTCTAATAAAGTGAAATTTCTGACGGTGGAATTATTTTTTGCTTCGTTTGCTGAAACAAAATTATCGATCGTCTGTTTCATTTCTTGAATTCATACACTCTTTATATTTAATGACTTATACTGCTCGTATAAAATTAACGCAAATAATACTTTTTTCATTTGGACCGCCAGAGAATTCGCAATATGTTTGGTAATTTAATACCAGCTGTCAAGTTTACCTTTTACTGTGTATAAAAATAACGACGTCGTTACATCTTTTATGATGCGAGATTTAATTTTAAGATTTGATGTTTCTCTCGTTGAATCCTTGGGATTTTAGTAGGTATTTTCAGTCGAAACTTGTTAGACTATGAGGGAAACTTAATAGAACAATTAACTTTAGAAAAGCAAGGCAAATGAATATTATTGTTACGATTTCGAGTTCCAAAATAAACAATTAAGCTAAAATTAAAATCATTTAATTATTTACTTGTTGAACAACAAAAAGGAATAAACGAGCAGTAATAATTGAATAAGCACCAACATTAAATATTTAACAATTCCACTTATCGCTTTGTGAACATACATCCACGCACAGTGTGTATAACTGTTTTGATTATCGACTTGGAGCGTCTTAAACAGTAATGCTAGAAAGTTGCAAAAATATTCAATAGTACGAAGTTATTCCAGAGTTGGACAGATGGTATTCGTGATAATATTAATCTTGCGAATTTAAAAATGACAGAAATTCTAAATTCACTTTTTCAATAAATGTTTTATTCCAAAATATTCATATTAACAGATTGTTTTTTTTTTACAAAACCTATTATAACATTATAATCTATGAATAAAGTTTCAATATTTATTATTTGTTTTTTCATTTAGAAATGATTCTGTGGCTTAGTCGAAAAAAGGCCTAAGTGCAGATTCTTAAAAAATGAGTTATTGGACGTATCTAACTAAATAAATTGTGTTCATTTCAATGAAAATAGTCCTGAGTGAATAAATCTAGCAAGTTTGAAGATTTCAATATAAAAAGGAGCTGAGTGCAAATATTATAATACATATAAAGATCTATGTTCATTTAAGACCCATTTTTATTGGTCTTATCTAACTAAAAAAGTAAAATTTAAAAACTTAAAGTTAATAATCCTTTATGCTCTTGCGTCTTTTTAACATTTTTTTTATTTTTTCCTTAAAGGGTCTAGCTGCAACTTAGATTAAAGTCTTTTTAGAATATTGGGTCTAGGCCTTTTTTTTAATTTCACATGAGTAAAATGACGAATGATTTTGTTGCGGTCTAACTACGACAGGGGTTCCTAAACATGAGATCGAATAACTGGTGAATTGTTCACTTAAGGTAAGTTTAATGATAAAAAAGCTCTTTGGGTAGAAAATAATAACTGCTTTGCTTATGTAACAAAATGTTCCTACAAAATGAAAAATTGCGACAGTCATGTAGCCAAAAAATGGTTTAAGCTGCTTTAAAGAGCATCGCTCATGCTGAAGGCTCATAAACATCTGGTAACTGCTTTAATACCTTAACAAATGCTTGTCCACCATCAGAATGTTTACTTCTACGCGTAATAAAAGGCAACGGCACTCAATCTACAAGTAAATCTTAAACATAAAAAATTAACTAAAACTGTGTAACTGGCAATATAGAAAGTATTAGGAAAGAGTTTATACATGTATTTCGGCCTTATTGGGCCTCATAAGAACTCTGTATTTTTCTTAAACATAAAGTTTTTCTGAACCTTTATTATTATTATTATCAGTATTAGCTTTTATTTTAGGAAACTTCGGTATTGGTAATTAATGGCAACAATGTAATGGAGAATAATAACAATTTTGAAGAGTAGCGGAAATCAAAACCTGGGCGAGTCTATCAGGTAGTCAGCAGATCAAAAAGAGCAAACTGTAAGTTTTGTTTATATTTCTTTAAAGTTAAACTTGTATTTCAAAAAGTGTCATTTTCAGGACAAAAATTATGATAGCAACGAGGAAAAGATCGATCCCTTTTGTAGTCGACTCTGATGACACTACTTACAGTGCACAAAGTGAAGAAGAAAGTAGCAACTCTGAAGAAGAAGTAATGCCGAAGGAAAGACGAAACTCTAGGATATGAACCAGAAGTGAACGTAACTGGTAAGTCAATAAACGAAAGGTTGTAAGAGCTATCGGCAGTGAATATAAAACAAAAAAGGATAAAATCGTTAGAGCAAGAAGCTTAAAGGCACCTTGTTAACGTAAAAGAAAGTGTTACGAAAAGTTTAACCACGAGGAAAGATTAAGTCTCTTTAACGATTTTTATCGTTTAATCTATCACGAACAAACCCAACTTTTGTCAATGTCAGTAACAAAGCTTCAAAAGCTACGACGTAGTAAACCATATGAAGAAAGATCATTCAATCGTAGCTGCCTGTTAGAAAAAGAAGGATTACCTATATAAGTTTGTAAAGAAATGTTTCTAAATACGTTCAATATAGGATTTAAACGACTAGGGTACACAGTTGAAAAATGTAGATCTAGAAGTGGTATATGTAGACCATAAAATAGCAAATGAAGACAAAGAGATTGTTGTGCAACATATATTGAAATTTCGTCCCTACAATAGTCATTATTCCAAGTCACACTCTGACAAGCGAAACCTATCTCCGGATTTTTCGATCCAATAAATGTATAGGCTTTACGGACAGCATTGTAAAGAAGCTGAGAAAACTTCTGTTTCTCATCACTTTGACAGGTTTTTGTGTGAGTTTAACATCTCATTCCGTCCACCTCACAACGTCACCTATGGAAAATGGAATAAATTAGAAATTTTGATTAAAGTTTCCAATGATAAGAAAAAAGGAGATCATTTAAAGCCATGAGAAAACGCATACGAGGAGAAAAGGCAAGATAAATAAAAAAGCAAAAGTGATGACACCATTGTTACTGCGATGTTTGGTTTACAAAAGTGCTTGCCAACTCACCTACAGAGTGGAATTGCATTTTATAAAAGGTAATTGTGGGTATTCAATTTAACTGTCTGTGAGATATCAAAGGGTAATGAGAACAAATCCTTTTGTTTTATGTGGAATGAAACTACCTCAGGCCGTGGTAGACAAGAAACTGCGTCGCGTCTTTTAAAATACATAAGAAACTGACCCCTATCTACAACTTTCCTAAATTTATATAGTGGTACTGTTGTTCAGGACAGAACAAAAACATTTATGTTGCAACAAAGCTTTTTTTTGATATTCCAATTTTTGCCCCCCAGGTTAGAATCTAAAAGAAATTAATTATAAATTTTTAATATCTGGACACACATACCTCGATGCAGATTTACGCCTCAAGACAAAAAACAAGCGACTTTAGAAAAATTACACTTACGACACATTTTCCTAATATATTGACAGTTTTAAGCAGTACACTCATCACTCTCTCGTATCCGACCCCTAGTAATTACATAATTACAAAAACAAGCGTAGTTAGAAATTTTCTTACTGATGCCGATCGATCAATAAATCAAAGAAATTTTATACAGCTATCTTCTTTTAACTTTCGTGAAACAGTCGTGCGGCTCTTGTTGTGTCAAATCATTTCGTCGCATACATGTTTTCCTAACTCAGATCTGTACGATCGGCTATATTGGAAAAATGAACTGTAGTTGAGTGTTTTTAGTTTTATGAGCTCAAAATATCTGAAATGTTTAGATTGTGTTGGAAACGTGGTTCACTTTACTTTAATTCGAAATCTCAAAATTCATCAGCTTTAGACAATTCGGTTCACTTCATAAATTCATTCGCTTAATAACGACACGAGGTCGAAGCTGTTTAACACCGAAATATGATTCGTGTAAGGCCGCAGATTTCTAAACAATTTGCGAAAACAATATAAATGCAAATGCCCGCGCACAATCGGAGAGCTTCGCCTTGTGATGTCCTGTTGCGAGCAAATACGGAATTGCTTGCGGGTGACATGAAGCTTCGGCAAATTCCACGGGTTTACCACAAAATATTAATAATTTCTGATAAGTATTTTATCTATTTCATTAATTGTTATTACTTAATTAAACGTTTTAAAATTGTTATCACTTTCGTTATGATTGATTAAATACGGATTTTGGTGCATTTTTGAGTTATCACCACTTTACAACGCGTACATCCAACAAAAAGATGACTCATTACTTAAAAATGCACCTAAATCCGGGCTTTAGTCATGGCCTGAAAATTTATTCACTTCAATGGTACCACATTTGTGAGATTATAACCCTATAATCAATCCATCAGAGTCCGTAGGCGAGAGACACAAAGATATGTGCCAGTATTTAAAACATGACCAAAGCAGACAAAGAGGAAAAATAAATGCTCACTGAATACTATTAAAATCTTTCTATTTATAACTAGCATTTTAAACTTCTCTCAATTAATTTTACATAAAATTTCCAATCTTTAAATCTGACAATTTTGTTAAATTTATTTCGTTTTAAGCTACGAATGCGATTTATGGATTTTCTAGTAATGAAAATTAGTGCCACCGAGCCGCTGTAATTTAGGGAGCATCCCCCAGCAACGAAAGAACCTGAAATATTATTTTCTCCCTCAATAATTACTTTTCACTTAAAGAAAATTAAAACGTACCGCCCGGGGCTTTCACTAATTACCGATGTAAATAAATGATGTAGACAGAGATAAAACGGGCGAAATTTACTTGACGAATTACAACGGTACTGCAGTTCTTTGTCGAAATAAACGCGCTGAATATATTTTTATTCTTCCGAAAGTAATTACGCCTGTCGACGTGTTCTAATTGTTTCGAGAAGAGAAGGAAGTAAGTAGGTGAACTCACCCTTTTGAATAATTTATGACACATTGTCAGACGTTGTGCGGTTCAGGTAGACGACAAGAAACCAGACGCCATGTTGCTATCTTGTAATAACCGTATAACTCAAACAAGCGTGAAATAAAGGGCGGCTCCTTCATATACAGAACGGAAATGGTCAGTCGACAATGAAATGGATACAATGCACGCAGGCTGAATTCCCTTTTGTGATGTCCTGCTCGCCTAAGTGCGTTTATTTATATTTCAGTATCAGAGGCGCTTTCGTCTTACGACGACGGAATGGATGCTGAGAATGCTTTTAGCTAAATAAGCTTGTTAGCAACTGAAGGCTTTTATTTGCGATTAAAGATAAATTGGACGAAACAAACGACTTGAATAGACTCGTAAATAAGCGCGGACGTATTTAGGCGTAATCACCTGAAGCATGTGAGTGGGTATTTTTATTGTTGCTAGCAAAGAATTCTTCTCCAACTTATCAAATATTTTTCTTTGTTTTTTTTTAATCTATTATTTCGTTTCTCTCCTTTCATTTCCTCAAAATAAAAATAGAGAAAGCTTGACTTAATAAAGGAAACTCAAATTAAAACGCAAGGCCCTCATCAAAAAGGGTTTCTAGAGTAACGTTCTTTATGGCTGAATCGTTAAAATACGTATTTGCGCCCTCAGAATTATTTTGAAGGTGATGGCAGTGAATAAAATTCAGATTTGGTATGATTTGAATCATGGGTGAACACTTTGTAAATCCAAGTCCATGTAAAGGGTTAAATATCGTTAAGGCACTCGATAGACGTGAATGGAAATAATAATGAAAGAAAACAGATTACAGACAAGAGTTTCAAATACTTATCTTGCTACTGCCAGTTAAAGATAAAAGTGTCAGTAACAACGGACAGGAGAATCTCCAAAGTTCCACCAGTACAATTTTAATTGTAGGCGTGTAAATATTATTGATCAGCATAAACAATTAATCACTCGGAAAGCAAGAAGGGAAAGTTTATTTCTTAAGACTTCGAAACAATGCGCGAGTTTCCGGCGGCGAAAGAAGGAATTCATCGAAAGCGCAGAAAAACTTTTCTAATTACTCGCATTAATTTACTCCTATATAAGAATTAAGCAGGGGCACTGCGTATCGCTCCGCGTCGTTTAGCCGTTAATTTATCGTAGTTTCCCGACTCGCCTGATGGATTTACTACCTGTGGAAAGTTAATTCGAATTAAATTTTAATCGTCTAGGTTGCACTTATTTCCTTTAAATACATTATCGATTTGCAATTCATTAAGTCCTAGTGTTGAAATTAAAGTTTGAGTTTCACATCTTTTTGACAAATGCCATTTATAATTAATTGAAATAGATACCTTGTAGAACGAAACTCTGTTATTAATAGTAGAGGTCGCTATATCCTACACAATTTTCTCGATTACGAACCAACTAGGCCAGGTTGGTTTAGTTGCAGTGAAGTTCTGGAGCTGAAGAGGCTCAAGATAGGACCGTGGATAGGTGGACACCTTTTCGGGGCATCTTCTTCATCTCCTCGCAACGACGTCTTCTGACGATGTTAGTAGATGGTAGAGTGCTTGGGAGCATCTTAGGTTTTTGTGCACACGTGCGCCTCTTACCTCCTTATACTACAGCTAACTTCAAAGTTGGTTGTCGATGGATTTGCGGAGTATGAGAATTGCTGCCCTCGATAGGAAGATTGTAGATGCTTCCGACAATTGATGCACGGAAGTGTTGTGTATTGCACCTAACAAGTAATGTAGGCTCCTGACAATTATTTGCACTGGAAGCTTTGGATGTGCTTCCGACTCTTCAGTGCACGGAAAGGTAATGTGTGTGGCTTCTGACATTTTAGTGCACGGGATCAACTGAAGCTAAAATTTATTTCTTTATGTCGATCGTCAACGCCGCTTTGTTAAAGAATTGTCTACGTGACGCTTTGCTCGTTTTTGTCTTTCTGACACTGTCTGAAGTTGTCAATTTGACGTTTCTCGTTGTCAGTCAATTCGACGTTCTGGATTTTGGATTGGCGAGGGGAGTGAATAAGAATTCACATGCACTTAGACCACAACTGGGCCTATTGTACTACCCCCATGTTCAGCAGTGTTTGACTGTCAGCGTTCTTCGAGCCATCCCACTCTTTCGATGAAGCCAAGAACGCCCGAGGGGCACTGCGAATTCTAGCCATGTCAGGCCAGAACTCCCCTAATATGGGACCTCTGATCGAGGCGAGTGCAGGGCAATCACAGAGGATATGCCGAGCTGTTTCTTCCTCTAAGTTACAACCTCTACAAATTGGGCTGTCTGCTAAACAAATGCGATGCGTATATTTGTTTAGTTTGCAATGTCCTGAAACTATTTCTACGAGTAGACGTAGTCTTTTTCTAGGTAGTTGCATACAGAATCGTGTCAGTTTGAGCGAGGGGGCCATTATAGCCTTTTTCGCTCGGTGACACTTGTCTAGATTTACCCATCTGTTGATATGTCTGTCCTGGGTTCTTTGTTCCAATAAGGCATTAAACAGACTTAATGATGGTGCTATGGCCGGTTCGGGGTCCCAAAAGGGCCGCCCCGAGCCCTGTATAGCCAGTTCGTCTGCCTGTTCGTTGCCAAATGTTCCAACGTGTCCTTTAACCCAAATGAGTTGCAGGGTGTTGTATTTGGTCACTTGCTCTAATGTGCCGTGACATTGGAGTGTTATTCCTGAGGATATTTTGTTGCTGTTTAGAGGCAAGAGTGCTGTCCTGCTATCGCTAGCTATCCTAACGACTTTATTCTGAACACCCCGATCCAGAATTGCTCTTGCACCTTCTATAATGGCAACTAGCTCTGCTTGAAAAACAGTTGTCAGTTGGCCAAGTGCTATGTTCATGTGAAAGTCCAGGTCGTCGGAGAAAATTCCTGCGCCTGTTCCTTCCAAAGTCTTAGATCCATCAGTGAAGATGGATATGTCGGGTTTGGGTGCATCTTCAGCGTTCAAGAAAACGTTGACGTGCTTCTTGAATATATATGTAGGTGCGAGGAAGTCGACCACCGTCCCAAAAAGAGGAGTTTCTTGTAGAGCCTCCTCCAGAATGAGGACCTTTATTACTCCACATCTCTTTTGTCCGCAGCCTAAGGGTCGATCCCAGTGTCATCTTATATTTTTTTTATTTTCGCTCCTGACAAAACTATCAAACGATAGTGAAACATAGAGTAATTGTGCCAACTTTAGTGTCCGTTTAAAATAATTTATTGCACAATTTCATCGGACAAGAATCTACTTTAATTAAAACACTATAGAATTCACGTCGATTTAGGTGTGAAAAATATTAATATAAAATAGATCCACAAATGCTTGAATGCTGATAAAAAGCGTGCTCAATCTGAGCCCCTTTTGAAGAAGACGCAGACTTTTTGAGTCGTGTATGATCGTGAATGAAACTTAGGTACATTTTTACAATCCAGAATCGAAATAGCACTCGATGGAGTGAATGTATCGTGTTCAAAAACTATTGGAGTAATTGTAAGCGAGTGTCTAGAAAAAGGCCAAACAATAACTGGAGATTATTTTTCTAAATTACTAACAACCCTAATAGATGAAGTCAAGAAAAAAAGACGTGGCATGGTAGCTATAATATTTTTATTATTTTTAATGTCATTAAATTACTTTAGCAGACTGACATTGACCGGTTAGTAGACACTGCAAATAGAGTTCGCATACTTTTTGGAGTAATCTACTTTCATGAATTATTTTGGTAGTAGTATCAAAGAAAAGTATTCGGAACCAGATGTACCGAAAGAAGAAAAAAGAAAACAGAACTTTAAGAAGCTTCTAAGTTCATCTCATAAGTAAAATAGTGAAAAGTTTAGTGTGGAATAAGTTTTGTAGATAAAAAAGAAACATTATCTGTTTTCCTTCGCAGCTGTTGTACAAAAGATTTCCTCCAAAAGAAAAAAAACTGTAAAGTGTTGCATGTTTTGGGAGAAATAATGTTTATTTCTTGGATTATTAATTTACTTGGACTTATAGTATCTTAACTGCCATGCTTCAATAGCCAATAAGTTGAGAACGTACAGGATGATTACTAGACCTAGGGAAATTCCGGATATTCTTAAAAAGTATATGATTTTTAGGTAAAATGCGGCAATCGAGTGGACACGTTAATTCTAATAAAATACACGTTTGCGGTTGTATTATTGCCGACTTTTCTGAATATTGGCATCGATTATTAGATAACGCTTGCTAGAAAAAAATGCAGCTGATGCTGCAGCCCAGTGAAAGTTTGATTCCCAATTTAAAGAAATATACGTGACATATTGCTGCGCCATTTAATCTGGTCGTAAAAATGAAAAAAAAATTAAATTCAGCTCCACAGAAGATTTCATGAGCGTCACATGGGGAAATATTAAATCGGTTTATGTATTTAATATACTTTAGGATAAATTAATAAAAAAGAGTTATTATAGGACAGCAATAATATTAATGCTGCGTATGCGTCAAATAGAAAATAATATTGCTATAAACCAGGTACAAAATTCCTAAATCATTCTACGCCCATGCCCGTCTGGAATTTCCCGAGTTCTGATGATTACATATATCCGGAACAAATAGAAACTACACATAAGAATTTTTTTTGGTCATTCCATCTTTAAATAACTTTTTCCAAATTGTATTTCTTTTTGAATTTTACTCCGTACCAGATATCCTTTTCTCAATTTTTATATTACTTATATTATTTTATCTAAAAAATTGCATTGGGTTTAAGATATTCCCTTGTGTACAATATTCGGCTGGTTAGAGTCAAATCCTTTTATTCTTTCAGCTTTCGTTGTGTATTCAAATTTGTGCTTTCCTGAACGCATTTACCAGCTTGCAGAAAAAATAAATCGAAATTTATGGAAAAGAATTTGGATCAATTTAGTAATTGGTAATAATTAAAAGCGAAAACGCATATTGTAACAGAAAATGAATACAAAAAATATACATACAAGAACCATTTGTGAAATTGTTATTACGCAACGATAATCCATTCCCTCCATTCGGAAAGTAAAGCAGGACCATTATTCTGTTCAAATATTATTGCATGTAAATTTCGCTGTTCTGCACGCACGTAAAAGCTCGCACAAAAGTGACCCATATGCGAAAATATTTTTTCGCGGCGGCGACATCGCAAAAGCAAAACAAAACCAATTTTGTTTTCGGAACAAACGGATACGAAATCACATTTTCGCGCTACCTCCGTAGGCATTTTTTCTGCGTGCGCGCGGATTATCGACTTTGTAAATGTGAAATGCTCGAGATTTTTTTTCAAGAGCCGCTCTTCAGCGTTCGCATTGTTTTCGCCGTAATAAAATGATTTTTAATGTTCGCACTCCGTGCACAAAAAAAGATTTAGGGTAGATATGTAAATGTTTTTTATTTGTTAAACGACAGAGTATCCGAAGTGTTTTTTCGGTGAATTGGACTAGAAGAAAGAGGAGTTTTAAAGATGTTCTGGAGAGCCATTGTTCTTAAAAAAGGACTTCAAGTGTATTTTATATTTTATAAACCTGCATTTCTTATTCTCAGTGCGAGTACAAAAACACTCATCTCTCATTCGAGTTTTTTTTTTTATTTAAGGTAATCATTGTAACTTTATTACAAATTTCAATTATTACGATTATAGTGGAGTTGAAAATTTTAGCAGAAAACTGAGGATTACGAAACAGAATAAATGTTAAGTAATTTCTATATACACTGCGCGACACTTGATTACTCTCATTCAACAGTTGACGCCATTCTTTTAATAAAACAACGTTATGGTTATTAGGACTAGCAAGATAGTTGAATTAGGCATTTTCAACAAGTTTAGGCACCAGTTTGAATGAAAAATTTCAAAAACTAACTTTTGAGAATTTTTTTCCAGTATGATGGTTATTTCCTAAGAGACACTTGATTACTCTCACACTAAATAAAACAAAAAAAAATAATAAATCAACTAATATTTATTAATTAATATCGAGTATGACCTCCTCTTTCTCAATAACGGCTATCAAGCGATGAGGAAATGAATTAAATAAACTATTTAATAAATTGATTGGAATTGCTTCCCAGGATGTTCTTATGGCTACCATTAGTTCCTCTCTGGTGTTGAACTGTCGTCCTTCCCCATAGACTTTTTTGGTCATCCAACCCCATAAATTTTCTATGACATTCAAGTCGGGGGAAAGAGCGTGCCACTCCAAATATTGTTCTCATTCAATCATGTGTTGATTATTTTTCCCGTGTGAATTAGCGCATTGTCGTGCTGAAATGTCCATTGTTGATCGGGAAATAACGCTGCAATGTTATCAACTTGTCTCTGGCGCAAGTCTAGGTTCTTTTTAGCAGTATGTCTCCTTTCCAGAATTTCTAGCCCCACTTGTCCTCGACTTGAAATCGCCGCCCCAACCATTACTGATCCGGCTCGGCTATGACGACGTGATAAGACTCGTTCTTCCAACCTTACATCATGAAAATAATATTGGAAGCCATCAGGTCCATCCAAATCAAACTTTTTTTCGTCGTTGAAAACAACACTTTTCCACTCCTCTAGCCAATATGGGCATTTCTTTATTACTCTTTGGATGGTTCGTACGGAGGCATCACTTCCGACTCTTCCCCTAATCTGCCTAGCTGTAGCACAAGAATTGGATGCTAGTCGTATAATCGCATGACGCTCCCTTGCAGTTGTTGCCGTTGCAATGCGACCTCGTCGATTTTTACCATAATTTTCTCTGTCTTTTAGGTAAGCAACCACGTGCTTCGTCCTATTTTTCTGGCGATTTCTCGATTGGAGTAGCGTTCTTGGTGAAAACTTTGGATTCTTCCTCTTTCTTCGGCAGATAAAGTTTTTCCACGACCCATACTGTTACAACGTGACAACTATTGTCGAACAATTGTTGACTCTTTGCTAAGCAACGCAATTTCCATTTGTTGTATGACTATCAGCTAACGTTGATTAAAAAAAGATAGTGAGAGTAATCAAATGTCGCGATGGAAATAACAATTTATCTTTAAGAAATTGCCCAGAATTGAAGGACTCGAAATTATGAGGCAAATTTTTGCAGAGATATTGAAAGTGTATAATCTAACTCTGTCTGATTCTACGAACCAAAACAGTGATATTTGAACAAAATCTCACCACTCAACGTGTGAGAGTAATCAAGTGTCGCGCACTGTATTTGACACTTTCTTTCTATATATTTCACACTTTATTATTGTCATCTATTGATACCATTAGAAAATGCGATTTCGTATTTATCGATAAGTATAATTGTAGGTGATAAATAAGTTAAATACAAATTTGAGAGCATGCATCATATTCATGGCAATCTTTAAATATTTCTCGTTCCACTTGTATTTCAACAAATTGATCAAAAAATGAATTTTTTTTTTTCGTAGATCATGACTTAATTTTTGCGATCACTTTGAATTTCTAAACAATTTTTTATATAAAGGTACTTTCCTCTTATTCGATATTTTGAACGTCTCTTGTGTGGTGAAAGATATTCAGAACATACAAAAACTTTCACTCAGAATAAAACTTTCTGAGAAATCTACAATGAAAGTTTCTCATATGTTTCCAACTTTTGTCGAGCGCTGCATGTATTACCTTCATATTTTGCTGTATAATATATTTTACTGATTTAGCGCATTATTAGCATTTACTTTATACCTTATTTTATATAACGAAATTACCTTCCTATTTTCTTAAATACTATTTGGGTTTCTATTTATAATATAACATTCTGTACAGGGTGGGCCAAATTCGCACTTTTAATAGGAAACACTTATTTTTAGAAGAGTTAGACAAAAACTGACCTCGGTCTCTGGAGCTCGATTTTTAAAACAAAATTAATAGTGAAGACCAAATTTCGATATCTTGTACCGCTTAGGAGCTACAGCAAATAATTTTTTTCTATAGTGCTCAACATTTGAGATATAAGCAAGAATTTTTTTTATTACTTCTAGAGCTTAACAATTTAACAGTCTATAAATGGTACAAAAATTTGCGTTAAAACCTCAGTAATTCCCTTGAAAATGCATAAAAATTCCTACATTTTAAAGCATGTATACCAAATTTTATCCACAAATCTACAATCACAATTTTGCTCGTTCACAAGCTAAAATTGTATAAAAACTGAATTTATTTAATCGCCACCAAATTATGAACGAATTTAAACACCCATATTCTATGTTAATTTAGCGCAATTAAATTTTATCTCTAGAAACGACAACATTTCACTCGTTTTATGATAAATTGTGTCATACCTTAAAATTTACCTTTAAAATTTATGATATATTTATATATACCGTACGTTCGATTTATTTCGAGTTACCATAAATTTAATCAAATTAATCAACATCATAATAGATACTAATTATTTTATTTATAAAAGTTTTACAACTTAATAGTTTTATGCTGCTTCTTCTTCATAGCTACTCGCTCGATTCAATCTGTTACAATTAATAAAAATTTATAAACGATACATATTTAAAAACATTGAAATATTTTATTACCCTTTCATTACTTGTAGTTTTTCTACCATTTTTTGTAGATATGCCGCTGTACTAAATTCAATGCTAATTTTTCCTATTCGGACAAGTTTTATATCAATTGTATTTCCATTTTCATGTGATGAAAATTGACACAAGTTCTCTGAGACAATCAAAATTGGATCAAATTTTACACAATCAAATGGAATGCAAAATATTGCTTCGAATTTATCACAATGCTCCACAAACACTCGATAATATTTTACGCTCGTTCTTAACCAAGCTAATGCGATGGAATCCATATTTACCATACGCTCTTCCAATACTGACAAATTTTCTTCAATACTTCGCAAATCCATTATACTAAAAACAGTTAACGTAATGTTAAAATTTTCTTTAATGTTTTTCATTTAAATACTTACTTTTTATTTATTAAACACTCCTAGAAAAAATAGCAAATGGCATGAATACACAAACAAGGAAAGAAAGATCAGACTTGCATGTGCTTGCATTACAGACACCGATTTAGTAGTGAACTCTACTCACTCTATCGACAATAATCAAAAAGAATCGTATGGTCTGACCGGTCTGACCGTTTGACGAGAATACTGGAGAATACTATTGAATACAGAAGAACCATCTGCTAATGCTTGGCTCTGATGCTACTATTATACATATAGGTTTGAAACTAAACTTAAGTAGATGAATGGTAGGATGATGGTAGGTGCACATTTTCATCATAAAATGTCATAATAAGCAAATATGAAAAATTTTAGGTTGCATTTATATTTATTCCTTTATTAAGTTAACTCGAAACGATGTTACGATACTTGGCATGTATTCTTATTGAAAAATTGACATAAAAAAATCACTATAAAACCTGTTTAGTATTATGCATAACGATAAAATACAGAACCTAATCTATTTTATAACACAAATAATGTTTTAATAAAAGAGAAAAATAGTATTATAGTTGCACATGCATGATTTGATAAAATAGAAAAACAGTATTATAGTTACATATGCACGATTTGATAAATTTCATAATACACTGTTTCCGTTTAATTAAGATATAGTTCGCATTATAAAATAAATTAGATTCTGTATTTTATTGCTTTTCATACGACTAAACAGATTTCATACTGATTTTTTATATTTCGAAAATATATCTAAACGTCGTATTCCCATAAGAATACATGGAGTATTGTACATATTGTCTTACTTTCCACCTTAAATATTATTTTATTTTATTTATATAAATGACTATTACAATTAAAAAAGGCTCATCGATAATTTTAACAGATAAATCGAAAATTGTTGAAGGTGGTGAAATACGTGGTGGTTTTGTAAATTTTTTAATACCTATACTAGCTGCAGCAGCTGGACCAGTATTAGCAAATATTTTAAATAAGGTTGTTGACACAATAGATGATAAAATAAAAGGTAGGTTATTGACATTGGAAATTCCTAATCAACCCCCAATTCCTTTAAAGAAAACATTGTCTCAAAAAGATAAAGACACAATAGAAAAAAATATTAGAGCTCTTATGAATATAACTAACAAAGAGGATTCAGATTGCGATGACGACATACCATTATTATGTTTTGATAAAAGTAAA
This sequence comes from Serrognathus titanus, assembly GCA_039766575.1. NCBI lineage: Eukaryota > Metazoa > Arthropoda > Insecta > Coleoptera > Lucanidae > Serrognathus > Serrognathus titanus. Next base: position 27,329,973 of record CM077912.1, on the reverse strand, counting down.
CAAGTTGAAAATATTAATCCAACAGAAGAAATTAAAAAATTGTTAAATATACAAGATCCTCGATTATTTGAAACAAAATCATAAATATTTTGTCTGTGACGTTAAATAACATACATATAAAAATAATAAACACCACCAACCACAATTTACGTCATTAGAATTTTGAAATTTATAATTATTATGAGTTACTGTAAAACTTTTTGGAATTATAAATTTTTCTGGTAATGAATTTGCCAAATGAATCAAACAAATTCACTAATTTATTAGTATTATCTACATACATAGCAACCCAATGTGTTCCAGTATTCCAATCTAAATTAAAAATATTATACTTATTTAAATTATCTATTCCGTATGTTAACAATTTATCTGAACTTATGTTTATTTCCTCGTTCGTAATTAATTTAAAAATATTTTTCGAATCCACATTTGCGGATCATCATTCTTACATTGGTCAACAAAGTAAGTATAGCATTATTCATATTATGATTGATCTTTGATTTCTTAACGAAGTGATGTATGTTAACATCTTCAGACGACAAGTCTGCGAGATCGATAGATCGATCAGTCATTTATAACACCTTGAATAGTTGCTGAATATAATTATTGTTGTCAATTATATCTGTTTTCTTAGCATCATCTGCTCCAGCATTTTTATATGCTTTATAAATCACATTTGTATTTCTAATATTATTTTTATATTCCTCTTCGGTATTTCTACCAACTGTTTTCAATCAATTTTTATATTCTCTGAATGATTTGTAATCACATAATTTTGCTGGAAAACAAATACCATTTTTATTAATTGTATAGAATCCATTTTTACTGTAATTTTTTAAAGATTCGCTCCTAACCGGTACAAGATATCGAAATGCGGTCTTCAACATTAATTTTATTTAAAAATCGAGCTCCAGGGAACCGAGGTCAGTTTTTGTCTAACTCTTCTAAAAATAGGTGTTTCCTATTAAAAGTGTCGAATTTGGCCCACCCTGTACATAATTTTGGCACACTAAGTTATTGTTTCTTATGAATAAAGTTTCACAAAATTTCTGCTGAGAATTAAAAATTACCTGATGTTAAAGTAACAGTTCCGTTAAAACCAGAACGCGTTGCCCAACGCCACTCTACCATACTCCGACTTTGTTTAAAATAGAAGTTTAATTAATCGTTTGAAGTTATCAAAATGACACGCTGTGTACGTAACAGTTAATTAATTATCCTTGCTCTTTAATACAGCAATCATTCACCGTGCACGAGTTAATTACTTTGCCTTTTTAATCTTTTTGAATTTTAGCTTCGCTTTAACCAAATAGTTTTTCGCCTGAGACGTTTCACACACGATCTAAATCAAATCTGTTTGATTAAGCGAACTAGAATGCACAACACAGGCATAAATTTTAAGGAATATGTAAACGTCATTAACATGCGCAAACACGTGCACTTGCTTCTTGTTTGAACTAACAACACGTAATTGTTATTACAAATGTAGCCGCTTCGTGTTTCCGTTAGAAATAATTATAGCTTGAATTACCTTACAAGAGCATTGTGTTTCGTTTTAGTGGAATTTCTATTATCCCCGTCTTGCACTATTCATCTCATATTTTTAGCAGTTTGTTTTTGTTTTCTGACTAATGCATAGACTTGGTGCAACAAGGATTTAGTATCATAGCTTCTTGTCCTTTGACGTGATAGTGAGACATGCCAACAAATTACACTGTACGTATCTAGTTTACTTTGAAAATCGACTTTACTTAAACAGATCTGTTTTGCAAAGCATAATATTTATTTAAGGGAGTTAATGTTTCTGCGGATTAATGCATCATTTTCGGACGTAAACAACTTCGTGTGCATATTGCTTTTACTGTACCTAGCTAGGTATTTAATCGAATAATAAAAATTAAAACTCAGTGTCAGTACTGGACTTACACAGGGTGCTACCTTCTTCATGAGAGGCACAACATTTACTATTGCAGGAATTACTGCTTGTAAAACAAGAAAATTAGATTAAAATCTCATTCGTGCATGCCTGAGTTCAATTAAATTTATACGAAAAAAAAAGGTAGATTTTTTGCAGTACTTTATAGTTAGAAACTATACCGAAGGGGAAAAACATATATTCAAAAGAGTAACTTGTAATTCGATGCACGTTAGTTAACTTTATCGCCTGTATATTCGCAAAAATTATCGCCGCAACATTTAACTTTCGGCCAGTCGCTCACGTCCCCATCCAAAAGTTTTTCGAATTTTTTAACCTACGCTCGTAACTCACGTTTAATTGCACACGCAAAGTTAATCACGGCGGAGATAGGATTTTTTCAAAAACACTACCTGTCGCATCGACTGACTGTGAGATTTATGTGTGCATGTCTGAAATATATCGACATGTATTTCGAAATACAAAAAAGTGCGGCTTAGATAGGGAACAACACTGTCATTGTTTAACATGATTAAATACGACAAGCAAATGTGTCAAAATTAGACATATTTCATCAGAATCAATAAATAATAACCGGCTTGTAACTTTCTTAAAAATAAGGTTTGGTATGGTGAAGGAGTAGCATATTGATTTCCAAAAGGATAATAACATTGTCATTGGCTTTTGTACATTTATTAATATATTGCATTCAAATGTAAAATTTACTTTGCACTTAAATTTATACCGAAAGTAGAAAGGAATCTCTACAACTGTTTATGATGAATATATTTTGAATTTATGGAAGAATATCATATGGTAGATTATAGATTTATTAAAAAAATTATGAGATGTTGGATAACGATGTCATTAGACAAAAATAATGCCCAAAGACGCCGATAGCTTACGTAAATACTTTGTAGGTTTGGACAGATTTCTTTTAAAGCATAAATTTGAATAGACGAACCGATTAAAGCTTTATTAGTAAATAAAAAAATTACAAGAAAAACTGAATCGAAACAACTGCTGAAGGAAATAAATTACAATTGATCAACTAATAAACAACGATAGTTTGTATTGCCTTTCTACGATGAAAAAAAGAGTCCCTGAATATTTAGACAAACCCTTGTATGTACAGAGTGGGAAAAATGATTTTCATCTCATTACCTTTATATTACCCATGTAATGTACCATTCTTCGAAAATAAGGAAAATATTTATCAAAATATACATCAAAATTCAAAATGTGATTTATTGCGAAGGGATGACATGAATGCAAAGTTAAGATTGAAATTGAAAAAAAGCCAACGAAATTAAGTCACAGCAAGTGTTGAATGTGGCCAACCATTCTGCTGCATCATATAACCACCTGACGTTTAATATTTTTAAATGTTTGTTACCTCAATGTATTTTAATGTGATTCTTGCCCTCAGCTCTTACAAATTATTAATTCTTTCTTTGTAGACTTCATTTTTAAGAAAGCCAAACATCGAGAAGTCTAACGCGGTGAGGTCTGGAGATTTTGCAGGCCAAGCTCCCCTGCTTACAACTCAGCCAGGGAAAAACTCTTCAAGAAATTTCAATTTTTTTCGAGGAGTATGAGCTGTTGCTCATCTTTCTGAAATTAACCATTTTGAAATTCATCGGGATTCACCTGCTCTAAAAATGGGGTCAAAAATTGTTCCCTATAACGTTGACCATTGATTGTACCGTGGAAGAACATTGGCTCCGTAATTCTACAGCGAGATACATCTAACCCTATGAGTATTCCTATCTTTACAAGATGTGTAAAGGAGCCTCAAGGAAATTGTGGGTATTAACAACAGTAACCACTTAAATGGAATCAAGCTTGTTTAAATTTTCTTGGAAAAAGTTGAAATACCGCATTCGATTGCCGTTTCGGCAAGATATCTTGGACTACAGACACTTTATATGGATGCATGTGTAAACGACGCTTCAGAATTCTTCTATCGGTTATGTGGGACACATTCGTTTGAATAGAAATGCGACGTGTTGGGAAATGCAGATTTTCTCCAAATCTCGTCTTCCACTTGTTCGACGACATTTTGGTCAGTTTCCAGAGGGTTTCGTCTTCATTATGCTTTCCATTATTTCCCACTGTGCCACGTATCCAAAACGGTCCTTTACGATAGTTTCTAACAAACACCTTTTGACTATCGATAAATGACTTTTTTTCTTCGCCAAACCCTCAAACGTACACTTCATCTGTTCATCGTACCTTTGCTCGCATTTCTTAGTGTCTGCTGCGATCATGGATTTTTTTACTGGATTAGCCAAGTATTGTACGTATTTGATGTGAAAACAATATTTCACTTGGAGTTCTACTGGTAGCGGGATGTTTAGTACTTCGATATTGAACCAAGAATTTTCAAACCGTTTCTTCTTTATTTTCTTTTGCTTCTTTGGCTTTAAGTAGACTATTTTTGAACTCCTGTACAAACTGCTCCGCTTCCCCGTTGCTTTGAGGAGTATGATACACAGTAATTTTCAAACTCCTTCGCTACAAACTGCCTTCCATTGTCACTAACAATTTGCTCTGGGAGTCCATGAGTTGTGAAGATACGATCTAAAACATCGACCGTTCTGTATGCTTCCGTGTTATTCATATCAACGACGTGCGGTCACTTTGACTTGGCATCTACAATTATTAACCACATGCTACCTCAAAATGGCCCACAAAAATCGATATGTATACGCTACCATGCTCGTTTTGGTCTCACCCAAGGATGAAATGGTACTTTATGCTCATTTTGACCCATTATTCGACATGTAACACAATGTAGTTTGAGCACTTCGATATCATTATCGATCTTCGGCCACCAAACTCGTTGTCTCGCCAACGACTTCATTCGAACCACGCCAGAATGCGCAGTGTGAATGGTATCGAGCACTTGACTGTACGTCCTCCCCACAAGATACAACCACGGTGCAAACTCAATTCCATTTTTTGTTAACATAGGGTTTCAGCAATTCCTCGTCCTCTTTGAAAACTTTTGGCCAACCCTGTCGTATGAACTTTGATACCTTCTTCAGTATAGAATCTGAATTCGTTTCTTCAACAACCTATTTCACAGTCACTGGCAGCTCAGCAAAATTTTCTTCCTTGAATAATTGTTACTTCGTCTATTGTCGCATCCGTAATCGGTTGTGGAAATCTTGATAAACCATCGGCATTTCCAAAATCTTTTGTTTTACAGTACTCAATTTCGTAACTATATGCCATTAATTTTAGTGCCCAGCGATGAAGCCTTCGTGCCGCCACTATTAGAAGTTCATTTTTTGGTCCTGGCAGTTTCAGCAGTGGCTGATGATCGGTCTGAAGAACAAATAGATACTAGTTAAATTTTTCCAGTCCAAACATAATACTCAATGCTTTCTTTTCAATCTGGGCATAATTACGTTCGGCATCATTCATTGTTCTTGACGCATAAGCTATCACTGATTACTCACTTCCATCTTTTTGAAAAAGAACTGCTCCTAAGCCATAATCAGACGCATCAGTAGCTAGATACAACTTTTTCTTTGAATCACAATGGGCTAAAACTTCTGTTGATGTGAGCATTTTCTTAATTTCAATCATCGCATTGACATGTCTATTAGTCCACGTCCATGGTATATTTTTATGTAATAAATCATTTAGTGGAGCAGTCAACATAGCTAATCGAGGAATGAATTTACCATAGTAATTTAACATGCCTAAGAACGAACGTAACTGACGTAAATTTTCTGGTGCTACTATATCAACAAGTGCTGTTACTTTTGACGGACAAGTACGAATACCTTTACGGTCAATATGTCCTAGAAATGTCACTTCATCGATCAAAAATATACACTTTTCGCGTTTCAGTCTAAATCCATAATCGAGTAATCGTTTCAGAACTTCTCGAAGTCTAGAAATATGCGTCTTGTCGTCTGATGCAGTCACCAAAATATCGTCTAGATACACTGCAACTCCTTCGATTCCTTGCATTGCTGTCTCCATCACTCTTTGAAAAATCGCAGGAGCTGAAGCAATACCAAAAGGAAGCCTTGTAAACTGAAATAAACCTTTATGTGTGGTTACTGTTAAACATTCACGTGCTGCATCATCTAAAGGCAATTGCAGAAATGCATTTTTTAGATCAAGTTTTGAAAATTTTTCTCCCCCAATCAATTTACACAATTCATCTGGTCTTGGCAAAGGGTACTGCTGAATTTCCAACTGTGAATTAATGGTGACCTTTATAATCCCAATACAAACGAATTTTGCCACTTCCAGCTTTTTTTGCTTTTTCTAATATCCTTTGCGTTCACCTTCGCCACTTCTGATAAACTGCTGTCATCTCTTACAAATTTACCAGCGCCAATTTCATCCGCTTCGCGCTCTGACGATTCGTATAGAAGCACCGCATCAACAGATTTCTCGAAACTCACAAAATTTTGACGAATCAACTCCGCTCGAATGGAATTGCTTATAATTCCACCAATAAAAAGCGCACACAAACACACATTTTCAGCTATCTGTGAAAACTCAGCGTCCACCAAAAATTGTCGAAAATCTATTGAAAAACTGCTAATCCTCTGGCCTGGTCTTTGCTTTGCACTGAATAACGCATGACGACGGGCTGCCAGTAATCGCGTTGATCCATCAGACGTTTTGCCGCACTCAACGGCAATTTACGAATATCTTCTGGCATAGCCATTCGACGTAAATCCCAATAAGCCTCCGCAAACAACAGCTTCTTCTGTCGCTCTTCATCTGTGACCCCAGTAAGCTCAAGAGCATTCTCAAAACGTTCCCACCAAGCTGTCCAAGAAAAATTTTCTATCCTCGGAATGTAAATGTTGTTGGTGTTTTGTTTCCGTCATCCTCGTCGCCAATTTATTGTATTCGTAAAAATAAAAGAGATTAGTTTAAATCGCTATTTCTTTTCCGACTGACAACATTGTTCTTTTTTTATTTTCAAATCTTTTTAATGCCCACTAAATATTCCAAAAATACACAACAATATACACTTTAATCGCTTGTTCTTTTAATTCAATAATTTGTAATATTGTCCGTTTGACTGATTTACAATAATTTAAGACAGAATCAATCAGCTGATTCAAAAAGATTAGAATGACACATGAAAATCTACATGTGAAAAAATTCCAAACGTTACTAGATGAAAATCATTTTGTTCCACTTTGTATATGAATTGCATTGTCTTAATTTTCAGAAGCCTGTGTGTAAAATCAACTCTCGATTCTACCAAGGAAACTTTTCGGAATACTCGTTCTCTTTTAATAAAGAAGAGTCGAAGCGTCATGATAAGCTCTTAGACCGAGAAAATTAAGAGTGGTGGGCGATATTCGCGGGGCTGTCCTGACAATTTCCCTTATCTTGATATCTGAGAGCCAACAAACAAGCAAAATTTATGATTCTTACGGCAGAGCGGAGCAGAAAATTGTTATCAACGTTCGCAGCGCATCCTGGAAGTTACTATCTCAAATGCAGCGCCGCTTTCAAAGAGAAAAATATTTGTTTTTATTTGAAGTGCTTTGCCGCAGAACGTCATATCTTCTGTGTCGTAAAATGCGTCCCGGAAGTAGAAATACACCGTCCGCGACAAGAATAATAGCCTCCAAACTCATTTAGAAATAGAAAATAGATTCCATTTTAATAAATTCTAATGTAGTTTCACGATGAAATTATATAAATATTGTTCTCTCGAGCTCATTTTCGAGTATAAAGGAAACCGAAAAAACCCGAATTACACTTTCCAGTCTTTACAGTGTTATTGAATAAATTTTCATTTTCCGCCTATTACAGAATGAAATCCCTTTCGAATGAAACGGGAACGCGAGCAAAAAATAGCGCGGTATTAACCAACCTCATCACTTCACAAATGGAAAAAGAAAACCAACACGCATTCGGTAGTAATTTAAATGTGAAAATTGTAATGTGAATCACTCAATTTATATTTCTTCATGTGATCACGTGATAAAGGTTTAGACGATCTATTTTTTCAGAATGGAAAATTCTCTGGAAACTTTTTAACATTTTAAAAATTCCATTTTTAGCAGCAATAATTAAAGTAACTCTCTGATGCAATCACAGCATTTTTTTACGAACATTATAAACGTTTAAACGCAAATATAAAATTTACAAACAGCAAAAGCAATTACGCACAACAAACTGCACTGTGATATTTACTTCGTCCTGACGGTTTCATGGCTCCAGGCGATCATTTCGTAAATCAAAATCAATTACACGGCAATAGAACCGTCCAAAAAATTAAATTAAACATGCGCGGTCCGTCCGGAATCGACTTATCAGTTGCACGTAAGCGAAAATGTTTAATTTTGATTAAGCGTCTCGTCTGTTTTCTGAAAATCCGGGACATAAATCACCCGGAATTTTCAGAGCGCTGCGATATATGTACCTGGATTTATTCCACCGAATAAATGGAAATTTATTTTTCTATATCTGCAAAGGCTGCTATTGTTTTTCTGTGTTTATCCATCTTTGGCATAATGGATTATAGTTGACACATACTGTTGTTAATCGAGTCTATTACAGTTTTCAGTACAGAATAGACAGCTGTTTTTCTGTCAATGTCTATAATTAATCAGAGTTCCTCATACTAAATGCATATTTATTTTTCCCGTTAAGTCTCCATATTATACTTGGTGGTGTAGTGCTCGTTGATGTGATTCTTTTCGCTTTTCTACCACTAAATGCAATTACAAAGTCCTGTGTTTTATGAAGCAAGAACGTTTAAAATTATTTGAATATTATGATATGGATGGTAAAGTTATTAAGATTGTTAAACGATACAAATCGAAATGTGTTTATGTCAAGTATTTTATGAGTTTCAAATAATTCGAAATGTTCTATATTTAGAACTTTTTTGAATTCATACCAGCTCTTTCGAAGTGAGTTTCTTGCAATATCCTAATTTGTAAGGTAAAAGCCAAAGAAAAAAAAACCTATTATATTAAGTCAGTCGTAGACGCATTAAGACAATAAACGAATGGTTAGCTGAATACGCCTCCTCAATAAACCGAGATAGCTTGGGGCTTTTATATTATGAAAATTATACAATACTCATAATAACTGGGTACAAAATTCGGGTGGTGTATAATTTATTTATGAGAATGGAAGACAGACTCCTGCATGAATAAAAAGGCGAATGGAAACGCGTCTCGGGCGCATTATCAAAGTTCGCGAAAGTGTAAACGAATTTCATTCGAAAACACCGACGACGGCCGTGATTAATGCGATAAGAAATTTTAATTAAGAGCAGTTGTCGCCGAACGCGTCTGCATTCACTCGATACAGTGAATGATAATGAGCTGGTGATGACGACGACGTCCGCTGAAAAATACACTCCACTAAATTTGCTTTCGAAGGTAATTAATTATTTCAAGCGCGAAAGTATTAATTAGCTCGAAATGTAGAACGAAATTGTGCCATTACATTTGTTTTAACAATTGTACGTTTTGCTCTTTTATGAAACAAAAGGAAAAGATGAGGCTGATTTCTTTGAGAGGGCGACTATTTTGCGGACATCTAAGGCCACTCAAAAGAATATTAGTCACTTCTTTAAATATATTCGACTGTATTCTTTAGCAGCTGGTTGTACTTGATTCAGCAATTTGCTGCAGATGATATTGATATTGTTAAGTCTCAAATTAAATCGTTTAAAAACTTCCTATAATTGGTGATACTTTCTCCGAGTATCTAATTGAAACTCTTGCTATACATGGAGGTGTGAATCTGTGAAAGTTTGCATTACTACTTCGCAGAAATTCTGTTGATGTGATCTGCCTCTGGAAATAAGTTGACTGGATCTCCAAATATCGCAAACAGATTGTCTAATAGGGTTGTGATTGTAGATGCTATTATTGACGCGGTTGTTCTTATTTTACTGTATGAGTAGACTAGGATAAAACACTTCATACCTATAACAGGTATAGTATAATATATTTGAACTCACCACCGGGTACCTTTCGCATATTTCCATTGATGTTCTCTAACTTTAGAGGAACATGAGCATGTTTGGTACATTCAGTATATTCTCGATTTTAACGTCAATTGCTAGGTCAAGAGCTTCTCGAATTTGAGCTCGAATCGAATTGAATTTCTACATTACTTTTTTTCGTTCCTCCAAAGAATTTATACATGATTCTCTGCAATCCTTTACCAATTTTATGTATCTATTGTACACCAACCAATCTAAAATATACATTATTTATCATTTACGAGCGGATATATAGCGCTTTCATATTTGACTACCGCCATGCCAGTGGATTAAGGTAATTGCTACTACATATCCAAATTATTAGCGTAATCCGAAAAAAGACAAATACCCTAGAAAATATTTCGAAAGGCGGAAAACTCTGTCTATTTTATGTGGGTTCTTTAAAGAATTAATTTTTTGTGGGCGTTCGGAAAATTCATATATTTTCTTCGAATATTACATCATTTACCGTCAGCCGCTCGTAAATAATTTAAATTAATGTACCAAATGCAGACGGAAGGTTTATAGAAGTTTTAAGTTTAACAATACGAGGTAGTAACCACATTAATTCTGCTGCCTGAGGTCTTAAAGTAGACGTTGCTAATATCGTTAAACCCGGAAACTTTTATGACAGCCGTACATTTTCCTTTCTATTTATGTTCCTATGGTTAAAACAAGTTACTACTTACATCACATTGAGATCTTCCCAAGAAACTATTTGTTAAACGCGAAAGTCGATAAGTATTAACTTCGCGCTTTTTGCCCCAAATTACGTAGGGAAAGTAATTGTATGCATTTAGGTTTCTAAAAAGTTTCAAATAATCAAAGGCGTCCTTAACGATCGAACAAATTATAAAATTCGGAAGAAAATATTTGCCTTGAACTTTATTATAGCATAGGGGTAAGAGTTGAAAAATTGATATTTTCTCTTAAAATCTATTAATCATTCGCCTCCCCACGACGAATAATTTCTTAAAATTTTTTTTGCACCTGCGATTTTTTGTCAAAATAGATTCCAAATTAGCAGTGTGGAAAAGCAGAAGTTATTTACGAATAATCCAAACTACAGGGGCGGGATTAATTAATCCGGCGCGCTCCCAGCCAAACTTTGGCAATTTCAAAACCGGTTTGAATATACATTAATTTAGCTGGTGGAAGTAAGTAAATGAATTCCGTTTACCTAGTTCCGGAACAGCGGCCGTTAAGACGCGGTTACGTGCTACTTACATACGTAATTTCTGAGGAAAAATAAATTGGAAAACTTAAGGACGCGAGGTTTAAGAGAAATGGATTTATTTCAAGTTTTTTTTTTAATTTAAATTACTCAGGGAATTGTGGAGTTTGGAAGAAATATTAGTTTAGGTTTGAAGAGTGAAAAAGGAGTAAAGAAATGTTTCTTTTATTTTCGAGTTTAACAGATATAATTCACAGATCCTAAAATGAACGGAACTTTTGTTACGATTTAAAAATTGTCGATTAAGGATTGTTCATGTAATAATAGGTTATATGAATATTTTTAAATTTTTTATTTCATTTCTAATTGCAAAATTGCAAAACAGTTTATATCTTTACATTAATAATGACACTACACTCGCTGCACTTTAAAGTTTTTATAATCCCATTTTCTAGTTCCCACCATCGATCGTTCTTTAATCATTATATGTGGGTTATAAACTTTTTTGCTAGCTTTGTTTTTACCTCTTCGTCTTCTACTGTTCCTGTCCATCTTGTAGTTCCCACCTGCTGTTCTTAAGACCTTTTCCACATTCGTTTTTTGTTCTTCTTTTTCATTGTTTGCGTAATCAAAATCTATTTAATTGACTTCTAGTAAATATCCGTTTTCATGTGTTTTTAAGTTTTATGTTTATTACATTCAAAAGTAAATAGAAATGCTTTGCCGGTATGTACTTGCCGCGTATTTATTATTCAAGCAGCCCAAGTGATATGAGAAATTCACTACCACTCAAGATACTTCAAGCAAGAGAGGTATGACAAAGCTTTACTGAGGAGCAATAATAGGTTTGTTCTAACTACATTTTAAACTCTTACAATTTAGTCATTTTTAAACATATTTTAATAAATAATTCTTTTACAGTTTTACATCTTTTTACTTTTACTTAAAAAAATAGTAAACTTCTCCTTTTCTTTTTTATAAACTTTTAAATACTTACACATTCAAATTGCAATTACATTTGTGTCTAGAAAAAATTTTTAAAAATTAATTTCGTTTCTGTTCATATTCAGTTCGGAGAAAATAGTAATTTACAAAAAATATATTATAACTTTATTAATGTTATCAAAATCTAAGATTTAATTTAATTTGATTTAAAAATCACTGCAGAGCTAACATACATATTGTAGTGTTATGTTGATTGTGGGTACGTGTCTACTTTTTTTTTGTCTTTCTCTCAGGGTTTCTCTTTGGGTCGCTCGGAATTACCCACTTCTCGTTTTATGGCCCCATGGTGGGCACATACAATGACAAACACAGAAATGTGAGGGAGAGGGGAAGGGAGTGTGAGTATTAAGTGTATATGCGTCCATATGTCTCAGAAAAAGAAATAAAAAAATGTATCGAAAAGGTTGTTGTCGGTCCCAAAATGTACACCGGTTAGCACAAGTCGGTCATGTCACCTCGCCTTTCACAAGGTCGGTGGACCTCTTGCCTTATCAGATGTATATTTTGTTAAAGGTGGACGCTCTGTACCGCCGATCAGGCATGTGCCGCAATTCTTTCACAAGAGAGAGGCGCCCTTCGACGATACAGATCCGTACAAAGCGAACGTATCACAAGTCGGTCATGTCACCTCGCGTTTCACAAGGGTCGGTGGACCTCTTGCCCTAGCAGATGTATATTTTGTCAAAAGGGGGATGCTCTGTACTGCAGATCACGCATGTGCCTCAATTCTTTCACAAGAGGCGCCCTTCGACAATACCTAAACGTCTCCCGCTGTCCGGTGTTCAAATAAAAAATTTTGTTTGTGTTGTCACGTATGCCCTACCTGGAAGCGTCGTCCATGTCGTTGACTAAGGAAAAAGGATACAGGTATTCCAGATCCAATAAAATGTTCTCTTTCTTAATGAAAATACCTCGTTGTACTTAATAACCTTAAATAAAAATTTCTTCTCCGCTTGTTTTATAGAAGTTTTACATGCGAAGGTCGAAGAAGGAATTCCCAAATCGCGGAGCGTTCGCTTTTTATAGCGTTTATCGTTGTTTATTTTCCGGTTGTCATAGTTATGCGAACATCCGCATTCTGATCTAGTTATATACTAGTTTTGTTGGTAACCAAACGTCACGTTTTGACAATTAGTGTTTACCTTAGATATGACTACATTTTATGGAAATTAAACTAAAAATCGAACTAAAAATGGAACAAACTTAACTGTAAACAACAGGTAAGTATCTAAAATACATTATTTCCTAATTATCTAACCTCCAAAACCTTAATTAAGGTAGCTTCTTGCCCGGTGAAATTATGTAATAAATTATCTCAAACGGAAGCTATCAAGCGATAGTGAAACGTTGAGCATTTGTGCCATTTTCCAGTGTCCGTTTGAGATAATTTATTTCTAAAACCTTACTTATCTAAAATAATTCTCAACGTATCACCAACAAAACAAACTTAACCTATAATAATATTCTACTCTCTTATTTTCTACACTTTGTCTTTTTATAGCACTTCCATATAAGTGTTCGTCACACAATCCTTGATAATCTATCAAGAAGTCCGGCACTTGGTCCCATCGAAGACGCATTCTTCGGTCGTCTTCTAAATATACTAGCCTTCTCTTGTTCTCGGCCGGCTTCCTCCTGTCCACCGGGTAATGTAAGGCTGTTAGTGGCCCCCGGAATGAGCCAATCCTTCGTAGCATTCTTGCTACGAAACCCCAGTGTTTGGTCGCCCACTCAAACTAATATACCACCTTGGAGCTCACCTCTGGGATGTTAATTTGATTCGTTGAGCTGCAATTATGCTTTCTATAACTGCTGCGTTTACATTTGTAAGTGTCCCTTTTCGTTTTGTATTTGCCATAGTCTGTTTGTTTGTTTTAGATGCACGTCGTTCTGTCGAAACGTCTTGTCACTCTTGCGTCTACCTCGTCAAGTTGTTTCGAAAGCTGTTGTTGAACGTCTGCTGGACCGCGGCACTGTTGTATATGTTTTTAATCTTTCCACGTAATATAATTGTTTAATTATTTTTTTCAAAAAAGTAATTAACACTGCAATATGTAGCTTGAAATTAAAAATTATTTTTCAGAAAAAGAAGTTTAGAAACAGCGAATATAATAAAAGTCTTTAGCTCGCATAGTAATTTAAATAAACAGCAAACGAGACTAAATCTAATTAAACGTTATTCTCGCTTTAGTATCCGCACAATATAAAACTAATTAAACCGCGCACCTGAAACGTTCATGAAACGCATCTCGAAGCAGAATTTTGTTTAAGTTGTTCCCGACCGTTTCTTTTCGCATTACGGCGACCTCGTAACCCTGACGATTAGCGAAATTAAACGGCGAAACACAGAAATGAAACAACGAGTTATTCGGGACACTCACGCGAAAATGAAATATTTGCGCCGGGGGAGGCCGTCGAAAAAGTTCTGCGTCGTGTCGTGCTGCGGTATACTTGATTTGCAAATTAAAGCGGGCGCTGCGAGCGCCGAAAAGTTATTAAAACTTTTTGTTATTTAAGGCGCAATCTCAGCGAAAGTGATTGCTCACCTTGGCGGACGCCGACGGAGTTTCGACGCTTTAGCGAAATAAATAAATCATCGTTTGCGCTTAGGGTTTTAATAAAAATTCCTCCAGATTTGTCAAAGATTACTAATGTTTGGAAATTTGTAGGATTGAAGATTCTTCAGAAAAAATGTGCCAAATTAATTTAAAGATATCATTTAATATTTTGCGATATTATTTTCTGCTGACAAGTTTGATTTCTTTAAGAAATCCATTATAAGTGACATACAGGACTAGGTATAAAATATGCAAATAAAGTTAAGGTTCTATTATAATGGAGAAAATGAAAATATTTTGTGCAATTGATCAAGAGATGTTTAGCAACAATAATCTTTTAATAGTACAATATTTTAAAGGCTTTTTTATCTGAAACTGTTCTTAAATTAAATAAAGTTATAAATCAAATTGCAAGATTATAGATTGTCCTCCGTTGCGTTCACCATAATTGCAAGTCTGCTTGTAGTTCTTGAAATTCAAATTAAGCGATGCAGTTTATAACACACGTCATTTACGACATCACTGAATTCAATTGATTAATATCAGTCAGTTGTAGAACGTCCCAATTTCAAACAGAATTAATTACATGCTCCGAGTTGCATCCTAATTATCCAATAAGAAGCGATATCAGGCGATTACGCCTGAAATTTCCATAGGACGCGAACGGCAACAGCCGCGATTCGCATCATGAAATGAAGGAAATCTGATGGTAGCTAGAGTCAATGCCGAGCCAAGGACTTCAAGGGCATATTTGAAATTCACATTGTTTTCAGCCATGTGTTCATTTGCAAGTTAGATGGAACGTACACCGGAAACGAAGCTTGCAAACTGCGCGCCATAATTGAAGATGTTCGAAGCATGAAACATGGTTTTCGACGATGTATGTAAATTCAAGCGCCGGCGTCGTTTGAGATTCCAACAAATTCGTGCGCACGGGGACGATTTAGAATTAAGTGTTATGAATATTGTTATGAAAACAGAAGATTTTATCATAAAAAATGTAATTTGGTACTGCACTAATTATAAGAGACTATATTGTTAACAATCGGTACATTAACTATGTTGTTTTCAAGGGAAACCGAAAGCAACTTTTTTATTTGAATTTCGGCGGTGATCGCCTAAAGCCGTCGCACACCAGAAAGCGAAGCAGTGAAAATGTGTGCCAACAACAAAGCACATGTTCGAGACAGTTTTATCCCGCGTTCGCTCAGTTCAAACAACGAGGGAATCAATATTTGAACTAATTTCATTCGACGGCGGCGGCGGCCCCAAGGAACTGTCTACGTTCCGTCTTGAAAAACCGCGTTTGCACACGAAGGCAAATAATACGTATTTACTTGCTGACACTCCGAGTGATTTCCTGATTGAAATCAGTTTGCTAACACGAGTTGTGTTGAAAGCTCTTACATTTACATGCAAACTTTTAAATATACAAAACCCCGACTCTAACATAATTAAAGCAATGTAAATTTCTAAGACGAAAATCTAGAAAATACTATAATTATCGCCACTCAATAAACGAAATTGAAGTAGAACTTTTATAAAAGAAACTAATTTTGCTTGTTTAAAACTAAATTGACAGCATATCGATGATCAAAGTTACCAGGTATGTAAAGTATCTTATTCGTTTTGTCATCGAAAAGTAAAGTTACACTTTCCAAAATTGCGAACGACTGACGAGGTAATTTTGTCGTCATAAACGCAAATTTTCAAGGAAACCGTAGCTGCACGACAACATTGTGGTTCTTTGTATGTTGCAGCAGGTTTAACAGTAAACTGAGACAAAATGAAATTCAAATCTACTTCTACCTTTCGGATTTAAACACATGCAATCAAATGCTAACTTTCCCGCTTTTATTCCAACTTTCCACTCCGAATTAATCGCCTTATAGAATATCTCCTGTCGATGCGAGGGCTTTGTACCGCAGGGCCGGAAAGTTTCCCAGAAATCAGATCATCTTAAATAGTTTTAGAGTTTCAGACACTTCAACTTCGAAATGCAACGCCTAGAAATTTAAACGCAAGTTTAAAGACGTCTCCTCGATATGTGTCAGTGGCTTCGGTGCATTCGACTTGCAGAGTCCGCAGAAAGTTTCCTCAACCTTGGCCAAACAATGGAAATTCAGGACAGGTCACGGTAGAAACAATTTTCAAGTTGGCCGTTCATGTCAAACTAATTTGTTCCGGAATAAATTAAATGTTCTACTAAATTTTGTCTCTTATATTCCAGGGCAGTAATAAAATTAACTTCGAACGACTTGAAAGACGTATACTTAAATTACGATATTTGTTAATCATGCGGTATTAAACAGGATGGCGCATCCTGTTTTCCGCTTTTCGGTTTGTAATGAAATATATTCGTCGCCGTCTTATAATCTGTGTTCGCGGTTCACTGACTCACATAAATCTAATTTTCTAGCCAAGAACACAGAGTGCGTTAGGCGGCGACCGAACTTAACAGTCTGATTCGTTTGAAATTGAGCAGAAGACAAACATTTTAATTGCGAGGCCCCAAGCGCTCATTTACGAATACGATTGTGCTTTCGTTTACGGCCTAATCGAATTAAAAAGTTGGGCAGCCGACCGAAAAATATAATAGGGATTATTGCTTCTGCTTTGCTGCGCATTAAGAATGGAAGAATCGGTCAATATGAATACAGAATCAAAATTATTTAAATTTTTGAGCATTTTCAGGATTAAGTTAGGTCTTTAATTCGCATAATTTCGGTGAATATCAGAGAACCATTTTCAAAGCCATTTAATAGCATATGTCCAAATAAATTTTTGATAAAAGTAGGCTATGGAAAACAAAACGTTTGTCTCAGATTACTACATCAATTTATTTATTTACTTGACAATTTATGTATTGACGATTTGCTGTACAATTAGAATTAGTATAACTTTCTCCTATTAAATTACAATTTATTATTTACATTAAAATATTGTCTAGATCTTAAGTAGTTATGTAAAATTTGTAACGTTCATATTTTTTGTTGACCGTTATATTTCATTTTTTTCGTATTCTAACGCCCCTATCTCTCAGGTTCTTTTTGTTTTAGTTTCAGATAGTATGCGGACTTTACAATTGTCCTCGTAAGCCCCTCAATTTTAATTTCGGAAATCCATCTAAAGATGTCGCCCATGGTCAGGAAAATCAATAATTTAATTGATACTTCTTGCTGACGTATGCGGAAATCGCGTAGTGCATTTTTGACGTATTTCCTTCTTCTTGGAAAAATTTCTCGAGAACATTATTGTGCGTAGCTGTCGCCATTGCAGACATGTTTCTGGCGTTTCCGATTTTTGCAGTTTTGTTTGAAGATGAACGGCTTCGAGATGTTCCAGTTTGGCTAGATTAAATTGAGTCGAAAGCCCCACTGTCGTCGTTTCCGTCAATTTTATCCTCAACTGCATTTTTCGTTTAACACGTGTTTGTACGACGTGTTTCATTATCGTTCTCGTTGGGAAAAAACTAGCAGAAATAAGTAAGTACTTTGTATTTTTAGTTTGTTGATTAGAAATATATTTTCTAAGACCGCTTTTCTTTTATGTAGAGTTTTTTTTTTAACGGAAATAACCTTTTCTGCGTTGTCATCGAAGCTACCTTTTCTGCGTTGTCGTTAAAGCTACCTTTTCTGCAGTGTTGTCGAAGCTACCTTTTCTGCGTTGTCGTTGAAGCTACTTTTTCTGCGTTGTTGTTTGAAGATGCCCACTACCGAATAGGAGTCCCCGTCTGGATTGCGTAAGACACCCGATCACTATTATTCGTATTAACAAACATATTATCGTAACGTATCTTATCGTATCGACATATGTTTTTGCATCATCGCAACGACAAAACATCGCATCGAATAGACTGTTGTGCCGTATTAGAGTTTATTTTTTTTATTGTCCTTGGACAATATTTTGTAATATATTGGGTTCAATTATTTTTAATCTGGGCAAACTTTACTCACATCTTAAATAATGTTGATAATATTTTCTTTAATACTTATCACCTTATATATAATTGTATAAATATTAGGTCTAGCTACTTGCCAATTTAACATTTTGTTATATTTTTGCTGACTGAATCCAAGTAAAATTTATGTTTCATTTACATTCTTTCTCTTTCATTGATTGATATGGTTAGACATTTTTTTTAAATAAATTTGCATAATCTGCATCCATTTCATTTTGTTATTCAACCGGACTGTTTTAGTAATTACAGTTTAAAGAGATTATTTGGCGCTCAACCCTTTTTGAGTTTATTCACTATCGTTTATTTTTCATGCTTTACGCAAATTTTTATTTAAGAAAAATATTGCTCGAAGAAATACCCTTCCGAATTCACCTCAGCCTCCGACTAAACTGAGCTATGGCAACAAAACAGGTAAAAATCTACTTACAAAAATTGAAGTTAAGTTTGCTACATTTTACGCCTTGACGTGTCACTAACGTCAAAAACTGCTTAATTACGACATAGGTTTACATTTCCATGGCCTTACCTTTATCAAAAATTATGTTATTTTGATTTCGAATCGAAGTATGTAATAAACTCGAGCTGTTTCAACATAAAAATGACCAAAAAGCTTCTATTATTCAGTAAAATCAAACTTAATTTTTCATTAATTATTTTCGTTTTCACTTATATACATACCTATAACTTATTCATGAGTTAATTTGCCAACTTTAACAAGTTTAACAATAAAATAAGAAATTTCCATAATTTTATATAAAATATATTCGTTTGTTCCTTGTTATTTCATAAAATTTTATACTGAAAACAAAATTTATTATAATGGGGCAGAAATTAAATTGTTAAATTGAGTTCTGATGAGGCCCAATAAGGCCGAAATACATGTATAAACTCTTTCCTAACATTTTCTGTATTGCCAATTACACAATTTTAGTTAAATTTATTTTTATTTTATTATATGGGTGCTCAGAATCAGAGTCAAATTTTTAGGTGCGAAATTATTCTAATTTATAATTTTTTCTAAATACTATTTATTTACATTTTCATCTTAATCAAATAAGACAATTAACTCGATTTTTGCAACTACCTCATAGTTTGAGTTTCTATGGAGAGGTTTTCTAAGAAACTTACATCGCATGACTTGCACCATTGTGGTTCTTAGCACCATACCTCATTAATATAAGTATTTAATAATTACATAATAATAATGCTGTAAGAAACCGGCCTTCTGAACAAAAATTTATTAACTTTGTTCACGCGATTATTGGACTTTTGCCAATAAACTTGTCGTTGGCGATAACACTAGGATTACAAATTTATTGCCAAAATCCTATAGCGTTTTCGATTGACCGCACTAGTGCGCACTAAGAGTATCGGTGCAGGTGAATCGGAAATGTTAGGTTTCTCGCTCGCAAACGCCGCATTTGTCCAGGACTAGTCCCGGATCAGCTCCACGAACAAAGCTATTATTCCAAAATTAGAAAATAGCTTGTAAATTGTTAAAACCATAAAATTGAAACGAATGAGTTTGAACCAACGTAAACAAAGAAACTGATTTATTATTCAAGTTAAAAGTAGACTACCGTAAATGTACCAATAGCTGAGGTCTTAAGGTGATATGTCAGATAATTTATTTTATCAGTGTCTTATTTAAAAAACTTTTAAGCTATTTCTTGGTTACATTAAATCTTTATGAAAAGATAATTACAATAAACTTTTTAATCAGCTAATATAAAGATTGATAAAATTTAAATTCAATTTTAAATGAAAAAAGTACAAATGTACCAGAAGCTGACAGATCTTGATCCAGTAGTGGATATTTTATGTCCCAGTAGCTGACAAAGAAAATATTTGGTAAGAAATTTTTATCTAAGTACTAAATACCTACGCTGTAGAAAAAAGGTTTAAAATAAATGCTATTGGTAAGTATAAAAATATATATTTTAAAGAAATATGTGAAAATTATAACACATCAAGGCTTGTTCTTGGCACCTTGTAAGTTTTGGAAGCAGTTGAAACTAGCATCCCAAATTTAACTGTGAATACTTTAGTATCTTTTTATTTTCCATTTTATTCGAAAAAAAACTAGGTGTCAACCACTACCATCAGTTAAAAATTTCTTAAGATTATTTTGTCATTTATTCTGCATACTCATTACAAGAACCTGAAGCTGATGTCCCAGTACCTGATAAAATAGAAAAAATAAGTAAAATTTAACTTTAGAACCATTAAAGGCATGTCAGGCATTGGTCCATCTAATACTGTGAGGGAGATAATTCGTTTTAATAAAAATCGCGAATTATCCATACAGATGCGTAAAAAAAAATTCACTCTATATTTTTAAAGTAGTAAATAGTGCCTGACATTTGAGCTTCAGGTTCACGTTACGTAGAATTTTATTGCACCAACGCCTGATACATAATTTTTTTAGAGAAGTAAATAATTTTAAATGTTTAGCTATTGTTTTCAGTAAAATTTAAGATAATTTAAAAACATTACAACTGATAAAACATTTAAAACTTTAAATGGAAAAATTATATAGCTTAATTAAGTCATTCATGTTTTTAGCTTACCTGATAAGATTTTTGGCGTAACACTGATAGAACAGTTGACGTGATCTTTTGCGGCATTCCCGCCAAACCTACGTCAACTTTACCGCGAAAATGGTGACACCCAAATAATAAAAGTGTTCCTAGATTTAAGTAGACTTAATTTCATATAGTAATTATTTTATTTTTCTCATAAATAAAAAAATACTGTCAGCTATTGGGCCACTGTCAGCAACTGGTATATTTACGGTAGTCACATTACACAATAAACATTCTCTAAGAATTCATGAACTTGTGAATGTGTTCGTATATATGGCAGCGTAGCTACGTATCTACAGATCTAAAATTGTTATGGGAAGAGATCAGTTTTTAATTATTTCTAATATCACTGTCTACTACTCTTACATTACATAATAATTTGAAACCGCAATATAAAAACAACGAGAGCCTTATAGTATGTCGTCGTAAATATTTTAGGAAAATGTTATTCTTATCGCTGCACATTTCGAAGAAAATACTTGCAGCTCCAAGCCTTGAAGAAAATGTAGATCTAGAAATGATAGTAGTTATTCCTGTGAAGTAAACGTACATTGCACAAAAAAGCTCTATTCACCATACCTGTGTGAACACTTTTTTTATATGCTAGACTGAGAGTGACTTTCAGTTTGAGTTGAACATCTTAGGAAAAAAGATATGAGTTAAAATATGCCAGTTTATTTGAAGAATTTCATATAATCCACCTGACACATAAACACCATCTTCTTCCTAATATTAATATATTTTCCTATAAAATATTAAATAATCAATTAGCTAGGCACCGTAACCTTAAGCAAACTACAATTTTAACTGCTTGTGTTAGAGTAAAATTTAATTATTTATTTTAACAATTACATTTCCTGTATTTACTTTTTTAATGGTATATTTAAATCACTCTTCATATTTCAATTTTTCTAAAAGCTCAAATATTCGAATAGTAGTTTTTAATTACAAAATGTGATTTGGCCGCAAAATGTTTACCGTCAGCCAGCAACATATTTTCAGTAGATATTGCACGCTGGAAGGACGAGGGCGCTGAAAACCGAAATTAAAAAGTGCACAGTGCATTTTATGCGACGGTAACTCCGCACCGCATCGAATTAATTCCGCTCGCCGTGAAACTACGAGAGGGAGCTTTCATAAAAAAAGAGGGTTTATCGCCGCAAATAGGGTTGCAACAGTAAAGCAAGTCGCACGTCAACATTTTAAAATGTAAGGGGAAGAGACTGTATTACAACGAAAACAAAACTCTTTAAACGCATGACATTTGTACATACATTTGACCTCACAAAACAAATACAAATAAAGAAAATGCGTAATATCATTCAAATTAATATTTTTTTATTATGTTAGCATGTTGGCTACAACATAATTATAATTTTGGAAGATTTAATTTGCATGATATTAAAGAATCTGCTTTGAGACTGGTGTGTGAGCTAGTCTGGTAATGACGATTGCAGCTTTAAATCGTTCCCTTCATGTTTGCTTTTCTTAACAAAAATTTATGTTGTAGTAATTAAAATATTTGTGTTGAAATACTTTGGATCATAATTTTCTCTTAATATGTAAAATTTACAAATTTACAAATCTCGAACTAAATTACTATTTATAAATTTAGAAAAGTAGTAGTTTTTCAGTGAGTGTAAATGTTTGAATTCACGAGTGAGCGTAGCTCACGAGTGGATCAAATATGAAAATTCACTTTTCTAACGTGTAGATCATGCTATTTTTTCGTGTAGTTCACGAAAATAACGTTAACATTATGATTAGTTTGAATCGCGACATTTTGCGATCACTTTATGAGAGTGTCGAAGAATAATAATATATTATCAAAGTATGGCAAACATTTGTTGACATAGTAACAAAACATATGAGCAAGTAAATAATTTGTGTAAAAACGTTCATCTAAAATGAGTCAATCAAACGAGAATAATGAAGAAATTTTACAATTGATATCAGAAGCAGAGTCAAGTTTATTACTTAAAAAATCCAAAGCAAAGTACGAGAAAACTTACCAACAGTTCTGTGACTGGAGAAATGAAAAAAATATGCAAGGGGCAAATGAAGATATTCTAATTGCGTACTTTTTTGAAAAGGTTTGTTTTATTTATAAGATTTATTAGCACTGATTTTGAAATATTCTTAGGTAAAAACTCTTAAAGCTTCAACATTATGGTCAGTGTACTCGATGCTGAGAAGTACATTACAAATAAATGAAAATGTGGATATTTCTGCATATAAAAAATTGCTGGCTTACCTGAAACGTCAAAATGAGAATTCTATCGTTGGATAATGTGAAGAAGTTTTTACAAAAAGCTCCTGATGACAGTTTTCTGCTTATGAAGGTAGTTACAAAGTAATTACTTTGCATGGAGCATGTCGGGCCGAAGAATTACGTTTACTAAAAGTGGATGATGTAGAAGATTGGGACCATATTTTGATTATAACATTACATGACACGAATACAAAGAAAAAACGAGTCTTTACAGTTACATCGGAAGATAGAGTAAAACGTAATTGAGGTTTACAAAAAGTATTTGAATTTGAGACCCAAAAATGTGGACTATCGGGGACTATTTATATTTTATAGATAGGGCAAGTGCACAATACAACCAATTGGTATAAACACTTTCTACAATTTACCAAAGAAAATTGCTGCATACTTAGGGCTACCAGAGCCGAATAGCTTCACAGGCCATTGTTTCCGAAGGACATCAGCGACCTTTTTGGCCGACAGTGGAGCTGACATCCAAGTTTTGAAGAGACACGGCGGCTGAAGTAGTACTGCTGTTGGAAAAAATCTACGTCGAAAATAAAGTAAAAATTTCAAAGAAAATTTTTTGTAATTCGACTGAAAAGCAATCTTCGACCTCTGAAACGTCAACATCAACAGTAGCAGCAAGTGAAGTAATAAATTCTAATTTATCAGTGTCTCCGCTGCGGTCAGTTTCTTCATCTTCTGGTGTAATATTTAATAATTTAACAAATTGTTCATTTATAATTTACGCCAATAAATAAAATGAATGAAAAAAAATGTTGCTAACTGAAATCGTTAAGAAAGGTGTTGCTAACGAGAGAAGTCTCACTTTTCTTCACGATTTTTTGATTAAACAATGTGTCACTTTTCTGTCAACTACACGAGAAAAAATATTTTCGCAACAAATTTCTTCAATAATAAAAAAACATAGCAACATGTAAACGATATTTTACGTCTCTTTCTGTCAAAAATGTATAACATCTACTTGCTTTATGTTTTTTATCAAAACTTCATTCTATATTTCTTCCGGTTCTCTTAACGCGCAACATCTTGATCTAAAAACATCTATATAAATAACATAAAATCTAAAATGCATGAATTTTTTCGTTGCTTTTAACACGATAAGAGCGCAACGGATCCGCAATAAAATTCGCTGAAGAACTGTAAAACCTTCGCGAACTGACCACTGTATTCTCACGAGACTCTATGGAAGGAAAGGGCCGTAAACCTCAATGCGAACGGAATCACTCAATCTGGATAAAAATGTCACGCGGATTGCGGAACGAAGGAGGAAGAAGAGATGCGAAACATGAAAATATCGGTCAGGCATTCAAAATAGGGCCGACGTTATTTGTCAATTCCTCAAGGAAACTTTTGAATTAATTTGAGAGCCTGAAGGCTTTAATCTACACCACGCTTTGGCAGAAAAGACTTTGTCTTTTATGGATATAGCATGTGTGCATAGCTTTCGCTTCGATTACGTTCCGATGTCATTACATTACGTTTTCGAACGGCGAGTTTTGTCTCGCATAATTGAATTCGTTAGTGCTTTGCAATGGATCTACCTATCTGCGTTACGGTCAGTGCTGGTTGGCGCACGTCCTCTTCAATGTGAATTGCCCTGGGGCAAAATTTAATGAGAGCCATGGCAAATAACTTTGTCAGAAAATCGATCCTTTTAATTTGTATGAAATAATTCTAAACGTACATATCTATCTTGAAAATTCATCGATGCTAACGTTTAATAATAATTTATGGGAGAGTTATGTTATGTATAGAAATTCAATAAACTTAATAACGGTTTTCATAGTTAAAAGTTGCGGCGGAATTTTGCCAGAATTTTGTGACTCCGCCTTAATAAATAAATAAAATATTCAGAAGTTTCTAAATAGAGAATTTGCAGTTTTTTTAAGATATTTTAGAAATGAATCTAGACGAGGTTTTTTACATATCAAAATAGTTCCTCCATAATGATCCTTTAATTAGTTGTAATCCAGTATATCTGGGTCCTGTTAGGAAATCGCATGTAGATTAAATATAAAAAATTAATTCCATGAGTCATACATAGAATGCCGTAATAGTATATTACGTTCTGTAACGTAATATGTTACACTACGCGTGGAAGTAATGCGACAAGTGCGTAATTGCTTTACAGCTTGAGTTTTGTATTATATGTACGACCACATTTAATCACTATTAAATAGATCAAAATTAACTTATTCTTCAAGTTTAAAATAATCAGCGCTGACAGTTGCAATTTCGACTACTGTCAGTTTAATGTCAATTACGTAGATCTAACTACAAGCGTACGTAAAGTTAGGTGCAAATGGCCTCGCTGTGCGATTTTGTTTTACGCATGACGTTTATAAGCACCTGCTTACTTATTGTTAGTTTAAGGCTGGGTTACATAAAAGCTTTAAGTGAGGATTAAATTGAAGCCTAAGTTAGAATGTGACACATAATATTACGTCATTTGTCAGTCATATTTTAACTTAGACTTAAATTTAATCCTTACTTAAAACTTTTAGGCAACCCAGCCTAAGAGTTGTACGTAGTACTCACTTACAGTAGTGGTCGTTTTCTAAATATTAAAAATATTTTAGAAATGTTTAGAAAATCGTTTAAAAAATTTTTACTAACATAGCAGTTTCTATAAAGACAAATCTATTACCTCAATCTTAATAAATTAATAAAATAAAGAATTGAAGCAGTTGTAAACATGTTTTCTTTACAAGCTATTGTTTATTCACGATTGTTTATTCCGAAACACGTCTTTAAATATAAAACGTGATAATTAAATCAATACGAGAACCGCCTGATAAAAGACAAATAGAAGTATTCACAGTGAAATGCAAACATCGAGGTGAAAGAACGAACGAATTTAGTTTTAAATTCAAAAGACTCAGCCACTCGGTTACAAAAGAAAAGTAAACAAAAGGGCACTTAATGATAACGTCGTGCTGGAATTTTGTTTCAATTTAATTCAAGGAAATAATAGAACTAATTTATTAGTGTTCCATTTCAAACCCACCTTTATCTAAAACAATTTTTCCTTTTGAAACTATTATTTTGTTCTCTACATTGTTATATCCGAACCGCCGATGAGTGTATTTTTTATTTCTTATTACGCCACCTACCTTTTCGATTATTCCAGAATGTTTCAAATCGAATGCTAGAAGACACCGGATTTTGCACAAAATATTCGAGAATGGAAGAATCGCTAATACGAAAACGCAATTTTGAGTCAGTTATTATTTAGAGAACGTCGAATATGATTAAGCGATTACTAAAACGATAAGTTACATATTTGTTAGAAAAGTGTTGCAGCTCACTATCTTGTGTTTCTACAAACTCAAAATTCGTAACAATACAAACAACGTACGATTTCATATTAAACATATTTGTATTTACTCGAGAAAAATAAAAATCTGTAATAAAGAAGAACTTGTTTGCTTTCTGTTGCCTTTACGAAAAACTTATATAAAACTATAATTACGAGAGAAAAAGTTGTTTTGCAGCATCCATCTTCAAACATTTCATAGCTGCACTGCAAAATCGCACTGAATATCAAAACCTACGACTTGTATTATATATTACACGTATTCAAATACGCTTCCGATTATTCTTTCATACCGACTAGGGCTTTTAAAGTACACAAATCAATTTTATCATATCGCACAAGACACAAAGGCTCCTCGGAACGCGACGTTTTCCTTTGAAATATGCGCGTGCGGAAAACAGAATTCTAAGCGTTGAGATCTCGAATAAATAAATAATACAGCCTGGTCTGCTGATACGACAAGTTCTTTGTTGTCACAAGCGGAAAATTAGTCGGGAAATATTTATTTTAATAAAGAACCTTTCTGTACGCGCCGGAAAACAAGCTTTATTACTACAAGTATTTAAAAAAACCTCATAAGTTTTATCAAACAGAATTCGTTTAAGATCTTACCAGTTTAATCCTATTTTGCAAATAATATTTCACTCTTACAATTATAATTGTAAGGGTACGAATAACTAATCACGGAATTAAAGTTCGAGAATTGCAATAACCAAGAATAATCCAGTTACGAATGCTTCCCAAATAGTATCAGTTAGAGGAAGATTCGTTGCTGGAAACAGGTGAACGGATTATACGGGATTTGTTTAACGTTTATTCATACAGTCGTTAACTGGCAAACATATCCATAGGAACAACTTTGTCTAAAAATGTTTGAGAGTTTAAAAATGAATGTCGAATGGTGTTTTGGAAACTTCGTCGATTTGAATGCCTGCGCAAGCAGCTATAAGTCAATATTAACTCGGATTATGTGTATCGGCTAGGTCAAATATTTAAAGGAATTTGAAGCAAGACTTCCTCAGGATAAGATAAAATTACATAAAACTTTTTGGATAGGTATTTGAGAATTTCGATGAAGTTAAATATTTGTATGAATTAATTGTGTATCTTGATTTCGTTAGACCTTTTTCATACCTATATACATCTAAAAAAATTTTTTAATGTACAGGGTAGATCAATGTGAATCTCTCTGTAGCTATAAGAGATAGAAAAAGACTAGAGTCTCGATCTCTTTTTTAGAGATAAAGACAATAATCTAAACAAAAATTCTTTTGTTTTTGAGTTATAAGCAAAATTGCCTTTTTCGACTTTTCGTCAATCGCTTTAACTTTATATTATAAGTCGAAAATGTAATTAAATATCAAAAAACCAACTCTACCGCTGAATTGTATTCGAAAAAGTGTTCTAATAATGTCAAAACAATTTTTAATATCTATAAAAAGAAACGAGATACGAGTGATTGACGAAAAGTCGAAAACATCAAATTTTGCTTATAATTCGAAAACAAAAGAAGATAACTAATTTTTGTTTACACTATTGGCTTTATCTCTAAAAATAGAGATCGAGACTTGGCCACAAGTTTTTTTTCTACCTCTTATAGCTACAATAAGTGACATCGAAATCGATTCACCTGTACACTCAATATAAAGAGAAATACGAATGAATAATATAACCAAACAAATGCAATATAAATTTTATATTAGGTACTTATACAAAAATGATATTGAATCTAGAGGATCATCTCGTAAAGCATTACAGATTCAACTCCAACTCGTAATAACTTGCTAGCCTCAAGTAAGTTTCGCGCGTCACAGTGAGTGGAGTTTGAAACTATCTATCCATGTAACCGAGGAATAACGCATATTCTGTATTGTATGTGAATTTGTAGCAGGTTAAGCCAATACAAGTCATACAACCCTATATCACACGTAATTGACATTTCGGGCTTCAAATCGGATATATGTACATACAAACTTGTTATTAATTTAATTAATTAATTAATTAAAAGAAATTGAAAATTGTGGAGAATAATTTGTAAGCTTCAAATACTGAATTAGAATAAACCTTCAAGCTTTAACTAATTAGATACTTTGACAGAGAAACCCCATAGTTTGATTAAAAATAAATTCATAAAATAGATCTTTTTACGTTTAAGAGAAATTCATGACCACTGCTTTAAAGAGAAATATATGTATTTTATGAAATCTGAAATGTATATGTATAACTTATATACCCCAAGAAAGTATTTTAATTATAAGCATTCTTGCAACTGTTCACACTGCAAAAGATTGATCAGAAAGTCGATAAAAAAATCTTTTTGAATAATGTACATATAATTGCATTGGATTATAAAGAGATTTATATTTGAATTACCCTCGTAATACAAGTTTCCAAATTCTGTCAAGATACATAAATCCATGACGGTGGTTCACCGAAAACTACTTATCCCAAAATTCTCGTGTACCTCCTAACAAACCAAACCAAACAGAACCTGATTAGGAACACAAACTTATTACGATAACGCCTTATAATATTAACCAAGCAGACTTTCTAATTACTCAATTCAAGCAGTTGGCTGGCGAACAGCCAGCTTAATTTGTATCTGCCTATACACAAGCATCCCGACAGGAATATAACTTTCGGATAAACACAATTAGAGTTTGATATTAAATTAGGCGTGCAAAGGAATAATTAATGTGCGCGTATTAAGACCCACTGGCTCCGGCTCTCGTTTGACTTCTGTTGCGGTTGAAAAGGTCTGTAGGAAATTCGGAGTTGACACGCCAGATTAATAACTTTTTAGCAGCAGTAAATAAACAAGAAAAGATTACTATTTATTTTGTTTTACTCAGATATTCGAGAAAACACAGAAAATTAATTAAAAACTTTAACAGACTTCATGTTCGAAAGCAGTTCTTAACGTTTTGTTAATAAATTAAAAAACACGCGACGTTGCTTTAGAACAACTGACGTATAACTTTTCTTAACTCAATCTTTAATAAAACAACTAAAGGTATTAAGTATTAACATGTAACTGTGTTGTCAATTAAGTCATCGGAAACTTGATCTGACCTCATAGGGCATATAAAGAACAAATTAATACAGTATTTACATAAAGGAAAATCACCTCTTGTAGTAGGTTAGTTTGTCTTTTAATATTTAAACATCCTAATTTAAACAATAAATCATGTCTGTCAGAGAAAAGCACACACTTTTAATAAATGATTCAAACATAGTAACACCGTGTATATGTATATTGAAATTATTTATGAATCAAATATTAAATATCATTAAATGTCTTAAATGAAATTTGCAGTTAACAACAGCGACATCGATTCTTGCCAGAGAGTTGGAAGGGCTTCTGCAGGAGCTGCAGGTACTAGTAGTAAAAAAACACGTGCATTAATAATTAAGTTTGCCAAGTATAGTACCAGTCGTGAAGTATTCACAAAAAGAAGTTCTCTCAGGGGCTCGAAGATTACTATCAAAGAAGATCTTACTGGGATGAGGGCCAACTTGTTAAAAAGAGCTTCAGATATTGTTGGTTACAGAAACACCTGGTCACTCAATGGGAACATATTTGTCAGATACAAAAACAAATCTCTTCTCGTCAAAACTGAAGCCGACATCATGCATTGCGACATTGCTATTTTTGTTCTGTCTCGATTTTTTTTTTATTTTTTTGATATTTTTTTGATATTTTTTTCAATTTGGAGTTTTTCCTTTCATTTTTTCTCCATTTCGTGTAATCTTATTTACTACGCTTTCATTTCTCTTATGTACATACAGCTTGAGTGAAGCAAGTAGGTTGGCGACGCGTGCCTCGGATGCTTTCGAGGCGACCGGCCTTGTCTCGCATTGGGAAGCGAAACGATGAGCTAGGATTTCAATAATTCTTGTTACAATATTGTTATAAGTGCCACAAAACATTTGCATAACGCAATTATTATTGTTTGTAATTAAACAATACTTCCATAAACATTACAGAAATTAATAAAAGAAAATCTCTGATAATGGTTAAATTAAAAAGAATTCACAACGATAATATAAAAACATAATAAAAGATTCTCTTGTAACAGAAAATCGATTTCTCAAATTGAATGAAAGATTTTATAGAATGAAGATAAAAATAAAATAAACTTGAAGTAATTCTGGTCAAGAAATAATAAATATATTAAATATCTTTCAAAATTTTTATTAATTCTGCGGATGGTTGTAGCAGAAGGAATTGAACGATTTACAAATTTTTCTTTGAATAAATTAATTCGTTAATACCACTTTATAGTTTGTACTTTCTCAGGTACACTATAATTCATACTGAATTTTAGTACTGAAGAAAAATAAAGAACAATTAATTAATAATATAAGTTTCTCGATATTCTAGAATCTTTCAATACGAAACAAATTATTACTGCGCCCACACGTACTACAAATAACGCTGCCCACACTCATTGATCATATAATAACAAATAAAGAAAACGTTATTTTTGATTCCGGAATTCTTGACGTACACGCTGCTTCTGATCATTCTTTAATCTGGTGTATGATTACTATAAACAAGTCTCGTAAACCTGAACCTGTGCCATTCTCATATCGCGTCTTCAGGAATATCAATTTACTCAATTTTAGTATTGATTTAGAATCCATTCCCTGGCACGAAATTTATGAGATGAATAATATCAACGATAAAGTCAACTTCTTAAATAGCAATCTATTAGCATTGTTTAGCCTTCATGTGCCTCTTAAAACATTGAGTCATACGAAAACACATCCGCCGTGGTTAACGGATAACTTGAAGTTGTACATGATGAATCTCTGGCATCAGGCATTCGTACGGTGGAAATCTTCAAGTCTTCCAGAACATTTAACATATTACAAAACATTGAGGAACTTGATTACCAAAACTCTTAAATTCGAGAAGAAAGCTTATCTTGAGAACAAAATAAAAAAATAAAAACCTTGTAATATTTGGAAACATTTGAAACAATTTGGAGTTTATGACAATATAAGAACTGGCCTACCTGAACATCTTAATGAGCCCAATAAAATAAACTATTTTTTAATTGACTCCTTGAAGAATTTCAAGCAACAGTTTCCAGATACTATCTCTTCACATTTAATTGTTTCCCCTGCTTCAACAGAAAATTTAGCTTTTTTTCCTATTACTCAAGACGATATCATACAACTTCTTTTAAAGTTTCGTAGTAAAGCCTATGGTGCAGACGATTTAAGCATAGATTTATTATATTTCTGTTGTCTTTATCTCTTACCTGTTTTTACGCATATTACTAACTTCTGCATTTCTAACGGTGTGTTTCCGGATTGCTGTAAGGAAGCACGTATCTTACCCATGGCTAAAGTCAGCAACCCTCAATCTTTTAAGGATATACGTCACAGCAGCATTTTGCCAGTCCTGTCTAAAATCTACAGACAAAAAGCTAAGAGATTATCTTTCACTCCATGATATTATTCCCGAAATGTAGTCTGGTTTTCGACCAGGTTTTAGCTGTTCCTAATGTTACTGATGACAATAAGATGGTCTTTCTAGTTTTATTACACTACACAAAAGCCTTTGACGTTATTAATCACAAAATTTTGCTTGCTATTTTAAAGTTCATTGGTTTAGGTCAATGTGCCTTAAATTTTTTTAGTAGTTACCTTAACGGAACAACTCAGAGAGTGTTTTATAATGGCAAAATGTCTAACTCATTATCAGCCCATTATGGTGTACCTCAAGGATCTATCTTAGGTCCATTTTTGTATGCCATTTATACCTTTAAGTTGATGAAATCGTTGAAGTACTGCAAGTATCATGTCTATGCCGACGACATTCAATTATATTATTCATTTGATGCTAATGATATAGACACTGCTTGTATGTTGGTTAATGAAGATATTAAAAACTTAGTTAGTCACGGTCTGCATCTTAATGCTGCAAAAACAAATGTTATGCTTTTTGGTAAGAAAAAGCTACGTTTACAATTGAAAAACGCTGTAAAGCTAGATATGGATAATATCGCTTTACCATTATCTGATTGCTGTAGAAATCTAGGACTACATATGGATACTGATCTTAAATTTTCAACACATATCACTAAATTAATTCAAAGAGCTTATGGTAACCTAAATCTAGTTTATATTCATCATTCTTATCTCTCTAATCATGTGAAACGCATGTTGTGTGATTCTTTAGTATTGTCTCACTTGAATTTTTGCGACGTTGTGTACGGACCGTGTCTTGATTTTTCTGATACCTCAAGAGTCCAGGTAGTTCAAAATAGTTGTATGAGATTAATATGCGGGATTAGACGTACACAGCATATTTCTCATAAACTTCAGGAGCTTTAATGGCTTAATATGAAAAATAGGCGTTCCTTACACACTGCTCAATTTTTTCATAACATTTTAATTTATAAATGTCCACCATACTTGTATAACAAAATTCGCTTTCGAACCGATGGCGATGTTCCTAGTGTTAACATTAGGACCAGAGGTCTTTCAACCATTCCACATCACAAATCTGAATTTTATAAACACTGTTTCAGCTACAAAATAACCTCTGTTCTTAATAATTTACCACGTGGTTTCTTAGAATTGGCTCTTTTCTTATTTCGAAACAAATTGAAATTAATGCTTTTTGAATCTCAAGCTCTTAATGATTGAATTTTGTTGAAGTTTGTTCTTGCTATATTTATTTTGTATGTAGTATGCCTCTATTTAGAAAAGGTATGTTAAGATGTAGTAAGATTATTTTGCACGCACGATTGTTCAATAAAATTTTTTAATTCACCTACTCCAAAACTTTCGAGTATTTACTGTTTGTGTTTGTTGTTGCTATATTTATTTTGTATGTAGTATGCCTGTATTTAGAAAAGGTACATTAAGATGTAGTAAGATTATTTTGCACGCACGATTGTTCAATAGAATGTGTTTTTACTTTTGTTTAGCTTTTACGGCTATATTATATTATATTATATATATTATATTATATATATTATATTATATATATTATATTATATATATTATATTATACAGGGTTACAACTAATTAAAGGCTCACCATGGGGATCTCGTAAACTATATGAGATACAAAGACGGTTAAATTACAAGAAAGTTACGCTATTTTGGGGTCTATAAAAATGTGCAAAGAAATCTCTTCTATCTTTATTCATTACCGAAATATCTTCAAAAAACTGAGAACTCTCAATTTCGAAAATCTTGAATATCTTGTTCATTTATCAAGATAGAGTCACAAAATTCTGTAATTTTATATTAAATTCAATGGACAATCTAATACAGTCAGAATAAATAGGTTAGGATTCACAATTTCACAGATACGACTGTCAACTGTTTTTTTTCTTAAGGCCGCTAGCTTAGATTTTCGTACCATGTGATGCAAAAATAAAATCTGTATACGACGATATGACACACTTATGCTTTTGATTTAAAAACAAAATTTGAAATTGGTAGGTGGATGTTTACAAATATTAAGAACTAAAATTATGTTTAATGTAATTGAAAAATGAAAATGTTCTGTGTTGACATGCAAATGTCGTATACCAATTGTTGGCAATAAGCGCCCGCCTACTAAATTAAAATTTTCTAAAATATTTCTTAGTAATTTCAAATTTTGTTTTTAAAACAAAAGCATAAGTGTGTCATATCGTCGTATACAGATTTTATTTTTGCATCACATGGTACGAAAATCTAAGATAGCGGCCGTAAAAAAAAACAGTTGACAGTCGTATCTGTGAAATTGTGAATCCTAACCTATTTATTCTGACTGTATTAGATTGTCCATTGAATTTAATATAAAATTACAGAATTTTGTGACTCTATCTTGATAAATGAACAAGATATTCAAGATTTTCGAAATTGAGAGTTCTCAGTTTTTTGAAGATATTTCGGTAATGAATAAAGATAGAAGAGATTTCTTTGCACATTTTTATAGACCCCAAAATAGCGTAACTTTCTTGTAATTTAACCGTCTTTGTATCTCATATAGTTTACGAGATCCCCATGGTGAGCCTTTAATTAGTTGTAACCCTGTATATCCTTTTCACTTATGATGTGTGTAAGGGGAAGGTCAGGGAGCTGTATTATTAGTTTCTCTGACTTTGCACCTTTTAAGCATGAGTTGTGTGCGATTTGGTTTTGTAGATCTTTTCAAATTTAATCCATGCTCAATAAAAAATTTCATTATTGCTACTATTATTAATAAATAACATGAAACAAATTCTGCAGAGATCATTAATTTTAGCAAAGCGATTTCATGTTGGAAACAAATGGAAATTACTTCAGGTGTTCTTTGTTGGGAACGGCGAGTTATTTGCAAGAACTTTCTCATTATTTTAAATTGCATTATTTCATAACGTTTTGTTAGTAAATTTAAGAGCACGCGATGGTGTATTTACAACTGGTGTATAATTTTCTTGTATCTTGACTCGATCTTTAATAAAGTGGTTAGTGAAGTATTGACACGTCATTGCAAATGCGCTAGAAGAGCAGGAACGGACTGATCCGCTTCGAGTAGTTTTTTTTCCATCTTTTCAATGTTTTTGCTTCGCATTTCATAATTCTTTCATTTTCGTATGCTATTTATTTTTAACATGATTCTACCTCCTTTTCTGGTTATTTAATCATTATATGGAATAGTTTTTATTTGTTGCTTCTGTTTCAATTCAGAAATTCAGGTTGATTGCTGTTAGGAGTATAGAAAGAGGTTTCCATGTTGCTATAAGAGACGAATTAAGACAATGGCTTCATCTGTACACTTTCTCGATTATCCACCTCCTATTACTACGACACTCTACTCTCACGAATCCTCGCTATACACCTGTTTCAACTTTCTACAGGGTTTTAATCCATAAAACGTAATTTGGATATTTATTACAAAATTCTTCAACACATTTCTCTTCTGAATGGTTCCAAATTCCATTAACCTTTGATCAGATGCGAAAGTAACTTTAAATATGTAATCTCTTTTTCTAAAGAGTGGGAAGCAGAGAGCAACGATTTTGACCTAAAAATTTTTAATAAGTAAACTAATAACCTTCACCGGAAAGAGTTTTAATTCTACGACAGAATTATTTTAACCTTAAAACTTCAACAAAGAATTCAGCTTGTATGAGTGCTATGACTAGATCATTGACAAATGTTTATCGAACCAACACCAACTCCAAACGTGTTCTGGATCGCATGATACTATACTTTCTTGTTTGTCTTAACTATCATACAAACCGTTTTGTAACTCAAATCAGTTTCCGCATGGTACATCATTAACCTAATACGAAAACCTCTAATTCCTTCAGAATACAAAAAGCAAGTTTTCAGGCATTTCATATGAACAGAGTAAGCATTTTGCAAATTAAAATTACGTTGAAAGCTCTGTATGTAACTTCCAACGAATATAATAATTAATTAACTCCAACCTTTGCTCACTTTCACGTACAAATTCACTGTCAATATTAGCTCGACCAATTTCAGATTATGAGCGAAAGGTTTACTCGCGTCATTACGGCGATTAGCAGTCGTTTTTGTTTTCATAAGCGCAGCCCCTGGGCCCAAAGCTACCGATCGTTTCGGGAGATGGCGTTTAATACACTCTTGACGACGAGTATTAAAGGAGCGCGCTTAGATACGCGAGCTGAAAAGCTCCGCCGTATGTCGTTTATCATGATAACGCTATTGACATTTCACGGAGAAAAGTATTCAAATGAATTCAAGGAGATTCACGCTTTACTCTGTCTAACGCCGCAAGTTACAACGGTTTGTGTAAAAACCATCCGCATCAATTATTCATAATCGGGAGTGTTTTGCTCCTTGTTTGCTTTCTTTCGTTTAATTTTTGGAAAAGGCAGAATCCCTTAAAAATGTTCAAAATTATTTATTATGTACAAAGAATTATTTGAATTTCAAATAAATTTCATGTCAACGGTAATGTTTACTCGAGGTCTTGTTGATGTCCAAGTAATATTGCACTGAAATTTGAAATAAAATTGAGCCAAACAAAAAAACATCGTAGAAAATATAGATTATTTACTCACTGTTTTTTGTAATCGAACGTCATTATTTTCAGCATAATCACGTCTCTGCTGCGAATCTATTTCTATGCAAATAATATGGCAACTTAAATTTGAATCATTACATGAGGCACACGTAGCCGTTAATGGTGCCGGCGCAAACTCTACGTCGTAATTTTGTGTTAAACTTCTCAAGATTTAAACTTTAATAACTTGTGAAGAGCGAACTGC
Organism: Serrognathus titanus; assembly: GCA_039766575.1. NCBI lineage: Eukaryota > Metazoa > Arthropoda > Insecta > Coleoptera > Lucanidae > Serrognathus > Serrognathus titanus. Next base: position 27,292,927 of record CM077912.1, on the reverse strand, counting down.
TTAAAATATGGACTAGATAACGCAAAGTCGACGTATTTCAGGTCGCGATTTACGTTTCAGATTATATATCACTGGGAACTCCGACATGAAAGGAAAAATTACGTCTCCGAAGTGACGCAAATAAAATACATAAACTTCAAATTTATGACGTGATTTTCTCGAATTGCGGTTTTTCTAATCTTGACGTGCTCGAGCACGTAGCGCGACGTGTGAAGGAACGCTACTGTGGAAAGTCAATAAAACGTTTTTGCCGGCTACGTGTGGAGACCGTCATATGAAACTTAAAAATAACTGAAAACCATAATTCGTGTAAACATTTACTCAATTATTTAAAATGTAAATATAAATGTTTAATACAAAACTTATTCGAATTAATACAAAGTTGCTGTTGACGCTTACAGGAAAGCAAATCAGCAACGCATAAGCGTTATGATTTTTTTTGTAACGGAACGCTCAGTTCAAAAGTTTCGAGATAGTACGCGACTGAATAGTCCTTTTTACTGGCTTGACAACAACAACAACTACAACCACAACACACTACCATGCTATCTTTTGAAAACAGGCCTTGGAGTCTCCAAACGGTTGTCTTAAATAAATTATTTATTAAAATCAAATTTTTGTGACAGTTAATATCCAGATTTGTCAAAGGACAAATGTTAAAATATGATTATAATTGTAGCCAGAAGGCATTCTAATGAACAAAAATTGTTTCTATTAGAAAGTTCAAGTTTAAAAAGAGTGCAATCATGTTTCGCAAGTGAAAGACAACATTTCATACATTTTGACATAAACAAAGGGTAAATTATTTTGTCTAAGACGTAAGTTTGCACAGTTCATAGCCCACTCTGACCTGTTTTTAATAAATCGCATGGTACGAATAGGTTTCAGTTCAATAACATTCACTCTCGTTCGATTGGAATATTTTATATTATAATATCTTAGTAGCTATTTAACAACTTTTTAAACAGAATTATTAATTAAATTACCCATAGAAAATATCAATTTTAAATCCTGCAGGATGCGAGCTTGCACAATTTTTGTTCATAAAGTTTTTTTTTTATAAAATATACTATTTTCGATACCATAGAACTAAATGAATTGTTTGAAGCTGCATTCAAACTAATAAAATAAGTCAAAGATGCATGATAGAATTGTCCCAATTTTTTTTTGCGAGCATAATACATAAAATGCCATTTTCAAAACTTTCGAACAGCCATTAGAAAGTATCTACGGGTTTTCTGTAATAGCCGAGTGATACATGATTTTGATATATTTTTCATTATTTCTTTTATTTGAAACGTTTCCTTTATAAAAAAAAATTGAAACCGCAATTAATTTAACCTCATACATAACACATGTCTTGCTACGAAAATTTTTATTAACTTTAAATATGAACAAAATTATTCTGTGTAATCCCCACTCATCTTTACGCACTCTTCTATTCTAAATCTCAATTCCTTACACAAGTTACTTAACGATACAGAACCAATTTGCGCAAGTTTTTGGAATATGTATCAATTGTAACATGAATTCCCTAATATTTTATATAAATTTATCAATTGTCGTAAGTAGTAAGGACTTTCTCCGATTCCGTAATATTTTACTAAATAAATCCGCTGCTGCGATGTGTCTGTAGCTTTAACTAATGGTATTAATCACCGAGAAGCACTTAAGGAATAAGTTTGATTAATCACATTGACAATTCCGGCTAATGCGATAATTCTGAATGTAATTTGAATTTAGACAAATTTTTGAGTGTATTTTCTAAATTTTATTTTTTAAAATCTTTTATAAAGAATAGTTTTCTTCCTAGTACGTAAAATAAAAAGTTTTTCCTCTATTGTAAAAAATCCGCGGACGCAGTGTGTAAACGATCTAATTGAGGAGAAAGATCGTTAATATATACGGGGTGTATCAACAATTTGTGGATGAAGGATACTATTCGATATTATTAGACGGTTTCGAAATCTGTGAACGAATTAATTTACTTATCGACTAAACAATGTTTTGAGAGTGAGCCTCTTTTTTATTAACTAAGCCATAAACAAGGCATTTCGAGAATTTCTGTATCATTTTTGTAGGTTTTAATGCAAGCAAAAACTTTTGTAAAGGATAACTTTATTCCTAAAATGTGAGATAAAAAAGTTTCTCCTCTATTGCACAAAATCCGTATATATTTGGATTCTAAATCAAATTCTAGTAAGACATATTCTTAATAATCTACACCCCCGTGATTCAAAAGGACCGCACCATCACTTTGGTGGTTTTTAGGCCCATTTATTTGTTCTCAAAAGTGTAAATAAAAATTTTCTAGATGAGTTTTAACGAAGATATTACGTTACAGAGTTACGAAACTGATATTGATTTTATAGTAATTAGATAATGTAACTTTATTTTTTTATTAATGAAAGGTGTAGATAAACGCCTGTAAAATTATCCTTGCTAATAAAACATAATATTTATTACGTAATAAAGTAGGAAAAGTCTTTGGAAATCTTAACATTATTTTAGAAGTAAAGCCGGCAACGGAGTACCGAAAATTCCGAAAATTCGGTTTTACTATGTTTACAATAGTGTGACTTGACAAGTAAAATTTATCAATGATGTTCACATTTTGAAAGTCAAATTTTTTGAAAAAATATAAAATCAAGTTTTCTTGCCAGATGAAAATTATGAAAATTAACTAAAATTGTGTAACTGGCATATGGAAGTGCTAGGAAAGAGTTTATACATGCATTTTGGCCTTATTGGGCCTCATCAGAACTCTGTACCTTAAAAAAAAATTTGGTTTATTGAAAAATTTAGAAAAACTTACCCCTTTTTTGAGTTTGGTAAAAATTGAATTTTGAATCCCAAAAAACAAGAACAGAAATTAATGACAGAAATAAGAAAATCTTTTGTAAAATATACAAGGAAGCGATTGCATTCTCTAGTAAAATGACAAAAGTGACATTTTTAAATTATTTGTTTGATGTTACTACGGCAACAAATTGACAATTAACAAATAATTTAAAAGTGTCACTTTTGTAATTTTACTAGAGAATGCAATCGCTTCCTTGCATATTTTACAAAAGATTTTCTTATTTCTGTCATTAATTTCTGTTCTTGTTTTTTGGGATTTTAGAAATTCAAAAAAGGGGTAAGTTTTTCTAAATTTTTTTAAGGTACAGAGTTCTGATGAGGCCCAATAAGGTCGAAATACATGTACAAACTCTTTCCTAACACTTTCCATATGCCAGTTACACAATTTTAGTTAATTTTCAAATTTTTTGATTAATTTGAAGAATTTATTCAAATTGAAAATGTTTACTTTAAAAGAATACTGTAATATATTTTTCTTCTGGGAGAGAGTGGAGGAAACTTTCGACGTGTAGCAGCAGCTTATGCTGAACGATACGTTGAACGTAGTCATCCAGACAAAAATGTTTTTCAACAGCTTGATCAGCGTATGAGGGAAGCAGGTTGTTTGGATGTAATCCATGAAGTGATAGGTAGACCACGTTCCGCCAGAACTCCCCAAGTCGAGGAAGCTGTTCTACAACACGTTGAAGACAATCCTAACGTCAGCATTCGAGATATTGGACGAAATGTAAACCCTTTTGAATCACGCTGTATAACGAATGTTGAATTAAAAAATCATCATGGTTTTAATATTTTAATGAAATAAGATTTTTTAATGGCAAAGGCATAACTTCCTAAACTGATTGACGTTTGAATTAATAACATTTTTTTTTCATTTATATAACCTAATAGGACGTAATCTGCATCGAAGATGTTAAATTTAAAGACTGTTAAATTTTGTTACCATAGTAACAGCAAATCATAAGACTATCCTGAATTTTAATGTATCCTTAAATTTTAGCCTGTTAATAAATTACAGAATCAATTATTCTCACTCGCAGTAAATCTTCTATTTTTTATGTAGAAATTATCCTCCCCCTTGAGTGATATAAAGTGGCATTTCAAGTTGACCTATTTCAAGACCTACTTCACAGTGTTATGAAAAATGACAAAAGCTACTTTTCAATAGAAGACTGAAATAAAATGTGTACTTTTCGAGGTATTTGTATTTAATAATAAAGTTTCACTCTATACGTAGAGAGAGCTCCGAAGCTATAAAATGTGTAGAGTCGATTTTTTTCGATACTATTTTGGCTTTATTTTAGCATAGCCAAAATAAATAAAATTCATTAAAAAATGAACGGCTATTTATTATTTAAACTTATTAAAAATGCAGTTGCATTTCCACAAAATCGTCGGCAATACGTTCTGCGGAGGCTCGCACGTTACCCATCGATCGTTATAGTAACAGATAACTGCAAAAGTTCAAAATGACAATTGTCAGAAACGGACAACGAGATATGTCAGATTGACGTCAGACATGTGTCAAAAAGATAAAAACGGGCGAAGTATCACGTTATTTAACAGAGCACAGACCTCTTTTACTTACTTGAGTTGATCCCGAACACTCAAGTGTCAGGAACACTCACCCAAAACATTCCGTGCAAACCATTATCAGGAGCCACACACATAATCTTTCCGTGCACAGAATTGTCGGAAGCTCCCGTACTTGTCAGAAGACGCGCACACACTCTTCCGTACATTGAAGTGTCGAAAGCACATTCAAAGACTCCCATGCAAATTGTCAGGAGTAATACACAACCATTCTGTGCATCAATTATCGGAAACACCTACACACATCTCCTATCGAGGGCAGCAATATTCATATTCCGCAAATTCATCGATAAGCAACTCTGAACCCAGCTGTAGTAGAAGAAGAGAAGAGAATTTAAGAATACGTCGTTGCGAGGAGATGGCAAAGATGCCCCCAGAAGGTATCCACGACAACACCATACGGAAAGCAGTTCCGTCAAGTCTAACCCAGCCGGAAAAAGAACGCCACAACCAACGCAATATTCTAAGGCAATTCTTCCGGCGACCACCTAGCCCATCTCCTGTGTTATCATTACTAACGTCACTGGTTAAAGCGGAGTTGTCGATAAATTACCGACTGACACCCGTCCTTTCGCTGTGTTATTAGCCGACCCCTTGCGCTTCACCGTACGTGGAGGATATATAACAGAATATCATCATTTATACGTCCTTTTGCAAACATTTTCTTTTTACTTTTTCTTAAGAAAGTACTTTTATTTTTATTATATCTCTTCTAATAAAGAAGATAGAAGCAAAATAACAAAATGACAACTTTTCATTTTTGTCAATTATTCCGAATAAAAGTTAACATAGAAATTATTTCTCTGCGGATTATTAATACTCATCAAATTTTGTAACTTTTTCAAATTTAAACTCTCCGTCTATGATGAGAGAAGCATCAATTTGAAACAATCTGTACGTTTATGTGCTTGATTAGCTGATATGTTCAGATAATTATAATGAACAGGATCAATTAGTTACTGCTATCGTCAAGACAACGTTACTACTTTATGTTTTAAATATATTTATAAAGAATTTCAATTGTTTTACTTAGGTTCAATTTTTATTTTATTTTTTTATAATTATTTATATTATTTTTTATTTAAACATGATCCGGACAACTTTTACAATGCTTTCTAAGCAATGTTGATACTGTATTAATTTTCTTGCCATGAAAGCTTAAATATACCAACAAACTTCTTTAGAAATTTTATTCTCTACGCTTTGCTCAAATAAAGCCCTTAGAATTTATACTCAAATATAAAAAAAGATTAGCTCGAAAAATCTTTATACGTAAACTAAATCTTCAAGATGAAATATTCTTCGTGTAGGCAAAAGATTGACTTCAGTTAGTCCAATGCAAAAATGAAAAAGTGGAAGGAATATACAATATGGAAAAGTAACCGAAGTTGTGGTAACTTCCTTAGTAACGAACCAAAAGGAGAAAGCTAAAACGTACTTACTATAAAGTAGTCGTGAAATGTAGTCAGTAGATGCGGTAAAAAGAACATATGCCGAAGCAAGGTACAAGAAATTTTACTCTGAGAGGAAATCTACGTGCCACGTTAAACTTTACAACGCCTAACACATTGTGAAATTAAAATTATACGACCGCACTGTGCTTCATAGAGGATTCAGTTCCGAAGGAACCTATAAAAAAGAATGCAGTGGAACACGTACGAGTTGTTTAAAAAGAAAAGAAGTTTCACACGTTGAATATCTACGACGCTTTTAGTTTCTACGTAAAATAACTTACTTTGTTCTTAATAGACAAGAAAATCTCAACTTTATTGACAGTAATATTTATTTAATATAGTTCTTTCTTAATGTTGTTTCAGGCTACCCTATTTCTTATATGGACAACATATGGTACAACTTCTATAAATATTTAAAAATTTCATTGCAACAATTTTTTTAAAATTTTCATTATACTTTGACAGCACGCATGGCTGCCTTGTATGAGATGACTTATTAAGTAGCAAACTGGCTGACTTACAAGAAATACGGTAGTGTAACATGGAATTTATAGGTATAAATAAATTGTCAATTTTAGACTTCTTTTGCATTCGTATTGAAAATAATTTAAATTACTCAATTTACTCAAAATCAACAAATATATTAAAAAAATTGTATTAAATTTCCTGCAAAAATTTTTCGGAAAATAAAAAAAATGTAATAAAATATCTTTCGTCCAGAACATGCCGACGTGTGTGCTATTCAAATTATATTCAGGACCTGGCTCAATCTAAACTAGTCGTATCACGAGATCACTCTAAATCTTTCCAACATGTTTTTAATTATTTTCCGCCATAAATATTCATTAGCCAGGCCGTTGTATGCATGCACGAATTACCTTAATACACCTTCATGTATTATGCCCGATATGTATATATGTACGTAGTCGTTCTTAGTTGTTTTTTAACTGTGCAATTTCCTTCTGCTTTTGTCGGAGATTAATTCTTCATCATGGTGTATACAATAATTGATATAAACTGCAATAAACGTTGAGAAATGCATTTCAGTTTCCGCGAAGTATTTGGCTTTCAGGTCAAATCCAAGATTCGCAATATATTTCAAGATACTCGATTTATCCGCGAAATGAAATACGGTTGTACGTTTCAATAACTCAATTTCGGAGCGCAACTTCTTTCGCGTACCTTCGGATACTTATGTGTGTATGTTATATATATCATCGGGAAATTTTCGTCGAAGCTGGTGACCTTCTTGCACAATACGTCGACGAATTACTCTAATAAAGTTATTTTTACATTTTTTAGTTCGAGTTTGATGGTTCAATTTAACAATATTTTGCCAAAGAAGAAAAGCGAATATTTTGAATTTTATTTGGAATTATATAATTAAACTTTTAAGAGTTTAGCGTATTTTACAATGTGATGTAGTATAATAATATAATATAATATTTATTTATATCCAGCAGATCATGTAACATGATATAGGACCCGTCAAAAATAATACATGTAACATAGTATTTGACATTACAATAACATTTAAAGAAAATTACAAAAAAAGAATTATAACTATTTATAAGTTATTAGTCACAAAATATAAAATATAGAATAAAAAAATATAAAATATCATAGAAATGTAAGTTACCCGGTTACTCAGGAAAAAAGTTGTCATCCAAGAACTCACTGAAAGTATAGTAGGACTTTTGAATTAGTAACTTATTTAGCTTTATCTTGAATGATTTATCATTTAAAATCTTAAAACTCTGTGGGATTTTATTATAACTAACAATTGCTAGGTACTTCGGTGATTTTTTGTAAAACGATAGTTTATGGCGAGGGATTTCAAGTAAAAAGCCATTACGAGTTTCATAACTATGGTATGAATTAAGTTTTTTCCACCGAGGTGCATTTTCTCTTGCATAATTTAGCAACTGAAAGATGAAAATTCCTGTAACTGTCATTATTTGCCATTTCCTGAAAATATTTCTGCAACTAGTTCGAAAACTTACTCTTCCATGAAACGTAGTGCTCTCTTTTGTAGTATTAAAACACGTTTAACTTCGCTACTTGCTCCCCAAACTATTGCCCCATAAGAAATTAGCGAGTGGAAAATTGAAAAGTAATACATTCTTAATATATTGGAATTTACAGATCTTCTAAGATGCTTCAGCGTAAAACAAACCGGAGCTAATTTATTGCATAAGGTATCTATATGTTTTATCCACCTGCAATTTTTATCGATGATAATGCCCAAAAATTTGGTATCGTCATATTGTTTAATACTATTATTTTTATATCGAACAAGTAAACTACGATCATGTTCCTTTGTTGTATTTATATACACAGATTTGTTAGTATTAAGAATTAAATCATTTCTAGAGTAGTAACTATGGGTTAGCATTAAATCAGAATTTGCGTTAGAAGAAGTTTGGTGGATGTCAGTGTTATGAATAAATAAAGACGTGTCATCAGTAAAAATTATAGCGTTACTGAGAGGAAAGTCATTTATATACAATATATATAGAAGAGGTCCTAAAACAGACCCCTGTGGGATCCCCCGGTTTAATTTCGAAATTTCTGACTTAGAGCTTTTAAGTACAACATATTGAGTTCTGTTCTGGAGGTAACTGCGAAACCAATCCTATGCTGGGCCTCTAATTCCATATGCATATAATTTTTCAAGAAGTACATAATAATTTACAAGCTCAAATGCTTTGCTGAGATCCAAAAAGAGGCCTAAACAGGTCTCACCTTTGTCCAAATATGAGTATAGCTCTTCCAAAAACGTTAAAATAGCAGATACAGTACATCGTCCTTTACGGAAACCAAATTGGTTTATGTTCAATAATCTGTGCTTTTCTAAGAAGGACATTAATTTTACGCTAACAATTTTCTCGATTATCTTACAAAATGAGCTTAGCAAAGAAATTGGTCTGTAATTTTCAATTAATAATTTACATCCTTTTTTATGTACCGGTTTAATTTCTGCAATTTTTAATTTTTCTGGAAATGTTCCCTGGCTGAATGAGTTATATACTATAGCAGTGAATGGAGTTACTATCTCAGATATACAATGTTTTAATATAAAAGAACTTATGTTATCAGAGCCTGCACTGAAACTTAACTTAAGTGAGGATACAACTTTTAGAATGTCTCTTTCAATAACTGGACTAAGAAAAAACGAAAAACGTATTTTGAGGTATATTTGAAGAATCGTAATCTACTGTATGAGAGTTTATCAAGGTGTCAGCTACATTATTGAAATATTTATTAAAGTACGAAGCTATTAAGTTTGGATCTTCAACTAGTTTATCATCAACCGTAAGTTTTATATTATCAGTTGGATTTAGTTTTATATTAGATTTAATAATATTCCAAGCAGTTTTGGATTTTTGACTCGAATGTAACATTAAAGTATTATTATATAGTCTTTTAGCAAGGGATACTACTTTCCTGTAAATAGTTTTATAGCGCTTATAATATTCCTTAATTGAATGTTGACCTGATAAGCTTAATAAATATAGTTCTTTAAGTCTATCTGCTGATATTTTTATTCCTTTTGTGATCCATTTACATGAGTTATTTTTTTTTATTATTCTTATATGTTAGTGGAAAAGCTATATTGTACTTTTCCTGTACTAAGGAAATGAATTTGTCATATTGATCATTTACATTATTACAATTTAAAACATCCGTCCAATTTGCTTCACTCAGTAAACGTTTAAACATTTTCAAGTTAAATTTATTTTTTATTTGGCGATACGGATATACGAAGGCTGCTGCTAAAATTTTGAGATAAAAAAAGATTTAAAATTAAAAAATGATTTTATCGTTTTTCCAAATGTTTCCTTTTACAATATACATATTTTTTCATGCGAACAAACCAATTGTCAAAGCGTGTTTTCCATTCTGAAGATGGTACACACAAAATTGCATTGTTTTTCAATATAGTCTTTTAGTTCAACTTGTAATTGATTTTTGAAAATGTACGGAAGTAGTTTGGATTCAAATCGAAACTAAACTGATGATAAAACATTAATTTCATCAATTGACTGACAGATAATTCATTTTTTGTTGTGCTGTGTATGAGCTTACATTATCTTGACGTATGGTACGACGTTTTCTATTTTATTTTGTCATTTCAGAAAAACCTTTGGTAATCAGATAGTCGTGTGCCAATCACTACTTCTACGATATTCTAAAGTAATTGTAGCCAAATGTCCAGTTTTCAACACAAGCAAGTAATCATTTTCTTGAAAACACTGCGTCAACAAGTAAGTTTTGTTAACTGACGATGTTGTAGAGTATGTCGTCGGATTACGCATAATGGAGCAAAAATTTTGGAATTTAGATCTCACGCTTTGTAGTTCAGGTCTGTTTGGTATGAAAAGAATTTAGGCTAAATTTAACGCCGAAGATCTTTAAAGGGGTGGAATTAATGCAAAAAGAAATAAATCTGTATAAGGTTTTCCTTTGAAATTTAGGAAAAATTTTTAATAAGATAAAATGTTTCTCGTTTAAAATTAGGGAGATATACCATATACCACATCGATCATTCAGATACGATTTTTCAATTTATCCAACAGCTCACCTTGTGGTAAGTGTTCGAAAGCTTTGGTAAGATCTGCAAAAACCCCATACACAGTTTTACTATTTTCCCACGCTTCGTGGATTTTTAATTTCATGCTAGGTGCTTCTTACTTTGACAAATCTATAATGGCACCCATTAAGAATCTTGTGTTTGTTGATGAAGGTCTTCGTTCGTTCTAGCAAAAGCTTTTCAAAAATTTTGGATATGCACGGCAACAGTGATTTGGGCCTATAGTTTTGTAAAATTGATTTGGGCCTATAGTTTTGTAAAATTGATTTATTCCCTTTTTTTATGGACAATGGCGATTTTGAGTTATGACAAATGTACGGTGCGATCATTTTCAAAAGAGAGATGGTCATTCCATAATATCTTCTGAGGTTTTTCTTTCACTTCGTTGATTGCACATAGGATTCCGAGAAGCGTTGTCGTGTGTGAACATCAAGGTTCGATTTTTGGGTGGGCTCGCAGAAGTAGTTTCATTGGGGTCTCCTGCGATTGTCGGATGCTTCTTGCTGCATTATTCTCTGCTTCTATGAAGTAGTTACTGAACGGAATAGCTGTCAATCCTTCGTTTGCCTTATTCTTCGGTTCAAATGTTTCCTTTTTTTATAAGAGACCATATAGTCTTTGCTTTATTGTCTTAGTTAGAAATTTCCTGCTCATTGTATTTACGTTTTGCATCTTATTGTATTCAGGAAATCTCTTTTTTATTTCTTCTTTTGTATAATTTTTAATATCTCCTAATAACCATAGATTCACTTAATTTCCTTTCATTCTTCATTGACCCACTCGTCTTTATGTAACTTTTGGAATTCAGGTGAATGGACTTCTCGGTTTTTCATTGCGATTTTATATTGAACAGCAATGTTTATACGTGGAAGAAACTGTTAAATTTATTCCTCGCGTCTCAACTTTCTTCTAGTACTAACCAAGATTCAGAGGCTAGAGCTGTTATAAAATTGTTTACATTTGAATGAGATAAAACTCTTATATACAGCCAGATTTCTGAAGTAGATACCATACCCTTAACTGTAAGGAGGAAGACTTTATGGCCACATACATTCATTCCGATGACTTAGCGTTTGACTGCCTTATGCTCGGAACTTGACGTTGTGCTGGGTCGTGTAGCATCAAGATTTTCTGTGTCAGATTGAAGAACGACATCAGGTGCGTCAATCTGTTTCTGCGATTGCTGTCTTCAAGGAAATCCACGTTGAAATCGCCAGCCAGTATTACGTCCATATTTGGGAATTTTCTATATATATCCTCGGCCACATCCAACATTCTTGTACAAAAAACTTCAAAATCTCCTTCCGGTGACCTATATGTGCGCAGGACGATGGTCTTTAAAGTCTTTTAAAGTCTTGATCAACTCAGAGCTAATTTCGAAATTATTTTCTATGGATTTATGCTCCACTTCAATCAGTCGTTTGACAGACCGAAAATTTTTGACAAAGATACGACACCTTCATGTACTTGCATTCGATAGCAATTCTTATTCTATTTACGATGATGTGTTGCACTTTTCGTTTTCCATTCGTTTGACGTTGACACAATTTAATGTTAGTTTTTAAATATTTCTGTTAAAAAAATGTATTCCGTCCTGAATTTTTTCATCGTTTTAATATAAAAGTAATTCTACGTGAGATTGTAACTCACGTAGAATTTCTTGATACATACAGGGCATTTCTAAATCTCTGTCTTTAATAATTAAAAGTGTACGTTCCTCATTATATTAGAAATTGATTTTCCAAATCTCAACGGTCTTAAAAAATGTGAACCTGACCTGCCTCACGACAGCGGACTCCGGCGGAGTCGTTTTATTATGAAACCTCAGTTTATGACTTGTTTTCGCAATCGTATCTAATAAAACGCAATAAATTGCAATAAAAATTTCATTGTAAACGAATATGAATTACCATTGGCACAATTTTCAAATGTCCGTGTGTTACAACGACAACTGACACAGTGAAATGCATTTTTTTAAACTATTTGTTTAACAACTTTTCAAAGATATGACTTATAGTTCTGGTTTTCTTATTTTTAAACGATGCCGTTCAGAACAAAAATTTTGAAACGCGTAAGGTTTGGCACGACAATGCGTACAAAAACTAATATTTTTATTATACAATCAAGACATTACAATTATTTTATACACACCAATAAAAATTGAAATGTACAATGGCGCTACGAATTCAAACGGTTTGCTTTCAAATTTTATTTTAAATATTATAAACGTGAGCGTAAATTACACTACTAAATAATATTAGAAATTAAAATGTAATAAGTAATTGGAAGTCGTAAGAACCTGGTCGATTGAAAACATCGCTTTTATTCTTACGACGCCCGAACTTGACCCAGCCCAACATTCACATCACGACGCATTAGTTTATGGCTACATAATAAAAATCAATTCCACTCCTATAACTTAAGCTGTAACATTTAAATCCATTTAAATCGCCGACCAATTTCGCTTAAACAGTTTCTACAGAAACGAAAACTAACTTTTATCAGAGTTATTGTTTACTTTTTTTACTATTGTTAGGCAATAAAATTTGCTTCATTTCTTGAGTGTTACTTGTAGTTATACTATTAAGTATAATATTATCGTATTTGTTTATTTTTGAAGATTTATTTAAAAAACCAAAAAAAGAACAACAAAAGTGATTTCTTTGCCTGTAAACTTGTTAAAAACTCAACGAATATACAAACAAAATTTAGGTGCAGGTCGTCTGGATTGCAATGAAGCTCCCGAGCGTCCTTTTTATAGCTATTTCGGCCCTAATTGGGTCCTCATCAGCAGAAGGGTAGCTTGAAAACTCCATCGTAATCTCGACGACCAACAAGACAGTGTGGCGAGTATATACACAATTTACTTATCTTTAAATAACTTAACATTTAATGAAGATTAGGATTTGATCACCCACCCAATAATTCACCGTAGTGTAAATTGCTAGCGCACCGGCTTTGTAAATACGAACGAAATTTAATCTAAGGCCGAAATCTCGTATCCGGCGGTCTCTGAAGGAAGGTGGAAATTCATTGTTTGCGTCATTATTCACTCGGTGTATTTGTATTAACAGCGAATTTGCAGAGTTCACAAAATAGGTAAGCGCTGAAAGAAAAGTAAATTGTTTGCTGAAAAATTTGTTACTGAAACATTGGGGAATTAATTTTAAATAACACGCGAAAATGTAAAAGCTATTATAAAAAATGATGACGCTACTTTGAGTATACGCTTTATACTAGGGTCCAGTTTTATAAAGAATATTCATCGAATATCTTTAAACCTTCGTCCATATCTACGTCACCATCTTTCCAAGAATACTGCAATGTTTAACCAACGATTATAAAATTTTACAATGACAATGATAAAGTAAATGTGTCATATTTATTTCTAAACAAAATACCATTGTATTGATGAAACTTTTCCATTACTTCGATTTGCAGTAGAAATCCGGGAACCTTTTTGAAAGACCTGTACAGTGTGATTAAATGTAAATGGACAAATTAAGAGTCGACTAAATATTACAAATAATTTACATAGATCAAATTATATTCATGTGCTGTAAACTATCATCTGCTGTTAATTTGGAACTTAATGACATTCCTTCTTTTCTATTATTTTTTTTTTTTCAAACCGCTTGTGTAATATTCTCAAAACTAAATAAGTTTTTGTATATATATAGAAAGAAACTTTTATATTTCTGGTTAATTTAACTTTGAAATATGTATCAACAACTAACTGAAATATTTGTGATTAAAATATTCGAATATATGACTATACGAGAATGAAGTTATTTCAGTTCATTAGCTACATATAAAATAGTTTGACTTTCAAAACAAAGTATTCACTTAATTCAGATGAACGCTCACTAAACATCTTTGGACTATCCGAAAAATATTCCGTTTTGTTCAAACTCGATTTCCCATTACGTTCTTTCCAGGGAATCGCATCATTCGCGTTCGGTCAATTTGTATGTGCCACATGAAGCGGTTTTATCCGCTTCGCCGGCCAGGTACGTTTGATAATTAGCCGAACAAACAAAGCTAACGACTGCGAAGGTAGGTATGTTGGGTTCGCAAATAAAATCACATAAAATCTCGCCGTAGATGCGCTGATAAAAAAAAATACGTTTTGAAAACGCTTTGCTTACGAGCGCAGGCCGATTGTTTATTGCACAGGCGAAAAAAAGAACAAATTTTGACGAATGCGGGCGAAATATTAAAAGGACGGATAGAGAGATTTGATTTAGTTCCGTGCAGTTTGAATTTATTGGCGTGTTGTCAATGGGACTTAAAGTGATTAATCGTTTCGGATTCGGCTAATTAATGACTTGCAGTTTTACTGTTACCAAAAAACGAGTAACTATTGAATAATCGCTTACCAAAACCGAAGCGCTAGTTTAAAGTTTGGAGAAACTCACCTGAAAACAAGAAAAAAAGTATTAGTATACAGGAGGAATCATGGAAAACAGCAAAATTTTTCTAATTGGTACTAAAATCAACAGGAAGTCAAAAATTCAATAGAATTTTTCTATACTTAGTGAGTGTGAAACAAGAAAATGGCTAGTTATAGCACAACATGAGCATACGACTTATAACTGAAAAGAATGCATTTCAAATATCTGAGAGAATAAAAGCATTATAACGAAAGCACGGATTTAGGTCATCTTTTTAGTCTGGCGTACGCGTTGTGGAGTGATGACACGTTGCTTGCTGAAAAAAAGACAATAAACAGTACAAATTCATATAGTATTTCATGTTCGTAATGCAAAGTTTCGGGTTGCAATAGCGATCCATATTGTGAAGATTATAAATTAAAGAGGATGGGCAGCAATTGTGCACTTACCACAGAACAACATACGGGCATGTTATGGCCAAACAGTAATTCGAAATTAAACGCAGCGAAAACGACGTAATTTCAAATTTAACATGACAGTTGGAATTGCAAACTTCAGAGTAATTTATAAAATGCAAAACCATTGTCTTAAAGAAAATTATCAAACATTAAACATCATTCACTATGTGAATATACTCATCTTAAAAGTTGAACAATATTTATGTTTATTCAAATTTAAAAAAAAATACATAATTTCATGTAAAGAAGACGGCGGAAGCAATTTCTGCTACCTAAAACTCAGACCGGAAACAAAATTGTGTATGTATAAATCTGAAATAATGAATTAGTTTAATTCGTGGAAAACTGAATCTCCTCATTCTCTTCACGTCTTCCAAAGGTAAAGGTCGTATTCGATGAACCCTTATAGATTGATTATCCTTGAAAGTGTTGGTTAGATAATTATTTCTTCAACCTCTTGTCCATTGCACTGGAATTCAACATCAATTTCCGACGTCCATTTGTCATTCGGTGTTCGTTAACTCAAAGTAAAGAATATTTCAGAAAATTTGAAGCTATTGAAACTGATTAAATATTTATTAAAATTATTAAGCGCCATTTGTTTGTGACCATCACAGCACGTTAAATATCTTATGAATTTCAATATTGTGAAATGTTCTTTATGCACGGTCACATTATAATATGACAATTATACACAGATTTACTTGACGTTATACGCGATTTAAGGCATAAATATCATTTCTTATCGCGTGCAAAAACCATTTTCTTTTACTCCGGTGATGAGGACACATCTGATTCATACATCCGTCGTATTTAAGAAAGATGTGTAAGTCGTCAAAAAGATTATCACTTTTACTTATAATCTATGGTGCAAGATATAGAGATGTTCCGACGGCGTATTCGGGTATAACAAGCGAACGTAAGAGTCAGTGTACGAGAGAGAAAGCACGAAGTGTAACGAGATTAACAGGGTTCGTCGGAATACTTGTATTATCGTCTACCAAGGAAGAGCTGATCCTACTATCACTAAAACGATCATAAAAAAGAAAAGCATATAAAAAAACTGACCACAATAGGACACTAAAAATAAATAAACCTAGAAGGTAAAAAGGACCGGCCAAATCTTTAAGCAGTTAGAAAAATATTTTACAGTGCCTTTGGACATTAACAGATTCACCGTGAAATAAAATTCTCATTGATACAGCCTATATAGTTGGAAATAATTTGAAATTATGAGGAATGAAAACTCACACAACTTTCATTGCGATTTTTTTTTCATAAAAAGTATGTAAAAGGGTATGTTTGGATTATTTCGGAGGTTTGGGATGCCCATACATACAGTAACTAGAATTAAATAAATTCCTTAAAACCACAGAAACAGCGATTCAACGAATATACTTTTAGTTTTTGTTTAAAACTTAGAAGTGGTTCTAACAGTCTTAGTGAAGCAGGCAGCTTATTATACTTTGATTGCCTTGTAATGCACTCTACGATCAAAAAGACTGGTGTTATGTTATTAATGTGGAGTTATTAGACTATCACAGTGTCTAGTTTGATAACTGGTTCAATAGTTGTTATTGTCTTTATTTTTCGAGAAAAGATTTAGATTAGTTTCAGTAAAAATTGCTAAATAATAGATTTAAAGGTAAGCTAATGAAAAAAGAGCTTCTTACTTAAAATCGTTCGTATAATAGATTTTTGCGATATAAAACCTGCTGCACCTTTGGTGATCCTCCCCAAAATATTAACCCATACGATAGTGTAGTCTGCATGAAGGACATACATTACTAATACATCCAATTGTTTGCTACTTTAATGTAGCCATAAGAAGGCAGGATTAATTTATTTACATGAAATATTAATCTAAATTGATCATCAAGTATAAGACCTAAGCACTTTACTTCTTTTACAAAATTGATTTTAAAAGTGTCAACGTAAAGATTTATGTCGCCTCTGGCTATGGCCCTCGTACGGTTTTTAGACGGACGGAAAATGATTGCTAAAGACTTGGTTGGGTTAATCGATAAACAGTGCAACTTGGAAAAAAGCGGATAAGTCTTCGTCAATGGGATTTTTAAATATATGCCGATCATTCAGCATGAACCTAGCGAACAGTAGTTGGGTATCGTCAGTGTAAAAGTGTGCTTTCCATGTAGTTAGGTTTCTCTGAAAGTCAGCGGTACAAGTAGTATATAAGAGAGGACCTAAAATGGATACTTGAGGATCTCCTGATACTAGAGCATAAGCGACTGACGACATACCATCAACCAGCACTCTCTGTGCTCTAAATGACAAAAAGAATTCAATTCAGTTTATAGCTTGAATATTCCTGTAGAATTTAATTTAGAGCATCAAAGTTGGTGGCTAATGGTACCAAACACCTTAGAAAAATCCAATAAAGTAAGAATGGTTAAGTTTCTTCGATCAGAAGGTTTAAAAATATCATCAGCAAACCCACCAAAACTGGCCGAAATCCAGATTGCGTAAAAAGCAGAATAGTAACTTTAGTTTCATACTCACGCAATTGCTTAATCATTACATTCTCTAGGATTTTTGAAAAGCAGGAACATATACCAATAGAGCGAAGATCAGAGAAAATGATACCTTAGAGTGTCAATATTTTTCCATAGAATAGATAATAAAGCATCATGAAATGAGGGGTATGAAAAATATTTATTAAAGTCTCTGAAAGATATTGAATTCCGCAAATATTAAACTGTGATTAGTAAACTGCAGGTCAACGAATGAATTACAAATAATTGAGAGGAATTATTCGTAATTGTTACATCAATGAAGGTATTGCTGTTAGTTGTAACTCTAGTAGAAAAATGAATTATCTGTGAAAGGCAATAGGCGCTCAAATGGAATTCTAATTTTTTGACAGAGAAATCGAGATGATTATTAAAATTAATATTTAGAGCACGCACTAAAATATCTCATAAAGGCAACATTTGAGTGACAGCGTTTCAAATAATTCCAAAAACTGATTAATACTGAGTTTGACCTACAAACTGATCCAAGCAAACTTACAGTTATTATGTTTGAAAATTACCCACCACTATTCTAAAATTTCCGATCGATTACTTTCAGGAATAATTGATGAACGGGCAAAGAATAAATTGCCACCACCTCCTCTTTTACGGGCGACATTTTTTACTTCAAATGATTCGTTTAAAACAAAGTTTTTAAAATCATCAAAAATTGGAAGCTAAAAACACGTTTACAGTCGCTGTTTCACATGACGTAAATTTTAATTAATAACTATATCAAATAATACAATTCAATAACAATAAAAATATATAAAAAAAATAACAATAAAAATTAAATTGCAGTAACAAATAAAAATAACTAAAAGATTATAGTGTACCAAATTAATATAACAAAGCAATCAATTTAAATCAAAACAGTTTAATTTACTTAGCTTCACATTTTAGTTTTTCTAAATCAGATTACATTTTATTATTGTTTTACCGCTATCTAGTTTATTATTGATATTGCCATCGTACGTCCAGACGTTCGTGGAACCAAATTTTGCCACTATTGCCTTGTATAAAAGGTACAGTGAGATCTTCAACTATCGAAATACGGGAGTCCTACAAATATTTTTTTCGCATCAAAATCTATCGGGTCGGCGTGTATTATATTTGGTGAATTTTATTGTATAAGTTTCCATTTTTTTGGGGACCTATAGGAAGACGTCTATCAATTTCATAGGCGTTAATGGAATTTGAAAAACAATTAAATAATAATGAATTGTTAGCATGGAAAGCCTTCAAGTCAGTGGTATTTGGCATTTTAGGAAACAAAAAAGCTGCCAATTACACCACCTTAGTAAACAAATTATTGAAATCACATCGAAAGCTAGGATTTCGAATGTCACTAAAGATACATTTTCTTCATTCTCATTTGAACTTTTTCCCTGAAATTTAGGAGCAGTGAGTGACGAACAAAGCGAGCGGTTTCACTAGGATATTTCTACCATGGAATTAAGATACCAAGGTCGCTGGGACCCTACCATGATGAGAAAAAATGAAAGTCTTCCTAAACGTAAAAAATAAAGTTCTTTGTTGTTACCATTAAAATAAAACATTTTTTTCTGCTTATATTAATAAAATTATTATGTTTATACTGCATAATTCAGGTTTATTTTCAATATTTCTAAAGCAAAAAGGCAATAATTTCTGATTTACTAAATTTACAAAAGAAATGTACTTATCTTTAAATTGGTGGGTTCTACAAAATTTCTTTTGCCATTTTCAAATTCAGCAGACCCAAAACACAAATAAACAGTTATTTTAATACATGTTACGAACAAAAAGCTAAAAATTGTCGACTAATGTAATTTATTTTCTTGTTTTAGTTGGCAAATCTCATCTTTGGACAATAGATCACTTTTCCAACTTGCTCGATAAGTTTTTGGACGAGAGCAGTGATAAGTGTTTCTTCATTGAATAATTCCATTACACATTTTTTAATTAAGTCTTTTCTTTCAAAATTGGAGCGGATGTTGTCTCCTATATTTACCATAGACTGATACACAACTAAATTCTGATGTACAAAACTACCAAATTCTGGTACAACTAATTAGAAAATTAGCGGAGCGATGTCACATGCGTGCTTACTCTCTCATAGATATCAACACTTACGATAATTATTTTTGTCTTCAAAAATATAATTTATATATCAAGAAATGATAAATATTAGATAATTCAAAAATACATATGCTACTGAAAGCCAATTGATGTGAACGCTTCCATTGGTAAAATTGTATTTGCAATAAAATTTAGTACGTCTTACTATCATTGTCAGTATGGGGTTAATTAGAATTACTTTCTCATTTATTTCTCGAGTTTAAAGCACCATTCTGAGAATGACACTATTACTTTTAAGCCCGATCTTTCCATTTCCTAATAAAGTTTCCGACAACGTTATTTGGCAAATAACTTGATTTTTGTGAATGGTTTCCATGGTGATTCGTAAAGTTATTCGTCGAATAAATTTATCAGGAGGTGCAAAGATCGGGCCTTAGACCACTAAAAAATAATAAGATAAGTTTAATTAATTTTCAATTCTTTGAAAGTACAAAGTACAAACTGAATAAAAATGTCATAAGCATAATTTTGTTAATAATAATTACATAATATCTGACTTTAAAGACGGGCGACAATACAATTTTCATTAAATTTTACCTGATTGAAGTCGCTGTATGTCATCACCGCATATGTGGCACGACAAACGTTGCTTCTCCCAGAAGGTTTGAAAACTGAAAGCTGCAGCAGTACAGATTTTAATTAAAATGCATCCAGGTTACGAAAGTTGCGCCGCATCCCGGCCGTTTTATTAAAATTTCCGGCACGTTTATTCGGCGAAGACCGAGCCCTGGCGGTCAATTTATAATATTGCTCTCCGGAGAGCGGAAGACTTAATTAATGGATTTCCAAATAAAGTTCCCAAGGTGGCTTTTCATTAAAAAAAAATTAAAAGAATATTTCCCTTTTTAGGTATTCACAACATAAACAGAAACTTCAAAATAAGAGGACAAAAGAAGTGATGGCTTTACAAAATTTGAATAGGTTTCATTTTTCTATTTGAGTACATTTCTACAATTCCTAGTTTGCTTTTATGGCCTTACAATAGAAATTATACATATTATAATAAGTGTTGAGGTGGCTTGCAATAAATTGTCTTGTCTATTTAATTTCCTCCCTCTTTCATGATAGGGGTGTTACTTTTTAGGAATCGAAGCAGTGGAGCCTGTCGTAAAAACAACAAACCCAAGGGAGAATTGGAGAACTCTACCTAACAATAAGTTGGCTCTGTGTTTTATGTTTTCATAGGTACTGTATATTTAATGCAGGATGATCAAAGTGGAATGAATTCCTAAATAGAATGTTCTTTCTTTTTGGGGTCTTGTGGGTAAAAATTTTATACGAACAATAAATTTGAAATATTCTCACTGCATATAAACCTTCGACTTTACGACGGTGCGCTTTTAATTTCGGAAGCGTCTCCTGATCAATTATGTAAGCGAATGTGTAAAATATTCCGCTCATGACCCTCACGGAGGTCAAGCAGAAACTTTAGCAGGCGGGTCAGGTCGAGGGGGCCCTCCTTTAATGTATTAGCAGTCAAAGAAGACGAGTCGGAATTCGCCGTATTTATGTTTTTACGTGTTAACTACCCTCGAATGCCCTTCCTTTGACGCGGGGCCACGTAATTCCTCCGCAAAGTTCAGCACGTTAAGAATTTCTCTGCGAGGGTAAACGTAGGTATGTTTGACAGGCGAAACGAGTTGTATGGCGGGGTAACTTTTCACACTTGCCGTTCAACGTCAGATCCGACATCGTTCATGCGGACCCCCTTTCGCACAATATCTCGCCCGCAACGTCACAAATTTCCCCACTATCCCCCAAATTCTGAATAACCTATAACCATTAGACCATACAACAAATTGAAACAATACTAATCAGAACAGAAATGTAACTACACTTATTACATAAAATATAGCGTAAGCATTAAGAATTCTTAAGATTAAATAAGAAAACATATCCCAAGTTGAAGGAGTAAATGGAATGTTACACAAGATCCAGGTAGAAGTTCAACAGAAGATTGCGAAATTTTGAGACAAACCAACAACCAATCTATTATAAATTTTTCGTAAGGCATCAGTAGAGGGAAATGAGGGTGGATGGCAATTTCGTCTATGTAAACGTTGATAGAGAAATATTATCTTATTTATACTTTAGCTTAAACATTGTAACTGAAAGGATATGCAACATTAAGTTGTCCTCGAGGTCAAGTAAACAGGCTGGAGGCAACATAACTAACTAAAGCAAATTGGCGTGGGGTTGTACCGTCATTCCAAACGACTGAGGTTGTGGTTACTTCACAACAAGAAGCGGCGCGCAAAATTAAATTGTAGATTCATCTGTTTTTTGGCATAAATACCGATATAACGCATATCCCTTACACTTTGTTATTTCGACTTTCAAAGCAAAACCCTGTTTAACTTCGTGCTTCCTTTTCATGAAATGATAAGGTTCGAATTTAAAGAATAAATTTCAGTTTTTGAAGAGAAACTAAAGTAAATAAAAATAAGTGGAATCTTGAATTATTTATTTTCTTATTACAATTCAAATCGATTTAAAGTAAATATTAAACTGATTTTTAAAATACTTTATTGGGGCTAATTGCTGCACAAACGCACCAGATCCTGGTTACTTTCAAAATAAAAAATACTCTGCCCATTAAATAAAAGCAAATTAACTAAAAAAGATCATTAGGTACTGCGTTAACATGTGACTTTATACTTATCACTTATCAGATTATAATAAGAATGAAAAAAGAATTTAAAAATTCTAAAGACAACAATTTTCAAAATTATCAACAATATAAAGCTACTTTCTGGTGCTGAACTAGGCAGCAAGAGAAAGACAATCAACACTCTATAACACACAATATAGAGACTTTGAATAAAAGAAGAGAAAATGAATACCAAAACGACTAATAATTAACACTATATTGTACAATATTCTCAGAGTATATTTATTTGAGACAACAACAAAAAGCATAAGAAGATTCGAAATAAAATAAGTAAACTCGTCAGACGAGTTCATGTTTTAATAGAACTGATTCCTATTCAACTATTGTGCATACAAAGAAATAAGGAAAGATAAATCTCCGGAAAATGTACGCTTTATAATAATAAGTAGGAAAGGAGACTGCTATTAACGCAACAAAAGTAATTTCATTTAAGAATCAAAGCGTCGCTGAAAAGCGGAGCCGGAACGAACTCTGAAACAGAAATAAAATAGCAGCGAGCAGGGCCGCACTTAACGTAAGTTCCATTGCAGACGGCGATGTTTCACGTCGCGGTCGGGCATATTTTACGACCGAATTTCCGCGCCGCTCGTCAATCAATTTCGTGCAAGTAGGCGGCAAACATATTTTATAACTTATCCAGTATTACGGCAATCTTCCCTGAAAAGATTCGGATATTGGATCGGGATATCCAGAGCGTGGCGTATTACGTTCCGCAGAGAGTACGGCATAAAGCCGCAGATGAAATATTTGCCGGACCGACGGCTACAATGCCCGCTTGTTATCATTGGTTACGTTACGATGCGTAAATATAATAAACGTTAGGTGATTTGTTATTGCCCGTGAAATATACTCGTACATGCACCATGTGCAATATAAACAATAATAAGAATGGGACTTATTGGTTGACTTTAATCCTTAAAACATTACTTTTACTGCTTCAATTTAAGAGTCAGTCTAATCTTTTTAAAGAATAATTGTGTTATTATAATTAATTAAAGCATATAAAAATAGTAATTAATCGTCTCTACAAAATTTTAATGAGGAAGCTTTCACCATTGCGTGAAAATTAAAACAGTATATTGTACACAATTCGACAATAATGCAAAGGTATTTGTTTTTTTTTTGTAATATCTTGTTCTAATTTCTGTATACTGATCTGGCTTGTTTTATTTTTCTCTCAATTTCGAAGATTCTCGTTCTCATTTATTATTTATCTAGCGTTTTGCGTTATTTATCTAACCTGGCGTATTTCTTTCAATATCTGTGCAAATCCCTTGACAATGGCTTTCAAGTTGATGTCATTTATACAGATTTCGCCAAAGCTTTTGATCGTAAAGATCACAAACTATTAACTTCAAAGTTAAATGCCTAACGTCTCAGTAATTCATTAGCACTCCTACTGGAATCGTATCTTGCAAGTAGGCGTCAATGAGTCTGTTATAATGGTTTCTCTTCTCACTTCTCTTTATATTATTCATAAATGACCTTTCTGTTTCTCTCACTATACATAGCAAAATCTTAGGCCAATGATGCAAAGCTATTTCGAGTCGCGGGTGACCTTGATGATGCTTCGCTTCTTCAAAAAGACCTAAATTCTCTTTCTGACTGGATGCATCTCAAACGGACTTACTTTAAATATTGATAAATGTAAAACTGTTTCGTTCTCTCGTAAGAAATCCAAATTTTTGTTTCACTATCTACTAAATGGTCATTATTTAGAATATTTTATAATGGTTAAAGATCTAGGTGTTATTTTTGTTGATCGGTTGTTATTTACTCACCATGTCAATGACATTGTTGCAAAGTCCCTATCGCTATTGAGTTTTATTGTTCGGAATGTTCGTGACTTTACTGATTGTACTGTCTTAAATGCTCTTTTCAATTCTTTCATCCTATCACGACTTCAGTATGCTTCTTTAATTTGGTATCCCATGTATAGCTGCCACGTTGATGTCCTAGAACAAGTACAACGCAGATTTCTCAAGTACAGATGGTTGAAGGAATATGGCATGTATCCTCCCAGAGGGTTTCCTCATGTAATCTTGTTGATGGAGTTTGACACTTTGCCCTTTGTTCACAGGAGATGTATCTCAAGCTTACTTTTCTTACGTAAGTTGATTCATAACGAGGTTGATGCTGCAGCTCTGTTGGAAAAAATTTACTTTTATGCCCCGCGTTTGATTGGCAGAAGCTCTCTTTCACTATGCTTGCCTGTCCCAAGAACCAACGCTTTCTTCCACACTTTACAACCGTCTTTGTAGCAGTATTGACATCTTCCATTTAAACTTCTAGTTTCAAAAAAAGTCTAATGAACTTCTACTCAAACAGTCTTACTTAACTTACTCCACAACTTCATTGCCGATTACACTTCCCGCTGTCACTGTGTTATCTTTCACTGTGTTGTCTTTCGCTGTGTTATCTTTCTTTAGTTTCTTATTTGCATTTCGATTTAGTTTTAGTTTTAGTTTTTGATTTAGTTTTAGTTTTAGTTTTTGATTTAGTTTTAGTTTTTGTTAAACTTTTCGTATGTTTTCATATGATATTATATACTGTTTGCTCCATTATTGATTTTGTAAACTGTTGGGCAAATAAATACATATTATTATTATTATTTTGTGGACTTTTATTTTTGTTTTGTGGCAATTAATGAATTTTTAGTTTTCCTTCTTTGTGACTAACGCTTCTAATTATTCCAAGCTTTCTCTCATGAATCAACGTTACCTGCATATTTTAGATGATTGAAAGATAGCGCTCATCATAATATTTCCCTTTTTCTTTACTTCTTTTGACTAGTTTATAAGAGAATCTCTTCTTTAACGATTAATGCCACTTATAATATTGATGTCAACTAGATAGTTGTTTTTTTTTCTAATCCATGTTCTGAATTTAGCACTTCTTTGATAAGAATCTGTCTTTTAAAGGTAAAGGTTGTATTATTAACTTTCATCATCACTAATAGTTCTACTATTTTTTAAGTTAAAGAAATCATTTTCTGAAAAATAAAATAAAAAGAATAATAAACAACCAATTGTACAATACAGGTTTTCTTCACAATCGAAAAAGCAAGTGATGCAGCGATTGGGGAAGAAGGGATTGCAATTATTATTGTATTAGGGAGCAACAGCGTCAGGGGCGCCAAAGACGTCTCATTTAATTTATCTGTATAGAAAATTTTTAAAACACAATATAAATGATGAAAAAAAGGCGCCGGTTAAAGAGAAAATATTGATTGTGATTATACAATTTCCAAAAATATTTCGCATACAAATTTACCACGCTTAATTTTTACCTTAAGACTGTTTTAGATTACCCCATTTCTTGTACAAGATTTGGTTGAAATTTGTACAATAAAAATTTAGAACAAGAATTTTTTGGACTTCAGATACGGTTTGGAAATAGAACAGAGTAAAAGGGCCTTTAAGTCTACGATTTTATCAATGAAGCGCCAAAATCAAGGATTACGCGAAGGACGAAGAAGCTCAATTTCCCACGATGGAATTAACAATTGTCTCAATGATCATCGATAATCACACGAAAATCCCCATGCTACATTTGTATGAAATTTAACTTCTGCCATCGATTTAATATTAACGTATGGTGGGACATGCTTATAAATCAATCGTTTGGTATTTTTACAATTTTTAAGACCACTTGTCAAGAATTATAGATGGAATGTATTTCCATTATGATTCGCTGTTTTCCTACTTTTTAATTATCGTACTTGTTTCCCTAATCGTTGGATTAACAAAAGTGGTCCAAAAATTTTTGATCAAAACCCATTTGTCCATTGCACGGGAGGGTTGGTAATGTTGTTAATTTATGCAACAAGAGTGGGTATTATTTAAAATCGAACTAAAAAATTGTGGCTACATTTTTTGACAAATCTTCAAAATGTTTTCCTTTCCTTCCGAAATATAAGTACTGAATATCCATTTATAACTCTCCATTATATTTATCGTTAAAACATCTTCGAAATTAACAATTAAATTTATGTTTGTATCATCAATATAAGATGCCAAGAGTGCAAAGTAAAAATAAATGGTAAATACCTTAGGTGAAAGAGAAAGAAGAAATGTTCTTCTTGTTACAAAGATGGATACAATGTTAGTGTAAGATTGATCGATCATCATGTTCCACGTTAACTTATCACTCAAGTATGAGTCGAGTTTTATTAAATAGAATAAAATATCTGAGCAGCAATCTAGAGACAGATAAGACAAAATTTCAGTTCCGAGATATAGGAAAAACGGAGGCACACTGCAAGAAGGGCGATTATTTATTAATGGCGGGTTTCAGTGCTTTTTGATGGGAATTTTGCCGGCGAACGGCGAAAATGAAATTAACATGTGTACCGGAATCCGTCGGGATTTCACTTCCCCACTTGAAATCATACGAAGTGTTTATTTATTCAGCGCTCTAAATCCAATACGCTTCAGGCACGCCCGGAATTCGCGGTGTACGTATGTGACAAATTTTTAAATTTCCGACTCGCGTACACATAAACCCGGAGAAAAAATCTAATTCGGTTTAAAGCAGAGCCTCTGTAACAGTACACACCAAATGAATAAAATAATAATTTTCCGGACTGAACTTCGTTGAACCCTGCCGCTATGGAATAATCCATTTGTAAGTTTATAAATACTCGATTACGAACTTATGTAAAGCATGCACTAGAGTTGCCGGCTCAACCGGGTAAAAACTAATTTTCTCAAAGTTTAATTGAGCTCTGAAATATGAATTAGAACGAACGTGTAACGAGAAATTTTGTTTTCTTGTTTCCAGTTACGCTTTATAGAAGCCTGAACCAAACTACTTTTAATTGAGTTTCAATATTATTTATTGCAATGCAGGCATATCAGATAACTGTAAATAACTTGACAGACGTGTCCGAATATTATTTATTGCAATGCAGGCTTATCAGATAACTGTAAATAACTTGACAGACGTGTCCGAATATTTGTTGTTATAACTGACGAGTTGGTTGATAACATATTTTCACGTTTGGAAAAGAATATCAAAATTTATATTTGGTTTTTAAATTAATAAAATTATTAATCGGTTTTACTAAAATTGCCTGTCAAGCGCTCTCAAACGAGGTCAACAACGACAGGGACATGAATTCATATCGCCGAAAGTATTTAGCAAAGGTTTAAAGCTATTTTTGCAATTAACTTGAAAATTAAATTCCTTTTTAATATTTCTGGAGAAATTTATTTTTAGATAAAAAAGCAATAAATCAGTTGATTGAACTCGTTCAGCAAATTATGCTGGTTCTTCTTTAGAATATAAAAATGGCGGTGTTTTAAGAAATTAAATCACTTATCTCTTGGCATTATAATTTTTTCTTCCCTTTACCAGAATTTTCCTTTTCTTATCTTTTTCTTCTTCTCGAATTTTTGTAGCAATCACAGTATTTTGTATAACCTATACATTTTAGTACATTTTAGTGCACAGATTTCCTGTTATTTCTTATTTAATTACCAAGACATATTTTTTTGAGTAATCCTTAGAGCTCCTAGCATCGTTGTAGTGATATATGCATATACTGGATACTTATAGCCTATACCTAAAATTAGCGATTTTCGAGTTAACTGAAACGGAAAATTGCCAAATACAGAGCCTCGCAAAATGATATCTTACTGATGTATTTGTTCTTCCATTTTGGATGAGATCATGCATAGTTCGAACTAAGCATTAAATAATTTGGAAGTTCCCTTCTTTGCAGGGGTTAATACGTACATGATACAACTTTTTCAAATTGATCACTCTATATCTAATAATGTCACCTTACGTAGAATTAAATTTGTCATCTTTTATATGATATATACAATCTCAAAATTTAATGGTTCAAGAGATAATTACAAACTTTTTTTTAATCGAGTCTAGATAGAGCTGGAATTCATGACATAACCTTTACAGAAAACTCATCGCAGTCATTTTATTTGTGGTTTCTAAGCAAAAAAATTATTTACGAAATCCCGGATTCACTTTTAAGTAGTAAAATTTGGATGCATTAGATGTTCGCAGTTTTAACGAGATGTTGGAATTCCTAATAGGTGTTACAATAAGTATAAAGTCTTACCTCAAAAGTTGTAATGATTAACAAATTTAGTGTTATTGTTATATTTTCCCGATTAAAACGCGTCTAGAAATAAATATTAAAAAAAGAAGATGGAATAATTTTAGTCCAACAAAGATAAGCTTAACTCCTGTTTAACATCAGTAAACATATTATCCACGATTCGATAATTCAATAATTAGGAGATACATTTCATTAAATAGTAAAATAATCTATCTGCATTAGTAAAAGTAATCACCGTATTTGATCCAAAAAGGTAAAAGTGTTATCCTAAAGGTGTTAGTTCACACTTATTGCTTTTCGAATATTGGTAAATCCTGATGTATGAGGGAAGGGAATAGTTCACGTTCTCATTATAAGTTATGACTAGTATATGCATACCAACTGCGGTGAATACTTGCTTTAGAATGGAACCGTCATTTTATTATTTATTAAATATAACAGCAATAAAAAGTGGGTAAAAAATATTGATATAATAACAAATGACACCATAGTTGACAAGCTATGTTTACCAGTGAATGTTGACAAGGCCTTGCGAACTTCTTTATTCCACTTCCTCCAGATAAGCTTAATATTCTAATGCAATAAAGAATTCACTTATTTCAATACAAAAGAACAAGGGAAAAAAGTTCCAATATTTAAAAAAAGTGCATTCCTCTATTTCGAGTAGTTAAATGTAAGTTAAGATTCAAGTGACTCCCCAACAGTAAAGATTCTTTCTTTTTCTGTATAATACTGTCTCCTTTAAGGATAGAAATGCTTGGCACTTTCTGGATAATATTAATTACTTTAGGGATACAAACTACTATCTCCGAAGTTAAGTTTCCCTGTTCTAGATAATTTGTGACTACGCCCCTCTCGGAACTTCGCCGCTTCTCATGAAGCCTTCTTAATCCCTTTGAGTTGGATTAGTCCCTTTCTTGGTTTATTCTTCCTTAGAGAGTGTGCACAATTTAACCGACATTTTTGATAACTTCCTCCCATTCTTCCCTATCCGATGCTAAGCGCTTTGATAACTTCCTTCCATTCTTCCCATCCGATGCTAAACGCTTCCATCTTTTCATTCCTGTTTTTTTTTTTGATCTTTTTCTACTTTGTCGTACCATCTTACTCTGGGTCTTCGTCGGTCTCTTGTTTTTCTAGGAATTCTGCATTTATCCTTCTTCTGTAGTCACTTTCGTTCAGTTTAACTGGTCCTAATATTGTTCTCATTATTTTTCTTCCTTTTATTAATTTTTTTTCTACATGACCAGAACCCGTCTGCAAAGAATGCACCATTTAGGCTTATTGTGCTCGCCCTGGACCTCTAACGAAGGTCTTGCTGTGGCGATGTCCTGGCCTGCTTAGCCAGTATCTGTTATGTTCCTCGCTTATCCAGTCACTAAAAAAGCCCCGAATAGCGTTTTTGGTTATACCTAGGACAGGTTCAGGGCCAAGGTATGCCATTCCCGCACCCTGCCTGGCTAGTCCATCATCCTTTGTTAATAATGTCTTTATTCTTTTCATGTTAAAGTTATTGTTTCTGAGGGGTTTGTCATTATAGGTCTTACTAACGTTTTGTACATTTTAATTTTTACGTTCCTTGTGATGTATCTGTTACGGAGAATGACGTTAACAGGATGATCACGTAAATGATCGGGTGGTATTGTTATTGGCCGATTCTTATGGTAATTTACGTTATTATCCAGATTTTAACGTCAATTCCCAATAGCAAAGGACCATGTTGTTAATTATTCTCATGTGAAAATATAATAAACGACAACGCCCGAGTTTTGTCGTTGTTGACCATAAATTAGTAATAGACAATGTTAAAATATAAAAAGAAACATATTGATTGAATTTTTATTGTCGTAAGATATGCTCTATGACATATTGAATTGAATAATTTTGCTGCTCACCTACAAGCGCAGTATTAAGTATTTATTATTAATTAAATACACCGCTGAATGTTAGGGGTGTGCGATACGATTAATGCAATACAATACTATTAATTTTTGGCTGGTATAGTACCGATAAATGGTATAATACCAAAGATATCAATTCACACTAAACGAAAACCCACAAAGACAAGGTTTGTCGAAATGGTTTATTCATTAGCAACTAGAATTTTCTTTTTCTTTACATTTTTGAGGACAAATAAAAGGTTCTAACAACCACCCAAGTGATGGTGCGGTCCTTTTGAATCATCCTGTATAAAAGGTAGCTACCTTTTTTTGTGATACCTTCAAACATATCTAGAAAACCATGCGCATAAAAATGTTCTAAAAACGTAAGACGAACGTCAACGTCACACGAGATTCATTACCCTATTGTCGACGACCGTCTCTCCGATTGGTAAATGTCCAGACTGTGATTAAATCATTTGCCGTTATATAAGATTATTAACGATATTTTCCAGTAAGTAACGTTAATAACCATCGCATTAGGTCATTACCGTCGTTACCCGGACTTTAACGTTATTGTCAAGTTTATCATCATTCTCCGTAACATATCTACTTTTTAATAGTTTCTTCTTTGCTTATAACGTTCAGCTTGATGCTTGTATCTTCTCTATTGTTTCTTCTTCGCTTTCTCAT
Source organism: Serrognathus titanus (assembly GCA_039766575.1). Taxonomy (NCBI): domain Eukaryota; kingdom Metazoa; phylum Arthropoda; class Insecta; order Coleoptera; family Lucanidae; genus Serrognathus; species Serrognathus titanus. Next base: position 27,261,594 of record CM077912.1, on the reverse strand, counting down.
GTATTGCTAATAAAATATTTAAAATTCTCGACCACCTCAAAAGTGTACTTTCCAGTTTTCATTTTCTTATTTTCTTCTTTATCACCTATTCTCACAAATTTTGTTTTTAGAATGTTTATTTTTAGTCACATATTTTTATTCTCTGTCTGTATTTCAGTATAGAGTGTGTCCACGAATTTTCTGCAATAGTCGAGTGACATATGACTTTCATATATTTCTCATTATTTCTTTTGTTTTAAGAATTTCCTTCGTTAAAAAATTGAAACTGCAATTAATGTGGCCTTATACATTACAAATTTCTTTCTACGAAAACTTTTATTAATTTTAAATACGGAAAAAAATATTTAATGTAATATCTACTCACTTCTACGCACTTATCCACCTTGTACCTTAAATTCCCTGTGTAATTTAACTATTGATTTTAACATGAACGCCGGGATATTTTACGATCAATGATCATTTGGCAAGTAGTTTCACCGATTCCGTAACATTTTATTAAATAAATCTCCTGCTATAATGTGACCATAGCTTTAACTAAGGATATCAATTACCGAAAACTACTTAAGGAATAAATTTAATTTTTGACAGTAGCGGCTAATGCGAAAACTGTGAAAGTAATTTGAATTTAGACGAAGTTTTGAGAAAAAATAAGCATGTTTCTTAAATTTAAAGCCATACAAGAGACATTACGAGAATTTTTTTATTATGTTATATCTTATAAGGGATATTTTTTTCCTAAAATATAAAATAAAAAAGTTTATCATCTGTTGCAGAAAATCCGTGGACACAGTGTACATTTGTTCCTTGATTTTTTTGTTTAGTTATAATTGCTATATCGTCCGCATATGGTATTATTTGTCCACCTCTGTTTCTGATGCTTCCTGTTTTGTTTATATTTCTCATAATATATAGGGTGTTCTTCAACTTGATGCAAAAAAATTAATGGCGTATGTGATACGAGATATTCTCACGAATGCATCAAAATTAAAAAGAAAAAAAATAAAAAAATTCATACCGACATTCGGCAATTCCCAGTGAAATGTTTACAACCGCAGGACGCAACGGACGGTGACTTTCACTCACAATAAGTGTTCGAAGTTCCCCCCTTGCGCGAGACGTAAACATACGTCGGCTCGATGAAGCAGAGATTCACATGCGTTACGGAATTGGTTCTGTTTTCGGATATTTTCCACTGCGTGCATTGAGTTCGTTATTGTATTTACTTCTTCGGCGTACACTAGATTTTTTAAATGTCCCCACAGATAAAAATTTAATGGATTAAGGTCTAATATTTTCTAATATTTAAATTTACATCTTCTAGGAGTTCCGGCAAATTAGTTTACAAGAAACGTAAATACACTATTTCGTCCAAGCGATTAGGTAAAAGAAATAGACCGATTAAAGTGGCGTTCAACATACCTGTACACAGATTAACCGAGAAGCTTTGTTGAAAATTACGGCGCCGCATTGCATGAGGATTTTTTTCTGCTCACACTGCATCCCTTGTAAACTCTGATTCGTCGTAACGCTGTGCATAGAAACGTTTTGAGCATTTTTACCACATTCGCCGTAAATTAAACTCATGTCCACAAGAACAGTATTGGAAAATTCGGTCATGTTTTCAACGCGACAAAGTACAGCTGACAACTGACCCACTTAACAGCCGATGCTGACATTAATAAATTTCTCCGAGGACGTAATTACGTCATAAAAATAAACCAGGGACAATCATCGTTCGCCAAAAACATTTATTATCTCTAATATTTATTAATTAATTGTTGTATAAAAACTGCTTTATTCTATCACTTTTAATGTAAACTTTCACTGGTTCCATTTTTTGTATGAAGTTAAGAAACACCCAGTATATTCTTCTATCTCTCCTGCTGCAGTTCTTATTTTGACTGATATATCTTTTGTCATTTTTATTAGTCTTATTAATTTCAGTGGAACTTTCAATTCTTTCAGTGCTTCTAATAATTGTCTTTGTTTCACCAAGTCAAAAGCCTGCTCAAAATCCATAAATAGCAATTCTAAGTTAATTTTAGATTTTCTTCCCTTTTCTATTTTCTGCTTAATCATATGTATCGAATCCGTCGTTGATTTACTTTTAGGGAACCCATAGTGATACCCGATTAGATTTGGTAAACTTGCATTTTTTCTATTATCGATGACAGTATTTTATAAGTGATAAAAGAGTTATGCCACAGTTTTTACAGAGCGTCTTGTCTCTTTTTTTATAATAGTAAACTTCTTGAAAGATAACTACCACAATAAATAAAATAAAGTTAAACGTCCAAACTCAACATCAGAAACGGATGGACGCGAGAGAACACCAAAAAAAAATTGAAAAAGTATTACAATTAACTCCAGATTTTTGTGTGTAATCTTTCTGTAAGCGTCATGATTTATTTTTGCATAGTGTACGTAATTCTCGTAATATTTTGTTCTTTTTTCTTTATATACTGTCTTGTTGTCGCCGGACCCGCTTATATAAACCAACCAGTCGTTCAAGCAAAAAAAAAAACAAATACTGCTGTGATCCCTGCAAATCTGAGCAAATATCGGCGAACAAACAACCAAAAAAAGATATTCGCAAGAACCACCGATTGCTGCATATAAAGCTGATATTGACCGACAGATTTTATTTATCATCTTCAACAAACAAACCCTACGTTCTGAACTGTAATAAAGAGGGTAATTCATAATAATTTAGAAACTTCTTTGAACTTTCCTTTTATCACCTACACACACGAAATAACTTAAGATGAATAAGTTAGAAATGGTATCTGCGCAGTTTCCGATGATATCACTGAAATATTAAGACGGCAATATTTTAAAGGCGGCATGAAATTGGACGAAAAGAAAGGCGGTGGGACAAAGTTTACGAGATGACTTCGCCGCCACCTTCTTCGTGAGTAACTTAGAGGAGCAAAGTGTAATTTATCTTAACTCCGTTTCGGCGGCAAGTATAAATGCGGCTCGCAAAATTATAATCTCGCAACAACTGTTGCTGCGTGACGCCCTAATTACATTAGTCGGACGAAAAATCTTCATAACCGGAGGAAAAGTGAAAAATTAGGTGGGTTTAGAGGAGGGAAAATTATTTTATATTTTCTTTATTGTGACTCGAGCCAACTTGCTTTAACCAACATAATCTCTTCTTTTAAAATTCGATTCTAATTTATTAGGCAAGGAGGCTACAGATAAAATATCTGGCAGATTTTGGCAAGGGTACCTGGTGGTCTCTATTTCTTATAGTTTTGAGACAATTTACGGAATCCTCTTATGCAAATTTTATGTAGTTTGCGATTGTATTTTACGTAAGGGATCTGTGTTCGAAGATATCCGGTCGAGTTCTCCGAGAACTTTATTTAGCGCCATTTGCATAAATGTTCGGAACCGGAGTTAAAACTACGTAACTGCTTCTCCGGGGAGCTTAGAAAGATAAATCGTTTCGTTCTATTTATTTATTTTTTGATTAATAATTGCGACGCTAAATTTATTCATTAAATATGCAATCAACCTTAACTGGATGGCTATGGTTATTCCCTTTTTTTATAAAGGTGTACTATTTTATATTCTTTTAATTTTATCTGACTTTTATAGGCATTAGTCTTTTGAGACTACTAGGATGATGTGATTATTAGCTTACATATTGCACAACTGAATAATAAAGCAACCTTTAATTAATTTTTTAATAAAAACAAATTAATTGATGTCTTGGAGAAAAAAAAGTGATAATATTATACTTCTGAATGTCACACGAACGAGCTCTGAAGTGACCGGAATAAAATATGAATGCTGATTTGTAGGAATTCCTGTCAGGTTCTCCGAAGTCAGCGACTGCAGGCAGCAACCTAATAATTTTCAGATAATTGCGTTTGATTTGCACTCGGAGTGCGCGATTTTGATTAAATTTCAGACAATCGCGTTGCCGATACGAGAACTATTTTAATTAAATCGAGCTTAGTCAACGTCTGGCGAGAAATGGACTGTACAACGAGGACGTTTAATGTACAGCGGCACTCCGATAATAATTAAAACTTACCGCTCGGAAGGAAGTGAGACAGACGAAAGAGGATAGGCACAGTTTTCCACCATGCCTTTAATTGCATCTTTTGCTCGTTTTTGCGAAAAATACATCCTGCAACTTTGAAGCGGGGACGAGTGTGAGAAACAAGCTTTGAAAAATTTAATATTTTGCGCCACGATTTATTACCTTAATACTGGAGTCTTGTAAGTAATGATCCCAGAAAGAAGCTATAAATTATAAGTTATATTTCTAGATATTAGAAAAATATTGTTTTAATAATTTTTTGAAGTTAAGAAAACCTATTAACGTTAGGTATTTCAAAAACTCGCTTGTTTGTGAACATCACTCCTTTATCAGTTGGATTTACTTCCAGAAGGTCTTTTTCCCTTTATCAAATTATTTTTGTAGAAATTTTACTTAGTCTCTTCGGTATAGTCCTCTATTATGTATACGATCAAGTCCCATACGTATCCACCACATATTTCCTTAACCTGATCAATTCATTCAATCCTTCTTTCTTGAGGAGTTCGCAAAGTAAAACAGTATGATTCTGACGATAATCCTTCTCATGAGATCCAGATTTTGCATAGAATGAATTCTATGATCTATGAAAAATTTTCCATGTACCTCAAACGTCTGTTCGTCAACCGTTTGGTTTAACATATGATACCCCATGCTAATTAAAATAGAGCGTTAATCAATAAGTAAATAATAGTATTAGTTCATTTTAAATATGCCGAATTACACCAAATTTTGTAAGATCTAGTGTTGATGGTTCTTCTTCTCTTTACATTCATCAGCATTATTAATTATTAAAAGTACTACCATATGGACACAAAGATTATCCATTGCTTACTGCAAATATCTCTATAATAACAGCCACAAGCAGAATTTCACCTTGGAGATCACTGTGGATCTCTCTTCCCTCAACCATTTCATTAAAAGAAAGCCTCCCCATCCATCTATCCAAAATGGATAAAAAAATTTAAAAAATCTCTAGAAGAAATTGGTGTCGAAATGAAAGGTCATGATAAATGAGAAAGCAGGTCGGCTTGAAAAAAGTAAGAGTTTGAAATATCATTTATTGGACAATTGAATGCCAAAGTCTCTGCGTGCTCTCTAATGAAGAAGAAGAAGTAACCTTACATATTATCTTCAATTTCAAACCCTTCGCCGTTTAACGCACAATTAATTGGAGAGTATTAATTCAGAAGAAATTTCATCAGCAATAAATTCTTTGATCAGTTACTAAGTACAAGAAAACACAATAAATAAGTCTAAATATCGATTACAGTCTTGAGGCCCTTAATGTAGGTGGCACATACAAGGCGTCACTTTAGTGTGCCAAGATTTAATAACTCTGCTGTTACATGAAATATGCCAAAAAGTTCATAAAAGAAAATTTCGAACACTAAAATGTCGACGTTATAAAATTATATTCACAGATACTGGGTGCGCTACAAAAGACTAACTCAAATAATGTTGATTTTTTTAAATTATATATGTACATATTTTTAGATTTTAGAAGTTATATAACGAAAGAAGAATTTTTGATTTTGGATCCACCATAACTGAATTAAAAAAAAATCGATGATTGATACATTACAATGTAACGCGTCACGGTAGCCTTAATATTGTTTTTAAGAAAATAAAACTTAGGAGTTTCGTAGTGTAAAGGTGTCTACGTCGTAATGAATACAGAATTAAAATATTTTATAGTTTTCATCAAGTATTCAAATTTGGTTATTTGTGACATTTTTTTCTTTGAATCTTCAAGTGGAGCAACTTATGACTTATACAGTATGAGTCATAATTAAGTGTAAAATTTTTTTATCAAAGCTTCTTTGGGCTAAAACAAATCCTTAAAAAATTAACCTAGTATGCCTTAGTACCAAAACTCTCCCTTAAAAAAACACAGGATATTAATAAAAATATGATTATTTATACTTTGGAAAGTAAATATTTGTATTTTTAAAGTCTAGTAGCCTGATTTTGTTAGTAGTCAATTTTAATTTTAAAACAATGACAAGACAACGGCTGTCATAAATATAATTCATGAAAACTGCAATAAAATTCAGCAAGTATAAGATTCGCCAGTGCAACGTGTCTTGCTTGTATTGGGCCTGGAAGTGAGCTTTTTAAACATTTGCTGTAGTTTTAAATTTTTAAATAATTATTTTGTTAATTTTGTGTTTATTATAATACATTTTCAAATTAATCAAATAATCATCTTCCAAGTCGCAAATGGAAACGGAAATGTTTTCTTTAGTACTCCGTACCTTTTTTAAGGAACTATTTTAGTACTAAGTTGTATTAAGTTAAATTGCTTTGCTTTAGCATAAGTAAAAATTTTTACATCAAATTATAACTCACCCCGTGTATCTACTTTTAGGTTGCCTTCAATTTTTATTTTTAGTAATATCTGAAACCATTACTTTTTTTTAGTAAAATTCGTATTTTAATAAATTAGATCAAAATTTTATAGGCATCTTTGGAAAATAAAAAGTTTTTAGTAATTAATGCTAAATAATTTTCAAAATAATTGAAATTCCTCGGATAAAACTTTCTCATTTTTTGTTCGAAAGTGAAATTTTCTAAAGAAGAAAAAAAAGTATGCATTAAGAAGACAGTCAAACAGAAAAGCTTTTAAAAGACCAACAGAGCGATTAAATGAATGTGGATCTGTGTTCTATAGAGGTAAAAGAAACTAACAAAAATTATTTTGAACGAAGAAAAGAATTTATGAATGTTGCTGTAAGTATAAAATCAATTTCAAAGCATTTGGAAATTATTAAGATAGGTATTGGTTCAACGAATTTTAAAGAATCCGCCATTACTGTACTTAAAGCTGCCGACCCATACGAACGGAGCGATTTTTTCAATTTTGTGCTCTTCACAAATGAAGCTAGTTTTCATAAAAATGGTAACGCTAACGCTAGGATGGAACTCACGTCAAAAACTCATTTCATTTCACTTCCAATAATAAAAGAGTTTCAGTATGAATTTTATGAGCAAAGCAATTGTTGAAATAAAGTAGCATTACTGCAATTATAATAAATTCTTAGGATGTATCAAATCCCATAATAGCTTGACATTGCGGCAATGATTCAATTAAATCATAATTTCCATAACTTATAGATAGATACTTAAAATCTATTTTTCGAGTTTAGGCTTATTCCTTAATCAAAGAACTCAGTCCAAAGGCAATGGAAATGTGTAACTCACATAAATTTATTCTTAGGGTTTTCTCCCTTTATTCTCCATTATAAAATGTTTCCAAATTTCCCTAACAAAAATTCTTTTGACGCTTTACAGAATATATTGAAAATCATTGCATTGACTATTAAATTTCATTCCAATCACTTTTATTTGTAATCATACGTTCTTCAAATATGAACGAAATTTCATTAATCTAAATTGTTTTTTAACTCATCAGCTTTAGTAAAAACGTCGGCGATGCTTTTAGTTAAACTAACTTACTACCTCTGTTTCTAATACGCACCGCCACAAAGAGTAATTAAAATGAAATGTAAGCGCTACGCATTTAAAACCGACTAATGTAAATCATTAAAAACTTTTGCGTTAACTGAAATTAACTCCGGCGATGTGTAAGGGCCTGCGACGTCAGGAATTTAAATTAGCTCGCCCTTTTACACTTGTTATTCGAATAGAATTAGGGGATCTCGGCTAAGCTTAACTTTGTTCGATTGGTGCGTTCGCTGGCAAAGGCTTAAATTTTCAATGCGATAATCAATAAGTTAAAAATAACTTAAATATTAAGAGAAGTTGTAAGGAAACAACAAATGGACCAGAAAGCATCTGCACAGATCAAGCTCATCATACAAACTAAAGCATCGGCTTAGCAGCCCTTCGCAAGCTGTATAACTCTCTTTTAGAATTACAATTTAAAAGAGACGAAAAAATGACTATGTGTGAACACTTAATCTTGTTAAAACGTTAAATATCCACAATTTCAGCACGCCTATGGACCACTTAAACGCGGGGGATGATTTTGTTGTCTTTGTCCCGCGACACTTTATAAAATGCAGCCCGGCGTAGGCGTATCATTAAGTAACAGAATTTCGTCGGCGAAATTCCATTTGTCAGGACCAATAATAATAAATGCCCCTTTTACGAAGCGGCTTATTTCTGCATGCGATCGATCGACACAGGAAGATTTCGTGCGAAAGGGAGGCAGAATGGGATAACTTTTTGCGAACCTTTTATATTCGAATTAGTCGTTCGTTTCGAAAATGGCTGTTTACTTGAATGTGAACTTTTAATACCTTTTTTTTATTGAAATTTGATGAACTTCGAATGTTTTAAATTTTATGCAACATTCATGACAAATTATAAAGAAAAAAGTAAAATAATGAGGAGAAGGATTCTTAAGGAATTCGTTTTATATTACTATTTGTAGTCATGCCATTTTCAGCCCATGCTCAATCGTACCCACAAATAAATTGTGTGAATGAAGCATTCGTTTACATAATATTTGGCCACAATAACACTACGATTTAGCAGAATTCTCCATAAATATAGCTCATTTAACACTCGCTCGACAACATTGTTTCGGTAACAACATGACACATTTCGCCACAAAATTATTAGAGCGTGAATATTGCCCGGAAAATCGCCGGTAATCATCATTCATAAAACAGGCGGTCATGATTTATTATTATTAGGAATAGGAATTTTATATTTTGTATAGCAACTCCTCGCATTGCTGCCTCGTTTTCAATTAATCGAACAAAATATAAAATTCCGATTTCTAAATATAATTAACATGGTGAAAACTGAAATTTTGACGTGTGTGCGTAGACATAGTTAGTTTTGAATGCTATAAGACAAGTAATAATATTGTTAAACGAAATGAATGAAGGTTTATAAAGTTGCTTAGAAAAGATGTTAGTGAAGTTTATTCATTTATTGAGATGTTTACAGTCCAGATCAAATGTGTATCAACTCTGCCCTTTTTTTCTATATCTGGCTTCTTCATTTGCGTATACTTTTTGTGCAGTATTATTTCGTAATTATTTTATCTTCTATAGGTCTTCCACTATTTCTCTTTTTGCTCTTCATTCCATTTATCATTATCCAAGATTCTCGTCTGTTGGTGAAAGCCGATTGACATGGAACAATAAATACAGTCATCTTGGTTTCGCTTAACTTTTGCTTTTCTATTTATAAATATAATCTTGATCGAATATTTTCGTTGTCTTGTTGATTTTGTTATTTAAATTCACTTCTTGTTTTTCTCTTGTTTCTCTTATATATTATATACATACAAAACTTTGTTTATTCTTTTCACGTGGCGGATAAATCAACATTTCTTCATGTTCTGTTGCAATTTATTTTCTTCATCCTTTTATATTCACTCCGCTTATACTGTCTTCTACTTGACTTTCTATCCAATGTTTGTTGTCTTCTGTACTAGTTCCCATTCTGTTACTACTCTAATTGACATATTCTGTTCACTATGTGTTCTTACCATCTTATTCTTTGCGCTTTAATTGTATAGCCTATATTCTCTTTTCCTAATATCCCATCCATTTCAAAATTCATTAGTGCCTATACTCATTATTTTCCACTGTTTCCAGTTCCATTATCGTTCTGATTATTTTTGTTGCAGTAGAATGCTTTGTACTCTTCTTGTATTTTTTCGCATGCCTCTGTTCCTTCATTTCTTCAATCAATCGCCGTTCCCTAGTTATTATGTGATTTTAGTTCTTCGAAATTATACCTTCCACACTCATAGTTTATCAATATTGTGTCACTTCTGTTGGATCTCATATATTTCGCTTTTGCATCATTATTTCCAAGCCCCTTACTTTTGCTGTTTTATCTATGGTCTACATCGCTTGCTTCAATTCCTTTTGAATTCTCGTAACTATTATAGCACCTAAGTATTGATATTGATTTACTAGTTCTTTTTTCCTTAGTATCCGTTATGACACAAAGTCTAAAGTCTTCTGGTTACATACAGACGCTTTTAACCAAGACCCAATTCTCCAACGACATTGTCTAACATAAATTAGAAGATGCAACTATGATAATGTCTTTTTAAGCATGACATGCATTGACTGTGGAGAACATTTTTCTGCTAATTTGTGTTATTTCTCGTAAATTATTTAATACTCTAACTCACATCTTCAAATTATTAATATTTAATTAAAAGTTTCGCTGTAAGTTGACATTCTGAAGAAGCTATTAGAAAATTACCAATAAGAGAAATAATAAGTGCTATAGAAAATGATGATTTTTACAAAATAGTAATTCGATCATGTAATTAAACAATTTATAACATCATCCTGTTGACAAGGAAAACCGCAGCTAAAAACTTAAGAGGATCTCAAAGTCTCTGCAAAACTTGATATAAAAGAAACGTCATTATTGAAAATATTAAGTAAAGAACATAGAAATACAAAAGAATTGGAGAAGAATTAAAACAAAACTACGAAGAAAAAATAAGAAAGGAAACAACTAATTGCTCATTTTTTATTAACAATTATATAATAACTTTACAATTTATTAATCATTACTTGAAGTTTCAGTAAATTATTTAAGTTTGATAAATCCTGTATGCAGCAAGAGAATTTACAGCGTACACATTTTTTCCCTTTTCCTCGTGTCCGCAATCTTTCTAAGCATTGATAACGTAACCTCTTGAGATGTAATAAAATGCAGTCACTTATTTTATTTCCTCCGCGTCCATTCAAGAAATCACTGGGTCCGATCGGCCTGGCTTGCAATAAATCAGGAACTTTTGCATCGGTCGCATCGATCCCCATTGTTGCACCGCTTTATAACTATTTCATTTCGTAGCAATGGAAGTTTCGCATCCACGAAATAAACTATTTGCTGCGGTGTACCAATAAATAAATAAATAATAAAAACCGAATGCATTGATAGTCACACAATAACCTTTGAAAACTCATATCAGCACGCATAGATTCAATGGATATATAAAATTTAACTTTAGTGAATAGAAAACAAACATTTTAGTAGCAAAAACGACTATTTTAATGCAGATAGTGTGTACAATGAGAACCAGTTACGCGAAAAATGAAAGGTACAGGCAGAGCATCAAAAAGAAATTATTCAAATAAATGTTTAAAATATTTAACATGTTAAGTTAATTTGTACTGATTTCTTTGTCACTGTAGGCTGTTTTATGCCATTTAGCATGACGAAAACCTAACCATTTAAATAAGACTAAGACAACTTTTCAAACCTTTTTTTGTATCATAAATAAATAAAAATTATACTTCGTGGTGCACTTCAAGGTAATGCATCCCAGTACAATATCCGATTATTGTGAATGTGCATATATTTAAATTTGCCTCTCACGGCTAAAATTTGTAACGCAGGCAAATTCGAGAAATTTCGAGGTGATTGATGGGTACATGTAAGTGCGCAAAAATATTCGCATTAAATATTGCATTAAATATGTTCCTGATCAATCACTCTGAAAAATGGAGTGCCTGAAACTTCGGCTTACTGTTTTGCTAGCGCGGAGAAACTCTGTTTATATTTTTGTGTCTCTCAAAAAGTTGTTCTTGTCAATAAAGATACACGAGTCTCTCCTGGTTATAAAAGCATATTTCTCAGAAGTTATGCACAAAGTGTTTATTTCGAATGGTAAGCAATCCTTAGTTAGTCAGATGTTATCAGACAAGCTTTGACAAGGATCGTCTCATTTCTCAAACGTCCTAAACTAGTACCTATACAGGGTGTCGCTAAATTACATGGACATGGCTTAACCACAGATTCCTGGGCTCAAAATAAGGCGATTGAATCCAATTGAATCCAAAAGTAAACTTATTAATTAAAGATATTTTCTTAACCTCAAAAAAGTTATTGCAAAATCTGTGTTTGTTTTTCATACTAGCTGTTCACTTCAAATTACTAAAACTATCTCGAAAGGTGACTTGCCTGCCTGTGGGTCCTCATACCAAATATCATGCAATTTTGTTATTAGAAAAATTACTCTTTTCAAAGAATTTTAAAGCAGAATACTGGCTTAACGAAGTACTTTTGGATATAGATATATGTTGGGTCAATTTTGAACCCAGCAATTTGTGGTTAAGCTACGTAATTTAGCGACACCCTGTATTGAATTTTTTTGGTATTTTGTTTAACTGATCTCGGCTTTCGTTATTATATCAGAGATCTACTTAGTTTCAATGTTTGGTTTGTTTACATACGTCAGAAAATTTAATTGAAGAATTTGTTTATACTACCTTTCTCATTGCCTGAATTTAACGTTAAAGTGTTATTTCCAAACCAAAACATTGCTGATTGGTAGAAAATTGTAAACTATTTTTTTCTGTTCTCTAATGACATGATATAAAATTTGAAAAATAAAAATATAAGCGATTAAATCGCTCTCGCGAAATTACACGGTGAAATTAACGCCGATTTTTATTTACAATTCAAAATCTCCGTCCCCCATGACAGGTCTCGTCGAAAAAAAGGCGACGATTCGCCAATCTTAAGTTATTGTTCCCCGGACGTAATTCAATTATTCAAATTTAATTTAACCCCGCGCCATTTCCATATTCCTTTGTAAAAATCATTTTTAACGTCCTGATGAGGTTTGCATATTTATGACTGGCGAAATTTTCGCGCCGACTCCTGGAAACAATCTTGCGAAAATTATACGCGAATTAATTTGAATTGAGCACGTGGTTTTCATTTTTCATCGGGTTTATTAACCACACAGACTTATTCAAAATTTTATGTCTTTTCAGACATTCAGAGTCTACAAAACAGAGTTCGTAACACAGAATCGAGACGAAACGTCGGCTGCAATAAATTTTCATTCGCTGATTATTACATTAATTATTTTAATTAGAGCGAGCAGGAAAAAATATGTCACAACCAAAAGTTATAATTTGTAATTAGATTTTGATTCTAACTTTTATCTCGGTTACTAGTCGATTGTTATTTCTTTAGTCACTAAAAGATTCCAAACTTTCAACTTTGCCGGAGAATTTATTCAGATGGTTATATTTATTGTCTTTTGCAGCGAGATCGACTTACAGTTATTTATTTTTCGACACTCGCCTTGCAAATTAGGAGAATGCAGAAAAAATAGTTCAAAAGAGTCAACTTAAATGAAATATGAAAGTTTAATTTCTCGTGTGGACACATGTGCCAAGATAGTAGTACCTACAGTTCGTTCCATTTCGATATGCACCTAATTGTAAGTCATAAAATGTAAATTCGCAAATCCTTACTGCGACATGACCGGCCGACGCACAGAATAGGCTGCCCGGCATAGAAATTGTGTGATACAGAAAGAGATCGGTAATATGAATCGTGTGCCTTCTCAAAGCAAGGGTTTTATGATTTCGACACATATTCAAATGGAACGAACTATATCCAGATTTTCCAATCGTACGTCGAAGACAACCGATTAATGTTTAAACTAGCAAAATTTTCGTATTTGTCACAAATTAAAAATATTTTTATAAGCTTCTTGTCGGATGTGTTAGGTTTTAATACATTGGCAAATAGAATACACAGGGTTATACGAAACAGACTGTATATCTCCCAAGAAAATTTTTGTTTGAAAAACCACAAAAAGTATAATTCAAGAGGGACAGAGGGTTTTGAAAACGCCTTGTTCGTACAACTACAGTCAAATTTTCAGAGAGATCGTGCATAAACTAAAGTCGTTACTGTCGATCAAAGTAAACGATTCATGCATTTTCTAAATCATGAATAAAAACGAGTTCCGTGCAGTGATAAAGCATTTCTTTTTGAAAGACTTAAATGCTAAAGAAATAAAAACGGAATTAGACGATGTTCATGATGAGTCTTCTCCTTCATATGCAACGGTTGCAAACTGGGTTACTGAATTTAAACGTGGTCGAACAAGCATAGAAGGACGCACCGCGCTCTGGCAAGCCAAAAACCACTACCGATTAATAAATGATTGGAAAAGTCCAAGAAGTCGTGATGAATGATCGACGAATAAAGTTGAGAGAGATAGCAGAGGCAGGAGGCAATTCGTGCGACCGCGTGCATTGCATCTTTCATCAACATTTGGACATGAGAAAGGTTATTGATAGGTGAGTGCTGCGTATGCTGATAATCAATCAAAAGCGAGTTCGAATGACCATTTCTCAGTAATGTCTAGATATGTTCAAACGTAATCCAAAAGATTTTTGTCACGTTTTATAACTGTCGATGAAACGTGGATACATCACTACACTCCGGAGACCAAAAATCAATTAAAGCAGTGGACAGCACGTAGGCACGTGGTGAACCAACTCCAAAGAAGGCCAAGACGATTCCGTCTGCTGGAAAAGTCATGGCCACTGTCTTTTCGGATTCCCGAGGAATATTTTTATCGATTTCGTACAATACGGGAAAACAATAACAGGAAAATACTATGTGTCGTTATTAGACAGATTAAACGAAGATATCAAATTTAAAAGGCCTCATTTCGCAAAGAAAAAAGTTTTGTATCACCAGTATAATGCCCTGAGCCGATAATTGCGATGGCGAAACCACACCAATTCCAGTTAATTGATCATCCTCCATACTCGCCAGATTTGGTGGCTCCGTTGGATTTCTTCCCGTTTCCAAATCTTAAGAAGTGATTTGCTGGAAAGATATTTTCATCGAATACTGAAATCATCGATGGATGGATATTTCGAAGGCTTAGATCGTTCCTATTTTCTTGAAGGGTTGAAAGGTCTTGAGAAGCGTTGGACTAAATGTGTAGGACTGAAAGACGTAGAAAAATAACTACAATTTTCTCCAAAAAGTTGTATTCTTCCGTTTCATTCTAAACACTTTCCGATCTATCCTCGTAAGACATCAAATTTGTAGGTTAAGAACCTTCTTTTTAGTTATTTTAGTCAGTTTTCAATATCTTTATGCAATGTCAATTCGCGCATTGAAATACTATTAAAATTACCTTTCAAGTAAGTTGTCACACTTTGGATTATGTAACAATATTTTTTCTCGAAAGGGGGTGCTAAAATAAAATTTACGGGTATTCATATTCACATTACTGAATTCTCTATAAAATTACCTTTTCAATGATGTGCCACTCATAATACATTCCATATTTAAGTTCTATTGGTTAGAGAGCTGGAAGGGATGACGTATGACAGTTAAGTATAGGGTAGATGATTTTAAATCGACCTGATTTTGCATTTTTTCAAAACAAATTTTTTTGGGAGATTTGCAGTCTGTTTCGTTTTCGTTAAGCCACTCTATATGTCGATATACAAAGCTTATGACCATTTCACAACAGATCACTTGTCACTGTGTCAAAGAGTGACCCTGACAACGATTTTTCTTTGCCCTCGACTGTACATAAACTTTAATAATAATAATTTTAAATTAAAACAAGCACATATATCCTTTTTATAGACCTTACAAATTACCGAGAGATTTCAGTGTGCGTCTAGAAAAGTCGATGGCAACCATTAAATACCCGAATAAATCTCAAAAATCGCATATAAATATAACTTAAGCCACCTATGGATAAAATACGGCGAAAATCGGGACGTTATAAAAATTTATCAGTTAAGTAAAAGGGATGGCGACGGTGCGAGGCCTTCTTCAAGGATCAATAAACAATGCGAGTACATTCGGCCGGATCCCTCAACACATAAATTTTGGCGGGCCAACGAAAAACGGTTATTTATAATTGCCACGTGTTATCAGAGCGTGCGACGTTACAATGAAATATTAAATTACTAGTACGTAAGCAAATGGAACATATTTCAAGCCGGATCTGCCTGTTTAAGCCGTAAGCATCGTAGTATTTATATGATAAAGATATATAAGATAATTTCTTGTGCGTGTAACGGGTGTTGAGGTTCAGTCAACTAGATAATGTTCAAGTTTACGTACTAATGTTCTGTTTCAAGTCAAATTAATTAAGAATTTGAACAAAAGTGATACTGACAAACATGAGAACTTAGAACTAAAGGTCTTTAGGGAGATATTTGGCCGCAAAGCTGAAGTAATGAAGAGCTAAAACAGCGTTACTGTGTTAACAATAACTCAATG
Organism: Serrognathus titanus; assembly: GCA_039766575.1. Lineage (NCBI taxonomy): Eukaryota > Metazoa > Arthropoda > Insecta > Coleoptera > Lucanidae > Serrognathus > Serrognathus titanus. The sequence continues at coordinate 27,245,522 of CM077912.1, read as the reverse complement.
CACAAGAAGAGTTGAGAGATTGGAAAATATTGAAAAAATGGAGGCCAGTAAGTTATGAACAGAGGGTATGTAAGATCTGTTCAGATTGTATTCAGAGTGACTTTTGTAGGAACACTGGCAATATGAGCTTATTTAGCTTTCTCCAAAAAACAACTCTGAAAATACATTTTAATTCGGCAACTGAAATATCCAAGTTGATATAAACTAAATTAATACTTTGTGGTGCTATGGCTATCCATGTTAATTTAACCTATACGACCTCAAAAAAAAAAATATATATATATTTATATTTGCTGTGTTGTTCTTCCGGGTGTTCCTCCGCGTAGGGTTCTCAAAAGAACCGTTGTTGTCTTGACGACGTTTCGGCAGAATCACATCTGCCATCTTCAGGTCTTCTCGGCTGCTTTCTTCGTTCTGCTTCTCGTTGTTATGCGAGTGAAACTAACTCCTTGCGTATATATTTATGACTACACTCTTCTCACTCAGGGGTCGTTGAGGGCATTTTTAGTAGGTAGATGATATTTATTATGTCAAAATGAAAGTTGTGAAGGTTTGTCGTTATTCTTGAGCTTTATTGAAACATTGTCAAATATTATATCTTTAAATTCTAATTTCTTTCTTCGCCCGTTTGTCTCCAACTAGAACAACATTCCTCGGTTCTGATTAGATAACCCAATTATCATCTAAGGATGAGCCCGCCTTAGTTTAAGGAAGTTCAAATTTCTGCGCGCCTTATCAGAATTGACAAAAAAACTGGACCCAATCCTCGTTACCAATTTTAATTTAAACACCTGTCTCTTTTGAGTTTCCACTGCTCATGCGTTAAGCGTGTTACTTTGTGCACTCATCGTAATTAAATAAAAGAAATAACTAAGAAAATTTCAGACTTTGCATATTTCTCGTGTGCTCTTGGCTCCTTTAAATAGAACGCCACGTGTTCTAAACGAGTCTTGAATTTCCATAGCCATTGTTGCGGTGATTCTCGCGGATTGATTCTTACACCATATCCTCTGGTCTTGAAGTTACGAGGGAATCGATTATCCTGCGAGCACAAGTATTTCTTTTTCAAGACAGCATCAAGTCCACAAGCCACCTATCCAGAAACAATTACCGCCTGCAGCGCTGACGTGAGCCAATTTTAAGCAGAATTTTGTTTCATTTAAATTCATATTTAGTCGACTCATTACTTCCCCAGCTCATTTAGTTTTCCAGTTTATCTAGATTATTAACTTATTCACATTTGATGGTATCGGATGATTTTTCTTTTCACTTTTTGGGTATATGTTAAAAATATCTGTACATTCTGCCACGAATCCAAGTTCTGCTCTAAATTAGAAAGTCACTCTCTTTTTCTTGGTGCTTCAACGGTGACTCTTTGGATTCGTAAATGTACTCGTGTTAAAAGTCTGGTGTATAACTTTTGTATACACCTCCACTGCATCAGATCGGTTTTTAACGTGAGAAACGCACTTTGATAATCGGATCTTGTCCAAAATGAGTTTCTACATGATCTTTAACGTCAACTTTGTAGAATTGAAAAATTTATAGTTATCGTTTTCTTACAAAACTAGTTATATTCCTCTTTCGTTTACATCCAGAAATAATCCAAGAATGAAAGTTTTATTTTTGATATTCGGCAATTTTCCTTTTTAAACTTAAAAATTTAATTGAATTGGCTTCCTGTTGGACTGCCTCTACTGTAGACGTTTGCAGAAGAACTTCCTCAGGACTGCTGCTGCTGATGGTGTTGCAACTGCTTCTCGTTAGTCGATGAGACTGAGTAGGTATGTCCGCTATGGTGGTATTTATAGTCGGAATGGAGAACGGTCAATTGGTCAATCCCCGTTCTCTGTTCCAATCCACTGCCTCCTCCAATCACTATAAACGTCACGACAATAGACACACCTGCTCATACCTACTTAACGAGAAACAGTAGCAACACCACCAGCCATAGCAGCCCTGAGAAAGTTCTCCTGCAATGAAGAAGGAAACATGAGCAGTTGTGGCAGTCAAGATGGGGTTTAAACTGGAAACCAATTCGACTATGGGCAACGGCCGCGGAAGCCTTCAAGTTAAACTTAAAACATTTACTTTTCTGTGAAGGATAGAGAACAAGAAACATCTGAATTATCTTGCCATCATCTTTGAAAATATTTCTTACCTTTATAATCTAAACTATTTTTAATACTTGGACGCTTTCTCAGTGCTTTGATGAAAATATAATATAAGAATATCAGAAGGATAAATGTATTCATCCACAAATTAATACATCATTTCTTAAATATTCCATTACCTTTAAAGTAATCTTTTTACATTAATCGGAAATATTTTTCACTTTGGAAGACTACAATATTGACGACATTCCATTCTTCTGATAATTGTTTATCTCATACGATTCGAAGAACATAAAATGGTAAAGAGTTTTCCTTTAGGGTAATAATTACGCTATAAGCCAATAGCAAAACAATAATATTTTTCACCTTATATTTAGAATGAAATTTTAGCCTTTTATAAGTTTCGCGAACTTTAAAATGTCTCGTAATTAATATAGTTGGAGCTTTTGTATGATTACATCTCAGCTCAATTTTGTGGGCGGTTACGAAACACGAAGTAACTTTCGATTAGAAACTAATTTACTTCGCCAAAACTTCTCGCTACAAAACGCCCAATTAAACACGGGAAAACCGAATTGTTTTCGAAATAATTCACACCCGCCCTATTTCGCACAACCATATAACTCACACAAAAAGTACAAAACACACGTTCGTAGGTAATTGAACTTTTCGCGCAAAATCGCCCGTAAACTTACCTTTTATTGTGGCGATTTCGGTTTCATGAGGTTTTACGACGGCATTTAAATAGATTTTCTCCTTAGAGCCGGGCTTAGGCCCGAACGTCCGTCGATTTCAGGACAGTAAAAGCTTTAGGACGTCAGGAGACCTGAATTTTATACGCACTTAAAGCATGTTGTTTAGTTTTTTCCTTTTACACCCAAGCTTTTATGTTGAGATTTTAAAAATGTATATTATTGTTAGTAAATTGAATTAATTTAGAAAAATAAATAATCGAAGGCTTTCGAGACCCTTTCGCAAGGGGCTATGACATTTCCTAATCGAAAGAACGCACTACTAATACGAATACTAGTACCCGACTATTGACAACATGTACGCAGAAATCATTTAGGATTGAAACTTTTCTGCATTAATTTATTAATTTAATTAATTTGAAATGCCATTAGAAAGTAAAATGTAAAACTATAATGAAATTCCCAAAATTTGAAATGTTTTGTATTTTATGTAACAAAATCCATCCATCCAGAATCGTTTATGAATGCTTTCGTAAAATTTTGTAATAATATTTAAATTATTTAAATATGATTCAAATACATAAAATCTACATTTATTCTACGCGTCGCCTTTTAAAGCAGAATAAAATATATTGCCGAGCGTGTTCTTGCCAACGTTTACTTCCCATTTCATTATTTCCTTAACGGCGTTCATAAGCAGGAATTTGTTCCCGCAGCTTGTGATCATTGCAATTATAACCATGCAGTTAAAAAGAGTTATTAGCATAATGAAGTGCTATGCCATTAAAAGTTTAGAACATTATTATCCGGTTGCATAAAGGCTTCATTAGTTTAATGGACCTTTAAATGAGGCAATAACTTCTAATTCCATCTTGCTAATTTTAACAGGTCCCTCTTTCCAGCTACATCCTTCGCCGTTTCACCTAAAGACCGTGCCAACGTAATGAGACAGAAACAAACAAAAGTTCATAGTTGTATAATTTGTTATATTCATGCTTTCAGCCTTGTATAAAACTACAAATATAATTCTTTATGTTCAAGACCTCAGAAAAGGGATGACAGACAGTGAAGCTTCTGACAAGAACATAATGATTTAGTTTCAAAGTACGATAAGATTACTAGTTTACACACAAAGAGTATCTATCGATTGCAGGAAAAATATTTCCCCGGAAAATTCCCTTTGCTTTCGACATATATCGGATTGAAGTAGGTATCATAAAAACAAAGAAATCTATCCGCATGGCGAACCAATAAAATTAATTGACCCAGAAAGCATTCGCTCAAAATGTTTTATAGGCAATATACGTCAGGGGTAGCGCTACTTTATTTCATTTGGAACGCCACTGACACCATGAATATTTATTTTTGTTTATTTCGGTAATGACGCAAATGAAATTACATCGAACGAAAGAAAAAAATGCTTCCATATATTACTTTTAGTAATGAAGATATTTTCTCTGTCTAAACCGTCTGTTTTACGAAAAATGCACTACGCTATAACACTGTTAGTAATAGTCCGATTTCAGTAATTCAAAAATCACATAAGACTGATTTATAAATAGCGAATACACCTTTTACTTGGCCCATAAGTATAATACATCGCACATTTCATTTTACTTAAAAAGCGAAATTATTTCCCTACAGCATCTAAAAAGTCAACTTCAAATAGATCGTTCAATTCAGGAAAAAAGTAAATTGACTATCGCATGACAAAAATGTCATACAAAAATAATAAAAAATGATACCCTTTTGGAGTATTTATAAATCAGTCTTATGTGATTTTTGAAATACTGATATCAGGTGATTAATAAACAGAGTTATAACGTGGTGCGTTTTTCATAAGACAGCCACCATTTCAATGCACTGACTTGTAGAAAACAAAATTGTTCAGAACAGACGTTCTTTAGTTTTTATTTATATAATAAATGTCAGTTTGTCTTTTACAAAGATACCTCTTCGAAAATATTTCAAGCTGTATCAGGTATTCCCCAGGGAAGCAACTTGGGAGTCTCCTCTATTTTTAATACTAATAAATGATATAGAAACTATTATAGTGATTATTTGCTTTAACAATAAGTACGTAGTTGGTGTATCAATAACATGTTGCTATTAAATATTAATTAATTACAGGAAAAAAAAACACCCAATTAATTCAAGTCTGTAAGTTAAATAATATGTTTCTACCGCGAAAATCTTGAACGAAAGAATTCGGAAGTCAGGAAGCTTTAATGAGCGCAATCAGCTTCGTGCAGATGAATTTAGATATCCCTGCGGGAAAAGATTTTTATGCACGCGTAAAATTTTTGGGCGATGCAGATTGCTCAGCAGAGTTCAAATTCGTTTCCGGAAGAAACGCGGAATGCAGGGTCCATAAGTGCTTACGCGACGTAATTCTAATTATGGTTATGGAAATTCCCCTAGATATAAAACGGCCGTGAATTTTAAGTGTACTCATTATGTGCGACGATGATGGTATCATATTAGCTTGTAGGATTATGCTACAAGAAATTATGTATGTGTACACATACAGGTCTTCCAAGTGAATGGCCTATTAGATGGTTTTAAGGAAGGCAATATAGGATAATTCTAAAAATTATCTTAAAAAAGAATTCTCTTTGTATAAATTTTGTTTCACCTTTATGCCAATTTACTTATACGTATACAGAAATAAATGTTGACTTCTTATGTCTTATAATTACTTTAGATAAAAAAAATTTCAACCTATCCCTGCTAATCTCTTAAGTTCTAGAATAATGTAAGTAATGATAAGTCACTTTTAAATCGCCTTGTATACATATACTTTTTCTGTTATATTTTCGAAGCAACCATTCTCGTCAAAAACATTTAAATATTGTTGTAGAGCATCTGTGGAAGATCTTTTGTGTATCATTTCAATAGTAATTTTTCATAAATAAAATTAAGTCAATTCTTCCTCCAGTGGAAGTGACTTCAGTATTCAGAAATTTACTTTTACATAAAATATTAAATATAAGACATAAAAAAGGAAAGTGTCCTCATTTTACTTAATAAATTTTGATTTCGTTTGATTACATCTTATTAAACACAATAATAAATTCTTGAAAAAAGCCAACTTCTAAGCCTGAAGATACTTTGTTAAATATGACATTTTTCTAAACATGGAATTAAAAATATAGTATAGTATTACCGTAGTTTCCTTTTCAATCCTCTGGGTGTTTGGAACTTTAAGTGCACCAGGTACGAAAATGGACAATTTAGCATCATCCTTGTTTTTATGTGTCATGTCATGCGTTAAATATCCTTGGTGAAAAATAAAAGGTAAATATAAACCGGATTCGTCGAATTGTTTAGTTTCACAATGAGTTCCTTGTAAATAAATAACTTATAACTCAATGACATCATCGATCTCTACTTTTTGCATTACATTAACAACTGCAGACTTCCAGGGAATATCTAACAACTGGAAAAATTAGTTGCTCTTTCAAATTAGTCGGATTGTTAACAATAAACCGTTATTCATCAAACACAACATAATTACTCCCCCAGGATTATATATACTGGGTATTTCATTGAAGATACATCAAACTTAGTTTGAAAAAGAAAGAAAAGTTTCTTTGTAAAATTTTCTCTGTAATGAATAAATTTAGAGAAAATCGAAGGGAAAGCAAAGTCGCATATTTTTAGGATGCACTTTAAATGAGAATGAGTGGATTGTTACTCATTCACATACAAAATCGGTTTATTGGTTAATTGCCCCTAGAATGTCGCCCCAGTCGATTCGACAAAATACATTTAAAACATCAAGGTCGTTGGCAATCAATAAAAATAATAATTAATTAATAATAATAATAATGTTTTTATTTATAAGATTCGACAAATTTTATTTTAATAACAATTTGTAATGTGCGACAACATAGATACTAAATGCATATTTTTGTATAGCCCCACATTTGCAATTTATTTTTAAATTAAATAAGTTTAAATATCCACGCGATTTCACATCGTTGCTGTATTCGACGTGTGTTCAATACACCGAGCTTTCGGTCAAGGGCAAAATAAAATCTAATCTGTTTATGGATTTATTACCCCCTTGCAGCTGTGTGCCATTCATAAATGCTATTTAGATCGCCGGTTTTGTTTCACGATTCCGCGCGCTACAGTATTTCAAACATCGACTCCAAATTATGCAAATTTCAACTTGTTTCGATTAAAATTTTTTATTAAGATATTTTGTTTGAAATAATGTCAAAAACGTGTCCCTCAAGTTTGATGCATCTTCAATGAAACAGGTTGTATATTACAACGTAGGTTTCCGCGGGTGTTGTATGTTGTAATATAATTTTGTTGTAATATAATTTTGATATCATCAAATTAAAGTTAATTTTGTATTTTTGATATTGTTATATATTGTCTCTACATCATCTGTAATCTACCTTCCGATGGAAGGGTGCCACCACAGAGCCATCCCGTGGTAAACTATTAATTAACGCGAACTATGACTGTTAAACATCAACCGTCAATCGGTATCTTCAATTTAAAAAATTAAAACCAACTTGATGATCTTTTTATTTGAGCAGTTGTTATAATACTTTTATATCGAAATTATTATTATTGTAATAAGTAAAGAATTGAACTGTTTTGTTATTTTTACAGTCGAATCTCCAAGGGACCGGAAAATTGGAGTTAGAAAAAGAAATTTCAGTTATACACAATGTGCATGAACTAAATTTCGACTTACACAAAATTTCGAATTGTGGAGGTCCGAGTTATGGAGGTGCCACCGTATTTATTTTTTTTTAGATAAATTTCAAAAAAGAACTTGACATGGAGCTGAGACTAGAAGAGGGTGAAGAAGTTCCGGTTGACATTGCCTCTGATTCGGATTCATTTTGTGAAATTTTCAGCAATCACAATGCCCAGAGTGAACAGAGTGTGTTGTGAGTTCTGATTCCGATGGAGAAGATGAAAAAGATTCTTTATTACACAATAAATCCGATTTGATGAAAATCGAATCAGAAATGAAATTAAACTTTGTTACATTTTTGAAAGAAGTAGAAAGCTTGTAAGCTTCTCAGTATTAGGATATGTGACAGTTGACGAGTAATTGTAGCCTGAAACAATTTTATTTTATAATAGTACGAAAAATGGTTTAAACATTAATGAAAAATTAGGTCAAACATATAACGCTCCACGAGGAACTAGCAGTGGACGCTCGTTGTCTAAAAGTGTTACATCGCAAGATCTTGATAGCTAATTGATGTCACCGTTGCGCGAGATAATGAAGCCATCAAATTTCTCCTTAAATAAGATCTTTAGACTTTTTTCCTTAGGGGTTACTTGAAGTCTCGTGTCTTCAATGAAAAGCCACGCATTATATAAAAGCTTTAAGCGTAATTGGTGAAATTCAACCTGCTTTGTATGAAAATATCATCAATAATTGGTTCGTTCGAATGCAGTCTCCAAAATGAAACCGTGGTGGACATCCAAGTGATATTGTTTTCATACATAATGCCAACGATGGTATTTCATTATGAAATAAATATTATACCCATATCTTACACGCAAATTATTTTATTCAAATTTAAAGTTCAGGCGCTCTTGAAATACCCTTTATTATAGTTATTAACATAGAGAAACAAAATGTTTTTCTTTATTGATAGAGTACCTATTTTAAAATAAATAAACAAAAATTAAATTTGCCATTTTTTTAAATATAATTCCGAAAGTAGAGTGATTTTTAATGCTTTATGGATTGGTTTAGTTATCCTGTTGATTGTTTACAATTCATTCCATTTAACCAAATTTGTCTCTCTTGTATCAACGAAGATCCCTATGCCGGGAATGTTACTCGGACACACTATATATTGCGCAACAAGTGAAATAGACCACCACATGCACGGGGATATCTCGCAGATCAATTAAGAGACCGTAAATAATCTGTAAAAAAAATACAATCTCTATAACAGATTTTAAGGGAAATTTATGGATAAGACGAACCTAATAAGACGGACCTGGTCGCATCAGTAATAATATACTTGTTTCTTTTTCAAATTCAATGATTTAATATTTAATTTATAAATATTAGGAAATCGGAGATGCATGACTTTATTGAAATAAAAAAGGCTTCTTTTTATTGATCAATATTTCGTAATATTTTATTAGTTCGTCAGGACCATACTACAAATATAACTTCATTATAAACTTATGAAAATTAGAATTAAATACTTACTGAAATTGAATTATAAAAATATGTTTTCTTTTATTTTAGTCAAGAAAATTTGACATTTGAAGTAAAAATTTATATGTAATGAAACTCTTTATTTCTAAAATATTTACAAATAAATAGTTTTTTTTTACTTTAATAAAAAAAGATTTTATAATAATTCACTTACAGGAGGTGGTTGCAATTCTAATTTTCATTATATGAAAAAAAAAACAATATTATCGAGTAAATAGTATATTTAATTACCACTAACGTTTCACAAACAGATTTTTTGCTTTTTCAAGAGAATATTGAAAAAATTATATTAGTAATAATACTGCTTGTCAAATCAAATAACAAGTATATAATTACCAAGCGGTGAGGCTCGTCTTACGAGAACTCCAGTATTTCCTGCAAGAGTTAGGGAAGCCCTGGATAAAACCTAACTAGAGTATGTAGTGTAATTGTTGTAATTATAATCTAAATAATTACTTAGTTAGGTTTGTTGCTGTAATTATAATTTAAATAATTAATATTACAATAATAAACATTATAAAAACTAAATGTAAACTAATTATTTGTAATACAAACAATTATGTTTCCGATTATTGTATTTCATTTAACGAGTGCAAGATTTATTAAAATTTGCAAAGTCTGCTCGTTTATTAATTGCATTATTAGACATTTTTATTTTACACATTTCGATATATTTATATTTAAAAGTATTAGATTCACGAAAAAGTTTTCATGTTATAAGTAGTAAGAAAATATTACGAAATATTAACCAATAAAAAGAATTTTTCTTTTGTTCAAATAAAACTGTCTATCTTCGATAATATAAAATTTAAAATTTTGCTTACCTAAAACATACGGCATAACTTCCATTATAGATACATAGATAGAGGATATCCAGAACAAAAAATAGGTATGTTACACAAAGAACTAATTATACGTAGTTGCAAATTTACTTACTTACTAAATATGAACAAAGATAAATATTTAAAATTCAATTCAATTAAAAGAGGTTCCCGGGTACTTAGCTTCCAGAAAATATATTTTTTTAAATAGCGTTAAAAGGTGATTTACAAATAACTGATTCGCGATTACGAAAACTTACAAATAACTTTCTAATTATTGATAAAGAATATATTAAAATAATTCAATTAGTTAGGAGCGCCCGAAAAGTTAGCATCAAAATAACTACCTCTAGTAGTTATTCTAGTGGCCAATTTTACGGAGCCAGTAATTAGATTTAAATAAAAGTTCAAGTTTCTCAACGGTTTAAGTATTTATGTACACAAAAGAAAATATCTGTATCTATACCTTAAGTTGAAACGTTGGTAAAACAAACATAAAACAATTTTCTTACGTTTCTAATTCAATTCAAAACGTAAACAAGACAAATTTCAACAAAAGTTCTTTCATTTATTTCTTTATTTTTTTCATTCGCTTTTTCCAACTTCCGCTGAAATAAGAGCTCTATACAACGAATGCTTCATACAAAGTTTATGAGCTAAATGAAATTTTGCAGTTTAAATCAAATCATATGAATTACCACCATAAAAAAAGACGAATTTCCTCCGTTGAATAAAGGAGAAATTTAAAGCGAAACCACCAGAGAAAAACATTCTTATTTCAAACTACTTGTGCGTGTCTGACGTCGCACACAACCAACTCAAGTTCTTTATTTCAGGGAAACTTTCGCCGGCAACATAATAGGCGAACAATTTATCCTTCGCCTGGTCGGCCTTTGTTCCTAGCGCTCCCTTAAAGTAATATTTAGCGTCTAATAAAACGCCACACCGAATTAGGCGAGACGGAAAAATCAAATTAATTACTGTCGGAGATGAACATTCTAGATCACGCCTGCGATAAGGTTCCGATAACAAAACACCAAAATTACTCTACCAAATGTATCCAAGTGAGTTCTAGTTATTCAACCAGCGGTGCTCTTCAACGGTTTAATTAATTAGAAAAGCAATGCACTTACCAGATACATTTCAAAATTAAGATCTCTCCTTAGCGCGGGACTAAAATCACGACGCCTTCTATATGTTTATACGTAAGTACAATATAGATTTAAACAAGATAAATTCAAAAAATAGTTTCTGTTGATATACGTATTAAATTAACAAGTGTCAAACCACTTTTAGCTTAAAATCCTAATATCAAATTAGACGAATTATAAATGGAGCGTCATTGTACTTGATGACTCCGTTAGCTTTACCTGCAAAGGAAAACTGAAATTTCAGGAGTGCATAAAACTAAAGTAAGCTTTTGACGGCTACAAAATGAAAATTAGGCAGAGCTACAACTGTACCTTCTTACAAATAAATTAAATATTAAATAAATAAATAAATTAAATAGAAAAAAATATAGTTATTTCACAAATAACTCTGAAATACCAATGCAACCCAAACAACTAACACTTTGCCATGAAAGACAAACTGAGACATTTTCTAAAATAAATAACATGAACAAGTCAAATTAAGTATACCACTAAACAACTAATGAGAATATCGTTAATGCAGTATCAATACTGATAAAGATCATGCAAGGAGCTGCTTCGAATTTGACTCCAAAGTTACACAACTGCAAAGTGCTATAATATGCTCAGTAGTACTCGGAGATAAGAAAAAAGAAAAGGGTTTCGAGAACGATGGCAGTCTCCTAAATCTAAAACAAATATTGATGAATGCAGCAAAAGAAATCCCATATTAATTTAAACGTGTTCAAATAATAACCCCAATTATTTTCCATCAAAATTCCATTTAAGTTTTCTAAAATACTCTTCAAGATGAATCTGTCTGCGTAGTTTGAGAATTTTTTATTAGTTCAGTTTCAAAATATTTGAAAAAGATTCATAGCGTTTTCGACTGATTGCTCTAGAGGAATCTCAAATTATTTCCATCTTGTTCCAACCGAATGTAATAACATAGGATACAGATACTCTTAAAGTGTTCTAAAACAGTCAGCTGAAAACGCTGTCAGTAACCAAATTTAATTTATGTCATACTGTCAGCACATTTTTGAAAAAGACTGATGGGAAAAGCTTTATTTTTAACAGAATTCGAAAAATGAAATATTTTTCGAATTTTGTCCAGCTAGATTCGAATTTTCGTCCACTGTGCTACGGTAACCAGCTCTAGAGAAGTGTAAGTAGTTATCACTGAAACCTCAATATACTGGGTGTTTCTTAACTTCATACAAAAATTAAAACCAATGAAAGTTTACATTAAAAGTGATAGAATGATTCAGTTTTTGTATAACAATTGATTAATAAATATTAGAAATGATAAATGTTTTTGGCGAACGATGAAACAGTTTGATAGTCCGTGGTTTATTTTTATGACGTAATTAAGTCCTCGGAGAAATTTGCTGATGTCAGAATCGGCTATTTAATTGGGTCAGTTGTCAGCTGTACTTTGTCGCGTTCAAAACATGGCCGAATTTTCCAATACTGTTCTTGTGGACATGATTTTAATTTACGGCGAATGTGGTCAAAATGCGTTGGCTGCAAAACCTTTGTATGCACAGCGTTACGACGAATCAGTGTTTACAAGGGATGCAGTGTGGGCAGAAAAAAATCCTCAGGCAATGCGGCGTCGTAGTTTTCAACAACGCTTTTCGGTCAATCTGTGTGCAGATATGTTAAACGGCACTTTAATCGGTCTATTTGTTTTACCTAATCACTTGGACGAAATGGTGTACTTACGTTTCTTGCAAACTAATTTGCCGGAACTCCTAGAGGATGTAAATTTAAATATTAGAAAATATTAGACCTTAATCCATTAAATTTTTATCTGTGGGGACATTTAAAAAATCTAGTGTACGCCGAAGAAGTAAATACAATTACGAACTCAACGCACGCAGTGGAAAATATCCGAAAACAGAACCAATTCCGTAACGCATGTGAATCCCTACTTCGTCGAACCGACGTATGTTTACTTCTCGCGCAGGGGAAACTTCGAACGCTTATTGTGAGTGAAGGTCACCGTCCATTGCGTCCAGCGGTTCTAAACATTGCCGTATGTCGGTATGAATTGTTTATTCTTTTTTCCTTTTAGTCTTGATGCATTCGTGAGAATATCTCGTACCGCATACGCCATTAACTTTTTTGCATCTAATTGAAGAACACCCTGTATCGACAATAGGAAAATTGATTGAATACATAAGGGTTTATTAAAACTCTTTAATATGATAACGATCAATTTCTCATTTTAACCTCATGTCATAACAAGAGGTAAAGATACACTGCATTGGTGCAGCCAAAGAAAAACGCTAATAGTAACTGACTATTTCGAGAACAGTGTGGAACAAGCAGCGAGCGTTCTATTACCGCATCTGGGAAGTTCTCAAATTTTCAGCTAGCTCATAGACAAATATATTTATCGGCGCTACGGATGTAACAATATTCTAGCACAGTTTCAGAAAAAAATTTGCGAAAAATAATAAAGGCGTTCTAATGTGGGCCAATCTAATACATATTACATATGAATGTAAACAAAAATGGGAAAAATTATTTTTAGGAGTGGGCGATACGGGAAATATCGAATATCGATACGCATCGAGTATCGGCTAACGATACGTAGCAATGTATCGATACTTACAAAATATGGGTTCCGATACGTATCGATATATAGATAAAGCCTATCGATATATCGACCTGTCATTATTGATTTTTTTAGAGTAGTAAGTAGTGTACATTCGAATACTGTGCTCATTCTTTCATCTTTGGTTGAAGGACATTGTGAACATCTTTTTCTCTTGATCGTTGCGCTTGTTTGAGCAGTTGGCGGTTCAGAAATTTGAATAAATTTTTTCATCCCTTCCGTGAAGGACGTCTAATGTTAGGGTTGGTCGCTCTGGTTCGCATATGTGGTATTATTAGGTCTTTAATCTTTCAAAAATATTCTGCGTTTGTTAGTAACATCTGTGTTGTAGTTTGGATGTTCTTTGATAAAACATTCAGTGTTTCCACATCAATAATGTTGTAGAAAAATGTCATAGGCTTTGCCTTTTACATGTCTATGTTGATACGATTGGATCCATAACATCTACGCCACCCTTTGTTTTATTGTAATATATAATGACTTCGGGCTTTCTTTTAGCAACATCATTGACGGCGAAATCATTGTGCATGGTACTAAGCAAAATTACCGATTTATTTTTTTTTAGGTGTGTAACTTACCATAATCACATTGTTTCTGTAGCAAAACAATGAAGAGTGAATGTCACGATTCCTTGATGGTTTCATCTCATTTGGAATATCACGCTTATTCTGACGAAGTGTACCGACAATAGAAATCTTTTTATCTAAAAGGTAAATTGTTAATGGAACGGTTGTAAAAAAATTGTCCATCGTAAGATTTAGACCAGAATTATGAACACCACGCACAAGAGTTTGCATCACTTAAAGTCCCAGATTTTTATGAGGAGGTTCTCCAGGCTGTCGACCAACATAAACTAAACCATCGAGAACATAGCCAAATTTAGATTCACACATCCAGAATATCTTCAGTCCATATTTTGCTGGTTTGCTTGGCATATATTATACGAATTTGCATCTACCTCTAAAAGCTACAAGTTGTTCGTCTATAGTTACCTTAGTGTCTGGTATAATACATGTTCTGCATTGTTGAAAGAATATATTCCAAATATAAGAAACCAGTGCTTCTTTATCGGTATCAAACGTGTGTCGCTAGTTGTCTTATCAAATCTAATAAATCTTCTTATTTCTTCAAAGCGAAATATAGACACCGTAGCTCGGAATATAGGATTAGCAAGTTCACTAGAAAATAGTTCTCTTGCAGAAACATCCCAATTTCTATCAACTCCAGCATGAATAAGTAATTCGTAAAATGCATATAGTTCATCAACAGTTACATTTTTCCACGGCTTTTCTTTCAGTTCGTAAACGCGTCTGCCTTTTAAATTAGTACAGTTGACAATTCCTTGAATCATATCTTCAATTACGAATAATTGAAAAGCTTCTTTTGGTGTGGCAGCCATTTTTTTACCAAACCTGGTGCACGCCGAATTATATTATGGGGCTGAATTTTGTTCTTTGCTGGAGGAGGTTCCAAACACCAAACTAGGCCGCTTGGAGTAGTGTAATAACGTGCTGATCTAGATGGAAGTTTTGAATTCTTTTTATCACTAGTATTTTCTTCATTATCGTTATCATCACAGCTGGATTCAGAGAGGTCATCAGCATTCAATTTGAAATTGTTATCTTCTGTGTCATCGTTTTCTACTTCTAAAGTTTCACTTTCTCCAAAGGGCATATTGTCGCACTCTTCTGCTCATTGCAAAAGTGTTTCTTCCCTCCCTTTGTCACCTACTCTTGCACTTTTCACATTTTTCTTTATTGCCATTATCACTTATGTAAAATTCAATGACTTATTTCGACTGAACGATGATAAAGTTTTGACTGGTATAAACTTGCATATCACATGTCTCTGACAAGTTATAAAAGTTTAGTCAGGCATGAACATGTTGAACTTGTTTCATATAAGATTGTAGTAGATGGGTCTATGAGGCCCGGTATATGTGATTGAAGAGAAGAGTTGAAAAAGGATTTTTTCTCAAATTCTGAAAAAAAATTGAAAGGTTTTGCAGAAAAACGAGAACTAAACAAAAATGAGTGTAGAGCATATCTAAAGGCTCAATGGGATTGAAAATATTTTGAACAAATTATAAGTAATCAAACACCTTCGTGGGCCTGGGAGGCCCGGATTATGCATCCTAGGGTTAAATGCAGTGAGCGCTTAAAAGTCCATCCCAACAAGCTAGCAAATCACTTATAATTAGTAGCGATTTAAACTTTCAAACTTACCTACTTGATTTTAGTGTAACTCGTATTAAGGCCATTTATTATTCGCCATAATTTCGAATATCTACAGTTATCTTCAGTTCAAAAAGGAAATATCCACTATGATAAATCCCACAAACTTCTTAAATACTTATGTCCCTCAGTTTTATGGAGAGATTGTATAGAAAATGAAGTTAAAAAAATTGCATTAAACAAAAGTAGTTAATTGTACAAAAAATATATATATTTTTCATACGTTGACATAATCTGAATTACATAGTTTAAAATGTATACTTTTCATTGGCATATTCCTGATTATTATGTCACACCATCCAAAAGCCTCCCAGAGAAATCTTTCAGACTGCGTTTTTAAAATAACTGTGGCGATTATCATTAATGTTCGTCTATTGTATCTATGCTTTATTTCATATACAGTTTGTTTGCCGTTATCAATAAAGAAAATATACTACTGACTATCGTAAGTATCATTGAAATACTTCACAGTTTTAATATAATAGATACGTTTCATTAAACACAAAATCTACCTTGCCTGCAAAATCTGCTTTTCTAAGTAAAATATCCATTTGGCTTTCAGTTCGTTTCCGCTGAATCTCTCTACTGCTACTCCATTGAGAAACGAGTGAGTCGTTAAAATTAAGAGCGATTTAACGCGGAGCAGTGATATTTTACGGGCCCCTGCATTCGAATACAACAGACAAATGCTCAAGGTGTGCTCTTGACGTTTAGATTTACATAACTGTTGCATCCATTCTGCACGATTAAATCCGGTTGCAAGCAACTAATGTCGAGGTCATGTTTCTGACATCTATTAAATGCACGTGCTCCATATCCAGCTGATTAATATTGTTACCGCTAATTTCTCATTTTTGTCGGCAATTTATAAGTACTTGAGAAATAAATCTACAGTGAAAAGTACCAGTAATCTCTCCCAATAAAATGTTAAATTATGTTGTATAATCCCTTCTAACCGCAATTACAAGTAGGCGGAAAAGCAAGCGAGCAACCGTGTACATAAACAAGCATTCACTAACTCGTCCACTTACTCGTGTAATAGCGGTCAGAAGAGATTGGATTGCAAGTTAACATTTTATTAGGAAGATATTACTTTTTGTATTTTACTGTACATTGTATTGAATAAATGAGTTAAATCACAATTAAAAGCAGATTATATTTGCTGAAATCTTTTTAGAGATGGAAGTCTTTCAATGCTTCTCTCATTATTTTCATATTTCCAAAAATTCGCATCTAAACAATAGATTAAAAAAACAGAGTTGTTAATCTCATCAAACAGTGGTTAAGCGACCGAACATAAAGCCTCTAGGATTATTTTTAAATTTGCCTTTAAAACAGCGTAGCGCCATACGCAATTAAATATAGATTTATCAATACGGCGGACAAAGGTAGTAAATTGTGCAAGTTAATATTGTAAATCAATTTAATTATCGGTCGATAAATTACGACAAACAGGACTCGCAAATGAATCAAAACGCACTTTAATAAATTGCATTCATTATTGGAATGAGTTACATTTATTTAACGAAAATAAATAAATAGTAGTATAATTTTTCAGCGACACTTCTGAAAAAAATTGTACATAGAACTGTATATGTATCTTTACTACTACATATACAGAACGTTGTTAAACTTAATTCTTTCTGAACATCACCTCATCATATGTAAACGGTAATAAAACAAATACTTCCTTTAAAATGCGTCATACAGCAAACTTATCATATTTCATCACCGTAACTGCCATATTGACGTCTTATTATTCATTTCAAAAATTTGGACGATGATATAATGTATATATTATACTATGTAAGTAATAGTAGGCAAACTGTGCTTCCATATTTATCAACAAATACAAGCGCAAATTTTATGTTCCAGACACTTCTCAACATGTCTGCAATTTCTTTAAACGCGTCCTGGCATGTCTGAGAGCATGTTCTTCCTTGTATGCTAGACCTAATTCAATAATAAGCTCAAATACTCTACAACCTCTAGCAATCCATTAGCAAATGAATGCCTCACGCTGATACTTATTAAATTACATTAATTCGCATACGGCATCGCAGCTTCGGGGAAAACTTCCACTTCCAAAGCACCCCGACAAATCTAAATATCTCCAAAGGGATAAGTCGAGATCACATCACCTGCTACGCTTTAGTTAACGCCCTAATACGAATTTACGAATTTAAATTAACCAACCGGAATACCAATTACCTTTACCTCAAGGCGCACTCCGCCTTCAGTCGAAAGCGAAACGCATAAATCAAATCAAAGATCATTAAAAGATAAAGACGAAATTCATTATCGATTAAATAAATACGTTCCATGAAAGGTTAATGTCGATACTAAATAAATAACAGAAAGCCCCTACAGACGTGTAGACATGCTCGACGAATCTTCTCTAGTTTTTACAAACAGGGGAGCTTTGTCGTTTATGACACGTTCTAAACAAAGCTTGAAAGTCGGTATGTGCTGGGTATCAAAATGTTCACAACGTTTTACTACTTTCTAGCGTTTTACCCTATCGAATAAGTCTATGGATTCACTATAATCTTAGCATTTTTAACTATGCACAAGTCCTCGAGCTTATTTACGTGTGCCATGCCGCCTTAAGCCATGAGACTATCAATTGTACCGTACTCTATCCAACATGCAAGTAAACAATTGAAATTTAACCGCCCCTCAAATCTAATTCCGATCCAGGATATGACGAATTGCATTTTAATTAAATTTTAATCGTTTCTCGATATCTAAGGTCATGTTTGATGGAAATCCGACTATTTTAATTTAAATCATTCTGTGAAGCACCGGGCACCGGGATTTATTGGCTCGTTCGCGTCACCAACCAAATATATGATGGTCATTTTGTTAATTACTATTTACGTCCAATAGCAGGCTTACCTAAATCTAAATTAATGAGTGTTATTAATATGAATGTGGACGCACATATTCCGGCCGTCAGGCGCTTTAAAGGAGCCCGAATAAATCACGATGAATTCCGTTTTTCGCCGCTTCCCCGAAGAATACCGCTCCTTAATTATTATCTCTTTCCTTAATTCCTCTCGTTTATAACCTGCGTGCCCTGTGATTTATGTTTTATTGTGCGCAAGGTGGAAATTACTACCTATTTTCAGTGCAAGTAAAAAATATTTATACATATATCAATTAAGGTAGTAAAATTTTAATCATTTCTACTTTTTTAGTAGTAAATAATAACAAAGTAGTAAATAGTAAATAATAACAAAGAAAACAACAAAGTGTCATAAATTTCCCAAGAAAACATCTTCATCGGAGTACGCTTATAATGAGGTGGTTAATTTCAATCCCTTCCAGAGAATCTTATGTAACTTATGTAATTATTAATCCTTCGATTTATCATATTTCATGCATATTGATGATTAAAATTAAAGGGGTGCCCTATAAGTTTCTTGCTCTTAAAACTATGACAGGATGAGCTCATGTTTTGAAGAAGAACATCCCAAGCTTTTGCTATCATGATGTTTGGATGAACACTAAAGAAGACTTACTTTCTAATGCTATTAGAACTTCATATCACCAACCCCACAACACGATTTTCTAAAGAACGTTGCGACTTCTAACTGTTTAGTGTCCGTCATGAAATCTGTAGTTGTTACTTGACTGTTAATTAACATCATCCTTTGAATAGATTGACCAAGCAATACGAAGGACCCAGAATGATCGTATTCTGCAAAACGCCAATGACAGCAATCGGTATACCTAACGCGTGATATCGAATATAAATTTTCCACCATGTCTTAGGAAAATGCAAAAAGACGAAGGAATTATTCATAGCGCTGTCAACACATGGTTCATCACGACGTTTCTCTAACAACGCACGATAACTTATCATGGTAAAACTGCTGTCCATCCTTCCTCAAAGTAAACGTCGCCCTCTCGCTACTGTACTATGTTACCTCTTTCAAATTCCATTATTTGACGAAAATCTTATACGATAATTCTAATCTTATAAGAAATGAAGTCAAAGAAAGTTGCATTAAAAAAATTAAGAATAAAAATAAAGAATGAATCGATATTTTTTTTGTAATGTACTCATTTACTCTTTATTGGCCTTTACATGTCTGGAATGAGAAATGTAAACTGCCAAGAAAACATAAATAAAGGAAAGAAAAACCACAATGAAATAGGTACCTAGGAAATCCATTTTAAAGATGTTAGCAGTCATGCAAAAACAGTGGAGGAACCAGCTGTATAAAACTGAAGTTTTGATCTGATAATGCGAATTTGCCGAAGAAATTAGACATAGGTGTCAAAGGATAGTGGTAATGAGAACAAAAGAATTAACGAATAAACGTGTAAAAAGGTACAAGAAAGAACGTAGAAAAGTTATCTAATGTAAGAGATTGACACGAAGAAGTAAAGGAAGAGAATCGAGAAGATCCTAGAAAAGTACTACAGTTGCGTCAATCGTATTCCTGTATATACAGCTTATACTCTGATTGTTCAGAAATAATCGAGTAGGATGCGTCTTATAACGTTCTCGATTCACTGTTTCACAGTACTCTCAAAATATTCCATCTTCTTTGATTAATTAGGTTGAAACAGGCGTCGGCAAACTTTTCTGATCGCGGACCACATGGCTTTTGCAAAATCGGTAGCGGGCCGCCAGTCAAAATTTCTTATTTTCCAATACATAAGGAACTCATTGTAGATTAAGACATTGCGATCATCTAGGAAAAGGATGTGTTGGCTACATTTTTTTTTTAAATATTATTGACAAGTATTGCGGTCAAAGGATGGAGTTACAATAAACATTCACTTAGCCTTTGGTTAGATCTCTCTTTCCCTGCTTTCTTTCTTTCTCTCTCTCTCTCTCTCTCTCTCTCTCGACTGCTTGCAGAGCTGAGGGTAAACGTCTTAACATCCGGGCGTCGCTTTTTAATTTGACAAGGGCGTCATGCAAAATTACAAGTAACCATTTACGAGCATCTACTCAGCGATGTGGAACATTTTACTTACCGGGACCCTTTGCCGGCCCCGCTTACTCCAGCGGTGAATCTAGATGCAGCAGCTCTCTGTAGATACAGAAACTCACGGAGAAGGTGTCCTCGAATGTCCATCTTCATACTTCGCATGCATAAAGGCGAACTCCAGGTGGATATTAGCATACCTTGCCTTCTGCGCACGTTCTCAGAATCATTGGTACCTCCTTCAGTGATTGCCACACTGGTCCAAGCACAGTCAACACCAAGCCAAGACTGTTCTTGGGAAGCACAATGCAATCCACCAAGTCAGGTATTAGCTGTTTACCGACATCACCGGTCCCCTGAGAGTGTTGCCACACCGCGACCGTTCCCCGGCGATGTCGTACTGCTGGTGACAACACAACACTAACCTCAACAAGTGCTCAGGACTCCGCCACGCCCGACGGCCCCTTCACTTCGCTAAGTCAGGTGAAAGCATTGCGAAACTATCTTTACCAACATATCGCCATCTCGAGGCCGATATTATCCCTAGCAAGTTATCGCCTTCTCAAGGCCGATATTCCACATAAAACCCTTATCAAACATCTAATACATTTTATTAACAACACTTGCGGACGAGAGTACTTTTCGTACGTTTCCAACACGTTTACCACTCAAAGCCCGCCCGGAGACTGACCGGCTTACCGTATCTTTTTTCTTACATCCCTCTGCCTGAAACGGATCCCCGTATCATATTACCAAACCATAGACAAAGTAAACAAACATGCTCGTGATTTACGGATTTACTAAGAATATATAAGCTTTCTAAAATTCTAAATTTCTTTATTAAACAATGACAACAGATGTGTTACAATGATTGTTATCACCGTTTCCTAACACTGTCGCGGGCCAAAGTTCGGTGATCGCTGGGCTAAGCATATGGAAATGCTACGAGAGTGCTCTAAGGAAGTTACTCGAAAAGGTTATTTCTCAATCAGATGTTTCCACAGTTGCTGACCAAATCAGTTCAAATAATAAAGCAGTCGCGCTAATGACAGTGATCGCCTTAATTAATCAATATTCACTTCAATGTCTGTTTTAACCTATCAGAGCTCTAATATATTTTAGGAAGCGTCTATCAATTTTTTTTTAAAACAAGTGAAACGTCTTCAAAAATCAATGTGTTGTGATTCGCATCAAGGCTATTGGTCTAATCAAAGAATAAGTTGGCTCTACGGGCGTCAGCAACTTTAATTAAGAAGTTGACTTGCATTTTCAATGTGATAAACGCCTGTTTCGCTTTCGTTCGTTCGCAAAATAACAATTAAACGAAAACGTTTCTCGCTCGGCGCACAATGAACAATAATTTTCTGTTAATTTGCATGCTGCGTGTCAAGCGGCGGGGTGGTATCAACAACAACGATATTATTTTGTGAATGCAGGCGATGGCACTTTTTAAATAATTAATGCCGTGACGGGTCGGTAATTTAATTAAAAACGAAACGCGCGGGACACAGCTCGACGGACGTCGCAACTGAAAACAAAAATGCCGTGGAGGAAAACATATTTTCGCCAATAAATATGTTGATAGTACACTGAATTTTATTTTTCTAGAAAAATTCCATTCATAAGATGTTTTAGATTTAAAATTTTATTAAATTTAAATTTTTAAATACATGTAATAACTAAAATATGTAGAGGTAATATTTTCCGATAAAATTATCGAACGAAGAGCATAAAAAAGTGAACGGTTATTAACATGTCATTTGCATGTTACGTATTTTAATAAATAATGAATCCGATAATAATGGAGTATTGGACGTTAATCCATGAATTACAAAATTCGTTTAATTAAAAATGCGATTTTAAATCTGCAGTTAATACTGGCGATATCATGCTCATAATTACATTCTTGCGTTTCATGCATGTTTTATGCTGTTTTGATAATGGGATAATTTTATAATTTACTACAAGGAAATTATTTTGGGAATCAAAAAATAATTACAAAATACATATATAAATTGTACTATTTTTTAGAAGTGACATAAAATATTAATGTGCATAAAATGTGTATTAGTGCTTTAAAATATTCTAAAATAATTCAAAGGAATGCAGAATTTCTTGTTGAAAATCAATGCCTAAAGGAAACAAAACATTGTAAATAATAACCGGGCATTATAAATGACCAATTAAACACTTTGTATCTCTTTCAAACGAAGATATGCTTTCATCAAATTAAAAAAAATCATTCTTCAAAGTTATTGAAAGTGGAAACCTTTTGTGGGACACCATATAGAATTCAATGCTAATTGTCGACTCGATTAAATATACGTAGTTGTAAGCAAGCTACTAATGATTTTAATAAAAAAATTCAGAATTATCAAAAATTACAACAAAAAAAAGAAGATAACGAACCTGAAAATATGAAAGTGTGTTATGAAAGTAATTAAAAATAATATAAATTTACCTGAATTTATGATACGCAATTACAAAAAATGAGGGCGCTTTATTCAAATTCTTTGTTAGCTGGAGAATAAGTAAATCCTCTCAGAAATTCATTTTCTTCATTAGCATATTTCTGAGGGCTTAATTAACTGAATCTACAAGAAGACAAGCGCGACTCGTTGAACGGGGGCCGGCTTATCCCAATAACCGACTGAGTGGCCGTCGCCTCGTTAGATTCCTTCAATGATAAACCGACGAGCATCATTTCCTTCGCAATTTATTTTGCGAAAGTCGCTGCGAACACCCCTAACGCCGTGTTTTATAAATCACGTCCGCCGGGGCGACAACTTATTTCTGGAACGCACCCCCAGTCACTCAGCTCGCCGGGACGGTATTAGAAGTAAGCCCACTTCGCACAATGAACTTAATGAATGGCCCGAAATTGGGTAGGTGTGAGCGTGACGCAAAAGTACACGTCTACAATCGACGGATACTTCAGATTTTATTCCGCAACTTAAGTAGATTAAATCAAAACTTTTGTGTGATTCTATATTATTATCTACATACTATAGTATTTTCAACCATATCATCAGGATACCTACACGTATGTATATTGGTATGAAAAGAAATCGTTTAAGGGGCTTTATAATGAGGAGGTAAGATTCTGCATGACCATGATTCTTGATATTCGTGTGGTAAAAATTTATTCTTCAGGGCCGGTGTTGGCTTTCCACCATCTAGTGTAATCACTCAGAAGATTTGAAATATTTGTAATGAAAAATATTATTTTTACATTTATACTGAGTTTATTAGTTCAGTACTTAGACCAGATTTCTCAATCATCAGATAATTTTAATCAGTTTATTGCTATAAAAACATTTATTGTCATAATTGTTACTATGAGAATTAACGGAAAGTTAAAGTTAACTTTTTTCTATAACAAGTTCCATAAAAGTATATTTCCAAACCTTACGTCAATGTATGTGACAAATTCTAGTTATATGTTAATTAAACATAACGATCCTAGTTTATGTCAACCAAATGAGCAGGTCTCAAGAAAACCTTTGATTATAATTTGTTGGGCAAGACCTTCTAGTGTCTTCAAAACATTAAAGAAATTGATGAACGAGGTCATCTTAGTCAAAACAGATCTTGAAAGACTTATGTCATTACGACATTGTAGTAGTTATGAACATGTATGTATGTATGTATGTTGTAATAAAGAAAAGCGTGCAACAAGAACAAGAGGATTTTATTCGAAATCCTTCATAGAGGTTCGGCAAAATATTGTGAAAATTGAACAATATTGATTGTTCAATAACACAGGTTAAGTCAAGCTGTCAAGTTGCAATCTTAGATAAGTATTTTGTCTAATGCTTATATTTAATCATACTGCATAGTTGTCATAGCAAAAAAAAACTTAACTTGGTGCCATGCTAATCCGTTAATTTTTGTTTAACACGAAAGTTTTCCTTTGTACACTTTCTTCCGTCGCCCGTTTATGAATTACATAGCTTTTTTATCAGAAACATTTATTCTTCAAATAAAATTTCAATTTCTACATTAGTGCTTCAATATTCTCGCTTCTGAGAATTTGTGTTGTAAGTAAATTTTGAACATTTTTTTTTTATTCATCGATAAATCTAAAGGCGAAGGCAACGTCGCGCTCTGCCATGACCTAAATTTGCCGACAAACAAAAATAACCTTTTTACAAAGGGCCCCGGTGAATACAAATGACGCGAAATGAAGTGAAGAGATACGCTGAATGGAAAGGAATATAAGCGCTAAACACAATGATGATGATCGCCGCGTATTCTATATTTAAACGCAATTTGAATACCGGCGCACTTTACTAAGGGTTGAATGAAAAATATGCTTTTACTTTGTGATGCTTCTAAAACACTTTTACTCGCAATTGTTTTTCTTGATTTTAATTTACCGCCATTTTTCCATCGAATTATAACAGGACAAAGCCGCAATTCCTCAAGTAAAATAGTTGGAGAGGCGCTCGCTCACGTTGACAAACACACATCAATAATCAATTTCCATTATTACTGACGTCCCTGCGACAACTTCACAATACGCAAATCCGCGCTCTCGATGTCACATATTGATCAAGCTCTCAAAGCTGACGAAATCCTCAATTTGCCCCGCGAAGAGGAAATAAAACTGGAAAATATGCGCGAAACTTTTGAAATTCATTTTTGCCGCTCGAGACCCAGCAAAAGGCGTTTTGCCATTTTTCCGCCTTCTCGGCTTAATCCACCAAGCTTCGAACTATCGGAGGGCATAAATTACGCGTTGTTTACTTTGCTACTTTGAATGGCGTTAGGAGATGCGAGTTACTTCGTCTCCCAAACCTGTAATAAGCTTAAAGTTCAAGGAAAATAACTTATCGTGAAAGAACTCGCTACGGGGCATATCACGACTGCCAACGGAGTTTTAATTAATTTTGCCTTGCACTTCCGGTTATACAGGAAATTGATATCCATTTACGAACGTCATAGAACGAGATGAAATTTTTATTATATGCAACTGACATTTAACTTATTAATTATTTCAAAAAAGTCTCTAATTAGAATCTTTGACAAATCTAAATAACCAGAATGCGACCTCTTACCTCAATATGTCAGTACCATAAGGTCATAAATCGTGTGATTAGCTATTATGAATGTTTTTGAAGATTATCAAACCAATTATCCGGATGACCTATGGAAACTCGAACTGAAGAAAGGTGTGAGAGGCGAGAAGTTGGTAATGAGATCGGAGTATAAATGTCTCTGATATTGAGAATGAAGTCTATACATCCGAAACAAGTATCCTGAAAATTTTGCATGACGATTTGGGTAGAAGAAGGAGTCGGCATATCTGAGCAAGAACGAAAAAAGAGAAAATTCTCAAGAATGTTTGGTCATGTTAAAATAGGACAGAAATTTTTTTTCTCCAATTAAGCGCGGGAATGAGACTTGTATATATCCATGCAGTGGATTCGTAAATCCTCTCCACCACGGAAGAAGCCAAAATACATTTTCTGGAAAAAAGCTGACAGCAACAGTATTCTGGGATGCTGAAAAAGTTTTACTCATTGAACATATACCGAGGAGGTCTAACATAAATAGAGAGACCTATGAGAACACATTTCAAAACTTTAAAACTGCTGTATAGGAAACACACCCATTTTCTTATTCGCAAGAAAACTTGTTGTTGCGGGTTCAGAATTAAGGCAAGTCCTAATAACCCTGCCCTAGCTCCGTCAGACTTCTTTTTATTCAAGAAGTTAAAGAAGCGTCTCAGGGGACAGCGTTTTGCATCTGGTGAAGCATTTAGAGACGCTGTTGAACAATACAAATGTGTAGAATTGCAGAAGGAAATTTTTTCTGAGGATATGGAGCAATTAGAAAAAAGATGGAATAAGTGTTAAAAGGAGAAAAATAAAGGGTTGTTAAAGTGTTACGTGGTTTTTTCATGGCTAGGTACATGAGAAAAAAATATAACCTCATACTAAATTTATTATCAAATTTTGATCTATTGTTTTTGAAATTAGAAAAAAAATGCAAATATTTCGAATTCGAACTCAATAAAGAACCATTTCAGTATAAAGAGATATAAAGGAAAATTGTAAAACAATTACAAACTAAGAAATAATAAATTAGACGTGCGTGCGAAGGCAAAAAAACCAAAAATAAATATATTCACAAACTCGTTACATCTAGTGTAAATTTATGCTAAAAACAAATTACGTATGTCGGTTTTACCTAACGATATTTTTTCGCTTTGAACGTTAACGAGACGTAGAGTTGACACAGACTAAATAGTTTTACATATTCTCCTATGCACTATTTGCATGCCGCGATGGCGCCGCAAACTTATGCAGGTCACATCCACTACGACAAGTTTATTATTAAAATGACGTAAATGAATATGTATCAAAGTGTATTGCGTAAACAGTAACTGATTAATTCCGCGTGTGAAAATTAATTTCCAAGTATATTTTTCAAATTGTTATACATTCATCAAAGGAGCGAGCATACGTTTCGTCGCATTCGAAATCGAATTAAAGACGACGCATCTATTTCCGCCATCTTTTAACGTTCGTTAATTTCTCAGATGTTCGTGTAGCAGACTTGAATTAACAGCTTTGCGAAATTATTTCGTCTCATTCGTGAAATTAATTCCCAAATGGAAATTCAGCGAATCCGATGTTAGTAAAAGATTAGAGTTATCTACGGGCGGAACGAAATCATTCGGATTGTTATTACTTTATAATCGAATATATGTAAACAGAATTAAATTATAATGAGACACATTGTGTCAGGTCTATCTAAAGGACACACAAGACCCTATCGAAAATTTCAAGTAGCAAAAATCCGTACATCTGAGAATATAGAAACATTGGCCTTTGCTGATAATGTAGCTGTTATAGCAAGTATTCGTTAGGAAGAAGACCCCGAATATAAGTTAACTAAAACCCTAGAGCTAATATCTGAATGGATAGAGCAAAACAAACTCCAATTAACCCCAGACAAGACGGAAACAGTTATATTATCGCGGAAGAAGAAACACAAACCTATTCTATTAAAAGGGTACTTACTAGGACCGAGGTTGCATTAAAAAGAGATCAGACATCTAGGGATAATGCTTGATAAGAATTCGTTGTTCGGAGTGCATATACAGCATATCTCTAAAAAAGCGCCCCCGAGGTACCGCAATAACGATATCCAAACTGATGCCAAGGACACATGGAACCACAGAAAAAGAAAGAGAAGGATCCTTGGGTTCCTGGCCAAATCAATAATGTTACATACCAATTGCTAAAGTGTCAAAGAATCTTCGCGATGAGAGTATGTCGAGAATATCGTACCATTTCCACTGAGACTATAGTGCTTTTAGCGAGAGTAATACCTACAGATTTTCTGATTGAGGAAAGCGCAAAAGCGATTATAGCACCACAAGAAGTAAAGAAGCGACTAAGAGCCTTAGGATCAAAGGCAATGGACTAGACGATTGATCCCAAGTATAAAATTAAGAATGTTGAGATACCTCTATGCAGATACTGTAAGATAATGGTAGATATTGTGGAACATACTCTTTGTACATGTCTACGATGAAGCGAAGTTAGAAGGCGGGCAAGGTTTTGTGTGGACAGGAACTGAAAACAGGGAATATGATCAATTTAATACTGGTAAACCAGGAGAAATGGACAGCCATAGCTATAAGGGAGAATTTATGAACACCAATGAAACAGAAGAAAAAAAAATAAAAAAACAAGGCTACTGAGAAGATAAGATCATCTGCTACGAAGTATTACCGAGAGGTGATCCTGCAACAGCACACAGGATCTAAAAGAAACGCAGTTTAGTTGGTAGGCGGGTCGGCGCGGCGATCGGACGTAGGAATTGCACACTTGCATGTGGCTTGTTATACGTGGGAAGTCGTTGGCACTAATCCAACAGCCTTGAAATATCTTTAGAAGATTCTGTAAATCTCCAGAAAAAGAAATGGCAAGACGGTAAAGTAATGCATCACTGAAATTTTATTCTGATTTTTTACGTTTAACGGTTGTCATTTTTAAATTTACTTTTCATTTTTATAATTTTAAAAGGATGAAAGGTAAATATTTTAAAACGCGTATTCCTTGATTTGAAACCAAGACCGATGACTCTTTACAAATTGTAAAATCCTCTTTGCTATTTGAAATTTTCACAGAGATTGTTGTGAGTGGTGGCGTTCAGAATGAATATTTTAATATAAATTATGTATTACACAAGATACGGTAGTCATAACTTAATTAATAACCAATTATTTGCACGTGACAATGGATTTGTAGACATACAATTCTTTTATTAAAATAAAATCCAAACAATGAAACATAACTCTGTTGTGAATATGAATTGTATACGTTGTGATGATGTTCGGAAACCAATGAATCAATTATTTTTAATATATTGCTTTCATTAGTACCATCGTGTGGCTACATTCACCGCTTTAATGCCTAGTGAGGCAAAAATTCCATTATTTCGCTCTGTCCACAGAAGAATATGAAACCAAACAAATGAAAACCTGATGAACAATGCACGCTCTCGATCGGTTTATGTATACATACATATATCGGCGCTCGCATTTCAACCACCCACCCTATCGGGTTGTATGTTGGAAATTTGAAGATTATCGGTTTAGCACAGATCTCATTAGTAACCGGAATTGTGTAGTTTGTAATCATAGATTATAATCAGTGAATGTTACATCTACTTTTGATATTAGAAGTAACACATGCAATGAGACAGTGAAACGTTATCGGAAATAATGACCGAATGGTCAAATTCTACAACAGTATATACTGTATGAAATGCAAAAACATACATTTACTCTATAAAGGCAAACAAAAAAAGCTATGATATGAGACATCTAGGAATTCTAAGGAGTACAAAATTCTCTTACAGTTTTGTTTTCATTCTTAATAAATCTAGATAAATACCTCCCTCAAATATAGGAGTTAATATTTTTAGATGAGGGAGAAAGTCGGGGTTGTCCATTACTACATTTGGCAATTAGTTCCACACTGCGTTTTCTCTCCGCAGAATATAAATTTTTAAAGACAAGAGAACCGGATGGGCATTAATTCTCTAGGGAGTCAGAAGCACTCTTATACTCGAGGATAAGTACCCTGCTGTGGCATTATTAAGATGACCTCACTAAAAGTCACTTCAAATTCATTCATCCTATTGAAGTAACCTACAAGAGCTCCTCCATGGCACCGAAATATTATATTATTGACATTTTTAAACAACTTTATTAATGTTAAAACGATACGCAACCGATTCACGACAAGAACCAAATAAAAAGTTATTTGAGAAAAAAGAAGTAAAATCATCGATGGATGGGAAAAGGATCAAAAAAAGATACAAACGCTACACACTACTGAACAACAAAACCGAAAGAAAATTTTTAAAAGAAAACCAGAAACGTCACAAACAAGAGAATACAATTACTCAGTGTTGCGTCCACGCATTAAGTTTAATTTCGTGTGTTGAGTTTGCTTTTAGTTTAATTATTTGCGTTATGGGTTGCAGAAGTTTAGTTTTGTTTTCGCGGTTATTTTTAATTTAAAACTCGTTAGTGAACGATTTTACTCCCATTACATTCGGGCAAAGACAGTCAATCGTGCACGTACTCTCACTCTGAAAATGTTATATGTTCGGCGCTAAGTGCAACCACCAAGGGTCAAGCTTCTCTGCCCTACACTTCGAGCTCAAGCTGAGACAAGAATCTTGACAACGCATTTCCGACTTAAGGTAAGGGACGAATCGTTCACTTTTTCTCTCCTTTTGCGCTATCACGGAAAGTTTAACATTTTTTTTTTCTTTTTTTTTAACACTCAGTAAAGAAAAACAAAAGACGAAATGAAATATTATTGTATACCAAATGAAAACTTTCAAACCTGAGCAGAGAAACTGGCATTGAAAAGCACGATTATGGAGATTAACGGATTATTCATGATATTAGTGACTAATAAAAATATAAATTTTGAAGCGGATTAATAATTTGTCACGTTGCCACTGTTAACAATATATTCCTTAACTCACCAGGGTATGCTCCGAATAAGGTGATCGATTTCTTTTTGAGGTATCTCATCCCAAGCTTGCTGCAGATGACGACGCAGCGCCTCCAAACTGTTAGCTTGTTGAGGAATACGTCTTAAACGTCGACTCATGATATCCCACACATGTTCTATGGGATTCAAATCCGGAGAACGAGCTGGCCAAGGAAGAACTTCTACCTCTGCTTGTTGCAGAAAGTTCCTACAAATTTGTGCGATATGGGGTCGGACATTATCTTGCTGGAAGATTACTCCAGCGTGTTCATTTATCAGAGGTAACAGAACGGGCTTTAAGATCTCGTCGATATATTGATACGCATTTAACTGTAACTGATACCTATAGAACCCCATACCATAACACCTGGTGTTACGCTGCCATGGCCTCGTACAGCAAACTCCACATTGCGTCTCTCTTCACGGATCCTTCTCACCATTACTCGACGGTCATTGTGCCATAGACAAAATCGGAGTTCGTCACTGAACATGACTTGATCCCATTCAATGACCCACTGCTGCCTTTCTCGATACCATTGAAGTCTGACTGCCTTATGCAAATGTGTTAGTGAAAGGCGTCAACACGATCGATAGGAGTGAAGACCAAACAGTGCAATACATCGGTAAATAGTTCGACTAGACACCCTTTGTCGTAGATCTCTTATCCAATCCACTCCAATTGCAACTGAAAGCTGAAACCTCTCTCTTATAGCCAGTTGACGGAGACGCCGATCTTCGCGTTCATTAGTTCTTCTAGGATGCCCACTTCCTAGTCGATGGTGTTGCATGCCTTCCTCACACCACGATGTTCATGCCCGAAGCACCGCAAAATGACTTCGGTTTAAACGCCGCGCTATTTCACGGAACGAGAAACCCTCTTCGTACATGCCTACAATTCGCCCCCTTTCAAAATCGGACAATTGCTGAAAACGTTGTCTTCTGGCAATTCTAGTCATTGTTAACCATCAACACTTTATGGTTTCGCAGAAAATAAAGACACACCAGTTTAAAAAATTACCAATAAGAACAGCCAACTCTCACAAAAACCGAAGTTTCTGGTTTTTGAATTCTGACGTTTTTATCATCGACTCCTAAGTTGTGGATCATTATTTGGCAAAAATATCGACCTTGTAACTTGACCCCTTCTGGGTGGTGCGTTTTATTTATTATTATTTATATATATAGACTGTTTACTAAACACGCGGCAAAAATTAAGGATGTTATTCCTTGGACTATTTTAAGTCTTTTGTGCCTTTTGTTTCGAAGATAGAGGGCGATAAAATTTTGGATATTAAAAAAAATTATTGTAGACTACGTAAAATGATTCACTGAGCCTATCGAGTACAAGAAATCCGTATTTATCGTTTTAACAACTTTCCGATTACTAAGAAGTGATATTATTTGTGGTCACACCAGACTAGTGCAGACAACGAAAATACTACTACTTTATCCATAAATTTCTTACATTGTTAGGTTTGTTTGCTTGTATTGTTCCAGGTTATTCTAAAAGTGGTTTTCTGTCACATTTGTTTATCTCGCATCGGACTGATACTACATTTTACAGCTTTTAGAGCAGCTCGCAATACAAACGAACAAGCTTATTGATGTTTCCATTCTGACTTGCCACTTTCTTTGAAAATTGATTGCGTCTCGTATGTTTGTATGATAATTAAAAGGTTGTTAGTAAAAGTATCTAATATGAACAGCTATACGAACGCCGAGATGACTGATATGCATTTTATGTATGGACTTGCCAAAATTCGTTACAGGCTAGGCGGTTGTACAGTGAAAGATTTCCCACTCATGTTCCTGATAGAAAAACTTTCCAAAGTATTCATCAACATCTTCATAAAACAGGCAAATTTAAACGAAGTGGAGGATCAGGAAGACCAAAGATAGTAACAACGGTAGAATTGGAAGAGAATGTGCTAAACATGGCAGAGGAAGATCCCGGTAATTCTACCAGGAAATGGAAATGGAAAATGCGTTCAACGTCAGTAATAGGACTACCTATAAAATTCTGAAGCAACAGTGCTTGTATCCATACCGCATTCAGCGCCCTCAGGCACTTACTCCTGCTGATTTTCCGACACGTATTGCATTTGGTCAATGGCTTCTGCGTATATTAGTCCAAATCCCTCAACTACTGACGCTGATTCTTTTTACCGACGAAGCAAATTTCTCCAGAAAAGCAATTAGGAACTTCCATAATAGCCACGTGTGGGCTAATGAAAACTCACATACGGTACTTGAAGATCGTTTCCAACATCAATTTTCAGTAAACGTTTGGATTGGAATTGGACCGGTATTTCTACCGGGAAGACTTACCGGTGAGATTTATGGATATTTTATGGAAGACTCACTACCTGGATTTCTAGAGGATGTTCCATTGACATTGAGAAATGCAATGTAGTTTATGCACGATGGTGCACCAGCACATTTTAATGTAGTTGCTTGTGAGTTTTTAAATGCGAAATATGAAGGCCGAGTTGAACCTTACTTCTGCCCTGCTCGATCCCCAGACTTAAATCCCTTAGATTTTTTCCTATGGGGTCATTTGAAAACGTTAATGTACAGTACTTCAGTGGAAAATGAAGAAGATTTGAGAATTAAAATAAGTGATGAATGTATTGCAATAAAAAAAAAACCGGTATTTTTGAACGAGTTCGGCAGTCAATGAGGAGAAGACTGGATGCAGCAGCCTAGCTGGTGGTAGTCATTTTCAGCAGTTCTCATAATTAATAATTTTAAAGTACTGTTTCTTTCCGAAAAGCTTTTACACCCTGTATCTTCGAATCAAAGCGTCATTCCGAAATAACCCCCTTAATTCTTGACGCGTGCTTAGTAAACAACCTGTGTATTAAAACTTATGAAGGACAAATTATAAGAAAAAAACCTGACCTAAGTTAAAGTAACATCTTGGGTACCGCCAATTGTTTTTTCTTATCCATGATATTAAGAACATCTCAGTATGACCATGCCCAGTAGCTACTAAGTTTTTTGCAGCATTTACAAAAGTTAGTTTTATAATAAATTTTCTTGCTCTACTTTCTGATTTTCTCTTATCTAGTGCAGTTTCGAAAATACTAGTTATGGCGATTGAATAAGTAACCAAATGAAAAGAAACAAATGATAATGAAGCAAACACAATTTACACCGTGAAATCAGATTAATTATAACTTTATAATCTGCGACGTTAACGAAATTTTAAAACTCAACTCGCCGCACATAAATTGTCCAAATGAATTGAAGCTGGTGCCCTAATTGCATAAGAGACCTAATTCTTGTCGAAAGTAGTTCGGAAAGTTCTGCACTTAAGGCTTATTTGTTGCTCGGCGTCAGCTGAGGACGGCAGGGCAATATCTGTGAACATTCAGATAACATACAAGCCGGCGGTGACAGTTTCAGGGGCTGATTTAGTACGGCATTATACCTATTTAGCGTCAATTAACGTGGAGCGCGGAATGGCCCCGTTAAAAACCGCCCGCAGACGGAACTAAGCAGATAAATCAGCGCCAAACTTTTTAATTGAAAAACTAGCGGCATAATAAGCGGAAAATAAGTTTGTCGAACTTTCCGGAAGTTATAATAATCTAACTGGAATGGTTAAGTGTGATTAATGAAGAAAGCAGAATTAGGAAAAATCAGAAATGAAAAAGTTTGTATTGCTCTGGGATAATATTTTTATGTCAGTACTCTTGGTCATTTGTTTCTTTTATAATTGAAACTTTCAATCCAACTTTAATGCTTCAGAACTCTTTTTTGGTCTGGAGAATAAAAAAATATTACAATCACAATACAATAAGTACTTACTAATTTATGTGATGCAATATCGAAAGATCGTAATCATATAAATGATGCAAAATGTCCATCAAATATGCGTGCTTTCAGACTAGAACAACATAGGTGACATTTCGCTGCACTCTCCATTGCAGGTTTATTTTATGATGTAAAGTGAATCAAGTTTAGATACTGCCTTACAGTTCAGATTTATCACCATGGAAGTCTCTTTCTTTACTTTTGAACAGAAAAACACGGTAATTTTATGTTGCTTTTGTAACATCGCATCACATAGAGAAAGAAAAGAGCGGATATTCTTAAGAGTGAAACCCATTGAACCCATTCTCATGCAAATGCCAAAATATTTTAGCGTGTCAACTTAATTTTCTCTTTATCATTTTTTCCATTGCAATAAATAGCGCATTCATCCAAAGCGTGTCCTTTCTTCTATAAATAGCGTCCATAAATCACGTCCGGCATCCGAAATACAAAAAAAAATAGACCGGGCGAGAGGACGGATCACGAAACCATTAGCAAGTACAATTTATGCGATTTATTATGAGGACCGAAAGTTGTGGCGGTAAATTCTGAAAAATATGCCGAATTAATCTAGCAAAACGGCGAAATAAAACTTAGCATTAGGCGGTAATTGCCGCTGTACATTTTAATTGAAGCCTCGAAAAACGGCCGTGATTTATCGGGAGCGCTCACGCGAAGGCCCTCCACCTAAGTTCTTGATTCACGATGACGTATCGAGTGTTATGCAAAATATTACCATTTCTTTTTCTGAACTCAACTGCTTTTTACTCGTACGTAGAAAGATTTGTATTACAAACATTTTTTTTTTATTATGTGATGGCAAGGATAATATCTTGGGCCTTTAGCAAACTTTACTCCAATTTTCGTATAACGGAGATCGCTTGGAGCTATTCGATAACTTCCACGCTTTCAAAATTCAGAACCTCACAAGCAAGTAAATATATCATAAATATCAAAATTAAGGTGAAAAAGTAGTAACGGCAAACATATATTAGCTTTTTCGAGAAGTTTTAATTTTTTAAATTTTCAAAGGAAATTGTAAACATAAATTTTGAGCCGAACTAGTTCGCGGAATGAAACCATGGACTGAAATTTGCTGTTCATTCAATGAATGATACGTGTTTCATTTTTCCGTTAACCCTTCCATATATCGCTTTATTAAAGCCGCATAAATAATATTTTTAATTTAAACCGACGCACGTATCGTTTTATGACATCGGGCGCGCGTGTGAAAAGAAGTCAAGGTTTATTGCCATTTTCGCCACGAGTGGACCACCTACCTGCTCCGTGCTGCCAACCTTTTATACTCCCGTGACTCCTAACTTAATTGTATCAGCCGAGTGAAAAGTTATAACGAAGCCAATATTTTTCACATAAACTTCGAAGGACACTTTATAACAAGGATTTCCTTACAAATCCTCGTTAAAAAATCTACTTACAATTTTAGAGATGTTAAAGACAATCCATTCATTAAATTTTCATTAAGGAAGAATAATATAAAGTTATTTATAATCCAGAAAAAAAAATTATTATTCAAGAATGGCAGATTCCAATATATGTAAGTATGCGCTTCGCTATTCCTGTATGCATGAGATGTGAAAGCAAATTTCATTTATCCCACTTCTCTTCACCATCCAGAATGAAATCTCTACCATATCCTTCGAATTGATAGTGACACCCACACGTCGTAGGTAGGATTTTGCGGTTTACCGCTCTCAAGCCGCAGAGCTTGAGCAAAACTGCGAAAACAAGAAATAATTAATGGAGTAGGACGGATATTAATATTTGAGCGGCCAATATTTATTTACTCGGTCGGTATTCTGGTCGATAGATTTGCGAAGGAAATTTCCCGTTTATTAAATTCGCCGTTCGCGAATCGCGAAAAATGCAATAATGGAAGGTTGCGTGAGAGCATGAATCGATGATGAATCTGGATTAATGCTTCAAGTGCTGTTCGTGTCTGACAGAAAGCTTTAAAACTTAATAGCATTTAAACATTCTAGTAACGCACACAACAATTTGAACTATTCAATTTAATATCTTCATTATTTGGTTATATCAAAATATATTCTATACAGGAGCTGTACTAAATCTAAAGTCTCCCCTCTAGAGAAAAATAAATGCGTGCCATGTCTGGGATTTCTATATTTAAAAATTGGGCTCTAATATAATTAATGCCATAGTCTTTGATTTATTTATTTATTATAACACATGATATTTATTTCTAACGATATTTGTTTCTAACGGAACATCCTATTACTATTGCATATGAGAAAATAATTCTATTAAGCGTGTTGATAATAAACGCAGAAAGTGTGGGGGCGCACGCGCGTCGCGTATCTCCACAGCTGGTTATTGCAATATTTGTCTCTACTACGTTTACTCCGATATATTTACTTAAACCAGACGCAGCATAATTTTTTTATTTAAGTTAAATAAACTATTAGGCCCGGTTTCTCAGTCGCAGTTTAACTTTAATTTCCTGTTTATTACCATAGTAACAATTATGAAAACAATTTTTTCTAAGGAAATAAACCCAAGATTAAAGTTAAACTGTCACCGAGAAACCGGACCTTAGTAAATCAGTAATACCAAATTTCGTATTTTTATTAATAAAAGTATAAAAGTTACAAATGTGAAAACACTGAGTCGTCACGACAAAGTAACTGAAACGCTGAAATTGATGTCGTGAAAATGAAATAGAACAATACGAACCGACGGGCGACGCAATGTTTTATTAATGCTTGGAAGGCAGTGCCAATATTGATTAACCGTGAAATTCGCATACACTATAATATAATGTTCTAATTAGGAATTACCGCAATTTCCACTAAAACAGGATATTCATTAATTTCGCGCGAGGCCTGTTCGATTTAGCGGTAAATTTCCTTCCGAAATTCACAATAGTGCTCGACTGCTTGAAGTATCATCGAGGCCCACTTTAAATTTATAAATAAACTAAAAAATTACTTTAGACTGATAGCATTTGAATTAAATAGTAAAAGATAGTAATTTTACGAAGTAGGATTTCAAAGTAAGCGACTACAGTTAAAATAAAATACCCAAGTAAATTATTTAATTTAAAGTTATAAGACATAAAACAATAATAAATAATCTAGCATCCCCATAACTTTTTAAATATGCCCATCTATTTATAATCGATTCGATTTTACTGGAATTCTGATGTATGCTAGGATATTTTAAAAACGCCGCAAAGAATTAAAAAATTCAAAGATTATTCTAGAGCTAAACAGACAGGTCATCCCATCCTGTGACGTGAGCTGCCTATACAGAATAAGAATATAAAGTAACGCAGGTAGCAAAATGGAACGAATATAGCAGCACTTAAATGAAGAAATTTGCAGAACATGCACGCATCTAAAATAATTCTGTTAACGAATATACATATTTTTAAAAAAATAACATATCTTACAAATAGTAGATTGACGCGTCCTTCTCGAGGAAAAAGGATAATAAGAAAAACGTGAAGTCGCCAATGAAAAAACTTAAAATAAATCAAGTCGGACATGCCCTTCACTCTACAACAACCTTATTTGAGCGCACAAAAACCTCTAAGCACTCACACACTCGTAAGTTATCGAACGACCGGCTCACTTTGTATGTGCAGAAGGCGAGCCGAATAAGTGCTCCCCAAATTCGTTAAAGAAGTATTAAGATGGCACACACAAAATTTAATTCTTATAAGAGATGAATTCTGGATTTTGGAACTGCAACAAAAGCGAAATTTATATTTTTTCTTGAAATAACTCCAATAACACTTTTTAATTGTTAAATAGAGTATATTTCTTTCTACTTCTTTATCAACAACAGTACACTTAACAACAAAACACAAGGCAGAGTCAGAATCCATAGTAATGATATACTCTTTTCAGACGATTGTTCTGCAAAAATAAACTAATTTATTAATTTTGTTAAAAAGCCACGTTAAAGAAGAATTTATTTATTTTTCTACCAACAATAAGGAATTGACTCAACGAGAATGACAAAAACCAGTATAAAAAACGAGGAAAAATGAAATAAATATGAAGAAATCGAGGAAAAATGAAGATTAAAAAATAATAAAGGCAAGAAGACATTAAACGGATAGATTGAAACAGCAGAAATAATGACACCCTAAAAAGCAGAAAGCACCTAATGGAAAAATATCAGAGACCCAAAAATACTACATGCTTCAATAAAAAAATTAACCCTGGAGCAAACTTTAAAGAAATTCGTTCAGGTGAAAACTCAACTCCTAGGTTGAGGCTTCACATGTTACTTTTAATTGTGCAATTTTTTATTACATGTCTGGTAAACGTGGGGTTTACATGATATCACACAAACACATGCAATCAAAAAATAAAGGTTACTAACAACTAGTTTCCTTAATGCAACTAATTTATTACGTAACTGAAAACTGCATGTTAAGCCTAATCTAAATTGTAATTGTTTGTTTATTATAACAAAATTATATTTTCTTCTTTGCACACCTTCTAGAGTGAAAAACTTACACAAGCATTTAAGGCACCCAACGTCTTTTATAATTCGATAGCACCGAGCGACGCCACAAAAACGACGATACTAGAAAATTCTCGTAAATTTTTTTCACATAAAAATTTTCGAGACAGGTCACAGGACGTCACAGGAGAATAATTTCCTCACTGCGACGACTTTTTTGGGCGAAATAATAAAATACCTCGACCGGCAAAGTTTAATATTTGATAAAGCACCTACGTTTTTGTCCTGCCATGATCCTTCGTCATGTACCTACATATATCTGTCCAAAAATTTAATGTCGCCATTTCAAAGTAACCGCTGTACAGGGTGTTCAATATCCAACATAAATATTCGTCTCCCCAAAACGCATATGGGATGTTATTTATAAGATTATATTTATTTAGGTTAGGGAATATATTTAAATGCTACTGCTTAATTATCCTTATATGTGCCATGTATAATATCTAAAAATAGACAATAATTAAAGTACGAGTGAATTGTTTACTGAATGATATATTCATACCATGGAAAACTCTATATAAAAGTCGATTTAAAGTGGGACTTTAAAACCTGTTCTTTGTAAGTACTTGGCAATTATCTTGTGCAGCATTGGGTTTCAATCGTTCTTGGCTTTTCGAAGTACTAATTTTGCGACTACGCATGCTCTGCGGTCCCTAGGCGTGTCTAAAGACGTTGATTGATCAGAAGTTGACGCAGTTTATCATTAAATTTGGTTCAACACATTACTACATCATATCATGATAAAAATTTAAAAGATTTGCATTGGGCTTCACTGTCAGAAAACAAGGGTTTAAGAAGCCCAAATCTAGCAAAACAATACCTTCATTGTTTTTTTTTCTACTTTGCGTTTATAGTGAACTTATTCCGACGTCAATTTTAGTTTCATAATGGAAGTCATTATTTTCGGTGAAATTTTGGTTTTTAAAAATGATGGCAGTATTCGCTGCATGTGTGAACTTATTATCAACTATTAAGCTTTTCACTGTAACAAATGGTTTTCCGATATATAACAGCGTCCAAAAGCGAGATGCTCATTTCGTTTGAACAGCGCTCGATTGACATACTTTAGCTGTGTTCGTTAATTCAACTCCGTTCAATCAATTTACTCTTTTCGCACTTTTGTCTCATTCTTACTTGTATTAAAACTTATTCGCTCTCACTCTAATTTTACTCCACTCCTGCACCATATGAATAACCGAACTCGGCTTTTGTGACTTTTGTGACAATTGTCATAAACAGAAACTAATTAAACTGGCCAACAATTCATTACATAGTCATACATTTTGATTAAAATAGGATCATTCTTTATTTTATTTCCAACCAATCATGTATCCACAAAATAATTTACATTTACAGTTTGCGTTACGATCTATGAATCATTATTATTCTTTTTTTACTGGAATCAAAGCAAAATTATTTTTAAATTTAATTTGAACAACATCTTGATTAAAGTAGATTCTTGTAATAAAATATTTTTCTAATAAATTATTTTACTTTCACTCCTGACGAAGCTAGTGCCAATTTTAGTGTCCGTTGTTTAAAATAATTCATTATTATTGTTTTAATTCAGACATTATTGGGACACAATTTTTAGCAACTAAGCGTTTATGATCTGCAATTAAATTTCTTACTATAAATATATTGATGAAATATTTTTTTTGTCAAGACACATACATACTTGCTGCTGGTAACGTTCGTGACGCGTAGGCCTTTCTACTCGCTAAAGGTAAATATGATAGTTGATCTCCCTGGACACAACGGAAAAAAAATTAAAGTAAAAGAAATGAACCCTTCATTCGTCACAATACGCTCCGTTGTTCATGTTGTGTTGACCTTTGTTGACCTTTACAGTATAAATAACTGAAAAGCGTTTGACATTACAAAAACTTTGTCAGATTTAGGGCCGGTCTTTCCATTTCTTAATAAACTGACTGATGAATAACTCCCATGAAAACAATTCATAAAAATCAATCAACATAACACTTTCTTGGTTTGTTAAGCCGCGTTCACACTGGCAAAATGAAAATGTTTACGAGGGTCAAGCTGAATTTATTGAGAATAAAAAACACGGTTAATAATTTCTAGGATTTTATTTCAAATATGCTCGAAGTAATTTCCTTCAGCAACGATACACCATTTTTCTTTCCACTATTCAAAAGCTCCCAACCAATCATCTTTCAGAGTACGTTCAAAATAAGCTTGAACTGCGGCATCAATCTCTTCTTCTGACGGAAACCTTCTTTCTACCCCGCAAATTCCTTTTCAGCCCAAAAAGTAACCAAAAGTCGCCTATTACTAAATCAGGTGAATACAGCGGATGTTCTATTATTTTTATATTTTCTTCAGCCAAAAACTGGAGAGTATGGGACGATGCATTACCATGGTGGAGCATAATTCCTTATCTTCGTGAAACCATTGGCGAGTAAGTACGTGTACGTCGAAAAAGGGAATGTAAGTTTCGTCACCTGTCACTATTTTGGAAAAAAAATGGTGTCCGTCCGCCATTATTTAAGAAATGGCAAATTCTTACACGCTCTGCTTGGGAGTCAGAAATGTGATGCGGCACAAAACGCTAACCACTTTTTTCAAATCAGGTGATCGTATATGATTGTTGTAACAGCTGACGATCCAATCTTGAGTTGATGCTTTATTACTGCATAAGTGGCTTTATTCTCCTCTTTAATTAAAAATTTTAACAGCAGTAATGTTTTTGTCGGTAACAGCCGTAAGAGGACAGCCTGCTCCTTTTTGATGCAGAACAGAATTCCTTTCGCGTTCAAATTCCTTATACCATCGGAAAATTCTAGCCAAGGAAGGTTCTTGTACACTAAAAGCAGAATCCAAACTCTTTTTGCACTCATAAGCGCTTAAACCTTTTTTTAAAATCATAATAAATCATGATTCGAAAATGCTCTCTGGTTAATTCCATTTTTCTACTTGTAGTTTCACTTTAAAAAATTAGTAACTTGGGTTCTAACTAACGTAACTTCAACAACTTAACTTTAAATGAAGATAAAGAGTTCCTCTAAAAAACACTGTTTTTCATGGGCTACTAGATTTTCTTATTCTCAATAAATTCAGCTTAAATGTCATTTCTTGTGGAAAAATATTTATTTTATTAGACCTCCAATTTCAAAATATTATTTATTAACATCATTAACAACATTTTCTATGATAGAATTGACCCGGTTATTTATGTTTTGAACCATTCATTCAACAACGTTTTCCAAATTATTAGCATAAACCAAACTGTTTTAAATAATACCACAAGAAAAAATTCAGTAGATTTAAATCCGGTGAACGAGCTGACCGGCATACTGGTCCATAATGATCACTCCATTGGAAAATTTTCGTTCAAAAGATTTCTCACTAATATTGCAGAAAGGGCAGAACATCTAAATTATTCAAAAAAATAATTTTCCATATTGGTTTTGTCTCTTAACTGACCTGACACTTGCGACAAGCGATATCTTGATTTAATTAATTATATAATCTCTTTAAATTTTTACATTTTTCCCTTTATTTTACTTAAGAAAAATGATATCTGATTTTGTTTAGAAAATTAATAATTTTGAACGAGTAAAAACTTTTATAAAGAATAATATTTTTCTCTGAAGTTGAGAATAACAAAGTTTTTCCTCTTTTTCACTCCATCTGGGGACACACTCTATATGTATATAATCATATCCCTTCTACTTTTCGGTGTGAATTAACAAAAGTGCCAGAAGGGAAAATGAAATACTAATTAATTTGATACCATAACGAAACAATTCCTTTTATAACATGTGTTATTTATAAACGGAAGGAAATTAAATTAGAAGGAAACACAAGATACTTGTGGTCATATTGGTTACCTAGAAAAATTGCCTTTTCTATTTAGAATAGGAAACCAAAAGACAATAAATTTTCGGTTTTTCAAAATCTTGCAATTGAGAACATTTTATCAAATAGCAATTTAAGTTAGTCACTGAGAAAAGACTGCACCTTTCTGATGACAACTAAAGTCAAGGAACGTTCATTTCAACACCTGTTCATAAATGAGAAATCAATAACTTGCGCTCTAACAGATTAAGGTGAGAAGCGTAAAACTTCCAGGATATGCAAATAATTTCTTCTTTGTTGAAAATTAATTTAGTAATTCGCAGTAAGAATAATAAAATATACTGTTTTTAAACACAGTTACATTATTTAACACGTTTAGTTTTATTGAACTCTGTTTAAAAATGATAAATTAAAAAAATATAATAATGATGAACTAGGAACGAAAAGCTTACTTAAAGAGTTTTTGATATAGAAAATTTTGTTATAACATCTAAATACAACATTTTTCCAATATATGCCGATCGATCGACAAGTCAACTTTCAAGTAGTTTTCTCCTTCTAATTTTCATGAAACAGCCATGCGGCTCTAATCATGTCATATCATTTCGTCGTATATTTTCCTAATTCAGATCTATACAATCGGCATATTTTGGAAAAATGAACTGTAACTATAGTGAATGTTTACAAAATATTAATTTACTAATAAAATCGCTTGAAGAATGGGTTTTTAGATAAAGCATAAAAATTAGAAAATGTGATAACATAAATAAATATCTATACCTAAGATGAAAAGCAGGATATCCACTAAAATTTAAAATCACCTTTAACATTAAAGTTGCTGATAGACTGTTTCATATCTGCTATAATATTTACCTGTGGATAAAGTAAGATGAGAATGAACTGTAGCTAGGATTTTCATTTCATATACC
This sequence comes from Serrognathus titanus, assembly GCA_039766575.1. Classification (NCBI taxonomy): domain Eukaryota; kingdom Metazoa; phylum Arthropoda; class Insecta; order Coleoptera; family Lucanidae; genus Serrognathus; species Serrognathus titanus. The sequence continues at coordinate 27,201,623 of CM077912.1, read as the reverse complement.
TTACGAAATCGAGAAAGATATTATCATGTTGAAGAAAAATGTATTATAAAATGTCCGACGTGGAGAAATGGATGAGGAAGTTCATTTTATGAGGCCGAACGAGGCTGTCTTAACGGCATGGGATGCAGGTGTTCTCATTTTTACAGATGAGCTGAAGACACCTAACCAAGTTATTGTAGCAATGTTCCCAGAAGGCATCTACCGAATATAAATATACATACATAGTATTGTCATAATTGATGCTACGTAATTTATAAAAATAATTGAAGTGCACGAGCACGATCATTTTTTTAGTCCGTGATGGCCTTGTTTGTTATTGAAACGGAAATTACGTGCATACATATTTCAAATATATGTGTTATCTGTTACTCTGCATAACTCGCTCGCATATTAATTACATAAAAACCTCTGAACAAGTTATAGAAAGATAATAGCGATAATAATAATAATAATCTGTTACCGTCGATACTGAAATAAATTCGTATTTAATGTGAACCTATATACCGTATATTTCGATCTAATAAAACCATTAGCGCCATTAATTATTTATTAACCAGCTATAGAAGTGACATAAGTAATTTATTACGTAGGTACATAAAACAGAAGTGCTTTGTTCACTAAATTTTACAAAACACGAATAATTTGAGTTTGTTTTTTTTTCGATTCTACTTGTTACTTCATATTTCTATAATTCTGTCAATCTTGTTCTCGGTTAATACTATCGACTTTCGGCACTGTTTTATGTATTCCTCTTTCATAATTTTTTTAACACTATCTGTACTAAAAGGTGAAGCAAAGTAAATCAAGACAATTTGGAAGATCGAATGAATGCTGAAGTGGAACAAATAATACCGTTCAGTTACAAAGTGACTACAACTATTTCAGCGTTATATAAAATGCTTGTGGTTTCGAAGAGTGCTATTTAAAGCACTAACCAAATTGATCAAAAACATTTTGTAGAAAATTGTTTATTTTAATCAGTATAAACGCGGCAGGTAGATTCACATTTTGTGTACGAAGGATAGTCTTGCATTAGCATTGCAAGGCAAGGCAAAACTGTATATGTAAGTTGTACATATTATTCATGTGTAACCACTCTACATTACAGTGTTTGGTTTAATGAGAGTGTTTTAAAATGAAACGACAATAGTGCGTTATTCGACGTACTATTTGAAATGGTTCTGTCTGATAAGAGGGTAAAGCTGAATTTATTGAGAATAAGAAAATCTAGTAGGCCGTGAAAAACAAAACATACAGTGTTATTTAGAGCAAGTTTTTATCTGTCATTTGAAGTTACCTTCGTTAGAACCCAAGTTACTAATTTTTTAAAGTAATATTACAAGTAAAAAAAGTGGAATTAATCAGAGAGCATTTTCGAATCATATTTCATTATGATTTTAAAAAAGTTTTAAGCGCTTATGAGTGCTGAAAGAGTTTAGACTCGGCTTTTAGTGAACAAGCACCTTCCTTGGCTACAATTTATCAAATACAAATACAGCATGAAAAAGTACCAGAGCGTCCTCCTACGGCTGTTACCGACAACAATATTGCTACTGTTAAAAAATTAATTGAAGAGGACAATAAAACCACTTATGCGGTAATGGATCATCAACTCAAGATTGGATCCTCAGCTGTTAGAACAATCATACACGATCACCTGCATTTAGTCGTTTTGTGCCGCATCACATTTCTGATTCCCAAAAAGCAAAGCGTGTAAAAATTTGCCATGAAACTATAAGCTTTTTAAATAATGGCAAAATAGTGACAGGTGACGAAACTTACATTCCCTGATTTCACGTACCTACCCACCAAGAGTGTGTATGGTTTCACGAAGATGAGGAAATTCCAAAAAAAACCAAGAAGCGGCGAGCTATGAAAAAAGTTATGTGTGCGGTATTCTTCAGAAGTATGGGCTAGTAAAAGCAATTAAGCTATAGATGGACAAAAGACAGTTACAGCTAAATGGTACACTGAAAAATGTTTGCCTGAAGTGTTCAGTAGAATTCCAGACAAGGGAATTTTACTGCAGCATGATATGCATCGTACCATACGGCAGCTTTAACTCTCCAGTTTTTAGCTAAAAAAGATATAAAAGTAATAGAATATCCGCCGTATTCACCTGATTTAGCAATGTGTGACTTTTGGCTATTTTTTGGGCTTAAAAGGAATTTGCCGGATAGAAGGTTTTCGTCAGAAGAAGATATTGATGCCACAGATCACACTTATTTTGAGGGTATTCTGAAAGATGATTGGTTGGGAGTTCTTGAACAGTGGAAAGAGAAAATGGTCTAGCGTATTATTGCTGAAGGGAATTACTTCGAGCGATATATCAGAAGATTCATGAATTCTTGGCATTAACCTCGACAAGGCTGATACTGCTTGCTTGGTCCTACTGGTGACATGCAATGTGTCCAGTCTACACTACTCCACTTTCCCCTAAATTCTAATTCTTCTGTCTGTGCACCCTCCATGCTCAACTAAATATTTTCTTCCTCTACTTTCAGTAGCGCCTTTGCATCCAATGCTGTTTTCTCTCAATTTTTCTGAGTAATTGAAAACTATTATTTTCAAGTTAATTAATTTTATTAAAATTTTTTCATTCTCGGAATAGTTCTCGTTTAATTATTTTTAATACATCAGCTTTTAGTTTCTAACAAGTCCGCTAAAATTTATATCCAATTAACAATTACTAATTTTAAACAAAATTAAATTCATAACTAAGTATCAATTATGCATTAAACTTATAAGCTCAAAGTGCATTTTGCATTAATTCTCTATGTTTCACTGGATTAAGGGAATTTGTAATCCAAACGTTACCCCACATATACAATTAGGACTGACAACGTTTCAGACCAATTTTACTGATGATGTAGCATGCAAGACTAGCGATCAATAATGCGTGCTTCAAACTCAATAGCACCCTAATAAAATTTTACACAATGTAACTAAAACATCAAATTTAAATGAATTATAATAAACTAGTATATTAAGAAGAAACTACAAATCACAGCCTTTTTGACGTATTCTTCCAAGTACAATTTAAATTTATTTAATGTTGATTGCCTTAAAATTAAATTCGCAATTATTACGAGTTAAACTCATTTGCTTAACGTTATTTTATTGATTTTATTATAAGATGTAATATTGTTTACTTAACGAAGATTTTTAAAGCATATAACTGAAAGAGAAATTTGATTAATTAATCATGCAGTTAATAGTTTTAACAGTGAACGATCAATACAGACGTCAGGCGTTTAATTAGCGCAATTTTCTATGTACACGTCTCACTCCGCGCGGTATCTCCGTCACTTTGAGGGCACAAAACGAAAACCAACGAACCTTCCTACAAGACAAATTAGCCCCCATTAACTCTCCCTCATCTGGGGAGTTTTATTTCCTTATCGATACTATTGTTGGAGTTTTATTACCATGGAGTTTATCTGCGCACGTTTCTACGTAAATACTTTCTATCGCAGGCACAGATCTTCGAACAGTAAATTTTTCTTTCCATCTTCTTAATGCTGCTGACTCTCCTCGAGGTTACATTAAAAAAAAAAACCTAAAAGTTAAATTCGTTTATTATTTCCCTGCACGGAATCGATTCGTTCCTGTTATAAATTTCGTTTTGAGTTAAATTATTGCTTGGAAAAACTGAATATTGATTGGCTATTATTTTCGACTTACACACAGATTCCGTCCCGGCGTTTAAAATTCAAATTATCTCATAACTCGGTAGTTATTACATGTTTTGTTCTTTTACACTGAATAGTATTCCATTTGCTTTGTATATATTACAAAACTTAACCTTGGAAATGCAATTTTTAAAATAAAATTTTGTATACACATCATAATGTTATATCTCCTTTTAGATTTCGTGAATCAGTTTTGCGCTTGTAGCCAGCGGTCTTACTGCAATTTAAATAACCATAATCAATTCTTGAAATATCATTAACAACAATAACATGTTGGTAGTTTTTGGGTAAAAGGATAATTTCTCGAGCGTAGCATTTTGGCGATTTAGCCCGAAAGTATATTTGGAGGTGTTTGGTAATTTTTTCAGATCAGCGAGGTAGTGAGACTATAGATGGAATAAAATCAGGAATCTGTGATAGGTGAAGAAAAGATTACCACTTTACTAACTTTTTTGCAGTCATATTGCAATATGCAATTTTGGCACTAATTTTGGGATTGAACAAAAATGCCTTTTACATCGTTAATGTTTAATCTACTTATGTCATGATGATGTTGAATTCCACATTTTGTTAGCTTGTCATAAAGAAATTAATAATGGCAATGCAATTGTTTTCATACGAACAAATGTCAGCAATAAGAAGATGAGTCAAACTTTTGAGTTATTTTATCATAGTTAGATTATGACTACCTGGGCAGAAAAGTGCAAAAATTTCTTTTAAGTCCTTCCTAAAATATGCATAGGCGTTACTTTCCAGTTGAGGAAATATGAAGTGTATTCGTAGAACATGCAAGACATAGCACTACGATAGTTTTACCAGAAGAAGAGGACAATTTGCTAGGAGGACAACAACTACTAAGGAAGATCGCTACGTAGAACTGCAGGCTTTAAGCAAGTGCTTTATAACGTCTGGGGAGTTAGCAAATGATCTACGCTTAGCTACTGAAGTTGAAAGACAACCGGCAACTGGTTCTATTCTGCATAAATCTGGTTTATAAAGGCTGCATAAAGGAAATCGTTTTATTTGAGATTTGATTTTATTCAAACTTTGTCAAGAAATGTATTCAAGATATCAAAAATTGTTCAAATAAAATTGCTTCTTTTATAAAATTCAATGATACCGAATTCGACATATGTTTCCATTTGAAATTTCAAATTTTGTTGCTATTGCATCTATTTTCGGTTGCCTTTGAAAGATACCACATTGCTATCAGATTAATTACAGTTCTTTTTATTAATTTTTTTCGCTACTTTCTTCTACTTCATATTTTGAAATTAAGGACTGGCTGACAAGGGTCGTCTGTTACACCTGGTATATCAAATTAATTGAAAGCAAAATTATAAAACTTAATTAAACAAAACTAATTGACCCATCTTGTCATTAGTTTGTAAATAGGTACTTTCTAATCAAAAGTCAGTTAAGAAATTGTTTCATGACGTATCAAATCAGACATGTCAATGTCTTATTGAATATCTTCTGAGTTCTTTCAAATAACAATAAATATGTACAACTACAACTTAAAAGCAAACTTTAGCATTACGTGAAACTGCAAATTTCAAGTACAGTGAAATCTCTCTAAGACCGCCACACTTTTACCCGGATATTCCTCTCCAACGTTGTTGATTAACAATGAGTGGAAATGAGACAAATAAAACCAAATGTGTAATTCTTATTTTCTAGTCACTAATTAATATAAAAAATATAAAAACTATTCAAAACGTCCACCTTTTGCTTCCACGCACTTTTTCAAACGGTCCGGCCATTCATCTATCGCTGCACGCACCACTTCCAAAGTATTGAGGCTACTGTTTTGACTAAATCTGCCTTTAACGCCTCGATATTTCGATGAGGCTTAGAACAAGCCTTCTCCTCTAATACATTCCAGAGACAGTAATCTAAAGGATTTAGATCTGGACTTCCGGAAGGCCACTCTTCGGCCGCGATAAACTCAGGCAAATTGGCAGTTAGCCAGCGTTGAGTAGATTTGGCTTTATGCGCTGGAGCTGAGTCTTGTTGAAATATCCAGTGTTTGGCCGCGAATAAAGTAGTGTTTAAAGGCTTTACCACCTTCTCTAAAATGTCATTTTGGTAATTGGTTGCGCAAGTTTTCACACTGAAGCAGGATGACGTCCTCTTTCCACCTTCGGAATCTTTTCTGCCGCTTCTCGAGAGCTGTGTGCATAAACCCTATCATTTTGCCTGATAAATTTTTCTTCAACGGTGAAAATTTTTTTATCTGCGAACAACATCTATCGGTGGCCGCTATTCGCATGTCGCTGTAGCAATCTTTTTGCTCGCGTGGCTCCAAGTTTAAGGTCTTCTTTAATATTGCCATAATCTTTTGCTTTCGAAGCAGATTTCTACGAATTCTTTCGGCCACCGCTTTGATCACCACTTTCGTCCGAGTTTCGCGGGGTCATCCGCTTCTAAGCCTATCATTCACACTAGACATCTCATTGTATCGATTTATGGTCCGATAAATAAATTTCTTGGAGATTTTTAGCTTTCTCTGCAAATCGAAAATTTCGGCTGCATTTTTGTTGTATTTGCGCAATGCGATGACAGCGATACGGTTTTCTTTGATACTCCACTCCATGTTTACTAATGAAGTGATTGTCACCAAATGAGTTGTTTACATAAATGTAAAGCCTGCTTGACCTGCTAGTATCAACACAATTCCGAGACCCACTTGAATTTTTTTTTAGAGACCCACCTATGTTAGGGACAGAACTTATAGCATGACTACGTAGATATGGAGGGAGGTTAAATGGCAAATAGTCATTCTATGTTTGTAAAATTGGTCCTTAATTTGTCACGATATCCAAAATTCGTCTTTGAGGAGATTTCAGTATATGTATGTATAATGCAGTCGCGAAAACGTGAACTAATTAAGGACAGTGGTATTCACGTTTTCGAATTAATTACATATTTGGTTTACAATTCATGTATATAATTTTATTATACATATTTAAAGTATGTATTAAAAAAACTTGAAATATGAAAAAGAAATATAGAAACAAAAATTTCTTACAAAATATTTTAACTGAACTAATTTTGTTCACGTTTTGGAATATTAAATACTAATGTTGTTCACGTTTTAGAACAGATTGCCAAACCAGTGTTTGTGTTTAGGGGTGTTCATGTTACGGAACGCTCATGTTATAGAGATTACACTGTATTTATAAATATATCTTATTGAAAGAACTATATATCTGGTACAAGAAGTATCCAATATAAAATTGTTACGTTATATCAATCGTAATAAAACTTTGCCGTCGGTCAAATATGAAAATAATTACTTTTTAATAAACATTATTATCTATCAATAGTTTAGGTCGCGACATTGTGCAACAAATCTCTAAAACGTTATTAACGTAAATCAAAGTGAGTGCATGAATTTGGGAATCTAATTAGCAGATTTTTTGTTAAAAAAAGGCTTTTGTTGCAGCTCCTTTTATCTTAGGAAGTCTCTTTGTGCGTTATTAGAAGAGATTTATGATAAAGGAAAAAGGTTTTTATGGTTGACGAAAAATCAATTTTATTTAAACCTAATGAGCTTCCTTACTCGAATATTTTACTGATATTTTAAAGTTCAAAATAATAAAATATTAGTACACTAGTTCTCTAAATACGATAACTTAAATCCTTTTACTACTGTTACTCTTTCTAAAACATCGCTTTCAAAACTTATAATAGAGGGTGTTAATGAACTTGATTCGTTTATTGGAACCGTAAATATTATTTAAAGAAAGAAGTCAATAATATTTCGGCAACACATTGTGATCTATAATAATTGAATGTCCCGCTTTATAAGAACTTTTTATTTCTTTAAATTCCTTCTGTCAATAACAAAATAAACGCATTCCCTAGAAGTACAGTTAGCAAAAGAAATCTTCGTCATAATTGCAAATTCTTTTGAGTACTTTAACTTTAAAGCCCGGTAGAATGTTTTCCTCCATCCTTCTCACATATATCTACCGTTGCAAACATATCTCACTCATTTCTATACGTTCAACAATTTATTGTATCTTACGCCGTTATTATTATTAATATAAGGCCATATTTCCTCCACCAAAATGTTTAGTTGCAATTTTATGTAGTTTCGTTTCATTAATTGCTGCTAGAATAAATAAAACACATTTTTTAATTAGTGTGTTAAACTATAGATCATCTAGAAAGTATACGGAATTTTAAAATTTGTATCAATAGGTACTGTGTCATGCAATATTTTTTAGATATGGGGAAGCTATGGAAAATGAAATCTGAGTTTTAGCTTGATTAAAAGCTTTTAGTCTAGCATTTGCTTTCTGAGTCCTGTTAGTTGTTTAAACGACTCGAACACTACCGCGGCATTTGAAATTGGTTGTTATCATATTAAAGAGTTTTAACAAATCCTTATGTAATCAATTAAAAGATTCGGACCTATTCTATTCCTGATTGCTTTGCAGAATTTCAGGAAAATTTTCCAGAAACTGTATTTCTGTACCACGACTTTGTTAATCAACTTCAGTAATCTATAGGACTATTCAGAGGAACTGGCAGTATCGCAGACAAATTATGACTGATGCTCCTCGCACTTCCATCCGTCACCTGTCACAACAAGTCGATCTTTCTGAAGGGACCTGCAGAACTATTCTCAGAAAAGACTTGCAAATATTCCGTTATCGTTTGACTGCCGGGCATGAATTGTATCTAGTAGATTTTGAACCAAAGCAATGATACTGTTATTGGTTTTTAAACAATATTGACAATGACGATTTGTTGGACCAAACTTTCTTTTCTGATGAGACCTGATTCCATTTAACAGGTTACATTAATTCGCAAAATATGGGGACCTGTAGTACAGAAAACCCTCATATTTTCATTGTAGCCCCACTTTAAATTTCCTTCAAGAGTTTTTTGGAGATCGGATAATTAGCAGAAATATCACAAACATATGGTGTCCGCGATCTTGCGATCTAACTCCTTTGGCCCTATTTGAAAAATTCCATTTCTAAACCGTCTATTTACAGGAACTTACCCAAAGAATCATCGAAAAGTGTGATGAAATAAACAATTCTCATTATATTTTGCAAAATGTTATTAACGAATGTCGCAGAAGAGTTAGAAACTGCCTCGAAGAAGACGGAGGCCATTTTCATCTGTTGTGAATTCACGTTCAAGATTATTTTCAATGTTTTATTTGGTTTGGTTTCAATACGTAATAAATCGTAATTATTGGTTATGATTTTCTGTTGACGTTATGTTAAGGTTAAATGTCATGTAAGGAACATACGTGAACATGCGAAAAAACGAGAGCAACACACTAGATGGGAAAACTTTTTGAACACATGTTATTATATTCATAATATCTTAGGAGGGTAGTATTTTGGTTAAAATCATATTTTAAAGGAATCTAACAAAAAAAGTGACGACAGGTATTAAATGTTAACAATATTAAACAAACAGAAAATTTTGAGTAATTGTGTTAAATTTAAGAAAAGAGAAAACCGATGGAAAGTATTTTTAAAAGAGGGATTAACAATTAAAGTAAAAGGATTTTGAAAGTCGTTTCGACCAAAAAATGTAAGAAAAATAGTACACGCATGAAACACCAAATCTACTCAAGACGCAGTTGATTTGATTTCAGATTCCCTGAACCCTTAATATAATTCTCAGGACTAAACAGCAATTACATAAACAAATAACTAGAATTGTTTTCCTCTACTGTAATTGTTTATAAATTCTAAAACAGGAAGTTGCAGTACCATTTTCTTTTTTCCGGATAGTTTCTAGGCGGACTATATGAATTTAATCGAATAAATCCTGAAAAAGGTTGACATGTGTTTCAGTTTCAAGTTGTTAAGTTAAACAATTAAGTACACCTTTGGAATTGTCGTTCCATTCCTGATCGAACCACTGAACAGATAGTCAATGAATATTTTGAAATAAATAGCAAGTGAACACATTATTACATGTGAATTTATTTGTTCTGCCCCTGTCACCGCTGCAGAATAAGAAAGCTCCATTTTATGGGATATCAATGGCGAACTTTAACTTTTGATCTAGAAGTTTGGAAAGCTAGAAGTCAATTGAAGGATGACGCGCACATGAAACTACCCAACAAAGTGGAGCGACAAAATGTAGGTTGGAATTGAAAAGTGGAAACCAAGCACAAAATCGATCAACATCAAAATAACTAAATGTGATCATTACCTCTCGCTATATACATATTGTAATGAATTCTTAATGTAACGGAAACAAAAATAAATGAATGTTGAAAAGATATGCCTTAAATCACTAAATAGTGATTTAAGGCATATCTTTTCAACATTTATTTTCTTAGTCACTAATACAAATGGATAATCCTTTAAATTTAAAAATAAATGATCTTTAAGATGTGGGCCTATGTTTCGAAATCAATGTTTTACTTATCGCAGCGATTTTTGAAGTCCATGACCGGATAATATTGAAAATAAAGTTTATGGTTAGCAGATATCTGTTATCTGTGGATATTTCTGAAATATTCCAGCAATGTCCAAACAGCTTTTGGAAAAAATTTGGTATTTTTTTTCAATTTTTATTAACGGCGTAAGTACTGTAACATTTTTCCTTAACTCCTTAATTCAGATGTCAATTCGTTACTGGCAAATAATATTTACTCAATTTTAATTTAAATAAAAAAGAAATAGTAATAACCGAGTGACATGAATTCAGAAACGTTCTTTAGATCTGCCGCCGTAAACCGAAACGAAAACTTCTGCTCTTCTAATAAAGCAAAAAAAAGAAGCCCTCCCTCTGATATAGAGAAAGTTTTTTCTTGTATTTAGGCGAAGGCGGCCGGCCCTCTTGAACCGCAGTCTTTCTCTTGGGAACTCCGAGAAAGTAGAATTGCTTGTAAAGAATATTAATAAAACTTGCGGCTGGTTCGGTTTAGTTGCGGATTTCCTTTGTACTACATCTTAATTTCAATTAATTTAAGAAAGCAAAAATTACATTATCCTCGCCCTCGCTTATTTAGCGCGCTTTTGTGTTGATATAATTGTTATATTTATGATGAAAGTTTTGTTTTAATTTTTTGCCTGCTTTGAAAAACATTTGCTCCAAACTTTCTAGTAATTGTTTTAGAACAGAAACATAAAATTAAATTAATTACGCCTCGTCGCGTGACCTTTCTCGATCGCATTTATTTTTAATCAAGGACTAATTATAATTTAAATTGCGGAATTCGGATTTTTCCGAAGTAGTAATTAAAGCGCACAACAGAGGGCGATGCAAATTAAAAAGTGAGGCGCCCCAAATAAGATTCGTCGGAGCGAAACTGAACTTAAATGACATCTGCAATTATGTTTCCGTTTATCGCGAATTTTTATGCGGAATCTGATTTTGCGGGAAATTTACGAGTACTGTGGTGATTCCTAATATTATTATTAAAAGTTTTGTTGAGCAATCAACGTTGAAGTGCTCATTAAAAAATATACAAATCCTACAGAATTTACGATTTCTCTTTCTTAACTTTAAAGAAGACGCACACAGTAAAGAACCATTAAAACCAATTATTTATCTTTTACCAAATTTCCAATTATTCTTATGTTAATAAGACGTCATGCATATAACTATGTAATTAGATTGAATTACGAAGTTGCGTGTTATGTTTGCAAAAATAAATAGTTAAAAAGATTCTTGCTTTTTGGCTTCCAGATGGTGCTTGCTAAACTTCCGATTTATTTACAACCCTATGTCCCTACATAACCTTGTGCATTGTGATTTCTTGAACGAATAAAAGTAATTTCTATTTAAAGATTTTACGAATTTTCTCTTTTTAATTAAATTCCTTTAGGGGTTTGGTCCATTTCTCCATCACACCAAAAGTTGAAGGGTTACCTTACTCTTGGCAGTGTCACCGAAATAAGACGAACATTTTATTTGCTTTCACTCCAAACTATAGTCTAGGTTGAATTGAACCTACGCTTTTGTTAAATAAAATTTAATATTTAGCTGCTTTAACAATCTAAAATTCTTGTATCAATCTTTTCGTACATTGAAGCAACATGCACGATATCTTCATTGTATGCTTGCCTCAAACAAAATAATGAGTTGATTCAACTTAAAATATTTAACATTTTTTTTACTGTTGGTTGAATGATCACATGTGACTGCTAATAGGTAAACGAAAAATTTTGTTAACTGAACGTGTTTTTAGTTGACTGAACAGTTTATTTTTTTTAATGCATGAGCGTACAATCTACGAGTGTATGAGAAGCTTAAAGCTTCGTCCATTTATATGTCTCGACATCGATATTAATAATATTATTAAAAATTTCTTCGCAATCAACGCTGAAGTGCTCATTAAAAAATACGCAAATCCCGCAAGCAATACCGGAATTTACGATTGCCTTTCTCGACTTTATTGAGGACGAGCGTTCATCATTAATGTATAGTACCATTTCGCCCGGTTCGATTCTAATTTGCGTAATACTTCCCAGCTTCCAACTCTACAGCCTGAGATGGTTGATTATAATATAATTAATGGAGCTTTAACTTTGGTAAACTCGAACGAGCTTTTCCACAATGAAGACAACAATTATAACGTATCGATTTTTGCGTTTGACGTACGGATGTTAATGAAGCCTCGACGTCCTCGAGTTAATCAGGATTACGCGCGAAAGCGCACAATGAATGTTTTTTTGTAGGATGAATCCCAGTGTCACAAAGTAACTTTTTATACAGAGACAGTTTAAGTATTAAAATCATAAAAGAGTACAAGATTATAAAGTCTCGTTAAATAGAAATACTTTCATACTTTTAATTTCACTTATTTATATTAAGATTGAACAGCGGTAATCATTTTCCAATCACCAACACTTGAGGAAGACTAATCCAGAAGAGTGATGGCAACACTTGAGGAACACTAACCCAGAAGAGTAATGACGAACCTATATCCCATGGAGATGGAGTGGCCCGCTAGAATATTTAGAGTGACACTGTAGATATTTATGAAGTGTACAATTTACAATTTAAATTTTGTAGAAATAATTTTCATCATGTTTATCTTTTCACCTCAATAATAGGTGTTACATCATTTTGGTATAGCTATGTAATTTGAATTGGTATTGATGGAAAATTAAAAAAAAGTTAATGATGTTCTTGTTATTTATTTCAATTTTTTAAATTTTGTGTCAATTTTAATGTTGTTAGCGCTTTTTTATTCCTTTTATTAGTCTCGTGATTTTCAATTACTTCATCTTTTGTTTTTTCATTAATTCATATTTCTTATTTGTAGATAGTTTATTTTATTTCTCATTTGTTCCTTTTTATCAAATACCTTGTATTTCGTTGACTTTTCTGCAAGTTTCTTTTGCTTTCTACTAGGCTTTGAGTTTAAAAAATTTTTTCGAAGGAGATCGTCGATTTTTCGTTTTTTTAATTCACCTTATTCTTTGCACTTCACGAAACGTTTGATGTTGTGGAGATCATCACATTACTTTCCTGATACATGAAATTTATCATCAGAAAAGCAACAACAAATTTCATACTCTAGCGAAAAATGCAAATGAACTGATTCACAGTACGGCTTGACGATTATATTGAATGATAATGCATGCATTCCACTGCTGTATTAACTAAAGTTAAACAATTCTCAGTGATTGCAGGTAAAATGAAGCGTTTCAACCTTTCGGAAGAGAGCGATACATTTAAGCGATTTCTTGTGAATGTAATCGTCGCAACCTGTGCATAACTATAGTATGTCAGAACAACATGTATGTTTTATTGACTTACGATGTCTGATTCACGGTTCATTACTACAAACTTTTTTTTTAAGTAAATTTGATCCATTTATAAAAAAAGGTTCGATCCCTGACCTAGAAGAAATAATAATTTTACAACGTAAAAGGAAAAATATAGATATATTAAATTGAAATTAAGCGAAAAAGAGAAAAGTTCAAGAAAACATACAAATGATAGTTATCAGTCCTGCATTCATTCGGTTAGTTACAAAAAAAGTGTAATGAATATAAAAAAAAGAAAAAAGTAAAAATTCCAAATGGAAATGGATAATTTGAGCTAAAAATTCAGAGAAAATCTGTTATCAGAGTAAGAGAAAATAAAACATAGTCAGGTTACTTTAATAACTTATAAAGAAACTCAACAAAAAGAGGGAATTATTAAAAAAGAAAAAGAAACAAAAAATCGCTTACTGCGAATAGAAAACATATGACATATTATGAAAGTTCTCAATAAGGAAAATTCGGCATTTATTGTCAAGTTGCTGTCATGGTTGCTAAGAAAACTTGCTAAAAGATATATTATGAAAGAGAAACAAGTGTTAAGGTGCCAAATGCTTCAAATAAAATTGTCAAAATTTTTAAAATTAAAATAGATTCTATCTAAAATAATTTATAGAATGTTTGACGTCACATCCTTTGCTCAAAGAATTCAACAAATAGTTTCAAGTATTTTAAGTATTAGTAAAAAGTTGTTATTATAGGGGATTCGTAGATCATTTTTAAACACAAATAAACAATGTTTATTAGTGGATAACAGCAACATACAAAAAATATAAATTCAAAATAATAATAATAAAAATAAATACTATTTGTATATGATTGTTTCAATCTTCAAATTTCTTGACCGGTTTTAGCAATTTTATAGAAATAAAACTCTTGAAATCTCGGTCCAAATGTTTTTTATTTTTCTAATTGTGTCATAATATTTTTGAACTCAGGTTCTTCCTCAGTGACTGCAAAGATAACTACAGATTAAGAGCCTAATATTGTATGCTACATGAACTTTAAGGTAACTTTGTAATGTGACGAACAGTACTTAGGGTCTTAGTATGTAATATCTGTAATCTTTGCAAGAAGAACCCGGCGCATTCAGAAAAATAAACTGTTCAGTCAATCAAAAACGCATTCAGTTAACATTTTTCGTTTACCTGTTAGCAATCATACGTGGTCATTCAACCAAAAGTCAAAAAATTTACATTTACAATTTCAGATAGAATCAACTCAATATTTCGTTTGAAGCAAGCATTCAATGAAGACATTGTTTCTGTTGTTCAATGCACAAGAAGATTGACACAAGAACTTCAGATTATTAAAATAGCTAAATATTTAATTTGACCGAACGTTGCTGGGGAATTAAATTTATATTTTTGATTGTTTAAAAGTAACTTTTCAGTATGATAAACAAAAGCGTAAATTCAATTCAATCTATCAATTTTATAAACAAAGTTGAACACGTTTTAAATATGAATAGCTTTTAGTCATTTAAGAAACGATATGTTGAGACATAAAGTTTAGCAAGCGCCATCTGAAAGTCAAAAGCAAGAATTTCAATAATTAACTCCCGCTTTTACTTGACGTACCATTTATTCTGTTAAATAAAAAATCGAAACAGACACTTAAAGGCAACAGCACTTTACGATCATTTTTTTTGAAATGTCAACTTTTTGATGTAACATATTAAACACTTTCTTTTTAAGGTAAAACATTTACATTGTTCAGTCAAATGATGTAATAGTTTAACATTTTCTTAGTGCTATTTCAGTCAACGCACAAAAAGTTGACATTCAAGAAGTTGTAGACTTAACTATTTCATTTTTCTCAGTGTGGATTCGAAAATATTATGACACAAGTAAAAGACATTTGGACCGAGATTTCAAGAGTTTTATTTCCATAAAATTATTTTTACATGAATAAATAAAAGTAAGCGTAATTGTAAATATTTCTTCAACGTGTTAATAATTTTCTCGGTATGTTCCTCTACTATAAATCGCCTAGGGTCTTCCAAGGATAAAGTCAAGGGGCTGATTTCCTTGTAGTTAACAACGTGTTCCAACTCAATGCATATCATCCGGTATGGATAGGGAGCATCGAAACTATTGGTTAAATTAATTTTTCTTGGAGACATTGGTAACGGGGAGATTGGTGCTGGTCATGGTGAACGCCGGAAGAATGCATCACGACAATGACGACGTTCTTTATCTTTGCCTTTCATTATGACCTGAATTACTTGCAAAGTTTTTTTTTATGTTGAAGTGTCAGGTTGTCGTGAAAATTCTCTGGGCATCTTGATTCTGACTCTCTTCAACGATGGGCTTCGACGATAGAGTGTGGAGTTCGTAGGAACTCTATAGGACGTAGTGGGTTCCTCTTCTACAACAGATGTCCTCGATAATGCCGATGAATGTGTGGAAGTGTGAATGATCTCTCGATAATGGCTACACAAGAGGTGCTGGTTGTTTCTAACAATGGCTGCACAGAAAGCTTGTGTGTGCTTCCGACAATGACTGCATAGAGCGCTTTTGCATGCTTCCGACAATAACTGCACAGAAAGCTTTGGGTTGCTCCTGACAATATCTGCACGGAAGGCTTAGTGAGCGTTTCCAACAATGCCAGCACGGAACGCACTGAGGCTAGAGCGGTCAACTTTCTCGCTTTTATAGATTTTTTCCATATCGTGTGTGAAGTAACTCTGCTTCATTAATCTATCTGTGTAATTGAATCACAGATGACCAGAACTGTATCTTGTTTTAGGGACCACATTTGAGGATGCGATCCTATTTGCAAGCCAATTATGGATGAATGCGGTTTCACTTTAATTTGTCAAAAGGCGCCCTAAATTTTGTTTATTTGTGACGATCGTCATCGTTGCTTTGCAACATAAATATCAACGTGACGCTCCGCCCGTACTTGTCCATAGTTCTGCACTTTTCTATACTTTTTGCACGAACCGCTTCTGAGAGATTGAAATGCATATAATATAATGTAAGTAGGAGGGGGAACAGGAATTAAAATGTAGAAAGTGCAAAGCAAATGAATAAGCCTAAGTCTTGATTGACGTTTTCAATCTGAGGTTTCTTGATGTCTGTCATTTTGACGTTTGTTGTCATCTGTCATCGTACGTGCTGCATTAGTCGCTAAGCAACGTGCGAGCCCCCACAGTTTCGAGAATGTAATTCGAGTTATGATTGCATGATTTTTATTATTACAATACATTTTTAGTATTACAAAATGAAAATGTTAGTTTTCAACGTAAATACGCCAAAGTTGTTTTATCAGACTTGTAAACACCTGAATTAAGTATAAAATATAATGAATAAAATAAAATTTATCTGAACGAGTAAAATCAAATAAAGCGTTTGGATTGAATTTCAAACCGGTGTGCTTTAGTGCAGAAAAGAAACGTTAATTTGCTACGAGAAAATTAAAATTTTAAAGTCGCTTGCCATATCAAAAACTAACGCAGATATCTTGAAAGTCTTAATTTCAACATTGTTACTTACTATTTATTGTACATCGCAATATTCCCGCTAGGGTTTCATTCCATTAATTCCCATGCGCATTGTTTTATAACGGAATTAGTATAAACACCCTAGATTTTAATTTTAACAGCGGTCATTTTTGCACGTCAAATGAATGATCGAGTAAGCTGTTAATTGCGGGAAAACAGAAGAGGAAACCGACTATATGGATAAATTTCACGTACGAGTTATTTTTATCGAACCCGCCCTTTCCGTTTCGATGATTATTGACCGCTGGCTGGTGAGTATCATCCCTAGGGATTACATGTTTTTTAGACAAAAAAAGCTAATAGACGAAACTTAAGCTTAAGCTTTTAGCTCTGTAATAGAATACGTTTCAATTTGTATTAAATGAAAAAACTTATAAATCTAGCGAAACGAAAATACCAGTATTTTTTATCATGCGATATAATTAAATTTTCAGCCGACGTAGTTCTGAAGGCTAAGTTTTAATTTGTGTTATATTTATCACTGCGTAAATTCAGTTTGGTGGATGTTTTGTGCCGATTCAGATTTTATGAACCGCAAAGGTTTTCAAAGAACCCCTAGAAACTCATATAATCGTAAGTACGGTTCTTGTTTTTATTATGATTATGGATACATGCAATGAATTGAAATGTCCTGTAAAAGGCTGGTTGAAACTACCCATTAGCGTTCATTGTTAATCGCTTTTACCTACGTTAGCACAATAAAACTAGTGAATAAATAAGTTTGCCTTCTTAAGTTGGTCGAAATTTTTACGACTTGAGGGATTAGCCGAAAGTAACAAACTCTGCATTTAGAAGGCCATTAATTTCCGTCAGTGAGTAGGTAGATGTAAATCCTCAAACAAACTTGCACCGTGGTAAACGGTGATAATGAAATTTCCTTTCATTTTCGTTAAAATACACGAATAACTTCTCGCCGCCGTGTTATATGATAGCAATCGCCAACCTAATTACTGGGTCGAGCCTTTTATTCCCGACGGTCACATAAACGGTTAGTTACCTACTATTATGTCGGCTACTATTTTTATTACGCTCTGAGTTGAGCGTGCAATGTTGCATGTTCTATGTAGATACCGTCGCAAATAAAATTTAATAATTCAAGTTATATAAATAAAATAAATTTAGCCTAATTTACAATATAAAACAATATTACTATACTATTTGAGGAATAAAAACATTTTCTTCTTAGGGTCTTAGGTTCGGTATTGTAGCGTTTAGTTGACCATTAAACTTCAACCTTTGGTTAAATTGCAATTTGAGTTTGATAATCTCTGACGGAAGTTTGGGGTGTTTATAATACTAATTAATCCTAACCGCCGGTTCATTGTACTTTTATAAACCCGACCCTTAGTTTGATTAAAAATAATTTAAAAAATGAACTTGTGTGTACAAGAAATGAAAAGTTTAAAAGCCGATTTTATAAAAGGGTATAGAATGCAATGCATTGATAGAATTTAACAACTATTTTTAGAATTTTGCTAGAATTTAACTACTAAATTTACGTTGAAAGCTAATTTGTGGAAACAATTATAATTTATTAAAGCCCAACTAAATGTTTAACAAAAAAATCAAAACCCTCTACAATTTCACACAACAAAATAATAAAGCATCTAAGTAAAGTTCCTAATAAACTAGAATTATTAATATCTTCGACTAATGATTATGAAGCGAGAGAAAATAATAATGAGACTGGAGCATACATAATGTGTTAATAAAAGCGTCAAGAGAATATGACACTGTAAGTAACCGTCGAGTAAGGCATGTGCCGTTCGTTGTAAAAGCGCTTTCATGTTTTGATGATATAGTTGATCGTGTTCACTCTGCTAAAGCTGCTGGAACTTTTCGGTACAATATCTTTCGCTGCTAAAACGTCTTCCGCTTGGAGAAGAAGATAAAAATATGAAAATGTAAAAATGCAGAAAAGAACATTAAATTTACACTATTTGTATTCATTTGACTTTATGTTGTATCTCATAACAAAATATTTAGGAAACTCATTTTGAAAGTTTGCTAGTCCCAGCTTTGCAAGCACTTACAGGTTAATATTTAATCAACTGATACTAAAAATAAAAATCTGCGCTTTTATGTGCATAATATCGAGCAGCGACACAGAGTTCTCAATATTGTACGGTTAGAAGCTACGCAACGGAAAAAAAGTAAAAAAGGAATATAAAATAAAATTTCAATTGCAATAGGTACAGACAAAGATAAAGTGTTCCAGAATATAAACCTCATATAATATAAAACAGCAAATATGGAAAACCATCAGCAAGATGAAAATATGGAAAGACGCCTAACAATCAATGGGCTTATAGAAAAGAAAAAGAATAAAACTGAAATTCGAAAGCAACTATGAGAGAGGTATATCCTACTGCTAACGTATGCAATGAAACGTCATACGCATTATATAAAAGGTAAACAATTTCAATTAAATGCAAAATTGGACGAGCTTCAATCCTCCAAAAAAAATCACGATCAAAAGAACTAATATTTGAAAGCTACAATTGAAAATGTCGAATTGATTTACTCAGACAACAACTTAAAAAATAGATAAATATAAGACACAAATCAAAAGGATACTGATATCAATATCCGACGAACGATTGGAGGTTTTAAATAACCGACGAACGATTGGAGGTTGTATCTCACGTTCTTTACCAGTAGCTGCATAATATCCATTCACTATCTTTTTGCATTCTAGTAGGCCATGTCTTTTTCGTTATATTACGTGCATGTATTTTGAAGGTAGTCAAAATCTGACGCGAAAAAAATTATGACATTGTCACGTCAGCTGTATCGACTATGTTGCCAAATAAACTTATGGGTTACAAACACAAAATGGTTAACGGACGCAAAATTTTATGTGAACAAAAACACGTCGTTGCATCCAAAATTTCTTTTTTGAGCAAATTCTTACAGTTTCAAAATTAATTTCGGAAAACTTGGACGAAACATACGGGAAATTTTTCGTTTGAAAATATTCCTCCTTTCATTATTACATTAGGAGAATCTGATTCAGAATCAGAAATTGATGATGAATTAGATTCTTCTATGGAATCAATGGAAGGGGAATAGGGAACATTTAATTCAGCATCAAAATTTTATAATGTAAAAACGCATGTATGTCTGTAAAATTTATAAATAGGCTGCGACGATCCTTTAAGCAGTCAAAACTAATAGCCACGAATATGCACAAATATAAGCAGATTTGCAGAATTCTAGTGTTCGCAGAAGAATCTGATGGTGTGCGTATTGGAGGAGGTAGTGAAAGTAGACAGAATTTTAAATGAGATCTAGCTTATGGTCTTCTCGGGAAAAATGATAAGATATTTTACATAAATATGGCCATGGAAAAGGTTCTGAGATACCGGCAACAGCAAGAAGATCCTGTTCTTTAAATACCCCTTCATATAATGCTTTTGCGCCACTTGAAGTGCATCTCTACACCATTGCCAGGCATCAAACTCGAATCCCCTTCAGAAATTCATCCCGGCCTCGAGTATTCACCCCTTCTACGACAGCGAGGCGAAAATGGCCACGAACCCTATAATAAGACCATCCAGGGCCTGAAAACGACAGTTCTTCGGTCTTAACAAGTCCGCAAAAAAAACTCCTGGCTGAACAAGCCATTCTCAGGGGTTGCACAAGCCGATACACCTCTCCACCCGCTGCACAAGTAGCAAGATCCATTTAGCCACACCACTGTGTACAAGATTCTATGAAAATACAAACAAACATTCTGTCATTATTGTTTATTATCATATCTGGAATCACATTTGTTAATAAAGAAACACTTCTTCGCTTTGTGGCACAATTGTTGACTAAGAACACGCAAACAACACAACTCACCCCAAACTTTCTCAATGAAAAAAATAATTAATCATTAAACGTTTGTTGGAGACGATATTTCTCGTTTTCATGGAATACTTTGTACAGCACAATTGAACTGGTAACGTTGGCAGTGGCCATTTTCAAAAGTAACCACAAAATTAAAAACGAACGTCAATCAAATTTCTGACAAGTATATGTCACCCTAACATAACATAACATAACTATTATTAATAATTCAATAAAACTTTCATCAATTTCATCATTCCACGAAAAAAATTATTGTCTGCATATAATGTTTGAATGTTAGAACTATACGTTATATGTTAAATTAATTCACAAAACGTCACTGTTTCTAAAATATATTTTGGATATACAATATTTTTAGTGATCACTGAAAGCCATAACGTTGAAACTTAAATCTAACAGAACTGACAAATGTAATTTTGATCGTCACCAATTGTGGTATCTCAGACACGTTATATCTATCTTTATTAATCATGGCATGAAAGCTTTTCTTAAAACACAGGTTAGTCACACGTTGTACAGTCAGAATCTTTTTTACTCACCTGATTTTAAAAATAAACTGTCAGTATCAATTGGAATAATTATCCTTTAAATCAGATCGATAAAAACAGCCATTTCTTCCTGTGACAAGAAATAAGATTGCCACTGAACATTTGCAGCGTCTAACAAAGAGTAGCCTTATCTTGCGTTTTTCAAAATCGAATAGCAAACTGATTAATGAGATGTTTGGACGAATGGTTGGAAAAAGAACTCGAATTTTCATCATTACCTGATCACTTCAAGAACTTTAATGTGATGTGTAGTATTTCGTGCGGTATTTGATACAGATCTTTTTAATGGTGAACTATAATACAGGTTGTTTCCTTAATTAAAGCTGTAAGCTCTTTATTATATTAGGAATTGATTTTCCAAATTTCAACGGTTTATTAAAAAGTGAGAAACTGACCTGCCTCAAGACAGCGGACTTCGGCGGAGTCACTTCGTTGTTAAACCTCTACTCAGTTTACGAGTTGCGTTCGTAGTCGTATCTAATAACACGCAATGAACTGCAATGATACTTTTGTTTACGTCTAGAAGAACTGGGTCAAGGTCTCACTACGAATATGAATGATTTATTGACGTTCTCAACACAGTTTTCAAATATACGTATGTGTTACATCAATAATTGACACAGCGAAATGCATTTTTCATCGGATTTTATTCGCATGATAAAGATATTTATTTCGTGCTTATTAAACTATTTGTTTAATAACGTATTAAAGAGATGGGTGTACAGTCCTGGTTTTCGTATTTTTAAACGAGTCCTTGGGAATAAATATTTTGAAATGCGTTAGGTTTCGTACCAAACGACTACTGCCTTCTTTATAATTAAAGGACAATACGTACAAACTGATATTTCTATTATGCAATCAAGACCTCGCACTTATTGCATACATACAAATAAAAACTGCATAATGGCGCTTTCAAAAAAATCATACGTAATCAGCAATTGTCGTAAGAACGCCTGCACCTAGTCGACTGAAAACATCGCTTTTTTTCTTACGAAGGACAAACTTGACCTAGACCAACGTACACATCTTGGCGCATTCGTTTATGGCTACGTAATAAAAATCAACTCCACTCAGCCTGTAATTCAAGCTGAGACATTGAAATTCATTTAAATCGCCAACCAGTGTCGCTTAAACAATTTCTGTTACGGAAACCTCTTTTTACTGGTTATTTACGTTTTCCCTATTATTATATATTTTTTTTTCATTTCTTGAGTACTGTTTATGGTTTCAATTAAGGACATAGATTTACAAACACGCACTATAACTAAGTTGTTAAAAATAACGAAATTTAGCGCATAGTTTAGAGTGACAATATTTAGCGAACATACGGGAATTTTAAATCGCACTGGCTTCATTGTCTTGAAAACATTAATACCTCTGAATGTAGCACGTAGCTTCTTGAGTTTGATAAGGATGAACATTTTTGCTCTTTTCTCGAAAAGCAAACTCAAGTGATAATATTTTATATGAGAACTGAGAGGTTGAGGATATTAATGCATTGTCTTCAATATCAGCTGAGCCATTCAAACAGCTTTAAACCCCGTACGTAATAGATAGAAAACTCTTTTTTAATCTAGAAACCTTTTTCAATTTCCAATGAAGCAATATGTGAAGAACGTGATTAGAAACGTTAAAGTGGACAATATTCGTTGAACCACTTCCAAATCGATTCAAGGAAAATGTTCAAAAGTAACTTAGAAAAATTTTAAAAGTTGGATGTGCTTTCTCAACGGTTGGAAAGGAAGACGAAATTTATTGAAAAGAAAAGAAAAAAGCAATCTATTTTGTAAAATCTACTTCATAAATTTAAAACAACAATCTGAACCCGTGCTGATGATTCAAATTAAAAAAGTCTCAAATTCAAATATAACAAATCAATGCATCAAATCGTAATAAAGCAAATCACAAACTGAATTATCAAAGGTGTAATCAGAAGTTTAGTGAGAAGCAGATCAATAAACTTGCTCCTCACTGAAACCATCAATCTGATGGCTAAATATGCTAAAACGTTATAAATCTAAAAATTACACTTAATGAACTCAATAAGCACTATATTAGACAATCTTAGAAAGGATTATTGAAGGGGTCTTTTGACAATCTCAAATGAATATAAGTTGTCTATTGTCCAAAAAAATAACAGTATTTGTTTAGTATTACAGCTTACAAACAAACTGCTATCAAAATCTTTAAACATTTTTTTTTTATTTATAAAGATTAGAGAATTTCGTTCTTTCAAAAATAAGGATGAGTAATTCCGGCTTTATATTCAACCATAGTTCCGCCGTGTACTTAAAATTTAACAGCTCGTGCAACTACATCTACGCAACATCACCAAACTTACCAGCACATATACAGCGAACGGCATTACAACAACGGCGACAAGTAGATCAGCTAAAGCGAGGCTAACAATAAAATAGTTCGTTACTGTTTGCAGTGTTCTTTCTCTGTACACACTCAGTATCACCAAGACATTCCCGAACAAAGTGAAAATTGGAAACAGAACTAGGACGAGCGCCCAGTAATTGTGAAAAGTGTGCGCTTCGCCGAAGTGGAACGGACAAGTTGAATTCGAAACGTTAAAAGAACAGTTTTGTATGTGCAACTCGTAAGCATTATCGTATTCGGTCCCATTCACCGAAAAATTCAGGTGGTTAAAGTACTGATCGATGTCTTCAAATAACAACATGTAATTTTCTGAAGTGTTAGCCAAAAATACCCTGCTCCTTCGTTCAGAGTCATTTCTTGTGCCGTTTACTAACCAAGACCCATTCAGGGTTTCCATCTTTTCAGAGATCATGTCTTCATCATGACGATAATTCCACGACATATTTCCATCTATCGCATTTTGCATCCTATCTTTATTGCTAGACTTTTTCAGTCAATTCGCTGATTATCTTTGAGATATTTTTTTAAAATTGCGAGCCCATTTTCGCTGTTGCCCTTCGCGCTTTTTATTCGCAATTCTTTTTTTTTTCGTTTATCGCAACCGCTTTCGACTCATTTCCAACAATGCGAGAGTTCTTAACACACCATTACACCACAAAGAGTAAACGCCACAAAGGTTCTTTCAAATATAGAACCACTTTAGCGTTCACCATAATTAGCCATTTAAAATTAGATTTACTTTTTATTTTGTCTGCATTGCATTCGCGCGATAGGCAGGCACATTTTCACTGAACCGTGTTTACATTTTAGATTCGCGCCGTGCTCTTTGTTTACGTTGCAAGTACGTGCACCACCGAGGGGATGATGATCCGGCGTGGAGTTTTAGCCGGAATGCACGTACATCTCCGAGCGGGTTTCAATTCGTTCTGCGCCAGGACGCCGACGTTTTGAGGGATTTCGCGTCGGCGCCGCCCTGTCTCATACACCCTCCGATAGAGGCATTCTATTACACCTTTTACAAATGTGACTCGAATTTTATTTCGTTATTTTTTTTATCGATCATTCCACACTCGTCCTACAGTGGCGAGTAATCGAATGGAAATGCTCGATTTTTTTTAATGTTCCGAAGCGTTTTACATTGACTTCCTTTCGCTTCTGGTAAATGCGAAAAAGTTCCCGAAAGTTTGGAAGACTATCCTTATTAGCATTCGGCGAAGTTTAGCCTTCGAAGTTTTAAACGTATAAGTAAATTTTCTGGACATCTTTTTGAAAACGTATCCCTGTTTTAGTTGAACTGAATGAATGTATAACAATTTCAAAACTGTTCAACTTATGTTTTCTAGATGCTTTACTTTGTAGAAATAAATTTAATAATATTAAGTACGCTGGAAATATTGCTAAGCATGGCATGGTGTAAGCTCCAATAAAAAAATCATAATAAGAGAAGCAGGAGAAACAATAAATTACAAAAAATTCAAAATAGCATTCTAGAGAATGACTTTAACGAAGTGATAGAAGAGGATCGTTGAGAAGAAATTTAGAATCAGAATGAATTACGTGTGCATGACAGAAGATCTATAAAATTATAAAAGAAGGGATTTGAGGTAAAAAATAAATAAATAGGTTAAAGCAAAAAAGAAGAACAGACATTTCTAGCAGAAACTGAATATATAAGATGATTGCATAAGTTCGTGCCCGATTTGCGTATGAACAAAGAAGACGGATAAAAAAGAATCATTTTTATTAATCAATAATATATTTCCCATTCGTTTCTACAATTGCTCTCCAACGAGCAATTAGCTTGTTAATTTGTTTTTGATAAAAGGAGCTTGGCTTACGATTCAAATAGTCAGTCAAGTTGTTTTCGACAACTTCCACGAAGTTCAACTTTTTTCCATTTAAACTATTCTGGAGAGATCGGAAGGGACGATATCTGTAGAACATGGTGGGTGTTGAAGAATTTCCCATTGCAATTCCTGTAGCTTCCTCAGTGCCTGTTGGGCGACGTACGGCCTAGCATCGTCGTGGTGGAAAATGATTCCTTTTCGGTTGGCCAAACCGGACGCTTATCACGAATTGTGCCGCGACTAGTTTTGTGAGTTGCTCACAATACTTATCCGCTGTAACTGTTTCACCGCGTCGAAGTAGCTCGAAATAAATTATTTCTCTGGAATCCCACCAATCACACAGTAACACTTTCATAGGATGCAGACCAGCTTTTGCGATAGGTTCTCCGCTTTCGTTTGCCTTTTTCCAACTCCTTTGTACGTTGTCGTATAGAATCCATTTTTCATCTCCAATTACGTGACGGTTCAAAAAAGATTCTCTTTGATTACGGGCAAGAAGAGAAATGGCCACACTCATCCTGTTCAGTTTATTCATCTCAGCCAGGTTATGCGGCACCCACGTGTCGAGTTTGGCAGTGTACCCACGTTTTTTTAAATGGCGAAAAGCGGTTGAATTATCAATTCTCAATCTCTCAGAAATTTCTTCAGTTGTAATTCGTGGGTTTTCTTTCAGCAACGCATGTCATCTATGATGAATGACCGTCTAGACCGAGGTTGGTCTTTCAAATTAAAATCTCCATTTCAAAATCGACTGAACCACTTTTTTATCGTTCTAAGAGCATGTGCACGGTCCAAATAAACAGTTTGAATGTTTTTTTGAGCAGTTCCAACACTAAGCCTTTTCGGAATTCGTACAGCATTACATGCCGTAAATGCATATTTTCGTTCTCCATTCTTAATTTTTTTTATCATTTGAAGTAAATAACAAAATATGACACGTAATTGACAGAATATGCTGCCATCTGCTTAGCGCATGCACTTTAACCTTACAGAATTGCGAGAAATTGGTTATGTGGCAAGCTTATCTTAATAACGAAAATCGGGCACGAACTTATGCAATCATCTTATATATATAACATAAAAGGAAAATTCTATAAAGATTTATTAATGAAACATGAAGACAATTTACTTAATAGAATTATAGAATAGAAATTAGACGGTAACATATCCGCAGGAGAACAACTCGGAAGTTAGAAGCAATCAAATTCATCGAGAAAACAAATCAGAAAAACCTACTGCAGAAAGTAGCATCAAATATATAAAAAAAGGAAAATGCAAATGCAAAAAGCAAACAACATATTATCAGTCGAAAAATCAATAGTTGAATAAATTTATAAATGCAACTACATATAAGACTGAACATAAGATAAGATTGAAGATCGAGTGGTTACAAGTTATGGAAACGAAATTAGCCTATGCGGCTTCTTGAATCTATCTATTATTCATCTTAAAAAAGGTGATCAACGAGATTCATTTTTTTAAAGTGTTTTTAATTGGTTAGTAATACCATGTGTTCAAAAAGTAATTACGTAAAGCTTGGCGATGGAAAACAAAATTAATGTCTACTGCGAGCTTTAAAAGTCATTAACTGCTATCACTTTTTTTATCATAAATTTGATTTGAAAATACTATTAAGTTAAAATAACAATGATTTTTGCAATAGAACACAGCTTACTGCAGACATAACTTTGGTTTTCCGTGGCCAAGCCTTATGAAATTACTTTCTGACTCATTGTATGAAAAAAAAGTGAAATATAAATTACAATATAAGTAAACAATTTACTTACGAAAAGTTTTTGTTTCGTTTTTATCGACCCTTAGTTGGCTAAAATGGCTCACATAAATTCCACCTTCGTCCGCGCAGTCGAGAACGTTTTCCCGACGACATAAATACAAATTGATTCCAGCGTCTGTTAATGGATATCGGATCCCTTGGTTCTGTTCTAAACCGATTGTACATAGGTCTTATGTCAATCAAGGTTAATGCCGCCAGTTCGTTGCTTTCGAAGGAAAAGAGCAACGACGAAGATTTTTCTTTGTAAAGCGTTATTGTTGCAGTCAGCATCAGATGTCTTTAGTACTGTTTCGAGTAGCGTCGGAAACGAAACTTTGTGGAGCTAAATGTAAGAAATAAAACGAGTTAATAGCGAACTCTTCGTTACTTTTCCAGGGCAGTAATCATAACTTGGATTCATTTGAAAAGTTTAAGTTCAAATTTAGGAATTCGCTACAATAAAACTGAGAACTAAACATTATTTGGTTTTAATTTGTTATCCTTTTTGTAATAAAATTATCAAACTAAGTTTTCGGCAATATACCGCCTTCGACGTATTTAATTAGAATTTCTCTCGTGAAAATTGAAAAAAAATGTAATAACGGCGGTCGGGAATTAAACTTGCCGAGAATATTAAGGCCCAATTTTCCATGAGTAGCAACAAACACAGGACGACCGATGGCAAGCGAACATCCTCATAAAGAACCATGGGAATGCGAACAAGTGTCTCAACTAATGCCGAACGAAAAAGAAGCGCCTTGTTTCTGCGCCCCCGAGAAGATAAGATTATTATTCTCGTTTCCACAAAAAAGATTCACCAGCCTATAATTTATGTTTTGCATTTCAAACGTCGCGCATTGTTTGCTCTTTTTTTTAATCCCCTCTAAACGCGCTTATTGTTCAAATACTGGCGCGTTTTTCCGATGGCTAAAAAAAAATTCAAGAGGTGAAAAAAATATTACCAGGATTAAATACGGAATTGTTAATCGCTAAACAAATATCGGTTTGTTTAAGTAAGAATACATACAAATACGATTCATGTAATTATTTAACAAGATATTAAAAATTATATTGAATTCGTAACTCAATTTCAAAGAGTAACGGAGTATGAAACAACCCTTCAAGAGATTGTTAGTATTCGATACCGTTGAGATTAGCATAACTAGCGCATTTACATAGGCGAAGCGAACTAGCAGATGAAATGATATGACGTTCATTATTCTTGTATCAAACAAATACGGAGTCCTACGAGGCAACCCTCTTGTACAAAACATCATTAGGTGAAACAACTCGAGCAAAATTTGTTTGCGCGAAGTATTAAATTAGCATAATGATGTAGGTATCGGAGAAAATTCACGTAATCACGTCCTTCACGCACCAAAAGGAAAAAATGTG
This sequence comes from Serrognathus titanus, assembly GCA_039766575.1. Lineage (NCBI taxonomy): Eukaryota > Metazoa > Arthropoda > Insecta > Coleoptera > Lucanidae > Serrognathus > Serrognathus titanus. The sequence continues at coordinate 27,172,852 of CM077912.1, read as the reverse complement.
CACAACGTGCAGGTGTTTCAGATAAACTACCCGAAAATAATAGGGCAGGTACCCCTCAAACGAAAGATGATAAAAGAATTAATTTTCTTGCCAGAATTCACAAACGAATGAAAATGTTAACTGAGATATGAATAATAATATAATCAATCGTTATTATTGATTAACCTTAAAAAGTATTTCTGCTAAACTAACCTAATTAACACTGCTCGAAATAATCCACGCTCCATTATTGTAAAATGTTACATATATGTATTCCCAGTTTGCTTTTGACGCAGTTGTTATTAATGCAGGCAAGGGATTAACACTTCGCACATCCATTTAAGTATTTCATAAACATTTCAATTAGGCACTTGCATAAAAGCTGTGCAAATCCTAAAGAGATTATTTGAAACGTAGGCGTGCATATCCAGTCATGTAAAATCTCCCCATTATGTAAATGTAGACGTAATTTAAAAAAATCGTGAGATAAAAGGATACAAGAGAGAAATAGCTAGCCGTTTATAATTTAACATAGTCTTTAAGCCGAGTATTTTTGTTTGTAAACTCCCGGCTGACTAAAATGACCTTAGCCTGTAAGGCAGGAATATTTTAAAAATCACGGTGAAGTGAATCAGGAATTTTTGCCTATTTCTCATACAGAAAATTTTTCATATATAGATAGTGTTTCGCGGCTAAAGTCACGTCGTTAATGTTCGTTTATGCGAAGTTCTCTCCCTTGTAGGTATAATAAGCTTTTTCATACTAATAAATTGTCCTATTTTTTTAATTAGAATGGAAATTTGATAACTAGAATGGTTCAGTGAAAGTTAAATTGCAAAACAGTACAAGTATATCATAAAAGCTAAATTCAGTAAGTCACTACCTATTTCAGACATCAGCCACGTCTCAGAAACCAGAATTTCATAATTTCGAGATAAAACGTGTTGTCTCAAAATTCGTTTTATATCTCTCTGCCCAACGACATAGTGACATAGACGATACAATTTACTAATATCGATTGATTTTGAAGATTGTGCTACCACTCAAACTTACCTGTGCCCGGTCGATGTACTGGCATGTAAAGTTCTGTGAGGTTTGCATTTTAGATGTGAGGCTTAGTACAGCCATGTGCACTTTGTTTGTCGAAGTAATATATGTAAAATAAAACTAGCTCAGTTATGTCTTATTATAAATGAAGCAGTATCGCACTAATTCTTTTGGACATTGAGCCTAAAAACTTAACAATTAAAAAGCAGACAAAAATAACAAACAATTACACTTCGAGAAAAATTATTAAACAGATATTTTGTTTATAAGTGCGCAAGAATTTGAACTAAGTCATGAATGTTGCTCTGGAGATGCGCTCAACGTGGTTCAGCCTCCTGGAAGAGCCACGTTTGATGAGTTCGGTTGATCTAAAGAATCAGACTTCAGAGAATCAGTTTAGTCTGATGTCTTGTTCATAAAGCAGCGGTTGCTCAGATTCGTGTCTCAAGGCACGAAAATTGTTAGCAAAATAAATTGTAGCCGAAGATAAAGATCTCGGAGTAAACGAAAAGTCGTAAGGAGAAACAACACAATTACTTAAAATTAGGGGTGGCAAGCTAAAGCTATATACAACGTGTTTCAAAAATAAGTGCAGAAATTTAAACCTGTAATACATCACCATAAATGGGAATGATTGAACTTACTTGTCCATAACAAAAGTTCTACATATTTCGAGAAAATCGAACAAGAATTAATCGTACGTCTGCCTTTGAGGTAGGTCAAGAAAGAAACCGCAGCATTTCGAAAACACCTGTTGGAACAAAAAACACAAGTGCAATCGAGCAGTGACCTTTGCCGAAATCAGGAGACCAATAAAAGCATTTTTTCCTTCACGTCTCAATAAGTCGTATCACAGTTGAGCGAAAGAATTTGCTTCGTTGCTTTATGATTATGACACACAATTTATTGCTCCATATCCTTTGGGATCAACAGTTTAGTTTGTTAAAAGTGGTTAAACGAGTTAAAGCTAAAATGCTGAAATTCACGAACGGCGAGAGAACATTTATGATACTCTTCTACGGCGAAGCTCGAGAAAATGCTGAAGAAGAACAGCGGCTCTATGCAAACAAATTTCTGAACCGAGAACTTCCCACTGCAAGAACATTTACAGCTAATGTGCAGCTGTAATTACGCGATTACGGAACGTTTCGACCGCAAGGAGCAAACCAAGGACGTAACCGTGATGCAGCTATTCTGGAACTGGAATCAGAAATTTTGGACGTTGTTGCGGAAAATCCGGGAATAAGTGTACGTCGCTTGGCAGCCAGAATGAGTGTTTAAGCTAATGTTCGATATATCGGTACAAATATATCGACAACTCAATATATTGATTCAGTTATACATATACATGGTGATCATTTTACATATTAGCGCCTTAAAAATTGAAAATATATTTTCGTTCATTTAGTACATTACGAAAACACGAAGTTATTTCTGATTTGATTGATGGCTTGTCTATTCTAAAGTATTCAGTGAGGTCACGGTTTAAAATGACAACCCTATATAATGCCTTCTTATCCTATTTCGTAGGATGGTAATAAATCCTTTATAGTCAGCATTAACAAAATATTAGTTGGGCTTCACAGTTCGTAAATATTTCATGTTTCTTGGAAATTTCCATCTACAATGTGTGTATCTACATAAAATATTTAAGTACTTCTAAGTATCGAATTTGAGTTAAGTAAATAAAGCAATAGGTATTGATAACACAGAGTAAGCATGAGTGCAGCCATTGGAAGGCTTTCCACAAACTAAAAACATACATCCAAAGGTTACTTGAAAATATATTGATATTTTTACCAATATTTGATTTAAAATATCGATATTATATCGATAAATTCAATGAATATATCGATATTTTTAATCTATGGATATATCATCGCCATCCCTACTTACAATATACATATTGCAATGTTAATAAACTTTTTGAAAAAATTAATTAAGCAATTACATTACGTGAGAAGAATTAAAAACATATACAACAGTGTCACGGCCCAACAGACGTTCAACAACAGCTTTCGAAACAACTTGACGAGGAAGACGCAAGAGTGACGAGACGTTTCGGCAAAACGACATACATCTAAAACAAACAAACAGACAATGACAAATACAAAACGAAAAGTGACACTTACGAATGCAAAACGCAGCAGTTATAAAAAGCATAATTGCAGCTAACGAATCAAATTAGCATCCCAGAGGGGAGCTCGAGGTGGTAGACCAGTTTGAGTGGGCGACCAAACACTGGGATTTCGTGGCAAGGATGCAGCGCAGGTTTGGCTTGTTCCGGGGGCCACTAACAGCCATACCTTACCTAGTGGACGGGAGGAAGCTGGCCAAGGACAAGAGAAGGCTGGTATATTTAGAAGAATGCGTCTTCGATGGAACCAAGTTCCAGACTTCTAGATAGACTATCAAGGATTGTGTGACGAACACTTATATGGAAATGCTAAAAAAGACAAAGTGTAGGTAATAAGAGAGTAGGACATTATTATAGGTTAAGTTTGTTTTGTTGGTGATACGATGTGAATTATTTTAGATAAGTAAGGTTTTAGAGATTAGATAATTAGAAAATAATGTATTTTAGATACTTACCTGTTGTATAGAGTTAAGTTTGTTCCATTTTTAGTTCGATTTTTAGTTTGATTTCCATAAAATGTAAGGTAAACGCTAATTGTCAAAACGTGACGTTTGGTTTCCAACTCCAATCTAGTATGTAACTAGATCAGAACGCAGATGTTTCGGTAACCATGACAACGGGAAAATCAACAACGAAACACGCTATAAAAAGCGAGTGCTCCGCGATTTGGAGGATTCCTTCTTCGACCTCGCCAGGTAAAACTTCTATAAAATAAGCAGAGAAGAAATTTTTATTAAAAAATGTTATTAAGTACGAGGTATTTTCATTAAGAAAGAATCCTGAATACCTGTTTCCTTTTTCCTTAACCAACGACATGGACGACGCTTCCAGGTAGGGCATACGTGACAACACAAACAAAATTTTTATTTAAACACCGGACAACGGGAGACGTTTAGGTATTGTCGAATGGCGCCTCTCTCTTGTGAAAGAATTAAGGCACATGCGTGATCGGCAGTACAGAGCGCCCCCCTTTTGACAAGTATATATCGGGTAGGACAAGAGGTCCACCGACCCTTGTGAAAGGCGAAGTGACATGACCGACTTGTGCTAACCGGTGTACATTTTGGGGCAGGCAACAACCTTTTCGATAATTTTTTTTTATTTCATTTTCTGACACATACGGACGCACATACATTAACACGAGACTCCCTTGCCCTCCCCCTCACATTTTTGTGTTTGTCATTGTATGTGTCCGCCTTGGGGCCATAATACGAGAAGTGGGTAATTCCGAGTGAGCCAAAGAGAAACCCTGAGAGAAAGACAAAACGAAAGTAGACACGTACCCATATACATAAAGACAATAATTGACAAAGACAACCCAAAGTGACCGCCAACATAACAGTTTTGACACCCCAACCTGGGAGTCTTAAACAACATTACAATTATTGGCACCCCAACGTGGGGGCGTACACACCACAAACATTACAACAATATGTCATTAACGTTTCTCAAAAATTTTGATCTGCTAAAATAGTCTTACTTTTTCACAAGTGAAATAATAATAACACTTTATTTAAGCAGGCGCACTAATTCCGGCAAACACCATTATTAAATCGCGTCGAAAACACGTCTGCACCGTGTTGAGTCTGAGATGGTAATGACACACTTTTGATGTTGTTGCTTAAGTTTCGCCTCAAGTAAGTAAACACATCAACGGACACATGGCTGCGCTAATGCGCATTTATCACTCTCATAAAGCCAAAATGTCGTCCAAAATGTCGTCCAAAATGATTCAAAACTTACCAGATTTACATTTCAATGATTTAAAATAAAAGCAAAATGGTGCTCCTTTCGTTCTTAAATTGTAATGAGAACTCTAATCATCTCTCTTTATAAGACAAAGCTATTAATTAGTTAATTAATGAATCTCCGAACTATCCTGTATAAAAGTAAGAAGTTAAATATTTCTGATTATCCACGGAAAATAACCGCGACAATTGCAGTCGAAACCCATAAAATCTAAATAACACGTGTCCAACAATTATTGTAGTCCTTGGTGGGTGTGGAATCAAACATTTTTAACTGATTATTGTTTCAAATTGCAATAAAACGTTAAATATGTAAACAAGAGTTTGTTTGTTGTTCGACTGTCAGTATTTGAAATGTCAATTCAACGAAGCGAAGTAAGAAACGATATTTGTGTTTGATTCCATAACCACCCAGGACTACAATAATTGTTGGACACATATTATAGTAAACAGTCCCAATGACTTCTCCAAATCAGAAATTTCTAAATAATTTACAAGGAGCCGAAATTAATACGCCAGAAGCTTTCAAGACTTGTCACGTCGCAGATGCCAAACCGATGCTGCTTAGTAGCTGCACGGTTCGGTTCGTGCGGTTCTTGTAATGATAATAGATGACCGAGTAGCTGGATTACCTGCGCGCGAACAACATGTTGATTTCAGCAGTTAATTATAAATAGCAACCCTTCTCAGAGTGTGATTGATTTCGAGCTGGCCGGGATTAGTATGTTTGACGAAGTACTTGACCACCTGCGTCAAATACTTAATTAAATTTCCGCACCATTTATAATCACCGAACATCATAATACAACCAAGTCGGATCTTACAGCGTGTCCTATAAATATAAGTTAAGAATTCTCATCATTTATTTTTATATACATATATATCTATTAAAGACGTACTACGAGGATTGCCCAAAATATAAGATAAAGATAGTTAAATAATGTTAGATATACTTCTCAATTCTTATTTTGTTTTAATGACCTTATAATAGAAATGATCGATCCCGCAATATGTATTAAACTGGCATGTAATAAATTATTTTGTCTATTTGGTTTAATTGTTGGCTCACTTTTCTTTTTGATAGGAGTGTTACTTAACAATCATCTGCGGTATTTGTTCTTTATGGATTGAAACGGGTGAGCTTATTAGGAATTGGAGAACTATGCTAAAACAAATGATAATAGATCCAAGAATAACTGATATATATTGCAATTCTTTGAAATGTAATGTCTATAAATAGTATATGGTTAAATAGTTTTGTATCAAATTGGCGGACATATTCTATCAAATTGGGTCTTCTACATCTTCGAAGTTACATGTAAGATTAATTCCAGTTCAAACTTCGATTATGCTTCTCTTAAAGCACAAGAAAAGGAATATGATTAGTATCTTCTCTGCGAATTAAGGTTCGAAATTTAATTTGAAAGTGGTGCAATCTCTCACGTACAGCGCAGATATAAACGCGTTACAAGCAGGTAAGGTTAAGTGCGAGGATGTGAGGTTTCCATTCCATAAAACATCTCCGAGATTACCGAAGCCTTCCAACTTCCCGGATCATGTCAAAGTTGTAGGTTTAATTTTCGGCGTCTCCCGGGATAGGCGCTTCGCTTATTTAATACCGAATCACTGCCGCACGGATTACGAAAGAGATATATGTGCACGGAATTGGGAATTTTTTCGCTTGGATTTTAGACGAATGGTTTTTTTTGTCGAAATGCATCCGAAGTTTCTGCAAATTAGTTTCGTTTTTAAACATTCCCAAAAGGAAAATATGTTGCAATTTATATTTGCGCTATTTCTTGGGTATCATGTAAGGAAAAGAACTAGAAAGAAGACAGCGTGCATCTTATTTGTGATGAAAATAGAGCATGTTCTATTTTTTATCACAGATTTGATAACGTCTGTCAGTTTTTTGCATTAAATGATCATAAATTTCTTGGAATATAAATCTTGTAACAAATATATTACCGCGCCAAACAGCGTTTATATTATAAAGTTTCATAATGTGGAAGATAAAGGAGTAAATAAATAGCGAAGACCGAAATATAAATTTCCACATTTTTACATCGAAAGTTTGACAATTTAAAACAAAGTGGAAAGAACTGCAGAGCTTGCACGTCGCATATCACCACACTCTACTGTTGCAGTCTTTGTTTTTCCATGTTTACTACTTTGCCATATGTGGGCTGTTATTTTACATAAATCGGTTTCACCGACACAGAAAAGATCTTCAGTTAACAGAAAAGGCATACCATTTGTAATAATGTCAGAGAAAAATTGAGTTTTAACATAATGCAATCTGAAACTGCTTTATACTATCTTATTCGATCATAAAATTAATCATTTAAGTGTTTACTTGGTTTACTTGCAATACTTGTGTAATATAATTGCTATACTTGTGCAATATAATTCCAAAACTTTTAGCTGTTAAGTACTATAGAACTTAAGAGCATATTTTGCTTCAAGTATCCATAGTCTTTCGGTCTTAGAAAAGTGTCTTTGTAAAGTGTCATTCATGTTTGACCGTATTTTGAACCTAACTGGATACAAAATCAAAGCTATATTGACAAGCTATTTTTAGACTTTTACATAGTCTCTTCCTAAGTGCAGTGCTGCCTTCCTAATCCAAAAAGGCGTGTATACAAATTTCATGATTTTGAAATATCTTATGTTATCTAGTGCCCGAATTGAATTATGAAATATACTATAAAGATATTTCTTTTAAAGAATAGGTATTCCGTGATTGAAATATGCCAATACTGTTTAGTAAATATGATACAAAGATATATTTATGATACTTTAAATGTGTACTGATCCAAGAAACAAAACAGTCAGATACGCTCTTTTGGATTCGGATGGCAGAGTAACTCAAATAAGGTCCATAAAGCGGACCTTGCAATAAATGATAAAAGATGCATAATATCAGTTAAAGAAAGCAAGCATGTATTGTTCGACCAGAAAATGACTTGGGTTTATTCGATACTAGAAAAATAGAAGAAGTTGAAGACTAAATCGAAGATAAAGTATCTGATTCTACATGATTGATACTTGATATATAGTTTCTAAATTTCTACTTTCTGAAAGGACTTATCCAACCATTTTATGCATATGTTTTTCTTGTCTATGCACCTTTATCAATAAATCAATAAATATATGTAAACTTATGTTATGTGTAATATAGAGTTCACAAAATTGTTAAGATAAAGGAGTACATTGCAGGATACACAGTAAAAACAAGGACTACTGTAGGGATACATGACGCACGAGGCAATCCTTCCCTATTGCAATCTCAATAAGATTTTCTACTCTTGCAGAAAATTATACGGATTCTTAGTACCACAAACAGTTTGCAGACGTATACTGGGTACTTCAAAGCTGCAAAACAACACCATTCTGCACTATTCAGGAACACCTTCTGAGCTTGGGAAAAATGGTAAAATAAATTCTCGTCTTTCCTTAAAGATGTGGAGGTTATAAGATTGGAATTTGAAATTTCTATTACTTACCAATTCTGAATATTTCAACGATTTTTATAACGAAAGATATATAAGATGATTGCATAAGTTCATGCCCGATTTGCGTATGAACAAAGAAGACGGATAAAAAAGAATCATTTTTATTAATCAATAATATATTTCCCATTCGTTTCTACAATTGCTCTCCAACGAGCAATTAGCTTGTTAATTCTTTTTTGATAAAAGGAACTTGGTTTACGATTGAAATAGTCAGTCAAGTTGTTTTCGACAGCTTCCACGAAGTTCAACTTTTTTCCATTTAAACTAATCTGGAGAGATCGAAAGGAGCGATATCTGTAGAATATGGTGGGTGTTGAAGAATTTCCCATTGCAATTCCTGTAGCTTCCTCAGTGTCTGTTGGACGACGTACGGCCTAGCCTCGTCGTGGTGGAAAATGATTCCTTTTCGGTTGGCCAAACCGGACGCTTATCACGAATTGCCGCGACTAGTCTTATGAGTTGCTCACAATACTTATCCGCTGTAATTGTTTCACCGTGTCGAAATAGCTCGAAGTAAATTATTCCTCTGCAATCCCACCAAACACACAATAATACTTTCATAGGGTGCAGACCAGCTTTCGTTTGCCTTTTTCCAACTCCTTAGTACGTTGTCGTATAGAATCCATTTTTCATCTCCAATTACGTGACGGTTCAAAAAAGGTTCTCTTTGATTACGGGCAAGAAGAGAAATGGCCATACTCATCCTGTTCAGTTTATTCATCTCAGCCAAGTCATGCGGCACCCACGTGTCGAGTTTGGCAATGTACCCACGTTAAATGGCGAAAAGCGGTTGAATTATCAATTCTCAATCTCTCAGAAATTTCTTCAGTTGTAATTCGTGGGTTTTCTTTCAGCAACTCATGGATATTATCTTCATCTATGATGAATGGCCGTCTAGAACGAGGTTGGTCTTGCAAATTAAAATCTCCGTTTCAAAATCGACTGAACCAATTTTTGTCGTTCTAAGAGCATGTGCACGGTCCAAATAAACAGTTTGAATGTTTTTTTGAGCAGTTCCAACACTAAGCCTTTTCGGAATTCGTACAGCATTACATGCCGTAAATGCATATTTTCGTTCTCCATTCTTAATTTTTTTTATTATTTGAAGTAAATAACCACAAACAAAATGTGACACGTAACTGACAGAATATGTTGCCATCTGCTTAGCGCATGCACTTTCACCTTACAGAATTGCGAGAAATTGGTTATGTGGCAAGCTTATCTTAATAACGAAAATCGTGCACGAACTTATACAATTATCTTATATTTAAAATGATGTGCAACAATAATATTTATTTAAAATTAATAAATGGTACCTTTATATAAAATTTTTTTCATGTTTTGCACAAAAATCTTTCCCATGCTCAGAGCGTGTCCCTGAATAGGCCAGAATTGCGCTGTTTCACCCTTTTTAAGCACTCTGTGTAATACATTTTTTGTTTAATTAGGAGCTTTATATTTATAATACCCTGAAATTTAGTTTCATATCTTTATTTATTTTTTAAGAATTATTCATATTTTAATATTTTGATATGATTCCATTAACACAGCGTGCATCAATCCAAACATTACAATTGTACAAATTAAAAATTAAGAATTTAAAGTTTATTATTGAATGAAAAAATTGACGTTTTTAAAAGACAGTAGAGAAATATGATTGTGAATAAAAACAAAAAAAGAACACAATGAAATTGAATAAGAAAAATGCAGACCCATCAAAAATGTACATCCCGATGCTCAGTAATTATGGTAATTTATATAGAGACAACACAAACTGTACGAAACCTTTTTATCAATATTAAGAATATAAAATTGTAAAAAAAATTAAATATCAATACAGAAGGAATAAAATGAGAAGAAAAAAGTCAGACATACAAACGCTGATTGACCAGACATAACGCGTATTGTAAGAAAGCCAGCAAAGGGAATAAGGAAGATCAACAAAGAACACATGTAAAACAAGAATAAAAATAAACACAGGGGAAAGGCAAAGGAAAATATGGAAGGAAGAAGCTGAAAAGAACAGTAGAAAATATAGATATTTAAGAAAAAAATGAAAAGAGATTGTTAAGGATTCATAGTGCTATTTTTGATTTAATTGTAACTTAGATTGTATGTTAGATTAAGTTTCAGTGATTTAGTTTCCTTTCCCACGAGCAATTTCTCCGAATTTTATAATTTACCTGAAATTTGAAATCGTTTGGCATTTTTTACTGCTCGCAGCTGCAGATTTTGTATCTCTTAGCACTTGCGCTGCAAACATTTACGAAAGCTCCTCGGTATTCGTTTACAGCTGCGTTTAGCCTTTTCATTTAAGCTGTCTAAATGTCCGCTCACGAAGAAAGAATTTGCCATCTTTTCAGCGCTTTCGTAAACAACATAATAAATTTCATTTCATTTCTAAGTTAAAATCTACAGAAATTGAGAAGTCACCACCCTTAACTTTACTTTGGGTTCAGTTTTGATTAGAGAATCTACAAAAGGAATCAGTAGTCGAAAAATATTTTCGGCCGAAAGCGGTCCAGTTAATTCAAAAATTATTACATTTTATTCAGTCGCCGAAATTATTTTTTCCTTATTTTTCAAAAACATTCGGTTATCGTCGCAGTATTTTAATAATTAAACTTAAAGTGTACATAATTTTGTAAATAAATTTTGTGAATTAGTGCTGTATTTTTTTATGAGAAAATACTGACTTCCATTTGGTCTGCTGTCTATAAAATTTAAGTAGAATCAAAACAGAGATGTTAAAATTGCACCAAGAGAAGAATACTTCTCCTTATGCAGGAAGATATAAGATCTAGTCATCTTACTCATCCATAACAGAACTAGCAGTAAGAACAGCAGCAACATTTTGGAAGTGGCATACTGTAAGGAAAATAAGAAAATTGTCACGGTTGCAGCGCGGAGACCAATAGAGGGCTAGCTCGAAATGTTTTGAAGGAATTTAGCATATTCCCACTCGTTTCCTGTTTCCTAGTTCCTAGTTCACTACAGCAGAAGAACTAAAGAAGCCACAAGCAACTTAAAAAATGTGTTTTAAATATTTAAACGTAATCGATTAATATAACACTACCACATTTATTGTATAGCTTTAGATCACCCATGTAATAGGAGAAAACGTGCTGCACATTTATACACTTTTTCAAAATTTTCATCATGCCACTTGTTTAGATTTATGGTACTCGTATGTATATTGTTTTACTGTGACCAGCAAGTATGCATAATTAAATTATTTTATTTCAAATTGAAAATGAATATTTTAAAACACAAAATAGTAACAATGTGGTGATGATATGTAGAATTATTAACCCGGCATTGGTACCCCAGTGAAACTAATTGTGAAATTATGGAGAAACCTCTGGCTACAATAATTTTAGCGATCATGTAGCTTCAAGTTAAACTCTCTAGTTAGTTGCCGTATAAAAAGCTTTTCCATCAACACTCACTTGTAAGTTTCCTGTGCAACAAAAATATTTGGGGGTCTCACGTGCCCCTGCATACCATTTGCATCACTGAATCTATTAAATCTGAATTCTGGTCAATAATGAATAGTGAACATTATGTCATATGAAGGAGAACAGAAACATTGAATTCATCTGTGAAAAAAAAATGTAATGTAACTGATAATGAGCCATAGAATCCGAACAGAAGGAAACACTTTATTATTATTATTAGGTTAAAGTAAATAACCAGATATTGATGACAAGGAACTTGAACAGGGCGAACGTAAAATTACGAAGATTTTCCAACAGGTCCAGAATAATAGGTAGGAAGTCATGTTACACCTGTTACTTCGGCAACAATTTACTTTTACCATTGCACCTGTGTATATAATAAGTCGCAAAGATCAGAGAGTAATTAAAATGTTTTCATATTTTAATAAAATAGAAAAAAAAACGATATTTGGATATTTTAACTTGTTTCACTTGTACGTTTTCTACAACTCGGAAATGTAACTTTTTCAATAAAGCTCAACTTTTCCATAATTAACATTTTATTATCAATATTATTTTTTAAACGTAATTCATAACAATTAAATTTAACAGCACATGCACCAAAATGATATAATGCTATCAGTAAAACATCAATAAACTATTTTTATGGGGTATGTTATACCCCACTGTAACTTTTTACTACAGTACCAACGCCGGATTAAATTGAAAATGAACTTTTCCAAGTTAAAAGTAAAGATATTGAGAGACAGGAAATGTGTAAATTATTCTACTGCATGTCATCCTTCCCTGTAGGACGGGTGTCCTACACACCAGAGTGTAACAATATTAAGACAAAATTCTCAACCTAATTATTATGTGCTATTCTCCTATTTCTGCAATATCACATTAATTTCCCGGGATAAATAATAAAATTCACTCAACTCGATTTGGTAAATTAGATACGTTATCAGGTTATCACTAACAACTTTCTAATTTTGTGTGAAATACGTCCATGACAGTCAGTGATACATGGCTATTATCGTTAACAATGTAAATGCAATAACAGAAATGTAAGTACGTGAAATAATAGCGCAATATACGCGAATCGCACATACATTATTTATGGTAACACTGCACGATAGCTGCGGTTAATTGGGTCTAATTCTGCGTGAAATATGCAATGATGAATCATGCGCATCTTTCAACCGGCCGCACATACGTGGACATACATACTCGTGGTTTTTAATTAAATTATGTATTATAAGTCTGCTTCATTCAAAAATTATTATACACAAAGTAACAAAAGCATCGCTAGTAAGTTGGTGTTTTCGTTTTATTGCGTTTAATCTTGTCGAAGTGTACATACATACATATTAATATACTCTAAAGTTATTAGCATATGGTAAGATACTTGAAATATTATTAAAAGTAATATTGAATTACTCACCAGAAAATCTGGCTTTTCCCCATTCTCATAGTTTTCTTGATTCTTCGAACATGTCTACGGGTTTATGCAGTGTTGTGTAGAGGCCCGAACCCGTCCAGAATTAATAATTTGTTGCATCAATTATCAGATTATTTACGCAAAATAAATAGCACGCCGGCGAGTGCGCAATTAGGGTGCCGTAATTAAATTCTCTATTTTCGGAAACTAATAAATAATCGGGCGCATCGCGTAAATCGCGCTAATTCGGCCGCCCCACAGCAAATCCGAATCATTAGCGTCTCTTTTGCTCTCTTTCGTCCGTTCGTTATCACCTGCAATTAGAGCACAAAGATCGTACGGATGTGCCCCTTGCCGTAAATGTAACCCGACAATTCAATTACGCCCGAATCAATTTTTAATCCGGCGCGCACCGAATAATAGTGTTAGCAGCGAATAATAATTCTCATTACCTGCCCGAGAAGCTAATAATGAACGTATTATGCGCAGCTAAACCGGGACTTTCCTTTATTTAAATTTTAATTCTCGCTTCCTACAATTACGCCCTAGGTGCACAAAAGCAACGTGTAATAAGCAAGGGTAAATTCAAGGAAGCCAGCCCATGAATATAGGGGACATGAAATTATTTGTGCTATTTTAAGCAATTTAAAATTTGCATTCACTTTTAGTTTGGTGAAGTTTGAAATTTCATACAAATTGATTGAGTTCATCTTTAGAACTATATCGGTGCATTCATAATAGTATTGCACTATCTCCAATGTAATTGAACACACCCCGAATTAAGTTGCTTAACTACCAACAAAAACATGTCACGATGACAGACGGCAAAGAAACGTCAAAATGACAGACGTTAAGAAACGTCGCAATGATAAATGAATTAGAGCGCAACCGCATTCATTTCTCATTAGCCAACAAATAGGATCGCAAACCTTACTAAGACAACAATCAAACCAAACACAAAAAGTCTGCCTTCCGACAAATAAGAGACAACTTTAAGTAACACTAATTCGAACAAGCAAATGATACTAAGTTGCCTAATTCCTGCCATAACATAAAGGTAGAACGCGTATCGTGCAAGCCAATACTGTAATAGTCTGACAGTACTCTCCTGCTTGTGTCGTAATAGTCCGACTAAGAATACAACTCACCCGCTGGTGTTGCAATATTCCGGCATACACTTTACACATTAACTACACCTATTTCGTCGGCGTCAGGCTATTTCATTGATTGATAGATGAGGCAAGGAAAGACATTACCAAAGAAATACCTTGAAGAGTTTCTTCCATCGAACCCAGCCACCTGCTGCAATTTCATCTCTGCCATCTACGTCTTCCCCAAAGAACAGGTACCGAACATCTTCACCAACGTTATCAGTGAACCAATAATACAAGCTGACCCTCAGCATACTTTACCCGCAACAACTGTAAAGGGAATTGACTCCTTTTTAGTGCTGCTGAAGGATACCGGGACATTTCTCGGTCAGAAGAACGTATCGAATATCTTACCAGTAATATTTCATATTTATGTTAACCTTTTTTAGGTTGCCAATCGTTATGTACGTTAAATAAAGTTCATGTGCTGTCGAATAAACTCTACGAATACATCCACAAATTCTTTCGGAATTCTCAGCAGTTGCATTCAATTTAATTAATTGTAAGAATTCCGTTTTCACAACAAGACTTCGTGCATCTAACTGAAACACAAAAATTTATACGAAGTTATATCTGTGCTTTCATCTATCAAAATATAAGTTTCATTTGTACAAATAACATTATCAATTATTTTACTACATTTAGAATTTTTACAACTTATGGTGTAATCTGGAACTCTCGTTAAAGGGTAAAGATCATCAACAATAGAAATTACAATATTTGTCAGCAATATTGAGCCCCAATTTTATTTCTGTTAACTTTTCACTTAATTTCTGTTGCTTAAGTAAAGAGCTTACTTGTTTTGTTGATTTTTTCAATGCTGCATTTTTAAGATATTTAGCAGTTTTCCGTTCTAATGCACTTCTACCACCAATTAGATGCAGTTGCAACCGTAGGCTTCACAAAAAAACTGTTTTCTTTTTCAGTCGTCCCGAAGAAGATTTGTCTTCTAGGCATGCTTTTCTCAAAACCTGGGGTCCATAAGCACGATTGTTCTCTTCTTTAGAAAGTTCTGATCTTACATTCTTGCATTCTTTGAAGTTAATCCCGTTATTATTCTCCTCAGACTCTTCTTCAGATTGCCAGCTGTATTTTAAGAGTAAAAAAGTTATTAATGCTCTTTTTTTGCCAAGGAAATAGTTGCATACGTTTCCAAAGGTTGTCTAAGCACTATTTTCTACTTCAGCTCTGTTAAAATGAATATCTTACATTAGCTCTCAAATCTGTGGACTCACGAAATTTCCTTCTCTCTATTTCGCTTCACTGAAGCAAGGAAACTTCGTTTTGAGATATTTGAGGCCATCGCTGTCATTATTCAAAGTTTTTATAAAATTTCTCATTAATCCAAGCTTTATATGCAGTGAAGGCAAATTGCTATCTACTAATGATTACCTAGCTATGTTTAGAGTACCCTATGTCATATTTGTTCTTCGTGGCCAGTCTTTTACTACGTAATGATTCTTTTGCATGATTGACTATCCTCCTGACATAAAAAGCAACAAAATTTATGTAACCCCTATAGCCCAGTTAATACTGCCACAACATTCAGATCAACTCAAATCTTCCACGAATATTGTGAAAATATAATTTTATCAAGAACTAACTTCATGTTATTGTAAGTTTCTTTCATATTTGTTGCTTGTGCCAAGGGAACTGAGTAATATTTGTTGCCATTATGAAATCAAATAGCTTTCAGTCTTTTCAGACTTTTAACGAGTCGCCACTCCTCTGGGCCTTCAGGAAATTTTAATTTTTGTAGAAATAATTTAGCTTTGTTACAATAAACTAGATCTTCCTCTGTGGAAAAGAGTCTGTGAAGTCTTCTTAGTCTATTTCTAAAAATGAAAACTAGTTTCTTTGTGGAGAATATTTCATTATTTTAATCGTGAGCCCTGGTATTGTTCTTTCGACTTTGAAGAACTTAAATCTCGGGATAATCGTTTAAGTCAGCATGTTTTAAAAGATAAGGTTACTGCTAAGACGAAGCTAAAATTGATTGAAACAAAATTTATCTCATTGACGAGAAATCTTCATCTCTGACACTGAGTGCAAGATTACGATGCACTTTTCTACATAAAAATAATGCGCCAGCACCTTGTTTTATATCGTCTCAGATAAAACGATGCTGTAATAGTTGTGCGTAGAGTTTTTTTTTAATTCTTGGATTTTCATTTTCAGTTCTTCGATGCTGATACACAGGTTTGAAATGGCTTGGAACTCCCTTCATTTCTTGTACATCAATAAGAATCGAAGAACCACATAGAGAAGAAATTTCCAAAAAAAGTTTTCATTCAAGTTCCTTATAATTTTATTCATCTGCTCCCCCACAGACGTAAAGCCATTTCTATGCGGACTGGATCCAGGTCATTGAATATCAACCACTCCGACTTCGGATATGCAGTATACACGTCATTTTATTAATCTATTCCGATTTATCCACTAATAATTTTAAGAACTTTTATATAGCTATCTCCTTTTAGCTTTCGTGAAAAAGCTTTGCCTCACCTAGCCGGAGATCACGTCGTATTCTTAACTCAGATTGATCAGACCAGCATATAATAAAAAAAGATATTTGTATACCAATGTACCAATTTTATTTTCTTAATGATGTCTTGATATGTTTCTAATATTGTACAGACAATTTTCAAATAGCAATTTTGTGACCTTGAACCGAATTAGAAAGCTTCCTTGTAATATCATAATTTCTTCTTTAACTATTTACAAATAAGACGGCAATCTACTGATTTTTCTCATATTTTTGAATTTTAGTTTGTACTAATTTAATATGTTCTGATATTCTAAATATTTTCCTGTGAAACGTAGCAATGCACGTCGCCTGGTGAATTTTCCACTAATTACCTTGGAATTTAATATTTTACAGGAAGGCTTCCCGAGATTAATTTAATTGCACCTGCTATTTGTCAACGAGTAACTGTGCTCATTTAGGAAAAGGAATTTAGCTTTAATAATAATAAATAATAAACTGAAAAGTATTTTGTTTGACTTCAATCGGAAGAGAATACAAATGTCAATAATGTAGGGTTCTCTTTGAATGATGGGTATTTCTATAATAATTAACTGAAGGCCTTTTTGATTTACTTTGACTGTGGAAAGTTTGTCGAAAATAGTAGTATTGTTGGGAATCGGATCAAACGGCAATTGTGTGTTAAATGTTTTTCTATTTCCTTAAGTTCAATCAATTAATCTTCTGGTTCTATTGTTGAAGAATGTAGAGCATTTAATTTTGAAAGTGCTATTGCATTCTCAATATTTTCCAATATACTTAATATGATATTCACGGCTGTGATTAATTGATTAAATATTGTGTTAAATAATAGTAGATGTACGCTGAGACATTTTTAATGTCTAATCTTTTTAAATGCATCTTCTTAACTTGACTTTCTGGCGTTATTATTTTGCAGGTATTATCTGGATTTATTTCTACTACTGCTTTATATTTATTTACATTTTTCTTTCGACTACAACTTTTTCATTTTTTTCATAAACGGTTTGTCCTACTTTAAAAATTTGTTGTTCCAATTATCCCTTATTTAATTTATAGGCTGTTTTTAGTTTAGATGACTTGTGACCTAATAATAACTCAAAAGGCGTGTACCCCATACTGGAATGTAGGCATACTATTGTTGTAACCTATTAAGGCATAAATCATGAATTTTTGATTCATTATGCTTGTTGGAAGTGAAATACAATCGTTCTGGTAATCCATTATATTGTGGATTCGGATTCGAACTAAATATTTGTGTTGGATCCGCATGTGACGTTTGATTAGAAAATGTAGGTAGCAAATTTATTTTTTGATCGGAAGAATTTTTTCTGATTTTGTGGATTAGGCGGCGATTGAGAATCACCAATTGGAAATTATTGTAAAAATTTTTTTTGGTGAAATGGAAATGCAACTGAAATGTAACTGAAAAATATTAAGGAAAATCAACATGAACAAATAACAACCGACTCTATTGTTGATGCCTTTCGTTGACGTACTTTCATGTCTTAATTACCTTAATTTATACCAGTAAAAGTTACGTAAATAGAATTGTGAAACAACTATTCTTTCTCTCCTAATCCTGTTATTGCTCTTTATTCAAACACCTAAAAAAATTGAAGAATACTCATCATGCAAGTCTCATTTAATTTTGTAAATAACAATCTAATTTATTTTTATAATGTAAGCAATATTTATTAGAAACTAAATGTGACTTCCAGTGCAGTGCAGAACTAACTTTCAAACTGCAATAAATCTTTGCCCGGCCTGTTTCAATTTTAATGGCAAACGGAACTAATCTCGTGAAAACCCCCCGTCGAAATTCTGAGCTTTTAAGCCGTCCCCGATGCGTTTATTTTTTGCGATCCGTTTGAAAACGCCTTTTCCGTACGTATTCTCTTTATACCCTGGCAAATAAGATCTGCATTTTTATTTTATCTCTCGAACGTATGCCCGCTGACTTTCAGAAAGCGCCTTAGGATCGATCTACTATGTAAATGTCCCCGTGTTTGTCCGGTGGATTTATTTTAGCTTTGCAAACGTTTGGAGTCCACACACGGTATCTTTATGATAAGTATTTTCCTACATTGGCTTCTACGTTCTACATATGATTTAATCAAAATGAACAATAGCGTTCACCTTCAGGTTCAATTAGCGTAAATCGCTCAACAAAGTGCAACATCATCCAGTTCAAAAGTCAATGGTTATCGCTATTTAAATTTATGTCACGTTATCTCATCTTCAACGAGCATTGTAAATCAGTCTGGCTGTTTGCTTCGCTTCGCGTTGAGTGTAATTGTAGTGCGAAGAATCATCGGCAATGGAAAACTACACTTCAGAAAGCAGTTCCAGTGACAGTGATCAAAGCAACAACCGAGTCTTGGATTTTTCATACTTAATGCTCGATCCTTCCACTATAGACCACAACTTGGAGTTCTTCGACGAAGATGAGAAAAAGAGCGTCTCGGAAGTAGAAACCATAATCCTCCACCACAATCAGTTGACAACGTTCCCCGAAAATATCGCAAAATATTCGAACTTGAAGAGCCTGGACATCAGCTCAAACGGGCTAACGATCTTACCAGACATTTTCGAGCATTGTCCACTCACAACGCTTATTGCAAAAAATAACAGCCTCAAGAATGAGTCTCTTCCGAAGACCTTCACCATCAGCTCGTGCGTACGAGAGATTAACCTCAGCGGAAATCAGTTTTGCGCGTTTCCAGAACAGGTTTTGGACTTTCACAATTTGAAATATCTATATCTAGGCGGGAACCAAATAACAACTATTTCGAGGAACATATGGAAACTCGCGAAGTAAGTGAGTTTGTTTTTTTTTTTGTTTAATACTCATAAAGGATACAAACATTTTATTATTGTCTCTGAAAAACAATGTGTGTTAATACATGTTACGTGTTAGTTTGCTTACCTTTTCTCTCTAAAAACGTTACCTCCAACTTTTTCTTGCCCGTTGAAAATTTATGAAACAAACTCTTAATAATTATTTTATGGATAATTTTAAATTACTGAGTTTTATTAAGCATTAACAGGTAAACAACAATAATTTATCCTGAGAAAATTGTGAACGTACAAAAATAGAAAATTTCAGGTGTTTTAAAAGTCGTCCTGCGAATAAGTTATAACTTTGTTACTAACTTCAGTTGAACTTGAAGCAGGCCCGTTTCATTTACTTCATTTAAAAGTAATGAGAAATTTGTTGCAAGTTGATTCTCACAATATTAGTTCAAAAAGCATTCGCAGGATGTCGCCACCTAAACTATTGATCACTAAAAGTAATGCATTATAATTTCTATGGCTTTTCCTATTTTCCGTAAAATGCAAATGTTGATTCAATTAATTACATATTGAGAAATATAAACCATACAATTCTCATTTTATTCTTTTACATTAATAAATACAGGATGCCCCGGGAGGAAAGATCAATATTTCGCGGGGATAAGAATTATTATTATAAATCAAAAAGTTTATGCAGAAATATAGTCTATTAGTAATGGTTTCTGAGATATCTGAGATACAGCTGCGTATTTGAAATTAAAATTATGATTTTTTTAATATTATTTTTATTGTTGGAGCAAGGCTGCTATGGAAAAATTCTCAGATGAATGAGATAAAAAAAAATCTTCGAATGTAATAAAATTATTCCTCAACGTAAACCTATAGTCACAATATATGTATGAAGTCTTTTACTGTATTAACATTCTAATAACTTTATCATAACTTGGCAATAACCATAAACATAAACCATATCTAACCTTTTACATTTACATTATTTACACAATTTACGCATATATCGTGTATCGCATCTTTGTCACTCACGATTTTAACTTATTTTACATCTCGCTCATCTATTGCAAGTCGTCTTGTGTTTACCATGACAACGGACGCACTTTTCACAAGGCACTTTTAAGTAGAGCATGAAAAGTGCGATCGTTGTCATGGAAATAATGTAAACACAAGACGTCTTGCAATCGATGAGCGAGATGTAAAATAAGTTAAAAATTGTGCGCCACAAAGATGCGTTACACGTCCAACTTGCACTCCAGAGTGTAGTTCTCGAACACAGCTCAAAATTACCATTAAGAATGAAAGCAACAGGAAGCGGCAAATTTAAATTATTTAAATTAAATAATTCAATACTTCATAAATATTTATCTCAGAAACCATTAATAAAAGACTACCTGTTTGTATAAACTTTTTGACTCACAATAACTCATTTTATAACCCACGAAATATTAACCTTTCCTCCCGTGACACCCTGTATTAAAATGCAAATAAATAAGGTGAATTTAATAGTTGTGCAAATATTTGATCTGATTTTTACTTGTTATCTATTGATAACGACAAATCATTACGATTCACTAATAATGCCTTACACAAAAATTTTTCCAAGGATCAAGAATGAGCATTTCTTGAATATAGGACGGAGTTCAGGTGCAGAGAAAAAATCGAAAAAAGACGCCTACAAAGTGCAACCCCCTCACATATTCACTCCTCCACTGTTTCGAGATGGGCTACCAAATATCGTCCGAATATATGAGCTACTAAATATCGTCCGAATGGTTTCGCATAGAAAACATTTTTACGGATTTTCAGTATCATGAGTATCAGTGTACTACATGTTAAACACTGCAAGTAAGATTTTGTTACATACGATGAAAAAATTGAACTTGACCGACTGTGGGCACGATCAACACAGTTGAACCGATTTAAACCAGACCAGACAGAGCCGGGCTGTAAGTAGTACAGTACTGTAGATTTTTCCAACCAGATGTTGCCAGATATACCATTTTTTGTAAAAGCCTGACAATCTACGGTAATTTCAATTTTTTATGTGTTTATTTATTTATTTTTATGTGACTTTTTTCCTTAGTTGCATAAATTCTATTTATTGTCAAAATGTATATATTTGTGTGTTTCACATTTACTCTTTTTTATGTCAAATCTATCCCTTTTTCAAAATGAATCTGCCGTATCACTTTTCGACATCTAGTTTACAACATAGAGTACGTACAACAGCGGACAGTAAAATCTGCGCAAGAATTTGACATGTCCATGCACTTTTCGACAAATTTGTTTTTAAGAAGGTTATATTACTGCCAAAACGTAACAATTTGTCAAACTTAATAAACTGAAAACTCACAACTTCAACCTTCACCTAGCAAAGTCCAGTACTCTAAGTTTTTTGGGCATGAGGCATTTTCATTGCATTCAAATTTCATTTTTATTCACTGTCAACATAAACAAAAAATTAATACGAATTGTTAATAGTACAATTTGTTTTGAATATTTTACCAATGACATTTTGAATACAGAATCGGAAATTTGGTTAATGTACATTGTAAACTTGATTCGCGATTCGCGTCGTAAACAAATTGAAATTGTAGCCCTTGGCTGTCAATACGATCAAAACGAATTAGAATCGTTATTTCATTATAATTTCAATCAGAAACAATCGAAATTAATTAGAATCGTCCTCAGTTGTACGTTAAACTGGGCATCCTTTTATTGAAAGTTAACAAAGGAGCAATCGCATCTCTTCTAATAAATTCGTAGGTGAATACAGGTTTATTTTCGACAACCATTCTTTGCAACACCATCTTCAATTTGCTTTTTATGTGTTTTAGCTGAACGAACTACAACGGTTGCTAAAATAATTGCCTTCTGTTCCGACATGTTCTGTTCACGGAGAAAATTAATACTGCGACAAGGCAGGTACAATAGAGTGACTACAACTTTCGACAGAATCATACATTCTCATCCAGTACTGTTGTATTGCAGTGCTGGATCGTGAGTGGCTGGCTTTATCCAATACTGTCATGCTGCAATACTGGATCGTGAGCGTCGAGCTTTAGAGTAGCTAATATTTTCTATGGGTTTAAAACACTTATGAAATTTATTCCATGTAAAAAATAAATCATAATACTTACACGTTTTTATTGTTTGCATTTTAATACCGAATGCATTCTCTGTATTTTTTATACAAAATGTAAGCCTACTTTTATAAAAAAAAAAATGAAAATTTTATTATAAAAGCAAACGAAATTATCCCTTTTTACCTATTTTCCTTTTTGAAACCGCCTTCAATATCATTAATCGCTCTTTGTTGTTAAAACTAGTTTTGACGATGATAGTTTTTGTAATAGTTGCGTTCATGAAAGCATAGAAACTATCATCGTGTAAATATCTTGACATCGCTTCTGTACAGATAGTTAACTCTTGATCTAACTCTTAATTATCACATCCACTTTCGTGACAGTACTTTCATGAGATTACTATCGTCGATGAGAGTTTCTATGTAGGATATTTGCTTTCATGACAGCAACTATCACAGAAACTATCATTGTGAAAACCAGCCTTTACAGAAACTGATCGAATTTTGTAGTGTAAACAGTAAATACCACGTAAAAATTTTGTTGCTAGTCTGTTTTGATTGCAGTGAAGCACCCTCTGCACAACTGCTTCGGCCCTATTTAGGGCTCGTCAGCAGAAGCATAGCTTGAGAATTCCACTGCAAACCAAACCGACCTGTCCTAGTTATTCGTAGTTGAGATGTAATCAAAACCGACTAGCAACAAAATTTTTTAAAAACTTTCAATATGCTTTGACCACACTTGGCCGCCTAGCATAGGATGACTTATTAAGTGGCTGCAATTTGACAATTCTCATGCAAAAAACGATTGCAAGATTCGCACCTTAGACTATAAATACTTCGCAAATGATTGTTTTAATTATATTATTTCGTTATTTCTGAAAAATACAATTTGTTAATTGCCACAAGGATATTTATACAAGCAAATCTCATGTGACCGCTTAAAGAATAAACCCAACCACGTAAGTTATTGGGTGCATTGATGAATGATAAGTCACTTTTTGAGATACAAATTCAATCCCAAGAAACATTATTAGCCCATCTGTAGTTTATACAGTGAGCCTCTGGAATAAAATTCATAGTTTCTTTACATTTCGAAAAAACGCTTGGTTATTTTAAAATGTACAAATTTTTATGTGAAAATCAACTGTTGACAGTCATTTGTTTTCGAGTAATGATGTTATCGATATTTTTTGTAAATAGCAACCCCTAATTTTTTTTTTAATTCAGGTAGCTCATTGAATTCTATATCCAATCACATCCAAAATTTATGATGTTTTATGAAAAAAAAGAAAAGAAATTATTAAAAATGATGTATAGAGATTTTCACAACTCGGATGTCCAACTTGTTGTTGACGTCATAACTCTGACAAAAGTTTGAAAATAGTATACTACGCATGCGCGGAAAAGTCATTCACGAACTGCGCAGCAGCGAGTCCAACTAATTCCACAAGTGCGTAATTGCTTTACAGCAATACAGAGTTTTGGATTATACCTTATCTACGACCACATATAATTACTATTAAAGAGATAAAAATTACTTTATTATTCAAGTTCAAAATAATCAGCCTGCGAGTTGCAATTTCGTGCGTGCGTAAAGCTAGGTGCAAATGTCCTCCTTGTGCGATTTTGTTAATTTACACACAGGTATGTTATTATAAGGAGAAAGCACAATAAAAATAAGCTATTCCATACGCCTTTTTCATTTTGAAAAATATTTATTTTCTATATTTGTTATTGATAGAAAACGCAGTGGAGAAAGGACTTTCATTTTCGATAAAAATCTTTTGATAAATTGCCAAGAACATAGAGCAATGCGAAATAATTCTTATTATTAGATAGTGAAATGCGGCCTCTGTCATTTTCAATGATTTTTTTCACATAGAATTTTTTAACAATTGCCCAGGCAATCTATGATATCAACTTTCTTATGGGTTTAATTTTGTCGGATTAATTAATAATTAATTTTCACCTTACATATCATATTGTTACGACTTCGGGGTTCACAAATTATAATCGTAGATGAATTTTAAAATCACTTTAATGTCTACGATCGCTTAACACAATTGAATTCACAATAATAACGAGCTGCTACACTTGTCTATCAAGTAACACTTTTATAATTTAACTGTTCTACCAATCATTATATTCACAGATCGCTTTCGAAATAAAAACTAATTTGAATCGCGCGCCACTGCTAGTTTAAATAGGAATAGCAAGAATAGCGTGAGAGAAGTAACGAATGTTCCGGCAAATTCTAGCGCCACCTGGGGCAAGTCTGAAAAGTCCTAGAACCACTGGCACCATAGGTGGCAAAACCAGTCTAAAAATAGAATCTGCATCAACATTAATAGTAATATACTTGGTGTCCCACGCCATTCTGAAATTTTTATTTTTTAATCGATTTCCATGAAATTTGGAAAGGGTGAATTAAACAAGAAAATTAATTGTCCGACGTCATGCTTCCAGATTTTAGATTTACCCGATATAATTATAAACAGCATTAATATCGTTAAGTATGTTTAAAACTAGATACTTGTTTTGTATTTCAGTTTGCACGTTCTATCAATGGGCGGAAATTATTTAACAGAAGTGCCCTCCACGGTCGGACAGTTAAAAATGCTGCACGCGTTGGTGCTTTGCGACAACCTAATCGAAAGTTTGCCAACATATATCGCCAATCTGAAACATCTAAAGTCCCTCCTGTTGCACAAGAATAAGCTGAGGACGTTACCGCAGGAAATTGTTACTCTGAAGAATTTGACTGAGGTAAACTCAACGCTATAGGTAATTCTAAGTCTAAATATTTTTATACTACCTCGTTTAATAAAACTTTTAAAAAATAAAAACTTATTCTTTAAAAACATTGCTTACAATTCCAAAATTCAAATTATACCCTTTTCTGAATTTCTTGGTATTCAACCTAATACAAGAAAGCAACAATAATAAAATTAAATTAAGTAAACTCACGGCACAAACATAGTAATAAATCAGCAGCTCAGACATTTACCGAGATATTCCAATTTTAGAATTTGAGTCGAGCAATTTTAGGGGACTTCTCCTTACAAATAATAAAATATTTCTCAAGTTTGCTTATTTGAATTTTTTTTTCTTATTTTAATGTGAGGAATACGCTCTCAATTTGGCTTAATATTTATGTTATTAATGTGGATTTTTGTTATTCCAGCTAAGTTTGAGAGAAAATCCTTTAGTAGTTCGATTCGTCAGTGACATGTTACACAATCCTGCCAGTTTGTTGGAACTATCGGCACGAATAGTAAAACTACACAACATGAACCTGCAACCCGGGGACATTCCAAAATCTCTAGTAAATTATCTACATTGTGCAAACAGATGCTTGAATCCCAAGTGCAAAGGTAGGTTATTTAATTTAAAAAAAAAGTGAATCATAATAACTATAATAATTAAAATCATTAAAAAATCTTACGTTGCCATGGGGAACTACATAGTATATAAAACAAGAAACTCTATTTTCTGGATTTATATTTGAAAATTCTCTATAAACCAGGGATGTGAAACGTAACTAGCTGAACCAAATCGCACAAGAAACCGAATATAAATTACATTTCATATACCTGATTTGAAACCACTTTCTCTATACAGAATTAGTCACGTACAACGTTCATTAAGACTTTCAAGGAAGAAGTTTAGACAGAAATAGAAATTTGTAGAGCAAAAGGTAGAAAGAACTACTCGAATAAAATAAAGTTAACACAAAACTATCTCTAATTTACATCATTTTCGTGTCCTTAAAAATCTTGGTGCAATTTTCTTAAAAACCTTAACCCTGCAACCTAATTTCCAAAAAATAATGTTAGAGTTATTATTAAACTACTTTTATTTATAACAGCTGATGTATTAGTTGAGACTTCAGTTGAGTGATATATTTTGGACACCCTGAAATCTATTAATGAACGCTTTACGTGAAGAACCCTGTATAATGTGCAGTGTTCTATTTTAAAAACACACTTTTTTAGGTGTTTTCTTCGACAATAGAGTGGAGCACATCAAATTCGTAGACTTCTGCGGAAAATATCGCATCCCCTTGATGCAGTATTTATGTTCATCCAAATGTATTACTAGAGGCGAAGACATGGTTCAACCAAGTAGAAGTTACTTAATGCGAAAAGTGCTCCTGGGCTGATCCAATTATCACTTCACACGTTCCTATCATCAAGAGGATATAAGAATCGGTTGTTAAAATCTTTTTTCCTTGCATTCAATGCCTATTTTACGTTTCATAAGCCATCCACAGAATATTAGCTAGTAATGTCGTTATAGCAGCTCTTTAGAGGGCTGATATCACGAATCTGGTTTCCGTAACAAAATTACCAAATAACAACAATATATCGCACATTGGCTGCAGCAGTGACACAACTCAGATTTTTTGGTAAATGTCTACCCCCAAAAAAATTGAAATACGATCTTTTTAAAAACACCGTAACAAAATACACCATGTTAATCTAAAGAAGATAAAAATATGATTATTGAAATAATTTTGCTTCAAATTTCGAATCTTGATGGAAAAAATATTTTTAGCCTGCAAAGTAAACTGCAATTTTGAGTTACGACCAAGACACACAGCCAGTGTGCATAGTTGCAATAATATACTACGCGATCATTTAAATTTATAATTAAAATAGGCTATGAGTTTTCAATTAGATTGGCAACACTAACTATTGACAGCTTAAGCTTGAGCTTGAATTGTCAAAGTGACGCTTTTGAAAATATAAAGGGGCGAATTAACAGTTGAACTGAAGGTAAGAGCGAACACTTTCAACATTTGCAATGACTATCAATAAAACTGCATTATTTTCTAATGCTTTATTTCCTTTATACTGGGTGTTTCATTGAAGATGCATCAAATTTGGTATGCGGGTAGATGTCGGGAAAAGAAAGAAAAGTTTCTTTGTAAAATTTTCTCTGTAATGAATAAATTTAGAGAAAATCGAAGGGAAAACAAAGTCGCATATTTTTAAGATGAACTTTAAATGAGAATGAATGGATTGTTACTCATTCACATACGAAGATTCGACAAATTTTATTTTAATAACAATTTGTAATGTGCGACAACATACACACTAAATGCATATTTTTGCATAAGTTTAAATATCCACGCGATTTCACATCGCTGCTGCATTCGACATGTAGTCAAGGGCAAAATACAGTCATGGCCAGATGTATTAGGCACCTATTAGTACTATGAATATACAGGGTGATTGAAATTCGAGGGCCAGCATGGGGATCTCGCTTATTATAAGAGATAGAGAATCGGTAAATGGAAGCAAAGTTGCCAAATATTATGCTCATTAATAATACGTTAAGAAATTTGAAATATCTTAAACGGTTTCTTCACAATCGGAAAAAACTAAAAATTGCGATTTTCGAAAATCGAATATAACTTCTTTATTTATGATTTTTTTTCAAAATCTGTGAAAACATTCCTGAAGCCACTTTTTCTGCTTGATTGAATGCCGAGCGTACTTTATTTCTGGAGCGATTCGTTTTTGTTTTTTCAGAGCCAACTTCATTTTTTCTTATGGGCGCGATTTTTGTTCTTTAGACAGGTAGATAGCACATTTCTTTCTGAATTCATTGGTATGCCACACTTACTATTTTGTTTTAATTTTTATTGAGAAATTTTGAAAAAACTGAAATTAGATTCTTGTGCATATATTAAGTTAGTTTGTATTCAATTATATGCTACGTAGCCAAGGAAACGTACACATTTGTTTAATTTATCTGTCATTAAATACAGAATGACATATTCAAATGAAGAAAAACGTGATATGTTGCGTATTTTTTATTTGTCGCAACGAAATTCTATTACAAGTGCTCAGCGGTATTTAGAAACTTATCCAGAGAGAATTCAACCAAGTATTAGATATTTTTCTTTTATAATCTAAAAATTAAGTAAATTACCCCTATAAAATCTATTCAGATATAATTATGTTTGTCAATGTAAGTAGGGGTTTAATCCTCATGCTCATAAATTTGACCGGTTTTAAAATCTGGGAATTTACTAGGGGTACCTAATACATATGGCCATAGCTATAAAATCTAGTCATAAATTTCTTCGCTGTTTATGGATTTATTACCCCCCTGCAGCTGTGTGCCATTCATAAATGTAATTTAGATCGCCAGTTTTGTTTCACGATTCCGTGCGCTACAGTATTTCAAAAAACACCGACTCCAAATTAAGCAAATTTCAACTTGCTCCGATTAAAATTTTTTATTAAGATATTTTGTTTGAAATAATGTCAAAAACGTGTTCCTCGAGTTTGATGCATGAAACAGCCTGTATTAAAACGATTATACATGAGAATCCTAAAGCTGCTTACTTTTCCTGCTTTGGAAATTTGGGTATTCACGGACTACTGTCATTGGTTTTCATCGATAATGAAGTGGAAGGCATTGGCAAAATATCCAAAAAGTATGGTCCGACGTTTTCAACTTTTCTCAAGCAATTTGAAGAAGACATGCGCGTTTCTCATTAGCTCAAACGGCTGTTTCGTTCGTGTTATTGTTCTTAAAGTCAATTTACAACAACAATTTATGTCAAACATACATACTTCGTGCCAATTCCTCACATCTTCAAAGCAGGAGAAGCAGCTTTAACGTCAAAATATTTACATAATTTCTAATTTACACGAGTCAATTGTCAAGGTGAGCAGTCATATAAAAAAAATCACGCCAACTTTAATTATAAATTTAAATGATCGCATGGTACTATTATAACACAATATAATTTCAGAGATAGTGAACTTTTTTTAAAAAAAGTGAAATTTCTAAAAATTTTTTATGAAGATATTTGGTTCACATCTAAAAAATAAATAAATCTACAACCAGGCTGGGTAATCCTGGCCCTAAATCTACCTCATTTTTTATTTGTCTTTCATACGTGCACTCTGATAATTTCCTCTCCGTCGCATTTTTGTTATTTTTCGCGATGTTGCTGTTATGAAAAACGCCTAGCTCACAAGATTTATTACTTTTATGCAGTAGCATTATATATATGCGGTATAAAATATTTTAAATTTATATTTAAAAAATTTCAAATTTAATATGTTAAGATTTCAAGAGGTATACTTCACTTTAACTTAGCTATTGTTTATTTATAATTTCCAAGTTTTTTGCAATCTACTTTTCTAAAAAGTTCACTAGTTCTTGCTCTATTAATTCAAGTACACATCATAATACTTATTTTTTTTATTTTCTTGCCCTCGAAGTATAATCTCGTGTTCAGCTAAATTGATAAACATTTCTAGGCCGAGAAGGCGTCATTTTCCTGATACATAAACTAATTATTTATTTTAATTATGTATACAAAATATAAACATTAATAAAATATTTATATAATGATTGACTGATTATTTTGTTTTTTTTTTAAATTTATACTTTTAGGGAAGAAATGCCGTAATACCATTGTACGATTTCTCTTGAACTTAATCCAGTTGTGCTAGTTCTTACTGATATTATACTGCAAGGGTTATCCTATAAAACTCCTAAAAGAAAACCACATAATATTATGATAGTTCAGAAAAATTAATAATACTGAAAACACAATAGAAGGAAACTTAACCAATTAGAACTTAAACCATTTAGTAGGGATAATTGTCCAGTAATGATAATTGCAGAATAACTTAAGAAAAAATGAATTCTAGCTAAAAAGGCAATAATAAGTTTTGATTCCGTAAAGATTCGATTTCTTTAAATGGAATTAAAAAACCGTAATAAGACTTTACTTATTACTCAAAATGTGTTATGATTAGGTATGAGTTTCCAATATTGCTAATGGCATATCATTACGGTCAGCACAAAAGTTAGTAGTATTGTCAGTGTTCAAAGTAATGGTAGTATTAATCCAGAACGAATTGATCTTAAGTGTTTCGATTTCCGGCCGGTATTAAGTATAAATACAAGTTAACTTTAACCCCCAGTTTATTGTCATAACAATAATTGCGTTCAGAACTGTTACCATGGGAATAAATCTAGCCTCTCAATAATTGATCAAACTGATTTACAAATTCGGACAGTGTAGCAGTAACGACGAAGGGAGAAGTCTTTAAACCCAGATAAGTTCAACTAAATAAAACATATATGTAAATATGATGAATAAGTGAGACAGAGTAAACGATAACTGATCTGAGATGCAAATAAAAGACGTCTATTATTGATCGCTTGGAAATCATTTTGAAACTCTCACTTGTAGAAACTCACGTTTTCAGAATTTGAATCCATTAGAGCATTTTTGATAGTTTATTTAAATAAATTATAAAAATTTTAGCAATTATTCAAGTTTTTGGCCCTTTTTACCTCTACGTCCCTATTCACCCGTTTAAGGAATCTCAAAAAATACTTCCGCCACCTTGTGGTGAATAGGAGCAGCAATGCAAACAAGATCTAGGTTGTGTGAATGGTGTTATGATTTAACCACTTTCAGATATTAATTTTAAAATATGAACATATGGTTTAATATACACTGTAATCAACAATGATTCAATGTGCCTCAATAAAATATTTTTTATTGTCCGGCGTTGTGTAAAAATATCTTTATAATAGTAAATAGCTGTTACAGAATAAGCACTTCAGATCCAAACCTTCAATCATCGTTAATCACAATGTACTTTATATAATGGGTCAACAAATAAAAACTAACATTTAAATAGTTTAATTATATTTTAATTATTTATATATTGCAGTGTAATGAACATACAATAAGCAATAGATATATACAGCATCATAAAACATCGATCAGAAAGAAAAAGAATAACCTAACATTTATAGAAATTCGCACTAAGACAATTTCGTAAATAAATTAAAACAGAATTCTTGCAACGCGGTCGTTTTTGGTTTCGCAGCTCTGATTCTCAGACGGCCGACAACCAAACATATCTCACTTTTCCATTCTCTTTCCGTTTCCTCGCCGTGAATTTGAACCGGCCTCTTATGTATATACACAAATTTACACTGCCCGCCCTTGTAAATAGTAGAATATATTTGGCTGTCCAGAAAGTTCCAGTTTACGAGATGATGCAAGCCGTGCAAAAATTTTCACCTATATATTTATGACAATAGGGTTACAATAGTATTATTCGCCACTATTCTTACTACGCTAGAGTTTGTTTGCCCGCAAATACATTAAATTTTTAATATCTCTTTAATTCTAAAAGAAAAACAAGGTCTTTTCATATTTATTTACATTAAAAGAAAAACGAAAAACACCATTTAATAATAATAAATACGCAAGTGAACGTCAAGTGAACATAACTTATTTACTTTTTTTTTCTTCTCTACATCTACGCTTAAACGAATCTCTTGTTAATTTAAAAAGTTTTTAAATAAAAAGCCAATCGAAGCAGTTTTGAGTGGGCTTCGATAGGTTTCTTATTCGATCGCACGTTCTAAATTAAATATAAAATTGGTGGCGGAGAAAGCGTGAAATGTTCCACCCCAAAATCAAAATTATACACCGGCGCGGTTGAAAACGAGCGCGTCGATTTTCCGCGACCAACTTTCTACAAACTACTACTCATAAATGTGAAAGAAGCATTCATAGAATGCAAAATTCAATAAATACCTTAAGTAATTCATCTACAGCTGTTTTTTTTTTATAGAAGGAGGAAAAACCGAACGACGTTCAAGTAAAACATGTTTTTCGGTTAGAGTCGGTGAAAAACTACATCACTTGTCTCAAGAAATCATTGGTGATATGTTGTTTAATATACGTCTGGCATTAACAACGTAATGCAGACTTATTTGTATGTGGGTGTGTACAAGGTGATGGGGTTATTGAGTCCCTTTTTATGTAGTGAAATTAGGCAAATAATAAAACCATTAAATAATAACCCACATAATTGAAGGTCAGTAAATCGTCTTTCGTTCAAGTATCCTTCAATCTCTGTTTGCTCTATATTAAGGACAGGTTTTTAGAAACTTTTCTTGAATTCACTAAAGAAATAAAAACTGTTCTAGAGCTATGGGAAGTTAAAAAAAATTTAAGTAACCAATCGATTTTCTCTATACCAATTTCAATTTAGTTGAAAATGTATAATTTTAATTTAGTTTAATTACATCAAAATTGCGATAAATTTTCAGGTAGAAAATTCGAGTTCGAAGAAGTCACCTCATTAAATAAAAATAGATTTAGGGAATTTATGATTAGTGAGATTGAGAAACATACTGATATTTAACGTAGACAATGTATCAAACACCTTTTAGTCTCCTTTCATGTATATTGGCTGTTCCAAATGAATATGCGCTATAGAAATCTCCTAAACTAAAAAATGCACCAATCAGTACTTAACTCATTTTTCAAGAACTGAATCAATTTTTCTTTGCTTATTCTTCCGTTGTAGGTGAAAATGCTAAGTTAATTTTCTTTCTTTTTCTTAATATTTCTTTTATTATAAATAATACAAAATTCTAATTAAACTTTTTTCAAATACATACTTTTTTATTTCTCTATCCTTCCCAGTGGACACTCAATTTGAAGCACCCAGTACAATCTAAAAATTAGTATTAAAAATTATATATTTTTCGTCGAATAAAAAAAAATAAGGCTGTGACAATGTATGACAGAATTAATAAATGCAAAAAAATTGTCCTATATACAGTGTAAAACAGGACTGAAGATCACAGCATTCGCTTTTGTAAAAACTACAGACGAATACAATCGAAACCACAAACTCCTACAATTTTGTTTTATTATCTAAAGTTCATTACGGCGTGAATTCATGAATTCTATATACACAGTCAAACCTCCACAACTCAAATTTCGAGAGACTGGAAAATTACTTTGAGTTATAGACATTTCTTGAAATTAAAGAAAGAGTAAGAATAAACTTCGAGTTGTGGAAGTTCAATTAAATTAATTAAATATTTTTTTAATATTCTCTCTGTTCTTATTGTTTAACTTATTAAGAAAATTACTTTTATACTACTTAATTTTTGATGCCCCTAAACAAGAGTATAATGGTAGTTATTCGACAATGACCTTCAAGAATTTTTTCATGTAGTCAAGACTTAATTCATATTAAAACTAATGCAGACTCTCACTCAATCATATTGCTATTTACCATGTGGCCAAATTAAAAAAAAAAAAAACTGCAGCAATTAATTTAAGCGTGTCCTCATTCATCGCTTCCTTACACTACTGGCAAATATAAACTGAAAGAGCAGTAATTATTTGAAGTTCACGTGTCTTTCATTCGAATTTTACTCCTATTTATTATTTTTAACCATTGGAGCTCGTTCATATGTTTCTTTAACGTACCTGTCCCTGTCCACTTCCTTAATTTTGAAAAAAAAAACAAATTTTTAATGCAGCAACTATCATGTACATAAAAAAATTCACCTAGATAACAAGAACAGCTTCAGCATTATATCTAAATGCATTGCAAAGTAAAATAAAGAAATTACAGTTTAAGGGGGGCATTAACGCTTACCTCCATATTTACAGTACAGTTGTACATTTTTCTCAGTTTCTGTAAAAGATATTTTGCCATTTTAGGGATGCACAAACTCCCATGTGCAAAAAGATACTTTAATTCGACCATTACAACCTGAGAATTAAGTAATTAATTATTATTTTTTATATAACTTAAAAGAAACTCTTTTTTTGTAGAGGTTAAGAGGTTTCTCAATAAAAAAAATCATGTTTAAAATGTTTCAGAAATGAAAACGAAACCAAAAATAATTAATGTTATAGTTTCTGAAAAAAAATGTTCAAATGTAATTAACGAATCTCTCTAAAACTGCTTTTCCTGTTTTGGAGATTTGGGGATTATCGCATTGGCTTTCATCAATCATATGACTACTTCCACTACTAGCGTGGGAAGCATTAGCAAAATCTCCAAAAAAGATTAAAAAATTTTTAGATTTCTACTATGAAAAATCTGCAGAAAGTATGTTCAAGTGTTCTCAAACTTTTTTTGGGCAATTTTAAGATGCATCCGCGTTTCTCATTGCTTCAGTTTATGCTTCTGTTATTGTTTTTGAAGTAAATTTACAACAACAATTAACATCAAGCGTAAATTCTTCGTACCCCCTTTTTTAATCGCCAATCCTCCAAATCTCCAAAGCAGTAAAAGCAGCTTAGAGGTGCCGCTCCATTTTAGAGTAATTATTGGCTCCTTTCTTTCGTTTGATCGAAACGCAACATTACGCATTTAGATTCAAAGATGGATGTTCTTTTGCAAAAGGATTAATTCCCACTCTTCGTGAAATTTCAATCCTAATCAGTAATCCCCTTTCCCCTTTAAATCATCCCGTTTTTACGATTCGCTTGGATTTAAATGCTTTTGAATCTGGGGTGTTTTGTTGCAATAATCCAGATTCAGAGAAGTCAAACATCAAACTATTCTAATCACAATTAAATTATTCGAATCAGGATTCAAACTTTTCAGCGAAAGTAGAAATGCTATTGGAGCGCCACCTTAAAGAAAAAACAACAATCTGATTATATAGAAATGAAAAGTTGTCCTCAAATACGTGCTTCTTCTTCAACCATACTACTGAAGCGTTACTTCTAAATCTGAAAATAACACAATGTAAAAATAAACTTTTCTTGCATAATTTCATCTACTTTTGTGCAATAGAATTAAGAAGACTAAATATTTTACAATTTTAAACGCAGTGTTTTCTGCAAAAACAAAAAAATGAAACTAGAATTAATTCTTGCTTTACATCAAAATTTGGGTCAATTACAAATCACGGTTTATTTGACTTTAAAACGAAAAAAATAAGCGCGAATTCTGTAAATCAAAATTACGAAAATTACTAGCATCATTATACATTAAGGAATGGTATTTTCTTTATGCGTTAAGCTTTAGATATCGTTTACTTTCACCGATTTCTTGTTCAAATTGAATTTATTAGTTACCCTAGTAAACTAATAGTAAAATGCAACATATAAAAGAACTTGTATTTTTGTTTTTTACAAATAGAATTAAAATTTAAAAAAAAAGTGAAATTAATTTGCTTATAAAACTATTTTAATATTAGAAAAAATAATTTCTTTAAAAAGTAAAATTAATTTGTTACAAACACACTATAGAAATCTTAATTTAACACAGCACCATAAGATTAAGGAAATGATTTGAAAACTTATCTGTAACCAGAATTAATAGAAATATGGGTGATTACCCTGTGTGTATAATACAATGCAAAGGAAAAAACGACATTGAATGCTACTTAATAAAAGATAGCAGAGAAAATAATTCTCAAGTTGTAATTCTATTAACAAAATTTATACCTTAACTTGAACCGCGTCAAGATTTCTTTCTGTCTTAATATAATCCTTTATTTCACTTTTACTCATACAGAACCTTTCAAAACAGAAAAATATTTTGTGAAAACTGTATATGGGACAATGAATTTGGTATTTGTTAAAGGTGATAATTTATGGTAACCTTAATATATCGCAATTCTATCAGTTATTTCTGTTATGAATTACTTTTCTTTGAATCATTGACACCATTGAATATAAAACACTGGACAGCATAAAGTCAAAGCAAAAACCAAATGAAGATGAAGAAATGTCTAGAAGTTTCAGAGTTTAATTTTTCACTTCAAATATTAATAAAAATAATTGTACAATTTTTATAACATAAATTACACATAAATAAGGAGTCAATTTCGTCACCCTGTACACAAAACAGAGACAAAAACGTACCTACAGAGAAATTCACTTAACAGAAATTCAAGTAAATTTTCCTCCTTTTCACTAAATAATCTCATACATTTTGTTATTTCATATAATTACATACTGAGGATTTGTGTACATATGATCTTGTTAAATAGCCTTAGAAGAAATGCCACACGAAATTTGTGGAATAATTTTTTGTTCGAAAATTACCAAAATAAACCTAACGCAATTCGTTTTAGTAATCAATATTTTATTGCAGAATTGTTTGCGTAAGACACAAGAAATACATGTGAATCTTCAAAACTGGTCTGTTTATTGGAAATCATAACATAATAGAATGACAGACGTCGGTGTTTTGTAAAAATTAATTAGCAGAGGCAAAGCTACTCACAAGCACATGGTGCAAGAAGGAGCCTTGTTCAAAACTTAGAAAGACCGATACAGATTAGTATGAGATATTTTACACTCTTTACTTTTCTTCTATACAATTAGCATTAAAAAATTTTTGGAAAATCAAAAAAATAAAATAAAATAAAATACAGAGTGCTCGTCTATATAAATAATAACTTAATCGTATGTATATATATGTATAATGTTAAAATTTACCTAAAGTCCATTGTAGTTGTTACACAGGCGTGGCTTCTGTGACTTAATAAGAAACTTGAATATGCACGCATTGCACTCTTAAGCTAGAACGAACATGTTTACTTCTTTAAACTACATTAATTTCACTCTTGTTTTATTTTTATTATTTTTTTCTAAAGCGTAAGCTAGAGTTACACATTGTATGCGAATCCATCCAGAAAGATCATCTCTTTTTAATAATCGTATTTTGCAGACGTATCACACTGGCTGTGGCTTTGTTCTACTACTGAAAAACTGCGCTACTGCGACAAAAGACTTATGTGCTTCGCTCGCTCGAATTTTTTAACCCGAAAAATCAACTCGTCAATTTAGTACCTTAAACGATAATAACACCAAACTATGTTGATAACATGAATAATCAACTAAAAAAAAAACCACTTACACACGTAACGTAACAAAACGAAAAAGAAAAAAAAACGCCGGAAATCAATCAATCAACCAATGCCTTGAATAAAAGATCTACTTTAATAATTTACGTTCCTTTTTCTAAATTAAACAAATAATATTGACAGCACTAACAATATTATAATAACACTGAGTAAACCTAGTTTGTTTCCTGTGCTGGAAAACTCCTTTCGCAACGAATTTAGCGCCCCGCCAGGAAATAAATAACCGTGGTCACAATACTATAATAATAAAACAAACGCGCGCGTATTTCGTTGGATTTTACAGCACACGGAAGATGATGTTATATGCATCTTCGATGAAGGACTCTCGCGAACTAATTTATTAAAAACAAAAGGCATTAAACACAAAATGCCAGCTTAAAAACATTTATATTCTGTACAACGCACGTAGTATTTAATTAACCTATAGTACAGCTGTCCCGATTAACAATCTCACACAGATCGTTTGCTATGGTATACCTAGGGATCAGGTGGAACCTATTGTGGCCACCCTTGACTGAGGGATTCGACTACCTAAGCTATGCCCGACGCCGCTGCCTGAACTGGCGCAGAAGGGGCGTCACTGACGTCGCCTGTTGTGGATGCGCCTGCACCGTCCTGGGGACTGTTGCTCGCCTCATGTGCTCCTCTCGGTATTAATATCGAATTTAAAGATGGCTGGATATTCAACTCTGAAATGCAAGTATAATTTTTAAAAACTTTCCACGAAAACAAAATCTTGGTGGCGCTGGTTAAGCACTTTTTCTTTAAGTAAAGAATTGAACTGACTAAACCAGAAGAGAAAAAAAAACAACCTTTTGAGATTTTCTGTAAAATAACCCCAAGGCAAAGCGTAATTAATAGCGTTTTCGATAGTGCACACTCATAGTATCTTCATTTCTTGTTATTATATGAGGTTAAAGATGCAAATACACTGAGTGGAACCAGTGCAAAGAATGGAAAACGCTATAAGTTATACAAGAAAGGACAGTCGAACAAAGAAGTGCAAATTAGAAAAGAGAAAATATTTGAGCCGATTTATAAGTCCTTTTGTGTATAATCGAGTATTACTGGATAAAAATCGTGACTGTGACAAAAGGTAAATTGGTGAAAACTGTGCACTATCACGCCTTTGTGTGGTTCGTTTGCCGCGTATTTCGCCACGCCAATTTAAAAGAACTGTTTCAAGGTCACAGAAATTACTCGTCAAAGATCAAACAAGCCGGTATGGATTGTCTTTTTTCAGAATAAGAAATACCTTAACCACTCTTTGCTCTTTGTTATGACTTATTTTTCAGTTAAATTAAGTCATGCCGTTAAATTTCATAGCAAGAGTTAAAAAAAATTAAATTACCTAGTATGATGATTAAACAGCAAATCATATAAGGTCAATTATTGGGTTTTGGAAATGAAAGAAAATTTATTGACAATGAAACATGCTAGTAAAAGAATAGTTGCCATAGAGTCGCAACATTGCACGGTTGGGCGTTGACTCTATAACTATGCACAGAGGTTTTGCAAGTGAACAGATCTTTGCTGGATCTCCGATTATAGACATACTAATGAAAAAGCAGATTATTTTTTATTTAGAATGTAATATGATTATTAAAGAAACAATATTTAAATACGGGAAGGAATATTGGTCGAGTGGTTCTATGAGAGGAATATGTTATGGCTATGATTTCTTTTTCATCTTTTATTACTACTTTATGTACACCCTACTGTGTGCTGACATAGAATTAGTGAAATACAAGACTTCTTGAAACAAATAAACGTGATACAAAATAAATTAAGTATCATGAGTTAGAAAGACGCCCAAGATGCACTCGAAGATATACTTTTCGAACGCATCCACGTCGTCAATGTAACAAAATAAAATTTCGAATGATTTAATAATGAGCTACTTTATGACACCCAAGTGAGTTTCATTATTGTAGTCATTAAAGTGCCAGAATAAAAAGACAAGTCTTTTTGGTACTTTTAAAAAAGCACTCTATGGATCTTTTTGAGCAACCTTATGAGGTATTCTCAAACAGCCTTATTTACGTATCATAGTGAACGCATGTAATGCAAAGTAATAAGAATTAATATTAAAAAAAAAAACTATATCACCTACTCAAGAAAAAAGCTCTTGCAACTTGGTTACTTATTTTTGGAACACCTATATGCATAAACTAAATTCCCTGGTTATATGTACCTTGTTCAGTAAAATTAAAAAGTGGTGGCAATTCATTGCCGTTTGGTAGACGTGTGTTCGGTTCACGCAGCTCGTTGAAGAAGGAGTGCGCACACGCCTGCAAAGGACTAATGCGTGATGATGGGGTGTACTCTAACAATCTGGCCACCAATTCGATGGCTTCCGGAGGAGTACGAGCCCTGAAAACCTGCAAGAAGTATCCACTTTAATTATTTCAAATAATAATTTAATCTTGATGAAATAAAGTACTTCCTAATTCAGTTAACGCTTTCGATTTTTTATAATCTTCATAACAATTTTCTTGATATTAAAATTACAAAATGGAGTTATTAGGACAATTTGCGAAATATTAGAGAGGCATTTAAAGAATTGCGCGATAATGACCGTAGTGAATTTATACCTGTATGAAACCATGACAAATTTAATATTATTATCCAGATAAATTTTATAACACGTTTTAAATCAATATTCCATTGACATTAACAACTTTCCCAAGATGCAATATTAAACTTACTTTTCATTAATTAGAAAGTTGTCAATGTACAGAAGACCACGGATTTAAGAAAGCTTTGAAAATAAATAAATTTTCAAAGAATTAATAACCGCGTTAATTTATTGTTAGTTGCAAATAATGTGGTTAATTTATAAGTGTTAAATAGTAAATATTTTAGTTTTATGGTGTCTTAAGTAGTAAAGTAAATTTAAATTTTTAACATGTACTTTGAAATTCAGTACAATTTTCTCCTTTATCTCAATAACAATAAATATTTTATATCAGGAACAACACTGCAGACGCATCGACGTACATATACATTACACACATGGCTGACATGTAAGACTTCTTTTAAATTATAAATACCAAAATCAAAAAAACCTGAATTCCAATCATACTGAACAATTTTCAGATTAGATTAATCACACTTTCTTGTTAATCTCTTTAAAATTTAGAAAAGTTACAAATTCACACTATTTAAAAAAAATCAAGCTCTGAAGAATTATTTTTGTTAATTTCTTAGGAATGTAAAGAAAATCTATGTTTTATAGAGAAAAATTTACTGACAACTGTTCGTACTAATGTAAAAGTCTAACAAATTAGAAAACTAATTAAAACAGATACATTTAGAAATGAAAAGGAAGTTAAAAGACCAGGCTTTACACTGTTTCTCAAAATTAAGAAAAAATTCTGAATAAAATTTTAATCGACTTGTTATTTTATTAAACAAATACATCACCCGCAACCAGACGTGACGAAGAGAGGGCAACTATAAAAATTTTGTATGTCAAATGTCAGTTGTTGAGGAGGCAAATACTTAAAGAAATACGTTATTGTGTAATCCTCACCCTTAGCCATGTCTGGTTGCGTTTGTTGTACCTAAACACGAATTTACAACAAGCCCGACTAAGAACATTTTAATTTAATTTTAATTGGATGCTCCTAAAAAAAGAAAAGCAATTACGATTCGGACGTAAAACTAATTGCTAATCTTAAACAGTGAGGCAACGAGGCAAAAAATTTCACACATTGAAAAAAAAGCCAACAAAATGTGCTACACAAGTGGCGTTAGTAAAAAAAAAAATAACCACTGTGAGGAAAAAAACGGTACAGTCACGTACTTACGCGAATTCTTTGATGTTCTGTAGTGCATTTCGGGAGAGACATTCTAGTCAGCAATAACTGCAAACAAAGGCCCACGTCTTATTCCCTCAGTATGTTACAAAAGAGAACGCTCAAACAACCGTTGTTTTCCGTCCAGTGCACAACAACTAACACGTTAGTATGTTAATTATATCACCGATAGTATCAACGTTCAAGGGATAAGAAAACTAATCGGAATGGACCCTACGTTTGAAGTTACTGTCAGACAAGATATGTATGTGAATGATTAAGTGAGCAACACACAACAAGAACCACAAATAAAAATAAGGAATGATGAAAACCGAAAAAAAATATTTTGCTCTCCCTTACTGCTTCATAATTCAAACCATAATTATAGACTAAAACACTGTAATATCTTTTTCTTATTTTTACGTATTAAAACCAAACAATACTTCTAACTTCAAACCGAAAGAAACTAAACGATAAAATATTTATAATTTCAAGCACATCGTTGTTTAAATATGCAATTCATAAAATCAACTCTTTCTCGATCACTTGGTACTGTATTGACTAAATAACATAAAATGTAACCACATCCTACATGTATTCCATTATCTCAGGAGGAAGATTAAATCTTAGTTAACCTGCAGGCTCACAATTAAACATGCAAACCCAACCTGTGAAAATAAATAAATAAAATCACGTGGATAATTCAAGGTTGAATATTTTGTATGTGTATCAGTAGACCTCGGTTATAAAAAATATCAAGGAACCGTCAAAATCGGTTCGTTATATCCGAAGTCCGTAATAAGCGATAATGCAACATTACACAACGTGTCCCACAAAGAAGTGCTCAAACGAAATGGAAGAAAGTAGACGACATGTATTGTGTGAGTTATAAAAGCTTCTTTTATGGAGAAAATGTTCATTGAAAATTGCCACATAGTTCGTAAGCTCTTCGGTTAATTTAAATTATCAAAACGGTTTTGCAAAGCTAATTAATACCTTTTTGATTTAAGGATAATTCATCTTCGCGAACACATTAATTTGAGTAAAGAAAGTGTCAAAAAAATTAACGAAAATGCACTTTTTTACTATAAAACTCTATCAAATAAAAATAATATTCAATTTTCTATCCCTGTTAGTTTATTGTTATGCAAGTTCGTTATAACCGACAAAAATTTCATTAACTT
Source organism: Serrognathus titanus (assembly GCA_039766575.1). Classification (NCBI taxonomy): domain Eukaryota; kingdom Metazoa; phylum Arthropoda; class Insecta; order Coleoptera; family Lucanidae; genus Serrognathus; species Serrognathus titanus. The sequence goes on along the minus strand of CM077912.1, from coordinate 27,130,314 downwards.
TGACTTTTTGAGGTTTGTTATATCTGATGGTTCGTTATATACGAGTTCGCTATAACCGGTAAATTTTTAAATTGTTAAATAGAAAAAAATGACAGGACTTGAAATGTAGTTCGTTATAACCGAGGTCTACTGTAGTAAAATTTTGCAACGATACTGCAAAGTGATTATAAAAGAATTACATCTGGTGAGTAGTGAATTTCCCCATGTAAAAATAAGATATGCCGCACAGTGAAATGGAATCTTATTCAGAAACTATACTGTGAAGTACGAATATTGCCAGTGTTTCAATAATAAAAGTGTTTTGACATATATCGTATAACTTGCATGCTCTTTATTAAGAAACGGACATAAATAAACAGATTGCTTGAATGTCTGAAACTGACATTGTTCACTACTGACAGAGAACAAGGCGGTAAAAAGAACTCAAAGTCTACTAGATGTAATTCTTTTATACTCACTTTGTATATTGGTGGCAAGCTTAATAATAAATTTAATTAATGATGACTATCAAAAAAATTTCTTAGCCCTGTATGGCTATGGATTGTGTAACATGTCTTTGCACTCTTAAAACAACGTTACCTCAAATAGTGTCGGGAATTTAATGGAAATTTAAATATTTGAATGAAAATTAATTTAAAAAAGTATTTGATTAGAAGCAATACAAGCGATGTCAAGAAAAAAGACTTGAAAAAATTTATTAACTATGACATAAACTAAGACGTATTTTGTACCTTTACTTTTTCACAGCGATTAGAATTGCTTTTTTTGTGACAGTTTATTTACATTTCAAGTACATGTTGAGTTTGCATTAACTTCAAATTATACACTCATCTATTAAAAGTAAAAATGTGTGTTTTTGTAAAAGCAGAAATTAGTTATGGTTAATTCAAATTAATTTTCGATGTAGGCCCTAATGGTTTACACACACGTGGAAAAACATGCATAAAATTATCATAATTAGAACAAACTCTGAACATTATATGGTCTTTCATCGTCATTTAAAATACTTTTTTTTTAGATAAATGGAAATTCAATTAACAATAATAGTCAATCGTTTACTATAACAATTCAAAACATTTCATTTAATTAATGTAATAAATAATAAATACACATTGGCAATAATTTTGAAAATTTAAAATCACACTAAAGAAAAACCTTTCCCGGCTTAAAACGAAATTGTAATTTGGAACGCAATTGTAATTCTCGCACGTTTAACAAAAAAAAAGTAATATGTTAAATACTTACTTGAAGTGTCGCGAACTGTATTGTTCGTTTTATCACTTTTCATAAAATGACCTAAACAAGGATTGAGAGAATTCATTCATCTAGGAAAGGGATATGGAGGTCATACTTTGACATACGATATTGAATTGAAAATTCAAAACTATTTAAAAAGAATCAGATTTTAAAATTACCAGAAATAAAAATTAATTTTATTTAAATATAGTGACAAACTGCCATTAAGCTGGTAGTTACACTTTCACTTAATTTCTATTTATTTCTTTATTTTAGAAACGTGTACACGTGTACTAACGCGTTTACAGTCGAAACACATACAAAACTTTTTACGATGAATTTATGTGAAACAGACGCGGATTACTTCCTCTGTTAATTGTTTAAAATAAAATCTTTTATTACAAGCAATAAGATCTGGTATATTAACAGGCGATTTCTAAAACAATTACACCGAAATTATCTTCTTTACTATGTAAATATATGCGATTTATTATTATTAATAGTTTATTTAAAGGTAGAAGTAGTTTATTTAGTAGTAGTATTTTAAATAAATTTTATGTTAATTATCTGACAAAAATATTTATAGCTTTTATTTATTAAACAATCTATTTAAGAGAGTAATAATATCAAGCTCGCTAATGGTGGAATATCTCTGTTTTTTATTCTTTATTTCTAAATATTACCTGTGTCGGTGATATAAAGCACACAGAATCTGTTCTAATTATGGGCGTCGCACATTTTATTGTAATTAAAATAAGAAAGAAAAATATACTACACACCTGTTGCCAGGGATGAGACTTGATCTGCGGAAACTTGAACTCTGTATAGTTAGGATTCATTTCTCTAATTTGTTCTCTTGTCGGCGTGCCCAACACTTTGATAATTTCGACTAACTGATCGACCCCGGAGTCACCCGGAAAGATCGGCTGTCCGAGCAATAGTTCCGCCAAGACGCATCCGGCACTCCACACGTCGATCTTGGTCGTGTAATCGATGGCCCCGAAGATGAGTTCCGGAGCCCTGTAGTACCTGCTGCAAATGTACGACACATTCGGCTCTCCTTTCACCAAATGTTTGGCGCTTCCGAAGTCGCATAACTTTAAAACGCCCGTCTCTGGGTCCAGCAGAAGATTCTGTGGTTTGATGTCCCGATGGCAGATGCCTAACGAGTGTATGTAAGCCAGCGATCGGAATAACTGGTACATGTACAACTGCGAAGAGAAACAATTGCGAGGGTCGAAGGTCAGAAAAAAGAAAGCTGAACTCACCTTAATAAAGCTGATGGGTATTGTTTGTTTTGATTTACTATAATGCCTCGCCACTTTGTATACTGTTTCTGGGATGTATTCTAGCACCAAGTTCAGATAAACTTCGTCCTTCTGAAGCGGAACAAAATATTAACTTTAAGCTGAAACATTGTTTCTGTATAACTGAGAGCGACATAAACTAGTGTATTCACAACTTTGTTAGAAATTATCATAACGGAATAAATGCCATACAAATATTAACCTCTTCCCTTATTAACATCTAGGCTTATAAAGATATGCTGCAGTTGAAACCACGTGGAAACTAATTCAGTCATTTTTTTGTCGATAGGGGTTTCGAAACATGAAAACATTTGCTGACAGGAGATTTATATTATATTAACAACTTCTAAACTAAAAAAAGTATATCGTCAACCTTATTTGGACACAATGTATGTTAAAAAAACATCGAGTCAGAGACTCGGCAACCTGAGGTACATTCAAATAATACACGAGACGATTTCTTTAGTTACTCATTTTACAAAAAAAAATATCAAATGAATGTTTCGCTATATCATTTGGAGCTTGTAACAGCTTTGGTAGAAAGATATGAGAAAAAGAAGAAAATGCTGCATAATTAACCGAAGACTATTGTTCATTTTAAAGCGACTCTTCACTTTCAATCAATATAAGAAGACATTTTGTAGGAAATTATGACAGGAGATAAAAGCTAAATGTGTATTGTTAAAAAGCATAAGAACATAACGCATTCCTCTGTATCATTGAATCATGAAAAATGTTCGGTATGATCGATAAAATGACATCAAATTTCTCCTACTTCAGACTATAGGAGGCTGCAAATTTCTGTTAAATTATCACTTTACGAGTATCCAAGAACCTCTCTTTCGCGTTCTTTCTGATTACCACTACTTTCGATTCACAAGAACAGATGGTTTTTGTCCTGCATTCAATTACAGCTGTCTACATACACTACATCAAACATTATTTGAGATGTTGAGGAAAGTAACGAATCAAATTAAGTACAGTAAACATAGGTCAAGAGTTTAATCACAGTAGACATAAAGCAACAAGGTTGTTTTATGATGAATATGACAATATTAGATTTTAATTTTACTGTCCTGGCTCTGTAATCTAAGTGCCCTGTGTAAACATTTGCGGTATCTTTAATAACAGTAGCTGTTACCGAGTACTCCCAATTTTGATTGAATAGGTCTTTCCTTCTGCGAAATCCCTAACATTAATCATTCCAGTTCCAAGAACATCTTTATAAACGTTTCTTTACGTATACCGAAGTTATGTGCACGAATACACTAGTTCAGTCACACCTATCTGACTCGGCACTAATTTAAGCTCTCGACATTGGTTAAACATAATCGTAAGGTCGGACTTTAACAAAGGATTAGAATCTACTATTACTTGTTTTTGAAAGCTCGTTTCTATTCTAGAAAAAAAATGCAACATGAAATGAATAAAAGACAACATGAAGATTGCCTCCCAGCATACTGTTACAGAGTTAACACAGATTTCAACATAAACATCACCAGAGAAGATCAGCGATTGTATTAATTGCTAAGGGTGATAATTTATTATTTCAATCCGGATGACTCTTTTCGTAATGCGGGGTTTTCGAGACCGTGTTTAAACACGAATAAACGTAAAAGTAATTGTATATGTGGGGCATGAGTGGCCTTTTTGTTTTAAATTTCTAACTGAAAATTGAAAAATATATTTAATAATAGTTGTCAAAATTACGCAACAATATACAACAAAATATTTTACACCTTTACCTTTAATACAAACATTCGAATATATAATTGAAATCATCTAATGTACTACTTTTAATTTTTTGTATAAAAGTGACAAGTTGCACAGTCTGTAATAAAGGAACAAACGCAGTTTTAAATGAATATGATCGAATTACTTAGTGAACCATCCAGGTCTTCACAAAGTATACTAATCCTTGTTTGTTGGTTTGATTCAAGTAACACAATACAACACGGAACTGGATACCAAATACATGCTAGAGCATCCTATCGTATGAGTCATATCGTATTTCAAATTCTTCTTTTCCCACTCATGCGTTTTGTTCAAGGGCGCTTAATCACGGTCCAAAAAACGTAATGACAACTAGCAACTTACAAGTGCTTGCATGTTAATAGGGTCGCAGTTAATGAATGGGCACAAATTCTCCTGGATTGATGTTGCCAACATTAAATAGCAAAATGATTAAGCCTGTACGAGAACAAGTACTATACTTAGCGAGGGATTGCAATGCGGGGAAATGCTGTTCGTACCTCCACGCTCGTAGCCATAAATATACTCAAACCGCTCGGTATTTCTGCACGCTAAACACACAAACACTTGTAAATTACATGTATTCAGAATTTGTTCGATTCCGTGAGGAACTGATAGTCTGAACGTTGAAATTGTTTCAATCAAAAACGAATCTTACCTTGTCTCCACTCGAATAGAAGAAATATTTTAGTTTTACTATGTTACAGTGTTCTAATCTCCTCATTATTTGTAGTTCTCGATTCTGTAACAAAAAACCTTTTTATAAGTTATACAAAGACATCTGTTTGAGTATATGCGATGTAACTTTAGAAAAGCTATGTATTTAAAATTTAAATGAAGATAAATGGTAGAAGAAGTTAGCCCAAAAATTTCCACCCCTTTAACATTCTTTTTAAATTTAGAAAGAAATGTATAATAAGAAGCATACTGACACTAATTCAAAGTGTTTGCAGATGGTAAGAAACAATTCAGCATCGCATAAGCGAGATATAAGTTGAATGAACACATGGTAAATTTGTATATGTACTTAGATTCTAAATTAAATTCAGCTAGGTAAACATTTACATATTGCTACTGCAGCTTAAACAATCTGTAAAGCTTCTTACAATTTTTATATTTTTAAAGCTTTGTTTAAATAAACCCAAAATTCTATCTACAAACATCATATTAATTAAAAAAAATAACTTTAGTTTATGTACTGCTCAATTGTTTTCCTGTGAACATGTATAAAAATACTAAATTAATCTCTAAATTCTGTTTTAAGTACTTTTTTCCAGATTCAAAAATAAGAAAGTTAAAGGAGGCAGGAAACCTTGTGTTCACACTCTGTAAACATGTCGATTATATATCTAATGAAAATCTTCCAGAGGTGCTTGTGTAAATAATAGGAGAAAAGGGATCAGGTTTTGGGATGAAAATAACGCAAAAGAACATATTTAATGACATTTTACAAATCAGTACTTCACAACTTGTAAATTTTAAATATTGTTTAAACATTATTCTTTGAAATATACTAGAATTCAGTGCTAATTTTTGAAATGATTATGATTTAATCAATAAAACAAATAAATTAAATCAACTCACTTTAAACCTTTTGTCCTGAAGAACCTTTTTGATGGCGACCATTTCGCCCGTATCACATAATTTGGCCTGGTATACCACACCGAAACTGCCATTTCCGATGACTTTGGTGTCCGTATAGGAAACTTCTTGCGGTCGGTCTGGTCCCTGTCCTGGAGTTGCCACCACTGTGGTCACTTTGCCGCCGTCCTTACCTGAGTAACCACCAACAAAGGGAAAATCATTATTACATTACATTACGAGGATTGTGCCAATAAAATCGCGATTTCGGAAACTACCTCCGACATGGTAAAGCAAACTTGCAATTTTAAATGAATAAGTAGTGTGATTTATTTGGCGTTAATAGGTTGTTTATGAGCCCGGCGGCTTAAAGAATAATAACAGTTTACATATGCCGATAATAATAACAATAGTAGTTTACATTAGCTCTTCGTTTACGATGTTCTCCAATTTTATTTTAATTCGTTATTTACAAGTTTAATCAATTTGCCGTTCGTGTAAATAATTCTCACAATAGCCTAGATTATTTAAGAACACCGCTTATTATAATCGTGAAAGATTTCTAACTTCAAAGAACTCTTTTCGTCGTAGTGCAATCGTAAAAATTTCGTTTTTAACTTTAAGAAAACAGCTGAAAATATTTTATGAAAAAAACTGCGACATTTTAAGAGAGAAGTGAAAGAAAACCAAGGAAAATAATAGTTGTGGGTTCAAACTCGTTGTTTGTAAGTCGATTGCCAAAGAAGAAATAACAGTAAAAGGATCGCAAGCGCCATGAACAATATAAATACGTCTTCCCTAACAATTTAGTAAGTTTGGAGCTCTTAAGAAAGGATCAGCAATCAAAATGATATTGTATACAATAATTAAAACCCGAGTTAAAGTGACTGAGAGTCAGATGGGTTAACGGTGGCAAATAAGTTGCCATTTCTGATGAGAGACTTAATGTTAAATTAAAATTAAATAAACAATGGTCCTGCACATCTGAGCCAATGTTAAGAATGGAGTTATGACCTATATTTTTGTATAATTCTCGTATTTAATGATATAAAATATACAAACTTCAGAAGAAATGAAGTAGTTCCTTAGAAACCGAAAACAGCTTCCATTTTATTTTTCCTAACAAGCAAGAACCTATTTTCCACAAACGTGCACAAGAGGACATCCGACATAACTCCGATTTTCACACGATTGTATCTAAAGGCCGGGATAGACGATCCGTCATGCATATCAACTTGCTTGCGTAAACTTAAGTTGTAAGATTTATCGTTGCGTCAGTGTCGATAAGTTTGTAGACTTATTAAATCTGCACAGACAATTGTTGGGCTTGAATGGATTTTTTGCTGCGTGAATAGACTTGTCTAACGGCAAGTTGTAATGTCTGGCGGTTCTTGGAACTTATACAATGCGATCGAAAATGATTGAGCGTCCTTCAAAAGTATATACTAATTTCGACACGAGAAACTTTTTATAACTCAGCTCAAATTGATACAAGACTGAATAGTTAGTGGTCAAACGCCGATTCAGTCATGCCGTACGACTTAAGTTTGCGCAAGCAAGTTGATATGCATGACAGAACGTCTTTCCCGGCCTTAAAGGTTTGTTTTCACGCTCATGCGCAGTTTTTGCAAATGAATTTGTGCATGCATTTGTATATGCAAATGGTAATCCATTTTGACGGTCATTTTGCCAACTTTCTACCTTGTCCAAGTAAAAAGAAATTACGTTTTCATGCAACGACTTCTTAGTGCAAATAGTAAATTTGCGCAAATTGCATAAGCGTGAAAACGGACTTTTACGTGGAGAATAAATTTCGCTGTTCATTGTCAAGGCCGTAGACGAGCTGTTACCATAGCAAGTTGCTTCGCTCAATTCACACATCGAAACACGAATTTCCCAATACCTTCGTATTTTCCAGCATTATTTACTAAATATCGCCTACTAATTATAACCTCATACGTAACTTAATCCTCAGTTACATAGGCCAACGACTTAGTAAAAACATACCAGCGTATGCAATCTAAAATTAGATTTATTTTAATATTAATTGCATAACTAACGTTAAAACTTTACGTTCAATATAAACTACACGATATAAAAAGTCACTACCCTGAAATGCAATTGCCCCATTTCACCTTAGTAAAATTTATCGAAAATACCGGATGCCCACGACATCTGTTCACTCTTCTAGAAGTTCTATTTTTTGATCGATTGAAACGACATTTAAAAAGTATAAAGTAAACACAAAAATTAATTTTCTGACATTCCTTGACTTTCAGTTTCGCCAGAAACAATCTCAACTTTCTTACTTTATATAGAATATCCTATATATTTTTACAGGTTTTGAGTTTACTGATCATTGCGAGTCCAAATATGCATCATTTGTAAATTTTGCTTTCCACGACAACGAAAATATCTTTGAAACAAGCACGACATTATTTCGCGATCCCTAAATATAACTCCGGGATTTTCGATTCCAGGATTTTCAATTCCGGGATTTCCGTTTCCCTAATTTTTAAATTGATTGATTGGATTCCCTAGTGTAAACTTATCAGGTTCTTTGAGGTACTGCAGAATAGGATCTAAAGACGCCCAGAATTGTCAGAAGACACCATTTCCTGGTCAAATAGATGTAAATGAAGTTTGATTTCTTTTGATTCGATCAGACAGATTTATCAAACATAAAAATCAATTATAAAAATCAAATAATACAAAGTGTATTTCGGACTCTAATAAAGCCAAATTAAATTTTTGTATGGGTTCTATACCAATTCTGTGCTCCCTCGATATATTTTTTCTCTCTCTATTTTAGGAGTTAAGCCCGAAAACGACTAAACTACACCTAGATTGCATAGGAAATGAATTAATTTAGTTCACTTTGATCACTTGTTCACGGAACAACCCAAATCAAACAACTAAAACGATCAGCTGTCATCGTATTCCGTACTTTCCGGTTTTGAATTCATTTTAATTGAGTTCTGATTGGATTAAATGTTTCGATTATAATATATGATTCAATAAATCTCAGGTTTCAGGCGGCCATGGTATAAAATTTCTTGTCTTAGCGAAATGCAGTTTGGTGTGTATGGTTTTATTTATCAATTTTGCACCTAACCTTTGTTAACTCAAATATTAAACCACTAGTTTAAAGTAATTTTTAATTTATAGTTTACAAAATGGTTTTTATAACTGAACAGAAGGCTTAAGGTCCGTTTTCACGCTCATTTACTTTGCGCAAATGAATATTGTATGCATTTGCGCATGCAAATGATAATCCATTTTGACAGTCAGTTTGCCAACTTTCTGGCTTGTGCAAGTAAGTACGTTTTCATGCAACTATTTCCTTGTGCAATTAGTAAATTTGCGCAAATTGCATGAGTGTAAAACGGAGCTTTACAAATGCGACTGTTTAAGTTTTTTTTTCCACGGCCGGCGATATCATTTAAATAACATTTCGAACGAGGTTACTCAACGATTAGACTACATACAGGTTAGGGTTAAGCCGCCTTCCCATAGTGCGTGTTTTCACGGATAGTAACACGGATGGCGCATCACTTTGACTCACACCCTAGTTTTTCTCATGGTGTGTACAGGTTTGTATTGTTTGCCATTTAAAAATGCCCAACATATCTCCTGTAGGTAGACATTAAATTGTCTACTTTCAATTCTTTTACAAGTATATTATCATCTCTTAATCGAGTTTTAATTCGTATCGTATGTGTTAGTTTTATATTTGTGTTCCGGTGTGGATAAGTTTCACAACGAAGATTCATTTTGATAAAGATTCAAAAATTCGAAAAATAAGTCTTTTGTCCACTCAATACTAAGAACTGTGCACATGGTATGTAAAATCATCGACTAGGTCGACGGAATGAACAAGATACGTCTTATTCGTCCGCATTGACGCAGACGAGCAAGGACCGCCGCGCACGAGTTCGCACCGCACCTTTGAAGTTACCGACTTGCGTCGAATCGAATGCACCGCCACGCAGGGCCCCGCACGATCGCAGGCAACACCCTTCCCACGATGCGACGGTGCGGGCCCGTCCGCGAAGTCTCACACCGTGGGAAGCCAGCTTTACGTAAATCACATCCGTAGACGAAATATTTGCTATGAAACTATTTCAGCAAAACATTTTATATTTTTTTATTTCTTTGATGTTTCCTTGAATATTTCAGCTATACAAAATTTCTTCACAGATTTCCGCTTTACTAGAAAAATTCACTTAGTCAAAATTGCAGTAAAAATATAGCGGCTTCTGAAATGGAGAACTGATTATGATTATACTAATTTATCGAATAAAACACTTTAATTACGACGCACTTTAAAGTTACTAAGGCCCGAATTCGGAGTCATAAATTGAGCAGACTTCAACCTCATCTCAGTGAGATACTCATTTTTCCAATTCGTATTTAAAAAATATGAGATGAGAACTCAATGTTTCTTAATTCGGGCCTAAATATATTACAGCATTTTTGATTAACTACTTCGATCTACAAGGTCAATTTTCATTCGTTAAACTCTACCAAATAGCGAAATCAAACAGGAAATGGTCAACGACAACAGATGTTGAGTTGGGTTATCTCAATTAACCTTTTGTGATAAATGTTCAAAATAAATTAAAAAAAAACATCCCTATTGGAAAGTTTCAAAGCTGTTAAAAGTTTAAGTAAAGTCTTGTCTGAAACATAATTGTCTGTGCTATCCTCTTGGAAATTAGAGGAAGATTAATTCCACACAGTTCTTGCATCGCCACTAAACTCAGGCGAAATCGTGTTAATTGCCTTATCTTGAAATTTCTACAGCAGTCAACCAGTGATACAAACAGCCCTCGTTTTAAAAATCATCGTCTTCTATTGAAAATTCATATTATAATTAGCTTTCTCTTGTACAATCCAGAGAGGTTACACTTCAATGTTGTACAAGTTGTCAATTATCTTTCGTGCAAAGCTCAAGCATCTTCTCTTATAAGATTAGAGGCGTAAGCAGGTCTGTACTTCATTTTGGAAATTAGAAGAGAAATTATCTCAATCCGCCCTCTTCTGAGAACTTGAGATCCGTTTCAACTCAAGATTCATTCTGCATCAGGATTTTCTTCAAACTCAAGTAAAATCTTTCAAATGCCCACTCTTGAAATTTCAAAGCAGCACTTTTTTCAATTGCATTTCAGAATATTTTAATTGTTTTTAGATTAGTAAATTCTATTTTCGAATTCATTAATTCACTAGTTGAATTTCGAAAATAATTTAGCTCAGGTTAATAAATTGTTTATTAATAAATTAAATAAATGCAAATCTCTTAAAATTGTTTAAACAACCATACAATACTTAGAAATATTAATTTTTCGTAAGAACAGAATACAAACTTTGACAGCGTAGAGTAGTCCTGATCGGGAGTTCTACATACTGGACTTACAAATGCTAAAATTTCATTTTAGGATCCGACCGAGTTTGATATTCGAGAATATGATCCCAAGAGCCATAAAGTTGTTTAAGTTACATCGACGATGACAAGATAAATTGTCGTAAAAACTGTGCTGGCAAACTAATCTTCCATTTTCCCGACATTATAATATCTTGGCACTCCAAAGGTTGGCCAAATTTGAAGTAAATGAACTTTTTAAGTGTTCCTTGCCAATAATATCTTCCGTCGAAATTGCTTCTATAAATAAAGTGGATATCACTGCTGAAAGATATTGAACTGCTCTGAAACCAGCTCTGACACGACAAAAGAACAGACAGAAATTGGTTTCATCTATCTAGATGATTTGCTTGTCATGACCTAGATCACGATTTAATACCAGAATATATTCTGGTAGTTCTATTTTCTTCACACAGACATCACATATTTAAAATTACTTTTTCATTTTCTCTGTTTTAATGTAACACCAGTATCTTCCACTATTCATTCTATCTATTTCCATTGGATCTAGGGAATCCAATTTTTGGAATCGGGATCTCAAAACTGACGATCCCGGGATTTAGTATTCCTCAGGAGAGTTTCATGTTTTTACAAAGTACATTAGAAATATGTATGTAGTAAAATGTATCGATATTTTTATTAACAAAGTAATAACAAATACCGGATGCTCAAGCAATCTCAACTTTCTTATGTTTTGAATCTACTGATCATTACGAGTCCGAATATGCATCATTTTTAATTTTGGTTTCCATGACAATATTCTCGAAACATAATTAAACTAGCACAATATTATTTCGGGATTTTTTCGGGATTTCGGGATCCCGAACTGAAACCCCGAGATTTTCGATCCCTAGATCCCGGGATTGCCGATTTCGGAATCCTGGGATTGCATTCTATATTTGGATCTGAATTTTTAATTTTATACTTCTTTTTGCTAGCATCACTTCCTAATCAGAAACATCTATTCAAATTCAGTTTTTATACCCAATATTGAAATTAATGCTATCCAACCATCATCTCTACTAAATACTTGATCATTACGTCTATCGATAAGCAATTCTATTATTTCACAATATTATAGGTTGTATTTGTCTGTATGGTAAATTCAACCAACCTGTATAGAAAACTCACCTGACTTACCCAACTGCCTAATAATCCTATTCGCATTGAACGAAAACATTGAACCAATGATGGTCTCTAAAATTTCTAGAGATTGTTGGTTATAGTAATTATTATACCGAGATATTTTCGTTTAAAAATCTCGAAAAAGAAAACATTTTTAATTCAGTTTTTCTTGAAAATTTTGCAATTCTCTCTTTAAGTGATTAAATAATTTGATAAAACATTTCTAACATTGCTTTAGACAACTTTCATAATAAACATAAATAATGTAAATAAAAGAAAAGCAAATAAACACCTGTATGTACCCGTAATATTTTTAATACGAAGCAGTTGAGCTTCTCTTGCGAATAAGCGGTGAACAAAAAAAAGTACCTTTGTTTTCCGTTTCGACTGTAAGGACAACATGTTCGCTGAAGGCCTTCTTACCTCCGGTCTTGACCACACTATCATTTGACAATGCCATTCTAAACTGAGAGATCTAAAAATAACAATTCGAGCAGCAACTCTATACGGAATTCGATTAGCGCGCGATTATCACGTACTTGCTAAAAACATCGCAGGCTCAATTACAACCAAAAAGCAATAATCCATTATGCCCAAACGTCAAACTAGAATGACAGTAGAATTAGAAAAAAAAAACTTATACGACAGAAACAACCATAAGTATCGATTTGAAATAATCTCGCAGATGGCGCGCACGATATTTTCACCACAATGAAAGTCAAAAGATGGAAACGATTTAAATCGCCAGCGGAAGTGTAACAACGTCTGATGTTTCTAGGTCGTCGTTCCGAACGACTTTCTACAGGTTAAGTTGTTGCTCATATATCTCATTTTAATAAGTCTGTTTGCAATTTAACGACCACTTAAGTTGAATCAATCGCTCGTGAATTTTTACCTATAAAGCGTACTTTCTTCAGATAAATTGAATCTGAATCTTCTTCCAGAAAAAGATGGTAGTCGAAAAACTTCAACCCAAAACCAGTTTCCTAATTGGTCACTTTCATTACCGCAGCAATTCAATGAAAATGCAACGAGAGACATTCACCTAAAGACAATTAAAGGCTTGAAGTTTCTTTGCCGGCAGATAAACTCATACGCATACAACAGCTGGCGTGTTTAATGTCGGCATCAATTAATGGCGTTCGAGGGTAATTCAATTCGCGTAAAAATAGAGATATTAAATTTTATTGACTCATTTGCTTTCGCATGTTTTATTCCATTAACAACATAAATTGCTGAAGGTTGTTTTAAAATCGATGAGTAATCATAAAATTTCACCTAAAAAAATGTGCCCTCAATAAGGTCAAGGGTAAACAACAAAAGGTTTTTTGAAACAAAGTTATGAAAATGTTTTTCAATAAACAAAGCAACAATATAAATAGTGGTGGTACAGTGGTTCGCCTCCTCCCCAAAGAAAACTATGGCTGTTCTATCTGCAGGAAAGATAACGGCTTCCATTTTTTGGGATGCAAAAGGATTTCATTTAATTAATAATAATTACATTCCTAAAGGCCAAACGATCACAAGCAAAAACTACACAGCCTTTTAGATGAAGTACAGTAAAAAATTAATGAAAAGCGCTGAATCAAGAAAAAAATAATTTTTCTTCAAGATAACGCACGACCCCACACAAGCGTTGTTGCCATGACAAAAAATAACGACTTGGGGTTCGATTCGCTACCACACTCGCCTTATTTGACTCCGTCGAATTACCACCTATTTCCACATCTGAGAAAGCAATAGGCAATGTTTAAGCTTTTATGGATACGTACAAAGAAATTTAATTTAAATACTAGAGGCTTTGGAATGGTCTAAATTCATTCAGGTGGCTTGAGAAAAGATTGAAAAATAAACACGATTTCAAACCGCAATGTTGTTTTTTTTATTTTTAACTCATGCCGTCTTCGTCATAATTACTTTCCCATAATACATGCTCATTCTAGATGGAAATTTTAGTGGAAAACAAATGACTACCAAGAAAAAAGCAATTAGACAATTAGGTATCTAGCTTTATTAAAGAAATCCAAATATGGGCGAAGTTCGATTAGTCTTGTAGAATTGGAAAGATTTTGTATCGAAAATTCATGATGAGGTTTTCATGGTATCTTACAAAATTACATATGGCAAAAATTCCTTCTTTCATTTCTTTTTCTCATAGAAGACTTTATATTAAACAAATAAATACTAATGCTACATATAAAACTTAACTTATTCGTGAAGCTTCTATGCTTGTTTTAAAATGGACAAGAGAAAGTGCAGAATTTATAAATATTTCCAACACGAATGGCTTGTAAACAATAGAAACTGGTTAATAGAAAGAATGCTCTGGAGACTTTAAACAGGGAAATAGAAAATGAAAACACATTTCAGTTTCTCGTTTCTCAAAGATATTTGAAGGAGTATGTGATCGATTAATTACACAGCAAAGATAAAAAAAATCAATTTAAAGACTACTGTAAATTTGACTTTATAGACAAAGTTCTATCGAAAACATAAAAAAAGAACTTTAAAAATATGGACATGCACGAAAGAAACAAGACATATTTTAGATACAAATTGAAAATACTAGTTCAAAATGTGTTTTTTTTCGATACCAGATAATTGTAATGAACTTTTTTTATGTAATAAGATGTCACCTTACAGAATTCTCTGTTTTTTTCTGCCCTGTCTCATCCGGGGAAATATTTTAGTATTACTTGATACATTCGAAACCATCAAAAGCATGCATTTAGAAAGTTGTACACTTGACGGCGCTGTGTTAAAATCGATCATTACTTCGGTGGGTAAATGATTCTGACGGATCCGAACTAGTCAGAAACTGCTCCACGAACAAACCTAATAATAACTTACCGCACGTAGCGCGATCCGTCTTTATTCATAAAGATACATTTTAAATCTTCAATTATAATAATTCTTAATTAAAAAATGGAAAATCAAAGTGTCACTTTAATGCTCATGTTCATATAATTTTTATTCACTTCGCTCAATTAATTAATATTATTCGTTAATTGAAATTAATGAAACTTTTCTAAGTACTAAACTCGTTTCAATTTTTACGTTTAAATAAAGGAAGTCTAGGCAGACTTTTTACTTTTCGAAATGCTAATTAACGGTTAATCTAAAATCATTCGCCTTTATATCTGAAATATTTTAAACAGGATTTTTTTTTTAAGAATTACATATAAAGAGCTGGCAAGAGTGATTGAAGGTTACGTCTGAATTTGTCCTTTCATGAAACACATGGGGACCAGTGAAAGACATATGACCTTCAATCATTATTGTTCGTTCTGTAGGAACATATCTGTCCTTAAATAAACGATATTTTTTTTACACAATGCCAACGTTACGAGTTTATTTCTAATATAATCTAAGATCTTAACGTTATCAAATTTTTCTCAAAAGTTCTTCAAGTTTAAAAATAAATATCAAGTGCAGAAAGCAAATCAAAATCTACTACCTTGTAAATGTTCAATTAAAAATGAAATCTACTCATAATTTTAGATCAATGGGGGGTTATTTTTAATTAAGCGCGCCGAGTCAAAATATTTTAGGTTTACGTCTAGAAACCACGTCCAATAATAAAATACGTGACAAAAATAACTTACTACTGCCGAGTGACTTCTGGAAGCGCTTCCAAAAATACATCAACTTAGTATATGCGTTTTTCTGCTTCTCCCCCTTGTTCCTCGTAACACAAGCAACAGACGCACGTGCTTTCGTCACCTTCAAACCACCACCATTTATGTCATACACCGACCCCCTGGGTTTCTCAGGTACATCCCCGAAGCTCATGTCCCATACAGATACGGACCTCGCATATTTGGGCCGCTGATTTTCGAGTTTTTTTGGAACAATATTGGTCACTTTATCACACGCACACATCTCATCTTTTTCAAAACGAAATCTTACACCTTCGCAGGTTTTTCCATCCAAAACATTTAAGTCACTAACTGATTTCGAGCGTTCACCGCAGAAATTGTTGGTGAGGCTCTTCTCCTCGCTTTCGCACATCTTAAACGAGTCGGACCAAATTTCCAACTGAGGTGCCATTTATAAAAAAAATCACGACTTCAAATTATTTAACACTTTAACACCACCGACGGAAAAACGCCACTCACCGGCTGAGCTTCATTTGAAAAGTGTTTTCGCTCACGTTCCCACTAACAAAAAGCATAAACAACGCTGGAATAATATTGAAAAATCGCATTAATACTGACGAATAATTGCTAATTTAAACATCATGTGATTGCTATTAGCATACATTAAACTCTGATGTGGTCATGCGTCTTCGAGGCGTATTTAAAAGAAATCCAGCCTGTTTGTACGTACATTAAAGGTCATACTACGAAACTGAACTGCGCCAGACTGTGTTTATATTCACGACTTACTGCTAATCTCATTTGCTTGTTCTACGTAAAGCCCCCTGATAACAGATAAAGTTATCTCGTTTTGCTGTAATTAGTGGTTCGGCCCATTTACTGCAATTGTGTTGGTATGACCTAGGCGACTGTGATTTATCTCACAATTCGCAGATGTATGCGTGATATCACTTTTTATCATATCGGCCTCCTTTTGAGATGATGGATAACAAGGATAATGAGTTTTATTACTGGAATTTTGCGGAAAAATATCGTTCGGATATTCCACTTTATTTTTATCAAATAATACCACCATTAAACTGAACCATTTCTAATCAAAAACCTCGTAAAACAATGTCGTCAGTTTATTAAACAATTTGCACCACCACAGAAAATATTTAAATGTAGGAAAGTGATGACAATAATTCAAACGCGAAATGAGATCATCTAAGCCCTAGTACAATGCCTGTTTAAATGTCAGCTGAAGTTTAAACCCACAACAACAATTATTTTAACAACTGTTATCAAGCTTTGGCTTAAAGTTAAGCTGGAATTGTACAACTCGGTGTAAATGATCTAAGTATTGTTCAACCCCACGTAAAAGCTTCTAGAATACATAAATCAGCTCTACAGGCAGTGCTTCCACTAAATATCTCCATTTCTTGGGCAGGTTGCCGTGTTTCTCCAATTAATTCAGAACTTGACTTCCTTCTTCTTCTTCTCGCTCTACCTTTGTTTTACATCAAGTTAGACCTTCTATTTTTTACTATTTTCTACTATTTTGATTATTCGATCTGTTGGAAATCGCCCCAAATAATCCAACCATCTAAATATCTGCATCTTTACTGCAGTCTTAATCTTCTGACTTTTATTTATTTGCGTTAATTAGTCATTCGTTCTCCTTCTACGTAGTTTTTCCCTACTTTTAGAAAGGGTTCTATTTTCCTTAAGAATTTTCTTTTCCAGGCTTAAAATCTACGTCGCACACCCACGATATGCATAATGACGGTTTGATAAATTCGCGTTTTAACCTGTCTTGTTATTTTCTTAGATTTCATGAAACCCATCAATGCGCCAAATATTCTACTTCACCAACCTACTCCGTATTTCCTCGGTTTCGTCACATTTATCTGCTATTGCTACTTCTAAAGAATTAAAAAGATGAAACGCATATTTCTTGTTAGATATTGATTTGATTCTAATTCTTTTTGTGAACTAACCAATCTGGTCTAATAGTTTTAACGGGATACAACGCCTCTTGTCGGTAAGTATTTTAAAACTGGTTGTTTTCTCCAAAATTTTATTCTAATTTTTAGATAAGTCGACAGTTTAGTCACAGATGTTTCGTCGTCTCGCTTGTTCCTCGCCGTTCCTTAAGTAAAATTTCGAACTACCAAGATATACAAAAACAGTTCCAGAAGGCTCCATAATCATTCTATGTTTGTAATATTAATTTAATTTGGATAAATCACGACAATCAAAATTCAAATAATGACAGCGTAGACGAAAGACAACTGTTTTTTTCTATTCGCATATAAATCGACCATTAAAAATCCGTTACCTTACATAACAGGAAGAACATTTTCAACGCCTCTTCAGGTCTGTTTTTGAACGAGTGTTTTAACACCTACTAGTTCATTGTAGAAGTACCATTACGTAAAAAATAATATGGTTTCCTGCACAAACTTGTCCCAAATTCGAACGCCTTTATATTGGAGCATTTGATTATGAAATAATTAAGAATATTATCAGCGTCGACATATTTTTAATAAAGTTTTCTTTTAGAAATAATATTATGTTACCCATGTGTTCGCATATAAATCAAAAATAATTAAATTTTTGAAACAACTTGCACCTCGTCCAATTTTCGTATTCAAGACCAGTTGAGAATTGATACGTCAACACTTTTAACGAACTGCATAATCACTTGAAAACACAAACAAATCATAATTGGGTGTTTGCAAAATCCATTGGCAAACATTAGACACTCCAGTAACCGAAGATTTCCAGATAAACAGGGCACCTGCGAATCGCTTGAGCAAACCTAGCAAACTTGATTAGGTGATTAACAATTTGACCACGCGGATTGTGTAATAGTCTATTAATAACGGTCAGAATACAAAAGAGCAACACAACAAACGAGGTCGTGTTTCTCCATGTAAACTGCACTTGAAACTCGCACACTTTTTTGTTTTTACATTTACACAAATTGAAAAACATATTCTGTTGCGATCATGAACGCGTGGTCCACTTTACGAAGTCGAGAGAAGACTGGCAGGACGATCGAGGTAATGGGTAATAAACGTGGAACTACTTTCCAATGGTATTTGTGCGAAGTTCACTTATATAGAGAGAACCAAAAAGCAAAAACGCTTTCAATCGAAAGATCGCCGTCTGGCACTTAAACATTATTGAATACTGCTTATATTCATTGTTAATTGTTTTTTCATGCTAATGAATTTGTCTTATGTAACTGCTATAGTTACTTGAGTTAATGAATAACATGCAATGCTTTGCATAACACTACGTTATACCTCATTAAACGTCTCCTTGAAGATTAATGGTTCGCCGTATAGATTAAAGCAGGCCCGTTTTAGGAAGCTTTTACAAAAATGGTTAGTTTCGAGAATAGGAACAAGTTATTTGTTGTTACTCTACTTTTCTATAGGGTAAATCACTCATGACTCCGCTTCAAAATTATGCATAAGATGACGAGACCTAATTACTAGTGTCGTACAAAAAAGTAAATTTTAAATCTTCAAGGCGCCTTGGAATTAAAAATCATGTCTTAGCTAGATTCAAAAGCATGTCAAAATATTAGGATTTGATAAAATTTTTAATACCAAGGTCTTCTGAGGAAGTCTTAGATATAAGTTTTCAATTTTTTTAATATCTCACTAATTCTAATTCATTTCTCCAAATTAAGAGATACTTGAATGGTATTTTTTATACCACAGCTACATGAAGACTTTTGAGACAATATCATAACCAGTTTTGTTCAAAAGCATTTAGAAGTGCAATATCTTTAACCCAAAGGAGGATATTGAAACGATCAAATCTGTTTTTATCAAAGTCCTCGTAGTTAAGGGTACAAGAGAGAGTCATCAATTCGAGCTAAAATGCGAGTGACCTTGAACATTGTTCCATCCGCCCTTGAAGTATTTAGTTTGTGTTTATACTTTTCAACTCAGGAATGTGACGCTCTGATATATTTGTTATATTCCCAAAGACATGTCAGAATATTTTACTGTACCATTAGCCCCGTAAAGGCTCTTCTAGAATCTGGTAGCCCAGATTCTAGAAGAGCATAATATTTCTGTTTACCAGCTTCGTTAGGCAAACAGTCACTGGCATTCTGGTACGCAGTACTTTTTTGGGGTTATATATAAAGTTTTGGAATATGATAATTGATTATCGGAAATTATCTTTTATTGAATTTTCAATGTTTATTCACCACTCACTAAATTCAAATACAAATTTTTACTACTACTAATTTTTGAAAATATATTGAAACATGAAATAATTCATAAAAAGGCAGCAAAGTTGTCCTTTTTAACGTACATATATCATCTGCAAAAAGTTCATAAGAAATTTATCATATAAGCTACTGCTCAAAATGTTTTTTTTAATTGTATACAAAAATACGAGTTTTGCATATCTACTGGTTTGTGATGTAATGTAACACATGAATCAAAAATAAGCAAATAAACTTCCACAAAAGGCCAAATGATACCAGATTACATCACTTAAAGAACTTATCGTAACCGGATTACGTAATACAGTGTGGCAGGTGCGAGCGCCAACAATAAAAAAAAACATTAAACAAGCATTTTATTTATAAAAAGAAAATGCGATTAGATATGAATACTCATATAAATCGATTAAACCAATTGTTTTCCAGTGGCCAACCTGATAACGAACAGTTGCTTAAAGTGTTATCTGAAATTGCGTCGGGCATGTGCGCGAAAGCAACAAAGACAAACAAAAAATTCGAAAAGAATTAGATCACTCGTATCTTATTTTGTAGTGCAACTCATGTTTCACAATTAAAAGAGGAAAATAATTTCTAGTTTTCATTTTACCTAGGAGTTGATCATCTCACGGACTTTCTCTTGCTACAATGTAAATAAAATATTGTGTGAAAACAAATTGAGGAATATAAACGTTTTCTTAAAGTTAATGTTTTTTTACTTCTGGTAAAAATATTGTTTTACATTCATTCAAATAAGTAAATTTGTTATCATAGATTGCACATAAGTAAAACTCCAATGAGTAAGACATGCTTACAATGATAGATAAGCATAAAAGAAGGAAGGAGGAAAACGTTTCATCAGACTCTACACGTAAAACAAACATACAAAACACTTGTGAAGCATATAGATTTGAAGCATTATGGCGTTTTCGATTCACCGCTCTAGAGTAATTTCATCTTGTTTTAATATCGTGTAACAATAGAAAATGGAGATACTCCAAAAGTGTTCTAAAATAACAAATAAAAACGCTTTTATTAAAGGAACTTTATTTTAGTACATTCTAGTGCCGAAAGATCCTTTACTTTTTTTATCAAGTCTTGCCATGAAACTTGGACGGTATGCTTTAGCTTAACCGAAAAATAAGTCGTTGCTGTCCTTGAGGTTGTTTACAGTAAAGACATCCAACTTTCACGGCAAGAGTTAATAAAAAATTTTAAAATACAATACAATAATTTGTTGTCCTTACTCTGAAGAGAAATCCTCCACAGCAATCCGTGGAAAACTTCATGATCTCTTTTTTTGTTTTGGAAATAAATTTATAATCAAACGAATTTCAATATATGGAGGCGGTCAAATCAAACTCTTGTCGACCTTTACCAAAAAGTGTTTAAGAAAAGTTAAATTGAACGTTAAGAGCTGTAATCCTTGGAACTCCTATGAGTTCTTTTTATAAAGATTTCAAATTTCATCATAGAAGAATACACCACGCTATTTAAAGAACAGAAAAAGGCGTGACCGCTTTGAAATTATTGAAGTTCGAGGTCTTAGAAGCACTAAAGATTTCAGCCAGCCTTTAACATCTAGTGCAAGTGTTCTTAAAGACTTTTTGCTCTACCTGACCAAATAAGAAAGTTGTTTCAAAAGTACAGTCCCGTACTTACTCTACCCACTCTATAAATTCTCTCCATTCATACGATATAATAAACAATATCGTAAAAATAATTTCCTAAAATTTGAAAAGTATGTTTCAACATAAATTAAAAAGATCAGTAATACAGAATTCTGTTGTACTTTAAAGTTCTAAAGTATAAACGTACAATTGCAAGGATGATTTCAAATTTCGCTTTCAAATTTAAAATATTTATTCCTGACTCACCTTAACTGCAACGTGCTCTAATCTACGTTATGGTCAAGAACTTTCTAGCAGTTTGTCATTAAATTGATATTAGTATTTCAAAGTCGTTCAAGTGATTTGTTCTAAAAAGAAAATTGATGTTTTACTGACTCTTGGCCATTTTAAATCAATAAACAGTCCAGTTTAGTAATACCCTGTATACTTCTACACCTTGAATAAAAATAATAAAAATAGCAATTTACGTGGGCTAGACGAGCTTCTCAATTATCTCTTCCAATTAAAATTGGGCCGCAGCGCTGACAATGAACGTGCATCAAAAATAAACCGATAAATTAACGACCACCTACAAAAATAGAGAAAATATTTTTAAATACGATAATTAAATATTTTCGGCTTTATATTCGTGGTCGTATGCTAACCAAACGCGAAATATTCCACTCACAACTCGCGTACTATTTAGCATCAATTATGCAGTACGATCACTCCTCGCCACCATGAACATGATGTTTAATATACGTGTTTGTGTGTGGGTCCAATTACCGCATGTTAATGGATCCATTTCTTTTACATACTTAGATTTACTTGAGTCAAAAGTGTAAACCTTAAAAAAATAGCAATTTATTTTGTAAGTTTTCTCCAATAATATGAACAAAGAAAAATTATCAAAACGATGAGTGTAGATAATCAAAATATATAAAACTCTCAGATTTACTACTTCAAAATGTTGATATATTTTGAGTGTTTCGCCAATCTGTTTTTGTAAAAGGCTTAATTGGAATTTAATTTTCTAGAAGATATAATTTCGACTATTGCAAAAATATTCAGTGATTTTAACATTTCGTTATAGAAATAGCGCTTGATAGCAAATAAAAAGAAAATCTGGATCTTTAAGATGATTGTTTAATATTAATTGCAAATGTCACTGAAGCTTGCCAACATTCAAGATTTTTTAATCTATTCTTGCATTATTAATTTAGGTCACAAACCTTGAAATGAAAAAAATATTGCAACTGTCAAGATTAATTTCAAAGATTTACATAAGTGTCAGTTCAAGTACGACGTCGAGAGGAATTATTTATTTTAAATTTGAAATAAACAACATTTGTGCCATATATTAGAAGGATTTACACATATTATTTGTTATGTTGTCCTTGTTTTTAATTCAAAATTTCATTTTATTTTATAAAACTTGTACATATATAACTTATGAGTCTAGATTCACACAACACTGTATATAAATTTAAACTATTTATCAATAGTTCGGAGAAACTTACTCGACGGTCTAGGAAAACCAGAAGGGGAAACACTGTTTTTCACATTTTTTCACCAGTTTATTATTAGTCATCTGGTTGGGGCGAGCGTAGATCAGTTTTTGAATCGATGTTGGTTTCGTTTCGGGTGCTACATCGTAATACACTTGCCAAAAATAGACGCATAAAAATCAATAACCTTAGGACTCCGGTTTAACTCGCATTTGAAATCGAGTTTGAGAAATTGCCTGCGGGCTTTTATGTGATTATTAAAAATGAGATGCTTTAAATAATTTGAGTGATTTATGCGATGATCATGTAAATCAGCAAAACAGAAATATGTAATTTAAAAATTGTAAACGCGAAGATTTATTTATTTATTTTTTTAGTGACTTTTACTAGGGCGTATTTATACGTTACCTACCTAGCTATGGAAATAACTACGTATCACAGCAACAACCCTTTATTTTTCTAGATAACTTGCTACAAACTTACTGCCCTTTCATAACAGTGTTAATGTTAGTGGTAACGTAATGTTATAATGGTAATAACCAGAAGATGATATCAGACATAGAATGTTCACAATAATGTTAGCAGTGATGTTAACGTAAGATCCAGCATGGTTGTCGAAGTACGACTTCTTTATGTTATCGTAACAAAAATCTGCAAAATATTGATCAACAGCTTCTTTAACGGTTTTATCAGATGCAAAACGCTTTCTCCTGAGATATTTTTTAAAGCTTTTGAATAAGAAGACTGATGGGCCATAACATAAGGTTCATATCTTAACTCTATGAACCCACGCCATGGATTATCTGCTGGATTTTGTTTGCCTTAGAACCCGACAATTGTCGGTTTTTTGCAAATAAAGGTGTGGACGTTTTTTTTTTTCGAGATCAGTTTTTAAATTTTGAGTGTGTTTGCCTTCCAATAGATCCCCTCGGCATAAAGCTTCATCATCTCAGAAAACTCTTACCATCAATTTTTTTATTGAAAAATGTTTTGACGTTTATTGCCAATAGAGAGTCTTTATGGATCCACTGCATGTATTACTTTTTAGTGGTGGGCTCTCAATGATATAACTAAGTCTCATCCCCGGTAATAATTTGAGAAAGAAAATGTCTGTACCTTTCCAACGCAACCAAACGTTTCTGAGAAACTTATTTTCGAATCAATTTCTGTTCAAGTGTAAGCAATCTGGGAATTCACCGTAGACATATAAATCGTTATGCAAAATTTTAAGGACACTTGTTTCGAATATATGTATTTCATTAGCAATAACAAAAACCATTACACGCCGATCTTGATTTTAAGGACACTTGTTTCGAATATATGTACTTCATTAGCAATAACAAAAACCATTACACGCCGATCTTACCAAATTTTCGATTGTTCGCAATCTCTGCAGTTCCAGCTTTCACGGGTCATTTGACCTTTGGGCCGTCGTAAGTTGATTCTCTACTCCATTGGAAGAGATTAGACCAAAATTTAACTTGAAAATAAGATGGTGTATCTTCCCCCCTACACAGCAGCTATTTTTTCAAAAATAGTTTTTAGGCCTTGCTTTGTTCTGTTAGGATCTTTCTAATGCGATGTTCTACTTTAATTTTTTAATTTTTCCAACTGCCCATTAAAGTTATTCAGCGATTTTTCTGAATGATTGGTTCATTTTTATTTGTTCTCGTGGTAGTTATTTATCTAACAACTATCATGTAGTCAGTTTATTAGTTTTTCAACTGATTGGTAAAGTGACTGTTAGTGTTATCCGATTGTTAGGAGAAAAAGTGGGTTTATCAAACTACTGGTAGTCTTAATAACAATCACATAAATTACTTTTAACAACTAGGTAAACTAACAGCCGGTAAATTTTATTGGTAATACTAAACTGTAGCGTTAAGATACATAAACGTGCATGATTATTTGTTTGGCATTTGACTTGAGATTGGAGATGGGTATTTTGGAAGTGGTAATTTAGTTTCACAAGCACATAACCGGAGAGATTAAATTTATCTCACAATCACTTTAACAAGCTATTGAAAAACCGCGCCTAAGAGATGGAAAAACCAGTCCTTAATCGCATAAATTAAACACAACCTAGCACATGTACTTTTAAGAGTCAGTCCTTGCATCTCCTAATAAACTGAGTAATAGTAATTCAGCGAATAATTACCATGGAAATAATTCATAAAATCAAGCAACCATTCAATAAAATCAAATTATTCGCCGAAGATGAAAATGGAAGGACCGGGTCAAAATGTCACATATAATTTTTAACAACTAATTTGACATCATTATTCTTTTGTTTCATGGCTAGATAGACAACATACAAATACGCCCTCGTATTTTATTCCCGCAAATGTTTTACTTTTCCAAATTTCTTAAACATGGAACTACTTGTACAGTTTAAAAAATAATACGATTAATACCATGAAAAAGTAATATTGCAGGTTTAAAAACAAGCATAACTCAGGTTTTTGTTAAAAGCATTCTAGTATTAATAAAAGATTTGTTGTTAGTTAAACTTCTTGTAGTCGGTAAAGTCCTGCAGTACAGTGGTTTCTAAACTTGTCATGGATTTTCCTATTTCCAATAACTACAGACCCTCCCTCCGTTCCTTTTACATACCGTTGCACATCTCTTTCACTTTAATAACACTTAAAAGTGAATTTTCCTTTATCCTGCTTTTTTTAGAACACTGGAAACACATCAAACCAGCGTCAAGTTTTCAAATTACATCGACTGTTTCAAATTGAATGTGCACTGAAGGAGTCACCTAAACCGTAAAACATATAGATTCGGTTAAATTAAATAAAAATTGTATTAAGTAGTACCAAGTTCATAACCAACAACATAATCGACTTTCCGTTGGTGATTTTTGGGAAATAAATGAAAAAAAAAGTTTATTTTCTTTCTATTTTTATATTTTTTATTGTGGGTAATGTTACAATTTCTAACTTTCCACAGGCATAGTAACATAGTTGGGCTGCTAGTAGAATTGCAATTAAACGTTTCTAACAAAAGAACGCTTAAACCAATTTGGATGATATTTGGTATGAGGACTCATAGGAAGACAAGTTACCTTTCCAGACGGTTTTAGTAATTTAAAGTGAATAGCTAGTGCGAAGAACAGGGTCACCACAACACAAATTTGGCAATACTTTTTGAGGCTAAGAAAATAACTATATTGAGATAGGTGCATTCATTAGGAAACGTTTTCGTCTTCGTAATTGTTGCTAATTCTTACTGTTTAGTTATAAAATAGGAAAATCTGAATACTTATTGGAAAAGTAGGAAACACATGAAGAACAAATGCCTCTTACATGCATAACTAATTTATTTTTAGAAAGAGTCATTCCTTAGTAAACTTTTTTGTCTTTGCAAATTTTGATACCTGTTATGGTTTAACCAAAAAACTGTTTGCAATAAACACTCCACGGCCATTTAATTTTTGACTAAACTATAACGGGTATCAAAATTTGCAAAGACACAGAAAAGTTTACTAAGGAATGGCACGTAGGAAGCATTTGTTCTTCATTTTGCTATTTTATGACTAAAGTGTAAGAATTATTAACAATTACTTACAAAGACACGAAAAAGTTTCTTAATGAATGCTCCTTCCTCAAAATTTATTAATTATAGTTTCTTTCTTAATCACAAAAAAGTTATTGCAAAATCTGTTGTGGTAACCCTGTTTTTCACTCTGGCTATTCACTTTAAATTAAGTTTAAGTTTAAGCATTCTTTTGTTACTACAAAAATTATTTTTTTTTAATTTTGAAGCATAATACTGGTTTAACAAAGCACTTTTGGAATAGTTGGGTTCGATCGTCTTATTCTGAGGTCAGGAATCTGTGATTAAGCCATGTCACTCAATTTAACGACACCTGTAGACGGCCGTATAAAAGAAGCTTTAATTTTTTTTTACAAAAATTGAAAAGCGGCTTACAAATGGTCTCCTGACTCAATTGTACAAAACTGTCCTTCATCGATCAGACTGCATCATGTGAGCAATCAGCTGATTGAGAATATTTATCATCACTTGAAATATAACTATACATTGTAATAATCTGAATCGTTAACACAACCGTCATGGACTAACTCCCCCCTCCCTATTCTGTAACTCATAACGATATCGTTAAATACCGATATTCGTTAAGCGACATATTTTGACCAATCAGTACAAAGAAATGCGTAGTATCTATAAATTAATCGGTCAAAATATGTCACTTAACGAATATCGATATTTAACGATGGTTGTTATGAGTTGCAGAATAGGGATGTAAATTTATTTGGCACATTCAATTTGACTGAGACCCGGTCTTTCCATTTGCCCATTAAAGTGATTCGGCGAATAAGTTGATGTTTCTGAATGGTTCTTTGATTTTATGAACTGTTTCCATGGTAAATATTCGCCGAATAGATATTAGTTCAGCTTACCAAGAGATGGAAAGACAGGTCCGAAGATTTCAAGTGAAGTGAAAAAAAAATTAATTTATGAAGATAAATACAATTTTCATTTATGTCAAAAATAGGTTTCACTCACCCATTCATTCCTTTTTATTTCATTTTTACACAAGTAATTTCACTACAGATTAAATATTAATTTTAACAGAAAATAGTCTCAAGGGCATTTAATACTCGAGTATTTTTTATTATTTTCGGTACAACGTAAATATCCAATATATGTAAAAGAAGGGTGTGAGTAAAGAGGTCACATTACAGAGAAGCCAAATGCTCTCTGGCAGCTCATCGATTTAGTACCCAAAGATGTAATTAGGTAAGTTCTAAGTTGAAGTTGTATTTTCAGGCATCAATATAATTTATCACTTATCATCAGTCAAAGTTAATAAATAAAATTGAAATTGTGTTTAAGCAGGTTGCCTCAACATTTATAAACATGCAGCAAGACTCTTATTACGTCATACATGTTCTATTATGCCTAGAAATGTGATCATGACACAAAAATATTAAAAATTACAACATTATAGTCTAATAATTGCCTAATCAAAGAGTGAACCTACCAGAGCTACTATTAGTGAGATAATTTGTAAATATTTTGATTCATTTCTACACTTACACAAAGAAAGGCCCACCCGTACTTACTGCAAAGAAAACATTTTCTACTTGGCATTATAAAAACATAAATTTGTAACATTTGAATAGCCAAAAAACTGAAGTGATGTTTTTTTCCCTTTAGATATCATCTACAAATTTATTGCAGTAGATGGCGCCAGGAGGTTCATCTCTTGATTTGGCCTTATGATGTAAAGGCCATTTTGTACTAATCTATTTGTTGGTAGAATTCGGCCTATAGATTTAAATAAGTAAGAGGCAACCACTGTCAACCTATTATCAACGCCATCACTTGACAAATAACGTAATTAAACTATTAAATATTTAATCTTATTAACACAAAAAAATATTCGAACAGAAAGAATGGTTAAACATTGGTTCTTTGATTTTCGTTAAGCTTGGGGTAACACCATCAGCAACGAATTTCATTCGAATTGGTATTTTATATCAAAAAAGAACATTAAGTAAGTTTTCAGCTGGAACGTCCTGAAACTGAAATATTATAAAAATGTTTTAGTGTTGAACGCTACGTTGCAATTTGTGCGTCAATATAAACCTGCTACATCGCTGCGTAGATTTAGCGCCATCTTTTGGCAAAAAATACAATTAAATTATTAAAAATTAGTTCAGACCACAGGCAAGTCACTTTCATTAACGTAAGAAATATTCCCTTTTTAAGAGAAAGATGTATCCTTAACACTGCAGTTTCATATCGAAAGTTCAATGGATTTGGCAACTCCGCTGAGTTTACACGGTACAGATTTGACGTCACCGTTGGATATTTACGCGCTAACGACGTATACTTGTACGCATTTTATAAGACATCAAATTTGACACTGCTAATGAAACATTTGCAACCATTGAAACACATCACGTGACCGAAAATCAAAATAACCGAGTATTCAAATAAAATGCTATCCAACATCAAGCGTGGATTAAATTTAATTACATAAACGATTAACGATATTTTGTTAATGATTGGCGCCGAAAATCAGAGATACCTGTGAGTAATACGTGTAATTGGGTTTTAAAGTTGAAGTGGGTTTTTAATTATGTATTAGGAGATGAGTGAGTGTAGATTTTCAAGTATATACGTTAATAACAGTTGAAGAACGCAGAAAATAAATGCAATGACCCAGTAATAAAGACGGTGGGCGGGGATCGCGGTGCAGTGGCGCTAAAGATACGATCGCAATGGTCTTCACCTGATGGTGAACGAAAAAAACAGGTGCAGGAGCACACACCTAAGGCCCAATGAGGGACCGCGGGTCGCGGAATTAAGTTTCGGTCGGCGAGCGATCGCGATGATTCTAATTCGTCGATGACAAAGGACGATCGATGACGCGAGCGGATTTTACACGGAGCACGAAATTCGGTTATGACAAGTGAATGACAGCTGACGGGGCGCTCGATAGGCGCTAAGCGCAGCCATGTTGAACGCGAGGCTACGCTGGTAGCGACGTCATTCTCAGAACAGAACAGAGGTGCAACTTACTACTAATTTTCACGCCTCCCAGGGGAGGATTGAGCGACTGTTTGTTGCCCTCTGCGAAGGACGTAGTCCTGGGACGTCCGCCACTCATGTCTCTAGCTAAAGCGTCAATCCAACTTCTGCTATCTTCATAGATTTATTACATTTCTTGCTGACACCCTTCTCACTAACTTCCGACCTACGGCTCACTGTCCTCCTTTTACACCTCTTTGGCGCACTTCAGACGAACATTCGACCGCATACAGGTCCCGAAAGGCAAACTACCACTCAGGCGCACTTAATTATTACACCCACACTACGTTCAAGACGGGGAGTCATTGTTTTAGACCATTTTAAATTCGCGACGGGCTTCACTTCGCCATCAATTTTCAGATGCTCAGGCATTGACCCAATCGGGTAGAATCGGAACTACGTTCTACTACTACTTTGTAGATAACACTTGCTCCTGTTATATCGATCACGCAGATACTTTTGTCGACGCTCCCGCCATTTATAGTCCAGTAGCAAAAGTATAAGAATGTTGAATTGCACTTTAATTATATGAATCAGAACTAAATAAACAAACCTTCATGATTGTTTACCCTTGCTATATTTTTCTGAATAACTGATAAATGCTTTATAAAAGTAAATGAACCTCAGAGAATAGGATCTACACTTGCAATTTTTAATATCAACTGAGTTTGATGTGCTTATTGATTATTGTGCCATCTTTATATTGCGAAATAAAATTCATAATTACTACCACTGCCTAGAAAAACCCAACTTCTTGCCGGTCACTATATACCAGTGTTGCCAGGTCTACCATAATTGCGGTAGATCTACCGGTTTTGGTTTGTATCTACTCTTCTACCGTAGAGACAAAAAAATCTACCGTTATCGATCATTCGAAAGATCTTTATTTTTATTATTAGTATTTTTTTTTCGCTTTGAATGGATCCAATGCTACGTTTTTTTTTTAAATTCATGTTCTTTACTTTCAAAGAAAGTGTTGTCAGCTTTAAATTACAAATCAATATCCGCTTCTTGGTTGAAAGTCATAAATAAAAAATACTCTGATGCAACCTTCATATATCCTCTATTGAAGAATTTTGCATTAAACATCTTGGCTTTGCCACATTCCTCTGTTAATGTGGAAATGATATTTTCGCAAACAAACTTGTTGAAAACCAAGCAAAGAAATCGGTTATCAATATGTACCCTTTTGCGATTACTTCACACGAAAAATTATGTAAAACAAATGTTTTAACATAAATATTAATAATGGTTTTTTTTTTAATTACAGTAGTAGTAGTAGTAGCGCACCCATGAAGAAGGGAAGAGCTAAGAGGGTCTAGAGCAATTAATGCATTTAAAAAAGTCCCTTCAGCAAAAGCTCAAATTAGTATGGATCCTTCTGTACAATTTCGCGTTGTTTTTATTTTTACGGTTACTGTATTTAATATTACATTTTGAATTCAAATTTCTCACATTTCATGTGAAATTGAATAATAAACCATAAATAAGTTACATTCTTATCACCCCAAGATAGTAACAGATCACTCTAGTGTGGCGCCCTCATCGAAACAGAACGCTATCAGCCGGATAAAGAACTTTGGCTTTATTAATGTAGGAATTCATATTGATAATGTTGCGTAATTGCAGTGAATGCCGGAGAATGGAAGCAGTGCAGCCAACCGATCAAGTACACTTTTCTGAAGAGTTGCGAAAAATTTCAATAGACGTCTCTGAAGTTCTAGAGAACCAAGGTTGGTAGAACTGATTCAGCTCTACCAACCTTGTGTAGATCAAAAATATTATTGCAAATTATTAAACAAAAATAATAAAAACAAGAGACGACAGTTAGGTAACAAAATAATGAATATTAAAAAATGCATAAAAATAAAAACATTTAAAAATTTATATGTACAGCCCCAAGCATTAAATTTTGGTCGTCACTGTTACTCTAAACTGAGTCTAAATACCCGATTATGTAAAAAACCGAAAATATTCGAATATCCGGTTATCCGAATAACCGGACACTCGAATAACCGATTTTCTTCAAAACCGGTTAATCGATTACACTAGTCACAGGTTTTTTTTCTTACACTCTGATATCTGTAGCTTATGTACTTTTTCATTCTAATTCTGAAAATATTTTCAAAAATAGGTTTTTGAGAAATGTTTTTTTTTTAGTATATAAAATTTTACTATGTCTAAAGATACTTTCTTTTATTAGCAAGTTAACACAAAATTTCAATAGATTATCATACTAACAGACATGTATAAAAAGGTTTTAACATGTCTGGCTCGATTTCTACGTCATAGCTTTTAAATTACTACCATTTTTTTTCTCTGGAACCAATCAAATCACGGAATTAATAGACCTGTGCGTATGTGAGTATATAAGACCCAACAAACCTGTGCGTATGTGAGTATATAAGACCCAACAAACGGGTTATTTAACTCAAATTAAGTAAGTTTATGATAGTAATACTAGTTATTCATTACCTTAAACAAACATTTCCTAATATAAGTGACGCAAAACTTAAAGAAGGAATTTTTATAGGACCCTAGATTAAATTGTTACTACAAGATCGACAATTTTACGATTTGGAACGGGCTGCTTAGAATGCATTTAAGAACGTGACACAAAATTTCTTAGGAAATAAAAAATCTGAAAATTACTGGACTTTTTTCTCCAGAATCTCGGCTATGTTAGTAATGAGCACTTGGAAAGATTTCATCAGGACATTTCCACCACCGAAAAACGCTATCAGGGCAAATGGAATAGCGAGATGCTTGGTGACTACTGTTGGACGTTGATTTCGGAACGTTCTGAATCCCAATATAAAAGAAAAGTGAAGAGGAAAACTTTCTAAATACGTCCCACAATAGCATAATAGTTAGTTATTATTGTATCATCAATAAGAATTTAATTTGTTACCACCTCTGTTCAGAAATAAGCGTCCGATTTTGATTCAAAATTCTGTAATATTTTTCCGCAACCACACGTGATAGAGAAAATTTGTTTTTATAGTTATTATTAGCAGTATAAAATAAGATAAACTTATACATAATTCATAAAGAAAAATGAAAGAATGGAAAATTTGTTGTTCTGTGTTATCCAAAAAACCGACTTCGGTCACCAGCTTTGCGATATCACAACAACGCAGATCTATCACGGAAATTGTCAGCTTCACGCGAAGGACGTGCAATTCCCATGCACGCCGCATGTTGCAACTTTGAAGTTACACGAAACTACTACACGAGATTTGTGGTTGTTGATGTCATGTCGGTCCGCGTCAAGTAATCGTCGGTATAAGCAAAGATACCTTCGAATTTTCGAAACAGCCTTTGTATTTCTTTGGGTTTCAACATATTTGGTGTACCGTCCAACAATTGCTCTACTAATGATAGTAGAGTGCCAGTCTCATGCTGAGCGATTGCATAGTATATTTGAATATAGTTTATAGAAGCAATTGCTTCACATTTGTCCACTACTGTTCTTCTAGGTATGACAACTAGATAGCTACTGTTGATATTCGCAAGACGGATAGGAATTGTTTCTCATATCTTCACCAGAGTCCTAGCCAGTAAAATTCTTTTCCTGACAAAGTTGGTTTCAATTGACTCGACGAGCCCAGCAGATAACTATCAAGACTGCTTTCTACTTTTGCTAAGATTATCTTGTCAGTTATATCTGGAATGTTCATGCATACTATGTTTTCAATCAGATAAAATAAATTAATGAAATTCTCGACCAAATTTTCTTGCTTAAATCTTGTTAGACTTTCTTTCGGTTTACTATGGGTCAGTTATACAATTCCCGCTTAACTTTAAGCCAAAGCTTAAACCCTTATTATTTCAACATTTGTTGAAATAATCGTTGTTATGGGATTAAGCTTCAGCTTAAATTTAAACTGACATTGTACAACTGGGCCTTAGAGTTATAACATAAACAAAAATTCATTTTGGATGATCTCAACTTAATTTTAAATAATCTAAATTATATTACTTAGTGAAAAGTTATTACCTATTTTATTACAAAGAAAATGCATTAAAAACGTTTCACCCATTACTCTGAATACTTCATTATTTGTATTTGGCATGCTTTATCTCATAATCTCAATTCAGCTTATTTTTCTATTTTTTTTTATAAATCAAATCCTACAAAATTAAATTAAAAGATCTACATTTGGTCAACGAAGACAAGAATCAAATATTACATAAGAACACATATTGAGCGACGCTAAGCATTTGAACATATTTCATTCATATTTTTTTAATTTGCCATAAGAGTTTAGGGGTAAAGTATACGTATAAAAAAAACTAGTCAAAATATGCATTACTCTATAAAAATATTTTTGAAGAAAGAATATAAATTAGTTTTATAAAAATATATTTGAGGAAAATGTAATGAAGTATTTTTAGTATTTTTTATAAAATTTAGAAATTTTGAAATTTCCATTTGGCTCTCAATAGCAACTCAGGAAATTAGTTACATCCATTACAACATGTAACGTTGTATATTTACTCTATCCACTTTTTAACCCCTTTCCTATGTAATAGTGTAAAGAAAAAACTGCTGTACTTCCACACATTTATTCAGAAGAATGGACATAAAACAATGAATGACAATTGATAAGAGACAAGCGATCATAAGGAGAGCACAGGAAGGCACCTAAAAAGGCGTAGGTAAAACCTAAAAGTAAAACATTACACGTTACATTACTGGGAACTAATATTTCTCTTCCTTAACAACAGGCTACAAACTGATCAATTAAAACATGAACCGAAACATTTTGATTATGTCATCATCGCATCATCATAACGAAGAATCAGTTGGCGTACTACAATCAACCAACGAGATACAAAAGAACAAGAATCGCCTACAAAATAGGTACACAATAAATAAGAAATAACGTTAACTTTGGCTACGAATTTATTTATTAACAATTTTAGAGCTCAAAGAGCAAACAGAAATATATTACTCACATAACAGAATCGCAAATATATTAAGATTATTTTTAATTAAAAAAAAATGAATAAAACTACAAAACACAGTTCTTAAAATGTAAAGTAATAGTTTAAAGGTACAAACATAGTAGTAAGATAAAAAAATAACTAAATTTGCAAAAAACACAGTTTGCAACTACAGTTCGGCGCAAATAGAAAGCGTTTAACTACTTCCCATTTGAATTCAAGCCTCAGGTCCATAAAAATTCATAATTAAATCAATTTAATGTACAAAATTATTTTATACTGAGGGAACAACATTTTTATTTTATTAAGAGCTGATTTCGAATCTAAAAGGAAAATGATGCGACTACGAATGAAACCACGTGAGTTTCAGTCATTGCTGCTCGCTCTGTATTAAATAATTTTATTTTTGTTATTAGTAATGATAGTAACAAATAAAATACTGTAAGTCGTAAATATTCATGATGATCATGATTAAAACGACTAGATTTTCAAGCTGAATTGTCAAGTTTATACATTAACAATGACTAGTATTCACATGTGATGAAAGAGGAAAATATTGACCTGAAGTTGTTTGTTTTTACTGTTTTATTATTTATATGTAAAACCAGATGCGTTTATCAGATTGGGGAGGAATCTATTTGCGCCCTAAATTAAAAATATTGACGACACTGACTACTACAGACACTAGAAGCTCACACCATTTACACCAGCAACTATAAACTAATTTATAAATATGATTTATTCTTGTGTTAAATATATAATAATCTATACTTTCTATACAAGATTATTTAGTCAACTAATATAATACAAATGTTCCCTTTCTTTATATTATGCAACAATATGTACTTATGTACGTATCAAATTATATTATAAGAACTATGTGACAAATGGGTGTTTGATTTTTGTTTTTATTATTTTTTTTTGTTTTATCGGTTACTTAGGGAGGTCAGCCGGCAACGGACGACCGAATCACAATCAGCGATTTTTTTTCTGAAATTTTAGAAAAGATATAATTTCGGGCTCGATTTGTTTTTTCTTTTTCTTTTTTATTAAAGTTTAGAATATTCTACGAACTCTCAAACTTAATAATCAAAGAATAACATTTATGCACTACATACAAAGTTCCTGCAACATTCGACCTATAGCCAATGTTAAATTAAAGGAAGTGGCCAAGTAATAATTTACATATAAAACGTGAAAAAATACTATAATAATTATTTGTAATGAACATCCTCTCCAATCATTTAAATCTCAAGAAGAAAGCAGTAAAATATAATTTTAAGTTTTTAATATTTAATATGTATGATACATACTTTTATATTCACAAAAAATAAAATACTTTTCTCATTTCAAACTGACATTGAATTATTTAGTGAGTCTTTTAAGATATAAATTATGTTTTCGATTCACTGCTACGTGGTGCTTTCAGAATATCTCCATCTTGTATTATCACACGAGGTCAAAACAAATGAGAATACTTAAGAGTTCTCTATTAAAGTTATGAATTGAGAACATTTAAGAGAAAAATCCTAAATGGTGGACATTTCTTGAAATGAAGAGTAACACAATTTTTTGTCACTGTTTTAAAATATTTTTAAACCACCTAAATTGTTTTTTTGTCGATATACTTATTCCTCCTTTTTCTTTTGAAAGGGCGTTCCTCTTTGAACAGGCATGAAAAATACGTGTCCTTTATTTTGACTTAGAATGCAACCTAATAAATACTTATCAAAATCGAAAGAGACAATTCCGTCATTTTTCTTGATTGTATCACAATCAATATCAAAACTAAGCAAGAAATTCTGATGACGTTAGTGATTGTAACATACCGATATATCCGCTGGGGAAATAGGTGGGGAAGACAGCATACGTTATGTTCCTGAGGTACAATTTTAGGTATATATAAAAAGTCAGCCAAAAATAGAAAAATATTTGTATTACTGTTTTTGAGTTGCTTAGATTTACTTTAAGATAGCAAGCACGAGTTCTCAATGCATTTTCCAAAATCAGGATTAAAGTTCTGGCGCATTTTTCCCATTATTTCCACAAGTTACAAAAGATTTTTTTCACAACATAACATGAATTTTGTGCAATATCTCACAGGCACCTTCTTTTTTACATGTACACTGAAAGCTCTCCATATAGACAGCTCTCATAAGCGAACGTCTCTAATGAACGGATAATTTTTCTAGAACAAAATGTTTGGGTATTACTTCTCTACTTTCTTTTAAGCGGACAGCTCCCATAAGCGGACAAAAAAGGGGGAACCGTCGGTGTCCGCTTATAAGAGCTTTCACTGTGGATTTGCTTCGTCTCTATGTAACAAATTTAAGTTACTCAACGCAATTTTTAGAAAGGTATGATTATCTGATTTACCTACGAATTTTGGGCAATACTTTCACGAACGCCTATCATAGAGGAATGAATTTTGTACAGTACTTTACAGGCGCCCTCTGCAGAGAAATTATTTAGAAACACAACTTACGTGTCGTTCCACGACAACTGTGGTGCTTTTTTTTAATCAACGTAACTTGACAACAGCTTGTAAAGATAACTGCCATCACAAGAAAGTTAAAAACTGAATGTTGCAAGAATTTTGACCAAGGTTCAACAGAGCGTTAATAAAATACTTTATAAAAAAATTAACTGGGATTTTTAACTATCCTCTTCTGGCGAAAGTCGTAGACTCTTCGACAGAAGAACACCAGATCTGAAGAAGTTACAACCGACGTCGGAGGCTGTCGGCTGAAACGCAAATATGTTTCCGCGGTTGGTATACATGGAGTCGTGTCTTCTAAGCCTTCTTCTAGTCTCCTTAAATTTTTGCGATATCTGAAAAAGAAACAAAATGTTCCATTTCATAATGTCCTTCTTCATTTCACTAGAGAATGAATAATTTCTGGTCACATTTTAACTGTAATACAGTAAATAATTTATTATTTCCCCTAGAGAGTGAAGAATGTTAGAATATTTCAGATATTTTAAAAATATCCCGCGATTTTCACAACCAAATGTGAAAAGACGCGCTAATATTCTTTTATGGACGTTTCGCCTTTTGTTAGAAAAGAATTTCTTAAGGGTCATTACCTATCATTTTCTTGCTCCTGTTTTTGCTACTACTTTTTAAAGTTAGAGAGTATATGTTATTTGTTCGATTTGATCTATTTGTATGTTCAACTGAAGATAACAATAATAATAATAATAACGAACGGCGGGAATAACATAACGGAACGAGTGGAAATCAAATTTGTAGATTGTGGCGATTCCTTCCATGTCGCGATCTTGGTTGGATATTGTTGATTTCCTTTCATAATACTATACCATAAAATAGACTAAATACTCAAGGTTAAAGGAAAGAGACTGATAGATTCTTAACTACGGAAAAATGTTTCCCGGCTAGACTTAGCTTGGAATTATTTCTTTTACTTAATTTTAATATTAATGCACATTCATTAAGTATTCAAAGTAAAATGAGTAAAAATTCAAAAAGATAGAGATTGAAACGGTAAAATGAAACAAACCTAAACCTCAAATTAGTGAAGAATTATTTTATAATTGTCGTCGTATTCTACAAAACTTCTCACGATCTTTCGCACGTTCTTCAATATACGAATGTTGAGATAAAGGGATTCGATTATAAAAGCAGTAAGCACGAAATTTAAATAATTTATGTGTGATACGCGAAAGTACAGCGCTTTCAATAATTCCCAAGTCTCACGTGATCACTCAAATTATGCAACCGAACTCCATTTATAGTAATAAAGTATCCCAATTATATACAATAATAGTATATAAAATACATGAATGAATCATGCAGATTAACAAAGTGTTACTATACAAATATATTAGCACTTTGGAGCGATATCATTATGAACAGCTTTTAGCGTTCTGTAGTTACTTTCATGACGGAAATTCATAAGGTGAAACGGATGCGCAGTCAAATTTAATACCAATAAGGAATTAACCAATATGGGGCAGCACGTTAAACTCGCACTTTTTGGTACATACTTCATTGGCTAGTACACCAGGTAGATTTCGTGCGCAACGTTTCACCTATAAATGTAATTCCATCGTTACTACTATGGTTTTCCAGTTAGTTTGACTTTCTACAAGTTGTGTCATGTTTTCATACAAGAATGGGCCCAGAAGAAATTTAAATTTTATTGAAAATGTGATCGAAGGAAAATTTGAACAAATTTCTAGATATAATAGATACGAGACCTGATCAAAAAGTTACAGGACTGATTTTTTTAAATAAATTTATTAAGAAGCATTACAACTTACTTAACATAATCTCCTTCAAAGTACCCCCCTTGCTTAGCCACACATTTCTCCCAACGACTTTCACTACTGAAACGTCTTTCGTTTTATCTCCTCGATAACGTCAAATCTTTGCCTTATGAGGGCACTTGAGCCTGGAGAATTGAGAAAAGTCAGCAGGAGCTAAATCAGGCGAGTCCGGGGGATGAGAAGACTCTCAAGTTATTTTTTTTTTGTGTAAAACAACCTTCGCAGCAACACGGTTGATGCTGACGGTTGTCCAGAACGAGGGTCATATCTTGGACTGATTTCCGGCCTTTCTTGAACCTTGTAAGCAATTCATGGCACTTTGAACAACTTAACATTTCATGCCCGTGAGTAGTTTATAAGATTTGAAAAGTTTTTTTTACATTAAATTTAATGAAAAGTTTAGATCACGATATCTTGCGATTGCTTTTTCACCTAAAATTTATCAAATTTAATGTTAATAAAATCGCGGAACTGTTTTACAAAAAAAAAAAAACACAGCTGTAACACGATAACCAAGAATTTGCAAAATGGAAACTACTCGTGTGGTTTTCTGCAAACAGTGTCCCCAATCGCATGGTGCTACAACGACTGGTTGATGCTTAATTCAAACAATCCTGGGGCTTTGTGATCAGATCCTGTATTTACACAAAGAATGCAATTTTTTTGTAAAATGTACACATTACTTTTTATTATATGCCGATCAGACCTATCTGAGTTAAGAATACGTGACCTCCGACTGCAAGCCGCAAAGCTATTTCGCGAAAGTTTAAAGGAAATAGGTAGATAAAGGTTCTTAAACTTATTAATCTATCGATCGGCATAATAATAAGAAAAATTAACTGTAACATATATTTTTAACTAAAAGTTACAACAAATAACTACGATAAAAAATTAAGCAGTTTCAAATTGTAAACTACAGTTTGGCAAAATGTAAAATCATTTTCAAATATTTGTTTTAGAATATTTAAATTATTTATCATTTCATGTAATAATTACATTTACATTTATTTTTAGTACAGTTGATTCGTAATAACTAATAAAGAAAAGTTTTAGAAGATTTGCTACAGTAGCGCATTTTAAATTTTCCTGTCAGAAAATGGAGTCACAATGATGGAAGTTCGCGGTACTTTGGTAATCTAAGGATTTTAACTTCACCAATTCGGGTTTTCAATCTTAATAAGGAGCGCAGCTCAATAGTTCATCAACCCTATCTAGACGAATTAGAACTAGTCTACCAATTCAATCTAGGAGGAACAAAAATTGAATTTTGAGCAGACTTCTTTTATAGTACATAATTTAATGCCATACATAAGAAATTAATATGAAATTTAAAAAGAAGGGAAAGTAAACCGCTTGTTGTGATGCTAATAGAACAATGATTGTATGATAATGAAGTTAACATTAAAATTTTTTAAACTAAATCCTCTACCATATTCCATTGTTAACATTTTTTTTATAAATACGAATACAACATTTATGAGAAAAGACTGTCGCTTGTGGTGAATTTTCGAATTGAAATTTTATTAATTGTGCCCTTAAGAGTAGCTCAATTTAATTGATTAGTTCACGAGCTATTCAAGATAACAATAGAGAAAGGAAAGAGTACTTCTCGACTAAGAGTTGAAAATGTGACACAAAAGTGTTATATGTATGCATCAAATAACTTGTACCTACCGCACAGTTTAAACTTGGTAATTTTTAATTTGCAACAGATTAAGAGGCGTTGTACTCACAAGGAGACATGAATGTCAAAAGTTGTAAAAATTTTGGACAAAGTTATTATAAGTTATTCCGCCTTACAATCCTTATGTATCTTTAGATATAATTAACAATTATGATGTACTCACCGACAATATTCATTAAATGTCAGCACGTAACATTTATCTTCTATACACGCTACGCTGTTTGAATCTTTGTGACGAGAAGCGAAAACTTCGTCTGGTTGATCACATGGTAGTCGTCCTTGCTCTGTGTGTTCTGGTCGGTAATACCACAACAAAGACATCATCATTTCACCTTTAATGTACAAAGCAAAAATAAATTAGATTCTGTTTCTTAGGCATTTATGCACTTTTTTTAAATACTTAGAACTGAATATAAAATGATCTTACCATCGTCAGGGTTTTCCCAGAGAGCGGCAATTTTTGCCACAAAGGGCAACTCATTTTTTCTTTGACCGGCTTTTAGTAAGACGCAGTCTCTTGCTTCGATGATGTCCCCTTCCTCGTGCCTCATGGCCGGGTAACATTTTCTTACTGTGGTTGCTTCATCACTCTGCAAAATAAAATAATTTTACTACGTCATTAAATTAAATGGACACTTAAAATTGGCACTATCTCTCTACGCTTCACTATCGATTGATAGTTATCAATAATAATAATAATAATATTATTGCAATTTGCACAACGTGATTAGGTTATTTTAGTTTCAGCGTCATTATACAGACCGTGGAGGAAACGTCTCTTTCCCTTTCGACTTTTGAAAGTTCCATCCCGCTTTCAAAAAACCAATTTTGAGTCGAATGAACATATTTTTCTTCGGATTTTTCTTATTTTCCAGCATATCAAAAACGTCAAGCAAATCATGAGGAATATAAAAGTTGTATTTTTTTCCTTGAATGAAATCGCTTTCAATTTATGCATCAAGGCCACTACCCTACTTTTTTGTATAAGATTTGATTCAATTATTACAATAAATATTTGGAACAAAAAACTTTTGGCCTATTCAATTTAATTTTTCATGTAATTTACTGTGATTTAAATGGTTTAAGAAATTGAAAATATTGTACAAGAAATAAGGTAGCGTAAAACGGCTTTAAATCAATTAGATTTGGTTGTAATAAAAACACAGTCTTAATACTTACACATTTATATACTTTGTCGTTTTATATATGAATTCGAAGTGTTACGCATGACTCCTCATGTTTAGATAAACTCAACCGCAACAGTACGACCGTAATAAGCGAGAGAACGCGCTTGAACAAAGCATCAACGCGCAATGTATTTTTATGTAAAACACATCTGATTATGTGATCTTCAAGGTAAAATAATTAAAACGCAGGTGTGTCACAACCTTGGTTTGCTGCACAAATTATATGTTAAGTGCAAGCGAACGCTTCATGTTATTAGAGAGAGTTATTTCAAATAGGAACAATAGCGTTCGTTTTCCACCGAAATAAATTACAACGATTACAATTAATCGCTACATTAATAAAATGTGTATTAAGGATTTTGATAAAGGGTTTGATATTGATTTCAAATTGTTTATCTGAGAAAATAAACAGAAAAAAAAATTTTTGTCTATACTATAATACGTATGCATTAGTTGAAGGACCAAATAATTTACAATACTCTTGTACTTTAACACTCATATATGGTTATAAAATACAGACACAAAACTATCATAATGTCTGACAAATATTCACACCACGCGATTCTCTACTAAAAACTGGAACGACAAATATAATAACATTTTCTAAAAAAAAAAACGTATAATTTCCAAAATACAGCCCATCAAAGTTTTTTTTTTAAATATGGAAACGCAGTGTAAAGAACTGCACATTTGACTTAATTAATCCGACTATTCGGGAACATGCAAATATGTAGCATCGTTTCTTAGCAACCTGATTTTCAGTAAGCGCGAGAATTATTCCTCGGAAAATACGCTTCAAATGTGACACTAATGACATTCACAAATATCAGGAATTTGTAAGCTACCTGGATACACATTTACACAGTTGCAACATCCTCGCAGATTATAAAATGCAAAGGATTTGCTTTAGTAAAATATAAGTTAGAAGTTAACAGGA
This sequence comes from Serrognathus titanus, assembly GCA_039766575.1. Taxonomy (NCBI): domain Eukaryota; kingdom Metazoa; phylum Arthropoda; class Insecta; order Coleoptera; family Lucanidae; genus Serrognathus; species Serrognathus titanus. The sequence continues at coordinate 27,087,331 of CM077912.1, read as the reverse complement.
TGGGGGAGAAAGGTGAAAATATCATTTCGTTGACAATCACCAAATTAAGAGGAAAGTGGTATTATAAATATCTGTATAGTTTTCTATATATATTTAGAACATCGTAGGATTCCGCAGGTGTTGAAATCTTCTTCCGGGTCTTCCTCCGCGTAAGGTTCTCAAAAGAACCGTTTTTGTCTTGACGCCGTTTCGGCAGAATCACACCTGCCATCTTCAGAGCTTTGCTGCTTGCTTGGTTCTGCTTCTCGTTGTTCTCGAACTGACCTCTGTCAGCGCCAGCGGTGGTTTATATACCGAGTTGTGGTCACGCGACGTTATGCTCGATGGTTTTCTGGCCTGGCTTCTCGTTATTGGTCGTGCCGGTGGACTGGCTCCTCCTCTTGATGATCTCGGTTGTGTTTGTAAGCTGATTTCCATGTTGTTGGTAGACGTTGAATATCGCTTCTAGTATTTAGATTTTTCGGATCTTTCTCTATTTCTATGGTTTCTCGTATGACTCTTCTCGATAAGTGCTGTACGTAGCTTTCGTATTGTCGAAATCTATCTCGTGTGAGGTGGAGCTGTACGAGTGAAGACGTTCTTTCCTTCTTCTTGATGGCATTCTCTTCCCTTGTCAACACTTATTTTTTTGTTCGTCTGTCCTATGTAGACTTTGTCACAATCTTGGCAAGGGATTTTATATACTCCTTGGCTTTCCAATTGGATTTTCGTTTTTGGATTAGGAAGAACGTTGGATATCTTCTTTTCCGTGTTGAATATTGTTTCAATTTTGTGTGTAGTGATCGCAACGCCACCTGCGACCCATCTCTAGACCACTGTCACGCACCAAGCTCTAATATCCTTCCACGCCACACTCAGTCCCTCTAGTAGATGGCTGCCAGGGCTATATAAACACAAGCGAAACGACAAGAAATTCACTCTGTCCTATCCAGCTGCAAAGTTGGAACTCCTTGCTAGCCGAAAGGTCGGACATTCCTCACCAGCTGCAAAGTTGGGCCTTCCTCGCCAGCCGAAAGGTCGGTAACTCCTCGCCAGCTGCAAAGTTGGAACTCCTCGCCAGCCGAAAGGTCGGAGATTCCTAACCAAAGTCAAACCGCTCAGTCCACCCACCTCCGGTTGCAGCTAGTGCGACGTGCACACGAGGCCTTGAAGGAACGCAACGTATTCCCTGAACCAGAGAAGTTGGACAACCTCTTCAGGGAAGAATAAGCACCCACCGAACGAGACAGCTCACCGTCTCCATAATCATCAGATGTTCTGACATATTAACACTTTGTATTATTATTATCATTAATAATAAAGACATTCTTGTTGTGTTTGTGACAATCAATTGTTTGGCTCAAGAATACGAAGCAACCCCCAAATGTGCTTCCTGAGGATTTTGCTTATTTTATCGGTTGTGCCTTTTTTGTACGGTAAGCACGTTCTTCTTAGTGGCTTTTCTTCTTCCTCTTCTTGTTTTTCTCATCATGGTCTTTGTGCTTTGTTGATTTGTTTCTCGGAGAATCCGTTCTGGAGTGCTGATTATAATTTCTTCATTTGTTGCTGTTTGTTTTTAGCATCCGTCAGTCTTTGTGATCTCATCACGAGTGTTTTCACGACTGATTGTAGTTTTGCTGGATGGTGATGCGTATGTGTATGTGTAGGCTTGCGATGCACTGAATATCCGAGGCTTCCGTTTTATTCCTTCGTCCAGGAATGGAAGACTGTTGTCTTTTTCGATTTCCATCGTGAACTTTATCTTCGGATGTATTCTGTTGAGATGTTCGTGGAATTTTTGTAGTTTTTCTTCTCCATGTGTCCATATCACGAACATATCGTCGATATATCTGGGCCATAAGTGTGGTTTATGGCTTGCTCTTACTTTCAAGTTTTCCATGAATAGGCGAGAATCGGCGATAATGGTGAACCCACAGGTGCTCCTTCCACTTGTTTGTAACGTTGTTCTTTGAAGATGAAGTACGAAGTTTCGTCAGATTTACTGTATCTTCTGGGACTACGCGGAGGAGGACCAGGAAGAACATTTCAACATACAACACCCGCGGAAACCTATGATGTAACATTATCGATTTCTACGGGGAGAAGTTACAAGAGAGAAGCAGAAGAAGAAGTTCCAGCGTTCACAAGCTGAGCAGAGGCCTAAGAAGTTAGTAACACCGATAAAGCCGGAGAAAGTAGTCCACAATCTATCCAGACTGCCGTGTCTTAGTCAAAAGATTCAACTACGCAGTGGCACCTTCTCGCATACCAGTGGAAAACATAATATGCAATAATGTAGAAGCATCAATCGCCGAGCTACCAGAAAATACTGCCGAAATCATACGACAAGACGTGTCGAGAATACTACGCACTGCAAGACCACCGAAGAAGAACTTGTCACAACAAGAACATCAAGCTCTACGTCCACTAAAGGAAAACGAAGATTATTACCAGCAGACAAGGGAAACGCAACCGTAGTATTGGACATCACTGGCTATACGAAGAAAAGATGAAAGTGCTTTTAGAAGATCCAGCATACAAACCTGTAGCTTCGAATCCAACGACATATCTGGAGAAGACGACAAAAGTTAAAATTAAAGCCAGCAGTATCAGCAAAGAATAACAACGCCAACTGATGCCAAGGGAGAAGTCGTTCAAGTGTCCAAAGCTATACGGACTTCCGAAAATACACAAAGAAGCCCACACATACGGATCGGTACTTCAACGCCCAGTCGCACTGATGTGTACATCAGCCTTAATCACTTTATAATCAGAAACTTAAGAGGAAAGTAACATAATTCTCTGTACTGTTTTCAACATAGAATCGGATGGTGTTAATTTTTGCCAGTTCTGTGTGAATTTTAGTAAATAACTTATTACTGGTACGATTGTTTTTGTTGCTAATGCAGAGCCTTTAATTCCTGCTCTTTAAAATATCTTGATAAAACATAACAGTAAATCAAATATTTCTGAACTGCTAATTAAGCTATCAACCGACAATGAAACGTTAAGCAATGGAGAAGTTTACTCATCTACGAAACAGAATATTTTCTTAAATAATAGTGAAATATAGACCAAAAGTGTCTGACTGATGCATTTTTTTTATTTGTCGATAAATAACGGAAAAATAAGCTTTTAAAGTTGACATGTTTTAAGCAGGAACGACTCGCTAGTAACGTCATTTCTTCGTATAACTACTCTATTACACAGCTACACTGTTACACAGCTATATAAAGTTAACATTTTTTTCAATTTTATATTGTTTGTTGTTTATTATCTATGTATTTGCATTAAAATGGAAGTGTAATTTGTAAAACGTCAAAGTGACATTTTGCCGAACAGGAAAAACGACGTGACGTCGCTCGAAAACTATTGTCACAAAACGCAATTTTGAATTTTTATAATTCAGTCATTTTTAGAGATTTTAATAATCTTTTCACAGTCTTACATCAACCTGCTTTAACTTTATTTTCTTTCTTAAAAGAATTATAATAGTAAACTTCTCCGTTATGTGATTTTTTATATTATTGTCCATTAAAGCTTAAAAATAACAAAATGCGACTCTAGTAAAACCAGAAGTAGCGTATATTCATTCGCATTTTTGAATTGTATATTTATTTTTATTTACAATAGATTTTGTGAGTCTCTTTTATGAATTTAAATGTCAAAAAATACTTGGACTTGTTTGGGTGCCAAAATTCGTTAAAAGAAAAGCAACAATTTATTAACCGCGGAAAATCAGTACCTAGTATTTTTTTACGTACACAGTTTTTAGGAGTTTACAAGAAAAACCTTTGGACACCTTAAAACTCAACAATCAAGAAATTTACGGGTAATCTTTTAAACCAAATAAAGTACGAACTGAATGTCTCACCCATCGCATCAACAAAAAGAAACATGTTTAAACAACAATTTCAAAAACTCATAGCGATTTCAGAACAAATTAATTATAAAGAAATGAGAATCGAAAATACACAGCGCGAGTATAAGTTTGGAATAATCAACAAATTATTGATTTTTAAGAAAATTCCAAAAACAGATCAATTTTTTATTTAAACTGCGCGTTGTTTGTCATTGCACCTGAATATACAAAGTGTTATGGGTAAGAGTGACGATGTCACTGATATTTGTTTTACTGACAATTCCCAAGTTTGAGTTGATATTTCAATAGTTTGTTTAATTAAACGATCCAACCAAATGGAATGAGAAAGAGTTGAAATTTAATAATGCTTGGAACGTGACGCAAGAAGAAGTATGGTTTTCAACAACTATCATCCAGAAGAAGCATTTTACTCAATCAATTGTCAGTATAGTTTTTTTTACGCCTTAGAAACTGGAGAAACGCAGAAAATTCAGTTGGAAGGAGCCGATATGAATTTAGATCTTTTCCTTTGAGGATTTCTTAAAAGTCAAGCAGACAAAGAAAACAATTGAAAGATCATCAAAAAAGCATCAAAAAGATCAAACCAAACTTAGGGGCTGCCATCACACTTAACTGTAACACTCTGTATATTCAGGTGCAATTTCAAAAAACTCGCAATTTAAAGACAAAAATGACCTGTTTTTGGAATCTTTTTAAGAATCAATAGTTTACTCTTTATATTGATTATTCCAAATTTGATACTATCTCTGTATAGGCGCTTTCCAATTACGAACTCTAAGCACCTGAACTGATCTGATCTGAGCTACACTTTAGAAATCGTAATGGGAACGCTAGCAAGCGTCAGTTGTGACGTATATGTCAAATTGACCATGAGAACGCCATATGTATTCCCTTTCCCCACTCTTTTGGTGCTCAAAACGCAAACGATATGACAGGTGCTCGAGGGGAAGAGGGAAATCAAAACTGATTAGTTCAGGTGCTTCACGCTCTTACAATTGGAACGCTTCGGATCATCTCCGGACTAGTCCCGAGTAGCACAAACGTGTAATTGGAAAGCGCCTTATGTCTACAATGTGGTTCGATAAATAATAATCATTACAGTCTCCAACAAATAGGTCAGAATGCATAGGCGCACTTCGATGCGCGCATAGCATGTATTGGACTAACGGAACTGCAAGCATTATTTTTTTTAATATAACGAGAATATTTTGATCAACTTTGTCACATTTATGTAATTTATTGTATTTTTGAAAAAAAAAAAACCGATAAAATTCGTTTGGATAAAACACTGTATAGAGCCGTAAACGGCACTGGATATTTGGCCGGTCGACAGCGGATCTGCGTGAGCAGTGAATGACAATACAACTAAGCGGGCTAACGGACCTTTTATTTAGAAACTAATAAATCATATTTTAAAGATTTTCCAAATAGATCAAAATCAATTGAAATGTAATATTATGGAAAAGAAACCAACTTTAAATCGACAAAAGTATACACCGAGTAAGAAAGTGTTCGGAATTTTGAAATTTCAATCACTGCATTGCTTATTATACATATGTTATATTCTCGATATCTTAGGATCGCAGTATTTTTAACAATATCATAATTAACAAAAAAAAAGTGACTACAAACGTTCCATGTTAATAATTTTAAACAAACAGAAAAATTTGAGCAGTTTTGTCAAATTTAAGAAAAGGGAAAACTGAATATATTTTCAACAGAGTTCATAATTAAAGAAAAAGAATTTGAAAAGTTATTAAATGGAAAAAAATTAATAATAGCATTAATTTTACGTACATAAAACACAAAGTCTACTCAGGATGCAGTTTTAAGGATTTCTGAACGTTTAAATATAATTCTCAGGATTAAATAGAAATTACATAAACAAATAACTAGAATTGTTTTCCTCTACTGTACTTGTTTCGTTCATAAATGCAAAAAGTGAAAGTCACAGTGTTATTTTCTTTTTTCCGGATACTTTCTAAACGGACTGTAGTTGATGTTTCGCGAAATGATTTGTTCATTTTATCATTTTTGATAAAGCGAAATAACTTTGGGCAAAGTAAATAACAATTGGTAAAATTCACAATTAATTCATCTGTCAAAACTAGCAATCTCTTTTACTATATGCGGGAGTGAGCTATTTAGCATACGCAATAGAAGATGACATGGGCATATATGTTCATCTGAATCAAGTAATAACTGTTATTACAGAAAATGCCACGATAAGAAAATGAAGTCCAATCAACTCTATCAAAACGAGGATGAATCGTTGATCTCTGGTTTAAAAACAAAGTTAATGGCGTCAACAGATCCTAGAGAACCTTTCTTAAAAATAAATATAATGTATTAGGTTGGCCAATAACTCCTTCACCAATTTACAGCTAAAAAAAGGTTTTATTACCAAGTGAGGCATGCGATTACTCTTTTCTATAATTTAATTTAAAAACGATATAAAAAAATACTCACATTGAGAAAAACTTTACCCTCGAATGGTTCTCCAGTCCAAGTCCATCCATTAGACCATCTAGGGAGATGCAGGCTCCTCCTCGGCACTTTAGCGACAACCTGTGGAATGACGTCAACACTTTTACACTTGGATTTCCTCTTAGCGGCCCCCACCCTCTGACACTCCACTTTGCTTTTAACGACGACGTTTTTCGAATTTGTACTTTTTTTGCAACTACTCTTTGCGTCCACCTTCGTTTTGCCACACGACGTCCGTAAACGATTCAAGTTGGTTTTCGCGGCACGTGGGGCGCTCTCGTTTATCACACTTTCTATAGTCCGATCAACATTATTCTTCGCGAACAGGCTGTCTAAAATGGCCGGTGCAAACTTTTTGGAAGTAACCTTTGCATTCTTAGTGAAGGTCTTTTTGACCATCGGCTCCTTGTTTTCGATCAGGTCGGAATCCACGACGAACGATTGGTCTTTGATTTCTTTGAAGTTCTGCTTGGAATTATGCAAGTTGCTAGCTGTCAACGGTTTGGATTTTCTGCCAATTTCTTCCTTAGTTAGACTGAATTTTCTCTTGGTCATCGGTCTCCTCAATCCGAATTTTGGAAACCTGTGAACGAGGGTTCTTGACTTGTCATAAAGTTTTCTTTTGCCATTATTTATATGTACTAACGCGAAATTCTTCTTTATTAAGTCTTTGTAGCTGCCATTTAGGTGAGATCTTTCTTGCCTCTGCCTTTTCGAAGGTGAAATCTCTTCAGCTCTGCTGCTCAGTGACAGTTTCCGTTTCATGTTTTTCACTTTGACGTTTTCAGCTACGGTTTTTACACACGGCTCCATAGGTTCTGTCGCTTTTGGTAAATTTATGGGAAGCTCTTTGGGCGCTTCCGTTTCATTCTGTTCCATCTTTAGAACTTGCTGCACATGTTGCACTACAACTTCAGTTTCTTTTTCGGGTGTAATAATTGACGTCGGGCATTTTTCTTCTTCGATAGTGGGCGTTTCTACTTTCGACTGGATGTCATCGTCAATTGTCGCCGATTCTTTCTTTTGCTGTTCCTCCTTTGGGCTCTCCACTTCTCGTTTCACCGCTCCCAAACACGGATTATGAACCGGTTCGTGGCACATTAATAACATCGTGTTCTGAGCGTGAAGGTTGTTCCTCACCACGGATTTTCCAACACGAGCTTTTCTCCCTTTTATGGCAGTCTTAACATCTGCCGGTTCAGGAGTCTCATGCTTCGGTGTTGGAGGTGCTTGATATGTGGCTCCTGCAGGTGAAGGTGGAGGTGGCATTCCCGCTGAACCTCTGGCGGGACTCGGAGGTCCCGTCGCACTAGCCGGTTCCAGCGGGAGGGCCAGAGCTACAGGAGGTAGCAGTACGGATTCTTTGGTAATGGAAGAAATATTCGACCTCTTATTATCACCAATAAGAGGTCCAGTATGTACGTTTTTTGGACACGACTGCATTGGACAAGGACAACTTTGATATGTTGCATCTAGAAAGAAGATGAAGAAATTTATTTTAGAAACAATAAAGCAAATGATAAACACTACATAAGTAATATTATGTACTTGAGCTACTTGAGATTAATGTAACACCAGAAACATTTTTCTATACTTTCTAACTGTGTGAAACAGTATTTCGATAAAGTTTATTATCAGCGTAGGAGTGAATTGAAATTGTATTACTTTAATATTGAAGACGACGGTTTTGCGGTTCCGCTATTGAAATACACATTCTCATTGCATTAGTTTCGGCTTTTCGTTGCAAGCAGCAATTTAACTAAATCAAATCAATCAAATCAAAATTGCATTGATAAGTAAAGAACATTCACTAATACTCAGGGTCAGTTTCGCAAACTTTCTGTTCTTATCTTATGTCCAATTTGACACTTTTATTGTGTTACGCAAATCATTAAAAGAATAATTACATGATCTCGATAGATAAATTCGAACATAAATTCTTGTTGCTTCCAACAATAAATCGAGTCACTTTATTATTCAGACTCGAGAACGAGAATACGACACAGATTAGTAAGATTAGAATTAAAGCGACAGCTAAATCCCCGAAATTACAACAAAACCCAATTAATTACGTCTGCATCGATTACACATAATCTTGGTAAAATCTGATTGGATTCCGAGCATGAAAATTAATGTGACTTAAGGATAAGAAATGTTTTTTGTAACTACTGTTCTTGACACATATTTTACTTACATTGCCTATAATTAAAAAAATTTGTAGTTGATTTGGTATATACAATATGGCGTAAGGTAAAAAAAGAATGAAAGAACACAAGGGAAGCTTTTTGTTTTGAAATGGACAGAGAATAACATATTGGAAATAAAATGTATTCAGAGTAGAATATGCTTCGGGTATCATAGGTAGACGCAAAATGATAAATTGATAAGTATGATAACTGAAATCGATCAGAAAGTAATGGATAGATGACATTCCGAGAAATTTTCACCAAGGGCTCGGCCTATACAAAAGACGAGATGAAGAAGTCCCTAGAGGAAGTCAAGAAGAACAAAGAATGACGCTGCTGCCACTAGTTTTAAGAACATTAATAACATAAAAGATTTGAAATAAATGTGAGATTCATAAAGAAAGCATGTAATTAAACAATAAACAATTAAGAAAAGTGAACTTTTAAAAACCTTCTGCAAGAACTGAAGTCAGAGACGGTGGAATTCTGGTGTCAGACTTATATAGGAATACGCAACCCTTACAAAAAAAGTAAACCTTCTATCTTTAAATAGATAAGAAAATTGATTAAATTTTTTTTAAAATAAACTCTCGATTTCTAAGTACGAACGCCACCACGAATCAATTTTGACTTTCCGTTTATTGCCAATTCGTGAAAACAAGAGTTCTTATAGCAATAAACTGTTAAGGTTAAAAATTATCGGGTCTAAGATAAATAAAAATCTGAATTTGGACTAAATTTCTAATAAACTAAATCTGAACGGGTATACGTTTATTTTAACATTCGCAGTATATAATAATTCTTACCTTCAGACAAAATGACGTACATAATTTTGTAATACATTAGTCTTCTATGTTATCAGTTATCACGTCTCGCAACGACACTCTAATATCTCAATTCAACGCTCGAAAGATTAACAATATAATCACAACTGCAGCAGAATAATTAGGTTTACCACATGTCACGCAAACTATACTCAATGAATAATATCGAAACATGCGTTGAACTCGATCGTTCACAATCAACTGACAAGTTTGAGTTAATCTATAAGGAAGGTATGAATCACCTAGAGATAACTGTTTGTTACAATGTTTGCTTAGCATTACCATCATCCGTCAATAAATAATCGCTATTGCTTTTAGTCAAAAATAGGAAACGAATGCTTGAATAGTAATTACTTATTTATTAATAATTTCCGAAGTAATTTACAAAACATATCTGCATTTACGACGTGAACATGAAAGAAACACTTTCTGGGGAAATGTTCGACTCGCTGCTCTATAGCACTCTCAGAGTATTTCCATCTTATTATAACCTCATGTAATAATAAGATTGAGATACTCTGAGGAGAGTGGTCTCGAGCAGCGAATCGAAATTGTATTCACAAATCGTAAAAATTTTAAAGCAATTTATAAAACTTTTTGATTCTTTTAGCAATAAGTAATTGTGTAAAACATACTTATGTAAGGTAAACTTCTAGTTGGTGAGTGGGAGTAGCATGCCGGCGGAGCAGGGCCGTATCCAGAATAATAGTGAGGAGGGGGTGGATATGTTTCTACTAAAGTCGGAGGCGGCGGGACGTAGGCGTCCAGCAGAGTTGGCGGCGGGGGGCCGGTTGGGGGTGCCTGGTAGCTATTTGCGCTGGCCGCTGCTGCCGGAGCCGCCGTAATCACCTGGTAATCAAAAATAATTAGGGACACTTTCAATCTAAATTGCTATTGTTGAATATCAATTAGTATTTCATTAAAATCAGAATATTCTATTGTTGAGCAGTTATCGGGTAATTCGTTGAAGATTAGATGGTGTTTATTTAAAGTTAACATATGCATTTGGTATTTTTATAAGTCTTTACAAGAAAACAATGAAATTTGTTACTATGAAGCAGAAACGTGAAATTACCTAATAGAATCACGAAACGTAGGAATAATTCTTTAAAAGATATATCCAGATAATGAAGCAAGTAGGTGCAAGCAAGTACCTCTGATCAATTGATTGAAATTATTAATTTTCTTTACTGGCAAATATCCAGTCAAGGAACTATCTAACGGTTAACTAAATCAATATAAGAATCTTTTTGCTTTAGATCTAGTTTTTCCATCACAGTTTAACTTTAATAATGCTCCCAAGGGAATAAACTGAAGATTAAAGTAGACAACTCCTCCATCCGACTGTGAAAATGTGTGTCTGGGTGGATCTAAATAACAATGAGTAAACTAATAACTCTTTCCAGTTCTCTGCTAAGTCTACATGAATTTACAAAAAAATTAAGCAAGCCAAGTCATCATAAAATACTTTGACTTATGTATGTTTTACTACCGCCTCAGAGGCGATCCATCAATCCTCGAACGATGAGTACCGTACAACAACGAATAATCCTGAACCCATGACGCGTGACTTGTGGCAGCTCGTAGTTACTCGTTATAACTTGCCGAGCCAACCCAGGCCGTGGGGCCAAGTCTTTACGAACATGGCCCAATATTTACGTGGTAATTGATCGATATTTATAAGACCATAGCTATTTTTAGAAGTATACATTTGAGGAATGTCTAAGCAAACGTGAACATGTCCATTTTTATGAAAAAAATGAGATTTTAGTAATCAGTAGTGAGGCATTTATTGATTTAAATAAAATATGTATATGTAAGCAATTTAAATTGATCATACGCTGTTTTAAATGTGTAGAAAGTTAGAGTGTTCAATTAAAATTTAACAAATTCCTAACTCTTAAACGTAATCGTGGCATTCAAAAAAAGATGGACGTATTCCGTTTTGCTGTAAGACGTTCCTCATTTGCTCGCGAACCGCTTTCGATCCTGAAAGGTCTGTTGCGCAAAATGACTTCGAAAATGGCTCGTGAATTGTTTCATTACAGATTCAGCTCAGCAAATGTGTATATCGCTTCATAAGTTGAACTACAGGAAAAATAAAATGTCAACCTTTACTCATCAGTATTACTCATTAACTATTTCAAATGAATAAATGAATACAGTTTTACTGCCAAGATCATTTTCCTGAGAAATATGAACTGATTTTACATAGTATTATGGTCTTTCCGTAAATTAACTATAATCAAGTGTCGGAGGTATCGATTCGATCAGAGGTACTTGCAGGCTTAGTAATTTAATGACCGGAATGCAGATGTCACCATAACATCCTACCAGCCTACAACCAGCAGCATTTACTGTGCTAACGTTGCATACATACATATAGACAACGTGTTGAGTTTCCCACATGAAAATAAAATTACACACGGCATACCTGTTGATTCTGTTGACTTGCGGTCGGCGGAGAGTTGTATAAATCCGTCGGATTTGGGGGGTAGTATTGGGAGGTGGGGGGTGCCGCCAGATATCGGTGCCTGTATGCCGCCGGCGGGTACGCCTTGTGATGCAAGTACGGATTAGGGGAATAGCAGAGATCGTGATGGGAATAAGCGGGAGCCGGTGGGGGAGCGTGATAATAATGTGGGGGATAACCATAAGGATATCCTGAATGTGTCGAGGCGTACTGGCTGAGTCGGTAAGGCTGGGATGACGGCTGGGGAGGAGATGCATCCTTGGCGCTCGTCACCGACGTAATTATCACCTATAAGGAAAAATGCCGTTGTTAAAGAAAGTAAACGTCGAGCACACACATAAATAGCCTTTGTTGGAACGTTACAAGCAGCTAACGCGCGTACGATAAATAAAAGGAGACGTAATTGACGTCTTCGCCGAAAAGGAAGTCGAAATGAGGATTACGAGTTTTTCATTTTGGCGAATAGGAAAGTAATAAGGTTTTATGGAGTTGCTTGGCGATTTTAATTGAAACTTCTGCAATTTGATATCAACAAGGAATCAATTTCAATTATTATGTCATAAATACAATCATTCTTTTATAAATTTCAAGTAAAAAAAATGAATAACTTTCATAAATACAAACATTTTTTTAATTATTCACTAAGTAATTTATAAGGGTGTTGAATGAGTAAAACCTAAGATCATCTGTTCTCGGTTTATTGTGTTGAATATATGAAAAAATATTTATACAAATCTTTTCAAGTTTCGCATATCTTAAAATTATTTTGAAATATACAGGGTGTCTCATCAATTTATAATGTAAGTTCTTTAATTTAAATGGAACACCCTATATTTTACAACGAATTTAAGTATATCAGATTATTTTAAAGTAAGTTTGATGAGGGTTCCTTTTGCAAAGTCCAAGATTTTAGACTTTATACCGGGTGAGTTTTTTATCTTGAGACAACGCCATATCTCGAAAACTACGCGTCGGATCAAAAAACGTTGTGAATACAATTTGTTCGATCCGAAGGGGCCTATCTAAATACCAATCGCGACCCTCCACCACCAACTTTCAAATCGCAAATAGGAACCACCATTTTTTGATGCAGAACCGGATTCTACGGGGAAAAGGACGTAACTTGTATGTCAAACATTTTATCTGAATAATAGAGCATACGTTATTAAAATTAAATTAAAGTTGTCGCTTTTTGAACGCTGCGCTGCTCTTTTTTATGGAGAAAATGGCAAGGATATCAATAATGCTGTTACCCTGTAGGCTCAACGTTTTCCAGGTATGGTCACGCGCTTCGTTTACCGGGTTATTCAACAGTTCTCCACCGAGGGAAGCGTACAACCCAAAAAAAGGACAATTGCTGGAGAAAATAATGAAATTGCGGTATTAGCTGCAGTGGCTCATACTCATAACCCACACGTTAGTACTCGACGCGTAAGTCGTGAATCGGGACCGAGTCAGACTACTGTTTGCCAAATATTGAAGCATAGAAAATATATCCGTTTCATGTTTCTCTGCATTAAGAACTTCATGGCGATGATTTCCAGAACCAAGTGACATTTTGTCACTGGGCGCTCCAACAAATACAACGAGACCCACATTTCTTTCCTCGCGTATTGTTCTTTTTCTTTCGAGGCGACTTTTACGAACCACGGTACGATTAATCGACACAACATGCATTATTGGAGTATCGAAAACCCACACTGGTTATGCCAAGTTGAACAACAGCGCCCTTGGAATGTGAATGTTTGGTGTAGAATGATTCCATTCTTTATCGATGACAGCTTAAATGGTGAAAGATATCGCAACTTCTTGGAGAACGAACTTCCAGTAATGCTTGAAGACCTTCCCTTGGATGTGTGACAAACTATGTGGTTTTACCATGAAGGTTGTCCAGCACATTATTCTGCAGCAGCACGGGAAGTATTAGATCGCGTCTACAATCGTCGGTAGATTGGAAGAGGTGGTCCAATATCTTGGCCTGCTAGATCGCCAGATCTTCACCTAACTTTCGTTTGTGGGGTTACTTGAAGGGTGAAGTTTATAATGCACTGCCAATAACGCGTGAGAACATAATTGAGCGAATTACTAATGGCTGCCGGACGATTACGCCAGACATACTTCTCAGTTGTGTCCAAGTATTCCAACTGCGGATAAATAAGTGCATCGAAGCGGATGGACACATTTTTGAGCACTTACTGAAATAATATTACAAACACCTCGATGGTGAGAGGCGTGGCGACTCACCTAAAAGAAGCACCCCGATGGGAACAGGAACCTACTACGTCCATGTCGTTGTTTCTGGGTAACGCTAAAGGTAGGTCTTGCAAAAATTCAACGTCATCTGTCAGGAATCCAAAACAAAGATTCAGACAAACCCTACGTAGAGGTGTAAAATCCGAATTTCCAATAAAAAATATTGGTTCCTATTTGCGATTTGAAAGTTGCCCCTCACCCCACCCACTGGGGGTGGGGATGGGGGGTCGCGATTGATATCATTAGATAGGCCCCTTCGAGTCAAACAAATTGTATTCACAACGTTTTATGATCCGATGCGAAGTTGTTGAGATATTGCGTTGTCTCTAGATAAAAAAACTCCTGTATATGATCTTTGGGAAATACACAAGTAACTTTTATAATTATTAACTCATTAACGAAGAAAGTTACGAAGTAGATATTGTAGTACTGTTACAAGCTAAGTGGAAACAAAATTTGTTTTTCATTAAACAGGATTCTTAAATTATCTTTCAATTGACTGTACTCTTCCCTATATCAGTTATTGATGGTTGAGGAGATATTTAATATTAGCTATGACTAAGGTGCCATATTTGGCACGATGAAATTTACTGTCAGTTTAATCATAGCTCACATTGTTTTCATTGTAGCAGCATTTCTCTTTCAACCTCATAATATTTAACATAAATAATTTTAAAATATTTATTTGCAAAGTACTCCTAAATTATAAGTATCCCAGATCCGCAACGGCAATCAAGAAGAGATGACCAATTTCATTCAATGCAAATGTGGTCAAGAAAACAGTAAAATCTACATTTCCAAAATACCGAATTTTCTAACGCACTGTATATTATTAGATTTTTTCTTTTTTTTTGAAGAACTGGTGTATGTTGAAGATTATATTACTTTGTGAAGGCGTGATAATCAAACTTTAGCACTAATTTTGTAGCATTATTTAGAGAAATTGCCACTGAATAATAGGTTTTGCCACTAGCTTGTTGTTATGTATCTTATTCGCACATTGACTCACTCCTTTCGTTCGAATAGCCGGCAGCAAAGCGTTCTCAGAGCATTTATATCTTTCAGCGTGGTGCACATATTCGTAGTCAGCTAAAAATTGTTAAAAATTCGCGTTCTTTTTTGATTTTACAATTTGTTCTCTTTGACCAGATCTTTCGAGAAAAATTAACAAAAAAAAACTTTGTAGAATATTCAAGAAAGATAAAGCGTACATACCACCTTGGGGCAGTTGCCTATTTTTCCTCAAACATTACGTCCAATGTTCAATAGAAACTGACTTCCTTTGCAATAATCTTTGACAAATAAAAGATACAAACTACTGTTTCAATTATTGTTCAGCACAATTTAATTCTATTATCTCTACAAGACATACCAAGGAATCGTTTTTTCTTTAATGTCTAGATCCAAGACAGAAAGAAATTTCAAATTGATCGTATTAAGTAAAACGTAAAATAAAAACTTAAATTTAAATATTCCCTTGATAAACGGTTTCATTGAGCCACTCAAGTTATAAGTAAGCATATCAGTTATGAATCTAAATATTGCATGTTCTGCTTCACAAATAAACAACACCTTCACAAATGACTATTTGTACACCGCGTTAATTCTGTTGTGCAGGCCATATTTCAAGCCGGCGCTCAACATTGGCCGACTTCCAGCCGTTCCATTAATCATTTCATTCCAGCACTTACATCATTATCTGACGAATCTCCGGCAGAGCTGGGCGCGGGTGGCTGGTGAGTCATCGGCGGAGACACGGAAGGAGTCTCCGATAAGGGTGCCGATTTGCCTAGAGGTGGTTGCTGCTGCGTATGCCCGTGAGGTACTGTGATGAGCGGCCCTGCTGGTTGGAAATATCCTGGAAATAAAAAGAAAAGAAGATGAATTAGAAAACTTTTCAAATGAATAGTAATTTTGTATTATTCTTACATTAAAACACTCTGTATATTGCGAAATGTATTTTCCCACACATTTTTCCATGTTATTTCAACAATTTCGAACTAACTCAACTAAACTAACCCTTAGGATTTTTCTTTTTACATTTTTTCATCATCTTTTTGAACTGTAGAAAAGAAAATACTTAAATGCATTATTGTTATTTCCAAAATGTTCTCAGTGCAGACATATCAATACCTACTGAAAAGCAAAACACAGGTAATTCTAGTATCTACTTTTGCACATTCAGGAAACTTCCAAATAGGGAATGTTTAATTTAAAGGCGACATTGCGCAGAGTAAATCGTAATTACTGCGAATATGTTAATACGTCCCATTGCATGTCCCTTTTTGAGCCACGCGGGGAAATAGAAAACGTGATTAACGAGTAGCAATGCAACTAAACTCTTAATTGCGACTGCTAATTGGAAATTGAAAGATTGTAATTGCTGTTAGGTAACCGGTTCTGTAATCGCCCATATTATAGAACTACGCTCTTAATATGTAATACATAATAATAATAATAATATATCTAATAACAACTTCCTATTTAGAAATCATGCAATACACATAAACAATATGTTGTTGTGTTATTCATTAACAGAAAATTGTTTCCACTAATGTTAAACTGATTTATGCGAGGGTGATTTAATAATACCAGAGTTAAAAATACAATGTGCCTCATATTGACTGAATAATTTTTTTTTTATAAAATTTTTATTTTATTTTAAAACCACAAATTCTCCACTCAAAATTCGAATACTTATTAGTTTTTACTACTGAGAAAATTAAAAAAATTTAAAAAATATGTAATTATAAATTTCTTTCCACATTGCTTCAAGTAACTCACAGTAACATGCTTTACAAATATTTTTAACTAATTTAATATGTAATTAAAATTACAAAATTACTTCAACTCAATTTCAATTTAATTTAGTTAAGTCTCACTTTTACAGCACAACCTTGACGTTTGACGTTTGTACACACGACCTTTTGGCAACAGATATTTACTTAATCAACAATGAAAATATTTAAAAATCGTTTAATATAATTACTTATGCAAAATAGTTAGTATCATTTTAGGCGATCCTATACATTAGTTTATGGTTATCATTATAACCGTAGTCAACTACAAGTCATTCTTTAAAGAGCTATTTTATACACATCTCTATGCATAACAACAGAATTCCATTTCCCGTTGATCTTCTCATAAATATTAAATTTCGTGAAACATAAAAATTATCAATACTTACTTTTCCGTTCTAGTTGATAAATGCGTAATGTATTGCAAGTATAATTGCAGTGTGTCAAGGTTAGTTGTCATGTAGGTCAATATTAATAAAAACATATAGTACATTTTATTTCCTTGACCGTATTGACAAAAAGTCATAGCTTTTAGGGTAAATTTTTAAATCACTTTTATGTGTTACATTATGCCGTAATCTGCGACATTGATTCGGTTATGTCCACTTGCACCTACATTTTAAAGTATCTAAATCTCAAATTAATGCGAAGAAAGTCCTATGTTTAATTTAGGATTATTTAACGCTTAGATTTAACTTGGCCTTAGTGGTTTTAATTTGTCGGATTTAATTGAAACATCACAATTCCCATGAATATTTTAAGTATAAGTTTCCAGTATTTACGTTATTTAGGTAAATTAATTCATCGCTATTAACATAACAGAATTCATTTACGTTACGGTTAGTAAAGAAATTTAAAAGTGTTTTACATTTCAATTTCTTTTTAATTGTTACACTAAGAAACTAAATAAAAGTAAGTACACATATCGAATGATTAAGGTTGGTATTCGCACCCCTATAGCTTTTTTATTTCTATTTTTAGAAAAATAATATTTGGTGTAAATAATGTAGTAGAGGTAATTGCTTATCATAAGAAATAGAGAATTGGTTAAATTTCATGCTGATTAATAATCTGTTAAGAAATTTGAAATATTTCGAACGGTTTCTTCACAATCTGAGAAAAACTAAAAATTGCGACTTTCGAAAATCGAATATAACTTGTTTACTTACGATTTTTTTAAAATTTATGAAAACGTTTGATCGAATGCTGAAAGTATAATATTTCTGGGGCGATTCGTTTTTGTTTTTCCAGAGACAATTTCATTTTTTCACTCACCCTGTATATGGGATATTTTATTTCATTTCGATAGAATTACCTCTACAATCCAAAATTGCAACAAAATAATGCTACTCTTATTTAAATTTCTTAACTTAAAACCACTTCCGCTTAAACCGGAAATGGTACATACTGTTTCATGTTGTCAAATAAACTATTGATAGGTCTATATTATTTACAACAAATTTAATTTTCCTAAAAATAGAAATAAAAAAGTTATAGAGGTGTGAATACCAACTTGATTCACCCGGTATACTACTACTATAAACATCGTGCAAAATTTCTAATTACAATTGATTGGACAGTTCATAAAATCAAGATAAATGTCGATGTTTTGCTTTTCTTTGACGACTTGACGATATTTGCATAATAAATTACTTTTTTAATAATAGTAATAAAATACAAATGACATGAGACAAGAAATGAATTTAAGGCAAGAGTTCTGAATGTAACTGAATGTAATGTATGTACATAAAAGTACAAAGGTCAATAATGGAACAATCAAAACTGTTAAAAACAAAAGTGTAAAGAATGACAATCATTGACTTGGCAAAATAATTATACGACTGGTTAACAAGATTACATTTTATTTACAAATTGAATACCACAGCAATTTATGAAGTAAAACTAAAAAGTACGATCTACGTTCAGTATAGAATTTAAAACATGTTACAAAGTAAGATTAACTAACGTAATCAACATTTACGTGCTCTTTTTCTTAGTATACATAAATTCAATAATTCATCAACAGAATAACAGGTAGGGTACACAGTTATTAAATTTGCTTTTAATCTTATTTAGAAGTAAAAAAAAAACATGTGTAAACAAGACCATACCGCGCAACTGTCAGCTAATTATATGACAACTGTATATTGTCACAGTTTCTGGTGATATACCTAATTATAATATTTATTTTGGTTTGTTTTGCATTGTCTATTGATCGTATATATAAAATCATAATATGTATTATATTGCAGCTAGCTCGAGAATTAGTGCTACGCATTAATAAGCATATGATTTTCTTTGATACGGAAGACATTGCTAGCGGTTAGCACAACAGCCCCAAAAAAGGATACCATATGCAATAAGAATGTACACGTACCAAGCCAAAATACAAACATTTTTAGGCCTTGCTTATTCACTTTCAAGTAACTTTAACCTTCAGTTTATTCCCATAGTAACAATTATTTGTACAATTGTTACTATGACAATAAATCAGCAGATAAAGTTAACTGAAAGTGAATAAACCGGCTCTTAGAGTTGCAAAGTTTACAGTACTACGCAGCCTACAAATTAAGAAAATTTGACTGCTCAGCTTTTTTTCCACCTACAGCCTGCATGTAAGTTTGCTATCGACCTGAAAATTCTCTTGCAAAATATTCTATAATCAGCAAAAGCAATTTATGACAAAATGATGTCTAAATTTCACATATGAAAAGTGCCCAATTCGTAAGTCAACTAAAGTTGACGCATGCGTTTCCGCTTGTGTTGAACCAATTTATAGCCAAAGGCTACTCACATACAGATATGTTCGGCTCGTTGTCTGTGCTCGTCATCTTGGGCGACGACCGGCGAGCAAGACGTAGATACCAAGAGTGTAGACACACAAGTGCGGATTTGTAATGAGGCAGATACATCGGACAGATTTTCCGGACATAATCGCATGTGAATGCCATCTTTAAGTTTATATCCCTTTTTTAATTGTAAATTCCTTTTATCTATAATAACTATTCAGCCATAAAACACGCAATGTGCCTTTTAAACATTTCTGCCCATAGTTCTGTTGACATTAATTCATGTAAGGCAACTAATGATAGATCTATTTGGCAGACAAATCCGGTTTAAATGTGTGTCAACGAGAGATCTGTCTGAAGATAGATCCGTCGCACATATTCGCCTGTGAATGCTACTCTTAAATCTCAACTTGCTAGAACTATAGTCTGTTTTTAAACTAGGAGGAGCGTTTTAAATTCTTCGCGCCAAAATCTGCATCTGTAATTGGTTGTTTCGCAGATAGGTTTACACAGACGAAATATGAAATACTAGGCGCATTCTAATTACGAACTCTAAGCTCCTGAACTGATCTGATCCGAGCTACACTTTAGAAATCGTAATGGGAACGCTAGGCGTCAGTTGTGACGTATATGTCAAACTGTGCGCACCACATGTATTCCCTTTCCCCACTTTTTTGGTGCTCGAAACGCAAACGATATGACAGGTGCTCGAGGGAAAGAGGGAAATCAAAACTGATTAGTTCAGGTGCTTCACCCTCTTACAATTGGAACGCTTCGGATCATCTCCGGACTAGTCCCGAGTAGCACAAACGTGTAATTGGAAAGCGCCTGTTGCAACAAATTTGACGTATCGGTATCGATGTCGAACGGTTGTCAACTTTAGTTTTTGCTTTTGTGTTTTCCTTGTTCTGTTGCTCTCCCAAACGTAAACAAACCCGTTCTTGTAAGAACGAAATAGTCAGTACGTTTCTATTACTCTTAATATGGATGCTGTACCGACGAGTTCAGGATCATATTTACCTCCAAAGAAACGCAAACGTTTAAATCTGGGACATTTATTGGTAACTGAAAAGCAGTATATTTTATATATGTACAAGCAGCTGCGAACTGATGAAGCAAATCTTAGAAAAACCGCCATCATTTCTAAAATTAGCAACACCGTGGGTAAGTTTTGACAGCTTGAATATTGTAACTAATTTTATAATTTTCTGGTTTTAGGAGTTGCGAAATCGTATGCCGGACCATAAAGGAGTATGATGAGACTGGCACAGTTACTGCTTCAAAACACAGTGGAGGACGACCTGATTTTGTTGACGCATATGATGAAGAAGTTAAACAGTCTGTGCGGCAAATAGTACATGCTCTCTTCTACAAGAACGAATTACCTACTTTGGATAAAATATTAATTGAAATAAAGAAACGTCCTGATTTACTACAAACGTGCCATTCTTCTCTGTACAAATTCATGAAGCAAATTAACTTCAAATATATGAAAAGGAACCGTAAAAGCATTCTTATTGAACGAGACGACATCATTAGATGGAGACGAAAATATCTAACCTCAATTAAGAAGTTTAGAAGGGAAGGTCGACCAATTTATTATTTGGATGAAACACGGGTGAATGAAGGTCATACAAAAGAAAAAATTTGGATAGACAACAGTGTAAAAAATCGACGTCAGGCATTCTTTGAAGGGCTGTCTACAGCATTAAGAAACCCGTCGGGAAAGGGGAAGAGGCTCATTGTTTTACACGTAGGATCCGAACATGGCTTTGTTAATGGAGGACTGCTACTTTTCGAAGGTAAGAAAACTGCATGAAGAGATGAGTGCAGTAGTTTTTGAAGAATGGTTCGATAATTTGTTACAGAAATTACCTGACAATGCTGTTATAGCCATGGATAATGCATCGTATCACAGCCGTAAACTAGAGAAAATTCCAACAGCAGCACCTAAGAAAAAAGATATGCAGGAATGGCTGTAAGCTAAGCAAATTGAATTCAGGGATGATATGGTTTGATCTGAACTTCTGAATTTAATCAAAATTAATAAAGAACAGTGCAATATGTATGTGATTGATGAAATGGCAAAACGTAACAATAAAATTGTTTTAAGATTGCCACCTCATCATTGTGAACTCAATCCGATAGAATTAATATGGGCAAAAATAAAAAATGAAGTGGCATCCAAGAACAATACATTTAAATTGAAAGAAGTGAAAGAACTTTTATTACAAGCTATAGAAAATATTCAAAATGTTAATTGGAAGAATTGTGTTGAGCATGTTATTCAAGTGGAAACAAAAATGTGCACATTAGATGGAATCATAGATGATCTGATCGAACGGTTTTATTTCTGTTGGTGCTGAGAGTGATAGTGATAGTTTATCAGACATTTAAGACCTAGAGTAGATTTCTTGTTTTGTTTACTTTGTGTAAACAATGAGCAGCCAAAAATTTCTCACTAGATGTGAACTTTAAATGATCTATTACACTCAATTTTATTCGAGAATGTATGGTATAATCCTCTGGGGATTATCCCCAGCTTCCCATCGAATATTTCTTTCATAAAAAAAGAATTGTACAATTAATACTTGCTATTCCATTTTCTGAGTTATGTAGAACTGCCTTCCAAGAATTAAATTTGTGTTTACATATTAGAGTCTTGCTTATAGATTTATTAAAATAAATCAAAATTTTTAACCAACACTTTAGTTCAGGAACATTATACTAGATTTGATAATCATTTTAATATGTAACTGACTATTTCTATACAATGTATTGTTTTTGAGGAAAACAAATGTTGATGATGAATCCTTCGAGTTCTTTATTATTCAATTCATTATCTCTATATATATTATTTCTTCTGTTTAATATAATTAATCTAAATTTATAGTACTCACAAAAAATCAAGTTTCTTAGATTTCTTTTGAATTTTAATAAATGTTCAATTACTATCACATTGTGGCATTATTGGATATATAATTTACATGAAAAGTCAGACAACGAATGCCATTAAATATTGAATCATACTGCACAGCAAGGGTTATTTTAATACAATGTATATTCAAATTTAGCGCCAAAATGATCTAGCGATTTATCTAGTAATATTTGCAGTGTAAACGTGGCTTTTTCTTTTACTCCTCTTAGTTTAAAAATAGATTATAGTAATAAGAAAGATACGAATTGAATTGGCTTCCGGTTGGAACCGCGTCACGACAGGTTCTACAGCCTACGTTTCGTTCTCCATCGCAGAAGAACATCCTCAGGGCTGCTGTTGCTGTTGGTGGTGTTGCTGATCCTTCTCGTTAGTTTTATTTCTTGTTTAATGAAATATTATTAATAATAAAGGATAAATAGAAAATACAAAGATCATCTAACCCTCTTGGGGAATATGCGCTTTTGTAATGCCAGAAGCCGAATACGTCCTTTTGGCAGGACAACTTCTATTTAAAAATAGCGTACTACTGACAGTCCTGACGGGTTTGTCCAGCTGTCCTGCGTTCCTTCCAGCAGAACGGATACCTGGACGTTCTATCTTTAATCTAATTAAAAAAAAAGCTGTACCTATACTAATTTTTGGATCGAAACTCTATTATTAACCCACAGTATAAATTTTATTTAATTATCAAGATTGAAATAAAACTTCTGATTTATTATTAAATCTTAAAACGCCGGATAGCAAAAATATGGTCGGATATTTCTAGTAGTTAGATTTTCAAGTTTACTTAATTAATTGCACAGGTAATATTTTTAAAATTTGTGATATTAAAAATTATCACCAAAGTAATAGAATATCCATGTATGTTATTTAACGATATAAAATTTAGTAGGTAATGCCACTCCATGTGGACCTACTAAATCGCACACAAAATAGCACAGTTTGTGAACACTTACAATTTAATTAGGTACTACAAAATGTTAAATTTTTTAACAAACATAAAGTATCTAAAATTTCAAATGTCCGTGACATTGAAAGTTACACATTTTATTAAGACATACTGCTCATTTAATTCTTGAAAGATGAGCAAACAGCGGTCGGCCATTTTATTCGCCGGCACACTGATCTACCGAGAAGCGGGAGAGAGAGAAGGGACACTCCCTCTCTTCCCCTTGAGTTCACTGAGCGCGTAACTATCATTTCAGGTTTTCCTTTGAGAATTTTGTAACAAACTTCACCATTACAACATTTACTAGTCATTACTGAAAACTAGCGTTTAATAATTCGTTTAAATGATTTTAAACTGAATTTTACTGACGGTTCTAGTGACGTTCTTGGTAAATATGTACATTGAAGTTTTATAACTTATTAATAATATTTACTTTGGTTTACGCAATTACTCGATGAGTAAGCAATTTAAGTCTGATTCTACATGCTAGTGTTACATCTTGTTTGCGAAATGAGAACTTGCATGGGTAAATTTTTATGGTATGGTACACACCATTTCAAAATATTTGAAACTCATAAATACTTGTCGTTTTTTTTTTATAGTGATATATTTTTATTTATTTAGTTATTTACTCTTTTTTACTTTCCTCAATCTCTCAATAGTGGGAGAATTGACCAACATTTTTTAATAATTTAACGAATTAAGCAAAATGTTGGCAATGTGGCATAAGGAAATTAGTTATTTAATACGTATTATCTTTTTCAAACTAGGTACGTGATGGGCAAGATTATAGTCGAGTTGTTGGTAAATGACATGAATATCGAGTGGATCCCATTTGACTTTATTTGCGTCGACAGATCTGCAACACTTTGATAAATTATTTCAGTCCATCTATTAAATAGTGAAATATATGTATGCTTAAAGAGGCAAATTTGTAAACTATATAAATATACGTACCACAGGTTGTCTATCTCTGTTAGTGGTCCTTATGAAATGCCAATAAAGTTG
Source organism: Serrognathus titanus (assembly GCA_039766575.1). Lineage (NCBI taxonomy): Eukaryota > Metazoa > Arthropoda > Insecta > Coleoptera > Lucanidae > Serrognathus > Serrognathus titanus. The sequence continues at coordinate 27,062,764 of CM077912.1, read as the reverse complement.
CCCAAATCGTATGATTTTATTAAGTGCCCAATGAAGAAAAATATTTCATCAAGTCTTAATTTCCTATGATTAAAGTTTCATCTTCTTATACGGGATTCGGATAAAATTCCGATAGAACGTTTAACATTGGAAGGCTAAAATTTGATGAAATGTATTTTCTGCGTGTCATTTAACGTCATCAGATACGAAAGGAAGAATATATTCGGTAACATTGTACAGTTTAAATTGCCGTCACAAAACTCTTCAACAAAAACTGATATTCTATATTTATTCTTTTTTCGAATTAACATAAAAATATGGTGGTACTGATTTGGTATAAACAAAAATATAACATAAGACGATAAAAAATTGTAGAAGTCAAAGAGAAGACAGCATACTGCACAAAAGAAGAAAATGAAAGAACGTGGAAATAACAGCACACAAATTTATATACAAATTAACAAACCAAAAGGAGATTTTCATGCTTTATAAAATCCGAAATAAATACCAACAAAAATAATCAAAATGTATAAATATAAATATGTAAAAAGGAAAGGATAACCATAATAATAAGAGAGTACAAAAAATTAATTAATTAATTAAATTAAAAAATAAGTATAAAATTTTATTTATCATCATCCATATTCATCCACACAATTTATTTATTTATTTGTAACAACAGTAGATTAAAATTCCTATAAACGATCAAGTATCTTGAAAAACATGGTTTATGTTAAACCATTTCTAATTTAAACAAAAAGAATCTGACGTATACAGGTGTTAATGACTCAAGTGCGCGTGTTCGTAATACTTCACATTTCTTTTCTTGTTTGTATAAATTAATTTCAATGTTGGAAAAAACCAAGCGATTTGACATTAATGTTTTTACCTTCATTAATCACCGCGGTATTCAATGCCAATTGTTGTTCGTTATAGCTATTCTATAAAACTATATGTAATAAATTGTTTAACTAGATGTTTCAATAACAATTAGAAGTAATTAATAAACGTGAATGTTAATATAACATAGCGGTATTAAGTTCAAGGTCTTAAATAAAACAGTTTTTTAAAAAAGTTCGAGCCTTTTTAAAGAAATGTTTGACTTTCTTGGTTGATTGTAAGAGTTAAATTACATATCTTGTATATGTTTTGCTTCTATGTACATAATTACTTTATAGTAATTACATAAAAATTAGAATTTTAAATAGGTGTACATAATTACATAATATTTATGTAAACACGTGTTTTAAAAAATACAAAATAGTAGGTAATTTAAACAACAGTGCTCAAGCTCTATTCCTAGCGAACACGAGAAACTATTTCCACCTCTTAATAAAATTACATCTGATTAAACGGCTTGTATATAATTATGTAATTACATGCCATCAACAAAAAGGCGGCCGGCTCATTACCGTCTGCGTAAAGTCTGAGGATAATGCTTGAAAGTAGAACAAAGTCTGTACGAAAATAGCACGAATCCAGTTAGGAGAAGCAATGTGCTGTTCTGTTTGCGAGTGGATAATTTATAAAACGGTTGTCATGGTACATTTTTGCGAAGAAAGATTTGACGACACGAAGAGAGAATCATAAATTTGCAAATTTGTCTAAGCAACATCCAACTACCAGTCTCTGAACATAAAACAGAAAATGCGTTCTACTTCTATTTTAAGACAACGAAACAACTATTGCTGATGATTTTAAAAGAATTTTACTTTAATTTAAAAAGTGTCCTAATATTTAAATTAATCAAATAAAATATTGAAAATCACATAAAGAATAAATTTCAGACCCAGTTCTCCATTCCTTCAATATTGATATACAAAAACAAAAGATAATCAATTGCCGCCTTTGAGGTGAAATTGAGCTGAAATTATAAAATCAAAATCGCGAAAACTAATTTCGGTTTTTAAACGAGGTAGAAAAGTATATTTATATAATGTGTCACACAAAAAAAAAGCAGCAGTTAATTTCATGCATCAATTCTGTTTTATGCAAACGATTCTAATGTTGTATGTAAATCATACAATTATTAAAATTTTGAGGGAACATTTTGGGAAAAAGATTCTTAAAATTTATTAGACTATTAGCTAAAAAATTTCTGGTCCAATGTTTTTCCCAATTAATGTGCTTCATAAGATGAATTGTTTGGAATTAACAATAATAGTTGCTTGAAAATCTCTTTAACTTCTTAGTTAGTGACACCACCAGGTTTGGTCTGGACGCGCAGCTTTAGAGTTACAAACTGCGGCGGTGTAAAACTGTTTTCACACGACGTTATAGCTAAATCTATGGTAAGTAATTATTGCTGTGTGTGAAATTGTTCACCATTTATGGTACGTGGTATATTGTATCGCTATAGCCTCGTGTGAAAACACTCTAAAGGCCGTCACTTCATATAGAAGTGTAATGCATCAATTTTAACGTCATTCATGAATTTCTTCGTCAATTTATTCACAAATTACAGCGAGTTCTATTTTTTGTCATATGTGTATCAACAGTGAAAAAGTAAGGTTATGGTATTTATTTGTGTGTAGTAGTATAAATCACCTGCTATGTTGGTAATATCTATAAACTGCCATTAGGGTCGCAGAAATTCATCAATATCTTCACTAATATAATACGAAATGTGTTCGTGAATAAATTCACGAAGAACTTCATAAATTAATTCATGAATAAATTGTGAATGTAAAACGGCCTTAAGGTATATTTTAACTGATGTTAAATTTAAGCTAAGTGAATTGCTCGATGTTCAAATCAATGTTCGATGTTCAAATCAAGGTTACTGTCTAAAGAGAAAACTCAAAATAGAGTTGGCAATATGTTTAAACCACGTAAGCCTTGCAACGTCTACAGAGTCCATCAAAAAATGTACGCAGTCACGAGTTGTAATTACGGGCAAGGCTGTTGATAGATAAAAGCCATAATAAAGGGATATTAATCAACGTCGCCATTCGAAGATTGCACCAGCGGCGGCGGCGGCGGCGTCAGCATCATCAAATCTCATAATTTGAAAGGCTGATGGGTAGGTCGTGCAGCACAGTAGCAGTGAACGGTCTGATTGGCCGAGTCTGTGACCTGAATGCCAGACGTGGGTCAAGCTCTCGTCTCTCTCGCGGTGCTCAAATAACGGATTTACCCAAGCAATACGGAAACGTTTACGTTCTGGTCTACTGGAATTATAAACTCGCGGCACACAATCGGATTTAATGACTCGCCGTTTAGATTTGCGTTCTTATTTCTTCGAAATTGCTTCGTTTATAAATGCCACGTTTAATAATCTGACGTAAATTGGCGTTGATTTCTTTTGAACTGAAATTTACAGGAAATAATTGGGTTCTGTAACTTTCTAAACGATATGAAACTGGAGATACTATCGAGAATTTCAAAATAAATATCTCGTGGAATAGATTTATCAGAAAAAAACTCTAATTTCCTTTAATGATCGACAAGGAGACGACGAAAACCAGTCACTTTTTGCTTTCGTCATTTCTAAAAATTTTCAGAAGATTTGCTATAGTGTCTATAGTCTTTTGAATTTTTCTCACTTTATTTTATTTTTTCAGTAATGCAGCTTTCTTTCCTCTTATACAATCATATAATGACTCAGCCATAGAGTTTGCTCTATGCGACGTCCTTACACGTCATTTAAAAGTAAGGTCCATTTAAGGTCAACTCTTTATACTTAATTTTGACTGCGAATGCAAAAGAATGTTAAAAACGTTGCAGTTTAATAGTACCGTTTTTAGCGCTGGCTTTCCCGCTCAGTTTATTTATTTCTGTTGCTATTTATTCTACATATTCAAAATTTTATTTGTTTTTGAATTTTTTTATGTTATTTGTAGAATTAAGGTAGATTCTTGTCCGGTGAAATTGTGTAGTGAATTATCTCAAACGGACACTAAATGGCACTAATACTCAACGTTTCACTATCGCTTGATAGCTTCGTCAGGAGTTTATTTATTTTTCCTCCTGATGAAGTTATCAAGCGATAGTGTAACGTTGAGCATTGGTGCCATTTTCAGTGTCAGTTTGAGATAATTCAATATGTTATTTGTAGAGTATACAATCACATTTACGTCACTTCACTAAATCAGTGACAATAAAACCAATTTTTTTGTAACTATTTCAACTAAATTCTGCTAATAAAATTAAACAAAAACAAAAATCGTTTGATGTTACGGTTATATGTATTTCAGAAATTATTTCATATAAAGCCCAAGAAATTTCTCAAAAAGCATCTGAAGAAGAGACAGGGGAAGAAGAATCTAATCTAGAATGCCTAAAAACTTCCGGAAATGTTGACAATTTGTTCTTGAAATTTGATATCTTTATCTCATCCAATTTGCGTATCTTTTTTTTTGTCGTCAGCCAATAACTTGCCTAGTATGATTTTTCTATAACAAAACTGAAGAAATGCCTTTTACAAGGTGGAATTTATTTTTTAATTCATTAACACTGTATAAAAAAAAGTATTTTCTCCGAGTAAGGAAAGCTTCAGAAGCTGATATTTCATGTGACTTTTATAAATTGCAAGAAATTTTAGTAAGTTATTTTTCTTAGAATTTTCATTATGCTTAGGTGGGAAAATATTTGGAAATAAAAATTGTAGGGCGAAAAAGTTCAACTTTCACTACTTATAGATAATAGGTATTGCAACATTATCAAAATTTTCTTTAACGTTTGCCCGCGAAAGGGTTAAATGTCCACAAACCAAAATGGGTCCAATTAGTGAAATTTACATACGATTATTTCTGTTTTGAATTATCTTAAAATTATTATAAGTTAATGTAAAAAATATATATATAATATAACATAAAATTAATGATAGTATGAACCTATAATTAATAGTAATGCCTTTTTAGTTTCTTTATAAGGAGTTGTCCTTATAATAACTTTTGTGGTTGCAAAATGTTGCACGTATAAAAGTAATTGGCAATTAGCTTCCTCTAAAATGTATAAAAACTAGAGACGCACCGACTAGTTGGTTAAGCCGACTATACCGGGTGTCCCACGCCATGTGCTCATCCTTCTAGAATTTTTACTTTTTAATTGATTTACATGAAATTTGAAAAGGATAAATTAAACAAAAAATGAATTTTTCGACATACTATCGAGCTATGAATCGTCTATTTTCATTCTAATGCAAACAAGTAATTCGAGAAAATCACTATTTTGATTTTTAACATTTTTACAGCACTTCAAATTTTCAATGTGGCGTAACTCATTTCTTTAAGTGGAACCTCATGTGCTCCTTAGCTTAGTTCAACAGTTTTCTGGGTATTCTGATACCAAAACTTCTTTAAGAATGATTTAAAGCAGAGCGGGCCTAAAACCCCAATAAATCATGCTCTCTTTTAAATGACTTTCAAAGAAAATATGAAGTATTTAGTATCAGTGCACTCACAAAAAAAATTATGTTGTACTAAGCTAAGAAGCACATGAAGTTCCATTAGAAAAAATCACCTATTGAAACTTTGAAAAGCTGTACAAATGTTAAAACTCATAATACAATCAAAATAGTGATTTTTTCGAATTACTTGATTGTATTAGAACGAAAATACACGATTACTAACTTACTAAGTTGAAAAATAAAAAAATTGTTTTTTCGTTGTCGTGGAAACCAAAATTATCTTATACATATTTGGACAGAAATGATCTATAGATTCCAAATGTGTAAAAATATATATGGTGTTCCATTTAAAATAAGAAAGTTGACATCACTTCCGACGATAGTACGTCGCAACACTATTTTTTTTTTAATTTATCCTTTCCAAATTTCGTAAGTCGTTTAAAAAATAAAATTCTAGAATGGTGAGCATGGCATAGGACACTCGGTGTAATAAAAAATAAATCTTCCGTTTTATTAGTTGTAACTGACGACCTTGTTACAACTACTTATTTATAATCATAAGAACATAGAAGTGAAGATTAAACAAGGTTGTTGGGTTGGCTCTAGTTTATAAGATCAACCTATTAAGAGCGATAAAAAAAAGTATAAATAACCACATTTATATACTAAACTAACAAAAGAAGCAAAGGATAGAGGCTTAGAAATAAATCAGGAGAAAACAAAATACCTAAAATTAAGCAGAAAAAGTAAAGGGGACAGAGTAAGAGAAATAGAACTAGGAACGTACAAATTTGAAGAAGTTCTTAACTTTAAATATCTAGGGACGGTTATAAACAGCGAGAATCAAAGAAGCCTAGAGATTTCACAACACATACAAGCAGGACATAGAGCTTACTATAAATACAAAATGTTCATGCAGAGTAAAAACATAAGTAAATGTACAAAAATTAAAGTGTACAAAACAGCGATAAGACCGGTAGTAACGTACGGAGCAGAGTTGATGATCCTTACTAAGAAAGACGAAGAAAAGCTCAGAATATTCGAACGAAAAATAATAAGGAAAATATGGGCACCAAAGAAGGTAGCTGAGGAAGAGTACAGATGAATAATGAAGTTTGAAATTAGACAGATTTTAGAAGAGGAAGACATAGTAAACGTTATTAAATCTCAACGGATTCGGTGGGACGGGCATGTAGGAAGGAAAGACAAAACCTCCATATTCAGAAGAATCTCTCAGCAGAAGCCGCAGGGGAAGTAGACTAAGAGGAAGACCGAGAGTACGATGGGAAGACCAAGTGATACAAGACCTACAAAGCTTAAGAATTTTAAACTGGAGGAAACATATACAAGACAGAAACAGGTGGGGAGAAATAGTGGAAAGAGCGAGAACACACAAGACTATAGACAGAAAATAAAGGAAGAAGTGGAGTGACCCACCACAATAAATGGGTCTAGGAACTCTACCGAGTGGCTACTAGTCCTGTCAGGAGTGTACAGTCTTATGTATATACTTTGGTGCAATCTTATATTTCTATTTCTATTGCCAAAACATGGTGCAACATTATGGTGTGAGTCATAAAGGAATTGCTAATATGAAATGAGAGTGATTTGAGGTTGTTACTTATATATACCTACAGTCGCACCTCTAAAACTCGAACCTCCACAACTCGAAATTTTCTATAAGTCGAAATTTACTGACATTCCTGCACATTGTGTATAACTCAATTATTTGTCTTTAATTCGAAAGTTCTATAACTCGAAGTAATTTTCCAGTCCCTTTAGATTCGAGTTATATATGACCTTTCTGTGAGACTTTCAATATGTTTAGTAGAGAGGCACATGTCAACTTCATTAAGAATTGATGATTAATGTCTGTGCACTTCCAACAATCTGTTCTTTTTTAAAATGTGATTATAAAGGAAAATAGAGCCAATTAAACTAAACTAATTAATAGGCAATCACACCGAATTCGTTAATAAACCTTATGCCGCAAAAGAAATAATTTTCGTTCCTAGTGTAATTGATTGACTAATACCATTTGTTGGAATTAGAAAACGTCTACTATTTCCTTTCTCATTTTCTTAAATTCTGTCACACGAAACTATATAAAATAGGAATGAAATGAGACGCTAATGTGTCACCTGGAATTCATTATCTGCTAATTAAGGAACGCGTAACGGGAGCATATTTGAAATAAATCGCTCGTGGAGTAATCAAATAAACGGAAATTAACAGAGAACGGGGAAGAGTATAGATTACAATCAAACGTACGTCATCCTGATACACGGTTCCAATTAAATAATCATCAAAGCCGCCCCCGGGACCGATGTCGTTCGTCATGCTCACCCACGCGCGGCTTCATGATTTTCATACGATATATTACCGCGATGTTTGATTACAGTGAATATGATGACGCGATGTTTGTATGTATAAGTTTATACCTGCTTTCATGCAAACACACGCGTACTAGGAGTGAATTTACATAATCAGGTTTCTGAAATTTATGAATTACACCTGTTAAACGTCGTATAAATAAATAATTGAAAGGGATTGAAAGCTTTCAAAAGGAAATAATATTATCCAGAAATTACATGAAGTGAGTAAGTTAATGACTGTCGTCAGCTTTAATTGTAGTTATTGCTCTTTATCAATAGTTTACATTCTTTCCTAGTGTGTAAGTGCATTCCTTTGTGTTTTTGTGTCATCCTTACATTCTGATTTTATCATACTAGTTTTGCTTAATTGTTCTTTTTATTTTGATCAGATGGCTAACGTAGTTTTCTTATGTCACAGTTGTTTCTTCATTTTCTCTCGTCTGCAACTACTATGTTTACAATTCACGCTTATGCCTTCTTATATTTGGACATGTACTTTACAGCTAGCTATGTTTGCGTAGTGTCCTTTGGTTTTAAGTTACATGGTGATAAAGATTTGCCTTAATGTTTAAATTGCATAACCTCCTGTATTAATCTAGTGAACGTCATCTGAACTTGAGTTTCTTTGACGGATATTACTAGATTAAGTCTTATTTTCAGTTATGTTGCAGTTATCTAATGGCAATGAAGCATTGATGTACTTGTTCTTCCTGAATTATATTGTAAGTCTTTGTTTCCATTTTACTAACCATATAGACAGCTTTTTTGTTGTGGATAAGAGGATAGCTTCTCTGTAGTACCGGTATTCTGATCTTGTTGAATATATTCGGTGGAGATGCTTTCCACGTTTGATATTTACAAATTCAAAGAATTTTTATTGAGGTACCTTGATATTTATGACAAGTGTATTTCCTCTTCTTATTTTCTGTTTTTAACAATATTCATTCACGCTTATCTTTCGTACATTTTTTAGCAGGTCTGTAAAACGAAGAAATATTTTTTTGTACCATATTTTTGAATGTCTCTTGGTATTTTTATAACATAAAAACTTATTCTACTAAATGATACGAAGTAATTAAGACGATGATGTGGAGTAGACTCATATTTGTTCCCTGACATTCTTCAAACTTGATGTTTATGACTTCATGTTTTGAATTCTTTCGGCCCTTATTTATAATAATTTTAACGGTTTTGCTGCAACCAACTTATTGTAAATATTTTTCTTTAAATGCAATCTCCTTGTTAGATCCAAATCAATCAAATAATTTTTAGATTATTTATCTACATAACATGATATCTCGCATATCTCGAAAATAACTTCGTGTAATACATTTACATATGTACAGTTTTTAAACTGATTAAATTAAGATCTTGTGTCTGATTATACAGGAAATTGGTTCGAAATGAAAAAAATCTGGGTCGTGTTGAACACATAAATAAATCTACGTAAGGCCAAACTAGTCAAAACGTGACTACGTTCGCGTCATAAAAATTGAAATTGAATTGCCAGCGTGTGTCTGTCCGTCCGTCCGTCCGTCAAAATTTAATCTCCCAATTAATTGTGATTTGCATACAAAGGACCGATCTGCTTCGTTTGATCTGATTACGTCGTGAATTCGGTGGGAGAACAGGTGTTTTCGTCTCCGGATGTTCGTCCGTCCCTGTATTTTTAATGCGAGATATCGTTCCACACAACTCACGAGGGGAATGCGACTTTATCTGCGTGAAAAAGACGGGAGATGTGTATATCGCGGCTTGGTGACGACAACGAAATTATTTTGTGGGAGATTTGTGTTATCAGTTCATGTCCCAAAAGATTTCATCGGTTGTTTCCATTATGTAAATTATTACTGGGCTTTCTATTTCTTAGTATTTAAATCAGCTGGTTTAAAGATGTTGATATTTGTTAAAAAATACGTTTGAAGTAAAGAATCACCTTAATTAAAAAACAATAACAGTAAATAGGTTTACGATGATAGCTGTCCTAAGATCCATACATTAACGGGATTACGTCAGGCTTGTCCCGATGGGACTGGCCTAACAGTATTGGTTTGTAGCAGGTCAATCTTTTTGTTGGCCAATAACATGAAATGAAAGCGACAGGTAAACCAGTTGACTAATTCCGTAAGGGGTCAATATTTCATGTCATGGAGCACCCAGACGGGCGATATTCGGGCAATCTGGTTACCGAAATCTGATCGCTGGGCGACCGGATTGCTTCAATATCGTACAGAATGTCCAGCGGTTATGAAATTGCCGGTGGTATTTTGATCGACCGGCAATTTTTTTCGTAAACACTTAATGAGGCTCGTTTATTCCTGCGATTTGCGGACAATTTCCGGGCGATCAGATTGGCCGAATATCGCTACTACTATACTCATTTAGTGGTACTACAAAACTGCCGTTTAAGCCCGTGCTTATTGCTTGGACTTTCTACATGTTCAAATTCAAAATATTAGTGAATATACTGTTGTGTCGTACGTATATTGTTACGAATTGGTCGATCGCATAAATAAACGTGGTTTAATTTAAAAGCACTTTATTGTATACAGTCGCTTAACACAATAGAAATACTAAGACAATGAGCTGTTCGTCTAATAAATAACATTTCTATAACTTGAACTTTCTACTAATCGCTTTATTTGTACTTATAGCTTCTGGAATAACTAATTCGAATAACGCGACCATCATCGCTTATATGTAAGTAATTCACTTCTCCCAGAACAATGCGGAAAAAATGCAACGAACATTCTGGGAACTTCTAGCACCACACAACTCATGAAAATTAGGTTTGTCGGCGTCATGGTTGTAAAAAAGGGAAGCTCTCATAAGCATTTTGTGTAAAAATGTTAATATATTTAATTATTTATTAAACCGCGTTGGAACATACACTCGGGGACAAAATTGTGAGTTCACCATTTATATTACGGGTTATTTTCTGCAAACACTTATCTCTTTATACCTGCTGCAATAATAAATTCGATAATGGTATTTTAAAACTGTGCAATTAATATGTATAGGATATTATTTCACAAATGAATAATCCCTTAATAGTAGGGAACGTTTGTTTATTTCCAAATAATTTTACTTGGACAAAATTATGGTTACCAAAACTATTCTCAAGTGTGCACACAATATTAGTCGATTCATCGGAAAAACAGCATTTTTATTGAGTAAGTGGCAGTGGCTCCCAGAAAAGAAATCGCTTTGGAAACTCGAAAACTATTGTTGAAGACCGATATGTGGGTGAAAGTTACGGATAATTAGCAAAAAAATAATGTTTCAAGAACGCTATCGTTAGTATTTGTAAAAAAATTGCGGCTACAATAGTGTGGAAAATAATACGGGTCGAGGACAAAAAAGAAAATTGACAACTAGAGACGATGCGCGAATTGTGCGAGAAGTTAAAAAAAATCCGAGTGCAAGTGCGTGCCAAGTGAGAGAAAGTGTCAATAAAAATGTTTCTACTAAAACAATTAAAAAAAGGATTAAGGAAGCTGGTCTGGTTTTTTAAAAAGAACGAAACCGTTCATTAGTGAACGAAACAAGAAAAAACAATTAGCGTTTGCTAAAAATCATGTAAATAAGCCTCCAGCTTTTTGGGAAAAAGTAGTGTGGTTAGATGAAAGTAAATTTGAACTTTTTGGGTCAAAACGAAAAGGTAGAATGTGGAGGCGACCAGGAGAAACCTTGAGCGCCAAAATGATAGAGGCTACTGTTAAACACGGAGGCGGCAATGTGCTTGTATGAAGTTGTTTCAGCAAAAGTGGTGTAGGTAATCTAGCTAGAATAGAAGGTACGATGACAGGAATTTCATATGTACCATTTTTATAAGAAAATTTGTACACTTCGCTTGAAATAATGGACCTTGACGTTTTCATTTTCCAACAGGATAATGACCCCAAGCACACTTTGCGAGTTGCTAAGAATTGTTTCCAAGAAAATGATATTGAAGTCCTCGAGTGGCCACAAAAAATCCGGACCTAAACCCAACTGAACACTTGTGGGCTTATTTAGAAGGGAAAATTTCACGAGAAGGGGTAACAAATGCCACATCCTACTTTAACAAAATGATCGTTGCGTGGGAGGAAATTCCAGCAGAAATAATTACAAACTTGATTGACAGTATACCGCAGCGACCTGCAACCAAGGGAGCTCATACTCAAGTACTAATTCAGTTATTTTGGTGAAACTATTATAATAAAAATTTAAAAAAGAAATTGTACCTATAATTTTGTCTACCTTATTTTTTGAGATATTATTTTTTTAATAGAGTACTTGTGTTTTCATTTATCTGCACACTTTCTTTTTGATAGAATGTTGTATTTAGTTGTTAAGAAATTGTTCAGTGGATTCCTTTGTTTATATTTTAGATTTGTATTATAACCTTTTCAAATATAAGGTAACTGTAGATTAATATATATACTATTTAGATGCAAAATAAATATTGTTTCTGCCCAAGTATCTTTTTTACGGTAATTTAATTGTAAAATCTTTTGAGAGAAAGAGTACCTTTCCATTTTTCAAACAATTACGCGTCGTCTTCTCAACTTGGCTAAATAAATAATAGACTTTCTTAATATATGCAAGCCAAGTCTCGTTAGGGGCCAAAGTTAGGCCTGTATAGGGAAATGTCTGGCCTGCACATTAGCCACTGACAGTATTAAGGTCAGGAAAATTCCATAACTGTCAAAGATGCTCGGAAGTACTGTAGGTAGCTAATTTGCTAAAGCTGTGAACGAACAAAGAAATATCTATTACAAAAGAAAATTGTTTACAAATTTGTTACGTATTTTTCTTTCAACAAAAAGGAAAACCTACTTTACTCGATAAAATAATGCAAAAATACATCCGTCATACGTATATTTAATATTTTTAGCAAAATTAACTAAAATTGTGTAACTGGCAATATAGAAAGTGTTAGGCAAGAAAACTTGATTTTAATATTTTTGGCGTAATCGAGAATTTTTTCAGGAAAGCATTGGTTTAAATCAGATTAAAATTTTTTATGCAATTGTATCTCATTTATCTCGGAGAACAATTTTAATTTCAAAATTATATTTTAGAGCATATTTCACCCGATTAATTCATCGTATACTTCCGGCTCAAGCCAACTGTACACGATTTTTAACTGATTTATAAACTCCATAAAAATGATTCGTTTCCTTAATTCTACTGAGTACGCAAGAACAAACGGTCATAGAATCAGGTCTAGATACTTTTCAGCGGTAAGAAAGTTATTCTGAATGATATTTCATTGCGAAGTTACAGATGACCATTACTTTTTCTACTATCAAAGCGTCACCTTCATATTATGGTCTCAGCAGGATGAACACGGAATTGTTTGGTGCTTGCGAAGTGACTTGTTGCTTGTCATTAAACATTATTCTTCACCCATAATTAAAACCCCCAATTTGCATGCTTTTCTATATAATTTCTGTCTCTATGAAACAACACTGGGAAAATTAACAGAGGTAACAGAAAGGAAAACGGTACAATGCCGGAGGAGGAAATATGGGCAACGGAAAAGTAGTGAAAAAGAAAACGCTCGTCTCAATTAATAGGGTGAAAATTCTTTTTTCTGTCCATCTTGTACGTACTCTTTTATGATTTATAATATGCAGAATAAAAATTATTGATCTGTAAGCAAAGAAAATAAAATACTAGAATATTCAGCCAAAAAAAAAAAAATTAAAGCAAAACCTTCCCCTGGTAGAAGCTAAAGTTTTATTTTGGCTTGAAATTTGGTTTATAATAATTTCATTTATAAAAAAGTTTTTTTTGTGTTGTTACATCCATACAGCAATATTTCCTGCGAAGATATATTACATTAAATGTTCTATTTCTATGTGCGAACAGCGAAAGTATATAATTATCTCTTCATTTTGTTACTGCTGGTCAACCTTACTTGTACTGCTGGTCAACCTTACTTGTACCTTTACCGAACATCTCAAATATTCAAAAGCGATTTCAAAATCAAGAAAACACACATTACCTCTAGGGCTACAGCTTATTGTATTCGTCTTCCTACCGCTCTCTAATTTAATCACATCTAATGTATTAACGTATTATGAAATATTAATTTTAATTGTATGTCCTTATGGGAGTGGCATTTTAACCCTTTTATTAAAGCGGAAAGTTCTAAGGTATACTCAATTGCGAAAAGGCCCAAATAAGGTTGGGTTTTTAGGGATACCCCAGGCTTTTTAAGATGATATTAATTGCTAAAACTAAATTACAGCTCTTTCTTCTCCGTTGTGTCTTGACAGGCGTCATGCATTGAGCGCTTTTGATTCAGCAACTTTTATAGTGTGAATTAAGACAGGCATTGTACATTGAGTGCTTTTGATTCTGCAACTTTTGTAGTGTAAATTAAGACAGACTTGAAACACTGTTTTAGGCTTGGAAAAACAAAATTGTGAATTTAGGTTGAACATACTATTGTGAATTTAGATTGAACATACTATTGCAACCGAAAAAATAGAAACACCTGTTTTATATTTTGTAATAATGGTTTTTCAAATCAAACAAATACGAGTAAAGTTCCCATTGACAAAAGTATATTTCGAAATTGTTCGCAAAATATGCATAATTCCATGTCGATCTCTGTTTCTTCCCAATCTTGATCTTAAAACCGTATTCACAACGTCTAAAACTTATAAAAATTGGTCACTAGATTTATCTTGCTGTTTCCAATTTTTCGGTCGCAATAGTACATGTAGCATTCTAGTGTCTCCTGAGGTAACCTTTTCTAAGCTATTTTTCCCAAAAGCAGAGAACAAAATGTTTGTGTTGCCTTTTCACATTTCACGTCAATGCACTTTCCAATGCAATATGAACCAATTTAAATTCAAGTATAAAACCGTTTTTGTACCAAGTACCAATGCAATATTATTTGGCAGCATGCCAAATCGACAGTTCCATGTTTGGCTGTATTGGTAATTTCAATTTATTTTCTAATATCCTAATTTTATGAATTTAATCAGTCACTGAATCTAAAAGTTTAATGATCATTTGAAAAAGAGTTTTCAAAACATAAAACTAGTTTATGCTTTAAAAATTTTGTTTAATATAATTAATTAACACATATTGACTATTTTGATCACAGAATTCAAAGAAAAATGTGTCAATTACATCACGCTCCCATGTCTTTAAGTATAGTTTTACATTTATTTTACAATGTAACGTGCCAATATATGTTATTATTGCTTTTCTTTTGATAATTTTGTGGTGTATTATCCCCATTGTATAATTTATCGGTTGGCATGTTGGTTTGCTCTACCGCTGAACATTCTTTGGTGTAATGGAAACGTGCCAAGACCAGCAAATAGATTGCAACAAGGTCATGAAGCCCGCAAATATATCGTCAATCAGTTAATTAATCGCGAAAATTATGCGCCATACTAACTCGCTTTCTAGTTAATAAAACATTGTCCTCAAGACATTAAGTATTTCGTAATGCGTATACAATTTAAGCGACTGTATGAAACAACATTTTGAATGTTTTCTTTGCAGAATGAATAACCAATAGTATCCCACATTAGCAAAACAAAAAACAAATAGCAATTTGATGTGAAAAGCTACTTTTATGGTCCTTTGACCGGTTGTACCTCTCGGAGCAAATTTGCTTTAAAATGAAATTTAAAATAAAATACGTTAAAACAAGATCTCCGGTTATTGGAAAGTTTCATATATCTATATCTACTCTAAAGAGCGACATTTAAATAAAATAAGGATAGTTTAAAAATGATGTAAGAAATAAATTACAATCTAGCACCTACATTAAAGAAATTAAAACGGTGCGATAAAAAAATAATTATTTTTAAAGAGCCTCGACCCTCAAAAAATGACAGTAGTTTTATACCGTACAAAACCAGGTTCCGCCTTACTGCATTATTATGCCGTTACTTTTCAGATCCGGTAAGCCCCCGGGATGTCTTCTAAAACACTCAATTGATTTTATTTTAGGGGAACCAGAACCGGTTCGTTTCACTTCCTCTTGTTTGGTCTTCCTGCTGTTCCAGTATACTCAGGTAACGCGCCAAAGATCGCTTTTTTTGTTATTTCATAACTTCCATTTATTTTTAAACTTTAATTTAATGTAATTTTAGCGTCGACAACGAGTACTTGTAGAGACAGAACAAAATTAAAGCATTAAAGTCGTTTAAGGCATACGTTAAAATAATCGCATTATTATAACGACACATGGAACAGATGTGTTACGTAGCTCTGTCATTTCAGACCTAAATTATTAGAACTCACAAGGTGCATCTGTACGTTTAATTATAATTCATTCGTTTGTCCTTCCGTCTGTCAATTCAGAATGCACCTGCGCCTCGCCTTTCTGTATAATTTTAACAAAACTATAATTTATTAATGTTTTTTTTCATCGAGGCTAATTTTGTTCCAAAAAGGCATTGGTACTAATTACGTATGTTTCCTTAAATTCATCTACCTGTTTTTATCCGAATTTAATTTAAAAAATATCAAACATGGAGATTGTAATTTAATGATTGGAACTGATATTGATTTTTCCAAGTCAGAATTCAGCAGCCTTTATATCGAAATTTAGCAAAACTACAATAATTCTAGAAGAGATTTGAATGCCTTAAATATAAGAAAACCAGAGTGCATTCATTGTCAAAGAATGGCAAAGGGTAAGAATGAGATAATAATATAAGGAAAAGACCAAGAGACTCACTCATATTTGCCTTTTTATATAGAAAAAAACACACAATATCTGACAATTAAGAGATCAGAACAGACAAGAAGGAGTAAAGAAAAAAAAAATAGGTTGACACTAAAGCTATAAGTAGAACACTTCCCAAATAATAAAGATCTGAGCACGACAAAAAGAAAAGAAAACTAAAGTTCTGCGAAAGAAAATAATGGAAACAATATTGGAAGTGTCTGTGAAGCTAGCGCATCATTTCATGGAAACTCATTAATTATAGTGAGTTTTGGCTTTATTTTTAATAGTTCTATAGCGAACTACTCATTAAAGCGAAAAAAAGCCAAAGTGCAAACTGACACGCACAGTTCTTATAGGAAATTAAAAGATCTATAGTTCTATATGGGTTATAGGAAGAGGTCTAGAGAAAAATATTGCTATTTCTTAATTTAAAAAACTCTAATAACACAAAATGCATATTTACGGAAATACAAATGAGACGCTGTCAAATATTCGACAGTTCTGTGAGTTCTATAATACTTTTCTTGTAGTTCGGAACGTATCCAACGACTTTCTGCATAGTTCCAGCCATAAGCCTAATTATATTATTTTTTGAGCAATTTTAAACCCCGCGAAATCACGAGTTATACACGTTATAAATGAGACGCTGTCGAATATTCGATAGGGCCTCACTTAAAATGTGTATAATTCGACTTTTATCTAATAAGGCTTATGGCTGGAATTCTGCGGAACGTCGTTGGATACGTTTCGAACTACAAGGAAAAAAATATAGAGCTCACAGAACTATCGTATATTCGACAGCGTCTCACTTATAACGTGTATAACTCGCGATTTCGCGGAGTTTAAAATTGCTCAAAAAATAATCTAATGAGGCTTATGGCTGGAACTCTGCAGAAAATCGTTGGATGCATTCCTAACTACAAGGAAAAAATTGTAGAGCTCACAGAACTGTCGAATATTCGACAGCGCCTCGCTTAAGATGAGTATAATTTGATTTTCGCGGGGTTCAAAATTATTTAAAAAATCATCTAATAAGGCTTATGGCTGGAACTCTGCGAAAAGTCGTTGGATACGTTCTCAACTACAGAACTGTCAAATATTCGACAGCGTCTTATCTGTATTCCCGTAAATATGCATTTTGTGTTATTAGAGTTTTTAAATGAAGAAAAAGCAATGGTTTTTCTCTATAACTCTTTCTATAACCCATGTAGAACTATAATTTTTTTAATTTCCAATAAGAATTGTGCGTTAATTTTGGGTAGACAAAGTGAGACGCTGCTGTATACCTGGCGTCTCAGTTTGCACTTTGGCTTTTCTTGCTTTAATGGGTAGAACTATCGATTCATTCATAACATTCTAAAACAAATGTGTGATACTAACTTTTTATTCACGTGATATTTGATTGTAATTTTCTTTAAAGTTTTCTAACTGACGATTTATCTCACTGTTTGTCTTTGTCTTGTTTTATATTATCGCCTAAACCGTAATATAATATCTGACGAGTTGTTTGACAAGATGTTGGTTGAAATGATGAGTAATCAAAAAGCATGACAATGTTGAATGAGATGTTTGACGATGAAATTAGGCACAATTTCCTCTTTTTCTTTCTGCAATATTTTCTTTTTATTTTTCACTTAAAAAGCTTCAATAATTTTTCTACATCACATTTTGTTTTGAAGCAAATCAATTTTACGCGATTCAACTTTACATTTTGCAATTGCAATATCTGAATATCTAGTTACAATTTTTCAATTCTTATTTCGTTTTGAAGTAATTACCGATACCACAAGAATTGAAGTAGTCTGTTATAACTTGTATATTTGATATCTTTTATGAGACTGGGGTTATTGCTTAAGAATAATTAACGGTATTTGCTCTTTGTAAAACGAATTAATTTTTATATAGTAGATTCCATAGCAAAAACGAGAAAGGAACTGGAGAGCTATACTTAGCAATATGTTCTTTGCTATGAAACTGACAGTCCTTTTAAGCTATGATATAAATTACAATTCAATGGTTTATTTTATAAGATAGGTGGGTATTTCGTTAAATATTGTGACGAACGGGCGACGGTGAATCATGCACTCGCCTGCGCCGGCGACCGCTGCGGAAGTGTCGAGAGGATACGCGAATGTTCTGCAGACAGAGGCTGCTGGAAAAGCTACTACGATATAAATATGCGTACGAAATTCAGAGAGGCAGTCTCAGTCAGTTCAACGTAGAGTTACTTACGGTGTAATTGCTCGGCTTGTAAAAATAAATTAGTCTTAGTCCGTAATAAATAAATTAGTGTTAAGTCTTGTGTAAATAAATTAGTTATTAGTTTCATCAAGTGTTTCATTTAAAAACAAATCAAAATAAATCTAAAAACATTACAGTGGTGTCCGGTGTGCGGTTCGTGAAAATAAATAAACAATTAAATCAACAAATAAAGTGTAGTGCCCGGAAAAACAATGGCTACAAAGAAAGTGCTGTTGAAAGACTTAAAAGTGGCCGAATTAAAAATAGAATTAGAAGAACGAGAGCTGAAAACTTCCGGTTTGAAAGCTGCACTTCAACAGCGTCTTCGAGAAGCTCTGTGCACAGCTGGGAATGATCCAGAAGCATTCTTGTTCGAAATTACGTGTGGTTCCGCCGATATATCGAGAATTTTAGACGAAAAGTTTCGAGAACAATCCGGAAATTTAGACCAGAAGCTTCGAGAACAATCTGGAAATTTCAAGGATGAACTTCGAGAACAATCTGGAAACTTCAGAGATGAACTTCGGGAACAATCCAGAAATTTGGACGAGAAGCTTCTAGAACAATCCAGAAATTTAGAAGAGAAGCTTCGAGAACAATCTGGAAATTTCAACGAATTGCAGAAGAAATTGCTGGAACAATCCAGAAATTTAGACGAGAAGCTTCTAGAACAATCCAGAAATTTAGACGAGAAGCTTCTAGAACGGTCCGAAAATTTGAAGGATGAATTTCTAGAGCAATCGAGAGGACTCGAAGAAAAACTAGTAGTAAAAATATCAGAAGAGACAAGGAACCTGCAAGAAAATGTGGAAGAAATAATATTCCAGCAGGATAACAAAATTAAGAATCTAGAACGAATCATGGCCGGGATGCGAATATTCGGAGATCAGTTACCAGCAGAAGTGCTAGATAATAATGAGGCCCGAAATGTGGAAGGACCAGCGGAAATTTCAAAACTGAAAATAAAACCACCTACGTTTGATGGGAAGTCTTCTTGGCCTAATTACTTTAAACAATTTGAAGCAGCAGCAAAGGCGAACGGATGGACAGCCAGTGAGAAAGCCACTTCGTTAATTGTGGCCTTGAGGGGAGAGGCTATCGATGTGCTACAAACAGAGGAACAAGAAGATTTCAACAAGCTGGTGAACAGGCTGGAGATGCGTTATGGTCAGGCGCATCTGACAGAGGTGTACCATGCGCAGCTGAGGAATCGTTGTCAGAAGTCCGGAGAGAGTCTTCAGGAATTCGAAGCCGACGTAGCGCGCCTAGCCCAGTTGGCGTATCCTGCAGCTCCTGTAGAATTCCTGCAATGTTTGACGGTGCAGACATTTATAGATGGAATTCGTGACCCGGACAACCAGCAGGCATTGAGAATGGCTCACCCAAAGACATCCAAGAACGCATTGGCCTACGCTTTGGAATACGAGGCAGCGAAGAGAGTCTCAAGAGGACAGGTCAAGGTGCGAGCTGCTATGGACTTCCAAGAAGAGGAAAACGTCAAACTGCGACCTGCTGCAGAGGAGCGACCTAAGGAGTGTGCCACTGTCGAGGATATCCGCCGCATTGTGGAGCAGGTCTTGAAACAGAAGAATCGGCTTGTATGCTGGAATTGCCAGGAGGAGGGACATGTTCGCAGGCGGTGTCCCAAGCCCAGGCAGGATCCTCCACGAAGGAAGCCACAGGGAAACTAAGTCGGGTCGGTGCAGTGGGGCAAACGTCGACCCGTATTCAAAAGCCCCTAAAGACGAAAGCCAGGCAAGTGATATCCCTGCGACAATTAACCAGCAGTGTCTTCGTGGATGCAACCATTGACGACATCCCTCACACCATGTTGCTGGATACGGGTGCGACGAAGACTATCTTGAGGCCCGACGTCATCAAGTCATCAAAACGCACCGAACCGACTAAGTGGAGACTGAGGACAGCAACTGGAACATCAGCAACTGTCCATGGTGAAGTAGAAGTGATTATTACCATTGGAACGACTCCCATCAAACACCGTGCGCTGATAGCAGAAATAGAGGACGAGGCGATTCTGGGAATGGACGTCATGTGTGCCCACGGGTTTCAATTAGATCTGAAGCGTGGTGTCATGGCTGTCAATAACGAGGAATTGATTCTACACCAACGAGGAGACATGGCCGCTCGAGTTATCCTCGCCGAAGACGTTGTACTACCCAGCAGGACCGAGGTCATCGTCGACGCCAATCTGAACGGCGTTTTCCAAGATGGACAAGTTATTATGGTTGAACCCAATACTGACGATCTGAAGATTGGAAGAGGAGTTCTCGTTGGGAAAGCACTGCTAACGGCGAGAAAGGAAGTACCAGTCCGCCTGATGAACGTCAACTGTTTCCCCGTCAACATCAAGAAGGGGACAATCTTGGGAAGCTGCGCCATGGTGTCCTCCATTTCACGCCAACTTGAAGTAAAGGTGCAAGAGAGGAAGGTCCCAAAGAAGTTGTTGGATATGGTCATGCCGTCAGCCCAGGAGTTGACTCCAGAGCAGAAGATAAAAGCAAGGGACCTGATCGGTCGCTATCAGGACGTGTTCGAAGGAGAAAACGGATCTAAGGGAAGAACCGACGTCGTCAAACACAAGATAGAGACCGGAGAAGAAAGACCCATCCGTCAAGCTCCAAGGAGGTTGCCGTTGGTGAAACGTGAGGAAGCGGAACGCATTATTCGCGATATGGAAAAGGACAATGTAATAGAACCCTCAAGCAGCCCGTGGGCGTCACCAGTAGTGCTTGTGAAGAAGAAGGACGGATCCACGAGGTTCTGCGTAGACTACCGGTTACTCAACCATGTCACCAAGAAGGACAGCTATCCTCTGCCACGGATTGATGATACCTTGGACACTCTGGCCGGTTCGAAGATCTTCTCGACTTTAGACTTAAAGAGTGGATATTGGCAAGTGGAGCTAGCGCCCGAAGACCGAGAAAAGACAGCGTTTTCCATTGGTATGGGACTATGGCAATTCACGGTGATGCCGTTCGGGTTATGTAATGCCCCAGCGACATTCGAGAGGCTAATGGAGACGGTTCTGAAGGGTCTGTCCTGGACAACGTGCATGGTGTACCTGGACGACATAATTGTGGTGGGAAAAACATTCGACGACCATCTGAAGAATCTGGAAGGAGTGTTCCAGCGGCTACGCGGAGCTGGGCTAAAGCTTAGCCCTAAGAAGTGCCATCTGTTCCAGAAGGAAGTGAATTATCTAGGCCACATTGTTAACGGAAATGGAATCGCCGTGGACCCAGTGAAGATTCAGGTGGTGAGAGACTGGCCAACACCAAAAAATAAACACCACATAAGGAGTTTCCTAGGCCTGTGTACTTACTATCGGCGCTATGTTCCCGGATTTGCAGACATCGCTAAGCCGTTGACAAAGCTCACCGAAGAAGGTCGCCCGTTTGAATGGGACCAGCATTGCCAAATTAGCTTTGAACGCCTAAAGCAGTACTTGATAAGTGCTCCTATTCTGAGTTACCCTCTCCCGGAAGGCAAGTTCGTCGTGGACACAGACGCTAGCAACGTTGGTATTGGTGGCGTACTTTCCCAGATACAAGATGGGCAAGAAAAGGTGATCGGCTATTTCAGCAAAGTCCTGTCAAAACCGGAGCGTAACTATTGCGTCACCAGAAGGGAATTGTTAGCCGTGGTAAAGACGATAGAACATTTCTACAAATACCTATATGGTAGACGCTTCCTCCTGAGGACGGACCATGCCGCCTTAAAATGGTTCCTCCGATTCAAGAATCCTGAAGGACAAGTTGCACGATGGATCGAACGACTTCAGGAATACGATTTTGAAATCCAGCATCGGGCAGGAACAAGCCATAGCAATGCCGATGCCTTGTCTAGAAGACCCTGTGCTGAAGACTGTAAGCACTGTAGTCGTCTGGAGGAGAAAGTAGCCATGACTGCAAGGACGGCCATTGTTGACGACAAATGGCAAGGCGAAGCATTGCGACGAGACCAGGAGAACGACCCGGACTTGAAGTTGGTGCTGGAATGGAAAAGTAGGGAGACAAGGCCTACTTGGGAAGAGATAGCACCCTGTGCACCATCCGCGAAATCATACTGGGCGCAGTGGGACTCCATAGTGCTGGATCGTGGTCTTCTGAAACGAAGCCTAGAGAACCAGGAAGGCACGGAACAGAAGACACAGTTATTGATTCCCAAGAATAGGGTGCCAGAAGTTCTGAGGGAACTTCACGATGGTACTTCGGGAGGGCATTTGGGAATCAAGAAGACTATGGAGAAAGTGCGCGAGCGATTCTACTGGGTGAATTGCAAGGAAGACGTAAAGAATTGGTGCAGGAAATGTGTAGTCTGCGCAGCCAGTAACGGGCCCCATAGACGAGGCAAGGCTCCCATGAAACAGTATAACGTGGGAAGTCCTTTTGAGAGAGTTGCCATCGATGTAGCAGGTCCATTTCCAGAAACAAATAGTGGAAATAAATACATCGTCGTGGTAATGGACTATTTCAGCAAGTGGGTTGAAGCATACGCCCTACCTAACCAAGAGGCGGTCACTGTTGCCGAAATCCTTGTCAAGGAATGGATCAGTCGGTATGGTGCACCCATGGAACTGCATTCGGATCAAGGAAGGAACTTTGAATCGACCTTATTCAAGAATGTGTGTACTCTGCTCGGCGTACGGAAAACTAGGACCACTGCGCTTCATCCACAGTCGGACGGAATGGTGGAAAGGTTCAACAGGACCATCAACCGACATTTGTCCAAGGTCGTCTCCGATCACCAGAGAGACTGGGACACGTATATTCCCCTGTTTCTACTGGCATACCGCTCGTCCGTTCATGAGACCACAGGAGAGACTCCAGCGAAAGTGGTATTTGGGCGAGAGCCAAGACTGCCCTGCGACTTGAAATTCGGCGTGAAGCCTGGCGAAGTCCCTACCGACGAAGACTACGTGAGCGGTTTGCGCAGGAAAATGGACAACATTCACAATCAAGTGCGTCACAATATACAGACCGCCAGCGACCGAATGAAGGAGCATTATGACATCAACGCTCAGAATGGGGGATACCAACCCGGAGCACTGGTCTGGCTTTATAATCCCCAGAGACGTCGAGGTCTGTCCCCAAAATTACAGACATCTTGGGAAGGTCCTTACAAAGTGATAAAACGGATCAACGATGTTATATACCGCATCAAAAAGATCCCGAATGGCAAGCCCAAAGTGATCCACTTCAACCGGATGGCTCCTTACAACGGAGAAGAGAATGAAGGGACTGTACAAAGGACGCAAGGTTCCGAAATAAACTTCGAAACCTTTATGTCTCATCACGCCACAGGAAGTAAAGCACGATTTGGAGTAACCACGGAGAAACAGCAAGACCTTTTTCAAGTGCCACCAGAGTACAGTCTGGCCCACTGCGTGGCAGAAGACCTAAAAATGTCCAAAGGTGTAGCCCAGGTTTTCCGGAAGAAATTTGGTCAAGTCGAGGTACTCCGAAGACAGCATCCCATGGTAGGCAAGAGCCTGCAGATCATCGACACGAGCGCAGATCAGAGACGACGCTTGTACTACTTAGTCACTAAGAAGACATCAAGCGGTAAACCTGACTATCACAATATGTGGAGAACTCTTTGTAGCCTGAAGAGGCAGCTGATAGAAGGCAAAGAGACTAAATTAGCCATCCCCAAGTTGGGCTGCGGACTTGACGGGCTGGACTGGAGGGTCATCCGAAGCATGATAGAAGTTATTTTTAACGGAACGGGGATTGAAGTCTTGGTCTGCAGTCACCACCCACAGGCAGCTGTTGGAAATGAGAAAACTGTGGATTGCTACTTCTTCCAAACCGGAAGTTGCAGAAAGGGGCCAGCATGTCGTTTTCGACACCCTTCCTCAAGGCTATTACGAGAAACGTTCCGAGACGAAACGTTTTTAAGAAGGGGGCAATGTGACGAACGGGCGACGGTGAATCATGCACTCGCCTGCGCCGGCGACCGCTGCGGAAGTGTCGAGAGGATACGCGAATGTTCTGCAGACAGAGGCTGCTGGAAAAGCTACTACGATATAAATATGCGTACGAAATTCAGAGAGGCAGTCTCAGTCAGTTCAACGTAGAGTTACTTACGGTGTAATTGCTCGGCTTGTAAAAATAAATTAGTCTTAGTCCGTAATAAATAAATTAGTGTTAAGTCTTGTGTAAATAAATTAGTTATTAGTTTCATCAAGTGTTTCATTTAAAAACAAATCAAAATAAATCTAAAAACATTACAATATGTTTTCCATTTGTATTTTTCCTCTTAATAACTTTGGTTAATAATATTCGTTTCAACAAATGTTAAATTCACATAATTACGTTGTCCTAATGCTAGTAAACTCGTAAAAGTAAATTGATATATTTGGCCAAACATTAAGTACCTGATCAATAATCCATTTGTCCAATCTGTGATGCAGAACATATTTCGACGTTTTAATTTAACGGTAAACTTAATATGAAGTTTGATCTACAAATCTACATGATACTGGTCTCTATATAGAACGCGCTCCCGTATCACTCACTTAACAAAACTTATTTATAAGTGCTTTCTCAAAGTGAGCGATCTTCTATTCTTTTTATAATATTTACTTCATATAATAAGGTTTCTTTTAAAGAATTCAAATTATTGTCAAAAAAGTTTCATTACGAATTTGTCAAGAAAATATAATTTGTTAAAAGAGACTTTCTGTAGTTACAAATTATGAAGAACAACGCTGAAAACAATAAAAAAATAACTCAGACTCCAAATTAAAAATGTTTGTAATTGTAATTTCTACGCGAATACTGTTTTACACTCTATCCTGCCGTTGGTAACATGTTAAATAAATTACGTTAAGTATTACAGTACAATAAACGTTATGAACACGTTATATTTTGAAAGAAGCTTTTGCACAAAAACTGTAAAGCAATTTACATTTTTTAAATATTTTCGAAACTATAATGAAACTACCTGCTTAAAAACATATTACTCCTGGGGACCTAGGAAATTTAATTACGGAATGGGACAAATAAATAAAGTCAACGACTTCATTAACATGTTACAATTAGAATTCTCATCGAACATCAGTGTTTTTCTCCCACATAAAAATTACGTATTCGTCCGTCCCACAAACGCTAAACTAACATCTGTACACCATAAACAAAATTAACGCGCACAAAAATAAATAAAACAGGAATTAAAAGAACGAGAAATTTGTTTTACGTCTTTATAATGGTACGCTCAAAAAAACAGGACCCGCTCCGCTTCTCGAGCAGAAAGGATGGAATTTTACGAGGCTAATTAATATTCAAATTTGATTCGGTTGGTCCTCGAATAAGGAACAGAGCTGTGAAATTCCTGCGCGCGTGTTTAGTGTATATTTAGAACGAATGAGACAAATGTGCCGAACTCGTAAAGAATTTCTATTTCAAGTCGCATCGACCGAAAATAGTTTTCCCGTGGAGTTATGTACGACGTAACAGTTGATTGAATGGTACATAGTCGAAAGACGAAATTTGCAATTTGCAATTTTCGCTGAGCCTGGTATATTTTTTATAGAATTTTAAAAAGGTGATAGTTTTGTTTTATGTCATGAAACAAAATATGCTTCACTCTGTAGAATGGTAACAAAATTATATCTTCTCAATAATTTTTTTTTAATCTTTCTCATAGCTTTTCGATTACTCAAACAAATTTGTTAGCAATGTAGTTTTCTTTAAAAAATAAAGAGGGTTTAAGCCGTGAATACTATTTTTAAATCAATTATTTATTATTCACTCTTAGACAATACAAGATAATCGAAAAGCCATAACTAAAATTTGATTATCATATTGACGTATGCAAGGTTATCGGGCCAGACATGAGGAAGTGTGGTGCTAAAAACTGCAATGTTTATGTTTATAATTAACAAGTAGCAGGTATTACATAAATGTATGTATATTTCTGTTACTGCTTTTAACGTGGTTTCTGAATAATCCAAGCACACATACATATTGAGAATCACTGGCTCAAAGGATAACATAAACAAGTAGCAGCCCAACAATTTAATGTCATGTTATCGTCGTAATTTGTTAATTAAACGCTGCATTTAGAGCAACCAAGTAAACACCATAATGCCCGAAGATAATTACGTCTAAACGGATCTCCGAGCTGAAAGAGAGATAACGAGCGAACGCACGGAGGAGACCCGACTGCCCAAATACAATAGAGAAATAAAACAAGCCACACTAAAAACTAGCCGTGTGAATGATAAATCACAACGCGCAAGGTCACTAAACCTAAAGAGGCTAGCGACCTCGAATTTTGCAAACTGTGTGATCCCGCAGATAAAAAGACCTCTTCGGCGAAATGACGAAAACAAACAGTCACGTAACGACGCTTCTAGAAAATTAACATGGAATTGGGTTCGGTAAGATTTCTTAACTGCAAACTTTGACCTAAGCCATTCGTTTTAGTCAGACTATTGGTCGAGTTACTGTAACTTGGTGACCTTAATCAGCAACTTGTTTTCTTTGGCTTGCATTAAGTCAGTTTATCAACCCATAAGCGACATTTCTCCTTTATTATAGTGTTAATTTGAGTTTACCATAAAAAAAATCTAAACAAAAATGAAAAAAGCACGATCTATGACAAGATCATCATTTGCAACAAAAAAAAGTGTAACATCTCAGGTAGCTTTACATCATTATCAGCTTCTAAACAAAGTTTAATCTTTTTCCGGCTGTTATTAAAACACAGGTAAAGTGAGCGGCGATGGCGAGTTAATTTAACAGGCAACATAAGAAGTATTAAATCCTCGTAACACGATTATAAGGTTTGTATAACAAGCCCACTGGATGTGAAAGCGTGCAGACGGCAACTTTCTTAATCCTTTCACGCGATGCCTAAATTCAATGACCGATTAAAGCGATGGCTTTGCGCCAGGAAATTAATGAAGGACAGATTTCATATTTTAAGATTTACAGTGAACGTGTTTATGTTAGCCCTGGAACAATTTTACACAAATTTGTTTTGCAATTTATCAAATTGGTTTTACATCTGGGAAATGATGGAAGTGAATTTTGGACGAATTAATAAACGTGCGGAGACAAAGAACTTTATCACATCAAATTAGACTTAATTCATTTTATTCATTTATTTCTGCTTAATTTTTCGATATTTTTATTTTATTTTATTTTAATTGTTCAAAGTTGATCGTATCCATCTGCTAGTTTGCAAGAATTTACTTCTCGTTTCTTTCTTTTTCTTTTCTAATTTGCGTTAATTGACATTACGGTGTTATTGTGTTACTTTCATTTATCTTTAATTTGTTTCTAAATCGAACATCTTATTTTGCTGATTTACTCGATTAGTGTAAAACTTGGTTTGCGGCTAAGTATAGTGATTTTCTCCACCATTCATCTTAACGGTATTTTCTGTTCATATACGATTTATTGTTCTTCTAGTCATTTTCAATGTGTATTTCTTATTCCATCAACTTGTAAATAACATCTATCTCATAAATCTCATTTTCTATGCTTCCTAATATCTGACTTCATTGTCTTTTATTTAAAACTAAGGTCTGGCTTTTGTATTTTAAAATTCGTACGCAGCAATTTTAGAGCCTTCAGTTGAATATCTTTTTTTGTCGTGTCCTTTATTTTAATATTACGAGGGTGGGATGATAATTGTCTAGCCTCCGCATAGATGGCGCTCGTATCGAAAATATTTATGGGTCATTTTGAAGATCAACTCTTAAGTTGTCAGTAGTGATAATGTTATATTACTGATGCAAGTAGTTTCTTGTTAGCAGCTATTGAAACAACACGTGTTTTGTGCTTTATTAGCAAAGGAAAATATTGAGCATCGCGCTGTTATCAAATTCCTTTTTATGAAGGGTTTGAAAGGCTCAGAAATTTTTGATGAGATGAAAAATGTATTAGGAGAAAGTGCTCCATCATATGCAACCATAAAAAACTGGGTTGCTGAGTTTAAACGGGGCCATCCAAGATGAACCCCGCTCTGGATGCCCAAAAAGTGTCACTATAACAGAAATGGTCGCCAAAATCCACCATATGGTAATGCAAGACAGATGACTAAAATTGAGTGAAATAGCCAATATTGTAAAGATTTCGAAAGAGCGGGTATGCAATATTGTAACCAAAGAATTAGGCATGAAAAAGCTGTCTGCGCGTTGGGTGCCGCGTTTGCTTACACTTGAGCAAAACACGTTCGAATGCAACTTTCACAAGAGTCTCTGGATCGTTTTAAGAAAAATCCAACCGATTTTATGCGACGATTTGTTACCACCGATGAAACTTGGGTTCATTACTACACGCCTGAAACCAAACTGCAATCAAAGCAATGGACAGAACCTGGTTGCTCGGCTCCAAAGAAGGCAATGACAGTAAAATCAGCTGGCAAGGTTATGGCATCAGTATTCTGGGATGCAAAAGGGATTTTGATGATCGATTATCTTACAAAGAGACAAACAATAATTGGCGAATATTATATTAACCTTTTGGATCAATTGCAACTAAAAATTCAACATAAAAGGCCCGGTTTGGCGCATAAGAAAGTCATTTTTCATCAGGATAATGCAAGGCCTCACACCAGTGTCATTGCTATGGCCAAAATTCATGAATTAAAGTATGACTTGCTTCCACACCCACCCTACTCACCTGATCTGGCTCCATCTGACTTCCACCTATTCCCCAAGCTCAAAATTTTCCTTGGTGGACAGAGATTTTGCACGCACGAAGAGGTCAAGTGCGCTGTTGACTCCTATTTTGCAGACCTTGAAAAAACGACCTTCCGCGATGGGATCAAAGCTTTAGAGCATCGCTGGATGAAGTGCATTGAACGTTTAGGAGATTATGTTGAGAAATAAAAATGATTTTGAAAACGTAAAGCCCGTCTTTCATTCCCAGGCTAGCCAATTATTATCCCACCCTCGTATATAATAAATAATAATAAATAATTGAAATTTTGGATTTATTCTAATATAATTAGATAATTATTTTTATTCTCTTATAGTTTCTTCCCACTAGAAGGTATACTCTTTATTCTATTTTCTGAGATTTTCGTAGTATATCCCCAATATCTTGAATTCACTACAAGCATACATGCAAAGACCTTTCCTTATTATATTTTTTTCCGTTTAGACGTACTAGTGTTAATTAATATACTGAAAATGACGGAGATAGACAGTAACCCTTTTTCAAGCCCTATTTGTTGAAATAACCTTCAAAATATCACCATTTATGTCTGGAATTATGACAATATACCATATGAAGATATGTCGGGGATATCCTCTTTCTTTTGATTGAAGGTGTTTTGTTCTTAAGACACATTCTACGATTCGATTTTAATTGATTAACTTTTGTGGATCAACTAAAATCGAATGAAAATTGCTTGTTTCAACTTTCATCGGTCAACTTAAGTTGATTCCACAAAAGATTGACCCATTCAAACTTTATCGTTCAAGTTATGAGTCATCCATTATTTTTGAAACGAGTTGACATACGTTTGAAGCGTGTGAACATTTGACAGGAAACTTGAATCATTCGATTGTTGCATTCTGCAGTCTGCTTATTATTTTTATTTTTTTGATGTTACAGTTACAGTTTTAGTTTGTAATAAGGCAAAATGAGTTTAAAATGGTCAGAATGTACCATGTCAAAATTTATAGAACTGTATCATAATCATGACTGCCTTTGGAAACATAGACTGGACAGTTATAAAAATAAAGATGCAGAGAAAATGCTGTATCCTCCACAGCGAGTTCTCGTAAGAGAGTTTCCGAAACACCATACTGATTTCTTCTTTTAATCCAATTGCGTATCCAGAAACGGCGTTTTTTTTGTTGTTTACCCCATCCTAGTAAGATAATTTTCCTTAATTCTTTGAATCAGTAAACCAGTAATAACTTCTACACCTGCAAGGATAACTGCTCCAGTTGGCGCCATTTTATTTTACTGGTCGATTCAATTTTTATGCTTGAAACGTGTTTAATATGTGAACCAAAAACTTAAGCGATATTAGTTGATCCACTAAAGTTGATCAACTAAAATCGAATCGTGAGAATGCGCCTTTAGTCTCGTGTTCAATGGTTTCCTATCATTTTTGAAGGATTCTTCACCATTTATCGGAGACTTTTTTATTGTCACGTGAAGATGTAATAAGTAACAGCTTTCAGTATGAAAAGAATTAGAGTAGGCGTTGGAATTTAAATGTATGTCTTTGATAACGTCTAACAATTGACATAAACACGCCAAAAATGTTTAACGTTACTCACGCAGATATTCATAGAGTTCAAAAGTATTTTGATGCAGCAGGCAGTGGTCACTTATGTATTTGCTTTAGTTTTTTAAAAATAAAACGGTTGTCTTACTTTGTAGAAATGTCAAAGTGACAAAGGAGCGTTCGACGAATTAAATGCACACAGTGTGTTTAGCTGCATCCCCAATTCTAATTTATTTTTTATTTCATCACTTCTTCCATTGCTTTATGATCTTTTGGTGCTTATTCCTTTTTCATTAATACTTTCAGATCGATCTCGTTTAAGTGTTAAAAATGTTCATCTTTGCCTTTCAAGAAAGTGTGGGGTGGGCCTACCCCACTCTATTACAATTTATATCATTAACACGCTACGTATCATTGCGAGATAAATATTTGGTACGGCAGATTTTCCCTATTTAAATAGGGCTTTTTGGCTTATACGATTTCGTACTAAAAATATTAAATTATTATAAAATTTGAAATTGTTACTGTCAAAAGTCAGTGTAAGTCATTAAGATGCTCTACAAGATTCTTTCGGAGGCAGAAAGAGCAACCGCCATTGCTAAGCTGGAAGAGTCTTTGAAAAGAGTAGCAAATCATCGTAACCGGAAGACAACACATGATGATGACGATTATCTTGTTAATTATGTGAGAAATCATCCTTTTTCTAGGCTTTAGAGGCTAAACGAAGAACTGACTTCCCTGCTGAAGAGCATACTGCCAGGAAATTTTTAAAAGGAGCAGATTTACGGAGCTCGACAGCAGTGCAAAAACCTTTTCTAACAGAAGAAAATAAACTAAGGAGAATAGAGTTTGCAAATATATTCGTAAATAGGAATCACGGTTTTTGGAAAACAGTTGACTTCACGGATGAAAAAATAATGCCAGACGAATGGTATACCGTCCTCCAAATCAACGATAAAAATACCTGCACCATAAAGGACAGAGTGGTCGGTTTTCTCTGTATGTATGGGGTTGGTTTTCAAGTGAAGGTCCTAGTAGAATTCATTTTATAGATGTCGTCTGAATGGCCAAAAATATGTTGAACTCTTGAATGACGTGATGCTTCCGTCTGTCATAGAAAAATTAATTTGTATATCAACAGGTTGAACATGACACTATACGTGTTTCTTTTTTAATTTCATTGAAAATGACTAAAGGATTCTATTTTCTAGAATAATTCTTCTGTGCATAAAGTGAGAATCGTGAAAAATTGGATGGCAGAAAATGAACTCGAAGAACAGAATAGGGATGAGCTGATTCAGGCAGTTCAACATGCATGGTAAACTCTCACTCTAAAATACACACGAAAATTAGCAAAATCAACGAGCGGAAGACTTACTGATGTGTTGGAATAGAATGGTCGTTCAATAAAATATATATTTTTTTCATATTATTTTAATTCTAACATCTAAGAGCATTTCAATATGCTAAAATTTTGAAAATTTAGCCTACTTTATAAAGCAACCGTACCAATTATTTATCTCCCAATAGTACAATATATTTCCTCCTTTGTTTTGACCATCATATAAACCGCTACGTATCGCTAATCAGTTTTAAAATCGTATATTTTGTTTGACTTGGCTAATATTTCCAAGTTTTAAATCACTAATATTTGTCATGCGAAAATTTTCGACTACTATCGATTAATGAATATAGAATACTTAATATTAATAAATCTGCACGATGTACCTAATTCTTAACATGAAAATCAACGTTTACGTTTACAATTATCTATTAAAGCGATAAGATTGTGTAATGACTTTCAAGTTGGTTTTTATTTGGGTCACAAGAAATTAATATTTACACGTAATGGTGACAACGCAATTTATGACTCCCTTTAATCAATAGGTTTTAGTCAATTTTGACTGCCATTTATAGTTATTTTCACAACGTGTAGTATTACAGTAATTTATAATATAATTGGGTTTATATTAATATCTTATCTCTACTAGTGAAAATATAACTGTTTATAATTTACGTATGTATGTAGGTAGAACAGACTTTCTCTTTAAAGACTGATAAATTTCTGAATATGTTGTACTTCTCTAATGCATAGGTAAACAGATACAAGCAAGCCTTTGATTTTCAATTAATGGATTCATTTACTTCATGATTCAGGAGATTAATCTCTGATCTCTTTTTGTATAACATCATAACCAATATATGAAAACATCAAATTTAGTATTCTAAATTTTATTCCTGCTGGTTAATTTCTTAAATTATTGAAATTTGTTCCCTACTTTTAGAAACCAATACACAGAAAAGATCCATTTCGTCGCTGGTGAAAAAAGACACTAAATCGGTACTCTGAGTTTATATAGTAACGGGTCCACATGTTAATTACCTATTTACATATGTAAATCGTGTAGGCAACCTGATATTTGTTGTTGATACAAGCGCTACTAAACTCGTTTACAAAGAAATCGTCGAATGTGTTTCGATTATACCCAAGTGCATTCTGTTAAAAATATTTCTGTAAAATTCGATATGCTGTAAGAATAAATCAAGGCTGAAGGCTAAGATTTATTAAACACTTTATTTTGGTTTTGTTAAAGTCTTTAAAAACTGAAATTGTTGTGCTTATGAATACTCTTGCTATTTGTGGGTTAAAGAAAACTGAGTGTCAAGTGGAAAAAAGAACTCTTACAATAGATTCTTCTATTTGAATTTAATCGAGGGGTAAGGACAGATAAGTTGGCTCAACACATTTGTACATGGGAAGACTGTCATTAAGGAAACCATTGGTCAAGAAGTTTTGTTGTTTCAAACAGGACCACTTTGACCTGAGTTATTGTCCACGTTCAGAGAGAGAATAAATCACTTTAATCCACGATGTTCTAAGTCAATCAACCGGAGCAGTTAGTAAATATGCGACATTTGTATTTCATATACAAAACACAAAAGCTTGAGGTTTGAGATGTTCCTCGCGTATAGGTTCTTCTCCCGGTGCGAGAACCTTCCTTGCGTCTCCCTATGAAACAATTTTTGTTTGTTAATTATTAGAAGTTAGAATTGTATGTAAATGTGTGTTTTCTACGAATCGTAAGACAAAAGCAATTAAACATTGAAATACAAGCAACAATTTGTGTTGTGCGATACGAAAGTGTCCAGCAGGTATGAAATTACACTGCGAATGTAATAATTAAAGAGAGACTGGAAAATTACAATCGAAAATACACGGGCAGGCCTAAAGCCACTCCTGTAAGCGAAGGTCAGTGTAAATAAGTGCTATCACTTCGGAATCGTTGAACTACAGCACCGGAAATGGTCGTTATATACAATGGAAGTCATCGCAGACAAATTAACGTCACATAGTTAAGAGTAGTTTAATAGAATTGAGACTTGAAGATGTATAACAGTTAAGGAAACATAATTAAGTACAAACGGTAGACGCTCCAAAGATTAAACACGAAGAAGGAAATACAAACCGGAAGCTGGATGAGATTTGGTGAATGAAGAGATCGTCAGGATGTTAACAACTGAAGTACAAAATTACAATTTGTTTAAATTATTCATTACAAAATTCAAATTGTAACCAAAAACATTTGTAAGGCGACAAATACACTATTCAATTACGAAGCTTTTCTGCGAGCTTTAAAAGTTGTATATTAACTCATAGAGTATCTTGAGTATCTAGTTTGACCAGACTATAACGATATATGTATTTACTCTTAAATTCAACTTTAGATTGAATAAAAATTGAATGGAGAATGACAAACAAGAATGGAAACAGAATTTTATTAAAATGACTTTCATTCCATCGTCGTTGCTGTAAAAACAGGATCTATTACACAGTGACATTCCACGTCAGCTTTGGTAATTTAATAACGTATATTACGAGCCTAGATATCCATTTATTGTAATATATACTGTTACGCCAACGTCAAAACATCTCACGTAAAAGAGTCACTTGTTGCGTGCCGGTGATGACGTATGTTCCGGAGGATTTACGTCAAGGCAATCATAAAGCAAAGCGGTGGATGTTCATCGGATTTATTCGCGTTTTATTTATTGTGTTATTATACAACCCGCAACATTTCTATAGTAAATAATAATCTGTCGATTAGATGAAATTATGTAGTCATTGTTATTCTTTCTTTTATAGCTTGTTGTGGGAGGGAGTCCAAGGAACTAGAAATCATTCACCTATACTTTTTTTAGATCAAAATCAAGATAGTTACTGTTAATAAAATTTCATTCGATAATTGCATATATGTGTATGAAAAACGACCTCGGATTCATTAAAAGAAACGCGTGCCAACTGAGGAAACCTTGCAACGTTTTGTTGAACAACATTAAAACATGTTATTAAATAAAGAAGAAAACCATCCACCTTCATACTATGAAACAACAAATTCTTCGTTTAATGTATTCCCGTTTAACAAGGGTTCTTTCTTTTTTTTTACTTGACTAACCCTTACTCCTTTCTTTAGTGTATTTTCCCTAACGGCATCCGATATTTTCTATGAGAACATCTAAGGTCAAAGTTTTTTTCAAGTCGCCCAGAAACAATTGAGGAGCTCAAAATTCGTATTGGCGAACAAACTGACCGAAGTCTTGCTTCGTCGTGTAATGCACCATTCTTTGTCCAATGTTAGAACTGTGTTGGTTTGTTGGTGGCGGTTATTTAAAAAACGTGATTTTTAAAAGGCAGATTTCAAATAACTACTTATTCATTAATTACACTTCTGGACAAAATTAAGGGATCACCAAATTTACAAGTTATTTTTAATAGACTTTTCACATGTCATAAATTGACGTTTATTAAACGCAATTCAAATAGCCAAATAAATGTCATGAAACAATTAACAATAGCAAGGCATTCCCTGCAAGGAAACGAAAAGTCAACAAAAAGGCCTTTTTAAGTCATTTAATTAAGAAAGCGTGCTTTTTGTTTCGAAAATTAGTGAATTTGTTTGCATTAAGTTAATTAAATATATTTAGACGCCATTGTAGACCAGAAGAAGTATCCCAAATGATTATGCTTCTTCTTGAAGGATATTCACAGAGAAAAGTTGCTGGAATTCTAAATACTAACAAATCTCTAATACAGAGGCCCGCAGCACGGTTCAGAAACACTGGTAGTTTCAAAAGAAGACGCGGACAAGGTGCTAAAAGAAAAACAACACGCAAAGAAGATCGCTTTATCGAATTTCAGAGTTTAAGAAAGCGGTTTGTAAAATCTCGTGAATTAAAAAATGATCTTCGATTAGCCACTGGAAAAGAAATTTATCCCAAAACAGTAAGAAGAAGACTAAAATAAGTCAATTTGTCTGCTAGAAAACCAGCAACTCTCACAGCTACGCACAAAAGATATCGCTTAAACTTTTGTCAAAATCATCAAGGTTGGGACGAGGGGCAGTGGAACTCCGTTTTGTTTTCAGGCGAGTCCAGATTCCTTCTAAGTAGGAATGATCGCCGTACTCTTATCATACGAAGACCAGGCGAGCGATTTGCACCATGTACCATTCGAGAATTTGACAAATTTGGTGGAGGGTTTGTAATGATTTGGGGTGGCATACAATTTAATGGTCGTACAGAATTGGTTTTGATACGAAATCTGTCGCTTACAGCAAGGAGATATAGAGACAAGATTATTGTATCCCATGTTCAACCATTTGCCGAAAATTTCGGCAATGAATTCATTTTTATGCAAGACAATGCCAAACCTCACACAGCTAAGATTGTCACAACAGCTACGTTGAGAGATGCAAATATCCAAAGTTTGGAGTGGCCTGCCAAAAGCCCTGATCTAAATTCTATTGAGCATCTCTGCGATCAATTGGGCAACAAAATTAAAAACACACCGAGACCACCAACAACACTTGATGAGCCCTCTAACAAGCTTGTTCAGGAATGGGAACAGATACCTCAAAAAAGTATACGAAACTTATTCTCAAGCATGCCAAGATCAGCAGCATGTATTGCTGCAGGGAGGGCATACACGCTATTAATAATTTTAGTTTTATTAACTTGTTGCAAATTAGGATATAAGTTCAAGAAAAGACAATGGTATTTTAAAGATTTAAAGTATTTTAAAGTTTGTTAAATTTAATAGCCCTTAAAACAACTAAACTATAAGGAAACACTTATATATTTATTCGTTTCATTAAATTTTGTTATCTTGTTTTAAATTTATTTTAAATTTTACTGGTGGTCCCTTAGTTTTGTCCAGAAGTGTATAACAAATCTCAGAGAGTTAGCCGTTATTTATAAATAATATAATATAATAAAAAGTTTATGTTATTAAGTGGTAAAATTTTTCTTTAAATATTAAAAAGGGTAGTCTATTATGGGAAACCTGTATATCCCTGTACATTTTCTTTTAATGAAATTTAGTTTTGCGATTTTAATATATCTTTTCGTTTAAGACTATATTTTCAATTGTACTCTAAAATTCTATTCGTTTCTTGGCACGCCCGGAGATTTAATTGTATATTTTTCCATTTTTATCAGAAATGTATGCAATTTTTTTTTGTCTAGGTAAATCTCTAGAATAAAGTTGAACTTTCATTTCTAACGCGCATACATTCAGTTTGTTAAAATATATTTTGTACCTATATACATCGATTTTTTCGATAATTTCCTAAGTAAATATCGCTTGGTTATCTACGATCAGCAAAGAATGTACTACTGGTTTTCATATTTTTAAATAGTACAGTAGAGTAATTGTAGCCTTCTTTGAAAATTTATCAAATACTGTTTTAAACTGTCCATTTCTTGTTGTACAAGATTTGGTAGAATTTCTTGAAAAATTTCAATTATGCTGTCAAGTGTAGCAAAATTTGAATAAAATATCTGAAAAAATAGAACATGTTCTATCTCCAAACCGTATCTGCAGCCCAAATAATATCTTGTTCTAATTATTATATTAGAAATTGGACCATATTTTATACAATAGAGTCGCCTTTTTAGTCTGGAATATTTTCAACATCCAGTTTTCCTCAATTTCTGTACTTCTATATGTAGACTGCAGAAACTAAATTGATTCACTTAAAGTTGTTTTAATCTTTTCAAGAGTTTAGAGTTCCGACCCAGTGATGTTATCACACAATTGCTTCAAATCTATAAACGTCACACTTACTTTTTTACTAGTTACTTCTTTTCCTTTACTTATCTTATCCTAGCGTATTGCACAGCTTGAACTGTTCCCTCACACTGTTCTGGCTCCCTATCTTTTATTTAACTGCATGTTTTATACACACGTCTGTGCCTGCATTCGTCTTTCTATTCCCTAGATTTCGTCTTAACCGTACTTCATATTTTCGCATCTTTGCTTAAGTGCGTAAATAGAATATGAGGACAAGAATGAAAATTAATGGAAACGTTAACGATGTTAAGTTATTCATATTGATTGAGATTCTGAAACAAACACAGATATGCAAAATGTGTAGTTTTGTTTAGAAAATCTTGAATTAGAAATACTTGAATTATTTAGAAAGTATCATAATATTTTGCGCCGTCATGAATTGAAATGGCAAGGTTCTTTGTTGCATCTAAGAGTGAGAAATGTAGAAGATAACCTGTGAGTATAAACAACTGTTCAAAAATTCAAATTGCTTTGGCCATTACTTCAATTGTCAGCAGGTTCTTTTCATAATGGTCACTTTACCAATGTTAAAGAGCATAGTGATTGAAAGTTGTCGCACTGAGAAAGCCAGGAAGTGACACAAAATATATAATTATACAGTTCTAAAAATCAATTCAAAAACTTCACATTTGGCTGTACATTGACAGGATCCTCAGAATAAATGTTAACCAATAAGCACAAAAAATCTTTAAAAATGAAAACACGAGAAAAAGAATTAGGATAATTTTGACTGACAGCAATAGAGTAGAGGTTTAAAAAGTGCAAATCGTGCAGATTTATACGCGACGAATGTATTCGCGAACATTACGTTAGGCGGCAACAGAAGTCAAGGCTACGACGACCGTGAAACTACGCGTCAGATAATGCGAATGTGAAATTTATCCTGGCCAATAACACAAACAATGCGACGTAATAAACCACAGGCAACAATTTCGCGAGGTTGGGCCAGGCACGTGTTTCGTTTCGGATTAGGTAATGAACTCAAAGGGGTTTTTCTGAAGGCACCGCACAGGTGGTACGCCAAGTTTAATGAACCTTCATTCTCTACTTGTCTTTACGATATATTTAACAAAATACAGTTGTTTTGAATAGAGGTTTAACTCTAAAGATATACTGTTGCATGCACGTTTCAAATCATTCTAATAATTATCCCTACAATAGTAATATCACTGAAAATTACTGCAACAACTCATCTACGTTTCTACAAAACCTGCAAATAACTTTACATGTTCAAGTAAAACATTAACATTTTTTAAGGAGGAAGATACAAATGTCCAAAAAGTTTTTGTTTTACCAAAAGAAGCCTGATTCTTTAAAGACTTCGTACATGTTTTAGTCGCTTTTTCCCAATTTCAAAATCTCTGCCGACTCAATGTGGCCCTTCAAACTTCGTAACTCCGTAGAAAACACATGATTGAGTGGCGAAAGTAACCGCAGCTTTCTCCAGCTGGCATTTTATTTTATAAAGTCGCCTCTCGCTCATGTACATTTATATTCTTCTTCTCTCTACGTGACATTTAACAAAACTAAGTCTTTATTACGTAAGAAATACTCTCTGCGTCAGTTCGTCGCTTCCTTACAATCAATACTGACCCATAATAACGTTATTTCCTTCGCTATCTTAACATGAAATCTTCTGTTAGTAAGCGGTTGAAAAAGTGTGCCATTCGATCTGTAATATGCACATTATTGAAACCCAGTAAATTAATTTAACATTCAAGGTTCTTCCTCGAAATAAATAAATTATTTAATAAGGATGTGCCCCGGCCGAGCGCATATTAATAAAAGTGTCGTTCGTAGGAAATTTATGCCAGACGTTTACATTCGTGTTTATTAATTAAACAGGAATACAATTATTTAAATAAGATGTTAATGAGGAGCATGTTTTCCCGGTGAAAATATGTGTTATTAGCGGCGTAAAGATAAACTTGCACGTCGATAAAAATTAGAGACGAGATCTAACAGCGTCATGTGAACTCGATCCTGGGCAATTATTTGCTAATCTTATCGTATCGAGTTGTATATAAAGATGCAAATTTAATTACACTCCCGCCAAAAAATTTTATCGCACCTGTTAATTTATTATATAGATTTATCAATTAGGAAATGAGAGCTATTTTTGAAATACAATTTTTAACAGGGGTAAAAATTGAATGTTTAAAGTAACAAAAAATAGTAACGAGTTAAACATGAATCGATTAAATGTCAAAAATAGATATGTATTAAGAATCTACACAATTGAACGTGTTATGGTAAGAGTTCAAACTTTAATCGCGAACATCAAAGTGGTAAAAATTTAGCATTTGATAAAACTGAGAAGAAAAATTTCGTTTTCTTCTGTAACTATTCTGTTAAGTTTTGTTATAATAATTTCACTAAACTAGAATGGAGAATCAGGAATTGATTTAATTGGAAATCAAGAAATGAGGGCGAAATCAAGACTTGAAGTCTATATAGCTTGTCTCAAAAATTCTAGACTAAAAGTCACTCATTTCTAAAACAAAGGTGACATTCTGTTTGCAAATATGTATGTCAACTCTGTCAAGTTGGACCTCATTTTTGAAAAATGTGTTTTTTATTGAAGTTTTGATAGCACCCCGAAGAATTCTTCAGTTCTAGGTGAAAATTAAAATATTTCTGACGAAATAAGTATAAAACTTTAGCATGTTAAGTTCACAAAACGGGATTTTGAAATTGGTATGTAAAGTTCACGCAACGGAGTTTCAAAATTGGCTATAACATTTTAACCGTCCGAAATATTTCTTGAAAAAACTAACCCCTCTTCCATATTCAAAGAAATTGTTTGTTCGTCAAAATTGATAAAGCGAACACACCATTTCATGAAATGTAATTAAGTACTTTAACGATAATGTACTTTTTTGCTCGATCTAAAGTTGTTCTCTTTTCCATACTACGTGTGTGTACACGAGCAAGAATTTCACTTATTATATATGCTTAAAGTGCAATTTATTCCAGTCAGTTTAAACAGGTACTGAAAAAGCCGGTGTGCAAAATACCAACAAGATTTTATAAGTAGTAGTATAATAGTAAAGTAATATTTATAGGTAGTAAAATAATATTTCTACGAAATATTCTGATTAATGGCTATTAGCAACAATATTACTTCCATGAGATTCTTTAAGTCATTATGTGAATGGTTAACAAAAAAACAACTTTACTATTAGATAAATACTTACAACAGTATCAAATTTGGAACGATTTGAGCTCTGATAGTTTTCAGTGAGAAACCAAACACTGGCTTCAGTCGCTGTAAATAATACTTTTCTTAATAGTAAAAGTAGTATTGGGTTGATCGGTAAATTCGTGAGGATTTTTGGATAGAAAATACTCATTTGCAACATCTCAGTTACCAAGTATATATGTAAATTGTTTCTATTATATTTTGACACATGACATTTTGATTTATACTTAGTGTGATGTCTGATATAGTATTGTCCATGAGTCGCATTACAGTTGCTCGTTATTGTACATACATATTGATAGAGAAATTAGAAGCAATACTTATTAAGATACTTCATCCGCTCGATTTTTTGCAATGACTGCACATTTTGCCATACATGTTTCCTCCGTAATGCAAGTAAGCGCTGACTCATACAAGAAGATTGTGTGGACGTGTAAATTTATTTAATTCGACAGTTTTATCTGATTTTTTTTACCGACATTTTAGAGTGGCGCCATTATATTACTGTTCTTTGTTTATGTTCCTCATCAAATCAGATTGCAAAAATGATAAGATAATGTTGACCTAGAACAAAATTAAACTACCTTTTCATATCAGTTGCAAGAATCATATTACGAACGTACAGAAAAATTACGCATGAACGGTGTAAGTGGATATATCTAGAACTGTGTAATTGCTTTGCAAATTGCCTGTTATACTTCTTCTATTACCATACTCATTCTTACCAAGAGCAAAAGAAAATTGTGGAACCGAATAACATTACGCACGACAGTACAGGGTGTTGTCGCTCATAACGATCTCAATATCCACCAGGTATGGATGGATGGACATGGTGAAAACAAAAGATGTATTTTATTATCTTTTCTGGGCCGCAAAAGAAAACAGTAAAAATCGACATTTCTTTAATAAAAAGTTTTTCTCTTGTCAAAAATATATTTAAATG
Organism: Serrognathus titanus; assembly: GCA_039766575.1. Taxonomy (NCBI): domain Eukaryota; kingdom Metazoa; phylum Arthropoda; class Insecta; order Coleoptera; family Lucanidae; genus Serrognathus; species Serrognathus titanus. The sequence goes on along the minus strand of CM077912.1, from coordinate 27,020,631 downwards.
TATGGGGGATTTATTCTTATAATTAATCAGAACTTTATTACTTAACTCAATGTTCGCGGGAAATAAAATTGTTTAGCAAAAACATGACATTTCAAATCCAAATCAAATACTCCTAATTAAAATGATGTTTAAAAACTCACACAAAGTTAAACACCCTTCGATATCAGCGTTCATGTCGAGTTTAATTTAAAGGCAATTAATTTCATTCATCATGCCTGCCACCCACTTTATCCGTTCAACAAAAAACCATCCAATAAATTTGCCAGTAAATAAATCCACGCTCAATTATTACCGAGCGCTTATTGAAACTAGTTAAACAGAAAATTACCGACATTAATTCGAATGTATGAACATCAATGAATAATAATAAATAAATAAATAATGAAGAGTTATCGATGCCTCACCGTGGGGAAAACGTCCGGGGACATAAATACGCTCGTCGTAATTTATGTATGCAATTTTCAGATCTACATGCGAGGCATTCTTCCTTTCCACGAAGAGAAATCCGCGTGATTTTTAAACTAATTTTTGAATTGAATTGGAACGACGCATACGCATACGTTCAGCTCGGTTATTAAGTTTAATTACAAATAACGCTAGCTGAGGTCGTTAGCTGACGAAGAAATCAATTACAGGATATTACTGGCTATAAGCTTCCGACGTCTGACTTCTTGCGCAGAAGTTTCTCACGAATACTTATCGCGCATTAATACCTGTCGCTTTTTTCTTTCTTGCTGTTGGTATTTTTATGGCTCATATTTACACATATTCTTATCTCAGTGCTTGTAGGTATGTAAATGTGAACGGATACCTTGACCGACTTGAAAACAGAGCTTTGTGTCCTAGATTTCAGTTTTGAACGAAGGACGTCGTCTTTTATTAATTTCTCCATCTCCACGTGATTTTTGCCGGTATTGCGGGCTAATATTTTATATACTGGGTGAATTCTATTAGGTTTTTCTCCTAAAAATGTCAAAAGTCTATACGTCTATTTACAACAAAGTCTGTTAGTGCTGCAATGCTATGTTCTTTTATAAACTGACAGTCTAATATAATCTGTACAGAATCACTGACGTGAGGCACCTAAGGCAGCTTCCAGTTCAACAAATTTGAATCTGACTTGCCATTTCTGCTGCTTCGTTTCCTCCGTTTCACATTGCTCTCAGATCTAAAAAAGTCTTACTGCTATCTATATTCAGTTGAAACACCGTATTCTTCTAAATATTCCTATTTCAATTAAAAAAAAATCGAACTCTCAAGAGTCTTCAACGCCACATAGGTATCTACTTAAATAAAGATGTTTGAAACGCATAAGCATATTTTCCTATGGTAAACTTCATTCTTTTATCATCATCGCTATAGTCTTGCTTTAGCCCTCGCAATGAAATTACTATGCATTTGTATAGTATGACTTAGAAGCTTGGATCAACACTGTGTTTCATTTCAAGTATGGGATCCCCTAGGTTAGCAATCATTGCTCTGCGTCAGACTAGCTTTGTATAGACAATTTTGCAATCAGTGAAATCCTGAACTTGCCCTCCTCCTTGTTCAAGTATGCGTAAGAAGAGGAAGTTCAAGAGAATTATTCCGATCGCTCCACTTATAACCTTTGCTCCTTAGCCAGCCTGTTAAATTTTTGGCCACAATACCAAAACTGTACATGATAACCTGGATTTTAAAAAGAAACAATAAGTTGTCCTTGCTTAATTATTGCTGAAAAAATTCAAATTTTAAATACTATTACTATTACAATAGAAATTCTGTAAATAACTTTGTTTTGAATCCGGTTCTTTCCGTTTCAGAAAGAATAGTATATTTTATTTGGATTATTAGTGTTTTTTGTCTCTCAATTTTCCATCCCTCGGATTTAATCCTAATAAAACAATTTACTATTGCAGCTGCTTTATACAATCCACTGATTCGCAGTATCTACAGTTTTGCTATAACATGAAAAGACTGCTGACCAAAGCTAAAATCTTCACTCCATATACGAAGAACTGTATGTTTGTTTGAATTATATGTAGTACCGTTACGGTAATGAGTGCAGTGGTGTGGATTTTATGCTGAAAGAGATATAATAAATAATTTTAGAGAGACGGTTTGTATTTTGCACCATAGCACAGCATTTGTGTATAATAATATGATGTACAGCACTTTAAAGAATTTAAAAAAAGAAAACAACCAGAACATGAATTTACTTAATATCAACATAACACTAATTGGAATCGTTTATATATCGGAAACTCTTTATAAACAACCATTTAAAACTTAAGTAAAAAAAGTAATTATTCACAATATCATCAAACAACACTTAAAACATCTAACGAGATTCGTTAAAAAAAGAGCCATAACGCCAAGTCATTTAATCCCATCACCGATATAAGATTCGTTCAATATTTCAATCTCTTCATAAACAATTATTCAAGTAAGTTATTCTCGTAAGCAATCATTGAAAGAATAAGGAACGGCGCGGCTGTTTAATGAATGTTATCTAAAGAAACACGAGCGGCATTCATTATTACTGAAAATTACAAACTAGAAGTCTTTTAATACCGAATAATTTCAAATTACAGCAGTCTAGCTTTACTTCTTAATGATAGCTCTCAGTAAGAATTATAGCATGATTTATTGGCTTTTATCTATTAATTTCTAAATTTATCAATCAATAACAACAGTTTCTTTTTTACATACTATCGACTTTAAGAATTTTAGTATATGCACTATTTTTAGTTTAAACGAAAATGTTCAGGACTTACCAAGCCTTAGCTCGCGATTCATAAAGAACAGAAGTGAAACTTACCTCCTGAAACAAAAAAAAAATGCTTATAAGAAAGCAAAAAAGTTATAAAAATGTTTTTCATGGACAAGATATTTTTTTGTATAAAGAAAATTGTCGGAGAGAAAAGCAAAATAGTCGATGCGCACTCAAGAGTTAAAGCTGTCAAACTGCAAGGTATTTAAATTATAATTTTTGATTACCTATAAACTTCAAATCACTGCATTCATGTTGAAACACAGACCATTATCATAGTCACTAAATGCCGAGAAGTTAAATAGACTACATTCTTCGGGTGACACTTTAAACAAATAGTAGTACTTCTATTAAACAGATCTGTAAGAATTTTTCATTTTTATCATGTGAAAATATGTTACAGTTATTATTATATAGTTTTAAGTATTTCTTATTTATTCGAATTAATTTTAATTTTTTTATCCAAAAGTACGTCTTACAGTCTAACTATCCTTCGATTTTCTATATTCTTTAAACTGGTAATCCAAATGCAAGCAGTTTGTCATATGATGACGTAAGAGTGGAAAAGGTTAAAAGTATATACTCGTGTACTCAATTATCTGGTTATTTCGGATGAAGCAGCGTATCGATCGTTATGCGAAATGTACGTCATTCTGTTTTCAGCGCAGCAGCTTCGTATGAGTAATATCGTGCAGCAATAACTCTTTGTTGCTGTCTCATTGGAAAATTAAGAGTGCACCTGATGATTTCGTTTAGAATTGCTACATTAAAAAATATCAGGTGTTCAATCTTCAACTATGCATAAAGTTATTTTAAAAGAGACATCTTCTTTCTTCAAAGAATTAACATAAATTGTTTGAAGCCAGTTGCTTCATATAAACTAATTTTTCTATTTTGACAGTTCCTGAAATAATCACAGTACCTGTGTAGTTCAATCTACGACACTTATTTTTGGTTTCAAGAGACCCTTTTTTGTCGAGTACTTGATACTATTGTATTTAGTCTAATTATAAGAAATATTATAAACTTATTTAAATCAACAGCGCTCCGAAATGTTTATGTAAGGAATGTGTAAACGTCATCAACATACTGAAAATTTTTGGACTAAAATTGAGAAGACTCGCTCAACAAATGTAATATTAATAATAGAAAGTTATTTAAAGTGTGTATTAAGTATCAACGTAAAACTCCCAAAATGAACAGATATGCAAAAAAAAATCATTTTGCAGGACCTCTATAAAAAGACCAATTTTACTCTCTAAATGGAGGGAGTAAAGTGGCTCTTTTACTCCCTTGGTAAAAAAAAGCATAGGCAAGTCAACCCATGAGTTTATCCATCAGTACCGATATTATTTTTGTGTTCCTAAAATATGACTATCATGTTGATAGTTAAAAGTAATTTAAGAACGTTCCGCTTTTTTCAATTAAAATCGTTGAGCCGTGCAAAAAAATATTATATACCCTCGAGGGTGAATGCTTTTTCCCCTAGAAACTTTATACAAACTACACCTCGGGTAAAAAACATGCACTTTACTCTACTACTATTGTTCTCTATAATTGCGTTCATATATAAATTGTCGTTTAAAACTTATTAAGATTTAATAACTAATAGGTAACTAATTAGTAGGAGTACAACTTTTTCAATTAACACCAATAAGTAGCATAATTTCTCTAATTCGTATTGATATGCATAAATCATCAGTATCATAATTTTGCACAATAGGAATAATAGTGTACGTAGTTAATAATGGTGTGAAGCGTGAGTGCATAGATTTACATTTGAGAATATATCAAAATACGGTTGCCTGGAACAAGAAACTTTAACAGTAATTTTCCGCGAAAAGTTGATTATTCCTTCATTATCTATTTATACTAATAATAATAGGGAAAACTACTGATTTTTTTTAAATCAAAATATGCCTCTGGATTAAATTTAATTACAATTCTTGCAAATGTATCAGTCTTATGTCCGTATTCATAGTGCTTCCTTGAGGTTCCCTTCAATGTGGGAATCCTTAGAATGGGATTGTAGTAAGGCAGGTGCATTATGACAGTACCCATTCTAAGGGGCGCTTTATTGAAGGAAGCCTCAAGGAAGCGTTATGAATACGGAGATTAGTTTAGTAGTAGTGTATTACACAACAAGTTTAGAAAAGTGAAGTTTAGAGAACAATTTTCTAACGAGATTGCGTATAATATCGCATTTAATACGAAATTTGATTTTACTAATGTTTAATAGAAGTGACATGATTATTTAATAACTGCCACAATTGATTTTTATTGAAAATAAAAAATAATAGTAGTTAATGGTTGCTGCTCTGCTGTAAAGTGACTCATTATTGTACAACTTTGAGGATATTAATATGATACTTTGGTATGAAGTGCAAGAAACTACTTTAGATAAATAATAATAATACTGCAGCAATTTCTGAAATATTCTAATTTTAAGAACTTCAGTGAGGCAACTTTAAATGCAATTTTATATTACCCTGTTTTTTTTTTTTGTAAGTTACAGGCAAAGAAAATGTTGTTTTGCTTCATTGAATTTTATTCTACTTCTAAATTTGTAAAATTATACACTAAAATCTAAAGCTGGCTTCACACGGCGAGCGATAACATAACATATATTACACATATTACTTTTCGAAATCTAATACCGTATCTTTAGACATCACGTGGTATAATATATATATATTAGCTGTATTGCTATATTATGATTGACTACTAACTGAATTTATTTGCATTTTTTATTTACATTTACATAATTTTGAAGATTTCAATACTTTACAGGAATCCTATATCTACACATTATAAATTAAAAACTAAAATTTTTTTTCTGAGTCCATGAAGAAAATATTTTACTTTCAAAATTTTTCCCCATCCATCGAAATTTTAATAAGTAACGGACGAGCAACATCGATTCGTGTGAGGCGTAAAGAATAAGTATGAGGCAAAAAGGCAGGACTCAGGAGGCAGCGGATGTAATATGTTCGTTAAAATATTGCTCGGTTGAACGATACTTTGGAAATCGCACGATGTTAAGATGTATCGCTATGATATGATATACATTATAGTTCGAGTCTGAATGTTCGCATTATCCAACACTGCGAGCGATATTTGCGTAAGGTGAAGGATATAATATACATAAATATATTATATTGTCGCACTCTGTGTGAAGCCAGGCTTAACGTCAAATTGGTGAACCTTTCCAATTTTTTACTCAAATTCACAAAAGAACACGTTCACGTGATCAACATATTGTTAAATTTCATCGTATATCTTCGAAATGTGTTTTATAATCCCAAACTATATATTTTTTCAACGTCCAAGATATAAGCCAGTGATAGAAGTAGCACAAAGATATCGAAGTTTACGACGAAAGCAGAAATGCATTTAATTTACCTAGAGTGCACCTATCACTGTCAAATACTCTTTCTGGGTCACGTTTTATGTATGATACCTAAATTTTATTTTTAAATATATTTAATAAAATTGTTAAACTGAGTAATAATCTTATTTGCTTAGAAATTAAGGTAATACGGTGTTCCTTCATGAGACCTAAAATGTAGATGTACTTCTAATATTTGACTGTGTATACTATTTTGCTTTCGTTATTTCCTACAACTTCATACACTATTGTAAACTTGCAGACAAAGTTTATGAAAGAATTGGAACTAAAATTTATTTAATAACATACTTCTTTTCCCAGAAGCGATTGCGGTTGACCAGAATCGAATTATAAAGTTTCAAATTCAAGTTGTTGGCAAAAAGAAGAATATTCTTGTTGCATGTCATGTCTTGTTTTGACTCGCGTATCATTTAGCAAAGTTTCCTCAGTTTGAGTAAATTTCTGACCTTATTTCAATTGTATGAGTTGAAAATAAATAATGAAAGTTAAGCGGTAGTCCTTTCATCTGATGTTAGCTTATGTTTTCGAATATGGTTCTAGCAAACGATGATTCCATTTCCTGCTTGCACTCCAGTGTACCATTTCCAATTGACTTAAGGCCGTTTTACATTGACATTTTATTCATGAATTTCTTCGTGAATTTATGCACGAACACATTTCATATTACATTAGTGAAGAAATTGATGAATTTCTTTGATCCTAAAGGTCGCTTATAAGTATTACCAACATAGCGAAAAAATTTTCAGGTGGTTTACACAGCTACACATAAACAAATACCATTACCTTAGTTTTCCACTGTTGGTATGCCTGAAATTCACGGCAATATTGACGAAAAATAGAACTTGCTGTAACTCGCGAATAAGTTAACGAAGAAATTCTTGAATTTATTTGACGACAAATTACACTAGTCCAACTTCTTCACGATGCGATTTTACGATTTCATGAATAAATTGTCAATGTAAAACTGCCTTTAATAATAATTCCCTTAATACAAGGATTTACGGCTTGAAAAGCTTGATGGAAATATATTTGCCTAAAGGTACCTTTTAGCAATGGCACTATTTTTTTATTGTTGGCTGTGAAGTAATTCCGCTGATGATATTCAACTAAGGATACATAAATGAACTATAATACTAAACCATAGAACCAGTGTTGGGCAAAATTTAGTTCGATTGCCAATTAAACAACTACAATTCATTTTGTTAATCGTCAGCGATTGACAAATTGAATTGTTAGTTGCAGAATGTAGTTGTAAGCCACGATTACAACTAATCAATCGTAATCGTAATTACAATTAAATAGTTAAATTTCGGCGACTAATTGTCTGAATTTCAACATCTAATTATTTTATTTTCACGAATATGAAATAGCGTTCTTAGCCTTGTAGAAAAGATACATTTTTATGTTAAGAGTATTTTGAGGACTGTGCGTTCGTAATGAAAGATTCATGATATTTCTTGTTAAATTTACCTTACACGTAAAATTAATGTTAATGCTGTATTAAGATGAAAATAACATTTGCAAGCATGTCTTGCGTCCCTGGGCTAATTTAGTCTCACTGTTATGTAGACGAAAGTTTTCGATTCGCGCCTCGAAGTGGCAATACAACAATACATAGTTTGCTCTTTTATAAACTGCTTTGTAAAATTATAGAAAGGTTTATTAAAGGTTTATTAAATAAATACGAGTCAGAGAATCCCAGAGCACGCTAGTAGTCCCAGGAATGCTATAATTTGACTAAAAAAATAACAAACTTTACAAATCATAAGGGTCAAAGAAATTCATTAATTTCTTCACTAATGTAATACGAAATGTGTTCCGTGAATAAATTCACGAAGAAATTGTCAATGTAAAACGGCCTTCAGGCAAAACCAAAAAGATTTAAATTTTAACGGTTTTATAAATTCTGTAGTTTCAAGTATAATAAATAGTAAAAAATAAATAAAATCTCTGTTTCATTTTCAACACCTAGCAGTCTTCGTATTCCTCGGAACACGATCACTGGTACTTGCGTAGTGCAGAGAAATTTTAATCGTACCTCTGCGATTGAACTAATGATTGAAGATTCACAACTACCCGTCTTCAACCGAATTGAGAACTAACGAATAAATCGCGATTAATTTAATTGCAATTAATTTTAACAGACTAATCAATTTAACTGACAAGTTAGTTGACTATGCCCAACACTGCATAGAACGACTGTAAGATGTTTCAAAACTGTGACAAGTGGACGGCCACGACAGTTGAGGTCAACTCGCAGTGCAAAGGTAGGTTTTTATTATAAACAGGGTAATTTTATTAAACTTATTTCAATATATCGAATATTTATTTAATTATTGTTTCATTTACTTGTTAAATTGCAATTTATTATACAGAAAACAAAAATGAAACTCTTGTCGCTCTTTAAAAAATGTTTTTGTTAATTTTTATTTTAGACCTGAACCAGTATAATCCTTACTTTTAAAACGATATATTTGCTGCAATTTATAGCCGAACTAGCAACAGGCATTTTTTATTTGTAAAAATTACTGAACAATCAATTCGTTTACAATTGAGTCTGTGGATTAAAGTAGCAAATAACGTTAAACATAAACGATTATCATCATTTAACTGGTCGCTTTGACCTCAACTGTCATGGCATATGTCAGTACCTTAAATTACAGTTAGGGGCGCGAACATATTCGCCGTTCTATGGTTTACTATTATAGTTCGTTGCTTTCACCATTGCTTTCTTTCTCGGAATTGATAAGTACTGGCGCTAGGTACGAAATGAAAAGTTTAAATCACATTCTCTTCATTACTAATAGGTTATTAAAACTTAATTAAACGTATAAAATGATCATATACAACTTTGTTTTCGTTACTTCCCGTGAAAGTTTCTATAACTGCACATCTTATTGTGAACAAGTAAGCATGAAACCCACGTGACAAAACAAAAATCACACTATAGACAAAGCGTCTTTTAGAAGATCCAACATCCTTTTTAGGATTCGTTAACCTTTGAACTGCTAATATTTTCTAATAAGTCCAAGTAAATCGATTTTTTGATTGATTGATTGGTGAAAATATCCTATAATAGAGCGATTCAATTTCATTCCTTTAGAACGAAGTAACCTTTGAAGTTATTTGAGATAGATGATAGTTTTTGTTGAAACGCCAGTATGCAACTAACCACGTGCTTTAAACTACATTAATATGAGCTATGTAACTATAGTAATAATATAGACGTCCAACTAAAGCAAGTGTGGTGATAATATACTCACCTAATTTGAATAAAGTAGAGAGCAGCCGCCGTTAAGTTCCATTATTTACATACAGGCGCAAATTATTATTTGCGTAAAATCCCGGCTGTTTGTATGCGGAATAAATTTGTCGGGCGAGAGGAGCGTAAATTACCACCTGTCTTGTAAATAGCTTAAACCTCAAGCAGCGGGAAGCGACTTGTGGTCGGTTGTAACAAGTGCGCCGAGTCATAATCTTCGGAAACTTAAACCTCGGCCACTACACGCAATAAACAATCAACATTTTAACCGATAGAAGGTGTTACTAGAGTATCGTGTGGCGAGAAAACAAACATTAACGCGATAACCAAAGCCCATTAGGATAAAATAAGCAGATTATCTAGAGGAACTTTTAACTTTTTAATTGTATTTATCGTTATTGGATTCTGCAATATAAAAGATAAAATACTGAGTAACAAAAATTTAAATTCTTCACCCGTAATTGATTTGCGTCGAGATTTTTTTTTAAACCAATAATAACGAACGATCCTGTTATACCTTCATATAAAAGGATACAACCTGCGAATCCCCCTTTCACCATAAAATTTATCACGCTATGAATTATTGATTTCAAGCCAGTCAGCTCTTGTCTTCCGTATTTAATAAGATTTGTCAAGCGACGCCGACACTCGTCGGGCGTCGCGTCGCTCAATCAAACGTGTCATACGTTCGGAAGCCGCCGTCGTTTTCTTCTCCAATTTAGATGTTAAATACGTGTTTATTTAGCGTTATCAAAACATCCGACCGATAAAACTAAATAACGCAAATTAGTCAGGCGAAAATGTTTACTGGGACAGCGGCTCGTTTCGATGTATTTATTTATACCGCGGGCGTACCACGCAACTTCAAAATAGAAATTTTCGAACAGATCTCTTACACGTTTCGGAATGTAGATATTTACAACTTCCTGTATGAACAGCGACAAAAAAATGTCAAAAAAAAACTTCACAGGTTGATTGATACTTAATTAAGTAAAAAAACAACAAAACGTAGATATATTATATTGTTGTATTATTACAGGGAATTGTATATAAATTTGTGGTTATGAAAATAAAATATAAAAATAATCCATTAACAATGGAAAGTTCTTTATAATTTATTTTTCTGCTTTGGCACTCAAAACATGAAGACTTTTTCGGTAGATCCTTGTCACGAAATTTCCAAAAATGGTTCCAAAATAAGTTTAACGAACTGTTTGAGAAAGTCTCTACATTCTTGAAAGGGGCGTCTCAACCCAGGAAGAACCTGTTTTGGAAAGGACTCTTTCATTGAATACGGAAACTCTTCCTTGCGATACCTTAGTGGGTCATCCTACAGCCACAACATAATTAACGCGGGCATTACCCGATGTGGTACAGGTCACTTTTAGAAAATCAAAGAAGTTCTTCGTCAACTCGAAAAAATTCAGTATAAACATTATTTAACTCGGTCAGTCAGTTTTAGCAATTTTGTAATTCTTTTCAATTTTGACGAGTAATTTGTCAGTTGCGGTAAGAGAAGTCGTTCGACTTTCTGTGGCGAGTAATTTGTCAGTTGCAATAACAAGCCGTTCGTTTTTCTGTGAACGATCAATGAATGCAGAAGAATATGTCAAAGAACTTTTACAGAAGCGAGTACTGCCCTTCTTGCGATATAATGAATCTACGATATAATAATAATCGTCTTTATAACATTTCCCAAAACATAATAAAAGTATTGAATAGAATATTGGCCAAAATTACTTTAAAATAGTGTTCTGATAATAACAAAACATTAATCAGCCAAGTGTGCCTAATCTTCGGCCTTTGATGTTATTTTTAAACAGTTATAGATTAAAATCAGATTTAATTGAAAACAATAAAATAAATCCATCATGTCCAATTTGTCAACATGCGTTCGAGACACGTTGTTCTTGTACTATGAATATTTATACGCGGGATTCATGAATATGCATACAAATATTCGAATTAATTTTTCTTTTAAGTAATTCAGGTAGATACACGTGCACATGACAACTAACAATAACTACAATATTTCTTTAGTTTTGAACAGGTTATTCGAATTCCCTAATGTTTACAAATCTCAGGTCTTTGTTTACCTTTCACGCTGTTAATTAAATTCAAGTTCGTCTTGTTTTTTTTATTTTAAATCTTTAAAAAGCATGCCTGAACCTTAACTTTAGATTTCTGAATGTAAAATAAAGATTTAATCCATTATACAATTACATATATTTAAATATGCTTCATTAAGTCAAAATTTCGTCTTAAAGTTAATTACTGTGCCTTAGACTTAATTTGTGACTAAATCGAAATAATTATCAGTCGTAGCTGAATGAATGTTTTCTGCGATCCTCAGGCCCGGTATTTTAGGTCGCCTTATTTTGGATCCAGGAATTCTTGATTAAGTAATTTATAAATATCACTTCCGGTCTGTTGAAGGGTCGTTTATCAGCAAGATAACCTGAAATTTGATCATTTCTTTTGAACTAAAAACTGCGTTATAGTTATCACGATATGCATAACGTAGATCAACAGAATGTATGGATAATTATTTGAATAATTAGAAAATAAAAGTCACTGGGAATTGCACGTATCAATTACTTCATCGGGTATTATTCATTAGTAATTCAATCAATCAAAACGATTTTAATAAAAACTCAAATGTGGTTAATAAAATTTGTTTAAATGTATTGTAAAATAAATAACAGAATTAACAATAAAAATTAACAAAATAATTTTCAAAACCATATCACATATAGACAAAAATAGTACTCAAATAAATTAAACCGAATTTATTTCGAATTCGACGATAAATTTCAAGAGTCTGTTTGTTGCATAGGAATAATAAAACTATTGAGATCGAGTCTGGATACAGGATTACGGAATGACATATCGGTGCGCCGTATGTAAACATGAATGAGTTATTCGGAAAGCGCCGCAATAAAAGTTCCCACGAGCGAAAGGTCAATTGATAAACCGTCAATAAATAAAGGGTTTCGTTCGCCAAGACGCGTGCACCTTTCGCCTTTCTAGAAAACACATGGTGTTACATTTCTCGAATCGTATCTTGTTTGTACCGTTTTCTTTGTGGTGTTGCTGAATAAAACACTTGCTTGTGTGTGAAGAAACAAAGTTAGATTTTTGTAGGAAATAAAACACAAGCTGAAGTGAAGTTATGTCTGAAGCATTTGGTGGATAAAACAGAAGATCTGGTGATTTCTTTTGGTGCAATAAAGACGTATAACGTGATATAAATGATGAATATTATTGGAACATGAAACAATCGATTTTTGATTTAGAATTTGGCGCAGACACATTAGATATATGCATCCAATCTAATTACGCCTGCAACATATTTTACCGTTAAATTTATTCAAGAATTCAATTTATTTCTTTGTAAGTTCCTCATTTGGTAACCATGGGTTATACACACACTCACAAAAAAATGTAGTAAATACTTTTAATATAAAATTGTAGAGTAAATATTTCAAAATCCATAAATAATATTTGGAAGCCGTTCTTTTGAGCTCCGAGTAAAAGCATTGGAGAAAAAGGGTCATAATTATGAATAAAACTCATTTCATAAATAAAAATCAGTATTTACTCACACTTAAAATACTTACTTCAAAAAATTTTAAGGTACTTCAGTATTATATTTCGGTTTATATCGAAAGGGTTTACACATTTAAACTCAAAACAAACTTAAAGTTCGCACAATCACTCAACGTTTAACTATCGGTTGACGATAACTTCGTAAGGATAGAAAATATTTTTTTTATTTTATTATTATTTTCTATCCTGACTGACGAATTTATCAACCGATATGAATTGTACAAATTTTAAGTGTCCATTAAAAGAATTTGCGTTTTCGTTAAAAGCATTTGCTATTGAGTAAAAGTAAAGAATTATTCATGTAAATCGAGACAAATGCTTTTCTTATTACTTTTTATTTACTTTATTTACTTTATTACTTATTACTTTTCTTATTACTTATTACTACTTAATTATTTGCTTTTGCTTTTAACTTTTACTTTAAGCAGTTGCTTCATTTTTATTCATCATACCCATATATAACACCCATATCTTGTGTCCTGTCATATTTAGATTAAACAGCAGATTAAATTGTATGTTGTAATCTTACCATATTGGTTTTCACATATGTAAAATTTGATTCAGTGTTTTGTGCATAAGGGACTTCTCTTTGGAAAGCAGAGGAGTTTATTTTTTCTAGATTAGTCTTAAGGTCTGGGTGTGGACATCTGAATTGTCATGCCTTGAATTCTTGACAGCAATGTAGTTTTGGATTTCCCTGGTACAGTTTTATGCATGAAAATCAAATATTGTCCTAAAAAAGGACTTATTTTGACAACTAACGCTACAAGAAGCTGCGTAAAAATAATATTAGCAAAGGAAAATAAAACTTTATGTAAGTACATCAATGAAGTGAGGGTATAGGCTAACCAACAAGTGTAACAAAGAAAAAGAATTTCATTGGAGATTGAAAAGAAGCAATGACTACACGTGAAAAGAGGATTATTGAATGAATAAAGAATAAACAAATAATAAAATAAAGAATTCAACAAATAGATGGTAAAATGGCATAGAAAAGTACGTAAGTAAAGAGAATACTGATACAGACAATGAAGCTTCGAAGCTATAGCTATAGAAAATCTATATCTGCAATATTCTTTATTCTTTTATATGATAAATATAATTAAAATAAATAATATATGACAGATAAATTTAATGAGTTTTTAGCGGCTCTCCCCTAAATCACATTGTATCTACAGCCTTGGCCAAAAGTATTAGGCACCCTCAATTTTTTAATTTATCTCCAAAAATATTACTCAGAAATCTTTAGAATTTTATTATCATATAGTCGGCAACAATAAACGATAATTTAAATAATGTACAGTACTTTATGGCGGTTGTAAATCATGTGGCAGATGATAGTTCGCAATTGTGGTTCCGTGAATAGGTAGTCAGTCTTGCATAAGCGTTTGTAATAAGAACGATCTTTCGTCATTTTTGCCGTAAAAAATCCCTAAAAATAACGAACTTAGTGAGCATTTACGTTTACGAATTCAGTTCTTGCACGAACAAGGCAACACACAGACAGAAATAGCCAAAAGTATTAAACGTTCGCGTTGTGCAGTGCAATCTGCCTTGAAACGTTACGCGGATACTGGATAACACGCTAACCGAACAAGAACAGGTAGAAAACGGACAACTTCGGACCGTGAGGATCGAAATTTAATTCGAGAGTCACATAAAAATCGAAAGAAAACTTCCTCCGAGCTCGCTGCCAGTTTTTCCCAGGAAATCGGGAGTCCGATCAATGCCAGAACGACTAGAAGAAGACTTAATGAAGCTGGCTTGAAAGGCTGTAAAGCAAGAAAGAAGCCTTGGCTTTCAGAAAAAGATAAAGTCTCGTTTGGAGTGGGCTATAATGTACCAACACTTGGGCAAATGTGTGAACCGTCGAATCAAATTTGATGAGGTAATATTTGCTTTGCATCACTTGTAAGTTCGTTTGCATCTTCTACACTTCACCAGTAAAAAGTTATACGGTGTGTTTAAAATCTAGGTTTTTCTAATTAATTGTAAGGTATTTGGAACTCCTGGTGTAGCTTACGTGAAGCGGAGAATCGGTGAAGAATACCTTCCGGAATGCGAGTACCAACAGTGAAACACGGGGGAGGCAGTATAATGATCTGGGATTGTATGACAGCCGATAGTGAAGGCGACATGTTTGTTTGTGAATGTCGAATGAACTCCCACACTTGCATAAACGTATTGAAAACGATATTGCGGCAATTATTTTCCAAGATGTTTGGTAATACAAATATGGAAGAAATGCTGTATCAAGAAGATAATGCACCCTACCACAAATCTGCAGTTACCATGAAGTGGTTTCAAGAAAACAATATTAATCTCCTGGATTGGCCTGCACAATCCCCAGACCTAAATCCCATAGAACATTTATGGGGGATTCTAAAGCGTAACATTAGAAAGCATCCAATTACATCTAAAGCAATTTTAAAAAACGTGTTATTGAAAGAATTGAATAATATTATCGCAGAGGAATGTCAAAAACTTATAAGTACTCTGTCGAAAAGAATAGTTGCAGTGATTAAGGCTAGAGGTGGCCTAACAAAATACTAATTACTTTAATAAATTGTTATTATTTTGTATCTAGGAAATTTTATTTTACCCCACTCCAACAGATTCTCATGATATAGGAGCTAATGTAAGGTGCCTAATACTTTTGGCCAAGGCTGTATATGGTATTTGGCTTTAACAAATCTGTACACTGTGCAGGGATGCACAATACATTTGAAGTTAAATTCACATTTAAACTTTTTATGTTATACAAATTTTATATGTAACTTTTTTGTATATTTCATATCACAATGGAGTTATTGAACTTTGCTACGCTAATATACCACACTGTAGAATTAAAAGTTGGTCGTTCGCTTACATTTTAAAGGACCCTGCTCCTGGCTTAACATACTGTAGATAGATGTGCATTATAGTTGTGAACACGTTTCTTTGTGTTAATCTTAAGTGCAACATAGTCGCGTTATAGCAGAACTACTTGGTATCTAAAAATGTGAAACATTCCCAATGAAATAAATCCACAGTAGTAAATTGAGGTCCTTAAAGCGCCGTAGGTTCGTCGCGTTATACCGGGTATAAATAGCGCGTGACCCTGTCGATTCGAAAGTTAAACCCGCGGCACCGATTACCACCAGAACAAGTGATATTTAACTCGTTTTTGTTTTTGCAATTGGCTCTACGCGTACGCGCGACCGTTTCGTAAATGATTCGGGCTGGTGTCCTTTTACTTTACTTCACCTCTGCATAATTTCATTCGATCGATGTATCGATTACCTCAAGGACGAAACGTTCCTAGCTCGCCAATATAAATATTTACACGTCGCGCTCGCCGATAAATTAGTTTTATTGCGCTATTCCTAATTTGTCTTCGGAGATGCTTTTTCGTGCGCTTTAACAAGGTCGTTTCGTTACAAACTATACCTGTATTAACAACATGTTAATGAAACATCTTTTCTTGTAACTTCGCTGCAAAATGTGAACGCATCTGCTGCCATATTTTATTAATATACCGTTGGTACTTCGACATTTTCAAGACTTTCGACGTTCACTGTGAAGTGTTGGCAAGCACTTTCACTTTTTTTATTATCTTGAAATACTTTTCACGACCCAAAAAAAAAGAACATCGCAGTAAAGCATGTAACGATAATTTTGATTATTATGTATTTCATTCATTCATCATCACCATTCAATTATGATAGCTAATGCCTCCATTAGATTTTATGAAAAGTCTGACAAATGTCACGATGTTTTTCGGCAAGTGAAAATTATCTAGCGTTTTTCTAGAATGTTTTAACGATATTTCAATACGTGTAAAGTTTTAAACGTTCGCTATTTTTTCGTTAATCGGAAGCGGTACTCACCGCAATCGAAAAGTTTACTCACTGACAAATAAAGCCGACATTTCGGCCGATAAGATAATACAAGTGCATTAATTACAGTATCTGACGATGGCGATTTTGCATTGTTTCTGAGTTTATCTAATCTACGAAAACGTATTGTTGAAAATAATATATTTTTGCGCAAACAGTTATTTATAGACGACACAACGTGCTTAATTCAACATACGCATACATTTAAAGATGTAACACATATTTGACAAAATGAATTAAAAAATGTAAACATTTTGGTTGAATGAAATATGAAAATTAGCAAACTAATTGTATTTATAAATTCTAAAGCAGTGGTTCTTAAAATTAAAAAAAAAACTGATCAAATTAAGGAACCTAAACATTTTCAACAAGTACGGAAGCTTTGTGATGAGCTGCCTCATAAAAAGCTAATTAAAAAAAATAACCAACAGCAATTGTTTTGGTTTTAATCCATTCGGGAAGAGAGTTAATACCTACCTTCAGGATATTCAAACAAAAGGAAAACATACCACCAAGCCAGGTGTTATTAAAAAGCAGCATCGGGCGTAGTAGTTCTGCGTTATTTAATTTATCCTCTCAAAGCCGGCAATTAGTAGTTAATCACAGCCACTAATTGTGCACTTGATTCGAAGTGATACAATATTTCCACTGGTCTTGTATACGTGTGCGTGAAGACGTGAAGGCATTAATTACGCGCAGCTACGTTTTAATAAATCATGATCCTCGCGGAATGTCACGACTTCAAATTAATAACAATCTAACAGTATTAACGATCGCAAGTTTTTGCAAAAAAGCTCAATAACTTGTGTTTCACTATCACAAATGACAAATGGTATTGTCTTTTTTTAATTCTGCCAAAGTATTATTGTGGTTTGTGAGTCAAGGCGTGAGGTCGTAACCTCGGATTTAGGATTACCGTTATTTATTTTAAACAGAACGTTAAACCGTAATCTATTAATAGTAACGTGAAAAATCAGGAAAACGAGTCGCAAGCAGTTCCCGATCATAAATTCGTTCTAGAAATAAGTTCTGTTGGAATTTGAATATTTTGTTAGTAGAAAAAATTATACATATGCCGGTGCTATTCTGAACGTAACAAATTCCTTGCTTTCTACCAAGAAACACCATGCACATTGTTATCAATTTTAAACTAAGATAGTTCAGATAATGGTGAAGATTAATTCCATTGTTTAGCGGAGTTATTTCTTAAACACATTGTTTATGTATTTTTTTAGGTTCATTATCATAATGCAAATAACTCCAAATGTTTTTTTCATTTATTGCATTTCAATTTTCTTCTTTTCGTCCCTCATTTGGTTGCCATTTGTCACAGTTTTCTATTCTGTCCATTTAAACGTAGTCCCAATTTCTTCGACCGTTCCCTATATGAACTATTTTCTTATAATTTCGTCACTCGTAATATATCCTCTCTCATTTAGTAATACCTTTAATATTCAAGCGTTCTTTTGGACCTATCTTAGTTACTAATCCCACATTTTCCTAGTCTGTCCACATCCATTTTTACATTTTTACACAACTCTCTACCTTAACTATTTATTAGTCACGATGCCATTTCTTCACATGATATTTAACGTGTTTATCAATTCTTAGTTAATTTCAATGAGTCATATGCTTTAAATGTAAATTTTAATAGGCATTTGTTGCTCAACGCGCTCCATATTGGTGCTGATACATATACGACTATGATAAGCAAGCACCTAGGTAGGTTCTAACGTATAGACTAATAAGTTAAAAAGAAACATATACTTTCATTTAAATATGGATTAGGGATAGATCAAATAAAGACACATGTATTGCGATTGACCTTGTTCTCATTTTCAAAATACTAGACACATTTTTTATGGTTACTGTAAACCATTTTTCCGACATTTTTCTCATGGTTAGGCTAAATTCAAGCTGTGTTTTCTTTTCCAATTTCTTGGAAGTCAGTAACAAAAAGCGTCTTCATCTAGTGATTTCATTCTTTTTGTGTAGCCTTTGTGAAAAATAAAGATAACCAAGACGTTCATAATTAAAATAATTAATATTACATAATTAAAATACCATTACATTATTTACGCCTTATTATTATAATACTTAACTGAACCATTATTATGTTAATATTGTTACCCGCATTTGCGCCCAGTGTACGCCAATACATTTCACTAACTTTACAAAAAAAAATTTGAAAGGCGGCAAATTTCAACTGTCCTCAATCATTTTCGTTCATACTGTATTATCACCGGTCATTCCATCAATTCTCCCCTTAGTTTTAACATAATAAATTAAATAATAAAAACAGATTAGTCTCCTTAATCTGATAATAAATATTATGATTGATTTTATTTTAATCTTGACATTGAATCATCTGCGGCTAATTTACGTTCATATTACAAACACACCGAGTCACTCTTTGAATATAAACAAAATATTTCTAGCGCTACAAACCCGATTAAGAGCAAGAGAACTACAAGACTTTTATTTCTTAATTAACAACCGTTTCTAATTGATTTCACGAGTAGATTGAATCTGAGTGTATAGAAGTGTTTTGTAGTTGATTAATCTCGCGAGGCCAACAATCATAATAAATCTCTATAAAAAAAAGTGAAACGTTCTAATTTTATTAATTAATACGAGATTTATTTCGTTTTCTTCACATTCTAGAAAGCCTGTCCAGACTTCATTAAACAAGATTGGATCTTAGAGGATAAAATACTGAATAGTAGCGTGCACGCTGACGTACAAGGAGTACTACTCTTTGTGATAAAAAAAATGTAATACTGCTGCACACCTTGGCTCTTATAAAAATCAATTAATTATTTCTCGAGGTGAGGTGACTTGATCTTCAAGACGACTTACGTTTCCTTATTCGAATTCACTTCAATAATTTTTCGTCGCTTTAAATGAATACCGTTAAAGTACTCGTCGACTTGCCGGAGTATTAATTTCAGCAAGGTAAGTGAACACGAACTTTCGCCGAGCAATTTACGAACTGAAACAGGATTTTTCACGTACGCTGCGAATATACATATAAATAATAGGTATGAATTTTCTGTCCGCTAACGAGGCCGCAACTTCGAACCGGAATTCAGGAGCGAACTCTCAGGTGTTCACAACAGGTCGGGTGGGGAAGATTGATGGAAACGTTCGCGTACGACTATCTCTGACCGATATCTTGTTGCGTTCGGCGTTTCTACATGCAAATAAAAGAAAGCCCGACAAATTGGAAAGTGTACCGTTGCTTCGGCGATCATAATTAATTGTTTGGTTATGATTTACGTCGTCGTGGGCAGAGGCCGGTTATTAACAGAGATGATAATGTATTAAGCGATCAAGAGTCAAATTGAACCGATGATCATGATCGACTACATTGAAGCACGCCGTAATCTCCCCTAACAACATTATTAAAAGAATTAAATCAATTAATCATCAACGTAATCGGACAGGACACCAAGTACATTGTGTGCAAAATTAATGAAGTGTTCTCTATTTCATTAACTAACTGACAACAGAAAAAAATGTAAACAAGGTCTAAAACTAGAGAACATGTAGAATGTTCTGCCTTATTCACAGAAAATAGTAGTAACTACTATGATTCTATTAACGGCGCAGAAAAACGTTAATAGAATCTTAGTAGTCATTATTACCTTCTATGAAAAAACAGTTTATGTTTTGGGTGTCTTTTGGATAAAGATTATTTAAAGAACATAATCAATTATAAAAATATTCCTACCGGTACCACGCATTTCATCAAAAGACTATCAAAACGCCTTTCTTTAGTAAACTATTACTGTAATCCGGTCGATCGCGAGTGCTTTTTGAGTCGATCTCTTGTTTTAGTTGATCCTCAATTACAAACAAACCATTAGTTAGTTAGGTACTTGGCAACATTTCATTGGCTTTTTAGTTAGAGCCTACCTTGCAGCCTCTTAGAGTCGATCGATCGGAGTCTAACAATATTGGGGTAGATCGCCAGCAGTTCAAGTTTGAGCACCCCTGCTGTAATCTAATTACTAACTTTTGAAGGTGAATTTTTAAGAAATTGATTTTGCTTCTCCAAGGTTATTATTTAAAGTAAATTAGTCTAGTCAGCAGTCGAAATTAACCGCAAAACCAAAGTCGTAGGTGCAATCACAAGTAAACGTCGATCACTGCATCAAGGAACTGTTGACAGTTGATTCCTCCTAAATAATTCACTCATACCGATTATTAAGTTATAAACCAATTAAACATATTTACTTCAGCAAAACTTAAAAGAAGTACCAATTTCGATGTAAAACAAGTCACACAAGGCATTCAAGAAAGTCGAGCAATTGATAGCACAAACGCTCTACTGATAGAAACATCATCACTTAGATCATGGGAGTCATAGAAAATTAGAAAAAAACATATAACATAAGAAAAAAACCTGTCATACGTTTTCTTTAATGTTATGTCGTTTCTCTACATTTTTTATTGGGCACAACAAAATTAGAATTTATAACACAACATTATTCTACGAGACCATCTAGTGAAGTTAGGTTTACCTTTGAATGAATTTTTAATTAATATATAAAAAGATTATGGACATTTGCGAAAGTCAATATCAAAAATCATAATCAGAAAACGACTGCAAGATAGTTCAAGAGACTTGCCAGAAGCAAATTACTCTTTCGTCAGGCTCAGGTTGAAGGAGTATTTGTCTGAGCATTACCGGAAATATGCAAGAGTACCTGAGCCAATGGTACGATGGCAAACCGCTTGCTTATAGAGAAGACTACAATATAATATTTACCAATGCCAAGAGAGAGAAGCACTCCTTCAACCTGAGCCTCACTAAAGAGTAATCTGCTTCTGGCAAGTCTCCTTAAGCTATCGTCTTCTGATTATGATTTTTGCTATTGACCTTCCATAATCGTTCTATATACAGTGATTGATAAAAAGAGGGAAAGTTGGTAAGACAAGCCCTTAGATTTTTCACTCGATGTATAACGTACATGCTGCCAAATTAACGAATTTCTTAATAATTTTACATAAAAGTTTTAATATAAAACTACTAAGGGCACAACTTTAAATTTCGGTTGATTTCTATAACAACAATTACATCTTAGCTTAAGTGAAAAATACAACATTGCATTCCTTCTGCAGCAAAGCTAAGCATGTCATCCACATTCCATGGGAAGAGTTGATAAAAAAAAAAATTAAAAAATCACTTGGTATTATTCTTATGGCAATAATGTATTATATAATCGTCTAGTAATGAAATCACATCAAATTACTAATTTTTTTTGTAAAATCTTGTAGTGGTTGAAACAATTATATAAAATTACTGAATAAATCAGTGAGTTGGTTTATTGCAGTAAATTCGGCTTGATTATTTATTAATGATTCCATTAATTAATAACAATTTTAAATTTCTTCTGCTCTTCTTCTTTTTTTTACTACAACAAAGAAACGGTTATTCTCAAAAGAATAGTTGTTTTTTTAAGTAATAATCCAGTGAGTACAATTGTCACGGTCGATTTCTCAACATCGGAGAACATCTAATTATAAATACTGTCAAGGTCGCAGTATTATTACGGCGTAAACGCGATAAACGCAAAGGTCACCGGCGGATCGCTTTTTCTCTGCACGGCTGCGGCCACTATTTAATTAATCAGAAGCTGTAATTGTAATAAGTTTTATCGCTCCTTACATAAAAAAAGGAGAACGCTTGGGGATTTACTATAGTTGTGAAACGGACCGTGATTTGCGATTTGCGTCGTTTATTCTCGTTGGTGAATGTTTATTTCTTGTTGTTAGCAATGTGTTGATGTTAAAAAAGGTACTGGGATACGGTTGATTTACTTTCTTTTTTTTTAATTCAAAAATGAGCTCTAGAAGAAAAATTCTGTGTGAGTACCAGTTGTCGTTAGTAACACAGGGTGAAATTCCAGTTATCATATAACCTGTTTGAATCAGAAAAAAAAAACACCAAAACTATGCATAGCAAAAGGTTTATTCTAATTATGTTAAGTATTCTATAATTGCTCATTATGAGTGAACTATTTTCATATAAACACTTTATTCTTCAAAGGTAGAATAATAAAAATAAAAAAATGATTAAATTTGGAGACCTCGCCTCATCCATGGAGATAGGTGATCGCTTACATGACGATGAACTTTTGTATGATATTGCTACTGTGGACACCACAAAACCACCAAATTTATGAAGGAGTTCTTTGATGATCGTGTTACGAGTTTCGCTATTTTGAGATGACTAAATTCTTATGTTTTGTTCATTTAATTAGTAGCCACGTCTGACAAGAACGTTACGTTCAGATATTATTATTATTTAAACGGTTTAAATTGGATTGGATAAATTTCCCTGACTGATGAGTGTTGGGTCACTGATTCTTCTAATTCTTCTTCTAACTTTTCGTCCCTCGTTGCTGAAGGATTTCCTCTACGAATTTCTATGAAAATGATCAATAATTACAACAATTAGAAAAACAGCAGCACCGGCCCCGAGAAAACTTTTCTGCAAAGAGTGACGAAATATCCGCGATAAAAATTTGTGATGCGTTACTCCGGGAATCCTAGCGAGGAAAGTCATTATTTGGTATAAACCATTTTCTAAAATTTTATGGCAAATTACCTTTAATTATAATATTTTTTTACAAGTGTACATCCAGCACAACATCTTTTCTTTGGTCACCATTTCTAGGCTTTTAAGAACAGCTCACTTCTCTCACAAAATTTTTTTAAAAGTTGCGCGCAAGTCATTTTAACCAGGAGTAGCGTTGGATGAAAAGATTTGGAACTGCCTACTTTCTGTAGCATTGGCTGTTGGTATTTATAGATGTTTATTTATGGATTCCAATTTGTGTTTAGCCGACGTAGTATTATTAATTCTCATTGGTTTAGCAGCACGTTCATATTCCGACACACGACTGATTTATTTTATACCATGAGTTTGAAAACACTTGAGATTAAAGGGGATGCAGTTTTTGGGAATGGTAAACAACTTAAATTGTATTGATACAGTTTTTGGGTTGGAAAGAAAAGAAAACGGTCGATGACTTTTGCAATTCCTAGACAGACTGAATCTTTTTTTGTTATAGATTTTATTGACGCTTAGGAACGATTTATGTTTTGATATGGCACCACCATTATAAACTACGGAATTTATAGCAGAAAATGTTTGAAATGAGTAATGGTGAGACAATGCGTATGTCAGTGGGTTTATCTGTTCTAAACATTAATTGATCAGTTTTTTTTACTACAACATTTAGGAAAGAGGGTGCACCATATTTTCCTTTTTATTTGTTTCGTTCCTTCCAGCCTGAACACCGAGATGTACACTCATTTCTTTGCGGTTATCCTGTTTTTATATTTTTTGGTTCAATTTTTCGATTTTCATATTGAGAGCTCATCAAAAAGAGCACAAGAGAAGTTTACTCAAGAACTGATATAAAATAAAATACTATAAATTATTATGGTTAATATCAAAATAGGCAATTATCCTTGCGCAATATGCAACTCACCTCGAAATAAATAAGCAGCAAGCATCATATCCCTGAGTTGCGGTACGAAGGGTGAATTCTGGAGGTGGGCCATCTCGGCACTGAATGGTACCATGGGCGCAAACTGAGGTAGGGCGAAGAGGTTGTGCGTGCAATTGCTCACTCCAAACTTCTGGTGATCGATCGCCATCGCACACAACTTACAAGGCATCTTGATCTTCTTCATTTTTACCATGGATAATATCACAATGAAAGCGTCGAAAAGCGATATAAATAAATAAACTCTCCCGGCGGTTCGCCAGTTATATCACATCAACATCAACAACAACAATATAAAAAATAAAGCGCGTTTCTTCTCGGAAAAATATTACATATAATATATTCGTATAAAAACTAGAATTTTTTTTCAGGCACTCGATTTTCATTTCATCACATGTGGTTCCATTAAAAGAGTCAGATGAACAGCCGATGTAACGATCGATAAGGTGGATTTATTGCAGTAACGCCGGTTACATTTTAGCAGGCGAACGTGTACCATTCACGCTACTAAAAACACCATTAAATTTAATCAGTGTGAATTATTATTAGCGGCGAGAGCAACACGTTGGAGCACAACGTGCCTAGTGTTGCCGTATATTTTAAACAGATGCCGTTCGAAAAACACATCACTGAGATCCGCAGGTGGTCACGGGTTTAAAAACCTCCTCGGAATACACGCGCGTAATACGTTACGTTTAATTGAGCTACGTTTTAATTGTCTGGCTGTTTTTGTGGGCTGGCGATTTGGAAATTACCGATGGAAATTCCGTTTTAGTCCAATTAGGTGCTGACAAAGTACTTCACACTGAACGACTTTAACGTTGATGGACAGTCACATTATTTGGAGTCGTCTTGTATCTATTTCAGTCCAACAAAAAATAAATTCACGCTATTATATCAACCAAATCAAGAAGTTGAATATTTTTGACAGTATTGTATAGTGGTAGAAAAAATATAGATAGAATATACTAGCAACTAGCATAATCCCCAACTGCTCCTCTAACCAAGATATTGCTAATAAAAAAAAGGAAAGAAGAAAGTAAGTGTTTTGAAAAAACGATTAGATTTCTTATGTTCATCTGGTGGAGAGCTGTTAGAGAGATATTAAACTACCAAAGTTAATCACAATAACTAGCAGAATTAAATTACCTTCCTCTTTATTACACTATTTTTCAATTTTTGTCACAATTATTAAAGTAATAAAAGTGTCATAATTACAAATACATTCTGGTATATTGTATCACGATAAAGAGGTTCATAAAATTCATCGTTTTAACTCAAAGCTCGCTTAAAGAATTCTTAAGATTTTCATCCGGGCAAATAAAGCCAAGCCGAACACCAATCAACAGCGGCAGCACATCTTAAACCTCCTAACGTATTCATTCCTATAGCAATAACCGGCGTTCTACGCGGATTTTATTATCCGGACGGCAGTTAATCCGACAGAGCATTCCGTCGACCGCGCACAAAAATGTAATAGATTAATGGTAATTTATTGCTGCGTGTAATACGTAATTCATATTTATGGGGTTCGATCTGTTACAACAGCTCCGCAAACAGGATGTAAAGCGCTCCGTTATTAGTCTCTCATAACATTTTCCTAATTAACAGTAACGAGACGGTTAATGTCTTGTAATATAGTCGAATTTCAGATTGCTTATTTCAGTGTCATGTTACGCTTGTAGCTAAATACACTTCAAAATTTATTTTTTCTTTAACTTCAGGTTTTTCTACCACAACCGCAGTGATGTGTCAATTCTTTCTATATATGTGTTAATGACAACACAGATACTTGATGGAATTTAATACGTGTACAGTCAAGCAATAAAAAGAGTAAAAAGACGTCTCCCTCGATAGCAAAAAAACCACAAAACAAATTTAACGCCCACGTAAGAAAAGGAAACAATATTAATAAAATGGAGAAGGATGTCCGATACCAAAGGGCGTAAAACTGACGAAATGCAAAAATTAAATAAACGTATTTTGTTGTTACATATAAAACTTAAGTGTGATGAAAGGTTTGAGGTCAAACAGTCCTTGTGACATTGCATTAAAATAGCTGTGCTTTTATTCCACAAGCTTAACAATTGTTTATTTGAACGAGACGTATTACTAATACATTATGTAAGAGGTTTGTTATATGAAATTTTAATAGTTGGTGATTAGGTTTCGGAAAATTTATTACATGGAATTAATCAATTCATTGCAAAATATTTTCAAACTTTTCCGTTTGTTTCTTGTTATGTGTACATTAATTACTAACGCAGTAAACATACGTAGATGAAATTTCTACAAACATAATGTAACCTTGCATATTATCAAGAATTACAATATTTAGTAATCTGTTATGTGAGTTATTTAGCCTAAAATTTCTTCTATAAAACGATGAATATAATAAATATCACTTGTCTTTTTTTTAAGAATATGTTTCTCAGCATATTCTAAAATTTAAACGACACACAAGTGTCATTTATGTATATTGAAATTCAATTACTCTCGAAACTATTTGTGGCAGACTGCGAAAGGAGATGATAGTTAAACCAGAAAACGAGAAAGGTACGAAAGAAAGTGAGTACTTGGTTTTTCTATACTTTCTCTACTTATGCACATTATTTATTGCCACTTTTATTTTATAATTAAAAAAAACTTGTTTCGCTCATTGTATTTTCACATTTAATGACTACTTAGAAGTGCGAAATTAACTTCTTAATTTAGTTTTCGACATAATATAAGAGAAGTTAAAAATGAAAGGGATGTTCTTGTTTTCTTCTCAATTAATGATCATAAGTTCAACATATTTTGTATATTGAAAATGATGATTTATGAATATACAGTCGAGTTTCCTTAACTCGAACTTCAAGTAACCGGAAAATTACTTCGAGTTATAGAAATTTCGACTTAAAGAAAGATATTTCAGTTATACACAATACAGGGACATCAGTAAATTTCGACTTACAGAAAATGTCCGAATTATGGAAGTTCGAGTTATAGAGGTGCGACTGTATTACTGAAATTTTAAATCAATTAAATAAGTCATTTAACTGCATTAATAAAGAACTGCGAAAATAAAGTTACACTTCTTTAAGTGACAAAGGTTGAAATCTGCAACACGGAAGATGGAATATGGTGGAATATTGCCTGTCATAAAGAGTAAACGACGTCTTTAAATATCAAGATCAAGAGATTTAAAAGGCAAAATGAATAACAAAATACAAAAATGAGTTTATTTATGCGTAATGTTTAGTTTTTACTTTATACACGTTTACAGAAAAAAAAAAAATGAACACCGCACAAGCGAGATATAAAATGAATGAATGTTCTTTTAAATGGAATACTTGGAATGTCTGTAAATACATATTGGATTCTGAATTAAATTTGGGGTACATACAAAGACCTCTCAAGATATAAAATGCGTAAAATTGATGTTTGTACATAAAATTTTGAGCTTCACACATTGATATAGCTTCGGGCATATTTAGGTACATACAATGACCGGCAGAAAGTTGGACACACGAGGGAATTTTTTTTTATTATTGATTTCTCAGAAAAAAATATTCTTTATAAAAGCCCCTGTTTGTTCCCAAACTAAAAATGCACATATCAAAATTTGAATGCCTCTTGTCATATACCAAGGAAATAATTGAAATCGTTATAAGAGTAGGTACCTTATTTCTCAAAACAAGCCGTAACATTATTTGGAAAAGTTATACAGAATTGTTATGAGAAACAAAAAATTTACATTTTTTCAATTTTTCTGGCATCAATGTATGTTTTGTGTAGTTTTGAATGTATAGAGCTGGACGCTTCTTCAGGTGTGACATGAATATACTCTTGGATTTGGATTTCGCTTGTCTACCAGCTAAAAATTATGATCAATAACATTAATACTACAAAAATATCCCTTTTTTGTGTCCAAGAAAAACTTTTTCGTTCTATACAGCCATAGTTTCATATTTGAGTTATCAAACAATTCTGAATAACTTTTCCAAATATTTTCGCGTGTGAAAAATACTTTCCTCTTGCGTCGATTTCAAATATTTGATCTCCTCGGTAAGTGACAAGGGTTATTAAAATTTTGACATGTGCCCGTTGAATTTAGGAAATTGTAAGAACTTTCATAAAGAATATTTTTTTATAGAAAATGAATAATAAAAAACTTTCCCATCCGAAAAATCAAAATATTTGAAATAGACGTAAGAATAAAATTTTTATTTTAAAGATACGCAAAAATATTTGGAAAAGTTATTAGGATTTGTTCTGAGGTCCTAAATATGAAATCATGGCTGTCTAGAATGAAAAAAAAAATTCTTTTGGACACAAAAAAGTGTAATTTTTATGAATAGTTTGAATCGCGACATCCTGCGATCACTTTTTGACACAACTTTGTTTAGAAAATGACAAATTGCAGCTAGTTTGATACAATGAGTGCAATACACTGGATGGGAAATTTTTTTGTACACGTGTTATATACAGTGATCCCATACAAGACGACCAAGCGTGCTGTCAAAGCATATTAAAAGTTTAAAAAAAAATTGTTGCAAATCGGTTTTGATGTCGCGATTCAAACTATTCATTATTATTACATCACATTTGCGAATAACCTTGGACAGGTCAATCTGGTTTGCAGTGGAAGTCTCAAGTTACGTTTCTGCTGACGAGGTCCCAAATAGGGTCGAAACAGCTATAGAGAGGATGCTCGAGGATCCACTGCAATCAAAACCGATATGCAACAATTTTTTTTTGTAATTCTTATGGTATGAATTTTGTTGATAATAATTTCTAGTCGGTAGATGAATGAAAAACAAATCCCACGTCACAAAACAAATTTCATGTGATACCTGAAGAAACGTCCAGTTCTACACATTCAAAATTCTATGATAGACACGTCGATATGAGAAAAATTGAAAAATATGTAGAATTTATTTTTTCGTCGGCCAAGATTTTGTATTTGAAATCTCATAGCAGTTCTGAATAACTTTTCAAAATAATATTTCCGCGTATTTTGAAAAATAGAGAACCTGACGATTTCAAATAATTTGATTTCCTCGGTATATAACAAAAGGTATTCAAACTTTGATAAGTGCATTTTAAATTTGGGAAGATGCAGAGACTTTTATAAATACATTTTTCTGAAAAATCAATAATTAAAAAAATTTCTATACGTGTTTAACCCCGCGATGCTGGCATGGAGTCTGTGAGACTCCATAATTTTTCTTTTCCCGTTTATATTCGAAAAAATTCCTGCATTGCACCGTGTCATCATGTAGCTACGTTAAATCTGTTTAATACAAGATGTGCATTTTTCCTTGTTGTTCCATTTGTGTTTCGTGAATACAATAACTAAAGAGTCTACTACTGGACTCCGCGCCATTTGTCGTTTAACAAATTTTACTTCAGTTTAGTGCTCCAAATTTTGTATTTATTTTTTGTTTTACAATTATTAGAACAACGACTTTCACGTCTTTGGAAGGAAGTAGAAACTGACGGTATTTTGGATGATAGTTCGAAAGACGAAGTTGATGTTCTAGAGCAACGTTTGGAAAATACAAATACTGAATAAGATGAAAGCAACAATAGTTCCAATAAAGAAATACTATCGGCAAAACAAAGTAAAATTCCATACTTTGTGGGCAAAGATGATACAACATGGTAAAAGAAAATGTCCCGCAAAAATGTTCGAGTTTGCTCATGGAATCAAGTAACTCATCTTCCTGGAACTTTTTTTTCACAAAAGAAATGTTGCAAATAGTAATTGAAAACACATAACTAGTATTTCTATTAATCATCAAAGAGAAAGAGCAGCTAAACTAACCAATACAATGGAAATGAAAGCATTACTGGGATTACTTTATTTGGCGGGAATACTAAAAAGCAGTCAACTGAGTGTAGATGAAATGTGGGAAGCAAAGGTTTAGGAATAGAGATGTTTTGGCTAACTATGAGTAAGCAGAGGTTTCTTTTTCTTCTTAGATCATTGTACAAACAAGTGAAATTCATTAAAAAAAAAAAAAACTAGAACGTTGTTTGTAAAAACTGTACATTAGAAAAAATGTGGTGCATAAAATATTTTCTTTAGATTATTATTAACGTTGATTTCACAAAATTTTGATGTTAAATGGTCTACAGGGATTGAAAAGTATTTTTAAAAAGTTTTGCTTTTAAAAATATTTTTTTTATTATTAACATTTTTGCTTGGAGTCTCTTAGACTCTGCACCACCAGTCGTCCAGTAACTATACGGAATGCCACCAACGAAGGGTTAAAAAATAACGCATGGACAAAGAAACTGTGTGGTAATAGAATTTAATCAAACGAATAAATAACATGCAGGCAAATATTTTGTGTTATATCTTCGGCTCCACATTGCTTTTTAATCAAGGGATTCCCTGCTTTATACACGGTTACAGCGAGAAGTACGTAACGAACTGTGAAAAATGTGATCCGAATTACGGATTCATTAGTCGGTCCAGATTAAGAGATACATAATAACGAGTAATATTCTGACTTTTTTATTAACTCTTATTTTAAAGTTAATCTAAGACATGCTGTCCAATTACATGGCAAAAGCTGAAAAAAATTAAATGAAAACCATTCAGTGTAAAAACATGATATTTCATTTTTGTCCAAATTATGTTCTGAGAAACCCGGATTATTGGGATTCCGGATTATCAGATCTTTACTCTATTTTGAAAAGTATTCGATTTATGTAAAATACCACCGGAATTTAATTAATAGAATCTGAATCCATAAAAAAAAACACATAATCATAGTTTATACCACACTTACGCGGTGCTAATTTGTTTAACAGTCTTTGAATTAGTTTTTATATCAAACACTTTCCTTGATTGAAATTATATGTTCCTTTCTGTGGTTGGACATTTTTTGAAAAAGGGAAAAAATAACGATAAGTGATTACCATGTTTTGCGGTTTTGCTGCTAGTTTATACCATACGTCCAAATAAATTTTTGATAAAGGTAAAGCATCGAAATGTAAATTTTCATTCTAACCAAGCAGTTTTTGACGACGTTAGTTACACGTCGAGGTATAATATGTGATAAATTAAAATTCGATTTTACTTAACTACTCAAGCACTAGATAATATTTTAATGTAAGTGACAAATTATAATTTAATAGGAGAAACTTGCAGTAATAATAATTGTAATTGGACAGCAAGTCCTCATTTCATAAATTGTCAAGTAAATAAATAAATTGTTGTACTAATTTGAGACAAAAGTTTTGTCTTCCAGGGCCTACCTTAATCAAAAATTTATTTAGACATGTGGTATGATTTTAGTAAAATTTGACATTGATTAAATACTCAATATTTTTTCAGAAATGCCTTGTCGAATGAAAGTCGATTAAGAAAGTAAATTCAAAATTCTTTAAACGCATCCCATAAATGAAAATTTTGACTATGCCTCTGCATACTACGACTAGAAATATATAGTTGCAATAAAATTAAGCTAAAGATGTTTCCAAAGCTAACTCATGGAATACAGTGAAAGCTCTCATAAGCGGACACCGACGGTTCCAACTTTTTTGTCCGCTTATGGGAGCTGTAGGCTTATAAGAAAGCTTAAGCGAAGTAATTTTGTTTCCAGAAAAATTGACCGTTCATGAGATCTGTTCTTATAGAGAGCTTGGTTGGAGAATTCATTGAGTTACTTATATACATGAACATTTTTATGTGATAAGTTTAATTTGGGTGTACAGTAAAGAACAAACGTTCAATGCGAAAAGTTTCCTCTTATATTCAAACAAATTTAATATTCTTACTGGAGCAGTGGCATTGTTAAATGAACTTTCTCAATTCCATCTTACTTAGGTTGGGCACCTAATATTTTTATCAGATGGAAATGGTAAATTGTCGTTTAAGCTCGTTTGACAAGATACTAAAACTGACGATAAATTTTGCAAACATTAAAATACTAAGTCAAATTTTCACGTAATTATTTTAGAACATGTTCTGACAAGTCTCCGTGTAAATCTACGCAGAACACTCCAAGCTTTAGGAATCGTAGGTAGACAACAAGCAGAAATGATAAATTTACTTGTTTTACCGTCTTGAATAATTTGCAGGGAAATTTATTGCCATTTTTTATGTCACATTTAATTTCGTGTCTAATGCGCTTAAGTAAACATATTTCACGAATCGATTTTAAAATATGTAAAGTAAGCTAGGAACATTGAAAAAAAATTGATAACTTTGTCGAAATTTTAAATAATTTAAATGGTCTAGTTGGAAAATTATTTTAAAAATGGTGAAAAACTGATTACGGCCTACTTTTAATATTATTATTTTCGATCGCATAGTAGTTAAGAGGCTCATTTTTTGGATAGAAAGAATCAACTTTGTTTTCATTAAACCGCCGTTGTTTAAAAAATGATTTGGTTAATATTGCCATAGACATTATATGTTTTATTCAATTAATTTCCCACTATATAATTTTATGTGAATCTGGATTTTTTATTTAAAAAATGAAAAATAATATCAAAACAACTGTCAAAAATATTCGAAAACTTCTGCGCCTTTATGGTTTAGACATTCTATTTCTACGAAAATAGGAAAAAAAATAGCTTTTGCGTATAAATTCCTTATAATGCGCCGTAAATAGGAACTCACTAAACATACGACGGCGAAAGAAATTTTCCCAGGAATCAAGGAAGCCTCATCGCGACGCAATAAATTCAAATCGAGTGGGCATTTAAACACAGGACGCATTAAAACGGAACACCAGCACGGAATTCCACACACATCTAATTGAAACTGCGACAACACAAATGCAATCCAACTTCAACGAGGCAAGGCTTCCAGAACACATTCCCAATAAGGAGACGACACAGAACGGCCGGAACAAAAGCGCATCGACGCGAAAATTCTCGAACTGGTTCGCATGCGATAAACAGATAACCGCATGTCAACCGGATAACTAGTGAAACGCGCTGAAAAACAGAAGAAAACCGAACATAACACACTCTAATAACGACGGCCCGTCCTCGACTGAAACCAGCTCGCTCGCTGAAGTCTGTACTGTTGGCGAGGACCAATAGGATCACCGAACGTCACATTACGTCAGCCAGGACTTTGCAAGTGGCGCGGCGAACGACGCGCGAAACAAAACACATCTAATAATAAAACTGTGGGATTCCGGTTGTTCGACCGAGATATGACATACTTGTTGCCTCCGGATTATGTTTCAGGTTATTTGTATTATGTCATTCGGAGATAA
Source organism: Serrognathus titanus (assembly GCA_039766575.1). NCBI lineage: Eukaryota > Metazoa > Arthropoda > Insecta > Coleoptera > Lucanidae > Serrognathus > Serrognathus titanus. The sequence goes on along the minus strand of CM077912.1, from coordinate 26,986,968 downwards.
TTGCCTTCTTCCAGCGATATCTGTTATCTCTTCGCCAGTTCATTCTGCGCAAAGCCATAATTAATTACATGGAGTCTTGGTTCGGTTTATAATCGAGGTTGGATTTAGTGCTGCGCGCATATAACGGCAATCTGCAATGGGTTAATGTAAAGCACAGATAATTAACTCAGCTAAAGCAGATTGTTAATAAATCTTTTCGATGTCAATTCCAGCGGCTTCAACTTAGGCAAAACCTATGTGTATATGAAGCTGAAATAAACAATGCTTTTAAAATATTTCATATACGATATGATTTCTTTTTAAATTTCTCATAGATTGAACCCGCGTCTACAGAGTTACACCAACTAGACATTAAAATATCGTACTGTGTTCTATTTGCAGTCCACACCGATTTTGGTGAGCGGAAAATTAACAGGAGTCTTTAGTGTGAGTAATTTACATATGCGTATATGTGTAAATTTACACACCCACAGTATATATTCACACATATCAAATGTGGAATTAATTTTAACACTTTTTCAACTCTTATTCAGTGTTCCATCGCGTCCATCCGTTCCGGTGATACGATGTTTAACTTTAAAAGGTGTTAATAATAGCGTAGGATTTCAAAAGTGATAGAAGAATTTTAAACTTTACGGTAGTTATTTTTATACTTCAAGGAGTTATATTATCCTGACAAAGTTATAACTTGTAATGAAAACGTCAACCCCATCCCATATACATCGAATTTACCAATAGGCCAAAAGTAAATAAGTATGAAGTAACACTTTCAGGATAACTTTTTTGGATTAAATACGGTAATAATTTGTACCAATGTAGATAGAATATTTTACTATTTAGTGTAACTTATCTCCTAGTTACGGAAGTAGATAATTATGGATAATAAGTTTACTCTATAATGTTAAATGAGTAGAATCATTTCACCTCTCTTTTAGAAGCAATTTAATCCGAAACAATAACACTAAATTTGGGTGAGCATTAACAACTTCCCTGGTAAAATTTTATCCATTGTAATACCGATTGCGAACACTTCAATTTATTCCAAAAATAAATAACAGCGCAACATAGAAAATCCCATGTTAATTTAAAGGTGTTCAGATATTCGCTCCTCTAATTATTTTTACAACAAAATCTCACTTAGGTTTTTTAAAGTACTCTTCAAGATGGTCTGTCCGTGCAGTTCGAAAATTTTTCATTTGCTCATTTTCAAAATATTTTTAAAAGTAATCAAATTCATTCATTGATAGAAAAATCTTCATTTGAATATTTACTGATCAAGGCCGTGCACAAAAAGCGACTCACTTTGAGGTTTGTGTAATTCATTGCGACTATAAAATTTTTTATATAATTTTCGACTGGTAATTGTTATTTATAGTTTTCTTGGTTGATGTACATCAAATAAGGCCAAAAATAAATAAAACAAACAAGATTTTAATAAAAGTAATAAAAACTGCAAAATTGATGAAATTGTAACTTAGAGAAAAATGCAAAATTTCAATCTTCCTAATTAATTAATATCGAGTATTGCCTCCGCCGGCCTGTATTAGAGCCTGCATACGTTGTGGCATCGACTCCACCAAGTGCCTAATCGCTAAATTGTCAAGTTGATACCATTCTTCTTGGGTAGCTGGGGCGACCTCTAATATTCCTTCCTAATATGTCCCAGACATGTTCATGGGATTCATGTTCATGTTCGATGGGATTCATGTCGGGACTTCTCGGAAGCCACTGCATTCGGTTAACACCAACAGCGTCAATAAATTCATTAACAACTCTGGCGACATGTGGCAGTGCATTATAGTGCATCAACATAAAATTGTCGCCAATAAAAGGGGCAAAGGGTATCACATGATCTTGAAGTACATTTTCAATGTACCTCTGAGCGTTAATAACTCCCCTATTTATTACAACAAGGTCTGTACTTCCGTTCGCAGAAATATCGCCCCACACCATAATCGAACCTCCGTTGAAAAATAGTCTGGAAACAATATTACATTGAGAATACCGTTCGCCGGTCCTTCTCCACATTCTTCCACGACCATCTGGCGCTCGTAGGCAGAAGCAGGACTCATCAGTGAATAGTACTTGACTCCACTGCCCCATATTCCAATGAACATATTCACGAGCAAATGCAAGTCTGCTTATTCTATGCTGTGTGTTAAGCTCTGGGACATGTGCAGGTCTTCTTGCCATTAAATTAGCTTCATTAAAGCGTCTTCTGTTCGTTTTGTCACTTACATGCACATCTCGAACCTCTGCAAGGCGATTTCTGACTTGAACAGCAGTCAAATTCCTGTTGCGAAGAATCGTTAGGGTAAGAAAATGGTCATCTCTAGCGCTTGTACATCTTTGACGACCTGTTCCAGGGCGTCGATTGTAAGATTTAGTTTCCAAGAATCGCCTCCACGTTCTGGAGACACATAATTGAAGAAGTTCCAAGAACTTGTGCAACGTAACGTTGAGACCGATCATCCTGAATCAAAGCAATTACTCTTGCAGCATCTACTGCATTAATAGCCATGAAAACAACTTATTAATGACAAAATGTAAACAAATTATTAAATTAAGTATTTAGGAAACGTTTGGAAAACAAAAAACTGCAACACAATATTGAAAATGGCGTAGATACTTTCAATAATTTATTTAAACAAGAGAATTTAGTTACCATGATGATCATGGCTCTCCCAATTATTGAAAATATCCTATTCACCGATGAGCAGAAAAAAATGGACAAAAGTGTCCTCAGATAATTTATTTTAAAAAATAATAGTGTGTCGCTTTTTGTGCCGGTGAGTGTAGTTTGATATAAATTGAATTTGGTTACTGAGCTTTTTTAAAATATTTTGAAACTGAGCAAATGAAAAATTCAAACTGCACGGACAAATTCATCTTTAAGAGTACTTTAAAAAACTTAAATGAAATTTTGTTGTAAAATAATTAAGGAAGCCAATGTTTCAACATCTTTAAATTAACCTGGGATTTCCTATGTTGCGTTCATCAATGCAGCAACACAAAAGTCTGCTTGGAAGGCAAATACGAGGTATTTTCAGCAGTGTATGGAGCAATGATAAAAATGAAGATATTGATCAAATTTAAAAATGTATTCTAACAATTCTAACAATAATGAATTTAGCAAAATTGTTGCTATGTGGTAGTTAGTTAACCGCGTTGATTATATAAAAATATTAATATGTATGAGGTGGTCAGAGGCAAAGGTGTGTACGTGTGGTTTTCAGAAAAGGAGGTACAAACTTAAAGAAAAATCATGGTAATATGGAAATGAATGCTTTGTTTTTCAACTGATAGATGATAATTTCTATCCCTTTGCCACCAAATGATTTAAGTTTCAAGAATGTGTTTATGCACATAACTCGATTTGTGTGAAAAGTCACTTACACTCTTTTACTTCTAGCCGCCTTTTATATAAAACAACCAGCTTTCAATACCAACAACAATTCCTTCAATGGGTTATAATTTGTAGTACATTTTCTACTTTACCATTTAAAAGTTACTTAGTTTAAATGTGTTACAATTTTTTAATGGATGAAAAATGAGTGCAACAAAAAAACACAAGTTTTGGGAGCGCACAGAAATAATTACTCGGAACCGAATGAAGTAATTGAGAAATTTAATGTTTTTTCATACATATTATCTTCGTAAATATTCTAATCACTTCGGTATTTGCTAATGTAGAATGTAGAAAGTGATTCGTAACAAAAAAGTGATTTTTTTATCTTTGAGATAGGAGACTGTAATTTTGTATTTGACTATAGCTTTTAATTCTAAACAGCATTTTTATGGCACTTCCTGTATCTTTTACAATAAGGGTACTTTACTCTTAAGACGTCTTCATCTTTCGACGTCCATGTATATCAGGAAGGAATGCAGAAGCCTCAGAATGCATCAATGAAATTTAATAAAAAACGAAAATAAAGAAAAATCCTATTGTTACACACTTTTTGAAAAACTATATTCAGTATTTATAATTATTTTGTTTATAACAAAATTGAAAGCAATTGTAATATTTTTTACAATACTTCTTTTCGGTGCAGAATAAGCTAAAAACTGTGCAAGTTTGTATACAGAAATAAATAAAACAAATTATCACCGAATCAAAACAAATCTCCAGAGAATATTTCAGTTTAACTCCTGATATACCACGTGATTCGTAATTGTTAAGCTAAATACGATCTCACCCAAATTAAAAGCTAATCTTTCACTAGAAAGAAGTGTTAAAAAGGGCACGTTAGGCCACGAAACCGCAGCAGTGGGACACCCAGATAAAATAAAATAATAAAACCGCATCGTCGCTGCTCGTTAACGAGGAACTCCTCAACCTATTATTAAGTTTCAGTTCACTTTCACGTCCCATCGTAAACGCGAGATTTATTATCATTCGTTTCGCCCGTACACTTTTACCGGTGCGTTTAACACCGTTATTAATTTAAATGGACTCGACACGTTACGGTAGTCTGCATAAAAAAATAATTACACTTAATGTTAATTAAAATAACAGAGACACGCTTTACTTATCATATAATTATCGCTAATTATTACTTTTTCAATTTAATTTTGTGATGTGTAGTAGAACTTATTGAACGAAAAGTAAGTACATTGAATTTAGATTAATAAAATCTCTATGCACAACGAGAATGAAATATTGAACGAAAAGGACATGAAGCTGAACTAGATCTTGAAATATTGAAATCGAGATATCTATCAAATTTCTTGTAGTAAGGACACTTTGGCAGTTCCGTAAAGGTGAACCAAATATCTTTTAGGTAGGTTAATATTAAGTAAATCGTTGTTAATTAATTAGTTGCATTCGTGGTAATCTTAATTATTGCTTAATATACGTTATAACTATAAAAAAAATGTTGCAAATCGGTTTTAATTGCAGTGGATTTCTCGAGCATCCTCTGTACAGCAGCTTCGGCCCTGTTTTGGGCCTCGTCAACTGAAGCGGAGCTCGAGAATTCCACTGCAAACCAAACCGATCTGTCCTAGTTATATGCAAATGCGATGAAATAGTAATGAAAAGTTTAGATCGTGACATCCTGCGATCGCTTTCTGGCCTAGTATTGCATTAGGATTGACAAATTGCAGTCAGTTTGTAATATAAATTCTCAGTAATTTCAAACAAAAACACAAACTAAGTACATATTTCTAGTAGATAGGCAGGGGACAGTACCCCCTTTAATAAATAAAAACAGTATAAAGAAAAATTTTATTTAAACATTTTTCTAGTTGTACCTGTAAGTGATTATATGGTAAGCAAGACCTATTTTTTGAAAAATCAAAATATAAAATTTCTTCTTTTCTTTCATTAATCCGCACGCAGAATATATTGTTTAAATATTCTTTTGGAGGTGGTTTTCATGAGATTCCTTGTTTGCTTTTCCATTATTTATTTATACAGGGTATCAAAAAATATCGTATATAAAATATTTAGACACATTATTTGAGAAATTAAACATAGGAATATGATATTTAATAAAAAAAGGATAATAATAACAATAATTAATAATTAATCCCCGTCCACAATAATTTTATATCTTCAGTACATATACTACTAAAAGTACTTCATGAAACCTAACACCCACCTCATTATATTAATAATTTTAAATAACTTAGTAAATAAATAAAAACAATATTCAAAATAAAATAATATGTAATTATCTAAAATTAGACCGTAAAAAAACAACCTACAAATTAGAGAAGATCTGCTCTAGTTTGTAGGTTGCCTTTTGACGATGATGATATTTAAATTATTTTGGAAGTTCCTTCCGTTCCATTCCGAGCAATGGCTCCATGAAATTTAATATCGGAACTTACGTTACAAAATTTCTAGTTAAAGAAAAGAAAAGCAAAACCATTTAATAAATTAATAATTTTACAATAAAAAATAAATGGCACAAAACGAAAATTGACTAAATATGAAATGTGTATAGTACTCAAGTTTTTTAAGACGCACTGTACATTTGAAAATGTTCTTGTTTAATTATGTATTTTATAGTCTAAAAATATTTAATTGCGATATTTTAAATGTCTGAATGGTTCCCAAAACAATGATAGATTTGGGATTGCCAGTACATGTAGTAGTAAACACGGACGAGGATCTGGAAAAACATCCTTCAGTCCTCGTTTTTAGATCCTATCATGTTTTACGTATCCATAACAACGAAACGAGACACTGATATGTTTAGTATTTGCTCTCAGACAGTGCAAAGCAATTCCATAAAACAATTCCACGTACATATTTATTACTTTACAGATAATGTGAACCAGTCTAACTTTTATTTAACTCTTGTCGAAGTTGTGCTTTTAAGAAATACGCGAACTTTCTACATGTAAGTAATTTTTTCAAAGAAGTATGTAAATGCATTTTAATACAAGCTGAGAGCTGAACAAGGATTCAAATTAATGTCATTTAATTTACTTTTCTAATTTCATTACAGTGCCTCGTATACATTACTTAGTAGTTAAGTATGTTTTGTGTTATGAACAAGTAATTTATTTGTTACAATTAATTACTAATTAAGCGTTAAATTATATCTTAGTTAATGTTCCATACTTTTAACATTTTATCTACATTTATAATCTCGTTATTTCAAAAATTTTACACGAATAAAGCAATTATTAAAAACACCCATTGCATTAAAGGTTGCAACAATAATAAAATCAATTTTTAAACTCGAGGAATAAAACAAAATATAACAATGCCGCAAGTTCCGCATTGTTTTGAAATATTTTCATAAACGCGTGTCAATATTTGGAATATTTGGAATTTGGTCCTAAAGCATCGGAGGTTTGTTTATTAATTTACATGGAAATCGGAGAAGACGCAATAAAGGAACGAAATTGGTTCCAAAAGCTTGCGCTAGGAGATGCGAGCCTGAGGATGTAGCCGATCTGAAAGACTGGCTTCCTTAAATTATTTCAGGATTACTATGAAGAATAATTTGAAATTGACCTGCAAACAACTTGCTAATACATTCAATGTTAACGAAGAAACCTTAAGATCACATCTTCATCAGATAGAATAAAGCAAAGCAAATGGGTGAGACGTGCAACAAGCTGCAACGGGTCACAATATACTTTTCTCATCTTACTCGTAAATTCGGTCGAAAACCTTTATTCGACTTAACTTTAATCATGTTTTCGAACCACAAAAGTTCCCAGCATTAGTTATCACCAAATGACTATGGCACAAGCACCAAAGATTCAACTGACCCCAACTGCTGTGCGTTCCACTGGAATCATTCATTACGATCTTTTAGAAAGGGAAAAACTACTAGCGCTAAAATATTTTATGTTAGCATGTTGCATTAAACAGTAAGAAAGTTTTGTTTCTTCAGGATAACGCGTGACCTCACGAGGCAAAGTTGACTCATAAGAAGATGGTGAAACTTGAATGGAAGATTATGTTCCATTCACCATATTCACATATCTCTAATCAATAGATTATCACTTATTTCTTAGACTGGATAGTCATACTAGGAACAAGCAGTGATCTGAAAGAAGAAGTTCCGAAATATTTTCGTTGCATTTATAAGCATTATTCCGTTGAGAAAAACTATCAAATGTGAAGGTTTATATTTTGATGAATAGATTTTAAATCATTTTAAAACAAGGTTATATATTTCATTAATTTTTCAGATGAAAGGCGGCAAGAACTTTTCTAGAAACCCACCTGCTACGGTTCATATAAGACTATGTGATTTTAACTTGAATATACCGTATTCAATACGCGACTCGCCGCACCACCTACATACGTAATCGTATCATCTCCCCACGCTCACACGCGTTTAAGATATAATTGCCGAGTTAAATATTTCGCAGTGTATGACCGAATCGTACAACGCAAAATATTTGATATTTATAAATACTTTAACGCCATATTCCGTTTCAACCAAGCTGGTTACGTATTTTAATTTTAAAATCCCCTGAAATATTCATCGTGTACTAAGTTTAAGTTTTCCCGATTCAAAGCAACTAAAGCGGTCAGTAAAAAAGAACCACTCCACTTCGGAAGAGTCAAAAACCAAAAACTACATTACAAAGTACCCGCCAGCAATATTAACATAATACCGTTCGCGAAGTGGTTTCCTATGAAGCGTAAATTTACAGAAGTGGACTTGGTAGCTTGCCAAAAGTGGCTCGCTGGCGTGTTACGATTTTCATGGCTTTGTCTCGGCGGATATTCCTCTTCGTCCGACGATAGTATAGTTTCTCCAATTTCGTTTTAATGACCTTGCAATAGAAATTATTGATTCCATAATAGCCTGCTATCAATTATCTTGTCCATTTGATCTTTCATGAGAAGGGCTGTTACTTAAGAATCATTTGCGGTATTTGCTCTTCGTAAACCGAATGAATTTTTATGTTGTGGATCCTGTCATAAGAACGAAATAGATATTGGAGAAGGTATACGATTTGGAATTGCGCGGAGAAATATGGAATAGGTTGTTCGAGGACAAGCAGGAACATCGGGGTAACCTTGCGAAGATCTCGTCAACAACGTCGCACGCCGACCTACGTGCACTTCCACTCGCGTTGAATCACGTGACTCGAAAATGTAACCGAATGAATAACAACCGGCGACACAACTTCATTTCTTGGTTGCTGGAAACATTTTGTTGAAATACTCTTGTGAATTATATAGAGGAATACGTTAATTTTCCGCTTACAATAATTATAGTCTGAAATATTTTATCTTTATAATTAAGCCAAGGATATAAGAGTTTTCAGGGGGTTGGAATACAAGATTTTCTTTTTGATTAGCACAAACATCATTAACAGCTTTTCGTTTCAAATAGCTGACGGAAATCTCCGGAAGCTTATAAAATTTATTTTAAAAAAGGTGTTTTTTTTTAATATATTAATAGAAAAATTGGCAATAAACAGCAGTTGGTGGTATTATATTGAAGTTGGCTACAACCTACTTTTTAAAATAATTGGAAAATAATTTAAAAACACCACAAACAAAACACTTTACTTAGAAATCATATTCGTTTAAATAGTACACATTTGAGACTTTTCATGATTTCTTTTTGAAAAAATGTTCTGTTAACTCTGATAAGAAGCAACTTCACTTCTTCTTCTTATGAGAAATCTAAAATATTAATGCCTTTAGGAATGACTTAATGGCAACATTTATTCTCTTAGAAAAACTTTATCATTTAGTTCGAAATTTGCACCGGTGTTAAAGTTCACCTTCTGTACGTGCATAGGTCATAACAAACTTTAAAAGGGAGAAAAAAACCTCCAGTCATTAAACAAAGCAGTTTATTTTAAATACAGTAAAGTCGTGGATTCACGAATACGATTCTCTATTAGCTTTTGAGCATGGCGTAATTTATCGATATCACAGATCAATTTGTACAGAGAAAACCTAATGAATACAAGGGAATAAGCCTGGTCATGTCTGCAGGAGAGCGATCGATGAGCACGAGAGAAGAGAGAGCTCCGCGTCGTCTCAACAACCTATAGAGAACGAACCGGACCAGCAACAGCAGCGTTTTATACACTGTTCTTTACATTAACGTCCACTCGGAGCATAACTGAAACAGACTCCTTCGACGCTGTTTTATGTGGATAACTTCCAATTGCTGCGCCGTAATCGCGTGAAATACTGCAGTGGATTAGAGGATGTTTCCATTAAACGAAATATTACGTTGGAACGTAACCGTAAAAATCTTACGGCGGGTAAATGTAAGAATAATGTAATAGAACTCATGCTTCTTGACGTCATCCTCATACATTCACGGAGCATTAAACAATGACACGATTTGGTGTGTTTACGCTCATTACACCATAATTGAATTGAAATTGAATTTGTGTTCGACAGTAATTGGTCTGTGGACGGTATATTCAGATGAGGTGGTGACACCTGTCTAGATTCAAATTATTATTATCTATTACATAAAAAAATATCTTATTTACAGACATAGATGACTCCTAATTACATATACGATAATGAATAATATAATTTTTCAATAATTAACCAGAAGTACCGAATTACCTCCACGATACGAAATCTTGGGAATCAAATGCTTTACTTGGCGTTTCTACAACTAGTAGAAGAATAGACTTACGATACGGCTTTTCAACTTTTAATCACTAACCATTACTCGAAAGAACATAGATTTTATTTGTGCAAGATACCAATGCTTTCACCAACCAAACAGATGGTCAAGGAATCTGACGAAATTTATCGTTTTCTGTAGGAAATACTAGTAGCTAAATTTTTCAAAACTATAATCAAACGATTGCTAGAATAATAATGTTTCGTATAAATTCTTGCGTTATACAATGAAAACTTTCACTCTAACAGGTGAACAGGTGAAATTTTATGACTAATGTGAACGAGATATTAGACGAGTTCTTTCGCTCAAAAGTTGAAATCGTGATTCGAATAGTTTTATGATTGCCTTGTTTTATGATTTGGATTTATTGCAACAAAACAGCCCAATGCATTAATGCATTTGAATCCAAACAAATCAGGGGAAAGAAGATTACCGATCAGTGTTGAAATTTCACGAAAAGTGGGGATTAATTCATTTGCAAGATAATCTAAACGCGTAATGTTGCATTTGGATCACGATTTTGTTAACGAAAGAAACCAGCTATTATGTACCATCACGGATTACTTATAACCTGCATCCACTGAGAACTTGCAATTTTCTACGTCTTCTTCTCACACTTGCTTGCTGTCGACAGTTTAGCCTCTTCAGTGAATCACGACTTTGGGTTACTTTTATTTCCACTGTTGGTTTTCCAATTGTTTCGTTTGACTTATCCCTAACATGTTTCTGTGCTTCATTTATGCTTCTAAACTATGGTTTTATACATTTGCTGTTTGTTACTGTTATTGAAGAAGTATTATATATTACACATTTTGAAATAATTTTGCCATTATTTATACTTCTTATTTATGGTTACATATTTACCTTTTACACCCATGACTTTCTGTTCCTAAATTAAAAGCGTTTAAGTTATATAAAATATTTCGCTAACCTGAACATACCGACTGATAATATCGTAGGCTATAACTGATTTCTTATCTATACTCGTTCATACTATCTGGCTTATTTCTAAATTCAAATTGATCACACATACGAATAAGCGTGGATTTACGTATTTTGATTAAATCTTGGAATTATTTCAGAGACAGACAAATTACGAGTTCTGTAACTAACGTAATAGCAAACAATTGCCTAGCAGACAAGTTAGTAAGACCGAGTCTACAAATGTTCAATTTAAACCGTTCACAATATTTTTCGTAAACGGAATCTTTGGCTATTAGGAGAACATTCTCCGGATTCCATGAAAAATTTATTTCTGTACTGAGGATGGCAGCTTAACTATCAAAATAGGTTCCTCAACTAAACTAATTTCCTAACACTGCTTATTTGGCAGAATACGATTCAGGGGTCCTTCAACTAAAATAGAACATGCAACATGAGCTACTTTTTGATTAATAAAAAATTAATTCTAATTTTAAAGGTGTGGAATATTGTTCGCTTTAATTAATACATATAAATAAATTATAATGAAATTACTAAATGACAACGCTTTCGTTCATTTATATTTAAGTATACATAAGATACTCGTAGATCTTTTATCAATTTTTCAGACAATTTGATTTTTACATAAACATAGTCAACTCATTTTAAAATGTTTTTTATTACTATATTGCTATTAAAAAAATAGTACGACCGTACTAACATTTTGACAACTTTTTATTAAAAACTCAGAATATCTATAAATGCACATATAACTTACGTCGGTGATGGCAGAAGACACTTTTTAAAAAAGGATACTAAAATTAGTGAATACAACTATATTTCAATTATAATTAATATACAGGAGAACGAACACACTGGGTGGTATGCATAAAGTAGATGGTAAGATTTCTCAAATAAATATTTTTTTCGATGCATCTTCTATTGCATAAAGTACATACATTCTATAGCTCTGATGCAAAGTTTATATTACAACACGTAGTAATTACTTCGCTGTAGTATTTACTTACTATTAAAATGAAGTAACTACTTCAGTCGTGGCCAAGAAAAGCAAGTGACTTGTTGAATATCTGTCATATCTATGTCTGTGTATTTTTGGTTCTATTGGTACAACAGTTCACAACTTTATAATTACAAATTAACTATGTACGTCACTTTTACTTGAATAACTTGCATATATTTAAGTACATCATCAGTACATATTTTCCTTTTTGTATACACTTTCCGGGTACGCGTATTTGTAAAAGCAGCCATAATATTCTTAAAATTCTTACCGTGTGTCGGAGAAGTTTACTAAATAGCGGCTTTGTTTAGACTGTAGATAATATGTGGCAGCCGAAATTTGAGGCTTTTGAAGTAAGTACTATAAAATTTCCAGTAGATGCTTCTTTGGCGAAGTAAAAACTTCTATGTACGCTTGCACATAATAGTATCTACTAGATGTACTACGTTTTATACATACCACCCACTGAGTTATGCCGGTCTTGATTGTTATAAAGTTTTCTGAAGAAAAGTTTATAATGATTGGTTTATACGCGGTATGATACAGAAACAATGACAATTAGTTTACATACAGAGCATAGAGTAATCAAAATGAACTCATATCAGGTAGTTACAAATTGAAATTAGTTCTGCGAAAACAAATTGCTAAATTAAAATCTATAAATTTATTAGATCACGCGTGACTGACGTAATTTGTTGACCAAAGGTGATGTTTATTGTCCAAGATTTGCGTAAAAGAATTTGTAACATACATGCATGATATAGATACGTACTTACATACATGTATCAGTTTCATTACGACATATTGCGAACCTGTTGCTGGCAGAAAAATAAATTACGTTCTTCATTTAAAAACACTAGAGTCGATAATGTACAAATGCAAAATGACAGGAGAAAAACGTATTATGACAGAAACTAGACATCAGATGCCTCTTTGAAAAACTCCTCAAAATAAAAATAACATTTACTAACTAAGTAAAAGAGGAAGAAGACACAGGTGTCCACAATTAAATAGATTAGTCTTCAAATTTACTCTCGCCCTTCAAAAGCATTCACAAACTTTCAACTCGTCGAAAGGAAACAACATTCTGGGCATCCATCTCGCCCTCACCTTTGTCATCTCTGAGCATCCATTAATCGTGATAACCCGTTTTCAGCTTCTCATATTTCAGCTACCTGTTGAATCCTAACATGTCAATCATCATGTATCAGTGCCTCTGCCACTTTTTTAATGTTTTATGCAGTAGTAATCTTCTTCAGGTAGCTCTCGTCATTATTGAAATTTCAAAACACTTTCATTAGAAAGGAGAGGAAGGAAGGAGAAATACTATATTTCGATAGCTGTCTGAAGAAGATTATAAAACGAAACCGGTCGCTAAATTAAAACTATCAAATTAGCAAGTATTCTTCTTATTATTTTTATTAATTAATAATAATAATTTTACGCAAATGACTCTTTGAAACATGAAGGAACAAACGATTTTTTTAGATTCCAGCAGCCTTCATAGTCTGGTATCTCAGTTATCAAGTTCTCCTCGTAGCAAGGAGACTAGTTTCAACGATTAGAAGTTTTTATTTTTTCTTTCTTCTTTTTATATGACAGTCTAACTTTATATTTTATTTCTTCGCATTGTTTCCACAAATTCTCGATTATTTATTAGTGCCCGTATGTCATTTGAATGCATTCGAATTTTATACTTTTCTAAAAAAATTAAAAAATGAAGTTTTCTTGCCAGATGAAAATTATGAAAATTAAATTAGAGAATGCAATCGCTCTCCTTGCATATTTTGCAAAAGAATTTCATATTTTTATCATTAATTTTGGTTCTTGTTTTTTGAGATTTTAGAAATTCAAAAAAGGGGTAAGTTTTTCTAAATTTTTCAATAGGCCAAATTTTTTAAGGTACAGAGTTCTGATGAGGCCCAATAAGGCCGAAGTGCGTGTATAGGCTCTTTCCTAACACTTTCTATATTGCCAGTTACACAGTTTTAGTTAATTTTCATAAAAAAATTAAATAAACTTATCAAATGTAACTTCAGAGTTTCCTTCTTTGATTCTAAGTTTCACTTATATCTTTAATTCCACTTCTTTTCGTTTTTCATTTTCTGGTAACTATGAATAAACCTTTACAAATTTCTTCTATTGACGTTCCATACAAAAAAAATTGAAAGGCGAGAAATTTAAACTGCCTTCAATCATACTGTAGATCTCCCAGTACTCACATGATCCGTAAATTACCCAAAACTTTTCGATTTCTCTTTGTTTGTTCCAGAGTTTAAAATTTTTCTTTTTCATTTTATTGTGGTTTGTTCCTCAAACAAATTTCTGATAACATAAAAACGCTTATAGTGTCAATCTAATTTGTTAAAGAATGTTTATTATATTTTCTTTTCTTTCAATTATTTCGTTGCTTTCTATATCTTTTTGACGAACGTTGAACCCATATGTTATAATTTGATAAATATTGCCAAATTTTGCGGCATGTTACATGAAAGTCAAGGTTCAAATTAATTTAACTTCTAGAGATTTTTTTTAATAACTTTTATTTGTATTTATGTAAGCTATTTGTGTGGTTTTTCCAGCAAGTGTTTACTGTATTTGCGGTTTGTCATAATTTATTATTTAATGGACAGTTCTTGTCGGCGAGGGGGGAACTTAGTGCGCTTCTCGGGTTTCGTATCAAATCGCAACACGCGTTTAACATTAGCGCTCGCCGCCCCTGAAATGCAAATAAATCCGCTCCGTTTATGGCTTTCGTCAATTAAGCCTGTTTATAAATAAATAAATAAGAGGCAACTTTTAAAATAAATTGTTCGCTTAATTGCGGCACTCCTGTCCTGTCATGAACTTAATAAAACCAAACGATAACAAATCCAGTCTTGTGTAAGTCTTTTTTATGATGGAAGAATTAAAGTGACGATTAAAATATAAACCGCATGTTTCATTTTCAGTTGCACGTACACATTTTACGCATTACAATATACAGAGCGTCCGCAAGTCCGCTTGATTGCAATGGAATTCTCGAACGTCCTCTGTGTAGTTATTTCGGCCATAATTGAGGCCTCCTCAGCAGAAAAGTATTTCCAGAACTCTAAAGCAATCTCACTGATTTTACGCCTGGAAAGCATGTACATAATTGCAAAGTACAGATTTAGTTGCGTCATCGAGTGACCGATTTTTGACTTAAGCTAATAGCCACGCTGCTGCTCATAACCTCATAAACTATCTTCTCACAGAACAGTCAATTGTTCAGCATTGCGATAGCACTGATAGTGTTAACATACGAGCAGCAGCATGGTTGTTATTTGATGATATTCTGACCCAGTTTAGGTCAAAAATCGGATGTGCGATGTTGCGACTCAACCTGTTAGTTTCCATTATTAATAAAAGAAATAAGTATTCCTAGAATTTATTTCAATCATATACTGAGATATTTCAAGAAATATGTTTTTTAATACAACTTAAACGTCGTCATGTGAAATGGCGAAAGTACTCTGATTCATTTTCACGAGTGCACTCGTGTACACTTAGCGTGTCATTTAGCGTGCACGAACATGCATAAATTTGTAAAAGCGATATGTCCGCCGTCGTTTCAGAATTAAAACGGCGTTTTTTCTTTGCCTAAAGCACGCGTTTGCGTCGCTTTAACCGCTCACGTAATTGAAACACATGTACGCTAAGCTTAGCCAAGACATGAAATACGCACATAAATCTTCTTCGTTTTCACTAAAGCGTCGGTAAAAGAAACTCACAATGTTAATTTGATGACGACTTCAAACGCCCTAGATTCGGTCCTGAACAGATTATAATCTGCAATTAATTACAATTAAGGAAAAAATATTTGTTGTTACATTTCCCTTTACTGTGGAACTTTTGATTTGTTCGGGCGCCTTAAAGGGGGCATCTGTCGTTTCCGGTTTCGACTGCGCATCCGGTGTGCGGAAACACTCGTTAGGGTTGTCTATATCCGCTGGAGGTTCATCTAAATAGTAAATTAATTGCTTTGTTTCTTGTAGAGTGTACTGGAAATTACGTAGCGTAGCAAAAAAAATGAATGCCGAAGATTATCAATATGATAAAGTAACCATCTTTGAGGAGGTAGAAGTGTCTATTTAAACTTTAATAAATTTCCAATTAGGACGTTTTCTAAATTCTTCGTAAGTAAAACAATATCACAATAAGAAAGAAATTTGACAAGCTCAAAAAGAAACGGTAAAAACAATATTGAACTCTATAAAACTACAAATGTAAAAATGAAACTTAACAAAAAAAAATTACGCACAGAAAGATAAAAGAGAAAAACGAAAAAGAGTCGTCGTGAACGAGGCTTTAGACTTTTCACTTTTCCATCCCATTTAAGAAACAGTGAAAGAAGAAAATTATGGAAAAATTTTACTGGTCGAGAAACAGTACCATTGCATGCTCAGATTTGCAAAGTAAGGCTCTAAGGCCCGATCTTTCTACCTCCTGATCAATTTATTCAACGAATAACTTTACGAATCACCATGGAAACCATTCATAAAAATCAAGTTATTTGCCAAATAACGTTATCGGGAACTTTATTAGGCGGTGAAAAGATCGGGCTTAAGAGTTAAATTATAAATTCTACAATTTTAACGATTTTAGCTACACTTTTCTGAGAATCAATTTGAATTATATATGGCTGATAACAAAAAATTGCTGAAATAGAATTATCTTCTTGATGTTATGTTTCCCATAGAAACCGAAAGCAGTCAGTCTTGTTTAATAGCAAGTCATAATTTTCCAATAAGCACGGCTAGATCATTTCCAGACATTATTCAAGACTTGAGTAGTTACGCACAAATTCCAGCCAATAAAACTGCTGTACCAGATACAGAGCTAGCTGAAATGTTGCATTAGCTGCTAAAACAGAAGGACTCGCTCATATAGCTGCAACAGAAACAAAAGCAAAGAGAAAAATTGATGTTAACACTGCCAATGTTCAAGTCAAAAAGTGCAAAAAAAGTAATGAAATGACATTTAATCCAAGAGCTGCATATTACAAAACACATTGTTTTTATATTGTAATAGTAGATCGCACATAACTGAATCAATATAAAGTCCTCTTAATGAATTAGTAAGGAAATTGAAAATTAAACTGCAACAAGCTAATAATAAAATTAATGACGTGTTAGAAGTTTACAACAATACTACTTCAGCAAGCAAATAGCATCAGGGTGCGATGAGCATGGTGAAAGGTTTCACAAGTAGTCATGCCCATGGAATCCGATACCATGGTAAAAAGTTAGACGCCTTACAGGCTGACATTGTTAATGGGCAACAAAAATTGGCGACAGAGATAACGATGAAGAATAAGAAGTCCCAGAACTCGAAAACACCATGGATAATCCCGTCGTTCAGTGCAGCTATGGCAGCATGGAGAGTTTTCTAAGTTTTAAAGACTTCCAGATTGAACCTCCACTATTACAACGACCTCAAAATCTTGAATGAAACTGTTTTACCAATTAAATGTATTTTAATTTTTTTCTCAAAAACAATGTGTTCCGTGAGTTTTATTGTCCATGTAATAAAAAATTAATTTCTTATAGCAAGAAAACCACTTATACACCATTTGAGGCGACAATTTTTTAAAGTTCAAATCCCGTTAGATGTATATTTTTCTTCCTCCCAAATTTACCGTTTCCGTTAAGAAATCCAATTTCAAAATTTCCTTGTCGCACTATACAATCAATTTATTTAATTATATTATTATAAATTACTGTTTTAAAGGTAATCGTATTTCAGTCAAAAAATGTATTTTTCAATGTCATGGCAATCATCCAAAATTTACATCTTGAAATTTCCCATTGCTGTACTTTATATTATCTAGGGACTTTAGCCTTATGAAATATCTAGACTTGCTTATCTATCACCTCCCTTACCTATGGTCAATTACAATAACACGCCAATTTGAATTAGCGACCTCACTTTTCTCAGTGTTGTAACTCCTAAGAAAATAAAACCTGATTCAAATTGGTCACATGAGTTGAAATAATTTCTGGTATCATTATAGAAGTGCTTGTACAGAAAAGACGTCAATCGAAAGAAAGAAAAATGACAACCGACGTGAACAGAAGTAATTAGATTTCCAGCAATAAAATTCTCAATCTGATCGAACTCCATTAATACAACCTGCTCAATTGATGTTATTTTATTCCACAAATAATAAAAAAATAGTAGGCAATTAGTAGATACTCGTCAAGATTAATACCATTAAAGAATTGTTATTCCTGTTTTATCAAAGGATGAATGAATATCAGGATATAATCTGGAAGCATTTTTACGTTACGTTGAATGAGTATACATTTAAAGTATCGTGGCAAAACTTTTATCATATTTACTAAGCAATATTGGCGTATTTCAATAACAGAATAACTAATTTTTAAAAAACATATCATTATAATGTGTTTTACCATTCAAACACTATTTCAAGAAATTATAAGACATTTCAAAAGTATGAAATTTGCAGGTACGATATTTTCGTTGAGCACGGCAGTAGTGTTAACTTCACATCGGTAAAAAAATAGGGAAATTTGACTTCAAAGGTATCTATTCTAGTGTTGATGAAGTTTTGAAGGCAAAAGATAACTTCAGAAGAAACTTGTAAATTGGCACGATGATACCTTAAAATATGGGCTAAATATAGAGGAAAAAAATAGATGCACAAGCTAAAAGAAAAATGCCAAGGAGTACCAAATCACTAAACAAATCGGATCCTCTTTCCACACCTTTGTTACACTTGTAAAAGCTAACACGCGTTTCATCCGCTATGCGGACATCACTTTTAGTCTAACGCTAATGATGAAAGTATCATAGACGAAACACATGTTCACTCTTAAAAGTGTGCAGAAGGATGTGAAGAAGAGATCTGATTTGTGCAATCTAGAAAAAAGAAATAACTACAGATATTTATAATACATCTCAACAGTGGCACTAATTTTATTTATTAATAACATACAGAATTAACAGGTTTTTCTTTTGCTCGGTGTGATCGAATTGCATGTATCAAAAAACTGATGGAACGAAAGAACAGTACGTTTCGTATCATGATTAAAATACGAAAACTAAACTCGATAAAGTATAATGATAATTTCTCCAAAACTAACTAATATTACTTCCTTAATATCAGAACTCATAACTAAATATGAAACTAATATATATTAAAAAGTCAACATCAAATTATATAATGTTAAATTTTACAAGTTCAAGGTTAGATCAGAGGATACATTAATAAGATCGAATCACAACAAACAAAGAAATTTTGTGATTTAGAGGGGAAAGGGGCTTACAGATCATGTGACAAATATCTGAGCAGGCAAGACGAATCACAGTTTAAAGTTTGCTGCTTTGATTTGATCACTTTCAGCGAAAGAAAAGCCCTAATATCAGGAGAATTGCATATGTTAGATAGAGATATAATCCAGAGCGAAGCCTCTCGTGTGCTATCAAACTTAAAGAGGGACGCGAGGCGTGAATAAGAGTTTTGTTTTGATTCTACAGTTCTAGAACCGTCCGGAGCATGCACATAACAAAAATAGTTATTTTTATGTTAAGTGCGCAAAGCAAAGGTTTTTTGAGCTTGAGAATGTTAGGCTTTTTAAGGTAGATTCTTGTCCGGTGAAATTGTGTAATGATTATCTCAAACCGACACTGAAAATGGCACAAATACATTCGAAAACTCAAAAAACTGGCTTTGCGTACGTAATATAAACAACTTTTTTTTCTATAAAATTTATTGTTGAAAAGTATTGAATTTATAAAAAAAAAAACGGCAGCATTATTTTTTTTAAGTTACTAAGTTAAGGTCTGAATAAGTGTCGCTTTCCAAGTGTTTTCTATAAATTGTCTGAAAATGAACCCAGCAGACTCATAAAACAAAATAAGTATGTTGTCTTGTAATTGCCTGTTATAATTGTAATAAAAAATTCTTCTTAGTTTTTTCATTTTATTGTACTACCAAAAAATTACTATGCGTTCTGTTCGACCACCTGCTCGTTCTGTTCATTCGTGGACGCACTTTTAGACTCCCGGCAACATCACTAAATATCTGGCTTTACTGTAAGTTCCTCACTATATTAGAAATTAATTTTCCAAACCTCAAGGAAAAAGAAAGTGATCTGCCTCAAGTTAGCGGACTCCGGCAGAGTCACTTTGTTGCGAAACCTCTGCGCAATCGTATCTAATAGAACACAATCAAGCTTCTTATTTACGTGCACAAGAAATAGGTCAAGGTCTCATTGCAAACGAATGACTTATATACGCCATTATACTATAGTTTGTACGACCAATTTTTTTGGCCAAAACTAAGACCCCAATATTTGATAACTAACTGATGAAAATATTCTTTATGAATACTAGTAACACAGTAGAAGTCATAATAGTGATTTTTATTGAAATGTCTAATTAAAAGATACGATTATCTTATTTCTCCTACATATCATTTGAATCTAATTCTATTTGGTCTAACTCCTCAACTGGCATTATTTCTTCTAAAACGTCTTCTTCTGTTACTTCTTCTTCCTCTGTTTCTTCTCCTTCAGATCGTGAAATTTTCAGTTTTGGTTGTAACAACATACCAATTGCATCAGTAGGGAGATTTAATTTACGTTGACAACTATTACGATAAAGTAAGGGGAGTATACATTCAAAGAAACGAATCCAAGTGTATAAAGGGTTTATTCTATATTATAAAGTATTTGGTTTAGGTTTAAAAATATCTGCTGTTTTAAAGTCTTCAACTTGTAAGAAATGTCTAGAAGTCACACCATATATTGGACCTGCCAGATTCGATCTTGTTTCAGTTAATGTATTCAGCACTTTGCCATCGATTAGCGTCATAAAAAGATTATATTTTATATTTTATATTTATTATTTTATTATTCGATAATGATATATTTAATTGTCTGAGTGTCTCGATTTGCTGATCAATAATTTGTTTTTCATGCAATATATATTCTGCAAATTCGTTGACATATTCCAGCAAAATCGTACAGATTGCGGAGTGCGATTATTCCATAATATAGAATGATTTTCTGATTGTAATCGAAATGGTTGCGACAACGATGCGTCGGAGTCAAACCATCAAAACCATAGCTGCAAATGAATTCAGCACTAATTTCGTTTACTTTCAATAATTCTATATGTTGGGAAATTGTTTCTACTTGTAAAAGTATTGTGCGTTTTATTGTATGTTCTAATAAATTAAGTAACGGAACTTCTGCCACAACATGAGTAATATAAATTCCACCGGGTCTACGTGCAAATTTACATTTCCAAATTTCATTGTAATCAGGATAAATATCGCAGTTCCTTAAAAGAACTCCATGTCGCATATCAAGATATTGCTGTTTGCTTAAGTTGGAATTCAAAATCAATTCTAATGTCTCTTCACTTGTATATTTTACTGTAACTTTTTCTGGTGGTGAGAGTATTTTTCGAATTTTTGATGGTCGCGTTGGACTTTTGTTGACTTCTTTTACAACTGCTGCCAAATCCAGTTTTCCTTCCTGATGTGCAGCCATACTTGCAGCTTGTGACTTTAAAGATGATGTATGAGCGTGTTCGTGTGCTAAACGCGAAGCTTCTCTTCGTTGTGATCTAGCTGATTTTTCCCCAATTAATGAACGTGGTTGACCTGAAGATGTAGATGGTTGAGCTTCGCAAGCTTCACCTAGCCAAGTGGAATATTTATTTTTAAAGCGATCCTTATGTCAAGAAACTTCATACCATCTCTCGTCAAAGTTACGACATAAACAACGCAGTCTTTCTTTTTTTTTTCTGTTCTTCACATTGGTTAATATTTTCTTTAATTTGTAACGTTATATGATTAAAAAGTGCAGTAACTTTTGCATTTTGAGGAGTCTCTACCCATATTTCGAAAAGCTCCTCGTTTTCAAAATGATGCATTTCTCTGCAAAGACGTAAAATTTAGTAAACTGCGCAATAATGCGCACACAAATTATACATCAATTAAATCTTTAAGTTATACAGTAATGCAAAAATTATTCCCGCCTTACCCCGCCAGTTTTTTTTTCTCATTGAATACTTAAATTGCATGGTATACTTCTTATTACATTTCACCAATTGCGGGCAAAAATTATATAAACTTTTATTTACAATATTATAAATACATACCTAAAGGATTATAGAAAAAAATACTACACAGCGCACTTTTGAAAATCACGCCAACAGTATACGTTTTTCTTCGGTCTTTATTAACATGATAAATATATTTATATCGCGTTTACTAAACTATTTGCTTAATAACTTGTTAAAGAGATGAGTGTGCAGTTTAAATGATGTCCTTTGGAACAAAGATTTTGAAATGCGTAAGGCTCAGCACTAAACGATTACCACCTTCTAACAACAATATATCGCTTTTTACTAACGACGAACTAGCTCAACATACACATTTCGGCGCATACATAATAAAAATCAGTTCCAATCAGTCGGTGACTCAAGCTATGATATTTAAATCGCAAACCAATGTCACCTAAACAATTTCTGTAAAAACGAGAACTAATTTTTACCGGAGTTATTATTTATTTTTTTCCTATTGTTGTATAATAAAATTGGCTTCATTTCTTGAGTACTGTTTGTGGTTTCAACTAAAGACATAGATTCAGAAACAGTCTATATACATTTTGCCCCAAATTTTGAGATGTTTCGCTCACGCTAACGTTTGTCGGAACTCTAATGGTATTCTTTCGTTATCTGTGTAGATGATAACAAATCAACCTATCACTACCGGGTCAATTCCACTTGTACCGTTGGCCTATATGTATGTATGGAGATGCTCAATTTGAACGGTTCAATATTACAATTTTTTTTAATTGTTAAAGATAGAAATTGGATTAGATTAGCAAAGATTAAGGTTGGGTTGCATAAAAGTCTTAGGTGAGGATTAAATTGAAGCCTAAGTTAGAATGTGACACATAATATGCTGTACGTCATTTATCTGTCAGATTCTAACTTAGACTTAAATTCAATCTTTACCTAAAAATTTTATGCAACCCAGCCTCAGTGTTTTTGTGAATATTCTGAATTTCTAATAAGAAATTTGCATATTTAGTAGTGAATCAATTTTTTTTAAATTTAATTTTAATTTCGTTTAATTATTATTTAAAAATAGGCGTTCTTCACCACGAAGGACATCGGTAAAACCCTGCGGCTTAGAGCAACACACACAGATCTGTATCTTCGATGGTATCCTTGCAGACACACGAGATACAAGACGAAAAAAAGCGTCGTTAATAGCAGTGTTTGGAGACAGGTGGGCCAATACAATGAGCAGGTGATGCTTAACGCGAATACGTAAGCAGTCGTAATATGCGGGTGGATGTAAAAATGTTAAGTTTTTTATATATATACACGGATCTACGGCGGATCTAAAAATAACCCCTTTTTCGCTTAATGTAGAGTGTAACTAAAATAAAAGGTTCTGAGTCTCCTTAAATAATAGCGATGTACAGACGCATCGGTGACCGTTATATGTATATTCGCTTTTTTTAATATATCAATATGTGCCAAAATCAATCTTATAATTAGATATCTGAAAAAAATTAAAAATTACGTTTTGAGACTAATAACTAATTTATTAACAAAACCTAACACTGATTTTATTTAGAACAGACTATGAATAATTTATTTTCACAAGCCGAGCGATTAAACAGTAACTAAACTCTACGTCGAACTGAAGAAGTCTGTCCGTGTTTCCAGTGCGCGTGTATTTATACCGAAGCGGCTTTATCAGCAGCTTTTCCTCTAGAGTATTTCGACGGCGGAATAGTCTCGAACGGGTCCAGTCACCACAGGCGAGTCGCCACCGGCTAGGCGAGTGTATGACTAATTTGTCTCCTTAGCTCGTCACACTGCCCCCTTCTTAAAAACGTTTCGTCTCGGAACGTTCCTCATGATAGCCTTGAAAGAGGATGTCGAAAATGACATGCTGGCCCCTTTCTGCAACTTCCGGTTTGGAAGAAGTAACAGTCCACAGTTTTCTCGTTTCCAACAGCTGCCTGTGGGTGGTGACTGCAGACCAGGACTTCAATCCCCGTTCCGTTGAAGATAACTTCGGATTACCCTCCAGTCCAGCCCATCAAGTCCGCAGCCCAACTTGGGGATGGCTAATTTAGTCTCTTTGCCTTCTATCAGCTGCTTCTTCAGGCTACAAAGAGTTCTCCATATACTGTGATAGTCAGGTTTACCGCTTAATGTCTTCTTAGTGACCTAAGTATTACACGCGTCGTCTCTGATCTGCTCTCGTGTCGATGATCTGCAGGTTCTTGCCCACCATGTGATGCTGTCTTCGGAGTACCTCGACTTGACCAAATTTCTTCCTGAAGACTTGGGCTATCCCCTTGGACATTCTTAGGTCTTCTGCCACATAGTGGGTCAGACTGTACTCTGGTGGCACTTGAAAAGGTCTTGCTTCCTCTCTGTGGTTATTCCCAATCGTGCCTTACTTCCTGTGGCGTGATGAGACATAAAGATTTCGAAGTTTACTTCGGAATTTGCGTCCTTTGTACTGTCCCTTCATTTTCTTCTCCGTTGTAAGGAGCCATCCGGTTGAAGTGGATTACCTTGGGTTTACCATTCGGAATCTTTTTGATGCGGTATATGACATCGTTGATCCGTTTTATCACTTTGTAAGGACCTTCCCAAGATGTCTGCAATTTTGGGGACAAACCTCGCCGTCTTTGAGGATTGCAAAGCCAGACCAGTGCTCCGGGATGGTATCCCCCATTCTGAGCGTTGATGTCATAATGTTCCTTCATTCGGTCGCCCGCGGCCTGTATATTGTGACGCATTTGATTGTGAATGTTGTCCATTTTCCTGCGCAGACCCCTCACGTAGTCTTCGTCGGCGGAGGCTTCACCCAGTAGAATCGCTTGCGCACCTTCTTTATAGTCTTTTTGATTCCCAAATGCCCTCCCGAATTAAATCAATTGTAAATGAGCTATATTAACACTTCCTCAAAGGTTGACACTTTCTTCAGAATAAACAATAAATTGTCAAGGGAAATTTTTGTTTTTTAATTAAAAACAGAACTGAAGAGAGATAAATTAATAGTAAATAAATTTATATTCTGTTTAAGAAATTCAATATACTACAAAATATATCAATCAAATTGACAAAATTTTGCAGTTTTTTCGTAAATTTCCGATAAATAGTTTTTGACAACCTGTTTAACAAATAATTATAATTTCAAATTTTGTTATAATTCATATAGAAAATTCACTTGTATACTTACCTGAATTGAATTATTTTATGATACAGAAACTACAGAGCACAGGCACAATAATAAAAGATAAGCAAGAATAAGATTGGGATGTCTAATCTCAAATTGTTGCTGGAAACTTGGCGCAAAATTGAAAATTTGACGTAAGATAACAAAAATTACAGTAACTTATGTAATTTTACATAAATTACATAAATTTCGCTAAATTTCATAGGCAATGTAATATTACAGTAATTTCTGGGTAATTAATGTAAGTTACAAATTGTAATTTTACAATTTACATCACTACCTATATACCATATCAAACGGTGTAAACTACCGAGATTGTAATAAACACTCGTTGTCAATGCAATGAAAT
Organism: Serrognathus titanus; assembly: GCA_039766575.1. Lineage (NCBI taxonomy): Eukaryota > Metazoa > Arthropoda > Insecta > Coleoptera > Lucanidae > Serrognathus > Serrognathus titanus. Next base: position 26,961,319 of record CM077912.1, on the reverse strand, counting down.
AATTTAAGAAGACATTCAAGAACATTCAATCGTTGACTTTGTGATATTGAGCGCGCATTGATTTTATAGACGATTGAGCAACGGATACAAACATCATAGGAAAGTAAAGGTACTTCATAGTTTGAGTCTGTATTATTTTTTTTTTATTAGAAAAGATACCATTTAATCTAACGACATTTTGTTATTCATGAAAAGCTGAAATCGATCAGCCAATAGTTATCATTCCTAATAATATCTCAATTAGACAAAATACAGAATACGACCTAATTACTTTATTACAGAATTGTGTCTCGTTCGCAAACGAATGAGTAGTCAATTCGCTCACTAAACTGGTTCTTAAGCAAATAATTCGCTCGATCATTGCTTGTTCCAATGAATGATTGTGATAACTGTGCTTTTCTTCATTTTGGTTATTTGGTTCATCTTGTTTGAAAAGTTTTGTTCACATTCTTCATAGTGATTAATTTAGTCACACTCTACGGTCTATTAAGACACAACAATATAATATGGTAATAAATGTTTCGAATGACAGCTCGCAGTTTCTGAAATTAGTTAACCAAAGCACTGAATCCGAGAGGTTCAATAATAATGAAAATCGCGCATTCTTATCAAATAAATTAGTCGAATAAATTAGCAAAAAATAAACAGAATCTGTACATCACAATTTAACTAATTTGGTGGCAAATTACATTGCTCGAAATATGAAAAAGAGGGTGAATTAATTAACTTAATCTAACACTATGCTATTTATCTCTACATTAACAGCATTTAGCCGTTCTTTACAACTACTAGGATAATTTGTAAAAAACTTAATTTGAAAGTCGATGTTTCGCTGTAGGTTGACAGCTTCTTCAAGATAAATAATTTTCAACCAACAAGAAAGTGCATTAAAAATATACTTAAACTCTGGCACAGCCTCTTGTATTCACAGCTTCATTTGTTTTCGTAACTGCTCAAGGTGATGTCGGAACTTTAAATTAGAGCAAGTCCTATTATTACTGTCACATTTAATGTCTCACTGAATTTACTTCAAGAATGAAAATTGGTGTTCTTAAATAATATGACGCCATTTGTCAGAAGTAGGACAAAGAATCGAGAAGAAGAAGAAGAAGGATAAATGGTTTTCAATATCGACGTTCAGACGGACAAGAGAAAATATACACGACATAAAACCATCCTAAAATACTGCTCCGAACTAATAATAATAGGTATTGTACGATAACGATCGCCTTATAAGCCATGCAGAAAACCGACACTGAGAGATCAAGACTTCGAATTCGTCGGTCGCCAGCTGCCGTCCCGAACAGCTGCAAATAAACGAGAGACAGAAAAGGAAGCGCACAAAAAAGGGATACGGGATAACAGAAGAATTACCGCACGCAAAATTATAATGGAACTATGAAAACATGGTGAAACTGTCTCGTTAAAAATTGTGCGAAGCTCATCGCAGAAGCTTCCCTCGCTACCGGAAAGCTTCCCTCGTTTCTTCGCGTTTGCTCTGGTCGGTTGAAATGCGCCTCGAATTACTGCTTGAAACTCGAGGCTCGTTTTCTCCGACATGTTTAAGTCGTCGGCAAGTGCCTCGTAATACAGGAGGCATTTAAATCGAGCTCACGACAATATAATTTTCGGTGATTTAAGCTGCTTGAATGTAAGCGCGGTAAAAGCTTGTGTTACAATAATGCTTTTCTGTTAGTAAATTTCTGAGAACAGCTGCACAAAAAACAACAAAAACAAAGGATCGACATACTTTTCTATACAGGGTGTCGCAGGTTTCTGCAATTTTTATAAATATTTTATATATTAAGTGTATACCTGCTAAATAAATCAAGAAATCAACTAAATCAAACAATTAAAAAAATATGAAAACATTATCCATAAAATCAAACATATAAGTAGGTATAATTTTCAAAATTGCCAGCTTTGGATTCAATAGATTTATACTAGTGTTAAAACAAACAGAAATAATTTAACGTTATATTATAGGATACAACCACGTCTTCAACGTATTGTTAAATTTTTGGCTAATACTGTTTATCTTCGAAATGTTAGGCGAAAAGACCCTATAATTTTTACACCTGTTTAAAATGATACTATGACTATAATATTGAAGACTGATTTACGAATAGAGCGGAAATACATTTCATTTACCGATCGAGTGCATCTGTCATTGTCAGATACGTTTCGTTGATTATATTTTAAGATCTAATTAAAATTGCCGCAAGCGAATACATTAGCATTATACGGTAATTTTTTTTTTTAACTAAGAATCAACATAAACTAATATAAATTTTGCACTACATATAAAATAATGAAGTTTTTACAGAGACGATTGACTTTTATGTTTATTTCTATTATCGGAAAGAGTCATTAAATCAGTCATTAAACCGAATATTAATTGAGCAATGGTGATGATTAAGACGTAACGTATAATTATTTGAAGCATATAGATATTATCGATCACGACCATTTATGCTTTTGTGAATTGATTAATAGTTATACATTTATAATAAGTTTCACTCAATCCTTTTTTTTTATCTATAGAGTAAGCAATTCTTGATCAACTCTTCGGCTGTTAAATGGCATTCACTTGGACTATATGATGATTTTTAAATAAATACCACAACAAAATAAAACCAATAAGAAAATGGACGTCTTAGATAACAGGAAAAATGTTAAAACAATATTTTATACTTCTTAGTTTAATGTAAGAGCAATCGTTATACGCCATCGGTTGTTGCAAAAAATAAGAATTTAGCACTCCTTTCGTCGGTGTTTTTGATCTTCATCAATCTTGAGCATTGCTTATTCCTCCGTGCTTCAATAAACTGCGTTTTACTCGCTTCTTCTCTTTTCGTACTTTGTGCTGACAGTCGGAGCACTAGTTTTTTGGTGGTATAATGGGAAATATGCGTATGACTGTATCAGGTACTTGTGCTTACCATTGATGGTGTGATATACACTAATGACATTGGCCTGTCTTTTGACACAAGTTGACCGATGATTCAGTAATTTTAGGTGAATTAGGTACAAATTTAAAAGAAAATTCTCAAGATAACTTCAAAGCCCTTCACACTCAAATTTATTACATTTTAAAGAAAAAAAAAAATTTTTTTAATCATATTAGCTTACAAAATGTAATTGTAAATAAATTTGCTTTAATAAAAACCTTGTTAATGGAGTCCTTTTTTAGCAAGTCATATTCTTGTTCTATTTTCTTTCCAACTTTCCTCTATCTCTTGCATTTCTTAATGGAATTGTTCTCCGCGTCCCTGACTCCCTTTTCCCAAGTCTTCAGAAAAAAATTTATGAGAGTAAAAGAAGTGTATCTTGAAACTTTTTTTGTTTCCTGAAAGATTCTTACAACGTTTCCATACTTGAACAAGTTTCTCATTCAGTTTTATTCACTTGCAAATTCCACATCTAATATAAATTTTTTTATCTGTGGTTCAACGAAGATTCCAGTTTGGAGCCTTTCATGTATTAAATATGGAAATCTGGAACCAAGATATTTAAAATATCTTCTTTATTTAATGGCTGGACAAACTTGTAAGAAAACTACATGTAAAGCGTACAAATGGATGTTAGCTTCCAATTATGTAAAATATGACAAGAAAAGTTATATATTTTGTAAACTCGAAACTGATGTAGATCAGTATTGTTTACGAATAGTACGTAAAAGTTGCAGTGTATTGAATTTTATCTATTGGTTTTGATTATTATATTTTTTGTCGTATTGCAATCATGCACGCTGTTTCCTAGATAAAATAGGCTACCGTTCATATAGCTTAATAGTCCTACGAAAGAGCATTTTTTAGCTCCCGTAGTGTAAGAGGTGCGTCATCATAATGGGTTTCATTTCAGAGCTGCATGCTGGCCATGGTAAAGTGGTAATGATGTTTTACTCTTGCAGATACTCAATAACGATCCTCCAACGTTTGGGCAAACGTTGTCGTGCATTAAAATAAATTTCTCATCTGCAGCACCTGCAGGAAGTTGAATATCATTAAAGTAACACTATATAGTCAAAGCTCGACTTCTTTTGGCAACCATATCAGTTTTGTTGTTGATCGAAATACTGTTCCAGATCATCACATAACCACCACCAAATGGGACTTTTTCTTGTACTAGGAAAAAACCGTTCCTCTGGTCGTCGCTATAATCGAACTCGTCCATCATTTGAATAATAATGCAAACCTAGACTTGTTAGTAAACAAAACTTTTGTCCAATAGGATATCTGCCAATTGTTGTTTCTTGGGCGAATTGTGTTCGCGCTTTTGTGATTAAATACATTATTTTGGTTGGGTGTCTAGACAACAGGTTCGCTTCTCCGAGTGGGTTCTTTACTGTTTGACTGGAAATTTGTCTGTACCCGAAAAAGATCATTTTGATAAGTTGGCGCTGTACACAAGGCAAGGAGTAACATTTCCGGTATTTTGGTATTTCTTCTACAGCCTCCATATTACAGACTTACCTCAAGTGATTCTCTTTCATAATAAAAAGATTATGTGAAAGTTTTTTGAGTAACAAGAAATAGTTAATGCAATAATTGATCAACCATCCAAGATTTGTATTCATTTTATTTGAAATGAAATGTGACCACGATTTGACAGAAGTGTGGTATCAATATGGCGGGCCTGAAGTAGCTTTCGGTCATGTGATAGCGTTTCCCTAGTATCCTACCTCAATGGGCGAACTAAAAATTTTCCACCGAGCGAAATGAACCATTGTTACGCCACTGCATAAAATAAATCAAAGTACTAATGTAACTTAACTATTCTGGCTAATTCGGGATAACGATTATCCATATCTTTGCCTATTTCTTTGAATTGATTAGTATTTTCGCTAATCGCACATGTTCGGTTAAACCTCATGTAATTACAATAATATTTTAACACAAATGATGTAATAATAAATATCATACCATAAATATTGATCCATGATTACCAATCATTCAAACGAGCCTAACTTTCTACAAGTAACTGACAAGTTTATATCATTCAAAGCTGTTCTAATACTTTTAATAAGCGGTGATAACTGCGTTGCTTCCAATAAACGATAATAAATTATAGACAAACTATAAATTATCACTAATAACAACTGCATTGAATCACATTGACATAATCGCCGGTAACTTAACGCGTACTCAGTTTGAAGTACTTTAATTTGAGTAGTAAGTAAATCGCGTAATAACAACTCGTTGGGTCCATGACAACTTGTTATCATTCAAATGCTTCTTCTAGATTTAGATGACAAATTATCTCGGAACAACAATTGTATGAAGTCATATTAAGAAAATTTATTACAAACGTCCAGGTTAATGCTCACTAAATGAACTGCCTTAGGGCCGGTCTTTCCATCTCTTATAAACCGATTTTTAGTTATTAGATGAATTAACTATCATGGAAACAATTCAGAAAAATCAAGTTATTCGCTGAATAGCTTTAATAGGTAGATGAAAAGACCAACTCTTATTAAATTTTACGTAAAACAATGTGAATTCACTTCAAAGATTCGTAGTCAATCTTTCGATTACGTCGCTGTCATCAGTGAAAACTTACTTAAGCTCGTGCTAATGTCTATCACACTAATGATAAATTGGGAGTACAATTTCTGGTTACTATTCAAAGCATCTTCACGTAGGTTAATTTAGCTTTTAAAAAATGTTCTTATGGTAGATATCGACTAAGCACTAGTAATCGGAGGTCACGTGGTATTCCATTATTCCTTACAGTACAACATATGGACGAAAAGAGAACATGTGACCTTCAATCATTCTTTCTCAATCTTTAGTCTCTTTAAACGTAAGCAATAAATTATCAACGATAATTGCGGTGATACTTATTCACATATGGCAACTTGTTGATCAAGCAAACCCAGTTTAAGGCGATATTTATAAATAAAGCATATAAAATAGGATCCTACCTCTTCGTTCGTGGGACATTAACGCCATCCTCAATCCCTATAAGTACATGTCATATTCCAGGACATACACTTAATCACATACAGGACTGGGCTTTATGTATTATCCTTACAATATCCCACTTACAAGCACAATAATAAAAGTCAAAAATGAGTTTCTAGGTATATTTTATTTAACCAAAGTGTTTTTTAATCCTTTGAGTAAAGCGTTAGCATTGTAACAATATCAAATTAGAAAAACACGTTCCGAAGAGTGTATATACGCGGTGTGTTAAAAAAAATCGACGACAACGCGCATAATTTTCGTACTACGCCGTAAATTCGTCGTCCGGCGAAGTCGATATTCATTTCCATTACGTGAAACGTACAAATCTCAACTGAAATGCCACAAAGAGTCGCATAGTCTAGAATAGTCCGTGGCGAATGGACCGCCGGAAACGAGCCGGGAAGCCACGACGTTAACCGGCCCGGAGGAAGAGACAAACGCGCATCACTCCACGAACGTGTATCCTCTTTCCATGCTGGTGGTTACCGCGCAGGACCGAACTATAACTGAGTGTTTAGTACCGGGAAACGTAAAGATCAACAGTGTAGGCTGTTTTCAGCTGATTTTTACCTATGGACCAATCGCAGTCGGTCGTTCGAAAGCTGAACGCGTTTATCCTAGATTGTGAACCGTAAATAGAATGTCATTTAATAATTACGGGCCATAAATCAGTTGCCGTTACTTAGGGGCCGAGATACTTCACGAACGGCGTAAAACTTGCTTTGAAAATTGGACGTGTATCACAATTAACCAGAAAGTCAAGAAATTTTTAATATGTGTTCAACTTTGATGAATGTATGTTTTTAGCGGTTTCGAACTAGTCAAAAACTGCTGTTGAAAACAAACCTACAATCTACATTATTTTGCTGGATAAATGGAACAGTTTCTTTTTAGTAATTAGCTAGTGTTCAATTACCTTTTACTTATTGCACCGAACAATGATTTTTTTCTGTAAAAAATATAACTCATAATATCAACATTTTATTGCAACCGCCTCAAGACCGAATGTTATAAATCCCTGGCCCAGTTTGCCCTATTCACCGTATCGTATGTTCAAGGATGAGATTGACAACAAAAGAAACTTTTAGTTTCGAAGTTGCTAACATAAATCGCGGGTTAACAAATATTGCTTATTTCCAAGCTTCCATAAATTGTATTTTGGTATACATCCAGTATTTTTACTTCAATAGAGTTCTTAAAAACTTAATGTCTGCTTAGAAAAATCGTCAAATTCAAGAACAATTGTTACATTAGAATGTTTATATTTACTTTATTTATTGGAATCAGAACATGATATCTATAAAACAACACTGTAACAACAATCTATTTGGGTAAATGTTATGAGATTGGCGATTTATCAGTATGCGTGCGCCATCAACTTATTTCTTAAAACAATTTCTTTGTAAACTGGTAGGTATTAAGAGAAATCTATTAAAAAATAGAGGAAAATGTGATGTAGTTCTCGATAAAAGGAAACCAAGAAAACATGACATGTATAAATAAAATGAAACAACAAACTATTGCAAGTAATTTCGTCTTTTATGCTACATGTATCAATTCTCCGAATGATTGGTGATTCCCGATCTAAAGGAATAATTGGCAGCTTGTGTCAGAATGTGTAATATTTTAAAGAGTGAACACACCTGACATAAGCTATTAGTAGCTTCTTCACACCCGTTTTTCCAATTGGATTTGTATTGAAATCCTGAATCAATGCTACGCTAAGTTACGGACCCTCTAGTCCTTACCGATAGCGAAGATTCTGGGAACCAAAAAAACTGAAAAGCGTAACTTATCGTACCGTTGGTTCAAGATCTGCCCAGACCAACTATCATAAATTAAATCAAATCGACTTATAAAAGAATCATTAACGTTGAAGCATAACTACTTCAAATCAGTCTAAACTTGTACACATTTGCTTTATAAACTTGTTTTATTGTACTTACAAAAACAATTTCTGATGTACCCATTTGTAAGTAACGATTTTCAGTTTTTAGTTAGTAGATAATTTTGGAGATAATCTGATGTAGTTCAATTGTTAATAATTCAAAGACAAAATTGAGAGGGTTTTATTACAGACAACTCAAAATTAGCCCGGGAGTTTCAAATTCTTTCAATTTTTACACGTGATGTCCCATTAAAAAAACTGAAACTTTTCTAATTTAAGTCACTTCGTAAAAATTCAAATAAAAAAGTTAGTTATTTATTGTAGCGGTTTCCCGTGAACACCTGTGTATGGTAGCTTACTTACAATTCCATTAACAAGTATGTAATAATAAGTTCATTAATGTACTGTTAATATAAACATTGGCGTTGTCAATATCACTAATCATAACCATCAATTAGAGCAAGCGAATAGGTCTATTCAACTTAGCTGTGTAGAAAATTGTTTTAAAGCTTTCGATAACATCCTAATGTATTATTGTGAATAAATGAGGTTCCAAAATAGAACTTTGTGAACCTAGAATGAAATTCAGGACAAATATATTATTTAAGATTTATTCCATCAGCAGTTTTTGACCAATCGGTTTGAATAGCTCTAACAAGTGTACAACTTTATCGAGAGTAAGCTTTTGAGGGTTTCGAACTGGTCTGCAACTGCTGCAACCTTTAAATTACTGCTTGAAGTCAGATGATAGCTTGATAATAATACGAATCCATAGGATAGAGAAAAATTTACATTTGTTCTGATTATTATGAGACATAGTAATTTTAACTTCCTTTAACTTTATTTCCTTGTCGATTTTAATTTATTATAGCAAGTCTACTAAATTATTTCATATTCTACAGAATCTGATAGCAGTTTTAACGATTTTTGATAGCTTGCTGTGAAGGAAGAAATAATGTATTTGGGCCAGTTTTGAATGAAGCTGAAAAACAAACATATTTCGGGAAATTTATTCAAAACTGTTAGTATGGATTCGCTTGCCTGCATTGCTGAAATATGATCCTTAAATTCCACATAACTGGTTGAAGTACATCCTCATTACCATTAATCAAGTTCAGGAATCATGTTTTTGAGCTCTTCTTCTTGTTAAAAAAGTAAGTTACAAAAATATTTTTTAAACGCACTATGTACTTCGGAATATTCTGCTTAAATGCAAACTATATATCTTTAATTAAAGCACTTCTATCAAAACATTTCTTGGATTTTGCTTATCTATACAGAATTAGAACACTTGTATATGACTTTATTTTGAAGTCTTTTCGATTAAAAGACCAACCAGCTATGGTGTATGAAACATTAAAAAATATAAATTTATGACTGTTTGGCTTTCCTTCTATTAATAATTTCTCTACAACAAATTATGTGTATAGAAAATCATTCGATTCTCTTGCCGAAATCTGCATTTCATCAACTTTCCAAAATTATTTCAAAAATCATTTAGAAAATCAATTTTAAGATTTCAATTTAAATTGTAAAAGAAATAAATATTGTATTTTCTAAACAAATAAATAACCGTACTATGTTACAGTGTAAAAATCTTACACACACTGCAATAAAGATTTGAAGTTTTGTACCAATGCATAAAACTTGTAAAAACGTTAAAGAGAGAGATAAACAGGTCTCTTAATAGTAAAATCGATTAACAGTTTCTTCACTTAATTTTATTCTAATCGCTGCTTTCAACTTCCACTCTATATAAACTTTTTATTTTAATTGACTTGAAGTTGATGTAGGTACATACATATATTAATTACAGATAATCCTTTCTGTATTTTTCTCTTCTATTACAGCTTTTGCATTCTAAATGAACTCAAATTGAATAGCATTTTATGCATTACGATGGTGCTGCCTTATTATTTGTTTAAATGAGAAAGGTAACACACCATTTTATTGATTATTATCGAGTACACAAGTCGAACTGTAATTGAATTTTTGTCTAAACTATTCTAATGCAATAATAAATCATTTCGTTGCTCTCATAACGCAAATAAAATAATTAACGTTCACTGCTTCGCGATTCAGTTTTATAGTTGAGCATTAAATTACAAACGTATCTGCACACGTATACTTAAGTGTACAGTCATGGATTAAACTCGTGTAACCAAGTAGGTAATTAGTGTAAATTATACACACAGCAAGTGACAGTGACAAAATTATGTTGTTCCAGAATTGACAGAAACTTTATGAAATTATTGTATTTGTATTTGCAGGAAGGCAGTCATAACTTTCTGCCGTGGTCGCAGTTATTACCTCTAAAACAAAGTAGCAGTTTTGCCCAACTCTAAATTTTAACAGATCGTATCTACCCTTAATTTAGTAATTGTAATTAAAAGCAAAATAGTCTTAGAAAAATATTCGAAATTAGATATTGGTGACACATTATTTTGTCTTTTTTCCATCATCTTACACAAAAAATTCATGAAATAAACGAAAAAAGTAATACAAGATCAATCGATTTACAGAAACTGAAGATATAAATTCCTTATATAAGGACACAATCGTACACATTTCTTGAAGGTCCAGCACACATATAAGACAGTGAAGGTAAAATTATATAATATAAAAATGACTTACCGTGTAGGTAGCTCTGGTCGTTATGCATGGCTGGAGGTGGCGGCGGAGGATGATGATGTCCTGGAGGATAATGCCCGGGAGGTGCGGAAAAGGCACTGGAGCATCCATGCCTTCTGGCCAGGGGCGATAATTGAGGGCTGATGTGAGGAGGCCCCAGGTGATGATGGGGAAGAGACACGCTATGTTGAGGACCCGCGTTATTTGGCGGTTGCATGTTTGATAATGCGTCAAGAGGGGTGTAGGATTTACTCGGTGTCGATTCACCATTAGACTGCAAAAGAGGGCGCACATATTTATTTACCAACATCATCGATAACTTTTCAATTATAAAATGCTACACCTCGATTACAGCGGTATATGTATAATACATTTTCTCGTTTGGTGGCATCAACTTTTATAAGGAGTTTTCCAGGACGGGGATTACTAAACATCAAATCCCCACAGATTATTTTCGTATTACACCCGCAACAATTTAGGTGATTTCGTCTTCATTGCCGTGTGTCTTTCTTTCATCGGGAAATTGTTTTGTTCGATTCAATAATAATTAGGAGGTTGAATATCATGTGCCTATGTGTTTTGTTATGCTATGCTTTGTTAATAATTTCAGCTCGATGCTCGTAAATACTGTTGAGATGCTTTTCTCCCCATTCCTACAATAGCGGAATTAACTTACTATTTGAAAAGAAAGGAAGTCGATTGAATTAAGTAAACTTTAGTCTAATTAATAGAAATTTGTATTGTGAAAAGGAAATTAATTTTATATGAACTGTGTAATATTTAATTAAATGTATAATTATTATTTATTGTAAACAAAATAAGTATGACAAAATTTTATGATTTCTTGGGAAGCGAAAAATTTTACGTAAGTATGATAAAAAAGCTGTAAATCTGAGGACACCTTTAATGAAATACCAGTGGAACTAATTTGGTAAGCTCTAAGAAGAAGAAAGGTCGAAGAAATCTCATTAAATTTTAACTCAATTGTGCCCTATCGAACACAATATTAATCAAAAGCTTTTAAAACTGAGAAAAGTGGTCAAGCCTGTTACTTTCATTCTATTCGTGGGTGAAATCATATAAGAGAACTAACAAAATGAAACTTATGCATTAGAAACCGTGAGTGAAACTTTATTTGTAGATATTAGTAGCTAACAATGAAAACGCTCTGAAGCACAGTCTAATAAATGGATGCAATTCCTAATAAAAAAAAATATTAATCATGATAATAGTGACATTTGAATAGACTGCAATAAAGAAGGTAAGCAGAGTATCACAAATAGCTGAAGAAGAGGTGACATGAACGGAATTTGATAAAGAGATATGTAATTATTTTTTGCTAAAGATAAATAGTGTCACATGTGTGAGGAACGGGAATATTATCAAAATAAGAATACGACTTCAAAATAACAGCCGCAAAACAAGTTTTACCTAAAAAATAGAAAATAGAATGTATAAATTTAGAATACTCGTGCGACAAGTACGAGTTACCTATTCTCCTAGAAAGTTCTAGTGAAAAAAACATCTGTTATTGGTGGTGAAGAGAGTACTTGGAAGGAGTATTGATAAAAATGTCTTTGTAAGTTTTGTGCAGTCACAATCATATAAATCGAGATCCTCGAAATGGCAATCGTGTCCTTATTGATGCTGGCAGCAAGAGTCACAAAATTCTGGATGGGTCCCTATTAACATAATCGCGACTACATCATTTAGGGGATGAAAAACACTACAACTTAGAGATATATATATAGACGTTCTGCAGAAAACATTATCAATGATATGAAGTGGTTTAATTAAAGATCATAGACAATACAATGTAAGATTTTACCGTCTAATCAAGTGATATCAATTTTGTCACTGAAAAACAGATACATAATAGTACTTTTATTATATGTTAGTTTTAATTCGCAAAAATGATTTAAAATTACTCAGTATTTTGTAACAAAAGTCTCTACGAACACTATCTGAATTTTTTTAAATTATGAAATAGTTTTCTTTGTCATTTTATATAAAAAAATATTACAATACATGTAGATGCATATTTAAATCACGCTATTGCATAGACCTCTTATAGATCGGTTTATGTGGTTTCTTATACAAAAATTTACACTTTACCCCAAAGTTGTTGGAACGAACGTAAACGGCAGCTTTTTTTAAATTTTTTTCCATAAAAAATAATTGTACTCAATGAAGAGGAAAAAAGCCAATTATCACAAAGAACATTCAACAAATCAAAATACGCAATTACTACCATGAAAAATTGCAATGGTCAAATGTGTTCACTATCCCATTTGACTCTACCATAATTTAAAAAGCATAGGACAAATGATAAGTTGCAATAAAGAAAATTATGTAATTAATATTAAAATGTAATTTTCTAAAAGCAGACATTTGTCTCAGTTAATAGGTTACTCAAATACCTGCTCAAATTGACAATTCAATCAATTTATATTCTTATCAGCAAACAGGTAACGAAATGTGATTTATTACTTAGAACAGGGCTGTCCAACAGGAGGCCCGCGGGCCGCATGCGACCCGTGACCTCACTTTTTGCGGCCCGAGGAACGGGCCTCTAAATGTGTAAATTACCCTCAAATACGAAATATGCACAATTCCTACATTAACGCCATTGGCGACGGATAAAAGGTCGCAGCGAAGTTACTGGAAATCGGACCGACCTTGCTCGATCACCCTCGAATATTCGAGAAGCCACGCGCACGTATATAATAAGATTGAGTCAAGCGGGACGGGCAGAATTAGTTAATAATGTTCTTGTGCGTTACGCACCTATTCTAAAGCCTTTTTAAGCGAAATACTCGGTGAAATATGTCTTCGCAGAAAAGAAAAAAAACGAACGAACAGTTTATAATGACCATTGGAAATCAGACTATTTAATCACAAACAACAATAATAAATATCAATGCATTGTTTGTATGCAAGTACTATCGGTTCCCAAAGAATATAATATGAAACAACATTACACTACTTTACACGAGAAAATGTTTCAGCAATTTACAGGGGAGTCAAGAAAGGCTATCATTACGGATTATAAGAAAAAACTAAAACAACAAACATTTTTCAAAAAATCTGACACTGATAACAAATGCAGTATTGTCGTTTCTTACGAAGTAGCGCTTCAAATTGTCAAAGCGAAGAAACCTTTTAGTGATGGAGTACTTATTAAAAATTGTGCAATCAAAATGGCAAAACAATTCAATGAAACAAAAATTGCCGGGTGGACCATATTAATCAATAAGTATCCAAAAAACTACATGACACGGTTGAAAAATGTAAATATTTTTCGCTATGCCTGGATGAAAACACTGATCTGTCCGACATTAGCCAGCTTGTAATTTTTATCCGAACTATTCAAAACGACTTAGCAGAGGGGATGCTTGATCTTATTCCTCTTCATGGTACAACCAAGGGTACGGATATTTTTGAAGTTGTAAATAAGGAGGTATCAGACTACGGGGGATTCGATAAATGTTCCTGTATTGTCACTGAAGGAGCCAGAGCTATGATAGGAACTGAAATTGGATTTGCAGGACTCTTGAAACAAAACAACATCAACTTTCCTGTGATAACACTGTATTGTTCAGCAAGAGGCCCTATGTGGAAAATCCTTACGTCAAATGAATGTCATGAAAGTGATTGTTAAAATAACTAATATTATTAGAGGGAGCAATCGCGCTTTGACTCACAGAAAGCTTCGTGATTTTTTAGCCGAAGTAGATGCTACATATGGGGACTTGTTACTTCACACCGATATTCGTTGGTTAAGCGCCGGAAACGATTCTTTGCAACGATTCTTCGTTCTACGCAAGGAGATTCCTATTTTCCTTAAAGATGAAGTCAAGTCCAACACTACGGATCTGGAAAATCAAATGGTACATGCACAATTTTTAGCAGATCTTGCATTTTTAACAGACCTGACATCTCGCCTTAACGAATTAAATTTGAAGCTATAAAGAAAACAGCAGACTATTGCCAACTTATTTGGACACACAAATGGATTTAAGAATAAAATTAAGCTCTTTAAGTATTCATTAGAATAAAATGATTTTTAATTTTTTCCAAGTTGTAAAGAGCATTTTGAAGAAATGAAGGATTTTGAGGAAGTTTCAAATTTACCTCACATAAAATACATTGACACAATTGCAGAAGAATTCGAAAATCGATTTAGCGACTTTAAAAAATCGAAAGAGACATTTCAGTTTTTACTCAGCCCCTTACAATTTCTGTTGAGAATGTAAGCAGAGCAGACCTTCAACTGGAATTGTGTGATTTGGAATCAGATCCTTTTTACCAAGGAAGAATTGAAACTGGATCGACTTTTTCAAGTTGCTGCCAGAAGAACGATACCCCAACTTGCGAAACTTAGGGCTTACACTGGGCTCAATGCTGGGAAGCACGTACTTTTGTGAAAGCAACTTTTCCAACATGAAATTTATAAAGTCAAAATATAGATATTCCCTCTCTGATAAGTCACTTACTCAGTTGCTTCGTTTATCAACAACAAATATAAAGTTAATATTGTTGGATTACTTAGTGAAAACCAACATTCTCAAATTTCCCACTAATTTTTTTGTAATTTGATATTTTTTGAATAAATTAAAATAATAATACAAACGCGTTTTTTTTATATCATACCTATTAAAACTCACTGAAAAAGTTGCATACGAAGTATTTTATAATGCGGCCCTTCAAACCGTATTTTTTAAAGCGGTTCTTGGGCAGCCCTGACAGAACATTCTATGGTAGAATTTGTAAACGTCTATTATTTAACGGTAGTTACTAGTGTAGAAGAAAAACTTATCAAAATAATAAAAAATAAGAAATTTAATGTAATACTAAATGAAGCATCTAAAAAGGGATGTTGCCCGAAGGATCAATAAAAATGAAAAAGCAGTGTTAAGAACTAGGAAAACTTGACCAAATAAAAATCTGGAGAATCGTCGTCCTTGCAATGATTAACCACACAAGACAAACGAGCAACCGATTTTGACGACGGCTGCCAAGCATTTTTTGGAATTACTCAACAATTGGACAGTAGCTTTAGACAAGATTCGTTTCTGTGGCTCATTAGAACATCGTTAAACTCATTGACTTCCATTATCACTAGTACATTGGTTAAAGAAATTTAAGGAAGCAATCGCTGGAAAAATCACAAGAAGAATAGTGAACTTCGATGACAAATTCCGTTTCTGTTTGCGAAAATCGGATTGAAAATTACGTATTTCAACATCTAGAAATTAGAGGCCAATTTTAATATAATTTAGAGAGCAATGTTGGTGTCATATGGAAGTCTGCCCTTTTAATTTAAGAAGTCTTACACTCGGTCAATATGTAAATGATATCTAGAATTTGTAGTTCTTTCTTTACTTAAAACACCACAACAAAAGAACACAAATATTGCGATATTAACACACAAGAACAAAACTTACTGTCATACCATGTCTCACAAGAGACCCTGACTTATCGCCTATCGAACACTCGAACACGTGTCCGGTATTATAATGGTAAAGATTCCACAACTTCATAACTTTCGAATCAACCTACAGTGATTGCATAATTAAATTCAAAATAACATGGGAAGAGAATTCTGAGAAAAAAAATCAAATCTAATAACCACGGATTCGACGAGAAAATTGAAAAGACTGAAAAATATATCTTGGATTTTTTTAATCCTTCTATTGAATCAAAGCATGCATAGAATGGTTTCTACTAATAAGAAAAATATTTTATAATCACATCATCATGTTGAATCTTCCAGTAAACTTCACTGACGCGTCTTTCCTTTTTTTGTAAGGTGAACTCTCATGAACGTCACGTTCACGTAAGAACTTGTGAAATAAGAGAGTACAACAGAATACGAATTTAAATGGAGACATACTTTAATATATCAAAAGGCATTTCATGGGTAACAGTCATTAACTATCAAATTGAAATGTTTTGGATACCGTGTGTATTACCAAGATGTACTTTAAACTGTTGACAAGGTAGAACAGATGATAGGGAAGTTTCAAATGACGTCAAAAAATTTTCAACCGAAAATCTTGGGCAATGGTTTTATGATCCACCTTTTTCGCGGGGTATGAATAAACGGTCATAAATAGCAGTAGAAAAAAAGTTCCTCATATTTGCAATAATTAAGATTCAAATACAAAAGTATATTATTAACGAAAATTAATTAAAATTGTGTAACTGGCAATATAGAAAGTGTTAGGAAAGAGTTTATACATGTATTTCGGCCTTATTGGGCTTCATATTTTAAAAATGTCACTTTTGTAGTTTTACTAGAGAATGCAATCGCTTCCTTGTATAATTTGCAAAAGATTTTCATATTTTTATCATTAATTCCTGTTCTTGTGTTTTGGGATTTTAAAAATTCAAAAAAGGGGTAAGTTTTTTTAAATTTTTCAATAAACCATACAGAGTTCTGATGAAGCCCAATAAGGCCGAAATACATGTATAAACTCTTTCCTAACACTTTCTATATTGCCAGTTACACAATTTTAATTAATTTTCATAATTTTCATCTGGCAAGAAAACTTGATTTTATATTATTAACAATTAAAACTGCGGCGTTGCCCATTAAAGAGAAACTAGAGCAAAACTGCTTAATTATCAAAACGTAATCCTAAAAAAATTTGTAAAGAATTCGTTTTCAGTTTTCAAAAATAAAAATCTTTCCCATTTGGTGTGAACTTTTTGGCGGTTACTGTATAAAAAGCAACAGACATTGGAAGGTTTAAGAAACTGATGAAGAATCGAAAGAAATCGGAGATTATACAATTTAAGACCTTTGGAGAGCTTTGAGAAAATTAAAGATAAAGAAATCAGCAACAGAAATTAGGTGCTTGGTTATTGCCTCTTACATTTAGAATAAAATAACCATAAACATAAGTGTATACAGGTACTTCTAAATAAAGAAATACTTTTCAAGATTTACTAGTTTTTTTTTTTTAACATTATTTCTTGATGCCAATATTATAAGTGTAAATCGAATGTTGTAACCCTAAAGCAATGAAGATCTGAATCACCGGCCTTTTAAAAATAATTAAATATCAGATCTTTTAGTGTTTCTTAAGATATCAACTTACGTTTTCCTGACTGCTGCTCGATGTCGACTGCAGCAATGTTTCGGTAGAAACGGCGGTAGCGGCCGTCTGTGTATGACTGGTAGCGGATATCCGGTATTGCATGCCCGCAATACTGCAATAACCCTCATGATGCGTAGACCTCGTGGTGCTATTCACGTACACCCCCGTTATAGTCACGTCAGTATCCTGATTCACAATCACCGCGACCTTTTTATTGGGCGTAGTGCGCACCTCGATCACCTTTCGATCATCCTCACCCTTTTTCACTTCATCGTCCACGCTCTTCTTCTTCGAATCCGAATCATCACTAAAAAACTCCTCGGAAGTGTCGTCTGAATCACTATCGTTTTTTGGACTTTTCGAAGAGTTTTTTTCGAGAGAATAGCTCGCCGCTAAAATCGCACTAGCATTCAAGCTGGCCATACGTTTGCGAACTACCATGTCTTTTAAATCCATTACTATCTCAGTTTTTTTACGTTTGCGAACCGGCGCTTTTTTCTCCTCTGACCTCTTAGTTGCGGATTCCTTCCTTGGTTTGGCTGGTGTTTCCAGAAATTCAGAGCAACTTTCCGAACCGCTTTCCTCTGAGCTTGATGAAGTGGTATCATGCATGTCCCAGTGCTTTCCGACCCCACGAAGTCCTGGTACGGTTCGAAGTATTCTAGTAGGTGGTATTTCTTCTTTTATTTCTTCGATTTTAACCGACTTCTTGTGAGATTCTTTCTTTAGAGGTTCAAGGCTATCGATTATATTACCTCTGGATTCATTCTCGTAGAGGCAGTGTACCTTAGCTAAGGCATTCAGCGAAGCAACGCGATGTCTTTTAGGACCGGTCCACATACTGTACAGCTTAAGCTTACGTCTCTGATCACCTTTCCGTTGAACGACGTCTTTTCCTCCGGTCAATAATTTCTTTTTTAAAACCGTCATTTTCGTTGCAGCTGCTACGATCTTCTTCTTTTTTGGTCCTTTACTATCTGAATCAGATGAGTGTTCTGCTTTGATTTGAGATGGTTGGACATCTTCCTTTTCCGTCTTTACATTTCCTTCTTGTTTACGCAGCAGATCCAGCGTGATTTCATCCGAAGTCGATGAAGTATCATCAGCGTTTAGAACATCTTCGTTCTTAACTGTACTTTTGATTTGTTTCGTTTTGTCTGGTAATTTTTTCCGGCGAACTTTCGCCTTGGTTACCTTTTTGGCTATCACCTTCTTTACTTTGGCGTTTACTTTCCCTTGTTTGATTCTGCTCTCGACTTGAATTTTTTTGATTGGTGCAGACTTAGTTTCTTTTTCATTTTCTGGCGCCTGCTCGATTTTCGACTGAATTGGCAATTTTTTCGCAGCGACTTTTTTAGTCGGAGGTTTCGACCCTTTCTTATCTACTAACGCGGCACTCTTTTTCTTCAACTTGCTCGTTGCTTTTTTGCTTGTTTTGGCCGGTTCTTCCTTTTTAATATTTTTGAGTCTCTGCTGCTTGGATGGCGTCGCCTCTTCTTTGATTTTCGACGGTTCTTCTTTGAAGACCTCTAAGGTCTTAATCAAGGCCGGCTTCTTCTCTTTTTTAAATGCGTACTTCTTAACTACCGTCGGCTTGATGGGAGTAAGCTTTCCTTTAATGACAAAGGAAATCGTTTCTGAAATCGAATCCTGCACTTGTTTCTGGACCGGTTTCTTCTTCTTGGCGGCCACCTGTTGCTGTTGGTGCGTCACCTTCTGCGGCCTGGTGACTTTTTTCGTCACTTTACCCGACGGTATTCCCATTTTCCTTTAACTATACCTAGCGAACGGGAAAACAAAAGAAGGTAGACTTGCTATGGTTTGTTTGAGGCATCCAGCGCCAGTGAATTTGTCTTTGGCCTTTAATTGCTTGTCATTACATGACTGATTGATCGCCACATGTTTTTAAATCCTCACAGACTCAACGTGGGCTTCAAGTTCGAACCTGCGCCTTCTCTCCCCCGTATTAAGCAAACCCATGACAATCGATCTACCCCCCGGATCACGAGGAATTAATTAACGAGCCCGATCACTCTCCCGTACTTTTGTTTCAACATTAAGGTGCTGCTGATGCTGACTATCGTCGCTTACATCCGAAACGCTTTTACGTGTAAGAGAGATAAAAACTGTATTGTTTACCTTCGATTGGTGCTTGTCACATACACACACACGTACACCGATCGGATTCACGCGTTTGTGCGTTCGCGTTTCGCACCACGGCCACCGCCTCAATCGAAACACTTAATTCTCGCACATAAAATAAAATTTTTGTCAAATTTTTGCAAAATTACGGGCCGCTTTGATTACGGGCGCTCTCTTACATGGATTCGCCGTCGAAATCTCCCCGCCCTAGATACGTGCAACTGTGACAGACCACCATTTTACAGCTGTGAAAATATTCCTAGTCGTTTTGGTAGATGTTGCCATCTGTGCGCCACGAGGAAAAGTATAATTTACACCAATCTGTAGCAAGATTTGCAGATTTTCTTTTTTCTTGTATTTGTAGGCAGCACGTGTCTCAATACTGTTAATAAGTTGCATATTTCAACTAATTGCATTGTACATATATCGTAATCAACTGAATTTTACCTTTACTGGGCTTTGAAAACAATACTTGATGTCTGAGATTAGTGCTGCTCGCAAAATTTATAACTGACAGATTCAACATTACATATTGTCAAAAGTGATTGATACATGTCAGAGAGGTGGACATTGACCTAATTTGTCGAAAATGTGCTGTGCAGAAAAAATATTCCTATATTCCACAAGGCACTGGTCATTACTGAGCAAAATTAGCTGCTTTCTGACGTTTGATCCAAACACAACATTACGCGTTTAGATTCAAAAATGCCTATTCCCTTGCAAATAGATTATTCCACACTATTCGTGAAATTTCAGTCCTGATCGGTAATCCCCTTTCCTCTTTACATCATCCTATTTTTATGATTCGTTTGGATTTAAATACATTTAAATCTGAGTTGTTCTGTTGCAATAATCCAGATCCTGAGAAGGCAACCATGAAACTAATCAAATCACGATTTAAACTATTCGAATCATTATTCAAACTTTTCAGCGAAAGAAAGCAGCTAATATTTTCCTAATATGTTTCATGGGCAAATTTATCAATTCAATTTGATCTCTATAATCACTTTACGTGTATAATTATTGCGTGTACGGTGCTGCTACTTTTCAGAATCAGTATCTTAACGTTTTTGCCAAACTGTTATGTTAGAGTAAATACTGCTCTTATAATGCTGCCATGCACTCATGAATCGAATATATCCAAACATGATCAACTTTCCGTCCGTTTCGAAAGTAACTTTTAAGCATGAAAGCTACTAAAATGCGATTTTAGTTTACCCTATCACAACACAATGCTGATAAGCTAGATGTTAAAACAAACTGAATACTTTACGACATATGTTTTCTAGTCATGGCCAACTGTAAGGTAAAATTCAGTGAATCCCCCACAGAGTCTTTAAGTTGAAACCCCAATATGTACTGTCAAGATCATACGAGGGCGTATTTTTGTGTTATCTATCTAGCTACGATAACATCACATACCACATTAACAATCCTTTATTTGTCTATGTAAGAAATAAATGGATTTCAAAAATGCTTCCTTCAGAAGCAAGAAGAAATAAGAAGGGTTTTGAAGAATGTCTTCTTCAGAAACACAAAAGAAAACAAGATTTAGGAGGTTTTTGCTGACACTAAAATAAAGGAAGAAAGTGAATTTTGAAGAATATCTTTGCTTGACACAGAAAATAAAGAAAGATTTAGAAGAACGCCTTCTGTGGAAAGATATAAAGAAATCGAGGAATGTCTCTTTTTGAAATAAAAAGGAAGAGAGACAGTTTTTATGAAAGTCTTGGTCTAAAAGAGAAAAGAAGTCTTCTAATAGAAAATAAAAAATAAGTTGATGAAAGAAATACCTTGTAAAAAAACCATTTTGAAGAAGGGAAAAGGAAGAAAGGCGCTTCTAACGAATGTCTCCTTTTAAAACAGAAAGCAAAGAAAAAGTAGATTGAAGAATACTTAAAAAAAAGACAGGTGATTTTGAAGGAATCTCTCTTCAGCCAAAAGAAAAGAAAATAATCGAGAATGCTTTTCCTTATGAAGAACTTTTCTTGTAAAGAATGAAAGTAAAAGAAGAAAAGAAATCTCTTCTTTTGAAGCAAAAGAATAATACCTTAAAAGAGACAAAGAAAACAATACCGACGAATGTCTTCTTCTGAAAGAGAAAAGAACGAAGAAAATGAGTTGTTCTGAAACAGAAAGAAAATATGTGTTTTAAGAAATGTCTTGTGAAGCAAATAGAAAGAAAAGAGATTTTGAGGAATGCATTTTTCTAAAAGAGAAAACGAAAGAACAAAGAATGTCTTCTGATAGAAAAGAACAAAAGACGATCGTAAGAAATTCTGCAATAGCAAAAAGTACATTTGGAAGAAAGAATTCTTCTATGACAAAGAAAGAAAATTGTCAAACTTTCAAATTTTATTCATTATTCATTATTCAACAATAACTCACTCAAAAAAGTGAAAAGAGAAAAAAAGAAGATAGTATGTTTCCTCCCAAACAGAAAATCACGAAATGTCTGAGAAAAAAAAGAAGAAAGAAGATCTAGAGAAACGTCTATCTTTTTATGAAAAGGCAAAGAGAAAAGTAGATTTTGCTTTTTTCTGAAACAAAAGAGGAAAGTTTTTTAAAAATGTCTTCTTCTAAGAAAAAAGAAAGAACAAAGAACCTAGTGAGGAATGTCTGAAATGAAACGAAAAAAGTAAATTTTGAAAAATGTCTCTCCCTAAAAAAATTTTTTTGAGGGGTGTCTTCTAAAAGAAGAAAGAAGAAACGCCGTCCCCTGCTAATACAGAAAAGTAAGAAAACAGCCAAATTTTGAAAAATGCTTTCTTCTGAAGTTATAAAAAAAAGAAATTTTAAAGAAAGAAGAGATAAGATGGGAAATGTCTGTTTTATCTGAAACAATCAAGGAAAAATAAAACTCAAAAAGAGGAATGCCTTTATAATAATGATAATAATATTTATTCATCTGTTAGTCAATGTACACAACAGAGTGTAAAATACATGGACATTAGATTTGTCAAAAGCAAAAAAGAGAGAAAACGAACATTTTAAAGAATACTTAGGAAAAGAAAAGAATACAGGCACGGAAAAAGAAGACTGTGAGAAAAAGAAAGAAAGAGAAAAATTAAAAAAGAAAATTTTATCTTTGTTCTATTTGAAGGACTAAAGAAAGAAAGATGAGAAATGTGTTTTCTTCTGAAACAAAAAAGAATAAAGTCCAAAAATAGACCTTCTTCTGCAAAAGCAAAACTCCCCTATGCACATATTGCATCTTCATACCAATTGTTCCATACCTTCAGAAACTCTGCAAAATATTGTTTATCAACTTCTTTAAGGCGAGTTTTTGTAGTAAATTCATAAATCATTTAACCTCAATCTTTATTTTACTTATAATTAATAATTTATTATACTTATAATTAATTCTGAATTAGGAAGCAGGCTCGGTATAAAAAAAATCAAAGAACCGTACATTATTATTATTCTTTGAAACTCTAGTAATTTATTCAATGAAATTTTATTTGGAAAGTTAGTAACAATTCTAGAGACAAATGCTACTAAAGTATTAAACTACAGAGTAAATTTAACTTGCGTTTATACACTTCGGTCTTAAAAAGTTTAATTAAGTTTGATGAATCCAGCATATAGGGACGTAGTAAATTTAAAAATTACGTATTATTTTTAACGTAGTATTTAACTTCATTTACTACTTCCGAACCCTGTGTATAACCAGAAATACATACATAACAGCAATAAATAGTACAGTGGATTCTGAAATTATAAAGGGCGTTTGAATTTCCCACGCCCTAGATTATTTTATAATAATAAATTAAAGAAATCAAATTAAAAATTAAATTACAGCATGCTTATGATGAAATCCATATTCCGCACAAATACCAATGTTGTAAGATGAAAATTACTAGTACAATAGCACGCTAAATTTAAACGCCTTCAATTATTTTAAAACGTACTGTATAAGTAAATAAATATTAAAAGTTATTATATGTCATTTACATGGGTGTATTTATTTTTTCTAATAATTGTCTGATTTTTAAAGACGACGTTAAATAATTTGTGTTTTGTTTACATTAGTATGAGTTTAGCCCCTCTAGAATCGCATTCTTTATTAAGTACTGTGAAAAAAAAATCTTTTCATTCGGTGTTCACTTAGACATCAAAAATAGAAATAAAAATTAAAAAACGGTGTTTGTCAAAATTACATGGAGGCAAAATTTTTTTTTATGAAATTAGTTAAGCGTACTAAAGATTTAAAAGACGGGTATTTTAAACATCATTAAATACTAACAAAAAGTTCATATTAATATCAAAAAAAAAGAAAAATAGTTTTTTAGATAGGTCAGACATCAGAAGCAAGACGTTTAATCCGAAGATACTTTTTTTAAGTTTTTGAATAAAAAGAAGTCTCTCAGGACTATAAGGGGTATGCTTTAAGAGACCTTTTGCTAAGCTCTAATTTAAAAGAGTTTTTCTGAGTAACCATTGTAAATTTTAAACTCAAATTTTCAGAATGCATTCATGAGGTAATTATCTAGATCTCACGTTAACATTTTTTTGAAAAAATAAAATTTATGTTTCAAAAACTATAGAGAATTTTGGGAAAAATGTGAGACCTATACATAGAAGAAGTTCTACAGCATATTAGGAAAAGAAATAGTTTTGTATATTTAATATTACTAAAAATGTATACAGAACAGCTGAAAAAATTTCAAAATTTTCGGGAAATATCGTTATAATAAACATCTCCAACGCAGAGTTGCCTAAATTACAAATTTCGCAATCGAGGCACATTAGATGTGAAAAGATAGGTACAGTTACGGAATTTAAAAAAGCATACACTCAAAATGTCTCACTGTGTAATTAGCTTTGTTTGAAATTATAAGTCAAAGTAATTATAATTATAATAATGCACATACCGACATTAATATGCCGAAAAGACGCAAATAATTATATTAATTAATATAATTATGATAGTTGGTAGCTGAGTGGTTAAGTCCGCTGGCAATGGGCTTGACACTTGGCGGGTTAATTGTTAGGCGTAAATTTGAATCCTTTTCTGGTGCGTGTGGGTTCTATGTGGGAGATAGATCCTCATTGCTCGGAGCGTGTTCGGATTCATGCCGGCTCCTTCGAACTGGGTTTTCTGCGTTTTTCCAGTTTGTAAGGCAAATGCAGAAGGAGAAAATAACATTAAAAGTCAGTCGCAGCCGCCAACACTCCCTCTCCCGACAAGCTCTAGGAGCTTGGGAAATATAGTGGGGAAAAATTGAAGGAAGGTGGTCTTTTTGACTCCTAAAAAGAAAAATAGAATTATGCTTTGTGTCATTTTACAAGATTTAATTGATAGCGATTACGTCACTCAGACAGAGATTGATTTACACTACTTTAATATTGTAGAATACAGCTTAATGATTTTTCTATTTTTTTGCAAATATGCACCAAAATCATCAAAAATATGCACTAAAAATTAACTTTTATAGAATAAATAGTATTTTTTTATATTAGCACATATTTATTTTTCTGTTAAAAAACACAAACAATTTTTTTAATTCTAAATTATTTAGTAAAGAATAATTAAAAACATAAAATTGTTATATTAAAATTAATTACATTATAGAAATAAATTATAATTACATTTAACTACAACATGGTGTAACAAATTCTCAAAAGTAAATTTGCGCCTATTGTCGGCGAGAATATTTTTGTACTGAGAAAAAACTCTCTCAACATCGCACGACACTATTGGCACAAATTCGTATTTTACAACGTCACTGGCACTTAAATGTTTATTTTTTTCATTAAGAGTCGATTCATTTTGCAACACCTCACTTATATTCTTCAGTGTTGATAGCTCGTATTTTTTGGCAGCACTTCGTTAAATTTATTGATGAAAACATTTTTCTTGAGTTTAGTTAAACCTTCAACTACATATTCTACCATTTCCATGTGTCTTGTATAGATAATCCCTTAGCTTCTAGCTTAGAAATTGCAGTCGAAATGCATGCCAGATTAGCTCGAATGAAAATTAGATCTTCTCGAATACCTTTTTTTTTCTCAGAATACTCTGTGCTTCTTCAATGCAATGCGCTTCCGCAGAGTCGAATTCATCAATTTTCTTCACAATTTCAAAATTTTCAGCGTAATACACAGCAGTGTCGATCCAAGTTCCCCATCTTGTAATGATTGGCGCAGGTGGAAGTGGAAGGTCCCCCGAAATTTCCTGAAACTTCTGAACACGACTTGGTGCTTTAAGAAAAATCTTTTTCACAGATGATATTAGCACATAACGTTTGAATAAAGTTTACGAACTAAATCAGCTACTCGATGTAAGCCATATGCCAAACAGGTCACATGTATCATGTTTGGGTATAAAATCTGTAGTCCCCGCATTGCTCGTACATGGTGCAGCATCAGTACAAACCGCTAGAACTTTTTCGTACAAAATCCCAGACGACCACAATAAACTTAGGCAGTCGTTGAAAAAAGCAGCGACTGTTGAATGATTCAC
Source organism: Serrognathus titanus (assembly GCA_039766575.1). Lineage (NCBI taxonomy): Eukaryota > Metazoa > Arthropoda > Insecta > Coleoptera > Lucanidae > Serrognathus > Serrognathus titanus. The sequence continues at coordinate 26,935,117 of CM077912.1, read as the reverse complement.
TTTGTCCAATACTTTTAAAGCCAGCAGATATGATTTATTTTTTTCTTCATTGACCCCTAATATACCAAACACAAAATTTGCTATGCATCTTTGTTCTTCATCTGTTGTTTCATTAAACGACACCCAAATAGAATGATCCTTTACTTTTGCCCTTAATTTGTCCAATGTTTGTGTATACAAGTCGGAAACATAATTTTTTCTTTATGTCGATTCATCTGGAATATTTTGCTTCGTATATTTTTCCAAAAAATGGCAAAGAACTTCATTCTTTAATTTAGCTAACGAAATCTCTGCGCAAATAAAAGCCTTACAAAGTGCTTCATTGAATTCTGAGCGTTTAGGTCCAGGCCTTGATCAATTAGAAATTAACACTTGCCGTTCGTTATTTCCCCTTTTGTGATTTTTATTACTTGCATGTTTGCCGGTTCGAAGATGCTGCGTAACTTAAACTTTTTGGTTGCCATAACATGAACTTCGCAGTATTTACAAAATAACACACGTCCATCTGTTGTAAAATCATCGTAGTCCTTCACAAACTGATTTAATATTGCACTTACACTCTTTTTTTCTTTTGGCATATTGAGGAATGTGTTGTAAGAAAGAATTTCGAACAAAATTTCTATTGATGACAGTAAAAAAAGTATCGATTTAGGAAGCATCCTGTAGAAACAATACAGTAAAGTAAAGTAAATCATATTTTCAGATGATTTTTCTGATATTTCAATTTCTTAATATTTTTCAGTTTTATTTAAGTCAGCCTTCACCAAAGTACTTATTTTTTAATTTAACTTCAACAATTATAAAAGACATACCAAAAAATCCTTTTTAAATAAGTTTAAAGCAAAAAAAATTCGTAAACCTGGATATCGTATCTAGCTTCTTGAAAAAAGTCTAAAGAATAAATTTTAATAAACAATGTATCGTTGACATTCGCTGATCCACTGACTTAATTCTTATATTAAAAAGTTTTAACCTACTTTATGGATACAATTATTTGCTGACTCTTTGCTTTCATATTTAACTTTTACTTGAAGTGTGATACATAAAGTGTAATTTTTACAGAGATCAAACCAAAAACACATCACCAAATAAGCTCCTGATAATCTAACAATCAGAATGAAAAAAAAAGACTGAAGATAATTCATTCTATTAAAACCTTATTTTTATTGTTCCGTATTACAATTTTAATTACCACTCACAAATCATTATCACTATACTGTGTCCAAGATAAGGTTTCTAGCATAGAGGTCTTCGTTGTTATAACAGATATAGACTTTTGGTTAAATGAAATGAATTGCATTCAATTAATGGGATCACTAAAATTTTAAAAATTCCTTATATTTTCGGAATTATGTATATATATAAATTAAAAAATTAGAATTTAGAAAATTTAAATGAAACGAAACGGTATCACTCGGATTAATTCTAAAAACATCATTGCATTCTGCATTATATTTTTTTCTTCCGTCTTGAAATAAAAAATGTACGTAAAGCTAAAAATGTTATGGCTTGGTTGACTTATCCTACTGATTGACTACAATTAATCCCATTTAACCATACTAATCTGTATCTCTTATAGCAGCAAAGATCTCCATGTTAGGAATATCGTCTTACAAATAGACATACTGTACAATGGATTCATAAAATAATATACGTTGATAAATTTATGTACACAAAACTCCACTCTGCATCTTTGAAACTTTTTAATATGCTTGAGAATCTCTATTTTTAACTTCTTGTTTACAAAAAATTCTAGGTGTAAACAATCCTGACTTAAAATTACGCTAATAAGGCGTTTAGTTATCTAACAATCCTACTTAAAGCAGAAATGATTGCGTTAATTCAGAAAATCATTCTGAAACAATTGTGTGAACCTGGACGAAAGCAACAACAGCGCATTGTTGTTCTACTAAACGTGTAATTATCAGGGACAAAGAGGCGCAGAAAAACACATTTAATCCACGTCGTTACGCAAGAAACTTTGACATGTTTGCGTAATACGATTGAAATGGGCATTCCGTGTTCTTCTTCGTCTACGCAATACTGTAAATGAACAGTTATATACGTGCGTTATTGAACTGTTATTGCTTATTTCTAACGGAGATTAGCAAAAGCAAGGCATCGTTACCTATCATTGGAACTGCTTCAGTGTGATATATGTTGACAACAAATGTTTTACAAAAATATAACGTTTCACCGTTGTTGTTTATTGTATTAATCTAACTTTGCAAATTGAATTGAACATTAAAAGAAATGGCATGTAGTACCGCTTGCAACTTTGTGATTACAAAAATGAATTACGAACACGTTTATGTATACAAAATTTTCTCGATGTCTCAATTTTCTGTGATGTGTTCATTTTGATTTTTCCAATGCTCATTCCATATTTTTTTGTCTTAAACTTTTTTTTAATTGAAAGCTCTCCTAATACGTTTTATGTTATTTAACTCGATAATAATTTTTTTTTTAATTCACGCCTAACAAGCAAAATTATTTAGAAAGACATCAAAGTAACCTAGAGAATCAATGCAACGTTGATATCAGCAGTTTGGATGTTGGAATATTCACGACAGGATTACTATGTTAATACTAGAAAGATGTCATCGTCCAAGCAGACTTTACTGGAAGACAAGATTGGCTAAAAATTTAATCCTTGTGTTAATGATGGCATGGTATTTCGATATTTGGAGGTGGCCTCCTCTTAAGATTCATGCTCTCATTGTTATTTTTCAAGAGAAGAAGTGTTCATGATGGTCGTGTACCGTAGCTGGAGGTGGCCTCCTCTTAAGATTCGTGCTCTCATTGTTATTTTTCAAGAGAAGAAGTGTTTATGATGGTCGTGTACCGTAGCTTATGTAGACATATTATACGTATAAGTTATCATAACGCTCTCATACCAAATGTCTAATTTGACTGGAGGTGATATAGTATACATAAATAAGTAAACAATTAAATAATAAATAAAAAAGATTTTGTCTGAAATAAAACTCCACATTTTTAGTTGTTAATAACATTTTTTAGAAACACATTGTTTTTTACACTTCAACCGCCCCTTGTATAAATAAACACATACGAGGGAAGCTTAATAAGTAAAGGCAAATGTTTTATAAATCTCATGTAACTACTTCTGAAGTTTCATTTAAATTATATTAATATGAAAGTTCTTAGGTTTATATCAAAGGAATCCTTGGCGAGTACATAAGTTATTGTTGCAGAACGCAGATTATTTAATACGGTAGGAGTTTCAACACCGAAGCCGTAGAAGTTTCTGTGCGTGCCAGGCCATAAACTCGTCGATACGTGCGCGCTTATGGAGGTACCTCTTTTCTAATGTTAATAACGATCACGTACGCGGCTTTCTTTCCTTCAGGCCAGGACATTCGGAACAGGTTGGCCACGTTATCTCTGTCCCACGCGCGCGATAAGAAAAGGACCCTCTGGGTGTGTAAAAATACCCGTTTTGCCTGATTGAAACACTCCCAGATAATCGGCATTTCTCGTATGTAATTAACTGTCTTCACGGCTTCGAATACATACCTGTTTGTTTATGTGTAGTATATACGTATACGTATATATGTATGCTATATATCAACTAGCCAAGAAGCAGTTAAATGCCAATACATGACAAGGATTTTATTTTTTGTTGCTCTTTTAGATCTGATATTTACAAAGATAATCACAAACGAATAATAATGTTAAAATTAAAAATAAATTATTTTTATTTAAGCGCATTAAAATGTTTAAATTATCTTTAACTTTTCTGCTTATGGTTTCCCTTGATACGCTTGTTATTTATTATTTTTCCTGTAAAAACTGTCAACTTACAGCGAAACGTCAACGTTTCATACATTTTTAAAAGCATCCAAAGAATAATGATTACAAATTTATTAAATTTCAACAGACTAGAAATTGCTTCAATAAAATGGAAAAAAATGATTTACAAATACATGTATTTTAAATAAATTAGAGTTTACTCTGCCTTTCTTACATTTTCCATGCATTTACCGACATAAACCCTGAATATACAGCAAAATAATCTGCAAACATTTATAATAAGACGATTTATTAAAAACTTATTGTAACATATAATTAAATTAAACTATGTCGCATAACTTACTTACGACCGACGTAGGTGTTTTATATATTTACTGGAGCGCTTTACACATATTACACATTTTACCTGATAATTTAATGCTTCCGCTGCTGCTTTTGTTAATTGATATGCATTAGCTTGTAGCTTGATTGTTAACAAGCACAATTTTCTTGCAAGTACCTGAACTAAAGACTTTTTTTAACCTTAATGATGCTAACAATAACGTGTATGTAGTTCATTAAAATTTATAAGCATGCCGTTTAAAATGTACGGCATGACGATAAAGGATAAATATAAAAAGTAATTGCAGCAGTAACTAAAAAAAATCAACAAATTTCCATAAGATTCAAAACTTCTTGTCAAGTTTGATAGAGTTTATTTGTGATTAAATCGTGTAGCTGAATCATTTGAAAAGTTTTCACAAATATACAATTTCTGTCTAACAGAAAGTTCACTTTCTCTGGTCAACAATGTTAGTGATTGTTATTGTTTAATATTACATGTTAACGATTTCTCTTCCTTCTTTGCTAGATCGGTATTTTCAATTTTTAATTTTGAACATTCTCAACAGATATTTCGATGACTTCTTCATAAAACTTATCGTCACGATTTTGTTTATTGCTAGTCTGCTTTTTAAAACAATAATTAATATCTAAATGTAGATTGTATAAACTATTTAGAAAATAATCGAATCGTTTCCAATCTATAATTAATCAATAAAATCGATCAGCCAAAACTCAGAAATAGCATAAATCGATAGATTTGAATGTTCTGCTCCGTATTTTGCAAGAAATTCGTTTGTGCTACATTTGTACAAAAAGTTATATGTTTTTCTATTTGGCTTCCTTTAAATGCGCGACATTTACTATTTTCAATCGATCAGTAATCAATAAAATCGATCGGCCAAAACTTACTGGTGGTATATTTTGATATATTTGATCATTTGCTATCCGATTACCTGAAAGGTTTGACTGTAAATACTTTCTTTAAGTAGTTATTTCTATAATTAGGCACCGGGCATTTGTTGCTGCTAATAATTTGAATTTCGTTTTTTTCTCAATTGTGATACATCAGGGACATACTAGATCTAATGATATTTGCAATGCTGTTAAAATTATAGTTCTGTGATAATTAGGATGGCTTTAGCAGCCAATTTAAATTTTGAAATTTTGTTGCTGGAGGTTTGTTGCTAACTTCTCACCGGTATAGTAAAAAGTTCTTCCTCTACTTTCTTCCACACATTCGGACCAAATTTATTCTATTATAACTGTCATAATCGATTTGCACAGTTCCACGTCCTTTATTTTAAAATTGGAGTTTCATTTTTATTTTAAAAGTAGAGTTTAATTTCGCAGCTTTATGTTTAAAGTATGCCCAGCTACGTGCAGTAGGATCATTTCTATTTTGTAATCACGTTTCTTCCAAAAATAGGATTTCTATATTCTGGGTCAAGCTTTTATGGTACGGTGCTTGGTCGAAGACATCGACCGACTTGACGAAAATTAAGGCTAATATAAATTGGAACCACTCCTTAAAGAACTGCTTATAATAATCAGCTGATCTTTCTGCCAATAACACATTTCGTACAACCTCTCCGTATTGATCAAAACTGACACCATCCGAATCAGCTTCTCGATATCTTTCGACCAAGCATAAATACTCTGCTCTTTTTGCAGAACGAAAAATCCATCTCTTTAAACTATCGCTTCAAAATAGACAGAGAATTGCGCAAAATTAGAAGATAGTTTAACCACTTCGATGTTTTGGTCCTGAAACCATACAAATCGTCCTTTTTGTCTAAATTTTTTTCTACAATGCAACTGCTTACCCCCAAATATTATGTAGTATGCTTGATGGCTTGGGAAAACGTAATTTCATCCGAACCATTTTATTTTTCAAATCATCCTCATCCAAGTTGTCAGGAATTAAGTAAGTAATGAAAAAATTTATTTTGGGCCTAAAATCTCCGCTTTTATATAAAAATTGTCACACACCTTTCTACACCAACATGATGTCGCCAATGTACCAAAATGAAATTTCGAGGGCTACTTTATAAAATCAAAATCGAGTTTGTTCCAACAGCAGTTTCAGACTAGTTCTAAACCGTCAAAATATGCCTTCTTCAAAGTCGTACACTTGATGACGCTGTTAAAATCGATCATTACTTCGATGGCCAACTGATTTTAGCTATTCCGAACTGCTGGTGGAACAAACATAATGTAGTTATTAAAGTACAAAAATATAAAAATCATGATCGTGATAGTTCAAGCTAAAACTCAATAACTATGCTTTCTAGAAATATACATCCGACCCTGACAGAATTGCGTATCACTTTTGTTACATTTTTATTTGTTTCTCATTTTTTTAAGTCTTTTAATACTTTTTTAAGTAATTTTTATGTCACCTAATTATGTTTTCTACGAAATCTAAATCCGAATCTGACAGTACATTTTCGCTTTATTTATTTTTTTTCTTTCTCTTCTAAACTATTAATAACAATGCAACCTCTAGATATTCAATCATCTTTAAAACGAATATACGCTTCACTAACACTGTCCTTAAGTTGATTATAATGATTCATTTATAAGTGATTATACATGTTTAGAAACTTCCTGTTTCCGGTTCAAGGAGATAGATAGATCGAAAACTATAGTAATATTTAAAATGTATTTAATTCAAATATTTTCGAATATTCTTCATATCGATGAGTGTAAGGAGCGAATACAAAAACTATTGAAACCTTTATTCTGAATATTCTACTTTTCATGTCTTGAGAACCAGTAACTTCTTTATGACCTTGAGGGAATTTCATTTAGGAATGTTTCTGATAGAAATTCCAGCTAAAGAAATTATTTTTTATTTTTAATTACGTGACTTAATTTACTTTCATCTTATTTAATTAGTTTTTACCTGTAAGCTTTATTATCGTTGCGGTTCATAATTACACGTACTACTAAGTACTTACTAATATTAAGTGTTGTAAATTGTGAAGGTGATCGCACCTAATTAAATCAAAACACGCGCCTTCAATTATACTTGAGTAATTAGATTTTCGACGAGCTCGTTGGTTGTTAATATGTCTTTTAAGGGTAATCGTAAGGTACGAAAATTTTGTTTTAAAATAAGAAGAAAACAACTGATTTCAACATAAATAGATAATTTGCTTCACTTTATCTCTTGTAGAAAGTGAACTCCGCATTCATCCATGCAGAATCAATTTCTATGCATTATACTCTGCATTTCCTTTTTTTGTAATTTGCGTTAGAAATAAATGCACTTATGTATTAACTTTCGAATTCGTTCATTCTCTTACTTTGATTTCTTGAAACATTTTACTAAGCTCGCACCCAAAGGCGAGCCTTCTGGGTTCACTTCGCTGCTTTACCTCAAGAAACCGATCGTGCCTGCCGCGTGAGTATTCTACAACATTGGCTCGCAGTCTCTTCTGTGTCTTGTGTTTAGCAACGTGTTCTTGCTTAGAGTTGCTTGAGGTGCCTGTGTTCGGTGACTTTGTGGTAATCGTTAGCGTGCGTTTATGTGAGTTTAAGTGCTCTGTGAAATAAGGTGACGTCGATTTACGCTCTCGACTTGTTAATTAAACAAGTGTAAGTTTCAAAACAATCGAGTTGTCTTTTTTGCGTTTCTTTAAATTCACTTCTCGGAGTTCTTTTGAATTGTTTGTTAATGAAAATGATTATAGTTATTGAAAAAAATTGAGGCATACCACACCTTCGAACTTTCTAATCGTATGATTTTTTTTTGAATATTTGAATGAATACGATTTTGTATAATAACGCTAGTTACAACATGAAAATAAAATTACGTTTTATGTAACAAACTAAATAAACTATCAGGTTTTGTAATATTTGTTAAATATTTTTCTTTATTACTGCCATAAAAAGGAGCTAATTATTTAATAGAATTTTATGAAGTTTCTAAATACGCAGCTGCTATGAAAATTTTTGTAGAAAATATAAAAATCGAATTTAGTTACCTATTTTCAGTTATGAATATTTATACGGAGAATTGGATGCTCTTCTTTTTTCATACATTTTTGATATTTACTTATTGTACAGGGTGACGTCGAAACCCTTCGATTTTCGACAAGAAACATTGACAATGGGGCCGACTTTGGCTTATTCAATTGTGGTCAAAAGTTTTCACGTTTGCAGGATGGCCTATGGAAATATTTTTCTTGCATTTCATTAATTCTGAGAATGTAAATTTATTATTTATAATATTCAAATATTTAAGTCAAAAGTCCAAAACAAAATAATATTATTATATAAAAGAAGTTACTTTATTTCGATATATCACAGCGATTTTCACTTATTAGGCCCACCTCCTAATAAAGTTCCCAATAACGTTATTTGGTAAATAACTTGATTTTTGTGAATGGTTTCCATGGTGATTCGTAAAGTTATTCGTCGAATAAATTTATCAGGAGGTGGAAAGATCGGGCCTTAAGTTGAAGAGTTTTCTCGTAATATATACAACGTAAATGGTAACTCAACCTAGTTTAGACTACGTGTAAATTGCATGAGTAGTTTCGGGAAAAATATCTACAAAGTAGCTCTCGAAATTTCATTTCGGTAGATTGGCGACATCATGTTGTGCTACAAAGGTCTTCGTCAATTTTTATTTAAAGCGGAGATTTTTTGACACAAAATACAGTTTTTCATTACTTACTTAATTTCTGACAACTTCATCACAAAAAATATCAGCTGGTTACAAGCAAATTTTGTTGAGGATGAGGATAATTTGGAAAACAAAATGGTTTGGATGAAATTACAGTTTCCCAAGCCATCAAGCATATTGCAAAATGTTTGGGAATAAAGGGGTGCATTGTGGAAAAAGTTTTAGACAAAAACGGACGACTCGTATCGATTCAGGACTAAAACATCGAAGTGGTTAAACCATCCTCCAATTTTGCACAATTCTAGTCTACTTTGAAGCGATGGTTTAAAGAGATTCTGCAAAAACAGCAGAGTATTTATGCTTGGTCGAAAGATATCGAGAAGCTGGTTGGAATCGTGTCAGTTTTAATCAATACAGAGAGGTTGAACGGAATGTGTTATTGGCAAAAAGATCAATTGATTACTATAAGCGGTCTTTTGAGGAGTGGTTCCAATTTATATTAACCTTAATTTTCGTGAATCGGTCATTGTCTTCAACCAAGCATCGTACTATAAAAGCTTCACCCAGAATATAGAAATCCTACTTTTTGGAAGAAATGTGATTATGTCAAAACTCCAAAGCAAAAGAATATTACAATGCAATATAAAGAAGTAATGAACATGTCGGCACACATGTGATAAAGTGGCAAAGATGACTTAACTGAAACATTTACCAAGTTTCTTTCAAGGTTCTCTGAGATAATTGTTTTGTCTTCATTTTATTATAATATTTTTTACTTCATTTCTTGTAAAATGTGATTTCTGTTCTGTTACTTTTATTCCAAAGAATAACAGCTTAAGTATGAATCATTTTCCGCCAATTCAGAAAATTGGAAGAGTTGCGAGAGAGTCAATTGTTTTTAAGGAAATTGTCGAAATGATAAATCATGAATATCATTCCTTTCATCAAAAATTATCGTACGTGATCAGAACCCATCATTCCAGTGCGCTTAAAGAAGCATAGAGCACCAAAGTCAACTTTTCCGTACTTCCGTCCTCTGGAACCGTTTTTTTAACAACGCAGAGGATGGCTGATATTTGATATAATTTGATGGGAAAAACAATTGCTATGTTACCTATGTAAAACAGCGTATCTGAAATCCCGACTTCATTTAATTCTTTCATTAACTTGAATATCCCGAAGGTGGCTTTTTCAATAGTGTCACTGAATTGGATTCAGCAACCAATCCAGATTTTGTTTCAGGACTTAAAATGAACCCCAGATGATTAGAAGGCATCGGAAAGAACAATCAGTATTTCATAGATTGACTTGATGTAGCTTGGAACTGATGATATGACATAATGTAAAAAGCAAACTTTCTTAATATGCGTTCAAGACACCATAGCAGCATATAATATACACTGGGCTTCCTGAAACAATCCGCATTATTCATTGACTATCCAAAAAAATGCAACACCCTGAAAGAAAGATTTGCTGGTGATGATGGTCAAAGAGTTACTCCTCGTCTGAGCATGTTGGGAATTAAATTATTGATCTGATCCTGGAAGATTTTATATGATTTGAAGGGTTGACTGATTATTTTATTCGTTGATCCAGCATACCACAAATATTCTTAATGGAGGACAATCACAAGATTTGGAAGCAAATTGTAAGATGTTGGCAAAGAATCTCAAAGGCCTTTTTGAAATATGCGGCCCAGCAATAACATGTCCTAAGAAGAGTCCAAAATGGTGCCAGGAATATATAGTAGTAATAATTATTTGTTAAATTAACCAGTACGGTGCCTTTAAAGAAAATTTAAATTGTGTCTTTCCCCATGTGATCTTCTAAGCATGGCACTGTCAATCGACTTCGAATATCATTTCTAACCATTGCTGTCACACACCAACAAAGCTCAGCGAAAGATCTAAGACCACATGACCAATTTCAATGGAAAATAAATTTATAAACTTGTTGGTATATGTATGTAATCAATGTTAATCATTTACTAGTTTTACATAACATACAAACCATAACCAAATTTAATTCTTTCTTGATATTTCATTTTCGTCGATAAATTTATCCTTTCCTATTCCTATTATGACCTCGCACAAGATATAGTTAAAAAAATGCTTTACTCAAAACAACGAAAAGCAAGGGTTGGATTTGAATCATGTTAAAGGAAAAACGTATAATATTTCAAATGAAACCAAAATTTTTATTCCTTTTACACCCCATTTGGAAATTATATGCATTACTCAATCTCATTGTTCTACTGGTGTTACATTAAAAAAAAACAGAGTTTTTTTTTAGTTTATTCTTAATAAATTCTATAATAACGGTCAGCCTCTTTCCATTGATATTCGTACACACCCACAGTTGAAACATTTTTAATCAACTCAACCAAACCATTTTAGTGCATTGACCTAAAGTAAATAAACTAATATTCATAGATTAAAATTAATGCGTTACATCTGGCTTCACGTCTTATATACTAATTCTAATTTTAATACTTATAATCACGAGCCATGATTTAAGAGCCTACCTGAGAACAGGAAACTTATGCTTATTTACAGCACAATAGGAATTTCCTCAGCCGCTTACGTAATTGTTGTTTACAAGTTATGCTACCTTTAATTTTTCTTAGGTGAGTCAGTTTTTTGTGTTCAATTTAATTTCGCTTTCTGGTCGGCTAGTATTTTTTTATTTTACTTCCACGTTCAAATTTCTGTTTACGTAAGCGTCCACAAATGGCAATTTTTTGAAAATATAAATGTAGATGTTGCTCGGTTATTAAGTTTTTAAAACGGTCCTAATGGCTGGTACATACCCGGAATTAAAAATAAACCACTTGAAAGTATTAGATACCACCTACTATTAATTATGGTTGCGTGTATAATATGTTTCTTAATAAAACCATATAGTGTGAAAGAAAGGAGTCTAGTGAAAAGAATCTTTAAATTCAATTTTTAATTTTATAATTAAATTCGTAACTATTTTCAAAGTGTGAGCGTTATAATTTTTTAAAAAGAGAAATAAAAATACAAAGCAAAAATTTTAATTAATGTCACAACACAGAAAACTTTTCCTCGTTACTTTGAAAAACATTTACTTTTCGAAGAGTTTTTTTGTGGCGAAAGCAAATTTCTCTAAAGAACGTGACGGTTGAAAAAGAAATCGTGGTTTACAAAACTGAAATAACTTCAACAAATTACCGTCTTTCGATATAATGAAGCGACGAAATGAATTAATTTTGACGTGCCTGAGCAAGTTTTTTTTCCAACTACATCAATTAATGTCACACTTATAAATACTATTATATAAACGATTAATAAAACTTGACAATTTACAATTTTTTTGTTTTTACACCTATATTGTGAGAAATCCTTTTATTGAAGGATTGCCTTCAGAGCCTTTGAAAAATGCACAAGTTTGAGATTGAGGAATTCTAAGTGATTTAAGCCAGATTACTTTGTCATCATTTATTCGTGACACTAACGTTATAATTATTAAAACAAATTCTAAATATTTTCACAATAACTGATTTTTTATACTTTTCAGAAGAGTCTTTAAGAATTATCAATTTTAAAAATTTTTAAACAAATTTGTAATTTTCAAAAAATAGTACTGCAGGCAATTTTATTTGACAGCCCCTATAATTCAAGTTTTACGGTTCTTAAAAACCCCATTTTACTGAAATCATAAGGGAGGAACCCTGCGTCATAAATTATACACGTTTGGCGTTGAATCATCGGACATAAAAAGTATAACTCCAACCTTTTCTTATTCGTCGTATTAATTAATTATTTTTTTATTAATTGTTATTAATTAATTTAATTTTAAGTATTTTTACATCTTAGGAACAATAGACAAATCAATACTATATACATATATAATTTTGTTTAATTAATAGTTTTTAATATGATTTTAATTAAAAATGTCATTATTATGAAATATCATGCTAATATCCTATGTTCCGGATTAAAATGCTCACGGGGTATGTATCCTTGTGTTATTTTGTAAGGCAATGCATAAGTAAAATGAAATTAATACAGTTTTTTTAAAGCAAAAACTACGCAATCGATGTTACAAAGATTCATATTAATAAAACGTTTTTTTTTTATAGCGAACGTTAAAGTGTGCTTTGTCCAACTCAAAACAGAGGATAAAATGGAATTTTAACAGCAAGGGTAAATAAAGTACTTTAATTTTGTTATTTGAATAAATATTACAACTTAACCATAGCTTATTATGATCATACAACGCGATTTTGACATATGATTGCTCTTTTTATTTTTCTGCGAAATTGTTTAAATTTGTCTTTAACGTTCGCTATAAAAAAAATGTTACACACGACGGTAAAATTTAATTATTGACTCGTGAAAATTAATTAATTAAACGTTTTCACCGTCTTGTATAACAAATAACTATTTGTTTCAATCTAAACAACAATTTTTCAAAAATCTGAAATTTTCTAAAACTAAAAAAATTCTACAGAAAAGGATTGTTTAATATATTTTTTAAATAGTCTGCCGACAAACACCTTAGTCATTTGAGTGTTGCTTTGTTGTATGCGTAACTGTTTATAATGGATTGTTTGTTATTGGCCTTGTAGCTTCCTGTTTAAACACTTTGCAGCATCATTATTACTTAATTATTTCGGAATTGTCGTTCATGCATATTTATAATATGAAATCATCCTTTAAACTGCTTGACCGTGTTCTAATTACCTAAACGAAATGAACTTTTCACTATTTTTTAATCACTTTTAAATTTGACTGGTTTTCACTACGATGGTAGCAGACTTTTCTTTTAGAGAATTATTTATTTATTTGAAAAAAATAGCAAATTTTGAAGGGCCGTTGCGTTATGCATCAATTTTAAATTAAATTTTCGAATGTCAAGTGATACTACATTTTCAAGCTGAACTACACGTACAAATGACTACACATACAAATTACTTCCCAAGTAAAGTAAGCATGCTACTCACTTATCGGCCTTGGAGGAATAAAGTTTGAACGTTGCACGTTTAAATGTGGTATGAATGGTATTTGATTATATGTACAAAAAATGCATATTTTCAAGAAATTAATTTTCCTTACATAACAGTAATTCAAACTATTTTAATTTAATAGTTCAATTGCGTTTAGTTTTTATATAGATAAACAACTTAATATCCAAACTACAGTAATCGGCTAGGTATCTTGGACGATATGACTAATATCGTAGTAGTCGTGTCAGTTATATCGTCAAATATGCTACGATTTGTTTATTGTATATTTTTATAATAGTATTTAGTCCTTTTTCTCAAGTAGGTTACTGTATAGTCGTATACAGTGATTTCCGAAAGTAACGGATAAATTCTATAAAATTGTTGAGAAAAATGCTCCGACACGTCGATTTTTATTTTTAAATCATCATTTAAAGATGTAATTTTCTACCCCCCACACCCCAACTTTAAAAATTCAAATAGTAAAGTACTCCTTGTGATACCTCATTTAATAATATTTTTGTTGCTATGATGATACAATAAACAAAAGTTTTTCAAAATCGATTGTAAAATAACTGAGATATTCAACAAAAATGTGTTCAAAAAACGAAACATTAAACTTAAAAAAAATTGAAAACAATTAACAACAATTAAAATTAAATTAATTCTTCAAATTGCTGTCCATTAACTGCGAAGCAATATCCTAATCTAGACACAAAAGCCTGTTGAATATTCCCACAGATGCTGCATTATCTACCTATATATTTTTTGTTGTTAATTATTATTAGTTAAAGATTGTGGTAGGGGGTGTTGCTAGGTTTTTAAATTGAAAGCTAAGCACAGCGCGCGGAAATTCGGCCTTAATTCAGGAGAACGGGAGAATACCTGACGTTACCAAGGCGTTACTTATCATTGCCTGATGGTGTGAATTACGGGAACACAAGAAGAAGAGCGGCGGGACAGCGGTATAGGAGGTGATCCTTCGCAGAATTATGCGTCTCGACGCATACCCCCTACATTTTGCCAATTAATAAATAACTTGTTGAGAAGTTTGCGTTTTTCTTCTGGAATTGTCAAAGATAAGATGTCTTCTTTTTAAGGTCTAAACCACCCTTAACGGTACCCTGAGTGGGTGTAACTGAGCCACCCCCAGCGGAGCCTTCTTTTTCATGGGCCCGTGACAATATTGTCTACCATTTCAGGAGTGATTGAGTAAATTTCTTGTCGAATTCTCTACTTTAACTCCTCAATGTTTGGAGGACTATTAAAATAAATTTTAGCTTTTTAAATAACCCTACAGGAAATAATCCAAAGGGAGATCTTGCCGGCACTGAATAGGTCCTTCTCTATCAATCCATCGATTAGGAAATATTTGGTCGAGATATTCCCGTACTGGACGTGCATAAAGAGGAGGCGCACCATCTTGCTGTAATCAAGTTCTGGGATCCGGTAAATCAGGATCTTCTGCATTAGCAATAAGTAGCGCTAAAGCCGGATTTAATTAAATTGGAGGAACTCCAGATACTGTTCACCACTTAGTGTTCCAACAAAAAAATACAGTCCATAATTCGATTACTCACTATCCCAAGTCACACGTTAACCTTTTGGGGATACTGTGTCTCCAGCATCCAGTTCGGATTTTCAACCGCACAATCATGGCAGTTTTGCTTATTGATGGTACCATTTAAGCAGAGAAAAGAGAATATTTCTAATGAATGCAAGATTTGTATTAAGGAGTTCCATCATTGTCTCGCAAAATTGTGTTCGTTGATTAAAATCATCATCGGACAACTCTTTCACCAAGTGCACTCAGTAGGGATGAAAAGTCTGTAAACTGAATTTTTTGACGCATTGAGAATGTGAAGCGACTCCCACGAAGATTGAATGTGGATTTGTGACATTTATGGCCCAGTATTTTAGTTACAATTGAAGGGTTTGGTGCAAAAACCGGTCAGCTCCATTTTTAAAAATTTTTCAGTATCAACAAAAAAACTGTGTTTCAAACTAAGGAAACTCAATGTAAACTAAAAAATTTGATTTCAAATATTTCGTATTAGAAACCGTGAAGCTCTTCGTTTTCAATTCCAAACGATGCGGCGCGAGAAGTAGAATAAAATCCAACTAAAAAGTGATTTTCAAAGAAAAATGGAACTGACCGGTTTTTGCACCAAACCCTTCAATTTAACTTTAATCTTCAGTTTATTCCCACAGTTACAATTATAAAAACTATTGTACCTTTTTTAAGGTTAAAGTTAAACTGTAACTAAAAACCGGGCCATAATATATCACATTTTAATTTTAAATTAAATTTAATCCTAGTTTAAATATTTTCTACTTATTCACGTTCATATTCACTTTTAGAAGAATTCTATCTTCTGGGATTATTAATTCTTATTGATAATTAACTTTGAGAATGAGACGAATGAAATATCTTCTTAATTTAATAACACTCTCACTTATAGAAAAAAATTCTCGAAGGTCAATGGAAACTGCAAATAATTGTAGATCTAAGGGCTGGACTTTCCATCTTCCTCTTAAACTAATAATAATAATTTCATTTTTATGAATGGTTGATTAATTTTAGTTTATCAACAGATGAAAAACCCGATCCTAAGAGTAATAAAAATAGTCCTTTAACTTTGAGGAAGCTCGGGATGTTATGCAATTGATTGAACTCCAATCTTGAGAGTAACAGTTCTTGAAAAGTTTTTTTTTTAATTTAATTGAACCTATTGCTGGTGATCATCATTATTTGTTATTGGAAAAAAAATGTTTGCTAATCGTTTGACCCAGTTTTGCGAGCACGTCGGTGCTGTACCGTTCGTTGTATTACCACTTAGCTCTCTTGGTTCGTTGACTTCATCCTACGCACCATAGTTGAAATTTCGAAAAAAACATGTGCACACCAGGGACAATATTTAAATCAAGGTCAAGATATGGATGTCGATTATTGATTAACTTTAGAATCAAGGAAACTGAAGATAAAATACGAGCGAGAAGTTAATCACCAGTAATTCGTCTGACATTTATCTTTCAGTATTACATTGTTTATTGTAATTAATGCGCTTTCTTGTCCAATTATCAAACATATTTCGTCGGACAACTTTTAAAGTGACACATAAATGTCACATTCAAATAAATTATCTGAAACGTTCAATGTTACTAGAACATTCTTTAATATATAAATATAATTTACATATTGGTAATATTAATATTCATTACGCCGACTATGTATTAGTAGTGTTAGAAATTAGGTGGAAATACATTTCTTAAATTTAATTAATTTTTCCAAATCGTCGGATATTCAGCCATATTTCAATGATTTTATTGCATCAAAGGTCTCTATGTCTTTCTACAAATCCTAAATAGCATAAGATTTTTTATTTATTCCTACATGTTCCCAAATGAAATCCCAAATCAATACTAGAGATTCATTTGATCTAGGACATTTCATTTTTTTAACATGACACTATTTCATAACAGGTGGATAGTACCAATGGTTAAATTAGTGCATTATAGTTTTTGCAATTTTTTACATCTATGTAGAGTCGCGGTCATATCTTGAAGCTGAAATGCCCAAAATCTAACTGTGTGGTTGTATTTTTCGATTTCAGAAAAATGTAATCATCGTTGAAATGTTACTATTAAGTTATTATGACATTATAACCTAAGCCGTAAGATGTACTTTTTAAAACTGTCGTTCAAAGCTGAATGCTATAATTTAGGGTCCCGTTTTCTGTGCTCACGACTGTACATAGTTATAAATTATTAGTAATTAATAATAATTGATTTAATAAAATGTGAATGTTAAAGTTCATTTTATTTATCCATTTAATATCGGTAATTTTATTGAAGAATAACCATCACCTTCGTATAAGGAAACCCACACGTTATCGTATTTTAAATCATTGACGTTCGACTGCGATATTTAATGAACAATTAACAATATGCATTGATGAGACTTGTCGAATTGCCGATTTGGTATTGAAAAACAATTGCTTACTGGTTGCTTGACCTAGTTTAGCGAATTCTTCGTACCGTTCTTTGTTTAACCACTAGCTCTGCATGGTTCGTTGACTCCATTCTATGTATCGATGTTGAAATCTGAAAAAAAATCTTAAAATGTACAAAAACTAAAATATTTATCTATGTCGGGGATACAATATAATCTTTCCCAAAAATATAATTAGATTCCTGAAAGGATAAATAAAAAGTTACGAAGGTAACTAAATAATTTTAGCATTCCTCTTAGTCCAACATTTTTCGTACTTTACTTATTATGTATGTATATGTAATTATTAGTCCAATTTTATGTGAAATCATTTTCGGATTGCGAATTGTCGAATGATGTTTTTTTAACTGAATTCATAAAAAAGATGTTGAAATTGATAGTATTCCATTTATTACTGTTATATTGCACTTAAAAACTTTTTTATTGTATTATTCAATTATACCTGAATTGGACCGACAAACTTACAATCAGCAATAATAATAATAATAATTTATTACTTAATATACAGGCTGTCCACTGAGTGCCGCGGTCTTCTCTACCGTCCACAGTATGTAAACTTCAAACGAGCTAAGATATAACTCAATGAGCTCTATTTTATACAATTATTTTAATATATTAATTGTTTTTTTTACGAATGAGTATCAACTGTTTTTCTTCACGAGCAATTGTTAATTAATAACAGTCTTTCTTTACGAACGACTATCAATTACTTTTCTTCACGAAGGATTGTCAATTGATTTTTTTCTCTAACGACTATCAATTACTTTTATTCCTGAAATACTTTTTTTTGCTTTGTAAACAACTATCAATTGTTTATCTTCATGAACGATTGTCAAATTTTCTTTCATAAATTTTTTACTCTTCAGTTTTAATGTCACAACTTTCTTTTGTTCTATTTTTACGAACAATTTTCAATTTTAATTTTTCAATAATGATTGTCGATTGTTTTTCTTCATTATGAGTTGTTTTTTCGTCAATTTTTTACTGTTTCACTTCAGTATTATTTTACAACTCTCTTTTGTTTTGTATGTTATTTTTTTAACGGTTTTCAAGTGCTTCTTTTCGCGAAGATTCAATTCAATTCAAGATCATTCTTATGCTCATCAATCCGTGAGTCACCCTCATAGCAAAATTATTTTCAGGTCATTTTTAGACAGAATCGTTCAGGGTCATTTTGATACCGAGTTATTCCATCAATAAAGTAGTAAAAATATTTTCAGGTCATCTCTATGCTGCATCGTTCAATCAAGGACATCCTTACACTAAATTATACCATATACAGGGTGTTATAACACTACTGTCATTTATTAATGCTGTACATTCCTTAGCATAAAATGGATTCATTCTGCAAATATCAAAAATCTAACTAAAAATTGAAAAACTGACCTGCGTAACATCAAAAAGTTCCACTGTTTTAAAATCTCTGATTCATTTTACGCTGTTCAAGCAATTCAGTTTGCCTTCGGACCATTCATAAAACAATAAAATTCGAGCGGATTAACCCAAATAATCGGCTGGATAGATGCAATAAAGGCCAAGGTCGGCAATGAAAAAATTAATGGATTTTATTGTTATTATTTCTTAAATCATAAAAGCGCATTTAGGTCTCAGCTATTTTACGTACTGTCGAGTATTACAAAAGATGTTCGAAATCTTGCCCACCGTTTATGAAACATAATTCTGCTCGATATAGCCAGTTTTCAGTTATTCGGGGAAAATTATTCCGTAATTCCGTAGCACAATCATGAATTCGTTGACGTAAATCCTATTTCTGTTTTGCATAAATACGCTGCATTACGCCCCCCCATAAAAAAGTCTAAAAGATTTAAATCAGGACTACGAGGAGGCCATGGTGTAGCTCTTCCGCGACCTATCCAACAATCCGGAAACACAGTGTGTAAATGTTCACATACAGTACGGCTGTAATGAGGTGGAGCCCCATCCAATAGTAACCACATGTTTTGCAGGATGTCTAACGGTATATCTTCTAGAAGTTATTAACAATTCCTGCCCATAAATTTATGGAAAGCCGTTGTTGAAAATTAGTTCGTCGCGTAACGTATGGGTTTTCCATTGCCCATACAAGTGTATTTCGGAAATTGAATATGTCGTTCCGCGTAAAGGTAGCCTCATCAGTGCATAACACATTCGTTGGAAAAGCTGGATTTTCTTGATGACGTTCCAACAACTAATTACAAAATGTCTGTCGAAGGAGATTATCCGTTGCAATCATTGCCTGCACTCTCTGCACATGGTAAGGGTATAACTGTGCTTTTCGTAATTTACGCCACACTACGCGATTTGATACAGGCAAATGACGTGCAATTTCCCGGGTGCTTGCGAAAGGATTTTCAGTCACCATATCGAGAATTGCTTCTTCTGCATCCAATACGCGGACAGGTCGTTGTCCACTTTCGTTTCGCCCACGACGAGGTTTCAAATCTCCAGTAGACCGTCCCCGTTGCCCCAAATGCTCTGGGGGTCGGCACTACCCTACCAGGAAATGTTTCGACATACAAGCGAGCTGCGACAGCAGCATTTTGTCTGACTTCACCGTAGCAAAGCACCATGTTGTTCCCAAATTGCGAACTGAAGGCTGCGTGTTTAAGTGCTCCAATCAGACATACCCTAACATCGTATCAGCTGTGCATTCCATTCGAACAATTTTTGTATGAACAAATATTCATCATTTACGCTGTTATTGTTAATAGTGCACCCTTGATTATATAACTTTTTTTCTTGTTTTCTTGAGTACCTACTATTTGTGGTTACAATAAATGACAATAGTCCTATAACACGCTGTATACTAGAGGCAAAATATCTTGAGATCATTCTTATGTTGGGTCATTCCATAGATTTTCCTTTTTATACTGAATTGTTCTAAATAGTTTGTTCTTTTTCTGAATCATTCCATGTATGTATAACGGAGGAAAATATTTTCTGGTCATTCTTTTACTGGATCGTTTCACTAAGAAAATATTTATATTTATAAAATAGTGTTTCGCTAATTCACAAAAACTATTTATAAACAAAAATGTATAGAACATCCCCTACATTACGATAAGCCTCCCCTGAGTATTTAATCCGGGTATGGCCCTGTCTTTATTGAAAGTTTAAACTTATTAGCTATATAAGGGTGAAAATAAAAATGATCGAATTGGTGGAGGTAACACCAGTTGGTTTATTTGTCTTTTTTTTCTAACGACATCGTCAGCTGGTAATTGTTAAAAAAGGTAATGTAACCACCAGATACGGGAGAACTTAGTATTCGATCTGGATTGTTAAGGGAGTGGAATGAACCTACAGAGTGTCTTAAAGCATTTGGAAAATTTATTTTAAAAAAATTCTTTGATTTGTCCTTTTTTTCTCAGATGACAAAATGGACGAGCAAACCGCGCTGGTCCTAGCAATTCAACTGATCGCGCTATTTTCAATCGCCGGAGCTCTCCTCTTGTACCTGCTATGCAAAATACGGGCAGGTGTCGGCTACGACTGCAATGAAAATTCACCAGGTGCAGGAAAACCCGTTCTCGTCACATCCTGCGACAGCGCACTAGGATTACAGGTCAGCACAAAATCAAAATAAATAAAACCTGCGAATACAGAATTAGAAACAGAAACAAACAGATCACCTTGTATTTTGGTTTATTGTATAATTGTTGGTTGACCGTAGGTGCAATTAGTCAGCAATACGGGTTGAAACATCAGTGCAAAACTATACAAACACACACCAGGCCCGTAATTAGGTACACATTTCTTATAAATTTCATTCATAAATATCCAGGGCAAACAGTTTTAAATGACGAAATTAACCTTAATTGAAAAATATTTCGTTTAAAAATGATTTTAATAGTTGTTCAATGGTCGAAGGCCTTCAAATTCTTAAATAATCTGTAGTTACACTAAGGTATTTTTAAAACACTCATAAACCAATGGAACTTTCACTTCGGGTTTTCCAAACCGAAACTTCTTCGGATAGAGATCACTATATTTTCAAACCATCCGCTATTTTTAGATTCCTAACAATATCTTATCCAATCATTTTTATTAGTGTGATTTTCGTATTGCATGAACATTTTCGTTACATTCAATAGGAAATATCCTTACGCTGTAAGAATATTTTAAATAGAAGTTTCCTAAATGTAATTACTGATATGTACATGTCCTAGAAAACAGATGATGGGTACAACCTATAAATTTGGACCTAGAAAAGAAAATGGAGAATTTAGGGGACTTATACCTATTGGAAAAAATCAAATGAAGGGTCAAAGAGTCTTTCACATATAAAATTTTGGCGGTACAAATTTTCTAATACCAACTTAGTTTATGATAACTTATAAACACCACTTTCCCTAGATTTGAATGTAAAAATTACGTAAAGTTGAACTATTTTCAATTTTACGTTTACCTTATGTTCGATCGTAAACCATTCGTAAAACGTAAACTTCTCGTTTTGCCATTGTGAACACTAGCATTTAATTTCCATTGGCTTAATTTTATGTTTTACGTATATTTTACGTTTTTATTATGGCTTACGTCCACTGTGAACAAGGACTAATATTTTCATTCCTGAATAAAAAATTTTCGCCATGATTTATTTCTGCAATGTAGTAAAGCAAATGGATGTTTCACATTCAATGCTTGTATTTCGAACAAAATTCCTTAACCTTGATGCAAATTTTTGTAAGTAAATATACGTTTGCTCTTTTATTTTTTATTATTTACTTAATTGTATTTCTATTTCGTTATAAACATAGTGCGCTATTGTGTAAAAATTAAGCAGAATACATTCCATTTTTAGTAATAAGAAAGTTAATCAGATGTTCCTGAACTTTTGTTCACTCTGTATGTAGATGTTACCGCCTAAGTCCATGCCTGAGCAAAAACATAATACGCGTTTGAATTCCACAGCCAGGAATGTAAGGTTACTCATCGCTGACCGCATTCGAGGACGAATTTAGATTTAAATTTCTAAACCAACGGATTTCAAAGTGAAAAAGAACTTTCTAGTTATTGTATAATTATGATGCTGCGGTTTTACAAACCTCACACTTCAGCTTTTTTCAATTTTAAATTAAATTTCAAATAAATGAAAAACTACTGCAATGGTTTTTAGATCGCTATCCACTTGGCCAATCACGGTTTCCGTGTGTTTGCCGGACTAAAAGAAGGCATAGGAACGGGTTCTTCCAGCGATTCGATTTCTTCAAGGGTTATACGAGCCTGGCAAAAACACAGGGAAAGTCAACCGGGACTTCAAGGGACACTTTTTGCCCTTCCTCTTGACGTTACTAGGGAGGACCTCTTACACGAAGCCGTGGATTTAATACGCGCTCATTTACCAGCTGGAGAAGACGGTGAGTCAAATTAGATGGGGTATGCTCTTGAAAACTTTCTTTCGAAGTTTTCTTTACCGTTCAGTTTAGGTGGCAAGACAAAATTGACTGACTAACAAAGATCATTTATTAAAATATAATGAAAGGCGTCTTCACTAATTAATTTTGAAGGTATTTGGGCGGTCGTCTGCACCAACGGTCTATGTTACCGGGGCCGCCTAGATCAACAAGATGTAAGCCAGTGGGATGCGATGTTGAAGACCAACGTAGTAGGTGTTCTTCGGACGGCACGCGCCTTGCAGACCCTCTTGCGTAACACCGGAGGACGCATCATTATGTTCGGATCGGCCCAAAACGAAGAAGCCGGTCTGGTTGCTTATTCAGCGGCCAGGCATGCGGTGGAAGGAGCCAGCAAAGCCCTTCGGCAAGAGTTTGGACCTTCCGGGATCAAAGTCGTGACGCTCAACCCTAACGGATTGCAAGCTGATTTGTTGTTTTCAAGCCCTATATTTACTCCGTATGTATTTATTTTTAAAATTCACTTTCAAGTTGCTTTCTTGAACCAAATTTTAAATATAAAATCTGTAATAATTCTAAATCAAACAATGTTCATTACGAAATATTCAACATTTCACTAAATTAACGCGGAACCTTTTCATTTCCACTTACTGTCTTTAAGAGCAGTTCGCAAACGGTATACATTTCCTTATTTTTTTCTTTCTAATTCGGGATCTTCCATTTAAATACTTGTAATATAATATTAATGGTTTTGTTAGAAAACCATCTAATTACCTGGACTTTAACTATTCCTATGATATTCGATTGTTGGAAAAGTCATTGACCTTATTTGATCTTTCCTATATTATGCTTAAGCAACTTTTAAGATCCTTAGAGCCTCTATCATAAATATTACAAATAAAATTGCTTCAATAATACTGCTCTGCTAAGCGAAAGTGCCGTATGTGCAAAAATGGCCAGAATGAGATAGATAGTTGTATTACTATGAGCATTCTGCGCTCTTTTTACTAGCAAAAACCCGTATATGCTATAACTAGTGGAAATATTCGTTGATTTTGTTTGTCGTATGTACAAAATTTACTGTAAATACTAGATAAAAACGCAGTGCCTGTAGTATATTAAACAAAGGTGCAACATATGATGTGTATACATAACTGCACTCTTCTTTAGAATGTGTCAGTTACTGCGTTTTTGCTTAGTAAATTGGCGAGATTACGCGATGCGTGTGTTTCTGTTTGGAGATTACAAAGTAGATTGTTAGTTTGTTCCTTCAAGTCGATTTCTTCATTTATGAGATATCAAAAGCGACTTTTAGCGATGTCGAGGCGTACTGACATAATTATGGCACTTGCCAAGAAAAACTCTAAATCAATGATAAGTAGTTCATCTGAAAAATGTTTACCGACGATGCTTCCTTGTGACAATGAGACATCAGAATCAGAGGATTATTATTATTCTGCAGAAAAGACCAGAAATCACACAACGTGGTAAGTTAACATATCCCTTATTTCAAATTAAAAAACTAAACCAAAAAATTAAATAAAGAATTATTAATTATTCTTAATATTACCAAGTTTTAAAACCAGTGTCATTTAAGAACTACATTTTTCAGATGATATTATGCAGTGTATAGAATCACTACCAGTTTTACTTACCACAGGAAACGATCTTGAAACCATGCAGATAGACAATGCTGTTGTAGATAATGACTTACTACTACAGAGCGAAACTACCAATTATATAATTGAGCAACGTACTCCCGAAGAAATTATAATAGGCTATATGGAACCCAACTCTGAAAATGTATTTGCGCTTAATGAAAACAGCTCAGAGCATCAGCTTGAATTAAACGCTAAAGTCACAGTTTTAGCAAACAGCATCATAGAGGATACAACCGAAACCGCAGATTTATACACAAAAGAGGGAAACCTAAGAAAACGAATAAGGAAACACGAAGACGTATGAAACTAAACCAAATAAGAGAAAATCACAAGCTGTTGGCGTCGTGTGACCCTGAGAAGTGCAACAAGAAATGCAACAGCAAAATATCTCAGCTTCGACGTTCTGAAATCAATAAGCAGTTTTGGGATTTGTCATGATTAGAAAGACGAACTTTCATTTTTAATACTTGTAAACGTTCTGCAGCGAAAAGGCAACCCAAGTCTGCAGAAAGTGAGAAAAAACAAAATACGTTTAAGTATTTTTTTCCTGACGAAAGTTTAATAACTGAGGCGGTCACTCATCAAGTCTGTAAAGTGTTTTTCCTGACTACATTAGGTTATAAGAAAACGAATGATCGGGTCATAACGGAAATTTTGTCGAAAACTGAGAAGGGAAGCCTTCAACCAAATAGAGATAAACGCGGAAAACATTAAAAACACAATAAATTCCAACACGAAGACTTACTTACACAGCATATAGAATCGTTCAATCCCACAATATCGCATTATCGTCGTGAGCACGCACCACAGACTAGATACTTACCCAGTGATGTGAATATATCTATAAAGTTTAAAGATTTTCAAGAGAAATATCCAACTCTAAAATTATCTTATGAATTGTACCGACAAAAGTGAAGAGCTTGCGTATATCGTTTGCATTGCTGGGTCATGAAGAATGTGAAGATTGTGAGAGTTTTAAATTACATGGTCATTCGGACGAAAATCTACAACCCGATTATGAGCAATGTCAAATACGGAAAATTCACATAGATAAAGCCACTAAACCTCGAAAACTGTTTCGCGAACATGCTCAACAGTCATTTGAAGATGGCACACTTTGTTTTTCAGCAGATTTACAAAAAGTGATTATGTTGCCACGTGTTGACTGTTTCAAGAAAGTTATTTTTACAAAAAGAATCATTGTATATCACGAAAGCTTCGTTCCAGTTGAGAAAAAATCAGATCAAAAGCCATTCGCGTGTTTATGGCATGAGGGAATTACTGGTCGAAACAAGGATGACATTATAAATACCTTCTACGCATTCTTCTTAAAATATAGAGATTCACCTCGTATTATTTTGTGGTTGGACAACTGCTCCAGCCAAAATAAGAATTGGTGTTTTAAGTTAAGTTTTTTGGTAAACATCGTGAATTCGGATGCAGTAGCCATTAACGAAATAAACATACAGTACTTCGTACCGGGTCACACATTTATGTCAGCTGCTTTGAAGAAACAGAAAAAGACGTACGATTTCAGAGATTTTTCAGAAGATGTGCAAAGTGCCAGTAAGTCAAAAGTAGACGTAAAAGAAATGAAACACACCGATTTCTTTCTTTGGAAAGACTTCAAGTCTCAACAAAAAATTCAAAAGGTGGAAAACAGATTGTACTTAGCAGACATCGTCGGTATAAAAGTAATGATGGGAAGTTATGATTTGAAATGTAAGACTGATTTGGCAGAGGATAATTATATAACACTAGATTTTCTATGTAAAAAGAACATGAAAAAAAAATTGGAATGCCAGCACCATTTTCTTTATCAGCACCATGTGGAGTGTCAATAGAGAAACGCGAGAGTATTATAAAAAATGTAAATAATATTCTTCCAAATAATAGAAAACAATTCTGGGAAGAGTTGGAAATTAGCCCCTAGGAATAAAACAATTTTCAATGTTTTGTTAACTATTTTGCATTAAAGTTTCTTAAAAATATCATCACCAAAATTTTTTACAGTATTGAATTTTTAGGCCTAATTTTACAATCATGACATAACTTTACGTTTCGCTTTATTTCCTGGCAACAATTGGAAAGACAATTGTTTCCATAGAAATAAAGTGAAGCTTAAAGTTAAACTATGACTGTACAATCGGCCCTTAAGGAGCTAACAATGAAAAAAATATAAAAGAATTGAATAGTAATATATAATATAATTGTTTTTTCAACGAATTAATAGGCATAAATGTAGTATGTAGTATGTGCTTAATAATGAAGCAGTATGTGCGCGCACACACGGCATTTTTTCTTTGTTATGGCAATACAATTTTTGCAGTATATGCATTTTCCAATGGAAAAGACTGTTTTATGTAAATGACTATTGTAGAGAATTACTTAAGAAACACGTGTTTCACAACGCAATTGACCTTAAGGTCTCTTGGCCAAAGTTAAATTTAAAAAGTCGAATATCTCAAAATGGCTGTTTTGTACATACAGCACTTTCGCTTAGCAGGGCAGAATAGATGTGATATAATTTTTTGAAAATCAGACTGCATAATGCAGATTTTTAAGAAAACTCAAAATATATCAAGAATGATGCAATTTAGAGATAGGGTAAGGTATTGCAGTTTAACATATTTTTACATGTAGAATTCAAAAACGTAATAAGAAATGTTGCATCCCATTTAGAATAAGCAAGTTGATAGCATCTTTCTACAAGTGACTGGAAAATTTCTATATAAACTTATTCCTTGAAAACTTTTAATGAACGGTTTGCGTGAATAACTCGCTAGTTAACGTTAAAGCTGCAATTATTTATTTAATCAAGTTACCAATTGAATTCAGTATTTACATAATTTGCAAAAATCTTTTGAGAAACAAAACATTAAATTATGTTTATCTTTTAGGAAGCAAGACACCAGCGAAATTCCCGTAGAACCAAGCAATGGCCTGGAATATTATGCAAAAATTCTGTCATCAAACGCCCTTCAAATTTTTGACGTAGCTGTAACGACGAGCAAACCTAAGGAAAATTATGATTTAGCGAAAAAACTAATCTGGACCACATCGTTCAAGAGTCTGTAAAAAACGTTTATTCTAGCATTTCTTTTTCCAATTGGAATCAAGCTCTATTATCTATCTATTATCTATGCTCTTTTAGATTTTAAGTTATTAGCAAACTTATACTATTCAGCTAACATCTTGTCAAAAGTATTTTAGGTACATTTACATCAATTGGTGTACTGCAGAAAACAGATTGTAATAAAAAGCTCATGTATAACTTACACTTTTTGTATTGTAAATAAATTTCTCTAGGATAGGGGTACAATTCGTAATATGTATATTTATATGCTTTGTATAATAAAGCACTCAAGTCAATGTATTTTCACTATTTCAACAGTTAAATATAAAAATTTGTTTCTTAATCCGCCAAAATCGTCTTCAGAAAATAAATATTTGATATTTAATGATTTGCCAGCAAGGAGTGGTAAGTTTACATATTAATGAAACGTCATTTTCCGTTAACACTTCTTTTTAATACTTTTTCTACAACTTACGTACGCTGAGATCTTTACATAAAACAAACAAAATTCTTATTGTTAAAATTGATATTCAATAGAAACATTCAATTAAAACAATATACATAACAAACAAAATCTGAAGTTGTTAGCAGTTTACCATTTTGCTCTCTTTCCCCAGTCTTTGGGGGTCCAATGTAGGCATTTTGGATCTATTCTTATCAGTCGAATCTCCATCGCCTTCTTATGATTTTCTATTATCTCTCTATTCAAGGTGATGATGTATTGGCCCTTGTAATAATTGATGAGGTTTAGATTTTGCAATGTCGAGATCACATCTTCTTTCTTTATACTCGTCAATTCACAAATTTCACTATAATAAAGAAAAAGCACCTTCGTTAACTAATTTAAGAATATACTAGTTTTAGTATTTAGCTCCTGTTTAGGAGCCAAAATTTAAATTTGAATAAGAATACTACTTTAATGCTTATACATTAAAATTAAATGAAAAACACAAATTTCGTTATTTCAACCTCCGCATAATTTAAAATTATTTCAAAATATACAAGCGCCTCTCCGCTTGATGCACTTGGGGGTCGCCGCCCCCCTTCGCCCCACCCTTACTGCGGCGCTGAATGCCACACACTGTATGTATTACATTAAGAGTATAGAAGTTCTATAAGATAGAACAAAAATGTTTAATAATTAAAATGCAGACAAACTGTTGATAAAGAACAAATTATTAAAATAGTGAATGATTAAGTAAATACGTCAGGAAACAACACAAATACAGTACCTTCAGAAATTTTAAGAACCTTGTAACAGTCACTTACTGTCTACCAAACACACCTATGTGGCAACAATTCAGTAAGATTTACAGTGAGCCAAATATATAAGTTGCTAGGATCACATGGGTCTCATTTATTTCTGAAGGCACTGTATAAGAAATGAAGAAATATTTTTCTAATAAAGAGGGTTAATATCGATAAAAAAGATTTTTCAAAGATGTACATATAGGAAGATTTCGAACATCTCTAAGGAACATTGATGGTCCAGGAGGAAGAAATAAAAATAAAGAGAAAGAAATACTAAAGTATACTTTCTTGGACTGTATAAGAATAGTATGAGAAAAAATTAATGGATATTATGTGTGCTTACTTGATTGTAATTTGAGGTTTCTCATTATCTCCAATGGGTTTCATGGAAAGTAAGATTTCCAATATCGTTTGTGCCCAATAACTTCTATAAGAAAGCAGACCCAAATCGGAAAGTGGTTTTTCAGGTGAGCCAGTCTTGCCTTCAAATTTAGATAGTTCATAGCCTGGAAGAACAAAAAGAAATGTAATCAAGGAAAAATTTGATAATTTGAACATGTTGGCTCTTAAACTGAAATTGATTATAATCAGACTTACTAAATTCTATGAGTAGTTTCCCATAACCTTTCCGCTGGTATGGAGGCATAGTTAGTATGCAAGCCACATTATAATCCTCAGTAGATTCTTTTTCTTTTGAAAAATACCCCACGATGTGAAATCCGCGATTATCAAACACCGTCATCACGTAAAATAAGAACGGGTCCGTATCATAATAAAGCGTTTTGTGATCTAGGAATAACTTGGCCAGTAAACAAAGATTTTGAGCATAACTTTTATTTTTTCTGCCATCAATTTCAAAGAACGAGATGTTCTCTTTCCTATAGATTTCATTGCCGGGTGGATGTCGCAAATTGCATTTGGCCAGGTGTCGTTCTAAGCATTTTCGGCTCTTCCTGTATTTTAGACAAAACTCGCAGATGTATATGCAGGCAATTCCCACCATTTCCTACGAAATAAAATCACGTGATTAATACAGAAATAGAGAAGTCACGACAAAAAATTTAGGCTGCGTCGCATAAAAGGTTTAAACCAGGTTTAAATGTAAGCCTAAGGCTGCGTTGTATAAAAGATTTAAGCCAGGATTAAATTTAATCCTAAGTTAGAATGCGTCAAACGTTATGACGTTTTTGTGTGTCACAATCTAACTTTGGCTTAAATTTAATCCTGGTTTACACCTTTCATGCAACGTAACCTATGTTAGATGTGCTGTCCGTCATAACATTTGTCACATTTTAATTTAGGATTAAATTTAATTCTATTTTAAAGCTTTTATACAACGCAGCCTTAAAGTTTAAATCTAAGGCAAGTTCTGATTAATATCTTTAAATTGAAAATATAATCCATTCATGATCTTTTGATATTCTAGAGGGCCACGTTTTTTTTTAAGTTACCTGCATATATTTTAATTAAAGTCAAAATCTGACGTGAAAAAATTATGATAGTGTCACGTGAGCGGTACTGGTTTGTTGCCAATACGTACCTAACATGGACTGCTATAGCATGAATAAAGTAAAAAGTGCCAAAAATTATAAGCTCCGAAACTAATCGTGTAGTAGCGAAGGCGTTTAATTATTATAAAAAGGATCGTCCAGATTTGAAAAAAGATGAAATTATAAGTAGGTTGGCGGATGTACACACATAAAGTAAGTGTTTAAAATGCTGCATTTTCTAATATCTAATATTCCGAGATTTCGGGAATTACATTAACTAGAATTTTAAAAGAAGGACCTCACAACTTTGACTATGCAAACGCTCATAAAACCCTATCAATCGCTTCAGCAGCGGAACGCCAAATGAAACTACAAATAAAGCGCTTACAAGCGTGAGCGCTTAAAATAAGTGAGCCGACAAAAGAAAAGGACCTACTTTTACCCTCAGTTATACGCCACATCGAGCTGGCAAAATTCTGAAAAGTGTATTTTTTAGTGATACCAACAGAAATATCACCCTAACATGGCCTACTCTGAATATCAAAAGATCGTGAATGTCTGTCTTCCAAAATACTGTATTGTTGAAAATCGTATATTTACAAAACGTGTGCAGTTCTAACGCAAAAATTTAAAATTTATTACAGAGGCAGAAAACATGTATGCACTTGAAAATTAAAAGCTTTAAAGCTGCAATTTAAAGTTATTTATTTAATAATTAAATGTTATTGTTATTAACAATCAGTTTTTAATTTGCTTCATATATTTCTGATCGAAAAAAATTGCTTCAGAAAATAATCTGATCATAAGATCATCTACTTTTATTCTCAGTATCAGTTATCTGCGTTTCTTTGCGGAATTCATCAGAACTTGCTCAAAAAATTTGTTGTCTAAACTTTTTGTTATCCAGTTAAAAAACATGTAACATCAATTTCTAAACCAGCACATTTGTTAATTGTTAATAATTTTTGTCAAAAGTTTCAGTTAGTATTTGTATTGCACTCTATGATGGATTTTTGAGTTCTTTTTTTGAACAGTATATAAAATAAGCACAAATTCTTTTAACACTTAAAATTCGCAACGTTACATAGCTTCGTCAGGAGTTCGAATTTTAAATGTCCGTTAAAAGGTTTTGTGATACAATTTTCATCAGACAAGAACTTACTTCAATTATAAAATACATACAGTGGCGGAATTTTTTATCTGCATTTTCCTTAACTTTTTTTTTTTGAAAATTAACTAAAATTGTGTAACTGGCAATATAGAAAGTGTTAGGAAAGAGTTTATATATGTATTTCGGCCTTATTGGGCCTCATCAGAACTCTGTACCTTAAAAAAAAGTATTCAATAAATCAAATTTCTTTTAAGGTACAGCGTTCTGGTGAGGCCCAATAAGGCCGAAATACATGTATAAACTCTTTCCTAACACTTTCTATATTGCCAGTTACACAATTTTAGTTAATTTTCATAATTTTCATCTTTTCATCTTTTTCATATCTTTTTTTTTAATTATCAACACAATACAATCAAAATTAAATGCTTAATTTAATTAAATTAAACTTCAGTCCATAGCGAATCATCGATGTTTAAATTAATTTTACAAACAGTTCTATCAATTTATAAATAATAATTTTGTGAAAAAAATTTTGTTGCAAGTTTGTTAAGTCAAAAAGCAATCGCAGAATGTCACGATCTAAACTTTCCTTTAATAATTTTGTGATATTTTTCAATGGACAAGAAAGTGCTATTGGATGTAGTTCAATAATTCTATATTCGTGTTTTTAAACCTTGGCCAATCAACGATTGGGAAGATTGGTCACGCAGTTTAATCTAAACGTTAACTGATGATTTTGTGCAAGTTTAACGCATTTAACGCATCCTTAATAACTCATTATATCAAAAAAAGCGCACAACTTCATGCAAAAACAATGTCGATTAAAATCCTAAAACGAGAACTTTATACCAAAACGTTTATTAAAGAGTAATCGTATTTATGCATAAGATTTTGAAGATAAAATCGCACATAGTACCAATTGCTAAATAATCGTGCAAATACGGTCAAAATCGTACGATTGATAACGTTGAATTATATTGAAATCTGAATTAGTCTTTTAAAATCTAAATTATGAATAAGTTCCGCCCCCATGCGTCCTCGATTTGGAAACTAATGCTTCCACCAGAGGGCAGCATTTTACAAATAAAAATTCAACAGCTTAGTAGTTTTAGTTAGATATTATGGCCCTCATTAAGTTGCAATTGTTAGGAATCTTCATAAAATTATTTGTTCTATTTGGGAAAGTTAATTTTAAGTTGAGAATCGATGTATGTCAATAATAAAAATCATAAAAATTATTAGGGATTATTAAAAATAACTTTCCAAAATTCCTTATTTTAAAACAAAAAGAAAATGTAAAAATTATTTGGTATTCAGATTACAAATTTTAGCGTAATTCGTGAATTTCGAAAGTGATAGAATATTATGTTATTTTTCGATTCTGCTATTGTAACAGTAGGTTGGAGGTGTCTCCAAACTAACGCCGAGTTTGTCTCGGGCGTCAAATTTAAACCATTTAATGGATCAACTGTCTAGTTCTATTAGTAGTGGTATGATATACATATCAAATATGAAAATACTTTATTAAATAAAGAATTTAGGCAAGTAAAGTAGGGCATGCTATTTAAGAAAATTGAGTTTTGTCATTTTGAAATTCCAGGTATTTTGTTTATTACTATGACCATCCTGTAGCAATAAAAGTACAGTTGCTGAATTTAAAAAAGCACACAAGTCTTTAGGTTGTATTTTGCAATATCATAGTAGTGTAAATCGATCTCTCTCTGATTGACATAAACACTGTCGATTTGTAAACTGACAATGACATAATGCATAAATTCGCTTTCCTTTTTAGGAGATAAAAACACCACTCTCCTTCAATTAATGTAATTACTTATGTTTTTTCGTTATCACTTATATACGGCACGTTAATGTTGGTCTGTCACTTTGGCAATTATTTTGACTTATAAAACGAAAATAATTTCAAATAAAATCAAGTTCACAGTGAAACATCTTTGTGTATGCTTTTTTAAATTTTACAACTGTACTGTAGTAATCAGAGAAACCGACTTCACTGTAAATTTTAATTAATTGAAGTGTGCTTCAAAATGAACTTTTGTCACTTGACATTAATGTTACTATTTTGGCAAAACAAATAAAAATATCTCAATTAAATGCAATTCAGAAGGTTATAATTCAAATGTGACTGCAAAATGGAAATAGCATTTGAGAATGAACTAAACTAAATTAACTGTTAATATTATTAATTGCAATTCTTTGGAATCAAATGAGGACAAAATTTCATAGGTTCACAAATACATGACAAACATTCTGAAAATTAATGTTACACAACTATTTTTGAAAATGGAAGTGTCTAATTTACTTCGTTGTAATCGTTTTCATAATTATGATGGCACATTTAATAGCATATAATAAGTTTAAGTATTAAATACATCTGCACAACAATCTTTATCTTAAAGTAAAAAATAAATAAAATAGGAATAAATAAAATAATGGTTGCAAATGGCAGTTTTTAAATAAAATGTTAAATATCCCAAGAACGGTACACAGAAAATGTATCGAGTTTTATGAGCTATCCAAATTTGGTACCAAATTCAAAGAAAATCAATGTGGACATAATACAAACACTGCATCTTAAATTTCACTTAAGTAAAGTTGTTAACCTGTGGATATGGTGCAAAGTACCAAGGTTTGATTCTATGCCTCCCCAGCTCTATCATTTCCACGTTCTTCATCCTCGTGACCACGTCATCATGATGAGCAACCATACTGCCAGATTGTCTTGGACCTGGAGGAGGTTGCTGCTGCTGCTGTGGCTGCTGGTGTGCTTGCAATAATATTGGGGCATCTTGTGAATCTTCGCTTTCCAAAGATGGCACTTTCCGTTTACGATTGATTCGTCTCTGCAAGGCCGCTGCTAATACTGCACTTCCATTAACTAACTCATTATTACTACACACAGGACTAGAAGGCCTGAAATTATAAAATGCCGACGTCAACTAATTCAACTTTTTTTATTCAAATGTCACCTAGAAACCGAACCACCAGCTCCTATATGTAATTTTTTTGGGGTGGAGACGCCTGTGTTACTGCCACCGTCTCTCCTAGGAAAATGCACCTTCCTAGTTTCCAAAGACTCCTCAGTTACCCATTCATCTAAACGCTTGTTAACTGAAAGCCCACCGACTGTTAAGAAGTACAAAAAGAATTTGAACCGAACTTACAATCTACGTAATGTACATAATACTGTTTCTTCCCATGACCGTCTTTGATACTGATAATTTCTGCAAGGGCTAAAAAAAAGATTTGACATTTACTCCATGGTGTATATAATTAAGTGATAGATATAGATTACGCCAATCGTCGGTTCCTTTCATGTGGACAGGCAATCGACATCCTTCCACGAGAGAAGACTGCAAGCAAGAAAGTAAGGTTATGTCCGGGAGAACGGATTGAATATCGACTGCTTACAACTGAATCACATATAGTGGTGTCATCAATGTCTTCCATTTCGACTTTCATCGATAATTCGGTGGAATTCAATCACTCAAATGTAAAATAACCTATAATTAAGGAATTAGTATACTGCCAAACCGAAATGTTGCCAACGTTTTAAACAAAAATTCCCTGTTTCAGAACTTGGTAAGGGAGCTTTAAAATATATGCAGTGTTGCCAGTCTGATTGTTCAAAAATCACCAGATCAAGGATAAAAATCACCAGAATAGGCTTAATCATTATGATTTTAATATTAACAAATTCAAAGCAATATTTAGCAATTTTTGCTACACGTTTTACTTAAAAATGCAAAACAAAAATATGTTTTTATTTAAAAATATGTACCGTTCATTTTTTATTATATGCCGGCCAGCTGCAAGTTTCTAAACTTACCAAACGATCGATCGACATAAATGTACGTAATAAAAAGTGTTGTTTCTTTTTTATACAAAGTGGTCAAAAACTACTGTTTGAGTTGGCAATACAATTAGAGCATTTTCTTATTCGACTATTTGCAACATTGCAACCGGATATATGTTTTGTTAGTTTATTTAACGTAACCTGAACAGCGACGGTTTATAGGTTATGTGTTTTAATTTGAATTTGAATGGCGCTTGTAAAGTGACGGCTGTCAGTGTCAAGCCGTCAACAACCGGAAGTTACTCCTGTTGTACCATTTAAAACTAAACTTCAGCACTGCAAACTCAACGAGTTATCTTGATTACTTTGTAGTACTTGTTTTGTACGTAAAAGCCCTGTTACGGTTGTTTCGGCCAACGTGTTACTAATGAAATAAAAACCACCAGATTGATCTAAAAAAACAGAAAGAAATCTCCTAAATACCAGAAGAGTATAATTATCACCAGATTTGGCAACACTGCTAACATGTTCACCGGGGTGAAAGGGGATCTATTAACAAAGACTAGTTTAGTGATTGGTTACTTTTCAATTGCAGTCGATAATTTTCGGCGGATGTCGTGTGACTCAAAACTCATAGGCGTAGATAATGTTTTCATTGCGTGTATAGATACTTAAGTAATAAATTCAATATAATTAATTAATTAAATGATTAAACGATTCCATTTTATAATATTATTATTTTATATTATTATTTCAATTAATAAATATACAGCTGAAGTCAAAAAGAAACGAGAAATGAAATTTTTACAATTGTAAATTTGGGTGTATTTGTCAATTAATTGTCAAATAATTCTAACCTAGTTCACACCACGATTTCCGCCGAAAATTATCGACTGCAATTTGAAAGTAATTAATCACTAAACTAGTGTTTGTAAACAGATCCCACTTCACCTCGGTAATCATGTTAATTACATTTTAAAGCTCATTCGCCCAGTCTATCTTGTTTAATCGTCAAAGGGTAACTAGCGCCAAACGGGTAGATTTGGAGTTAAATAAAATATCGCCGAGGCCGATTATGAGCTCTGTTTCGCAAAATCTAATAGGTCGTAGATGAAAAAATGTTAAATGTCATGTTGTAAACGTCACACATAGGGGTATTTGCATCAAAAAGTTGGTCATAATTATTTTTTGTGAATAACTTATTCAGAATGTGTTTGTCTACGAATTTATTATATTATAAGTCAACAGTTTTTTTTTTTTTTAGAAAATATCGTAAAATTGGTCTTCAAATTCGTTATTTGTTACTAAAACTAGATAAGAACCTTTGAACTAAATATACATACTTTATTCCGAAAATGAAAGCTCGAGTTCTTCTTAATCCGAAGAGATTTCCGATGCAGTCGAAAGATCTTCTTCATTAGTAATCTTTCCGTGAAAGTCACCAACAGAGGTTCATTAAGACACAGCATTTGTAAAGTTTCTTTGAGAAATGGTTGCGATTTTTTCTTTAGGATAGATCTTGTACTTGTCAAGAGAAGTTAGAAGTAGTCTGTTAAGAACGTCGATGTTGCACTATTCTCTGGACATCTTCCTTGCATAATTTTGCCGATACAAACGAAAATGTTTATTTCTTGCCTCTACTGCTTCTTCTGATAACTGTCCTATAGGCAATAAAGTTTTCTCTATAATAATAGAACCGTGAACCAGAATTTTGTGGTGTTGGTGTCATTGGGTACAGCTGAATATACACTTTTGGAGTAGCCATAGTATAAGTAGAAAACATATTCGTATTGATTTTAAAACCACTAGATATTACCTCTAAAATTACTTTCAAACGATGTATAAGTTTTGAGTCTATGCCTGTTATCTCTGCCGCCAACTCTGGGTTTGTGAAAAACCTTCGGCTTGTATTGCCGTCATTTGTGTTTCCATAGCCAGGCTAGGGAGCATCAACCATTAATCCCATTTTTAGTTTAATTTCTCGTTGAATTTCTAATTTTCTTTGTATAACAATGGCTTTCTCACTTCCTGATCGTATTTGCCATTTTTTTTACCGGCAACTTATAAGAAAGATGCAACAATGTTTCAAATAATCTAATTAAACCAAAGTTTAAGGCATTTTGACGAATTTCCTTCTTTTCTGTAATATTAAAATTTTTGGATGTAGCTTCGCAGATATAACATTTCATAGTCGATGTGTTATGAGTGACAGCATTACATATTTTTCCATCAATCATTGTAAGTGTCATTATTTGTTTAACAAACATACTTCTATTTGCTAATATAACGTTTATTTCTTCCAATGAAATAATTTTGTTTCCAATGTATTGAACCTCTTTATTAATAACATCCCTAGACTCTTTTAATAAATCTTATTCGAATTGGTCGGCAGTATCGCGGTGAAGAGGGTGTTGGATTTTGCCAGATGGTCATTTTACTGCCTGTACCACGAGTTAGTTGTAATGGTACAAACGAACTTTGAAATATACGTTCATCAGACTGTAAATCATTTTGAAATTTCTCTTTATACTGTTGCTGCTGTGATCCATCGCATCCCCATTTGGAAATCAATGTCAACGTCCTGCTGTCTTCCACATTCAAAGTATCAACGACTTCTTGCGGATGTAATAACAGCCGATCTAATATATCTTGTAGATTGACTTCAGCACAAGTTGCTGTGACTTGAATTGATTCAGCTTTGGAGTAGCAATCTTTTTTCGCTTTTTGTAATAAACTCTAGCACGGATATAACCGTTTGTTAGTGTTTCTAATAATTTCATATTGTCTTCTTGACAGATCTGCTTCTACAAACATCGATAGTGCTTGTAACGGTGTCAGTTGCGAAACTTCTGGTTTATTTAAGTACGCCTTTTTGTATTTTGTTGCTCGATTAGGAGACTTATAGCCAGTTGCACCAACCACTTAAGCTCTGATTAACTTTAATTGGCACTTAGAATATGACTTACACAATGTTGTATAAATGTCACATTATAAACACCACTTAACTTTAAGCTCAGCTTAAGGGCAACTGGCCATTAGTTAGATTTTTAATAAAGTTAGAAATATATGTTTTACCCTTAGCTTGCAATTTAATTTGAGTGGCAAAAGTTAACACATCAGCGCCTAAAGTAGTGCGAATTTCTTGAGTTCTGCGTCTTTTGCTCCGCTGACTTGACACTTGGAAAGTCTTTGTTGGTCACCCCGATCGAGTTATTTTTGTGGGTATCGTAAAAGTACCTTGCAGCCAGCTTGCATTGTTTTTTTTAAAAAATATCATTTTTATAATGTGAAGCAATCCATCTTTGTTTTATTGCTGATTTTATGTATGATATCTCATACCGCAATTCTTTTTGTTGTTCCTCTGAATAATTTTCCCTACTAAATAATTTTCTACGTATTCTAATTTTCGATTAATATTATCATTATGCCGATCTTGTATAATGTCAAAAAGCTGCTTTATAGTCATATTTTAACGCCCGATGACTCTACGAAAAAAATAAAATATTTTAACTTTAACAAATTTTGGAAAGAAGGATATTAAATTATTTTCTAAGGAGCATACTTATCCTTTCATTTCAAATTATAATTTATATTATTTGTCCTCTGTTTTTAATTTATTTCTTTCTTTAATGGTTTGGTTTTTGTATTCTGAAGGGAGGGATCCGGAATTAATTTTTGAAGTATTGTAGAATAGAATTGCTGCCCTGCAAGATGATATAAAAATAAAACTCCGGACGCATTCTGAAGTGTTACTAAATTCTTGAAGTAATGTCAAAACCAGATTAAAAGTCACGATATGAAGTAATTTTTAAAAGCAGTCGTAAATGAATGAAACTGAACTTTACAAGAGAAATAATATTTAAAATATGTAATACATATTTGCTTTAAAACAATTTATGCTGCAACGCTCAAATGCTTTGTAAAACGCTTACAATTATTACTTTCGAAAGTTTGCTATTGCAACGAAAGCTGAAAACAGATGTCAGTGATTACAAAAAATCGAATTTCGACTAAAGTAACTTGATAATCAGAAGTGCGGGAGTGAAATTATGGCAATCCATTATTCTGTATCTATTTAACTTTATCACGATCAACTCTTTTCGAAACTACGATATACCATGACTTTTGGCCAACAATTTAAGCTCGGTTAAAGTCAGCGATCGTTAAAGTGTTTGGTGCATACGAGCATTAGAATAGACATGTTATTAATACCTAATTATACAAATGATACTTCATTCAAACCAGCTGTGTACAATGTACATTTTGTTCGTCATTGCTGTCAAAGATTTGTATTTCATTAAAGATAAAGAGGTTGAACCAATTTTGACTATTGGGAATAGTCTCTTAAAAAATTAATTTATTTTTGACACTTTTTCAGTAAAAAATTGGATAATTTGAAATGTTTTAATTATTGTAATTAAAACTGACGTTTTGATTGACAGGGACGTTGCACTGATGAACGGTAAGGAAATCTCATGTTATTTTAAAGGTGTTCAATGCTGGCTTCCCTAATAGCCAGTTGCACCAACCTTTAAGTATGACTTAAGCCGAGCATAAATTTAAGAGGTTTATAATGAGACATTCGACATTATACAACATTGTGTAATTCACATTCTAAGTGACGCTTAAAGTTAAGCAGAATCTTTTTAAAATATTTTGAAACTGAGCAAATGAAAAATTCTCAAATTGCATAGACAAAAGTAGTTCAAAAAACCTACACGGAATTTTGATGTAAAATAATTAGGAAAGCTAATATTTGAACACCTTCAAATTAACATGGGATTTCCTATGTTACGTTCATCGATGCAGTACTCTGAATAAATATTTGTTTGATCATTCATTGGCCGTCTTGTTCGTCCTTTTTTGGAGCAGTGTTATTAATTCATACTTTTCTTGAAAGCAATAAGAATGTTTTCCAATGAACTTACTTTTAAGATCTCCACTTTGTGATTTTGGTTCTCCCACTATCTTTTTACAAATGTTACAATCATAATTCTAACAAATAAATGTTGGCTGATAAGCATTTCAAGTTTTTCTCTTATTTTGATGGACTTATTGTTAAAAACTTTTGTATAAACCAAGCATTTAATCATAAAAAGTATTCCTAATTTTAAATAAATGAAAAACGGAGTATTTTAGTCCAAGTTTAATCTACACAGTAAATTGTATAACCAATAAATATACAATTTGCTGTGTAGATTAAACTTGGACTAAAATACTCCGTTTTTCATTTATTAATCGATCTACACTATAATGGATTTCCGTCAAGAAAAAATTCCTAATTTTGTATAAATCATCGACATCGTTTACTTCTTCTTTTTCATGTATTCGTTCTTCTGAGCCTTAGATATGGTTAATGATTTCGTATTTGAGATCATAGAACAATTCTAAATAACTTTTCCGAAATAATATTTCCGCGTATTTTAAATAAAAGTACTTTACTCTTATAACGATTTTAAGTATGTATTATTTTAATTCTTTCGGTATATGACAAAAAGTATTCAAATTTTAATATTTGCATTTTGAGTTGGGAAGATGCAGGAACTTTCCTAAAGAATATCATTTTCTGAAAAGTCAATAATAAAAAAGTTTCTCATATGTGTCCAACTTTTGTGCGCCAGTCACTGTATACAATAAAATCTCTCGATGACAAATACAATTCGTTCCTGATCTTAGTCCCATTAAAAGGAATGTTGGGCTTAAACTCTGTTTCTCGATCACATTTTCAATTTATTACTATTGTTCCTATAGGAAAGACTGAAGATTTATATTAAACTGTGTTTGAAAGCCCCAATACGACGATTTATGTTATTTTTTTTAACTTGAAGTAAACACTGTTATAACCTGTTATTTTAATATCAGTTTATTTATTAATATTAAGAAGCTTGAGTTAAAATAAAGTGTATTGGAAGAGAGTAGGTAAAAAAACGAAACCTATGTATTGTAATTTTATTTTAAATAACAAAGAGCAAGTAGGAATTCATAGATGATGGCGTATGCATAACTTACACTATCAACTGTTCTACAATTGTCGTATCATTGCATCGTTTTTCCCATCAACTAAAGTGTATGGTTATGACTGCACATGATTGCAAATAAAATAAATAAGTGTTTATTCGATAAATACAATTCTAGTGATTAAGATAGTTATTTACAAAATAACTTGGGAATTACCTTACAGCATTTGGAGGAGAAGGGAGAGTCTGCCAGTGTAAAAAACGTATAAATATAAAAATTCGCCGTTTCGCGTCTTTTCATCGACTGTAAATTAACTATTTGTATTACGCGTGGAAATCAGAGAAAGATTTGTGTATAAAGTTTCATAATACTATAAACACTGTAAAGTAAACACCCAAAGCCCATGTACAAACTGACTGCTATATTTTGAACACATTTACCACTGTATTGCGGTAGTGGATTGAATAGGCCCCGGTCAAGAAACTGAATATTGGTACGTTAAGTAGTAGTAAGAATTTACAGGTGTCCCAGATTAGAATTCCTTATGTGAGCATTTTGATCACGAAAATGGTTGAATTAGAGCAAAGTCTTTGTGGAAAGAAAATAGAAATAGTTTCTGAGTAGTCGGTAAAAAAAAACATTAAAAATAAATTGTAGTTTTGTACCTACTCATTAAGACCCAAACATTTTGCAAACCCAAGATACAACTTCATGTACGTTACCTCAGCGTTGAATCATTAATTCCAAGAGGAACTTTGCTTGCATGAAAATACTTTTGGATACCTATACTTAACTATTCTTGAAAAGACAATAAAATTCTCAAAGAATTATTTGAGCATTTAATAGAGCTCATAAGAAACAAAAACAGTGTCAATGCAGCGTTTATGATTAAAAAAAATTGTTTCTACTAAACTCATTGACATGTTTATGAGTACAGTGAAAGCTCTCATAAGCGGACACCATAGGATCCAACTTTTTTTGTTAGCTTATAAGAAAACGCAAGAGAAGTAACACCCAAAATTTTGGTTTCAGAAAAGTTGTCCATTCGTGAGAGACGTCCGCTTATGAGAGCTGTCTATATGGAGACCTTTCACTGTATTTGCATTTATTCTTCTTCAAACATTCAAGCAAGAGAGGGATGTCACGTAAATTCTTTCCTTGTTTAGAGTTTGAAAAAAAACATAAGTGCAAATCACCCTACTTAGTTTAATTTAAAAACGTTGCACACACAGTAATGTCAGCCTAGGTAAGTTAAAGTTTCATAAATTTTACTTAACTTTCGAAACTTATATAACAATTGCCTGAATGCTATTAAAAATAAACTTACACTTTTTTCTTGGCGAATGTAATTAATTGCATGCACACATATTAGATAACATTAAATCTCAAAATTGATATTTAATGTCAAAGCTGTTTAGTAATCCATTATTAGCTTGAAATCAAAACTGTGAAACTTTTTGCTATTACTAAAATAAAAGGTAACATTTTGTAGAATTTAATTCTATTAATTCAAGCATTCACAGTCGCTCAGCATAAATGTCAACTAAACAATTGATATTTTTAAATTTGTTTGACAACTAAAAACAAAAAATGTCAAATTTTGAAATTAATATCAAGATTATATTTACAACAATTGATTAATTATGTGCAGTCACTTGTGCCATCATTTCGAAAATAGTTAAATGCATCCCAAAGTTGACTTATTCTTATAGACGATATTTATTAAAAATAAATAAATGTCAAAAGTATTTTAAAAAATTCTCACTAGAATTTTCAGTTGAATCACTAAGTTTTTTTTGCCGACCTTTCGTCTATCGTTATAGAACGTTTTTGGGTATTTGCCGTTATTCTTGTTGTTTTTGCTTATCTCACTGCTGCTACAGAAAAAGTTCTTCAGTAACGAAGGGATAAATGTCGGTAAAGGAAGAATTTATGAAGCAGTTTCGGAAACCTAATGTTAACTAATTTTTATAAAATTTATTAATTTAATAAGTATGCGTTCACGTTCGGGTAATAGTTTAACAGTTAAATAAATATTAACTAAACCTTTGGCATTTTAGTAGTGATGGATAACCATTTAGAGTACTATTGACAGTTAAAAACTTTCGTTTGTACTTTATAAGAGCTTTGGTTTCAATAAATGGCGCTGAGAAATACTTTCATTTATATTCCAAATCAAATATTATTAACATTGTACATATTTGGCAATTATTTAAATTTCATGTCACTGTCGCCAAATATGTTACTACGTTGGTAACCTACTCAAATTAAAAGTTTATTTGATCTCATGGTACTTATCAACAGTTACCAATCACCAATTTTGCCTCAATTTTTTTTAGGTACCAATTGGTAAATCAAACTTATAACTGTTAGCGCATGGAGTTAAGGTCTCAACTTTAATGTAACAAAAGTATAAGAATAACACCAAAAAAGTATTTTAATATTATAATTAATAAAAAAATAATAAACGCAAATGTAAATAAAACAAATGTCACTTCTAAAATACTTTTTCTATCTCAAGAAAGTATTTTTGATAATCAATTTATTAATTTAGATGTTTTTGGTATTAATTGGAATGATTTTGCGTGACATTGCTTTGGTTTATTTTTGTGATTATTGGCAATTTACCAGTAAAATTAGCGTCAAGACATTTAATTTTTTTTGGAAAAATCACTATTATTTTTTTTAAGTAACTCAAAAATTACTCTTTTCAATTGAATATGGAGATTATAATAAATTTTCTATGACTTCTATTAAAAAGCCACTCTCATTAAAACATAACACCTCTACGAATAGAATTCTAATTTAGGACACTTTGTATTGCTGTAAACTATGTTTCGGAGTGGTATCGTCACAAAAAAAAAATAGTCAAACACAATAGTAAAGTACGTTTTCTTCTTATATTAGTAAAAACCAATGAAATGCATTTGTCTCGTTGGGTAGTGTAAAACCTAAACGCTAAAATGTACAACAATTCCTTCGGTAGTAGTAGAACATTGTTTGGATCCCTGTGTTGTATATAAATCGAATTAAAGTTGGCGTATAAAACCAGAGCCAGCTTACAGTTATCAGAACTCATAGGAAACATGTATACATACTTGGATATTTCACTATCGTTACTCATGTATTTAAATACTAGCATAAATTACTTTATTTATTAACTTATCGAGCTAATAAAATCTCTGGATGATTTAAAAACATTCTCTTCCGTGACGATGCCGCCGTCAGAGTCACCATCACCAATTATGATCACAACAGAGCGGGCAGCCCTAAGTCTGTTGTCGTCCGTTTTTAAACCACCACTGAGACAGTCTTGGAAAAGAAAATATGAGGCTAAAAATTCAATCATTTCTTCTTACGAATTACTCAACATATAACAACACCAACATATTATAATCACTTCGTTCTGCGCTCGTTCTTTTTCATCTACTCTGCCCGAGAAGTCCGCCAGGCGTATTCACTATGCACACACTATTTCTCACTACGCTAATCTTCAATGTATTGCGACCGGGCTCTGCTGCACGCACACTCCCACCATGGGACTGTCTTCTCGGTCCGCCTGTAGAT
Source organism: Serrognathus titanus (assembly GCA_039766575.1). Classification (NCBI taxonomy): domain Eukaryota; kingdom Metazoa; phylum Arthropoda; class Insecta; order Coleoptera; family Lucanidae; genus Serrognathus; species Serrognathus titanus. The sequence goes on along the minus strand of CM077912.1, from coordinate 26,890,123 downwards.
TGGAAGGGCCGTTTTGTGGGGGGTTGTGTTTCGGAGGAGTCCCATCAGGCACCGCGTGTCCTGGGTAAGGCGCGTAGGGAAGCGACGACGGTCCGTAGCCCATTAGCGAAGCTTGGAAACGCTGTTGCCTGTGAGGGTGTCTCGATGGAGAAGGATCGCAGTCCATCGCCGCGTAGCTGGCAGGCTGATAACTATGGTTGGACATGTCTCGTTGACGTCCTACCAAATTTAACCCTGTAATCATTGCCACTTCAATAAATGCAATCACCATTGATCATTGCATAACTTGCATTTAAATATTTCAATTTTAAATGCAAGTGCAGGTGGTCCTCGGTTTATGATGACTGTTTTGGAATTAGAAAAAAAAAAATTGTATTGTATGAGGTCGAATTTTGGTGGTAAAATGTATGTACATACAGGTGTGTTTCAAATAATATGAAAGGTACTTTATCAGTGTCTCGTAAATTTTGTGCGTGAGTTTATTTTTTCTATAATGCAAATAGGGACCACAATAAATTTGATGCAACTGCAATACTAAGTGGATCGACAAATAATTTAACAAATACAAAAAAAAAATCCTATATTACTGCTTCTTTTGCTCATCACCAGAGAGCGGCTAGTTTTGGGTTTTTGATATCAGAAGTAGGCAGTTGAATGTTGATGCTGAATGAGTGTGAATAAGTTAATATAAAATAAATGTACAAGATTTCGATAAGAATAATTTTGATTAGGTAAAACCTAAGGTCATCCGTTCTCTACTCATCACTTATCGCTAATAAAATACCCTTCATACTTTTTGAGATATTTTGGTAATTATTTCTCGAGTTAAGGTGAAGTGGGGTAAGTGCACATTACTTTTCGAAAAATTAGACTTTAAATGAACATGCTTTGAATCTCTATAGCAAGTATAGAATCCATCACACACAAATTATAATTGCGCTTAGAACAACCGATGATGTTTTCGAAATTATGGTGAAATTGCAGCTCATATTCAAAAATACAATAAATTTTGCTTGCAAACAGTATTTTACAGCTATTGTGTGTGTGTGTGTTTTTTTTATTTAGTAGAATAACCTCTGTTTTTAATTTTATAATATTAAAAATAACAAAAAATTTATTGGTTGGTCAATAATGCGCATTTCCCCGTCATAATGGGGTAAGTAGTTGTAAACGTATTACAAACTGATTTTATTATGCGAGACAAATGCATATCTTTAACACATCTACTTTGAATGCTCTTTATCGCAATTAATCAGTTTCAGAATTATTCCTTCGAAAGAATTTTTTAATAATGTTTTCAAAAAAGGTTCGGTCAATTAAATGTGTCATTATTACAACTTGAAATCAACCAATACACACTTCGTATCAATTTGGTCTGCCTGATAATATGAACGGGGCAAGAACAAATTAGTAATTTTAATTATGTAAATATCTTTGTATGACACACAACTTTAATGTTGATCGAGTCTGTAACATTGTTTTCAACTATGTGTTAAAATATTTAAGATATTTCTACATGTAGCAAATTGTAATTTGACTGATATATTAGTAAGTATAATCGAAAAATGTACAGTTACGCATTTAGCCCACTTCACCTTATTTTGTATTTTTGCAATATTTATATTGCTGATTTTTTATTCGTTCACGACAGCTATGATTTTTAAAACAATGTTCTATTTGTATTATAATGATTTATAATTTTATATAAAATCGAGGACCACTTGTATTAAAAAGGGAAGTTTTCTAATTTTGGATTGATAAAATTCTGTTACGTTTTCCTCACAACCAAGAGACTTTTATTTAAATGTGCTTCTGAAATTGTAGTTAACACATGAACAAAGATCAAGGCAGATTTTGTATTTGCAGGGAAACTAATTATAAATTTGATTTAATTTTTTCGAAAAATTTCTTATTCAATTTTGTTTTCTAATGAATAATTTTAGCAAGTTTCTCCAAAAATATGCATTTTTAAAAGTATAGGCAACTCAACTATATTTGTTCAGTAGGATTGCCATCAATATTTTGCAGATAAGAGAATAGAAGGATTGTTGAGGCGATTATTTGTATAATAGTTTTAACTATATACAAAGTTACTGTCTACTTATCAAGACGTCTTGGTAATATTTGGAATATTAATTTCTAAACATGTATAATAAGAGTGTTGTGTTTGGGTGTGCAATTATAAACTGCTAATAATTATGTAAAACAAAATTTCCTTTTATTATAATAAGAAAATGTCGCCTTTTATAACTACTGTAAATGTGATACGATAATTAAGTTACAACAATTTTTGTATAAACTGAAGGTGATAAAGTGGTAACCCCATTAGAATTAATTTTTTTTCTTCTAATTGCCCCGGCCAAAAGTGCCGTTTAAACTTACTCCTCTTATGGCCAGTTGCACCAACCACTTAAGCTCCGTTTAACTTTAAGCGTCACTTAGAATATGACTTAAACAATGTTGTATAATGTCAAATGTCACATTATAAAGACCCCTTAAATATAAGCTCAGCTTAACTCATGCTTAAGGGCTTGGTGCAACTGGCCATTAGAGCTAGTTAGGGTTTTTAGACTTGATTGACATTGACATTGTAGGGTTTAGAAACACAGTATCAATTTTCTTAGTACTTTCAGATTTTACGTTGGGTGATCTGTATTGAATGATATGAACGCATAGATGTGGTAAGTGGTAAAGTGCGCTAAAAAAATATCGTTATCAAGTAGGCTTATGTCAAATTCAAATTTTGCAAAGTCACGTCGTAACCATACGATTATTCTAACTGTTCATATCCATTTAATTACGATTTTCTACAAAATTGATAACAAAACGCAATTAATGAAAGCAAACATTTATTTAATTACAATTACCTCGAAGATGTAAACAAGACATTTGACAGTTGACGCTGGCAATGGGTCGCAGTTATTCAAGGTTGTAACGTACGTACTAGGCTCCGACGTGCCGTCATAAAATAAAAGCAAGTTCAGAGTCTTCTTGATAACGGATTTTTTTGGATAGACGTTATTATTATAACTAGTTTGAGTATAGAGAGAGGTAAGGGTCCCAACATGAAACCGATTACGATGGGGGGAATAACCGGATTAGTGCAGTTGTTGCCGGAACGTTTTAGGAAAATAGACTTGTCTGTTTATTTTGCCACCGGAACGTTTTAGGAAAATAGTTTTGTCTGTTTATTTTGTCACATAATATAAAAATCAACAGGTGTAGGAACCATGGAATGCGATGACAGCGCTACCAGTGACCATATTGTGCGTTAGTGTTATGAAAATACGAGTTGTTTTAAGTGATTAATGTACACGGCAACTCTTCGGTTCTCGTGATCATGACAAGATGATCGAAACGTCAAGTTATACAAGCTACTATCTACTTGGCAGAGAACCCGGGAACCGAAAAGCAGCCATCAACGACGGCCTCAAAGCCTGAAGACTAGATGAATGTCCATTTTTACTTGAATATTGTAATGAATATACTAGGACGGTTAAAATATTATGTACTACAATCGTAAATTGTCATAAGAGTGATATTATTCCCATGCAATAAGCCTCAAGAATTGTTTTCATAACCCAATTCACAAATCATCGCGCCAGGCGGCGCTGAACGCAAAGATGTGCATGGTCCCTGTACAATATTTAATTCCATTGCCTAGGTTAACGCAGAATGTACGAGTTATCTTTCTTGCACTTTACATTTCCGGATTTGACCATCATTTTTGCATGTTACTAATGGTTTTCACAATGCATTTAATACGCCATGTTATATCTGTCAGTTATTAAATCTGTGTATGAACGTTTAACACAGCGTAGATTTCATTTTTACAAATCTGTACTTCAGGTTTAATTTAAATACTTTGGAAACAACATTTGTGTATAGGTAGAGCTAGAGAAAAAAACATGTGACAAAGTTACAGAAGGTAAGATGATATTTTAAAGAACTTGATAAATTGAAATGAGCTTTTGTGGGCATAATATGAAACTTAAATAACGCCATCACTATACTTCTCACCAAAGTTACTAAAATAGAAACAATAAAATAGACTATTGCTATTTCATAAGCGACCAGGATATCAAAAGAATAGAGATTCTGACAGGTTATTTCTGAACACTATACAGATTTAATAGCAGATATAATATTACGTTGTCAATGTATTATCAAAAGAGTTCCTTATGTTGCGTTCCTTTTACAAAGGAACTGAGCTTGCACTAGGTGAGGGAGCGGCTCATCTCACATAAAAAAGTTAATGAAAATTTCTCGAAGACCCAGTTTTTTTAATCACAAGTTAACTTTAATTTCGGTTTATTTCCATAGCAACAATTATGAAAACTATTGTTCTTATGGCAATAAACTAAAGTTAAAGTTAAAATTGGTCCTAAATGGAACAACTGAGGAGGGAGCTTGTTAAGTTTTGTCGTCAAGATATGTCAAAAATTCAAAGCCAGAACTTAAAATAACACATTATAAGTAATTTAAAAAGTATGAAACTCCTACTCCTGAGGAACAAACAACTTTCTCACTTCTGGTCACCTAACTTCATGCAAAAAGAACGTGTAATTTAATTCAGAAAGGGGAAGTGAGGTGAGATTATCTTATAATCAGTAAAAAAGGAACGCGACATTAATCTTACGCTAATTTAGGCAACGGAGTTGAATATTGTACTCATACTTTTTTGACAATGACAATACATGTTGATTTTTCCATTATGTGTAGTAAAATAAACGCACAATACTATTTTCCTCGCTCATGTTGAACCCCTTCTATCTTTCTCTATAATTAACTTATGTTATAAATAGGTACTACGTAACAATCTCAAATAAATTAAATGTCAATCGAATCTAGGAATCCTAGTACTAGTTATTGGGCATCTTCCTAACCTAACATATTGACAGGTCTGTCAATTCGTCACGTGTGAATGAGAATAGGGAATAAGTTTGTGCAAGTATTGTACTTTTTTTTTTTTATAATACTAGTCAAATGTTTCTGACATTTGTGTTTGGCATCTGTTACCTGAATGTTAGGAAATTCCAAAAATTTATGTTTTATATTTAGGGATAAAAGCAGGCTTCCAACAGAATTTTGACACTGACAGGTATTATGCAAACAAAAAACCAACTATATACAATAAATTTTATTGTTGCAATAATTTAAGCACAATTAACGTTATTTACAATTTATGTAGGGTTAAAATGGAGTTTTCATGTTCAATTTCAATAAGTTAATCTAATATTACACTCAGAATTGCTCTAGCAAATAAGGAGTGTATAAGAGCTCTTTTGACACATTTTATGTAATGAAAACTATGTTACGCAAGTTATAATTATTTATAAAATAATAATGGGTTATCCATGAGTTAATGACTAGTAATAAAATTTTTGAACAAGATTTGCCAGAAGGTCACTATAGTGACCTAAACTTTAATTATTTATAACATGACAGATTTTAAATATGACAGCCGCTCTCAATTGCGGAAATATACAGTCGTGCGTCGCTTAAGTGCTATAACTTGTGAGCCTTGTACCACAAGGTTTTAAAAGATTTGCGTGCAGGAGGTGCATTTGAGATGCGCATGGTTGTACCTGCTTCGCAACGAAGTGATAAAATAATTATGAAACTCCTCTAATTATAATCCGTTCACAAAACTCTCGTGACATTTACAGTGTCATATTGAAAATTGTGAGAGTATTTGATAAGTAGTAATGTATTTAAGTCAATATTGACGCTATTGACCGTTGATTACAGTCTGTTAAAACAATAGATAATTAGTACTTATCCAAAAAAATAATGAAAATGTAAACGTCTCCTCCTCAGGTTATGAGACAATCTGTACGTCTGTATGTAGCGTCTACATCATGTAAGTTATGCTATATTGCGTTAAGTATCGTACAATACTAATTCATTTTACATGAACTCACATTGATTGACAGTCATGATAGTGCTTGTCACTGTCCTCTGCAACTATCGTCACAATGGCAACTTTTCTCGATCACAAAAAATTAATGTAATTTTTTTAAAGCGCTCAAGCCAATTAGAAATCGTTATTTAAGCAGGCCATGGAAAAATTTATGCATGTGACGACACAGAAACGATCGTTTTTACATGAAAGAAAATATGTAATTGCAGATTTCCTTTTCGGAAAATTTCTATCTTTAATTAATTTTACAGTGTGTTTGAAAATCACTCCGACTTTGAGAAGCAGAATACTTAAGAGACGGAGAGGAATACGTTGTAATTGTGACATGATTTTTATCAATCCAGCAATTTATATTGTTCAATAAAAAGCTACATCGTTTTGCGTGTGTGAACTCAAAACGTGACCGTGTAGAAGCGCAAAAAACAAAAAAAAGACATGGGTGGCGAAAAGGTGCAAGGCTGAACAAATGTAGAAAAAGTATTTGTTATATATATATACTATCTACAGGGTAGTATTAGTACCTGTGTTAGTGCGTTACGACTCTCCGCCGTAAGACTATGTTAGTCATCGCTGTGTTCCTGTAACGTCTGCACAGAACACAACTTTAAAAACGGTAATTAGTAGGTACTCGTTTTTTCTACTTGTACTGTGTGTACTAAAATACTCTGTATTCAATTAATTTCATGTTTGAGGGCGACGTAAATCAACTTCATTCCAAAAAAAGTACCTCTGTACTTTTTTAATGAATAATAAATGGAAGATCAAAGCTCGGTTTATATTTGTAAAAAAAAATAATAACTGAGTGATTCTGATTTAGAAACAGGGTCGGAATCAAGTTGAATTTGTATCGGTCTCGCACATATATTTTTCTGAAATTACTTGGCTAATGAATGAAAATGATAGCGAATCGCAACAGAAAACTTTAGCACAGCTACTTGAATCATTTTGGAGATTCACTCACTCACCGTGCTGACTGCTGGAAGTAGACATGTCAATATTGACAACGGCCGGACTGGAACTCGTACTGTTCGCGGTGTTAGTGCCTTCGTCTGCCGTCCGCTTGAAGAAATTGTGTTGCAGGGCATAATATGGAGTTATTCGTGTCTTGGGGTCGTAGTCCAGCATACGCAGTATCAGATCCTTAAACTTTAGGTAGTCCGACATCGAATGGCCCGGTTCGCCGATTCGTCGACCACCAGGGCCACCGGTTTCCACGCCAAGGATGTCGTGCAGTTTTTTAGTACCCGGCAATTTGTACTTTTTGCTGTCTTTTGTTTTCCGTAAAATATATCTGCAAGAAAAAAAATTAAATACTCAATCAATTCAACAAATCTTTTTAAAATAGTTACTTCTATACGGTTGGTTTTCACTGATTGGACTTCAAATTACAGGTATGGTAGAATCCTTAGAACTTACCTGCCATCGGAAAGTTTGTCGAAGAATTTCCGCACCTTGCTCCCTTGATCCAAGAGATGCTTCGGCGGCATGCCCAGGACTTCTACGATTTTGTTCATTTGGTCCGCTTCGTTGGCACCACTGAACAACGGCTCGCCAGTGTGCATTTCCACTAGAATACATCCCAACGACCACATGTCTATCGCTAGGTCGTACTGTATGCCTAAAAGTACTTCCGGAGATCTATAAAATCTTGATTGTATATACTGATATATCTGTAACATTAACGAAACGAAGTTAGAGCAAGCAATCTTTTTTATGCCTAAAAGATTACCCTATGTCCTAGTTGACAGGAGCTTCCGAAGTCGACGATTTTGATGGCCGATCGTTTTGGATTGCAGAGCAAGATGTTTTCGGGTTTGAGGTCGCAATGTATGATGTTGAGTTCCGGTGTTGAGAGGAAAAGTAACGCTGTGCAAAGTTGCTGTGCAAACTTCCTCGTAAGATTTAGCGACACCCCTCTGAAGTTGGTGTTCCTCAGGAGATCGTACAAGTTGTATGAGAGCAATTCGAAGACCAGACAGAGGTGGTTGCGCCACATAAAATGCCGTTTTAATTTTACTACAAAGCAATCGTAGATTAAATTCTGTTCTAGAAGGTATGAGGCATTTTCGTTACCTACCTATATAATACTTATTTTCAGCGTCCGCTCTATTCATCATCTCCAGCAACTTGACCTCTATCTGAGCTTGATTGAGGAAAGGTTTCTTATTCTTAATGATTTTGATGGCGACGTGGCATTGCTCCTCATGGTCGAACGCCTTGACCACTTGTCCGAAGGAGCCTTTGCCTATCAGTGAGTCGATTTCGTACCGATCCAGGAACTTTTCACCGTTCTTTACGATATAATCGTGGTTGTCGTCGTCGTAACCGTCGTTGTACAGCTTCCTCTCTTTCTTATGAGAACTGTCTTCGCCCTGCGTTTGAGCTGCCCTCCGTTTTTTCTTTGCATAATACACCTGGAACAATGGCATGTTGATTTTTTTCCCAAATATACGATCGGGTGCATCAAAAAGTAAACGACTCCGAATCGCTAGTGTGACTTGATTATCACAAGCAAAAAAAATTGATATAGAAATGTTTCAATAACCGCTTTGTAAGTCACGACCAAGGAAAAATAAATAATCTAACTTGATGTGGTTTCGTGGATATCATATTAAACGCAACCGCTTTGTTTAAGGCCTCAACATTTTAACAGGTTGCAAATTACAACACTTCGTCGTAATTGCAACCTCTTGATGATGTTGCTAAATTTTGATCACTTTATGATAAGATCTCATAGTGCTTTTGAGTCGGATACAACTACAGTGGAACTTCCACAACTCGAATCTCAAGGGACCGGGAAATTACTTTCTACTTCTAGAAATTTAGAGTTATAGAAATATCTAGATTTCAGTTATATTTAATGTGCAGAGACCATCAGTAAATTGCGACTTACAGAAAAATTCGAGTTCCACTGTAGTGAGTGCGCACTCAAAACATTTCGTCTTTTTACATAAGGTCACCAGATGAGAACTCTTAGTGCGTACTCAGTGCATATAGTGCACCCAATTGCCATACTGTTTCACACTGTTATGTTGGGGAAATGGCAGTGTCTGAAATTTCGTGTTCGAATTATATATTACAGTATTTTCATACTGCATGAGCGACTGCATGGATTCGTGGAGATTCACTGAATATAAGCGTAAGCAAATATTTTTTTATTATATTGAAAGGTGTTATGTTAAAAGATGAACATTTCCAATATACATCGAGTATTCAAGTATTCAAATTTTGATTTTGTTTACGTTATTTTTAGCAAACATAATTGATATTTCCCAAGAAAATAATTAGTGAGGTGGTTGAATATTCCTTCATTATCGTCACAATTACTGCCACGTCTCCACAAACGGGGCGCCCCGTTCAATTAGTTTTCGTGGGTTTTTCTTTTATCTGAAGTGGATGCTCACGCGCCGCCGATGTGTTGACTGTCGTCTGCTTGTCACTTGCCCGTAACTTTTACTGCCATCAGAAGTTCGTGCTCTGCATCGCCAAATAGATAATAAGTTGGCAACTGTAGACAAAGTTCCAATATATTACTAATATCGGCGATATCTCATGTCTTTTCTCTCCTTCCAGTATTAACTGCAGTTTACAACGTTGACAGAGCATTTGTTTCTCTTCTGCACGCGCGGCAATCTTCTTATTTCAACGATTTTACGCCCTATTTAATACCAACGTAGATTTACGGTGTTTTACAGGGTGTGTCTTATAAAAAAAAAAGCAATACACTTACTCAGGTCATGAAAGACATAAACTATCTTCGGAGAAAGTTTCATTGCACTTAATCAGTAGAAAAATGAATCTAGGAAATATAAACTAGAAATTTGACTTTTTTATTTTAACTAAATTATAATAACAAGATAAGTACGACTCAATATTTAATTTTGAAATATTATATTTATGACACATGATATACAGGTGTCAATTTAAATGGTTCATCATTACTAACTTTTTTATTTTTAATTGCACAGCTGTCAAACCATTTCAACAATATACAATATATTGTCATTGTTATAATCCATTAGATTGATTCCAAATTATTACACTAATTAAATTATGAACTAATACCTTTCCAAAGCTAATGTTTTTATTCTGTTGAAGAACGGACAGTCTTAGGATCAATTTGCAAGAGAAATGAACTTCCTAGCAGGTTGAAGACTTCAGCTATATCAGTTTTCCTAAAATCATAATTTGGCTCAAAATAAAGAAAATGTAATTTAAAAATTATTTTGTTCTCTATTAAAATATATTAAAACTCTTAACTTTACACCGGATGCAATTGTTAAGAGCAATGTTGTTAACACCGAAAAAATAAAAACAAATTTGTGAATAACATTCAATTCTCAACCCGGCGGTCGGTTTTTCAATTGCAGATGAAAAGTGTAAACATGCCTTCTTCTCGGAAGTAGGTCCCGTGCCAATAACATGCCAATAAGATGTTTGGCACGTTAAAAATTCCTACTGAGGGGCGAAATTCTCCTACATTCGACTAATTTCTAGTAGGGTTGGCCATACAACCTTAGTAGTTGGAGCCTAAAGGTACGAGTATTTCTCAACCCGATACCTCGTCGATTAAAGGAAAAAAAACATTCATTTGATTGATACCTGAAAAGATAATAATTTGATATTTACATTGATTGTTACTAACAAAAAGCTGTATTGAATTTTAAGAATATGTAAAATGTTACTAACATTATTGAAAACAATGTTATGACACTGTTATCAATAATATTATTGATATTGCTATCAACAATGTGATTAGAAGTTGGTAAATTTGTTTGTCCTTGTAAATTCCTGGTGGTTCCACATTCGTGCTTACGGTACAGTTGCAATCAAATTCATGACTCTTCAAACTATAAACGTCAAATGCATTCAAATCCTACGACTTAAAAGTGAATCCCGAATTTCGTAAATTATTTCTTTACTTGGAAACCACAAACAAAATATGGAGATGAGTTTTTCTGTTATTATGCCATGAATTATGGTTCCAACTGTACTCTTCCATAAGTTTAATACTATTTTCCTTAGACCATTTCATCTTGAAGCTTTGAAACGTGCGAGTACTGAACTCAGACAAACAAAAGACTAACAAACTAGGCAGTTACATTTTTGTACAATAAAATTAATCACACTGAACTATGACAAGTTTAAAGCGGACGTAAAGAACAAAAATTAATTTGTCAAAATAAACTACGAGGTAGAGTCAAATGAAAACCTTAAAGTACCTACGATGAAAACTGTACCTAACGGAACCTTGTTTCATTACAAATGGGCAGAAATATTATTTTTGGGATGTACTATCGTAATCAGAGAAACCGACTATATTTTAATTGGTTAATTAGTTAATTGAAGCAGGCAATAATACAAATGCGATGACAAGACGCAATTGCAATTGAATTAGCTGTTAATATTACTAATTACAATTCTTTGGAATCGAATGAGAAGGATGAGATTTTATACGTAGATAAACACTGTCAAAATTAATGTTATACAACGAAAATTTTTGAAAATGGAAGTGTTACTAACATCTTAGGTTGTTCGTTTCATATTCGCCTCAGATTAGTAAATATCACAATTGAGATGAGATTTCCTAAAAAAAAACATTATTTCAACTCACATCGCGTAAATGGCGGTACAGGAAGAACTGAAATTTGAAATCTCAACAGTGAGCCGGTTAAAAAATTGCATAAGTTTTCAAGGTAATTGAGTGACGCTGAATAACTTTGAGTTTTGAAGTAAAACGAACGCACCTCTCGTTTCCAAACATAACTTGTCAGTAACATTTTGCCTAGCAACACTCTTTGATCTAAACCGTCTCAAGACCGAAAATTTGCAATTAACTAAGTTATGAAGAATGCTAATGAAAGAAAATAATAAATGTTAACAGCAAATGTTATTAACAGAAATTATTATCCATATGTTAGTAACATTCTTCGATATTTTTTTCACAACAATGCACTACACAACAAAATAATGGAGAAGTAATCAAATTTACCAACATATTCATAATTTTCAGTAACATTGTTCTAAAAAATGTTAATAAGATTATTATACATCCTTGAAATTCATTACAGCTTTTCGTTGATAACAATGTTAATAATAAAGTAAATATAAAATTAACGTTTCTAGTATTCTTGCTATTAATATGTTTTTGTCATTTTCTCGATGTACAGGCAATATTATTAACATGAAAAATGGAAAAAATTTTCCAAGGCTAACTCAAGGTAATTTTTTTTTAAAGACCCGATATGTTTATAGATATTCGTTTGTATATACAGCTCATTTTTCCAATATGTAATGATCGATCGATAAGTCAAAGAACTTTTTTTATGTAGCTATCTCTATTTTTATTTCTAACTTTCGTGAAACAGCCCTGTGGATCTTTTCATATCATGTCATTTTCGTCGTATTTTCTTAGGTTAGATCTATGTGATCTGACTGTAGTTGTTTTAATGATCCAATTTCTTTATTTTTGTATACATAATATTTTTAATTTATAATGTTTATATTTACATTTAGAGGATACAAATAAATAAAGACTCCACCTTACTTTCATATGTTCACTATTATTTTAAGGTAGTTCCTATTAAAAAATTTAATGAAATTTAATTTTCTACGGTGTTGCATATTCAAACAATGAAATTCCGTATCTTTTAGCTGTTTACCTATACTTTTAATTAATACGACCATTAACAAAATTAAATTTTCACTTTGAAGTTTATTAATTAAAGATTTAATAGAAATGAAATTGATATTTACCACAACCCAGAAGTTCACAACACCACTGGTGTGGGTGGGATCCCATAAAAATGACTTATGTTTAATCTGGCTCATATTCTCCGTACGTTTAGTTCGAATGTGTTTCGTACAGTGATTGGACTGTCATCCGTAATTTATGTTTTAAATGTATGTACACGCGAATTCTTCGCTAGTTTTCAACTTGCGACTCGAGCTCTCCAATTCCGGAGCACACATTTATTATTTATCGATTCCTGTGCTCTCGCACCCAACAGAGATAAAAATCGAAAGCTTTCATCCGCAATCACTGATATTTTGCGGAGTGAGTAAGGAAAAAAGAAAATATTTTAAAAAAGATAACTCGAGTCATTACAAAAAAAAGTTTGTATCAACACGGCTATTATTCTCATTCTCAATAATATAAAAGTATAGTCGCTCGAATGCATCAATGTTCTATTTCCTTTTTCCTGCCATGGATTTCTGCAAGAGCCAGAGAATTGTATTCTGACTAGCAAAAAATTCGTGCACACTAGTTTTACGTTGTATTAAATCGGGGTTAAACAGTTAAGATTTCGAGACTGACAGTTAAATCAGAAGGTGAATGGCCAATAAGAACAGTAGCGAATAATTATGGCCTAAATAAAAGTACTGTCATGCATGAAGTTGAAGTGCGTAGAAAAAGAAAGTACAAGTAGAACAGAAGATTCGGGACGGACGTCCAAAATTGTCAACATGCTGTACTATCATCTGTTTAGAAACAATTATTTTTCGTAGGTAAGACTTCATTTTTGAATTGGTGTCCTAGGATTAAATTAAGAATATTTGGTTTCGATGATCAAGTTACAGGACAAATAAAAAGCTAATTGATCGTTCAGCTAACGTTTCGGCCTGTATTTCACAACCTTCTTTAGAGAATGCAGAACAAAACAAAAGTAAACATGAGAATCTGACTTAAGTGTATCTAATTATAATTACCTCTGATCAAAAACTGTTAAACCCATCAACACATCAATATATAAATATATAATATTTATTAATATAAATTAATCTGTAACAAACAAGAAAGATAACTACATCAGACGGGCTGGAAGATAACGTGTACAAAAAGTTTTCCCATCTAGTTAGCGTGTTGCTCTCATTTTTTCGCATGTTCACATATGTTCCTTACTTGATCAGTAAATGCCAAATTGACATTTAATCTTGACATAACGTCAACAGAAAATCACAACCAATAATTACGATTTATTAGTATTTGAAACCAAACAAAATAAAACATTGAAAATAACGAAAATTAACTAAAATTGTGTAACTGGCAATATAGAAAGTGTTAGGAAAGAGTTTATACATGTATTTCAGCCTTATTGGGTCTCATCAGAACTCTGTACCTTAAAAAAATTGGTTTATTGAAAAATTTAGAAAAACTCCTTTTTGAATTTCTAAATCATTAACGGGGGTTTTAAAAATGGAACTTTTCAAGTAGGGCTAAACAAAGAAATCCAAAAGAGTTAGATCGCAAGATCGCGGGGCCATATGTTTGCCATATTTCTGCTTAAGTGCTGTTCGTGTACCATTAAAAATATTGAAGCTATCAATCTTCTTTGACTTAAACCTATCCAAACACCAATTTTTTGTGGATGGAGTGGCGCTTCAATGAAGATATGAGGTTTTTTTGTACTCCCATCCTCATATTTTGGGAATTAATGTATTTGTATTAAGTTCTGTTCAACAAATCGTCATTGTCAATATTGTTTAAAAACCAATGGCAGTATCTTCGCCTTGGTTCAAAATCTACTGCAAGCAATTTATGCACGGCAGTGAAACGATAAGGGAACATTTGCAAATCCTTTCTTATAATAGTTCCGCAGGTCCTGCCAGGTAGATCAACTTGTTGTGATAGGTGATGGATGGAAGTGCGAGGTGCATCAGTCATAATTTGTCTCACAATTTCAACTAGCTCATCCGTTTTTACTTCAGGCCTACCTGAAACCTGTTTTCTAGGCACACCGCCAATTTATCTGAATAGTCCTACAGAGTACTGAAGTTGATTAACAAATTTGTGGTACAGAAATACAGTTTCTGGAAATTTTTCCTGAAATTCTGCAGTACGTCAGGAGTAGAAGACCTTTTCATTCGCCATTGATTTTTTTGGCGTTTCGAAAGTAGGGTTCAACCATAAAAGATTTTTCTTCCAATATGAAAACCATTATAAAATCAAATCAATAAAACATTTTTTCTAAAGTTATGTTTGTTTACTTGTCTGTTTAGGGTATGGATCAAGTAAGGAACATACATGAACATGCGAAAAAATTAGAGCAACAAACTAGATGGGAAAACTTTTTGTACACATGTTACAAAAATGCGTTGAAGTTACGAGTACAACTACTTCTTAAATGATCACAGAACAAAATTCTTAAAAATTAATTAAAAAGCACACATTAAAACTAGCGTTCAAAACTGGAGTAAAACACGTAGTGAATTGACAAAGATAAAATTTGACAGAACATTGTCATTCTGTAAATTGTTCTAACAAATTTTATCCTTATTGTCAGTTCACCATGTGTTTTACTCTAATTTTGAAAGCTAGTTTTAATGTGTGTTACACTGCTATTTAATTAATTTTTAAGAATTTTTAAATTATATTCCGTCGTTCCATGTTTTGTGATCATTTAAGAAGTAGTTTTACTTGACACGTCAACTCATAAGTTCAACACATTTCTGTATCTTCCAGCTCGTCTGATGAAGTTGTCTTTCTTGCTTGTTACAGATTAATTTAAATTTCTTAACACAATCCTTGATGGGTTGATAGGTTTAGCAGGTTTTGATCAGAGGTAATTATATTTAGATACGCTTAAGTCAGATTCTCATATTATTTTTGATGTATTCCGTAATCTCTGAAGAAGGTTGTGAAATTCAGCAAAACGTTAGCTGAACGATCAATTAGTTTTTATTTGTCACATAACCCGATCATCCACAATTAGTTTTAAGTAAACAATTATGTACTTTTCAAGTTCTTTAGAAAACAATAATAAATTGTTATTATGTGTTTCTGTCAACGAGTAATTCTGATTTGTACTGCGAAAGCAAAGGCCACTCAAAATAATTCAAGCGTCTTGATATTGTTTCCAATTTTTGTCCGCACTATTTATCGGGCATTTAAATTCGGGGACCGTAGTCGAAGCCATCTGTTCACATTTTCATCGGCCATATCGTATTACCGGCGAATCTACAAATTTAAGATTGTTTCGGGGGATTGAACGACCGGATTTCGCCAGTGATAAAGTATATTTACTGTGAGTACGGCGGAATCGACCTCGGCGTATTATATTTTCGCACATAATCGTTTGAGTAACTGCACTGCAAACATACCGTGATTTTCATCGTTAATGTTTTTGGACCTTGTTTTTTCCTGGGATACGTTCAAATCAATTTTGTTCTTAAACACCTCTTGTCTATTTTAGTTTTAAATTAAACAGTTAGAGATCACATAATACACTGTAGAAGTGATTTAATTAAATCTTTTTTTTTATTTGATTCATTATTTATATTATTTATGTAATAATTTTCCTGCAGCCGCCTTTGATAATTTTGTTCTGCTTCTTGCAGTTTGAAGTATCATCATTTCTCCTTTTTTTTTGAACGAAACAAAAATTCATATTCATAGATTTTTGGGGCCAAATTTCGATAGTATGGAGGGTGGGGTAGCATTTTGCAGCCGAATCCAGCCAATGTATCGTTTGCTAGTTGAACTGTATGTGGATGAACGTTATCGTAGACAAGAATAACGCCCTTGTTTAAGATAACGAGTCCTTCTTTCTCGTATGGCTAGTTTGATGTTTGCAAAAAGTTAACTATAATAAGTGGCATTCTATCTTCAAATAAATCGATGAAGTTGATCCAATGGTTCAGGATAGAGTCGCCATAACTTTGTTAGTTGAAGGTTGGGCTTCAAATTTTTGGGTGGATGCGATGACCCCATTCCATCCCTAACATTTTTTGCTTTTAGTTGTTATAATACAAAATACAATACAAAATTATTTCGCAGTAGCTCTTTTATTGCGCCCAAAAAAATAAATGCAGTTCAAATTTGAACCACCTTAGGATGTTTATTTTTACTAGAGAGGTACCGGATAGGAATTTTTCCGGATAACCGTATACGGTTATACGTCATATATCTAGGCCGGATAGCCGACCAATGAAAATGTTTAAAATTTTTAATATACAAAAATTAAACAAAAAAGTTGATTAACAGTAACTGATAGCTTGTTCAAAACAAATTTTATTCTAACAATAAAATTAGAAATCAGATTTTTAATGAAAAGCTATAAATTACGAATTTAATACTTAATAAATTAATACAGTGTTATATCACTTTTGGCATTTATTGCAGCCTGGAATGATGTCTACTAAGGATTCATAATATTATGAGGTGAAAGAATTTCATGTTTCCTGGATTTCAGCTTTTAGTCCGGGAATTATTCGTTGGGGACTTTTTCGCAAGATCTTTTTCATGTCTTGTTGCGGGGTTTCGATGACATTTAAGTCGAAGCTATTTGAGGGCTAAACTGACACTAATATCATGATCATCGAACATTTTTTTTGTAGATTTGGGCGCGTAACACGAAGCCTCATCCTGTTTATAAATGAAATTTTCTATTCCGAACTGCAACCTTGCAATCTGCATGAAGCTTCTTTGTAAAATATCTTGATATTTTTCTGCGTTTATGACACCATCAATAAACTCCAGTTTTCCTAAACTTTTGCTGAACATGCATCCCCAAAACATAACCCCTTAAGGGATTTTACGGTTCGTTAAAACAGTTTTTACAGAAGTCCCCGAATTTTGTTCTGATCACTTTCTTCCGACAATGACCAATACCAGACATCAAACCGTAATTCTTCAATAAAAATTATTTGGCTTCAATTTCTTTGATCCGTGCAAGATTTTGGCCAGTGCTTCGGTAAGCAATGGTTTTTATTTCGCCTTTTTAAAAATAAAATGTAGGAGTATTCAAATCTAGGTTCTCAAATTTAAATGAATATTGTATGTAATAATAGTTATTTATGTATTAAGGGCATTAAGATGATGTTTATGCCCGATGGCGATGAGTTTAAAAGGTCGAGGGCCGCCAGGCCCGAGAGCTTTTAAGTCACCAGAGGGCATAGACATCAATTAATGCCCGTAGTACATATGTCTATTTATGTGTTACCACCAGTTCTATACCTTCGAGAACAATAATTTAATATGATTGTTATCTGTTATATGAAGTTTATCGTTCCGAGTGGTTTGTGCATTTGGTAGCTAGGAAACTTTATAAACAAACAAAAATTTGTTCTGCACAAAATAGCAAAACGAAATAATGAATGATGAGGAAATCATTGAAATTTCCGCAGAAATTCTGGAAAAAGTTGCGGAAGCAACGGAAAATATACTGCCCCGAAAGTCTAAAGGATTGTACGAACTGGAATTTGACAAATTTAGAAAATGGATGACACTGTGTTGCACTCATTAATGAAAGAGTTTTGTTGGGATATTTAAAAGAGTTGGTATGTCGAACATTGTTGTTATTGTTACGATTATTGTAATTTGTTTACTTATTTAAAGTCTGGAAAGTTTTGCTCTGGGTAAATTTTTCTATGCTCAAGAAAACAGTACTATTAAACCAAAATATTAACATTGGAGAATACCCCAAGTTAGTAGCTATACGAACCAAAAAAATCGAAGGTTCCAACTTGAAAGGAAGTGGTAAAATTTATTCACGAAGCACCAAACGAAACGCTTCTTACGATGAAAGTGGCGCTGTTATTTGGAGGGTTTGGAGGTTGCAGGCGGAAAGAATTAGTGAATATGTTAATTAATCATAATATAGGACAGGGGTGAGGTTATTGTTGTAACCATACCCGAAACGAAAACCGACAAGGAACATATTTTTAGCACTATTGATGAAGAAACAACGAGTTCTTTGAAGCTGATGGATCATTGCGACCACAAAGTTGTGTTTTACGGAGGTATTTTGTAAATTATAGGGCCGCTGCTGTGCTCAGGCTGTTGGAAAAAATATGTTTTGAAAGATACTTGCTACCAAAGCAAAACATTTAAATTTGAAAGATGCCGACCAATACACAGGTCATTGCTTGCGAAGAACGCCAGCTTCCTTACTAGAAGATGCAGGGGCTAGTATGACTACATTAAAGAGACATGGCGACTGGAGGAGTAGCAGTGTTGTGGAAGGATATTTAGAAGACGTATCGCATCCAAAATCGTGAAACTTCTCGCTGGAGAGTATTCAATATCAAATACCGCAACCTTACAATTTGATGGGAAAAGTGTTTCCATTACTGGTACTTTTAATAACTTTTCTATCATTGTAAATGAAGATAAATAAAGTGAAAAATGTCAACTTCGTATTTGTATTGTATTAACCTGTCTAAAACTATAGCAACTCTTAATGCTCTAGAGAGCAATCTTCCATTTTATGCCCGGGTATCGAAGTTGTTAATAGCTGATAATGGTACTGGTAAGACATAAGAGATATTTATTTTGTAAAAATTATAGCCGAATTTTATAACCATTGTTGGCAACATTCCCTAGATACAATTAGACCAGTTTCTTCATTCCATTGGGGCTGAATTTCTCTTAAGGTACACTATCTTTGTTTTTGCAAATTTATTGAGAATCTTCGTTGTCTTTCTATTACAGTGCTTGGTTTTTCAGGACTTTTGCTACAATATCAATGTTTGCCGTGTCTCCACACTTTTTTATTATATCCCCAATTGTCAATTTAGACAAGCTAAATTTATTCGCAAAGGTAGACGTCTGACCAACTAATTGCCAGCAAATTTTATGAATTAATCAAATTAATTGTATTAAGTAGGCACAATATAAACAATTTAAAAATCAATAGACGAAATATTAATTAGGAAATATGTCTTCAAATAAATCTATACAGGTTGAATTTTAAAATTAGGCGGATAGAAGTAAATTCGGACGAAGTCGTGTAGAAATAGAGAGGGTTCTTGAGCTAGCGTGTATCAGTATCGAGTTCGAAGCGTGCAGAGTTGTTTTTGAGTTACAAATATATTTTTTATTATAATATAATATTTATTTTAATTGTTTTTTATTTTTCTTTAATACAAAAATTCAGTATGAATTATAGTGTACCTGAGAAAATACAAATTATAAAGTGGTATTACCGGGGTTTTTCAGTCGAACGAATAATTAATTTATTCAGAGAAAAATTTGTAAATCGTCCAATTCCTTCTGCTACAACCATCGGCAGAATTAATAAAAATTCTGACAGATATGGATGTGTAAATTCAATGAAACATAAAAAAACAGCAATTAAATATATAAACGAGGTAAAAGACGTGAGGAAAACATTCTTCAAGTAGAGATGTTGCTGAAGCACTGGATATTTCTCAAAGCACAATTTGCAAAACGTTAAAAAAATATAAATATAAATTATATAAAATTCATAAGAATAATGAGATTTTCCCTGTAGGCACAGAAGGAATTGGACGATTTACAATTTTTTTTCTGAAAAAATTAATTATTCGTTCGACTGAAAAACCCCTTTATAATTTGTACTTTCTCAGGTACACTATAATTCATACTGAATTTTTGTACTAAAGAAAAATAAAGAACAATTAAAATAAATATTATATTATAATAAAAAATATATTTGTAGCTCAAAAACAACTCTGCACGCTTCGAACTCGAGCGAACTGATACACCGTAGCGCAAGAACCCCCTCTACTCCTACACGACTTCCTCCAAATTTACTTCTATCCACCTAATTTTAAAATTCAACCTGTATAATATTTTTTTTTATAATTGTCATCAGAAAAATTAAAAAATAACTGTCTTCCGAATATTTAGTTGTTAGGGCTCATACACGTACATTTGAATTATCTTTCAAAAAAGATTTATGTCTGCTAAACGTGATAGGCGACCGGATAGCAAAAATGTGACCAGATAGTCGAATAATCGGATAGTTGCCGGATATCCACTGCATCTTTAATTTTTACCTAGGTTCTCTTAATGTTTGTCGTTACTCTAAGCACGGTTAAATCTTTCGTTTGTAATAAAGTATCAGCTAACTCTTTTTTTTTGTTAATTGATTATTTAGTAAAAAGATGATTTTTAAAAGATAGATTGTAATCTGGCCCAAAAGTTTCGTCTGGAAGTTATTTTTTTATTAACACTGGGCAGGGAGACAAACAAAATTAGATGACATGAAAAAACAAGTAATTCTTATTTTTCGTTCTCGAAAAGTACTCCTCTTCATAAAAGAGGTGGTTTCTCGACTTTTCCATCGCATTATCAACAATGTTGTGCATCATAGTGGATGATCCGCGGTAATTTGCGAATATGTGCATCGTCGTGAAGTGAAATTACGTAGCACAGGGCGGTGGCGGACGTGGGGCGGGAGAGCCGTGTCAAGTTAAGTTCAATTGAGAGGAATTTATTGTATTGTCACAACCGTATGGGCGGTTACACGTGTAATAAACTGTGAACCGCTGATTTTTATGACAACACTCAGACTTTTTACTGCGTGGCGTTACCCTTTATGCCCTACCATTTTGAACAAAATGTATTTATGCAAAGTATCTACATGAATAATGTCAAAGAATACATTCTGTTTCATGTTTAGTAAATAAAAGAAAAACATTTATTTAATTGGTGTACGTGAGAAAAAATTAAATTAAAAAAAAACATAATCGTCTTGAAAAACTTCAAAGCTTTTTACGTTAGCAAAGAAAATGTACGCAATTTCTCCACGAGCTCCATAAAATTATAAGAGCACGAATATAAATTAAGGGCGGTGAAGAACAAGTGGAGATTCTTGCCGAAAATAAATGAACATTAACGCAGAACAAAGATTATGAATAATTGAGGCAAATCTGGTTGACGAGCGCAGAGTCCTACCTCGTTAATGTGCTTATAGGTTTTAATGAGGTCCACGCTGAGTTTTCTGAGAGGCGCCGACGCGGGCTCCCTGAAGGTGCGGGGTATCCGGGCCTGCATGGCCTGGATGTCCGCCGGGGCACCCGTATTAAGAGACACCCCCAGTTGCTCCTCGGCCACGATCCTTCCGTAAAGGGGAACATGCCTCTGCCTCGATGACGTATCACCACCTCCACCACTTCCCGGCACTGAAAATAATACCACGTTTAAGTAACTCGCAATTTATCGAAACACTTACGTGTAATTTATTGCACGCAAAATATAAATCCAGGATTTCCCAGAAAATCTGAACAATAGCAACGTTTTACGTAATATTATTCAACTTTAATTTTCTTGCTTTTTATTCTTCTTATAACAAAATTATTTTTTTAAGAATTTTTGCACACTTTTTTAAAGAAATTCGCATTCATGAATTATTTATTTACTCAACAAGTTAAAACAAAGTAACAAAGTGAACTCAATATATCATGTATATCAGGAATTAGATATGTATTATAAAATTACTTAAGACAACCTTTATAAAGAAATTGAGGTTATTAATACTGAAAGCAGAAAACATGCCAGAAACCCACAAATCAAACAATTTGCACATATGGAGGAGGGGAGTATTTTAAATTATCTAGTCCCCTATATTATATAAATTGAAGCAATCAATGATGACAAGTTCATTTATTATTTATTTTGAGTTTTTAATTTAATACGTTTGATAATTAAATAAGAAGCTTTAACAAAGATTTCTTTTGGTAGTAGGTCTTTTAAAAAATACCCAAACAGTTCTATTATTTTTTTTAAGTGCATCAAGCATTTTACATGATTACTCAAACATTAATTTCCTTCTGATTAACCTATTGCCTTATATTTACAAACGAAGGTCGCCGAAGGCGATCGGTAAGCGGCATTAAATCCAGGTTAATTTCCTCATTGCAGGCATACGTCCCATTACCGCACTTCTTACGGAATTTTCATTACATTATAATGTCGTCCATTCTTGAACTCTCTATGCGGCACAGAAATAATTCCGTTGATTTACGAGCAATTCTTATGAATGTTTCAAGAATTTTGCCAGGCATCAGACGGCGCGGATAAATGGCCGCCCTTTTTTCGCCACTATTAGGCCCTTTATTGAAGTTTTACGACGCGTTATAAATTCTGAAAATCATCCTCGTACACGAGTCTCCGACGAATGCCTGCTTCTTGTTCTCAGCTGATTTCAGGGGAAATTTCCGTTTTACTTTAATTGTGTTAGCCCATTAAAATATGGTCGTCAGTCGCTCGAAGCACAGTGGTTTTCACTATATATATATATATGAAGCTCCGCCTTATCGAAATATAATTGTGGCCGCGATGAAGCTCTATGTACACTGTTAATTTAGTTTCAAAGCTGGAGAACTAGAACGCTGTTTGCATCGACACTGATCGAATTAGTTAATCGACTTTGCTTATGATGGACCGCATTTTACAGCAGCAGTGTATCACATGTATCATGAGGATTCGCTGTGCGTCATAGTGGTCAATTTTCACTTAGAATTAAAAAATAATATGTATCCATAAATATAGCACAAGTAAGTAAATTCTATAATGCATATTGTAATACAATAAAATTGTTGATATAATAGAATTGAAAAGGAATATGAACACTGTATATGAGAAATTTGAAAATGTGACAATGCTCAGGCCTGGAATTTTAGAAAATTAAATACTATTGGAAGAAGTTTCATTTGGGAGACGATATTTTTTTTATAAAATATTAATTAATGTAGAAGAAAAAGAATTTTTTTTTCTATTTAACGTTATCAGCGATACAGTTGTTTTGTATTTTAAATACATACATTAATAATTTGGTGTGGATAGCTCTTAAACATGAAGGTTATCAGAGAATCCCTTCTGTGACCAACTCCGAATTATTTAATGGGAATTATATGCAAGCAACGACGTCCTGCCGATAAAATCGATACCTCTGAAGATATATATCTTTCGCGGGGCCGATAACGTCATTAGATTCCGAATCATGCACGCGAAATAATACTATGTTTATCATCGGGCCAAAATAAATCACTGGGCGGTAATTTAATGCGCCTGACTCTTGCATACGTACTCGCGCTTATTTACAAGGGCCACCGACTGCATAAATCACGCCAGTATCCATTAGATGATTATCATAACAATATAAATAAAAGGAACAATTGATAAATCAACGGAATAGAAATAAAACTAAGTATGATATATTCGCTTCCGATGACATCCGTTGCGGCCGTTACGGACAAATATCGCCATTATAACGTCGTATTTTCGGGATCGAAAAACTCCTGCGGAATATTTCCGATTTCGAACGACGAAATAATGGGAATTATAACCGGCGGCTGACTTCGGTTTCATCTCGTCTCACTTGTTTTCGGATTTATGTCTGCCTCTTGTTTACCTCTCATTAATTTTCAACCTTTTTTTGTTGGGTTCTGTTATCAAATAGAAAATAACACTTACTACAAATAATAAATGTCGTTCTTAGTGTGGATTTTGACCAATTACTAACAAAATTCACGCAAGTTGTAACCAGCGATCAATATAAAAATGAATTAGCGAAGGCGTTGGAATTTAAATGTGTCTTGGATAACGTCATATCAATACTAACTGTCAATTGGAAATGTTTAACGTTACTCATGTAGTTATTCATGAGTTCAAAAGTATCTTGGTGCAGCAGACAGTGGTCATTTTACGCGGCGAAATGTGATGAGACTATTAGAGAAACGTGACCCATTGTTATACCGGTTGAGTTTTTATCTTGAGACAACGCCATATTTCGAAAATTACGCATCGGATCAAAAAACGTTGTGAATACAATTTGTTCGACCCGAAGGGACATATGATACCAATCGCAAATAGGAACCACAATTTTTTATTGCAGATTCGGATTCTACGGGGAGAAAGACGTAACTTGTATGTCAAACATTTTATCAAAATAATAATAGCATACGTTATTAAAATTAAATTAAAGTTGTCACTTTTTGAACGCTGCGCTGCCAATATCTTTGGAACTAGTCTCAAATGCGATGGTTAATTCCAAGAAAGTGACGTAGCGGACTTCTAGGAAATGTGCCTCCACAAATATCGTACCGGCTGTGCGTAACCTCTGTGCGTGCCTTGCTTTCGTTGCGTGTCGCATTGTTTCAATACGTTTCCTCATTACGTAGCTGCATTATCAGTTAAAATGCAGGCTATAACAGTAGAAGAGAAAATTGAAATGGCTTACATTTATGGAGAAAGTGGCAGGAATATCAATAATGGTGTTACCCTGTATCCTCAACTTTTTTCAGACAAGGTACGGTCACGCGCTTCGTTTTACCGGGTTGTTCAACAGTTCTCCACCGAGGGAAGCGGACAACCCAAAAAAAGGACCCATCGAAGAACAATTGCTGGAGAAAATAATGAAACTGCAGTATTAGCTGTAGTGACTCATAACCCATACGTTAGTACTCGACGCATAAGTTGTGAATCGGGACCGAGTCAGACTGTTTGCCAAATATTGAAGCATAGAAAATATCATCCGTTTCATGTTTCCCTGCATCAAGAACTTCATGGCAATGACTTCCAGAACCTAGTGACATTTGTCACTGGGCGCTCCAACAAATACAACGAGACCCCCATTTCTTTGCTCGCGTATTGTTCTCTGACGAGGCGAGTTTTACAAAGCACGGTACGATTAATCGACACAACATGCATTATTGGAGTATCGAAAACCCACATTGGTTACGCCAAGTTGAACAATAGCGCCCTTGGAATGTAAATGATTGCTGTGGAATGATTGGCGAGAACCTCATTGCATTCTTTATCGATGGCAACTTAAATGGTGAAAGATATCGCCACTTCTTGGAGAACGAACTTCCAGTTTTGCTTGAAGACTTCCCTTGGATATGCGACAAACAATGTGGTTTCAACATGATGATTGTCCAGCACATTATTCTGCAGCAGCACGGGACGTATTACATCGCGTCTACAATCATCGGTGGATCGGAAGAGGTGGTCCATTATCTCGCCCTGCTAGATCGCCAGATCTTACTTCACCTAACTTTCGTTTGTGGGGTTACTTGAAGGGTGAAGTTTATAATGCACTGCCAATAACGCGTGAGAACATAATTGAGCGAATCACTAATGGCTGCCGGACGATTACGCCAGATATACTTCTCAGTTGTGTCCAAGCATTCCAACTGCGGAAAAATAAGTGCATCGAAGTGGATGGACACATTT
The DNA here is from genome assembly GCA_039766575.1 of Serrognathus titanus. Lineage (NCBI taxonomy): Eukaryota > Metazoa > Arthropoda > Insecta > Coleoptera > Lucanidae > Serrognathus > Serrognathus titanus. Next base: position 26,864,258 of record CM077912.1, on the reverse strand, counting down.
TTGAGCACTTACTGAAATAATATTACAAATACCTCGATGGTGAGAGGCGAGGGGACTCACCTAAAAGAAGCACCCCGATGGGAACAGGAACCTACTACGTCCATGTCGTTGTTTCTGGGTAACGCTAAAAGTAGGTCTTGCAAAAATTCAATTCATCTGTGAGGAATCCAAAACAAAATTCGAACACACCCTACATAGTTTTAGGCGTAGAATCCGAATCTCTAATAAAAAATAGTGGTTCCTATTTGCGATTTGAAAGTTGCCCTAGCCCCACCCACTGGGTGTGGGGATGGGGGATCGCGATTGGTATCATTAGATAGGCCCCTTCGAGTCAAACAAATTGTATTCACAACGTTTTTTGATCTGATGCGTAGTTGTCGAAATATTACGTAGTCTCAAGATAAAAACCTCACTCTGTATAAATTTTCATCGAAGAGTCTACTTAAATTGAGCGTCAAAATTTCTTGTGGAGAATACATGGTTTTATTTAGTAGCACTGAATTCAGTTCCTAAAAAATGTTTTTATTTGCATGAAACATTAAACTCTCTAAAAACAAATTTCTTTAGACAGAAAATAGCAAAATAGGAAATAGTAAAAAAGTGTGACTTTGAATTTTAAAGGAATAGAAATAACAATTTAAAAGTTGCAGTTTTGGTTGGGACATTTGTAGAATATTGAAAACGAATCGAATTTCTATAAATTATAATAGAAAAAAAAAAGAATCAATTTTACATTAAGTTAAATAAATGGTAAGCATCGTTTATTACTGCAGTAGCTATCCACCTTTAAAGTCGACTGACTCAGTTAACACAAAAAGAAATATTTCACCAGCCGTGAATGAAGTTGGCGGCGTCGCCAGACGCGATTGTTAAGTATTTGTAAATTTAATGGTTACGCCGCGACGAAATTAGCCAAGTTTTAATTACTCCCGCTTTATCACCGGTGACATGGGTGCGTCTTTATTCCGCTTATCGGTTAGTTTGCAGTTGGTCGATGTTATTTATGCAACTGCCAGCCGGGTAGGTGCAGGCTAATTATTTATCGCCTTATTATCAACTGAAACTAAATGTTCTTCCCCTTCCTTGTAGTGGTGCGGCAACCGCATTAAGTTTAGGTGTGCAACACAAATGTTAATTAATTAACTTACCACTAATAAATAATTGAATATGAAGAAGAAAGTAAAGACCGTGCATGACAGGTACAAAGTTGAAAGTTTTCAGTATACGTGATGACGCCGACCTTTATAAAAGGTTTCGGATTGATATTTTTTTGATAATAAAAAAAAGGCAGAAGTAATTAGAACTTCAGTTGTTTCAAGAATAAAGCACAGCAAAAGACGTGAATGTTATGAGAAAAGTATAAATGAATAAATACATAAAAGAACATAAGTTTTGAAATTGGGGTTTTTGAAAACAAAGTATGTAAAATATAGAGTAGATTTATGGATAGCAATTAAAAATAAAACTGACAGAATACATTCCGGTAACCTCCGATAATATGAAGTTAATTATTTGCTCTCTATAAAACAGAAATTATTTAAATACCTCGGATAAAGCGGAACTCGATTAATTAAAGTTCCATTGTACAAATAAAAAAACCTAGAAGAATGAAGTGATAAACCAAGAGAATCTAGGAAACGGCATGAAAATGTGTAGAAAAAATTAAAATAGAAGAATGAATTTAATTTGCTCTGGAGATTAAGCAAGCAAGTAAATAATGCAATCTGGTGAACCGGTTTTCTAAACATCTAATTAAATCGCATGTTTTTCGTTCTCTCAAATATTCAGGTTAATCGTATTCAATCAGTGATCGCATTCCGCACAAAAGAGGAAAAACATCTTAATTTGGAATGAATTTTTAAACTGATATCTTTTTCAAGTATTTACGATCGATCTAATCACGATTGTTCTTGAGTTGAGAAAGAAAAAACGTAAAAATTACATGAAAAAAATATTTTTGTAAGACCTGTTTCATATACAGATACAACCGACGCGACGCGACGGTCACTAGTGACGATCCGTCGAGGTTATTGCTTAGGCCCGTTTCAAATGCGACTGTTGGTCGGTCCTGACAATGAAAGCAAAGATGACGCTGATGGTGCAGTCAGATAATAAAGAGACGTATCCTCCCATAAAGAGTGATAGCATTGATAATCACTATGCCGAGCAAGCGGAAATCGAATGGAAGGAAGTGTTACGCAGCCAGCTCGTCTTTTGCATTCCAATGTGCGCTTACTTGATATAGTGTTCTAAATTAAATTAATTTTTTTATGGGGGAGACATTTATTATCTGAGTCTACATTTTAATTTGAAAGAGTCAATTTAAACAATAGTTTCAACGGATCGTCAGTTGCATTTGAAACTGATCTTCACATGAGAGCGTACCGTCAGCGTCCTGGTCGGTGCTTTGCTTTTATTATAAGGACCGACCATTAGTCGTATCTGAAACGGGTTTAAGAATGATCATCTTGAATGAATTTAGAAGATGTACTATATCAATAGTAAGTAAAATCATAAGAATGTCTTCCAAAACGAGGAACACAAAGTTGAATGTTATTATCAACTTATCACGGGATAATAAAAGAAAACTATTTTCATTTGCATGTTCACAATTATTCCTTAACAATCATTGTAAATATTGTCTATTACAAGTCGTTGTTCTTTAGTATTATTTTATGCGTATTTTGACGCATGTCTACCGGTTGGAAATAGTCTTTATAATCAGCCATTACCATTTCTTATTGATGTCTTAGTTCTTACTAACAATTATTTCGTAAAAAAGATCACCAGCACTTACTGGGTAATGTTGCGTAAGGTCACGTTGTTATAGCTAACAATCGTAAGATTCTCCAGAACAGATTCATGGCTGTATTTACAAACACTCTCGTTTCTTAGAATTTTTTTATATTTTTTATGAAAGTCAGATAAGAGTACCCAAAACTAAAAACGTGTCAATTTCTACTTAAAATATATTTTAATGCGGTCAACTGCTACAAATATGTGTGCATGTTTTACCCAAATATATTATTGTGAATTATATTCTTGACACGACGTAAAATTTCCCTGTCAATTTAAATTTCACACAGGGTCGTCGTCTTCTACAAAACCGTTTTGTTTTTAAATACTTCACGCTCGAGTCCACTTAATTTCAGAAACAATTACGAGACCGTCTCAATCAGAATTCGATTAGAGCCATTGTCAATTGTTTTCTTTGGCTGTGCATGTAGATAAGGTCTGTTGATGGTGCAGTGAGCGTCGCTATTTATGCGTCTGGCCGAGAACGACGCCGGTTATTTAGTAACTCGATGCCGACAGCGTCACTAACGATCCTTAGAATGTTGTTGTGTACAAAGACGGCGATATCATGAGTTTTTAACTGCGTCGTGACCTACTCGGATTGCAACGAAACGTCTTCGCTGCACCTCGTAAATTCGATTAATAATAATAATTATTATTATAAGGATTATGAAGGCGCGCATAATTTTCGGTGCGTGCGCCGGGTATTGATTAGAGTCGGCGTAATAAAGATTGATGGAACGAGGAAATGATTTCATAGGACGAAGCAAAAGTGAATTTAACGCCGAAGGCCCCCACAATAACGACCGGGCACGTGCCAGAGAAAAACAAACGCTAAATGCAATAAGCCCATTAGACGCATTAAATTAAGTGACGCGATAAATTTAGCAATGGTTCACCGAAAGAAACACTGAGGGGAAACTCTGATTTGCTCTCGTATCCCCTCCAATAAAAAAAAATAAATAAAACCAGGTGGCCTCGTGTATCTAATCAGATTTGTCATCATACAGGATGTGGCAAAAATAATTACATGATTTTTAATTAATGAACCACTTTAATAGCTATATCATTGTATAGGTCCCTATTTATTAGCGTAGAGTCTGTTTCTTTGGGGGTGCAAAATAGTTCCTTTTCAGGATGTTACTGCCTTGCTCGTAAATAAATTATTGCAATGGAAAAAATTCTTCGAACTGACTAAACTACCCACAAATTATTCTGGTCTAGCTTCATCTAATCACTTTCAAAAGTGAAAAGGAATTCTAAAAGGAGAAAATCTTTGTTCAACGTGTTCGGAATGTGTTCTCAGATATTATTTTTTCCCTCATAATATACATTTACCAACAAAAGAAAAAAGATCGCGAAACCGTTTACTGAACACAGAGAAACTCTCGTGTAAGCCAACGTCCAAATAAGTTATTACATCGCGGCCATTTTCATCTTTATTACGTACTGAAAACTTCAAGATATGCATTCTAAAACGGAATAACGATCACAACAGGGGCATAAAGCAGGTTGCACTGCAGACGTGCTCAATGGTCCGCCTCGAACATCGCAATAATAATTCCAGACTCACACATTACAACCGCGCTTCCTTACATCTGAGGGCCTCGGAATCCCACTCGGAAACTTCTGTTTCGCAACATATTTAATATTGTTAAGTTATTTCAGATGCCAGCAGAAGGAAACTTGGTTTTACTAGGTACATTGTATTACGCTGTAAAGTGATTTTATACAAGTACCTTGATACATATTGATTTAGTTATTCACTCTGTGTGACTTGAGGAATATTTATTAGACATGGTATGGGTTTGTTAGAAAGGACTGTGGAGAAACGAGTATTTACGAAGATGCTTTTGGTTTTTGTAATCCTAACCGATTCACAGGTATTTCTCTTTCATTGCATAACTTACAATCACGGAGGTTCCAGGATTGACTAAACTAATATTGAAACCAATTTAAACCTTACTCAGATCCCCTTAACTTTTTAAAGTTTAGTTTCAGTTTAGAAGAAACCTTGAATAATTGTGGTCTTCACAGGTAAATCGCATAATATTTGAAAAAAATGACAATATTTTGATTTTTCTTCTGTAATGTAATGAAAGTAAACGATAAAAGTCGATGGCTCTTTCATCTGAACACTCGTTCTTAAGTTACATAAAGTGGTTTATGATGAAAATGAATGAACCATTAAATTTAGTCATGAATAAAGTCAGCTAACGATTCTATTTAAAAATTTCAAAACCGAAAGTTCAACACTTTTATTCTAACAGATTTTTAGATAATCATGTCGTGTATTGATTAACTGACAGTAATGACGAATAAAAACTTCCACACCACTCATACTTTTTGAGGGGTAGAATGAAGGCAACAATGAATAATAATTACAGATTGGATAATTTCAGGATTTTAAGTATAGAGGCTAAGGCCTATTTTCATAAACGCAAGTTAAATTTACTGTGCAATTTAATGCCTTAGTAACCATAAAATTGTAAAAACAATCAAACTGTACGGTAAATTTAACTTGCGTTTATGAAACCGAGCCTAAGTCTACTATACAGGGTATAATCGAATAAATTACGCTTACTGTAGCTACTATTAAGGAAAAAAGCGAAGTTATGACATACGTATAGGGCAAAGGTTAATAATATCTCGGGAAGAAAACGTTTGAGGAGCATTGGATTTGATTTAAATGTCCAATGCTGAGCGCAGTTTACTATTACGTGCAATAAATAATAAAGCAATAAACTCGCACATGCAATACAATAAACGTCGAGGCAGGTCATTTATGACTTTCGTGCAAAACAATACAGAGATTAGCAGTTAATGTAAGGAATAAAAAAAATTATAAAATATTTACATTCAAAATTTTTATCATTATTTTTAAGTAAAAGAAATGCATATTCTAATTCTTACATAATACATAATATTAATTTGTTAATTAACTAAGTGGAACTTCCATAGCTCGAATCTCCAAGGGACTGGAAAATTACTTCGAATTATAGAAATTTCGAGTCGAAGAGATATATTTCAGTTATATTCAATATGAAGGGACTTACAGAAAAGTTCGAATTATGGAACTTTCACTGTAATTAATTTAAGGAATTAAATTAAAACACTAATCATAAATCACAACTAACAATAAGTAAAAAGGTAGATAATAATTAATTTGTTAGAGGTGACCTAAAAGTATTATTGGAAAAATAGCACGCCGGTACGCATCAACTCTTAATTTATAATTTTATTACGTTAATACTGCACTATCAATAAGTGAAACTTATTCGATTAAACCCTGTATTTAAGGTAATCTTGAGAAATCACATTTAGAGTACTTTAAAGTCCGACAAATGCATTAATTAAGCAAAACAGCTTTTACAGTCGAGGGCTATCATTTAAAAGACTTAGTTAATTACACGATAGCTATTGAAAATCGAAAATGGATTGGTTATTATCACTTCAATGTCAATCACAAAATAATTAACACAAGAAACGGCTGTTTACTAGTAAATCATAAGCCGTAGCAATGCACATAAATGGCGAAAATGAAATGAGGTAAGTAAGATGATATTAAATGTTTCTAAATAAGAAGAATTCATTATCACTGTCAGCTCAGCTATGTTATTAAGTTACGGAACTGAGTGTCACTGTAAGATTTTTAAAGTGCCCATCAATTGTACAGTATCAAAATTATTTAAAAAAAAAACTATTGGTCGGACATAGTTAGATAAAAACTATTTCCAAAATCTCGTTAAAAATTTATCTGACTGGTCTACAAATGGCACCTTTAATTCATTTTTTTTTTTTTATTAAAAGAGAAGCTTAAAAATATTTCTAATGTTAACTCATGGTTTTGTTTTTAAATATTTTATTTGTCCTAAGAATGGTGAGTGTTTATTAATTTATAATATCCATGAAAGCCCGCCATTAATTTGGGTAGTTTTTGGTTTGTGTGTAACGCAGTGAGGTAATTACAGGTTTCTTTCGATTTTTTTTTTATATTCCAATTGGTCGCCAAACGGCAATTAATATTCATGCCCATTGATTGGTTCCAAAAATAGCCGAGCGGTCGCTTAAGTAGCCCACCCCTCGAGTATGTTTTATTTATACATTTCGCCCCCTCTTTATGAAATATATACGTTTGCGGCCGGGAAATTCCTCGACGGCGACAGATGTTGGAGCCCAAAATTTGATATTGTGGTATTTTTTTTTTGTGTCGTGAAATATTAAAAAAGTTTGTATACCGTCTAATTCCTCGTGCGTGATGCGTTAGCCAAACTTCATCCCTCCATTATCGCCCTTCGATTAAAACGGGAAAAATCGCCGGCGCATTGTGCGCCTAATGTTAATTAATGAACGGGCAATTAAATTCGCTGCCGAACTCATGAATTATATTTTTTTTCGGCAGGGAATGAGATTGGAGGCTGACTTGCCGTGAAAATAAACGGTTAATTGAATTTTGGGGAGGAACTCCGCGAAATTCTGGGCTACCTTTAACCTTTCACATTGACGAGCACGTGGCATTTTAAACGCATAGAAACTAGATCCTATTGTTGTTTCTGTTTGGAAGCGAATTTAATAAATGTTTTTGTTTATTGTGAACTATAGCACAATGCAAAACATATTTTTTGTTATTGTTGTGACAGGAAACTCGTGCCGACTTAATCACAAACTTCTATTTAAATTCAGGAGTATTATTTTCATTGAAGCGGAAAAGAATCCGGAAAACATTAATTCTTTTCTTTTCACTTTTCTGCTTAGATAAAAAGTTGTTTTATCCCAGAAAATTTTTCAATCAACAATTCAAGTTAAGTATTCAACATCTTGATACGACTATCAGAGGTATCTGTTCGCTGTGAACTGATAGAAATCTGAAGAAAAGCTGATATTAATTATTAGTGAGGTAAAAATCTGACCTTATCGAAAGAAATATTGTCCCTAACGTGCAGTGTTCACCTTAAAGCAGGCAACTCACTAGAGAACATGTTGGCAACATTCTTGGCAACGTGGCTCGTGGCAACAAGTTCGCCTGTGTGTAGGCAGGTTGGTCAACATGTTCGCAAGTTGCGTGGAGAAATTCCAAAAGCCAGCACGCGAGCCCAAGCATGTTACTATGTGTGTGGCGTCGTCACATTTTAACTAATTGACTGTTAATTTAAACTAAATTTTAAACGATACGAAACGTACGCAAAGTCTTTAAGTGATAACAAAGAGTTCTGGAAAGAATTTATTAAATTATATGAATATTTTCCATGCTTGGGGGATATATTAAGATTGTTAAGAATAAGGAACATTTAAATAAAGATTTAAAAAGTGAAGCAATGCCTGCAACTAATGGAAAAATGCAAATAATACTCACATCACAGCTCGTATGTTTTAAAACCAACTGAAGTTTAAAATACATTTTACAGTGTGTGGTCAATAGAAGATGTGTTGCCCTAGTGAGTGGCCTGCTTAACATTCAATGATACTATAAAAAAACAAAGTTACGTTAAGTACGAGCAAGAAAAAAAAACTGTTGCTATCTGCAATAGAACAGAACGTATTCAAAACAAAATTAGTACATTGTTTATTGCTTGGAACTATGTAATTCTCAAAAACGATAATGTCATAACAGCAAAGTGCAAGTATAAACAGTAAATTAACGCTAATGTACACGTGTCTATATAATTTATTTTAGTGTAAACAAATTATTTGAATTCAAATGGTAAAAACCTGTGTTCGATAAGTTTTTATTTAATTCAGGCCGTTAATTTAGCCAAAAAAATATTGGTTCTTTTTCTTACATTCGCAGTTATATTTTTTATATTATAAGTAACAAAAAAAAAACAGAAGTTTATACATAGTAACATATTACATATCGTTGTACTAGAATTGCATACCTAGAGTTTTGTTTTGCCATCATTTCAATATTTATTTTTTACATTTTCTAGTATATTTGATAAGTTTTTTTGTCATATTTCGATTAAAATTACATATTCATTGAGGTGATAAGTTATCGGACGAAAAAGACGTTACGATAAGGAATTTGAATTGGAAAAACGCGTGACCAAAATACATAGTATAATAATATCTTTGCAAGTATGCCATTGCACCCTAATTGATCGATTCTGCTCATATCTGTAAGGACTGTATGATATGTAAGGGTGTAACTATATTATTGAAAAGTAGAATTGTGAAGTTCTCAGTACGGTACGAATTCTTGTAAGTCTCTAAGATAATATCGCAGAGACTTACGAGTAATCCTAAAACCCCAGGAGTACCTTCCAAGGAATTTCAAAATTTCATATTTTAATAACTGACAGATATAAGCATAATCGCATCAATAAGCATATTTGAATTACAGTTTCTAAATAGAAATTAAAAAAAAAAAATGTTGAATCGTATCTTATTTTTCATATTCAATCTTCGTACTAACAAATCGTTATTTGTTGAAATCATTGTTTATTAATGGAAACGTTTTTCGAAACGAAACCTTTTGATTTTGATTTTAAGACATACTTTGTGGAAAGAAAAACCGTATCAATTTTGGTGATGGTTACATTATAATTTGCAACTATCGGTTTTCCCCGATGAAGCTGAATATTATTAGGGCATTCTATATGAGATCCTGTTTTATAGTGACCTCGACGGCGTCGATTTGCAACGTACACCGAAGATTACAGCCCGGCACGAATTCTATGCCCGGCATCGCTTGTGGTAATTTGGAACGATGAAAAGCAGCGTCGGTAAGGTGCAGGGAGCAGTGAGTGCTGCAGGTGGGCCGCAGGGAGGCGGAGATATCGATCCGGAAGTGGGCAAAGGAAGCGGCACACGTCTCGCCGCCAGCATCCATCCTCCTCCTCGCGAATGTTAAAGGGTCATACACTGGCTGCCGCTGCCTTCTGTGTCGAATTGCAAATAATGTTCTAAGCACGAACGCCGCCGTTACAAGTGCAATTAATTCGCCCCCGTTCGAAATTTCCAAGTCCCGTGTCATTATGCCCGCCACCCTGATGAATAAATAAGTGGTCTGCAATTTTTGCTCATTTCTTGCATAATTTCTTGATTAAAAGAAAGGTAATCATTGTAAGTTGATGTTATGTACTAATTGCCAATGATAAAATATTTCTTTTAATTTTACAGTGATATTAACAATTAGAAACATTTAGCGGTTATAAATTAAATAGGACTACAATAATACCATGAGAGCAATTGAATTTATAATCGAAGATCGAAGTAAGTAAGTTTTTGCCGAAATACTAAAACGAAAGCCTTAAAAGTAGTAGAGTATTTTAATACCAACATATGGATGTATATGGAAACGAGTAAATAAAGATCACAACAAGCGAATGTAATGATTCAATACCGACCACTTTTCAGCATTTTATAATAATTGTGATCTTTGCCACATGACGTTTATGGTCGACTTCGGTTGTTAAAAAAGTGATCCGTGTGCTTTGGCTCTAGAACAGGGCTGTCCAGTATGCGGCCCACGATCTCACTTTTTGCGGCCCTCTAAATGTGTAAATACCCTCAAATACGAAATATGCACAATTCTTACATTAACGATAAAATATAAAATACAAACAAAAACACGTGTGACGCCACTGGCGACGGATTAGAAGATCGCAGCGAAGTTACTGGAAATCGGACCTATCTTGCTCGATCACCCTCGAATATTCGAGAAGTCACGCGCACGTATATAAGAAGGTTGAGTCAAGCGGGATGAGCAGAGTTAGTTAACAATTGTTCTAGTGTGCGTTACGCACCAATTTTAAAGTCTTTTTAAGGGAAATATGTCTTCGTAGAAAAGAAAAATAACTAACGAACGAACATCGAGTTTATGACCGTTGGGAATCACAAACAATAATAAACATCAGTGCATTGTTTGTATGCAAGTACTATCGCTTCCCAAAGAATATAATATGAAACGACATTACACTACGTTACACGAGAAAACGTTTCAGCAATATACAGGGGAGTCAAGAAAGGCTATTTTAAGAAAAAACTAAATCAAACAACCTTTTTTTAAAAAGAAACTGACTCTGAAACAAGTGCAATATTGCCGCTTCTTGCGAAATAGTACTGGAAATTGTCAAAGCGAAGAAACCTTAATCAAAATGGCAAAACAAATCAATGAAACAAAAATTCCCGAAAAATTCGAAACAGTCTCAGTGTCGCAACAAACAATTGAAAGATGGGTGAACCATATTAATCAATATGTATCCAAAAAACTGCATGACGCGATTGAAAAATGTATATATTTTTCGCTATGCCTGGATGAAAGCACTGATCTGTCCGACATTAGCCAGCTTGTAATTTTTATCCGAACTATTCAAAACGACTTCAGTGTACCAGAGGAGATGCTTGATCTTATTCCTCTCCATGGTACAACAAGAGTACGGATATTTTTGAAGCTGTAAATAACTACGGGGGTTCGATAAATGTTCCTGTATTGTCACTGATGGAGCCAGAGCTATGATAGGAACTGAAATTGGATTTGCAGGACTCTTGAAACAAAACAACATCAACTGTCCTGTGATACTGCATTATTCACCAAGAGGCCCTAAGTGGAAAATCCTTACGTCAAACGACTGTCATGAAAGTAGTTGTTAAAATAACTAATGTTATTAGAGGGAGCAATCGCGCTTTGACTCAAAGAAAGTTTCGTGATTCTTTAGCCGAAGTAGATACTACATATGGGGACTTGTTGCTTCACACCGGTATTCGTTGGTTAAGCGCCGGAAACGATTCTTTGCAACGATTCTTCGCTCTACGCAAGGAGATTCCTATTTTCCTTAAGGATGAAGTCAAGTCCAACACTACGGAACTGGAAAATCAAATGGTAGATGCACAATTTTTAGCAGATCTTGAATTTTTAACAGACCTAACATCTCACCTTAACGAATTGAATTTGAAGCTACACGGAAAACAGCAGCCAACAGTCAACTTACTTGGACACATAAATGGATTTAAGAATAAAATTAAGCTCTTCAAATCTTCATTAGAAAAAAAATGATTTTTCATTTTTTCCAAGTTGTAAAGAGCATTTTGAAAAAATGAAGGATTTTGAGGAAGTTTCAAATTTACCTCACATAAATTACATTGACACAATTGCAGACTTCGAAAATCGATTTAGCGACTTTAAAAAAATCGAAAGAGAGATTTCAGTTTTTATTCAGGCCCTTACAATTTCAATTGAGAATGTAACCAGTGCAGACCTTCAACTGGAATTGTGTGATTTGCAATCAAATTTTTTTACCAAGAAAAAACTGAAACTGGATTGGACTTTTTCAAGTTGCTGCCAGAAGAACGATACCTCAACTTGCGAAACTTAGGGCTTACACTGGGCTCAATGCTGGGAAGCACGTATCTTTGCGAAAGCAGTTTTTCCAACATGAAATTTATAAAGTCAAAATATAGATGTTCCCTCACTGATATGTCACTTACTCAATTGTTTTGTTTATCAACAACAAATATTAAAGTTAATATTGATGCATTACTTAGTGAAAACCAACCTCAAATTTCCCACTAATTTTTTTGTAATTTGATATTTTCGAATAAATTAAAATAATAATACAAACGCGATTTTTCTTTGTATACCATATCTATTAAAACTCACTGATAAAGTTGCATACGAAGTATTTCATAATGTGGCCCTCCAAACCGTATTTTTTTTAACGCGGCCTTTGAGGCACTTGCAGTTGGACAGTCCTGCTCTAGAAGATCCTAAAAATCGTTGGAGCTAAATTAACAGCTAAGAAGGAAAAATGTATATACGTACAAAAAAGTGTGCAAGATATATGAGTAGATTAAGGTGGAACAAAACATAGAGAAGACAAGAGAAAATGGAGTAATTATACTATGAGTGACTAACTGACTATACTTTGGCTAAAATATGGAAGAAATTCGTAAATAATTCAACCACCTTAAAGATGAATCATTAGTTGGTTTTTACAGGATGGGGCTAGTCAAAAGATAACTTAGGCAAAATGGAAGAAGAAAAATCAAATATTTCATTAGAGAAAGAAAATCGTGAAATTATGAGATCAATGGGTATTTAATCACAGTAATCTTTAGAAATTACAATATCCCATCAATATTTTAAACAAGGCATCTAATCTATATCATAAACAACCTTACATGAAACAAGTGGGCACAACTTGTATACCTTGGTTACTTTATTGGAACAGTGCCAATTTTCTTTTTTTTACCAACGAGGATGAAACGTTGGCGGATGAAACTTAACACTGTTCCAACCTGGAGTATTATTGGTCCGCCAAAACAGCAAGTCTATGTGTGTGGCAGATCTATGATGTAAGCCCGGGATTATTTTTGGCCTAGTCACAGCTTTATTGGTGGTGCATTGTCGTGCAGCAACAGGATACCTTGCGCCAGTTTTCCGCGCCTCTTTACTTGAGCCGATGCATTAAGCTTGCTTAATAATCTCCGTTACTATACTACCTTTATTCAGGTAATTAATCATTAAAATTCCTTGACAATCCCAAACAGTTACTATTATTTTTTCTGCAGAAGGGGTGAGTCTAAACTTCTTGGAAGGGCTGGAGCCCTTAATATGCCACTGCATCGATTCTTGTTTCGACTCAGGATCAAAATGATGAATCCAGGTTTCATCTCCAGTGATAAGTCTATTGGTAATTAAATCTGTTTCATGTCCACAAAGCATCAAAAATTGTTCACACGTCTCCATTCTGATACGCATTTGGAATGGCGAAACCATTTCGTACTCACCTTTGTCATTCCAAGGTATTCGTTTAGAATTCTGAAAACCGTGGTTTCCGAAACTCCTAATAAGGCTGCTAATTTGTCGCTTCTTTAATTTTGAATCTTCCAGTACCAAATACTTGGTTCTTTTAATAACATCGGAAGTGATTACATCAACAACATCAACAGGCCGACCTGGACGGGAATCATCATCCATTTATTCTCGACCATGTTTAAACAATTTTGACCATTCACAAATAGTCGATGGAAGGACAATCATCCCCGTATACAGCAATACAGTCAACATTTCTTCACGAATAATTTTTGGAGTTTTTTTTTGTTTGTTTTTTTCTTTGTTTTATTTATAACTGCTTGATATTCGAGTTTGTTCATTTTGATACGTGACAACACAAACTGACATATATTAGAACTAATACTACTGCAATAGTTTTTAAATTGTCAAACATGTTACCACGACATATGCGATTAAAAAACAATATAATGAAAAATTACATTAAAATTGAAAACTGCCTAGTCCGGGAATACAAAAACGATCCCTCGTATGTACTGTTTTCTAACCATACAAAATATTATTTTCCATCACCGTTTGCACCTCCATTTTCGATGGCATTCTACAGGTATCTCCGTTAATACTGGAAAGAGAAAAAATCGAACACGCAATGCTGGGTCCATTTTTTATGCTATTTTGAATAGTGAAATTAAAAAATTTGCTATTTCTTATTGTTTTCGTGGTACAATTTAAAAACGAAGAATTCATCAAAACTTCGAGTGCAAATAACTTTTTTATTTTTGAAGATATCAAAAAATGAAAAGCATTTTTCAATTCGATTTTTAACACAGATCATGTTTATTTAACTAAATCACTTAAAAAGTTCATAATAGTCGAGATACGAACTTAACTTTTATTTTATTAAATGGTAGTCGTAGTTGACTTTGATATTCAAAATAGTATTTTTTGCACTTTTCAAAAATATATACTTTATTGATATTATTTTTTAAAATAATGACATTATAGGCAATGCATTTATTTACGTTATAGCATATTTTTTATTTAACCATTCAAATTAGCATAAAAAATTGACCTAATATTGCGTGCCCTTTTTTTTCTATTTCCATTATTAACGGAGACACCTGTAGAATATTATCGAAATTGGGACACTTGTTCAAAACATTAGTGACCATAATAGTTTCCCTCGAGATTTCCTCTATTCTTTATCATTTGTTGAAAATTTTGCTTCTGCGTTTATGGTATTATTATTTCTTATAACATTTCCTCATATATTCTTAACCCCAACTGGAAACTCCTTTTCGAGTTCAAGATTTTGTAATGAATTATTTTGTTTGGTCAGCTCCCGACTTTGTTTTACTACACGTTAATAAAAAGCTCCACGTTAATTCTTATTTTTCGGCGTAGAATCGCAACGGACGATAAAATTGATTTGTGTTCGCATGATGAATGCGCCGGTGTTTTCGGTCGTAATTAAAATTAGAACATCCGCGTGCACTTCTCGTTTTAACACTGCCGCCTCCTCTTCTTCACCGTAATCTATATGCGCTTTTTGCGCGCCGCGTCCCCGATAAATTCCGCCGACGCTTTTCTTTAATAACGGCGTCGGGCACAATTGCACCGCGAAACCGCGAAATGTATAATTTAAAAGTTCGGGTCTCGGCGGCGGCGGCGGCGGTGATTTCCATTCGCAGACTTTTTGCCCGCCCCGATATGTACGCTTGCGGTCGGTTATTTATCGCTTTCTTGTGTGTTGTCTTGTTAATTCAGCGCTAGTCTTGAATTTATGAAATATGCGCTCTTTTACATTTCGTTTCACAGAAATCGCTTGGTCATTTAAATCTACAGGGTGAAACAGTTTCATCATCAATAGAGAAAATTCCTGCAAAATTATTTTTCTCTTTTTCTCGCTGCTTCTCTCACTTCTTCACAAGACTTTTCCTCATCTACTTTTTCATTTTTAATTTTTTTTTTGTATCCTCAAACAATTGTCAAACAATCCCGTTGCTCTCTTCTTTATAATATCTCCAAAATTTGGTCCCTAATAGTTTTATTTCCTATTTTGTCCATTACAATGTCTCATTTCTACAACTCAATTTTTTTTGTTGTACGTGCAAGTTCGCGATTCTAAGTACATAATTTTAATATTTAGAGAGATATTCCTTCCTTGAGACAGGATTCTTATGCTGTTATACATGCGATCTTACTATGTTGCTGTCCTTTCTTTTATATCTTTGTTCAGGGTATCGTTCTGTACTAAAATTGCGTCTACTTTTTCTTTTGTTATAGTTATTCGTCTCATAATCATGATTTGCTATTATGCTTCTCGCTTTCCAAACATAAAGCTTCTTTGATTATTAATATTATATTTGATTTTGATAATTCGCTTTTTTCAGCTTCTTTTATAACTTCATTGAACATTCAATGAAAGAGAAATGTTGAAGAACTTAGAGTACATTTATATCTGAAACTTTTTTGATTTACTCTTGTGTTACTATATTCTGTAGAAATTCTTTACCGCTCTTTCTAGCATTTCTTTGTCTCTTTTGTTCTAAGTACTTTCCACGTCACTTCTTTTACTTTATCAAATATTTTCACAAGATCTACAGTTGTATGCTTCATAAAATAATAATTTAATCTGCTTGAAGAAAAATACATGGAAAATTTAAGTCAACATTCATTAGCGTTTTTTTTTTAATTTGCAACTAGCGCACTTTAGCCGTGCATATTACAACGAACACAAAGCGTCAAAATATCACGTGCAACTTCAGTTACAACTACATTTATTCCTCATCGGGAGTTTGTTAATATTTAGTACTTCCGCGCTAATTAGGATGGGTTTTAATTAAAATATCTCCCGGGACAAACAACAGGTGGAGTTAGCTGAAGTTGAAATATTATGTTACATGCAATATGAATTAGAGGAGCGACGAAACGAACTCGTTTTGATAGTTGTTACATTCTGCCTGCATTTTGATAACGAAACTCCTGGACAAAATTAACGCACCATGTAATTAATTGGCAAAAATTTTAATTCTGGGTTTGTAAATTGGTTAGGCATACAAGAACGAACTATAGTAATTGACTGAAAAAGTTTAGAAAACTATAATGAGAGAAAACAATAAAATAGCAATAAGTAAAACAAAAATAAGAAAAATTACATTCAAGAAAAAGCAAGCTTGAAAGAAATTAATAACGTGTTGGCGTCCTCTTGCTTTAATTACCGCTGTCATTCCTTGCCACACTGCTGATAAAATTTTGAATGGTTTCTTGTGGTATGTTCTCCCATTTAGTAACAACGACTTCTTCCAGCTCTCTGATGGTTTTAGGGCCAGGTACACGGCGCCTAACTGATCGTTTTAGTAGAGTTTAGATCTGAACTTCAAAGTGGCCAATCCACAATCGGAATATTAACTTGACTGAGGTGTCTAGTACTAATCCGGTCACGTTATTCTACATAAAAAGGAAATTCTCACCGATAATGGAACCAAATGGCATAACATGTTGCTCTACAATATTGTCCAGAGAAAAAACTGTATTCGTCGATCTTTCATGGACAGAAACCTGATGAGCATCAAAACAAACTCCTCCCCAAAACATTATTAATTCTCCGGCAAATGGCTCCTTTAGAACAAAATTGCAGGTAGCAGCATACTTTTCTCCTCACCTTCTGCAGACCTGTTCACGTCCATCAGGAAGCTAACTCTTGTTTCTACTGTAAAAAAGATTCATCTACAGCCCAGGCAGGCTATTCTGACCTTAATTTTGTATACGAAAATTATTATTTCGCTTGAACTATGGTACGAATTATTTTGGCATATAAATTTTAAATTGCCGTTCCGTTGAAAATCACATTCGATTTATTTCGAAAGAAGTGGAGAATTGAAGCCCAGTTGGAGTGATCCCTTGCAGATTTTAATATACCAATTATGTGTGCTTTAGTGAGTAGTGGTGCAACGACTGGTTTTTTATTATGCAATTATACTTCATTCAATCTTCTTCGACATGAAATGGATACGTTTCGAATTGCTTCGAGTTCATTTTTCAGCTCAAAATTCGTTTAGTCTTGTTTCAATGAGATGGGATCTTTTTCTCAAAGATGGGGTCAGGGGAAAAAGGTCAACTAACGCACGAGATTAAGCTTTTCTCAGCCGAGTTATTTTAAGAAACAAGACCTGTCCTGAGCTGAAAAATGAACTGCTTCCCCAACCACTAATCTATAGTATTTACAGTATTGCTGACTACTTTCAGACGACAAGAGACTGATGATGAAACAGAATGCAAAGCTATATAATAAAGTAAAATTAATTGCGAAATGAAGATATTGAAAAGAAAATGAAAAAGTGAAAAAAAAAACAGTGGTGCGTCAATTTTGTTCATATGTGCATTTTTTGGAATTCCGTTGAACTTTTCACGGGGTAATTCAATCTAAAGACAGCAAGGTGAATTTCAATACATTATATGGCTGACGTGCCTGTAATTTTTTGAAATGCCTTCTACCGAAATAAATTGCCAAATCCTCCATTTTTTGTTATTCCTTTATTAACTTTTACTAGAACAGAGCTATTGAATGTGCTTGATGTTAATATTACCTTCCTAATAATGGTTTGGCATTCAATGTCTTATATTAAAATAGTATTTAGATTTTTAATATTTTCCTTTATCAGCACTTAGAACTGCGAGCAGAGAAATATTAAAGAAATAAGATTGGAAATTCCGGATGGCGTACACACAAAAAAAAACAGAGCAAAAGAGCGGCCTCCGATATAAAACCCATCTCGGCCGAGTATATGGACGTTGGGAGGCTGCAAGGAGCAAGCGGCCATTGGGATGCAGTCGAGCGACAATTCTATTACGGCCTTACAGTGCGCCAACTCATTTGGGATGGTGGTGGGTGAACGCCACCTGTCTGCAGCCCGCCATCCGCCACAAACAACTGTTGCCAACAGACATCTCTATCGACCAATTTCATCACATCAGAACAGAAAGGACTCTCTACTTATCTAATTACCACAGCTCTTCGTCAAGTTATTTTTTGAACAAATTCGAACTGTTGCAGTAAATATTCGGGAGATGTTTGCCCCTCCGCATTGATCTTTCTCAAATATGCCAATACGGTTTTGCGGTATGCAAGTTGAAGTTGCCCGAACGAGATTTATTTACTTTAAACTTCAGGAGGTTTTGCGGCGCTAGACTGTGGCTTTGGAGAGTATGCGACAGTGCATCCTAACAATATCTCGCAGCTACTATTTCGTGCCCTCAAAGTGTTCGAAATCCTTTGTGTACTGAATTGTACGTTTCATAAACTTTTACAATACGTGCGTTTGATTTAAAAAGGAAAACATTTTAAGACATTTGCATATTTCATTACGCCTTAAATACTATCACAATTTGAAATAATATGAAATATTTCTTTGTAAAATTGTAAACGTTCATGTTTTATTATTTATTATTATTAGAAACGCTTTCGTGCTACTACTACTAGTATAAATCTGATAGCACGTTCTTACATGTTTGATAAAGATAGACCAACAGTCTGTTTCACTATTTTCACTTAGGTATGATTTAAATGAATTTCTTTTTTAAATATCTGAGTTGCTCTCAGGAAAATGGCCGGGCGTATTGAGGGAAATAATTAAATTTATGTATCTCGGCAAGACGCGACCACTTCTTCTGCTCCAGCCTTTATTATTTACGCTATCCAGTAATAATGCTACACATAAATTACGTCGCGAGGGCACTATTTGCGGATTTAAAACGTTCTGACATAACTTCCAGTTATTTCCTGAACAATGCCAAATTCTTTGGCGATAAAAGATACATTACAAGAACGAGAGCGTTCATATGGAATTATGGTCCAGATTAATGGAGTACATACTTGTTTTCTTTTTCTAAGATTTAAGTATGTTTGACTGACCAAACAGATAAATTATTTTAAGTTTGTTAATTTTTATTTTTAACTTAAATTTAACATATATTATACAACTTTTTAATCAGGATGTATGTAAATGGCCGAAAGTAAATTTTACATTTATCTTAATTTCTAGACCATTATTTCTCAAGTTATAGATGGCGACCCAATATTGGATTGCGTTAAATTTTTAATGGGTCGCGAAATGGCTGTTACTACCTTGCGGCAAAGTGAGGAACTGGTAAATTTTTCTTAGCACTCATCAGTACTTTCCCGATTTTTATTTCCTTTTTGCCAAGTCTTACTTATATATGTTAAACCTTATTGAAAATATAACCTGGGAAAATTACGAATTTTCGTAATTTCCAGGTCGTTAGAAAGAGTGAGTCATCTTATATTCTCACAGAAATAAAAAGAAAAAAAAAAATACTATCTATGCACTATCTCATGGAATCTATGTCTTGCTTCAAAAACTTAATCTACCTCAAGATTTATGTGGTTTAAAATATTTCAATAGCGTTTGTGTGATAATAGTGTATGCTTGTATGTGCAAAAAAGTTTCTTGGTAAAAGTTGGCTTCGGAAAACAAAAAGAATATCATTCAACTTTTATAAGTCCTTCTTACAATAAATGGACCCCCCAATATCT
Source organism: Serrognathus titanus (assembly GCA_039766575.1). Taxonomy (NCBI): domain Eukaryota; kingdom Metazoa; phylum Arthropoda; class Insecta; order Coleoptera; family Lucanidae; genus Serrognathus; species Serrognathus titanus. Next base: position 26,844,174 of record CM077912.1, on the reverse strand, counting down.
ATCAGCATCCAAATCTTAAAAAAAAAACTAATCTGATAAAAGAGTAGGTTTTATACAAGGATGTATTTTTAGTTGGCCTACTTTTCAATCCAAATACCCCACTGTGCGTCCTTAAGCTCATTTTTTAAATGATCGATAAACAGGGTTAATAAGGGTCGAATATCCCGGGCTTCAATTATCCTTTATATAAACGAATGGAGGTGACCTAAATTATTTATTTTTGAATCCGTAAATCGATTTACTTATGCTATGTAAAACAATTAAATAAGGACATTTTCCAGGCTACGATGAAAATTTAACTTCAAATTTTTTTAATGGAATTCCTAGCAATTGAAGTACTAATAAATATATGCGTTTTGAAATAGAATTACAGTCAACTCCGGATATAGCGAACCCGTTTAAAGTTAACTTCCGGATATAGTAAACGCTACTTCGAGTATCGAAAATTTTTTCACAAGAACAATGTAATTATTTACCGGTTATAGTGAATCCGGCTTTAATAAACTATCGGATAAAGTGAACCAAATTTTTTAAAGTAAATGAAACTTTTCCGTTTATAGTGAACTTTTTGACAGTCTCTGAGTGATTTCCACAGTTTTAACTTATGACAAGAGTACGCTGACTACATGCGCATTAGGAAAAAAAGAGAAGAAATCATATTGCAAAGTTAATGCAATGTGATAGGGGATAAGTTGATAGGGGACTTTTACAGTGGTTTACTAAAAAAAAAAAAAAACAAGAAAATGCTCACTAAGTGGTCCTATTCTTCAAGAAAAAGCCAGTGAAATGTGCAGTAAAATTGAGGGAAGAAATTTTGCATGTTCAAGAAGTTGTATTGAATATTTTCAAAAAAGAAATTGTATCGCTGGACAAAAAATTGTTGGCGAATCTGAATCAGTTGATGAATATTGTCAATAACTGGTTCGCCACTGTTTGGCCTGACCTTCGTAAGAATTATGATAGAGATGACATTTTTAACGCCGATGAAACCAGATTTTTTTACAAACTGACCTCAGATAAAACATTGAAATTCGTGGGAGAAAAACGTATTGGCGGAAAAAATGTCCAATTTTGGTAGTTGCAAACATGTCTGGAAAGAAAAGAGGAAACTACTTATTATCGTAAAATCGGTCAATCCTAGATGTTTTAAAAACAAGACTTTACCAGTCAAATACAGATCAAAAAGTAAATTATGGATGAAATCAAAGTGGTTTACTGCAGAGCTAATAGAATGGGATGCACAGTTAAAAAAGAAAAATAGGAAAATTTTACTTTTAAATAACAATTGTCCAGCGTATCCTCAAGTTCCGCTAAACCAAATAAAATTGGGATAATTCATTGCTTAAAGAGTCGTTACAGAAAAGTTCTGCTGACAAAGATGTTACATTGATAATGGACAAGTTTTTTCGGGGACTTTTAGACGCTGTAAACTTTATTCAACTGACATGGCAGCAGGTTAACAGAGAAACTATTGCAAACTATTTTAAGCATGTAGGATTTTTTTGAAATGAAAGATGTATTTGATTCAGATGATGAATTGCCTTTAAAAAGCATAGAGATGATATTCAAAGATTCGTTGAAATAGAAATGAGGAAAAGATTTGACGAGTTTGACTTTAAGTTATGTTGAGGAGGACGATGAGGAGTCTGATGAAGATATTGTGGTTAATTTTCCCTCAATAAAAGAGAAAGCACAGAAAATTATAGAAATTTGCACGTTTTTACGTGAAGTTTCAGAAGGAGTTTTGAATAGTTTTTGTAACCTTGAAGTAACATTAGTTTTTCTAACAGACTTGTACAAACCAAAATATGTGATTATCTCACGTAGTTTACGTGTTTATTATTTTTTCATATGTATTGTAACTCATAAACTAGTGTATTTCACGTCATTTAAATCTATGTCACAATAAAAATATATAATAAACAAAAATAATGTTATATTTCTTTTATAACGAGCATCCGATATAGTAAAGTAAGTTCACTATATTCGAAGTTGACTTTAATTAAGTTGTCTTGATTTCTCAAAGTAAAATGCGAGAGTAGAACAGAAAAATACTCGTCATTCTTGTTTGCGAATAGAAAACATTTATTTGAAGTAACTTAATGGGCGTCTTTAATATTTTTATTTGTTCTTTCACATTGTTACGTTGACCAATGGTGTACGTAGCTTGTTCAACTCGATGTAAAATTTTGAATTTTGCTTTTGCAACCTCTTCTCTGGATGTGAAGTGTCAAGCGCATATGTAATCGTTTAAGGCAACGAAAAGTTAATTTGGTGTACCTTATACTATATGTGAACAGGCATTATTATGAAGCAGATTAGTTGATTAGTAGGAAGAGATGAAGAAAAAAGTAGAAGAGAAGGAGCTTACGTGAAGGAGAAGTTGAACCTCAGGGGAAGGATCAAAATCGTAAGTGATAAGAAAAAACGAAGTGTTATGCAAGTTTTGAGATTTGAAACTATGATTGTAATTATTTTTATTAGTTAATTTTATTCTGAAAGTACTTAGTATAATAAGAATAATAATTTAATACAACACGATAATAAGATAAACTTTCTTTGGCCCTTGAACATTTGGTTTTAATTTAAGTTGTTGTCAGTATTTTATTCCGACACCAACTCGTTAAATACTTCTTACGAATGTTAACAGTTACAGAAACGAATGATAACTGATCCATTTAAACTTTCAATCAGCATTAAGAACAACTGCAAAGAATCTTTATTACTATCCAGAAACTTGGCCATTTTCCATAACTCTGAATAACACAAATTTCCCGATCGCCAATGCAAAAAGCAGTCTGCGAATCGCCCAGCCCTGATTGATGCTTCGCGACGAAACATACTATGTATACAGAATTTTGTTCAGCGAAGTTCACTTAAAAGAAAACGCCAATTTACAGAAAATGAGTTGTCTGCATCAAGAGATAAGTCGCGTATTTAATTCAAAATGAACGGAGCAACAAGTCGGCAGGTGTCTGGTTAAGGTGCATCGACTTTGACACCTGTCGTGATTTGGGAGAGGGTTTCTTACTATGCTTTATCTTTAAACCTGTGCTTTATAATGTTCGAGAGCTGAACACGTGATTCTACGTATGTACATTCAACACCATAATGTGAATCAATAAAACAAGAGGGGAAAAAAAGGATCGATGTGCAAGCCGCTATTATGTTTTTGCTCATGTGTTTTCCATCAGCGTATCATACTCATTTAACGTAAATAATTTAGTGTTTGAGTGCATTATGAACGGAATAAAAAGCACATTATTATAGGTTGAAACTCGTTTCTGCAATAAATAAATAAAATTATCGGCAAAATGTAATTTTTTCCGTAAATACACCAGAGCTTGCCAACTTCGAAGGAGTAAATTAGAATACGATAATATTTTACATATAATAATTAACCTTCGATTTATAAGAATAAACTTATAATCAATCCGTCGTTCCTACAAACACACAATTTTTAATGTTCTGTCAACAATTTTTAAGGCTACGCGTCTACGATGCAACAAATATTTTCGGAAAAAATTAGACAAGAATAACCGTGACCTAAAATTACAACAAATCAAATGCCATGGCGTCACACTATCCACTTATTTGCCTTCGGAGCAAACGTCCCCGATTGAAATTTGCGTAACCCAAGTTGCTAACCATTGCTCACATAGTACACGAGAAGCGCAATCAATTACACAAGTCGGCAGGTGAGTGAGAAATATTCTGGGAAGTGATAATATACGCTTGGCGGCGCCGTATAATCGTTAGACAGACGAATCAGGGACAACAGAATCATAATTGCAAGGCTATGACAGTTGATAAGTCATCAATTTTGTTGTGCAGTTACAACTAATATTTGCTGATTCAGAAAGATGATTTGACTTGAATGCCGTACGTTGCACACACTAATAAAGGAAAAAATAAAAATTAACGAAATAAATTTGGAAAATAGTTTATGTTTTCAAAGAAGCAATTTGTAGTCGCTTTGATATCGGAAAATACTGTGTAAAATAAGAGTATAACTTTTCTTCTCTTAAAAGTGCTTTTGTTCTTAACCATTTCTCTCAAAACTACGTTCGTTCTTCCACCTTTATGCAACATTAATAAATGTTCGCTGATAACTCAAACAATTTTACGATGTCATTTTTGAATATAGCCATTATACCATTTAATTTTTCGAACTGTTTCTGTTAGTAAACTCGTTATTATTTGAAAGGTACTAGATGCAATTACTTCCTTTTGTCCTCCGCCTAGTTGTTATAACACATTTTGCTTTTGTTTTTGAACATATATAAGAAAATCAATTGATGTCTTTCAAAGGCAGATGATAGGTAGAGTGTCCTATAAGAAAGTGCTTCAATTATTGGTGAAATTGTAATTATTTTGAATGCGAATTTTAAACCCATACAGTGAGAAATGCGGGGAAATGTATGATATTAAGCTTGTTTTGAAAAGTAATTTAGGATTTTGTTATATAAATTTACAACGAAAAAGAAATTAGTTTAGATTATTAATAAGCGATGATGATATTCTCCGACAACCAGGTACTTCTCTTAAAACTAACAACGTTGTGAAACCAATAATATCGGTCTGTAAGAAGTTTTATTACATTTAAAAATCATTCCAACGAAGAGAATGTGGTATTTCAGTTGCAATCTTTGCTAGCTTTAGTTCATCAATTTAATTTCGCAATATTTATTACCTTAGATTAAGCAAATTAGCCTTTTATCTGTGACTGATTGCAACTCTTAGAACACCTTGGCGAAATCTAATTATATCGTCATATATTGCATTTTCTAAGACAATTATAAAAGGTCATGCAGATTAAAGTGCTCTTTTAATAAACCTTCGAAGTTGATTAAATAACGACAGAAAAAATGCAATAAATCACGATTGCATTATGTTGTCTGTGTCCCTAATGCAACGTCCATCTTGGCGCCAAATAAGCAATTTTAATTGAAATAACAAACAATAAATAACCTGCGATTGAGTCGAATTACGCGAAATTACTATAATATATCGAAAGGAGCAGTAATTATTGTTCATTACCAGGTGCAGAACATAGAATTAGCGATCGTATTAACGCCGAGCATGTCGGTTTCGTCGTGCAGATGGAACAAACGCAGTTCGAACCGGAAGTTCTGAAGCGATTCGGAAATCAGCGCGGTTTGATACAATGTTCTCCTGGTCGAATTATGCCCGAGCTCTCTCCGGCCAATAATGGCGATGCGTTCGTTCGTTCGTCGGTTTCGAGGAGAGAGCATTAATGCTACAATGTTTTTCCGCTTTGTCGGAAAATCTATTTACAACGTTATAAAACGGATTTATTAAATTTATTAATAGAATCCTGTTTGCAGCAAAGTCGAATGTTTTCAGTAAAAACGAAAGCGCAACAAATTTATACAAAGTAAATTTAAACTTTGTTATAAATTTAGGAAATACTTTCAAATAAAAAGAAATATAAATTTACTAAATGAAGATACTTACTACAAGATAACATTGTAGACTTATTGTAGATGTGCTTTGTGTAGTTGTCATTTCAATTAGACGCTTATAAGACATTTCTTTAGGAGCAATTTTTCTTCAAACTATTTCACACGAATCTAGTTGTGAAATTTGAAAAATATTGGTTTAGTAGTTACAATAACAAATGTCAATGACAATTCTTTTCTATTTATATTAAATATTAATTTCTATTTACTTCTAGTTTCTTTATCTCAACGACCCATACGTACAAGAATTGTATCTTTTCTTCTATTTACCAATCACATTACGTCATTCAATTTGCATTTTACAAGATGTGTTCTATAACATATCCCTTTATTTTGTTCTTTTCTTGACCCTTTCTATTAATAACATTCTTAAATCTTTTGCTCTTTATATTTTTCTTGTATCAAAACAACGAAAAAAGAAACACTCTATCAAACATATCTGATGTATCTTTTGTTTATATGGTATTGTGAGTCAAAACTGCTTACTTAATTCATTCTTCGTTTTCGTTTTCTTGTTTCGTACGACGTACAAAGCCGGTTCGTTTTATTTTCAGCGTTTTATTGGCGCAGACGCTCGAAAATCGCCGTCCCATTGAATAAACTGCGACGCGATGGATGTTGGAACTAACGATAAAAGAGATTTGTTTTCATAGTGAATCAAGATCATCTTGACTGGGAAGTTACATGCTTTATTGCTTATCTCTAAGAGGCGGATGGAATTCGGTGGTGCTTCGCCTTGTTCGACGCTTAAACGAGATTTCATCGGCCTTCAGGTCGTCTTCAGAAGGGCAACTTAGAAGTATAGAAGCTCCCTATTCTTCAGGTACACATTATAATAACAGAAATAGGAATTTAGAACTTTCATTTTTCATTTCGAGTGGTATACACATAAAAGTCGGAAAAAAGCGGAGTTGTCACAATAAAATTTTCTTCGCGTATTTGTTAGGTTATCTTAAAAATATTATAAAAATAAATTTTAAACATATGGCTGAAAGCTCAGCGGTTGAAAGACCTGAGCTTTCAGCGTTCTGGTCATCATGTATATTGTGACCCTTAGTGTTTCAAACTGCAGCTAGAAATATATACAATAAACGAGTTTTTTTTTTTTAAGAAAACGTCAATGTAGAGTAATACCTCGAAAATTCAAAATTGCCAGAAGAACAATTTTTACAAAATCTGATAACTTTGCTTCGGCCAAGAAACTACAATAATTGGAAATTGGAAACATTTGGTGTCCAAATGCATTTTTCTTCTCACTTCCAATTATAAGTAGTAGGTGTGATGGTCGTAAAAGGGGTAGACCGACTTAAATTATTCGAAGTACCTTTTTTTTTAACTTATTTAATTTGTTTTAAAATTATAATTGTTGTGTATAAAATTGGGTCTGCTTTATTTGGATGTTGAATCAGAACTGATTTACAAAGTGGTGTTACAAAGTACATATATTATAGTGTTTATTTTCTAAATACTAGGATAAAACGAAGTAAATCTCTAAGAATTAACACAAAAGTCTTTCTGTTCTGAGTGACTGTTGCCGTTCGGAGAACGGAGGAAAGGAATTTTGTACAGTAGGTAATGAAAATTATGCAAGAACTTTGGATAATAACTTCTTGAAAATTAAACGTAGATGGTTTGAAGCGTTTTTTCTCAACATTGCAGAAAAAATCACATTCATCCTGCTGTTTATTTGGGAAATTTTTCCATAGTAGGTTTTCCTGTAACAAACTGAAACTCATTTTTTATTCTTGCTGCTTGCCTTTAGTCATCCACCTTAATGGTTTCAATTTTTTGGGTTCTTAAAAAACACTTATCGTGGTCGCCAGATTTTTAATTACTCTAACCTTCCTTCCATCGACGATCTTTTAGTGAACTCAATAGATCTCCGAAGAAACTTCCACGCCGGTTATGCAGTCGTAATATTGATATGAAAAAATGACTTCTTCACATCAATAGTTTTGACTTTTGAAAAAGTTTTAGGTTTTTGTGTAAGTTCTTCTTAAAAAACATATTAGAATATATTACAAAGTCTGAGATAATTGAAAATATTTTTCAGCACATCGTATCAAAATACTTAAAGATAAGTGACTAAACATCGAAAATACTTAAAAGTAATTGAAATTTGAGAGATGCCTGTGAGGGAGGATAATGTAGTAGAACAGGAAGATGGTGTTTCGAAAATGAAAAAGTATTGGAAATATAATCGCATCGAGAGTTGTAACCTTATAAAGAAGAGGCTACGAACTTTCGCATAACCTAAATTTCCAAGTTTGATAGTTCTTGCGATAGTCACAGTAGCTCCACCGTTCAATATACGATTTGTACTTTTGTTTCCAAGGGTGACAACTCGAAGTACGTTTTCGTTGAAGACCCAGTATATGGTCCTGTTGAAGGCATAGAATTCCTATGAATTAAGCCGTTACAACTTTAACTGGGTTTGACTATACTATTTATGTTCAGGCGATCCCAGGTAATATTAAATACGTTATACTCCAATTAATTTAACACGCGCGCAATTTTAATATTTATTTCTCTGTATAATAAATTTTACTTTAAATTCCATTATTTCTCAGTAGAAGTAACATTACTTTAAATTCAAACATTGAACAAAACACACTCGATAACAATACGAACCTATCATTATGCTTGAATAAAAAAATGTTTTCTCCTTAATAAGCCCAACCCTCTTTATAAAGCAATCGAAAAATACTACTACTCCGTGTTAACAAAATAAGAAAACACAAACACCTGGTGTTATGATTGAAATGTCTACCAACTTAGAATTTTCTTCGATAATAACAGAAATAAGGTATTCTTAGGTCTTATGTAAATGTCCGTTATTTATAGAAATTATCGTAAATTGCAGGTAAAAGTACAGTATAATGCGGCTAATAAGAAGAGTTCTTGTAACTTTACATAACAAAATTAAAGATAATGATTTAAACACAAGGAGTTTTTGATCGATCTTTTTTTTTTTCGTTTCGATAATAGTATTGCGCAAAAAACAGTAAATTTTTCGTATAATTTACCAATTGAAATTGATAAGTTTGTATTTCAATTTACCTCTAATCAAAAAGAGAAGAAATAGAACGTGATGGGACTTCACATGCTATATTGTCACACCGTATAATATCTGTTGTACTACAACGACTTATAAATAGATCTATCAATAATGTTTAATGCAAAATCAATACGTGCACCGGAGATAATTGAAAAAGTTCCGATGCATATTTCAAAGTGCATTAGCGAATCGAAGGTGGCGACGCGTTTGTATCGAATAAATCACGAAGGAAACCAGCGCCGCTAATTATTTCATCAAAAAGATTCTGCTTCTGATACTTCGCACGATGCGAACATATTATGCCGGCTCACGTCAGGGCGCGGTTTCGCATTTTGCCGGTTTTCTTGGGCGAAATTAATTGCGGGCTGTTTATGCTGTGGCAAAGTCGGGCTTACCTCAACTTTCTCAGTAACAATGCCGGCCACTTTCACGCCGTTATCTCACGTTAAATCTGGTATTATTCAAACGTACGTATATGTGTGTGTGTGTAAACTTCGTTTTTCTACGCCATAATTCTCTGAGAAAACGAGCGGCTAATTATACCCCACGATTAAAGAATCAGATTTAGTAAGACAGCTAATTGTTAAAAGTGACAGGGTTTAATCTTTAATGAAATGCTTAAGATTCTGTTCTGATTAAATATAAATGAATATCTAATAACTAAAATTCGTAATCTCATTTTATTAATTGTTCATTCGAGATTAGGTGTTCGTTTATTTTAAACTCAGTAATACTAGATGTGAAATTGTAATCACGATTGATTACACAAGGTGTAGCAATTTTAATGTCGATGATTAAACCGACACGAATTTATTATTGCTTTTGTAATATATTGTAATATTTATTAACCGATCAAATGAGATGTATATTATAAAAGTGTTATAACCAGAGATTAGACCATTTTAAGTTTTTTTTATATCAAAAAAAAACAGACTATCTTTAAGTCATATTGAATGAGTTTCAATAAGTATATGTGAAAAATTCCGTAAAAATAATGTTGATTCAATGATTCAATAATTTTCTTTTTCTTTACCTGTAAACCTGTGATTTGCTGGTAAGAATGATAACAGGAAGTATTTGTTACATTATACACTTTTCTTTTGGGTTATATTTTCACTTTAATTCAGTTATAGCTCTACGTATGGTGTATTTAATCTTCTTGGGAATAAATGAGCAAGACAAGGAGATAGAAATTCTATTAAATCTTAGACATCAAAACTCTCGCTCATGTAAAATTCATACAAACAGAAAGTTCGACTCATATCTTTTTTACACTGTCTGTAAACTGGTTTGAGATACATAGTAATCCATGTAATTGATGAGACAGTAGAGGTAATCATTAAAAGTATTAATAATAAAGATTGTAAGAGTGAAGTCGGCTCGAACGTCGCGTATCCCCACAGTTGAATATTCTAGTCTTTGTCTTTACCACGCTATCAGTATACACTAATGCATTTTTTCCGTTCGTTACTTATTCGATTACTTTTAGTAGCCTAAATGTAAATGGAATTTGTTTAGTTAAAAACAAACGAGAAAAAGTACATAAATTAAGAAAAGAAATTTTAACGTTGTCCGAAATGGACATTAATTTCAGATAAGGAAAAGAACATCGGCAGGAGCAGAGGCGAAGAGACGTCGCGGCGGAGAAATTTATAAATCTCGTCGATAAAATATGTACGTACGGGTTCATGTATAATAAGACTTTTTACTGAATTAATCCACAGTATATAAGATCGAAGACGGCGCGGCTACATTGCAGTCGAAAATTCGAGTGAGCCCGACTAGTTTATTGAAAGTGGAAAGTAATCGTTAATACGTTCCGAAGTCGTCGGCGTCGTCGCCGCCGCCGTCCCGCGTCTACATGTGTTAGGACGCCTGCCAATTCCGCACAACGCCAAATATGAGGGCAGAAATTCATCGCCGGAGCTCATTATTACTAATTGCCCAAGAGGGGACGTCTTCAAATAACACTAATTCATTGGACGCTCGAGATTAGGGTGTTTGAACTTTTTACGAGCTCTTAACTACGGCAACACAATCGTAAAATGCTTCGGCCCTAATCGAACGGAAATATTTCCGCGCGCGTCCTCGTCAAATATAGAGCTAATAAAGTTTTGTTTTTTATTGCCGCCAGATACCATATATCTGACTTGCCTTTATACAAACGACATAACTTTTCATCTCGGGACTAAGCTCTCTCCCATGAAGGGAAAGAATCTACGTCTCGATCTTTATCAATATTACCTCAACTTTTAATAATGGCCGAGCTTGATTTTGACGAGCTTTGATGACGTTCGCAGTAAAGTATTCAATAAGCTAATGCAATGTCGCAATGTTTTTACAAAACTTTTTGTCTGAGCGTAGGCATTGTACCTTACTTTATGGGGCTTGAACTTAATTTATAAAATTCTACTCGCTATAAATAAATGAAATAAAATTTAGTACACGAGGTGATTCACGGTGAAACAGCTAAACTTTTCGTAGTCTTTATTAAAACCAATGGAGAATAAAAAAAGTCCCTCGTCATTTTCCCGTGAAAGTTGTCATTTTTAATTTGAAAAAAGAATCTAAACAACAGAGAACAACTATAGAAAAAGAAAGTCATCTCGAATATAGGTAAGTAAGAACATAATAAAAATGAATTACGCATACCGATTGCGGATGTCTCCTAAGGTCATTAACATGTTCTGACGCCGCACAGTGGTCAATCGGCGGAAAAAAGTCCATTTTGTCAAGTATTTAATTTAATATAAATTATTGGTGTATATGACTCTTAAAAGTCCCCTCTGCCATAATTCAGCACAAATAATATTTTTCATAGCGTAGAAATGTTCTATTTGATGCCATAAACTTACGCAACAATAACTTGCAGAAATCGTGGACATTTTGGTACGAATGCAAGCCGATTTTGTTTCTTTCGATCTAATATTAACGCTTAGATCTTTGAAGATATATTATAAAGCATTAATAATGATTGCAAGGACAAGAAATGATGACCTTTACGCTTTTATTATAGTCACAATACCCTACATATTAAACCACCTACATAGACTCGAACATTTTCAGTTTTTAAGAAAAATCTTTTACCCGCCAAACTCCGCCGACTGGTGGTTATTATTTTTATCTGTAATGAGATATTACGTAAATAATAATGCTATTTTCAGCTGCATATACTTGCCCATTTGGCCATTAATCAATCCTAAAGGCGCACAAACAGCTATCACCTATTTACATGCCCGAATAAAATGTATGGAATGTATTTTGCATATTGCTTACAATATATCGTTTAAACGCTGGAAAACAGACACTAATACGCGAGTCCTGAAAGAAGAATCGAAGAAAAGAATTCAAGAAAAGTTTTAAAGAAGGATAGGATTAAAAGTAGATTTTGTTAAACAAGGAACAGGTACGACAAATGATGGGAATATAGCAAGACGATTTTTTCAAAATCCAATCTTAACCGCTGAGATAACTGGTGTTGACGAGGAATTGATTCGACGATTTTCCACCATATTAAACGCAATAAATTCAACTGCATATATCGATGAAGATAAATATGCTGCTTACGCATACGAAACTGCACAATTGTATGTAGAAAAGTACAAATGGTACAATATGCCAGTGGCAGTGCACAAAATTCTCCTTCATGGAAAAGAGATAATTGAAGCAGCCGTACTACCTATTGGTTTATTGACAGAAGAAGCACAAGAAGCACGAAATAAAGATTATAAATCATACCGGTTAAACCATTCTAGAAAGTGTAGTAGAGTATGTACGAACGAAGATGTTATGAATCAGCTTTTAGTATCGTCAAATCCCTACATTACCAATTTGAGAACCCTTCCTAAGAAAACGAAATTTGAATTAAACGAGAAAGTGAAAGCTTTGTTAAGAGAAAGTCAATGAAAACCTCTATTACAGATTACTGATTCGTTTATATCAAAATTATTGTAATTGTTTTATTTATACAAACAAGAAGTTTTCATTAATTATTGTATTGGTCATTTTGATGTTTTCATGGTATATAATGAAATGTTATGGTTATTTAATGTTAGATTAAAATAAAAATACTTTGTACTATGTCAAAAACATAATACGTATTTTTGATGTAATAGTAATATGTTTTCCAACATTTATGATATTAATTTCGTAATAATTTTCCCAAAATTTTTACACATATTGTATATTATGTTTCAACTATTTCATATGAGTAATTAGTTTGTTTTTATAATGTATCTTAATGTGATTAAAACATACAGAACGCACGTATCGACTTTTTTCCGCAGCCCAATGCATTCTAAACCACTGTGCGCCGTTTTCAGGTGCGGCATATGAACGTAAGAGTCAATGTGCGAGAGAGAGAAAGCGCAAAGTGTGGCGAGATTTCAATTAAAAGTGAAAGAGACGACACAAAACAGACCGAGAATTTAATTCTTGCATTGTCTTTCACTCGAACGCCACTGATCTCAGCGGATTGCCGGGTTAGTCGGAATACCTGCTTTATCGTTTACTATGGTCAGTAGGTAAGCGATTATCCAATCGCACATGAATAATGTTGATAACGGAGTGTTGAGTAGAGTGAGGCTTTTCAATCCAATACATCGATACTGTTTTGTAGATAGTGGAAAATTTACTAATAACCGATTCGTACCTAAATAAAATGTAAAAGAATCGATATTCGTCAAATCTTTCTTCACATCGTTTAATAAAGTTATCAAAACTAATAACCTAAAATGTTAGTACTTTTTGACAAAAATTCTTTTGGAAATTTTACAGTTCTTAAGTTGAGCTATCAGATGACAAATCTTGACATGATTTGCCGCATATTCAAATTAAGGAAAGGTGTAGCCCTATCCAAACCTTTAACATAGCGTTCGATATTGGGGTAATATATCAAAAAACGCATACATCCAGAAGTAAAAACTTTTCCTTAATACTTCACCAAAATCAATGACGTGCGAAGAAGCGAGCTTGTACTCAATGCTATAAAATTTAGTAATCGGTCAAATTCAAAACTTACGCATTAAAAAAGCAAAATCGTTTAATAGCTGTTTCTATGCGTACATAGATATACATACATACATACAGGCTTTCGAACGCAGGCCATGAACACAATTGAAGTGAATGTATCAATAGCATCTTCGATTCATTATGCTCGGAAAGTAGTCTAGAACAGTGAATCAAAAACGCTACAAGATAGAAACGTCGAACGAGATTTTATAAAGTGTACCTGGTTATCGATGATGATTATAAGTCTGTAATTTTCGATTACAATTCGAATATTAATTACTCATTCTGGATTTCATGCAATCGTGCCGCTGTCACAATTTTTATATATTCTTCAGCAGTTTATTGCAGATACTCGAGGCGAAAATATTTCAAGCGTGACCAAAACGTATGAGAATTGCTCATGACCATTTATGACTACCTACTTACACACTTGTTTCTTGAAGTTGTTTCAATGTGATCAATTAGTTTTTATATCAACGTGTATCTGAATATTCCAGGTGCAAATCTCCAGTCAGTGTTGATCACAGTATAACATCCTTGATATTTCTGATAGGCCAATCATTGCGTTTATAAACAATCCTTGCCTCTTTCTAATTGTACTGCTTGTAAAAGATAAACTGATAGGCCAATCATTGCGTTTATAAACAATCCTTGTCTCTTTCTAATTGTACTGCTTGTAAAAGATAAACGAACATATACTATCTTTTTATAACGTCATAAGCGAGTCTTTGGTCATAGATCTTCTGGTTGCCCTTTTATAAGTTCAGCATGTATTCAGTTCAGAAAGTTCAACCAAGAGGAATCATAGTTTCTATTCAATTTGATTTAATTTTCATTTTTGAAAAAATCATATGTTGATAACTGGGGAAAACTATTATAAGGATTTCGTACATACTTCCTAAATGATGCGGCATCACACTCTGGAGTGTGAGTGGTAAACTGCCCATCTAGTAAAAAAAATCTATGTTGTACATAAGTTGATATTGGATGAAAAAACGCAAAACGTTAATTTTCAAATGGAGTTATTTGAGTAACAAAGAATATGCAAGGGTTGTTTAAGGATTAAATCTCAGTTTCTTTTTTGTTATGATTATATTTGTCACTGTGAAAAAGTCGAAGGAATTCATTTCAATGATTTGCCTTACTGTTTGTTACATATACGCACAGATTGATTTTGTTCGGTCGTGTTTGACGTCGACGGGCATTAATTGATTGTATCTCCAGGAACTTCTTCCCGAACTATTAATAACAGCGGGTTCTGAATTGTCTATTATGTTCCATTGACAGCAGAAGCCGCCCACGCGTTATTTCAGCAAATATCGGTACTCTTGCGTGAGCGTTATCGAACAGATGGATGGATGGACGGATGGGTAAGCAGATTCAGAAAGCAAAAATGTGCACGTCACAGCAAGTATTTATTCGCGTCGTTTATCCAATTGCAGTGACGCACAGTAAGCACGTGAAAAACATACGCAAAACCTCCTCTGTTTTATTTTTTTTTACTGTCCATTACATACGCAATAAATTACTCTTCTTATACTACTTAACTATTCGTATTTTGATTCTGCTCGTGTATCAAATTTTTTTTTAATGAAATATTTCAGACCCATATTTTTTTGATACTCCTATTTTACTTTAATTTCTAATTTGATTGAACAGAATCATTAAAGTCACCATAAAATACGATTTAAACTAGTACACATTATCATTTAAATTTAGTTTTGAGGTTAACGTTAAGTTTTCAGAATAACTTCTGTTGTAACAGCTCGATCGTTAATTTCTGGAAAACTTCAGTTGGTCGAGACGAAACAATTCCTATAATGCTTGATATACGTAAAGAGTGCTAAATTTAGTAAATGCATAGTACTAGTAGCGTAATTCTAGCTGCCAATCAATTATGTGAGACTCTACACGAATGGAGGTCGGACCAAGTTCGATTGACCTAGGCTAAAATTGGCTTGGCGCGGACAGACACACACCACTGGACTGAGCGATTAAAAATTTTAATTTATTCACTAAAACCATATATAGTGTTTCGAATGTAAAATCCCAAATGCATTTCCACATTTGGTGTTGTAATAAGACGGTCAGATTTCCAAAAAGCAAAGTAAACTAACACACACGGTCACACTATGCAACGTGACTCAATTTAAAAAAAAAACCTTTTTTGATAGAAAAAGAATGAACCTATAAGTCTTTCAATTTACTACGACGAAGTTTAGAACTACCTACATGTAGATAGAACTAGTTAAAAAGGATTGACGATTTTCTTTAATCCAATAAAATATCTCAAGGTAGTCCTAAATGAGAAACTCTTCACCCGAGTGAAACCAATTGGTACTCGAAGAACTCGTGAGGGATACATGTATGAAGAGTTCAGAATTTTATTTAATTGCGCCGAGCAATATTACAGGGGAATAAACAGAGCAATTCACTTAGAAAGTTCTCCTATCGCTGCTGGAATTTAATACCTCACATTGTCGGAACGATTTTTAGGGTTTAATAAAAGATGTTTTTCGATCGTGGAACCGATAATGTACGATAATACGAAGGGAGAAGTTGACCGCGTAAAATGAATCTTAAATGTAATCAAGTCGATGTCTCGCAATATGTCGGAGTGCAGAAGTTGGGCGAGTGGAAACTTTCGACACTATCCCAGTGAAGAAGCTAATCTGCGCGGATTTCTTTCGGAGAGTTTTCCTTTGCGGATTTTCACGCGCTCTCAACTCTACAATTACACAATGGAAAACTCATACTGTAATTAATTACTTTTATTTTATATAATAGTGGCAGAAACAATTACTGTTCTACATAATTTGTTAAACAGTTAGAAGTAATTCATAATATTTCCGAATTTTCTTTTTAATAAAATTCGTTTAGGAGCTTGTTCATTCCGCCAACCAAGAGTTGAGGGTTACCTTAATTTTGGCAGTATTGTAACGAGACGAAAATTTAATTGATTCGCCTGAAGCTATAGCCGAGGTTGAATAGAATCTACACATTTGTTAAATAAAATAAAATATTCGGCTATTTTAACAATCTAAAGTTCTTGTATCAATTTTTTTGTATTGCAGCTACATGCACGGTGTCTTCATTGTATGCTTGCCTCAAACGAAATAATGAGTTTATTCAATGTAAAATGTTTAACATCTTTTGACTGTTTGCTCAATGACTACGTGTGATTGCTAATAGGTAAAGGAAAAATTTGTTAACTGAACGAGTTTTTGGTTGACTGAACTGTACGTAGAAAACAACCAAAACACTGAAGCAAGGAATGTTAGAATATAGGTAACTATAAGGTAACCATCTCAGGAAGCTGAAACACCAACTATACCAAACATTGCATCAATTATTGACACTTTGTTAAGATAGCTCTCACGGGGTAAACTCCTATCAGTGATCAATGTAACCACGTATCAATCATTTCCCCTTATAAAATGAAGGGCCTATAAGACGTAGACGCATACAGTATACTTTATTCGCCTCCTAGTTTGAATGCTTAGAGCATCCACACTGTTTAGTATTATCAAAAACTTTGAACAAAGGTTTCTGTCGGCTATTGTCACTTGTCACTTCATTGAAGTTCACTCCCGCCAAGGAAAATTATATCGTTTTTTAACTATCACCGTCTTCTTATAACACGAAAGTTCACAAAATTAGAAAATCTGTCACAAAGCGGGAATGTGTCCGTCTTATTATTCATCAGCATTTAGATATTATTACCAAATACCCTAAATGGAACTCCCTTCTGCTGGTAGTTGTTAATTCAAACTTTCTCTGCGTTCCTCAGCAGGTTCCACTTGCACGTGAGAGGTTAGGTTCGATTTTACAATCGTCAGATAAACTGAGTATAACACTATTCTTGGAATAACGTGACGTCGATACGGGTGAAGGTTAAAGAATATTCGGCGAATAGGTATTCTGTCCTTATTTGTCGTTTGTAAAACTGGGCCTTGGACGACTTTCTTGTGTGACTCTAGTTTGTACAGGGTGGGCCAAATTCGACACTTTTAATAGGAAACATCTATTTTTAGAAGAGTTAGACAAAAACTGACCTCGGTCCCTGGAGCTCGATTTTTAAGACAAAGTTAATGGTGAAAACCGCATTTCGATATCTTGTACCGCTTAGGAGCTACAGGGCGTTTCTCAAAATTGTACGATTTCTAAAAACCTTCATAACTTTTTTGTTTATGAAAATTTTTGAGTTCTGTAAAAACTTCTTTAAGGCACTTTTTCATGCAGAATTCATTGCTCCAAATTATTTTTTTCTAAACTGCTCAATATTTGAGATATTAGTAAGAACTTTGATTTTTTATATGGAACACCCTATATATTTTTAAGTTTTTGAAAAGAGTATAAAATTTCATTCATATAAATATAAAACACTTGATATTTTATTCAAACAGTTTGTGAAATATAGAACTTCAAAGTTTTAATCAAAAATTTAATTGTTTTTACAGCATTGAAGTAGGCTATGGATGACGAAAACTAAGCGATTTAACTTTTTGTAACTTCCTGGTAGGCTGCCATCAAAAGTTGACGCAATCTCTTACAGTACTTGCATTTCTCTTGAATTTTACTATCTCTATAAAATAGACTTAGGGAGATAATTAAACTTGTATGAAAACTACGAGAAATACGACATGTTATAATATTTATACCAACTGAAGACTTCACGAAGTGCCTTTAACTTGTAAGTGTATGTGTATACTGAAGATGACAGCGTAACTGCCGAAATACGTATCTACGGATACAATCTATTTTAATTTATATTTAAGGATATAAAATTTTTTGATTTATTACTATTTATTATTATTATTATTTATTTATTTACTAATATTAAATGTTAAAGTGTTTTATAGAAATTGGCGAAAATTCAGAAGCAGCGATTAATCTTTACCATGAGTGGTATCCTGAAAGATGACAATCCTTCAGAGATATATTCTTGAGATTTAAAAACAATTTAATACGTTTTTAGTCATTTAAACTGATAAATACTAAAAATTATGAATCTCAAAACGGAAATAAAGAATTAGAGAAGATCATAATTTTGGGAGAAATTGAAAATGACCGACGCCAGTTGGAGCAAACATCTTCGCAAGAACTTCTACAATACGAATTTTAAAGAAACAAAGATTCTGACCTTATTGAATAAGAAAAATGCATCACTACCAGTCCTTGAATTGGTGATATCAAGGAACCATAACAAAACGGAATCGTTTATGTTTAGTACAAAATGGCCGACAATTTGATACTTTATGTAATTTTTGCGCAATTTCGATTACATTAGTATTTATTCGTTATAACTTCGTTATATTTATTACAAATAAAGTAATATTTTTAGGGCTCATTGAATCTTCAAAAAATATTTAGCTATCATCATCCACAGCCTACTTGAATGCTGCAATGACCATCAAAATTTTAATTAAAACATGAAAGCTCTACAACTCAAAAATCTTTTGAATAAAATATTAAGTGTTTTATATTTTTGTAAATAGAATTTTATGCTCTTTTCAGAAATGTAAAAATATATAGGGTGTTCCATATAAAAAATCAAAGTTCTAGCTAATATCTCAAATATTGAGCACTTTTGAAAAAAATAATTTGGAGAAATGAATTCTGCATGAAAAAGTGCCTTAAAGAAGTTTTTACAGAAATGAAAAATTTTCATAAACAAAAAAGTTATGAAGGTTTTTAAAAATCGTAGAATTTTGAAAAACGCCCTGTAGCTCCTAAACGGGACAAGATAACGAAACGCGGTCTTCACCATTAATTTTGTCTTAAAAATCGAGCTCCAGGGACCGAGGTCAGTTTTTGTCTAACTCGTCTAAAAATAGGAGTTTCCTATTAAAAGTGTCGAATTTGGCCCACCCTGTACATCAGATTTCTACTTATACATGTTAATCGGCATGATGTCAGCATTGTTTACAAGAAGAGGCTAATAAATGATGTCTAGAGTTTTACTTATTTCAACATTGAAGATAATCTCATGTCGCTAAGTTCTCTTTTTGCTATGAGGTTAGTGAACATAATAGGGAACGATTCCAGTTCCTTAGAACTACTTTAGAAAAGCAGATTTACATCCACAGTTTAGGGCCAGTTTTACAATGGTTGCATAAACTAAGTACAACTCTGTTCTTAGTATAGCTGTAGTTAAAACTATTAGTTCGTGGTATAACTATAGTTTTAACTATAGATATAGCGAGAACAGTGTATATTTACTTTATCCAACCATTGTAAGTCGTTCGATAATAAACGTTGGAATACATACAATCACTGTAAGCACCAACTCCTTTCAATTGATATCTAATAATAATTGAAGAGAAATGAATTGATACATAACCGTAGCAACCACAGAAATTCATCAGTGACGTTTCAATCTTTCATAGATTAAACATTTTGATGAAATTTGTCAATTCTAATGTAATATTAGGTCAAAAAACGATCGCAGGATATCGCGATCTAAATTTTTTATTACTTCCTTATTATTACGCCTTATTGAAACCAGAGCAATGTGATATCATTTTAGTGAATCATGAGTTTTTATGATTTTGGAAAACTTAAAAAATGGATGTGAACCTAATGCAGAAGATCTTACTCGATCATTTAAATGTCAGTAAACTTAACAGTTATGGAATGGTACTAACAAATACTCTATGAATTTAGCTGCGGTTTAGCCTTCAGGTTAGGAATGTTGCTATTTAGAAAAGAAGTTTATGGTTAAAGCATAATGTCATAAGATGTACACATTAATGATGAATTAAAAGTAATGTCCCCAAAATACAAGAGGATATGCGAAGAGGGACACATCGACTTCTTGTTGTTTTATCGCGGTAGCAATACTTTTAATTCTGACTGTACTTTGTTTGCCTCCTTCCTAAAAAGATTTAATGGTATTCAAAGTTAAAATGATTTACCCGGAAATCTCACAAGTTACCACGTGTACTTATTTAATGGAATTGAAAACAAGGAAGGCTGTTCAACATACCATGCGATCGAATATAAAATAATTCAGAGTAGGGTATGAACATTGAAAGAAATTTTACATTACTATCGCCAAATTTAATAGCTATTTATTTCAGTTAAAATACAAAAAGTACATTGTTAAAAGTAATTTCAGAAATGATGAAAAATTCTATCACGGCCTGCTATGGAATCATTTTATTTTTCAAGGCGTGGTATTTGAAGAATTTGAGCAACTGTCTTATGAAAAAATATTAGAACTAGGAAGACACATTGCTTTAAAGGTTTTAAAATTTTGTTCGATTAATTTCGAACATGCATGTGTAAGTTAACTCTTCTCTGTAGTGTTATACGTTTGCAATTAATCGAGCAATATAAAATTTTGATCTATAATTCTAACATATACTGGGCGTTTTGTAATTTGAAATTCACAAAGTGCATTTTCGCACCCTCAAGTGTGTGTGAGTGACACATGCGCCAGTATTCTCGTTCTTCGAATAACGAAGCAATAACGTCAGACAATCGCAAGAGAGCAAAACGGCGTGTCGCGGAAACCGTTTCGTGCATACATCAAGGAGATTCGCAGCATTCGAGAATAAATAGCACTGCGACGACCACGCCGTCATTGCAACGCGGATCGATAAGAGGGGGAAGGGGGAGGGCGAGTGTTGCAGCAGAGCATGTTGAGGCAGGTTAGGAGGGTACATTGCGGATGCAGACACTTGACTGACGCGACCTACTGCCACTGTACCCATCTAGATGTTGCCTGATTAACGAAAATGAAGCCGAACGTTCACTCTGAATTCTAGCATCTCTCCGTCATGTTATTCGAATTTATGCAGTTGTTCGAGTATCCATTCCGGCTTTCATTGTGTTCGTGTGCCACGAGTTGTTGAAAATAATGACAGAGGGTGGTGGTTCAGTGTTTGTTACGCTTGCAAATGGGCGAAGACATTGGAACTACATATTGCATATGTTTGTTAGTTAGCAATTCTCTAAAACTATTTGGGTTTTTAATCCTTAAACAAAGAATAGCAAAATGTTAATTAAGAACTTTTTAAGAGATAACTGGTACACACTCTTATAACCTTACAATCAAATTATTCAAATAATATTGTAAAATAGAATGCATTCGAAATTTTTGGTGCCGCTAAGATGACCTCGTCACTAATAGCGTAATTCAACCATGTATTTTTTATAATAAGTAGTATCCTTCATTAAAGACGAATTATATACGACGTCCTAAACTGCAAGTATAAAAAGGAAAGCTCTCTGATTTGTGATGTAATGACAACTTGATAAGCTTCAAAAGTAAGCTTTTAATTTAAATCGAAGACCTCCGTGCTAATACATGTATGTATATGAAATGTGCTATATGCACTGGCGATTTCAAGAAAGTTTTTAGCCTTTTTATTATTTTTGACATTTTATGAATAACTTATCTTTTTTCATTGGGACCCACTTCAGGGCTCGGCCATTTTTTTCTTTATCAGAAAGCAATAAAAATATATTCTAATTTTCAAATCAATACAACGATGGAAACGACAAGATTTGGGACAATTTTCGATTAACTTTTTGTAAGTACAAGATTCCTTAGAAAAATGGAAATCATTCTAATTAACCCACAGTTCTGTCATATCTATTTTTAATCCTTGGAACCTAAAACAAGCAGCTAACATTCCCCCAGACGAATTAACATCGATCACTTCCGACACCAGCAAAATTCCGACTGCAGTGGTGGCTTAGGTCGCCCTAAAATTTTAAAGCACATCACGCCTGACCTGACATGGCACTAGGTCGCCTAAGCTCAGACTGACGTCCGCCCGAGAAAAAGCGATGTCTATTAATAAACACATAAATAGCAAACCGTAGGCGGAAGCTTCGAGCGATGAATTATGAATTTATATATACTTACGAAACTCGAAGAATTTCCATAAATAAACTATCTACGGACGATATTAGTAAACCTTATCGATTCAAAATTTATGCAAGGACTGCTTAGGTTGGTCAAAGAATTACGTTTTTTTTAATAAGTTTGATACTACGTGCAAATATCGTTCGTTATAAATAAAAATTTAGAAGTAACTGTCAAACGTAGAGCAAAATGTCGACTTTTGAATTAACTTTTACAACTATTATTTATAATTAAACATTTTGTGATAATTTCCAATTAGGAGTTAAATTCCAGGTTGATGTGATACGTTAGAAAAATTAGAAAACTTCATGATAAAATTAGATGCAGAAAATATAAAAGAAAAGGAAAAATTAAGGAATTTTCTAACAAATGTCGACACTTTAACAAGTAAAACAAAATCCGAAGAATTCCAAACAAAATGCTTAGAACAAACTTTTCCATTGTTTCTTTTGTAATACTACCTCTTTTGAGCAATATTAAATGCTTTCAAGGAATGTGCATTTATTTTATAAATGACAGCGAATTTCTAAATTTCTATTGGTCTAAACCTCCTGAGTATTACAACGTTCAATATGAAAGAACGAAAGAAAATAATTTTTTCTCCATGTCTCAATTTCTCAAATTTTCGTCTTCTATTCGTTTTTACTTCGTGTATTCTTTGAATATCTTCATCTCTAAACATTGCAAATCTCTGTGGCTCACAATATCATTCAATTCTGCCTTAATTACCTATTACTTTCAAAAACATAATGTCTTCAAAATATCATCAGTTCATTTTGTTCCGGATCTTCCTCTTCCAATTTAACAACGGATTCTAACAATGCACTTTTAAGTTTTAGATTTTTGTTCACAATTGAGCTTTAATACGCCTCTCTTATCTGCCCCGTCTTAATTGTATTTTAAATTTCTTCCACCTGTTGTTCTCTTCTATTTTTAATAAACTATAATTTAGAAATTCTTGCATAACGCCTCTATCTACATTTTACAAACAAACATCTCAAATGCGTATTGATTGCATTTTCGTCTAGTTAATCTATTTCTGGTTTTCGGTTTGTTCTTCTGTCATCAGATAGTTTGATTGATGTTTAGCTTCAGTCTTCTCTTAACTGGTAATTGCCTAGTTCAACAGAATTTGGAGGTTTGCAAGTGTAATAAATATAAGTTACTTCAGTAAAGGAAAGAAAACTGAGTACATTTGCTTATTGCTGAAAGTTTTACTTTTTACTTACTGCTCAACCATCTGCTTCTATACTGCTTTTGTCGCTTTATTATCAGGATTAATAATATTAAGGATACATAGAAATTAAAAAATATATATATTTCTCGTTGCATTGTATCAGTAGAGATTTTTATTAAAATGTAAATAATGGTGATTAATTATAACTGGAAGGTAGTCTATGAGAAAACTTGTGTCTTTTTTATAGTTTAATGAAACCTGAATTTAAAATATACGAAATTAGAGATTTTTGAAATTCTAATATACATTTTAATAGTTTTGATACTGAATACGTACAATTTTATATAAGTATCTCGTTTTACGACTAAACGAAACATTAATTTAAAACGTCGATCGTGAAGATCATTATGGTTGATATTCGTGCACAAAGTAATAATAATGATAATAATAATAATAGAAACTGAAGCAGGCGACGCGACGTCAGAAAACTCAGTTCATTTAATGATTAATTAGCAGGTCCTCTCCACCTGGCAATTTCACAAAATTCCGTTTGCCGGCCCGTTAATAACGATCACGAACTTCGTCATGCCACTTTAAGTTTTTACACTTCCCCGACTCATTATTGCCCGCCCCCGTCCCTTATTAAATTCTTATGCGGTGACGCCGTAAAGTTTTATTGGAAATCGCCGACGCCACCGACGACCCCCGCCTTGTTTTCATGATACGTTGGATTTTACCGCCGGGTATATTTCACCTCGTTTCTGCCGCAGTTTTGTTTATAATTTTGAGATTAATGCGCATTATTTTTGCAGGCCAGTAACGTTCGTGATGTGTCGGTCGAAATGAGTTAAATATTGTGTTATGAAATAATTTACTAAGAGAAAATGAAAGTCAAAAATCGCATCCAAATGATTTATTTGAAAAATTGTAATTTTTGAGGTAATTTACCACCTATATCGGTTTGTGTTGTTTCTGGAAACTACAATGGGACAAAATTCTAAATGTGCTGTTTCTGTGGTTTGAAGATACATAATCGTACATACAGATTCTAATAAAATCACTAACACAATGCAAAGTATTAATTAACGCCATTCAAACAGCCTTGATAATGTACTGACCATGTTTACCGGGCACAGCTCATAACACGATCATTTATTTTTATTTTTTGCAGCTTTACCAATATGCCAGTAACAAACAGATCATTGTATGAAAAATAAGCGGAAACTTTTGATTCTTACCACGTAGAAGTAGCTTTAAAGATCTCACTAAACGCAGCGAGATGTACGCGAACCTATACGCGGAATCATCCGATCTTATTGTTAAGTAGAAACATGTTTTGTAGCATGTTCACGGCATATAACTTCTTTCTATATCGTGTCATTCGCAAAAAAAGAAACACTTTAGTTTTATTATATGGTCCGTCAACCAATTTCTGTTTGCCAGTTTGATAATGAGCAAAACAAAGGAGAAAACATATTGTATTTAGCAGTTGCATAGCCAAGTGGTTGAGTTCGCTGGAAATGGGCAACTATTAGATGTGGGTTCTATGTGAGAGAGAGAGAGAATTCTCATCAGTGAGTAAGTTGGATAGCTCTTCTGTTTGGAATAACTATAATTAGAATTTACATTTATTACTTATTATAAATAAATATTTTTTATAAAAAAATTCATTAGTCTACGAAATGAATTGCAGACGTGGCTCGGTTTAACAACTGATCTATTTCGGGCGTATCGCGGGCACGCAGACGTTTACACATTATGTAACCGCTGACTCATTTACAACGTTATTTTAAGCTGTTAACGCCACACCGAATACAACAATTAAATGATTAAGACTGTAAATCAAACTTTCGGCGGCAGAGATGCAAACAGTCGAAACTAAATGACTAACACAATGAAAAAATAAGTTTTTCTTTACACGAATCCTCTCGGAGTGACAGGAATTTAATGCATTTCCGTTTGTCGTCCCTTGAAATTAGGAAAATAATTGATTATAATAATTTGAAAGTAATACTAAAAGATATCCGTTGTTAAAAAATCGGAAAAATTGCTACAGCTATTTGATGGGAAATTCTACAAGATTTTAACGAATGCTATTTGAAGGTCAGGATTTATGATTTGATTACGCTTGCTCGGAGCGTATCTAAAGAGAATGCGAAAGAAATCTGAAAACCCAGAAATGCTGAAACAGTACATATTTTTTATTCCGAAACATTGTGAGGACTTTTTAAAAAAAGCTCAGACTTAAAAATAAGTGTTCCTATATCTACTGTAAAATGGGGAAATACCGTTTAAATAAAATGAAAATGAAGTCAATTGATATGTGTTAAGAGCGCCCTTTGTCATTAATTTTAAAATGTGCGCCATGAAAAATAAAAAAAAAATTTTTTCATTCAACACCAACATTAAGATTCTTTTTTTTAAATATTATGTTCTGAAATCTCTATTATACTCAAACATGATTTAAAGGATATTTCCTTAATCTTGTTGTACGTCGACATTCATCGTCGATAAATTATTATTTGAATGGAGACAATCTAAACCGTAGGTGTCAAGGCGCGGTCGTGCCTGAAGTACATAATTAATATATCCGCAGTTTTACCCGTCATGCACCGTTTTTTGCACGGGCAAACCGCATTCAAAACTAACAACAACGCACCTATCAAAATTAATTATCCTTATAACAGAGATTAAGCGATCTTGCTCGCCCGAGCACTTGCAGTAAAAGCTGCAGCACCAGCATGACTCATATTTCTAAGAACCGTTTATACCAGGGCCGTTCCTTTTCGTTTCGTGAAAGTTCACATGGCATGCACATGTGTGTGATTTTAGCAATTAGGAGTTGTGTCACCCTGAAAATGTACGGTAGCGCTAGTGGATTTTATTATGGGAATTGCCCGTCGGGAGGAATATACGTACTCATTCGCAATGCCGAGAAATCTAAAATTAGAATGCAGGTTTTAACTATGGAATCGATATTTCTTAATGACTGGCTGGAGTATAATTGAATGAATATGCATATGTTTATCCAATACATTTGAGATGTTGAATACAGTTGTCATTACAAAAATACCGATGTACGCAATCCAATTATTCAGATTAAAATGAACAAATATTAACTTATAGCATGTTATCATTGATTGTACTAATTATTTCTCTCACACATTTTTATACAAGAAATAAATATTTCTATATTTTTGAATGCATAATAGCAAGGATTGGGAAAATCAAAAATTGTATTAACACTTCTATGTATGTACTACATACTACAATGTACCCAATGCTCCGTAAAAACATGCGACAATAGATTTACAATATTAGGTTTTCACACAAGGTTCCTTTAATAAACATATTCAAAAGTAAGCATATAGCATATACAGGGTGATTGAAATTCGAGGGCCAGCATGGGGATCTCGCTTATTATAAGAGATAGAGAATCGGTTAAATGGAAGCAAAGTTGCCAAATATCATGCTCATTAATAATACGTTAAGAAATTTGAAATATCTTAAACGGTTTCTTCACAATCGGAAAAAACTAAAAATTGCGATTTTCGAAAATCGAATATAACTTCTTTATTTATGATTTTTTTCAAAATCTGTGAAAACATTCCTGAAGCCACTTTTTCTACTTGATTGAATGCCGAGCGTACTTTATTTCTGGAGCGATTCGTTTTTGTTTTTTCAGAGCCAACTTCATTTTTTCTTATGGGCGCGATTTTTGTTGTTTAGACAGGTAGATAGCACATTTCTTTCTGAATTCATTGGTATGCCACACTTACTATTTTGTTTTAATTTTCATTGAGAAATTTTGAAAAAACTGAAATTAGATTCTTGTGCACATATTAAGTTAGTTTGTATTCAATTATATGCTGAGTAGCCAAGGAAACGTACACATTTGTTTAATTTATCTGTCATTAAATACAGAATGGCATATTCAAATGCAGAAAAACGTGATATGTTGCGTATTTTTTATTTGTCACAACGAAATTCTATTACAAGTGCTCAGCGGTATTTAGAAACTCGAATTTCAATCACCCTGTATACTATTCTTTTTGGAAGTTATACAGGGTCATTCATGTAACAATTAATATCTCAGCAAGTACAAGTGTAATTTGTTCGGTTGATATACTGGATGCCCCAACAGTGCGCATCCTAGGGCCAATATCTTGATAACTACTGATGACACAAAAAATTTTCAACCCATTTCTTTTTTACCTTGATGGGTCTACAACATAAAATTATTTTCATCTATGCAGAGTGAATCAAAACAGTGATACTGGTCGCAATTTTTTTATTTCAATGGCACAGTCTATATGGACTTTGGATTGGTAATAAAATTTTACTCATTTTTTGTATAACGTTGTCCATTTCCAATCTTAACCGTTCTTGGGATATTTAAAATTTTGCTTAAAAACTACTATTTGCAGCCACTATTTTATTTATTCACACTTACTTATTTTTAACTTAAAGATAAAGATTTTTGGTATAGATGTAGTTGGCTTAATATAAGCCATTATTAAATATACTTTTATCGCTACAAGGTGCTTATAAACAAAATATTAGAATTTAAAAATGACAAAAGTCAATTTTCTTAATTATCATGCCCTATATTTTTCTGTCTTAAATACTTCGCTTAATAAAGTAAGTATGTCCTACATCGACCTGCGATATTTGAATTATTTCTTTAAAAACGAATAATTGTCTAAGGAGTCGTGGAAAACGGCAAACAAATGAATCGGTTGACATTAATAATTAATTTTTCAAACGAGAATAACGTATAAAACATTACTTATTTTAAATATTTGTCTTCTTTAGACATTTATATTTTTTTGTACTTACACCATACATGCTCCAAACTCTTGATAAGCTTATCAGGTAGACTAGGCTACCTATTCTGATATTACTCTCTGTGACTACAACCGACTTTCTAGATGCTTTCCTTCGGCATTCGTCTTACAAATTGGGGAAACGCAGAAAATCCAGTTCAAAGGAGCCGAATGAATCCGTTACACAATCCGACTCATAAGTACCTCATCTCTCACATTTGGACCCATATACACCAGGAGGGGATTCGAACCCACACCTATAGTTGTCCAGGTCAAGCGCCAACGTGTTTTCAGCAAACCCAACCAAAATCACTTTGCAAAGCTCAGAATAGTATAACACATTGAAATTGTAAACCGGTTCTTTGTTTGACGGTTTTTTAAGGACAGCTTAGACAATTATTCATTTTAAAAGAAGTAGTTCAAATAGATTTGAAAATCTTACAAAATATCGCAGATAGGTATAAGAATTTTATTAAACGAAAAATTTAGAATAGCAAAATATAGGGGCATGCTATCTAAGAAAATTGAGCTTTGTCATTTTGAAATTTCTGAAATTTTATTTATCACCATGACCACTCTGTAGTGATAAAAGTAACTTTAATAATGCTTATGATAAGTTTATAAAATTTGAGCAATTCAAAATCAGATTAGTGTAGGCAGTGCAAAAAAAAATGTATGTCCATGATTAACTGAATTAATTAAAGCAACACATTCATGAATTGTCAAATTTAATTTAGTTTATTTGATTATAAATGCTATATATTGAAATTCAAAAAGCTTTTATTGTGGAGTCATATTTTTGTACACGTGAAATAGTTAATGGTGAGAAGCAATTTTCAATTGCGGAATGTTTAGGAGCTTTTCAAGAAAAATTTCCAGAAGTAGTAGTCGACTATAAGTAATTTGTTAATACCTTACAACACTGCGTACGAAAAACCGTTCTGTAAATAGAAAGAAGGGAAGCGGTCGCCCTGGAAAGAGAACTGCGGAACATATTGAAAATGTTGAAGCTATAATTACAGATGAACCTACCACATCAGTTCACAGATTAATGCAGCAAGCAGAACTGTCTTACAGAACATGCAGAAACATTTTCAAAAAAACGATTTGCAAATTGCAGTGGAAGAACTTCGTCCCTCCCGATTATGAAAAACGGTTACAATTTTCACAGTGATGTCTCACAAACATCAACAATAATAACATACTAAATAAAACATTTTTTTCTGATGAATCATGGTTCACTCTTCGAGATTATATCAACTCTCAAAATTTTCGTATGCGGAGTTCCGTTAATCCACATTTCTATCGAGAAACTCTCCTTCAGTCTGAAAAAAATGGTGTGTGGTTAGGTTGTAGTCGCAGAAAACTAATTGGTCCCATTTTTTTTAATGGTACATTACACCATAGAGGTATCGAGATGAAATTCTAGAACAGTTTATTCATTCTCTGCATGAAGACGAGTTGTAAGAAGGATTCTTTCAACGAGACGGTGCTACAACACATACTGCTCATGAAACTCTTACGTTACTGCGAGAATACTTTGATGAAAGGCTTATAAGTGCAGGTACGGCAAATCTTTACCCTCCCCGCTCTTGTGATTTGACACTTCTGGGGTTCTTTGTAGAGCATTTCTTAAAAAACAACGCCAGTTAATACCATCAAAGACCTTAGAGAGAATTGCTCAGAAAGTTGAAGAACTAAACAGTTCACCACAAATACTCTAAAATGTGTTTCATGGATTAAAACGACGAATTCAAATATGTTTGCAAGATGGTGGACAACATATTCAATACTTGTTGTAAATTTCCATTTTATTTTCGTTTATCTATTTCGTAAATAAGTATAGATTCTTTGTACATAATCCTGAATGTCGTGTCGTGTCTACTTTGTCAGATCAGCTTGACGACTCGACGCCGCGTTAATCACAGACATACATTTTTCTCGCACCGCCTACTAATCTGATTTTTATTTGCTCACTTTTTTCTGTATCAAAAACTTTTATCTTAGAATTAAAGATAAATAAAATATGAATAAATAAAATAGTGGACACCTGTATATTTTATATGGAATCAAAAGTTCTATTGTCACAGTATCAAATATGACTTTTTACTTCCGGTACAAAAGGCCACTTTTGGTTTTCAAATCGAATAGTATATTTTTAAAATTTATATTTAAAAGCAATTTCTTCCGCGAATTCAGAATTGTTCCTATTATTTCCATTGGAAAAAAATTAAAATATTAAAAATATTGAAGTCAACCGAACAAATTACACTTGTACTTACTGAGATATTAACTGTCACATGTTACGTGAATGACACTGTATATCAATTTTTAATTTATTTTGTAAGGAAAACTATTTACTAAGAATGTAATCAATTTTTAATTTATAATAATGAAACAGTTTTAACTCCAACCTTTCGTAACATTTTTACAAAAATTCACAATAATAACTGTAATGAAAAATTAAATTACGATTTCAGCATGCTTTAAAGGATGAATTAATTAAGTAATTTTAAATTATTGTTTTTTTCACAATCTGTCTTAGTTTGGAGTTGAGACAGTTTCTAAGGAGAGTGCAAAGCAACTGAGACAGTTGCGGACCTACAAATACATAAATAATTGTCTTGGTTATTCTTCAAGTTTACTGTCCTTTACCCATTACACAATAATTACAGGAGCTCTTTGGGCCATGTCTTTGGAAAACCAAACAAAATTATTTTCATTCAATTTTCAATCTCCCACAGTATTATTTCCTACTGATCTTGCGGGCAAATATACTATAATGTCTTCAGAAATAATTGAGAACTGTACAACCTTTATCGTGATAACTTTACATTTTTACGCATTGGTTAACTAGCCTGGTTAGCTCACTGTATATGTAACTATTAGTTATGTCACCTATCATCGTTCCCCGTGCTTTCTTGCCACTTATCCTCCTGCCAATTTGAAGTAACCTCAGTCATGGTTCTTTTCTAAGCCAGTTTTTCTTACTGTGAAAGCGATTTCAGTGAGAAATCGGTTAACGTTTTTAAATGTCCTAATTTACATACGCTCTTAGGTTGTGGTGCTCTCCGATAATAAATTTAGTTGCAAAATGTTGTCTAAGCAGCGTTCCTAAGCGAGTTTGTTTGGTTACCGATATACGCTGTATGTGTCAGCCTTATGACCTTAAATATTTCTGAACGCATCGTATATGATTAGAATTGATATTATTCGAAATTTGACTAGGAAGTAGTATAATGTTACTTTTTCCATAATTAACGAAATGGCTTGGCTCTCAATTTTACGGATAGAAAGAGGACTACTCTATTTCTTATACATGGTTTTATTTCAG
Organism: Serrognathus titanus; assembly: GCA_039766575.1. Lineage (NCBI taxonomy): Eukaryota > Metazoa > Arthropoda > Insecta > Coleoptera > Lucanidae > Serrognathus > Serrognathus titanus. The sequence continues at coordinate 26,812,408 of CM077912.1, read as the reverse complement.
TTTCTACAAAAAAATTTGGAACAACAAATTTTTGAGCTGCAGATATGATTTGGAGGTAGAACACGATAATTTTTGATTCAATTTAATAATTGAACCACATCTTGTACAAGAAATAGTGTAGTGAAAAACGGTCTTAAGCAAAACAATTTAAGGTATTTGAAAGTAAATTTTTAAATTATAAGCTAATTTCAGTGTGCTACTGAATGAAATTTTGAAAAGGAAAACATAGATAATCACCTTAACCTTACCTTACGTTTCTGAAAGTTCGATGGCAGATATCACTTACCTAAAAAAAAAATAATAATAATTTAGTCACTTTTTTAATAAAGAAAAATTGAGAAAAAAAACTAATTAAAATTAATTGGATTTATTCGTTATATGAAATTTTTAATTTAATTTTAGATTACACAGTTCAACAGGTTCGTAAGAATTCCATTTTCATTTAAGATCTCCCAGGCAGGAAATGTCTTTGGATATAACCCGTAATCCTCGGTAATACTATCTCGGGAAATAATATCAGAAGTAAATTAAAAACTAATTATCGCCTTCCACCTTTTAACAAAAACCGAAACATCAAGACGTGCAGACGTTCTACATTTTTCCGTTCTTCTTTTTTCAATTAGAGTTCTCTTAGCTGACGAAATCAATTCGTTCTAATAAATAAATAAAAATTGTTAATCTAGTTTTATATAAATCCCTGGTGAGAAAAGCGAGTCTTGGCCGCTTGGGCGGTCAAGCGTGGACTCTGGCCAACACGAGGGAATTGAACTGCTCCTTCTTTGATTTATCTACATATCACATGGACAGAACGAACAAGGCGATGTTTTGTTCGCAAAAAAAGATTACCCTTTCTACTACTTATTTATTTCTTTAACGTTTAAACTACATTGTAACAGTAACGGAAAAAATTGTATTACTACTACACTGTTTAATACGAGGAGGTACTCATAAGTATTGTGTATATGAAATATAAATACGATGAAGAAGAAATACTGGTCTAAGTACGTCATAAAAATACGTGTTTATTTGTCCTTATCTTTTAAATCCCGTTAGGTGTTGAAACTGGCTTATTTAACTTCAGGAAAATGTATTTCGTGACTTAAAACCAAGACTGTCATTTGACGAAGGTTAATAAATGTGATAATATTGCATTAAGAACTATACTTATTATTTTGTTACTATAAACTTTTTTTTGAACTTTTCTTAGAGGTCCGTTCAAAATTAGAGGAGAAGTTGAGTCATCACTATGTGCGTTCCAGCGGTGTGGGGGTTACCATGAATTATAGGAAAATTATTTAGTAACATTCTCTAAAAAGTGGTATTTTCAAAGATCAATCACATTTAAACCAAGACACTCAAAAATACAAAGTACTTTCAGAAAGAAGATATATAAGTATAAACGAAGTCGCTGTACTTGTAAACTAAACAAGTTACTTCCAAAAGATTTGAACCCTGTAAGCATTTGCTTTTCTTGTTTTAACTTTACTGATTTTTTTTTTACTTCTTGCAATTATTTAACCACTCTGCAATATCTTAAAGCTCTCAAATATATTGTTATACAAACAACAATTTAATATACCAATAGATCAGTTTATACATCATGAACATGGTCTAATAAAATCATCTTTTCTCGTTTAGCATAACATCTGAAGAAAACGCATCAAGAACTCACCCTTACAAACAAACCTTATTTCACGCTTCCTTCCCCTGCTTATTACGACTTTAAAAGAAGGACGAAATTTTTATTGCGTAACAGCGGCATAAATCCAGCACTTCATGAAGAAACGGGCGACGTCGCTGTAAAACAAAGAGCGCCGGAACGCAGGATTTATGCGCCGAGATTCGAAATTTATTTTCATTTGAATCGGCGCGCGTAAATCTCGCGCCCGCACACAATGGCAAAATTAATAATTATTTGCGTCGTTAGCGCGCTAATTACCGTCCGTAATCCCGTTGAAAGTGCTCGACGGAAAAATCGGTTAACTTTGAAGCGGTAACGCGCAATGAAGTGATGAAACGGTTCGAGGCGCCGACTTATAAATCAAGGTAAATCCTAGGTATGTACTGTAATCATTTCAGGAATGTATAGCGATGGGCAAAAATAAGACGAATTGATTATGCGCTCAGTGCAAGTACGGTCCTATTTATACTGCAAGGTGATATTTATTTATTTTTACGCACTTGTCATGATGTGCATCAACAATCGGTGATTAGGACGAAGTTAGCAAATTATTTATTAAAACGTACGGATGTATTAGAATTAGTACTAATTTTTTGTGGTTCATAAGTAAAGAAATACATATCTTTGAAAGAATGTTTTTCATTCATTCAGTAACATTGTGTAATAAGTAACAACACAACACACTCACTAAAAACAATGTTACAGATATTTTCCTTTTACAAAATCGAAGTATAATTTGATATTTGAAGTTTATGTATCTATAGTGCGAAACTGCAAAATGTTTCGAACTATCCTCGAAAACCATCATACTTACTTTAAAAACTTTCTTTCGAAATGTTGAGGATCTTAGTGAAACTAAAGTTAATTATATAAACAATTTTAGTATAAAGTAACAAAGTTTGTTTTACCTTCTGCTAACACCTGGAAATTAACTTGATGACACCAATTATAAGATTGCTTGAAAACCTTTTTCTCCATACGTATTATTTCAAGCCCTTCTCGTGATAAATGTGATTTTTTATTTATTTTATTTATCATACCTCGCAAAAAATGCAAAACTTCTGTATCTTAAGACTTCCGACAAGGCGTTGAACGGTTGTCTTATTGAGAGGATGAGATTGGAAGCCTTTGCAACTATGTTTTTTAAATGTGTGAAATTTTTCTCCCTGGGTGTCGCCTTCTTCCATCTACGACTTGCTGCTTACAGATATTTTTATTTTGTCTATTGCCCTTCCGGGATCTTGCCACTATTTGATTTAAGGAGTTGCATGGCCCAAGTTGGTTGAGTCCGCTGGTAACGTGCTTGACGCTTGATGGGGCAACTATTAGGCGTGGGTTCTATCTAGAATTATCATTCTTTCCATCCATTTTCAAAAGGAGAAGTAAACATCTATGAGTTGGTTCCAGCTGCTCTGGGCAATATATGAATAACTAGCCAATACACCTCCCTTGGGGAAATACGGTGAAGAAAAAAGAAAAACAAAAAAAAAACGAATTATTCTCAGGTCTTTAATGTCTTCTTTGTCTCTCTCTATGTCGACTACAAGTACAAGTACGCATTCTTTTTTAGTGCGTCCTAAGTATACATACATATATCCATACTAATTCAGATGTTTCTTTTTCAGTATCGATTCCTAGTCCAACGTTCCACTTGCGTTTAAATTTGATATGGGAAGGATGTGTCGAATTTAGCCCCCCCCCCATTCCATGTTTTCCACTGCTTCTATTTTTTCCTGCTTATAATAATTTCATTTTGTCCAATACCTTCTTACGTAGTCTTCCCATTTGATCCTTCCAATTCTTCTTTTCTATAGTCTCTTCCTCAGTCTGCCGACTTCAAGTACTTTGTTGTATATATCTTCTTGTTTTTTTTTTTTCAGTATCGATTACTGCTTCTTATCTTTTACGTTTTGATCGCACTTACACCCATCAGCTATTTCTCTTAAGTGTTTGATCTTGTGACTTCTCTATTACTTTTATATTTTTCGCTTTTTATTGACAAATATTTGTTCTTTTTTACTTCTTCTCGTTCTTTTTAAACTTGAACTTGAGAATAACAGATCTTACTTCGCCTTTTGACCAAAGGAATTAAGAGTGTGTATTCTGATTGTATCCTAACAACAGTTTTTCAGAGAATTCGAATGATAGTTCTCTAGTTCTAAGGGCGAGCTTTTCTGAACTTTAGTGAACCTATAATTTCACTCTTGTAGAAAAAAATAACGACATAAGTTTACACAATAAATGTGAATTGTCGAATAATCGTGACCAATATTAATTCCATCGATGGTAACTGGTATTGCCACAAATAAATATTAAACCGCGAAGTAAATTATAAAAGTATTGTGAAGAGGGATTTCCCGTTGATGACGATTTAAACAATGCCTTATATCTAAACTTACCGTTCGCCAAACGCGATTAATTTTATCAACCCACCACCGTCTCTGTCTGTCCTATTAAACAAAATATTGCGAAATCAGCGCGAACGGTACCGTGAAGCTCATAAATAATCAGAACCCTACGTCCGTGTTGGCCGGTTCAATTTCGAAATAATAACGAGGTCATTAAACGATAAAAATTTGCATAAGTACAAACAGTATCGTTACGTAGAGGTGCTAGTGTGCATGTGTGCGTGCCTAGCAACAGACAATGCTGTTACGTCAGTGGAGTGTGGCATTGCACCTGTTTTTTAATTTAGTTGCTAGGTACCTTGAGAGTGCGAGAGATGGATTTAGCACGGACTTACGGACGGAGTTAAGTCTAGCAAGCGTCTGTTCGCAGTGCTCAAGGACGTACGCTTTTTATCCTGACACACACACTCACGCGCTTCTTAGAATTTTTCATATTATCGTCGAGTATACTATTCGCTTGTCTTGCAAAATTTTCCAAATTATATATCTTAAAAATATGTAAATAATGCTAATATAATCACCACAACACGTATCAATTTCTTTAATAATTTGGAACTTTGATGTTGATGAAATCAATTACTCTTTAACAATACATATCTCACGTGATAATATTTTTTTTTCTAGTGATATTCTATTTTATCTTGCACCACAGTTTTTCTAAACTTGTCTGCAATTATGTGTATTTTTAGCATGATAAATTGACAATTTCTCTTTTTTTTTGTATTTCCAGTGTCCAAGGTTTCAAGACTATATGATAAAACAGTGAAAACCAACATCACATATCTGCATTTAATTTTGGACAAGCTTCCACTTGCAATATTTTATATTTGGTTAATTATTTTGTGATGTACCTGATTTCCAATCTATATGTAGCTGATGCTTTCTTGGTCTGGTTCGCACAGGCGTTTCTCTGATCCTTCAAGCAGTAAGTGCTTTTTCGGAAGTTCCTAATATATATCATAGTTTTAAGCACAACTCTACTTTGTGCCCAAAAGATGGGTCTACCAACAGGCTTCATTAACAATCCGTTGGTTTCTTTTTGAAATTGTTACTAAAACTACATTGCTCAATATTTTTCAATGATTGTACACCTTCCGATTATTTATGGAAAACAATTTCATTCAATTGGTTGCCCCGGCTGGCATGGCAGTAGCCCATCCTGTTAACCCAATTTTGTAGCACATTGTCGATTGTTTGTGGTTCTATTTCATGAACAGCTCGATGGATGTTTTCCTTAAGCGCGTCAATTGTTTGTGGATCGTTGGAGTAACAACGGTCCTTAACATTTCCCCATAAAAAAAAGTCCAACGGCGTCAAATCGCAGCTGCGCGATGGCCAATTAACGTCTCCAAAACGGCTACCGAACAAAAGATCGATCGTTTGACGGCTGGTGTGGCACGTTGCGCCATCCTGCTGGAACCAAAGCCACTCTAAGTCTAAATCATTCAATAGCGGCCACAAAAAATCAGTTATCATGTCTCTGTAGCACAGCACTCCGTTCACCGTGACGCTGTTGCCTGCTTCATTTTGAAAGAAGTAGGGACCAATGATGCCACCTCTCCAAAACCCACACCAAATAGTTACTCTTTGAGGATGCATTGGCTTCTCAACGGCTACGTGTGGATTTTTGGAACCCCAAATCCTAAGTTTTGCTTGCTGACATAACCTCCGAGATGAAAATGGGCTTCGTCTGAAAAAATTATTTTGCGACCAAAATCGACGTCATTTTCCAACTCATTTACAGCCCACACAGAGAAGCGATAACGAAGCGAATGGTCACTGTGCTTCAATTCTTGAGTGAGTTACACCTTGTAAGCAAATAATCCGAGGTCTTTATACAATATTCTCCTCAGAGAAGTGATTTGAGCTCTGTGACGAGGTGACATTCTTTGGTTTTCACGCACACTTTGGGCAACAGTAGCAATTCTTTCGTTTGTGCATATCGGACGAGCACGTGGATAGCATTTGTTATCCACAAGCATGTCAGTTGCACGAACTTTCTTTATGAATTTGCTTACACCAGTCGCTGAAGGGGCTTCGTTTCGACCAAAAATTCCTCTCAACTTTCGCATAATTTCTGCAACACAACGCTCACTTTGGAAATAATTTTTCAATATTTCCCAGCGCTGTTCAAGCGTAAAACGATCCATTTCTTACAGCGGAGGTTTGACACTACATATCTATCAATATCAAGCGCGTCAGTGTTGCAAACTGTCGAAATAATATGCACTTCAAAAAGAAACCAAGAGATGGCCCAATCTTCATATACAGGTTAGGAGAATAATTATAACTCGACGTCACGCCTGGCGGACCAAGAAAAGCCGTGGGTTCCTGGGATGAACGGCGCTCCGTGGAACGTGATGATATTCCGTTGTGGGGACGCCCAGCGGAATCGATTGGTAAGTTGGTCGGTGCGACGCTCCTGGGGTGGTATTAGTAGACTTGGCTAGAATGAATCGCTTCGTGCAGGACGTCGTGGCGAAGTAGGCGGGGGTCGTTTTCGACTTTGCAGCGTGCTGGTCTGGTCCTATCTCAGTACTGTAGATACCTGCGGAGGTGCGGCGACAATGGTGATATAGCTCTTGAAATGTCGTACACTGTCCTGATCTCGTTGAATGCCTCCCGGTAAATACCGTGGCGGCAACTTGATTTCCATCGTGTTGGCTCCGTGGTGCCTGTGGTGGAACTCGCTTCTGGAGCGACGACTGGGGCTACGGCGTGCGGTGCCCTTATTTTTTTTCCTCGCTGATCGATGACGATGCTAGAGCGACTGGAACTACTCTAACCTTTCGGCAGCAATGCTGGCTTAGCTTTCATCCAGTCTGCCCTTTCGGCAACAGCGTTGGACGAACTCTGGTTCAGTGCCGTCCTGGCACGCTTTATATAGGTCCTTAATTACCCGGCGTTCCTGGAATGCACGGCCAGGCTCCGCTTCTGTATTTAACGACGCGCACGTGTTTTCACGCGCTTCTCGCGTGGCCTCACGTACATACATAGTTATTGAAAAATGTTGTATAGCCAACTTCAGCTGTAGTGATATGTCGACCCGTTTATTTTAAGAATCGAGTAGACTCGTACTCATTAAAAAAAGAATCGACTCAGTACCCGAGTCTAGGACTCGATGTCGTACTCGACTTCAGTACTCGGGTCTCGTACTCGACTTCAGTACTCGGGTCTCGTACTGGACTTCAGTACTCGACTCCCATACTCGAGTTTAGGACGCGTGTCCAAGAATGCTACAAGTAACTCGCATTCATTTCAAAATAGACTCGAATATACATTCGAGTCGAAATTAGTTTTCTATTATTCAAATACCTGCTACAGGTATCGAATTTTTCTAGTCATAAACATAAAGTATCGACTTTACGGTGAAATTTATTTTATTTTTTTAATGAATCATGTAAGTAGGTTTTATACATATAAACTTTAATGAGTAAAATCGTATTTGTCAGAAAGTAGAGGAAGTTATAAGGGTTAGTACCATTGATTTACACATTTTGTAACTATTATATTATAGAGCTTGGGTTTAGGTCTATGGTTTAGGGCTAGGTCTGTACATGAAGCAGTAGCGTGGCGTTTTGTCATAATACCTACGGATGAGTTCAATTTTTTTTTACCTCTTCAATGACAGATAAAATTAAAGAAAAAACTACTTCCTCGCTTGAAATCATTGTTATTAACTCATGTACACTTGAAATCTTTTAAGTTTGCGTGTACGTCATCGTTTGTATTATAGTACTAAACTGTCCAATAGAATTAAAATAATTCATTTCTTTATTTAAAAGAATAAAAATTTGAAAGTAAATATTTAATTCAGCGCGTTGCCGCTCATTTTTCACCGCTAAACTGAGTAGTCGAAAATAATTTTACATTTTTTTCAAAGAAACGGACCCGCAAAAACGCTAACCGCAATCCGCCTAACTGAGTAAGTAGTTTAAGTCAAGTTGAGACTCGATTCTCATATCAACTGACTCTCGAGACTTGATTGAGTTTCACGAATCCAAGACCCACTCGGTATTCGAACTCGATTCTCATATCAAACCGCAGTATTCGAATTTGAGTTTAGATTCGAGTCTATTTCGAAGAGTTCTCGGATCGAGAACTGAGAATCGAGTTTCATCGTTTCACTTGTCGCATCACTTCATAAGTACTAGAGAACGGTATTCGAGTAAAAAAATATTCGATTCCAGTACTCAATTCCAATACTCGATTTCCAATACTTGATTCCAATACTCGAATGTAGTACTCGATTCCCAGTATTCGAATACCTTTTACTCGAGTTTCAAAGGTTCAGTACTCGAGTTTTTCGAGTACTGTAGAGAATCGAGTCCAGTACCGAGTCTACTCGACTCGGCACATCACTAGTCAACTGGCAACGGGTTTAATGCTATTCTGGGCAATGTAAGATTGGGCTCGATTTCCCTCCTGGTGGTGCATGTGCAATCCTAAATGACATTTAGAATTGTGTTTTTAGAATTTGCTCTTTGAAACTAATTCTTTTTTGTGTTTTTCCAGTGACTTCAAAAGAAAACAACTAGCGAGTTGGTTGCATCCCTACCAGGTAATACAACTGGCTGATGAGTTTATAATATTTGGGCCTGTGCAGCATAACAAAATTAGTATGTTATACAACGTGTTCCAAAAAGAAGTACTGAAACGAGATGGTAGAAAGTAGACGAGGTTTTGTCGATAAAAAGACCTGTATTTTTTATGGCTATTTTATTTTATTTCCAAAGAAATTGTTGTTCATTCAAAATTGGCACATAGTTCATAAACTACTCGGTCAATTTAAATCAGCAAAACAGGTTTGGAAAGGTGCCACTTTTTTAGTTTTGATGTAAAACTACATCGAAAATGTTGCGCAGTGTACTTTTAATAACATCACTGCTCACAAAGTAACAGAAATAGAACATGGAATCGTTTTTTATTCTATAGGTTTTCGATTTAGCTTTATAGTAGAACTAAAAAGTATACCCTCGAGGTTTTTTTTTCTGAGATACGAACGAAAACTAACGAAAAAACTTTTTTTAATCAAAATATGTAATTTGTTTGCGAAGATCTATTTTATCCTTAAATCAAAAAGGTATTAATTAGCTTTCCAAAACTGTTTCGTTGGTTTAAATTGACTGAATAGTTTATGAATTATGTGCCAATTTTGAATGAACAACCTTTTTTGGGGATAAAATTGAAATGCCGATAAAAAACTAAGCTTTTCAGACCCTGTGACAAAACAGGTTTTTCATTGATAAAATCTTGTCTATTTTCTACTATTTCCGTTTGAGCACTTCTTTTTGGGATACATTGTATTTGTATTCAGTCATTATTTCAGGAAATACGCAAACATATAGAAATAGAAATTAAAGTACATATTTCCATTTATGTATTTTATTAGATTCTAACCTATTCTTTATTGAACGAGCGCAGGTTACTTCTTTCTTAAATTATATGGTCTAGTTTATTGCTCTTTGTCAATATATTGGGTGTTTCAAATTGAGTGTGTACTGGAAAGATCTAAACTATAAGAGAAATTATTGGGTTAAATAAGAGAAAAGTTGCATCAATCAATGCCTAATTTGTATTCAATAACAGAATCATTTTTTCTTTAGCTTCCTCTTGTCTAAAAATCAACTACAGTTTGATAAAAATATTTGTACATAAAAAATGATCCGCTTTGTTGGTACAAATATAGAAATAAATACAAGAACTGTCCTACAATTTGAAGTGAAAGTCCATAAATTGCTTTTGAAACAATTCTAAGCACATTAAGTTTTTTTGCACCAGCACACGTGAAATCGGCTTGCACAAAGTGATTCTTCTTTGTTTAAGCGTACCGTAATGTTCGTTGCGCAATCATGGTATGTAGGTACATAAAATAGTCGACATAAAAATTCAATTTGCATATGATTTAATAGCACGATTATAGTTGTGCAACAACTCGATAAATGGTCCATTACGGCCCACACAAAGCCGCACATATATTTAATTCCTGCACCGGCAGAGATAATAATAATTTATGCGGAACGTACGCGTTAAAGAATAACAACAATCGATAACGATGACCGCCGGCGGTCATGCAGACACCATCAATTTTCAATCGGACAATGTTCCGCACTCACCTTTTTTTAAACATTCAGAATAGCGTTCGCACACTGTTGTCGCTTTTTCGTTCATTCACAAAACCTTACAGTCTTAATTCGCGTTAGGATCGTGTTACGTTTACAACTTCCTGTATTGCCGGATTCATTCCACTTCCTCCCACACAGTTCGCTGTAATAGGCGTTCCTGTTCAATGAACGGACGCTGTCGTGTTTCATTTAAATTCCGCTTAAAAAAAAACTGGACTTCTTTGTATGTTGATGGATTCGTGTAACTGTATGTAGTTTTTTCAAGGTGATGCAGGAAATTTGCTGTGTTTGAAATAAAACTGAATGCATGTATGTATGTCACTTTATTTATCAACGTTTCTAGTTTCGCGACCCATTAAATCTTAAGGAAAATAAAATTAAAACTTTACGATTCCGTATGTACGTACCCGAAATTGACTGAATCTGGTATCATATACTTTAATTCGGGTATATTATTATGTTCTCACTTTAAAACAATTACTTATATGTGTGCGTTATTCTCAGAAAACGAAACGAGATCTCGCCTTGACCCTCCAGGAAATTGCGATTCACATGCTAAGCAACGCTTGATTGTAAAGTATACAATGCTTTTCACTGAAGTCCAAAATAATTTTTTACATTTCAAGTAAAGTGCATAATACAAGGTGAATTTAACAGTCATGCAAACATTTGGACGGTACTAGATAACGGCAATGGTTAACAAAATCTTGGGAAGATTCTCGTTTGTTTCGCACGTCAAAAATGCGCATCATACAATTAACATAGGCACAGTTTTGGTCAAATAGTGCTGTTATAAATACAAATTTTCTCGCCTCCAGAGTTACTGCGTGTAGAAGAATATTAAAATCTGATTTAAAGTGCCGTGTCGCTACAAGAAAGCCGTATTTAACTAATGAACAGAAACAATTACGACTGTTGCTTGCCCTTAAATCATATTAACAACGATTTAAACTATTGGAACCGCATTGTTTACAGCGACGAGAAAACTTTTCTGTCGACATATAATGGTAAAATCAGGGGAGCTCGTTACATTAAACTTGGAAGAACATCTGGAAGGTTTGGAGTTACAATATTTGGGCTTGGATAAGTTCACAAGGTTTAGGAATAAGCTGGCGGATTGGTGGCAAGTTTAATGTGATTGCCTACAGAGACATTTTAGAATACTTCCATGCTTCCAACGGTCCAACATGTGCTTGCCGACGACTTTATATGTCAGCAAGATAATTGTCCTATCCACACTACTGAAATTATAAGAAACTGGCTTAGGATTAATAACATCGACGTTTTGCAATGGTCCTCAAACAGTCCAGTCCAATCGAAATCCCAATTGGGGGCTTTTGGTTAAAATTCTTGAAAAGCGAAATGTTCAACCGCAAACTGCTGAGCATATTGAAGAAGCATGGGAACAACTAAAGGTAATGAAGATCTAGGGTGATCGATCCCTAATTAACTCCTTGCCGAGAAGACTCGAGGAAGTCATTCAAAAAAAAAAAAAAACGATGAACAAACAAAATATTAATCTTTTTTGTCTTAGTTTGTTTTCTTAATCATCATCGTAACAAACGCTTTTTTTTCGTTATCATCAAAATATTTATTAATATCTAGTTAAAAAGGTTAAAAGCCAAATTTATGTACACATGTGAAATTGACAAGAAAATAATACTGAAATATTTGTCGGTTATAACTTAGGTGATTGATGACGCAAGGACCTTCTTTAATGATTTTAATAATATGCACTTGTTTCTTTCTACTCTGAGAAAAATGAACTGTTGAGTCAACCAAAAACGCATTCAGTTAACTACATTTTTCTTTCGTTTACCTATTAGCAAATCATACGTGGTCATCAACCAACAGTCAAAATATTTTAAACATTTTAGATTGAATCAACTCAATATTTCGTTTGAGGCAAGCATTCAATGAAGGCGTGATTCATGTTGTTGCTTCAGTGTACAAGAAGATTGATACAAGAACTTCAGATTATTAAAATAACTAAATATTTGATTTTACTGAACATTGTTAGGGAATGAGAATTATATTTTTGTTTATTTAAAAGTAACTTTTCAGGATGGTAAACAAAAGAGTAAAGTACTCTTTGCGATACTATGCCAAATTAACCTTTGGGTGAAGAGCTGAACAAATCCCTTAACGAATTTTATAAACAAAGTTGGACACATTTTAAATATGGATGACTTTTAGCCATTTAAGAAACGATATCTCGAACAAGTCTAGTTTTGTTGAGACAGGCAGTAAATATACATAAAGTTTAGCAAGCGCCATCTGGAAATCAAAATCAAGAATTTCAATAATTAATCCCCGTTTTTACTTGACTGAACATTTATTTTGTTAAATAAAAAATCTAAACAAACACTTAAAGGCAACAGCACTTTACGATCATTTTGAAATTTCAACTTTTTGATTTAACATATTAAACACTTTCATTTTAAGGTAAAACATTTACATCGTTCAGTCAAATGTAATAGTTTAACATTTTCTTAGTGCCATTTCAACAATTTCACACAAGATGTTTATTTTATTTAAGTCGACGCACAAAAAGTTGATATTCAAAAGGTTGTTGACTTAACTATTTAATTTTTCTCTGTGCATAATGTCGTAAGACATAAAAAAAAATATTTATGATAAAATTACATCTACACTTTTATTTCATAATTGCATTTTTCTGGCGATTTTTGAATTTATTTTCTTTATTCTTTTTATTACCACTTCAAGCAAAAACCGTAAAATTTTCTAATAAGAACCATGGGAATTTTCAATATGTCATTTTGGAACGAAGCTACTTGTTTCCACTTCTTTTTATATACATTCGTAATTTAATCATAGATTAGTATACAGTGCAACACGTAATACAAATATATTTTTATGAATATTTTCGTCCCATTATTTTTGAGATGGCGATTTTAAATAAGAAAAGAGATATGCTTTATCGGTATTAAAATGTGTATAAGATGTAAACCCGCGTTTTTATATGACGGCAACTTCCACCCTATATGCAAGTACCTCTTACAATTCATCCATTCGTGGAAATTAAAATCTGAGAGATATTTAGAGACCTTAGTGGTCAAATACAGGAGACAGATTAGGATAAGCGTGACAGAACTTATGTCACTTGATGAATTTATACATTTTATAATAATCGATACCGTAAACTTTCAAAATATTTGCTGTTTCTCCTGCATATAGAGGGTCTGTAATTTAGAAAGTTCAAAGATTAATTTATTTCTGTTAATTGTTTTGAAAATATTAATTTTAGTTCAGCAGTTTAAGAACAATTTTGGTATGTTAATTATCGCAAGGTGATGAATGACTGGACGGTTACATTTAGCGGGTCTGTTAAGTGTCCTACAAATCGGCAAATTAAATATGACCCACTTTAGGCAATAAAAGCTTTGCCGGTGTGCGTTTCATATTAATAAATAAATGATTAACAATCATTATGAAATTGGCAAGCAGGTATTTGTCAGCGTGAGTGTTCCATTTTCCGACAATCATGCATGTACATGCGATAATGTGCGATCGCACCAAATTTGGTCGTCTTACTTTCGAGACACCCACCGTCTCATTTTATTAGCCAGTTCGTTGCACATGTTGCATCGCATTAGGTGAAGCGTCGTAGGCGTCCTCCAACAGACGCACCTTCTTTTGGGCAAAATCGGAAGAAAGGAAATAGGTTCTATCTTAAAAGGTTTAATTGGGCGTTAATTAATGGGAATGAGGAGAAAGAGAGAGACAGAGGTTTCGCACTGTTTATTTTTCATCCCGAACGGAGGCCTCTCCGGTGGCAATAGCCGCATCCCAGGAGGCCGTGTCCAGTTCAAGGTCAGACGCTTTGCAGATGTCGGCAGGTGGCCTGAATCATGCCCGTGCGTTTCCTTTTATCTCTCGGACAGCAGATGCCTCATTCCTCCCCCCAGACGTATTCATATTAATCTCGCCACACTGTGTAATTTGTTATCGTTATACAATGCTGCTCTTCAGTTTCTGATTGCTGTACGCCACCTTTTCGTAATGCGCTCGCCGGTATAACAAACAGATGCTTATTCGATCGTTAAGATGCAACGTTAAATTTTATGACCGTGAAATTTATGGAATTTGTTATCGGCGTGCTCTACGTAATATTGTAAGGACCGTGGCTACAAATTTAATAGTTCAGTACTAAATCAAAAACGGCATTCTTTGATATAGTATTGAAATATTTGATTGTTGATTTTTACGGAATCAGAAAAACTCTAAGGATCGCATAGTAATCGAAATACTAACTCCTAAACAAATATAAAAAAAGTGATATATCTGTAGGAATACAAGGAATTAACTAATAGACTGTGTGTAGAACGTTTTACAATATTTTAAACTTACCAAATGCTTAACATGCATGTATATAACAAAAAATATTATGAACAAGATTGCTTGTCGCATTTCTATCATACTTAATATTATGTATGTTTATTATTACGGTTATTTTGATGTTGATACCACCACGACGTCTGCCAAAAGCCACAACGAGAACTCTATAACCATCAGGAAGAGACACGGCTCGTAAACCGAACGTATTTCCGAGGTGAATCGTTGAAATATGGTACTTTATTGGCAGGTTCTCGCCGGTCAACTTCGCGTTATTAATTTACTTTTTTTCCTATTGGGCTGCGACCCAATAAAATCGAATAAATACTTAATGCGGATACGATTTTAGACTCATATTTCATTTACGGCGATCTGATACCGATAATTCAGTTACCGAGCCGCTCGTAAATAACATATTGTTCTAGCAGCTCTTGCTGGTCCGACTTGATTTCCACTCTGTATTTATCCGAAAAATTACTGCTAAACCTTCGATGACAAAACCATATTTCAAATCTGGCTTTGTTCCATTAGAACGAAATTCAAGTTCAAATTAGGAATTTGCAATCAAAAAGAAAATCAGTAGAAAATGAGATTTATGATTCCTTAAAATACGTTCATTGGTCGGTCGTCTATAAACAGACTATGTAATGGAGGGAAAAATATCAGAAGAAAATAGACTAGTCTAAGAATGATTTAAGAAATTTCGATTGAAACTTCTAAAGAATAATTTTAGAACAGATCTGACTCAGACTGAAATGGGTCGTCTTTGCTAGAAAATGTATTTGAAGTTGTGCCTTTTGTTCTATCGGCAAACATCTTCTATTCCTGTCAAAAAGTAACTCTTTTGAAAAGTTAGTGATTTATAAATTTCTTCTTACCTAATCAGCAAACAATTTTTAAAAAAGAAAACGAGAAAATAATAATTATTTATATAAGACGGTAAAATTGATTTTTATCGATGAGTGAAAACGTTTAATTCACGAGCGACGAAGGAGTCGATAATTAAATTTTACCGTCGTGTGTAACAATATATTTTTTTCTATAGCGAACAAATTTTAAACAATTTCGCAGAAAAATAAAAAGAGATATCATGTGTCAAAATTGCGTTGTATGATCATGATCCCAGTAATTAGTGTGGGTTGTTGCTATGGTTAAGTTGTAATATTTATTAATGCAAATAACAAAATTAAAGTACTTTATCTACTCTTACTGTTATTAAAGTGTTACTTTATCTACCCTTGCTGTTAAAATTCCGTTTTATCGATTGCTTTGAGTTTAACGTTCGCTATAAAAAAAGAATTTATTGCTTTTAGACTCAAAACTCATTTTCGTTTTATATCTGCTGCTTAGGTTTAACCCATAACGTTAATTTCGTTTAAGTCCTCTATACATCACAATATGATGTCCAGAGAATCAGAACAAAAACACAATATTCCAAATAAATTTTGGAAAACAAAATATTTGTCTGAGACAACAACTTGTCACTTTGACTTAACTTACTGATCAATTTTCCTAATTGTTTACACTCCCTAACAACAAGCTTTCGCCATAGAGTCTTATTAGTATGTAAATTTCCATCTGAATTACAATATAACTTGTTTCCTTTAAATTATTATTATTATCTAACTCTTGAATGGTTAAGCAAAATCGAAGTTTAATTTGTTATATTTTACACTTTCACATACTATTGACTTCAAAAACTGCTTGATGTTGTAAGTTATGACATACGTTTTCCTTTCCACCATTTAAAATCATTTGGACATATAGTATTGTGGGCTGGATTCGCAGTGATTATTTAACAGAACATAAATAATAGTAGTGGGTTATCCATGATGTTAGTGACTGATAATAAATTTTAATTAAAGATTTGCTAGAAGGTCACTACAAAAAAAATGTTGAACAAATTTCGGCTATATTTCGCTCATCGGTACAAAAATCGTTTGTTGGATGACATGTTTCGGTTTAAAAACCATCATCAAATCTGAAATTAATGAATTGACACTGAAATAGAATTAATTATTGAAATATTCAAAGAAATCTGTTGAACAATGCGCATTAGCACGTGGCCATTTTAAAGTGACAAACACTGCAAGAACCTAAACTAAATTAATTAAAAATTCCTAATTAATACTAACTTAAGGGTTATAATCATTCGAAAAAGTTACTTGCACACTTTTTTTAAACCGAAACATGTCATGTAACACACGATTTTTGTACTGATGAGCGAAATATAGCCGAAATTTGTTCAACGTCTTTTTTGTAGCGACCTTCCGGTAAATCTTAAGAAAAAAAAAATTAGAACATAAATACTAAGTATGAAATAGGGGAGACAGGAGGGGGGGGGTGAGAACCGGTTAAGGAAAAATATGAGGTGTATTATTTCAACAATTTTCTGTCGTTTCGTATAAGGAAAAACCATTTAAATGACGTAACTGTATCGTTCCTGTCATTAACAGAAATTGTAACATATTCGTTTAAAATAAAAATGGAATTTTCTCTTATTACTCACATGTTGGGGTAATGAGAACTATGAAAAAAGGCCAACCGACTGCTGCCTAAATAAACTTGCTTTAATAATTAACCGCTACAGTTAATAAAATAAATAACACAATTTCTTTCATAAGGCAACATAAAATGTAATACTGAAAAAAAAATACGAAAACAATAATAAAAGTACTTTAACATATTTGTTGGAGTAAAATCACATATCCAAACTAGCTTACTGTGTTGTTCCTTTACGAGTCCACGACATTTTCAACAAGAAAACATACTTTTGTAATAATTAGGGATAATACCACCTGTGGTTAACTTGGCTCTCATTACCCCAGATAGCATTATTATTTTAAGTGTGAAAATTAGAAAACAAGCATAGGTAAGCCAGAAAGAAAATATTAGAATTAACAACGCAGTATAATATGAAATCTAAACATTGTCCAAATGATAGTCTCTGGCTGCTTATTTTTTCTATGAAGAGTTACGAAAAATAACAATACAAGTCTTGATTTACAACATTTGCTCACTCCCATTATTAGGCATTGTTTTTTTCGTGATAGAAGGATATTCCTTGTGGCCTGGGTGGGAAAGGATACTGTACCATTAAATTGAGTTTTTTTTGTTTGTTGGTTATATCCAAACCAGGCTGGCTCTTATTGCCCGCAGGTTCTCATTACCCCACCTCCCCTATGACCAATTTTTATAAATTTTAGACGTCGTCAATAAGGATTTAACATCAAGATGACATTTCATTGCGAAGTTAACCTTAAGTTAACAAATTTTATTGGAATTATGCATATTTTGCGTATAGTATTTATTTTACAATTTAGAAATAAACTCTTGGCAATGTGAAATTTGTTTGTATTTGTTTGACTTGAAAAACCATTATTACAAAGTACAAAAACAGGTGTTTCAATTTTTTCGGTCGCAATAGTTTATACGATTTTTTCACAGAGAAGCGTCCAGTATCCTGCAGCCGTACTGAAAAGGGGTCCGCTCCCTGATATAACTCTGGCTGGTCAATCTCGATGAGGATCAAAGTATATCGCAAGTTTTACAGAACACTGCTTTTCTTGGAGGGTGGCGTCGCAGGTAAAAGAGAGCAGGGCAGAAAGCTGGACTCGGTGAAAGAAGCTTTTAAGGATGTCACGTTGAAGATGTCGCTCCTTGCTTCTTGTAATTAAGTGGCCTGGCTTCGACGAAGTATGTGTATATATAAAATGCGGTTTGTCAGATTATACAGCGGTGGGATGTGAGGGTGCTTTGCAGAACTATTCAGCACCATCGTGTAAGGTATATGGTATTTTGCCATTACAGCACTAGCGGTTAAGTATTGCCCGATTGTTCAGCATAAACACTACTGGCTTTTATATCGTTATTTCGTGGCGGGGATTAGGTAACTCTGCATCATTGGTCTTCAACTAGTGATGAGTTGCGTCCTATTTGTCGGAGGGCAGTCCTTTTGTGTTTGTTTCGTTGGTTATCTTGCCACCTTATTTACTGGTCAATCACAAACGAATATAGTTGCGCATTAATTAATTCTTTGACAAGCAGCCGGCCTTAATTCTGTTTATTTTGACGTTACTCTGTTACGTAGATGTCACCGTGACGTTTCGCCCATTTCTGTCAACGTGACAATGGTCGCGTTCATCAGAACAAATCACCTTGTGATGCGTTTGCGATTACTGCTGCATGTCTGGTGAACGATTACTTCGATTTGTGATTTGTTTACGTTTGCGCAAATGTCAAGCGGAAGTAAAAACTAACCTCACTCATTTGAAACGTGAGTTGAGAGCACGAAAGTACCTAAGAGAAAATCCTTTGAGCCGCGTTTAATTAATATTAATACTTACAAAATATGGATTTACTAGAAAATATATTATTATTTGAAGAAAGTGATTCAAATGTAGATGGTATTATTCATCTTGCTTTAGATTTAGCTGAACCTGTTTATAATGATATGGGATAGGAAAGTACGAAAGTACGAAATCTAAATTATTATGAATTAACCGTTCCAAACTATACAGATATACAATTCAAGGAACATTTCAGGATGTCTCGACAAACATTTCAGGTAACATACTTAACATACAAATTTTGTGAAATGATAATATCAAGATGTTCATCATCTGTAATAAAATTAAATGAAATTTAAAAAGTTTATCTATACACAATGTGTTACCTTCTAATAATTTATGCATATCTTCGGTTTCAATTATATTATAAATTAGATTATATAAATAAGACCGTGTATCTTCCATAATGACGTTTTCACGTTTGACGTTTTCGTGACCTTTTCAACACGTTTGCTGCTGGCAGCGCTAATCCAGCGTTAAAATTTTACGCTTAAAAAAATGGCGTCTGATAGCAATCATACACCAAACATGTTTGCAATATAAACACCCGTTCATCAGAAAAATTACCGACAGTTGGCCAACCGCTTGCAATCAATTACTTCTTGTGAACGCGACCATTGCTTAACGTTTCTCATTCTGACGTTACTTGATATCTATCATTTTGACGTTCCTTGGTGCCTGTCGTTTTGACGTTTGTCAACGTGACGATCCTTTTCCTTGTGATTTTGTTGATCGTTAAGCAACGTGTGAGCCCCCAGAGCATGTTATGCAAAATTGTGCAAGATAATCAGCAACTTCAAAGTGCGTTCAGTATTTTACTATTCCCAAATTTTTGAAGTATAACACTCTTAGATATTGGATTTGGAATAATCTCTTTAGAAAGCAATAGAAGTATGAGTTTAATGGAGTAGTTTTGCAGAAGTGAATGTTATGGAAGCGATCCAACAGAATCAACGGAAAGTGTTTGGCATTTCATTCGAATTTCGGAGGTGAAGTATACATAAAAATAAACACGATAAAGCCGGTAACAAACCGCACATTAGCAAGCCGAGCGACCGAACGCAAAACGCGCTCGGCGCAGATTTAAAACCTAATTTACATGGTCCAAGCAAGCGGGAGCGATGCAGCGGATGCGATCGCTTGCACATGTAACGTTGTTCGCGCCGGATTATTGGTTTTAATCCCGTGTAATTCCGGTAGTGTTCTTGTTACCGATACCGCACGATTATATTGTATCAATTACTCCCAGTTTGGATGAAATTAGTTTGGGTCATTTGTTGTCTACTCTGCGCTACTTTATCGATTTATCGGCGAGCTCTCGCTATTACGGCCATAATTTTCAATATAAACACTACAAAAAAAATTGGAGCAAAAAAATTCAGATAATTTTTCTTTTGTTAAGTCATCAAAAAACTTGTGAGATATAGTGCAACTAATAAAATTAAAAAAAAATGTATTTTTATGAAAACAATGTTTCTCCTCATTGTTTTGATAATTAATTATAATGGTACCACAAGTCATATACAGGTGTACACAGTCTTGTGTTATTATTTTTAACGGGTGACTTTATTAGGCACCTCAAAGAAGGTGATAACTAGAGCAAGGATTTTAGGTCGAGAAATAGGTCCGACTTTGCGTCACATACATATTCCATAAACGTGTGCTATGTTGTATTGGGCTTGCATATAAGCAACGTGATTATTTCGTCTCAAATCAATAAAAACCATTTATTGTTCGGTTAAATTTAATCAAAGTTTAAAAACATAACTTTAACAAATATATCCAGGAAGTTAAACAAAAGGAATACATATATAATCACACAAATATTTAGTCAGTAAATATCCAGATGGTTCCATGCTGTCGTCCAAGTTTATATAAAAACAATACAAGGTTATAGTTTGCCAACTGTATTGTTTTTTTATGTTTATATGAAGGAGGCCACAGGCGTGACATTTCGATTGACAACAATCGCATCAGGCGGCAGGATTGTTTTATCTCAATTTTGCCTTCACCACTACCATTGGTAGTTGGGCACCACCAAAAATAATTCGAGAAAATAAAATAAAAAACAATCCTTTCTCTTTATTTTTATTTTCTCGAATTTTTTTGGAAAAACATTGCGTCGGATGCACTACCTTCCTTAACTTTCTATTGGTTGGTTAATTTTCCATTGTTCTTATTTTGTAATCGACCGATTACAAGTGATATTTTGATCGCTCGGCATTTTTTTTTCGTAAGCGTTAGTGGGGCCCCCCGTTTTTACTGGCGATTTTTCTGCAATTTTTGGGCGATTAGATTACAATGACCAGATCGCTTGAATATCATCACGTCTGTGGCCTCCTTCATCTCGCCAATACGCTGTTGTGTTTGTTGTTTTTTACTGCTCTTCTCATAAAAAACATTTATTGAGAGCGGCTCTATGATTCATTAAGTTATTGTTTTTTTTAAATTATATTTGAAACTGTTTTTCAAACACTAAATATGAAATAAAAATGACCACCTAACCACAGTACACACATCAATCGGTAGCTCGTGTAGGCGCCTCTGATGTTCATACTACCGTTTTGAGATCCAATATGGCCGTTATTGGCGGACCTTTAGTTTATTGCTACTAGATGTCATTGGTTGAAAAAGTGACATAAAGTGGCGCGAATAAAAATGATTGCAAGTAAATCATAGAAGGCGGTATTGTTTTACAAAGTTTAACGCTTTCTACACAACATAAATCTATCACAATCCAATAAAGATAGTTCTCTCTTCAATCTCTCTCTTCACTTCGCATCTATCCCATAAAATGCTAAATTAGAAAACGCCTCAAAAACTGTAGCAAATCCAAGCTGTCTCTACTGACTAATGTGTATACTGTGACCCAACCTACCAAGGCATTAATTGCAACAAATAATTTATTTAAAACAAACAGTGTATTGATAATTTGATGAAAATAACACACTTGTTATACAGGACAACTAATACACTTAAGACTTCTTAAGCGAGTGAGCGTAGTTTAAAATAATAATATCTCCTTTATTATAAAGCTTCTGTTAAGGTGTTTTTGGGTTAATCTCCTTCTTATGAAGTGCCTAATCACCCCTTAAAAATAAAAACACGAGATTGTGAACACCATGTATTTTGTTTCGTTTAAAAATAGACTCCAGATTAATTTGTCAATATTCGAATACCTGCTTAAATATAAGTATCAAATTTGGATTCCAAAAAATATAATTATTTATGCAAATAATGTTTAAAGTCAGTCTTTTTAATCGAAGTGTCAGCCGAGTACGCAAATAGTAGCATAAGATAAAAATAATACATTTACAACCAAATAGATTTGTTATATGTAAAAGAAACACTTTTTTTTTAATTATTTGTTACCATTATTCTCTCTGACATAGGGAAAGTCAGTTCTGCGAAACGTCAGGAAGTAATTTAAATATATCATTACACGCTAAAAATCTACTTTCTGCTTTGTTTATGTTAGTAATTACATTCTTTCTGGTTTTTTACTTTACTTTCATCTTCATTAGGTTATAAAATCCTTTGAAAATATTAATGAAATCCATTTTACTTTGTGTTCTAGTGTATAAAAAACTTTTTATGCATTTTAAAAAGCACTACATAAAAAGAATTTTTATGCACTTGTTTTAAAAAAAACGACATTTTACATTTTACTTTAAATACAGTTGTAGAAAAAAATATTATTCTCGAGTATTTGATCATAACATAATAGGGCTGTAAATCGTAATGTAAATTCGGTTCCTTGGACCAGTTCTTTTGCGCTTTAAGTGGCAGCTAGAAGTGTGGACGGTTTGGTTACATTTTGCATTCGATTCTACAGTACAATTTTTAACATAAAAACTAAAAATATCTCGTCTTGTAATAAATTATAATTATTATGCTGACTGGTAATAACTAGTAATAGCTAAGTCTTAGTTCTCATAGCACCCCAAAGAATTCTGAAGTTTTATGTGAAAATTGAAAACAGTTCTGGCAAATTAATATAAAATATGTCTATGGTATTAAGTTTTAAAAAACGGGAGGTTTAAAATTGTAGTATTCGACCTTGAGTTCAGAATCGAATTCATTTCGAAGAATTTTCGAATCGATTGAGTGTTGCTGTGAATAGATAGATAAGAGTCTAGAGAACTCGATTTGCCGCGCCACTAATTAATTACTTGTTATAGTAAAACATAACATTCTTTGCAATTCTTTCTTGTTGCAACCAAATAAAAAAAACACTCCATTATAAATTACTCAAAAAATTAATAATAAATAAATAAAAATGAGTTTTTTTTTTAAATGAAACATAAAACTTTTATAAAATAAGAAGGCTATATAACATGTAGATAAAAAAATGCCCTTTTTGCCTAAAAGAGAGTTTCACAGTCAACAGTTTCGTTTAGCATGCATAAATAAACGGGAAAACAGAATAGTTCTTTTAATTTTTGAATTTCCCTCGTAATGTGCTAATTAGAAGAAAAAAGTAATTCCCAATCAATTTTTTTTAGAATAAATTGAGTTTTTTTAGGCCATTCTTATTTTGTTAAATTTGGTTGTTTAACAAAGTACAAGCTGACAAGATTACAGTAAACAAAAAAAAAGCAACATTAATGTTTGATCACTTCACAGACGTTAATTAGTTATTCGCATGTTTTTAACTGAGACAGAAAAATAACAATCAGTACTTTTTGACAATCTGTTAATTAATACATAATTAGCTTGCCCTTTTTTTAAGTAATAGAATCTCTCCACAGTAGTTAGGAAACATTTTACTTATTTATAAATTTTAAAAGAATCTTGATCTAAACTTAAATATTCTACGAGTATAAACAGTTGGTTTTCACTATTTCTGCTTTTTTATGTAGTTTTATTTGCTGTAAAATTAATTTTAATAACATTCATTTATTGTTTCTTTCACGTTTAACTGAACTGTGAATCCAGAAGCAATCAATAATACGAGAAAATAAATGAGATATTTGAAAAGCCTGCGCAGGAAAAACTACGCAGGAAAAAACTACGCAATAACCACTATAATTTTAAAACTAATTGCGTTCAAAACAGCTTTAAATTATTATTGATTAGTCCAATTTCTTTAATTACAGAGGAGTATAAAATGCACGCCGGTACTTTTTATCTAGTTATTTTACCATAATTTTAAGCTTTAAGTAAGTTAATTGTCATTGCATTATATTTAATGCTTTCTAATTCTAAGTGCCTAAAAAATATCGTTATAATCGGTTCTGAGAATTGTAAAAAGAAAATTAAATTAGCCACATACTAGCAGACTAGCATTTCTGAAGAATCTATCTATTCTATTACTAACACCCATTTGTTCTCAGGAGCGTAAGGTCTGAGGTGAGCTTAAGTAGTTTCTCGGGCCTATCTGCCAAAAATTCCTTCATTGTATCTTATCCTGTGTCAATTTTGTTTTATCCTCGAACTTCTCTCATCCGCATTACTGAAGAATAACTTACTTATTTAATATATCTTTCGTCTGCTAAACTAAAAGTTGGGAACCTCTGTTAAAAAGTTACTAATAACGTTTTCAATTGACTGCTCTAAAGCACTTTCAGAATATTTGTAAAAGTATGAGAAGAATACTCCGAGAGTGCTTTAGAGCAGTCTATCGGAAACGTTATATCAAATCAAATCAATTTATTGCTTTACCATCATATTAAAAGACTTTAGCTTAGTCAAAAAAATCTTACGATTAAAAGTATACTTAAAAGCAGACATTAAAACAATAATTAGCGTTTGCTTAAAGCTAGCGCACGTTGTGAAATAACATATACTTAACTGTAAGCATAAAATGAAGTGCATTGACAATATGGTCAGAGAGCATTGTTTCACAGACCGAGGTATTCATTAAGGATATAATGGCACCCATTAATTAGATATTTTTAAGCTCCTTTTTGAACAGGGTTCTGAATTTCCAATTACGTATCATTGACGGTAGATGATTGTAAAGTTTGATCGCACCGGTGATTTTTCATATCCCACGGCAAAATAACGTGGCACTGCGAGGCTGTTTTCGTTCCTTGTATTGTAGTCGTGGAAATACGAGTTTTTTTTTAAAGAATCAGGATTATCGTACGCATACATGCAGCATTTTAATATGTATATCGATATAAATGTCAGAATCTCATTACTCTTGAAGCTTGGGCGACATGACTCTCTATATCCCAGATAAACATAAGTCTGATTATCCTCTTTTGTGCAACTATTACCCTAGAATTACTAGACGATCTACCCCACACAATAACGTTATAAGATAAGTGCGGATATACTAATGAGTAGTAGATGTTCTTTATGGCAGCGAAGTCTATGGTATTTTTAAGTTTAAGTAACGCAAAAAACGCACTATCAATTTGTTTGGACCATTCTAGCCTGCTGTCAATGTGGATACCTAGGAATTTGGTGTCGACTGTGTGTTGAGCATTTGGTTCCGTTTTATGAGTTTTATAGAATTGAATGCGAACAGTTTTGTTTGCATTGAGGATCAAGTTATTTTGTTGACTCCACTGCTCCACATCTTGAATAACTATTTTAACGCTAGCTTCTAGTTCCTCCCGATTATTAGCTGTTATCATAAAAGAAGTGTCGTCTGCATAGTTGATCATATATCCTCCTCTCACATGTTGCCTGAGACCGTTACTGAACAATAAGAATATGAGAGGGCCCAATATCAAACCTTGTGCTACTCCTATATTTATCTTACGGCTTTCTGATCTTTGGTTGTTTGCTTCCATCACAATTTCTCTTTGGGATAGGAACGATACGTATAGGTCGAACGGCTTGCCTCTGATGCCAATTGCGTATAGCTTGCTTTTGACGAAATTAATATTGATTGTGTCAAACGCTTGTGAGAAACCGAAAAACAATCCTGCTATGTGTTTATCAGCATCCAGAGTCTATTTGCGCAATCTTCATCTTTCAGATATAATATGTACCAAGTATTTTTTCTGGAACATTTTAAATATGTGACAATTTACATAATATCTATCTATATTTTCGATATGCGAAGCGCATAATTTAGTAATTGGACTTAGAGAGTTATTCTATTTTTATCGTTTTTTCAAAACTTCTACGTCTTCTGATCACATGTATATTTGTCATCAATCCTCATCTTGCTCCATCCTATGGTTAATCCAAGGTTACTTAACAATGACGATGGTACAACTCAGCCTGCGTGATTTACTGGCTTTAACGTGTTCCTCGTTTCTTTTTATGGCTGCTCTAAAATCACTGTCGTAGTTTCTTTTTGATTGCATTAATGTGGCAGAAATTTCACTACCAGTCATCAGCTAATCGTAAGCGAGATGATTTCTTTCGTGCATTTGATCCAAGGACCCGAATGAATTTCTTATTTAGGGCAACGTCTCTAGGTTCAACCAATAAATTGCCAAGACCATAAATCGAATTTTTTTTGTACCAACTGCGACTGCTGTTCGAATATCACTTGCAGTATTTATGAACATTGTTTCAGTATTTTTCAATTCTAAATTGATTTATGCATCCTCATTTTAATTCTGCCTTTGATGTTGCTTCCAATGTTAGTTACCGTAAATTATTGTTTCTCAGAAAGATGCATAAACGAACAATTTGAAACAAGCGGGTGTATTATTATCGTGATGGTTGTTTATCCCAGATTCTCGGGGCCATCGCGGCGATGGAACACGATCTAAGGAGATCAACACGAAAAGCGGGTGGTCGCATTGTCCGTCAGTGACCGGTTCGTGGCATTCTTCGCGTTCCCAGCAGGTTCTTCACCTTTCGCCAGCGGATCATCGGTCGGCGCGGTTTTGCGGATGCGTCTGCCTCTCTGCCTGCCATCACTATTCACGCTTTGCTTCCTCACCAGGTCCTCTTCATTCATGGAATCGACCGCGTGTATGTCTGCATAAGCGTAAGCCGAAATTAGAAGCGGAACGGCCTTAATCGTGTCCACCAAGAATTAGTATAGATCACCTCACGAGGGATTTTACTTTAATAGTACGTAACTCAATGATGAACTCAAAATTTAATGATTACTGAAAAATATACAGAGCGTCAATTAAATACCTGTGTAGTA
The DNA here is from genome assembly GCA_039766575.1 of Serrognathus titanus. Classification (NCBI taxonomy): domain Eukaryota; kingdom Metazoa; phylum Arthropoda; class Insecta; order Coleoptera; family Lucanidae; genus Serrognathus; species Serrognathus titanus. The sequence continues at coordinate 26,785,421 of CM077912.1, read as the reverse complement.
GTTATAGGTGAATGGAACTATTGGAGTATGGTTTTTCCAACGAGTGCAACTTTAAGCTTGACGAGTCAGCAGCTATCTGTATAAAAGATGTAATCATCAAAATGATTTTGTAAAATATTTTGTAGTTGATCTATGTGAAGTTTCCATCCATACTCTTCGCCTTCTTGCTTCTTTCTTGTTTTTTCTGTCTTTTTTGCCGCATAGGAATGCATTACATGTTTTTTTTTCCGGTGATTTCTCATCATTTATTCACTTTATACGTTCCTACGTAAGCCTTCTTCATAGACTAGTGGAAACAGATCTTCACTCAAACTCTCGGGTAGGTTGTTTTAATTGAGCTTATGTTGAAATTAGCTAAAATAGGTAAAATGTGTTCCTATTTCCAAGATGATTCCTTATTGATTATTATTGCTGCTGACCATCAAAATTATTGTTACAACTTGAAGAATTTCTGTCTGCCTTATTTCAATATTGGTTTGAATATATGACATTTTAAATAAGCAATTAAAGTAATTCTTGTCCGATGAAAATTGTGTAACAAATTCTTTTAAATTCCTTAAATAAATAGTTAACAATAAAAAGTGAAAATACGACTAATCGAAAATTCCAACTATATGTACTGATAAAAAATTAAAAAGAAAATAATTTCCAATTTATAGATGTTAATACAAATAGTAAATTACATTAATATAAATAGTAAGTTACCTAACACATTAAAGTAAAAACATCAATCAACGATTAATAGACAAATTGCAGGCGTTACTTTAAGAACGCATTCACGTATCAAACATATGTTCTAAAGGTATATTTAAAATCAACCTGAGTTTATTCAATTTGCGTGCTTTAAAAAGGTTGCAAGCTAAATTGAGAAGCGCTTTAAAAATGTAAAGATTTATGTATCTGGCACATTCTTCAATAGAAATATGTTTAACAACCGTTCCTACTTGGAACACCTCCAAATTATTGCCCTTGATTTTCTTTCAGGTGAATTTTTGCTCCGCGCTTGAAAATATTATTTCAAATTGACCCAAGTTAAAAACATTTTAATGGAAAAACAAATTCATATAAAATAAATAGGCAAAAAATAACATAATTTTCGGAAAGGCTCATAATGCGAAAGTATATGGCTCAAATTAGCAATATTGTTCAGGAAACGCAGTAACTCAAACACAAACACGCCAAACAGTACTTAGTGGCCTCTCTTTGTCCTAGTCTCTGTCTGGTGCAAAAGACCTTCACAAAATAGTGATGTTCTACCTGATTATTTTTATTAGCAACTGTTTGGCCAAGATTTACTCTCTTCACATACGACTTTTTCTCCAAGTCGCAGCACATGGTCCCTTTCTCCATTTAACATACTGAACATTGCAATTCTAGGGCTTCCTGCTGGGAGCAATTCAAGGTATCACCAATTCACTTTCCCTCTCGTTGTTTGATCATCAATATTTTGATTAATCATTGCTAAAGCCTCTGCATTTACTTTCCTGTCATTCCACATAATATTCAAGATTCCTTTAGAAATCTATTTACAAAAACTAGGGAACTTTCGAGCATTTATTTTCTATTCTCACGTCTATACATTCGTATGAGCAAGGGAATTTCTTTTACACGAAGGCACGATTTTACAATCGTCGAATAAACTTAATTCAACACTATTCTTGAAATTATGGAGGAAAGTTAAAAGATATTCGGCGAATAGTTATTCTGTCTTCATTCCACGATTGTAAACCTGTCCCTGATTATTTATTCCATTCTCTTCTTAAATGAAGTTGAAAAGCACCGTGGGCACTGACTTGACTTAATTAATTAATTTCCTTGTAACCTGAAAGTTGTTGGGTAAGCAGCTTCCCTTCACTCTGTTTTCTGTTCTATTTAGTTATTTTTTATTAAATTTTCTCATCAAGTCTCCTTTAATTACAACATAGTGTCGTTTTAGACTAAGATTATTCTGTACAAGATTTGGTTCAAATGCTGCAAAAATATTTGAAGCACTACATTTTTCGGTTGCAGATATTATTTAAAATAGAAAACGTTCTATATTTATATATAATGTTTGATTTAATCTAATTTTTGAGTAATTTACCTGTCCTGTCATGACTCCATCCTTGTTTTTTAATAATATTGTGAAGCTTATGAATGGGGTTCCTCTTTCTTGCTACTTGGCAAACGTTTCTTAGGGTAAGTTCGGAGAGATGGCCAGTGAAATCTTTTGTTACTTGTTAGGTGGTGCAGCCGCGTCGGAAAAATAAAATGAAAAAGTGCAGCATCTCTCCCGTACTGCCATCTCCCCCGGACTTACCCTGTGTATGTTCTTGCATTATTGATAATTTCTTCTCTATTTCCGGTACTACTTCCGACGTACAATTTTTGCCTTTCTCTTTTTTTTATAAATTTCGTTTTAGTGTTCTGGATTCTTTTCTCTGTTTTAATCACTCTTCTGCATTCATCAACAAACTAACTTTCTTTTCCCGAGGGAATTTTGGTAAGTTCTGTTAATCTACTTCTATGAAGTCTCGATTTAAACTCGTTCCTTCTGATCATCAATCTCTTACCGCATTTTCTCTAGCAATTCTTATTTCTTAATTCCCATTGTTTTCCTCAACAAATATGCTAAAAGAAAAATTATATATCATGCGCCACTTTCCATTTCAGCTCAGACGGTTAAAAATCATTTAAAAGCAAGTTTATTTAAAGGTCAGACATGATAATTGATTGATGTTCGTTTATCATTTTGTTTACAAACAATAAAATCGCAATTACAAAATGCCAATGTAGAGTAAACATAATAAGAATTTTTCCATGCATGTAGTCCTATCAAAGGCTGTAATCTGTCCACGACTTATTATCTTCCGCAGTAATTTTCCCACGCACCGACAACCAAAACAATAATAAATTATATTCGAATGCAACAACGCAGACGTGTATTAACGTACATATAAAAAAGAGAATTGACTTTTCGCGATAACACGACATACGTGCATGGGGTTAGTAGGTGAGTTAATTAACACGTCATATTTAATTAACTGCATGTACGACAAGAATGCCGATCCATATTTTTAAAAGCGCGATTATTGAAAACAAAAACAGGGTTGCGTGCAGTCTGCATTTGCATGTAAACCGACTGTATGCGTTGTTGAATGAATAAAGGCACAGAAGACACGCCTTTCTGCAATAGCCCCAGTCTAATTTGCTAAGAATTTAATATTACGTTTTTAATTCAACATTTTTCCACGTACCGCGAAAAATTAATTTAATAAAAGTGAAGAAAGCCTTTATTAAAATGGACGTATCGTTGTTTATTAGCTCTTGTTAGTACAGAATGTCAAGTTACATATTGAACTTTAAAACCGTTTGAATGTCTTTTTTAATTTATAGAAATTTGTGTAACCGAATTCACATATTCGACCATTTAACACAAAGAAGTCTTCTAATTGAACCCTTTTTCCCTTCTGCTTCCCAGCTAGAACCATCAAAATTATTTATAATAGTTTCAAAATCCAATAATGTGTGGCTTGAATCTGAACAATTTCGAATTCCGGGCTGAAAATTGTAAAATTCGGCGGCAAAAAAGGCGTAACAGCTTTACTTGGGAAAGTTGGGTGGCGCAAGTGGTGTGTGTGAGAGTGCGCGCGCGAGCTTCTCAACTTTAAATTGAAACAAAACTTATGAAATATCTAAACCTATATAGTCGAACTTTGAAAATGTTATTGGATATTCTGCGCGCTCCTCGCAAATTATGTGACAATAATATCTACGGCTATGAATACTACTAGTTTTCCAGGGTGGAATAGAATGTGGTTGGTATCCGACATTTTTCTCTTGCACACATACACATGTGGAAAATCTTTTTTGATGAATTTCACCTTAAGTTTCATTAGCCCTTTTGCAAGTGTTTCAATGGCGATTCTCTTACTTTTTTTAGTTTATTTACTTTTATTTTAGTTGATTAATTTTCCGATTTTTAATCCATGTTAATCCTGGTTAATTTTTCTTTGAATTTCCAGTTCGGCGTTTGGGATTCTCAAAAGAAAATGTATATCCAATGGGACAACAAATTTAAAAGCCAATTTTAAGTCAAGTTTCGGAATCAAAATTTTATAAAAATAATATAATTTCACAACGTTTTTGGAAATGTTCAAATTATTTATTTATTTATTGACCCAAGCAAGTTCTCCTCGTGCCCTCAGACGTCTCTTCTCTTGACGCCCACGTACTCCTTCCTTATCTATTTGATTGTACCTCAATATTACACCATGTAATTTTCAATAAAGTATTCTAAGTATTTTTCTCTGGTTTTCTCTTGTTTCTATTTACGAATTCTTATCTTGTATATCTTTTAAATTATTGCTTTTATTTGATGATAACTAAATATTGACGAATTTATTTGGACGCCTCAAATAGCAGGATAGGAAATGTAAACACGGAAATAAAATGTTGATTAGGAAAACACCAGAAGCAACAATAAATATAAATGAAAAAAATTAGTAACTTCCTAGTAATTATAAAAGCACGTGTCCAACATAGAAATACAGCAAACCACGATAATTCTGAATTAAGAAAAATTTTGTTATATTATAATACTTAATGTGATGAAGATGTAATTTTCTACATCCCATTTAAAAATTCAAATAAATGTGATACCTCATTCAATAGCATTTTTATGCTGAATACAATAAATAAAACTTTTTCAAAATCGGTTGATAAACAACTGAGATATTCAACTAAAATTTATTCAAATGCAACAAGACTTGAAACTTTAAAAACATTTTTAAAAAATAAAACAATATTAAAATTAAATTAAATGTACAAAGAAGATGCAAAATGCAAGAAAACTTGATTGTACAAATTGTACGTTAACAGCGAGGCAACTTAATCTAGAGACAAACGCTTGTTGAATATTGTCTACCACTTCAGGAGTGATTGATCGAATTTCTGGTCGAATTCTCTTTAATTCCTCAATGTTTGGAGGTCCAAAGGGGTTAAATCCGAGATTTTGCCAGCCATTCAATACGTTCCCGTCTCCCAATCCGTCCAAACCTCAATGTTTGGAGGTCTATTAAAATAAATTTTAGCTTATAAAAATAACCTCAGAGGAAATAATCTAAAGGGGTTAAATCCATTCCAACAAATAATTACGGTCCAATAATTATTTTGATTACCCTTTACTCCAGCCTACACGTTAACCTTTTGGGGATATTATGTATTCGCCTCCACCATCAAATGCGGATTTTCAACCGTTCGATAACAGCAATTTTGCTTATTGACTGTACCGCTTAAGTAAAATGTCTCATCAGAGAAGAGAATATTTCTATTGAATGCAGGATTTACATTAGAGAGTTCCATTGCGCTCGTCGATCAAAACAGCTCTTACAACAAGTGCACTCAGATATGAAATTCTTCCTTATGAAGAAGTCTATAAATTGTATTTTTTGACGCAACAAGAAGTAGAGCGACTCCCACGAGAGTTGATTGTGGATTTTTCTGCTCCATTAACACGGCATCCAATTGTCCGTCTTCATCTCAAGTCAATGGACGTCTGGCTTTAGATTTATCTAGTACATGTCCAAAATTACGAAATTTGTTCTCAATTCGTCTTAGCCTTGATTGCGATATTGAAAGATGTTTTGGGTGAGTTTCATTGAACAAAATACGAACTTCTTCATGCGTACGAATCTCCAAACCCAATCCACATTAAAATTTCGAATCTTTCGGATTCAGTAAGTCTCATTTTTGCTATCTAATCGTTAAACAAGTAACACACTCCACTAAGTAATGTCAATAAATTCTATTTCTCATTTAACTACAAACAACTTGCAACTGTTTTTACCACTTATTGCTTATAGTCGTATCAATGCCTGCTCGAATACTGGCACTTTCATTTCAATAATTTTTTGTTGAATATCTGAGTTTTTTATCTATCAACCAATTCAGAAAGTTTTATTTCGGCATAAAAAATGTAGTGAGTATGTATTCTGAAATACATTTAAATGCACCCCTACCTTGTCTTGGGATCGAGCATCATCATTAATACGCGTGTGGAGCTCAACTTTGATCGTTTTGAACCACAATCTTAGCGGAGGGAAATGCTTCTTTCATTACTTCTCTGTCTTAGTCTGCTTTCTTCACTTCAAAGTCAATTAACATCTCAACGGTTTTGTTAGGTGACAGTTAAATTCGTTCGCAAACGCGAGCGCTATAAACAAAGGTTTCCCCTTTCGTCGACGGTCAAACTAATTATAATAAAGCTAAACTATTGCTTGTTTCGTCTAGCCAACGACATTCGTTCGTCACGAAGAGTATCAAGTTATTTCGGACGATATTTTTTTTTCGGTGGCGATTAAGCTGCATAAATTTAGCGGTCACCCGTCTAGACTATTATCACCGTTCTGCATCCAGATAATTGCTTAAACGTTCGGACGCGACGCTCGGAATAATCTCTCTCCAGGAATTATTGTTTTATTTACATCGCTGGATGTAATTCTCTTCTGTACTTTGGCATGTACGTTTGCAAATAAAAATGCTTTCTAAAGAGATTTAAGCTTATGTGCTGCCTTTAAATGAAGGACAGAAAAACATGGGAACAATTTAATGAATCCTAACAGACTGAAAAATTCGGTCAAAGATTTTTGATTACGTCAATGTATGTAGAATGCCATAAAAACCTACGTCCTTCTGACGTACATGCATTATTATTCACCTGGATCAAAACAGAAGAACATAAAACATTCGCATACGCACTTAGGTGTCGTCGTACATGAGCAATTAAACATTCAACGGGCATTAGTGAATCACAAAGAAAACACATTAAAAGAGATATTCGCAGTAAACAGGCAAATTGACGTCAAAACCATAGGGATAAAGATAAAGAACGTGGGTGGTATCACTTCCTACACGTTCTGAATGCGTTCTCGATTACGCATTAATACCCAGCAACGCTTAAACGCCCGAAAATCACTAAGTTACCACCGCTAATTTCGCCGACGGTCTTAAAATATTAACGAGGAGGGACGAGGAATAAATAAGGCGAACTTTCTGGAGAGGGCTCCTTCATGGGGTGGACGGCGGCGATAGTGCTAAAATAGGTAGAAAGAAAAGTGCATTCCAGTGTAGCGGTGGCGTCGAGTGGCGTCCTCGTCTCCATGCTTTTCTTCCACATACATCCGACGACGGCGGATTCAGGGACGGAGTGGAACAGTTTTAAATTCAAGGAAACTCGCATCGAGTTCATATACATATTAAAGGGATCATATAACTAGGAAAATCGTTCTTTCGACTCGAGAATATCACAAGTTATTATAGTAGCTGCAAAGCATAAGTCATATAATTCCAACTTTTAATTTACTAATTTTTAATACTTCACCATCTTATTACAATGGCTCGAAATTGCAGTTATTTATTTATTTATTTTATTTTATTTTGTTAGGTTTTGACTAAGATCGTTAGATAAATTACACGCTGATATGCGTAAAAGAATGCATAAATTTTATAAACAACATATTCGAACAACTATAAACATGAAACTCGCTATTAATATCTATTTTCACACTTTGATACAAAGTCGCGCAACTTTTGTTTCGAGGTTTTGTTTAATTGAGATACAAATGTGGCCTATCTAAACTATTTGGGGGCAGAAATTGATGAACTTCTGTTTCCCATTTCGAATAGGAAACTTTGGAGAATTTATACAATTTATATTTAGACATTTTATAGTGTGGACCTGCTTAAAATCATAAACTTGATCAATATCAATCTAATCATGTTCATAATATTTGTTGGCTCTGGTCCTTTTTTTAATATTGAAAAAACATTACTGAATGAGGATTTTTGTCCAGCACCTTATCTCTGGGATGTATTAAGAAAAATCCATGTTCTAGTCAATTTTGACATGACTATCACTGGCTTTGTCTCTGAATAAAGTTTCCAAATTGTTTATACAGTTGTCTGACCTTGTATCTAAGTATATAACTAGGTTTTAAGCGTTATAAATGCGCAACAGTTGCATTTTTATTTTTAAGATATTAAACAAGCAGCAAAATTATTACGGTATAAACGATAAAGTATAAATTCTTGTGTACTTGCAAAGAAACCAAAATTAAGTAAAAGTCAAGCAGGCACAAAGTCGATTTAAGAATAGAGTTAAATAACGATGTCTCAGAGTGAGTTTTAAATTAAACATCACCTGTAGGATGTATTTTTTACTGAAATTGTGCAAGCGGCCTTTAAAGTTACAAGCCCAACAAAAATTAATATCATTGCCTTCTTCTTTCAATTTAAAGATTTCGTCTTATTATTTTTTTTTTAATTTGGGCGTCGACTGCAGCGGTTATTTCACCTTAGGGCGTAAACTATTTTATAACCTATCATTCCACAAAATATGGTAGGACAGTACATCAAGTAAAATATCACAGAAGAAGTATCACAGAACAGTTTATCACATACATAGCAAGTATCACAGACTATAGCTAGTAGAACTCACAGGGGTCATATAATCAGTGAAGACGCATAATGATTATATGGGTCCGTCTTTCAGATATAGATGGAAGCCGCTTTGATGAAGGCAAAGATCGATCTCATTCGTTTAGCCGAATTCGCTAAGATCTCCGGGAGTGTCCCCCTAATGTGGTGCACCCTACGGAGTCGGCTGAAGGAAGGGCATTGTAAAAGAACGTGTTCAACGGTGTAGGGGAGCCCACAGGCGGCACAGAGCGTCTGGGGTTCACCGGTCAACAGATGGGTACTAGAGAATTTAGTGTGGCCAATTCTAAGACGTGTAATTATAACTTGTTCTCTCCTTGTTATAGAGTTAAGGGAGAGAGTCAGGGTCTCGTAGATGGTTTAATTAGGCGAAAAGGGTTTGCTACATTGTCCCACTGCCTCTGCCAGTAGTGTAGGACCTGAGTTTTTAAAAACGCTTTTATGTCTTCTCGCTTGAGAGGAAGGTTTGTAGGAGGTTGGACAGTAGCTCGATGGGCAGCCACGTCAGTCAGCTCATTTCCCGGAATGCCCATGTGACCCGGAACCCAAACGAACAGGTGTATTTATTCAGGGTGAGCAATATCCTTCGAACTAGTGGATCAAGCGAGAATGGATTAGAAATCCCTTGAATTGAGCTTAGCGAGTCAGTGCAGATAATAATTTCCTGTCGGAAATCAGGTGAGCTGTTTTCAAGCGCGAAGAGGATAGCATACATCTCTGTAGTGAAGATCGAAGCAGCTTTAGGGATAGCGAAGTTATGCTGTTCCTTCACCGTAACAAACGCCGCACCCACACCTACATTTGTTTTAGAGCCGTCTGTATAGATGACGTCGGCATTCGGGAAAGAGGCAAGTATAGAGGCAAGGCCCCTACGAAGAATGTCAGAATTCCTTAGTCGAGAATCTTTGAAAGATCCAGCCTGGGTTGGATTTGTGGTAGCTTCCAGGGTGGTAGGTTGTCGAAACGGAACTGTAGCACTTCAGGGAAACGATAATTTATTCTTTCGTCTTATTGTATCCACCTCTAATTCTCTCGACTTCTGCGAATGTAAATGAATCTCGCCTTCGTTTTTCTGCTTAATTTGACGATTGTTTTGCTTTGATATTTTAATTATTATGGATTTTGTGTCATCTATTCTATTCAGTACACTCTTAAACGATATTCATTTACTTCTCGGACTATATCCGATAGTAGCTTTCAGGACCTTTCTTATTGTTGTTTCAAGCATCGATTGCATCAACGTTTTACGATTTTATTATGCTTTTAATCTTCATGCGCTAATTTCATCAGAGTCTATCCCCTAATACTACTATCGATTCAAATTTGCAAATTATTTAGTGAAATTTCATTATTTACTTTATGGTCTACTACCACATTCATTATTTTCACCTTAGGTTCCTTCACTTTATTTTGGGTCTAATTATAAAACGATATTGGATTGGATTTGTAGGTGTACATGTTATCATCTTATCTGTTGCTTAGAATCTTCAACAAATCTATTGTTTCTTCTTATTCCGATTTTATTTTTAGTATTATATGTTTAATAATTCTTTTACGTTATTTACAATTTGCAAAATTTAATTTAAATCGATCATTAATCTCAAAAATGCAAGCTTTCTAATTATTTTCTTTCATCTCTTTATCTAAACCGACAGATTACATCTCTTAATTCACTTGTATATCATTATATTTCACTGGAAAAAAGGCTTGCGTGAAGTCGATTTGTGAAATTCTTTGATATTTTCGTTAGTCATTCTATTACAAAGAATTGGTTGATTGCGTTAGTCTGAAATCTTCACCAACGTCAATCTTGCCGACTCTTCGAAGAGAATTTACAAGCTTTGCTCTTTATATTGATAACGTTAGTACTTATGACTATCCAATACAGTCTCGGTTACAAATTAATATCAAGCCTGTAGTTGATAATTGACTGAAAATCGTGTGCAGTAGGCATGAGACATTTCAAACAGTGTATGCGATGCAATAACAAACAGGTGACGCAATCTTTTAGTTTCCTGTTGAACATCCAGTTTGGGAACAAGTGGTTTTGAGAAATTAAAAGAGAAATCTAAGAATGACTAAACAGTCAAAACTAACATTTACCTTTCATGTTTTACTAAAAAATAACATCGCAATCGTGGAACCATCAGAAGGGAAAGAGAAAATGACGTGTTCACTTTAGCTTGGATTTCATAACTTTCCATCAAAATTAAAAAATAAGAAACTTTCAGATGAAGGACAAAGAGAAAACAAAGCACCAAATCTGCAACTGCATCACGGCGTCGACGGATACCGCGAGCATGAATGAAATGTATTGAATTTACAACTTTTATAGTGGGATCTACGAGTACCTGCATACGCAACCAAATAAAGCGCGAGGAAAAACATTGTGCTGAATATTGATAAACCCCACCTGTTCCGTTCGACCACAATACATGCTCATCATATTTATTTAACGATACACGATATCCCGCCAATAGAATTCCACGTAATCTGAAACCATAAAAAATTATCAGGTCAATCTATTCATTAAAATTGTCACCATTTTATATAATGTAGATATATCAACAATATTTACAACAACTTATAAAGAATTGGAATCATGATACCAGCTTACAAGTTGACAATATCAAATCAATAAGATTTTTTTATTTTGAAATGAAGCTTCAGTAAAATGGACGATCAATGAAAGCTTAGTAGATAGCGTTCACGAAATAACTTTGAGACTCTGTACTTTTATACAATCATACAATTAACCTCAAAAGATGGCAAATAAAAAAGTCTGTTTAGATACATCGTAATTCCTACCCAATAACTGGGGGTTTGTGCATTCCACTCACAGTACCTTTTAAGAATACAAATTAACTAGCATACAAAAGTAAATTGCAATCAATATGTGATCTGTTTGCTTTCTTTAATTTTAAATAAAATTTCTATGAAATGCTTCAGCAACTGCGTTGTGTATGATCACATTCAGATTATTAACTACTTAAATATTTACTGCAATTAATTATACCTGCATCTATTTAAAGTCTTCTTATTGCAAGAGTGATAACAACATAAAGCAGCTCGCGATTACATTCGAAGAATGCCGTCTCATTTCTGCATTCTGCGCGTACGATACCATCGATAAATAACGCAATAAAATTATAGAGTGATACGAAACTTTACAATATGTTAGCTTCCTCCGCCTTATCTTCCATCATTTGTATAATTTACGGCAACGCTTAGGCCACAGTACGGTGTATCTAGCGTAAATAATGACCGCGTTATTGTTATTTATTGGGAGCGGGCGATTTGAAATTTCGGTTTCCTCGTTTGCTGCGCGAAACAAATTTATGCTTTTCATTTGGCTTTTTTTCGTACGAAAAATAAATTTTCGTAATTTTTTTGGAGGAAATTAATGCTTTTCACTTATTTACTGGGAGAGATATAGGTCTATTTCTGAAATATTTGATGAGAAAGTGAAATCGGACAATTCCCGGTTTATATAACTTTATGATGTAATAACAAAAATAAGTAATTTAAAATTTTTTAAATGTGTTGCAAGTTGGTTTTGAATAGAGTGGATTCCTCGAGCATTCTCTAGTCAGCTGTTTCGGCCCTATTTGGAACCATATCAGCCGAAGAGTGGCAAGAGAATTCAACTGCCATTTTACCGACTTATCCTAGTCAGTTAAGGTAGAGAGTTCTGTGTTTTTCATTGCTTTTACCGTGTGTCATACTTTTCTTTCTTATCTATTCGTACGCGTAATGGTTTAATTTTACTTCTTTCGGTTATTTCCGAACGTATTCATTATAAAAAAAAAACTTAAAGAGTCGACTTTTCTGTCACCCATCACTGATAAGCAAAATCCATATGTTGAAAAATTAATACTTTAACGCCTGCTGCTCCTAGATGAAGAGGTATTAAAAAATAATTTGAAATTCTACGCGTTGTTTATGTACTTTATGACGTAAATATCCAACAGAATCGGTGTACTACTTCGATAAGATACTGGAAAGTTATTTGCATTTTGATTGCCGATATCCGTCGGCAAAAAGCAAACTCACGATTACTTCACACATACAGTAAGCGCTTCTTGAGTATTTAATTTTAAACTGTTGTAATATTATCACTTTCTATGAAATTATTTAGATCAGTAACTCTCACACTGAATTCACACACACAGAAGAATCTCTCTCTTTAATATTTTACGTTTTCTACAAATATTTCCCTGGTGACATTGTTTGAATATACATGATTCAAATAACAGAATAAAAATGTTTTTAAAAATTATAACGTGTTACAAAGCAAAAGTAAAATTTAATAAGGAAGCTGACTAAGTGTAGATAAAAGTAAGAAATGAAGCTCGAATGAGAATTATTAAAGAAAGATACAAGAAAAAAATGTGAACATTTAAAATGTATTCTTAAAACAACAGAAATTATTGTGAACAGGAAATTTGTAATTTCTACTCTAAGAAACGAAAAAGAAAAAATCGGTAATTGACTGAAACTGAGATCATAGAAATTTAATGAGAACAAATAGCATAGATAACTGAAGATTGAAATATATCACATGAGAACGACAGAGTATTAAGTTGTAAATACGTAACGCGATCTTCTTCTAATCGAATTCCTTTATGGAATTTATATACACCAGAGAAGTTCCTAATTTTTATTGTGAAATACCTTCCCCTTCCATATTTAATTAACAATGGTAAAGAAAAAATCATGGTATCGGGTATCCTTATAACTTAACATACATACGAGGGTAGTCCCAGAAGTACCCGACCTGATGCATAGATGGCGGTTGTTGGCCGAAAAAAATATTAGAGCTAGAGCTCAAGTTTCAAAGTTCAAGACGATGCGTTGTTTAGTATTTGTTTGACAGCTGTCAATGGTGAATTTGTATACATGGAAAAAAATTGGTCATCGTTTCGTAATACAATACTTTCATTTGAAAGGTACTGGAGGAGTCTGCTCCTTCGCTTACAACAGTCAAATATTGCGTGGCAGAGTTTAAACGACGCTGTACGCCAAGACGAACATCGCAGTGGTTGGCCAAATGAGGTAACCACGCCAGAAATGGCCAAAAAAATCCAAAACATTGTATTAGATGACCGTTGATTGAAAGTGTGCAAAATAGCAGAGTTGGTATGCATTTCAAAAAGTGCTGTACATCGCATATTGAGCGAAAATTTGGGCCTGAGAAAGCTGTGTGCAAGGTGGATGCCGCGTTTACTCACAGTGTAACAAAAACTGCGTCATGAAGATATTTCAATGGAGTGTTTGGTGATGTTTAAGAGCAATAAAGTAGAGTTTTTGTGTCGATTCATAACCATGGATGAAGCATGGGTGCATCACTTCACAGCCGAGATGAGAGAACAGTCGAAACAATGGATTCAAAGGGGAGAATCAGCTCCAAAGAAGGCGAAGACTATTACGTCCGCTGGCAAGGTTATGGCGTCTGTTTCTTAGGATGCGCGTGGAATCATTTTCATTGATTATCTTAAAAAAGGAGAAACAATCAACAGCGAGTACTATGTGAACTTGTTGAAGCGTTTGAGTGATGAAGTCAAGAGAAAACGGCCGCATTTGACGAAAAAGAAAGTGTTGTTTCATCACGAAAATGCACCAGTCCCCACACGTCTGTCATCACGATGGCCAAAATCAATGAATTAAAGTTCGAATTAGTTCCTCCACGCACCCTACTCGCCAGATTTAGCCCCGTCAGATTATTTTTTCTTTCCAAATTTGAAAAAATGGCTCGGTGGTAAAAGATTTGCTAATAATGAAGAGCTGAAATCTGCGGTTGACGGCTATTTTGAAGAGCTCGACGCTTCTCATTGTAAGAACGGTATTGAAGCTATTGAGCATCGTTGGGAAAAGTGTATCGCGTTGAAAGGAAACTATGTTGAGAAATAATAAAGATACTTTTCTCCAAAATTTTTGTGTTTTCTTTGTTAGATCAGGTACTTTTGGGACTACCCTCGTATATAGCGACAATACTGAGAAGAAAATCAAGAAAACATTTGAATCGCAATCCCTTTAATGTTATTTACTAAAATATAAAATGCATCAACACTTTCCAAAAGCAATTTTGTATAAGGTGAGAAAAAATTCTCGTATAAAAAGATATCATTCAATAATATCGATATTTAGTTCCTGTGACCACTTTGATAACCACCTAGTGATTCATAACCAAAATCAAAAAAATAGACTTGTACTAAACGTTTTACAAATTTAAATCTAAAAAATCGGATAAATAAAGAATGTATCTAGGCGATTGTGTTTTATCTTTATATACATAACCCTACGCAAAGTAAACAGGGGAGAGAACGGTTTCAATATACCTATAAGTATTATATAAACATCCACGGTATTTATACATTTCTGACTAAAAAAATTCACACCTGACTTCCATGAAAAGAATAATGCGAGTACAATTTAATATAAAATCGTCCACTGATCTGATAAGCCATTATGAAGATAAATAAAATCTGGTGGCACCATTCTATTGCGAATTCCTGGAATTTTGGCGCCAATAGAAAGCTAAACATTATCATTATCGCAAACTTGAACTTTTCTCCTTAGTAAAACATCCTGATAAATTCTCAAAGCACATTAAAAAGTAATTCCAGATTCTAATAAGATTAATTTAATATCATAACAAGTATGATAATAAAATTGATATGGAAGTGTGAAAAGCTTTTCCTAAAGAAAGTTCTCAGAAAAATTAACCTGTGAAAATGTCGTAAATAGTTACGTTATTCCTTTAACTGGTTCACTATAAAGCCGACTTGAAAGCGTTATGAAATTTTTCTCATCACAATCACCTTACAATAATCAATCTGATTTAGACACCAACAAAGATGTGATTGACCTTAACCTTTACATTTGCAATGTGTATTAATTCAGATTTACCTATACAGGGGGGATAGCGAATTTGCACCACAGCGTACTATTTAAGGTCACTCTCACTAAAATGTTAAAAAATTATACTTTATGATTTCTTAAAGATATTGAAGATTTTAAGATTGTAATGCAATATTTAAAATTAAAAAATTTATTAATAAAATTAATTTAATCTGTTTGTGTCGTCGGAATTTTTTTTTATCAGAAACAGTACGACATAAATAAATATACATATCAAGTTTTCTCAACGTGCTACATCCATCGTAAATTGAAACCTCCACTTTTCAAATAATCATGAGATAGATTTCTTTTAACATTTAAATTAAAATGTTTCTCATGTTCCTGAATGGCGCAGTGGCTGGATTCGCCCTTTTTATAAATTACATGTGTATTGCGTAAAATTAGAAATCATTATTAAATTAATAACTGATTAATTTCAATGATTTTGTCTTGGTTTAGAAAGACACGACTGTTTATGTATTTTTATAAATTGCGCTTCTACATTGCGTAGGGCGAATAATAAAGCAGTTATGTTTTCTTTTTTTACTTTTAAGAGATTACTTTTTTTTCTTTTTAAGAGATTACTTTTTTGTTTTAACATATTACTCCTAAATTGTGTATCACGCATTCTTTAAATATATCTATGATACATTTTATATTCCTTGTACGTTTCATCGAAATTCAAGAATGCAAAGATAAAGACTACTGCGAGGTACAAACAACAGTTTGCAGATATAACCTACCTATGAGTTATGAGTTTTAATTAAATTTTATAATCAAAACAACTTGGAGAGGAAGAAAATGGATTCGATAATTAATTAAGCTTAATTGTGTTCCAACGTTGACTCTTGTATTCCTTTATAAGAATGCACCGTAATAATGAGAATAGGACATTTTCAATAATCGGGAGAGCCATGATCATCATGGTAACTAAATTCTCTTGTTTAAATAAATTATTGAAAGTATCTACGCCATTGTCAATATTGTGTTGCAGTTGATTTTTTGTTTTCCAAACGTTTCCTAAAGACTTAATTTAATAATTTGTTTACATTTTGTCATTAATAAGTTGTTTTCATGGCTATTAATGCAGTGGATGCAGCAAGAGTAATTGCTTTAATTCAGGATGGTCGGTCTCAACGTTCTTGGAACTTTTCAATCATGTATCTCCAGAACGTGGAGGCGATTCTTGGAAAATGAATCTTACAATCGACGTACCTGGAACAGGTCGTCAAAGATGTACAAGCGCTAGAGGTGACCATTTTCTTACCCTAACGATTCTGCGCAACAGGAATTTGACTGTTGTTCAAGTCAGAAATCGCCTTGCAGAGGTTCTAGATGTGCATGTAAGTGACAGAACGATCAGAAGACGCTTTAATGAAGCTAATTTAATGGTAAGAAGACCTGCACATGGCCCAGAGCTTAACACACAGCATAGAGTAAGAAGACTTGCATTTGCTCGTGAACATGTTCATTGGAATATGGGGCAGTGGAGTCAAGTACTCTTCACTGATGAGTCCCGTTTCTGCCTACGAGCGCCAGATGGTCGTGGAAGAGTGTAGAGAAGGACCGGCGAACAGTATTCTCAATGTAATATTGTTTCCAGGCTATCTTTCGGAGGTTCGATTATGAGGTGGGGCGGTATTTCTACGAACGCTAGTACAGACCTTGTTGTAATAAATACGGGAGTTATTAACGCTCAGAGGTACATTGAAAATGTTCTTCAAGACCATATGATACCCTTTGCCCCTTTTATTGGCGACAATTTTATGTTGATACACGATAATGCACGGCCACATGTCGCCAGAGTTGTTAATGAATTTCTTGGCGCTGTTGGTGTTAACCGAATGCAGTGGCCCCCGAGAAGTCCCGACATGAATCCTATCGAAATGTCTGGGACATGTTAGGAAGGAATATTAGAGCTCGCGTTTCCGCCCCAGCTACCCTAGAAGAATTATCAATGGCGCTTCAGCAAGAATGGGATCAACTTGACAATTTAGCGATTAGGCACTTGGTGGAGTCGATGCCACAACGTATGCAGGCTGTAATAAAGGCTCGCGGAGGCAATACTCGATATTAATTAATTAGGAAGATTGAAATTTTGCATTTTTCTTTAAGTTACAATTTCATCAATTTTGCAGTTTTTATTACTTTTATTTAAATCTTGTTTGTTTTATTTATTTTTGGCCTTATTTGATATATATCAACCAAGAAAACTATAAATAACAATTATCAGTCGAAAATTATATAAAAAAATTTATTGTCGCAATGAATTACACAAACCTCAAAGTGAGTCGCTTTTTGTGCCTGTGAGTGTATATTTCAAAAATATGTTGACCAATATGTTAACGATTGTTTCTAAATCTACCCTTTAAAGGCCCGGTTTGGAATCATAATTTAACTTTCACATTAGACAAGCTGAAACATCTAGAAACGTACTAAGATATCTGATATCATATTGAACTATATGTTTGACAAGGTAATAACAAATTTTGATATAGAAAGTATCACGTGACGTATACCCAAGCTATTTGCCTCGCGAGATATTTGATTTGACTGATGTGAAAAGTTCGTTTCAATTGTTTGCACTTGTATTTAAAATCGGGATGGGATTGCACGTTAAGGAATGTATGTTGGTTCCATGACTTGTTTAATAAGATTAAAAATAAATGATTATAAGTAATTTATTAAAAACGAATATATTCTACGAGATTTTTTAGCGTATCAGAATCACATTCTACGATATTTTTTCACATATCAGAATGTAAAAGGTTTTTTGAATTTCCAATGGTAATCTTCTTCCAGAGAATATTGATTGAAAACAAAATAATTCAAAGTAGTTGGTGATCCAGTTTTGCTTCAATTTATAAAATAATTTTTAAGAATATACGTTTTGTGTTTCAACTCAAGCATTTTAAAACGATTAAAATGTCACTGTTAAGTACAGTTATTAAATTTGACAGACAATATTACCAATTTTTTTCAATCTTCATAGATAACTTTCAATCATTTTATTTTCGATCGTATTGTATTTTGCTTCATCAGATGATAATTAAGCGGTATTGAAAAAGATTCACGGTGAACATCTGCATACTGCAATTTGATATATCAAAAAGGTGTAATGCAAATTCTGCTGAACATGCCGAGATATTCGATGAAACAAATCTTGATAACACACATCCAGATTGTTTTCTAAATCTTCTATTATAGGACATTCAATTAAATCGCCCACATATTTTACAAGTTAAAAGATCTACAAAGGCGTCGAGATATTTGATGAAATTATTTATAACTTCAACAAATATTGTATCAAATATCTATCAAAGCATATTTGTAAATCTTGAATTCGCGAAATATTCTGAATTTGCTGTTTGCTAGATACGACGAACATCGAGTAGCATGTGCATGCGTAAGTACATAAATCTATTGCGTAATATAGGTCGACATGTGCACGTGTCATACATTATGTACGTAAAAGCAAAACAAACAGCGATTCGTTATTTGACTTTTCGACTTCGTGCACACGCATCTGACGTGTTTTTGCGCTTTCGAATCTGCGACGAATACGTGTGCGATATCGACCCCGAGATTGTTGCCGTTTCAGCGTTTTGTTTATAATTCGAAGCGCACGCTGAACCGGCGATAACTCCTCGAGATAACGACGATGCTCGGCGCCGAGCGTGTGTACACCTGAATGATGTAATGAACTTTCCTCACGGATCGTAAACCTTCTATCGGGATATTGTTTACGTATGTTGACACAGTTATCTTTATCAGGCCTGCGCAACCAAAGCGAAAATTTCTAACGCATTCTCTTAGCTTAGAACTCGGACGCTTTGTTGTTGTTATTGTTACGTATACGTACAGACAGCAAAGGTGGCCTGTTTCTACTGGGAATAAACCGAGGCGGCCTTGGCCTCTTTCATATGTGCAACTTTCGAAACGAATAACTCTTGGTTATTACTATTACTTAATTTATTAAACAAAGTTGTTTAGTACATGCAGTATCTTAATTCTGTTATTGCCATATGTATGCGCAACAATTAGTTTATAACGATTGCTAAACAATGACATTTGTACTTATCACATATCAATAGTTACAGAAAATGAAAGTTGTTAGAAAATTATTACTAAATAAAAAAAAATTGTCTGTAATACGTCGAGTTTTGTATACGTTCACCCAAACGATTTACAATCATAATGGTATGTTGAGGTACTCTTAAGATGATATAAGACAATACATTTTCTGGATTACAGGTTGGCACAACTCGCATATAGGTATATACCAGGGGTGTATATACAGAGTATGTTAACAAAGTATTGTGGACTAACTTGGAAGACCTGAAATACTCATCCGAGATAAGTTTTTAATTGTAGTTAATTGCATGATATGTAGAGAATTAGCTTGAAGTATTTCGTACATGGTATGAATGGAGCGATTTCTCCGGTGTTAGGTAGCAGATGATGCATCACCTGACCACTGGGCAGAAATATGGCCGAAGTGTGGTCACTGTGGCATAGGGAGAGAGCATAAAGAAGCTCAATGGCAGTATGGTACAAAGTACTGACTCCTCCTTAAGGGAAACGAGGTACCGAGAGTAAACGACGTACAGTTCATGATTCTATAAGTGACCCTTTGGAGATTCGATGCAGTAGATAGGGAATCCTAAGGTTCTTAAAGTGTCACCACCACCCCTATTTGCCACGAAAAGGTGAAGTACGTCACCAGATAGCGGTAAAGAGTATTACTTGGTGAGAAGAGTAGATTGGTGAGAGAATCTAGGATCGGATATTACTATCCAAAAATATTTTTAGATAGATTCAACACTTTTAGTTTGACATTTGCTTTCTGACTCCTGCCAAATCTATTAGTTATTTAAACACTTTCGAACACTGCAGTCATTAATCAGCAAGTAATTCCGCGGCGTTTGAATTGAATCAGTTTTAACAAACCCTTATGTATTCAATTAGAAGATGTACCTTGACGTTTCAGATTTAACAAACGGTTAAAAGGTTAATTGTACCGATTAAGCTAAGACCGTAATTGTATTTTTTATGGCCTCCTATTATCTAAACAATTTTGGATCACACAATACCAAGACTTAAGGCAGATTATGTTTGTACGTCAATGATGCAATTTTGTAATGAATTCCTATAAGCTGCAGTCATTTACAAAACTCACGGCCGGTCTCTTCCTTCTTGTAAACTCTCCTTTTACCAAAGTAATTAAATTAAATTGTAATTGAGATAAATGTATTTGTTTAGGTAATCCGAAGGAGATGCATAATAATACATGTTGCAATGACGACCTAAATTAATGTTCATTTTAATAAAAGGGGAGTTTACAAGGAGGTTGAAAAGACCGGCCCTTAATGTAATATGTTCCCTCCTCTCTCTTGCACGATATTAAACTCAAAAAAATCGGTTGACAGATTGTATTTATTTACAATATTTAATGCATTTTTTTTACCTTCCTCAAGCTGCTATCCACTCAAAGCTTTACTTTCAAAAAGAACTCTTTCTGGCACTTACCTGTAAAAGAAAAGACAATTATTAATATTTTTTCAAATCAAATTTAACAATTAAAAATAAAACCAAGATTTTTCATAAAAATTATACGAAAGAATTATGTAATAAATAAAAATGAAAATCCAAATATGTAATATTAATGTTGTTGACATCATGAAGTAAATCCAAAAAAAGAGAAGAGGAAAAGGTGATGTAGACTTGAGCATATATATCTTTTATTTTTTATTACTATTTTGACAATTTAATAGAAAATAAATAACAAATCAAACGATTAGAACTTGTCTATTTTTCACAAGCACCTTTTCATCGAACTTCAAGCGAACTGTCCTATACTGAAACCATCATTCGACCTCTTCAAATGTATATAAAATGCGAAAATATGGTCCACGTTCCCGCGATAGTTTTTCCGTGACCGTAATTAATTACATTACACAACAGAAGTCGGAGAAAAAGCGCCCAAGTTGGGGTAGGTCACTTCACTTACAGCAGCTCCACAGAATGATTTATCGGAGGCGCTTATTGTAAGCGATACATCAGGCGGAAGGCAAGAATTAGCTGGCCTCCTTTGCCCACGAAATTATTTATAAAATTAACACTCACATGCATCAGCAATGTTAGAAAACTCCCAACTTTTCAGGAACACTACTTTTTTGAAACACACCTATATTTTGCAATATAATACGTGCAGAAAATTAATTAGAGCCATATTTCAATCTAATTACAAAATCATCAGTAAGAAATTCATCTGGTAGTTTCCTTTCAAACGCAGAGCAATGAAAAAATTGAATTGACTAATACGTTATTTTTTTTTCTATGTGTATTTATTTATTTTGTTTGAAAATAGTTTGTTTCTTTTAATAGATGGCGACTTTAAAATGCGGCAACACCGCACTCAAAAGATTATTAATCATCGCTCGCTGTCGTTCGCAGTTCAGAACTGTTCGGAGCCGTTGACCCTTAATTGTAGACACCACTATACCCCTTATCATTAAAATGTCATTTAACACTATTATCGATTGCGTCGTGCATGCGTCCCTTAAATGTGCGAGCCCATAAACAAAACGCAGTTTCTATAAACGTCAATTTTATTCTGGTTAGATATTGAAGGAGAATGAAATCTTTGTCTTGTAGTGATCATGAGTTTCGTTTTACAGAAGTTACATGAACTGCCAGTTGATTTTTACTGTGAAATTTTTCATGCTCTATTTCTCTTTTATATCCCAACTTTATAGAATACATTTTTAAGTAAGTATCATCATTTTAAAGAATTAAGAACAAGGACAAGGAGTAGTACGATTAAATGGTCCCTATGAAAAAGAAGAAGATATTAAGTTGGTCATCAAAAATAACGAGAGGGAATAAGAAATGAAAAAGATCAAGAAACCATGGCAAATCGATCATGATCGAGAATAAAATGGGGAAGAGAATAAGAACTTAAATGATTGGCAAAAAGTTAGAAAGGACACACGAAAACAGGCTTAAGGAAAATGGGACAAATAAAAAGAATAAGAGAAGTCAAGGAAACACTCCTTTTAAGATCAAACAGATAAAAATACTGGTAATAACTTGACATTTCTTCATCTTTTTATTTATTTAAGATGCAGTTTTGTAAAAGGATTATAGTCTCACAGAACACAAGATGCTCCATCCCGTTTGTTACATAACGAGAATGTTCTGAGTGTGTATTAGTGCAATGTGCAATGATTGCTACTATTCTGAAATTCCCCAGACAGTGCAAAAGTTCACAATTGGCGGTACTGACTTTAATTCCCCAGACGGTGCAAAAGTTCACAATTGGCGGTACTGACTTTAATTTAGATTATTTCAAGTAGTAAATTGACAAAACTTTTAAAATTGTTTTCTGCGCCTAATTCGTCTTCTCTCTTCAGGACATATAGGAGTCGTGAAGAACTGCAGGCTAACAGAATGGCAAAGAATCCTTCACTATTTTAATCTTTTATAATTTCTACCTATATCTACCATATTTAAAGTACACAATAACTTTCTAATACTGATTTTATATTTTGTGTCATCTTTTCATGTTTCACTAGATTGATATCTATTATATCAAACCAATTATTAATACTTTTAAATTTCTTCTTCTTTTGTTTTGTAGAAGTGTTGAGAAAAAAAATGAATCCCATTTCATAATTACCATCAAATTTGTTTCTCTTTGAAGATCATCTCTTATGAGCAGAGTCGCCGACCCCCCACTGGAGGTGATTCAGTGCCTTGTAGATAGATCCTGACGCGATATGACAAATTGTTAATTTCTTCTATAATTTGTTTGAAGACAATTAATTGTAACTTTTTACATAATTAGAGAGAAGAAATGTGCATGAGCTCGATAACATGACAGCAAGATAACAGTTAAACGACAGCAAAACTTCGCAAACGAAGGAATAATGAAGAATGAGCCGCTCGACGCATCACGACGAAATCACGATACCCCCTACTCATGTCATGCCAATGAAAACTGAATTCAATCTGCGAACCTCTGCTAATGAGGCCAAAAAAGAAATCCTGCCTTCTGCTACCTCTTTAGACGTAGTCCTATCTTTTCTTTTTTAAGCCTCTCGTGTCTCTGAAGTTCAACTTCCTGACGCATCTCAGAAATCTGTCAGATCTACAGGTGCTTGGTCTTTGAATTTTTTGTCCAAATTCTTTCTGTTTCCCTAAATGGTAATCATTATTTAAAATTCATGTTGGTTCAAATCTACAGAAAACATTCTTCTTTTATTTTTTTAACATGTTAGTTTATCCTTTACCTTTCGTTCTTCTTCTGGTTCATGGAACTTCATTTCTATTGTTCTTGGCAGTTCTACTTTTTTGGATGTTGAAGTCAAACTAGCTAATCACCTGGAAACCAAAAAGTAAGGAAAGCTCTATTTGGCTTTTTAATGTTACCCTTTTATAACCTACATTGAACAATGCAAAACTGGATACTTGCAAATGACCTTCTTCATTTAATATTATTATTATCAACTTAATACGCTAAAAACTTTTTTATATGGTAGTTCTGCTTTAAAATTCCTAAACATTAAAGATTGATATTTAAAATCATCATCGCAACCAAAATAATATCAACTTAAACTTATTATGCCCTGTGTAATTTGTAAGTCTCGTTTTTCTATTTTTAGTGAAACTGTAATTCAAAGAACTCACGTGCAGTTAAAGACAAAGCAGTGGCAGAGAGACGGGGGAGGTGGTTCGTGTGAAGGGTGCGAAGCGTGAAGCGTTGAAACGCAAGCCTCCACCTTATAATGCACTTCGGGGATAGAGTATCACATGCGTGCGAAAGTGCGGAGGAGAATGCAGACGATCCGGCGGCCATTGTGCTACGTGCGGTGGAATCTTTTGCCCCTCTTTGCCGGAAGTCTCATTGTTACGTCAAGACAGTGCGATTATATCCGCACAAAGGCCTTATCGACGGTTTCAATGAAGCTTATTTACATTAAGTGCATGCGCGCAGGCAGAGTTATTGTTTGGATGTGTTCAAAGAAGTGGTGTGATCGATGCATTCGGACTTTGTTTTTTTGCATCTTGACCTGGCACCACCAACAAAAAAAATTGAAAAAATCAATTTTATATTCTGTAAAGTAGAAGATAACTTGATGATTGTTTTCCGTTAGGAATCTCATTTATCAATGAAGATAAACGATGAAAATTTACAGTCTGCTAAATTGAAAAATATCATTAAACAGCAGCATACCTTTAAGTTCACCAAATTTTGGTTACATCATTTGGTTTTTCTACAGTTTGCAA
Source organism: Serrognathus titanus (assembly GCA_039766575.1). Classification (NCBI taxonomy): domain Eukaryota; kingdom Metazoa; phylum Arthropoda; class Insecta; order Coleoptera; family Lucanidae; genus Serrognathus; species Serrognathus titanus. The sequence continues at coordinate 26,760,755 of CM077912.1, read as the reverse complement.
CCAAAATTAAGATAGATTTTATAGTGTTGACACCATTAAAGTTTGAAAAGTCTAAGGCGCGAGATCTTCCAATCGCTTTTTGACCTAACATTGCATGAGAATTGACAAATTGTAGCCAGTTTGTTACTTAATAAGTTATTCCATACAAGGCGGCCAAGCGTGCTGCCAAAGCATATTGAAAGCTTTTAAAAATTTCGTTGCTAGTCGGTTTTGATTGCAGTGGAGCTTTCGAGCATCTTCTGTACAGCTGTTTGATTTGTAGTGGAATTCTCGAGCTACGCTTCTGCTGACGACCCCAAATAGGGCCGAAACAACTGTACAGAGGACACTCGAGAAATCCACTGCGATCAAAATCGACTAGCAACCAAATTATTAAAGTTTGAGTTCAGAAGAAGCAGCATTAATCTAAATTCAGACTTGCAGAATTCAAGATTATGCTAGTAAATTATGTTATTGTTATTGAAATGCATTCTTACCTGTGTGTCGTTTGCTAATTTGATAGTAGAGTCATACATTTCATGGCAATGAAAATCTTTGTCTACAAGTTTACCTAACATATGTGCGGCACTGATCTAGCTGACGTACGTACTAACAACCTGTACTGCCAAAACTGTGTAATCAAGAGGTCATATACGACCTGTTTGAAAATACATGCGCGCATTAAGTCCCCGTAGCTTCCTCCTGTCTTTAAAGTAAAACGTACCACGCAACCTTACATCTTTTATTTTATAATGTAATCATTTCTGTTCCGCCGCTACCTTATATAATTTTTTCACATAACTCTGTTAACCTTTGCAAATGCGTAATTATTATACAAACATTATTGAGTTTAGCAGAAGAAATCTCGCAACTTGAGAAGAAACTGTTATATGACCTGTACTATATAAGCAATATAAATAGATAAGTTCAGTCCACAGGTTCTTCTCCAGTTGCGAAACACCTAAACAAAATCATTATGACCTTATCAACGATATTGTTTGGTTTTAAGAAGACAGAGAATTGGGATCGTGGAAGGTCCTTCAATTCGCAAATTACAGAAGCAGCACAAAAAGTAGCTGATAACAATCTAACACTGCCATAAGGTGACGTAGATTTGGAGGAATGTTGGATTATTCGGCGAATAGTTTTTCTGTCATTTATTTCATGTTTGTAAAACTAGGCCTCAGTGATATTTTATGCTTCATTAGTGAATACAAAACGAACAAAAATAATTGTCGTTAAAACATCATAAAATATGTTGTTAAGACTTAAATTTTAAAGAACACATTTTACATTAAGAGGTGACGCAAAATTATTAAACTGTTGGTCAAGTTTGATCTGCATTTTTGGAGAATCAGCATTTTCATTTTTTTTATAACTATCCAGACCTGAAAGACTTTATGAATGCATATTAGTTATTTAACTAAACAATCGAATAACCAAAACTATAACCAATTCGACAAAGGTTTCAAATTTCTAGTTTAGTTCAAATATATCATTGAGTAAAGATAGTCTTTCATAGTGAATTAATTTACATAAACAATTTGCTATTCTATTTCTTTCTGAAATCGTCATGATAATTTAATAAAGAACAATAGTCTATATTGTTTTCCGGATAAACATTTTCTTTTAAAGCTTACCTATGTTTTAGAGAATTCACTCAAGTTGTTGTTAATAACAGGTGTAGACAAATTGCCATAAAACAATACAGATTCGAATTTGCTTCTTACCACACGCAAAGTGTTGGTATCACAAAGTAAATGTAAATATATTTTGAAAGCTGATCGGCAAATAGAATTCATATGAACTGTGAAACTTCAAACGGGTGTGAAATATTATTCCCAGGTCTTGGATAGATGCCACAGATGCAACTCTTGGTTGATAATTCTATAAAGCCGCGTTGATATGGGACGTGAAATACGAACGTGATCCATGGTCGTAGATTCATGACATGTGCACATTTCACCATTCAAATAATTTATTTTTCTAAATGTTTCGTGAATTGGTGGCATACAAATAATAATCTCCTCCACGAAAAAAAGAATTATGGTGAAATTTGGATACGTCCATGAATCTACAATCGTTCGTATTTCGCGCTCCATGTCGACGAGGCCGAATAGAACTCACAACCAGATATTTATTTCCTTTTATTATATGACATTACAGAACATTTATCTTTTATTTACAGTCTATTGATTCCACACGTCAGTGACTTTTTTAATTAATAGTTAATTTTGAATTGAAATTTTCTATTCAATAGCTAATTTTTAAATTGGCAGCTAATGCTACACATGCAAATCAGTCGAGCATTTCGTTTATAAGTAAGTTCCCCAAATTTGAACACTGGAGTACAGCTGACGTTGAGACAAACTCAGCAAACAGAAAACCATTGTATTGGGCGTAGTTCGTTCTTACATAAAAAATAGATTTAAAAGAGATTGTAGCAAGTTAGAGCTTAATCCAAATGGATCTAGTTTCGTAATAAAGACATGATCGATTTGTCGAATGCCTCGGAGAAATTGGTGTATAAGCGTGACTTTAATAGTTGCGACAAACTTGAACCTTGTAATATATCACAATAAATGGTAACGATATGTTCTTAACCAAAAGTTAAGTTTTCAAGAAAATAGCAGTTGAAAATTGTGCCCTAAATCACGGTACGGCACTGGCAGTTACGTTAAATGAAAACCCACCCATGCATTCCACAGCTTCATGTAGTATAAATTTTTATTGTTCTTTGTCTCAGATTACAGCCAAAACGCGCCACAAATTCTATCAAATTTGAGCCGAACTTTGCGTTCAACACGTGATATTCATTTTTACTAATGTGGGTCGCGGCTTTAGATTTACAAATATTTCAAATTTATATCATAATATACATACAATAATATTTTTCTACAATGTAGTCTATTTACTATATAAGTTGGAGGAATAAGAAAAGGCTTTGAAAAAAATGTTTAGAGACGAAAATCCTTTTTGAGTGCCTAATAAAAACCCCAATTCCATGTATTATATTTTTTTGCTTTTTACGTCGGATTAAATTGTAAGAATACAGAAAAGTTTGGCGAACTTAACGACAAAAAAAGGAGAAGGAAAAAAATTCCGACTTTAATTGTAAAGCAGTAAAAGTATCGATGAATTAGTTCCCTCCTCATAAATATTTTATGTCCACCGCGCCCATCTTAAACTCCGCAGAGCTATTGGCATATCACTGATCAAAATAGAGTATTATTACCGGTCAGCAAAGTGCATTATTAGAGAGTATTGCGAGACCGAATAAATTACACACAATTTCAGGGAGTGGAAATATAAATACGTTAACTTCATACAGTGGTTCAAAATGAAAATCAGTGGATTCTTATGAATCGTTTTAGGTTTAAAATATGAATGCAAACCCGTCATTATTATTTTAATTATTAACCGATACAAAAAAAATTTAATATATCTTATAGTTTTTTAAGTACATACATACCATTCATGCTAGCATCTTTACAGTTGCTTCTTATATGTATAGGGCAAGAAATAAATTTTATTTTTAACAAGTGAATCTTTCTACGAATTCCGATTCCCTCAGTTATTCTAATAACAAATATAGTTCCATGAAAAAAGGGTATATGGAAAAAGCCCACACGAAAATTGCGCACAAAAAAAAGCACAGTGAAAAGTGGGTATGAGAAAAAAGCGTACAACGGAAATTGCTCAAACCAAAAAATGTTCATATGGAAAAATGCCTACACAGAAAATTGCTCACACCGATAAATGCCGACATAGAAAATAGCAGACACAGAAAATTACACACACTAAAAAATGTCAACACAGAAAATTGGGCGCACAGAAAATTATTCACATTGAAAAGTGCTCATCCAGAAAAATACACATAGAAAAATGCATAAAAATAAAATGTATGCGCATTTTCAAAGATTACTAAGACGTAGTAGCTAAAATTATTTTCAGCATTGATTTTTTTATAAACTTGAGCAAACACTGACAACTACTATAAAAAAAATCTCAAATTATTTATTTACATACTCGAATTCATTAAATTTTGTGATCTAGTTGATTTTGTAATTCCATTGTAAGTCACATAACCCTCCCACTTAATTTGCTTCAAAATAAAACAAATTATTATATCAGAATGCTATCAGAATGTAGACAAAAAAAATAAACGGCATTTACCTCCTCAATGATTTTAAATTTTTGAGCGATGTGTAGGTTCGGTTATAATTAGACGTAGTAAAGTGGATAACATTAAAAAATATTGTCTAAAATAATGCTTAAGTTTATGGACGAATATTCATCGTTTTCTCATTTCGAAGCATTGCGCAAGGAAAAAGACGGGAAAAAGTCATTTTTGCACAATTATCTTGACAGCTGCGTTGCGGGACGGCGGAGAACGGCAAGCGAACATAATTAACTTTGTTGAATTATGAATAAAATATTTAAATCCGAGGCTAATTGCATCCACCTTATTACGCTTTTTCCTGTGATAACTGTCATATTTATAATGCCATGTGATGCGATACTACGCAGAAATTCCAACGGAATCGAGTTAGTGTTCATTGTAGGCTACCTATCTTGACTTATTGTGTACATACGAAGATAATAACGCAGAGTATGAATTATGCATACCATTTTCATCAACGTACACCGATAAATCTTTATTCGTTTTAGTCTACACAAGCTTTTTTTTACACAAACACGGATGTTCGTGTATATGCGATCATGGATGTGTATGTGGAGGCACAAAACGAGAAACAATTTTTCCTGCAAAACGATTTAGTAAACTTTTGTGCGTTTGCAGAGAACCAACTACTATTGCACTCTTTTGTACATAATAATCAAGCAAGATCTGTTCAAATTTCATATAAATAGTGTGCAAATTGAGAGAATTGATTTGGAAGAGTGAATCAATTTAAAAATGTTGAAAACTGCTGTGCATAATTGCATCGAAACCAGATCAGCTTTGATATGAGTGCACGCTTACTCATCGTCGTTATCATAGGCAGATCATCTCAAGTGCAAACATTTTTCGTGTAAAAATGAAGGTCAAAGTGAATCTGCACATTAATCGAATTACATATTATTACGAAATAAGTTTGAACTAACGAAAAATAAGTAAATGAAAGTTTTCGGTTTTATCATTAAACGTGGGTAAGTATTCCGAAAAGTTGTGATGAAGTCCTAAATGATATTTTTAACTAACGGTGAAAAAATTAGCGAATTTATACGTAATCGAAGGCTAAAAAGATTAGGTTAAAAAAAGTTGTTAACAAATATCAGTGATATAATTTTAATTATTTTTTAAATTTGCAATCAAATTTAGAAACAAAACAAAAATACATGTACAGCGGTGAGCGTGGAAAACGGGCAACATTTTAAAGTTCAAATGTCTAAACGCTAGTTAAAATGTTTCACACTAGTCAGACACTGATGGGATAAACATAGTAACTTTAAACTTTCGACTAACAGTGTAGAATTTCCATGCTTGTCAATGTAAGGATTTTCTAATTTGCCAAGGACAATCAATTTAATTTTCAAGAGTCAACTACCGCGACGATATAGTTTTCAGTTAAAAAACTCAATCCAGAAAAAATTCTCCTTAATAAAATAGAAAAATAATCGCCAACGATTTTGTTGATACGTCGTAGTCGTCATTCGTTGAGATTAAACCAACTGGCAGGCGTTTCGCGATGAAACATTTGGACTTCGAACCATTCGAACGATGATCATGCTCTACCGTTTTTATGCGAAATGAACGACGACGTGAGTCATCACGTGTTTCAACGTGGCTGAATTTTTTATTATTTATAATACATGCAGCCCGGCGACGGCTTTAAATATCACGTGCTGATTGGAGGATAAATTATGACATAATTCAGCGGCCCTAATTAAATTCCCCACGAAGCACACGCGAGTAAATTTTGGGTGTTTTTGCGCTGTAAGTATGACGGAGAAATATTTTTACGAATGTCATCCCTCGTAAATATTTACTCTTCATGAACTCTGCTGTACTTAAATGTATGACTCAGTTGTTATCAAGTGCCGATCTATTAAAAAAAATCAAAGCGCAATTTGTTAAACTTAACATAGAGTATCTACTAAAGAAACTGAAAACAAACTTTCTTTTTCAACGAAGACAAAAGTCAATTTATAAGATAAGTTTATTAATAAGATTTATTAAATTTAATAAACGAAATCCTATCCTGCCGATACTCTTAATTAATCTATTCTATATTTTTTTACTTCTAATAAATATTTATCAATTTAGCGATGTTTTATTTGTTTCCTAAATAATTTGAAATTCGGAAGAGTAGTTTGCGGAATCACAGTTGATTTAATTAAGGTTTAAAACATTCTCGACTGAAAAGATATTCGACATTTTTTACGAAGAAATCACGAATGCCTGAAAAATACGAATAATTGCCGAAGAACTAAATGAATGGCACTTGCGAGCAAAACACCTTATTTAACTGCCACCCGAGGTGCCTCGACGTCTCCTTGACAAAAAAACCTCTGCTCGAGCCTTTAAACACTCGACATTTTTTGCCAATTCAAACTCCACTCACTTGAAAATTTCCGCTTTGACTACTACTGCTTCACAAGCCAAAATTTTGGCACCTTAAAAGTAATCTTTGCAGATTAGTTCCCAACTCATTCTTCATTCTACTGAAGAAAGGACATTTTTCTTTTCAAAATTACTAATAAAAGATACCACTAATAAAATTTTAATTTAACTTAAATTTCGGGTTATTTGAAACCATTGGAACTTTTCATAAGTTAAGTGAGCACAAAATATATATATACAATAGTGTCGCGCGCCTACAGTCACATCGTTAATGTTTGTTTATGTGGAGAGAGAGAGAGAGTACGAAAAGACGAAAGTTTACGAAGTTGAGGCGTCTAACTTTCTTTCCTTTCAAAAAATATAAACAGTAAACACCTCCATTGCCTGGAATCATAGCATCACCTATTTATTAATAAAGTAAAAGCCACTTCTTTACTTGAAATTAGTATGTGGTTTACTTAAGTCTCAGCCGAAGAATTCTGTAAATTTTTCTGGTAAAATGAGTTTTTAGAAGACAGATCGGATTCTGGACGTCCGCAAGCTTTCACCTGTAATTCAAGATAGGACTTAACTTTAATCTCAATTATTTACACTAAAAAGTCAATTGTTTAAATTGTGTATATCGGTTTGAATTTTTTCTTTTATGAAAAAGGATACCCGTCTTCAGACTAACAACGGAAAGTGAATTGTGGGATATTTTAAGATTGCATTAACACATAAGTCGAATGTAACAGCATCCTTTTATTCCTTCCCGGGACGTTGCTTAAAATATCCTCTTACGAAATACACTGAATAAAGAAATGGGTATGAAATCAGAAGAGGACGTACTATCGTGATCAGAAAATCAGAATGCGTCTAAATTTTAGTTAATTGAAGCGTTCTTCAAAATGAGTTCATTTTGACGTTAATGCTATTTTGACAAAAGAAAAAATACTCCCATTAAATGCAATTGAGAAGGCAACAATTCACACGCGATTGCAAGACTTAATTAGCATTTAAGAAATTAAAACTAAATTAGGTGTTAGTATTACTGATCACAGAGAATATTTATTTCTTCGAAATCGATTAAGGTGAATGAGATTTTATTGCTTCACAAACATAGGAGACACTGTCAAAATTAGTGTTTCACAACTCAAAAACAATTAAAAATTTTGAAAATAGAAGGTCTATTTCACTTCGCTCCAGTCGATTTTTATAATCGCGATGATGCACACGTCATTTTTCTGCAGATAATCATATCATGCTGATCATACATGATAAGAATGCTGATTGAAGAAAACAGAGGCTAGTAAAGATTTAGAACATGTAAAAAATGCGAAAATAATTAAAGTACGAAACAAGAAAAAATGGAGATTAATGAATCATCATGAAGAATAGAAGAAAAACAAGCAACGATATACGAATTTAACAAACCTTTTCTGCAAATGTTTAAATTTTCACATAAACTTTCGGTTGACAATTGAGACAATAGTTACCCTTCCAGGAACGGATCGTTATATATCGTTGATGTTACACCTACACTCTGAATTCCCTGCTGGTTTGCGCCTACGTTATCGACAGTATATTTATCGAGTGGTTTTTGACTAGGCGGAATTTGCAAAAAATCACTGAAATATTTTCCCGAACAAATTGATGGAAAAGCAGCTTATTTACGGTTAGTTGTTTAATTAAAAAAATATTGTAAATAAATATTCATTTCATTGTAAAAATATTGTTCATTGTTATTCAATATTATATGATGTTTGTGAGGTAAGGCTTTTGGAATAATTAGGTGAACGAGAAGAGATCGGTTAGATAATTATTTGAACAACGATCTACGTTTCTAGTGAATTACTTTTTTGGAAGTTTTAAAAGGAAGTACATATACAGTGTGTATTACAAATTCTGCAAACGTATCGAGGTATCTTAGGGAATTCTGTGATGTGGATATACTCTTTAACATTTTCTTAAAACTAGAAAATTAAAGAGAGGTCTTTATATTTCTACTTATACAAAACTATCACAAATTTACGAATATTTTTTTATATTAAGTTAAAGTAAAAAATAATAACACATTCTTTAACTACAAATACATATTATGTAATTCTATCTCAAACAAAATTTACACCTGGCTTTACCACTAACTAGATTAAATAATCCTTGGTTTAAGATAATGTGGAGAAGATATGGAATCTTCAGTCCTTCAAACGACTTTTATTTTCGCAATTGATTTTTAAATTTCAGTTTTTATTAAGAATAATAGACAGCAGAAATAATAAATGGATATGCATTTCCACGGCAAATTTGGCGAAGAGAGTATCCTTTGATTCATCCAACCAAATATTTCATGAAGTACTTTTTAACTTGTGAGTATGTATTATCTGAAGATGGCAACGTAGATGTTGAAACATGTACTTCCGGACATAAAGTTATTGTGGTAGGAGATCATTTCATAAGAATAATAATCGTTAAAAATTCTTCAAATACAAATCATTTTTTTAAATTTAATTTCTAACCGTAATTATTCGTATCCAGTAATTAGATTAATGTAGTCTTGTAAGATTTTTTGCAATGCATACAGATTCACCTGGAAAAATAATTAGCTTCATTTTTCGTGTACATGTAAATTCTTTGTAAAAAAATTATAAGTACATAAGTAAGTTTCCAAATTTTATGAAATATTTCTATTCATTAAATACTAAGTAAAATTTTGAACAAATAATTGAATACTAAAAATGTATCATTTTTTATATATCATTTAAAAATTTATGATTTAATTTTAATTTTTCGAGTTTATTTGTTAATTACGTTTTAATTTTTCAGTAGACTCCACGTATACGGTGTTTTTTTAAAAACATTTAAAGTCATGTTGCACAATATTAATTGTTTTTCATATTGCCAGAAAGAAAGTAATTCTTTAATATCTCGTCATCTCTGACCATAAAGGAGGAAACTTTTTTGAATACTTCTAATTAGTTTATGCACTCACATTTCCGATATATCCTCAAGTAATAAATAATAACGGTTGCGGTTAATTCCACTGGCAAAACATTCTTATCAGAAAAAAATTCAAAACAAACTAAACATTATAAGTTATCTCTAGTCGCGTTAGTATCATTTTAACGGTCATTTGTGATACGCGTTTTTTAAATCTGCAACCTGACTTACCACCACTTTGAATACGCATTTTTATAGAAAATTATTCACACAGTTTCAATTCTACAGGTTAAAAGTAGACACATTATTATTGGCAACTCATTTATTAAATTTACAGAAAATGTTAAATCTATGAATACAACAAAATAAAGTACTGAGAATTAGACTGCGAATTTTCAATTTCTGAAATAAATCAGATATTTTGAATTTAGACGTGTATATTAACCTGGCCGTATTAACATATGTTGTTGGCAGCAACTCTTTTTATTTTTATTTATTTATCTATTTTTATTTGGATTCATACATATATCTCATAAGAGATAATGTAAAATTTAAAGTTACCCTAAAACAATGCATCTGCCTTCTCTTTATTCTTTGGCAATTTTGTATTTCGGTTATTTTTGCCAAAGCCTAAACTCTTAACGACAATTATTGAAATAATCGTTATGGGTTTAAGCTTCAGTTTAAATTTAAACTGGCATTGTACAAGTGAGCCTTAAAATATGACTTATACAATATTGTATAACCTCAAGTGATATATTATAAACATTGCTTAAGTATTTGTTGTGACTGGCCATAAGTATCATAAGCTCAATCAAAATATTATAGAATCATTAAAAATCTTATGGAATTGTTGAATTGATCTCTTCATTTCCATTTTCATTTACTTTTCTCAAACATGGAGTGTTTCTAACTCCAAAATTTCTTCTAATACATTTTACTTCAAATACCATAAGCTTCTTTTCATTATAATTATCATTATATTTATATATATATATACAGACCAGCAAAAAAAATCGGACACCATAAAATATTTTAAAGTCGAATCTAAAGACATATTTCAAGTCGACATGGAAAGTTAATTTGATTAAATTTCATAATCCGTACTTTAAGACGTTTGACTTATTCCCACCTTTATTTTTAAAGGATTTAGTTATTAATGAGATTAAGAAATTCTTGTTGTTTACGCATCAGCAATTCATGTATTGCCTTTTATAATTTATTTGTCTAAAATCAAGGAGGCTTCTTTACATTGTTTTTAAAATGGAGTGTGACTGTTAAAAAGCTACGTAATTAAAAAAAGGCGTTAACTATTGAGATTGTTGCTGTAATTGAAGATGGTCGTAGTCAACGTTACGTGATTCGCGCATTGGGAATACTCCGTATCACCCTTCAGGATACCTGGAACCGGTATTTGGAGACTGGCAACTGCACTAGGAGAGCAGGATCCGGAAAAAGAGCAACAACTGCAGTTCATGACCGTTCTGTAGTGCTCAACGCACTAAGGGATCGGAGATCAAAGGATGTTCAACTTCAACATCCCTCCAAACAGCTCGTGGAGTTGAAGTAAGTGAGAGAACAATAAGAGAAGGCTTGTCGAAGGAGGCCTAAAGTCAAGGAGATCTGTAACAGGTCCAGAAATGTTACCAAGACATCATCGAGCACGGTTGAAATTTACACGACTTCATTCAAACTGGACTCCTCACCAATGGAGTAATGAATCGCGCTTTTGTTTATGCTCGTCTGACGGTCGCGAAAGGGTGTGGAGAAGACCAAATGAATGGTACACAGACTGCACTATTTCCGAAAGGCCATCTTTTAATAGTGGCTCTGTTATGGTGTAGGCAGGTAGGTATTTTGTCTGAGGCACATACAGAACTTCTTTTTGTGGAAATTGTGGCTTTAAATACCCATCGATACGTGGAAGACATTCTGCATGAAGCTGTCGCGCCCTATTCTCACTTTATTGGAGAAGGATTCACTCTAATGCACAACAATGCCACACCACATGTGGCACGAGTAGTGACTGACTTGTTAGACGAGGTCAGAATTCAGAGACTTAACTGGCCGTGATCTCAATCCCATTGAGCACTTATGGGATTAACTTCAAAGAGGCATTCGTCGTCGCCCGGCTTTGCCAGAAACACTGCAAGATTTAAGAACGGTACTTTACGAAGAATTTGAGGCAATACCTCAAAATTCATTAACATATTTGATTCGATGCCTAGACGTTCAAATGATGTCATTCGAGCAAGAGGAGGTCATATGCGTTATTAACCGTAACTTAACTGAAGACATTTCTTTTCAGTTTTCGAACTGCCGTTTTTGTTATTTTTTTCACATTAAACTTAATTTTCTTTAATCTCGTCTTTTTCTTGAGTAATTTTTATGTTTTTTTTTTATCAATAATGAATGGTCCTTCGATGTAAAGTACATCTCAAGCTAAATAAACCAGTATGTCAATGGTTTTGTTACATATTTTAGGGTGGCCGGTTTTTTTTGCCGGGCAGTATATGATGTAGTTTATCAAATTTGAGTTCCAATTTTACATTTTTCAATGTTATCTTTTTTATTCCTGCGGTTTCCTCAACCGTCTGCGTTGACCTCAGCCTTCTTAGTTCTGCAGCATTTACTCCTTTCATGGTTTCAACTTAATGAGTATACGCCATCTACTGTAGTGATTATTGCATAATTACTTCACATTTTATTGCTTCCTCTAAGGCAACATTAAACAGAGTTATCGGTAAAAAATTCCTTAGTCTTAATTTTTTATTCCGATTATCTCAATAATTACAACAGCTCACAATCACTTTTATTTTACTAATTTTAATTCTTTCATATCTGTTAATATCAGTTTTCTCTATAATCATTGCCGTTCCTACCGGAATCAAAATTTTTAGTTGATTGGTTCAATAATTTTGGCTGTCAAAATCCTATCTAAAATTTAAAGATAAAATGTGCAGGTCAATGTCATTCATGTTCGTAGTAAGATTCCATTACTTGACACATTACTCATTATATGTATAGCATCAACTAGATTTTCTGGTTCTGTTTTCAATTTCCGTTCGAACTTTTGTTGTATTTGTTTCTGCAGAAGTCGATAAAAAAATTAGCGGTGTTATTATTAGACGTTCATTTTGACGAAAATATAATTTAATGGAAAATTATGTTCACTGTTATGATTGTATTGTACTTCAGATATCGTAAAAACATACATGTCGGCTGTAGGTATATCTATAAATGATCTATTTTAAGTTAAATCTGATGCAATCTTTTATACAGTTTCAACCAGAAAATACCGCAAAGGTGCTGTTGTCCCTAATTTGAAACAAGTAGCGGCAAAAAGCATGGGCATTAATATCTGTTTCGTATAATTTCGCGAGTTCTTTTAGTACGAAAATAATCGCATAAAAATAGAAGAAAAAAAGAACTCAAGGTGATTATCATTGTGAGTGACCTCATCGCGCCATTAAAATGCGCCAAGTAAATGAAGTGCGGACAGATTTATCACGGAGAGTATTTTTGAAAAAGTTCGAGATATTTTTAGCTGAAGTGGGCACCTTTTTCGTCTGACACGAAGATTACATGTTTCCTTGACGATTTCGAAAACTTATCTAAGAACATAAGTGCATTAAAGAACAAGATAAAAAATAATAATTTTTTGATTAAAAAAATTGGAAATTAGAGAAATAAGAAATTTTAATTTTATATATTGCCTGAAACAGATGAAATATGTATAGTGACCGTCAAAAAAAAAAAAAAAATAAGGCAGAATCGAATTGTCTGTACAAATAGATATTTGTAATGTTTTTCCGAGATTCAGCCATATAAAATTAAAGCAATTTCATTAAAACAAATAAAATTTTCCTTATTACTGTACACTACAAATCAATATAGTTGAGAGTTTTATTCAGAACTGAATTTTAACTGAGCAGCTAAAATTCCTCGACAAATACGCAAAGTAGGTTTTATATGTATATGCGCCATTGTCTTTACATAAAAACAAGAAAAAACGAATAATTTCCGTTCGAGACCAAAATAATTCAATTCATTTGTTTCACCGTATATTTTTTCTCCACCATAACATCAATATTTGGACATTTAAATTTAGTTGTTTTTGAATTTAATTCTTTCCTCACTCAATAAAGCTGTTGCTAAGATGAATTTACTACTTTATTATAAATGAATTTTAGAATGATTGTATTTTTTAAAATAATTTTACTTTACAAAAAGCATGCTGAGAAAAAATAATTTAAAAGTTAAACTAATTTGAAAAAAATTCGTAGTTTTATTACTTCAGTATCATAATTAGATTTTAATGATTGGCGTTATTTATTTTGAACTGTTAATATTTTGATTCTATAAGTTATCCTCTATTTTTCCAAAAATATTGATCACTAAACAAGTCTTTTCTACATCGTTATCGTCCATTTTTCTCAGACTTGCAATTTTACTTTTAATTTTCTTTCTCTTTCCATCCTCAAAGAAAACTAGCGAATGTTTTCTTCTATTGTCAACCTCCTCATTTTTTGTTTTTATTTCATCATTTCTAATTCTTTCCACTGTACTTCTTCAATAATCCTGTTCTAACCTTCCTGCTGTGATTTTTCTTATTCATTTTATCAACTTTATGAATATGTTTCTAGAATCCGGAGTTCGACAATCCTTCATTTTCCTTCATTCTTTTCACAATTCTTATAATTTAATTTTTTCAATGTTTTAAGCAATTTGCTCTTCATTGACGTTTCTATCTGAAAGTAGTTCTTCACAGTACTTTTTCTATCTTTTCTCAAATTTATTCAAGTCTAACTAAAAATCATAAACGTTCTTATTTTTTTATTTCTTAGAAAATATTTGCTATCTTAATAAAAAAAAATCAAAGGAATTTACAATTTAATACTAAACCACGATAAAGAAAAATTCTATCATTATTTTTTAATACATATATAGTCGGTAAATTAACTGAAGTGCCTACTTTGATTCTGTCAGTGTAAGATAGCAGCAAAGCAAGAGAAATATTGTTTAAATAAATTAGAACCGCAAAGGTAATGTTTGGAAATGTTCTTTGCACCTCGAAAATTGAAAAATGTGTTGGCAAATAAAAGCGCAAAATCAAAGCAATTCTTCCAGAGGCACTAACACTGACGAAAACTGATTATCGAATCATGACTAATGAATGGTCCAAGATTTAATGAATCCTGACAGATTGGTGTGGTTCTTTTATAGCCACAAGACATTTACAAGAACTAACCTTATTTTGAAAAAAAAAATTAAGCTAAATTCTCTTAGCCTTAGTGATTTTTGTCGTGAAATAAGTATTTGAAATTAAAGCTTAAGTGTAGCCACAGATTCTGGCACTAATGTTGTAACGGTCACACTGTTGTTCCAAAATTCGCGTCTTAATCTGTCAAATGAAAATCACGCTAGACGTTATGTTAGACGCAGGTGTAGCTCCAGCATTAAAGAAAATCTATATACGTTAGGTTTTGAACGCAAAATATGAAAACGGATTTAAACATTTGAAAAACATGAACTGATTGCATCTAATTTTTAAACTTTGAGCTTTAAAAGCTTCATATAAAAATAGTTTTGTATTACGCCAAGATTTCAGAAATTAACTCCTTTTAAGGAATTATATAAGTATAAATGGAATTTTAATAAACAGATGTCCATAAAATAACACAGCATTATGTAACTACATTTGTTGGCACCTCAAATTACAAATATTTACTAATCTACGTCTACTAAATCTACTTACTGTATGTATGTATATATGTAGGTATTGGAGTCGACGATAGGTGAATTCTTTTTTAAATTTTGTATTAGTACATTTGTCTTTTATACTGATAAGTAAAAAAAATGTTTAAACATTAAACAGCATTGTCTATATGATTAAAGAAAATAAGCTTTGAATAACTGCCAAAAAAGCAGGACTACAACAAGTGTAAATCCCTTACTTTTTACAGTTCTTCCAATTATGGGTGACAAATACATAAATTTTGAGTAACTTATAAAAATAACTGTAGAGGGCGCTTCGGAGATTATAAGCTTAAGTAAAAACTCCCAAAAACCCATTGCAACTTTAACAAATATATATGTAAATATGTACAGCAAGGATTTTAGTTTGTAAGTATATCTAACAGTAAAAGTTGGTATTATAGGTTTTATTTAAATAATTTCACGTTTTTTATAATTCTTAATTGGCTGCCAGTGTGATAGACAACGATATCGAAAATTTGGGGGTAGTAAACTCTTGGAATAGATCACAGCTTTCGAGATCTTAAGAGTTTATTAGGCGACTTTAAAATATTCAGGGCCTCGACACCTGGAAGGTGGCTCCTTCGCCGGCACTTAATTTTTTGCCATCCTTCAGATGATTCAAGTTGAACATCGCATTCAGGGTGCCTGGTTTAATGTGCGCCGCGCAGATCAATATGAGAGCAACAGACACCCCTCACGGTTCGGCTCCCCGATCGCGTAGTCGTCGGCGGCGGCGCAGGGGGTGCGGGCAGGGCACCTCCACCTTGCAGGTGGGGCGGAACCGTTCCGCGAGTCATTACCTCTGCCGAAAGTGTCTGCCGGTCAATCGAGACGTTTTATAACGGATAATGAAATGTTACAAGTAATCACGACGTCTGACCCCCTCGTTTCTTGCCTTCGGCGAAAAACATTTTCTGCACGGGAAAGGAAACACTATCTTTTATACACACCCTTACAGAGTGTGTTTTCTTTCAACCACATATTGAACGTTTCTAAATGAAAGCCGGGCGGTTTACATATTTTTTTTTCATTACATTACACATAAAACTACAGAAACACAAATTATAAAACTTTCATGACATCAAAACCAAAGATCATTTACCTTAACAAGGTAGACAAAGATTTAAAATTTCAGAAAAGATTGTCCTTCCTGAGGATTTTGACTAAATGATTGCATTTGATAAGTGAAAGCAAAATTCATTATACTTCTTTAAATATTAACATTTTTTAAGTGTTTTAAGTTCCAAAACAACCTTAATAACAGATTTAAAAAAACTTGTTGCAATTCGGTTTTGATTGCAGTGAATCCCTCAAGCATCCTCTGTTTCGGCCCTAATTGGGGCCTCGTCAGCAGAAGTGTAGTCGAGACTTCCACTGCAACCAAACCAACCAGTCCAAGGTTATTCAGAAATGCGGTGTAATAAGAATCAATAGTTTGAATCGTGACAGCCTGCGATCATTTTTTGACACAACTTTCTACAGGAAATGACAAATTGCAGCTAGTTTACTACTTAATGAGTCCTCCCATACAAGGCGGCAAATCTTGCTGTCAAAGCATATTGAAAGATTTTAAAAAAATTGTTGCAAATCGGTGTTGATTGCAGTGAATCCCTCGAGGATCCTCTGTACAGCTGCTTCGGCCCTATTTGGAAGTTTCGAGCTACGCTTCTGCCGACGAGGCCTCAAATAGGGCCGAAACAGCTGTACAGAGGATGCTCGAGGGATTCACTGCAATCAGGACTTATTAAGTAGCAAACTAGCTGCAATTTGTCATTTCCTGTACAAAGTTGTGTCAAAAAGTGATCGCAGGATGTCGTGATTCAATCTATTGTTTAGTAACAGAGTCACACAGATAATGTTAAATTTAGTAAACGATTTCTAACAGAAGCTGATGTGAAACAGAAAAAGTAAATAAAGAAACCAGGCACAGAGAATCTCAGAAGAAACTATGGCAACAAACACTTAAACTTAAGATACTTACGAGGGTGATGCCGAATTTAGACGTGTATAGTAGCTAAAGCAAGTACCGACTTCATTTATTAAACTAAACTGCATTGTCTATATGACACCAGTAACTAGATGCACTAACTTGTTTTAGCTACTAAACACGTGTAAATTCGGCATAAGAGCATGGCAATTGGGTAGTCAAATTTCTATGAAATAAATAGGTTAAAGAAATTACAGCACAAAGCCCTCACCAAGAAATTCAACGAGAACGGAAAAAGGGTATAGACTGAAAATGAAAGCAAAATATAGGAGAAACTTTACACAGATTAAAATCCTTTAAAGAAAATGATGTTATGATTTAATGACGAAGTATATAATCAAAATTTTGGACCAAAACTCCTGTTCATTTTATGATCTTCACCAAAATGATATGAAGGATCAATCTTACATTTATGGCTTTAAACTTAATAGCAGGTACTTTAATCATCGATTAACTTTGGTTTATTCCTATGCCTACAATTGTAAAGATAATTGTTTCTAAGGGAATAAACGAAAGGTTAAGTTAATCAGTGACCCTAAATATAGTAAATAAAAATATTGTACTACTAGCATTCTCATTTTTCTTCTTTGATTATTGTTTTTCTTCCTCGTAGTCTTTCGGTATCTGACATACTACGGGTCCATTTACTTCTACATGCTCTTAATTTTTTTTAGCATTGTATTGAAACGTCTTAGCAATAGCATAACCAATGCTTTCTAGAAGAGACATAAGAACTTATTATTTCACATACGCTATAAAACCAATCGCCTCTAGAATTTCATTTCATTAGTTCGGTTTCTTATGATATTGAAATGTCTTAAAGTGAATTAAAATTCTGAAAGCTGCCCATTAAATTGACTATTAGTTGTTCTCGACATTTTTAGACAATTAAAATTTTACTAGGATCACGTTTCACATAAGTAGAGGTAAGGAATAGGCTTAAAGGTTTTTTCTAACGATAACCACTAAAGACCTATCCTGAGTATTAATTTGCTTGTGGAAAAACATTGAGGCCTTTGTTTATATTAACACAAAATCTTCTTTTAGACTTACAGTAATTAAAAAAAATTAATTAGAAAGTAAGAAACTAAACTAAACTAAACTAAACTAAACTAAAATAAAAATATAAGAATGTATTATCTAATAATAATTTTAATAAATATATGTGTACAAAGTGGTCCATAATAATAATGGAACACAGATTCCAGACATCAAAGTGTAGGGATTTAGCTAAACTCACTTACATCAAAAGTTGATAATAAACGAGATACAGGGCCTTGAAGTCAAAATTTTAATTTATTATTCACGTTCCTTTCAGATTACCTTGTATAGTAAATCTACTACTATTTGTTGATCATTTATGGTACAAAAGAACAGGAGATTCCCAGTTCTAAAGAAGAAAAGATGAGGGAATTGATTCATTTTTAATCAAATATTTAGAGAAAAACTCGCTTAGTCCTAAAGTTGATAAAGGAGATACAGAACCTTAAACTCAAAATTTTAATTTATTACTCACATTCCTTTTGGATCACCTTGTATAGTAAATCTACTATTATTTGTCGATCATTTATGGTACCAGAGGAAAAGAGGTTTTCAGTTGTAAAGAAGAAAAGAGGAGAAAGCTGCTTCAAATACTTAGAAAAAAATGCGGATATAAGGAAAATAACTTAAAAAAAAATCGTGAACTAATTAAAATCCAATAGAAATCATAAAATCTGATCACAATTTTTATAAACAAACTTCGAATTGAAGATATATGCGGTTTGGTTTTTCCTATTCTTTTCTCCATTCTTGATTTCTGAAGATGATTTGAATTTACCGTCATACTAAATTATTATTATGTAGGCAACACTCGGTTCTGTCACTCACATTTGTCATTTCTCTTCTGATATAACAATAGTAATACTAAAATAAAAAAAAATAAAACGTCAAAAATGTGCTTGCGAAAAATCAAATAAAATAACGTGTGGATTCTGAAATTTAATATTGAATAAACAAAATTTGTTCATCGTAGCCAATTTAAAAAGCGAAATACACTAAAACTATGGGGCCAAATACAAAGTATCCTCAATCATTAAAAATCACATTGTACTTCTTTTATCTTTCTTTTTATACCCAGTATTCCTATTGATAATTTAATTACCTGGATATCGTTTTAGTAGTTTACTTTTCACCTTTCCTAATGATCGCTCCGAGTTCTTATATGTACTTACCAATTCCTGAATCACATCCCATTTTATTTTCTAGGTTATTCCGAGAAAATATTTAATTTCTATAGTAACTGGTTAGTTTCGTTTTAGTGATTCTTAGAAGGCCGTGAAATTAAAGATTATTGCTTACCTGAATTTATTATACCTGTCAAAATAATGGGATCTCAAATTTTCTGAATCTACCTAAACCTCAATTTAGACGTTGCGATTTTTCTTACAAAATTTTTTTGCACAGCGCAATTTAAAAAAAGGTCAACTTGTAATATGCAATTACTTTTCTCATTGATACATTATATGTTAACATTTTGTAAAATGGCGCTGTAAAAAAATTATTTGTGAGAAAAATCGCAACGTCTAAATGAAGCTTAAGGACATGATTTTTAACTTGACTTCTCAGCATTTAAATTGTATCGCTTGATTTACAGAGTGACTGAGATTTGTTTTGCCAAAATTCTCTGAATATAGTTACTAAGAATATAATAGCTCAGTTTCTCCAAGCATATTTATAATTAAACGCATTTCGTTCACTGTGCAATTTTTACCAATGTCATATTTGATAATGGCAATAATAAAATTTGCATGGTGATCTAAATATACATATTTGCTTAAAGACGTAGATGTATGCCCAGAATGTTTTTGCTATTGAGTATTTCAATGGTTTACTCGACTTTATACGAATTCTTGGAGCTTGAAGAATAAGAACGAAATAAATATCACATTTCTTCGAAAATATCACATCATTAGTATTTCTGTTTAAATTTGCACCAAATTTTCTCATTAAAACTTCAATATTAATGATTTACTTCATTAATTCACGTGGACACGTTTCTCAGAAAGAACTAAATCATGCGTTCCTCTTCTCAAGAAAGAGTTCGTTGGAGAACGATGAAACGTCGGCGTAAACAAGCGTGACAACGGGAAAACCCAAGATGCCGAACTGTCTGAGGCAGTAACGTTACGGTCCGAAATAAAAGCGGAAAGCTTTCGCCGGAGATTCTTCCATAAGTTTCTCGCAATGAAGACTGACCGTATAAAATCGCACAAGTTTTCTGAAATAGGGATGAAAGTAACGAACTTCCCTGTAAGATATTCATGAGGTTCCTCCGACTCTTTCGTTCTGCGTCTTTCTTCGTGAATATCTATCTGATCAGTACAATTTACCATAAATATATTAGCCAAGTTTTTTTTTTATTATTATTTAAATAAGTTGCATTGAAATGTCAATAATTTTTTCTACTTGAATATGAAACTTCAAGAAATGGCTGGCCACTGCAAAATAATTTTCGACTTACTGTACAATATAAATTTAGGGGAATGCTATTCAACTAAGTCGACCAGTGCTGCAAATAATTAAACAAAATATTATTTCCTGGTCATTTACCAGAGGGAGTTTAACGACCCCGCGTTTGTCATAAATAATTGAAGACCGAAAATACGCACTCCTGACTTCCGTTTTCGTTAATTCTTAATTCATAAATTTCATCTGGTCCTCACGAAACAACGGTATTATTCGAACTTCAAGCTTGTTTTATTACAGCTGCAAATTTTCATAGATAAATTTATAAATAAGTATAGCAGGAGATGGCATGTTTTGGAACATTCATTATTTTTATACTCTATATTCTTGAGTTTATTATTGCTTAGATGATGTTGTAAGGTCGTTACATTTAAATCTTCACTTTTAAATGTTTAACCGCTGTGTTGGACATTTATTTCTATTTTATTTCTCTTTCCATTGCTATTTTGTCTGCATCTTCATCTATCTTCATCTTTGGTATATTTCTTCTGCTCGACTCCTATATTCGCTTTTCGTTAGCTTTTATTTGACATCCTGAGTATACGTCTGAGCCTAATTATTAGGAATCGTTATTTAAATATTTTTTATTATTCTACCTTTTCCTGAGTTTTCCTTTTAATTTCACGAGAAATCTGAATTACATAATTCTATTTATATGCTTTCCTCTAATTCACTACAATTTATAAACCACATATCATCATTCTTCCATTCGTTTCTTTAACATTTTCGGTACTGCTTTGTTTAGAAAAGTACATGCTTTAAATATTATTCGAACTTTTTATACTTTCTCGTGTAGCTTTACTACTCCATGTAACTTACTTTATTAAATTAAATTTCTACTGAGGTAATTTCTGATCAGTAAGTTGTAAAAGTTATCGATGTTGATAATTTTGTTTTTTGTTGTCAATTTGTTCGTAAACTGGATGTCTATACAGCTTTTATCCTATCGAAATAATCGAAGTTTTTGTTTTGTCTGTATACAATACGCTTATATACTTTTTCGCATTTCATCTAGTAATGTATCATTATTAATATCCTCAAAATCGTACAGTAGTGGATTACTTTAGAAAAGTGTTCTCTAAACTCGTACGGCGTTTTAAATCACTTGCTTGCTACGCTCGCTCGTTACACTCCTTAAGATTACCAGTGTAATTCCGCAAATTTGATTTCCTCCATCTTGTAGATTATAAGTCCATGTCTTTTCATCTTTATTTAATTTAGACATAGAACTGATGTTCACAATTATTGATGTACATGCAGGAATCTATTAGATATTTCTTTGCATCATACATCTCTATTCAAAAGATGTTTTATTTACTGCTGCTGCTGCTGCTCAGTGTCTAAATAATGTTGATGCTGATTACCACTTCAGGTTTCTAAACGTAAACTGAAGTGTATGCTGCTCAGTGAGACTATGTAGTGAGCGAACTTTCCAATAAAACTTTTAAATAACCTTCAATGTTGAATATTTTACTCCTGTTTTTTTTTGCTTTCCTCTCAGTTATCTTATTCTTCTCTTTGGCTTCTTTTCACTCTAACCTACTTGTATCCTTGGCCCTTGCCTCTCTTCACATTCTTAACTATTTCTTCCTCTTTCTCTCTCCATGCTTCCTTTAGAATAATTGTTTGTGTATTGTCTCTTTTTAAGTTTGTTAAAGGTACGTCAGGTAGACCAGTGTGCTCCTCATAAGTTTACCTTTTGGTTCGTCTTTGTCAATAGTTTTTATTTATCTTTCTAAATTTGTTAAATGTACGTCAGGCAGAGCAGTGTGCTCCTCATGAACTTACCTTTTGGTTCGTCTTTGTCAATAGTTTTTACTTATACTCTTATTTAGTTTGGGTATTACTCAATCTGTCGAACCAATAAATGCATTATTGTTATTATTATTTTAGACTTGCATATTATTACATCTCTGTTTTAAACCACTTTTTACTGTTTTAATTGTTAATCTGCATTCCAGACATGCCAAATTTATTGTCGAAGGCTTTTACATACGTTTTGCTAACACAAAACTGTAAAATAATTAAATTGCTCCTGATTTTTACTTATAGTTAAACTAGGTGGCAAGTCTGCACTGCTTTTCATCGGCTGTTGCCCCAGGTAGCTTAGTGAAGACGAGCGTGGTATAAAGATATTAAAAAGAAAAGCGCCAGAGTGAACTTTACCCAGCTGAGAATGAAAATGTTCCCAAAGGTGTTTCACATTCGCAACAGATCTATGCAATACATCCAGGAGGTTTTACCTTATTCACTTGTACCCTGAAGATATAAACACAAATACACACAAATAGTTATAAATTTTAATTAAAATATACGGTGAATTAGATAACAATATATTAAACATATGCGCAAAGAGGTCACCGAATACATTACGACTAAACAAACTCTACAATGTTGCACTCGAAAGCATAATTTAACTAAATACTCAATGCAACACTTCAAATTTAAATCAAATTACAAACAAAATTACATCGGTTAATTAGAACGCAAAACTGATCGAAAATTCGCTCTTTAAATGAAATGCAGCGTGTCGCACGGTATCCACAGTATGTCCTGTAAGTCGAAGATCACTTGTAATTTTCGAGCGTCATTTTAATAAGTTAACCGGAATAAGCGTAAATAAACTGGTGTCGGACTTCGCAAGTGCTTCCAAAAGGTGTAAAGAAACAACGTCAGCGCCTTCCTTGGTAGGACTTCGCAATTGTTTCCAAAACATTGATTAATTAACTGAGGGCCAAAAGGGTCTTCCACAAGTCTTCCAGAACGTACAAGAAAAGATACTCAAAAAAGTACTTAAGAAAAGCATACACGAAAATACGAGCCTGAAGAGAAACATGTAATTAGTAATCAAGATGGTTTTATGAAAAGCCAAGCCTTGAACAGGGTAAAACAATTCTTTCCTAAACGTTAGCGGGACTATTGTAAAAATTTCCGAACACGTCGATATACGGTTTCCTGATTTTTTTCCAGCAAAAACTTCGATAACACAAACACACGATATACGCCCCAGAGCAGTCAAACGACAGCACAGTCAAACGAAAAGTAATACCGTAACACTAAACGGAGTGAAATGACGCGGAAAGAAAATCGCAATACAACCAATCAGAAGCCATAGATATTTACATGTTCATAAAAAACACGCGATGGATCAATTCTACGATCGATAATTCCATGTAGGCCCTCCTCTCGGTGGCAGAGTTTCCACGCTAAAGCTTAAGTTGACCAAAAAGTTTGGAGTGTTGCCAACTTATTTTGAAACGTAACAGTTTACGAAACACAAGTATAGTCGTCCTTCCTTTGCTTACAACGTTTTCATTTTTTTTTTTTTCTAAAATCATATTGTGCTTCTTCCAATGCACTATCTAGAGTTTTTTTAAGCCATTCCAATATCATTTCTATTAATATCTAACAATAAATAATTGAAGCGAAAAGAATTGACACGTAATCATAGCTAGATATCAATTCACCTATGACTCTACAAAAACACTGGTGCAATCATTTGAAGTTGTATTTATTATATATCAATTGAATCAAGCTTAACAATTGATATAAAATGCTTCCAGAATAGACTTAATTATCTTATTATATTATATACACCGTGTAAGTTTCATTCGTTTAAGTCCTCTTTTATTTCTCTAAAATGTTCTTGGAAGTATTGTCTCAATATCTTCAAAATGAACTCAACTCCATTTCTGTTATCATATTACCTTCATGTTTCACTTGTCACTGTATACGTTTAGTCTGTTCATTTATACTAATGGAAACCAATAAATAAATCAACTTTAAGATTTCTTTCCGCTGGCAACGCAGCATCTGTCTGGACTATTTCGATATATTCATACCTATAACCTTCATCTTCGTGATCTTACCTTTTTATTTGGAATACGTTCTAGTCTCATTACAGATAAGTTTCGAACGTATGCAGGTTAAAACTGAAGCAAAATTTTAGTACATAAAATCGATTGCGGGATGCATTTTGTAAAGACTTAGCAGGTAGTAATAACTGTTGTTGTTGTTGGAGGCACAATGCGTTCCTTGTTATGCAGTTAGGTCGAGCTAATTAACGTTTAACGCCGACTCGATAACAATTAAAAATAAAACTAATAACTCCTGTAAGAGTTTGCAGCGCAAGCTGCAACAAAAAATGATTAATTCATGGCGTCCGCCATTAAAACTCCGCCTTGATTAAGATATAAAGTTCGCACCGTTGTAACTTATTCAAGTGCACTCGTGTCGAGAAGTTAGGACTTTTAAACAGTGTTTGAATATTTATTTGTAGCCGCGCTGCTGCCGTGTATGCAGATGAAGTAGCCGACGATGTGTATCTAAACCATGTAAATATACCCATTAGGAAATTAAATTAAGTCGTTATTTTTAATTGAAACGGGGCATTTGCATATGCGTGCCGGCCTATGTGAGTTATGTACTGTCGCGAAATATTTCACAGGCCACTTCTTGCAAGGAGCTACTAAAAGATTGGCCGCGTAATTATGCCCGGCACGTATCCGGTTAATGGATGCTTTTCTTTTTAAATGGCGACCGCCTGTTTTTAAGGAAGTCCGCCGGCGGGAATTATTATTTATTCGTTTCGCGATCGACACTAACAAAGCAATAAAATTTCATGTTCGTTTTTACTGGCTTTTCTACGGCGGTGGTCATAATTAATTTCCTTACGTTTCCGAACTGATAATTAATTGCAGAACGTTGAAAATATTCCACGACTGATGATAAATTTCAAACAGGATACCTTGCTATTTCCAAGTTACATTCAATTAATTTAATTGATAATTTATAAAGCGCAATGAAATGACCCGAAGAGCAATGTGAAGGACTGTTCGTTTTAAATCTTTCCCCACTTAATATTAAAGAATGTTTCTAAAATGTAGGTTTCAAATAGTATTTCCAATCTGCCCTTATATATTCATTGCACATGTATTATAAAATTAAAATTATTTTGTTAGGCGCGCCACAAGGCAGCGTTTTTGGACCTACTTTATACCTACTTCACATGCAATATTACTTTTTATCGGAATTTGTATGTTATTGAGAAGACGGTGGACATTGCGGCATACTTTATCATAAAAATAAATACGTTGGTTTACTATAATTTTACAAATACTGAAAGTCAGTCACATCACTCTTGAAGAACGTTTATTCCAAATTATGTACGTATTTCTTTGACGCTCACCAATAAATCTTGTTTTTCTGAAATCAAGGATCCTTCTACCTTCTTTTCTCATTGCTACTTTTTTCTTTATTAAACAAGATATGTTTTCTATATTTTTCATATTTCACATTAATACGATATCAGATGTTTTCAGATACTTTTTCTTAATTCATACATTCCAGAAACTCTTACATATATCCTGTCAGTTTACAATATTTAAATATTTCTTCTAATACTTCATCTGCTCCTAGACTCTGATTTATTAGCTCTCTCTATACTTAAATAATAAAATTATTTGTTTCCACTATGTTCAAATAAATTTTCGATAAAGGTAAGCCATGGAAGTGTAAACGTATGTTGTAACCAAGCAGTTTCTGACGTTAGGTGTATAAAATGTGGCAAATTAAAATTCGATTTAAGTAACTATTCAAGAACTATACAATACTTGAATGTAAATAATAAAAAAAATATTTTACATGTCGCGCTCTAGACTTTTCGTTACTATTATATCTCAATTGCGAAGTCGGTTTGGTTTGCAGTGGAATTCTTGAGCTACGCTTTAGCTGAAGAGGCCCCAAATAGGGCCGAAACAGCTGTATAGAGGATGCTCGAGGAATCCACCGCTATCCAAACCAACTAGCAAGAAAATTTTTTAAAACTTTCAATATGTTTTGACAGCACGCCTGACCGCCTTGTATGGAATGATTTATTAAGTAGCAAACTGGCTCCAATTTGTCAATCCTCATACAATGTTAGGTCAAAACGCGATTGCAAGATGTCGTGTCTTAGACTTTTCATTACTATTACACAGCAATTGTGAATAACTAGGACAGGTCGGTTTGATTTGAGGATGCTCGAAGAATCCATTGCAATCAAAACCGACTAGCAACAAAATTTGTAAATAATAAATTATAATTTAATAGGAAAAAGTTACAGTAATTGTAAATGGAGTGCAAGTTGTAAATTAATAAATGGTGAAGTAAATAAATATGCTATAATTTGAGACAAACGTTTTGTCTTCCAAAAATTCAAAATTTTTTTGGACATATGGCACGAAATAGTTGGATTTTTTTGTATTTATAAAGTCTTTTATTTCACTTTACTACAATAACATTTTTTGATTTAATAAAATATCAAAATGAAATTTTGGCAACTGTAATTAATTAATTACCATTCTCTGACGGAAATCCATTAGTATAGAATTTTAGTAAATGAAGAAATTTTCGTATAATCATTTTATTTCTACACACAATATGCTGGTCAAATATAATTACAACCCGACTAGTTTCAACCAAAAGGTCATCTTCAAGGGTAACTGTAACTGTAACTAGAACTAACTAACTCATTTTATTTAATTAATTATCCTTCCATAACTTTAGTAAACATCTTCATTTTATTTCTTACTTTCAAAGAGTTTCGTTATATTTTCTTGTGTTCCTAAATAATTTTCATTATTTATTTTTCGTGATATTTTATTATTTTAATACTAAAACAACAACAAATTTTGTTCGTGTACGAATAATAATTTAAGAAAGGCACGAATCCCAAACTTGTGTAGGATTTAATAGGTATATACTTACAAGTAGCATTCAAAAGACAACACTACGCATTGATAAGAAAAGAAAAGCTTTTCTGTGTCGTTAATTTTTGCTAAGAAAGAACTCGTTAAAGGGTGTTAATTTTAATTAGAAGTCTGTTTCGCTACTTCTTAACTATATCGAAGAAATAATCTGTAACTTATCCAATACATTTTTAGTTTATTACTGGCGACACTCAGCAGAAGGTACCAATTGTACCCGGTTTTGTTATCGTCTCTTTTTTCCTTTTTCTTCACTGCAACTCTTTCTAAAAGTTTCCTACGTTATCTAAATTTTCAAATATTTAAAACATATATTAATTTTTTTTAATTTGAAGATTTTTTGCACTTTACTAAATCAAAGTTCTGAATAGAGCACAGAACGGGAAAGAAATAAAATAAAACTATAGCAGGTTGTATCAAAAATTCCCGCCACTTTTTGTTTGTATCGCATACACAATGCGATCGAATAAAAAATTATTAAAAAATATTAACATAACATCTCGTCTTAAAATTATTTAACAAATGTCAAACTGACGTACAATATGAGATTAAAAAAATGGGTCATGTTTCAAAGCTAAAATGCTTAAAATCTAGCTATATGGTTGTACTTATTATGTGATCGATGAAAATGGCATATTAATATAAAAACAATTGTATTTACGTTATATTTAAAAATTTTCATTGGAGTTATTAGATCCATTAAAGTGAGCATCATGGTGTGATTTTTTTTTAATAATTTACTGAAATTGTTGGAAATTTGATTACAGTGTCAGTGTAGCCTATGTTTTATAACGTTAGAACTGTCATATAACATTAAATACCATCTAAGAAAAAATAGTATCTGTATTTTATGCTCACCACTGTACCTACACTAAAATGTTTATCCACGTAACTCAAATTATAAAGTGACGCGTTCGATTATGTAGGCAAAACAACCGACTAACTTTGACAATTTTTGATTGGATCGCAATATACTTAATTTGTTTATTGAAAATATGTAATTTGTATCTCTAAAAGACATTATTGAAAACATGCTGCAAGCCAAAGACTGTAACGAAAAAAATCTTTGCAACCTAAGGTGAGAACGTAGGTAACAAATCGACGAACGGTGTCAAATTGGTTTAAACGGTTTTATGACCATCTCTTTTGACTGATAAAATTCTACACGTTACACTAGAGCTACGTTCGTTTATTTCACTCCGTTCAATCAATTTACTCTTTTCGCACTTTTGTCTCACTCTTACTTGTAATAAAACTTCTTCTCACTGTTTAAAGTGCTAAAAGAGTAAGAAGACTGAATGGAGTTGAGTTGAGCAACCTCAAGCTAGTAGGCGAATTATCAAGGCTGATGGAGCCTTCAAAAGATATTTCCTTCGACTTTGGCATCCTTCTAATTCTTTTCAGTAAACGTCCACTGCTTCACATAAATTAACCGAAAATCAATCTCAACGGTGGGTAAAGATCTGCAAACAATTATTGAAAGCCAAGCTGAAGATCGTGTTTTTCGCGCTGGCTTGTGACTTTACATGAGAATTGAACTTTTTATATCAATCCTGATAAGAGATGACAATGGATCCCTATTGAGCAATAACCCGATCCGGTAATTCTACAAGTTCGCTTTAGAAAAAAGGTCAAGGCTAAGCGTAGGGTATAATTTTGAACGTCCATTTTAAGCCGATTCCAGATGGCAGAGATTAATACCGAAACATTCAGCCAAGAAGTGGATAGGTTATATGTGGACTTAACGCAAAAACACTCGTAAATGATGAATGAAAGCTGAGTACTACTGCAACACGACAATGCGCCAGCACATAGATATGATCCATTAAAAAATCCAAGATTTAGATAGAGAAAATTTTACCACAACTGGCGCATAGCCCCTACACTGCTTCATCTGCTTATGGCTTATTCCAAACTCAGTATCGAAGAAGTCGAACCACCGTACCAAGCATTCTTTACGTCTAGACCAAAATAAATTTACATAAAAACCAAACTAATTTCACGTTCTGTACTACTTTATAGACGAATTCCGCTATTGAGTCGTTTCAGAATTGAACGAAAAGCTTCGGAAATAATTCGTATAGATAGACCATAACGAATCTTCAAGAATTGCAGCCATTAGATGGCATAACAATTATAAGACTTATTAATGGCATCCGAATGTAATATTATGTTTGAAAATCATTCTCAAACGTTTTGATTTTCGATAAAATCTTGTGCCATAAATTCATATGTATGTTTAATTATAAATTTATTTGTCTTTCACATTTAAATGACTGTCGAATTTCAAAGTGCTTTTTAAAGGACCAAAAAAGCAGTTAAATAGTTTAAAATTCGATTAACTTGTTTAAATCGCAATTTGAAAATAAACGTCATGATGTTGATTTGAACGCAACAGCTTTCATGGGGTTTGGCACCCACACACCCACGCATACGCGGGCGAGCCACTACAAAATCATTCGGCAAGTAATGACCCTCCAAAGGACTCGAACGTGGCATGTAATTCCGTTCACATACAAGGGATCGAATCGCTGCATTCGTGGAATCACATGACTCACCTGCTCATTTGCAAATCCTCCCATTGTCTGCAGCGTCTCGTCGACTCACTTTTCGTACTTTTTTCGGTAATCGGTGTTTCCGTCGATTGTTTTCATCACGTGAACTAACTCAGAATTGTCACCTGACTGCACATCTTAAGTTCCCAATGATGTTATAATATTTTATTAAGTTCGTACAAAATTCGGTTTCACGCAATTTTTCGAATTATAAAATAAAACAATCGATGCTAAATTACAACATTCCTCGTCCACTGCTTCCGCTTTTCATTTAATGATGTTCAAATGATTTATACCTTCTTCAATTTAACTTTTCCACTCCAATTTTCATATGCTTTTGGTAGTATACTTAAGTAGTTTTTCGTAAATTTTTCCACAAAAAAGGTTTATTATTAAGTCATGGTCCAGGAAAAAGTAGTAAGACTTTAAATTTCGATCATGAGAATTGCAGCAACCACAAACCCGTCATTTTTTTATAAATTCTCATGATGCCGTTTTTTCTTTCGGCCAGATTTAATCATTTTAGAAAATTGACGCAAGAGTTTCATGCTAACCATGTCATCAATGTTGCGTTTGTTACTTTTTACGGGATCATATCGTACGTTTAATTTTCTCTGACTCATGCATATGACGATATACTTTACTTGCTACCATTGTTAGAACCTCTTGTTTTCTTCCTTCTCGTCTGTTGTAGTTTTAGATCTTTCGAAAGCCTTAAATAGTGGTTTGTGTGGTACCTTTTCGTTTGTGAAGGAAGGTTGATAAGTGTCTCTCTCATAAATAGAAATGTCAACGTTTCGCTTCAACATATCAGAAAAAGGCGCCTATACTAAACCTAAATTGGTAGCGGAGGTAAACAATACTAAGTTTGGTTGGTGATCATTGACTTGACAAATGTTAAATCTTATGTCTCTTCTATGTTTATTGTTTGTAGATGCCTTGCCTCCCAATTTACTTATATTATTTCATTCTTTTATGTTAACATTGACATATTTATTGATCGGCTATTAATTTAACTTCTTTCATGTAGCTATAATTATAATTCTAATATCTACTTACGGCGGATTAAAAATATGGCATTCGTACCTTTCAAATTGATTTATGATAAAGATCTGATCTTCCTGTTTATCCATTTACATATTCTCCAAAAAGTAGATCACCCATTAATATACCTACAAGGTGGTATCTATTTTTCTTACTCATTTCGATCGTTTCTGGAAATTTTGTTTTTCAAGGTTCCTGTTAAACTTTACCTTTCCAACGACAACAATTAGATTAAATTTGCTGTTTCACTAATATTTGTATCTTGACAAAGTTTATTTGTTCAGATTTAATAACTAACTAAAATGTTTTGGAAGTTACAATTACGTTTTCCATCCTTTCCGTCTTTGCTTTGAAAACTTACTATTCTTGTTCATATGTGAAATGTCAAATTAAAGTATCCATTATTGTTTGTATTGATTTTTAGAAAATTTTTAAAAGTATTTTCTCTCTCTATTTTAAAAATAGAATGGTAGCTACAATTTATATGTGATCTCTATCGCACGTAATGGTGGTCAAACCCACGTAATTGCACTGCAGAAAATTACTTCTTAAACTAGCGCACAAGAACATTTTAAATTCGTGCTTCGCACCATCCACAACGGCGCCACGCAACAACAATAAAGCGTCGTTAAAGAAAGAAGAAAATAAAAGAAAAAAATAAAATAACGCTCGCCACGTTCTCCATTTCTGAGAATCGTATTTTTAGAATTGCAAATCACACGTTGTTAAATCACGGACTGCCATTCATAGACACTTGTATGTGTGTGCGTGTGTGTTCAGTGCGTCGTTGACAAGATCTTTTTTAAATAAGATCCACCAGGCGGAAATACCGATGTGGGAGTACGCTCGTCATTACTTCGAAAATAACTTTCGCATTTATTTTTAAACTCCGCGTCGAGTTTCTATGGCGAGAATTTTTTATGGAGAAAAGCAAACGATCTTGAAAGTAACGAGGGTCGTGGGTATTGCAAAATTATTATTTTTTTATGGCATTACGTCAATGTTTATTATTCTCGAACAAACACTTTAATGTTTACTTTATTAAAATCTTACGTTTCTACTTTATAAATACGAAGAGAATTGTTATATAGGTTCTTCTTAACCATCAAGTACGAGGAATTACTAATTTTAGTAGTCAACTGAAATCAACAATCAACTCCCTACTTAATAATTAGCTAATCTGATTACCCAATAATTTAGTAGCAATTTGATTATCCAATAATTTAGTAGTAAAGGTATATAAAGGGCACACCCGTCTACATGCGGAATTAACCATCATCAGAACGGTTACTCCTTAATGTAATGAATACGTCCGTTTTATTTTTCAGGTTCTCCTCTGACATGTGTGGGAGAGCCGGGCGGTCCATAAAACAGACTCGCGTTAGCGAACAATGTGGCGTGAAACTATCCGTGAACGCGATCATCACTTTATTTCCTAGCAGCGTCGACAAATGAATGCGACAACGACCAGCCTGCTATGTATTGCTGCTCTCGATATATTTTCGAACGCAGGATATTTTTACATGACAGCATTCGCACCGCAGAAGCGATTTGTTTCTAAACACGTCCAATGTTTTCCAACTATAAATAGATACACATAATCAGATCCTTGGAAAGGATGAATATAGTAAGAAAGTAAATCATTTTGGGTGATCAAATGGAATAATTATTCCAAAACTGTAGTCTTAAGAAAACTTTTTCAAGTTTTAACTATACATGTATTAAAAAGATATGAGTGAAAACATTCCATACAGTGAAATCGCTTTATCTTTGGTACGAATTTTAATGTTAATAATAAATCAATTCAAAACCACTTAAGCTGCTAATAGATTATCGCTTCTGCTATTTTCTTTTTTTTAAAGTTAATTACCAAGTTTTTTGTAATATTTGCCAACTTTCTCTTCTTCATTTAATAAAGTTTCTTTCCGATCTTCTTCCAGGAATGTTAATAAATACTTTTTCTTTTCTTTTTTTTTAGTCGACCTTCATAGAGACTATTTTTACATGGTCATTCTATTCTATTTTTATTCTGGTAAATTTGATTTCACTGCACAACTATACATATATCTTCACTGTATATTTTTTACTTATTTCTTTCCTTTCTGATTGATGCAATAAACATTGCACACAAAAAATACATTTGCTCGCCGCTTTATATTTAAGCTAATTCCGAGTAATTGCAACGAAAAATAATACTAACTTCTGATTATAGTTAAATTCATATTTACGGTATTTTATATTTGATTGATCTTATCGAATTTAATTACCAATTATTGTTCACACACATTTACCGATAAACATGCACACTATAGAAATTGCGTCTTGCTGCAATACAAATTGCTTTGTGTAAAGCGGGCTTTCATCTATTTAAGATTTTATAGCCATAAACTCCGCATATTTCAAAATACAGTTACCTACTATGAATTTTTCACATCATAACTGGTAATAACTACACAATTACTACAATTAAAACAGGCTACTCACTAGGAAATATGTTGGGCAACATGCTCAGCAACATGTTCTTCAACATATCTTCAGTAACCCACTCACTAGGGAACATGTTGGGCAACATACTCGGTAAAGTGTTCATGTAGACTTTTGGATATTTCTCATGCAGGTTTTTGGATATTTCTCCAGGGGTCTGCAACTTGCCAATATGTTGACCAACCCCTGTGAATACACTAGCGAACTTGTTGCCATGAGCCAAGTTGCCGTGTATATACCAAGTGATTTTAATGATTCATAAGAAACTCCTAAATACAGGAAATTGAAATAGAAAAGCTTAAAAGAACCAAATTGATTGCTAATCCGTACCTATCTGTTGAGATGCGCGACGTACGGAAACATGAGGATTCTGTTGTACAAAATCATTAACATTTTATACCTCAGGTGTTATTATAGTGGGGTGGCCAATGGATTTTCCTTTTTCTACATTACCGGTTTGCAAGAAACGTTCAATTATTCTTGCACAATGTTGTGAACAAAGACGAAATTCAATTTGTTGTTTCAATAAATTCGTGATAGGCCGTGAATAAATCCAATTACTAAAAATGTATTTTGTTCTGTGCTGATTTTTTGGTTTTTTATTTGACAATAGACGAATTTGAATTTGACAATCTACTGTACCATCTATATTTTGAATTTGAAAATCCAGTACACCAACATAAACATTGAAAAGTGTTGCCAATCTAATAAAATAATTTTCAATCATTAAAAGTCACTCGGTAGTTGCCGTGTATATTGCCCAGTGAGTGGCCTGTTTAAGGGTACAAATGAGAGATCGATAATATTGAAAAATGACTTTTCGTTAATCGTTTCGTAACTAGTTCTAAAATAAAAAAAAAAAGAACTGTTAGCATGAGTTTCTTGGTTAAACAAAATGCGAGTATTTGTGTGGGATATCAAAACTATTTTCAAACCTATTGCGTTGTCGTTAACAATCTCGCGAAATTGATCACATAAGAAATTTACTTCTCAGTTTGCCACATCAAATTATCACAATTCAAAGGTTAAAACTGAAATTTTAAATGTATTAGAAAGAGCAAATAATAAAATTACAAATTGAAGCTTTCTTCCTTTTCATATCTTTTCTCAATATACAATAATCTTTCTTTTGCGAATTAATCGTTTAACGTTTGTTTCATTCTCATTAAAGGGGGAATACAGAATTCGTAGCACGTCAGTTAAGCCGGTGTTACACTATAAAGGATATTTATAAAAAAAAATGGGACAGTGTACTAGGTTATTTTTTATAAAATATTACTTTTATAAAAGATTTTTAAAACAATATTTAGTAAAATTTAGTAAAGCTCGTATTATTAATGTAACTTATATTACAATTTAGTAAGTATTCTTCGATAACTATGGTCCTTGTCACCAGTTTACAACTGTTTTGAGGATCCAAAAGATCATATACATCATAATGGACGAATCTAACTGTCAAACTGTCTATGTATGAATGTAAATGTAAATATATTACGAAATTAAAATAAATAAATTTAAAAAAAACAAAATGGCGGAGGATAAATTTCTGTGGTGTTGCAAATAAATGGTTACTTTCGAAATATGAAAGATACTCGATATCAAAGTGAAAAAGGTCGTATGTCTTAAAAAGATGCATTTTCAGGAGAGCAAAGAAACTAATTTGTTCCACTTGGTTTGATTCTATTATCTTATAATTATAATATCATTAATAATATGTACATATTATATTTGTTCTTTCTGTCAAAACTATTTGACTCAAATAGTTCTCGAAGTAAGTTTTGAGGAATTCCTCCAATATCACGGTTTGTAACCACGTAGCAATAAACATGGTTATGATCAAAGTTGAAAGGGTACAGAGCATCCTCTGTACAGCTGTTTCGGTCCTATTTGGGGCCTCGTCAGCAGAAGCGTAGCTCGAGAATTCCACGGCAAATCAAACCTATGTGTCCTAGGTTATTCGCAATTGCGATCGCAGGATGTCGCTATTTAAACTTCTTTTTAAAAATTTACAAAAAATATTGTTTGTTAAATATCTTTTATAATGGTACTTACTGCCAACCAAAAAATTAATAAAAGTTCTTCGAGTACATCCTAGAATCCATTTTATAAAAGACCTTCGTGAAAGACCTTGTATAGTGTAATGCTGCCTTCGCACGTTTGTTTCGCCATTTTCGAAAATCTTTTTACCAATCGTACCAACTTTTAACAAACTTACTTAACCAAACTATGGTAGCAAGACTCCAGAAAGAGAACATCCCTGGCAATCGATTCCTCTTATAACTAAACTGTTTTTGTCAAGGCGAAATTGTGATATTGAAAAGAGCATTCTCCTGAAGCATTGGAATCAATGGTTTTGGGATTGCATTAAAATTATTACTCTGACATGGAATTTCAAATTCAAGAGACAACTTCTTGTAAAATAAGAAAATAACAAATTAAGCTTCGTAAACAATTATAAAAGATAATAATAATGAACAGCACTGGCTCTTTTGTGTCTTGGTACATAATTCTTCTAGTATCCCTCGTATAAGGTTGTCATCGATAATCAAACAGCAGACTTAGCTCATTCCTCGATGTTACGTGTCGTCTGATATAACAGAGCGTAACGATAGAGTTGACTTCTTAGCAATGCGGCCGCGTCTCCTATCTATTTCTAGTGCGTCTACGGTACTAGACAAAGCGCCAGGTATTTATAACCGACGCTTTGTTACTATGTGTTCGGGCTATTTCCTGTGCTGCACCTACTTACTTACGACAACATCTTAAATACAAAGCGCTCTCTGCGCGGACTTATTACTTTTCCAACCTTATCTCTCGCACAAGTACGAACAATGACATCCGAGTAATATTATTATAAGCACAAACCTGCGAACAATGCAGTTTCTTGCTCGCCGACTTCAAGGCGGAATGCAATATTTATTATTAATCCATCTTTTGTTTATTGAGTCGTTTTTTAATAAATCTGGATGTTCCGCAGATTTCACTCATAAGAACACAAGAAAACAAGTAACTGTATGGATATAGTACGGAGCCAGTTAATCGCGTTTAATATTTATCAAAACAATTAGGACGGTCTAAATTAATATCTGTTTTTGCTGTTCTGTAACTATGAAAAAAAAAAGGACGCTCCATAGAGCGGGGAAAAAGATTTGTTTCGTCATGCAGTACCTAAGCGAGCTGAAATCACTGATGATACGCGACATTCAAAATTGAATATCGCCAGGAAAAATCAGAATTCCAACATTTGACGATATTATTTTCGAAGAAATTTCAAGATAAAACCATAACATAATAAACATAAACATCAGTAATACATACACAGAAACAAATTGTAGTAAATATAGCGACAGAAGCGAATTGTATAAGGTATTTATACAGTTGTAGTAAAATTACAAACGTTGAATTGAAATTTTACACAAGAATAGTATCATGTCAAAAAATTGTGTGAAAATCTCAAACAATTTGTATCTATTACTACATTTACTACATTGAAAACAGTAAATGCATAATAAAATTTGTTACTAAAGGTGACTCATCTCGAACTAAAACTTCATAAAAATCAAGAGCAAAATCGATGATACAGGTTGTGATGTCTGTAGATATAATCTAATAGGTAAGGAGAATAGTTTATCAAAAAGAGATAAGGACTCTTAAATACCATGAAAGATATTAAAAAAAGTTTTATCGTACTTAAATACTTATAATTCAAAATTTTTGCAAATGCCGATTTCTGCGAAATTCAGATCTCCCCTTTTATTGGATGATAGCGATGTATGAAGTATTAATTTACCTGTTGCTTCGAGAAACAACAATCCCAAAATAAGGTGGAAAAAATGAACAAAGTATACATTTAAATATCATTCGACTGAAAGCATCTAGTAATGTAAAAAAATTACGAAAAAAAAATTAAATTAAATAAAATAAGCAATTGACCTTTGACAAAAACATATTAGAGAAACTCTTCAAAAACAGAAGACGACTAATCCATTTGAATAATTGAATAGAATTTGTATCTAAAAAATAAAATATAAAGACTTAGTCTAAAAAAATGCCAATTTACTAAAATACAATGCATTGATATCAAAACAAAAATCGAGGGGTAAACCATTGACTTACAGCCTTGGCCAAAAGTATTAAGAATCCTTAATTTTCTAATTTATCTCTGAAAATTTTATTATCATATAGTCGGCAACAATACGCGATAATGTAAATAATTCACAGTACTTTACAGCGGTTGTAAAACATGTGGCAGATGATAGTTCGCAATTGTGGTTCCGTGAATAGGTAGTCAGTCTTGTATAAGCGCTTGTAGTAAGAACGATCTTTCCAGTATAATCAATCATTTTTCAAGATGTTTGGTGATACAAATATGAACCCTGCCACAAATCTGGAGTTACCATGAAGTGGTTTCAAGAAAACAATATTAACCTCCTAGATTGGTCTGCACAATCCCCAGACCTAAATCCCATAGAACATTTGTGGGGGATTCTAAAGCGTAACATTAGAAAGCATTCAATTACATCTAAAGCAATTCAAAAAAAAAACGTGTTATTGAAAGAATGGAATAATATTATCGCAGAGGAATGTCATAAACTTATAAGTACTCTGCCGAAAAGAATAGCTGCTGTGATTAAGACTAGAGGTGGCCCAACAAAATACTAATTATTTTAATAAATTATTGTAAGAATTATTTTGTACCTAGGAAATTTTATTTTACCCCATTCCAACAGATTTTCATGATATAGTACTTAATGTAAGGTGCCTAATACTTTTGGCCAAGGCTGTAAATTTTGTACACTACTTCCTTTTTATACAATAATTTCTGGGTATTACTTAGTAATTCTTGGATACATTTGAAATAATTTGAATTTTTTCTTAAAGCCCTTGCCCTACTTGCAGAATTTCTCATAGCATCTAAATAATACCCACTGTTATCCTAGTAATACCTAGTAATTCCATGAATGTGTAAAGAATTCACAAAAAAGTGAACGATTACTAAACTGATAAGTGTTTTATTGTGAAATGATCGTGATTGTTACTGGCCCGTCAAGTGTCCTTTTTGTCAAATTAATTAAAGTCTAACAACTCGACATGAAGACAAGAAAATCTTATTTTATCACGATTTATGACGTTGAATGACATTGACGACCAATTCAAAAATTCAGATTTGAAAATGAAAGAATTAAAATTTGTTATATTTGAAGATGAAAAACAAGAACTTTTCAGACTTGACGAATATGAATACGTACTTAAAATGACAATCATTCAAATAAAAGACGACATTGCGGCAATAGCTATAAGTAAAGGTGTTGCATTTTACCTGTATTATAAATAACAAACAATTAATGAACCAAAAAAAGACAATCACGAAAGTTGTAAGAATTCTATATTGTGTTTGAAAAACTGAAAACAGAAAATATTGTTACTGTATGTTAGATGATTGCACGACAAATGGGCGTAAGCGCCAAAAATCAGAAAATGTGATTATTATATTAAATGAATCTTAACGATCGGGCCTTTCATTCCCACTGCAGTTATAACCGCTAGAAATTCAGGAAGCGTTAAAATTCAAGTTTAACTTCGCGCTTTGGCTTTATAAAACATAAAATAAACATTAAATTAAAGGATCATTGCTTGTTTTATGGTTAGAAAATGCTGGAATTGATATTATGGATTGCAAAAATGACAAAAAATGTTATCAAAATAAGTAAGTTTGACAATTAATGTGTTTTGTTTCTCCTGTAAAATATGGTGAATGACGCTTATACCGTTTTGTCGAATAACCGTCGTATTTATAACATTCTAATTTTTTATACACAGGATCTAAATAAAATATGGAACGAAAAGTGTAAAGCACTAGCCTTTGCGTTTCAAGGAAGGGGAATCTGTAGTTATAAATATTATACGCTGCTTTTCCTTTGAACAAGAAATAATTTGATAATTTTAAATTTGGCAACACCATACCTTCACTTGCAATTCTCGTCTCGCACAAGATTTAATTGGCGACCCGCTGCTTAGGTAAGCAAAACTGTCACGATTTTCAAAGTTTATCAATTTAGCCGACATCGGTTAATAATTACTTAATTTGTTTTTTTTTTTATGTAAAGTACTAAACTTGATGGATGTCTACTGTTTTTATAGCAGCCTGCTTATAAATTTAATACTTTGGTTGACACATATCAACAATAAAAAAATCAAACAGAACTTGGAAAATAACCAAAAAATATTAAGGATAACCAAAATGAAAGTGTTATTTTTAACAATAATATTCTTGATCAGGAAAATTATTTCAATATACCATATTTTCTAGTATATACCAGGTGCGAACTTCAGCTGCTGTTTCAAACATAAATCAAACTGAACATTTTTTTTCGATTTTGACAGTTTTATGATGTACTTTTTGTGCCACATTTCATTTACACTCTGTATAATTGTAACATCCTCACAGAAGTTTGAAGAAAGTTAATAAATTAAGTATGCAAATTTTCTCCTAAACCCATTGTTAGGCTATGAGGTTTTAAATTTGTGATACGTAATTCAATTATTACGATACTGTAACTAAAGATGTATCAATTAAACATTAAACATAATTAAAAATATTGAATTTTGTCTTTAGAATTTCAATGAGTTATATTTAAAATAAAACTAAATTGAATATTATAGAAATAAACGGCAGGTTGTTTAAAATGTGTTTTCTATTGTTGCAAATACGAGCACTGAGCGCATTTTCCGGTGAATGTGACTATTAAAGAATAAGACAAAGACATCCGCGTTTAAAACTCCAGCTGCAGAAAAATATTTCCCGGGATTTTGTAAGAATTGTCGACTTCATATCCGCATTTGCACTGGTTTATAAATAAATACCATGCGCCGAGAGAGAACATGATTTTCGCGTTCGGTTTAGACCTTGATTCATTCTATGACTAATTATTAATCCGTTGAAAATAACAAACACACTGTGTTCCTTTGTCTGCAATTTGCAACAATTGCAGTTTGTAACAAACAAGAATGCACTTCGCAGTTCGCGCTCAAGTAAAAGTCATTGTAATTCAATAAAATTAAATTGAATTTAAATATAAATATATTAATTTATTTATTTTGTTCATGCGGTGCATGGGAATTTTCATAATAAATTTGTAATGCCATCGCCACGAAGAAGGCGGGTTTAATAAATTACTTTTCGCGTGGTTCAGTGTCGAGGGAGCGAGCATATTTTTCCCGACCGAATAAGTCGCGTGTTACGTATAATTGCCATAATTTCAGGAGAAACCTCATTATAAAAATTGCTGGGCGTAATAATTTCAAATGACACAAAAAACATAACACTCTGTGAGTGCAACATTCCGAGGACCATGGGGTTATTCGACTTTGCGCCAAAAATCTCTACAAATATTTAAATTACGGCTCTTTTGTAAAATTTTAGCATTAAATTATTAAGAAAATAATAATAAGAGTAAAGTTTTGTTTAATGTAAGACTAGCAATAGTAATATCGGACCGGATATTCCAAATTCTTTCAAATGTGTCCAGGAAGAAGTAGTGTACAAGATGTAAGCCAGCGGTTTACCCCTCGAAAATATTTAATAACAAAAGCTTTAATTGATTACTTCTTTTTTCAATAATAACATACACACCCATTAACTTTGTGATATTTATTTAGAAGTGACCTTTTTAAAGTAAAACCATCGCTGCTAACCAATTGAAGTTGACTGGGAAGAATTCGAAAAGTAATTTAGCGCTGCTAATTTTAACATGATTAGATCATTTTCAAGGAACTGTTAAGTAAAAATAACATAAACGTCAGTTTAAATCATCGTAATTTTTTTGCAGTCGTTTCATCTGTGTACTGAAACGTTCCAAATGTAATTAATGCGTAACGAACTTCTTACATACCGCAAAGCAAAATTTTACAAAGAACCAGATTTTTTAACCAATTATTTGTAAATGATTAAACTATTAAAAAAATATTTTAAAAAATTCAGGTTTATTGTCTCGTCCTTTATTAAAATTGAAGAAGTTTTATTCCGAATCAAAATCAAGTTGAATTCAAAACGAATGCTTTACTTCTGATTTTTTTGGAATTTAACAAAACCACTAAGGAAGGCCGTTATCCAATAAGCTTGCATAATAAAACTTTTCCTCTTCATCATTAACAAACAGAAAAAAAAAAATTTTCAAATTGAAGCAAACTTATTTCAACATATATTGCTCGTTTTTTTTTTTCAAAATTTCTTAGTCTCTTCTGGTTAAAATATTTATTCCATATATAGGTTGTAAGTTAATTTGTTAGAATGCCACGATAGAAGGCATAAAATCTTTAATGAAAATAAATAGTTGCAAAGGAAGTAAAAAACGAAATGAAAATGTTTCTTAAAAATTCAAATTTATCAATTATGTATACCTAATAATAACTGCAATAAAGTGCATGCATTCACAGCTTCTAGGGATGTTATATCGTAATGGATATATTGTTACCTCTTCAAATTCTTTTTTAAAGAAATGTATGGATTCTTTTAACCAAAACGAATTATGTTTACATTGAAATATTTCAATCAACTCGGCAGTAAAATTATGCGTTATTATTCAGATGTATTTTCAGCGGAACAATAAAACAATAATCAATTTATTTTCATTGCAATTAATTAGGTCTTGGCTTCAAAACAATTTCAAAAATGGTTGTGTGTATACATATATTCAATAGATAGACAATACAACTCACATAAACAGTTTAATTTCGCTTATAGTCAATGGCCTGCATTTATAATAACAAATTATTTATTCAATTCTTCACATATTAAGCAGTGCGGCGAGAAAAGAACCGCAAGGATTCATTCGAGCATTCGAGGTCGAAATCTTATTTACGTTGCCAACCTTCGTAGGTAATTCGAAAGACCAAGTGCGTTTCTATAAATACCTGTGGCCGTACCAAATTACCACCGGCTTATTTTGAAACGGACAGCTGCACACATACTTATATAGGCATACATCTATTATTGTAGGTGTTTACGATCAGCAAAATGTTATTAAAATTGCAACAAGGAAAGTCATTGGTGTGGGGATAAGGCTAGGCACAAGACAAAATAGCACAAGGAATAAAAACTAACTAACTTTGAAGTGAAAAATGTGTTGCATTTATGACATAATTTTAAGTTTCAATTAATTTATTATTCCTGAGAGTTTAAGCTGTCTACGTATGTCAAAAATATTTAATTAGTCAGTTTTAAAAAGAAGAAAATGAAAAGAAAAAAATTACGCAAGTACCTAAATGCAAAACCAGTACCTCACGAAAGAGTGACAGCTGTTTACCTGAAAAAATGAGAAAGACGACAATGGGAGAAATGCAACAAACGAAAATTGAACATCAAAGAGGAATAATCTAAGAATATTAATCAAATAGCTCGTCGAGATAATGAAAGAAAATATACAATAAAGACGGAATGAGATCTCAACTTCTTCAAATACCTTATATCCTCATAATAGAAGAGTTAAGGAATAACTGGATCAGGTTTGGTATTTTATTACAAACCTCCCAGAAAACGGGATCTTACAACGATTTATATTTGTTAGGAGAATGAATAAAACAAGATGGTCCATAAGAGTATTAGCAACTTAAAGAAAGAACATAACAAAAATACAATAAAAAAAACAATGGAATACAGCAGTCTTAAAGGTGGAAAACGAGGGAGGAAAATGAGGAAAGGACCGTAAGTTGCCAACTAGGATGAAACCAAAAATTAAAAAAAAAGAAGAAAAAAATGTATAGAACTCCAACAATGTCAAAAGAATATTTAGTTCAATATCACACACAAGCACTAGAGAAGATGGACAACAGTCACGGGCATTCATTTTGCAAACTATTATTACTTTATCTCTTATTTTCAATTTATTCTGAAATTTCTTTTTCATAACCCTTTATATCTTTCGGTATCGGATACCGATCGCATCGAGTCGCAATGCGGTGTTAGATCACCCATCATCCAAGGGACATCTGTGCGAAGTTGCTTGACTCTCTAAGTAGCAAATTTGTCAATTTGCTAGACTAACAAATTGCCACACCTGACTTATTTTGAAATTAAATTATTTATTTTATTTAAACAAAGAAAATATTGCCTTCTTTTCCTCTTTCAAACGATACATCATTTGTATGCATATAGATTCTCTTCGACGCTAAAGATAAAGAAAATCGCTTCCAATTGATGTCGCTCCCTATTTTTATTCCTTTCCTATTTTACAAATTAATTAATCAATTCTTATTCTTTGCTAGAAACTATCGTGATAATTTCTCACGACAGTTTAAAAATCG
The DNA here is from genome assembly GCA_039766575.1 of Serrognathus titanus. Lineage (NCBI taxonomy): Eukaryota > Metazoa > Arthropoda > Insecta > Coleoptera > Lucanidae > Serrognathus > Serrognathus titanus. The sequence continues at coordinate 26,716,910 of CM077912.1, read as the reverse complement.
CAAATTTCTCAACGTTTCGCTATCGAGTTTAGTTATTTGCTAAGAATTTTTCTTGCGACGAGGTGAAGCAATAGCAAAATTTTTCTTTAACCTTGTCTGTTAGATTTTCAAAATTTCTGCGTCTTACAAGTACTGACTTGTAATTTCATTATTACCTCATTGTTTTTAAACCAATCTCTAAAATTCTTCTATTTTAGTTAGCTGATATAATTTTTATCAGAGCCTTGAAGAAGAAACAAATCCAAGCATTTGTCTTTTTTTAAACCACAAAGTAAAAGAGGTCGTAAAAGTTTATGTTCAACTCCAACAAATGCCTTCCTGTTTCTTACATTTGAGAATTTGAAAAAAGACTAATGAAAGAATTTTATGGCTTTCCGAGCGACTAAGCTGCATCTTCTGATATATCTAATTTTACGGAGATAATCCCAAACTCATTAAGGCAATATCTAACAATAGGGAATTAAGTTATTATAAGTTTGTTGATTGACTAGAAGAAAAATAATTTAATGAATTCAGATTGAGGGATCATCACTAATTTTAAACTACTTTAGTTTAGCCACTGGAAATTTGTTGAGGAGGGTATGATCCAATTATACTTGCCAAAAATTTCATGAAGTGTCAATTAAAAGAGGAAAACCAAAATCTTCACGAATTCGTGAAATCTAAAAACCCATATCAAAGTCTTTCACTCAAGCATTTACACTCCTTTTTATTGACTTTTTTTTTTGTTTCATTTAAATGGTTTTTACTTTACATTTTTCTTTCATTCTCAACACGCAAATACTTTCTAGTCTCTTCGGTTCTGAGCAAACACAATTACTCCATAAACAGGAGAAATTATAATGTTATCCCTGATCTGAACTATCCACAGATAGATAATATATGTATGTTTTGCTTTTAGAAAAGTTAAAAATTTCATTTAAATGTGTTCGCAATCCTTACTCCCTACTTACATCCTGTTAATGTTAAATAAAATTATAAAAATCCGTCAGCGAATAACTTCAAGATTATTTTTTAATTATACATTTCTTCAAAATAGGTTTAGTAAATAAATTGCGCAAAAGAATATTGCAATAGTGATGATTGATGATATATTAGCATTATTGTATAATCTTTTCACATTAATTAGAAAGGAAACCGACTGAAAGGGTTTAAATTTTTTTTATTACAGAAAAAGAATATAAATATGTTACACCACAGTTCGCTACTAATGTTTACACCCTATTTGAATAACATAATGCTGACCGTTTGAATCATGATTTTGGCAAAATCGGGAAAACATCGGCCCTCCCGCCGGAATTCTCTGCCGGAAGCAGATCGAGATAAAGCACAAGGGTCAAAAATATTCGCCACAGCAGCGCTCGCATTCACAAAACGCCCAAACACATCTGCCCAAAGCTTTAATATGAGCGGCGGAAAAATCTGATAAGTGCGCTAAGATTTATAAATAGAGAGACGTTTATGCGACATAAATTACGTTAATACATTTCAGTAGATAATGCAGCACTAAATTATATTGAGTTCGTCTGTCCGTCCATGAATTTATTATTTGCTTCAATTAGGATGGACGTTCTTGTGCTTCTGAAACGCAAAAGGCAGTCTGACAAACAGGGCGGCCGAAACGGATATGCAAGTTTATAATAATTTAATTATTCTGTTTGTTTTCGTCGATCTATTTATAGTTTGATGACCTTAATGGAATTTCGGAGGACAAAACATGTTTTGTCTCGGCGGAGGTTAAAAAAAAATATATAAAAAATCTATACAATATTCAATTTAAATTAGTCGTTCTATTACTACAGAAGTCAATCATTTCTCTGCTTCAATTTTTTTCATTTACTTTTTTTTATACCAATTGTAAAGCTCTTCTATTTTAGTTAGCTAAAAGTAGATTAATGAAAATTTTAATTTAATTTTAAGATTTGGTTCAATTTCTTAATTCAAGAATTTAATTTCTCCTAAATTGTACCAAAAATTGGATTTAAGTGAAAGTTGTTTGGAAAAAATAGAACTTGTTCTATATTTTCAAATAGCCAAAAAACTCTTGTTACTGTTACTGTAGAAATTGAACCAAGTCTTGCACAAAAAATAGAGTAGTCTAAAACGGCTTCAACAAAACTGATGCGGCAAAATCTGTTGCTTCTATTTCGAAAGAACTTAAGAACTTTGACTGAGGAGGGGTCGGATGTATCATGTCGCCTTCGACGGGGCTCGGTTAAAACTTTATATTGATGACGATGACTCGTCTAATATTTATTTTATCTCTGGTTACTCGTGACGTAGTTTCTTTCCTGAGATTTGTAATTTAACTTTCAACTGTGCAAGACATATTAAGGCCGTTTTACATTGACAATTTATTCATGAATTAATTCGTGAAGTCACTTAATGAAGATGTTGGTCAAGTGTAGTGCACTAACTTTGACGTCAAATAAATTCATGAATTTCTTCGTCAACTTATTCACGAATTACCACAAGTTCTATTTTTGTCAATTCTTGCGTGAATTTCAGACGTATTAACAGTGGAAAACTAAAGTTATGGTATTTCTTTGTGTGTAGCAGTATAAATCACCTGAAAATTATTTCGCTGTGTCGGTAATACCTATAAACAGCGTTTAGGATGAAAGAAATTCATCAATTTCTTCACTAATGTAATACGAAATGTGTTCGTGAATAAATTCACGAAGAAATTCATGAAGGACTTCATGAATAAATTGTCAATGTAAAACGGCCTTTAAAACTTTCCTGCTGAGTCGATTTAATTAATTTGCATTATTATTGTTGCTGATAAGAATATTTAGTTAAATGATAACAGCAAATCATTGTGTGTGTTTACAAAAAACGATTTTCAAACATATTTTTGCCTTTGTGATTCTACAGGTAAAGGATTGGATTAATTCTTTACTGTTAATAAACACTTAGACCCAGTTTTACAATCGTGGAATAAAAACAGAATTACTATTCGCCGAATGTCCTTTAACCTACCTTCGCATCTACGTCACGTTATGCCAAGAATAGCGTTATAGCGTTTATCCGGTGATTGTAAAATCGGACCTTAGACACCTCTTCAATTATCTGATATTCACTTCTTATCTCCGACCTGTACTTCCCAGACTTTTATATTCTACACTTCTTGAATTATTTTATTGTTATTTCTAATTGATAGACTTGGACATTTTTCGTTGTTAAAAACTTAGGTTCCGTGGATGTTTTGTTAATGCCGTTCCCAGACATTTGCGCAAATTCGCAAACTCACTAGTGTAGGAGGGCATATGCACATGTCTGGGAGCGACATTAATTTAATGGCAAATGAATATGCAATGTGTACAAAGGAAATGTTAACCATAGTGCATTTTTAATTGTCATATACACATTAAGGTGTTCTCCCAATGTAAAGAAAGAACGGAAAAAAAAGCCCAACAAAGAACTTTACCATCTGGTTCCCGGCTGTATAAGTTTAAGCGTTTCAGAATGTAACAATTTTTAACAAAACTTGAATAATTTGTTGTTAACTTGTAAATATAAGGCAAGAAATTATTTTTATGATTTTAATTAATTATGGTGGCAATCCTGGTTACAGGATTCATCTTTAAATTGAATTTACAATTTTTCTTTCCACTATGACATAAAAGAAAATTGGTTTTGAAAAAATTAAATATTGATAGCTTTCTCTAGTCCAACGAATAACTAGCAAAAGATTAATTGGAAACCATTAAAAAAAGTTTTCCAAAAATAAATATAGATTGAAATTTTTTTAGTGAGATGTTATAATTTAAAGATAAGACGCAACTGATCTCAATCTCATCTCACTTACTCATTTTTTTCAGTTCATATTCAGAAAATACTGAGACTGATCTTAATCGGTTCTCTTAATCGTTCATCTCAAGATATTTATGAATACCAAAGTAAAATTGAGACTGACTAGCTCTTTTTAAATGCAGTCTAACTGATGAGATTGAGTTGAGAATTAGACTCATGTAAACGGTTCTGAATTTGGGCCTTCATTTTTCCAAAACCAATTTTCTTTCATTTCAAAATAAAAAGCAAAATTGTAAATTATAAATGATAAAAAAGTCTTTTAAGCAAAGTTACCATCTTCCTTGTTATACCTTTTGATGTAAAATTATTCAATAATAAGTTTTTGCTTGATTTATTTACATGAAAGAGCATTTTTCATTTTTGTAAAATAAAAAGAAAAACCAATATTATTTAAGTCAAATTTAAAACCTGTAATTAGGACTTTCATCTTTCTACATCATGTCTCCAAACAATTCTTTTCATAAATTATAATTAATGTCAAGGCTTGGAGAGTTTGGCGTTATATTTCACAAATTAATCGTTTTGAATCTTGAATTGATCCAGAATAGATAACACAACAAAGATTTTCTAAAACGGTTACAAAAAATTAATTAAGTAAACAAGAAAGAAAGCGTTCTTTTTGTTTGTGGAAAGATCCGACGTTGATTGCTTGCGTAAATCGTCGCAGATAACTTTCATAAAACAGAACTGTCCAATCTTAGGAGGGCGCGTGTATGCAAGATAATTTCTTGGGCGAGGAGGGTTAATTTAAAACGAAGAAACCGGCAGCAGATCGCGCACAAATGGGCTCCCCCATATAAATGGGATTTCATTAATCCGAAAAGTTGGCCGGTTTCATCACTTAAAATAAGCCCCGGAATTAATCATCCTGTCGGACGGACAATTCTTTACGTATTTAGGCGAACAAGACGACACGAAGAAAAAATGAATCGGCGCTGATAAACTGTGGAAATAACGAACCAAAAAGATTGAGCGGACCTGCGGCGTATGTTGGACGAATAACGCAAAGTGCAGAGTCCGATCTATTATTAGTGTCGGGTTTATTTACTCCATTTACGTAGAGCGCAATTAAGTTTGTTCTCTGTGAATTTTAAATAAATTTTCTTTTTTTTTTAGTTTCAAAATTCTAAAGAAATTATTACTTAGTCCTCTGTAGTTAATTTTATTTCAGTGTTGTATGTAAAACATAAACCTGTTAATACCTAATTTGCTTAGAAAAGTATCGTCATAAGAAATGTTGCAAAGACTGCCAAAAATATTTATAAACGTTAAGTCTTTGAAATTTTCGGCAAAATTAATATAGTAAAATCTTTCTCGATGGCAACGAAAATAAAAGAGCCCCTAATAATTTTGATGTAAAAAAATTGAGAGAAAGAAGATAAAGACAAATACGAAAAAAATGTAAAACGACAATTATCATTAACCGGATATCAAATAGGGACAACAGACATCAAAGAGTAATCGATAATATATAAAAAGAACAAATAAATCACATAACAAAATCAAAAAATGTAAAATGCAATAAACATTCCAACTGTAACAGTGAAACTCTGTATTGCAAAAGGAACATCAAGCAATCGCAAAATTAAAAGGGATTCGAAATGAAATCGAAATTGTAGAAAATTGGCAATCAACAGGTTAGAACAAAACTGAAAAGAAACTAACTTGGCAAACATACACAAACAAAATGGTTGAAAGATTACGTAGATGTAGGAAAACTACAAAGAGAGATGGCAATTAATTAAGGCTAAGGGTAAAGTGGAAAGAACATGAAGAATACAGAACGGAAAGAACCAAAAAGTGAAGACACAAGATACCTCTCACAATTTGAATAGAGAGATGATTCAATAATGATGAGCATCAGGAACCTGAACAGAACTTTCCTCCTGGAAGTCTGATCTGGTATACGGACGGCTCCAGAACTGAGACTGGTGCAGGGTCTGAAATATATGGGCATAGACCAAGGAGAAGTTATGCTTCCCGTTGGGCCAATTTGCCTCTATATTTCAAACATAAATATACGCCATACTACAATGTGCGCGGGAAAACAAAAGGAGAGTTTAGACAAATAAGCGGAGATCTTTATCCTAACCGATAACCAGGCGGCTTTGGTAAGCTCTAAGATCTTTTCCAAACTGGTGTGGGAATGCTTGATTTCAATGACCTGGCGGAATACAACTGCCTCACGCTGGTGGAGGTGATAGGGCATCGGGGTATTATCGGCAACGAACGGGCCGATGAACTAGCCAGGCAGGGTGCGGGTATGGCATACCTTGGTCCTGAACCTGTCCTAGGTATAACCAAGAACGCTATTCGGGGCTTTTTTAGTGACTGGATAAGCGAGGAACATAACAGATACTGGCTATAAGCAGACCAGGACATCGCCACAGCAAGACCTTCCTTAGAGGTACTTGCAAAAAGAGAGCTGCAAAACCTTTGGTTTTAAGCAGGGCGCAACTCAAGATCACCACGGGGTTACTAACAGGACACTTGACCGTTAAGGAGCATCTGTGGAGGATCGGTAAATTCAATGGTGATCTAAACTGCAGACTCTGCAATGGAGAACCAGAGACAGCAATGCACATTTTGTGTAGATGTGATGCGCTGGCAAATCCCAGGCAGCGTATATTCGGACATCTCATGATAGTTCCCGAAGATTTCAACACGTAATCAGTGAAAAACCTGTACCAACTGGTGCAGGGAACATGCCTCACTGAATGGTCGCGGTAAGAGAACCAGGGCGAGCACAATAAACCTAAATGGGTGCGGTGCCGCCGGTGCATCCCTTGCAGACGGGTTCTGGTCATGAAAAAAAAAAAAGAAGAAAAAATGGTAATGCAAAATTCTGTTCATCTTTTCACCACTGACAAAAGTTTCTCGAGTTCAAATTGTTCACAATTTTAGAGCAGATTTTCAACAATAAATCATTGAGCAAGTGCAAAAGATACTTCACTTACCTCACTGAACTGTATAATAGAATCCAAATTACTAACTTTACTTCAATTCATTCAACTATATTGTGTTTAAATTATATCAAACATTATTTCCAAACTATTTTTGCTCATATTACCATCACTTCATGCATTTCTGCCAATTGTGGAGTTAGGAATCTTCTTCGACTATAATAATAATACTTCATCTCTATTATTATCAGTACATGCGTAAAGTCAGTCTTAAAGTAAATAAAATTTGAAAGTTTAGATGTATCTTTAGGGTTACTAAGAAAAAACGAGGAGTTTCGCTAAATGTTTAATGTCGACATGTTTCGACTTCAGAGACCATCTTCGTGAAAAAAAAATTGTGATAACTAAATTACTTAGTCGCTCCGAAGATGTCGGCATTAAACATTTAGCGAAATTCATCGTTTTTTCTTGTTAACCCCAACGACACATCTAGGGCCGGTACTTTTATCACTGATTAAGTTTAATCTTTGGTTTATTTCCATAGAAACAAATGTCTTTACAATTGTATAAGCATGGGAATAAACCAAAGGTTAAAGTTAATCAGTGATGAAAGTATCGGCCCCTAAACTTTCAAATTTTAACTTTATGGTTACTAATATCAATTACGGAGCAACTTACGAAAATCTTAAAATAGATCCTGAAGGCTAGCTTTTGTCGAAGAGTAGCTTGCCGGCACTGGTTACAATCCTGTTTGAGCCATGAATGTTTGTATTCTAATTTGTGACTTGTGGCCTAGATTATATAATAGTTGCGACTAGTTGATATGATAACTAGTTGTAAGTCAATAAAATTGAAAACAAAAGGCCAGCCTTACATTACCATTCGTTTTTGCTTTGTTAACTAAGTTTCTTTGAGTCGTCTGCAAATTACCTTTTCCTTGGTCTTCCTTTTGCTCTTCCTAAAATCTTTCTTTCTTCGGACATTATTCGATATACATAATTAACTTAGTTCATGGGTCGTTCATATACTCCACCAATCCATTCAATACTTTTCGCTCCCATAAGTCCATCTTTTTTGTCAAATATTTTATAAACTTAGCACCCCAATTTTTTTTTAATTTTCACATAGAACTCAATCACCATTTTTAAATTCACCTCTTAAGATACTTTTTAAAATGTAACAACAAACTTTTATGAACAAAGATTTATGTTAATTAATTAAACTTACTGACAGCTATAAATAATTCAAATGACATTTGAAAAAAATGAATTAATCAAAGACATACAATTTCCTTTCCATAGGTTACTTAATTAGAAAAGATGTTGACCACTTGTTACTTAAGCTTAATTTTTACTTGTTTGACTTTTAGCGATCTTGTTATAATTACATTTGCCTATTCTGATAATTCCACTTTTTCTATTTTATTAAAGAGTAATTAATTCAATGTAACAACTATACTTTTTTCCTTTACATAATTCGCCTACGTCAACACAAACACAAACTACCAAATAACGTCAGCCCTTGTTGTTCGGGGCTGAATGCATCAGTGTCTTCTGCTAATGCGAGTGGTAATGTACGATAACATTAATAGTTTAATTAAATGCCTCCTTACGACTGTTTTGCGTAATATACACGTACGGCAACGTCTGCGAACGGTCGTAAAGATAATAAGGCTCGAGCTATTACGTAATCATAATTGATATGATAACATTAACAATTATTACTTCAAACATCCAAAGCGTAAATGGAGAGTGGCTATTGGGTACTTCCAGAGATTACGTCATTGGTAAAATATTGTGTATGAATCGTCCGTAACAATAGCTTTCACATAATTGCACCCTCAATCATTAAAAATAATAATAATTTGTTTTGATTTGCAAACCCGTTTTGAATACTTCTTAGAACTTTATCATTCACCTTTGTTAATAGAACAGACAGACAATTTACAATTATGTTGAGCGTATTGTTTTTCCTCGTTCTCTGCCAAAATTTACAGGGAACTTTGTTCTTCTCGTCTTACCTGCTGCGTATTGTTTTGCAAATAAAGCGACTAGTACAGACGCAGTTTACTCTGTATGTATTTCTGTGAGGCGAAAACATAAAACGTAAAAGTGAACAATAACTACACCTTTAACTGATGTTTCTGTAAACAACTCGATTATAAATCGCTCGTATCTACATTTAATTTCTGCGCATTTCAAATAGTATCAATTACTTACATGTCTAGAATTTTAAGTTTCATTATTCTTCAAGAGAATACATAAAATTTTCGAATTTCACTCACTTTAAGAGCAAGTATTAAATGACACAATATGAAATTATTTTATTACGTAATAAGAGAATAAGTTAAATCTTCTAGCTCTTATTTATATCTATGATTTTAACACATTACAAAAACATAGACATACAAAATTATAGACATTTTAATTTAATTTTTTCGACTATATTTTGGATGAGCTTTAAGAAAGGAATTACGTCCAATATTTGACAAAATAACTAAATAAAAACGGTTGTAAGGGGTGGGCCAAATTCGACACTTTTATTAGGAAACTCCTATTTTTGGAAGAGTTAGACAAAAACTGACCTCGGTCCCTGGAGCTCGATTTTTAAGCCAAAATTAATGGTGAAGACCGCGTTTCGATATCTTGTACCGTTTAGGAGCTATAATATAGGACGTTTTTCAAAATTCTACGATTTTTAAAAACCTTCATAACTTTTTTGTTTATGAAAATTTTTGATTTCTGTAAAGACTTCAAGGCACTTTTTCATGCAGAATTCATTGCTCCAAGTTATTTTTTTCCAAAGTGCTCAAAATTTGAGATATTAGCTAGAATTTTGATTTTTATATGGAATACCCTATATATTTTTACATTTCTGAAAAGAGCATAAAATTCTATTTACAAAAATATAAAACACTTGATATTTTATTCAAAAGATTTTTGAGTTGTAGAGCCTTTTGATGGTTATTACAGCATTCAAGTAGGCTGTGGATGATGATAGCTAAATATTTTTTGAAGATTCAATGAGCCATAACAATATTACTTTATTTTTAATAAATATAACGAAGTTATAACGAATAAATACTAATGTAATCGAAATTGCGCAAAAATTACATAAAGTATCAAATTGTCGGCCATTTTTTACTAAACATAAACGATTCCGTTTTGTTATGGATTGAGCTGACATCACCAATTCAAGGACTGGTAGTGATGCATTTTTCTTATTCAATAAGGTCAGAATCTTTGTTTCTTTTAAAATTCGTATTGCAAACTTTCTTGCTAAGATGTTTGCTTCAACTGGCGTCGGTCATTTTCGATTTCTCCCAAAACTATGACCTCCTCTAATTCTTAATTTCCGTTTTGAGATTCATAATTTTTAGTTTTTATCACTTTAAATGACTAAAAATATATTAAGTTGTTTTTAAATCTCGAGAATGTATCTCTGAAGAACTGTCTTCATTCAGGATACCGCTCATGGTAAAGATTAATCGCTGCTTCTGAATTTTCGCCAATTTCTATAAAATACTTTAACATTTAATATTAGTAAAGAAGACAATGGTTTAGAAATGACAAATCAAAAAAGAGAATATAAATCAAAAAATTTTATATCCTACGTATTTCGGCAGCTACGCTGCAATCTTCAGTACCCACATACACTTACAAATTAAAGGCACTTCATGAAGTCTTGAGTTGGTATAAATATTATAACATGTCGTATTTCTCGTAGTTTTCGTACATGTTTAATTATCTCCCTAAGTCTATTTTATAGAGATAGTAAAATTCAAGGGAAATGCCAGTACTGTAAGAGATTGTGTCAAATTTTGATAGCGGCCTACTAGGAAGTTACAAAAACTTAAATCGCTTAGTTATCGTCATCCATAGCCTACTTCAATGCTGTAAAAACAATTAAATTTTTGATTAAAACTTTGAAACTCTATATTTCACAAACTGTTTGAATAAAATATCAAGTGTTTTAAATTTATATGAATGAAATTTTATACTCCTTTCAAAAACTTAATATGGGTGTTCCATATAAAAAATCAAAGTTCTTGCTAATATCTCAAATATTGAGCAGTTTAGAAAAAAATAATTTGGAGCAATGAATTCTGCATGAAAAAGTGCCTCAAAAAAGTTTTTGCAGAAACCAAAAATTTTCATAAACAAAAAAGAAGTTATGAAGGTTTTTAGAAATCGTAGAATTTTGAGAAATGCCCTGTAGCTCCTAAGCTGTACAAAATATCAAAATGCGGTTTTCACCATTAACTTTGTCTTAAAAATCGAGCTCCAGGGACCGATGTCAGTTTTTGTCTAACTCCTCTAAAAGTAGCTGTTTCCTATTAAAAGTGTCAAACTTGGTCCACCCTGTACAGAAACAACATAAACGTCATATGTGATATTAGCAATAAACAGTATCGCATTTCAGCGGAGAGTTAAATTGCCGGTAAAGGACAACACAAAACACTACTTTGTTCCTGTAATAAAAAATAACGAATTTTCAATTAAGAAACATCTCTAGCATGCCATGTAAAATTTTAATTTAGAAAACGTACGTCCGCTCTTGTATCGTGCAAAACCCAAGAGAGGTTTCTGCTCTTAAACCTATTTTGTAGTATATATAATATTACAGGATGGAATAGATTTAAAAGTTGAAATTTATTTTTGTTGAATTCACAAATACTTACAAATACAGACCACAAAAAAGATTAAATGACAGCCAACAACTGACAACATGAATGCATACGTATCAGCAAAGACACGCGTTCTTCCGATTACGTAACATCAATGTCGCTTGGGAGAAGGAACTTTTCTGAAAGCCCTTTGGTATGTCAACGTTATTATTGCGCGAATAAGTAATAAATGATTGAATAAATTCAGATCCCGGACGACCATAAAAAAAAAACTCGTATCTTAAATTAAAACAAAAACTATACAGTGAAAGCTCTCCACACAGACAGCTCTCATAAGCGGAAGCCTCTCACGAACGGACAATTTTTCTGGAACCAAAATTTCAAACGTCAAGGTGAGAGCAAAATTATATACCTATAGCTAAGGCATGAAATCATATTCCACAGTTGCCCGAGATCTGAAATTTAATAAATCATCCGTTACAAGATTGCACTCTGTCCAGTATACCAACGTTAGGAAACAAAAATACTTAAACATCGAATGTATTAGTAAGTTAATTGTTAATAATTTGTTGTCATCCGCTCAAGAATTTATAAGATAATTTTGCGCTCAACTCAGTATGTATGTACCAACTAATGACCAAAAAAGAAAACAAAACACCGAAAGTAATTGGTAGAATAACTAAAAAAAAAAAAACAAAAGTAGCATGTTCCAGCAGACGTTAAAAAAATTTGATAATTGTCAGCAAAGAATTAAAACAAGGCAAATTCGTTGGTTGCTTGATTTGATTTTAATTAAAAACGCACGAATAAATATGGCAAGTAAAATTGTACTCTTTTCCGTACGTATTAACTTGACGTACCGACCGTGGTTCGTGAACATAACCGAATAAAAACAAACGGTAGCGTGTTCGAGCAGTCGGCCGGTGAAAATTCACGAATTATTGGCGAAGACCGAAACAAAACACGATCGGCGGCGCTTAGTAACAGTTGGTAAGAGTGTCGGCGACTTACTTTTTGATTTGGATTTATCCATGAGCATGAGATGATCGTGCTTGTGCCACGCCATGGGCTCCTGGGACACCATAAAAGGGGCCCCGCACTGCCCCCGGGGCTCCAGCTCCGTCACTCGAAGCACATCACTCACGAACCGCCTTCCATGCTGTCACTGGGTAAACAATCCGGCGTGCACAGGGCAGTAACCTCGCGCTCAAGGCCAACTCTGGATGCTGATGCCTCGACAGACACCGCCACTTCCGCCCCGCGAGCGAGCGAGACAGAGCGACAACAAATAGTCACTGTGGTGCGGCGTTCAATTAAGCGAATGCTTCCGTCTAAACGCAAGGCGTCGAGTCGTCAAAACAACGTGGCATCTCGAAAGAAGAGATGAAGGAATAAGTTTGAGTCGTGGTTCTCGTAAATCGTCGTCGCATTCAACGCTCTCCGGAGTTAGGGAGACGGAACGAACACGTACACCCCTCGTCTGACGAAGTGGACTCTACCGCACTGCTACCACTCGGCACTGCCTCGGCGCTCGGGTCAAAAGCACACAAGCAAAATAATAACAAATGTGCGTGATATTCACGTTGCGTTCGGCGCAATTCACACTTACGCACTTGCTAAGAACACACGCCCGCACTTGCCTTGTGTGCGTCAAGCCAACTTGAAGAAAATCCGACACATTCGCACGACCGTTCACCTTTAAATCGTATTTTATTGCACCGTAAGCCCACGTGTGTGTGTGTGTGCGATATTCCGCAGCAGTCAAACGAAAACGCACCGTCACAGACAGCGACGCCAGGCGGCGGTCGACGACTTCGTCGCGGCGCTTCGTCACACACGTTTCACAAGAAATGCAAGAGCAACACCGCAGTATCGCACACCCTTACGTTAATCGCAACATGGCAACTGTTACTGGGCGCAGGCGACTCGATCGTCAAGGCGTATCGGTGTTTACGGCGAGAACCGGAGTTGCGCGATGCACTCTTTTTCCGCAAGCGGCGCTACTTGTCGGGCGTTTTAAATCGACGAAAATCGCGCCCACCGCCCTGCTCTCCGCCATCGTCGAAATCCGACCGAAATACATGGACCGCGAATGCCCCCCTGTGACGTCACCGTGGTTTAATGCATTAGCGCTATTTCGCAATGTTACGTAAAACGGTTGTTGTTGCTGCGCAATTGAAGGACGCCCACGCTCGCCATCATGACGTAGACGCCCACGCGCCGTACGTCACGGAGGTGACGTTTTCAAGATTCTACCGAAAATCGACTCCAATTTTCACACGAGCCGGCTATAAAACGGATAAGCATTATTGACATACCGACGTCAATTTGTCTATCGCTCGAATTCACTCAGGCTACGTCTCTTCTGACCAAAGACAATATTCATTTGTCAAAACAAAGTTTTTTAATTGGTTACCAATTGAGAATCACTACCACTAAATACGCAACATACAGTTTGTAAAATGAATCTTTTCGCGCACGTCAACAAACGGCACTAGTAAAATCAATTTTTATATGTAGCTATTGTATCTACGCACAACATCACTCGTTCAGATTGAAAAAGGAACGTCTTTATAAGAATGTTTCTAAAGTAAAATTTACGATTCATTACTTGACTTGAAAGTATCGATGTGTTTCATACGGATAAATCAATGAATAGAGGAACAGACATAAAATCTAATTATTTTCTCTGTAGTATTTTTCAGATAATCTCCTCAAACGAAGTTAGGTGAAGTAATTGGAATTTGCTTTAGAAAAGTTGTACCATGTGAAACTTGTTCAAGAAGAACAAACAAACTCAAACAAAATATGGTTTTAAACAAAATAACTTCTTCATTGTACAATTTGAAATTGGCTAATCAATAATGTGTTTTTTCTTTACTTCAATAGCAGGTGTTCCCCCACGAGTAAATACAACTGCAGTCATTCATCTGCCCATACTTCTGATAAGGTTCAGTTCTTGAGGCAATCTGTCCCATTCCTCAATCAATGCACTTCTTACTTCTTCTCTGCTTTGAACAGCAGAAATTCTTGACCTAAGTCTTCTACCTAGCATGTCTCACACATGTTCGGTCGGGTCAGGTCAGATCAGGGGAATATGATATCAAAATCATTGTTGTTACGCAGACTTCTTTTAAAAAGTCAGTTACACAGTGGACGATGTGTGGGCGCGCATTATCCCCAAATATATGCTGTCCCATACCATGATTAAATCACCACCAAAGATACAGTAGTAGTAGAATTAGATGGTCCATTTTGTTCTCCTTGGCGTCAATACAATCTTTCTCTACTAACAATTTAATTTATACAGAAACGGGTCACGCCCGTGAAAAATTTGACTCCACTGTTCATTATTTCAATTCCGACGTTCTCGACCAAATTCTAGACGCGCTACACGATGGTGTCTGTGGAATCTTGGCTTCTCTAAGTCTTCTTCTTACCGTGCGTTCACTTATGGTGGTTCCACGAACATCTTCCAGTAGGTTTCTTGTTTGAACTGCCGCTTGACGTCTTTTTCGCAGTGTTGTCAACGTTATAAAACGATCACCTGCAGCCGTGGTTGAGGAGTTTTCTGCCTTGCCTTCTTCTCACGTACTCCCCGATTTGCCTCCAATGACTTACTTTATGATGGATAGTTGATTCTAATTTACTAAACCTTTAGGCAACTTCACGGTATGGTCGACCACGTTCCACCACAGCCATCACCCATTATTACCTGGTTTTAACAATACAAACAAACAAACGACAACAGATCAAAAGAAAAATAAATTGCAACAAACCTGAACAAGTTAAACTGACGACGTAACAACAACTTAATTGTTATCTACAGATAATACGCGTTTCAAATGTAAGACAAACACACACGTTTGAAATTTTGACATTATAAACTTCAATTGTTTAGTGGAGCATTCAAAGCTATCTAGATATAAGCTATAAAATAATAAAATTAAGAAATAAACTAAATTTACAATATGTTGCTTTAAATTTGCCGATGTGCGTAAGTTTCCAAGGTTTATAAATTTGGACTTTTGATAAAACGGATTATCAATGACTAACAAGAACCGCATTCGTTTGCCAATTAAAAATCAAGTTTGTCTTGTTTACTATATTTAAGCCGTAGACAAGTTGACTAGCATCGAACAAGTAACCATTATTGATACATATAGGCTGGAATAAATTCGCAGTCAGCACAGAGATCTACTTCTGTAAAGAGAGATGCAAAAAAAAATTAGGGGAAGTTGCATAATAGCAGAAGAAAGTTTGGCTTTGATTTTAATAACTCTTTCTGTCTTTTTTTTTAAACTGACGTTGAAGTTAGCCCGATTGGGATACTTGAAAGGAAATTCAGTTCCTCTAAATTGAAGAAATAGGTTTAATTGTAATGTTCCCGACAAAGATTACACAAATCCGACTATGATTTTTAAAGTAAAGTAAAATAGTCGTTTAAATTTGAGAACCTAATTTTTTTACTACAGTGTATTTTTGAAAAGCGAAAGAAAAACCACTGCTTACCAAGGCACAAAGGAAAAATGTTTGGACTAAGTAAAATCTAAAGTTATAAGGACTAAAGAAATAATTGTTATTCTTATGCATAAACCATAATGTGACGGTACTCCATCATTATGAAATCAACATTAACCATCAAAATCAGACATACCAGAGAGTGTTCGATTTCCATGTAGCATCTTGATGATGTTTTCATTCAAGTAGGAGGAAACACATTTGAACATCTCTTGTAAAAATTAGCTATGGGTATTACTATTATAATTTTTTGTTATAAATAAAAAATATCGAAACTTTTACCATTATTTCATTTATTTTAGTGTCCTGAACACAATTCCACAAGCAGGATCATTACTTTTAAAACATCTTGTAGATTTATTTCATACATAATTAATTCTATACAAAAAATTGAATTGCTGTCCTTGTGACTAAACTCTCTTAGCCCCCAGGAAGTATTTTAAGTGTGTTCTTTAAACTTTGTTCCTGGATTTATTTATTATGATCCAAGGCAGTAATCTATACTCATTATAGCAGTTACCATAAATTCATTAAATGATATTTATTCCGTGTTGACAGCTGTTTATTTTTTAATAGACTTTGAGTTGAGTTTACTCACCATTTTGTCTGCGTCGACTATTTTCTCCATGACATTTCCATTGATATAGATGTAAAAAGTGTTTCTGTAATTTTTCATTATTTTTTTTAAAGTTGTTTAAGTTCAGTCCAGTGTAAATATGGTTTTTAAACTGACGCAACGTGCCTTATTTATCGACGATAGAAATAAAATGTTTAATTTTTGAATACAAAAAACATAAAATATTTTTTACGGTTATTTCTAATTCAACACATACGCTCTGGTACTTGTACTGTCGGGACCTTTGTTTATTTAGTATGAATTTCAATGGCCGACCGAACACCAATTCGATAGAACAAGCTTAACCGTACTTCGAAAGATTTGTGATCGCGATCGTATTAATTGCCCCAAGGTTCGCCTTCAAAAGTAATCGCAATGAAACGAAGTATTCATAGAATAAGTTCAACGAGCTTAATTTCTAAGTGTCGCTTATAAGTAACTCGACAATAAATCATTGAATTTCTTTGTTTTTGTAAAATGCACGTCAGTCCCCATCACGATCGAGAGAAAACGCAAAAGAGCTTCCAGAGGCGCTCTAAAGCTAAAATGATTTATCATTATGTGCAGTTTTTAGGATTTTGATTAATTTCGTCTGAAATCCAACTGGTGTTAGAGGCTTGTAAATTACATTCTCATTATCCATCTATCTATCGTCTCAAATTCGTAAGTGCATTGTTACAACCAAACAAGAGAACTGCAAAAGCATTTTCTTCGCTTATAAACACTCTTGGCTGGTGTTGTACACAGCAGTTCATAAATAATTTGTTAATTAAGAGGAGTTCTATTTTAAGACTTTTAATTGTCACTGAAAATAACCGAACTCGCTTAATTCCTGTGAGTCATGTTCTTAATTTTAATTACGCAATCATTCATATTCTATTCTTGGCGTTGGTAAGCTCGCTCTTTAAAATATGTCACATGGCAGGACCACAATAAACAAAGCGGGAATGCTGCTAGCACCGTGTCGGAAGTCAAGGCCCGCCTTCTAATAATAGCCCCCAAATCAACAATAACCAAAAACTGGTTAGTGTTTAACACTAGGTGACTTCTTCAAATTTAATTAACAAATTAATCGAATTCTTATATACCGAATATGCACAGAGCAAGCTATAACAACTGTTCATGTGGTTCACATGTTATTAGATGAGACATAATTTTCAATCATCACTATAGGGCTGTTGTCCGTTCATACTTTTTAACATCTGGACTATTTTTAACATTTTTATCTCGATTACACGTCTAAGATTGCTACTGCTGGTTGATTAGTTTCTTTGCTACAGCGACAATCCTGAAGATATCCCGTATGAATGAGAACAAAACATAAGCAAAAGAAAGAAGACTGACGGAATTTTATCCCTAAAACCAATCAATTACTGTTGCTCGTTTTTATGTAACCCTTTCACCATTGTTAATGAGAAAAAGCAAAGAAGACGAGATTGGAATGATCTTGTGTCCGCCGGAAGCGAAATAACAAAGATGAAATTCCACGATCCAGGAAGCTCTGAAATTCAATTGGAAAAGTCTTAAAGACAATAAGTTGTTGTTTTTTTGGTTCTCTTAAGAGAAAAAAAGGTAAACTAACTAAAGAAGCTAGCTTCCTTTTAGCTCAATGGCATCCTTCAGTAGTACATATCTTTCAAACAGATATTTCTTGTAAATTTACGTATAATATCAAGAACTGTCCATATAGAACTTCAAGCCTTTGTTTTCAATTTTTTTCGGTCAGATTAAAAACCTTCGGCTTATGTCATTCCTTCGTGAAAAGTATAAAAGCTTTTGTTTCCCTCAAAGGAACACACAACAAGAGCAGTCACCACCGATCGATCAGTTTCTGATGTACCGCCGTAATCCTCATAATAAACAAGCCCGACGAAGTTTAGAAATAACGGTTATGTAAGGCCGACGAGAGCTTACGAATTCGCGAATATTTTCCACTTGGCAGCCGAAGATATAGGTCACATAAAATACGCTCTTGCGAGAACAACATATTAAAAATGACGGACGTTTGCTTTATCTCCTCTGTCTCCGGCAGCAACGGATTCTAATTATGAACAGTATAGAAACGCATTAAACAACAAAAGGCAATATCTTAGGTCGTGAGCTTAGAAATCCATAACCTTGTTATTACTAGGCCTGGATGAACAAAAGTTTCCGAGTTTACAAAGCAAAGCTTTCATAATAGAAATAATTGAATAAAATTTGTAAAAAAATAGAAAAAAATACATTTCTTTCGGAAACGAATGAGCCATCGTAAGTGAACGAAATAAAATATTTTATTTCAGACTGCCCACCAAATGTCATTGGCGCTTCGTGAATCAGAGAAACGCGTGCAGCAGGTTGCAATTGTATTAGTATCCAGCATTATTTCACTAATCGGTGATTTTTTCTTTGTTTTCTTTATTATTATTGTGATATGTGATGAATATATCTTAGATTGTAATATATTCTATTTTCTTGTTTTATATTTCTTAGTGTTTTCTTATCTTCACGTGGAGATACTTATTCGAGGTTCAGATTTAAAATAAACTCGTTACTGAAAATAAATCTCTTTTGTTTGACTTCCACAAAATAACTTAAAAAATAATAAATAATTAAAACAATTATTATTACATATTATTATTATTTATTTTCCAGTCCGTACACGCATCTATTAAATCGCTTCCAGTTTAAATTGGTTTATTGCTTGTGATACACGCCATAAATGTTTGCCGCCTCGTTTGGAGAAAATATTTCATTCCGTTCAGTAGTTATCGTACAGCAGCGCTGCTTGTTTTCTAGATCTACATCTCCAATCATTTTTTTTATAGCGATTACCTTTTTCATACTCTAGTTTCCTCAACGATTAACATCTGTTTGAGTTAATTTCTTTAAAAATTGTCTTTTATATAAATTTTCATTTAATTCAATAGTAATTTCTTCTGCAATCATTGTACTTGATTTTTCATCTTATAACATTATAACCTGTACATTTTATACATTTTTTTAAATTTTTCAAGAAAAATAAATTAATATCAACGATAGAAAAATTAAAAATAAATAACGATTATTAGCTATTTGTAAATTTCACCTATGTTTTCATTCCCTTTTCCATCTTTAATATTTTCTTATTTAATTAATTAAAACTTTTTAATTTCAAAGTTTTTTATTATGATTGTGTAGATGACGCATAATATGTATTTGAAAAACAACAACAAAACGATAGAATTAGAATTAGGTACAAAGAAAAAAAAATAGATTTCTTTATCTCTTCTTACTATGAATAGTAATAAGTGATACTTATTGGTTCAGAAAAAAATAAATCAAGAAATTACCACATTACCAAATCCAGAACTTTCGGTTACTGCCATAGTAACAATTGTATGAAACGTAATTACCACTCGATCAAGTTAATTGTGTGGTTAAGTCTTCAGAGGAAAATTTAAATTTCCACTAATGATACTGCTGAACCACATAATGAACTTGATCGAGTGGTTAACTAAGTTTATACAACTAGCCCTATGAGAATAAACTGAAGGCTAAAGTTAAGTTGCGACGAATAAACGGAGCCAACCTACAAAAGGACACTTACATTTGCAGAAAAAACAAATTCAGAAAATGTGTTTTTGATCTCGAATAGTCTGTGGCAGGGGCACTTCTGAAAGACAATTGTAGTAAATAAAATAACGTTAAATTCTTAACTGACTTCCACTTTATTTGTTAACACATAACAATTGTTTCGGTACACTGTTCCTTCTTCAGATGTTAAATACTTACTACTAAGCAATATTAGTTTACAGAGGATTTATATCTACAAAAGCACTTCTTAAAATTATATAATTTATTCAGGGATTTATTTTCTGTGAACGGATTAAGCAACGGTGAACTATTTAAATCTAATCCGTTCACAGAAAATAAATCCTAAACACTAAAAATTATTTAATTTTAAGAAGTGCTATTGTAGATATAAATTCTCTGTAAACTAATATTGCTTTAGTAGTAAGTACTCAACAGCTGAAGAAGGTACAGTGTACCGAAACAATTGTCATGTGTTAACAAATAAAGTGAAAGTCAGTTAAGAATTTAACGTTATTTTATTTATTGAAATGGATTTTCACCAAGTAACAGTCAACTCAATTAATAAAAAGACGATTGATATACACAAGAAAGAGAAAAAAAAAACAGTTTAATTAAACTAGAATCACTGAATTAGACGATATCGATTAAAAGAAAATTAAATATGTTTTATTAATAAAGAGGCTATTACATGTTTGTCAATATTACCAAATAGGTTCCATTTGAAAAAAGTATACTTTACAAAAGAGGCAATGTCTTCCGCGGATGCCTTTTCTAGACTTCACATTTTTGCTTCTAATTTTAGATTAGGTGCCGAGTAAATCTGTAATATTTCAGCTATTTAATTCTTTCCTTGAAAATGCATTAAACTGTTTCGCTAAAGTGATTTTTAAGTACAATCAAAATATTTGCCTGAAACAATCGCCAACTATGAAACTATAATACGGTAAATAGATGATAAAGTACGTGGATAAAGTAGGACAAATAAATGCGGTACAAATTTTCCAGGTCAGAAAAGTATGAAACAGGTGCCGTCGTCGAATGAAATGCGTGGAAAATTCGCTCAGCTCGTCTGGATTTTAGTTACATAGACGTCTCGGGTTGGGGTAGACTAGTCGCGTCCCAAAGTCTCGGTATTGATCTTTAAACCAATTCGTCTAAACCACTGATGATTTGTAATACCCGATTGAATCTTCTTCACCTTACTGAGCCGTACTCTTAGCCAACTTATTAACTAAACTAATTAATTAAATATTCCTTAAGTTGAGGCTATAAGAGACGTATTTAATATAGTATTAAATAAGTAAGTATTATGTATAACTTTCAATAAAAATAACTTTATTATTATTAAGAAACGGACACATGTTTAAAAAAGAAAACAAGGAAACAATTACAGAAGTTCCAGAATTCGTGACATAATTGGTTATTTAAAATGTTCACTAATTGAAACGAGACACAAGATCTCTTAACGCTTTCTTCAAATACGAAGGCGACATCCAGAATGTGCTCTAAATTTCCAAATAACCACAGTAGCAGATTACAATTACTAAAACGTAAAATTTATTATTATTTTTTTTTTATTAAATAGTCGGTTAAGCCGACTAGTCGGTTTGTACACCTCTAATAATTATCATATCTGTTCTGCAAATACTGTAATTATGAGTACTGACAACAACAAAGAAAAGGTTTAACATTTTTTTAAATATTTATTTCCAATTAATTTTAATGTTTCCTTACAAAACGCAACCTTTCGATATTGATTTATGATTTCTATAGAACGTCGATTTTAATCAAAATATTTTTGCTAACAGAAGTGTCCGCAGCCGAAAATTAAAAAAAAAAAAACTTTGTAGGTGCATAGCTCACCCCACAGTAAGCACAGAACACTTTTTATGGTCCCAAAAACGCTTTAGAAGGGTGGAAGCGGCCTTCAACATTTCTGTGATTTTCGATTTTCAGCGAGAAAATGTTTCGTGAAATAGTAGTTGCATAGTCGAATTGGTTGGGTTCGCTGGCGACAGATTTGTCATTCGGCTGGGCGACTATAGGCACAGTATAAAAATTTTCTTCGTATACAGTAGTGTTAAGGTCGTGTTTTATAATGGAAGTAATTTATGGGGGGTGTGCTATCCACAGGATGGCAATTTTTCGTCAACTGATGCTTACTGATTGCACGACAGTTTTGGATGTTGAATATTTCATTCATTTAACGTTTGCATTAAAATTTTTCTAAATTTTAGACATCTTTATGACATTGGTTGTCCGTACCATTAATGTTGAACGTATTATGTTGGTTGACTTTCGCTATCATTCGCATAATGCGGAAAATATAGTCGACATAAACAATTAGAGATTGTAGAGGCTGATGACACGAAAATTACCACCCTATGTGTAATAGGATAATACGATTATTATGGCGAATTATAGCGAAGGTCAACCAAAACGATAAGTTCAACATCAAAGATACGGACCTGTCTTTGTCATTACTGTATACGAAGTAAATTTCTACCGGGTGTCCACTTTGATTACGCACCATAGGGGTTTCAATGCAATTTTTTTAAATTGTAAATTCCTGCTCTCCTGAATACAACATAAAGCACTAAACGGCATAATACGTAGCTTTGCGTTATGCATTAGCTAAAACTAGTTTCAGTATGTTTCTTTTTTTAATATATAGGCTTTCAAAATTAAAAAAGAAAAAAACTAAATACACAGAAGTCCTTTTATTCTAGTTTTGATAAAGCAGGTAAACTTCTAATTGACAAATTTTATTGATTCTTAAAATTTTGTAATGAAAAATAGAAACTTGAAGCATAATTCGTATTAAAAAATATTTACTTATAAATTAATAATAAAATAAATAAACCAAATGTTCGAATCATTTGTCGTTTGCGGCGAACTTGTCCTAAAAGTTTCTACGAACATTGCTTAACAATCTAGAAATAATAGTTACGCATTCTTCCACAGTTCTACTTCTTAACTCATTCAAATCGCAGAACGTGGTCTGATAAATCTTTTATTTTAAATAAGGCTACAAGAAGAACTCGTTTGGTGTTAAATCCAGCGAACATGCAGACCATCGTGGATCAACAAGCCTGCATTCAGTGTGCATCCTTTTTAACAATAACTTTAATAGAGAAGCAGGAATTTATAATTATAAAAAATTGCGGTCTTATCGACTAACGAGAAGCAACAGCAACACCACCAGCAGCAGCAACACCGGCAGTCCTGAGGAAGTTATTCTGCAATAGAGAACGAAACGTCGGCAGTAGAAGCAGTCATGCGCGGTTCCAAGCGGAAGCCTATTCAAAAAAATTGCATTGAAATTCCTATGGTGCATAATCATATTGGACACCCGGCATATTGTGCTATAGGGTAGGTTCGAATCGCCTCCTGGTGCATATGGGTTCGGCGAATGCCGAGGGAGAAAAACGCTTCCTAAATCGGTCGCAGTCGCAGCAGGTAATAATGAATAACCAACCTAACGCCTTCCCGACAAGTTCATGGAGAGCTTGAGGCTTGAATGGTGGGAAAAAAATCTAGTCGGACGTGATTATTTTATTCGCTACTTTCCATTAATATTGTGACGTTTTCTTCTTCATTTTTCCGGGTAATTCTAAAGATGAAAAGCCTTAGTTTAGGAAACAGAACTTTAGTTATTCGATTGAACTTCCAATGAAATAGTTGTCGTAAAATCGTAATTCGAAAAGTACACATTTGCGTTGATTTTTGCGAGTTAGTAGAAATAAAATCAGCTGTTACGTTTATTATGTCTCACTAAGAATTACATAATAATAACTCAGAAAGTTATCAAATAAAATGCAAATTCGATTTGAATATTTCTGAAAATACTGAATATTTTTAGCAGATAATCACGTCACGACCAACCCCTTTTCAATTGATATCTAACCAGTGATTCAATAAAACTTTCATCAAAGAGCACCACCAAAAAAATTACGTATGTCTGAATATAAAGTTTGATTGTTGGAATTATACAAAATCTTACAGATTCAGAGTTTATTAGGATTCATTGATCTCCTTGATGAAGGCTTTCAAGTTGGTGGTACACAGCTCCACAGCTTCCTTTCTTTTCATTTATTCCCATTTTGCTACATTCGCTGGAGATTTTGACATTCGTTGGAGTTTGTAGAATACGGACAGGCTTAACAGAAACCCAAAAATGTAGTATTTCCACATCCAGTTATTTTGGATGTAGAATTTAAAAGGGAATTGAAAAATTTTGGTCGTAAATGTGTAGGAAATTTCATTGGTCTTGAAGCTTTGAATATTCTTTCCAAGTTTTGTTATTTTTTTCCACCATTTCCATCGATTAGAATTCACGTTATATTGTAACAAAATGTAAATGCATTACGTGTTAAATAAATTCACAAAACATCCATTATTTTACTGTATAACAAAAAAATATATTTTTTTTTATTAAATTTAATGAAGCAAATATATTGCTCTGAAAATTAGTAAGGGGTAAAAGTAAAAATATTTTCTAATAACCTTTAATATACAGGGCGATTCACGATTCGGTATTTTTAAAATAATTTACTCATTTTGGAAGATGGAGCATAAAGTCTTTAAGAAAAATTGTATTGAATATTAAGGGCTGCAATCATTCAAACTCTTACGACCTCAACCTTCACTTGTTTCGAAGCGACCACGTTTTCTTAAGTTTTATTTAAATAGCACGCTATATTTTTGATAGTAAACTTAAAAAGATGTTTAAAATATTTGCTCCATCACTGAAAATCATATTTTAAAAATACAGAACCGTGAATCACCCTGTACACTTTTAACACATTCTCCACCTCCTGACCTACATGTTTATCATCTGGTAATGATCATAAAGAAAAAATATATATGTAGGGGTGCATTTTTCTGAGTATGAATGCAAACGTCTGGCCAATTTGAAAAAAACAGAAATGAAATGTCGCACGCTAATCCAGGTCAGGACACAGTTTGTCAATTTTTTCGTCTAAACAGCATGACTCTACTTTCAAGGGCGCGTAAATTCTTCAGCGGGAAAAAGCAATTCCCTGTTTAAACAAAGCAGCCGTTCCGGCATTAGCAATATTCGTTACATATTGCGTATGCTGCGTAAAATGCAAATGAACCGACCGGGGGCCGCATCATACACTTATCGAAGGTTGTTCGGTTCTCATTTTGCATATAAATACGTTGGGGGCGATTCAAACAACATACTGTAATCGTCTTTCGACAAATACACACACACACAGCAAAACAACAAAATGAAAACCCTGGTAAGTCACTTGCACATATTTAGAATATTTTACTTAGCTCTATTATATTTTATTTTGAAATTTTTTACATTCTCAAAAAAAATAATAAGCGAATTTTGTATATTTGTTACTTATTGGACATTATTTTGTAAAACAGGCCGCTTATTTTTTTGACAAAGCGGCAAATAAATTTGTAACAAATAGTCGATGTAATATCTCGCTCTACTAAAATTGTGATTCTTATTTTTGATTACTTCGTTCATCATTTAACAAATACAAAGACTGAGACCATGTGATGTGATGTACAAAGAAAAAATTTGAAAACAACTTCAATATTTCGAAACTGTAAATAAATTACAGCTTGAGTTTGTTAGAAGCTAGATGCAGAAGTAGCAGAAGAAATTGTGTTCCTTCTTTCGCATTTCTCATATAACCTTAGCTAAAGTTGCAACTTCATATGCACGAAACACTTCTTCTCTCTCTGCATGTATTATTGTTTCGTAAAAATATATTAATTTTAGTGCAGAAATCGTTTCATGTCTACTAATACTAACCATTTTACAAAACTACCGATTAGCGAACAACTAAGATTGAAGATCATTAGTCACTACTTTTACCCTAAATAACTAACATACGTTTTTAGTCTCATAGTGGACTTAATTTTTCGAAATAAAATAAATTATTTTGTTTCAGGCAATTATTTTCTTCCTCGTTGGCCTTACTGCCGTCTTTGCTTCGCCCGTTCCTAGTGGAATTGGGTTGGGAATTCCCGGAGCAATTGGTGTAGGAATTGCTCCCGGTGTAGTGACTACCGGACTTGGTGTTGGTCTTGGCTCTCCTCTTCTTGGCGTGGGAGGCCTAGGATTGGGACATGGCATTGGCTTGCGTGGAGGTTTGGGTCATGGTTGGTAAAGAAATCCTGAGACACAAAGATTCTTCTACCTTCATCTTATACATATTCTTCAGTCCTGATTTTTAAATCAAACATTCCTCCACTTCTTTTCCTTCTTCTTCCTCTTTTTTTCTTTATAATAGAATTAAATGTAAAAATCAGTCAATAAAATCTATTAAACACCTAATTAGTGAAATTTTTCAATTATACCTAATAGTTCATTCCAGTGCATTTTTATACCTGTCGACACTTTGTTTTCTTTGAGAAATAACCTTACAATTATGTAATTTGTTATAATAGTGTTACGCAACTAAAAATGATTACATAAAATATTCTATGTAAATCAGTAAAGGCGCAAATAGACCAAGCGAGCGAATGCAATTCGAGAAAGTGTAGGTACAATGACTCTCTTGGTCATTCTAACTCCACTTCGTCAAATTTTATGGAAATCAATATTGTGCTGGCACTATTTGATCAATGGGGGTAGAATGAGCATTCCCTCGCTTGGTCCAAATGCGCCTTAATAGTTCTGCATAAAAAGTTCGAAGAAACAATTAATTTAAAATCCTCTACGCATACCGAAATATGAACAAGAGATGGGTTTTAAAGGAGTCAGACATAGTAAGGAGTCGTCGCCACCACTAATTAAAAAAATATTTTGAAATTAATGTGGGCACGGAATTTCATTTTTCTACAAAAATATTTGGAACAAAATACAATAGAACAGAAAAAAAATTGCAATAACCATAGAACTTTTTTCGGAAAAAGAGTTTAGTCCGTGATAATCATGATCGAATTAGGTTGGGTCCGTTTCTTTTGCACAGAGGTGCATCTTTTTCTTAAGTATTTTGGTCAATTTGAAAAAAATCGCTGTTCTGCCTATTCCTAATCTTTGGAAGACTACACAAAGAAGAAATGTAGGAGAGCAAACAAAATTCGAAAGAAAAGTCAAAAATCGACGCATATAATAAATGAAATATTTAGTTAAAGCAAACTTTGCTCAAAGCACTTAGTAATTAGTGACATTGAAATTGTGAGGATATTTTTTTTCAAAATTTATTTTCCTGCAACTAAAGTTCTGAAAGAATACGCCGCAGCATTTTTTTTTACTTCCCTACCAGCTGATTGACCCGAGTTTCATAAGCAAACGTAAAATAGTTACAAATAAAATAGTTGTCAGTTGCCATTTGAACCAAATATTTAACATTGTATACATTTTTATTTATCATGCCGTACTTGTCAAATGGATAACTATTATCGCAGTTATAAGTTATGACGTACAAACTGAATATCCACAAAAGTATACAGTGTGTCCACGGATTTTCTGCAATAGAGGAATAACTTTTTTATTTTATGTTTTAAGAAAATAAGTTATTCTTTAGAAAAGTGTTTGCTTGCCTTAAAACCTACAAAAATGATAGAAAAATTCTCGAAATGCCTCGTTTATGGCTTTAAATTTAAAAAAAAAACATGTTTACTTAGTCTCTCATCGTGCAGCACATGTTACATAATGTTAAGCAAAAACTGCATAGTATTATTTAAATTATGTTTTCTGTTGTTTAGAAATTAATAAATGAGCTGCTAAATGAATGATTCGACATCTTGATACTGCTCCAGAAAATTTTTGTTACATGCGTTATAAGCTCGATGAATGACTATTTTCAATACAAGGCATGTTCTATCTTATGAATTCTTAACGTTAATTTTTGTCCACAGTAATCGCAATAGTTTAAAATTTGCGGATAACAAAACAAATTTAAGAACGGACCAAGCGTCTGCATAAATGTTCTTGTTGCTGACGATTACTCGTTAAAAATATGAAACTCTTCGTAAAGTTAAAAACTGATTGCAATTTAAAGTTAGAAACTATTGTTGTTATCGTTTAATAAAAACACGTAACTAAAGAAAGAAATAAAACTGGATCATTAGAGAAAAAGAAGTAAGTCAGAAGCAATTATTAGATGAAATCCTTCGATACAATATTAGTTTGTTAAAAACTAAATTGTAGTCTTACTAAAGAACATAATGAAAATTTGAAATCTTGACTGGTAAATCGATGAATGCAGAGATTTATTGGAGATGCAGTCAGAAATTAAACTTATTTAATTCACGTCGATCTTTCGAGAATGGTTCGTTAGGTCGTAATAGTGAAGTTAATGATAGGACAAAAGCATGTTTAATAAATGGAGGAAGGTTTCATCAAAGCACACGTAAATGAGACGTAATACAGTGTGTTTTGTAAAAAAAATATTAAAATAAATATATCGACGGAATGGTACATTTATATTGATGTCTTAGACTTACTTTGAAATTGAAAAACAACACATATTTTGGTGAGACGGACAGTTAGCGCGACAAAATCAAAATATTGTCGATGTTTTTTCACGGATAAAACTTGATTCTACTTAAGTAGTTATGTAAACAAAAAAAATTATCGAACATGGTCCATTGTTAATTCCCATAATTTCCTTGAAGCTCCTTTACATCTTGTTAAGATAGGAATTTGGATAACTGTATCCCGCCGTAGAATCATATGGCCAATATTCTTCCACGATACAAACAATGGGAACAATAAATTGTTGACCCCATTTTTAGAGCAGGTGAATCCCGATGAATTTCATTTCAGCACGGTAGAACAACAGCTCATACCACTCGAGAGAATTTGGAATTTCTTGAAGAGATTTTCTCAGGAGTTGCAAGCAAGGGAACTTAGCTAGCACGATCACCATACGTCACCCCGTTAAACTTCTCCATATTTGGCTGTCTTAAAAATCAGGTCTACAAACAAAGAATTGGTAATTTGCAAGATTTGATGGCAAGGATCACATTAAAATGCAACGATAACACCGGATATATTGCAGCACATTTTTAATAATCCCAGTAAACATGAAACATCCATGTGACATCACAGAAAGTCGAAAAGTGATCACACTTGTAATGTTTCTTTGTGATATGAATATGATATCGTTGTGATATCCGAGTAATTGCTTCTGTAGGAATAAAATTTAAAAGCAGGACCAGAAAGCTTCATGCACAATGAAATAGAAGTATTAATAATAGAAATCATAATAACAACATAATATATACACAATATAATAAATTTTGCTAATATGTTGGTTACAGAATACGAACATTAAACATGAAAATGCTGTTAATTTCACCATTTGCTTACATCCTGGTGATGTTATTCTGGGATATGCAAGTCATGTCATATACAGTCTGTTTCAATAAAGATGCACCAAACTCGGTATGATGGTAGATATTGTGAAAAGAAATAAGTTTTCTATAAAAATTTTTAATCGAATCAATTCTGAGAAAAACGAAGGGAGAGGAGAATCGTATATTTTTAAAACATACAATAGATGAGGACGAACAGAATTCTTAACCTGCCTTTACCCTCGTTCAAAGAATCGGTTTATTGCTTTATTGCCCCATAAAATGTCGCGTCTCAGATGATATAATGAAATACATTTAGTCCGTTCTTATTAACGTTGTAGTAAGGAGCGAAGCATAATTTCCGTTAATTTGGTACTGTTTATACTTTTCACTTTTAAGTTTATTAATGTATGTATGTTGGGAAAACGAGCAATTGGCTGCACGTCTGTACGCGGAACGGTTTCCTAATCGTTAACAACATCCGCGTTATCATACGTTTATCAGGGTAGCTCAGCGACTACACGACGCAGGCTCTCTTTTACTTGAACAAGGAGTCAAGGTGCGCGGACCACCTCACGTTGCAAACGTAGAAGAAGAGCTTCTCAATGATTGAGAATGACCCCAACATAAGCACACGGGAGGCTGCACAACGTACAGGACTTACAAATGCAACGGTGCGGCGCATATGGAGAGCTTCATCCGTACACTACCAACGTGTTCATGCTTTGGAGCCGCGAGATTATGGTGCTAGACTGTAATTTTGTAACTGGCTGTAGGAAGCCCACATTAATAATAATTTCATGCGTCGAATTCTTTTCACGGATGAGGCACTTTTTACACGTAATGGGGTAGTGAATTTTCATAATTACCACTAATGGGCCATTGAAAACCCGTATGTAACACAGGAGACACAATTTTCAAAGCCGTTTTACAATTAATGTGTGGAGTAATTGGTAACCATTTAATAGGACCATTCATTTTACCTGATCGTATGAATGGCAATGCATACCTCGCATTTTTGCAAAACGATTTGTCAACGTTGCTGGAAGATGTACCCGCTAGCCACTAGAAGGGACATGTGGTTTATGCACGATGGGGCGTCACCACATTTTAGTGCTGTCGTTCGAGGATACCTAGATGAGCTTTTCCCTCACCGGTGATTGGCCGTGGTTGGTCCTGTAGCATGACTACCGCGCTCTCCTAATATGAATCCTCTTGATTTTCATGTATGGGGCTACATGAAGGAACTTGTTTACAATCAGCCCGTGGACACTGCACAAGAACTTCGAGGCCGAATTATTGAAGTTGCTAAGCTTATCAAGAACGCGTCTATTCAACTAGAAGGAGGCATATTTGAACACATCTTGTAAGGTAATTGCCGTTTTCGTAATTCGCCCGCTTTCGAATTTGTTTCTACCTCATGTGACCAAGTTCAGTCTGATAGTTAGGCAAATAATTTGACAGACCGGCGGAAGCACTAATTCTAGTTACTAATTGTTCCAATTTATTAATTGTACCGATTTTAGTCAACTTTTCAATTACTTAATTGTGTACGTCATATGATAAACACGTTGGATACAGGAATAAATAAAAACCCGTTACAAGCGTTAATCGTGCATTATTAAGACTCGGCAAGTTTGATGTAATTACGGTTTGCATAAATGTCTGTGCGAAGAAAACGCACGCTAATAAATGCATAAATAAATGTTCTCTTGCGGTCAAGGGCAGAATTAAAAGTCTCTCATAAATTCTTTCATTTACGATAGATTTATTGCCTTCTTGCAGCCGTGTGCCATTCATAAATAAATTTAAATCCCTCGTTTGTTTCACGGACACAGAGATTTAAATCGCTAGAATATTTCTAAAAACATCGACTCCAATTAATGCAAGTTTCAAGTTGCTCCGATTGCAAAATTGTATTAAAATATTTTGTTCCAAATAATGTCGGAAACGTTTCCCCGAAGTTTGCATCATCACTGAAATACCCTGTATAAGGAGCAAAATGGTGGCAACTTTCAACACTTGTTGTGACTTACTTTCTATGGCTTTCTTTTCAATTATAAGTGCTCTTTTTGAGTTAAATAAGTATTTGTTGAATCACAAATATTTATTGTTCATTAAAATAAATAAAATAGTCACGAAAATGATATATTTAATGCAATTGCTTTTCTCCGTGCAAAGGATTATTAATAACAGTTATAGCGTGGTACGTTTCTCGTAACACAAACGACATAACAATTTTGAAAATACATGCAGAAATAAATATTAAAAATTAATGTTTTTTCAAAATCTGAAGTAAAATAAAATCTAAATTAACTAAGATAAAAATACATAAATAAAGAGAAAATTTATACAAAAATATAAGTTTCAATGTACAAGGAAATTGAATGTACAGTTGCAGAATTTAAAAAAGCATACACTCAAAATGTCTCGCTGAGAACTTGGTTTTTCTTGAAATTAATAATTACAGACCGACATTAACATGCCGCATTTGAGTTCTTTACTAATATCAAATGTTAAAGTGTTTTATAGAAATTGGCGAAAATTCAGAAGCAGCGATTAATCTTTACCATGAGTGGTATCCTTCAGAGATATATTCTTGAGATTTAAAAACAATTTAATAAATTTTTAGTTATTTAAACTAATAAAAACTAAAAATTATGAATCTCAAAACGGAAATAAAGAATTAGAGGAGATCATAGTTTTGGGAGAAATTGAAAATGACCGACGCCAGTTGGAGCAAACATCTTAGCAAGAACTTCTGCAATACGAATTTTAAAAAAATAAAGATTCTGACCTAATTGAATAAGAAAAATGCATCACTACCAGTCCTTGAATTGGTGATGTCAGCTCAAACCATAACAAAACGGAATCGTTTATGTTTAGTACAAAATGGCCGACAATTTGATACTTTATGTAATTTTTACGCAATTACGACTACATAGTATTTATTCGTTATATTTATTAAAAATAAAGTAATATTTTTTTGGCTCATTGAATCTTCAAAAAATATTTAGCTATCATCATCCACAGCCTACTTGAATGCTGCAATAACCATCAAAATTTTAATTAAAACAGGAAAGCTCTACAACTCAAAAATCTTTTGAATAAAATATCAAGTGTTTTATATTTTTGTAAATAGAATTTTATTCTCTTTTCAGAAATGTAAAAATATATAGGGTGTTCCATATAAAATATCAAAGTTCTAGCTATTATCTCAAATATTGACCACTTTGGAAAAAAATAACTTGGAGCAATGAATTCTGCATGAAAAAGTGCCTTAAAGAAGTCTTTATAGAAATCAAAAATTTTCATAAACAAAAAAGTTATGAAGGTTTTTAAAAATCGTAGAATTTTGAAAAACGCCCTGTAGCTCCTAAACGGTACAAGATATCGAAACGCGGTCTTCACCATTAATTTGGTCTTAAAAATTGAGCTCCAGGGACCGAGGTCAGTTTTTGTCTAACTCGTCTAAAAATAGGAGTTTCCTATTAAAAGTGTCGAAGTGTACATATTATGTGTACGTCACTTATTATATTCTATATATACTTTCCGATTTGTTCCAAATATTGAATATTTCATTTTTAATTCCTTAAGCCTCTACAAGGTTTTGTTTATACAGCATGTCCCATAAATAAGGGGACATACTGCGACAGAAGATAGGAGACCATATTTAAAAACTTTTTTCCTTGAACAAAATAACGAAAAAGGCATTATTCACTAGATACGGTAACGTTAAGTGAAGAGTACGGACCTGCCCTTCTTGACCTGCGTAACCCAAACAGTGTTGTGCCAAATATTGAATATTTCATTTTTAATTTCTTAAGCCTCTACAAGGTTTTGTTTATACAGGATGTCCCATAAATAAAGGGCCATACTGCGACAGCAGGTAGGAGACCATATTTAAAACTTTTTTCCTTGAACAAAATAACGAAAAAGGCATTGTTCACAAGATACGGTAACGTTAAGTGAAGAGTACGGACCTGCCCTTCATGACCTGCGTAACCCAAACAGTGTTGTGCCGAAAGACGAAAAAAGTTTTCAATGCAATTTGACCTTGCGTGAATGAATAAGCAATTATTTCATATGCTTACGACTGCAGAATACGCCAATATTGTGTTAATGTACGGTGAATGCAATTATAATGTTCGTCGAACATGTAGATAGTACGCAGAACGATATCCGAATTGACGTCAACCGTCGCAAAAGACAATTTTGCAATGCGTGCAACGATTACGCGAACACGGAAAAGTTACACCGACATTTGAAGGTCGCGGACGAAGACTTCAATGGCCAGTAGAAGAGCAGGTAAGTCTGCAATTAATAAATTGTAAGAATAATTTACGTCTCACTAATGTACAATGTTTTCGATTTACTAGATTCTACATTTCGTCGAAGAGGATCCAGGTGGTAGTACACGTGAAATTTCACGGGAAATTAGCATGCCACGCACTATTGTGCACCGTATTCTTCGAAACAATCTTTTGTACCAACATTTAGTGCAAGAAGATTACCATCAGCGAGACGCGTTTTCTGCCAATGCACACAAGAATAAGATGTCCACATTTAAATCCGCTGGATTTCTTTTTTTGGGGGTGTTTTAAACAAGTGCAGGTAAATACCGAACAACAATTACGGGAAAAAATTTTTGCTGCTGCAGAACGAGTACGTCAAGATCCTGTCTCTTTACAGCACGTACAAAGAAATTTTATTCGACGTATCGATGCTTCTTTACGAGTCAACGGAGCGCATTTCGAACAGTGTTTGTAAATGTTAATGATAAATAAATACGATCTCAGCGCAGACTTTTTATAACCCCAACAGCAGGTCAGTTTTTATTATTGTTTTACAATCAAATTGCCGCAGCTTTGCAAAACATCTGCGTGCAAATGACGCATACACATTAAATGTGCACAGGTCTGTAATTCATTTATTTTTCCGAAAAAACATTACTGCAGTAAACCATTTTTTATTTATGCTCGCTAATTCTACTTATAACATTGTTTTAGCCCTTTGAGTATGGCCCCTTATTTTCGGGACATCCTGTATATTGAACAGTACCTACACATTTTATTTTTAGATATATCAAAATATGTTAAATACAAAAGTTTTAGGATTTACCCGAACCGCCAGAATTTACTAAAAACAAAAGACGATCAGAAATCGACATGAGTATCAACTTTCTTATTTTAAATGGAATAGTTAGTATATCTTCTCGAATTAAGAGATATTTTCTTCCCAATTCCAAAAATATGTAGTTATTCTATGTATATTTGGTTTCATACTTTTTGCGATATTTAAATTTAAAATTATTATTGTTTTGGGATACATATTTTGATAAATTTATTTTATATAGTACATTTATTTGTCCTAGTTGTTAACGTTTTGTCTTATACAATGTCTCGGATAAGCAGTCTATCAATTATAATTTACAATTAATTAATAATTCGAGAAAATATACGGAGTGTCCCATTTAAAATAAGAAAATTAATTAAAATTGTGTAACTGGCAATACAGAGTTCTGATGAGGCCCAATAAGGCCGAAATACATGTATAAACTCTTTCTATATTGCCAGTTCCATAATTTTAATTAATTTTCATAATTTTCATCTGGCAAGAAAACTTGATTTTAAAATAAAAAAGTTGATACTCATTTGTTAGGTGTCCAATCGTCTTTTGTTTTTTTAGCAAATTCTGGAGGTTCAGGTAAATCCTTAAAATTTTTGTAATTATAATTTTTTGTATATCTAATAAAAAATGTGTAGGTAGGTACCATTCAAAATATAAACAAAAAATCCTGTACACAGGAATAAGATGAAAAGGTACTGAATTATTCTCTATTTTTGTGATGCATTAATAAAAATCTACAACAATTTAGCACATTTATTCATTACAATATAATACAATACTATTGCTTAAATTATTATTCAAAGATGTAAGCAAAAAAATTTAAATAGAAGGTTAAATAGAAAATAGTTTCAATGATTTGTTTTTAAAGTAATATCGTTCACTATTGTACACCCACTTTTCGCACACGAAATTTCGCACTTCCAAATGAACCCTTTAATGCAAAATGTTTCTGCTAATAAGTGCATGGCATCCATATCACGGAGCTGTGCATTAAGCAGTCAAGCAATTACATACGACAGAACAACGCTTATTAAATATTATCGTAATTTAATGAAAGCCTAAAATCTCAAAAACTAAATCAAAACTAAATCAAAACAAAATGACTATCAATATCCTTGCGATTTATTTTTAAACATGACCTACAAAATAAAATTCGCAATTTCACAGTCCAAATATATAGCACAAACAAAAAAATTAATCCAAATTACATGTGTAATAAAATAATTAAGAACTATCGTCTTTAATCTAAAGGCTACATAATTAAAATTAGTGTTTTCAGAAACGCTTTCCCCCTTGCTGGAATCCACCCGAGCCCTGATGAGGTGGTTCGAAAAAAGGGCGCTTTTCACCACCTTGCTCCATGTTTCTAGGTTTCTGCAAATAATTGGAGAGTGGGGGTGGTTCAAAATTTAACCTATTGGAAAAAGTGGAAAACTGGCCTCCTCTTCCTCTAGGAGGACGAGTCTGTCTCTCGAAATTCGAGCGATTTGGAGATATAGCCGGTTTATGAAAGGGTTCAGATATGAACCTCTCGTGCCGATCGAGATCAAAAGAATTCGGCTTCCCAACATTAAAACGGTTAGCGGTTAAATCGAATGGTGGGACTCGATCAGCACGAAAAGGTCCACTCTGGGACGAGTAACTGTCGTTAACAGTGACGCTTCCAAGACGTGATGGTTTCGCATCTGATGGTGTTTCCAACAAATGCGATATTTTTCTTGCGGAAGGAAATAAATCTCTAGGTGGCGAGTCGTCCTCTGCAGATTGTGCGGCCAAAAGCTGGGCAGGGGTAAGATGAGCCAAAGACTGATTCTTCAGAATACTCTTCAAAGGTTTCTGGAACGTTTCATCGGACACTTGACAACTAATATCGAAAGTCAAAACACTGGGAGTCTGTGAACCGACACTATAAGTCTTAATAGACTTGCGCGCTTCACATTCTTCACATTTTGATTCTTCAGTTTGAACAAATTTCTCCATAAACACTTGCTTCACGACTCGTGGAACTACGGCGACCTTCTCTTCAGATGACACAGGAGATTCCTTGGGCGTGTTGAACACGGGTTCGTTTCCAATTTTTAAGAGAAGACGATTCAAAGCCGAACTCACACCAGACTTTTCTTCGTTTTGTTGCTTCAACTGTGTTGTAAAATTGAACCGAACCGCCGCAATCTTCCTGTATGGAGAGAGGGATTTACCAGTGACCTCGGGGGTTTTCTCACAGGATTTACGAATTTTTCTTAAAATAAAACTACCGCCCATTTTCGCGTCTTCACTTAATTCTTTAACAGCTTCTTGGCATCGAGTTATTACTAAAAGTTATTTAATTGGTCAGAACAAATGAAACACAGAAGCTTATGGTGTATTTAAATAAATTTTTAAAAAATCAATACAATAATTAGTAATCCCTTAATATACTGGATAACTATATTTTAACAGAAAATGACAATGCTTTATAAAAATACAAATTAAACATACATACAAACAAAAATGTGGCATACTCACCCTTAATTTTATTTTTAATGTCGATGGGCTTTGTATTGTCTGTCAAAAATAAGAGTGATTAGTATGAGTAAAACACAGGGTAATATTGAAATACAGGAACATAATGCAATACAAATGCATTAAAAGATGATTTTACCAAAGTGTATGCAGCAATGTCATTTAGTTTTTCTTAAATAAATGTTTTGCATAATTCATAACAATTTTACACAGCGAACAAGAATCTACCTTAATTATAAAAAAAAACGTGGTTTAAGCAAAAAAAATTCAAAATAAGTTAAATTAATTAAAGATTATTCAAATTTCCAGTTATTCGGATATCTGAATATCCGTCACTCCGGTTTTTGTTTTTTTTTCAAAACCGTGAATATTCCAAACCGATTTCGGTTTCCAGCACTAGTTATAACCAGCAACCGAACATCAAATTGAAGGAACAAAAATTTATTTAAATCATGACTTTTCAAAACCGCGAATATTCCAAACCGATTTCGGTTTCCAGCACTAGTTATAACCAGCAATCGAACATCAAATTGAAGGAACAAAAATTTATTTAAATCATGACTTTAAAATCAATTCTAATGAGTTCAAATATAACACCTGAGAGAACATTTTTTCTGAAATATAATTATCTAAAATAATTCTGACAAATTCGGATGTTTCAAATTAAATTTAAGCATTTCAGTGAAATCAAAAATCGAATCCAATTT
The DNA here is from genome assembly GCA_039766575.1 of Serrognathus titanus. NCBI lineage: Eukaryota > Metazoa > Arthropoda > Insecta > Coleoptera > Lucanidae > Serrognathus > Serrognathus titanus. Next base: position 26,679,239 of record CM077912.1, on the reverse strand, counting down.
AAAAGTGAAATCACTTATCGATTCAGTTACAATATTTGAATAAATCTTTTTCTTCTTAATGTTAAATCTAAATATTTTAAAAATTCAAAGAAATCCAAAGCACTGAATAATGCAAAAAAAATGTAAATTTTGAATAGACCTAATAGTATTTATGTTAGAAATTTAAGTAACAATAAATTTTTAATCGATTGAATCAGTCAAAAATTCTGAAATTTAATATAAGAAAAGGCACAGACATGAAGTTACTGCCTATACAAACAGCTTACTTTGAATTCGACTTTACAACATAAGATAACATTAATTTCGATTAATTCTCGTAGTAATAACTATGAAAACAGCTGACGGGATTAGAACCATATCAATCTAAGGCTGGATTGCATAAAAGTTTTAAGCAAGGATTAAATTTAAGTCTAAGTTAGATTCTGACAGACACATGACTTACAGCATATTGTGTGTCACATTCTAACTTAGGTTTCAATTTAATCCTCGCTTTTATGCAACGCAGCCTAAGAGTCGAATTCACAAACGTTGAATAAGTTTAACGAATGATTAACTCCATCGATACACTTGTTAAAACTATAGTAACAATTATTTATAATCATTCATTAAACTTAATCAACGTTTGTGCATTCGATCCTAAGGCTGGGTTGCATAAAACTTTTAAGCGAGGATTAAAGTGAGACCGAACTTAGAATGTGACATACAATGTGCCGTACTTCATACCTGTCAGATGCTAACTTAGTCTTAAATTTAATCCTTGCTTAAAACTTTTTTGCAACCCAGCCTAATGATGAATTTCACAAACGTTACTTAAATTTAATCATGGGTTAAAAGTAAACGTTGCTATGGTTACATGTGCTGAAGATATAGGAATGATTATTCTTAAGCAATGATTAAGTTTAATTAACTTTTGTGAAACCCAGTACAAGTGTTATAACGGTTCAACTGATACTTATGCTCTTTTTTAGGAGCCGCCACATTTATGCATATATTGTTATAGTATATTTGACTACATGGTGTAAAAGCAACTGTTTCGTTTTGCCATCAAATTAATTTCATTTCATCTCCACTTTTAGCATTTATGTCAATTTACAAAAAAATTACGCTTAGATTCTTATAGTTCTAATCCCTTCATTTGTAATTATACCAACAATTTGAAAGTTAACTTGTGGTTGCAAAGTAAGACCTAGGAAGTCACTTCATATAAATATGAATGTATAGCACCACATTGTCTTAAAATTTTTTGAATGCTTTTTAATTCGTTTTATAATTTATGTTTTCAAATTCCTTTTGGAAAGCTGTTTAAAACGTTTAAAAAAAAACTTTGTTCATTCAATCTAATACTCATAATAGTAAAATATATTGACTTTTGTTGTATCTGTTTAGAAAACTAAAAAAATTGCTAAAGGAAACATTTAAAAAAAAAAAAAAAAACTTAAAGAAACATTACTGCATACAATTTTTTTGTAAAATCTACAATTATCAAGTTCTGATAAGCATTCCCAAACGTAAAATATTTTCTAAGGTGACTGAAATTAATTTGCGAAAATATTAAAAACACAACTGAAGGATTAAAACTATTTTTTTCTTTAAATAGAACAACGCCTTTTAATGCACATATACCCTAAATTAATTGAAAGTATGAATAAATAATCGCACCTGAAAAATTAGCAGTAAGACTTAAGAAATCACTTAAACTAATCTTCTTGTCCTCCAAAAGCTGCAAGAAATTCCAGAAAATAATATTTGCCAAGACAATTAACCAGTTAAGCTTACCTTCTTGTAGGCGTCCAAATTTTGGCCGCCTTGTTTCTCAACCACTACTTGCTGATGTATTGAAGTGTTTCTTATTAAATTCGGCGACATTTGCATAGGCGCATTCAATGGCACGGGGTTTACCTGTGATTGAGGAGGAGGAAAAGCAGTAAGATGAGGTTGTGGAAAACCATATGCTGGGTCTTGAGGCATGAAACCTCCTTGTTGGTAAGGTCCAGGACCAGGACCAGGACCAGGAGGGCAACCATGCACATTGAATGGCATGTCAGGTTGAGGACCTATGAAAAACTGCTGATCGTATTCTTGTTGCATAGGGGTGAAAGTCGGGTGAGGTACAGGCATAGGAGGTGGAACAGGGCCTACTGGGAAGTTTGACATTTGAGGAGTAGAAGGCAATGCATGCATCATGGGTTGAAGGGGAATGGCTTGATGCGATATAACATTCGATGCATTTATATTCGCACCTGGTATATCTAATGGATACAATTTTTCTTCAAGTTCTTTCAAGAATGATTTCTTTGGACGGGGCTTGGAGAGACGATCCAACTCTTTTAAGAACGACCGGCTTCTTTTGGACAATGAAGCAGGGCTTCGAGATTTTCCTCTTGATTTACTTTTCAACCAGGATTCTCTTTCAGAAACATCTGATTTTGGGCTTATGGTTACATCATTTCTTGACCTTGATCGATACCTTCCACGAATTCTTCTCTCGGCTGATTTTCTTTCTTCAATTTTTCTATTGTAAATTGGTGAACGCCTACGAGGACTTCGTGATCTTGATCTATTTTTTAAGTAATTTCTGCGTCGTTCCATGCTGCGCCTTTCTAAGCTCCGTCGTATTTTTATTCTTCGTTCTAAGCTACGTCGTTCCATGCTGAGACGTTCTAGATCACGGATAGTTTCCAGCTTTCTTCGTTCCAAAATACGCTCTAAACTGTGGCTTCTTCGATTTGCATATTTTGCAGTGAAATCATCGACTGCTTTTTCTGGGGCTTCATCTTTTTTTGCTGAGAATTTTTCTAAGTCAATGTCCATCTCGGTCCCTGGAGGCACAAGACCAGTCTCACACACCTTCAATTTCTCTGAAATAATCCTTGCTTCTTCATCTTTGGCACATTTGTCTTTGTGCCTCTGAATGTCACGCTTTGTCTTGTTTGGATCTCTTCTTACATCTACTTCACTGCTATTCTGCCTCGGCTTTTTGATTTTAGTTTTTTTCTTTAGCTTGTGATCCGATTCACTTCGTAAAGGTGATGGTGATTTTCGTTTGTGTCGTTTAGGGGAAGTAGGGGGCAGGTCTCTTTCACGATAGTGTCTAGTATGTAAGGGAATTTTCATAGCTTTGAATGCATCATTAGGCGACTTCTTCGGGAACCTAATTGGGGACTTCCTATCTTTTTCTTTCGAAGCAGTTTTTTGCATGTCGGATTCATCCCAAGCATCAACAACGTTTAGCCCGTCAATGAAATCTTCATTCATTAAATCATCGAAGAAATTTGCAGGCACATCTTCTTCTTCTTCTTGTTCTTCAACTTCTTTTCCCGAAATATTTTTAGCATCTACACTTTTAACACCGTCTTCTGGTTTAACACAACATTCATCTTCTACCTTATTAGATTCTTCACGGTTTTCAATTGTTTCTACCTCGACGGCCGATTGATCTATCGTACCTTTCACATCATCCTTATTTTCCAAACACTCTTGCGAGGTTAATTTCACTAAATTCATATACATTTAAATTTTATTAATCTGATGTCTGCGATGTATGATGCTAATACTTTACCTTCGGGGCAGTCCTTCTCTCCGTTTTCCTTCACTTCTTCTTTGGGTTCCGGCTCCGCCATATTTTAAACTAGGCTGACACACTCGAAGAAAACACGCAAACCTCAAACGTGCGACGCAAACGAAAGTGTGAAAATAAGCAAATTAAAAGCGCAATCCTAAAATTGTGTTTAGAGAGGAAAAAATGTGGCAAAAACTTATCCTATTCAAATTTAACAACACTTTTGTGCGGAACACACTACCTCTGCGAAACACATTTGACATTTTGCTTTCAGTATTGCTAACCTGAAATTCGGTTATCTTAGAAGTAGGGTTGCCAACCTAGTGATGCGAAATTCCTCAACAAACTTTCTAAATTGCCTCAATATTCCTCAGGAGCTTTTCAAATTCAAATTATAATTTTATAATTTGTTATAATTTTATAATTTGTACTGAATAAATAATTGTTACAAGGAATTGTAATTTTAACATATTTATGGAGAAATAGGGAACTATTTTTTTACAACCGTGTCTAAGGTTAACTTTAGGTTATAAATTCATGCCGTTTTCGACTGACTGCTCCAGAGCACTCTGAGAGTATCTCTATCCTATGTTATTACATGAGGTTAAAACAAGATGGAAAAAATTTGAGATTGCTGTAGAGCAATCAGTCGAAAACGCTATAAAAAGTAGTAAAGGAGACTGTGGTTTAGGAAATAATTAATAATTTGTAAGGGCTCGTAAGATTTCTCTAAATGCAGTAACACCTTTATTTTTGTTCACATAAATCATACATAAACTTAAAACATGAGAGCGTACTTCACCAACATCTAAACCCATAAACATAAAACTAAAGACTGCACAACCGCTAACTTCAGTGCGTTCCACTTTCTCACTGCTCCCAACCTTGTATTCTTAACACATTGTTGCCAACTTAAAATAATCTCTCACAAATTAAAAATTAATTTCCGTCCACAATAATTTTTATATCCGTAGATATGTATTTCGGCAGCTAAGCTGTCATCTTCAGTACACACACTACCAAGTTAAAAGCACTTCATAAAATTTAACAACCAACTAATCATATTAATAATTTATAAAAATATAATATAGAATTAAATGAATAAAAATAATAATAGAAAGAAAATAATAATAAATAAAATAATAATCTTTGAGTTGAATTTTATATTTGGGAATTCAGCCCTGCTTAATTTGAAATTAATTTTTAATTTCCAACTTTTAAAATATACATTCTGGTAATCGCCGAAGTGTTCTCTTTTCAAGTAAAATGCCAGTACTGTACAGGGTGGGCTAAATTCGACACTTTTAATAGGAAACATCTATTTTTAAAAGATTTAGACAAAAACTGACCTCGGCTCATGGAGTTCCTTTTTTAAGACAAAATTAATGGTGAAGACCGCATTTTGATATCTTGTACCGCTTAGGAGCTGATGTTTTTCAAAATTCTACGATTTTTAAAAGACTTTATAACTTTTTTGTTTATAAACATTTTTGATTTCCGTGAAAACTTCTTTAAGGCACTTTTTCATGCAGAATTCATTCCTACAAATTATTTTTTTCTAGAATACTCAATATTTGAGATATAAGCAAGAGCTTTGATTTTTTATATGGAAATACCCTATATATTTTTACATTTTTGAAAAGAGCATAAAATTCTATTTATAAAAATATAAAACGGTAAGCAACGCCTAATTACTTTTCATTTTATTACACTATTCAATAAATAATAATTGAAATTTGCATATTTTCCATAAGGCTTAACAGTTTTATAAAGACATAGCAAGTCTAGAAAGCTAGTACTTGCTTAAAAAATAAAAATTGGTAAATTATAGACGCGGGCTAAGAGGATTTCATCACTTCCTCACTTTGATGCAAGATAGCAGCAGCCATTTCGGGACAAATTAAAAATTTAAACGGATCCAATATTGCATTCCGACCCATAGATTGAGAAACGCTGCTCTAGAGCAATGAGTCGAAATTGTTAATAGTTTTTTTTTTTATAAATAACTTTTCAGAAGCACAGTTGATACTTTGAACTAGTATTGTAAATTTACCGGTAACATTATATATTTATCGTGTTATTCTTACCGATTCGATTCATAACACTAGTGCTATGAATCGTTAACCGATAATCGAAAAACCGGTCCTTACCCACTTATTCTGTAATTCATAATGACATCGTTAAATACCGATAATCGTTAGGGTCCGATTTCCCAGCAGTAGTTTAACTTCAATCTGTTTATTCCCATAGTAACAATTATAAAAACTATGGGAATAAACTGGAGATTAAAGTTAAACTGTGATCGAAAACCAGGTCTAATTACAACCAGGAAACAATAAAACTTTGTTGAACACATCGGTGGTATCATTGTGGTATGCATTAACAGTTAGTGGAATACCAACTATGGTTTTGAGTACAATTTTTGATTAACCATAGAACTGATTTTTATTGATTTTATATCTTTTTCCGTAATCCACGACATCCATTTTCTTACTGGTTTTATTTTGTCAGGCTTAATAAGTTTCATTCCTTATGAGAAATTACTTATTATAGTTAAAATGGTAAAAATAAATTGCATAAACATGTTTAAAAATTTGGAAATAAAATACTTTGACTAACAGGAAACATTTGTTTCATAATTTGATGTTTTGTAGACACTTGCATCAAGTATGTATAGCCATGCGTACCTAAAATCTAGCTCCTGTACGCAAACCTCACCTTTAAAATCTTGTGGTACTACCCTCACAGAATCGTCAAGTTTTTTTAAGCTAAGCTTAATATTAAGTGTTGTTAACAGTGTTACGTTTAAATTTATCTAGCGTGGTGTGTCATTTTAATCTGAATGGAAGTGAGAATTAAATTATTTGACGCAAGGAACGTTTAACAAACATGTTTTAAATGCTTTATTTTAAACTATTACTCGCATACGCTAAAACATTAATGTACATCATTTACAGTTTATGATTACGTATTAGTAAAACTGCGGTTTGGTATATATTTCTGAGTTAGTTAATTTCATCAAGTTTATAAAATTATTATAATCGTACAACATAACTAATAATAGTTATATTTATTATATGCACTACACTACGTCAGCCAAGAAAATCTGTGACATGTAATATGTTCTGTTTTAAAAATCTACGACGAATTAACTATTGCCAAAGAAATTCGTTCACTTGTTTATTTCTGCTTTTTCTTTTGCGTTATCGCGGAATAAGATCTATATAGCAAAATTAATTCTTTAAAGTTGCTTTGAAACTGATAAAATAACTCAAAAATGAATGTGTAAAGTTGTCCCAGATTTTTTTGGCGGGCGTAGTAAGTACATATAAAATTCACTAGATACAATTATTATTATTATTGTAGTTTGTAGTTACAGGAAACTTCTATTATTTTTCTTGACTGCGAGAAACACAAAACACAATTTCTCATTTCTGTTTATAGATGCCGTTCGACGTCTATGAATAGTTTAATATAAAATTCATAAACTCCATTCACTTCTGTAATGAGTAACTAATTGTAATAATTATTTAAATAATAAAGAAAAATATATTGAAAAATCTAGTTTTATTTTAATACCCTATTTTTAATATTTAATTCTAGTAAGCAGGTTGGTCAAATTACATACAGGCCCTTTTTATACTATGCACAGGTTCCTCACAAAAGACTACCCATTTTAGTATTTAAATAAAAATTCTACAACTTAACAAAATAAGCATTTTGTTACACTTAATAACGGCTAACTCTCTGGAATTTGTTATAATTTAGTTATTTGAAATGTAACTTTTAAAAATCACGTCTTTTAAATAACCGCCACCAACATCAACAGTTCTCAACATTAGACAAAGAATGAAGCAAAACTTCTCTCGATTCTTCTTCTCGATTGTTGAGTTTCTCGATTGTTTCTGGGTGACTTGTAATAAGTTTGGTCTTTAGATATTCTCATAGAAAAATCAGGGGGACGGACCTTGAGGGTCCTTGATGATGAAGTTTCTACATAAAAAAAACTCGCTGAACTGAATATTTTATGAAAGTTCAAAGGGACTTTAGAATAATGTCACAAAGTCTGAAATTTTATGACAATCAACAAATTTTCATAGAAAAATGGCATTCCATGAAAGACTAATTTAAATGTGACTTGTGACAGATCCCTACTCGATTAATATACGTAGACTTGAATCTCAAAGACCACAGAAAATATACAGATAAGGAGTAATCATCTAATGAGCTGACACTGCCGTTAGTGGATCACCTGCTGTCCTCAATAAATTAAGGCAGATGTAACAAACTTTATCTATATAAATTGGTATCATTAAATATGAGAATATAAAGAAATCAATTATGCGTCAGGTAGTGTCAAAAGGGACGACCTATTCTGACATAATAGGCATTTCCGTTTCATACTGATCTGAACACACAACTAATCTGAACTTGAAGTGATGCTGAACTGAACCAATTTCGTTTGATACCATGGTGGTATGAAAAGAACGCTTTTTATATGAATCAAATCTGTTCTACTCAGTGCTGATCAGAGCTACTCCACTAGCTGAAAAGAAAACAGCTAATAACGTTTTGCCAAATAAGTTTCCAGGTCCAGTTAGGTAACTGCCTGTACATTTCTTAATAATGTTTCCGAAACGTAGCGGTCTGAATCTTTGTTACCTGTAGGATGCTTTTAATTTTGGGCAGGGAGTTTTTACGCCCAAGTATTCCGCAGAACTGATGAGAGCAGTTATGACTGCGGACTTCAGTAGTTTTTCCCTCTATAGTATATGTTTTAAACGTTCATTTCGCATTTTTATTTCATTAGTGTAAGGTTACTCCTTTGAAATGTCCCACCAATATCAAGTAAGAAGCTCTATATAACAATAAAATTATTTTTTTTAAATGATCATTAGACGTTTTACGAGTCAATTTAAGTAATTATTAAGAACTTAAAAAATTAAAAGTGCGCCTCTTCGTTCGCTATCTAGTATTAATTAGTGTGCAATGATTACCAAGCTTTAGCCATATGTTTTTTGTAAAATTTCAATTCTGTCAATACTGTAAATAAACCATACACTTATGATACTGTGCAACGGGTTACGGGCCCAGAGCGGCTTGTTAACATGTGTATAGTCTAGTGCTTCTAGTCGCTTGTTCTTGAAGTCTACAAAAAGAAATGTCGTCACATGAAGACCTTTGTCTCCCCATATTGATGAAATCAAACTATTCACGATGAAAGTTTGAAGTTATTACTTGCCTGGAAAGCATCGGTGTCTACGCGGTCGTGTCAGGAGAAGATCAATGTGCGGATAAGACAAAGAATGATCAGTTTAAGGCATGGCGAAAGTTGAATGCAAAAGCAAAGCGTATATTTTCAGGTGGCCTTAGCGGCAATGATCATGCCTAGCATTCGTGATTGCTGTATATCAATGAAATCTGCTTGAAAGTCAAATCACTTTATGAATCGAAAAGTGAAGCCAATAAGTATGTTCTTTCACAACCATTACATTCGTTAAAGTAGTGAACGTTAATCAGTCTCCAATTACTGTGTTGAACTTTCAATCACTGTTGAACGTCTGAAGATGGATGGTGAAGAGGTCGCAGACACGTTGCTTGTGTCAAAGCTGGTAATAGATCTGCAGTCAAAATTCAAGTTATACTTTGAGTAGAATTTTCTGCAGGCAACGCAAGGATCGATACCGATCTCAAACAGGGTGATGCGTTGTACACGAAAGCAAAGGGTGACAAAAGAAAGGAATCAAATAAGGAAAATCGACACTGCTACAGTTGCAACGAACTTGGTGATTGTCCGACGGTGTTTGTATGCGCGTTACATATAATTGATAAAAATATCAATTTTTTCTGAATGATTGCCGTATATTTTTTTTGTCTGCTCTTTAGAGCTCCTGGGTTTTTTGTGGAGTTGCTTCTATGGTGAAGGGGTTGAGGAGTCTGAGTGGGATCTTTTGGTGCCCCCACTGTTTTTCTGCTTGCCCTCCACTTTCTTTGTCAAAGGCTTCTGCTCCGTCCAGAGCCCAACCTTGACTTTTTCCTTCGTGGAGCCCCTGAAAGTTTCTTAGATTGTAGTCAGAGTTTTAGTACTCCTGCAATCAACTCATCTAACTGAGGTGCCTTAGAGACAGGTCTTATAGGCAAGTCCGCACTCTAACTCCGAGTAGCCTCGTCAGGAATGTTAGTGTCTTCCCCTAGGGGATCTAGTACCAAATTGTTATTCGTTTTCTCCGTATTATTCTCACGAGTAAGGGGGAAATGTAGGTCATCATCGTCAGGAGCCTCCTCCCCTCGCTGGCAAGAAAGGCGAACAGGGTACGTTCGGTTTCCCAAGGTTTGATCGGTAGCGACTGGTCTTTTGTCCAACACATTCCATCGGTCCGATCAACCTTATGATTCAGGATTTTAGCGTGAGGTTTTCTCCTCTTGGTTCAGGCGGTTAAGCCCAGACCCCCAGTTCCCTCCTCCAGTACAGGCCCTACGCCACGGTACTATAACTGGACTGGGAGTGTGACCCGCGGGGTGGATTTCACCTGACCATGTTGCGATTTTTAGGTCGCTCAGGCGCAGTCACATGCTCTCCTAAGTCTTGCGACTTTTATACGGAGTCATTGCACGTGATGGCCACCCAACCCTCGGCTCCAACGAGTGGATACCGCAGGAATCCCCGATCCGCCACCTGGGGACACGCCCGATGTGTACCCAATAGTGTGTTTAAAAAAGATCTTTCTGAAGAAATAATCAAGAAAATATTTGGGAATTACGGGATATCTGACACACAATAATTTATTAAAATATTTGCAGTTCGCTTACAACTTTTAATTTTTTTCTCTAACATATCTGCATTAATTTTTTTCTCAGAATACTGTGCTTAATGTGCATTTAACCGCACCGGATAACTATTATGATATGTGCTTCAGTAAAAGTACACACATACACACAACAGATTTACATTAAACTATGTAATTAATCTTTTTTAATTGCGTCGACTTTTTTGTTGAAACGACTAATGAAATGTCATTGTCGTTGCGTTTTTCTGGTATTTACACCGTTATCCTAGCTGAAAAAACTCACCTATGAATTCATTTGTTGCCTGACTCATTTAGAGCGCAGGACTTCTCCAATTTTGGCTCTGCTTTAGTAATGAAAATGCGGCTTATTGCAGTATGGGGGCAAATGCATGCCGCAATTTATTAGAAGTAACGCCCTTGCAATGGGCGTAACTTTAGCCTGCAGGTTTGCAATTTCATAAATTTTAATTATTACGGAACAAAGATAAATCTAGTTCGACGTGCAGGTAGGCATACAACGGCTTGATTTCTTATAGGCAAGTCCTGTTGATATAAAGGTATGCGTCACGTATGTGCAATTTTGCATGAAATTGCATAATGAAAATAAGATTTTTTTTGGAAAATAGCCTCTTCTGTTCAACAAAACATTCAGATATGTGACATAAAATTTATCAGTAGATAAAAAAATCTTGTCGTTAATGACCAGAGCAAAATATTTTTTAGGGATGAACCACGTTTTAAGTCACTTCGCAACTGCTGTAAATCAGTTTTAGAGTACATGTATTCAGCTCTATAAAAATACAAAGACTAGGCTTATCAGAAAGAACACATAAACAAAAAAAGCTTTTTAAAGTAAAAAGCAAGGACGATTCAATCAAAAAAGCATCTATTGAGATTTTGACTTCATAGAAATCAAATAGAATAATTGTTGTAACTCATTTGATTATACAACTTATAAACTGCAATAGTGTCCGGGAGCCAGTGTAAGTGTACCAGGTCGTAGCGGCGTAAGCGGCGCCAAAGTCGTCTCATTTCACTTATCATCATTCATACCAAATAGGGACTTTTAAAGCCAATAATAATAAAAAAAAGGCGCCGAAAGAAGAATCCTAAAAAAGAAAACCATCAATAGAAGATCGACTTCACAAAAAAATCTCGTCACCGAATACTTAAAGAAGAAAAAAATTATGACGACTTTCAATTGATAAAATGGTTTTTGGTTTTTTTTTCTTCTCCAAAGGTAACGCTATAACAATTTTTTTTTATCGATTTCATGGAAAAACTGACGAATAGAAAACAAAACATTTTATTGCAACTATTTTATGAATTCCACTAGAAAAATACGAAAAAATTACTCTTTTGCCTAAAAGTACTTTTTAATTGTTCTAGAGCTAAAATTACGATAAGTTTCGATCACATTTTTTTAAGTTAAATATATACGAAAATTAATTAAAATTGTGTAACTGGCCAGTTACACAATTTTAATTAATTTTCATAATTTTCATCTGGCAAGAAAACTTGATTTTTTAAATATATACGTATATATATAAATTATTTTTCACAAAAAAAATAAAATTAACAATAAACGATCTTTTTTTTGTTCATTATCGAAAAAGCAAGCAGCACAACGATCGAGAAGGGTCCTATTGTACCCAACCCCAGTCGTTTCAGGGGTGCCTAGCTACAACTCATTTTAACTAAGGGTCGAGCTATCCACCTCCTATTAGAGTTATTCGATGAATAACTTGATTTTCCTGAATTGTTGATTCATTTTTTTATGATTTGTTTCCATTCGTCTAATAACTATTAGCCAGTTTATTAAGAAATGGATATCTCTGTCCTAACTGTAATAAATAATTAAAACGTTTTTTATACTATGAAGTCATCGCAGCCAATAAATCATAACAAGAAAGATGTTGGAAAAAGAAATATTAGATGCGAAGGATATTGAAAAAATGTTGATCGGTAATTACACAATTTCATACAAATTACCACATTTTCGTGACCGCCTAGATTAATAAAGAACCAGTCCTTTATCCGGCCAGTCGCGTATGAAAAAATGTCCAGTGAATGTTCTCATTACTGTGGCTCTCTCTGTACTATTTTATACTGTTACATGTTAAATATTACAACTTTGAATTCAAATTATGCCTGTTTTATGATATGAAAAAAGAAAAACAACTAATATGTTGTAGTGATGTCGTTCGAATACTTTATATAAACTAAAAACATTTGAAGTAGATGGCCATGTCGGTGACTGTACGTTTATACAGGCCATGTTCGAGATGATGCTCGGAGCACGCTCTGAATAGAAGTATAAGGAAGAGCGAATACATTTCAGCGCAAACAAGAGTGAGAAAAAGGAACACTCGCTTCAAGCGTCAACTAGAATTTGGCCTTAGTAGTAGTATTCCTTTCACAAACTAAAACTGTTGTGAACAGCACAAGTGCGCCAAGCCCTTCTTCCATTCTCTAATGAAGCTGAAAGTGCCTCGCGTACTAGAACAGTTCGCACGAGATTGCTCTCACCCCTCACGTCCCATCCTATGAGGTGGTGCCTTGTTGATGTGATTTGAATTTTATATTTCTTTCAGAACAGTTCTGAACAGTACAGAACAATTCAATTTTGCATGCGCATAGAGCTTTTTTCAAGTTTCAATGAAATCGAAACATTTGGCTTATCTACTACTTTTTTGTCAAGTTTATTTTTTTTAGCCAAGTATATTTGATTCATGAATTTATTTATTTGCAGCATGTTCCAAAATTCAATACAGAAATTTTATGGGTTAGCAAAGGAATTCAACAGAAATAAAGAAAATAAACATTCAGGTCATAAGAAAAAATGAAGTTGGTGATGATGAGAATAAGATGAAAGATGATAAGAATGATATTCTACAGAATAAGATGAAACGTTTTATCTAAAATATAATGATTTCATAGTAAAGAGCTCAAAAATTTGCCTACAAGATATATTAATTTTGTTCTGATCCCTACAATAATAATGTCAGAAAAAATAAATAAACAAGAAAATTACGTTTTTCAATTCTTTTTTTAACATTTCAAAAACTACAAACCATAGAAGATGTCTCAATTATTAAAATATGCAACTTTGCCCTCATTTAACTGATTTCGTTTCTTTTATCGTTTTCGAGATCCCAATGGTGAGCTTCGAATTAGTAACAGCCTCAATACAGATTTGGGATATTTTAAAACAAAATGCATTACATATTTTATTGCATGATATGTACTAGACTTAGAACACTTTATTAAAGCCTCTATCAGTCGGTACGAATGACTGAAAGCAACATAATTATTATATTATGAGGGTGGATAATAGTTTACTATTTGGATTGTCGACTTTTCTGTGTTTTATCTTAATGTTTTTCTCTTCATAATTCAAAAATAAGTAAACATTGTTTTGAGTATCTTAAACTCAATCGTATAAAAGTTTCCCTGAAGTTCACGTATTTAAAGAGACTGATATGATTCTTGAAAGTTTTAATAGTCGCTTAGGTTAATTCATATGACATCGTCGGTATATATGATGGAACCGAGAATAAATATATATATGAATATATAAATAAATATATTATCATAATTTTTCATAAAGAACATGTGTTTTACTTCCACGGGGAAATAAATTTCCATATTTATATAACGCACGGCCTAGGCATTAGAAATATTTATCATTTATTGCATGTGCCACATAAAATGTAAATACACTTTGGCTATAATTCATATATAAAAGCACCGGCCATCATCCAGGCCGACATTATCACTGCAGACTTGCGATTAGCAAACGAAGACATGAGAACTGTGGTGAGTTAAAAAATATTTAATATCCATAATTTAGTTCCACATATAATAAAACTGTAAATTGAACACATACATAGTTAAAACGAAATCAAATAAGATATGGCTTAAAAGTATTGGAAGGTATTTAATTTCTATTTTGCAAATTTTAAGAATATTGAATATTAAATAATATAAATTGAACATAAGCTAAATTACTCATGCATAGCATGGAATGGGCTCGATTCTAAAACTAAATGGATTTTTATTTTGAATGTACACTAGATTTTTAGAGTACAGTATTAGATTTAAAAATATTAGATTGAATGTTATTCATCATATTTTAATAATAAGTAAATAATAACCACAAAGGAAACGATGAAATCTACTGATTCTTTATTTTGCTTTTTTTAAATCATATTCTTTTAAGGTCTTTTCTCATAATTTCCTCTATCGTTTGTTCAACGCTCCATGTAAATGGCAATCTTTTTTTGTCGTTGATTCGTATTTTATATTGTGTATCGTATTTATACTATTAATTTTTTGCCCGCTTCTTTTCTCTTTTTCCCTTTATATTTTTTCTTTATGCGCCGACACTCTGCTGAATATACCGAATATAATTTGCAGCACTATTCTTTATTACATTGTGATTTTGACGCTCATTCTTATTATAGATGACCAAAATAAAAGGTCCACCGTAGTGCAGTTGTCCTTACTCGAACAAATTTTTAATAATCATCCTTTTCACAAGTTAACTTTTATTAATAATGTTTCCTAAGTATTTACTTGTATTTGCAATATTGCTTGTTGATTCTGTTGCTTAGTTTGAGGTTCTTTGTTCTCTCTCTCTCGTTTATATATTCTTCTTTCGATTGTAAATAAATCATTAACATTGAAGATTTAGTTATCTGTAAAAATAAGCGTATTATTACAAATATGTTGCCCTGATTCTCTTATTATTGCCTTATTCCTTGAAACGTCTTGAGTATAAATTTAAGGAAATGGCAACTTTTCCTAATATGCTTTGTCCAAGTATTGAGTAAATAATCGATTTTAGAAAAATACTTTGCATTTCTATTAGTCTAGTGATATAATATTTGGCATTTCGAATAGTCTAGCAATTTAATATTATTATTTAATTTGCTGTAAAGTATGCTTTTGCACAAGAAAAAACATCTATAATGTTCTATCTGCTTATTATTAATATATATTACATTATTAAACAAAAAATAAATGGAAACAAGTTTTTTTTCCTTATTAAAAGCTTAATCTATAACATGTTTCTCTATTCTATATTTTCAGTAAACAACATGATATTTAAGACAATATGTTGATATGGTTGTGATTTTCTCAATAAAAACAGATTAGACGTAACCTCTTAATTTTGAAACCATGTAACGAAGAATTTAAAAAATAGGAAATTTTGGGACAAATTTTTATAAAAACTTGTACTTGGACATTGTAGATTATTGGATAAATTTAATTTTGACTAATTCCATTAATTCTACAAGAAAAAGTTTAATAATTTTCGAACTACTGCAATTTTTCTTTTTTTTAATTATTATCTAGTTGTGATTGTGTTGTTTATTATTTTATTTTCAACCATATATGTAATAACATTTCTGACGTCTTTGTCAGTTCGAGAATTG
Source organism: Serrognathus titanus (assembly GCA_039766575.1). NCBI lineage: Eukaryota > Metazoa > Arthropoda > Insecta > Coleoptera > Lucanidae > Serrognathus > Serrognathus titanus. The sequence goes on along the minus strand of CM077912.1, from coordinate 26,663,451 downwards.
ACGATTACTAACTGTCACTTTCTACCTGGGTGGAAAGTAACCACTTTCCGCCCTAGAGTGGAAAGTAAAAAACCAACATTGAACTTCCTTCTCATGTTATTGTGTGGAAAAACGGTACTAATTTTTATCGAACTATTTATTAAAATTAATTGTTACATTTGAATTATTATACGTTGAAACTGAAAAATGCAATCCCTGATTTCCTGATGTGCTGATGACGTTGAAGCCAAAGATAAATTACTTGAGCTCGGTCCAGCAATTTCCATAGTCACATTATTTGATATCATTGTCACCGTTTTGGTTTGATTAGACACAAAAGTATCAATATAACCCTCTGCAACCAAACTGGATTTCCATCCTCCCAATCTCTTCAATTGCATGATATCTCCTCCGTTATTAACAAGTACAGTCGCCGCCGTCCTTCTAAAGCAGTGTCCAGTAAAAGTGTTAGGATCAGAAATATTTTAAAAAGTTGTAATTTTTTTAGGGAACTGCTGATGCTAGTATGACCAAAAGGTTGATTTGTCATTTTTCCTGATCTAATTTGCATAAAGAATTTGTCACTTTCAATATTTTTTCGAAGGTCGGTGTACTTTTTAATTGTTTCAATCCATTTTTCATTGGTGATCATAAATACCCTTGCCTGGTAAGTTTTGTATTGGCTAGTTCAATGCTAATTTTCTTCTCTAAAAAATTAACATCTGTCGTTTTCATTTTGTAAAGTTCGTCAGACCCACAGGCTCCTGACACACCAATGATCAGAGCAACCTAAAGGCATGTGAAGGAAATTTAGAACTAGATTTTTAAAATATTATAGATTACCTTTTGCGCAATCAAATCCTTAGATCCATCTCTTAAAAATGTTTCAATATTCTCCGCTGTAAAAACACTTGACTTTTTTGCCTTATATCCAACGTTCTACCTTTTTAAAAACGCTATGAGCTTTCCAAATTTCGATATATCAATTCTTTCTTCTTTAAGAGTCAGCGTTGTTTGCAATATCGAATACATTGACGATAAGGTTGAGGCCTTCTTAATTTTAGCCATATGTATGTTGCAACCTGTTGGTGTCTACAGTAAATAGTTTTTTTTTGTTATTTTAGTAACAGGCTAAATTATTTTCGTGTTCCACTATGGCAGCCTCGGTAATCATGAGAAGCAGGAAAAAAAATGAAAAAATCATGATAATGACGTGCACAATACTTTGTTTTTAATTGTTTAATTTCACTAATATTGACTTACTTATTCCACAATAAGTGGGATAATAAAATGCATTTTTCAAATAATTATAAAAATTAACTCATTTGACGTTATATTTTTGAAAATTGTAAATGATGTTTAAAAATAAGCATAATATATACGATTGATATGTTTTTATTCTTCTATTTATCTCGTAACGACATTTGCTTATTAATTCTTTTCTATTTTTTACAATAGGAAACGGAGATCTTCGTAGGGGATCTGAACTTATAATACACTCTGTACATACAATGACTTCAGAACTGTCTCCTCAAACAAAGGATATTGACTGTGTTGGGGATGTTGTTTATTTGTGTATAAATTGAAGGACAACTTTCCTAAATAAACTATTACCATGAATATGCAACTCGCAATGGAACTGAATATGCCACTGTAAAGTATAGTATGGCGTTCTATAAAAGGTTTCCCTCATATGCGGCAGCTAAATATTATAATCATTTGCCACATGAATTGAAGGACATTAAAATCCTTAATACTTTCAAATAAAATTAAGGGATTACCTCCTTCTTAGAACGCCGTATTCTATTTTAGATTGTATGGAAAGCGTGTAAACTGTTTAACTTGTAATGTTATTGACTTGTCATATGCCTTTGAGGTCGAAATGAATACTAAATATTATTATTATTATTTAGACGTGATTTTTGCGTAAAGAGAAAAACAAGAAAAATTAAAAAATGTCAACATCGTCGTATAAGCATGTCGTATAAGCTGAAAGTGGAAACAAATATTTCAAAGTGCTAACAATTTATAAATATAGTCTCGAATAACAAATTATTAAACAGCTTTTTTGTAAGTAGAAAGATAAAAATGTTATTTAGTTTTCCCTCTTTCGTTGAAGGCACTGTAAGTATTTACTCTAAATGAAATGAACAACTGAATGACTAGTTTAAATTCAGATTAATTCCTTTTTTATTTTGAAAGTGTTATTTAAAGAATTACTGATCTCTCTTACTTACGAGGAATTTTTAATGTCCAAATATACTCCAGAAAATTATAGTTAATTATAATTTTTATAAGTTATAAGTTACAGTAACCAGAATGTTTTGATTTAAGTGAAGCAATGTTTATCAATGGCGCTTTTAATGTTAATTTTTTTCTTGACGGTGAAAAAATTTTCATTAAGAAAATTTGTATACAATTCCAGACTGCAATATTCTTCATCCTCGGCATCTCCGCCGCTTACTGCTCGGTGATTCCGGGTTTAGGACTAGGCATCGCGCCCGGAATCATAACACCTTCAGCAAGCTCCGCTATTGCTGGTCCAGGAGGTGCCATAGCTTCCTCGCAGAATGTTCTAGGCTCTGCCACTGCAGTCGCTTCTTCACCAGTAGTTGGTCTTGGTATCGCACCAGGGATCGGAATACGCGGAATTGGTCTTGGACTTGGTCACATATAAATTAAAATTCCTTAAGAAAAAAATCGCAAAGTTTTTTTTAATGAAATAAAGATATTTTATTATTATACTTTTGTTTTATTAGCCACTTTATGACAAGCAGTCCAATTTTGTTTTCATTTCTAATTTTGTTTCACCATCTTAAAATTATATGTATGTCAAATTATATTTAGATGGCGATATAAACAAATCGAAAGAATGAAAGCAAATTTTCCTATAGGCACATATACAAAAAATTATTTGCAATTATTCATTTGCTATGCTCCGAACACGTTCCATTGCTGACACATGTCCACACTCGATTAACCGTGAGGACCGTTTTTCTCCGAGAAAAACAATTTCCATATTTGCGTTTACGTAAGGCGATTGTGTTAGCGTGCAGTTCCGGCACTCGCAATATTTACCGTTTATTGCGTACATTGGAAAACAAAATTGTAGGCACACATCGGCCGTAAGTTGAAGGTTGTTGTTCAGAAGTACGTATATAAATATGTCTCGGGAGAACTTTGCGACATTGCGACTTTTGTTTCAAAGATATACATACTTTGTTATAGCTGAAGACTGTCCGATATGAATTCATTGGTGAGCGAAAAACTTTTTAGTTCCTGTAAATTACTTAACCAAAATTTATGTTTCAGGTGGTTATTTTCTTCATCGTTGGCATCTCTTCTGCCTACGCTTCGGTTATTGGCTTAGGACTTGGACATGGTTTAGGAGGGCTTACATTAGGTGGTCGTATTATTGCTCCAGGCGCTATTGGTGTGGCTGTTCCAGGTGTAAGCGTAGCGGTTCCAAGTGTGGCTATAGCTCCTGCAGTGAGTTTAGCAGCTGCCCCTGCAATTGGATTAGCCGCCCCTGCAGCAGTAATAGCTCCTGCTTCTTCAAGCTCTGCAATCGCCGGCCCGTCTGGTGCAATTGCATCCACTCATAACGGTCTTGTCGGAACCACAGCTATAGCTTCAGCTCCAGTTGTTGGTGTTGGTCTTGGTGGTCTTAGTCTTGGTGGTCTTGGACTTGGACATGGTCTTGGACTTGGACACGGCCTTGGACTTGGGCATGGTGTCGGACATCTCATTTAATTATGTGATTATAGCACAAATCAGTTATAATTTATGACTTTACCAATATTATTATGGTTTATTAGTAGACGTTACCGAAATGTGAGGCAATAAAACAATTTTTAATTTCATTTTTGCATTTCATTTATAGTTTTAAATTGGTGTTTGGTTGAAATATAGTGAAAAGTAGTAACTTTGTTTGAAAGTAAATAAAGATAAAAAACAAATAGATTTATAGAAGCAAATGTACAAAATAAAGAAATTAATAGAAAAAGCAAAATAACAAAATATATTAGTTTGAAAATATGTTCCAGCGAGAATTTGGTTCTATATCTTTCGTTCTTTTCCTTTTTTTCACAGACATTAGCAATTGTACTTTCTTTCACTATTACCAGTGTAATCATTAAAGTAAACGGATGGGGAATAAGATTTTAATAATAAGCTACAAAGTCTAATACTTTATGTACAACTTACGTATTATTTTTAAATAACGAATCAGAGAATCATTGTGCTTTTTTTTATCAATCAATATTTTATTTCCATAGACAATGAATGCATTATATAGGATGTGTCAATAGCTTACTTAATGATGATAATAATAATAGCATACAGAAATATGTACAGTGTAGGGTGGTGCAACTTAAAATATTTTTTACACTCATTCACGAATACAAATGCGCTAAAATTAAAACATATTCCATCAAACAAGGAAAGAGATCATTCGAAAAATTGTTTATACGAAAATAGACATTTACGTATCAGGTTTTGCTTTAATAAACGTTTGAATCTGTTTACATTTGTAGCACTTTTGATTTCAAGCGCTAAGGAATTAAAAGCCTTAAATATGTGAACACATAATTCAAATATAAAAACATCATATAGAGATAAAATGTTATATCTGTTAAATAATTCTCTGCATGAGAAAGTAGTCGGAACACTAGCAATGGATCTAAATATCCTTTTCTGTGCAATAAAAACATCTTTGCTAGACGGCGAGCTTAAAAGGTGATCATATATCTGAGTCGACTTTCGACAAAAGCGTAGTAGAGGGAAATAAGTTGATCGGTTGTAAGAATATGTTTCAAAGTTCTAAATAAGTAACAGAGAGAATTGAGTTTTGAATTGAGTTTCAATTCTTGTCGAGATGTCATACACTACACTATCCGCGCTACTAATTTTTGTGTTGCTTATTTCGAATTCTAATTCTACTTGCGTTTGTTGACGCATTTAAAAAAGAACAACAATTGTTACATTTTGTTTCTGGAATGGTTTTGGATACGTCTAATAGAACTACAGTAGTATCGTCAGCATAAAGTGTAAGACCTATGTTGGGATCAATAGAAATGATATCATTAATATATAGCGTAAATAAAATGGGATCTAAGTCCGACCTTTGGGGAACGCCAATGTTAATGTCGATACTGTTAGAATTAAATTTAGTAACACTACCACTATTCTTGAATGTCAAACTAACATATTGCGAAAGTGAAGATAAGAATGACTTAATCCAGTCATAGGAAAAGTCCCTCAGGCTATAAAGAATTACTTTTTTCAATAATATATGGTTATCTACACTTGCTGAGATCACAAAAGGTACCAGCAGGACACTCGCCTGCTTCTACATAAGTAACAATGAAAACTTAAAAGGATGTATATAATTGCAGTATTGGTGCTTTTACCATCTGCCTAATTAATTAATTAATATCGAGTATTGCCTCGGCGAGCCTGTATTACAGCCTGCATACGTTGTCGCATCGACTCCACCAAGTGCCTAATCGCTAAATTGTCAAGTTGATCCCATTCTTGCTGAAGCGCCATTGATAATTCTTCTAGGATAGCTGGGGCGGGGACGCGAGCTCTAATATTCCTTCCTAACATGTCCCAGACATGTTCGATGGGATTCATGTCGAGACTTCTCGGGGGCCATTGCATTCGGTTAACACCAACAGCGTCAAGAAATTCATTAACAACTCTGGCGACATGTGGCCGTGCATTATCGTGCATCAACATAAAATTGTCGCCAATAAAAGGGGCAAAGGGTATCACAAGATCTTGAAGAACATTTTCAATGTACCTCTGAGCGTTAATAACTCCTCTATTTATTACAACAAGGTCTGTACGTGCGTTCGCAGAAATACCGCCCTACACCATAATCGAACCTCCGTTGAAAGATAGTCTAGAAACAATATTACATTGAGAATACCGTTCACTGGTCCTTCTCCATACTCTTCCACGACGATCTAGCGCTAGTAGGCAGAAGCGGGACTCATCAGTGAAGAGAACTTGACTCTACTGCCCCATATTCCAATGAACATGTTCACGAGCAAATGCAAGTCTGCTTACTCTATGCTGTATGTTAAGCTCTGGACCATGTGCAGGTCTTCTTGTCATTAAATTAGCTTCATTAAAGCGTCTTCTGATCCTTCTGTCACTTACATGCACATCTCGAACATCTGCGATTTCTGACTTGAACAGCAGTCAAATTCCTGTTGCGAAGAATCGTTAGGGTAAGAAAATGGTCATCTCTAACGCTTGTATATTTTTGACGACCTGTTCCTGGGCGTCGATTGTAAGATTCAGTTTCCAAGAAACGCCTCCACGTTCTGGAGACACATGATTGATAAGCTCCAAGAACTTGTGCAACGTAACGTTAAGATCGATCATTCTGAAGCATTAATAGCCATGAAAACAACTTATTAATGACAAAATGTAAACAAATTATTAAATTAAGTCTTTAGGAAACGTTTGGAAAACAAAAAATCAACTGCAACATAATATTGACCATGGTGTAGATACTTTCAATAATTTATTTAAACAAGAGAATTTAGTTACCATGATGATCATGGCTCGATTATTGAAAATGTCCTATTCACCGAAAAAATGGACAAAAAGTGTCCTCAGATAATTTATTTAAAAAAATAATAGTGAGTCGCTTTTTGTGACTCTGAGTGATACTAGAACGTTACTAGAAAAAGATATGTATATGTATATTAAGTTTTAGGATAGTACGAAACAGAAAAACAAGCTATGTTATCGGAAAATAACACAGAAATAAATTAATATTCATAAATTATACACGTTTGGCGTTGAATCATCAGACATACGTTAAAAAGCTCCATCCTTTTTTTCTATTCGCCGTTGACAAAGAAATAATACTGAAATATTTGTCAATTATAGCTTCGGTAATTGATCACGCGGGCCTCAACTCTGGTGAATTTGGATAATATATTTATATCAGTTTAATAACATAGTTTGTTAATATTTTCTTATATAAATAGTAATAGTAACTTTGGAGACATATTCAGTATGAGAATATATCGATCACACGGAAGAAGAGGGTTATATCTCAAAAACTCCATTTGTAACATTTTCATAAGAAACTGCTTAAAACTGACCTAAGTTTTATTGTCAGCTCAGTTATTCCCTTCATAAAACTTAGGTCAGTTTTAAGCTCAGTCAGTTTTAAGCAGTTTGTTATGAAAATCTTGTTTTTTGAGATATAACCCTCTTCTTTCGTGTGATCGATATGTAACGTGATCTATTTTGAACTTATGAATTTGATCATTTGATATTTAGTACTATTTTTTAATGTCATTTTTGTTAATGTTACATAACGATAACTGTTCTTCCTTTTAGACATGTTTCAATTTCAAACTTTGATGCTTTGTCATTGTTATTTTTATTGAAATAAAGAACATTATTATTATTTAAAAAAAAGATATAAAATGCGGGACTCATTTTATTGTAAAATATGGTTAATGCAAATTTGTGAGATTTTATGTGCAGCTAGAATTTAGAAGGACATTAGTACATCAAAAATTATTTCTCTTGAGTCATAATTATTTCATTTTTACGTCAGAATTATGTTAAACTGTAATTCAAAGCAAAAATTCAGTCAACAGTAGAATTATTGTAAATTGATAGGAACTTGACTTCACAAGTTAAAACAGGGAAGAAATTTGTTCCCTTTTCATGATCTGCAATTATTAGATTGTATTACTTTTGATTTTTGTTTATTGTTCAGGGCTTTTATGGCCAATTGCACCAAACTTAGACTCTTAGTTTAACTTTAAGCGTCACTTCTGTTATGAGTCATAACAGAAGTGACTTATGACTTATTGCAAATTACACCAAACACTGTTTAAGATACAGATATGTCATTCAGTTAATTCATCTTAATTACTAATCATTAAAATAATAGGTAATCTTGTTACGTGATAACAAGTTTTTTTTTTGTTTTATCTAAAATTAGAACATATGAAGATGACATAATAAAATATAATAAAACATTTCGATTCTTAGATTTATAAGATTTAGGGTCATTTTCGTAATAGGACTAAAGGAGATTTTTTAATTTTAATGTAACTTTAAATTTAAAGTTCTACTATAAAAATAAATAAATAAACAACACAATTTTTACAATTGAAACATTTATTTTATTATTCTATAGAACGAAGAGGAAAAAGAAGTAGAGACTAGAGAATAGTCCGAGGGAGGAGAGATAGAACGAAAGATAGAAAAAGAAAATAAAAAAATAATAATTGTACGACAGAAAATTATGCTACACAGGATTGAACACAGTATCTGGCGCAAGTCCTTAAATTTAAGCGAAGTCTGTCGAGTGGGTTTTACAAGATACCGTGGCCAAGAATTCCAGGCACCACAATACTCTTAGCAATGGCAGGTCTGACGATGGTACCTCCAAGGCCGAGACCAAGTCCGAGTCCTCCTACTCCATTAGTGATGACGGTTCCTGAAGGACCTGCGATGACGGCTCCTGTACCCAATCCTAATCCTAAGCCGGCTCTGGTACCTGGAGCTACCACGACTGCTCCGTCGACTGCTGTTGCAGCTACACCATCCAAGCCTACCGAGCTAGATGCCGACGAAGCTCCTTTAATTACTGCAGCTGGCCCTATGGGAGCTATAAGTCCTCCTACTCCAAGTCCTCCTAGTCCTAGTCCTCCAAGTCCTATGAGAGAGGCTTGAGCGGCCGCGAAAGTAATTACTAATATCACCTAAATACAGAAAGATTAATTAACAGTTTTGCCAAAATTGGAGGCTATCTTCTACTAGGAGTGCTAAACATAAATATCATTCTTCTAAAAAATATAAAAAAGAAAAAAAAACTAAAATTGGACATGCAGTTTTTCGTTGTCCCAAAATCAACCTTAATAATGAAGATAAAGCAGGGTGATTAATTTTAAGTTTATATATTTCTGCAACTTATCATCACTTCAACGCAGAAACCAGTTTGCGTTCTCCAAATGTTGTTCAGAATTTTGAGTCAATTATTGCCAAGATTGCTTAGGAAGCGAACTATAGGATGTAATATCAGATAGCCATTTGATAATTTCATTTGAGATCCAGGATCTAATAACTGACATGGGCGTATAGAAGTCAAGGACCTTGAAGGCCATTAATTCTAACACTTTCTTAAAAAATATATTTATAAAAAAACATGTAAGATAAAGATATTTGAGCAATCAAAATTAAGACAAAATAGTTAATTCGTAGATTTAAAAATTTGAAAAGAAAAAACAAGGAGGAAATCAAAATCTGATATTTAAAAGCAAAATCTACATTCGTAGAATCTCAATTTTAAAAAGTGCAAATAATGATCTTTTTCAGTTGGATTTTTTTCTTTAAGAGTAATTAGATAAGCACTTGTTAACAACTTACCAAGTATTTCATGTTGATGGCTGTTACACTTATGTCTGTCAGGACACATTTCTTATCTCTTTATATAAAACTGATTAACCTTCAACGACATCAATACTTGACCAGCACGCCTTCTTCGCCTGAGAAATTCCTCAAATGATAAATTCTTCATCGTCTGGAAAAAAGAAATTTCTCGCAATGGGCATTTTCTCGGAGCACGCGGGCGTGCTTTCTCGCCTCGTTGGATATTAAGTAAATATCTTAAATGAATCTTTCAGTGCGTGACATATCCCGTGAATGAAATGGGAGGTCGAAGGCCAAAGGCATTGCGAAACGCCTAACACACCCATTCTGCCTGTAGGATAATGAATTTTGAATTATCCAACGCTGCTGTTCGTGACATTTGCACGTTTTTTTACAGGTTTTATGGAAATAGATCTGTAAACAATGCAAGTGAACGCATTTTTTCGAAGCCTTGATAGGTTAACAGATTTATTTATTTATGTATGTATTAACAAGCCGTTCGTAATGTCGGAATTTGTTGCGGAACATGTGCATTGTTCGAATCTATTGCTTAGTCAATTTACATCTTAATTATTTACTTTTTGTTTCGTGCCTTTCTTTTACTAATACAGTTTGGAGTTTTTTTTTTCTTATTTTCGATTAGGGCAAATTGAGTTCTGTTTGTATTCAAATTTCTTATTATCTTAGAACCAGACCTATAATATGTCTTTCTTGCAGGAAACCCTTTGACAGAAAATAATTTATGAAACCTGATTTCCCTAAATACGAATACGTAATTATAAAACCGAAATAAAAATGTATACTTAAAAATTTGCAGTTTAATCCATTTTGAACGCTATAACGCAAAGCCACCTACGAGTACCTATTTTATTAAAGTTAGAGCAAAAAATGTCATATTACAGTATTGTTAAAATATTTGAGATATTACTTTTATTCAATTTGAAACAATCATTCGAATAACGGCACCATGCCCGCGCCCCTAAGAGATTCATAGTTATTAGAATTTATTAAAAATTAATGAATAGGAAAATAATCTCGCCAGAAAAAAAAATTAAACAGGACGTATATTGTGTATTCTTACACCACAAACTAAAAACATTATAATCCTAGTGGTAAATGTGGTACGTATCAAACGCTGATATCATTTATTTACCTTTATTTTAATTCAATAAAAAAAATATGTAAACATAGGAAATAGAGATTTTAATGTAATTATGTTATGGAGACACTCTAAGTGTAAGCAAATGGTCATAATTAAAACTATCATAAATTGCTATTTTCTCCTGCTGACGAGCTGTAATCAAGCATTTATTATTTATTATTATTTATTACTTATTAATGTTGCGCCTTATTATAACGTTGCCTGTTTTATAATAAGAATCGCCAAAATAAAAATTTGCGATCTATGTGAACAATTAATCAGAAAGACGATAAGATGAGGAATACGAAAAAGAAATTGTACTTCGAAATATGGCCAACAAATTAGTTTCTAGAGCTTTTGTGCCCCAAGATATCAAAAATTGAATTATCTCTTAAATTTTTGGCTTGTTTGTAGTTTTAATATGTATATTTAATATGTATACATTTTTTCTCATTTTTGTCACCCTCTGCAATTAATAAAACTTCAGGATAGAGTCTGGGAGCTTTTCATTTTATAATAAACAAAAAAAGGAAATTGGCTATCCATTTTTTTAAATTATTTGGCGACAGCATAATAAATGATATTTCAAATTATAAAAATCAGTTTTTTCTTCGTTCTTTTACATTACATAATATATATTTTGAGAGGGTCTAAACCTCAGGCTGAAAATCGGTAACACCTTTGATACAATGTCCCATCGAACGCCTTTACTTCTTCATTTAACATGATTTTGGACACTGCAATTATGTTGCCTTCTTTTTGTGGGAAAAGTTAGAAGCGTTCGCCGTTTTCGCCGCCTTCTTGAATTGACTTTATACCAAGACTGGACTGGCAGTAGCAGAAAAAGTTCCTTTGTAAAACTTACTGAATAAGTATTTCGTAAGACTCATATTAATTCCATGTTTAAATTCTAACAGGGGAATCCTTCTAATTTATTTTTATGTAAAAAATATATATAAAATTTATCAATCAAGTGGTCCAAAAAATAACAAGTATCTTGAACAGCGGTTAATTCAGTAAGCATGTCGTAATCTGTCCCTATGATAGGCACCGCCCATTTGAGAATTATAATTTAGTTGTACAAATTTTAGCACACTTTATATCCTTGCGTTGCCGACCTTCGACAGGAGACTGATTTGGGTTTCTAAACTTGAATGAAATTTTGATAATGAATCAACAAATTTATTGTTGCTCTACTTAAAGAAATCGATGTCTGTGTTTATAGCCAAAGTCATCTCTCTTCATGATTTTATTGTTCTTAATATTATTTAGAATACTCTATCCATTAGGCCTAACGGTTTCGCACATCAACTTTGCTCAGTTTTTAGTTTCTGGAGCAAATCAGCTGATGTAAAGAAATTGTCCAAATAGATCCTTCTTCATTAATTTACTGTTAGAGTCAATTCTATGAAGCTGTAAAAGGAAAATTTTTCCTGACCACCTCTTTTTGATAAGTTAATTTTTCTTATGTACCCATTTTGATCACAGTTTCATGGGAGTATACTGTTTGAGACAAGATCTATCTTTGAAAAGACTATATTTTGTTACTTTTTCCATATTCAATGTTTTTATATTTTGTCTTTTATGGAATGCTAGCATTGTCATCGACAAGATGAGAAAGTAATATTTTTTAATACCCGTTTGTAGCTATGGTCTTACTTGTCAAAGACGTGCCCTCCGCAGTTGACTAGTAATTTGGTAACCTATGGTAATCCATAAAAAAATGATGTTCGTAAATCCAAGTGATTCAAGATCTTTTAGGTTAAGCGCTACATTTTTTTGTATTATGAATTCTATTGATAAACTTCATCTATTGTCGAAAAAGGGGAATTGTCAAAAAATATTTAGTGTAATGCATTCAAATGGTTTTTCCGTATTATAACTGGGTCTATTTCGCTTTTTTCCACTTTCTATTAATCGCTTCCCTTTTTTTCGACTGCTTCTTTCGCTTTCTAGCTGTTTCTGACACAGTCTCATTATTATCTAAGAAGTCTGCTGAATTATCTCTTTGTTCTTCCTTACCCACGATTCGGTAGTATTTCTGCTTACAAAACTGTTTGGTGGCTTATTCAGTAAAATCATTCTCACCCTAGTTTATTAGTATATTTGTTTCAAAATTTTATCTAAACATAATTCTTCTAAGACAAATACTGCTTGTTCATCCACTTTCAGAAGCTTTTTACGGCCAAGACCACCAAGAAACAATAGCTATATGGATTAATAAGAAATTGTCATGATATACAATGAAAACTTTTACTGGGAACACAAAAGTTTAAAATAAGTCTTAATTTTTAACATTCAATTTATACTGTATCAGAAGTCCACAAGACGTTAGACATAAGAATAGCCATTTTATTGTATCAATTACAGAACAACCTCCTTTGCGAAACGTCGAGTAAGTATTTTAATAGACATTTGATCTATCCAAAGTTGTTTTCTTGTCCATATACTCGTAAATATTCCATATTTATGTATAATAGATTTTTTTACTAGTCACGGTTTGTTTTTTCGTCAACTGTTTTTGAAAACACTGTAAATACCTTCGCAAAACCACTAACAAATTTTTGATTTTTTTTTGACTTCAAAAGAACTTAATTTTTTTTCACATACAATATTTAGAGTTAACTGAAACATATATCTTTTCTTTATTTTCAATTCTTGATTTTTTGTATTTGGAGGTATCTGACATTTCAACCAATGCCAGCTCACCAAGAAATAATACTTAACTTCTTGCCTGCTGCAATTAAAAAAAACTAGATTAGATTTTCTTGGGAGTCATTGTTTTAATTTCTGAGTATGTTTATTGTCAAGCTTGTTTTGTTCATGGTTATTGACACCAGAATACAAAGAAGTGCAATTACCATAGAAGCCGCACCATGATTTGAAACAAAATAACTTTTTCGCAGATATGCAAAACATTAATTATATTTTTGTATAACTACAGTACCTTCTTGTCCGCTGAATATTATAAGTATTAATTATAATTGAGCAGACAGCTCAAAATTCAGGAGCATCGGTTTCTATCTATACTTTGTCGAAGCTTACTGCGAACATCAAAGTAAGAAAAACTTATTCTAATATTTTAAGCAAAATTACGAAAGTGAAAAATCGCATCTAAGCTCTTTTATTTAAATGTAAACGATTTTGCTAGTAAAATTCTTTCTATCCACTATATACTTACTAGAAATGCAGCGGATATCCGGCAACTATCCGGTATCTGGCCACATTATTTGATATTCGGCAGATACCAGACATAGACTACCATTATCCGGTCACACCGGATATTTTGCGCGGGGTCTAAAAATGGAAAAATTAAGTTTCTTAATAAATCAGAAGTTTTATATCAATCTTTTATTATTATTAAATAAATAATAAATAAATTTATAGTTTAACTTAACAGGGTTCCGATCCAAAAATTAGTAGCTATAACTTCTTTAGTTAGAAGAGCTTTCGATAATATTTAATATCAGAGCATTAAAAATGTTTGAATTATAATAATTATATAAAAAAATCTGAATCTAATAATATACAAAGTAATTTTAAATAAGATTTTTTTACCTGTGTCGTTTCGAAAAAAAAATTGTTGTCTTATTATGGTAATTTATTTTCCTATAATTTCAAGGTTTACTAAATTAATAAAAATAGATTCATTGAAATTATTAACATTATTTGAACCTTCTGAATATTTTAAGAAATCAAATTTAATTAAATATGGTAAATCAGATCGAAAATTCATGTTTTCTTTATGTGAAAAATTTCTGAAAATAATCTGATATATAATTAGTTTCTTTGTATTCTCAAGGTATAAGGTTACAGTGCCCGCCTACTATTGAAGAATTACAGAAAAAGTAAAAAGAGTAAAGACAAATTTTCACATAAATTAAACCAAAGGATTTTCCTCCTCAGTTGCAGAAAATTTGGACTAATTCCTTTGCCCTGATCATCAACGACAAGGGCTTCAGCTTTAACAAAAGTTTGTGAAAGAGAATATGTAATTTTCAAATGAAAATCACAAACCAAGAAATTCACATTTTAGTATAAAATATTATTTCATAAAAAAAAAAACTCAAATTTAATACCACAACATTAATATTTTTGTAAGAATAATGAAAAATGTTTTGTGAATTTAACTAACGTAGGCTTTCCATTAGAAATTAACAAAAACTATCATTTTTTTTCTAATCTCTTGTTACTAAATTAGAGTGAAAATTAAATTAGGTCAGTTATTGTATAACTAAAGATTGAAAACAAAAAAAAATGCTTGTTTTTTAACAGAATTTGATCAATATACATTAAAAAAATTAGTTTATCTAGTTTCTATTAGAAATAAAAACTTTTATATTAAATTTGATCAGAATATAATAAATAAATTACTCATTCATTATAATAACATAGAAATATTAAAAATATTTGTTTGCTTTAGGAAAAAAAACCGTATAACTCTATTTTAGAGCCAGTAGATTTTCTAAACATTTTAAATTGCTAGTTAGGTATGTAAAAAAATCTTTATCTTTCACAAATGTAGAATTAAATAACAATAAAAATACTAATTTTTAATTTTACCTTAAAATTTAAAATCCACAAAAATTACCTTTTCAAGAAATAACATTTTTCTAAAATACCAAGCAAATTAATGAATATTATTATATTTTTTCTTTTGGGTGTTCGAAATAAATTATTTCAGAATCGATTACTAATTACTTATTAAATAAAACTCGGAGTAATTAAGAGCTCCATATAAAAAAAATCCGTTAATTATTCAACAGTAGGTACTTACAAATACTTTTTCTCTAAGTTAAAGAGATCGTTCTACATCTCAATGACACAATCGACTGCTCCCAATTTCCTGTTTATGTATTTCTTTTAGCATATTTCTTATCGTGCGATCTTTTCGTACCGCGCCAAAAAGGGAGACAATGCACCAGGTGCATGGGAGTGTTACCGTAAAAACAGACTTCATTTCCTGTACCTACATACATACGTTTACGTAGGTCAATTTCAGAAATGTGACATGCGACATGGGCGTGTGTGATATTACTAGCTTTACGCAATATTACTTTATAAACCGTCAGGCAAGTTGAAGGTTAGTTGTTACGAAGACAGTATAAATACTATAGGGTGGATTGATTCTGCATCATATACCATTCGTATAGTATTAAACACACATCAACATGAACTCATTGGTAAGTTGGCTTCATTGTTTTTAGGAAAAGAGATGTTCATCTTGAGAGTAATTTCAGGCAGTATTGTTCTTCGTTGTGGGTCTCTCCACCGCCTATTGTTCGATTATCGGACTCGGTGGTGCTGCTGCTCTAGTCGGACCAGCTAATCCAGGTGCGGTGGTAAAAGGTCCTGCAACTAATGCCGCTATTGCTGGACCTGATGGTAGCCTTATCACCGGAGTCGCTGATGCCGGAGGACTGGCCGCCGCTCCTATTCCAGGAGGCGTCGTTACCGCTGCTGTTGCTCCTGGAGTCGTCGCCGCTCCCGTAGTAGCTCCGGGTCTAGGACTCGGTCTCGGCCTCGGTCTTGGAGGCAAAGCCATCATTGCAGGACCTTCAGGAACTGTCGTAGGTGTGGGTGCTCCTGGACTGCTCGGTTTGGGTCTCGGCCACGGTTGGTAATAGTCGAAAGTTTCCAGTAGCTGTTTTGTGATAACGTTCGCTCATTTGTGTTCACGACTCTGATCAAAAAATGTATATAATATGACCATATAAATATACGTTTCTTATTTAAATAAATCTAGTAGTTTTCTTTCTTAAAATTATTCGAAGTAGTTTAGTTTTTTACCATTTCTGAAATGACTTTCGACATTCAAAGTTTTGTGTTCCGACTCAAACATTTTGAAACAATTAAAATGTTGCTGTTTAACGATTTACGGAATTCGACAGGCAGTATTACTAATTTTTTTCAATATTCATGGTCTATTCTGAATAATTTAATTTAATATAGCATGCGATATTGCCGATAGGTATTCTTGTGAAATATAAAAATTAGTAAAAGCATTACCAGATTTAGAGAAAAATAGTAAACAAATGATTACAATACCATTAAAATTAAAATTTATTAATAATATTTTAAAGTCGACACTTTTTAAATTTAATATTAACTTACACAATGTGCCATTTAAAATATTTCTAACATATGGGGAAAATTTTTATTATTGTTTTTGAAAGATTCGGGTAGCAGATTGTGCATTAGTCAAAAGAAAAAAAATAACTCAATTGATCACTTTAAATTTAGCTGGAAAGGCTAAATATCCCGAAAAGCGTTTATCTCTTTCTTCTGCAAGAGTAGCCAATACTAACATATTCACCTTTTAGTTTTATTGTACAATATTACGATATGGTTTCAAAATTCATTTTTTGGATTTTTGGACATCTTTTAAAATTTTTCGATAAGCTCGGAAAAGCGAATTTTCCAAAAAGGAGAAATTGCAGTAGTTCGAAAAGTTGTAGTCTTTTTTTTTTGTAGAACAGATGAAATCTGACAATATTAAATGCAACCAATAACCTACAGTGTCTGAAGACAATATTTTATCAAAACTGTGACCTGAAAATGTATTTTTCTGAATCTTTTTCTTCTGTGACTTCAAAATTTATATACTGTCGTAAATCCTTGAAAAGTAAATACAGTATCATTTTTTTATTTGTATTTAATGAGAAAAATACCGTCAACATTAAACTTTGCCTTAAATACACATAAAAGTTTTTGGAATAAGTTGTTACCTTCCTCATCAGTGTTACAATGCGGATAAAGTTTTACCTGAAAAGTTCTAAGTGTTAAAAAAGGGTGAAATATTTTTACTCCAACAAGGATAAGCTCAACTCCTGTTTAACACTGTACAGTAAACATATTGCGATGTATTGTCATTGATAGTGGGTTTTGTTTTAAATTATTTTTAAGTGTCAAATTTATCAAGTTCACGTATAAATATTTAACATTACGACTCTTTTCTCTTTTTAATTTGTTTAAATAAACTGGTATCTCAGGGTTGCCAATTGTCTAGCTAACAAATTAGGATTACGTGGTTCTGTTTTGTCTTTAATTTGTTTATAATAATTGACTATTTTTATTTGACATTTTCGTCTCGTTACGTGAATTGCAATAGGTATAAAAGACAATTTCTAATCATATAAATTTTTATTAATTAAATACTTCATTTTATGATCAAATTGCGGTTGCACATTATTTTGCTTTTGTTGGCAAAATAAGTTGTCGAAAGGCAATTTGTCAGACACACATATACAGGAAAAGTCCAATTATACATGGACTTATAATCTTAGCCCTTCTTCGTACAAAAGTAACTATGTTTATGAAAATTGTTGCAATAGGTAAGTTTTTGATTTTATTTTTAATTAACAACCATTAATTAAATTTATTTATCAGAATTATATCATTAACATTTATGTGAATGATAAAATCTATATTGTTGGTTAAAGGAATTGATTAATTCGAGCTTAAAATTAAACAAATTGCCACGATACAGACACGATACTGTCTAATCACACGGAATTTGTTTAAAAATCTATTGATAATAACGCCTTTAAATAACTTGGACAAAAATTTTGTATGCGGCCAAAATTGAAATAATTCTTATTAGTTTTCACACAATACAAAATTTTGCCAAGCTGTTAACAATGAAATAAATTTAATCATAAATTTTAAAGTAAATGTGCTTTAAAATTCGAATTAAATTACTTAAACAATTAAATTCAAATCAATTTGCATTTTCAATCAAAGTTATTTAAACAATTGGTCTTACTTCTTTCACAACTCTCTACTTATTAAAGATTGATCTGTTCAGCTTGAAGAGTTAAGCATGATTTCCAGAATCAGGCAGAATTTCTCCCTTTTATAGCTAAATAAAATAGGCAAAAACTGTGTAACCTCAAATAAAAAAAAATGTAAAACCTTTAAATGAATGAATTTCAAAATTTAAAGTTTCAAATAAATTAAACATTCTCTATCAGATTCTAAATATTTGATTACATTTTAAATAAACCTAGCCGTACGACTTCTATTTTGAAAAGTCTTATAAATTTCAGTTTTACAACTACACGGCGCTTTCCACCGTTGTTTTGTTCTTGAAGCTTGTCCCTAATGACATCTTCTGGTGACGTTGAGGAATGTGAACACCTTCCCTGTTCCCATCGGCCTGGATTGGTTCTTTGAAGTGTTGGGACTGTTTTTTATGACAAGGGGGCTCAGCAGTAAGTTCTGGTGTCTTGGGATTACAGCCCCAGAAGTTCTCCACATCGTTGAACTTCTTGTGAAACCAAGTCTCTGTTGTTGGTGATAGCGAGACTTCTAGTACTTCATTCGACATTTTCTAAGTAAAAACAGAAATTTGAATTAAATATTTGCAAGTAAATAAATTTCATTTGAGTTCTGGAAGATCATAAGGTAGTGTACATTGATTTTAACAAATTATAATAATAAAATAAATACAAAATATTTCTAACCTAGCAATTATATATACAGGGTTCTCTTATTTTACTAAAATAACATAGCAGTATGTTAATTCATAATTAATTCGTTAATTGAATAATTAGGATATACCATCACCGCATTTACTGCAAAAAAAGTAGAAATGATATCCTAAATGTGTCACTTTTATTTACTTTTCGACTATTGGTAAATTCTGATATATGAGGGAAGAGATTGATTGTCGTTCTCATTACAAGTTATGACTAGTATATGTCTACGAACTGAGTGAATGCTTACTTTAGAATGAAACCATAATTTTATTTGCGTATTCAATAAAATAACAAGAAAAAGTGGGTAAAAAATAGTGACATAGTAAATGACATTATGGATAAAAAAAGCTTTATTTACCGGAGAATATTTACAAGGCCTTATGAACATCTGACTTCACTTCCTCTAGATAAGCTTAATATTATAGTGCAATAAGGAATTCATTTATTTCCACACAAAAGATCAAGGGATAAACGATGCAATATTAAAAAAAGTGCATTATTCTCTTTGGAGTAGTTAAGAAATAAGTTAAGATACAAGTGACTGCCCAAGCAGTAAAGATTCTTTCATTTTCTGAATAATACTAACTCTTTTACGGATAGAAATGCTTGTAACTTTCTGGATAATACTAATTCTTTTAAGGATACAAACTTCTACCTCAGAAGTTAAATCTCTCTTTTTTCTTGGATTATCTTTATCTTGGATAATCTTTGGAAGATAGAAAGCGTTAAAATGTCACTTTTGAAGTCACTAACACTTTTTAAAGTTAAACATCATAACTCCGTTTAATTTAACACCAGAGACAGATGAACACGAGAGAATACCAAAAAGAGTTTAAAAAGTGTTAAATTCGCTAGTCGCCAGCAACCGTGACCGAGCAGCAACCAACAATGTGGGAGCAGCGAAAATTTTTGTTGTAGCGACTAAAAACTTTCGTTGTTTGGCCATTGGTGGTAGTTGCTCGGTCGCGGTCGCTGGCGACTAGCGAATTTGGAAGAAAACCTTGCTTTACGGATTTTATGAGAGACAATGCATATATTTTTTCTAAATTAAACTTGTACTTTAAATTTCCACTTTTCATTGAAAATAGAAATATATTCGTCATTGTTATAGGCTCGGTTTCACTAGCGCAACATCTCGTGGTACATGAACATATATCAATTTTGGTAGCCTTATTTTATATAGGAAGTTCCATGGCGTGAAATCACTACTTCGTAGCTTAATCTCAAACCAAATAGAGTAAGAAATTATAATAAAATTTTACCCTAAAGTGAACCGTTTTCATAATACAGAGTGTTAAAAAAAAAGCCTATTTTTGAATCAACAGTTTGAGAAAAGTAGCCTGGCCCCAAAAACATCTCCTGACCTTCTTTACATTATTATTTATGGGGTCATAAGAAAAATATCGTATACCAAAAACCATCTTCAACTGTAGAAGATCTCAGGAGACCCATTTCTGAGGCAACAAAACTAATTCGGACAAATTGATATGTTACTTAGAATCTTTAGATTTCTCTTAACAACAGCTAGAATGATTCTCGAGAGCAACGGTGGTCTTTTGAGTAATATTTATAGTGAATTTAAATTAAAATAAAAATACTTATTGGCTTTTCGGAAATTACTACTTTACTTTAGGACAAAATTTCATTAGAATTTTTTACTCTATTTGATCTAAATATTACGTGTATGAAGTAGTGACCTAACGTCATGGGAGATCCGTATAGTTTCGAGAAAGCAACTTATCGGATCGCTGAATACTTTGAGTTTGCGATTTCAATATACAGGCGACTGTACAACACAAGGCATCGTATTTCCTTTTTAAAACGAAGTAAAATTATCTAAAATAGTTTTTATTTAACTGGAGAATTGAAAAATATAGATATGATCTTTATGGCGCATCTAGAGTTGTTTCTGTCTATATGATAGCACAGCGCTTTCCAAACTGGGAGGCGCGCCTTTCTGGGGAGTTGCAAAAAGTTTATTTATACATATAATTTTCATAATATTATAAATAAAAAAAAAGTGAAAATGTAAATAAACTCTTATAACAGAACTTTTATGATCCATTTATTATTTTAAAAATGTGTTAAATATTTTGCAAAATAAAGAGGGGAGGCGCCAAGATAAAATTTTTAAAGGGGGCCGTAGAAACATAAAGTTTGGAAACCACTGTGATAGCGTCTTCCTAGTATCTCAATAGTGCTTGGTTGCAACAGTTAATGTCAAGTTAATCTATGTACTTTTCATTCTGATATTATTACTCTTAAGTGCAGTTTACACAAGCAAGTAAAACTGTCAGAAGTTTATGTCTGAAAGTACTTCCGTACAATTTGCATAATGCAAAAAGTGTTTGTGACACTGTAAATTATGTGGAAGTACTCTCAGACATAAACTTCTGACAGTTTTACTTGCTTGTGTAAACTATATTTGCTAAGAAACTAATTCATATTCATGGTCTATTCTGGATAATGTTTTATTAATTCATGGGCATGAATCCTAAATGCTAAATAAATTTTTAAAAAGGTCTTAGTTTTGAAATAAAAAAGTCTTGAACTGTAAAAAATTAAAATAAAAGCTTAAAGTCTTTTAATGAAGTAATTTAAAAATACATAGAATTATGTTTAAACGTATTAATTGTCTATTCTAACACAATTTATGTATTATGAACAAAGCAAATTGCACTGCAGAGCAGGATTGCCTCATTACTTTCACTTATTTACCGAGCTATTTACAGCAAAATGGTCTGTTACATTCTGCACTGTCAAGTTTAATCTGAAACGGCATCCTTGGAAACTAGATCGCGCCCATGTTAATGCGGAATCGAAGAATTTCTTTCTTTCGAATAGCACTATCGGCCGCAATATGTGCCGACCAAGGTCAGCTACCGTGTATGCATAACAACTATCGTTGCAATTATCGCCCTTTTCACGCAAATCTATGCATTTACGCATTTATCATACGCCGTTAACCGAGAAAAATGAACAATTTTTTTGGGACTCGGAATGATTCTGTTAGCCGCACGTACACAATAATTCTTAGTAAAGGATTTTCTACTTTTAGTAAAATCTTATAATTATTCGTTAGCAGACATTGAGAAGAACAGTTCATCATAATTCCTAAAATAATTCAAACATTTGAAAAATTATATTTAAAAAAAGCAATTCAATCGTTTCTGAGAGGTCAGGCGGTGAGTTCAATGCATGGTAGAGTTACGAACCTGATAAACGCAGAAGTATCTCTGAAAGCTTGATAGCATATCATTTATAATAAAAATTGGAAAATGTATTTGCCTTAAGTCTCCATAAACTCTGTCATTTTAGAAACTTTATATTTTTCGCGCTTCAAAGTCAGTATGAATATTAAGTTTCAAATCTTTAACAAAGTCTTTAAAGCACGCGAAAGATATTTTGGTTAATACGTTTGTCATTGTCATTGCTTTTTAACTTTTAACTTTTATCTTTTATTTTTAATGTTCTGATTTAGTTAATAAGTAGCCTAGCATTTTTACCTAAAATGTCCAAGGAGCTCTTTTTCATGCCTTAGGTAGGTTAAGTTTTTATTTTTACACTAGAATATTTTGATTGTAAATCTACAGTATTAATAAATGATTAAAGTTTGATAACACTCTGTAGTAGGATAATATCGAAGTATCTACCGAATAGAAGGGTTATTTAGTACGTGTAATGATGAAACAAAAAGTTTTTTTTTCTTTTAAGGTGCCTAAAGAATTAAAATATACCAATACAATATAAAATAAAATAAAACAAATTTAGATCTAGAAAATGTGTATAAATACTTATCCCAAATCCAGGAAGAAAAAGTATGAAAAAGACTTCAGTGTGTCTAAAGAATCACGTTTTGCGAACTGAATCGTTTGCTTTATCAGAAGAGAAAGAAACTCACAAGTAATTCAATATAAAGTTACCAAAGAAATTAAGAGTTGTTACTTAAAAACTAATAACAATGAAATTGTAGCTTGATTATAAGTTGGAAGAAAAAACAATAAACGTCAAAAAAATAAACAAATCAGAGTATATGTAATATGTACTACATGTGTACATACACTAGCGAAGTTTATATACAGATGTGAGAAGCAGATTTTATTTGAGGAAATTTAAAACTACATAAAATGTGATACTTAATCGTATTTTCTCACATTTTGAATATAAAACGACTTAATATTGGAATTGTTTTTTAATATGCTTTGTTTAATGTACACTTTAAAACTCTGCTTTATTTTGTTATTTTAAATTACAAATTGTTATCAACTTATCGTCCCATTTTAAATTTCGTGAAGCTTCTAGATTTTGTTACTAAAGTTCTAAATTGTGTGAAGATTCTATGTAAGCGAGTTATTTACTTTCCTTTTATTCTGGATTTTTCTTCGTAAGTTATTTATTATCCTTAAATACTAAATAGATATTAAAAAGAAAAGACTTTATAAGTAGAGATTTATTTTATTAGCTACATTGCTACATTTATATAAGTGTGTTGATTTGTATGCATAAATCACAAATTCAAATTTTAGGTTCTGTTAACTTTTCCGTTTTTGTGTGATAGCTTCTGTTAAGAACACAAGATTACAAAACAGATAGTTCTTATTATCATTATTGTTTATTAAAAACAATCGTTAAAACATAAACATCAAAAAGACTTCACATTTTCTATTTCTTTTAGTTGTTACTAAATTTGCTAGATCGATTATTTTATCAGGTTCATGAATTGGTTTATATATGTTTTTCACCTTTTCAATCAATGTAGTTCATTTTTTTCAAATATTTGTCCGCCTCTGGTTTTCAAACCGTGGTGCTTATAAGACGAATTCTAAATGTTCCTTTTATAAACAGCGAAATAAAAATAACCAAGTATTATATAAATTTATTTACAACAAACAGTTCACACATACATTATTACTATTATTCAAATACTAAATTATACATGTACTGATAAGCTCATAATGCCCTTCTGCTTAATGTATTACGTCTCTATAAACCTGTTTAGGCAACACTGCCTGGGCTGCAATATGACCATTTGCCACCGACGCTCTCCAATCAGGAGTAATGCCATTAGGTCCAATAACACCATCTGGCTGTAAGATAATTGGCCTTCTGTTGTGCAGATTCGAAGCCAAAATTGTAGGTGTACGTGCTACCAAGGTCTGAGGAGTTGAAACTATGGCGCCTGCGGGAATTTGAGGAAGCGGGGTGGTCGATACGATAGGTCTGAAAGTAGAGGAGACGATGCTTCCGTTAGGACCTACTCGCCGTAATTTAGTCGGTGAGATTATTCCAGTTGAAAGTAAAGGATTTATGGTAGTTGAAGGAATATCACCTACTAATTGGCCACCTTGGGTAATCACTGGGTTAATTGCTTGTGTTAAGGCCGCATTTCTTTCAGCTTCTTGTGCTATGTTGATTGCTTGCGCTATAGTATTTCTTTCGGCTTCTTTCGCCAATATAAGTCTGTCCCTTGAGGCTACCGCTTGAGTTAAGGCGTCTCTTTCAGCTGCCGCGGCTATAGCATTTCTTTCGGCTTCTGCGGCTATAGCATTTCTTTCGGCTGTCACAGCTAAGGCTTTTCTTTCGGCCGCCGCTGCAACTAAAGCATTTCTTTCAGCAGTTGCAGCGATTGCATTCCTTTCAGCTGCTACGGCCGCCGCATTTCTTTCGGCTGCTGCTGCGGCTATTGCATTTCTTTCGGCTGTCGCGGCTATAGCATTTCTTTCAGCTTCTTTGGTAAGCAAAAGTCTGTCTCTTGAGGCGACTGCTTGGGCTAAAGCGTTTCTTTCGGCTTCCGCATTTAACGCTGCTTCTTGAGCAGATGCTATTAAAGCACGCCCGTCATCAATTCCAAGCGTCTGGATGCCACTAACAAGGCCGTTTACTCCTGCTAGAGCCGGACCTCCTGCTTGAGCCACAATTTGGGCGTTTTCCGCCAGCACCGCCTGTTGGCGCGCCAACAAATCAGCATTGATCGCGCCGGCTTGGATTGCATTTATTGTGCGTTGTTCGGCGATGATGCGTTCATTTTCTGCAGCTGCGATTTGAGCTGCGGCCAAATTTTGAGCTCCTATTGCATTCACTGTGACTCCCGGTGCTAAGAATGGACCAGGGGTGCCGACCGCCACTGTTTCAACGGTTGGGACCGGTGCTACTATGGTGTTAACTCCCAACTTTGGAATGGAAGCTACGACTTGTCCTTCCCTGATGGTAGTTGAGGCTGGGCCGGAAATTACCGCGTTTTCTCCCGAAGTCACCACCGAACCTGATGGACCTTCCAAACTTGCGCCAACGGTGGGAGCAACTGCAATGGCAGGAGCAACAGCAACAGCAGGAGCAAGTACAGGTGCAGCAGCAACTATAGGGCCTCCGGTAAGGATGGGACCTGCAGTAGCTAAAGAACCTCCTGCAAGTATAGGGCCGGTAATAACTGCTGGTGACCTAGCAATCGCAACGGGTGCATCTGCAACTATTATGGGCGCTTGAGACAAAGAAAGAGCATTTGTGGTAGCGGAAGCTGCCACGGTAGATCCTGCAACTATAGCTTTTGCTGCGCCGATTGTTGGATGAGCGGCTTCAACAGCGACAGTTCCTCCACCTGCTTCTGCCGTAATGACGCTTCCGTCGGGTCCTTTTATTATAGTTTCGGAATTGGGGCCTTGAATGATTTTTCCGACGCCAACGTTCGTATGGAGAGGAAAACTGGGCGCTGCATGTGTGATAACACCAAGGCAGAGGATGAATACCTAAAAAATATTCCTGTCTCATTAGATGAAATTAGAGACAATGAAGTATCTAGGTTAATGGAGATGCAAAAAATTCTATATTTTGTTATCCTTGATAGATTTTAATATTGTAATGATTCAGTCTAATTTGAGAAAAAGTAAATTTAGCAAATCATTTAAAACTGTAAAAACAATTCAAACTCAAAAAGTAATTTAAAAAAGTCAACGAAATAAAAATGAAGAAATAAATAAAAATAATTAGATTTGATTTGCGAAATTTAAATATTAATTTGATTTGAAATAAATTTTGAACAAATGCGTTAAGCAAATAAATTTTTTCATTCGCTTTTAATTTTCTTGAATTAATTTCAAACAGAAAAAAGATTAAAATATGCGAATTAATTCGAACAAAAAAAAATTAAATTAACTTTAGACATTTAAAATCTATAAAGAAATCAGCTTACAATCTACATTAACGAATAATTAATGATATTAACTTAATTAAAGTAACAAAGGCGACAAGATTTTTTTTACAAAATGAAAACGAAAATTCTTTGAAATAGAAAATATGTTGCAATTCATATAAAATATGTATAAACAAAATCGAAAGCTTTATAAAGTATAATGCACAAAACATTTTTTTCTTTTCATTACATACATACTATGTAGTAAATGGTAAATAAAAATTGTAGTAATTAATTTATCAATGCGTCAATGAAAGGACTTGATAAATTATCCCCTCTTCGTATCGCGCACGAAAACCGATTTAAAGCCGGCAAATACACGAAACAGGAAGCAGTCACTCAAAATAAGCAAAGCGCAAAGCGTGTGTACCTACCAGCTTCTTCATCGTCACAATTTCACACGATAAACTAGCGTTTGCAATGTGAATAAGACAATCATATAGCCAGAGTTTTATACGGTCAGGCAACCTTGCAGCTTTTTTACATTTCATAGACACACCTTTACCTAAAGAACAGTAAAATGACTCTACGCGCGTTACAAAATGAGTTAATTAAGCGCGAGCAACTAAAAATTGCCATTTTTATGCTAAAATTATAATTAATGAGTGCAAGAAAGCGTAGATAATATTCCGATCGATTTCCATATGCAAGTACTTACGCCCGAAGCCAAGGAAAATTGACTTCTGAGAAAACTGTATTATAATATAAATAAAATTCTCATGAAATAAGTTGCAAAAATATAGTTTTAAAAAATGCAATTGAACCTTTGAGAATGTACAGAAAATGACAATTGTTAGAAGCAAAAGGGGTAAGTGATTTTTTCACACAAATGGAATTATGTGTATAAACACATTATCGGAGCTTCAATTTGTTAGGTAACAAAGGAATATTAGAAAGTAAAGTATTTTTATCTCGTTAATTTTATTAATCATTTTCTTTTGACCGTGATTTTTAATAGAACTTTAACCTTAACCTCTTTTTCTCAAAATCACAAAAGTTGCATTTCTTCCCCTTTGCTTCTGATCGTTTCTATTAAGAATTAATAAAGCTCGTGATTATTTAATTAACTAATCCAGCGTCTCCCAATTCAGTTACGAGACGAACAAAAGAATCGATTTAGTTTAAAAGATTTAAATTATTTTTATTGTGTGTTCTTCTTACACATGATCAAACTTTTAGAATTTTATAGTGCTTAGTACTTGTTGACTAGGGTTTTTAAATCCAGAATTTTCGAGCTCGATTTCCCGGGAAGTTTGCCAAGTCTGATCCCGGGAAAAGAAACTGTCGAAAAATCGAGAAATTTTCGAGTTCTGCTCCTCTCCTTTCCGCTCAAAACAGCTGTCCACTCACGACTTACTATTCTCTACAGGGGAGTACATAGGTTGAAGATTTTCACCTTAGATAATAGTGGTTTCATGAAGAGCAACAAAAATCATGCGACTGACAATATGTTAAAAAAAAGTAATTCCCATGCATTCTTAACGTGAGTAGTGGCATTGGGCACAATGTAGTGGAGATTACGTTACGTGTTACAGTGAAAACCGCAGATGCAGATCAGTAATCAATGGATTATAATATTTTCAAAACCAGCAGCAAATAAATTAAATATTGTTTGTACAGAATTTCTAGGGTAATATCATTTAATATTTGAATTTTATCGGCGATATTAAGCAAAGATATTTTATTGTTAATATTCATCTGTCAATATGAAACCACTTTTGGTTAAAAAGTGAAAGTCCTCAAGAATTACATATAATATGTGGTTTTCATAAATCAGAAACCTATTGTCTGACAAAACAATTAATGCACTCGTTTTTTGAACTAAATTTTTAAAAATTTTAAAAATCTATTGCATGTTTTGATTGCAATGAATTTTTAGACTAAAAATTGGCCGCACATTATCGCAGCCTGTTATTATTTTAAGAATATTTTATTTTATTTTGTGCTTTAGCCACAATTTTTCAGAAGAAAAAAAGACATTTTATTTTTTGTTTTCATATAAGAAAAGGATTTTTCCTTTTTTAAATTTTATGTTTGTTGTTTCTTTTAATGTTTATTATTAGAATTATTGTTTTTTAATTACCAAAGATGTTCCTACATAAAAGTTAAAATCACGAGGTTTCTTAAAGTAAATTTTATTTATTTAAGTTAATGAAAGTCTTAAACAAGAATACGAGACTGATGTTCGTATAATTAAAGGTCGAATTATAGTTGATTTAAACGTGTATTAATTGTTTATTCTTCCTAAATTAACGGCTTTTTAATTTTTTTTCAATATTCCTCTATTTCCCGGGAATTCCCGAGAACAAAAGACGACAATTCTCGGGTGCCGAGAAATCGAAAATCGACTGTTATTACCTTGAAATCTCCTATCACGTATTAAATAGAAGAAATTTTTTCTTTTTAGTTATCGTTACATAATTTGTTTATGTACATGATTGGGTCGCCCACGTTATTAACATATTCACTTTCACTTACTTCTAGAATCTCTCTAATTACTCATTGTGAATAATAGGGTCATTTTTCATTTAACAAAGAACACAATACTAGAGCGTACACATTATTATAAATAAGTTCTACGGAGTATAAGGAAATGGAAACCATTGTGAAAATTTTATAATGCTGAAATTATGCGAAAATAAAATAAAAAATAATAGATTCTGATCTCCTACATGAAATTAATATGATAATAAAAAGCTAATTACTATTCCGTGTATACATTTTGTTTCAAAAATTGATGATTTCCAACACGATTTGTCACATATCTAGCAATTTTAAAAGTTTTCAATGTATTTCTATTATTCACTTACTGTCACATGTCTCTATCAATGTGTCAGTCCCGTACCTGATTTGTCCCTAACATCAATTGGATATAAAAATTCTTCTAAACATGGAAAAGTTGGAAAATAATTGATTAAACAATAATATTAATAAAATCAAGTTTTCTTGTCAGATGAAAATTAAGAAAATTGATTAAAATTGTGTAACTGGCAATATAGCAAGTGTTACGAAAGAGTTTATACATGTATTTCGGCCTTATTGGGCCTCATCAGAACTCTGTACCTTAAAAAAATTTGGTTTATTGAAAAATTTAGAAAAACTAACCCCTTTTTTGAATTTCTATAATATTAATAATAATTCGAGACATTTCGCGACTTTCGATTTGATTTTGACTTTGATTGAGTTTTTTGAAAATGTTTTACGGTTTTATGTGTTGCTTCTTTATTCTATTTTCAATAACTAAGATTAATGTTTTCGTTAATACATGGATCGAGACTAGCTTTCAATCACCTTTGATTTAACAAACATTTTGTATTGAAAATTTATTACCCAAAAGGAATGAAAATATGTCAACAACATACGTAATACTTCTAACTAAGTATTAATGATTACATATTCAAAAATAAGAAATGAAAACTTGCACTCCTGTATTCGGTTAGCTTTGTTTCTAAAAAGATTAATTATTTCTGCCCAAGTACATTACCTCAGAAATTTTTATCTTATACCTCAATACTATCACACACTTCCTCAGAAAGAGGAAGGTGTGGTAAAAGATTGACCCCTTTTCCCGTAATATCAAAATTCAAAAATTCAATTGGTGAAAAATCAGAACTCTTCGGGTAATAATAAGCCGAGCGTAGTCCTGCTCTCCTGCTGGAAAATGTCGGCTTGTATTCCTCTACTGTATAGGGACGGCATAATTAAACTAATCCTAGTTTTGTTTTAACTTATTTAAGTTCGTAAGTGAAACAATATCTTTGTAATTTGTTATTAAAATAAATTCATAAAATACTTAAAAAGGAAAAATCAACTCAAGTTATAAGCTGATCTCGAGCTTTTACTTCAGACCGATAGAACAAGGTCCATCTCTTAGAAACTTCAAAAAACTCAAGGAGGTTAAAAGGAGGGAACATAATAAACTTCGTAGACGTGGTAAAGTGAAGCAGCGAGGAGAAAAAAAGCAATGTTTCGGAATGCCTATTTGATGAATTATTGAACATAATTAAGGTACATTCTTGTCCGGTGAAATTATGTAATGAATTATCTCCTGACGAAGCTATCAAGCGGTAGTGAAACATTGAGCATTTGTGCCATTTTTAGTGTCCGTTTGAAATAATTCATTATATTATATATATTAGGACTGTCTATTGTAGAACACAAAATCATGATTTTTAAAAAATAACCATACCATAATACGAACTGTTGATAATATTATTACAAACACTTTTAAATATATGATAAAAGTCAACATTCTATAATTACTCTTTGAAAAAAGCAATTTGATTGTGTCTCACATGATATACGTTTACACAAACTATCCTTTTATGGAGTGACAAGCGTACCTTTAAAGTTACTAAAATCATATTTATCTAGCAGGTATGTATGTGTAGAAATTAATAATTATCGATCTTCATTATTTTCAGCTAAATTGGAGTGTCTCAAGGCTCTGTCCTAGGGCCCTTATTAATTCTTATTTATTTTAATAGTTTGGCCCTTTATCTGTATAATAAACGTGTAATCTGTAACAATTCATTTATAAACAGTACCTAACTCAAATTTTGATAATTTATTAAATATAACTAATACTATCTTCAACCAAGCGCAAAATTTGTTTCTTGCAAATAGTCTTGAATAAATAATGGAAAAACTGAAAATTATTTTTTAGTGATGATAAAATGTTAACGTCTGGTAAATCTTGAAAAAGTTTTAGATATTGTAGTTAATGACAGATTAACGAGGGCTTCTCACATTGATTTGCTGGCCAAGGGAATATCTTTTAGAGTATTTATATTGCGGCAAATGTCAAACTCCTTAACTTGTTCTTTTCTAATTAACAATTATTTTTCTTTGCTCCATAATATTGCTTCTTACAGTATTCTGTTAAGGGAGAATGAGTCGCCAGAGTAAAGAATTTTTCAATTGCAGAAAAAGCCAATTAGAATAATACTTAGAAGTGGTTTACGGAGAATACAGTAAACCTTTTTTTTAAATTTTTTTGTATAATGCCTTCCTTCTCTACTTATCTGTTAATCTTTACTTGATATTCATTTTTAAACCTTGACTACTCAATCAGAAATTCACTGTCATTTGATTTGATTTAATTTGATTTATTACGCTCCTGGCATTTTAATTACAATGACAAATTACAATGAAGAGTAAATCTAAATCATGATAAAATACATTTCAATAAATGTTTAAATTTCACAGGATTTATGAAAACATTAATATTAAAGGCACATCTATTAAAGGAGGCACAACATCTATCCTTAGGGCAGTTCTTACTATATAAAGTTCTGCGATGTGATACAGTAAGTAGTGGTGGATTACACACATAACATTGAGGAACGTGAAAGTGAAATAGACCAGACAATTCTATGCAATTAGAGAAACCACCAATAACTTTCTATGTGAAACATATTTCAAAAGAAGTTCTTTTATTAACTAAAGATTTTAAATTGAAGAATTCAATGTAATAATTATAATACTGATTAGTAAAACTAATATTGGATTTAAAGCAAAGGTATTTAACAAACTTTCGCTTAACATTCTCAATTCTATCTATATACTGTAAGTAATAAGGTGACCAAATAATACATCCATAATCTAATATTCTTCTAACTAAGGAGTTATATAGAATCAGCAGACTTTGAGGTCATATGAATTTAGATGTGACTCTTTTTAAAAAACCGACCATTTGATTAGCTTTAACAATAATAGAATCAATATGCGAGTTAAAAGTTAATTGAGAATCTACTATCTCTTGAGAAATACCGTTAATGTTATATTGACATAACAACACATTCTGGTTTTTTCGCATACATTTACATTTGTCGATATTGAAGTTCATATAGTTTTTTTGACATCACAGAAAGAGGTTATCAAAATCCGACTGAAGATTGATATTGTCAAGCTGAGCACATATTTTAGAAAATAATTTCTAATCATCTGCAAATAAAAGAACCTAGAGAACTTTAATGACTGATTTAAATCATTAACATATATCAAAAACGAAAGAGGACCAATATGAGACCCTTGGGGTATACCAGAAGAAGATTCAAATGATGTGGACTGATAAACGTTGATATTTACTATGTAAGTGCAATTAATAAAGTAAGATTGTAACCATGTGAGAAGAGGGTCCACAATACCAAGCATCTTTAATTTAGCTGTGAGTCTCATATGATTAATGCTATTAAAAGCTTTGCTGAAATCAGTGTAGTCGGCACCCACCATGAAACCCTGTTCTAAAGAATTTAAAACATTTTTAAAAGTATAATTTAACCTAGAATAAACAAGTTCATCGAATAACTTTGCCAGACAAGACTGAATGGAGATGCCACGATAACTAGATACGAGACTACGATCACCTTTTTTAAAAATCGGATTAATGAAACTATTTTTCCAAATATTAGGAAAAATGCCGGAAGCCAACGATTTATTATATATAATAAATAGAGGAAGTTGCAAGCTTTTAGCGCAGGCTTTAATAAAAATAGGAGGAATCATATCCGGTCCAGGGCTATTTGCTTCGTTCAAATTAAGACAATGAGAAATATCATCAACTGAAATTGTAATTTTGTTACAGAAGATAATATCAATATTAGGTAAATCACTATTCTCCAGTTTTTTAGGGATTTTATAGATAGATTGGAAATGACACTAGATACACGGTGACTGATGACAGACCCGACAAAATGGAACCAGTAAAAGAAGCGATGTTCGTGAGTATGGAAAAAATATTAAACTTTTAATAGCTGGGAACAGAAGTCTGAGTAGTATCTTTTATGCGAGATAATTATTAGTTATTTCTAAAATATTTAACTCGAATTACCTATGAAATAGGGTATCAAATTCGCAAATTCGTAAATAATTGTTTGTTAATTATTGCATATTATTTACTAAAGCGGAATGTACCAGCTACTTCATTCAAAAAAAAAATACCAGGGTTTTAAATCTGGTAATCGCGGGGGTTGTCAAATGTTTATGAAACGAAGGTCACGTCTCTTGTGGAAATAAACTTTATTTACAATACAATTCAAATTAATATTAAAGAAAATTACTAGAAATTCTTAACACGACAATTTCAATTGTTTTTCGCATAATGATTTGTTTGCTTACCTGTCAAAGGTGTTCAAAATGGGGCTGTTGTTAGCTTTTGTGTGGAATAATCTATTTCAGGTAATTTGCAGGAATTTGTCAAGTAAATATTGCTATTTTGTTTGTATTTCACGGCACCGGTTCTTGACCTAAAAACCAAATTCCACTTAAAGATCACATATCATAAGTACTATAAATAAACTTCATGAGAGAGAGTATTTATTTCGTTCGTCTATTCTAGTTTTTAACTAGGGGCACATCGTCGCTTTGGGGCTAATTTTTGATTAATTATTTATCGAAAACTAAAGTGAAAATATTTTTTTTTTACATTTTTCCCATACTCTCGGATAACGCCTATATTAGTGGTTTCATTTTGTGGGGTTAATTAACAGTCACCCTGTATGCGAATTTAGTTAAATTGAAATTAGCTGCCAGAAAAATTGTACAATCACTTACTCTCTACTATTGAACGTAGTTTGTCAGCCTCAAAATTTAAAACCGTCTTAAAGAAAATTTTTCTGAAGCATTGGTTTAACAAACAATTTCCTAATATGTAAATAGGAACCAATTTGGAATCCAAACTCCGTCTATACATATATAATTATTATACTTGACAGCTCCCTGGTATAAAGCGTTCAAATATTCGTGTTGTCAATTGCGATATTTATTATTGGTTGTTTCGAATTTACATATTTATTATTGTTATAGTACTGTATGTACTATGTGTGATTATGTTCTAATGTGAATACGACGAATTAAGTGTTGTTAAAAAGATTAATGCCCGGTTGCACCAATATTTTAAACAGAACTTAAATTTAAGTGGTGTTTAGATCATAACATTATTTATGGGTTTAACAAAACGTTAGTCACATTCTAATTGGTACTTAAGTTGAAGTTTAAATGTCAATCAGATTGTGTTTGACATAATATAGACTATACGTAAATGTCATATTCTAAACACAACTTAAATTTAAGCTCTGCTTAAAAAGTTGGTGCAACCGGGCATAAGTCCGTTTGTTTATTTCTGTATTTTATTTACATTACCATAGAGCAAGCAATAGTTATTTGTATCATTAGGTCAGAAACTGTCATTTTGCAAGTGCAAGCACAGTTTTGCAAAGGCGAAGCGTTAGCCGAGACTTTGCAAGTGAGAGCACTTGCAGAGCAGTCTGGCCGTGTGATACACACTGTTTTTTGGTCCGACCTATTTTAAATTGTTTCAAAAGTTAAAAAAAATTAAATAGTTTGCGCTAGGGAAGTTACATGTATTCAGGTTGGAAATACAATGTATTTTGTATGTAGTTTTCAGCAACTTAACTCCAAATTTAAAAAAATTATTCAATACATCAAATATTTGCTACGAAATCAAACGTCTTGTCATAAAAGAAATGTCAACCACAGATGTTAATATTGACAACATTTGGTATATTTTTTGATGACCTAGGCCTTCAAGAGAGCTGTTTCCGGACAATTTTGACGAATGCAATACCAACATTTCTGGCCAAAGGACCAAAATATAAATTGTTTAAAGCTGCATTCAAAGTAATAAAATAACTCAAAAACGCATGAGTAGAGACGTCCCAGATTTTTTTGGCGTACTTAGGTCCTTCTATCAGAGTAGTAACTTTAACTATACAGTTACTGTAGTAATTTTAAGTTTAGTAAACGAATACTTTGGCAGTGGCGAAAGTAGTCAAAGTGACAAGAGCGTAGACCGTTTATATACTTTAAATTCTTACATAAAGAATCAAAGAAATTATAAAGTTCAATTATTTCGTCAACTACAATGTATAAATGCAATTGACAAAATTGTCAAGGTATGCCAGAAAGAGTGGTATACTGGTAATTGTTCAATTAATAAACCCAGCATTTTTGTTCCGTTCTGAATAATTATATTGAAACAAATCACATATCGTTTGATTATTAAAAAATTCAAATAGGTAAATATTTTATGCTTTTCATTGGAAGATATTTTAAAAAATGTATTTCTTTAAGGAAATGATTTGTTTTGAACGTACGTACTATATTTTCTTAATTTCTGATTTTATAATGTACTCTTCATCAAATAAGGATCCAGTAAAACTATTTCCATTTCGATAACAATTGAGGGCCAATAACTTGTTTTTTTTTAATGGAATGGTATTATATTGAATATAAAACAAATATGTATGTATATGTCTCAAAAATTATGTTTAAAGTGATTAATTATTGCTTTAATAATTAGTTCCTTAGGCTTTGTATCATGAGAAAATAAATGCACATTTTTTTACAAAATACTCATAGTCTTTATTGAACACAGATAATATAATACAAAATATGTACAGGAATGTACAATCAAAGTCACAAGTACGAGGCAGTTTTCGTATAACATTTCTGTTGGGCTTTCGTACTCGCAGATTCCTAGACGACCGTTTGCCACAAAACTAAACGAAGTATAAATATGGTGCCACATACTGATACAGCATATAAAGAATTAAAAAAAATAGGAAGAGAAAAGGCAGAGACAAACCATCCCCTCAGCAAAATAACGAGTACGGATTTTAACGTTTTGGTTTTTCAGTTAATTACCAATGCCCATGACCGTGACCAATTCCGTAAAGGCCATCGGCTACGACTTTTCCGGATGGTCCGACGATGGTGGCCGGAACAGTTCCGGGTCCGACGACAGCGATACCTCCGTGTCCGGAAGCTAAGGCACCGTTCCACGTTCCGTGACCTGCTAAAGCTCCACCTCCGGCAGCTGGGCCGACGACGGCTACTCCGGGTCCTACTACGGCATCAACTCCATGACCTCCCCAGGCACCACCCCAACCTCCGTGTCCTCCCCAGGCACCACCCCAACCTCCTAAACCTCCTAAACCTCCATGACCTCCCCAAGCACCAACAGCGCCGACTGCTCCGAGTCCAGTGACTACTCCGGCGGGTCCAGAAACTACTACACCATGACCGGATGGTTTGGCGGTGGCAAAGACGGCCAAAGTGGCAAGTGCGCAGACGGTCTATAATTTAAACAATTATTAACATTAATGAACATATTTAAGGAGATTCATATATAGTTAATTCAAGTAACGGAGTTGGAAAATTTTTGGTCTTTATACAAATATTGAAGGCTCTAATTTAGGAATATGTAATAAATTTCTGAGTGGAGATTTTTACCTAAATTTTTAGAAATTATCTTATATCATTCCTATTCTGAAGTTAAGCAATAAACAAGAAGTTAGAAACTACAATGTTATAAATACCATGCTCAAAATATTTCAATACAAGTGCAAATAGAGCACTAGCATCAATAATTTGTTCATATTTATCATCAGAATAAAATTGTCTTGTAATTGAAAGAACTAAAGATAACGCAATTTAGGAAAAATTACATTTGCTTGATATATTTTCTGGTATTAGTAAAGATTTTGATTTTAAAAATTTTATGCATTTCGGAATTCATGGTAATTTAGTTTTTATGATTATCTTATAAAAGAAAATATATCGCATCAAGAGTACCGCATTTTGTTAGATATAATTTATAAATATTTTTAAAGATGTTAAAGATCTATTTGCGATGTTTCTGGACTTGAATTTGAATCATAGGTGGATTACAAATGATATTAATAGAGAATATATTTAAACAACGTTTAAATAACAAATTATTGTATTTAGCAACTCGAACTTATTTAAGTATGTTCAACATAATCTAAGCTGAATATAAATTAAAAAATACAAAAACATTTTAGATTAACCAAAAAATAATATAAAACAAGTAAAAAGTAAAATAAGAATTGGGTAATGCAACTGAAATACTAATTACATCCACATATGGTTACAAAAAAAATTCTCAGTTGAAAGAAGAAGTTATTTATCTAATTTTAAAATGGCACAAGATAGATAGAATACATTATTTTCTCTTCCAGTTTCTTATTATTATTATTATTTTAATATTAGTCTAAATTTTTTGCTGAACTGATATAATAAAAAAAATCTCAAAATTAAATTTATATGTATTAAAAATTGCCTCTTACCAAGTAATTCATGGTTGTTGCTTGGAGATCTTGCTTAGTCGAAGAGGACTTCACAATGTGCCTTTGCCATATTCACCCTAGTTTATATACAATGTTTCCGACCTTCGTTGTACCCGTAATCATAGTCTTTCTCAAAAATCGAAGTGGTCAAAGTGAACCGAACCCCACCTCGTCGACCTCACCTAGCACTGCCGCTATGGTTTCATTATTGAATTTTTTTCAGCGGTAATTGCTTCAAATCGCAGATTGCCATTGGTACATTTGACATTGGTGCGCGTATCGCGTAAACAAGCACCTTTACGAATCACTAAACGCATACTTTCATGGTTCGTTTATGCCAGTTGTGTTTAAATGTCCGACTCCTGGTGGTTAGTTAATTGGGGCTGCATTGTTTTAAAGGGCGCGATTGATTTTATATTACGCAGAAATATGCAATTTCTTAACCTTTACGTAATTATTATACAAGAGCTAGACTCTTATATAATACTTTCAAGACGCATACTTTACTCACGTTTCTACTAATAAGGGGAAGCTTTACACTTTATTTTTTTTTTAATTGACAAGACATAAATTTATGTAAAGTTAATCATCTATATGCAATTATTTACATAAGTACAATAAATTTAAATAAATAAACATATTTTTAAAGTTAAAAAATGAATGGTGAACCAGCATTAATTTTATCAGCATAAGTATTAATATGGTTCTCTCTGCATTAGTCAAGTGATCCTTCCACGCATAGCACAGATTTTGACGTTCATTTTGCTAAGTAACTAAAAAATGAGGTCAGTACTTAAATAAATGTTGGGCTTTTCAATTTTTTGCTGTAACAAATGATGAGTGTTCGCGAGAACTATCTAGACTTTTTATCTGGAACTTCTTTAAAAGTCATTCTTTTTAGATTGGATCAACATTTACTCAATTGTCTTAGGGCCAGTTTTACAATGGTTGGATAAACTAATTATGCGCTGTTCTTAGCATATCTATAGTTAAAACTATAGTTATACCAAGAATCAGTTGTTTTAACTATACCATAGATATATTTAGTTTATCCAACCATTGTAAAACTGGCCCTTAATGTAAGATGACCATACGTCTCGCTTTTGGCGGTACAGTCCCGGTTTTTAACCATTTGTCCCGTGGAGTTTTAAAGAAGTCCCACTTTTTTGGAAGAAATATGCTTTTTGCCTGTTCACAGAAAATAATTAAAAGACATTTTAATTAACGATCCTAAACCTTTAAAAAATCACTTTAATGCGAAATAATTTTATATTCAGAGTTCAATCTTGAGTTAAATGACCGGTATGTGATGATTTCGTGAATGAAACCTTTTATTAAGATTTAAGAATAAAAATTATAAAGGGGATAATTGTATTTTTTTACAGTTTACAGATGTTTATGTTAAAATGTTTTTTGTTGGTCAAAATGAAATTTATTTTTTGAACAATTTTTGTTTTACTTTCATAAATAATACGCCTCTTCTCCTTAAGACTTATTATAATTAATAGTTTGCCTTTAAGTTCTTTTTACCAAAATAAAATACTCGCGTTGCCTCTAGTATATCGTAGGCAGAAAGAAGAAATTGTGATGAGACATATTCAGAAAGAAGCAGGAAAAGAAAATATAGATCATATAATTTACATATGCAAAATGTGATAATCCGAGATAATTTTATTTGAAAACTCTCTTCCACACTTTAAATTACCAACGCTTTTGGTTATAAAAATAATTGGTTATAAAAATAATTTGGTTATAAAAATAATTATATATAAATATATATATATATATATATATATATATAACAGTTATTAGTTACTTAATTGCTCTCCTGAACCAGGCATTGTTGTTTTGCCTTTCAGAAGTAGATCATTTAAACCATTATTATCGGACGATGTTGAAAGTCATATTTTTAGCAACATACTCTAAGTATGATGATTTAAAATGATTTAACATTTCAATGTCATTCTATTTACCTTCGAACTTTGTTTTTCTGGTATTTGAAGGTTTTGGATCTTGGGCTTAAGTATGAAACGAGTAATCAAAAATGCGAAAGTTCGTGTGTTAAAACCACTGCAAATTGCAAACTGTAAAGACTGGTACGTACACTCCTTCTTGCCGACGGTTTTTCTTGAACGTTTTAAAATGAAATGCAAGACGGAACCTAATGGGACCACATACAATCTCCGTTTTCATGACAATTTAAAGGTTTAGTTTTAATAGATATGACTGACCTGACTTTAGATATTTTTATAATAAAAAAGGAAAGAAAAACCTAATTTTCGTAAACACTGGCCAAAACAATGATTATTGAAGAGAACGGAATTTACTGAATGAATTAACTTGAATGTCATGTCATATCTGAATATTCGGCCGATTTTATTTGCCATACATTCATTTTTTTGATATAAATTAATAAATTCAGTGAGTAAGTCAATAACAATAACCTTAGGTCGGTCATTTTCACAGGAAACCAAATGTGAGATTCCCCCTACACCCTTCTTATCTGTCGAGAAAATGGAACATGCAAAGAAAAATCTAAAAGATGTTGTTTGCGTTCATGCAAAACTATTGACGGAATTCACGGGCAAAGTTGGTCGACTTGACCACACACACATTTCGTCATATACATATTTCATTTTAAAACGTTCAAGCAAAATCATCGGCAAGATGGAGTGCATGCGCTATCCTTAAGATAAATGCAAAAAAATATACGAAAAACGTTTTGCGAGTCAGGGGTCAGAGTAGGTGATGTCACTGGATGAAACGTGGTACAAAGATGATGAAATCAAGAATTTAATTTTATAAAAATTTTATAAAAATTTCCCAGCCATTTTAGTAAAATGTTCTGAGTTATACTTTCGGCCATCTCATCATTTAATTTCCTGCTTTTTCTTCTAAGAATACTCATTGCCATGCCTTTGCTCTAGCACTTCTTGTATTTCCGAGCTTCCTAAATATCTTAGTCGCATCTGTTGAAAGTAAAAGACTTTTTAGTTCTGATTTTGACCTTCTGTTCCTGATTTCATTCTCTATTTCCGTCACCCTAAAAAATGTCATCAAATTTCCCTCAAATCATTCTAATTTGATTTTAATTTGTTTTCAAGCGAAAATTCCATCTTTAATTCGTAATTATGAACCTACAGATGTTTATAATGCCGACGAAAGAGGACTCTTTTTCGGTGTGTTACTAGGTAATACGTATGCTTTTACATTGTGCGAATCTGGCAGGGCAATCAGAAAAATTACTTGTAATTGGTATAGCCGCCAGACCTCGTGCATTTCGGAAACTTTAATAAATACTTTGCCTGTAACATGGCGATCCAATAAAAAATCATGGATGACTTGCCAAATAATGGCCGAGTTCTTACAACAATTTGACAGGAAAATGCAATTGGAAAAACACAAAGTATTACTTTTTCTTGATAATGCAGCGTCTCATCCGCGGAACTTAAAATTAAAAAATATTCCTCCAAATATCACTGTCTTTTGCTAACCGTTAGACTAAGGAATTATTAAAAATTTCAAAACCTGGTACCGAACAATAATCTTAAAACATATTTTAGCAAAAATGGACACTGTTTCTTCTTTAGAAGAACTAATAAAATCTATTGATTTGTTGGACGCTGTTTATTTTATTAGAAAAGCATGGAATCAGGTAACCCAGACTACAATTCGAAATTGCTTTCTTAAAGCAGGGTTTACCTATTCCGACAGTTCTGAAATTGTTACTGATCATTGTGACCCCGAGGATGAGCTGCCTCTATCTACAATAGCAGAAATATGTAAAATGCTACATTTAACGGGAACAAATGTCACTGATTTCGAAGAATACGTTAACATCGATGAAAATTTGATTTACGAGGATGAAAGTTTGGATATAAATCTTCAGAATGCTGAAAATTCACCGCAAGAATCTGATTCAGACGATGACGCAGTTCGAGAAGATAACATAGAAAATAACATTAAATCATACAAAGATGCCCTGTTAATATTAAAAAACATAAAATCATTTACATCCAAGAATGGGGATTTTGAGTTGGCATCTGAACAACATTTTGAAAACATGCTTATAAATAAAAAAGTCTTACGTCAAACAACAATATAAGATTTTTTCATTTTATTTAATTATATGCATTTATGTACTACATTATTAACACTTAATGTGAGTATTTGTTCTGTTTTTATGGAAATATATTTGAAGTTTCATTTTAAGTTTTGATCATGAATTTTTATATCAAATAAATATTGTTCTTTCACTTTTTACCTATACATACCGTTTATCTACATATATCCACACCTCAACACATTCATCTCTTTGGCGGGCACCTCTATTAAGCGGACACGTTTTGGGCGACGACAGGTGTCCGCTTAAGAGAGAATACATTGTAAATGTATTTTTTGCATTAGTAAAATCCAAAAGATAATTTCAATAATCAAACTACCTATAAGTATTTCATATTCTTTTTAGATTAATAAAAAGCTATACGCCTCATTTTGGAACACCTGTAGTTTGGCATATGTTACTCATGTTATTAATATTAATACCATTAATTACACCACGTATGCTTTGGAAATGTAAAAGTGTTGAGTCATATGAAAACAACCAAGAATTCTTGCGGCATTTAATTGCTTAAACACAATCCAATCTCTGTAGAAGGAAGAAAAAACATCGACCATGAAAAGACCCAGCTAATTTCCAGTACCAGGGTCAAGGTGTCGAACGCTAATTCAACCAAATTGGAGCGCCGGAGAAAGAAACGGAGACCACTGATCCGTAACACCCTATTCAAAAATGAATTCCTACGCGAAAGGAGCAGGCACTTGATCTAGTTACGAGAGAATAATAACAGGAAGGACTCGAGGACGAGGCGTGGTGCTTTGTCCAGGTACGAGTAAGTTTAGACACAACTGCAAATCAAGTGCTGCCTGCCGCTCCTTCCTCTTACCTGCAATTAGTTCACGATATATTTATTTATTTAAAGTACTAGCGTGACTGACGATTATTATATTTGTTAACCGTACAAAAATTTTGTTATTATTATTATTACAGTTACCTCCTGCTTGCTTTAGATCTATAAAAGAAAGGTAACCGACCTTTAACTTTTGGCCAAGCTATTAAAGGATTATGACAGTTACTATCAGGAATGTAAATAGTATTATATTATGTGGTGGGTTTTTCTTTCTTTGCTACGTTGATATATTTATAAACAAGTGCTTATGCAGAAAAATAAATTAAACGCAGAACTACATTATAAAAGGATAAGACAATCGCTACGAAAATGAGCATAGAAAAAAGTGTACTGCAGTAGAGATGGTCCTTAAACATTTGCTTGCTTTTGTCATTATTGTTACAAATTTGGTCAAAATCGGATGCGCAATGTCGTGGGTATAACAGTTCTAGTTTCAAACAATATAAAACTGGGTCTTAAAATTATTACTTCCACCGTTTCGCAAATATATATACATATACATACGGATGTATAAAGTAAAGCAAAACTTCGAAATAATGTCAGACCTTGAAATAATTTATTATTCAAGGGAAAGCATTACCTCACGCCAGGGAATTTTGTAATATGATATAATTTACGCCCATAATAAAATTAATTCGCTTGAAAGTGCCTTGTTTATTATTATGCAAATGTCCAATCCGCATGTATTTGCAGCACCGCGTTATCATTACTATCGTAATGACTTTGTGTTTTAATGTGTAGCATTCGTATGTACGCTTACAATATGTTATTTGTGTACTTACGCCTTATGAATAGGTTATAGCTTTATAAAAATCGATGAGACATTTACGCCCTACGAGACTTAATAGTTTTATAGATTTTGCCATATGACTTGATTTCTTGGATTTTTTTATTCGATATTTTCAAGATAATCAACTTTTTCAAAAAACACTCGAACCTATCAATTTTATTTTATTTTTTAACATATTCATAAAATATTTTTTATACCACAGGGTGACTTCAAGAAATTGGGTGAGTGTTAACTTACGTTTTCAAATAGACCCCCAAATTG
Source organism: Serrognathus titanus (assembly GCA_039766575.1). NCBI lineage: Eukaryota > Metazoa > Arthropoda > Insecta > Coleoptera > Lucanidae > Serrognathus > Serrognathus titanus. The sequence goes on along the minus strand of CM077912.1, from coordinate 26,620,116 downwards.
TTTTGTACTTGAGTCTACTCAAAATGTTACAAATATTCCGAAGTCAAATTTCAACTTTTATCGATATATTGATGCTTGAAAGTCACGGGACTTAAATCTGGATTTTTTCCTTTAAGTTTATGTAAAAGATAATGCATACAGAAATATGACAGATAAGATTGAAAAAAAAAGAAGTTGTCAACGTACAGCGAAACGTCGACATTTATACAGATTATACGAACTGTTCGATTAATTATATTTACAAATTTTCAACGGTTTCAATTAAGAATATTTTTCAATAATAAATAATCTTTTAAATTATCTTCTGTGATTTCTTCCAGTTCATGCTTCTCCAGTTATAGTAGTTTTTAGACAATATGTTCCTTAAACATTCGACTTTTATTTCGTACTTATTGAATGTTCCACTTTGCATTTCGGTTATTTAATATATGACCAGTTTGTATATACTTTTGATGGTCTTACGTAACTCTCTCTCTCGTGTACTTGACTTCTTCTCATACGTCAATTTTAATTTAATTCATGTAATTTCATGTGTGGAGAAATACCTAAATCTTTGGTTTTGTAGACCTGTCAATTTAGAATTAATCATTAAGTACCATTACCTACCTATCGTTTAATGATAATTCGAAATGAATGACTTATACAGCTACCTGTTTCGGAAAAAAAAACTTTCCAAAGTAAATTAAATTTTATTTCAAACATTGATATTCGCGTCCATTTTCAAGCTTCCTCTGTCATGCAAGCCAAAAATTAATGAGCCGTAAGTGCTGGAGCAGCGGCGAGTCCGTGCGCTCCCAGGAGAGTGGCCGCTAAAGAAGGTAACAAAATAGAAGGTGCCAAAGCGTGTCCTGCTAAAAGGTCAGCGGCAGTTATCGGAGCAAGGGTTAATGTAGCTGGAGCAGTGGCAGCGGCTGCTAGGGGTGCTGCATGTAACGCAGCAGTTGTGATGGGGGTGGCGGCGGCAAGTTGAGCGGCCGTTATCGATACTGGAGCGACAGGAGCAGCAGCTATGGCGGCAGCTAATGTATGAGCTGGAGCAGCTAGTGCAGAACGTGCGCCGATGATATCCGCCGTAGTAAGAACGCCAGCATATGCTGAGGAAACTGCTAAAACGAATATTGCAGCAAAGATCTGAAACATTTAAATTCAATAAAAAATTAATTAATATTGCTGATTAATAAAATAAATTTGAAAGCACCAGTATTAATAACTATCTATTTTTGAATCACATAAATTATTTAACAGTTACCTACTTACATGTAAGATACGAATATTAAAACTCGCGCTTCATTATACAAATGAGTAAGTTGATATCGATTGTTTCATTGAAACTTGAAAAAATGCGGATACGCAAATAAATATGAACATATTGAAAACATTAAATAAAAATTAAGAACAAAATTTCCAAAGAAAAATATATAAAGAAATACAAAGAAATTTATTTAAAAAAATTACTATTATGCCCTGTAACGACTTAATCAATGAAATGAAATAAAATAAAATGAAATTCAAAATATTTAAAAAATGAGATCTTACCATTTTATTCATGATGGTAGTTTGATGAACTTCTCCGAATACAACTGACGGTTAATTAATTACTTATTCTGGGCAACCCTGCTTTATATATGTCGATCCGTCCTTCATGGATGAAGTTATTTTTTCAATTCCTGCCAATATCAATGTAACATAAATCGTTCGTCTAGTATTCATTTCCTGCTTCTTCATTTTTATATACCTACTCTCGCGATATTTATTGAAATTCATTGAGCTGAGGTCTTAGTTTAGAATTGCAAAATTCTTTTGAGAAAAAAATCTTTATAATATAAGGGAAAAAAGAAGCAATTAAACTTTAACAAAATTAAGTACAATTAGACAAAATTTTAAAAAAAGGAATCAGAAGTAACATATATTTTTTAAGTCAAACCTTAACAGATACTGTATGCAATTTATATATTATCCAAATGAAACTACGAACAAAAATAAAGAAGAATAAACTTTGAACATATGTATTTTTTATAGCGAACGTTAAAGTGTGCTTTGTCCAACTCAAAGCAGTCGATAAAACGGAATTTGAACAGCAAGGGTAGATAAAGTAACACTTTAACAACAAGGGTAGATAAAGTATTTTAATTTTGTTATTTGAATTAATAAATATTGCAACTTAACCATAGCAACAACCCACACTAGTTACAACGCGATTTTGACACATGATTGCTCTTTTTATTTTTCTGCAAAATTGTTTAAATTTTGTCTTTAACGTTCGTTATAAAAAAATAGAATGTTACACACGACGATAAAATTTAATTATCGACTCGTGAAAATTCACGAGCGACACGTGCAATCGAAGAAAATAATTTCTCTTGCAATTTTTCAAATATATCTTCTCTCACTATATTAACGCTTACATATTTTGTGTGATAAATATACTTACCCTATTCCAGGGTAAACAAATGTAATTATATTACATAATTTGCAATTATAAAATTGAAACACGATTGTACTAAAATATTAATTTATTTCAAACATTTACCATATATTAATTAAATAAAATTAGTAACTACGAATAATTCATTGTCTTAAACATCATTTTGACGTTGTTGGTATTGATTATACAAGTCGAAAAATATATCTCTAGCTGGAATTTTGGCTTTCAGTTTTGCACACAGCATGAAAATCCCCGATAATTTTCTATGAAGTGAATAAATTTCTTCGGGAGGCGGGCACAATCTTTGGGTTATTACTGTGGGAATTAAATTCTGCAGCCTCTCGGTCGTATTGTGCTTGCTAAAATCATAAAGACCTCGGGTCTTAAACACCTCGCCCAATATCATGACGGCATCGACGTGTGCTTCCTCCATTATCTGAAAGATATCGAATTTAAAGTAAATTTAAAACTTAAAAAGATTAATTAGTACTTTAGTTTCATATCCTGTAAGGAAACCGATTTCTCTAGAATAAGTCAAAACCAGTCCGCGGTTTTCATCGATCGAAGCCTTGATTATTTTAACGTATTTCGCGACGAAATCCTCGGAATATTCTCTGCTTGCTCCAAAGTCTAACAGCATGATCTAAAAGCAGGGTAATTAAAAAATATACGAAGAAAATGACGGAGCAATCACCTTTTTTGTTATCGGGTTATAAAGAAAATTAGCCCAGTTCGGATCTGTCTGCATGTATTTAAATTCCAAGAGCTCTCTCAAGATTAACTCTAAAATTTTGCTGGCTATGAACGCTCTGTCACTCTCGTTCATTTCTGCACATTGATCAACTGGTACACCGCCTAACATCTCGGTTGTGAAAACTTGTTTCGTCGATAAATCATCTATTAATAAATCGCGATTAAATTTGGTGAGATGAAATGAAAACAAAATACCTATAACTTCCGGTACGTAGTAGTCGGGGTACAGTTCGAGCAACTTCTTGAATTTTCTAGTGCACTCAGCTTCTCTGATATAATCGACTTCCCAAGCTAACTCCCTTTTGGCCACCTTAACCAAATTATCAACGAACATTCCTTGTGGAAATATCTCCCATAGTTTCATCACACCGAACAAGTTATCTATATCGCTCTCTATGCCTTGTGCCACGCCAGGATATTGAATTTTAATCGCGACATCTTTTCCGTCTTTGGTTTTCGCCGAATGAACTTGACCAATAGAAGCCGCAGCAAACGGTGTCTCTTCGAATTCAGTAAATTTGTCCCTCCAGTTTTCGCCAAGTTCTGAGACCAGAACTTTTTCTAGTTGCCAGCTGGGCATAAAATCAGCCGATTTGCGAACTCGTTCCAGCGCTTTAGAAAGGCGGGGATTTACTAACGTATCGTCCTGGATGCTAAGGATTTGTCCGATTTTTAAAGCAGCACCTATAGTACATTTGAAACACAATAACATTTTAAGCAGTCTTTGAATTTGTACGACCCAGTAATAAATTTTAATCAAATTCTCTCAAGGAACATAAAGTGTTTTTACGTTAATATTGCGCACCTATATCCTATACCAGCTTTTAATTATTACTGATTTATATTTATATTAGCGTTTAAAAAGAAACGAACAAATCTGCCCAGAGAACCATAGGCCTGTGTTGTGGTACCGCAAACCAATAATAATGCGATACAATTTTGACACTAATGCGAAAACAACGCGATACTACTGCTTTATTTATGAGGTACTACTGCGATTTTATTGCGATACACCTAAACTATTCACTATTCCTATATCATTGCATCGCAACTGTAATACTAAGGTAACTAGTTACGTCTCGATATTATTACTTGTATCGTTTTACGGTACCACCTATCATGGAAATTGCCGGCTTCACGCGAAAGATGAGCAATTCCTATGCACACCGCATACTAGAACTGTGAAGTAACACCGCAGTACTAGTGCCAGATTTGTGGTTGTTTGAATGTCTTTTTGTCTTCAACAGATATCTAAATACATTAACTACGTATCTTTCTCCAAGGAAGAGACCAAACAGGTAAAACAAAGTGAGGTACGTACATAAACAACACAAAATTCTCGTATAAGAAATAGCCATCATAAAGAAATTAGAAACACATAAATCAAAATGATTTAGGCGTGAACGGTTCCAAACCTAAGAAGAAATAGGCCGGAAAACATGGTAGGAATGATACCATAAAGGCATTGGTAAATTATAATTAAAAGAAGACTGAAGTGAGGATTAAACCAAGAAGAATTTATTTCCTCTTTTTATTATTTAAAAACCATTTTAACCAATTAATTTAATTTGCATTATCGCTCATAAGCATAAATCATAAACGAATTAATAATTTGTTTGAGCCAAGATGAAGAACTGAACGGAATATTACCATCAATAATTGCTCTTACGGTTTACATAGTGATATCTATATAATTATCTATATAATTTATGCGGTATGTTTATACTCACCCCTGACCTTACACAGAGTATCCACGATTCGTTCCATATTTGCCTCAGTTAGAAAGGCCACGCCAGATTGATTGGAATCGCCAAGCCCCAAAGTACGACGTGTGTATTCGGCGATGGTACCCACGCCTAATCCTGCAGCTAAAGTTCCGAAAGACACCATTCTTCCAATGCGTGACGAAGGAACTGTTCTTTGTTTGGAGGATGTACTCAACTGAGAAAAATGCTTTAGTACGACAATTTGTATTTTTAATTTAAAACAGAATTCTTTTGGATCATTTTAAACAGTTTCCACAATTTTTTATTTTGGTAATTTTTCTAACTTTTTTTAGTAAGCTTTACTGTATCGAGTGATTTTTTTTTAATTTCACATCTGCTCGGCTTTGAAGTTTTTGTTAATAGTGGACGTACGTCGTGGATTGAACGTGCGCTAGATTTCTTGACAGTTTCAACATAACCTTACTTTTGCTGCCTGTTGTCCTGCTGTTAAGTCTGCTTCGCAGCAAACTTGCTGAAAGCGTTTTAACTTGAACTTTGATTAAATAAAATATACCAATAGATAAAATTATGTAAATAACTACGGCACACGTTTTGTTTGATTTTGTCTTGAAAAAGTTACAGCCGACTAGATGTGGTATTAAAGAAAAATCACGCGGTAGAGGTTTTGTATTTTACAAAAAAGACAAATTTGAGAAACTGAAAATTTCATAATGACGTATTTTGAAAATTTACTGAAGATTTTGACTTTCAATATTGGCCTTTTTAGAAGACCAGTGCTGTGTTCAAAAATAATTTGATTTGGTAGGTGCTATTTCCAAATACTTGAACAAGCTAGAATTGCAGATACAAAACTTCAAAACCATAGAACAACCAATCAAAAAATTAATACATGAATAAGAACAACATGATGAAATTGGTTTAGACAACCAAAACTTACCAATTGCCTTGATTTTGGATTCGGCACTGCTTTAACTTTAGAAACCTCAGGTTTTTCTGTCTCTTCCTTTTCAGTAACTACATCAAAAGCAAGTTCGATCTTATCCTGGTCAGTTACTGCGCCCATCTTTGCAAGTTTCTGTCGATGTTCCATGTCCAACTTTTTCAAAAGCGCTTTGTCACTGTCCGTTAATTTAATTTCAAATCCTTTTTTCGCGATCGGGGAAGATTGGTCTAAAGAGGGGGTTGGAGGTGGAGCTGTGTATGGTGCAAAATCCGTCGCTTCATCTGTGTAAAATGATGTAATACAGCAGTGTTTCGATCACGTTCACCCACATGCGGCCCACGCTGTTACTTATTAAACAAGCATTGTTAAAACGGAAAAGACTAACCTTTAGCTGTTGTGGGTGGTGTATAGCTGGCGAACGCTCGCAATCCAGCAATAACAGTGTTTATTCTAGCTGCGATTTCGTTGGCGTCGTTTGCCAGTTCGTTAAAGCTTTTTATTTCCGCTTTGTTGCAGGTTTTCGTTAGGTTTTTTAAACTGGAATTAGCCCAAATGGTTTTCAAAGAATCTTCTTGAAGTTTTCGGCCCGCTTCAATTACAGTTTGCGCTCCACGCAAAACGCCGATGACTTCTCTTGCTCGCGACATTGAAACTAATAATTATTTCGCGTGAGTCAGATCGGAAACAATTTACTTTGATTTAGTATTAAATTAAAAAAAAAATAATAATAATTCTATTATGCACTTGTTGCAATGGAATCCTCGAGCACTCAATGAACAGCTGTTTCGACCCTACATGGGGCCTTTTTTCAAAGGAAGTATTCTTTTGTTGAAAGAGTTCTTAAGAACTCCAATGCAATCTCAAAACCTGTCTTATTTATGTACGAAAAATTTAAATTTCAAAATTTACAATCAGTTCTCACAAAATTTTGTGTCAACCTAAACTGTTGTTTAATTATGTTTGGATAACACCTTTTCAAAAAAAAGTCTTTATTCTATTTAGTTCGGTTACGTCTTTGGTTTTCCGTTGTTGTGTTCTTAACCGTCTCTGTTTCCGGAGCCTCACAGATTTCAGAACAAACGGTACAAGTTTCCTTTTACGTTAAATTAAATTTTGTTGCAAGTCAGTTTGGTTTACAGTAGATTCCTCGAGCATCCTTTCTACAGCTGTTTCGGTCCTATGTGGTGCTCCTGCTGACAAGAAATCAACTTGCAACAAAATTTTTCAGATTTTGTGATTTTATCTTCACAAATAAACAAATATCAAGACTTTCAAAATGGAGAATTTTCAGTTTTTTAAGATATTTCAGAAATGAATGAAGATAGAAGAGATTTATTTCCACATTTTTCTAGGCGTAACTTTCTTGTTATTTAACTGTGCTTGTTTCTCTTACAGTTAACAAGTTCTCCACGGTGGACCTTTAATTAGTTGTAAGTTGTCCCTGTATATGTTATGTGTACAAATATATATCATGCGATCTAATAAATTTCAGATTAGAGTGTGCTATGGATTGAGAGAGGGTGTCGTTATTTTATCATAAATCTAGAGATGCACGTCTGAAGTCAGTACGATAGGTGGCACTAAATTAACCCAAAATTGAATAAAACAAAGAATTGTGAAATTATGGAAAATATTTGAGACTGAATAGCTTTAATAGAGGACAAACATAAAACTGCCAATAAAAATAAACAATCAATTTATAAAAGGTGCTGGAAATGTTCACCTTCTGCCTTCAGGTATTTTCTAACACTTTTTTAACACCTTCGAAAACGTAATGCAGTAATTTCGGTGAGTTATTAATTTTAACACATTTTTCAGTTATTCTTTCCATTAGCAGATTTAGATTATCAATAGGATTTTTAAAAATTGAATTTTTTGTGTAGGCCCAACGGAAAAAAAACCAATGACGGGAAACTCTTCTCGAACTTCTTCTAATCAATATGGGATGCTGTAGGTCCACTCACCATTTACTTTTACTCCATTTCGGAAATATGACTCCACAATAAAAGCACTTTAATATGTTGTAGAGCCTATTTTGAAATAAACATTTAAAACAATTTTTTTGACATTTGCAAACGTATGATGTAAGTTACGACACGATTATTTTTCTTTATCCACTCTAATGTGAAGTTCAATTTATTGAAAGTGTTTTATTTAAGTTGTACATCATAGTATGTATTTAGGCACTAAATTGAAATCAGCTTAAAACGCTCAATTGTCTTAATCCGGCTCTGATCTAAAATAATGTTAACATTTCTAAAGATTTTTCCTGCTTTATTACTTAATATTAATAACAAGGAAAATTTTACATGGGTGTATCTACGTCTCTCATTAATAAAAATATAAAATTATATAATCTGATTAATATAAAATCAAACTCAAATTCGTATCTTTCAAGCCCTCAATCTACATAAAGAAAAATTTTTCTTTTAATTTTTGGGGTTCTTTTGAATCATACTGTATATTTATGTTACACTTGGTGTATTTATGTTAATATATTTTTCACATAGACAAGAAATTGCCGAATGAAAATGCGAAAATGGGACATATTTGGTACTATGACATTTGCCGCCTTCAAAGTTGGAAGTTGATCAACTTTTCGAGTACATCGCCGCTTGACGTCGTTTATTCTGTGCAATGACACTTGAACCGTTATATTTGACAGATAAAGGCACATAACAGCGATGCATTCTATTCAACCCTTTATGTAACAAAAATATACTTTTTGAACTCGTCGCCTTTTATTATGTTTCACGCACGCTGTACCCATGAGGAAAACACTGTTTCCCGGTCGAATAAACCAGGAAAAATATCAAAAAACATTGGCCCTTTTGAGCATTCTTAAATAAATTATTATAGATAATAATAAAATCTAGTTCATAAAATATCATTTCCCGCCAATTTCATTCATTAGGAAGTCCAGAAATGGGAGAAATCATTAAAAATTATTTGACGCAACGTCAGTGAAAACAACAACGGCTGCATTGCTTGCCATTTTTCACATTTGATAGTTCAGTTCAATTCGACTGAAGCAAGACTGAAGGATTCCGTGAAAACGAAAAGTATTATCCCGAACAATTCATAATTATTTATTTTTTCATTAAGAAAGTATTATATGCAGGAATTCAAATAACAGGATCTTCTTACTGTCTTATAATTTGTCCCGACCAAACCATGCACTGAACCTCATTTAGAATTCTGTCTACTTTCGCTAACCCCTCCAATATGCACACTTTCACACTCTTCTGTTAATACCAGAGTTCTTCAAATCCGCTTATATTTGCAGTGCATATACGTGGTATTAGTATAGGTTGCTAAAAGGATCGCCACAGTTTGCATATAAGTTTTACAGATATACAGGGTACATTCTACACTATACAATTTTGACTCCAAATTAAGTGTTCCCTTTCCTCTTCCATTGATTCCATAGGAACAATTAATTCATCATCAATTTCTGATTCTTAATCAAATTCTCCTAATGCAATAATAAAAGGAGGAATATTTTCAAACGAAAAATTTCCCATATGTTTAGTCCAGTCTTTCGAAATTAATTTTTCACAATGATTACAACATTTTGCTACATGTCGGGGGTACATTTTGAAAGAGCCTCACACCATAAATTTGCAACTCTATCTTTCGATAATGTTTGCGAATTTATGTACGTATTGTAAAACCCTTTACATTGCCCCATTGTATTGAAAATGGTATGGGGGTAATCTATGAACCTCTTAGCCATGCTCTTTCAAAATTTCGTCAGTCGCGTATCGTTTTGTTGTTCCGTGTGTTCTAAAATTTTGCCATCAATTTCGACATTGTGTTTAACCTACCACTCCTTTAATTGGCCTTTTTTTACAGGACAATGTGGGTGGTTTGTCCAACTGCAGAGTGAGACAGTACGTTGTCCATCACCATCACACATTTTCGTTGCAACTTGCCTAGTGCAGGAATAAGCTGATTAACCACCCAATTTTGAAAAATTTCTACATTCAAGTTTTTGTGGTAGTTTCTGTCATAGTTCATCGAGTCAAGTAACAAGTCACACCCTTCCAAAAAGACAAGTTTTGTTCCCGTGCGCAAAATTGTAAAACGTTTCCCTTCACTTTTAATTTTGGCTGAGTTACTTTTCAAATCTGTTTCATGCAACCATCGACGAACCGCAGATCCATTTTGGTAGATCCAGGTTTCGTCTAGGTACACAAATATTATATTTTCACTATAATTTTGAAACTGTAAAAATTTGCTCAAAAAAGAAATTTTGGATGCAACGACATGTTTTTGTTTACATAAAATTTTGCGTCCGTTAACCATTTTGTTTGTAACCCATAGATTTCATAATTTTGAATAAAGTTGTTCTCCCTCCTTTAAATTCCAAAGTATCGCAAGCATCTGTAAGTAATTTGTCCAAAGTGAAATATTAATTTTTCAAATTATATTGCTAAACTAATTGTTGCTATTCTTTCCGAAACATATAATTTGTAAATATGTCCCTATGTTTACATCTGCCAAAAAGAGAAATTTTCAAGTTGTTAGGTCCTCCTTTTAAAATTTTAATTATCGTACATCGGAAAATCTAAAATATTAAACATTAGAAATTAAAGCTGGCTTAAATATGTAAAAACCGCCAATCTGCCTATTATTTCTTCATTTCTTAAATCTGGCCGATCCGTTTTGTAATAATTAAACGCCTTGCCTATTGAGCGCTTAGTTCCTCCGCATATTTTTGGTATTTTGACAGGAGTATAAATAAAAAATGTATTTGTTTTACGTTACTTTTTACTTTAATCATGCTACCGTAGCCCATATTATTTACGTATGGCAACACAGTATAGCTGATGTGACACTGTCATTATTTTTTTCATGTCAGATTGTGACTTCCATCAAAATAATGCACGTAACTTAACGAAAAAAAAGTATAGCTCTCTAGAGTCTAAAAGGATCGTGAATGGAATATACATAAAAATCTAGATTTGCAATTAAATTTTTATAATCGTTTCAAAAAATATTGTACGAAATAACTGCGGGAATCATGTTCCCGCCATCACGCTCTCATAGATGTCTTCATAGACGTGAACAGGAAATTGTGTTCCCGCACTTATTTCGAAAATAACTATTTTAAACTCACTAGTTTCAAAATGACATTTCGCAACCGCAACAGTTAACTGCGAACGTAATTTTCGCGCACTAGTGCTTCAAAAAAGTCAAAAAGCGCTCGCCTTTCTAGGCTTTCTAAGAAATGATTTGACTTGATAATAAAATCGGGTTTACAAAAAAAGAACCTTTTTTCTATTAGGATTTTAGAAATCACAAGAAAATAAAGATTAACCGCCAATAATTCTAAGAGCGTTTTGACACTTTAGCAAGAACCATCTTTGACAACAAAAGAGTACTATGTTGTCTAAGATATTAATTGAATACGAGTATCCGATTCCTATTCGATTCGACGTTATTTGTTCAGTATTTCGACAGAAAATCAGTTAATATATGATTTCAATATCTAGGTCTATTTTTTGAAAGTAAATAAAAATTAACTTAATTTGATTATTCATGGAAGGTAACAACAGGAAAACGTAAAAATCTAGAAGCCGAACTTCATCCCCTACCAGTGGTGTAGATAGAAATTTGTTTCGGAGAGAGTGCCCGAACAAAAACAATCGAGTACGGATACATATTATATTTATGAAACGTAAAATAACGAACAAAAAATAACACCGGAACGTTATATTTTAGAAAAATTTCGGGGGGAGGGGGGCTACCTACATCGATACATTTCAGTAAAGCATCTCAAATATGTATACCTATCAGTGGTGGCTGATTCAAGGAGGCACAGGAGCAGATGCCCCCCAAGCAAGTTAATCGAGCTTTTATATATTTGTTCGATCATCACTATTTTATTTCCTTTAATAATAAATAATTAGATCAAACTGTAAGAAATCAGATTAAGTTTCAATACTTATTTCCCAACTTCTGCTACAATTAGACGGTTTGTTTATCGGATTGTAATGGCAACGGAACTAAAGAACGCCCACAACAGAGCACAATTTACTTTGTGTATTCGAAGACTAATTACGTTGCAGGCTGCATTGCTGAATTAATGAATTAGGTGGCGTATATTAATTATTATGACATTATTTGTAGGTTTAACAAATGTTAGTCACATTCTAATTGATACTTAAATTGAAGTTCAAGTATCAATCAGAATGTGTTTGACATTATACTGACCATACGTAAATGTCATATTCTAAACACAACTTAAATTTAAGCTCTGCTTTAAGAATTGATGCAATCGGGCATAAGACAAGCTCTGCATAAGAAATCTTAGCAGACTCATCCTAGAATTAAATATTAAAAAATAACTTTAAGTAAAACTAGGTGGTTTAACCGTTATTTTAAAAATAAAAATGCTTATAAGTTTTGGTAGATGTGCGGGTGTGTAGAAAAGACAAAATTATTTTGCTACATTTGCCTTTTTTAGTAACACTTTAGAATCTTCGCCTTGGATTTAACAGGGTGTGGGCAATTTACATATACAAATAAGAGCAAGCAAACATGAAAAATATATGTCACCTTGCTTTCACAATTTAGTTAATTCACTGCATTTGTTTGATAATAATGATAATACCTATACAAGAAACATTTTTAAATATGTGCCTCCCTGCAAAATAAGTACGAGCTGCCACTGATACCTATTACCTTTAACATTAATATCATAATTAGAAATTTGTTTAATTAATTAATGTGTTAACGTACGCCTAGGCCATTTGCATCATCTTTAGCCCATGATTAACATTGTTATAGATTATTATAATTACAAGCTTTACACGGTTACTATTACATACCCAACGGTACCAATTAAAATTACTGTCCAGATAAAGATTTAACACACGAGGAGAACTTTGAGGTTAAGTTACTAAAAATTGTGCAATTTTGTCAATTAACCAAAAAGTTATAACTATATGAGCCAAATGCAAATAAGGTATTCACTCTCAAGCTTATAGGCAAGAAGAGCTGGAAATACAAAAATTCGTAGTAAACGTGTAGATGGAAATCGTAAAATACTTTTCAGTTTTAAGCATTGGTCACCCTGAGCCTGACTACAAGTGTTGCCAACCTTATGAATGCAATAATCCATAGATGTCACTAAAAAATCCGTAGATATCCGTAGGCGCCAATTTCTATCTACAAAAAAATCCTTATAAATTTTTATTATACCTAAAAGCTTATTTATTTTGAATTTGTCGCCAATAGTTTGTTTAATTTGTTTAAAGTTTAAATTATTAATTAAAGTAGATTCTTGTCCGGTGAAATTTTGTAATAAATTATCTTAAACGGATACTAAAATTGGCACTAAAATTGGCTCTACGTTTCGCTATCATTTGATAGCTTCGTCAAGAGTGACAAAGCTTCGACAGGTTGATTTATGTACGTAATTTGTAATGCAATTGAGAGATTTCTATTGTATATTATTAGATCGTTACTGCATTAATATTTATGTAAAATAAATAAACGTCAGTTTACAATGACAACTGCAATTACTTAAAAACTCACAAGAAGCGCTGAGGGGAGTCCTCGTCAAAATTTCTTAAAAGTCGTATGAAATGGCCATCAGTGAATGTTAACGTAGTTGGCCATGATTTGATGTGAGTTGCTCTTTCTTCAACCTTAAAATGGCGGCACATTATATGGCAAATTTTTATATTACGTATTTTTCATTTTGCACATTTAGGAATAATAATTTCATACTCTTTGTTAGTCAAGGTGATCAGTTTTTTACATAGAATACTGGAAAGTCATTTTCCGTAATGAGTCTTAAAATTTTATAATTTTTTTTGTTATTATAAAACATTTTTCGTATTTAATGACTTTCCAACATTTATAATAATATTATTATTGATTGATCTACTTTTACAATTTTTAAATCGAACGCGTTTTAAAAGCAGCATTTGAAAAATATTTTTTTGCCAATATGGCGAACTTCCATAGTCCTCTTATACTTATCCACCCTATTCCGGTATAAATAAAAGTAGTTATATTACATAATTTGCAATTATAAAATTGAAACACGACTTTGCTAGAATATTAATTTATAAATTAAATAAAATTAGCAACTACGAATAGATAATTGCCCTAAACATCATTTTTGACGTTGTTGGTACTGACTATACAAGTCGAAAAATATGTCTCTAGCTGGAATTTTAGCTTTCAGTTTTACACACAGCATGAAAATCCCCGATAATTTTCTATGAAGTGAATAAATTTCTTCGGGAGGCGGGCATAATCTTTGGGTTACTACTGTAGGAATTAAATCCTGCATCCTCTCGGTCGTGTTGTGCGTGTTAAAATCATAAAGACCTCGGGTCTTAAACATCTCGCCCAAAATAATGAAGGCATCGACGTGAGCTTCCTCCATTATCTGAAAGATCGAATTTAAAGTGAATTTAAAAGTTAAAAAGATTAATTAGTACTTTAGTTTCATATCCTGTAAGGAAACCGATTTCTCTAGAATAAGTCAAAACCAGTCCGCGGTTTTCATCGATCGAAGCCTTGATTATTTTAACGTATTTTGCGACGAAATCCTCGGAATATTCTCTGCTTGCTCCAAAGTCTAACAGCATGATCTAAAAGCAGTAATTAAAAAATATACGAAGAAAATGACGGAGCAATCACCTTTTTTGTTATCGGGTTATAAAGAAAATTAGCCCAGTTCGGATCTGTCTGCATGTACTTAAATTCCAACAGCTCTCTCAAGATTAACTCTAAAATTTTGCTGGCTATGAACGCTCTGTCACTCTCGTTCATTTCTGCACATTGATCAACTGGTACACCGCCTAACATCTCGGTTGTGAAAACTTGTTTCGTTGATAAATTATCTGTTAATAAATCGCGATAAAAATTTGATAGAATTGAGTAAAAAAAATACCTATAACTTCCGGTACGTAGTAGTCGGGATACGGTTCGAGAAACTTCTTGAATTTTCTAGTGCACTCAGCTTCTCTGATATAATCGATTTCCCAGATTAACTCCCTTTTGGCCACCTTCACCAAATGATCCACGAACATTCCTTGTGGAAATATGTCCCATAGTTTCATCACGCCGAACAAGTTATCTATATCGCTCTCTATGCCTTGTGCCACGCCAGGATATTGAATTTTAATCGCGACATCTTTTCCGTCTTTGGTTTTCGCCGAATGGACTTGACCAATAGAAGCTGCAGCAAACGGTCTCTCTCCGAATTCAGTAAATTTGTCCCTCCAGTTTTCGCCAAGTTCTGAGACCAGAACTTTTTCTAATTGCCAGCTGGGCATAAAATCGGCTGATTTGCGAACTCGTTCTAGCGCTTTAGAAAGGCGGGGATTTACTAATGTATCGTCCTGGATGCTGAGGATCTGTCCAATTTTTAAAGCAGCTCCTATAGCACATTTGAAAAACAGTAACATTTTAAGCAGTCATTGAATTTATACGATCCAATAATAAGCGAGTACTCTCAAGGAACATAGTCTTTTTACGTTAATTTCGCGCACGTATATCCTACTACACATGTTTTTAATAATTACTGATTTATATTTATATTAGCGTTTAAAAAGAAACGAGCAACTCTACCCAGAGAACCAAAAATCTCATATAAATAGTAGTACCGCGACGTCATTTCACAGTTCTGCCATGCGGCGTACATGAGAATTGCACGTGTTTCGCGTGAAGCTGACAAGTTCCGTGATAGATCAGTGTTGTCATGGTTCCACAAAGCAATAATAATGCGACACAATTTTGACACTATTGCGAATACAATACAGACAACTACTTTATTTATGCGGTACTACTGCGATTTTATTGCGATACACCTAAAGTACCTAAATACCTAAAGTATTCCTGCATAATTGCATTACAACTGTGATACTAACTAAGGTAACTAGTTACGCCTTGATAGTATTAGTTGTATTGCGTTCTAAACAAATTAGAAACATGCTAATGAAAATGACTTAGACGTGAATAGTTCCAAACCTAAGAAAAAGTAGGCCGGAAAACATGGGAGGAATAATGCAGTGAAGGCTTTGATGACTAGAGAAAGGATTAAATCAGGAAGAACCCATTTCCTTTTTTATTCTTTAAAAACCATTTTAGCAAATTTGCATTTCGCTTATAAGCATAAGTCATAAACGAATTAATATTATTTCAGGCAGGATGAAGAACTGAAAAGAATATAACTTCTTTATACGATTTACATAGTGATTTTACTATCTATATAATTGTGTATATAATTTATGCGGTGTGTTTATACTCACCCCTAACCTTACACAGAGTATCCACGATTCGTTCCATATTTGCCTCAGTTAGAAAGGCCACGTCAGACTGATTGGAATCACCAAGCCCCAAAGTACGACGTGTGTATTCGACGATGGTACCCATGCCTAATCCTGCAGCTAAAGTTCCGAAAGACACCATTCTTCCGATGCGTGACGAAGGAACTCTTCTTTGTTTGGAGGATGTACTTAACTAAGAAACTTTTTTTTGAAATTTCAAAATGTCGAACAGAATTCTTTTGGATAATTTTATACAGTATCCACAATATTCTATTTTGGTAGTGATCCTAACTTTTTTAAATAAACTTTGTTATACTTAGTTTTTACATCTAGTCGACTGCGAATTTTTTGTCAACAATTATTTTCTCAGTTATCAAAAGACTAACATACTAAAAAATTTAATCAAACTTATTGAAAGCGTTTTAACTTGAACTTTGATTAAATAAAATATTCCAATAAATAAAATTTTCTAAATAGCTACCTTCCTCGTTTTGTTTGATTTTGTCTGGTTAAAAAAGTCAGACGACTAGATGTGAAATTAAAAAAAAATCACGCGGTATAAGTTTTGTATTTTTATCTACGACCACTACTGTAAATGACGAATTACATACAACTTATATATTAAGTAAGCGGGTGTTTACAAATACCGTGCGTAAAGTAACAAAATAGCATTTGGAACTAACATTACGCACTCTTGTAGCTAGATCATCACATTAAGTTGACAGTAGTCAAAATTACAGTTGTCAGCGCTTATTTTGAACTTGAATAATAAGGTAATTGTGATCTCTTTAATAGTAATCAAATGTAGTCGTAGATAAAGTGTAATACAAAACTCGAGCTTTAAACAATTACGCACTTGTGGAATTACCTGAACTCGCTGCTGCGCAGCTCGTGCACAGCTTTTCCACTCGTGCGTAATATGCTATTTACAGCTCTTACACCTCAGATTTTCCATTAGCACGAACAAGTAAATTTGGATTGAGAATTCGACCTCCCACCTTGCCGCTTGAGCATTCATTCATTAGTTGCTAGAATGAAATATCTTACTTCTTGCTAATGGAAATGACGTTTAAGTGATCTGAGGTAAGGTTTGTGACAAAAAGAATGCGGCTATATTATTACAAGTAAGTGAAGTTTGAGAAACTGATAATTTCGTAATGACGTGTTTTGAAAATTTACTGAAGAGTTTGACTTTCAATATTGGCCTTCTTAGAAGATCAGTGCTATGTTCAAAAATTACGTAATTAGGTAGGTACTGCTTCCAAATATTTTCAAAATACCTGAATAAGCTAGAATTTTAGATACAAAACTTCAAAACCATAGAACAACCAATCAAAAAATTAATACATGAATAAGAACAACATGATGAAATTGGTTTAGACAACCAAAACTTACCAATTGCCTTGATTTTGGATTCGGCACTGCTTTAACTTTAGAAACCTCAGGTTTTTCTGTCTCTTCCTTTTCAGTAACTACATCAAAAGCAAGTTCGATCTTATCCTGGTCAGTTACTGCGCCCATCTTTGCAAGTTTCTGTCGATGTTCCATGTCCAACTTTTTCAAAAGCGCTTTGTCACTGTCCGTCAATTTAATTTCAAATCCTTTTTTCACGATCGGGGAAGATTGGTCTAAAGAGGGGGTTGGAGGTGGAGCTGTGTACGGTGTAAAATCCGTCGCTTCATCTGTGCAAAATGATGTAATGCAGGAGTGTTTCGATCACGTTCACCCACATGCGGCCCACGCTGTTACTTATTAAACAAGCATTGTTAAAACAAAAAAGACTAACCTTTAGCTGTTGTGGGTGGTGTATAGCTGGCTAATGCTCGCAGTCCAGCAATAACAGTGTTTATTTTAGCTGCGATTTCGTTGGCGCCGTTTGCCAGTTCGTTAAAGCTTTTTATTTCCGTTTTGCTGCAGGTTTTCGTTAGGTTTTTTAAACTGGAATTAGCCCAAATCGTTTTCAAAGAATCTTCTTGAAGTTTTCGGCCCGCTTCAATTACAGTTTGCGCTCCGCGCAAGACGCCGATGACTTCTCTTGCTCGCGACATTGAAACTAATAATTATTTCGCGCGAGTCAGATCGGAAACAATTTACTTTGATTCAGTATTAAATTGAAAAGAAAATGAATAATTCTATTAGGTCTTTGTTGCGAGTCGAGTTGTAATGAACAGCTGTTTCGACCCTACTTGGAGCCTTTTCAATTCTTCTATTGAAAGAGTTCTCAAGCTACTAAAAATTCCAATGCAATCTCACAGACCTATCTTTATTTACTCTCGAAACATTGAAATTTCAAGATTTTCAGTCAGTTCTCAAACGATTTTGAATAAAAACACCTTTCCAAGAAAAAAAGAAAACATTCATTTCAGTCAACAGTGATAAACCGATAAATTAATTGATGGATATGCGTCCTATCTGCAGTGATTTTTTATTCAAACAAAATATTAAATTTTTAAAAACTTTACAATCGCGTTCGTATAATAAAGCTGAGTCCACATGTCCGCACCGAACATGCAACTGCGACATGGAAAATAAACACGTTATGAGGTGAGAACATTTATGTATTAAAACCGTAACGTGACAAAAACGTATTTTTTGATTTCATTATTTGCAAAATGACATTCCCCAGCCGCAAGAGTTGAATGCGTCAAAACGTCGGACGTCCTGTGCTCTCATTAGTCGGTGCTCTTTACGAAACGAGCATCAACCAATGAGAGTACTGTGCGCTCAATGTTTTGCGGTAAAATGTAAATCCAGCTTTATCTGAGAACGTAGTTTTCGCGCACTAGTACTTCAAAAAAGGCAAAAAGGCCTTTTTGGGTTTTCTAAGAAATAATTTCACCATGGAAATCACAAGAAAATAAATTTTGATCGCTAATAATTCCACTAGCGTTTTGACACTTTAATAAAAGAGTATTACGTTGTCTAAATTATTAATTGTAAATTATTAAAGCTAATATTCGTTTCAAGAAATATTATGCAAACTTCAATGTGTGAAGATGTATTTGACACATTCGTGCAAATGACGCAGGAACGAAAAAAATTTTCGCGTACTTGGTTCGTAAAGCGGACTTTACACGTAGGCGATGCAATGCAAGTATCATTGCTGCAATAAACGCCCAGAAAAAGTTGCATATTGCTTAACACTTTACAGAATGGCAAGTTATGTGTGTTGTGGCAAATAAAGTCTTAAAATAATTTGTTTGAAGATGCTGCTGAGAGTAATGCTCTTGACAATGTAACATGAATAACTGCCGAAATTGAATTTAATCTTCAAATGACTTTGATATTCAATAAACGCAAACTTAAAACATTTCCTCCGCAAATGCTTCCTTGGTGAGATATTTCGCAATGTTAACTTAAATGGTCCAGACCGTATGCCATTTTAAAAAAATAATTGGGTGCTGTTTCAAATACACTGCTTTCTTCCCACAAAGTAAACAAATATTTAAATTAACGAGCCAAAAAAATCCAGGAATCTTCCTTGATCGAATATCTCTATTGTATGAGCTATAGTTTTAACAGCCCTTCTACTTCTTCTTAAATTAGAATTAAATAATTTAAAAGATTTGTTAAAAAATCAAAACGAAAAATCGTATGAAAGATCATAACTAGGGACTGTAATTTTATTTTAATTTCGAAGTCGGCAACGTGCACGTGTGTGAAGACACATACTTTAAATTTAGCGCTAGAATTATAGTGTATTTCACATTGTAAAGTTGGCTGCGATAAATAAATATTTGATAATTCTACCTTTCATTGTCGATTGATGACGAAGCTATCAATCGATAGTGAAACGTAGAGCAATAGTGCGAATTTTAAGTGTCCGTTAAAATAATTTGTTGTACAATTTTTATCGGACAAGAATCTACTTTAAATTAAAGTAAAATTTCAGAGTCGACACGTTACGTTTGATTGGTTTTTTATTTTATTATTACTAACAACTGGCCGTTGCCAACGTAATAACAATTTAGTATGGCGGTAAATTCAAATCATTTTTAATCATTAAAAATCACATTGTACATTATTAACTCGTTGTCGCATCGTTTGCAATTAAACGAAGAAAATATAAAATTTCGATTCCCAAGCGTAACTTTTACCAAAGCGAAATCCTTTACCAAAGATAAATTGGTCTAATTATGTTGATCTAGAAAGTGTTGCTCATTCTTTACTGGACAACTGTATAAGACAAATATCCTATTCCTATTATCTTCGATTCGACGTTATTTGTTGAGTACTTGGACAGAAAATCAGTCAATGTATGATTTTATTTTGTATCTATGTCTATTTTTGTAAGTAAATAAAAATAAACTTAATTTGGTTACTCGTAGAAGGTAACTACAGGAAAACATAAAAATCTAGAGGCAGAACTTTATCTCCTACCAGTGGTGTAGATAGAAATTTGTTTCGAAGAGAGGGCCCGAACAAAAACAATCGAGTGTGGACTACATAACATTAACGTAAAACAGCGAACAAAAAAAAAACTACACGAAAAACTTGTTTTGTATGCATTACGAGATCGTTATATTTTACAAAAATTTTAGAGGGAGGGCTATCTACGCCACTGTCACCTATAAGAGAATTGAAACATGATATATTTTAGTAAAATTATATCTTAGCATCTCAAACATGTATACCTAATTCTATTACCTTTAACATTAATATCACAGTTAGGGATTCGTTTAATTAACTAATATTTTAACGCCTAAGCTACTTGCAGGTCTATACATCACCTTTAGTCCAATGATAACATTGTTATGGATTATTATAATTACAAGCTTTATACGGTTACAATTACATACTCAACTATATCAGATAAAATTACTTTCCAAGTAAAGATTTAACATGAGAAAAGCTTTGAGGTTAAATTACTAAAAATTGTGCAATTTGGTAATTAACCAAAAAGTTATAACAATATGAGCTAAATGCAAATAAGGTGTTCACTTTCAAGCTCACAGTCAACAAGAGCTGAAAATATGAAAATTCGTAGTAGATGGAAATTTTAAAATACTTTCCAGTTTTGGGCGTTGGTCTCCCTGAGCCTGACTACAATCTGTAATTTGCTACAACCCAAAAATATTGACACTTTTTTTTAAGTTTAAGAAGACGCTTCATGATGTCGCAGAGTTAGATTTAAAGAAAAACAAACTTGGTCAACCTCTGCGAAAAAAAAATTGTGGAAAACCAAAACCACGACCGCGGTTTCACCTAAAAAGATATTTTCAAGTGGTGGAGTTCAAAAGTAAGGTGTGAATCTAATTCACGAGGTGCGAACTAAGAAGGCTGAGGTTGACTAAGTTTTTTTTTTTTTTTTTTAATTAGTACCCTGAAGTAAATTTAAAATCATAGATTATAGTTATAAATTAAATAAAAAATATTCATTTTTAAGATAAGTTGTACGTAAAAGTGGTTCTCACCTGTTACCTAGGTACAATAAATTTAAGTTGGCGAACGTGCTCACTTTCATTGTTGCCAATTCGTGGGAATTTTTCTGATTCCTAGAAATTGCATAAAAGGAAATTTTCTGAGAAAGTTATTTAAATTTTAAGGCAAATCTTAAGAAAAATGCATAAAAATAGCTTAAAATAGCAATTTGAGAGAAAAAATAAGCATTAATGGACGCTTTTGTTCTAACATGAGGGAAAATCTACTGTCAATACTTGGCAGCACTGTTCACTTCTAACCTCAAAGTTTTTCTTTCTTGTGCTTCTAGGTTAATAAATCCATTTTAATTACTTAATACGCTAATTAACCGAAACTTAAGTGGTAAGTTACAATAACGTTTGATGCAGGTAATGTTGCACTTTAATATTGCAGCAGGCACTTTACAGTAACACCTTCAGAAATGGAAGACGAACGCTTTGCACATGTGGCGACCGACCCAAAATTTCGCCGAATTCCTAAAGGCGAAAGAAAAGTCAAAATCGACAAACGTTTCCAGTCCATGTTCGATGACAAACGTTTTAAAGTAAAATACACAACTGACAAACGTGGGAGACCCGTTAATCACTCAACTTCAGAAGACCTCAAACGCTATTATGAACTATCAGAAGACAGTTCGTCTGAGTCAGAAGAAGAGGAAGATACAGCATCGGGCAAATATGTAAAAGCACCAACAGTAGATGAACCTGAAACTGAATCAAATGAGCTGCAAGTAAAAGACAAATCTGATAAGCAAATATCAGTTAATGTCAGAAACAAGTTGAAAGATCTCAAAGTAGATTATGCCAGAGGTGAGGGGTATTTGTGCTCGGGGAGCTCGTCTGATGACGAATCTGAAGAAGAAATGTCTGATGGAGATGAAGTGGACCATAAATGGGGTGAATTAGATGCAGATGCTGAGACGACTGAGGAAGCTACCTATCGCTTGGCAGCCTGCAATACAGACTGGGATAGAATTCGTGCTGTTGACTTAATGGTTTTGTTTAGCTCATTTCTACCTCAGAATAGTTACATAAAATCGGTAGTAATTTATCCATCAGATTTTGGCTTGCAACGGATGAAAGAGGAGGAAGTAAATGGACCGAGAGAATTAGTGGAAAACAAGGTGAGTGTTTGGACAAATGGTAATCCTGCTGCTTCGGGACCTGACCTTGTGAATCACTTGCGCATGTGCATAATGTGCTTATTCAGCTTCCTGCATTGCTAGATTAATAAATTTTTAGTATTTCGCACCAATTTTAGTATCGATTATTAAAATGGGCGATAGAGTTTTTGCACCGACACATATAGTTCCTGCTATTGAAATTTTGAATGATAATGGCAGAAAATATTACTTTTAAAAAATTGTACTTCATTACTACATTAGAGTGTATTAAGTGGCTAGTGAGGCATAGATTATTACACAACGCTTTTGCATGCCTAAATTGTAATTTAGAAATGTGTTTTGTACAACGGGCTCAAACAAATGACGGTTACTGCTGGAAGTGTAAACGGTGCGGAAAAGCGGCCAGCGTGAGAAGCGATTCTTTTTTTCCAATAGTAATTTAAAATTAGAACAAATAATAACTATAATTTATGGATGGTCTCAAGATTATAGTCAAATGGCAATTGCCCACGAAGCAGAAATTGGTCCCCATTCGAGTCACACAATAATAGATTGGTGCAGCTTTTGTCGTGATGTTTGCGAGTAACATTTGATCGACCACCCCACTTTAATAGGAGGTTTGACTGAAGATCTGCAAGCTAAGACAGTGGAAATCGATGAAACAAAATATTTTCATCGCAAATATCAGCGTGGGTTGTGGCGGGAAGATCACTGGGTTTTTGGCGGGGTTGAAAGAGAGACGGGTAATTGCTTTATGGTTGAAGTACTGGATAGATCCCGGGATACGTTGTCACCTATTATTGAAAGGTTCACAAAATATTATTCTTTACGTGAAATATCATTTGAAACATATTTGAGCTTTTTCAGCAGATCTTTTCAAATATTTTATAATCACAGAGCTATTGAGTTCCATATTTTTTTTGTTTTTAGATTTTAAATATTTTCTTTTTGTGTGTGCAGGTTTATTCAACCAGGTTCTATAATAATAAGCAATGGATGGAGAGCATATACCAATTGAAATCATTTAGGTGGTGGAATCTACAAACATCATGTTATAATAACATGAACAGAATTTTGTTGATCCAAATGACCCTCTCATTCACACCCAGAATATTGAGAATTTGTGGATGAGGGCGAAACGAAAATTATGTCGCCAATTTGGGACTTCTGAAGCTTTTTTCGTTTCATATTTACATTAATTCTTGTGCCGGAACAAATTTAGAAATTCCAGTATATTTGGAAATTTTGTACTTTATGTTTCGCAACAGTATCCAGTTTAATTTTTTTTATATTTAATATTTTACTTTATATGAATACGTATTTCTAAATTATCTTGAATTTTATTTGTGCGAAGTAATATAAAATTAACCAATTCAAAAAGTTGCCGCAAAATCGTGCGATAAAGAACGCGGAGCACTACAAATACCTTTACCGCCTCATCTGGCAACGCAGGAAGCTAGATTTTAAAAATAAGCACACCATGTGCATGCGCACGTAACGCGATCTCTTGCTCTCAAGGTCAGGTCCTGAAACTGCAGGATTACCGGACAAATTTTTAAAAAATTTGTTTTTTGAATTACTTAATGTTTTTCATTGTAAATTTACAAAATATTTTTAACATGTCACAGTTTTATGGACTGACATCTCATTCATTAAACAAATAATAAGTAGACAATAAGTTACAAGAGAGTTTTTTGAGCAGTTAGTGTTTAAAGTGTCACTTTTACACACTAGTGCGTAAAAGTATTTAACCCAACCCAACTCACGACCTACTAGATTTCACGAGATAGCGTATCTCTATCTGGCCTGGGCAATTTATTAATTCAAGCAATCGTTCAGAAAAATTCGTGAATGTATGATGGAAAGAGAGCTTGAGATGTACCAAACTGTTGGCGAAGTTTACGTTTAGCACGCATTCAAAAATTTTCGACATTTTGCGGGTGAATTGTATTATCATTTGGGACCACCTATTTCCATAGGATAGTGAATCAAGTTTTGCTCGCACTCTTCACGATAGCAGGAACACCAGGCTACTATAGTAGGGTTTGAAGTTTCCTCTACCTTTGCATAATGGGCAATATTTTTTTGGGGGTAATTACGAGATTAGCAACTGATTGAAGAAAAGCCGGCTGTTTGAAAAAAAAAAATCCCTTCTAATACTAACGGTAGTTGTACAATTTTTGCACTTCCAAACATAGCCGTCAAAAAACTTAGTTGCAAATTGAGATTGATGTAAGAATTAGCTGGTCTCATCTGAATGTTTCTGAATCCGTGCCTCAATTTTGTGTTTCCTAGTAACCTGCTTCTGCGTTCCCTCGCTCAAGAAAGTATTACTATCCTTTGAAATCGACTACTGACATTCTTTTCTGCCGCGTCATATTAGACAGTGTTTTCTTATATATATACATATGAATTGCTAGAAACCATTGATATATCTCTTTAAGGTAATTTGTTATGCTTGTTATGTAATAATTCATATGTATCATTGATATGAAAGTTAGAGAATAGACCCGAATAAAGAAAATTGACTGCAGTTCTTAAACTGGTTTTCTTGTAAACATCGGTTAAAATATATTTTATAGAACCAAAAAATTTTTTGTTATTTCTCCTATTTACGTTAAACGTAATGATGTTTTCACAAATATCAGACATATTTTCTTAAATTTAATTATGTTACATTGTAGAATTTTTTTAACTTAATTATTTTTACTTGAATAAATCAATCAAAATAAAAAAAATCATTTTTATTTTGTCAGTTGCTCACGCTTTAAACAATTTTTCCTCAATTTAATCACTTTTATGTTTCTTCAATGGGAATGGGAATTTTTTATATCATACTTATTTTTAGATAAAATATGATACAGAAGGAACCGCAGTTTTTATAGTATTAAAGGTTCTTACTCACGTAATTATAATAATCTTATAAATTCAAAAATTGTCATTATTTTCTTCAAAACAGTATATTTTTTTTCATTTCCTTTACTATTTTATCTCATTTTCTTAGAGATAAATTTCTTGTAATTTTCTCCTGTTGTTGAAAAATTCACACAAAAATTATGTCATTACAGTTAGAAGAAGAGACAAACGAAGAAGAAACAGAAGAAGGTGCCAAGTACCACATGGAAAAACTACGCGAGTACCAACTAAACAGATTGAAATATTATTACGCAGTCATCACCTGTGACAGCGTTAATACGGCAAACAAAATTTACTCAGACTGTGATGGCCTCGAGTACGAATCAAGTGCAACTAAAATCGACCTGAGGTTCATCCCTGATGACATGACTTTCGATGCACAGCCGAAAGATACCTGCAATAAACTTCCCAACTTGGCAAAATATCAACCCCGTTTCTTCACAACTACAGCTCTTCAACAGGCAAAAGTTAATCTGACTTGGGATGAAACTGATCCAGAGCGAATTGAAGTGACTCAGAAACTGGCTGCCGGAAAAGTTGATGATATATCAGAAGCTGATCTACAAGCTTACCTAGCATCGAGCAGTGAAGAAGAAGAAGAAGAAACAAAAGTTGTTGAAAATGAGAGTGTCGAATCAGATTTAGATGACAATCCAATTAATAAGTATCGAGCTCTTTTATCCCAAATAGAAA
The DNA here is from genome assembly GCA_039766575.1 of Serrognathus titanus. Taxonomy (NCBI): domain Eukaryota; kingdom Metazoa; phylum Arthropoda; class Insecta; order Coleoptera; family Lucanidae; genus Serrognathus; species Serrognathus titanus. Next base: position 26,593,820 of record CM077912.1, on the reverse strand, counting down.
GCAAAGAAAAGGAAAAGGAGAAGGGAGATATTCAAATGGAGGTCAGCTGGGGAATCGACTTGAAAGAGAAAACTGAAGAATTAGTCAAGAAACGATTAAGCGAAAAGGAAAATAAAACTCCCTTCCAAGAATATCTGGACAAGAGGAAAGAAAAGCGAAAGCAAAAACAAGAACATAAAAAATTAAAGGCAAATTCAGATGAATCCGATGTTCCGTCCGATATAGACCTAAATGACTCGTATTTCGCAGAAGAGTTTGATAAACCAGAATTCAAACAAAAGAAGAAACAGAACAGAGACGATCACGAGGGAGAGGAAGAGGAGCAAAAACAAGCTGAATTAGAACTGTTATTATCAGACGAAGACGACAACAAAAAGCATTTCAGTTTAAAGCGAATCTTGGAGCAGGAAACTGAGAGCAAGTCAAAGAAGCGAAGGCGAAAGAAGAATGAAGTTAAAGCAACCGAAGACAATTTTGAAATTAAGGTGAACGACGAAAGATTTTCGGCCCTCTACACCAGTCATCACTTCAACATAGATCCGACTAATCCTCACTTCAAGAAAACAAAGGCAATGGGCAAGCTTCTGGAAGAGAAACTGAAAAGGCGAAACGCTGAAGATGCATCGCCTTCAATTAACGGTGATAATAGGAAAGGTGCTGAGCTCAATGCTTTGGTTAAGTCAGTGAAACGAAAAGCACAAAATTACGATAATAAAAAAAAATAGAAATTGACTGAGTTCATTTTTTATTAAAAAAAAAAACAGACAAAATCAGATTGTTTTCCTTGCATTTTACACCACGTGATCGAATAAAAAAATAAGCTTGGAGTTTAACTTCAGAAATGGTAGCACTAATATAAAATTTTTAAGTAAATATTTAAGCTTGAAAGCAACGTTATTATCAAAATCTAGTTTTTATTTTGACTAATGACGTTATGTGACCAATTTTGAAGTGGTTGACTCAGATTTTTTTCGATCGTACTTTAAACTTTTCAAATTACACAAGTCACTTCTGTTTATTTAATTTTTTATTATAGATTTTTCTGTTTGTTATCGGTTAATCAATATACAATGATAATAAAACCTACTGTATTTACAAGATTATACAGTTTATAGACGAGTGTCTCTGAACATTCACACAACACATTTAATATACATTGTTTTTAACTGCCTGTAAACGAACTCAATGATTGCAAGCATTTCGCTAATGTCGGCTATGGTTAAGAAAGATGCACTTTTTACAAAAAGCTCAGATATATTGCAAACATCCTGTGCTGTTTAAAAGTAAACCAAATACGTGTAGGGCCGATTTATAAGTAACTCTTAGGCACGTAACATTTACAATGGAAGATTGAGAAGACTGTAGGTATGTCTGCAGATTAAATAAATAAATCATCTGGATGCAATAGTTGAAATATACAGTGGAGTTCCGAGTAACTTTCAATGAAATTAGGAGCACAACTACATATTCTATTTACTTTTCTTTCTAACTTCTAAATAGCAGTATCCAGAAAACTAAGTTATTCAATCTGCATTAAATCAAGTATTTATTTTGTAATAATTCTTCTATCACAATTTTTAATGTAAGAGATTAAATGGTTTTAAATATTAAACAACTTAGCTGTAATCTCAGTAATAATTACAATGAATATTCAAAGCAAATTTCAGGCTACTTTTATGATTGCAGCTTCTGATTCGATTACAATAAACTAAAGAGGTTCTTGCGAATTAAAATGGCGTTTCACTAGATTAGATTACTAGATCATTAGATGGTCATTATTTAAGTAAAACTTAATTTTGTGTTTAAAGTAATACTCGAATGTGTTTCTGAAGCTCCCAGGTAATGTCATTTTGCTTACTATGGATTCAGTAATTAATTGTTATAGATTCTTGCTTAGACAATGATTGAAGGCCACTCATATATTCCCTATAGGGGCCCAACCATCAATCATAGTTGCTTGTTTGTTATTATGGAAGAAGCTACAAAGCATGGCAATCGCAATGATATAATTGATTTTAACAAAATGAATATGTATCACACTCGATTATGAAAATGACTATCAACATGACATGTAAGTGTGAACGAAATATGAGCTCAATATCACAACCTCTGATGCACATCTTACATATGAAATAATTTACATTTCAACAGACATGTATCAGCTTTAATGGGGGGAGAGAAAGGGACCCTGGACAAATTAGGCAAAGCCTACTGAACACCACAGCTTGTATTGACATTAACAAGATAAAATCAATAAATGAAACACCGGTAAGCTATTCAAAATTAAAAATAAAACTACAGGTAACTCAATTCTGTTTTCAATAAGGAATTTTTGTATAAGTCAATCATAAATTAGGAAGGGACTAATTCCTTTCGTCAGTATCATGCGTAGAAAGTCTTTACACTTTTACGTAAAGCTGAGTGCAGTATTGGTATCATATAATTAATACTAAATGATTAAAGGTTATTACACAAGATCTTTTCAAAGTTTCGAGAACTTCGTTTACTTTGCCATTAAATTTTGGGACCTTGAAGCTCTTTTTCAAATATGTAATTCGATGCTAGACCCCCATTTACTTTCTTCTGGCATTTTATTTTGACGTCTTTAGTGTTTTAACAACAAACCTAGCAATATAGCTGTAGATATTTGATTAAATTTGAGAAGAAAATCTGTTATTTTGGCACCTTTTGCAGTTGTATGTTTGTTGGATTTTTTCAAAATATTTCAAGTTGTAATAGAAAATAAAATACAGTCACATCTCTATAACTCGAATCTCCACAAATCGACATTTGCTGTAAGTCGAAATTTACTTTTACTATTTGATGCTCCCTGCACGTTGTATATAATTGTTACCTCTTTCTTTAACTCGAAATCTCTATAACTCGAAGCAATTTTCCGGTCCCTTGAAGTTTGAGTTATGGATAATGCAATAATATAAAAAGGTACAAGTTATATTAAAATTCCTTATTCGCTGTGCAGATAACAAAATTGAGCCACCCCCTACAACTGATCCACATAAAGTCTTTCATTTTCAAAGTTACTATTATGTGTTAAGTTATTATCAGATTATGTATTTCTATAATGTTACCTTTATGTGGTTTAAATTTTTTTAACTATTCTTTATGTGGACATTAATAAGAAAAAAGAATTACCAGAAAGAAGTATCTCATAAATTCAAGTAAAGCAAAATACAATGGTATACACAGACTGTAAAGTGATAAAAGATAACAGCTATCTCTGTTGTGATCTGTAAACTAGTGTCCCAAAACGCAGGATAGAGTATACAAACAATTTACAATTGAAATAATTTAAACAAAATGGGTAAATCTTTGGTAGGAAGTAGTATTTTCAAATCAGCACTAGTTTACAGCTCCTCAAGGATGTAAAAAAATAAAATTCACCTGCCGCTCTAACAAAATTTACACAACAAATCGATAACAGGTATAAATATATTCATCTATTCAACTAGCTTCAATAAACCTAGAAACTTCAGATACCCTGAGGACATGGCAACAAATGAGACATGTTCCGACACCACCACAAAAAAATCTCATCTAAGCCACAATTTCAACCTCAGGGCATCCACTCCATTCAAGTAGTAACGAAACAAGCGTTTATCACGCACAAATCCGAGTGCCTCATAAAGACGTAGTGCCGGCTTGTTCGTGATCTCTGTTTCGAGCACGACCTCATCTGCATCACCGGCAATCATTTCTTGGATTGCACGTCTTACTAAAGTTGAGCCGATTCCATGTTTGCGGTAGTTTTTATCCACGGCCAACATTGCGATATAGCCTCGTTTTATCACCTTCCTGTGAAGATCTAGTTTGCATACTATAGCTCCGACACAGTTTTCTTCACACATCGCCTGAAAAACAACCATCAACTTATTTGGATTATCAGATTAAAAAGTTTTCACCTCAATTTTGCAAGTGATTATAAAAAAAATGAGGATAAAATTCAAGAGAAAAAAGTGGAAAATAGTTGGTTTAGTCTTTGGTCATTTATTAAAAATACATCAGGTTTGAAATATCAATTTGATGAACTCATCAATTATAGGCTTGTTACTTACAGAACAAATGAATAAATTTAAATAGAATAGAGAATTGTATTCCAAGTTTATATTTATCTTTATTTTATTTTCATTAATAAAAAAATTAATTTAAATATAGATTAGATATGGTTTATGCTTTAGAAATACCTATTTTACTAAACTGTTAATAAGAATCAAAAAACTTGCAAATCTTTTGAGATATTGATATTTGGGAAACTCGATTGGCTTTAACTAAAATTTCATAAAGAATTTAAAGTTAGAAGAGGCAGTTTAATATTGTTAAAACAGGATGATATTTTGTTCCAAATACTTCAATTACCACAATAAATCTTTTGAAAATATTTACTTTCTAATAACATTAAAACTTGCACTTAAAATTTCCTTAATTCGTACTCATGAAACACTACAACTACCGCAAAATTCATACTGTGTTTGATATTATTTTAAATTAAATAAAAATCTAATAACTACGCAGTATTGGAATTAATTGAGCACTTTTTTTGTTGAATGCTAATTTCTACAGGAAATAAATATTCATATGATTTCGCTTATAGTGTGAGAAAAATACACTGTGCTTGTATTCCAGCAGAACATTTGTTTTAAAAGTAAAAGAAACTCTCCTTATTTTTTCAATAACTTAAATAGAATTGAATATAAAACTTTATGGTGTTTTGTTTGACTTGGAAATAAATAATTAAATAGCGATGAATCCTCCTTGAGTTTTCATATGTAATGTAAAAGTGTCAAAGGATCAGCAAAAACTGCCTGAAATAAATGTAACACTTTATTTAAAATTAGCAACATCTATTTTAGAATATGTGTCAATGTTGTATTTTCTCTACATACCTAAACCACATAAATGGAAATTAGAAATTTTTCCACATAAATTTCTGTTGTCACAATTTTATTGTTATGCATCTTGTGATTTTTATTTGAATTTATATTTTGCACTACTATCATATTTCACTAAAATTATGAAAATATTTAACTATTTACAATTTTGAGTTAGTCAGTAGTAGTTTTGATGTTGGAAGAACCAAGAATTAATAAGCACATTGTATTTGGTTCAGCTTCTCATGTGTCTTTTCTATACCTAATTAATATCATGCCAATTTTGGGTATTATCAAAAGAGATAACCAATTGTAAATTTCTCTATTTATAAATAATGAAATATTTCAAAATGAAAAGTGCAGCCTCTTTAAAACATGCAGTAAAATAATTTTCTTTAAGGCTTTTTTTTTGTTTTGCCATCAAAAGTTACCTGTAATCTTCCTTTAATTTGCCTACAAACTGAGGGGGTGAAAACTTTTTAATCTGACTATAGTTTGCCATAGTTCGATAAAGGAAGAATCTTACCAAAAAACATAGATTTGGCCAATTGTGAATGAAGTACCGATACGTATAAATAGAGTAGGGCTCGGATAGGTCTTTCTGTATGATCTTCATGATCATTGGCATCTGTAGTTCAGATTCATACTGAACATAATTGATAATAGGGGCTTCGATTTTTATTTCTTCAGTGCATTCGGTTTTAATTTGAACAGTATCATCTAATTTATCACAATCGCTTTCTTTCTTCTCAGCTGTTTTGACGTTGTCATTTTTTGAAACTCCGCTATATTTCAATCTAATAATCGAGGTTATGTCGAAATCTGGTGAGTCCAGGTCTTCTTGGCTGATTTTATAAGGATCCGTGCTGGGTTTAGGGTCCTGCTTTTTAGCTTTTGCCTTGCCTTTTGTTACTTTTAAGTCACTTGCATTAGTCTTATGGTTTGAATCACATTTGCTAGTGTTTGCCTCACTGGTGCCTGCTAAGGTGCTCGGACTTGATATATCTAATCGTAAACTAGTTTCGACTACATTATTTACAATGACTTCTTTGTGTTTGCCTTTGTGCTCAATTTTTTTATCGGTGCTAATCTCTTTACACAGCCTCCTGTCTTTTTTGTTCGTTCTTCCCTCGGATTTGTGTTTTTCCTCAACTCCATTTACTATACCGTTCTTCGCGGTTATCGTTAGCTTATCCAGTTTCTCTTCTATGTTAAAATTCTCCGAGTGTCCTTTTTTTCCGCACTGGGTGTCATTTGGTTGAGGGCACTTTTTAGTTCTTCCTTTTACCTTATTCATGTTTGTATTTCGTTTATCACTGGCCGCTTAAGTGTGTTTCGACATAATACGCACGTATTAAAATGATATACTCGCGCGAGTCGCGAATTCAAACCAAAATCAAAAAGCAGACATCTTGGTGAGAAATTGAACAGGGACTTTTAGGTTATATTCGTTTCTTTGTGGCGGATGTGTCAAGGATAGACCTCTTTTGCCAATTCCGGATATTTCGTAACTACCTTGCAAAGTTCCCTGTGTTTATTTTAAAAGGTAAATTAGTGTTTTTAAGATAAAATAATATTTACTAACTTTATAGCAAATTTCCAAATGATTTTGTAAACATAACCTCACTTGAAGTTCGAATGTAGACGACAGACGTTAATGCAGCCACACAGTGTCACCACACGTATGAAAACAATAGCTTACCCTTACATGGGCATTCAGAATTACCGTATTCCATAATAATTACCGTACACAAAAATTCAAATTCTTAATACAAATAAACAAAAAATTCGTATTGTATATGTTTTTAATTAAAACATAAATAACAAGTTTTTAATTGAAAATTTCGTCAAGCTGGTTTTGATTTTTTTATGAAAGAGGATAGAGCGAAAACCGAATGACTTCCCAAATCGATTGACGTTTAACGAGTGATACATCCAGTGGCGTATCCAGAATTGTGCCTTGGAGGGGGTTTAAAAATAATTACAATTGTAAGAACATAGGATATATTAAACAAAATATGAATTTATACCGAACTAACATTACAAAACAAAATTATCGATATGCTTCTTTTTTGCAAAACAGATTATATATTACAAAACACCTGTATATTGTTCACTAAAGTTTATTAAACTAGGCTCTTGGCAGAGTGTATAATATTAAAAAAAAAAAAACATACAGGATGGACCAAATTTGATACTTTCAATAGGAAACTACTGTTTTTAGAAGAGTTAGACAAAAACTGACTTCAGTTTCTGGAGCTCAATTTTTAAGACAAAATTAATGGTGAAGACCGCATTTCGATATCTTACACCGCTTAGGAAATGGAGAGTGTTTTTCAAAATTATATTTATTATATTAAAATACATAATACCGTTCACGATCTTTGTAGATTCAGAGTAGGTCATGTTAGACTGACATTTTTGTTGGCATCACTAAAAAATACATTTGTCAGAAAATTGATTAACGTTTATTTTTAATTTTATGGTTTTATTTTTGAAAACTACCACCGCCAATGTTGCCACTTCGACTGGAGCAAGACTGAAGCATTCCGTGAAAACGAGAAGTATCGTCCCGAACAATTAATAATTAATTATTTTTTCATTAAGAAAGTATTACATGCAGGTATTTAAATAACAGGATCTTATAATATGCCCCGACCAAATCATGCACTAAACCTCATTTAGAATTCTGTCTACTTTCGCTAACCCCTCCAATATGCACACCTTCGGACTCTTCTCCTAATACCAGAGTTCTTCAAATCTGCTTATATTTGCAGTGCATATACGTGGTATTAGTTTGGGTTGCTAAAAGGATCGCCACAGTTTGCATATAAGTTTTACAGATATACAGGGTATATTCTACACTATACAATTTTGATGCCAAATTAAATGTTCCCTTTTCTCTTCCATTGATTCCATAGAAGAATCTGATTCATCATCAATTTCTGATTCTGAATCAGATTTTCCTAATGCAATAATGAAAGTAGGAATATTTTTAGACGAAAAAATTCTCATATGTTTCGACCAGTCTTCCGAAATTAATTTTTCACAATGATTACAAAAATTTTGCCACATATGGGAGTACATTTTGAAAGAGCCTCACGCCATAAATTTGCAACCTTATCTTTCGTTAATGGTAGCGAATTTATGTACTTTACATAAGCCTTTACATTGCCTCCATGCCATCTCAATAGAATTGTACTGACAATGGTATGGGGGTAATCTAAGAACTTCATAGCCATGCTCCTACAAAATTTCGTCAGTCGCATGTCGCTTTGTTGTTCCGTCTGTTCTAAAAGGCTTAATTAATTCCCATAATTGTTTCTTTGTAATTTTGCCCTCAATATCGACATTGTGTTTAACCAGTCCTGCATTTGACTTCTTTTTACAGAAAAATGTGGGTGGTTCGTCCATCTGCACCGAGTGATACGGTGCATTGTCCATCGCCACCACACATTTTCGTTGCAACTTGCCTAGTGCTTAACCACCCAATTTTGGAAAATTTCTGCATTCATGTTTTTGTGGTCATTGGTTGTCGAGTCAAGTAACAAGTCACACCCTTCCAAAAAGCCAATTTTGTTCCCGCGCGCAAAATTGTAAAATGTTTCCCTACACTTTTAATCTTGGCTGGGTTACTTTTTAAATCTGTTTCGTGTATCCATCGACTAACAGTAGACCCGTTTTGATAGATCTAGGTTTCGTCTAGGTACACGAATATCATATTTTCACTAGAATTTTGAAACTAAGAATTTGCTCAAAAAAGAAATTTTGGATGTAACGACGTGTTTTTGTTTACATAAAATTTTGCGTCCGTTAACCATTTTGTGTTTGTAACCCATAGATTTCATAATTTTGAATAAAGTTGCTGTCCCTCCTTTAAATTCCAAAGTATCGCGAGCATCTGGAAGTAATTTGTCCAAAGTGAAATGTTCATTTTTCAAATTATATTGCCAAATTAATCGTTGCAAATCTTTTCGAAACATAATTTGTAAATATGTCCGTATTTTTAATTAAACGCCTTGCCTATTGAGTGCTTAGTTCCTTCCTTATTTTTGACATTTTGACAGGATTATAAATAAAAGATGTATTTGTTTTAAGTTACTTACTTTAATCATGCTACCGTAGCCCACGTTATTTACGAATTGGCAACACAACCAGTATAGCTGACGTGACATTGTCATTATTTTTTTCATGTCAGATTTTGACTTTCATCAAAATACATGCAAGTAACTGAACGAAAAAAAAGCATAGCCCTTTAGAGTCTAAAAAGATCGTGAATGAAATATACCTATTCAGTTTTAAAATTAATAATAATGACAACCGTAACAACTTTAATAAACAATTTTTACTAGAATTTAATTTTTATAATTTTTGAAAATAACAAAAAACTGTCAATTAAAATATGTACTTGTACTTCTTTTCTTATAACTAGTGACTTATATCTAGAGACTTTATTTTAGGAGCTGCAGAAGAATTTTAAATACAGAAGTTGTAAGGTTTTATAGTTACATATGTATTATCTTTTAGAGTTATCATTAAAAAAAAGGCGGATCACAAAGCGGAGAAAAAGATGAAGTTTGTGTTTTTTTTTTAACGCAGTCACTAAACGCAGTATTAGGAGAAAATTCAGTCGGCGGAATTTTGCATGTAAAAATAAGAAAATCCGCCGAAAATATTGACTTTATTTTTTAATTGTTTCCGCCGTTCAGCGGATTTTTTATTCCATAAGTTCAAATTCCGCCGTAAACGCTAACGCAGTGACTATACCAGAAAAGATACAACAGTGCGTTATGGACACCCACTTAATTCAGTACCGTAAATCCTGAATCTTGACATGATGCGACAAATGTTTAAATTCTTATAATTTGTATGATCATTGTATCAGTTTATTGCTACAGCAGCAATGGCAATACCTAAACTGAAAATTAAAGTTAAACATGATCGAAAATCTGGGTCTGAAAAAACTACTTTCCAAGAAGGGTTATTATCAATATCCAGGTCTGAGTTTCGTCAACTGTATAACCTTAAGTTAGAACTTGAGAAATTCTTAATTCACTTTCTGTTCATTGGCTAGAAATATTTTTTATGTTACTTTTTTACTTCATTGTTGTAGGTACATACAAAGTTATTTTAAACTAATCTGCTGTTTTATAGACCGCTTTATGATAAGAACTTGTTTCGTAATTCAAAATAAACCTGATCTAATACAGTCCTCTATTATTAGAAGGTGGCGTATTGTAATAGGTACCTATAAATTCATTTCAAGTATCACAGATAGACCGACTCATAGAGTAGTCTTATTATGAGAAGGACACGTGGGCGGAGCTTATCTGCGCAGACTTGTTACTTAGCGCAGGCAAATCCAAAATTTACAAGTATATTACGCTAATCAAGCGTAACACTGAAACATGAAACATCAACAATAAAACACGACTATTACCTATAACACATACCTCGTATTCGCAGAGACTGGTTCGAGTCAAATCTGTCTTCTGCGCTGGTCACGTGACATGCATCGAATCTGTTGATTGCTGAGAAGAAAGCGCTCGTATATCAAAAAAGGGCTGCGTTAAGTGAATGTTCAATTTGCACAAAATCGACAAGACTAAAGCCCTAATCCTCTAGATTCTGTAACACATAACGACATCGTTAAATAACGATAATCGTTAAGTGACATATTTTTACCAATCAGAGCTTAGATACAACGTATTTCTTTGTACTGATTGGTCAAAATATGTATGTCACTTAGCGATTGTCGTTCTGAGTTACACAATAAGGGGGTAAACACACATCATTCGGGACAATCGGTGATTAAGAAAATTAACCACGTGTTTTAGTCTGTTGACTTGATGGCTTTATGCAAGTTAACCTTTTACTTAACGCAGTCAAGGACAGTTTTTCTTTTAATATTACAATTTATTTAGTTCTTCTATGTAATCATTTGAAAACCGATTTTAAGTAAATAATTTCAACCTTGACCCTAAAAAAATATATTTATTGATGATTACGATTATCATTATTACACTGTGATCAACAGTGATTGAAGGTTTGCATCTGAAATATTTTCAAAATATTATCAATCTTTCATTCCGCAATAGCTGTTTACTATCTATAAGGATATCAATATTTTCTAAAATATTGTAGAGCGGCACATTCAATCGTTGTTAATAATAATTCTTTATTACCTGACGGAATACAAGTCCAGGTAAAAACGCAACACGAAAAAACGCATGCAATAAATAAGCGGTCTGTTATACAATTGCTAATTAAAGAAGCAGCATACAGCTAACAAGTAAACACACTTGATCAGAGTGTATATTGTTGCTTGAGTAGTGCCATCTACTGGATATTCTTATTATTATTTTAAATAATTTCACCAAACAATTTAATTAATGTACATAAGGAAAATCTTTTAGCTTTGCCGGTATCTTCGTATCTTCGTCCTCCATTCTTAAGTGTAAGTATTACAATTGGTCTCATATTTGAAGATAATCAAAATTAAAAAATTTTAAATTTATGATTATAAACATACTTCAATATAATCTGCATCTTTAAAAAAAGTAAATAAATTTGTGCTGCCAAAATATTTATTCCCACAAACGATGATAAGTAAACATACTGGCGATGTCATCAACTTTTATTTTCGTAACTTCAAGGAAAAATAATTTATTAAAATGTTATTTTTGCGACGAAGCGAGTTATTATTAAGTTTTATAATCCCGAAATAACGCGTTGGTGGCCAGTGGTTTTAATTTGTGTACGTTTCAGTCCGATCATGTCTTTTCCGACGAAGGAGGAGCGCGCTAGGTGCTGGAACGCTAGAGACAATTATTGGCATTGTTTAGATGAGAACAATGAGTCCGAGGCGGTTAAGGATGGACCCTGCAAGGAGTTTAGGAAGTTATACGAAAAATCGTGTTCCGCTCAGTGGGTGAAACATTTCGATAGGAAGAGGAGTTATCTCCAGTTTAAAGAAAAAATTGAAAAAGACGGGTACGAACCTTTGGACAATAGAAGTCAAAAATAGCTTACTTTTTAATTTACTTAATGCTTTGTATATACTAGTAGTAATTAACAGTTAGAAATATACATACTGGATTTTTTTTGTTTATATTATTTAATACCAGGCATTTCCGATTTTTTCTTACTAACAAACATTGATTATACTTTCTATTTGTTACACCCAAATTACCACCAATAACACTTAAATTATCACCAATAAATAACATAATAATAATTTGCAAAATCATGAGATTTCTGATTTTATTATTGGTTGATAAAAATTGTTTTGTGCTATAACGAGGGATTGGAATTCATAAAAAGAAACTGACGTCACTAAATAAATTATGTTTTGATTTCTGCGTCAGAAATATGCTCTATTTAATAAATGGACTCGATTCTGTTGGAATTCGCCCAATTTTACGTAATGTCAGTCCCGGACCTAGACCTATAAAGAGAAATGTTGTTCTATCTTTGCTATTTTGTAGAATGCGTACGCTTTATTTTTTTATTCTTTAACTATTTTATTCTGCTAATGTTATAAATAATAAAAACAAAAATTGATCCATTTTTAAACAAATTACTGAGTGTGGGTAAATACAGTATTTATTTGTCCATGACTACTTTATAAAATGTTAATTATTCATGTATTTCGTCAAGGATAATGCTATCCATAATTTACTACCAGCAGTGAATAATTATTATTCACGGTGTCATGGTAACCATCATTGTTTATAGCGTGTCGTGACCTAAGAACCATAAGGTTCCAAGTGATAATTAGCAAATTTTACAGAGCATCATAATTAATGTTGGTTTAATGTTTGCAGTTTAAGCAATTTTAGTTGCACTTAGAATTGAAAATAAATGTCTCTGCACATAAAAGGTTTGATATAAATGAGTTATACTTATGTTTCATGTATTGATATTGCTTATTAGACTCTAATAATGATAAAAGCATGTTTCTATTTCTTGATATGTTACTTAGATCCTTATGGTTCTCAGGTAAGGGTATAATGAACTAAATAGACTGGTATCAGGGTATAAGAAACTAAATAGATTATGATTACTTATTAAAAAAAAAATTTATATCATTTTATGTATGGAACAACCAACATTTTTATAAATAAAACTTTGTGCAAACGCTTCAAATTAAAATTTCAAAATGAATACAATTACTTATTTGTTTAGTACCGTTGTTATTTAAATTTTTAAATTGTAATTAAAATTCTTAGTATTTGTAGTCGTGGACAAAGCGTAGTATATGACTCGCTATAATAGCATAGCATAGCATTCATTATTTATCATCAAGTGTGCCATAAAAATACCTATGTCTGAATAAAAAGTTTTAATGCTAGACCTATACCAAATCTTCAAATGCGTTATGTGTTGAATAAATTCACAAACCATTAATTTGTTAACTGCTTCTAAAATATCATGTGTAATATATTATTATTAATTAATTGCCTGATCGGATATTGTCGGTGCAGTAAGGTTTACTTTCAGTTAACTGAAAATGAAACGATTAATTTCAACAACGGAGTTCATGACCAACCCTTATGCATAAGTTTACCCATTGTTCATTGAAACCGCAAAATCAAGTCTGCTTTCCTAAGCTTTCTTTACAAGCAGGATATTTAAGATAAGTGTGCGCATTCGTTTCTAATTTAAAATGAAACAGAATGCTTTATCATTCTCACTTTACTTATAATTATACTGCAGTGTTGAACATGTTCAATAAAGTCAAAATTCTAGAAATCACTGTCCTGGTTAGTGATTTAACCCTTTCTATCCCAATTGTTTTCTTTTAATGATTGATTCTACAGTGAAACGTGAATCAGTTAATTGCATTTATTGTCAAGTCCTTTCATATTTCTTATTTCATAAAATTTTATTTATTCTATTCCTACACACCGAATATATTGGGTTACGGTAGGTACGTCTAAAACGACCACATAAATATAATAAAAGAATGTCTGGCTTCAGGAGATTCACGCATTTAATCGAATTGACAAAACATGACACCAAACTTGCTGAGTACTGGGCCTAGGTATGTGCTCAAATGCAATCTGCTTCTCGTTCCATAATTACATGCACATGATTAAAAGAAGTTTCAAAATAAGATATATTTATTTTTGTAGCATTTCTGTCAATTTTGAATTAAATTGATTCGTTCTTATTCAATTAGTTTTGTACATATTTATGAGCAGAGATCTTTGTTGTTAGTATGTCACCCTTTTTACTTTAATCTACAGTGTTAGGCTCCTATATATCTAGAAGTGGATGGCGTGTACGCTCACCATAATGACTCCAAGATTAATAAAGGACGGATCAGCTGATGTCTTTATTATACGCTAAATTAAGTATCTTTTTTCAAGAGCATTATAATTTATCTCTTATTTTGAATCCAGTAATTTGTGGTTAAACCATGTCCATGCATTTTAGAGACACATAATCGTGTATATCTCTTGCATGAATTATATTAAACAAAATGTTTACATTGTAATTTAAGAAAAAATTAATACACTAGTCAAAAAATAAAAGTAAAGTTCATTTTTTATTTATATACCAATCCTATATAGATCTGAGTTAAAAAAATGTAATACACAATGAAATGACATGATCGCAAGGCCATTTCATGCAAGTTAGAAGGAGATAGTTACATGAAAGTTCTCTCACTTATGGCATATAGTAAAAAAAATGACCTGTAGTCTATTTTACTTGTGGCAGAGCTGAACATTTTTAAACTTGAATAAATGTGAATTAATTTTTGTACCAGTAAAAGGTACTTACATTAAGTAGGTAATAACTTACAGATATACCAAGTTTCAATTAAAAAGAAAGTCAAAATTTTGGAAAATAATAAAAAGTATCAAGTCGTTTATTTTCAAAAATAATAATTTTTCAGTTGGACTTTATATGATCACTTAAGGACTATGTATCTCTTATAAATACGAAATCTCAATTTTTTTATATCGCCCATTCAAAAGTAGTATTGTTTCAAATACTTCAAGACACCTTTAATTGCCTTTTCTGTAAAATTCATTTTTGTGGGCTTGATACAGCCTATCTCTGAGGTGCTGATATGTAACTACTTTTATTTTTTGAGCAGTGTATTTACAAAAACTGATATTCCTGTTTAATAAATTTCAGAATACCAAGTCACACTGTTCCAACCCATGGAATATTTCTAAAACGTCGAGTCTACACAGAAATAGTTTATTAACAATCCTAGAAATAATTAAGCCCTCTGTGATTCAAGAAAATAATTTATTTGTTAAATATTTAAAGAAATAATAAATAAAGAAAACTTAACACTTGTCTTAATTACATTATATTATCCGCTCCTATTTCCTGAGGTAATGAATTCCAAATCATCATTTTGATCAACGAAAATACTTACAATATGTTTACCTGGAACCATTACTAAACCCAGCATTCTAGGTTCTTCTGTAGGCTCATTAGAGTCCGAATTTGGCTTTTCAGGTAAGTATTCCGAACATGAACCAAGGATGACATTAGCGTCTCTATCAGTGCATAAAAATATTCCTATTAGCACTCTGCCATCGGACATGGTAATTCGAAGGGATTTATTTAACCAATTTCTTAGTTTAACTGCTCCTGGAGACATCTAAAATCAACAATTTTTATAAGGATAATAATCATCGATGCTTGGTCTGCTTAACGTTTAGAGGCTTTTCAATTTTCCTAACTGGCTCAGGTTCTGGCTCATTTTCGGCAAGGGGTTCTTCAATTTCTTGGTGCGCCTTGCTTGTACTTGGGCTAGGATTAGGTTCACTTATATCCTTCATAATTCAAAAACTAAATTGTACTGTAAAATGATGAGGTTAGATTCCAATCATAGTTAATGACGCGTTAAGAATAGACTCGCTGTAGACAAAGAGGAATTGATTAGGGGGTACCATCCATCCGGCAAAAAAAGGATATAAGGGAAAGAACAAGCATAAAAGGGAACTTTTGTCACAATTTGAGGGAAAAACAACTGTCAATAGTTGGCAACACTGTTCTCTAGTGATTTGTTTGTAGTTTTCATTAAGTTGTCTGTCTGGGTTACTTCAAAATTCTTGCATGTCTGCTTCCTGCAACCTAAAGGAAAATAAAATTTAGACGTAGAAATAAAACCGCTTCTTAAAATGGTAAGTAAATAACAAAGTAATAAATATTGTGATTTTTGAATTATTTTCCAACTATATGATCGACGTACCCCAGGAAAGAATCTACAATTTTTAGGTTATGTAAGTTGTCGGCATTAACTTTAAATCTCTCTTTCAGCATCATTACAAAAAAGTCATATCTCCCGTTACCTCGGCTCATCGCTTAAATCAAGTACTTGCATGTATTACTCAAAATGAGCCTCAATTACTTGTGGTAAGCATCAGAATTCATACGAAATTTTTCACAAAAATATATAACATTTTTGTGTATGTGTCACAGCATCGACTGTATTCCAAAGAAGTTCGTCGGACTTCATTCCTCTCAAGGCTGTATGACAACTTCAAAGAGGAGATGGCCAAAAACAAGGAAATGAAGGAATCACTGAAGAAATTCAGAGAGGAGGCTGACAAGTTGGAACAGAGTGAAGCATTGAAAGCAGCCAGGCAAAAGTTTGAATCTGTTGAAAAAGAAGCTGGCAAAGGTTTATTTATTTGATAGAGTAATAGGGGAATGTTGTAACTATTGTTGCAGGAGGTGAAATGTTTAAGGAAGGTTTTACGAATATAAAGACAAAAGTACAGGGTGTCATTGAAGAGGCTGGGAAAAGCGACATTGCCAAGAAGGCAGGCCAAATTACAGAAGATATAGGAAAAACTGTTCACCACAATATATCGGATGCAGCACAGGAATTAGGAAAGACCTCTGCTTTTAAAACTATTTCTCAAGCTACCAAGGCAGTACAGCAGGAGATTGATAATCAGAGTATGCAAGGTCAGTTTCAAAAATAGTGGCAATAGCGTCTTGCTTGTGTAAAATTAAGAAAATTTGTGTAAAATATCAAACTTGAAAATTCTGTCTTAAAGTCCCTTAAATTTATCATAAATTTCCTTAAGATTGAATTTCTTGAAAATTAAAATACCTAATTAATTTTTCTTTGTACAGAATGTAAAAATTATTAAAATATCTTATGTATATGTAAAAATTTATTCAAGCAAATTACTATTTGATAACAATTTTTGATTTTGTATCGTGCATATATACTCATTGTTTAGAAAAGAAAATGTTTTTATTTCATTTTTTAGAAAAGTTAAAAGTAAAAGTTAAAAGTAAAATGACATAATTTTCACTGAAACACTAATATTTCAATTGTTCACAGGAAGGGTGTACCAAAGTCCAGAGAGATTAAGAAAGCGTAACGAAACCACAGGCCTTGCAGTCAGCAAGTTTTATGAACCAAACGTCGATGCAACAGGTGTTGAACTACACAAAGATTCAAAGTTCTATCAATCCTGGCAAAATTTCAAAGACAATAATCCATATGTGCATAAAGTGATGGATTGGAAGCTTAGATATGACGAAAGTGAAAACCCTATCGTAAAAGCTTCCAGGCTTCTCACGGAAAAAGTCTCAGATATAATGGGTGGGTTATTTCAAAAAACGGAGTTGTCGGAGACACTAACAGAAATATGTAAAATAGACAATTCATTTGAGACAAAACGGTTTTTAAAACAGTGTGAAGTTGATATTATTCCTAATATATTGGAAGCAATGACCAGGGGTGATTTAGAAATATTGAAGGACTGGTGTCATGAAGGGCCATATAATCTGTTTGCTGTTCCACTTCAGGAAGCTTACAAAAAGGGTTATAAAATAGAATCTAAAATTTTAGACATCGACAATGTAGATCTGGTTATGGGTAAAGTCATGGAGCAAGGGCCTGTGTTAATAATTACGTTTACATCACAGCAGATCATGTGCGTGAAAGACCAAAATGGAGTAGTGGTAGAGGGTGATCCAGATAAAGTCATGCGAGTCACACATGTTTGGGTGCTCTGTCGTGATCCTGCTGAATTAAATCCAAGGGCTGCTTGGAGATTACTCGATTTATCAGCTAGCAGTAATGAGCAACTACTCTGATCTAAATTGCCCTTTACACCCTTCAAGTATTTGATCAAACCTGTGTTTAGTACAAAACATCCTCTATTATTATTTTCTTTTAGAGTTATTTTTCTAGATACACATGAATTTGTACATGAAACTCATCTCCATGTAAATGTTCCATTTCTCATCTTGAAGTTTTGACTGATGCAAGGTTGAAATGGAATGCCCTCCATTAATTTTAAATGCCGACATACTTGAAGACTTTCTGTTATTTCCTCCATAGAACTACTTTAAAATAATTGTTAAAAGAAAGGATTTTTTTTCAACAATGGAAGACGGACTTTATTACTTGTGATTCTTGTTGATGATTTTTTTCAAGAAATGTATTATGATGATTTGAATTAATTTTATTAAGAGAACTGTGAGATGTAAATTATTTATATACATTTTGTAATAAAATTGTTGAATTTTCTTGATATTTTTTAAAATCTATTTCATATTTTTACGATAATTATACTTTTTAGGAAACATGAAGTTTTGATAAACAAAATATTTTGTGGTCTGAGGCGTCAAATTGATGAATTATTTTCATTTTCTATAAAAGTAATACAAAAATATGAAACAAGAAAACTTAAATTATTGTGGAATTCAGGGTGTTATCAATTAAAAGTGAGTGATTAATGATTGTTGTGATTTATTTTCTACTCTCTGGTAAGTGCTTTTGTGCAATTTAGGATTTATCAAACAAATATTCAGTAGTTACAAACAGTTTTACCTAAAATGTGTCGTGGAAGAAAAAAGAAAAAGACACGTCAACGAACTTGGAATGTCAACTAATAAATAGAAAGCCCTGTGGGATATAATAAAAAAAGAAACGTCGCCTCATTCTTCGAATGAACCAATCAATATCACATGTGAGGAGTTCAACCAATTTTTTTGTAACATTGGAAATAATACACTCCAATACATCCCTGTAAGCAGGAACAATCCAACTCAGTACCTGAATACACTTACGCGAAATTCCTCTACATGTTACCTAACTCCTGTTACTCCAGAGGAAATCAGATCAATTATAGGTGGACTTAAACCAAAAACCTCGACAGATGTTTACGGCCTGAATACAAAACTCATTAAGACATGTTCCAAATACATAGCTCATCCTCTAGCGAATGTTATCAACACGTGCTTCCAAGAAGGTGTAGTCCCTGACGAAATGAAAATAGCGAAGGTTGTGCCCGTATTCAAAAAAGGAAACCGTTTTTCCATCATCAACTACAGACCCATCTCAATTCTGCCTGTCCCATCTAAGATCTTCAAAGCTGCCTTATGCACCAGGTTGAATAACTTCTTTTCCAAAAACAACTGTTTGACTGATTGCCAGTTCGGATTCAGAAAGGAGAAAAACACGATAGACGCAGTACTATCGCTCTTGAATTATGTATGGGATGCTTTCGAAGAACATTGCGATTGTGAAGCTTTACTGTGTGATCTGAGTAAAGCTTTCGACTGCATGCAACACGATATATTCCTTTCGAAATTCGAATATTATGGCATAAGAGGAATCACTCTGCAACTCGTACAATCTTATCTGGAAAATAGGAAGCAAGGCGTCTATCTAGGTGGACAAATCAACAATCTGTCACCCATTCTTACTGGTGTTCCACAAGGCTCACTGACGGGACCTCTTTTCTTCAGTATTTTTATTAATGATTTGCCACATCAAATACCAACTCATACTATACTATATGCAGATGATACAACTTTAATATGCAAGGGCCATAGTTACAAAGAAGCACAAGTAAACCTGGACAAAGCAAACAAAGAAGCTGCAATCTGGTTTTCCGATAATAAACTACTCTTAAACAACGATAAATCATCGAAATTATCATTCACTACCAAACGAAACACTGGTTTAATAGCAGCGAATGCTACTAAATTCCTTGGTATTACACTGGATACCCGACTAACTTGGAAAGCACATACGGATGAACTACTAAACAAACTTGCCGCGGCTACCTACGCAATCCGAAGAATTAGGGATATTGTAGATAAAGAAGCCTCATTAGTTGCTTATTTCGCCCTATTTTAGTCAAGAATGAGTTACGGCATCCAAGTTTAGGGAGAATCTGCTCACGCCCAGGCCGTCTTTGTTGCCCAAAAAAAGGCAATTCGCATTATTGAACACGTTGCTCAACAAAGTCATTGCAAACCTTTGTTTCGCAAACTTGGCATAATGACAATGACATCACTGTACCTTCACTCTCAGCTTACAAGAGCTCATGACGAAGCTGACACATTACCGAAAAGAGGAGCTACAATACCTGTAAACTTAAGAAGCCATTACAAATTAGAAGTATCAATGCGAAGAATAAGTGCCACGGCAGTACAAACTAGACATTTGTACCTATACAATAAACTACCGATAGGATGGACCAAATTGCCAAAGAAAGTGTTTGCCAAAAAATTAAAATCACATTTAATAGGCAAGGCGTATTATAATGTAAATGACTATCTTAAAGACACCCTAAAATTGTAATTGCAATTTAATTTAATTTAATTTTAACTTTAATTTTGACGAAACTGTAAATTATTGAGCTGAATAAAAGTTATTCTTATTCTTATTCTTATCTCATTTGTTTAAATATATGTAAAAATTTAAATTTTTCGTATTTTATTATTGTCAACTGTTAGTTCACCAAAATGAATTAAGAAATTATATTTGTTTAAGGCTAGTTTGACCCTCCTAAAGACACTTTTCCCTTTTTTCGGTTTTAATATGAACATTTTGATAATGTTTAATACATCAAAATACGCGTCTTTTAAATCTTTAGGGCGCTTAACTAATTTCATTAGAAAAAAATGTACCCCACATAATTTCGAAAAATATCTTTATTCCTATTTTTGATGTCTAAACGAACAGCAAATCAGATGAAATTTTTCACAGTAATAAAGAACGCGATTCTAGAGGGGGCTAAACTAATATTAATATAAACAAAAAATAAATTATTTAAACATCGTTTCAATCTAACAATTATAAGACCAAGAAAATACATTCACTTAAATGGCACAATGCACTAATAAGAAATATTAAGTTACTTCAATTTTGATTAACTTATAATAATAACTTTTTATTATATGAAAAAGAAACTGATTATTATCGATTAAATAGTATATTTAATTACGACTGACGTTTCGCAAACAGCTTGTTTGCTTTTTCAAAGTGAATTCACATAATACCTATCACGAGTAAGAACTGCACCAAACTCATTTTTAAAATAACTTTACTTATACTATTCACTGTTATAATGCATTTCTGGTTGTACACATTCCAGGCGCAGATTCTAAATTATTAGACTTAAACTAGGGCTGTCCAACCTTAGGTAATTTGAGGCTGCATTAAAAAGATTTGCTCGAGGGCTGCATTAAGAGAAATAATTGTAATACATACCATATGTTTCGTTTTTGGTTGGAAACGTATCCGCATAATTTGAGCGCGCTTCTCTGATTGCACACAATCATTAAACCTCACATTAACACTATTAGATTAAGACCTGATTTTTCGATCACAACTTAACTTTAATCTTCAGTTTATTCCTATAGGAGCAATGGGAATTAACTGAAGATTAAAGTTAAACTGTGATCGAGAAACCGTAAGCAAAGTAAAAAAGTAAGTCGCTCAGATGTAAGGATAAAAATCCTGCCAGCATCAAAGGTAGGAGGGTAAGGGATAAAATTGAAAAGGTGGCAAAAGGAAGTAAATAAATTAAAAATTGTTTGTTCAAACTTGAACGAATTTTGATACAAAACATTTGATAATAAACATTGTCATGAATGTTTGTTGTTAAACTATCACAAATAAACGTTTAGGTAAAATTAAAACAAGATTGTAGTAAATACTTACGTATTAAGTCAGACTATATAATCCACCGATAACAAAACAAAAAAGTTGTTTTATTAAATATTTATTAAATACTATTATTAAATATTTATATAGAAAGTGCATTTAAAATTCAATTTTAATAAAAAAAATAAAATTAGCGTTATAATTTATTCTATAAATAAATTAATCCGTTTCAAATTAGAAAACTAAAATAAAATATTAAATAAAGCAATTTAGCAAGGTGGCCCTAGCTAGAGGTTTGTTCGTCAGCTCTGCACTTTCTACACTTTTAACACCTTTATTCTATTTTTCTCACTCTTCGTATTGACACACCAAAGAATTTAGGCTTCATTAAAAAAAGTGTACACTAGTGTATACCAGTGCAGGATATCAAACAGACCTATTTTTTTACAAATAATATAAAATGAAATTGAAAATGTTGAATGATGATATTGTGAACAATTTCAGATTTGAAAGTTTATTTTTTCTCTAATCCAACGCATTTTTTGCGAGTGCTAAAATGTAGTTTTTGAATTTTTTTATTAAATTAAATAAGAAAGTTGATCTGAAGCGAACAGATGAAAAACACAGCTTTTGATTTATTATTTATTTAATATTTCAACTACATTATTGCCCAATGAAAATTTGTATAATAATTTTCTTTGTCAGAAATTACTTAATATGCTTAGTAGTTAAACGAATATATTTTTTTTTACCATTTTATCGAAGGTATCTAATTATGGCGATAAAGTTATGAATAAACCCGATTCCGCGAAATATAAAATCGGAACTAATTGAAAGATTAGCTTCAATTTAAATAACTGTAATTATAGAAGTTGATGTTTATTGGGACAAATTAAGTGTCTCTTTAAATCATGAAACATTTTAAATTTAATGAACGTAGGAGACTATTAGAAAACGTTACCTGCTATTACAGAATGAACGGATTACAGATTACATAAGATCTTTGTAAACACCAACAATTATATAATCTTTGTTTTCCCTGCTCTCACAACGAGAAAAACCACTTCTGGGGAGCGGTGCCCCAAGTGGGTCAAGTTAATTTAAAAATTTGCATTGGAAAAGTTTTGAACACCTTTTCTTATTATGCTGGCATTCCAACATCTATTAGGCGGAATAAATCTGCCTTTTATAGCTACCACAAATTCTTCATTTAATTGAAATTTCTTGTCAACAATAAATTCAAAGAATTTAGTAGGTGACGTGAAGTGACACTCGCATTTTATTTTATATCTCTCTTCTTCGACTAAATTAAATTTATACGTGCAATATAACTCCCTTAATTCTGTTTTCGATTTTCGCCATTTTTTTTTTTCACTGTAGGACGCTTTCATAAATCACGGTGTAACTGATGGTAATGAAAAAGAAATTACCGGGAACGCAGTTGGAATATTTGTTTCGGTTCGTGTATTACGTATGATTTTAATAACGCGTGATATATGAGCAAACAGGAAGATATAAAAATTGATAAGGAAGTCATTTGGAAAATGATGTCCTGGAATTTTAATACGTATGTATTTGTTGTTTTAGATCGGTGTTGTTGTTCTCCTATTCCAGATTACAGACGCATATTCTTCCATAATTGGTAAGATCTTTATTTGGTATTGTGTCACATTTTCTAGACGTTCTAGTAAATCAAAAGAAATTTTGTTGATTGTTTTGTTATTTTTACGTGTATTATTTTTTAAATTAATTCACTTGTAGATGTATATTAGAAATGTTATTATCTTGGGTAAGGATAAATCAGAAGTTTTGTGCGAAATTTAACATCAAATTATAGTCAACCGCATACA
This sequence comes from Serrognathus titanus, assembly GCA_039766575.1. Lineage (NCBI taxonomy): Eukaryota > Metazoa > Arthropoda > Insecta > Coleoptera > Lucanidae > Serrognathus > Serrognathus titanus. The sequence continues at coordinate 26,570,187 of CM077912.1, read as the reverse complement.
CCAAAGTAATCAGAAGAAACTTGACTTAAAGGTGAATGTTAATTGTTTCCCCACGTGGAAAATGAAATAGTTAAAAATTTGCTTAATTATGTTCTACTTAAAAATGACTTTTCAATAAAGAATGAAAAAAGTCTAAATCGTGATTTTCTGTTTTTTTCGATGTCTTGAAAACTGCAAACATAGTAAAAGTTTTTGTGACAAAATGAAAATATGAAAATTTGTTGCAATTTAATCGTCCTTACAACTGGGACTTAAAAATGGACATCTCTCTAGGTTTCAACCTTTTATTTCAGTAGTGCAAGGATTGAAAATAATGGTAGTGATGCGGGAGCATATTCAGTAAAAATTTCCTATAATATCCGAAATTTAAAATTTGAAGGAAAAAGGAATTTTTATATTATCTATCTAGCCACGAAGAAAAGAAGTAACAGTCGCAATTTTTTGTTGTCGAGTAGCTGTGACATTTTTATATATACTGGTTCAGATCAAAGATTAACAGTTCAGATTCAAAGAGTTTCGTTCTTTTTATAAATGTTACCTAACAAAAAATAAGGGAAATTCAGGTGTAATGTAGAAGGGGATCAGTTCTTAATGAAGGAAGGAAATGGTTCCAAGAATATTCATCAGATAATGATTAACGTGTATAGGGAAGAAGCGCCGTTAAATTTTGGTCTAAGCAATCTCGATGGACAGGGAATCAGAATCAAGATGAAGTAAGAACTAATGAAAAAATCAAGAAAGTTGAGGAAATGGTCTTAGCAGTTTGAAGATTATGGCTTTCAATGATTGCTAAAAATTTTTCATGAAGAATTAGGTGTGAATAAGGTAGCAGTAGGTTGAATCCCAAGTTGCTTACTTCTGAACAAAAATTGTGTCGGCAAAAAAATTTATGAGGAGTGTGGAGCTTTGGTTAACGACAAAGACTTTTTTTGTTGAGATATAGGTATATCATAGTGACCAACCTACTAAACAAAAATCCATGCAGTGGGTCCACAAGGGACTTCCGCTGCCAAAAAAAGATAAGAATGTGGAACTCAAGGCATATGGAAGAAATCTTACTAATTTAACAAATGAAAAAGCTTTACAATAACAGAAGTCTATAAGAAACAGTTACAAATTAAAAAAAAACTGCCATGCAGCAAGAAAGACTATAAATACGCTCAAAATATTAGGAGAAATAATCAACGGTGCGGCATTATAGAGACGGAAAATCGACTCTAGGGCCGGACTTGCCACTGAATGACTATCTCTATCCTAAATAAAAAAAAAAACAAATGCACGAAGGCGTTTCTCTTCGGATGAATACCTGAAAGGTAACTCCTGGAGGAGTTTTTCGAAGACTCACCGATATGATCTTTTTTTTGCAAGGTTTAATTTGATTGGAAGAACAATGGAATATGTGTGTGACAATTAGTGGATCATATGTTTCCTTCATAGCTAGGTAAATAATTTACAAATCTCCCCTCGTACCTTAAGCGCCGTTTTGTTTTCAATTCATTTAAAAATTCAACGAATTTCTTTTTTGAAAGAATATTATCTGTCGTAATGTTCTATGTAAAAAGAAAAATGTTAAAGAAAAGAAGGAAGGTGTTTAATACATATTGTGAATAGTATTTATTTTCGATGGAAAATGTGATCGGAAACTGAAAGTAAAATTGTTTTGGAGGGGTTCGAAGAATGATTCTTAGTATTACAAGTAAAATTAATTGTAATTGTAATTTAATTATAATTCGGATAGCTTTTAGTAAATTTCGTTTAAATGTTTCATGGTTAAAGTGACAGTTTTTCAAGATTAATTAATAACGAGTTTGTAAATAAATAAGTAAACTGATTTTTAAAAATTATGTTAACTTTGGCTAAAATTGACAGAGTGTGTTACTACGTAACACACATTTAATCTATACTGGGTGTTTCATTGAAGATGCATCAAATTTGGTATGCGGTTAGATGTCGGGAAAAGAAAGAAAAGTTTTTTTGTAATGAATAAATTTAGAGAAAATCGAAGGGAAAGCAAAGTCGCATATTTTTAAGATGTTCTTTAAATGTTACTCATTTGTTACTCATTCACATACGAAATCGGTTTATTGGTTAATTACTTCTAGAATGTCGCCCCTGTCGATTTAAGCACATTTAAAACATCATGGTGTTGGCAATCAATAAAAATAATAATTAGTCGTTTATTTTCTGTTCTCCATTTAATACGAATTTTCTAATTGTTAGTTGAAGAATTTTAGGATTGTTCAAACATTTAGTAGTTTGCGCTTATTTAAGAATTTATTATTCATATTCACCGTTTCATGAAATCGTTCGTAGAAATTTAAGTTTAAATATCCACGCGATTTCACATCGCTGCTGCATTCGACGTGTGGCAAAGTTGAATACACCGAGCTTTCGGTCAAGGGCAAAATAAAATCTAGTCATAAATTTCTTCGCTGTTTACGGATTTATTACCCCCCCCTCCCTGCAGCTGTGTGCCATTCATAAATACAATTTAGATCGCCGGTTTTGTTTTACGTTTCCGCGTGCTACAGTATTTCAAAAAACATCGACTCCAAATTATGCAAATTTCAACTTGCTCCGATTAAAACTTTTTATTAAGATATTTTGTTTGAAGTAATGTCAGAAACGTGTCCCTCAAGTTTGATGCATCTTCAATGAAACACGCTGTATATGTATGTACACTGGTAAATTTTAATATTAATAAAAAAAAAAATCAATTTACTTTTTGTAATCTTGAAAAAGCTGTTAACTGATGTTAAATGTCGATTATAAAGCGTTCTAAAAGGAAAATTTAAATTGTGCTTTGTGTTTAAACTTTTCAACGAATAAAAAATTAAATCAATTATAAAATTAATGTGAATATATTCGGTTTTGTTCCGCTGGCTTGATACACCTTTCATTTTCTAAACGTGGACCCATCTTCGCCACAGTCAATAACCGTTAGATAATAAAGAAGGATAAATCATTCTTCAAAGGATAGTAAAATCACCGATTGTTTCAAGTGCAAAAACGGACATAGCGGCGATTCGAGCGCTTGAAAACCGCAGTCGCGAGCTCCCGGTTTCATGTAGAAGACTTCTTTCATTTCTCGCAACTTTCAACTCGTCGACGCAACAGTTAATTTGCTCTTAAAGTCGAGTGCGACGTCGTTAAGGTGCACGTAATTAAACAGAATTTCTCCATAGCTCGATAAAACCATGGACGTAGTTTGATTTGGTGGTGGTCAAAAATTTAATCGAGTACGACCCTGTTCAGTGTTTAGGTGAAACCCCCGAAAGAGAAGAAAAAAATTGTTAGTGATGTTCTTAGTTTTTTTCGTTTCGTGTTCAAATTATTTAGCGACATTTGATTAATATTGTCGGGTGTGATTGTTGTGAACTGTTATAGAAACAGAGAGTGTGGAATTTGAGAAAAAAAAAATTGGGTAAGTGTTATGCTTTTTGAACGACCAAAGTGTCCGTTTCTTTTCTAACGGACTTAATGTCCTTTCAATTTCTCAGCACTATTATTTCAAAAGCTTTGATAAGTATCTCACGCATGATCTGATGAAAGGTCTTTGTGTATTTGTACTGGATGCAATGTATATATGCAATTATTTACGTTAAAAACAGTCATTTTCTTTTTTCACCGTAAAATACTGTATATCAACGTATACTTGCCGAAATAATTTGGGGAATACTCTGAATTGTCTCAATATTTTATTTTTAAATCTAATGAAACATTGGCTTGTGGAACTTTTCCATTTATTTTGAAGTTACCTCAAAAAGCATGTGATAATGAAAAAAAGGAATAACACCAATAAGAGAAACCGACTAGAAAAATATAATAAACTTAAACGAAAATATAAAAAAATTAAGAACAAGATAGAGAATATAAAAATATGTGAAACTGTGAGGCATAGGATTAGATATCCATCTTCTATTAAAGTTATTTGACGAAAAACTTAATTTTTTTTAATTGTTGATTTATTTTTTATAAATTGTTTCAATGGTAGTTCAAGTTCGTCTAATAACTAAACTATTAGCCAGTTTATTATTATCTCTGCCTTTAAAGTAGGAATTATTTTGTTTATAACGTTTCGATAAGATTCAATGATTAGTGATCGAATATTACGATTTGTTCCAATAGCAATTCTTGAATACTACGGAAATATCAGAACAAGTCGTGTTTGATTTTGATAGTCAAACGTTGTTCTTAGTACGCCTTACCTATTTTTGGCATCTGATGTAAACATAAAAACTATTAATCACAAGGATACATATTACTTATTTTAACTCTTTCTGACTTTTTGATGTTGAGAAAGTCAATGTGATTAGGATTGTGTTACTGCTTTCTGTCTTCACAATTTCTCCTTCTTTTTCTGTATTGTGCTAGCTGTTTTGTACACTCCCTTTTTCGATATTTATTCTCTCCACAATGCAGCTTTATTTAACTCCTTTCATTCCTTATTTATGTTTGCTTTATAAATTCTGCTTGTTTTCAGATAAACTTGAAGGGCTTCAGTCGTTGTCTTCTAACTTCCGGAAGTAGACATCCTGGGTTCCATTTACATTCTCCAATTTCTATTCCATTTTTATGATAGGTTGTAATATATAAAATTTACTTCAGTTCATAAAGTACAAAATACAGCAAATGATTCTTAAGTACCAACCCTATCTTAAAAGACTTCAACACTTATTCTAATCTCCTAAGAATTTTCGTTTTCGCTTTTTCTTCCAACTTTTTGGAACATATGAAAAACAGGGGCTGTTTTTAGTGAAAAAATTAGTGGCTTAATCAAGATTACTTTCCACGGTTCTTTGTTAATGGTTACATTACAGATTTCAATCGTTTGTTTTTTCGAAGAAATTAATTTCAGATTTTACTTTCAATTTTCGTTTTCGCCCTCTCTTCCATATTTTTGGAACACACCTAAAAAGCAGGAGCTCTTTGTGACTAATTAGATACATAACCATAACTCACTTTCCACGGTTCTTTGTTTATGGTTAGATTACAAACTCCAATTATTTGCTTTTTCAAAAAAACTAGTGTTTGTTATTACTATCAATTTTTCATTTTGCTTTTTCGCCCAAATTTTTAGGTACAAATGGAAGTTGGGGTTGTTAGCATGAATTAATCGGAATTTACTAGCCACGGTTTTCTATGTACGGTCCAAGTTTGATTATCAAATCGAATTGTTACAAGAGATATTCCGAATATTTTTAAATTTCTCTTTCTCTCTCCTGCAATAAATATAAGTAGAAAAACTCGAGACTTTTCTTATTAATTAAGTGTGTCAGTTAGAAATATAATAATATAGTTTTCAGTTTTGGTGTCGAATTTGAATCCAAAAGGATGAAATTCTGATGTTGATGCGATCACTTTTTAACACAACTTTGTATGGGAAATGACAAATTGCAGCTAGTTTGCTACTTAATAAGTCCTCCCATATAAGGCGGCTAATCGTGCTGTACAGAGGATGCTCGAGGGTTTCACTGCAATCAAAACCGATTTGTAACAAAATTTTTCAAAATTTTAATATTTAATAATTTTTTTGCAACAATAAATAAAAAATTAAACAGTAATTTGATTTGTGAAAGACATTCCTTTTCATTAATTTTCGTCATACTTCAATTTCCCTTAAGAAACTTCATAAAAAATGCAGACCTGAGACAATTAACGAATAATTTTTTACCTTAAGAAATGTTGTAAATATTATATTCCTTCCAGTATTCCAAAATTCTGATCACTATTTTCCAAAACTACTCGTATACGCGAGATTTTGAATATTTTAATTTAAAAACAAAGAAAAGGAAGAAGTCAAGACTACGAAGGATAAATTTCGAATTCGATGGGAAATTGAAATTATTCCTTTACATGTATCTTGGGATATTCAAATGCTGATACTTACAAATATTAGATGCTTGCAAATTATTTCTCTCAAAATAAATGGCCCTTTATTAAAAGACATAGACTTTTGTAACAAGTATTTCTTAAGCAGCAAAAACAAAATTATTATGTGGAATACCGGATTCTTACAGCAATTTGGAGTAAGAATAAATTGGATATAAAATCGACACAAAGCGTCTTCTTTTCTTCATCTTGTTTATCTTTATAGATTTCTTGTTTATTTTGTTTTTGTAAAAAAATACTTTCTTTTTGACATTGATAGGAAAAACAAATCCTGATCACCGAGAGAAAGACAAATGAAAGGAATATAGCAACGACGTGTAACATACTTAAAAGATTGAAGACATTAATCTGACATTACAATAAACGGCTGAATCAGAACGACATTAAATTAAAATCAAATGTATTATGATTATGAGCATACACACTTGCAAAGCCATTCTCAAATCTTATTGCACCAAGATTATTTTTGGCTTTTGACTGCCAACGTACAGCGAAGTGTCTTTTAAATTAAATATAGTTACAAATTTCAAACAAAAAATCGTTATTAACAATAAGTCATATTTTAATTCTTAACACGTCACATTCATAGCGTATTTCTACGAAAATTTAAAGAGTAATGGAGTTTGTGTGGAATTTATTATAATATATTTAAATTCGATATTAAAATCAATATTTAAAATCGAATAAAAAAATGTTCGTATCATTTTTGAAAATTTGATGAATTTCTCGTTTTTCAACTTTACCAGGAAAACTAAGAAAATATCAAATTTTTCATTGAACCTTTCAAATTAGCGTAAAAAGTTGACACAATATTGCGTGATCAATTTTTTTTCTATCTCGATTATTAGCGGAGATACCTGTAGAATATCATTGAAAATGGAACACCCTGTACATTACATAGATATTTGTTAATTATTTAGACAATTTGATTTTATACATGAGTATGGCCTACTTATTTGAAAATTATTTCTTTTATTATTTCGTTATTTTGTAAGCAAATTTAAGAAATTTTGGTATCGCTATAAAGAGAAAGAAAGTCTTTACCGAAGGAATGACAAAAATACTATGTTGTTTTAAACAAATACGATCGTTCAAATAATTTGACAACCAGCACTGCAACTGTTTCTTTGGTTAGAAATTCAGAATCCGGATAATAATCAGAGTATATTTGCTAATTTAACTGAATTTCTATTTTTAAAAGTAGAAGTTAGCAACGGTGAATGGTTCAAATTAAACACATTTGGAAGAGTCTCCATGCCATTGCAGACTAATTTGTGAATGAAATGTGGAGTCAATCTACAATAATTTATTTTATTTTTTTTTAGAAAAAATAATTGCAGATTAACTCCGCTTTTCATTCACAAATCAAATTGAACAATTTAATTCTAAAGGAAATATTTTGAACAATATTACCTCATCTCGTTTTGGCTCCAAAGAATTATGGTCGGCCTATGTTTAAGTGAATAAAAGGATTTGTAGATTTAAAATTGTCATTTTCACGTTAAAATCTGGTTGAAAATTACCGGTTACATCATTTAGTTTTTGCTAAATAGTCTTGATTGTATATGAGTTTACTGCAGCAAAAAAATATTACGCATTTACTGTGTGTGTTCAGGTAAGTGACGAATATCTTCATTTGTGTGGTCAAATCGGTATTCCAAACGCGAGAATATAGGATTGGATTCTCTATAGTTATTAGAAGTAAATAAACGCGTTAATGATTGATGAGGACGATTATGTGTTTATTTCAAGGGCAAAATCCTTATATGATTAAAATTGAGGTCTGGTCGTGTTATATGTATACATTCCATAACACTTACTTTCCTTCTAATTTTAACAAGCCTTTTAAGCAAATTAAAATTTAAATATACTTTTTAACAATGTAGCCTTAAAGCATGAGAAGGAAATTACATTCTTAGGAATTTATCACGAAGAAGCTCTGTCCTGGAATAGTCATTGTTTCAAATTAAATTCTTATCTGAATTTGGTGTACTTTCAAATTAAATTCTTAAACCAATTTTTCACAACACAATATCTTCTCGTGATTTACTACGCTAGAATTTACTTAAGAATAAGATATGTGGACTGTCTTTTGATGCCAACCGTGTGTTTATAACATATAAAAGAGCTGCCTGAAATTTCACATACAGTCTTACCCTGATGCTTTTAAGAATCTAAATTTGTTAACTCTTGTAGGTGTATAGAAAATCAACGGTGCGGTGTGAAATCATAGCCGAATTTTTAAGTGACATCGCCACTCAAGAAAACTTACAAAATCAATCTTTTTATGCTGCAGGAATACGAAAACGTACGATCTACGATATTTTCAATTGCATCATGATGGATTTAATATCTGGTAAAAAGAAGACTCGGGTAGACAAGTAAAATAAATATGCCTTAGGAAAAGAAAGCCTTGGTTAAGGATGTTCAGGGAAATCTTGGTTTACTCTTCTAGCCTTTCGATTGCTTTCGAGTAGGCTCGAAGTATCTCCATATTCTATTACTATATGAGGTTAAAATATGATGAGAAAACTCCGTTTGTACGAAAATTGTTAGTAATTGTTAGTAATAGTATAATCTTAGTTTATAAAAAGAGAAGTAAGTTATGGAAGAACTAGAAGAGGCTTTAGAAAATGAATTTTGACTATCAAATGGATTGGAGGTCGCCACTGACGATGGAAGCGATACTGTTACCAATAAAATATATTGTAAGAAAGGCGAAGATGAGACTTTGGAGGTTTATGATAAACGCCGAAACGTTGAGTTTGGCTCCCCATTTCTTCATGTAGCCCTTCTTTGGTATATTTGATCATATTGTTTGAACATATTGTTCAAAGATACTTGATATTTGTGTCAACTCTAAAGGAATACGGGAAGAATAGAATGAAGCAGATTAAGGAAGAAAATAGGCTTTCTTGTCACCTTCGGCCGAAGCCAAAGAAGAAGCCGAAGCCAATGAAATTGCGCGACAGTAAGAAAATGACAATTCTTTGCTTTCTGACTTTAGATCGTATGTTTAGTTTGCATTATAAAGTAAATATTGTTATTGGCATATAAAATTGAATGGAGAATTGATATTGTGTTTTAATTTGGCGTTTACCCGAGGGCTTTAAAGTTGCTAAGCAAAAATAACTTCACGAATTCAAACAATAATCAAAATACAACCAATTCAAACAATCTAAGCTTTATTATTAACAATTATTACATTTATTAGAACAACATTTATAGAAATTAAAACTGAAATTACTTCAATTTGTAATCATAACGTCGCCTGAACTCCAACGCTAACAGGTCCTCCATTTGTCTGGGGTATGCTTGTCTCCAATTCACCAGAAATGCTTTGACCTATCCGAATTTTGTTTTGTAGGGAATTTTCTAGGTAAGATTCGGCTACCTTATCCGAACGCCATCCACCCAGTTGATTCAAAGTCCTTGTGTCACCGCCACTTTCCACCAATATAGTGGCAGCGCTCCTTCGGAAGCAATGCCTTGCGAATTTATTGGCATCCGGTAGCTTCAGAAAATCAGCGATCATTCGAAGCACTTTTCCAAATGTGTTCTTCCCCACTGGCTGGTAACTGTATTTGCCGTTATGATAAGATAAAAACAGACTGTCAATTTTGAAATGTTTTGGACGTAAAGAAGCATATTTATTGTACTAATTAATGTAATCAACGGAATCTTGGTTCGAAACGATTGTAAACTGCCTTGGCGCACAGGTTTTGGTTCGACGGATCTTTACCAACAGAACCGAATCGTCAATCGTCACATCTTGAACATTTAAATCATGTAGCTCCTCACGTCGGCACCCTCCAAATATACCAAAAGCTGTGGTAACCTACAAACAATAACAATGGACACAGCAAACAAAATTAACCAATTAATATTGTCGTATTTTAACTAATAATACGTATGGTCCGGTGCCTTTAACAGGAACTCCTCAATTTGATCCCGTTGTAGTACCAATGATTTCTTAGCTTCATCGCCGATAGAATTACTTTTCATAAATTCGGTCAGCAGAAGAAACTTTAATATGTTTACTCTTAATCATCTTCTACCAAAGGGATGACGGTTTGTAAACTTTAGAATACAAGTCAGTTATTAATTAGCGGTCAATGAATTACAGTATCACTGTAAATTTACTTACCGTTTGAGATAAATACGCCATAACCAATTTTTCATTGCAACTATTCACATTTTTTGCACATCGCCACTCGCAAAATTACTGGTACTCTTTTTCGTACAAATCCTTTGACTTTTTAGGAATCAATTTCAGTTGGGCTGCCTCAAATTCTTCCAAAATTTCTGAAGAATAAACGTTTTCACCTTCTTCCTCATTTTAAAATTTTTAATTGTTTGTAAACAAAGTTGTAAACAAACCCATAGTAACGTAAACAAAACATATCAGCGTAAACAAAACCATAGGAACGCAAACAATCTGCATCACTATGATTTGTAACTGTACATCACTAGTATACAAATAAAAATATCGAATAAATACAAATAAATAAAATAAAACGTTGTATGTACTACGGGCATAATTGTAGATCACGGCACTCGAGCATTTAAATTTACTCTCAGGCTATAATCTCCTAATTATGCCCTTAATTCGTAAATAACGATTAATTTTCCAGTTCACTTTAATATGTCATCAGTCAAGGTGGGTTTGAGAGTTGTAATTCAAAATAATCTTAACATGTCAACATTTTTTAATTTAATATACATAGTGTTCTTTAAATAATTTTTTTTTGAGAAATTGAAGCTATACTCGCACAGAATAAAGCTACACCCGCTGTTTGTCGATGACGTCCTTCGGTCTAATTTGGCCGAAGCCGATTTTGCCGAAGGTGCAATTTTTGGCTGAAAGTGGCTGAAACCGAAGTCGATTAATCGGTCGGATTCTAGTCATTGTTCGGTAGGTCCTACAAGGAACAGAATATTCTTCACAGAAAAATCCAGAAAGACTCCAAATGTGCTACAACTAGAGACACTCAAACAGCGCAGTGTACCTAGTAGATTGAGAAACCTCCAGAAATGTATGAAATTAAGGAGATTTCTAAATTTCTTTTAAAACTTTTTTGTGTATGTTGTTGTTGAATGCTTAAAAGTCACACACGAAAGATCGAGTTTAATGGAAATCAGCGAGGAATCTGATGAAGAAACCTGGCAGGAAGATCCTCCCTTATCACACGCTGATATCTGGCAAGAACTGTGCGAAGAATTCGACGCAAAATGAGCAAAAATAGAGGAACACAAAAGATCCAAACTGACAGACGTGTGCGATGACATAATCAATACGACGGTTAAATACATGAACGAAGAAATCTTTGTGATATTGACGGGCATACTCGAAAATACCGTGTTTAAAGCAAAAGAAACAAACAGTCTCAAAGTAGAAAGTGTAAACCTTTCGTCACCGTTATAAAATCATTCAGTTTGAAGTACCACAAAAGTCCCTACAATGCAATCGATTTTATCGCTGAGAATTTGTGGAATTTAAATCCAAACCACCTCGAGAGGAAAGAAAACTGGATGGATCTGTTTGATATGGACTGGGTTAAACAGAGCTTGGAAATACGTCGAAAACCATACTTTCCATTTTCATGGATTTGGAGCAAAGAATATGCGGATACAGTCTTTTGTGAGGGGCTATTGCGTGAGAAGACGAGAAGATGTGCAAGAAGTACGGCAATTCTGGAGGGATTTGCTGGAAGATAAAAAGGAAGTTGAAAGCTAACCGAAAATGATAAAACTGAAATTCAGGACTGCAACCTGTAATAAAAGTCTCTAATAATAAAAAAAGTGGTTTATTAGAAATATCAATTTTGGAATTACTTTATTTCTGGTATAAATAAAGTCGGACAAAATCACATTTAATGGGAGATTTTGGAAATTGATTTGTATCTTTAAAAGTAGGTGCAAATGTATAAAACATTTCCTTGAATAAATAATTTAAGATTCTGGTTTCTTTTTCTATCTTTATTAATCTTCCTAATAAGAACGATAATAGAAAGATATTAGCACACATTGAACAGTCTATCTAAATCAATACGGTAAGGTACCGAAATATGATTACCCATTTTGCAAAAATTGCATATTTATTCTCGGATCAATTTCTTAATAAATTGTAAAATGTTGCATTTTCTATATACATTACTATCTAACCGTATTCTTACTCATGTGTAGGATTAATGTATCCGCTCGTATCTGTAGCAACCGTAAGATCTGTAAACCTGTAACTCAATTATTAAAATATGGCATTTTGAATTTCTGTAGTAGATATGCTTTCTCCTAGGTCAGTGGGATTACTCGTAAGTCTTTGTGGTGTTATTTTAAAGACTTACAAGAAATCGTATCAAACTGATAACTTTAAAATTCTACTTTTTAATATTTGACTTGCAGGCTTACATATTTTACGGCTGCTACAGATAGAAGCAGAATAGATCCATAGGTTACGATGTGAGTTTTTTGTAAAAAATATTTTTGTTTCAATATTGGAGTCAGTAAAACTTGCAGGTCATGAAACTAAGAGAAAACCAAGTAGGCTTTATATTAGAACAAGTTACGGAAATGAGAGGGGAAGCGCATGTCAATTTTATCGATTTCACAGAGCCTTCGACTAGACAGAGCTAAAATGTGAGAAATATTGACACAATACGGAATATCAGATTCCACAAAATTATAAAAATGTTACATGAAGATACACGGCAAAAATAGAATACAATGGAAAACTACTACAACTAATTAAAATAGAAACGGGAGTAAGACAGGGCTGCATACTGTCACCTATACTCTTTCTGATTGACATTGACTGGGTGATGAAAAACACTGAAGACAGCAGTGAGAGCTGGTGCATACGAATTTGGGAGTGGTGCCAATATGCGCTACGTATTGTTTGGTCTCTGTTTGCCTGTGTGTGCTCATCGAGTATATGTCACACATCCATGGAAGACGGCAAAACCTCACAAAAGACTCCGAAAGGGTGAAAACAATAGAAATGGAGAATGAAGAAGTTGAAGAAATGAAAGAATTTTGTTAGCATGGTTACACACACTGGGAGCACAGATAAAGATACGAACAGAAGGATAGGATTATCACGAACAACCTTTAATATGCTAAATATTTATGGTTGACCAAGAAAATTCAAAGAAGAATAAAATTATTCTACCATATGACTCCGAGACGTGGAAAATTAACAAGGAAATAATAAAGAAACCACAAACTTTTATCAACAAATGCTTAAGAATCATAAGAAAAATATTCTGGCCAGATAAAATAACAAAACAACACTTGTGGGAAATAACGGAAGAGGAACGAGTAGAGAAAACCATCGCAATACGAAAGTGGAGATGGATTGGTCATATCCTAAGGAAACCATTCAAGAATATTACACGATAAGCTCTAAACTTCAATATCTCAGGGAAAAGAATATGTGGCAGTCCAACCAACACGTGGAGGGGAACATCTGTAGAGAGTTGGAAGTGTACAATAAGACTTGGGTAGAAGCGACAATTAAAGCAGCAGATAGAAATGAGTGAAAGAGAATAGTGTCACGATGTCATTAAATGCGACCCTTATGTCCGTATTCATAATGCTTCCCTGAGGCTTCCTTCAATAAGGGACCCCTTAGAATGAGTACTGTCATAATGCACCTGCCTTACTACAATCCCGTTCTAAGGGTTCCCACATTGAAGGAAACCTTAAGGAAGCACTATGAATATGGACATTAATGCGTAGGATTAGTAACCCTACATGTTATCGACTACTTTAGAGATACCTTAAGGTCAGTATTCATTAAAAACGGTCGAAGTTAGCTCAGAGCTAGTTCAGAACTAAGGAGTTCAAAGCAGGCTAAGAAGTTCTCGATCTGTACACACCAAAATCTGTTGGAGTTCGGAATTATTTCAGAACGAAAGTTCCGAACTGGTTCGCTATTATTTAGTTGCTCCTAATTTTTAAAAACACGTCCACACTGCACTCCGAACTGTTTTGTCGTACCACTTCTTCACGGATCGCTAAAAACTCAGAACAGACGAACACGACAAGCGTCCTCAACAAGTTCTGATCTTTTGTCGAACTAGCTCTGAGCAGCTCAGAACTTGTTCAGAGGTTTGGTGAATACGCGGCTTTAGGATGCCTTATGCTCCACTGGGAGCTCTAGGAAGAGAAGCAGAAACTTGTTCGTAACAATTTCAAAATAAGGACGAGGAATGACAAGGGGACTAACGGGAGAAGACATAATAAAGAAAATCAAAGCACGGAGAGTAAAATAGTTGGGACTTGTATAAGCAGCAGTAACTAGAATGAGATGGAAGTAGAGAAGTAGAGAAAGACTTGAACAGGAATAAGATTAACTAATTGGAAAGAGAAATTGAATTGAATTAAAATTATGGACGGAAGCAAGCAAGAAAACATAATTTTAAGAAATTCGAGGAATGAACTATACCAGACCAATGGATCTAGAAAGCCACCCCACAAGAGGTGTTGTGGTGTATCGGGTGTCCCAATTTTAATGTTACAGCCAATATCTCCCTTAAGCGGCAAGATAAAAAAAATGCTCAGGTTTTGTTGAAAATTACTTGGAGAGTTCTACAAGATAAGAATATAGTAACTATAGGAGTGCTATTTAAAAGAAATAGTGATGAGGGTACTGTCCGATGGGTTGCTGTCTAGAGGTTATTTCAAGTACTCAATCTTGTAGAGCTTTCCAAGCTATTTCCAACAAATCTTGAATAAGTTTTTTATCTTTCCGTTTAAAGGAGATATTAGCCGATACTAAATTTGGGATACCGTGTATATAACCTTCTGCTTCTTCTGACTATTATTACCAAGAATGATTCTATACTTTCTTGAGATTTAAGTAGAAGGATGAAAACCAAAACAGTAGTGAAGTAGTACAAAAATGAAAAATACCGTACACTGATATGTAAACAACAAATCGATAATCAGATCATAGTGATTAGCAAATTTAGAATGATCTGATTCACATACTAAATACATACTCTGGCTGCTATGGCTTTTTTTATCAATTTGTTTATTTACATAACAAGGAAACAGTTGCATCTGCAGAAAATTTTCTAGAGATGGTGACAAACATTTAAACATTTAAAATGTCTACAATTTTGTCGTACAAAAATTTTGTTGAGTTTTAGTATCGTCATCTAACTATTCTTAAAGTTTAACTTTGCTCTATCCCGGATGGAGTGCTGTAATCCCATTCAGTTATAATTTATGGATTTTTTAGGATTCTGGGGGATGGAGGACAAGTTGCCCTTGTGCCTTTCATCTGTGCAAGCAAAATTAATTGAAGAATTAGATGAATTCACTGTTAAGGAGTGGTCTAAAAGATAGTGTTTGTAATTCGCTCGAAAGTGCAAGTTTCGTGTGATGGATTTCTTCCTCTGTTTCGTTAAGTACGTTTAATTTACTCGCGCAATATACAGCGCAATATATATTTTCGACGCTTGTTAGGAAATATTTTAAACAAATCAATTTTTATAAATTAAGTTCTCAAGGTAACCTACTGAAAGTTTTTTGCGTATTTTGCGCCTACTTAATGGAACTTGCGTGTTTTTTTCGAATACATCTTCGGACATTAGAATTCCTTATTGACGCTTAAGTATACGTTATCAATTAATTTGAATTATGTTGATTTGTGTGCGTAATACACAAAGACACCTCGTCCGCTGGTGTCTGAAACGTCTTCGTACTTAAAGCATGCGACTTGCGATAAACAATGCAGTCTTGTATCGGTTTCTCCTGTGTATGTATGCATTATAGAAAGTGGTCGTGATCAAAACTGTTTCCATCTCGAAGTGTTGCGAAACGTTTCTTTCACCGTCACTTGCGCTTTTTAACTCAACATTTCAATGTCGTGCAAGACATCGGTGTCGGATCCCTCATGAGAACCGGTGAGTGATGGTTTATTTTTCGAGAAAATTGTTTTCGCGGTTTGAGAAAATTCAGGTGGCGCACTTAACATTCTATTAAGAAAAAAATATTTACAGGTATAGGTGCTAAGAATATAATTCTGTTTGTTCTTTGTAGTGATTTTATGAGGCTCTTGCTTACGTTTTTGCGTTGTAGATCTAATTTCTAAAAGGATTACCGCGAACAGTCGTAAAGTTTGATCGCGATTGCCCGTGAATCACTTGTTGTGTTTATCTTGAGTTAAGCGCCGATAAATTTAATAGAGCGATGCTTTTTAAAATGACTAGGTGAGAGTGATTTTTGGTGAAAGTAATTCTGGTGAACAAAAATATACTAGATGAAGTTGTTTACTGTTTATTTCGTAATCAGGAATTTTAAGGATTTTTAAACGTTCAATTGATATTTAGGTGCTTTTTCTTCACAAGTATAAATATCTGCGGCAAAAAATCTAATTTTGCAACATTTTTACTGCATTTTTCTAAACATTTAATTCAGTCAACGTTTTTGTGAGCTTACAGAGGAAGAAAGCTTATGTTGGATGGCAAACCAATTATATAATATTTAAAAGTTTCTATTTTATGAAAAAAAGACGGTTTAAGGCTCCTTTAATTGAATTAGATTATGTGGAGACCATAATGAGTTAAAATTGTCAGTAATTTATAATCCGCCAGGTTTCATTGAGATGAAAATTCATTTAAGTAAACAAATGTTACCAAGTTTTAGTTTATTCATCATTATTATTACTATTATTAAAGAATCAGATTTTATTGTATTTTAAAATGTACATTGAAGTACAATATTCGAAATAATTAATTAATAGTTATTTGTAATCATTCTTTAACGTACGTTAAAGGGTTTCGCGGCCAAGGTGTATACAATATTTTTTGGGCAACCGTATGAAACCTTCAAATTTTGGAATTAAAAAAGCCGTAGTTTTAATTTTCGACGTAAATAAAATGACGGGTTTCATGGTACTAAGAAATGAGATAAATTTTGTAGGGTTCTTACAGTGTTTTCTTTTGGTTTTCCTCTTTTTCAATTGTATTTCACTATTTCTCATAACTATTTCCTATCTCTATTAAACAGAGTTCTGTGTTTGTCAAACAATTTCCTTTTTTGGCAGAAGCGTTTCCTTATTTGTCAAATCAATTTCACATTATTATTATAATCAATGCTAATAGAAGTCAAAATACCAAAATCTCGAACGAGGTTCGTACTCTTATTATCAGAGTAATAAATGATGGTACTTCGGCAGTCCAAATAGGACAGCAATTTAATGCCAAACATTGTAAGAAAAATTTACGTGGCGTACAAAATAACCAACGAGGTGAATAAGAAAAGAGTTGGGCATCGCCCCAAAAAATTTACTCAAGAGGAGCAAGAAGAAATTTGTAATTTGAGGATTGCACCTTGATACTAAAACAAACAAAAACCAAATTAATAATGTTTCGAAAGAATACTTCCTAATTTGATTTGTTTTTTTTTTATTAGCTACCGGTTTCGGCTCTGTAGAGCCTTCATCAAGCCTGTAAATAATAATGTAATAAGAGAAGGGTGTCTAAAATGTTGATATTGAATATAAATGAAAATGAACAAATTTATATTCAATATCAACATTTTAGACACCCTTCTCTTATTACATTATTATTTACAGGCCTAATGAAGGCTCTACAGAGCCGAAACCGGTAGCTATTAAAAAAAAAAAACATCAAATTAGGAAGTATTCTTTCGAAACATTATTAATTCACCTAATTCGGATATGGCTCAAAAAAAAAAAACCAAATTGTTGGAGCAAAATCCACAACTAGTGGTAAGCTTATCGACCATTGACAGAGCGATAAAAGAATTTCACCATTCTGTAAAACGCGAGAAAGGAGTAACACTCCAGACACTATCCAAAATAGATTCGACTATGCTGTTCAATATAACAGAATGTTGATTGACAGAGAAAAAATATTTTTTATAGATGAATTTGGAATTCAAGTGAATGGAAGATCACAAAAAATTACAAGAGCCAACAAAGTCAGGACCCAATTAAGAGGCCGTAATTATTCGGTGGCTGCTGCAATGTGTATTAATTCATTATATTTATTCAGCGTTCAAGATAGGCCACACAATGCAGACCACTTTGTAGAATTCTTGACAATTTTAATTGGCGACTAAAGCATGGTGACCATAATGACCCATCACTTATAACGAACCTGTTTTTTAGTCCCTTGAGGTTAGTTATAAACGGACATGACTGTACTTTATTTGATTGGGCGTAAGAAGCAAACACATCTGGATGATTCGCATTTATCTTCGTAAATCGTGATTTCGAGTATCCCTCAGAGGCAAAGAGGGTCCTTGCCTTCCTGGAATTGACTAAAAAATTTCGGAAATTAGCAAATTCAAACTCCAAAAGTGGTTAGGAACTAGAATTCAACAAAATTTTTATATGACAAAATTATAGAAGTTTTAAATGTTAAATGACTTGACTTACCTCCAAATTTTGGGGCCCCTGTGGAAAATTTTTTGTCGCACAGTTGGAACACCTGTATATTTCAAACAATGTCATAAGTGAGAGTAGCCATAAACTAAATTTGGCATTCCTTAAAGCAATTGGATTTTTTTAATAAACAGCATATTTTATGATACACTGAGACTTCTTTTTCAAACTTTATGAAGAATTTTAAAAAGTTCAATTTTTCGAATAGACAGTGGCGTAACATATTTTTTTAAAAACAGGGTCAATGAACTCTAGAATTACGCCATCTGTTAGAGATTTCAATGCAAGGTCTTATTGTAAATGTAAAACTGTGAAAAATTGTTACGTATCAAATTTGGCATGAATTCGTCTATATGAAATATAAAAGAAACAAAATACAAATTTGAGGAAAGTTTACTGCCTTGCACCTCGATAACAGTGTATTTTTGGATATAGGTTTATTAGAATTTATAAGCCCATCGTACTGACGCTAGGGATGCATGCATACCATAGATAATATTAAAGGATGCCTGTCCTGAAAATGTTCTATTTAAGAACAATTATTTTACGATGATGCGAGGTTCAGGCTAAGTACCCGATTATATCCATACCTAGCAGTAGTTAAGAACGCTACATACTTCGTATGTTTGGGCATTGTTTGCAACAATCTTGCAATCTTTCAATAGAAACCGTCCCGTTTGTTAAAAGTAATAAGCCTCTTCTTTGTGTATTGATTCGAATATAATCAATTTAGTTTTATCACAAAACTTGTAGAACGAAGTAACTTCTTACGAGTCGTTAAACTTAACTAGACGAATTGTCTAAAATGCGTAAATAAATAGTAAAGTCCTTTTCAACTAAATATTATATGATCAAAATGGTTCCAGTAAATAATTTTTAGTTGGGTAAAGTGTATTGCTAACTCAATAAAACTTCCTGATATTGATTCATCAATATTCAGAATTCATGACTTAATACGAAGGATAAGAATATAAACATCAGTATGTAAAATTGAGATCACTTCAAGTTGTTTCAAACAAAATAAATAAAAAAAGTTTATGATTGAGTGGAGAAAGGGGATTAAAAGAAGGCAATTTTTTAAAAATTCACAATTTCGATTCGGTCTCAGTGAAGAAAAGAAAAGGCACTCATGCAATAGATACTTGTGCACTATTGAATTTTTTTCTAATATTGCTTCTGTGAAGAAAGGAGTAGACGAGAGAGGGGATGATGATGGGATAAAACTCCCCCGGGCCTAAATTTTACAGGAGCTCGGACATCATCCTGCAATTTATACATCAAATAATGTTTTTTCTTTGATCCCACCGACATAACTTGACTTTCCTGGTTATGTAGGATGTCCCACTTAAAGAAATTAAGTCTGGATTACTTGAAATCTTATGATATGACTTTTAACAGAATTTTTGACATAAAATATAGCGTGATATAATAAAATCGTAGTGTTTTACTTTAGAAAAAAACATATTTTTACATGATACCATTAGTAGCTATAGGTAACTTTTAGAAAAAAAAATATGAAAGCATTTAAAAGTTTTAAATAAGACTAACCGCGAATCACCTGATTTCCTTAAATAACGAATTCTCTACACATACATATGCTTGCTACGACCTATAGGGAAAAATTACTATTTCAAATAAATACATTTAAAATAAATATTATTTTCAATCAATCAATCAATATTTATTTCCTCAGATTACAAAAGTATGTAAAACTGAAACAGTTTTAATAAACAACAAGTAACTAACATAAACACATTAAAAATATAATCATACAATGATTAAGAAATTTAGTCAAAAATCTATTGAAATCAAAAAAGGCAAAAATGATTATAAATTAGAGCTGATTGTAAAAAATTCACTAATTGAGTAAATACTCTTTAGGAGAAGAAGGTTTTTAACTTTGTTACGAAATATAATATGAGAGTTGATACCTCTAATGTCTTCTGGCAAACTGTTGAAAAGTTTGATAGGCATAACGTAAGCACTTTTAGCTGACATGGACAACCTATGGTGAGGAACCTCTGCTTTATGTTTATGACGCTGATTATAATCTAAACTTCTGTTATCTAACCAGTGAAATTTTTCTTTATGAGAATGAACATAAGTAACAGAAACTAATATGTAAATACTTAAAATACTTAGCTCAGAAAATAAACTTTTACAAGAAAATTGAAAATTTTTAAGTCATTGTTCGAATAATTCTCTTTTGAGCTAATAATACGTCATTGATGGTGCTGCAGTTCCCCCAACAAATAATGCCGTAACTCGGTAAAGAATGAACATGTGAAAAATAATACATTCTGAGAAGTTTAAAATCTAAATTGATGCGTAGTTGACGAATTACAAAACAGGCAGTTGCTAGTTTATTTAATAATTTATCAACATGGTTGCCCCAACCTAAATGCGAGTCAAGATGGACACCAAAAAACTTAGTAGTGTCTAAATGGGGAACAGTTGTAGAATTTGATTTAATTAAAAGACTTGATTGACGTGATTTAGATGAATAAGTCATGATTTTCGTTTTCGTAGTATTTAAAAGAATACCGTTTTTTGCACAATAGCTCTCCATATTTCTCACTGAGTCAGTAACTTTTACTGCTAGATTTTCAAAAGAAGCAGAACTCACAGCAGCAGATCTGTCATCTGCAAATAGCGTTAAATGAGAATCATCTAAGCTTATGTCATTGATAAAAACAAGAAATAACAAAGGGCTTAATATGCTACCTTGAGGGACTTAAAACTTCTTATCACAAAGAACAATTTTTTAACGTCTTGTTTTATATAAATTATAAACTCCATTAAACTTTATACTAAAAAAATTTAAAGATTTTTAATACTTCAAGATTATTCTGTATTTCTTGTAACTTTTTGGCGATTTCAAATTTGTTAGTGTTTCTCTCTTTTCTTTTTAATGATTCGTTTTTTTCTGTAATATTATTTAATATGCACATCAGTTTTTTCATTTTTATACAAAATTAAATTTAAAACGTTTGTTTTATAGGACTTTTTCTACTATTTTTATATTACTGGACAATGTCAAAGGTTTGTTACAAATTTAAGACTCACCATTGCGATTTTGAAAACGGTAAGAGATACGAAGTCGGTTAAATTAGGGCAAAGTTGCATATTTTGGTGCTGAACAATAAATCTTTTTTTATAAATCTTCTACGATTTGTAGTTTTCCAAATGTTTCCAAAAAACTGAAAGACGTAATTTTCTTTCTTCTTTTTTTTATTTTAGGGACCACAACAAAATTAATACATTTTGATTAGAGATTTATTATCACTCACTAATTTCATGAATAATCCACTACAAAAATTAATACATTCTACAGGTACTTTTTGAGTTCTTTACGATGATATCATTACATTTTACGTTTTGTTTGGTTCTGATCATCATCAACTTCATTTTTTCTTTTGGGCGCCATTAAATAGACCTATTATTTCTGATGCTTTTCGCACATACAAATTTAATCAAGTGAAATAGTTATAAATGCAAAAAAATGTTGAAATTAACAGTGCAAAGAAAAATATGATATGCTGTGAAGACAAAAACAAAAAAGCTTTGATATGAATGAAAATGAATGATGTAGATTTGAGATAGACGTAAATTTTCAAAATTTATTGTACTAACAACAACAATTTAGTAATAGCAAGAGAAATTTACTTCCAACAATATCCAGAAAGATGAGGATAAAGCAGTAGTTGATTAGATTTGTAATTAGATGATGCATTTCTATTATTAAAGCAAGAAAGATGTATTTAAAAAGATTTCATTCTTGTACATTTAAAAATTTATTTTGGTGACAACAACAATTCAGTAAAAGTGAACGAAATAAATTTACCTCCAACTATATCCAGAAAGAAGCCAACCACAACAATGTTTAGTAATTTAAATAGAAACACTGCACTTTATGGATCTTTTCATAAATAAAGATGTGGAGATCGCCTTAATGATAAGAATGAATAATTATTAGAAGAGAGTATTAATAGTTATTTATAAAACGTGTAAAATAGATACTACAAGGAAAAATGTAACACATATCTTTTATGATAAACTTTTGTAAATACATACATAATTTAATGCTTTCTTGGTTCAATAATAAAAATGTATGATTTAATTACAAATGTAATCAACTACTTCGTCTTTGTGTATATTGTTCTCTTGCTATGACTAAATTGTTGTCGTTGGTGAAATAAATAAAAAATTACTTCTTTCTAGAATTCATATCGTTCATTGTTACATCTAAAAATTTTTCAAAAATCAACTTTCGTGATGTACGAGTTAAAACTCTGAAGATATATCAAAGCTTTTTTGCTTTTGTCTTTACAACATACCGTATGTTTCTTCGCGCTGTTTCAACAATTTCTTTATTAAATTTGGATGTGTGATATACAGGCTGATGTATTAGCTTACCGACAAGGTTCGCCATATGAAAATTCATGTAATTTTAAGCAAAAAAAGTCATTTGGACATATGCCCAATTTCATTTATTTAAGGAAATAGAAGACTTCAAAGTTTTGATTCTAATTATTTGAATGTTTCAAAATAATAGCGAATTTAATAATAATAAGTTCCATTAATTTCTATCATTTATCAATATTCGACTACATGTAGTTAATGTAGAGCAGGAGGAAGCTGTAATTAATGCTGTCATTGACAATCCTTCAGTTAGTACTAGGAGAATACCACAAAATCTACATGGAAGTCAAAATTTTGCATGGCGTACTTTAAACCGCGAAGTCCTTCATCCTTACCATCGACAAAATGTTCAAGGTCTACAGATTGGAGATGCTCAGCGACGGTTATAATTTTGTAATTGGTTACTGCAGCAACATGCCCAAAATAATAACTTCATTTCACATGTTCCACATGTTCTGTGGTCCGATGAAGCGTGCTTTACACGAGATGTTATTAACAATTACCATAATGATCATATTTGGGCAATACAAAATCCACATGCAATTAGATAACGTAATTTTCAATAAAGATTCAATATCAATGTCTGGAGTTAAATTTTCAACGACAACTTGTTGCCCGTGCATGTACTGGAAGAGCGTTTGAACGCAGAATTTTTTTAAACATCATCTTTGACTTTCTTGAAGATATATCTCTTAATGTTATTAGAAATATGTGATACCAGCAAGATGGCGCTCCACCTCATCGTGGACGGGTAGTCGTTGAGTGGTTAAACCAACATTTTAGAAATAGGTGGATTGGTAACAATGGTCCAATTGCATGGCCACCGCGATCCCCCGAATTAAATCCTTCGGATTTCTTTTTTTGGAGATATATGAAGCAAATTGTTTATCAAGAGGAAATTAACACACGACCACAGTTATTACATGCTGCTACTCAAATTAGAAATCAACCAAACCTTTTCGTTCGAGTGAAAAACTCTTTAGTTCGTCGTTGTGAAGCATGCATTGAAGTGGGAGGAGGACATTTTGAGCATTTATTATTATATAATTATTTATAGGTAGTTTGTAAGGCGAATGCCAAAAGAGAAAATAATCAAAGTCGGACGCAGTCGCAACCGCCCTCCCTCCCGACAAATTCCACGAGCTCGGGAAATATTTAAATATTTCAGTGATTTTCAAACATTAAAATAACTATAATCAAGACTTTGAAGTCTTCTATTTCCTTAAATAAATGAAATTGGACATATGTCCAAATGACTTTTTTACCTTAAAAATACATGAGCTTTCATATGGCGAAGCTTGTCGGTGAGCTAATAGATGACCCTGTATATGTCTGTATGGAAAAATACCAGAAAAAATAGGTCTATTCAAATCCAATGTGGCATCCATAAAAAAAATGAAGTTGTTGATGGTCAGAACGAAACGAAACGTGTTAAATAAAATGTAAAAAAGTGCCTCCAGAATGTATTAATTTTGTTGTGATTCCTATAGTAATAACTTCAGCAAAAAAAAAAGAAAAAAGAAAATTTCAAAAACTACAAATTGTAGAAGATTTATCAAAACGGATTATTGTTCAGTACTAAAATACGCCTCAATTTAACCGAATTCGTATCTCTTACCGTTTTAGAGATCTCAACTGTAACAGTCTGTATTTGATTTGTCGTTGAGAGACATAAAAGTGCGCTACTTAAACAAAATATATTAAAATTATATTTGGTTATCGTATAAAGCTACAAAATTTCCAAGAAAATGTAAAGTATATTTAAAAAATATCTACATTTTACGCTCTCTGTTGCAAAACTATTGTTTTCCTTTGTTTCCCTTTGTTTCATGTTGTTTCAGTTAATTAAAAGTTTTAATTTCTTATACTTTTTTTAAATATTAGTATATCTTTCAATTTGTCAAATTTTCTATATTTTTTAAAATTGTTAACGAAAGCTAACAGTTTGAAGTAAGTCATCGTCGATATGTGAAAAAATCACTTTGACCAGCTAAAGAGGCAAACGGAGTTGTTCAAATAACATAAAATGTCCAATATGAAATATTGTATATACACAATTTAATTATTTCTTTTTAACAACGTTTCGTAACGAGGCCACGCAAATAAGTAAACTACATTGTCCGAAGAAATGTTACATACAACTTATGTACCTACATATTAACGTCACATACTTAATTCTTTTTTAACTCTTTTTGATTCTTCAGCGCGCATCATTATTTGAATCTTCGTATAAAAATCACCGGTTACGTTCAGAAAGCACTTGTGTAAACATAATTAACACAGTTTTTTTTTTTCACAACAGCGATTTGGCTCGTGGTCACGTGTAAACTCGAAAGTTAACTCTTAAATTAATAAATAAAAGTATGTGTGTCGAAATGAGCCGTCGCGATTTACGAGTCCGATATTTTTTTTTAATTTCTCGTCTCGCCTTTAAAAATGATTCAACAAAGTGAAATTTACGCCGCGAAAAATATTTATGAACGGCAGAGTATATACATTTGTGGCGTGCCGTATTGATTGCTTAATGAGTTGCAAAATTTAGAGAAAGCATTTAGAAGCAAATTTACAAATGAAATTAGTAACTTTGTGATATATTCCGCGCCGGGGTATTGCACAATTGGAATAGGTTTAGAAGCTATTATTATAAAATTGATGATGACTATATTATTCAATGTTGCTCCAAACTTGTGCGCAAACATTTGTGTGAAATCCTTCGTGCAGTGACAAGTTGCAAACGAGCTCAGAG
This sequence comes from Serrognathus titanus, assembly GCA_039766575.1. Taxonomy (NCBI): domain Eukaryota; kingdom Metazoa; phylum Arthropoda; class Insecta; order Coleoptera; family Lucanidae; genus Serrognathus; species Serrognathus titanus. The sequence continues at coordinate 26,544,709 of CM077912.1, read as the reverse complement.
ATATGCATATGCCTATTACGAATGTGCTCTTTCGCTTGTGAGTTTGCGAATTTGCGCATATATATGGGAGCGGTATAAAACTGTATTTTATTATTTTATCTGATATTTGCTAAATGTCTTTATTAGCCTTCATGAATGTAGGTAGATATAATTTTCTTATAGAAGTTAAGAAATTAAAAAATATTTCCAAGTTTGGCACAAGGAAAATTCATTGCTATCTCCTGTCGACTGATAGTGTCCATTACTAATGGATAAGTTCCTTTTTATTTACGTTCATTTTAAACTTTCTGTATTGGTTTAAACTCCAATTCAAGTGAACTCGAAAAAATCGGCCGCAAGATGTTGCGACCTAATGTGCTCGATTTAGAGGTAACTAGGACAGGTCGGTGTGCTTGCAATGGAGTTCTGCTGACGAGTCCCCAAAAGAAGTCGAAACAACTGTTTATAGGAATTCATTGCAATCAAAACCAACTTGCTACTAACTTCTTATATCTTTAGGTAATAAGGTTTTGATTTTACTTACTTACAATGTATGTGTCTCTGACTTGTCCAATAGTTTCAAGGCGCATATTAATCACGGCTGGGTATTTGAGACCAGTCAGTTATTCTTACTAACATAAATGTTATTAGGAGTTGATCTTATTAAAAGGTACTGACTCTCAGGGCTTAGCTAATTCAAGGTAACACTTACATTGCTGTTGATGACGTGCTAAATACCACCCGTTTCTGCAGTTGAATATCGTTGTTCGTGACCATGACATAGGGAATTCCTTTTGCTTTTGTCGCGGAATTTTTCATATTGAAAGTCCTAGTTTATCCTTGATTTATATATGTACACACTTTCCGCTTGCGAGGTTGTTGATTGGATTATTTCTTTCTCATCTGAGGAATGCAACATATTAACATATCTGAACAAAAAAAAAACCTCTGTGACAATTTGTATGAAACAATTTCTCTATTCTTAATAGATATTAAAACATTAGTTTTAGTCCAAAGTAATTGGGCACTTGAAAAAATAGTTAAGGAATCATTAAAAAGGCTTCAAAATTCTCACATTTCCAGATACTAGATATATGGTTGTTAAAACCAATAATCAAGTTTCATATTAGTAATAAAATGTGGCCTAGTTTTCAGGCCAAGTTTTTGAAACGCTTCGTAGAGAGATGCTTGAACCTGATCATTACATAATAGCGTTGGAACTCGGCCAATTAGCTTCGACAACATTGGCGGTTACGACAAGATGACTTTCAGAGTTATTCCACATTTTGCTGAACCTAGCAACGCTTCAAACGGAATTTAGAAAAGATCAAAATTATAATATATTTAAATTCCAATCTTTGCTAATTCGTCCTTAGAACACTAGGCACGCTTAATAAAATAGATCAAGGACCAAATACTTTGAACTTGTTTTTATAAAAATTGATTAAGCTTTTTTAATAATTTTTTTGGTTCGCGTTTGAAAATTAATTTCAGATACGTGAGATTTACTTTCTTATAAAATAAAAGAGTTACGGTATGATTTGAATGGAATTTATAAATGGGAATTAAAGCTTAATACACACATTTCAAATGCCAACCATTGAATAGTGAAGGGGAGCGTGGTTTAGGTATAACTAAGAAACAAAAAAAAATTAAAATTTGGTGGAAAAGTACCCCTTCCCGTCTACGCCGCATGGAATATCCATTTATCGCAAAAAAGTAATGCATAGTAGTGGCAGTAAGCACATGTTGTAAGTCAAGACTTGTGTTGTTATTTCCCGTAATTTTGCAGAGAAAAATATTATTTTTGGATAAAGTTTAGATTTAATATTACTGCGTTGTTAATATATTTTATGTTTCTAATATTATTTCTGTTTGTATATTTTTTTTCTAATTTTTATACTTAATATTATTAACGCCACCTAGGATAATGATAGCCAAGGTGGCCCTTATTAACTCTGATTTACAAAAGTATGTCGTCTTGTTAAAGATGTCGAGGACTTGTAAAAGAATAACACAGTAAACTAGCTTGGATATGTGATTTTTGCACCTAATACTTCAAAAAAATCGTTAAAGTAGTTTTAATTACTTTTTTTTAAAATTGTACTGTATGCTATATATTGTATCTATGTAGCAGACTAGCAAACGTACTTACCACATGTAAAAAGATAACATTTGCACGATAATCAATACAAAGGAGGAAGTATATATATTAGACTTAACGGACAAAGACTACTCTCATAATTTTGATTTTCATTATCAATTTTTTAATAATATTTTACCACTTCAAAATTCTAAGATAAAAATTATAAATTCAATGAATCATACTCCTGCATAAAATGCAAAGTTTGCTTTCACTCGAACGACAACCTATAAAACGTTGAACTTAAAAAATTGCAATATTTATTTGCGGTGGACGGTCGAGTGCTGTTTGCAACAACAATTACTCCATTTACATCTGCGTACATATCCTTGAAAATGAGTTGAAAAGTATCACAGAGAATGCATCGCGAGTGTTTTATTAATGTAACTATGCAGTTGAGTAAATGTCAAATGATAAAATATACTCCTATAAGCTTGGAAAAATATAGAAAACATTGCGATTTAGAAAGAATATTTTAAACTACTGTATGAAGTCTTTTTCAACTTGTAAGTAAATCGGATAAGACATGCAGATTAATTTTCTTTTTTACGTTGTCTTAGAGTGGTATAAATTATTATCCAAAAAGTTATTTGAAAATATGAAGAAATCGAAAAAATAACGTACTTAGCGTTATTAACTTAATTTCTAAGCAATAAAAGGTAAAAGTAAATGTTAGTTCAAGTCTCCCACAATTAGGTCAGTCAAACCTTCACGAGTCTGTTAACAAGTAGCATATTTGTTTTCATTGTTTTTTTCTGGATTGGAAAACGACTAATGGTTGTTTCAACTTTATTTATTTAAATTATACTTGAGTTTTAAGTAGTAGAAGATTATCAGTCGTCTTGCTATGGATGTATGGCCCAGTGCAAGTAATTAAATATTGTCTCATTATATACCATCTTAGTTAATTTGATATTTTGTTCTCCGTCTTTTTTAGCTAATATGTAATTTATAATAATAATAACATACCGGACAACTGACAACATAATGCACAAAGCAAAACCCAAAAATAGAAACCGTAATAAAATCAGAACTAAAGTACATTCATATTAGAATATAAGGAAAATGTTAATCTTCAATTTTAATTATTTTGTGAATTCTATAGACTACTATATTAAATACTAGTAATACTAACTTAATTAAAAATAATTAATTTGTAATTACAAAATTCAATAAAATAGTATATTGATTTTGCAAAAAAATTAAAATCGAAGATTAACATTTTGCATATATTCCGTTGTCTAGGAACTAAACTCATGCCTCCGGTGCATCCTTTGCAGACGGGTTCTGGTCAAAAAAAAAAACTAAAGTTACACGATTTGGTAATTTTTACCGTTGAAACCTGACTTTTTTTGGTTCCCGCGTCTTGGAAATGGGACTTTTATTTCTAGGTTACGTTGGTTCCAATTTTGTACAGCTATTTTGGATCTTTGGATACCGTTTCCTTACTTTTCCAACATTTTATTGAATTCATTATACCTAAATGTAGTTCTTTGTTTGTTTCGTATTGTATTTCCGAGTCATTTTTGAAAATTGCATTTTACAATTGAGAACTAAATTGTGAGAAAAGATAATTTGATTAACAAAATTTTAACTGCAATAGCAATCGCTTTTGTAAGACAACAACCTGAACCACATGAGCCGAACACGATGGTAATTCATAAGATCCTACATAAAAATATTCAAACTATGCTAAACGCTTAATAAAGAATGGATATGAACCAAGAAATATAGAGACACAATCAATAATGAAAACATTAAAAGAAACATCATAGAAAACTTAGAAATTCACATGTTTATTTCACATCGACTACTACAAGATACACTCACCGGCACAAAAAGCGACTCACTATTATTTTTTTAAATAAATTACCTGAGGACACATTTTGTCTATTTTTTTCTCTACTCATCGGTGAATAGGACATTTTCAATAATCGGTAGAGCCATGAACATCATGGTAATTAAATTCTCTTGTTTAAATAAATTATTGAAAGTATCTACGCCATTGTCAATATTGTGTTGCAGTTGATTTTTTGTTTCCAAACGTTTCCTAAAGATTTAATTTAATAATTTGTTTATATTTGGCCATTAATAAGTTGTTTTCATGGCTATTAATGCAGTGGATGCGGATTGCTTTGATTCAGGATGGTCGGTCTCAACCTTACGTTGCACAAGTTCTTGGAACTTCTCCATCATCATGTGTCTCTAGAACGTGGAAGCGAATCTTGGAAACTGAATCTTACAATCGACGCCCTGAAACAGGTCGTCAAAGATGTACAAGCCATTTTCTTACCCTAACGATTCTTCGCAACAGGAATTTGACTGCTGTTCAAGTCAGAAATCGCCTTGCAGAGGTTTGAGATGTGCATGTAAGTGACAGAATGATCAGAAGCCGATTTAATGAAGCTAATTTAATGGCAAGAAAACCTGCACATGGCCCAGAGCTTAATACACAGCATAGAGTAAGCAGACTTGCACTTGCTCGTGAACATGTTCATTGGAATATGGGGCAATGGAGTCAAGTACTCTTCACTGATGAGTTCCGCTTCTGCCTACGAGCGCCAGATGGTCGTGGAAGAGTGTGGAGAAGGACCGGCGAACGGTATTCTCAAGGTAATATTGTTTCCAGACTTTCAACGGAGGTTCAATTATGGTGTGGGGCAGTATTTCTGCGAACGCACGTACAGACTTTGTTGTAATAAATAGGGGAGTTATTAACGCTCAGAGGTACATTGAAAATGTTCTTCAAGATCATGTGATACCCTTAGCCCCTTTTATTGGCGACAATTTTATGTTGATACACGATAATGCACGGCCACATGTCGCCAGAGATGTTAATGAATTTCTTGACGCTGTTGGTGTTAACCGAATGCAGTGGCCCCCGAGAAGTCCCGACATGAATCCTATCGAACATGTTTGGGACATGTTAGGAAGGAATATTAGAGTTCGCTTCCTTGCCCCCGCTATCCTAGAAGAATTATCAATGGCGCTTCAGCAAGAATGATCAATTTGACAATTTAGCGATTAAGCACTTGATGGAGTCGATGCCACATCGTATGCAGGCTGTAATACAGGCTCTCGGAGGCAATACTCGATATTAATTAATTAGGAAGATTGAAATTTTGCAGTTTTCTTTAAGTTACAATTTCATCAATTTTGCAGTTTTTATTACTTTTATCAAAATCTTGTTTGTTTTATTTATTTTTGGCCTTATTTGATCTACATTAACCAAGAAAACTATAAATAACAAATATCAGTCGAAAATTATATTAAAAAAATTATTGTCGCAATGAATTACACAAACCTCAAAGTGAGTCGCTTTTTGTGCCGGTGAGTGTATAAAGCAGATCAAAATCGAGCAATTAAGAATCTTGAATAAGAAAGAGTTGCAACCAGTGGAGATGGAAAAGGAGAAAATGTTTATCAAATAAGGAAATCGAAGAAATCACCAAAAAATATTCTTCATTTAAAAAAGTTACATCTGGAACATTTTGTTATTTGAAATCGTAATCTGCAAGATGAATTTCACTTGAATCAAATATCTAGATTAGCTGGAATTTTTTTAAATAACCTTTTTTTTAAATTGATTTATTAGATCGTTAATGAAAAATAAAATAAAATATCTGGCCACAAATAAAAACAAATTCTTTATATTAAAAGTATATATCTATTACAAACACCTTATTAAAATAAAGAAAGGTTGTGAAAAGAATGAAGACGAACGGGATAGAAACAAAGTCGTAGGCAAAAGGAAAACTGAACAGATAAGCAAAACACGAAAAGGAAGGATTAAAACGAACTTTTTACACAGCTTTAATACCTTCTGCAACGCAACAGCAATTATTAGTTTAACTATAAAACGAGCAGGTCTATTTCGTACGCATTCGGGCGTTTCGCCGTGATTTTATTCATGTCAGAACCATGTCGATTAACGATCGATTCTTTGCGTAAGCAAAAACTACCGTGTGTGTTAAACAATGCAAATCTCAACGACAAAAGGAAAAAAAAAATACAAAAACTTCCTATACTAAACCATAACTTTCTAAAATACCGTTGGTTGAATAATACGCGCGAATTGTACGAGATGTAACTTGTAAAAATAGCAACCTAGTTACACGCATATTACAAGAAGTAAAAGTGGATGGGTCGGTTGGATAATAATTCTGAAAATCGTACGGCGATAACTTGCATGCTTGCGCATATATGAACGAGATATTAAATAATTTTCGCGTTAAGCGCACCAGTTGAAAGTAAAAGTTAAGAAAGCGCGAACTACCGTGGAAAAAACGGTGGAACGTTGTTTTCATACGTGACTGTTAAATAACGTTAGCAGGAAGGATAATTGCGGATATTGTTCAATTATGTTTTTGTAGTAGACTTGAGTGCGCTTTACAATTAAAAAAATTCTCTAAAAATCAATTAACTTACACGTTATGCGAACAGTAAAATATATTTTCTTCTTTTTTTACAAATAACATGCTCTTTATGTCATATTTGTTTACTAATTAGGAAGTAGTTCATTTCTTACTTCTGCTTATTAATTTCTTCACCGTTTTAACACCCTCTTAATTAGTTTTAAAAGAACGGCAGACGAGGATATATAAATCTATAATGTCCACACTCATTTTTCCATGCGATGTCTGAATGCTAAACAAAAAGATCGCATGACAAATACCAATTATATGTATCACATTATTTAAACCGAGTACAGGGCCGTGAACGTGCGATATTATTAATAGATATTTAAACCATTAGTAGACACACACCGCATACTCATTGCGGTAATTAGTGAAAAGTCAAAACAAACCATACTTCGTGTGCGAAAATTGTTATTGAATAAATGTGGTGACCTAGCCAAAATTTAAAGGCCAGAGGAGGATGACCCAAAATGTACTAGCAAAATAATAACTATGTACCTACATGGAAGGGTACTTTTAGATAATTAAAATCGAATTAAGTTGTCACGTGTAGGTCACATTATTTTATTAGTGCCACACACATCATTAACATATTAATTTAATTATTGCTATTTTGTATTTTTGTTTCTGAGAAATTCAATGGTTTTTGAATATAAAGCCGTGATGACACGAGGCGTGAAATCATGAACATAAACCACGTTATCGTGAGTCACATTCTCTTCCGTGATTCGAAATAATTAATTTCGTCGCATGTTTGTTTCTTGTTTCTTTTAATCGTTATTTGCAACAATTTTAGTTCAAAAATTGGAGACATAGCATATTTTAATTTAGTTTATAGGTACATTTATAGATACGTACTGGGTGTCTCAATACCTTTAATTGAAACCACAGACAATGGTCAAAAAAAGAAGCAAAATTTGTCATACAACAATGGGGAAAAAGTAAATAATAATTCCGGTTTCGTTTTCTATGACATTGTTTTAGTAACATTGGTTGGCGATTTAAATGGATTTAAATGTGTCAGCTGTGCAGAATTGGAGTTTTTTGTGGTCATAAACGAATAAATGCCGAGATGTGTCTGTTGGGCTAGGTCATGTTTGTCCTTTGCCAGGATTTTAATAAAAACGTCTTCACGCGCGCTGCCGGGAGGTTTATTATTACTTTATTTATGCTTATTTATTCAAAATAAAATTTAAAAGCAAATTGAATTCGTAGCACAATTATGCACTTCAGTTTTATTTGTTGCATTTTCATGACAGTACCTTAACACTGCAAACTGCAAAATGTTATGTTTATGTTCATTAATAAGACGAAAATAAATGTTTACTAAAAATGTTGATAAATATTAATTAAATCCAAGAAAATTAGTTTTCGTAATGAAAATTTGATTGTGGTTTAAAATAGTTCGGAATTTTCAGAAACGTTTACGTACATTCGCCTTGGCGATTTATTGGTAACAATTGCACTGTCATAAAATAAAATTGAGCTGGCTCAGTTTCGTTCCTCGTACTTTATTGTTTGTTTTTGTTTACATTAGGGAAGGGGCTAGAATGAACAATGAACAATAATTTTAGAGAAAATTCAGTCCGAGCGAGTGCGTTTGTATTTTACAAAAAAAACTGAGGTTAAAATAAATTTTCAAAAACATTAATAGGCTTAGTATTATTTATCAAATTTACATAGTGTGTAATTTGTTTTGTGTTAGTTTAATTTGTGTAAATATCTGTGTACACAGCTTAATTGAAGTGTAAATAAGTAAATAAATATGGCTCATGTGTATTCCAATGAGAAACTGATGGACATAGTGCTTTGTTATGGGGAAGATGGACACAATGCTGCTGCTGCTGCATGATTGTACGCAGAAAGGTTCCCAAACAGACTTACACCTCCACCAAGACGATTTATTGAAGCGGTTCAATGGGGACTCACTACTGGATCTTTAAGAACTCGACCTGGACACGAAGGAGGAAGACCGCGACCGAGAGGTGTATTAGATGCAGAGGAAGTCATTTTAGAAATATTTGCGGAAAATCTGTCCTTGAACACCCGCGAAATCGCACGCAACTTGCTAGTATCTTGTTCTAGTGTATGGCATATTATACGACAAAATCAGCTGTACCTGTAACACATACAAAGAGTGCACGTGATGATTCCCACTGATTATCCTCTCCGTTAGAGGTTTTGTAATTGGCTTTTACTGCAGCATCAAGAAAATACAAATTTCTCTTGCAATTTCTTATGCACTGACGAATCCATTTTTACCCGCAAAGGTATTTTAAATTTCCGAAATTCATATGTGTGGGCGTTTAAAAATCCTCATGCTATTAGACGTATTAATTTTTAACAGCGTTTTTCTATTAATTTGTGGGCGGGCATTGTAAATAATACTCTTATAGGGAGCTACCTGCATGGTTAAATGGAGCAACTTATTTGCAGTTTTTAAGAAACGTGTTGCCAGAACTTCTTGAAGATGTGCTATTAAATATTCGGCGAAATCATTGGTTTTTACATGATGGTGCTCCTCCTCACTATAACCGTTCTGTACGGGACCACCTAAACGCAAATTTCCTGGACGTTGGATAGGTTGCGAAAATAAGACATCGTGGCCTCCACGTAGTGCCGATTTAAATCCTCTGGATTTATTTTTATGGGGGTACATAAAACGGCGTGTGTATGTATCTGAAGTGGATACAGTTGATGAATAGCGTCCATGTACACGTGTCGTCGTAGAGGAACTTCGAAATAATTTTCCAATAGTAACAAATAACTGGATATCACGTGCCGAATTATGTGCTAATACCGCAGGACATTTTGAACATTTATTGTAATTACAAATATCAGTGATAAGAATAAGAAGTGAACTTTACTAAAATTCTAAGGTCATAATGAATGCACAGGTATGACAACGCGTTTGATATGCATTTTGTTCTGTACTGTACATTTTTTTTGATATCGCATATTGCTAACTGTAGATGTAAAGTTTCAATTCTTAAATTACGATCTGTTAAATTTAATTTAATACAATACTTCTCACATTGTACATATTTCCTTAAGAAAGCTGCAGTTTATTTTTCATAAGCTGCACAAACATCGTGATATAAACAAAGTAAACTACAAACTTTTTAATTAAAAAAGTTAAAAGTTCGTGTTTAAAATAACGTATGTACAGTTGAAAAAAAAACTCTAGCATGCTTTGAAATGACAATGAAGGTATGTCTTAGTACTTTTATTTTATTTACAACTGTCAGAAAATAACCTCAATTTTATATCATTGAAAAAATGCAATGTTACTAATTAAAATTTTATTTTTAATTTATAAAAACGGTTGAAAATACCCTCCACCTTGTTCAATACATTTTAAACCTCTACGTTTTAAACCATTCTTTCAAATGTAAATAAAAAATTTATTGCAGTTTTTGCTTTTTATTGAAAGCGGACTTGCCTCAATAAGTCATAAAGTAAGCAGAGATTTCAAAACGAAGGAACTGCACACGCATGAGCTAGGTCAGTTTTTCATTTTTGAGCAACACCGTTCATATTTGGAGAATCAATCTCTTTTAGAATGATCTTCCTCTATTTCTTATATATTATGTCCTGGCTTCCCACACATTTTACACTGGTATGTTCTCGCTTATTCTTTGCATGTGTTCCTATCAGCTCATCTGACGCTCTTCAATATACTCTAGTATAGGTTTTATTTCCAGTTATTCTTTTATCTGTGTCTCTCATCATCACTCCCTTTACTCTTCGTAGGTATTTCATCTCAAGCGCCATTCTTTTGCTGTTCATTTACTTTTTGCCCGGCATAGAAATTGTGTGATACAGAAAGAGACCGGTAATATGAATTGTGTGTCTTCTCAACATAAAGGTTTTTATGATTTAGACGCCTATCCAAATGGAACGAACTATACCTAAGTTTCACATCCGTATGTTAGTATCAGTCTGTAGTTGGTTTAAAGACTGTTAGTTTAGTTTTCCTTGTAATTTCTTTTTTGTGTAATAAAATTATTTCTCATTGCAAGCAATTTTTTTGTCATCTTGTTAATTAGGTTATTTATTTTTATTTACTCTTTTACACTTGCCTCTATTAACCCCAAACGCTGAAGATGATTCACTTGTTCCATGTTATCGCCGTTGATCTGTATTTTTACTACTTGCTCTTCTCTTGCTACTACCATTACTTTTGTGTTATGCGTATTAATTTTCATGCCGGACCTTATTAATGTCTTATTCCACACTCCTCTTCCAGCCAACACTTATCTTTGACGCACATTCTTTAAAAATATTATCCATGAATACTGTCTTAATCCGTTTCGGTTTTTAAATTCTGTTGATTTTATGTTGTTACATATTATTTAGTTTCTGTTAATTCTATAGAGGCTTTTAATAATTCCTTTCATCTCTGAAAAGTCCCATATTTTGTTGTACTCTGCAAAAAGCTTTTTCAAGGTCTATAAATTGCACAAATGTTTTTGTGTTACTATTTAATGTTTTTCCTTTTACTTAGTTCGGGGTAAATATATGATCTTGCACGTTCCTTCCTTTCTTTTACGAATTTACTTTGTACTGCTGATAATGTTGGTTCAAAGTTTTTTTGTTCTAATATCCGCTCATAGTCTTTTAATACCACGTTCAATAATGAAATTCCTCTATAACTACAGTTCTTTGTATCTCCCTTCTCGTGCATTGGTAGGATTATACCTAACTCCCAGTCTTTTGGTATCTGTTCCCTTTTCCAAGCATTCTTATATAATTCACTTAATATTCTTACCGCTTCATAACCAAAATTCTTTTTCATCTCTGGCGTGATTTCATAATGTTCAGTGGGTTTGCCGGTTTTAATCTTTTTAAATACATCTATTACTTCAAACTCTGTGATAGTTTCATAACATTCTTCTCCTTTATTGTCTACGCAATATTCTGCATCATTTGAAATCTCTGCTTTTGACTCGTGAGAAACAGAAACAATAGAAGAGCGACTATATGATGATGGTGATCATATTTAACTTCTTCTTGTTTCTACTTGCTATAATAAAATCCCATTTCTTTACGAACACATTGGTGTTTTCATTTTTGTAAAATCTAAAAATTTTCCAAAATTATGACCATTTTAAACTGAGCATTTACTTTAGTATAACCTTATAATTGTTGTTAATCATGTGATCGGCTGTAGAGTTATGACTTATGACTTTTTTTTACACGAAATTTTATTTTCATCCTTTAATCTTGCACTTTAGGTATATTTAGCATCAATTGATTGCAACAAGTACTAACATCGAATTATTGCTTCATATGCGTTTTCAATTAATTGGGTAATAAGTGTTTTTCCAGAAATGGAATCTGAGAGAACGTGTAGAATCAGGTTTTAGACGAGATCGAAAGTAACAACGGTGAGGTAGCATTCGCGAAAATGTGTAACAACCTTGACCGAAAGAGAAAGTTGGCCAAATGTAAACAAGTACCTGGTACAGTAGTTATTCTAGAATTAGTTCCATATTTTTCTCTCAATTATCTATTCGTTTGCTTTATAATTCTGCAATTACGTACCATTGAAGAGTAGCTGATTATCCTCAACATTGTCTTCTTGTTGTTTACCCTTACTCTTTTGACACGCGAATAAATTAATTAAGTACGAATATTTAATTAACTTATTCGTAACATTACCAACGTTTCATTCATCATTAAAAAATAACTCGATCCATTTTTTTTAAGTTAAAACCACTTTGTATATAATGAATGGATTTTTTTTGTTTCTATCAAGTATGTACATTACTTAAAACTAGATATTATTTACCTGAGCTATAATGATTAAATCTTTTATGTAAGTATCAAAATATTAAAAATCTATTAATTCCAGTAAAGTGGACACAAAGAAAATCATACGATTTCCTACTTTCACTTGAAAAAAGTTCCTCTAATACAATTTGTGCTGGTTAATTCTTTCTTTGCTGCAAATTACGTCGTAACTGGATAAAATGGGAAATCCGGCAGCTAAACGTTGTGCGAGTCCTCAATTTGTTAATTATTATGGCAGGACATTACAATATGTACCTTTCATGCTTAAATAACCTTTTACTTGTGCGCGTGTTATATTTCATCTTTATTTTTCGATTAGTCGATATGCAACAATCGATCAAAACAATTTTTTTGGATGTAATTTCGAATTCCTCTGCACAAATGTTAATGTTAACTTTCTCTTGGACTTCAGCCTCACTAAATTTAACGAGCTTGTGCTAATGACCTCTTAAATAACAACGTGACATTTATTGATTAATCGAACGGTGCGTGGATAAATAAGAGCGGTTGTAATGAAAACCACAAACCATTTCTAATGTTGACTGAAACATTGTTATGATGATTAAAAAAGGAAAACCTTTCATTCTTATCATTATTTGAATATGCAAGCTACGATTTAATTTTCAAAACAATTTTAATTTTCCTGTATTAGTAAATAGGGATAAATTGAGTTTTAAACTACATATTATTATTTTTTGAATTATTTCTGTTGTACATTTAATCTATTTGATATTCTGGTTTTGCTTTCAGAAATGTCGACGATGATTCAGATGATCGTGATGTCGGTGCTCGCTATCGTAAATATTTGCAACTGCGCGAATATTCTCATGATGACGATGGGCGGCACAAAGTCCCACAAGATCCCATTCTGGGAGTTAGCGAGGGGCCTCATCCCCAGGGGGCATAACATCACCTTCATAAACGCTTTCTCTGCGGAGTTCTCACTCGAAGGACTTGAGGAGATAACTCCGGCCGGCTTGGTCTTCTACGTGAAGAATTTCACTAACTGGGACCTCGTCGGGGCAAGGATGAGAGGAGAAGAGCCAGTACATCCCTTGGATGTGGCGCGTTTTCCCTACGAAGTAGGTGTGAGACATTATAAATTCAATAAAGATAATTCAAACATTTATGCATAAGTAGACACGAACAATTTTTTTCCGTAAGGATTCTACGTTCTATGAGAATTTTTTGTAAATTTAATTTGATAATAAAGTTCAAATTTAAGTTAGAACAGCTTTAAATGTTTACTAGGCTTTTGGATGGTTTTACTGAAGTCACTCACCGCGATAAGATTATTTGTACTCCAAAGCACAGTAGTCGAGTATGAACAAATTTACTGATCAGGAAAATAGGAACTGCTCTTTTATATGGCTTTTAATGGATGAAACAAGTTTTTCTAATTATATATGAGGTCAGTTATTTCCACGAGAAACTCATCTCCGTAACTGATGCTTTATGTCGTATTAGGCTTAAATATTTGATTTCGTAATAACAGCGTAGTTTTTGCCTGGTAGTGGTATCTTGAATCAATAACAGAGAGTTTTGCAATACATTACGATATAAATATCGTTACGTTAAAGGCTATTTTGCTTAGCAACTCTATAGATTTAGCCAATCAGAAATAGTACTTTATTTTTATGGTAATGTCTTGCAAAAACTTCCTATTACTAATGCAGATGCTACACAATAAAACTGAAAAAGTAAAATGATTACTTGTCAAATTTCTCTTCTTTTGACTGCATATTTAGGTCAATAAAGTCTTTCTTATTTCGAGCAAAAGCTTTAATTAACAGTGTGAAAAGAAGAAGAATATTTCATTGTGAATTTTATAAGTGCCCTTCAGTTATTCGTGGAGCGGCAGGCTTCTTTTTGGAGCACCCGAATGGTCCCGACATTGTAGGTTCAATGGACCAGGAAATTCTACGGAGATGACTGCTTTCGGATTATTCATTTATTTATAAAGTATTTTTGAGTGACTCACTTTTTTATTGTTTATATCGAAAGAATACTTATCTGTCTATGTAATAAAACACCCAATTTTAATAAAGTTTCAAAATGAAATGAAGTTCAACACTTTGTGTTCGGAATTTCCCACCGAACAATAGGTGACAGCAGACAAATTGACTTCTTTTAGTCTTCTTCTTACTGCTTTGGTAGAAATTTCTTTTCCAGTGGCTGATCGAAGATCATTTTTTAATTCACGAGATGTTTCAAACCGGTTTCTTAAACTCTAAAGTTCGATAAAGCGATCTTCTCTGCGTGTTGTTTTTCTTTTAGAACCTTGTCCGCGTCTTCTTTTGAAACTACCGGTGTTTCTGAACCGTGCTGCGGCATCTGTATCACAGATTTGTTGGCATTTAGAATTCCAGTAACTTTTCTCTGTGAATATCCTTCACGAAGAAGAAAAATCATTTAGGATAGTTCTTCTGGTCTACAATGGCGTCTAGACATATTTAGTTAACTTAATGCAAACAAATTCACTAATTTTCGAAATAAAAAGCACGTTTTATTAATAAATGACAACAATTAGGCCTTTCTGTTGACTTTTCGTTTCCTAGTAGAGAATGCCTTGCTATTGTTAATTCGTTCTTGGCACACTATTTGAATTGCGTTTAATAAACGTCAATTTATGACATGTGAAAAGACTATTAAAAATAACTTGTAAATTGGAAAAGTTATTTCAAGTTTATTTGGTGGTCTCTTAATTTTGTCCAGAAGTGTAATTCAATCTTTTAGGGGTGGCTCCACACATTTTTCATTAAAATATATTCAATAATAGTCTTCTTTATTATATTTATCTTGCATTAAATTACTTTTTTTGTCTTCTTTAGTTTTTCTTCTTCAGCTTTTTCATTCATTGAATCTTCAAAAGTTTTGAAGTTTCTTTTAACTGTAACAAGCTCTTTCTTTTTTAATTTCCCCGCATTTAAACCAAAAAAACAAAATAAAGATAACTAATAGCGTTTTTTATTGTGTACTGGACTTCACTAACTTCGAATTGTGTGTTTTACTGCGTCCTTTTAGAGCAAAACTGACTTGGTGCATATGAAATTACATACTCAGTGCACATTTAATCGCACTGATCTAATGGGTTAGTGCAACGGTGCCAATGTAAATATAATGATTTTCTTGCACTAACAACTAAACTGGGCAGGGCAGTCCGTTTTGAAAATGGGAAAAACGTCAGAAGAAAATATTGCACTTAATTAAAAAAGATTGTGAGGTAGTAGCCTGCGAGCTAGCAATGTTGAAACCTACAAATTTTTTAATGGAAAATTTGAGTTCCTCTGTGTTACAAAATCGGTTGCAGCCACTGACGTGAGAGTGGCTGACAAACCCGGTTGCGTATCTAAGGGGCAGATGCCAAAACTTCCCTTGAAATACGAGTAGGTTAAATAAACATTATAACAACAAAATCTTTCTTTTTTAATTCAATATCTATTGCCATTGGTAATATTATAATCATATTGCCAGGCCATTACTTGCTTTGACCATGCACGATTGATGTGTAAGTTTGAAGTGTTTTTACTCGCAAAGAATTCGCCTGTGGGGCTGAGGTATAACTGTTATCATTGATTTAATATTTGTTATACAATTAAGCCTGCAAAACTGAAGATTTTTCATTTTAATTTTGTTGAATTTCAATATATTTAGTTTGTAAAAACTGACAAAACCATGAGAAATACTGTGGACGAAGCTTATGCAAGGTACTTGAGAATTTTATCAACGAATCAAAGTTGTCCTTAAAAACCATTTGTAACTTGTGGAGTTGGGTCTTCATATTTTATATGGTTTTACTATAGTTCTCTTTTATTGTTAGGTATCAAGGAAGTCTGCAACTAAAAGGACAGCAATAATTTCAAAGCTTGCTCTATATTTTGTAGAAGACAGTTGAATATTTTATTTGGTTTATCTGGTTTAAAAGAAAGCATATAAGAAACCGATTACATAAATTGAATGCAGCCAACTGAAATATTCTTCATGAAATAGATACGAGCCCCGGCTCATAATAGTTCGGACAATAAAGCAATTTCGTGTTCTTTGCTTAAATAAATAGAAAAACCCTTAATAGAAGTTGATGATTATAACAGTTGCTTAAATTTTTTTAAGTAATATTTATAACAGCATTTAACTTATAAAACAATTTAAAATTACATCTAAATATATAACTAATATAACATATAACGCTTAATACAGGTATTGCTCTGGGTATCGCCTAATTTTACCTAATATTGTGTAGCGCCACCTTTATTTTTAATTACAGCGCTTATACGATTAGGCATTGTACCAACAAGTTCTTTACAATATTCAGGTTGTATAGAGTCCCAAATATTCTGCAGTTTGACCTTAAGCTCTTGTACTGTCCGCGGTGGATCTTTACGCAACTGTTTCTTCATTTTATTCCATATAGTCTCGATCGGCGAAAGATCTGGACTGCTAGAGGGCCAAGGTATTGTTGGTATGTGGTGATCTTCAAGCCAGACTTATTGTTTTTGCGGAATGACAGGGAGCTCCGTCCTGTTGAAAGATAAACTCATCTTCAGCGGATTTACATAAAGGTAGCATGATGGTAGCAAACTCTCTTGCAAAATCTATATCGGGCCGCATTTATGATTCCATGCACGAAATGTAACTTTCCCATTCCCGACATACATCCCCATACCATAACTGATTTGGAGAATTTAACTTTCTTAACTAAACAGTCATTGTGATATGCCTCTCTTGATGTTCGCAAAACACGTTTCCGGATATCACCTACACAAACATCAAATTTCGCTTCATCGCTCCAGATAATTGAACACCATTGGTCTTGAGTCCAAAATCTATTGTTTCTTGCCCATTTCAACCGGTTTTTTTGGTTGCAATTTAGTTAGTAAAGGTTTTTCTTTAGCCTATTTAGAAAAATATTAGCAAATTTCAATTAAATTAATTACAAAAATACCTTATAGAACTTGTAACCAATTTTTTTAATTTGCCTTTTAGTTGTTGCAACAGATAGTTTTTGAATAGCATCTCTCCACAAAACAGTGATTTCCCGGGTATTTGAACGTCGATTAAGTTTTACAATTTTTCTTAGACTTCTTCTATCAGCATTAGAAATGGTAGGCGGACGACCAGTTTTTTTTTCTTTCAGCGACGCTGCCCGTTTTTTTGTACAATTTAATAATATCGTGAATTGTCGATCGTGGAATACTATGAGAGTTAGCTATTTGTCGCGCGCCTTTATTATGCTACTTAATGACAGATAAGCGTAAATCTTCACTCAAAGATTTACCACGAGCCATTTTTGTAAAAACGTCGAACAAAGTTGACGTTTAGGATTTATTTTGTTTTTGACTGATTAGATTTTGTTGTACCAAGAGCATGACGTCATAGCTCGCTAACTATGATTTTATTTTTTTTATATGTGTTCAGTGTCCGAACTATTTTGAGCGGTCTTTTAAGTGTCCGAATTTTTATAAACTAATAGTAATTACACGTTCTGTAATATTATCTTTTTATTATATTCAATATCATATGTTGCTTAGCATTAATAAACTATTAAAGATGACAGCTTTCTATAATAAACGTAATTATTTGACAATTGAAGGTAAAATGCCGTAATCTTTAATTCTGTGCTAAATAGAAGTATATTTTTTAGCAGTGACGTAACTAGACATGTCCGGGCCCGTGTTCAACTTTTTGTCGGGTCCCTCTTTGTTTATATTATATTTATATATTTAAGCTCTGAAGTTCAGAAAACGCTTGTAAACTTAAATTTGTTTAAGATTTCATTAAAACAAAAAATGGAAAAATAAAATAAAATTGTGGGTTAGAAAACAAAACGGCTTTCTGATCGAGTTTATAGAAGATGAATTATAGATATGTGGAATCATCATCGGTGTCTGTGGGCCCCTCTCATTGCCGGGCCCGTGTTCCACGGAACCCCTGCGAACACCGGTAGTTACGGCACTGCTTTTTAGCTTGTCCGAACTATTATGAGCTGGGGCTCGTATGCAAACATTAGGAGCATCTGTTCTTTTAGAATTCCCGCGTGAATAGATTTTTTCGGCGGCGCTAAGAATGATTTACGATCCAGATAACGCCAGTTGTTTAAATCTGTGCTTTTTCTTGTGTAGTATATTACCTTCTATTTCAAATCTTCCCAGTTTTATGTGGATGTGAGTACTCAATGTACTGGTGTCTTAAATATAACGTCCGTGCTTTAAGGATTCGATTCAGGAAGCTAAAACAAAGCGAAATGAAACAATGAAAAAGTTTCGATTTGCCTTCGTTAACGAAATATTAATTATTAATTACTATCCACGTTTAATTTTTACAAGAGATATTCAAATAGAATCTGCATAAGTTGTTAAGGATGGCTCTGGTTTGACTCTTAGAATCTTTATTTAGGCAGTCTTAAGGTTGAGGTGGTGATTTGACTGACCTGACAATAATAATGTGTTTTCTGTTCGTTGTTACTTTTGACAATTGACTCTGATATCTTATTGCACAAAAATATTGCACATTAGAGCGTAAGTGTTGAGTTTCAATAGCATATGACGCATTTGTGTGAATTGACAGGGCCTGTTGTTGTAATCTGTCTATATCAGTATATATATATGATAAATAATCTATTAAATAAATTGAGTTAGCTAGTGGTCGTTATGTAAGATGCATTGAGTCATACTGTACGTTACGTTAAATTAAAATAAAAGAGCAGTGTAATCTGTTTTTTATTTTTATTTAAGTGCAACAAAATTAAAAATAAATGGCGATGAATGATATTTCAAGTCGTTGCGAAATACCGTACAGTCAAGAAATCATGTGGAGCATATACAATTAAGAAATTATCAATAAATTAACCGGCGAGACTTGGTAATACGTTATGGTAAGGCGCGTTTCTCTGAATAAGACCTTTCTCTTTTGTGCATTTTTATTATGCTTACCGACGTTATTATGTTTCGATCGTTAAATGTGCGCTTCCGTTTGGTTTCACTGCGATTCGGAAAAGTAAAATTGTGCAAGTAAACGTGGAGTAATTGCGTCAACGTTGTGATTCAGTGTGTTTTTCATCAATTTCATAATGATTGTAATTGGAAGTTATACACGCGTTTTTTTTTCTTCACCAGCACTTCCGTGTTTTACGTTCCGGTCTTTGCACTGAATTAATTATTTCATTTGCTTGTTAAATAAATATTGAATTGGTTATAGATAATATATTTGTATTAACATAAAAAAGAAATCCACTCATGCTTATTTTAATCTACCTTCATATTGCGTTTACCAATTTTCTTTGTGAACATTCGGAAGTAGATTTTACGTTCGCAAAAAATTCCTTTAATAATGTAATCATTATTTAATTCTGTCACTTTCCGTTGTCCTCTGGGTAGCTTCATTAACCGTTTTCAAAGAATTTTGCATCTTTTTCTTCAAAAATTTTTTTTGCAGGCTCCATTAGGTTCAGTAGTCAAAGAAGTATGGGTTTATCATTACTTCGAAGAAAAACAATGACCTTTCTGTTGATCAGTTCTGTTTTCGATCAGTAGTTGAGAATGGAACTTAACTGAATTAATCGTTTCATTTTCTGCTAACAATTTGTAGTATAGAATGTTCCACCAGACCTACCTAAAGTAAAGCGCGTCCTTCTTAGGATGAAGACCTGCTTTTGGGATGGTTAATGGTGTTTGGTTTTGCTTTTCTAAGGTCGTTCTTGACCCACATATTGTAAATAACCCACTCTACGTATCAGTGATTTTAAAAACGAATTGTTTTCGTGGCGTTTAAGAAGCAAATCGTAGGTATTGAAGAGGGCATTTTGTAATATTCTGTTAAGTCTTGGAATACCCATGAAATAAAAGTTTTGGTTATTGAGTTTCAACTACATTAGCCTTTTTTCTTCTGCTGACTTACTTAGTTTTATGCGTTGTTCTTGGACGTCTTTTCTAAATGACTATCCATTCTATTGTTGCCGTTCAATGCACCACTACGTCTTAAATAATGATTAACTGGTATTGAAAATGTTGACGAATCTTCTCAGCAGCATTTACATACACCAATTTATCGTTGGACGATGTCTGAAATCCTATATTTTTATGACAACAGTTATTAAACTTCTTGCTTAATAAATTACATGAGTTGATCCTTATAGACACTTTATTTTCATGTGATGTTTAAATGTGTGTTTTCATATTAATTTATTATAATTTTTTTTACAGTCATGTGATATTCTTCTCTCTGACATTGAAATGAAAGACATCCTACGTTCTGGACAAAGATTCGACCTGGCCATCGTAGACGGTGCCTTCCCAGAATGTTCGCTGGGCATTATCCACTACTACAAAATCCCTTTTATGTACATTAACACCGTCGGTTTCTACACGGGTTCTTTATCACTCGCCGGAAACCCAGCTCCGTTTGCTGTGACTCCGTTCTTATCCCTTCCGTTCACCGATAACATGAACATCTTCCAGAGGGTCGTCAACACCATGATGTTCACTGCCACGAACGCCGCTCACTCTCTTATCATGAGGGTATTTGTACAGAATGTGTTGAGGAAACACTTTGGCAGCGATATTCCGTATGCTTATGATTTGTCAAAGAATGTCAGTTTTATTTTGCAAAATGCCCACGCATCGGTAACGTATCCGAGGGCGTATCTACCGAATGTTGCAGAAATTGCTTGTATTCATTGCAAAACGGCGAAGACATTACCACCGGTAAGTTATATCAAAATACTCTTTTCATCTAACATTACGTTTTAATTTATTAACAGCCCCTTCCATATATCTATATACTATACACTGAACGTTAAAAGTAATGTCTTCTCAATAGAACTTTAAGTCTCTATCTAGAAGGTAAATGAACTTGATTTTTATTTCGTTGTTTTTATTTTGTGTTTATTCGTCCGTCTACTTTTTACAGTGATTTAATATAATAGGGAGACATTATTTCCAATTCTCACTGACTTCCAAATATTTTTCTTTGCTGATCTTTTGGTAAAATATTTAAGTGAAATGTTTTTGACTTCTCATTCATATTTACAAATGTTCAGTTTCAGTAGGAAGACTCTAACGATTATATATGTTAGTTCCCTTATGTTTAGGACCTTGAAGAGTTCATCGAGGCAAGCGGTGAGCACGGATTTATTTTCTTCAGCATGGGATCTTCAGTGAGGGCGGCCAATATGCCCGAGTATTTACGCAGGATGTTGCTGAACGTTTTCAAGCAACTTCCGCAACGTGTGCTCTGGAAGTGGGAAGGCGAAGAGATGCTCGACATATCGTCCAACATTAAGCTAAGCCGGTGGTTGCCACAACAAGATTTGCTAGGTAAATTAATCAACATTTACCCCTTCTTTATTTTACTAAATTATATATGTAGTTCAGCTTAGGTTTTTTTAATTAATATTTTATTAAGTCGATTGATATCGTTCTTCGGTTGTCGGAATTCTAAATCATAGGTTTGCTATTTAAGGTTTTAATTACACAATGAAAGTAGCCTCTTGTCCGGTGAAATTGTGTAGAATTATCTCAAACGGATAAAATGTTATTTTTATTTTCACTCCTGACGAAGCTATCAAGCGATAGTGAAACGTTGAGCGTTAGTGCCATTTTCAGTGTCCGTTTGAGATAATTTTTTATTTAATTACACAGTTCATTTTGAGTTTAAGAAGTTTTGTGAAAAGAAGTTCATAAACAATATTATATGGTTTTTAGGTCATCCAAAAATTCGTGCATTCGTAACTCATGGTGGTCTACTCAGCATGTTCGAAACTGTGTTTCACGGAGTTCCAATTGTGACACTTCCTGTTTTCTGCGATCATGATTCAAACGCTGCCAAAGCTGAGCTGGATGGCTACGCAATCAAGCTGGACCTCTCCACCATAACGGCAGATTCTCTTCTCAGAGCTATCAGGAAAGTAATCCACAATCCGAAGTACCGGATGAAAGTAAAAAAACTGCAGTATTTATTGAGAGACCAGAAAGAGACACCCCTGGAAAGAGGGATCTATTGGACGGAGTACGTCTTGAGACATCGAGGGGCCGAACATCTGATGTCACCCGCTAGGAACCTAAACGTGTTCCAGTATTTTCTATTGGACGTGTTTTTGATCCTCTTCCTGTGCCTTTGTTTACTCGTGGCGGTTTTGTGGTTTGTTTTCAATTATTTGGTCGGTGGCTTGAGTTTGAACGTATTCAGAAAGAGTATTAAAGTGGAATAGTTGATTCGTGTGCCTTTTTTTTTGTTGTTTGCCGTGTGATATGTTTTTATTTAAATAAATTTATTTTATTTGTGGTACGTTTCTTTTTAATTAATGCAACAATAAAAAAAATAAATAAAATTGGAATGATTTGTCATAGACAATAAACATTTTATAATAATTTTAATAATAATAATACGCCAGATAATAACACATTTATTTTCTTATGTAATCAAGTCAAAATTTTATATGGTTGATAACACGTTAAAAAATTTCATCGAAATGAAAATATATTAAAAATTTTGATTCAAATCGGTTTTGATTGCAGTGAATTTCTCGGGCATCCTTTGTACAGCTGTTTCGGTTCTTTTTGGGGCCTTCTCAGTAGAACGTAGCTCGAGAATTCCACTGCAAACCAAACCAACCTGTTCGAGGTTATTTGCAAATGCGATATAATAGTAATGACAAGTTTAAATCGCGACATCCTGCGATCGCTTTTTGACCTAATAATGTAACTAATCATCATATACACAGGATACATCTTTGGTATGGATTTCTTCAATAACTCCTTAGCTATTATTTACAAAGGAGACATCTTATATAAAACTTGTCAACTGTAATGAGTTCTATATTAGTAAATTATTTTTACACACACAGCATGTTCTATAAGTGTGTTAACTACCAAACTTATTTTTTAAGTGGAATGTGCAAATTTTTATTTCACATTTCGATAGATCTACTAAAAGTAACATTTTTTATCAACCAACTGTATCTGTAAATCAAAGCATTCACAATCTACAATTATTCAATTGGATGAAAGCGCTAAAAATTTTATTTTTACTGACTTTAATCGTCTTATTTTGAGGTCAGAAACCTGAGGTTAAGCCATGTCTACGTAATTTAGCGACATCCTGTACAACATATAATATACTAAAATATAAAATTCTTCATCCAAATTGTAATTTCATGTATGTGAAAATATGGGCTAGTACTTGTGCTTCTTTCGTGTACACTGTTATTAGTGTCCGTAAATTATTTTACATCGTCCGTCGAACATACAGGATGATACTTGAATATGCCGACAAAGAAAAAATGTTGAAAGAATATACATGGGAAAACTGTTATAATAATAAATGTCTTTATTCATACTAAGTCATAATAAAAAATTAAATAAATTAAGTATAGCAGAAAAATCTCGAGCAGAGTTCAGAATATGCAACAACAAGGAGCAAATTTGCTCTTACATGCAACTCAATTAATAAATTAATAAACACAGATCTAAATACATACTTTAAAATATCTAACTAGTAATTTAGTACACATTTTTTTTTAGTTTCTTTATAGGAAGCAGTTTGTAGCTATCAGGAATACTATTATAAATTTTAACCATAGGTGAAAGTCCTTTCAAAGTAATTAGTTTTATGAATAGGATAAGTTAATAGACGTTTACTCCTGATATTTACTTGATGAACATCTTTCCTAAAAGAAATTTTATTAAACAAATATTTGAGAATTTAATTACATATGATTTTATAAAATAGACATGACAAATGTAAGAGCCTTCTATTAGCCATATATAACTATCCTGTAGCTATTAACGTGTGAGAAATTTTTTGATACTTACGAGTACCGTGGATTAATCTGAGACATGAGTTTTGAATAAGCTGTATTCGGTTTTGTGTAATAGGACTGTCTACTATATCGCAGTGGTTAGAATGAGATAGCATCAAACCTTCACAAAGAGTTATTTTCATCTTCTGAGTTAAGAAATGTCTACAATTAAATGTTAACTTTAAACTATAAAATTGGATAAATTGTGAACTATGACTTCTAAATCTCCATGATGACACCAAAATTCTTGGATTCGTCCACAAAAATTTAAAAGATTTCCATCCATTGGTGTTTTAGTTTTCTAGAGATAAATAATGAATGAAATACTGTACTCCATGGCGAACAAGTAGGCGATGAACGAGATAACGAGATTGTCGGTGTTCACATGACGTAAAGCTTTCATGAATTTTATGCCATTTTGTGTAGATGTATTCGACTAATAAATTTTGGTACCTAGGAAATGTCCAATACTCCCAAAAAGAATGATGCTCTGATCAAAAAACAGTTTTCGGTATATGCATGTACTTAGAAAATTAAAACTTCGCGTTCCTGCCATCGATTACTGATTGTAACATTGCGCTGAAAAGGAATACTGCAACTTTCCAACGTCATATAAAAATTGAAAATTGGTTAAAAATGGCAGAATTCCATAAGTAAATACTTCGAATTTTTGCCTTTTTGCATATTTTCATCGACGATTTATGAAAAATTATGTTCTATAGAGTTAATTTTAATCTTAAGTAACTACCTATGCAGTAAAAATTTTCTTCCCCCTAAATTTATTACTAGGAGGATGTATTGTTGGTTGTATCTAATAGGGTTTATACAAAAACCGATTTTTGAAGAAACCGGCTTTCGAATTCCGGCATTTCAAAAAAAAACCGCTCAAGAACGGTTTTCGAATATTTATAAAAAATAAAGTTAAAAAGTTATTAAATTATTATAATTGAGGTAAGTGTGAACAATATCGCCATGCTAAAGAGAAATAACAAACTTCAAAAATAATGTTTAATAAGAACGAAAATCAGGTAAACATTTTATAAACAACAGCTGCAGTTATGTTATGTTCTCTTCATCCCATGTCTCCTTTATGCGATTTTAAAGTTTAAAAACCGGTTTTCGAATTTACATATTTAGTCAAAGTTTATCAAAACCGACCAACCCTAATATTTATGAAGTAAATCATTTTCAGGGAGAAAATAGCTGTTTTCGTATCAATTCAAAAAGTATTCTTTCATATCACCACGGGATCAAATGGAATTAAATTAGTTAAGGATCACTTTAAGTTCAGAGCAGTTGCGGATCTTATGAAATGAAAACGCCTAATAGTTGAGTTATTTTATTTCAGAATTAACATAAATGTAATGTTGGATGCATGCAACATCAATTACTACTAATTTAATTTTAATTTAAGAACATAATCTATAAACCGCAATGTTACGCAGCAAGTTTTGTATAATCTTTTCTCTTTGGTATTTTTTGTAACTTATAAAACACGTATAAAGTATAAAAAAACCATAAGTGGATAATATCGAACAAAAATTGCTGCATAACATTGCAGTTTACAGGTTATGAGCTTAAATTAAAGTTAAATTAGTGGTAATTGATGTTGCATGAATCCAGCATAAGTTGATTACCTAATTTGGGCGATCACGTGAGAATCGGACATTATATTTTCTTGATTATTTAATTGATTTAGTAAATTTTCAATTAAACGTTGATTTTTTTAATCTTTAATTTTGGAATACAATAGATATATACAGAAAAGGAAAAAAGTAGAGCTGATGTGCGCGTTTTAAAGGGTGCGAGTAAAAAGCACTGCGATTTTCTAGATGTAGAACACAAATTATGTGGGTAGTCGGATATGGGATAATGAACGATAATGCAATATCAAATGATTAATGTAATGATGATTTAAAAATGTCCTCTTGTGCTGTGTTATAGCCAAGCCGTCATAAAAATTACCGACGTACCTGGGCCAGCATTTTAGACGTAATATTTAGGATTTACGGACGTTTTCGGCCAACATTTCAGGCGTAACATTTAGCATGGCAAAAATAATTCTTTCCCGCAACTCTAAATTACGAGGACGATTATGATCATAAATCCTGTGAACACAAGAAAAAAATCATTTGAGTCTGGTGATCTCACATGCTATTTAATGACGCCATTTGTCGAAATGACACGATTCGAAAAGCTGGTATTTAAGAATATTTCAGTTGCTCTAGCATTGTGGGCTGGGTTGCCATCATGCTAATACCAAATGTTCTCAAAAATTAAGTCTAAATTGCGAACCGTAGAAATAATTTAGTTTCCTACTCAGATAAATTTTTTGTGGATACTGAGTTCGTCTACGAAAACTCAAATATTTATTTCCCTTTTGGTGATGATTCATGTAAGGAAAATGAACTTTCGTGAGTTGAATATACTTAAGAACTGACAAAATTTATCTCATTTCCATGGTAACGTGAAAGCCGTCATTCGATGAGTTTACGGTTTTTTGAAGATTTTATGCGGTTGCCCAAAAAATATTGTGTACACCATGTCCCTGAAATCCTTTAACGTATCGAGAGAAAAATTGTCTCTGAGTCCACTTATGGCCGAGGTAGGACAATCTCGAGGACAATTTCGCGGCCTTGGTATATAAATAATTATTTAATAACATTTTCATCCCTGTCCCTTTTTTCCTCATAGCATCACAAAACTCTATTCGCCTATATTGGTTATCTGGAAAAAATGCAAAAAAAACAAGTGTTTTTTATAACACTTGTACTGATCTCTTTTCAAAATATTTTCATTTCCAGACCAGATTCTTCGGAAATTTGACGGCTCTAACATGGTTCGTTTACTTCTACTAAACCGCAAACTAATACTTCTCTTTGTTTCCGTTCTTCTGAGAGTACCCGCGCATTTTCGTTCTCGTACGACATGCATTTCTTGCAAGTGGTCAGGCATTCCATAGCTTCAAATTTATAAACTAGAGGACCAATAACCTCGTGCGCACTTTCAGAAGAATACTACAATTTAACAATTTGAATTCTTTCCTCTAGGGAATACATTCTTTTGAATGTCGGAAAATACAAAAATGATCATACGAAAAGGCAAAAGGTGACTAATTAAAATTCAATCGCATCTATGCTCTGTATGTACGCTTTGGAAGGTGAAGAGGGCGACAATATCGCTGTTACATCCATCTGTGTTCTCCATCTAGAAAATCGCAGTGCATTTTACTCGCAACCGTTAAAACGCTCATATTTTTTATTATGTTTACGTGATACATGTAGGTATCACATTTATAACATGTGTACAAAAAGTTTTCCCATCATTTTTTCGCATGTTCACATATGATCTTTACTTGATCCGTAGCTACCCTAAACGGACAAGTAAACAAACATAACTAAAAAAATTGTTTTATTGATTTGATTTTTCATTGGAAGAAAAATCTTTTATGGTTGAATCCTATTTTTGGAACGCCTAAAAAATCAATGGCGAATGGACCTATTCTATTCCTGATTGTATTGCAGAATTTCAGGAAAAATTTACAGAAACTGTATTCCTGTACCACAAATTTGTTAATCAACTTCAGTACTCTGTAGGACTATTCAGAGAAACTGGCAGTGTGACTAGAAAACAGGTATCAGGTAGGCCTAAAGTAAGAAGTGATGAAACAGTTGAAAATGTGAGACAAATTATGACTGATATTCCTTGGACATCTATCCGTCACCTGTCACAGTAACTTGATCTTCCTGTCGGGACCTGGAGAACTATTCCTTAGAATAGGACTTGCAAATGTTACCTTATCGTTTGACTGCCGTGCATGAATTGCTTCCATTAGATTTTGAAGCAAGGCGAAGTCACTGTTATTGGTTTTTAAACAATATTAACAATGACGATTTGTTGGGCAAAACTTTCTTTTTCGATGAGGTCTGGTTCCATTTAACAGGATATATTAATTCCCAAAATATGAGGATTTGGAGTACAGAAAACCCTCATATTTTCATTGAATCCACAAAAAATTGGCGTTTGGATAGGTTTAAGTCGGAGAAGATTGATAGGTCCAATATTTTTTAATGACACACTAACAGCACTTGGATATCGGGAAGAGATTTTGTATCCATTTATTAATCAACTGCATGATGACGAGTTGCAATTTGGATATTTCTAGCAGGATGGTGCAACAGCCCATGCTGCTGAAGATACTTTAAATTTCCTTCAAGGGTTTTTTTGGAGATCGGATAATTAGCAGAAATATGGCAAACATATGGCCTCCGCAAAATTGTTTATTGATTTAGTAATTTTGGGTTAAGTGTTAAGAACGGCTATGCCGAACTTCGCTCTTTTGTTGCAGATTTGTTTCATTTAACTTCATTCTAAAATGGAATTTAATAATAAAGACCTGTTATTATTATTATCTTGCGATGTGGCTCCTTTGGATTTCTTTTTTGGCCCTAATTGAAAAATTTCATTTTAAAAACGCCCGTTAATGATTTACAGGAACTTACCCAAAGAATTATCAAAAAGTGTCATGAAATAAACAATTCTCCCCACATTTTGCAAAATGTTATTAATGGATGTCGCAAAAGAGTTACAAAAAATGCCTCGACGACGGAGACTATTTTCAACATCAGTTGCGAATTTTATAAAAAAATAATCAATTTCGCAGTCAGTAGGATTCGAACCTACGCTCCCAGAGGGAATCTGATTTCTAGTCAGACGCCTTAACCGCTCGGCCATGACTGCTTGGTTACTTTGTGAATTATATTAAAAGTTAAATATAAAATTTGTACAAAAAATTTATTAAAAAGTGTTAATACTGTCCGTTAATAAATATCATTATTTTTCTTGGTTTCCGTTTAACTTAAACTTCTAATTAAATTAATCGAAATTATAAAATAATATACATATACTCTTAAAAGGCGATTACTTAATATCTATCGAATTCATGCCCTGTCATTATTTCACTATGTTGTCGATAATTGGTGTTTGTTACATCATCTGCATGATTTGATGATTTTGGGAAATTCCCTGCGATTTTCTTTGTATCCACGAAGGTTATTTTATTATTGCGTTTCTTCGCTTTGAAGTGGCGGAACGCAGCAAACCCAATCCCTGCTGACGAAATTGCCAGCATAATCCATTTACCAATGTCGACTGTCCTCAACACATAATGTAAGATTTGAATCGGCTTTGTGTATGTGGAGTTCAAATCTAAACCCTGCAATTTGAAATTAAAATATTTGAAATTAGTGTAAGCAAAATGAATATGTTTGCTTTATGTAGTACCTAACGACATACATATTTAATAAAATGAAAATTTATGTAAAGGGAAAAGAAAAGAAAGTCTTAAATACGAAAATAAATACTTCATATATATGTCTTCAGTTTCTCCGATATATGGAAATAAAGTTCATACCGAAACTCAACATATCCCTGATGGTGGTCGAAATTTAAGAGTTCTTTAGACTACCAACAGTTTCCGAGTCCCACGCGATCAAAAAAAATTTTTTTTCACAGGTTGGTTCGTGTTTACTTTGTAATTACGACGTTCGAGTTTTTTTCTAGAGTTTCTGTCGTAAATTATTTCATAACTATGAAGCCTTTCTTTTAATACTTGTACCTACATTTTCGGACATTAAAAATCTACTTTTTATATTTTCTGACATAATTAATTCAGTTACGTCACTGATTATCCTATTATTTTATTTTACGTATTACCAAGAGTTTGATTGCCTAATTCAGGTGATCACGTTTGGATCGATAATTGTAGAAAGCACGGTGGTAGTCGTGTTAGATTACTCAAATTTGGTTCAATTTTTTAAATAAAAATTTAGAATAAGAAATTCTTGGACTGCAGATACGGGTTGGAGATGGAATACGTTCTATTTTTCCAGATAATCTTTGACTCGATTGAAATTTTGATTGAATTTACAGTATAAATTAAATTGTTTGATTAATTGAACCAAATCTTGTACAAGAAATAAGGTAATATAAAACGCCCTTAAGATGAAACAAGGAAAACAAAAAAAAAGAATAAGAACATTTATCTAAAAGTACTTCTTCTAAAATTACTTTTGCGGAAGAACGTTTATTCGGATGGAATTTTATTATTATTTACTCCTAAGAATATATGCCAATGAATACAGTATACACGTGTATTTACTTACAAAGTTATACAATATTAAATGCAAATGAAACGGTTTAACGTTATGGAAATTAAACGAGGTTGATACTCCTAATTCAATTTTTATGTACACAATAATTATAAAAAATTAACACTCTTTAAAAAATCATTTAAATATACATAGATCGGTAAATATTTTTTCTATTTTGTATTTATAATGAACTATTTATTTTCGTTTTTTAATGACTCGTGCTATAATAAGCCTTCTTGTTCAACCCGTATATTAATACATTATATCTTGTTTTTTTAAAGAAAACTGATAATTACAGAATTAGTTCGTTTTCCTGAAGCATCCTAAGAGAAGAATTAAAAATATTTGCGTGACTTATAGGACTTAATAAGAAGAAACAACATTCATGAAAATAATATGTAAAAATTGTATCAAAACATCAAATCTCCTACATCTAATTCCTTACCTCTTCTATCCATAACAAGGGCAGTACAGCGTTGGAAATATTCTCCATCGAGGTAATTTTCTTCACTGGAACGATTGGTAAACTAAATTGAACTCTATTTCTAACTATAAGAGGTGCCCCAATAAACTGAAATAATGCGTTTCCTATTACTAATTTTTTTCGGAAAGAAAATTAGGATTGAAATTCTATTAAAATTCGATAATGTTTTGCTTATTCAGATGTATTAGTTTAAATTTTGAGTAGGTGTTTGGCGAGTTTTTGGTTCTGACACATTCATTCCAAGCGAAATTAAAGTTCGAGCCAATTGTTGTGTTTATTTATCTGCAAAAATAAACTGTAATTTTCATTGAAATTATTTAGCAATTTGTTTTGGTACCAGCTTAAAGGGAATAAAAACGATAACCTATTTGTCCAAGTTTGTAAACATCAAATTTGTTTTCTCTTACTCTTTCAAGATATGCCATGGATTCATGTTGCTCCTGGTCAGGATGCAGACCTTCGACTCCACGTACAAAAGATTCATCACCTCCAAAGAAATGAGGTAATGATAATACAATTGGTGCTGAACATTTGGACAGGTCGAAAACTCCTTTCTTCCAACATGTCTGAGGAGTAGGACAAAAGCATTTATCAGCCTCATTGGTGGATTGATCACCGAAATCCAACACGTATTTATTCACCGGAAGTTTTTTGTAGGTTGTCGTTCCAACAAATTTTCCTGTCAACGATCTACACACTACAATTTTATTAATGAAATGCTTTTTTCATATTACCTGCAAGCCATTGGCACATAAACTGTTATAGGTCTGGTTCTCTCAAGTAAAGCAGGAAAAACCGTTCCTTCGGTCCCGTGGAAATCATTACATTCCTTGGAACTCCAAATGTGCATCTCTGTTTTATCATTGACTTCCAGGATACGCCCTATATTTTCATAGTCCTTTAAGCCCCGTAGTACTTTAAATTTGAACGGTGTAGTTCCGTTTATCTGGGAAAGAAAATGTGCCGCATATTTGGTTTTGAGATATTGTACTGAAACTTACAGAGCCGATTATGGAAAATTTATATATATCTTTTTCAACCTGCTGAAGAATTTTGGCTTTGGATTTGATTTGCGAACAGACAGCGATGCTCGCAAAGTCAGTGCGCGTGCAGTTTATGACAAGACCATTTATCAATATTTCGTTCACTGTTGTAGTTAAAAATGGAGATTTTGGGTTATCGAAGAGACTGTCGATTGCTTGGTTTGCAATTGGGACTAGAGCAGGCGCTAAGGTTTTCACTAAAAGTGCTATACTCTAAAATTTAAAAGTTAAAACAAACATTAGCTTGCGCAACTCGTAAGCACTAACCACAATTATGGGGTGAGGTATGGTAATAGTTTCTTCACCAGTTAGATTGCCTGTTTTCTCAGCATTGAAAAAATACGTGTCTTTTGAGTAAAACGTCAGAGTATCATCAACTTCGCTTTCCGAAACAAATACTTTTTCTTTTCGTTCTCTGGAAAAAGCAGCAATTTTAATTTTACCACTCCAAACAAAAGTTTCCATTAATTTTTATTTTATTTTCAAACCGTGCAGAATTAAAACTTTATCGATGGGTAAACAAATTCATTAAATCACGTCTAAGTTAAAGATAGAATAGAAATGTTTCTGAAGGAATCATTCGTGACGTAAGTGGTTTTGTGAAAGAAGCTGACCAGAGATGAAGAGAAATTGAAGTACCAAAGACCTTAACTTATAAAAACCGAAAAAGAACATTCGACCAGTTGAAGAAGAAATTATCCCTTCATTCAAGAAAAGAAAAAGATTAATGGTTTACCATAATAACTGCAGACCACTTACTCAAAGACATAAGGACCAACTTCTTGGATAATCGGTTTAGCTCCGTTAGAAACTTCTAAGGGATTGGTCACATTAAATACGTACAATTTAATCACCAGAGGAAAGGGTATTTTCATATACATATCCCTCAATACACCTCCAGGTTTTAAAGATACCATCTACAAGAGGTAAAGCAGTAATTGAAAACTTAAAAATAAAAGCAACACTTACTTTTTTAACGAAAAATTTTAAGCTCGCATCAAATCCGTACCATCCGAAAAATACACTTAAAACCAAAACTACAAACGAAATCATTCCAAGACGAAGTGGTGGCTTCATGATCGAACACGATGTTTGTTTGATTGC
Source organism: Serrognathus titanus (assembly GCA_039766575.1). NCBI lineage: Eukaryota > Metazoa > Arthropoda > Insecta > Coleoptera > Lucanidae > Serrognathus > Serrognathus titanus. The sequence continues at coordinate 26,511,796 of CM077912.1, read as the reverse complement.
ACTGATAGAAAAATTGTGTTAACTCCAAGGTAAGTTCGGCCGTTAATGACCTCGAGAAATGCTTAGTCACTATGAATTAGCACCAAATTTTAAGCGGTAACGAATTCTTCGTGTGTAGAGAATGGTCATTAGGCAGCGAAACGATACGAGGATAGAATCAATTTGTGAATAATTATCTGAATTAATGTCAGTCGTTTCTCAATATTTAAAGACGGGGAATTAAGGTAAACTAGAAGTACGTGGTTTCAAAATTGAATTTGTTTAACGTATCATTTTCTCTGAATTTAATAGTTAAGTATTGCATCGTAATGTCATGCTTCTATCTGGACAAGATTTTATATAGTTAATAGAATAATAATGAAGACGAAACATCCCCTCATGACTCTCATGTTTCGAACTATCGTAAAAATGTGATACTTAGCTGCTGAGAACGAATAAACTCGAAACAGTTGTATGAGTTTTTTTAACTATTTACCTGCTAATCGTCAGCATTTTATTTAATGTTAATCCAGAATATGTTTTCTTTTATTTTGACTTTCGGTGCTCTCTATACTTGTCTGTTGAAAAGTAGACAGAACGAACGAAAGTTATAAGCGATATAACTACATTAGAAAAATACACTGGGAGCCAATAATATTGTATCATAAAATATATGACCATATTTTCCATTAGCATTACAACACAAAGGAGGTTTAATTAAAGTGTTATTTTTAGCTGTAGGTAATTTAAACATTGTAGACCATCTAGAGTTTAGTTTAACGCCTCTTGGAGGATATTGCCCAGAGATTTTAAATAAAAGAAATTTAAGAAATCTCAGTGCATACGCTCAGTATCCAACTGGCAGCAAATGCATATAATAAGTTGACCAAAGTTGAGAAGCATGTTCTAGTCTACTAAAAACTAAAGAATTAAAAAGACACTTAATCGAAATATTTGATTGTACGGAGTACAAAGCCAAGAGTTTTATAAGCTGGGGTGACAATATTGTCTACGAATGAGAATAGCTTAAAGTTGAATGAGAAAATAACCCAAGATCGTAGATCATTTACTTGTACGTAATTGATCGTTTGCTACAGAGAGAGTTAATAGGAATCACCTACTTAGTGTATGTTACAACACAACATTTATTAATATTTAGTTTTAGATAATTATTAGTACTTCAGCGGTCAATAGTATTAAGATATACAGGTGTCGACGTAATGTCACTACTTCACCTACGTGATAATCAATTCAAACTAAGTAAAAAACTCTAATAAAGTTTTGTAAACCGTTTCAAACTGGGTGTTTAATGTTTAATTTTTTATTTTTTTTAATTTGAAAGTAGATCTAATCATTTATCCGTTTGCCCAATAATCAATTCAAATTTAAAAAAAAAAAACTTTATCTCTAAAGGTGTTCAAAATGACCCCCGTTGTTTGGTAAACACATTCTAGCGCGCTTCAAAAGAGATACTTTGTAACATGTCATTGTTATTTTTAATTATAATGCGGCCTCAAAAATATTCTGTACGGTGTCTGAATTTGATACATAAATAATAATTTAAATTGGTTAAGTCTGGAGATCTTGGGGGCCAGGCATGAATTTTTCCTTTACTTATTACACGACCTTCAAATCCTTGGTTTAAAAATCGCTTTATACGTGCAGTAAAATGTGTCAGGGCGCTATCATACCACATGCCTAGTAAAGAGACAAATATTGAGAAATAAATACTTAATAATTTAGACACCCTGTTTGACTGCAACAGGTCGATTTTCTAGCATATTCATTAGATGATTGTCCTAAAAATTTAGATATATATCAGCAGTTAGTGTGTTTTGAAAATCGAACGGACCAAGGAGTATGCTACCAATAATGCTGCACCAAATGTTTACTGAAAATCGGTGTTGAAAATTCGTCTCTTTCGTTTCATACGAGTTTTCAATATCCGATAAGGGGTTGTTCTTCCCATTCATTACTCCTTTTCTTGAAAATGTGGCCGCATCCGTAAATAAAATTTTGCTGATTAGGTGTTTATTTTCAGTAATCCATCGGCAAAATTCCATGCGTTTAGCTAATCTGGGGGTAAGAGAGCTTGAACAGGTGGATGTGAAAAGGATGAAAGCCATGCCGTTTAATTATTTTTCCAAACTCTCGTTTTTGGTTGATATTGGTTTGAGCAGAAATTCGACGAACAGACTTTCTGGGATTATTTTCAATCGCATTAAGAGTATTCTCCTCCTTATTTACCATTTGCTGGGCTGGACGGTTAGTATTTGTTTTTGTGACAAAAATAGTCGTGAATATGAAAAACTCGTCGGTCTGGGTGTCTGTTGTTGATTTGTAAATCTAACAGCGTACTCCGTAGCAGCGGCTACAGCATTACCATTGCAAAAACCATACAAGTAATGAATATCGGCGTGGCGTATTCATGGTTTGTAAAGATAAACATTATTAATAAACACAGTTAATGTTTAAATTACAGATGCCTGTCAGACTTGACTTATGTTTAAATAATAACGCAACCATTTTTGTTTCAGCCCACTTAAGTCTTAATAAGTATTTTAATAGTTATTTGCAGTCTCAAAAATGCGTTATTGTAGTTATTCTACGACCTCATATAGTCATATAGATAATAATAAATAAAATTGTAAAAATTAAACATTGAGCATTTGGGATTAAGCATCCAGTATTGTTGAAACGGTTCACTTTAGGACAAAGCTATTAGAGCTTTTTTCCTTAATTTTAATTGATTATCACTTGTAGATGAAATAGTGACCTTACGTCAGGGACACCTCTATATTTTGTCTTTCAAAAAGAAAGCAACAAATGGAATATTTCTTCAAATGAAATTGGGAAATGCCAGATGAAATTTATCTTTTACAGCGTGAACACCGAAAAATGAAGACGGCTTTTATTTTAAAAGGTACAAGAAAATGTCATAAGAAATTGTTGTTTAGAATTAAAAGTTGAAAAAGTGAAATACAAAATCACAGCCTCCTATATCAAAAATAAAAAATCACGCTTTATTACGAATCACTCTTTATACACACTACATTAACAACTGCCGATGGAATTAAAGTATTCGGCAAGATATATGAATGAAAAAATACTAATTTTGTTATTAAGGTAGGTTCTGGTCCGGTGGAATTGTGTAATGAATAATATCAAACGGACACTGAAAATGGCTCAAATGCTCAACGTTTCACACTCGCCGGGAGTGACGAAGCTATTAACCGATAGTGAAACGTTGAGCATTTGTGCCATTTTCAGTGTCCGTTTGAGATAATTCATTACTAATTTTATGTTATTTCTCAATTATTTCATTTCATTCTGTGTAATTATTTTCATGCCTTCCGAAAATTTGTGTTTTCTTGTTGCATCCATTGAAAAACTGTAGCACATTTAAACTAAGTGCCGTTTTAAATGATGAAGGTTATAATTTGTAGTATTTTCTACAACTTTATAATTTAAATATTTTATATAAACACGTAATGGGCAATGTTAAAGGTCTTGTCCTCAAATTTTTGGTTTATGATTGAATTTCAATGAATTTTTCAAGATGTACTTATAATGCAAAAGTACTCCCTAAACTGCAACATCTTTCTATGCCTCTTACTTATTTTTTGAATAATTTCAAATTCAATTTTATTTGTAAATTTTGGTTGTTATATAATCATGGTTACAAAAAATAGTGATTTTAATTTTTAGGGGCTTGTCCGTCGAAAATTTTTTATATTTAAAATAGCTATATCGGTTGAATGGTGATTCGTCAACTACATCTGCAATAGTGAGGGGGGGTTTCCTTGTATTAGTTTTCCAGGATTAAATAAATGAAGATAAATAAAGAGATAAACCTAAAAGGTAATTTGATTCTTTTTGACAAATTGCAATATTTTTCTAATTGTGATATTGTATTTCATACTTTTCTACATTACCTTCGATATACCTTCTTATTGATTTGTTAAATTAGAGTAGCGCCAATAACCATAGTAATTGATGTTACGAAATCTAAAATTTCACTATTAATGAAGGGTGTCTCAATAAGAATCGCGCCATTCCAAATGTAAAGCCAGCCATATTTGATTGCATTTCTTTGAAAATATTGACATTTACGAAAATGCCGCGTCAAACTTTAGAAGAACCTTTGTTAACTCTAAAGACTCATTACAAAAATGCAGAGAATTTTACGGTGACAATTCGCAAGTTGCGTAATCATTTTGGTGTGCATAATTGTCCGTCACGGACCGATATTGAAAATTTAAGAAAAAAATTGGAAAGAACATCTTAATTAAAAGACAAGAGAAGCCTTGCGCGCCATCGTCCAGGAAGATTGGCTGAAAACATCGTCGCCGTTAGTGTCAGTGTCACAGAACAACCTAACACTTCCATTCGGCATCGCGCCCAAGAATTAAACATCAATCGCAGTACTCTCCAACGAATTTAAAAAAAAGATTTGCACTTTCACGCCTACAAAATCCAGTTGACCCAAGAACTGAAACCGGCCGATCGTGGGCAGCGCAGAAACTTCAGCAATTGACTCTTGGAACAACAGCAAGTTGACAACGGATTCCATAAAAAAAATCATCTTCAGTAATGAGGCGCACTTCCACTTAAATGGTTACGTCAATAAGCAGAATTCTCGAATTTGGGAAGCAGAGAATCCACATGCCATGCAAGAACATGTAAGTAACTGTAACTGTTTGCCATGCAGGCAGGAGGGATTATCGGACTGTCCTTTTTGAAAGCAATTTTGCTTCCGTGACTGTCAATGGCGTTCGCTACGGTACCATGTTGACAATTTTTTTTTTGGCGGGAATTGGATGGACTGGACATGAATATTACTGGTGGTTTCAACAGGATGGCGCGACCTGCCACACTGCACGCGAAACAATGATGTTATTGCAAATGAAGTTTCCAGGTCATATCATCTCTCGTTTTGGTAAAATTTTTTTCTCATTTAAAATTCAAGATCTTATTGAGACACCCTTTATAATCTTTATTGTTAAAAACGTAATTCCATAGATTTTGGATTCCCTGTCTTAGTCTCTGTTAGGGATGGGCAAAACTGCTATTATTTCGAAGCAGCTGTTCCGTGAGCAGTTTCTTATTAGTTCGAAATCGTCAAAGTATTGACCAAAGTTGTGCACTTAATGGCACTATTAAAATCGGTGGGGAGTGATTTTGTCCGATTTCGTTCCGAACTGTTAATGGTGATGGGATAAACCTTAATTTAACTTGGAGGCTTCCGCGGCCGTTGTCCATAATTGAATTGGCTTTCGGTTGGAACCGCGTCACGATTGCTGACGCTTCGTTCTCAATTGTAGAAGAACTTCCTCGGGGCCGCTTGCTGCTAGCTGTGTTGCTGCTGCTGGTGGTGTAGCTACTGCTGGTGGTGTAGCTACTGTAACACCACCACCAGCAGCAGCAGGCCTGAGGAAGATCTTCTGCAATGAAGAACGAAACGTTGGCAGCAGAAGCAATCGTGACGCGGTTCCAACTGGAAGCCAACTCAATTAGGGATATAACTTAAATAAAAATCATTTTCGTTTTCAATTCCTGTTCGACTGTTTACTGATTTAAAACAAGTCATAAGTTAAAGGCATTTTATAATTCTGGAATAAAATGTCTTTTCATTTACCCAATTGTTCTGTCTTGCAGAGGATATTAATTATGCCACGGTACAATATTCAATTATACGTAAACGTTTAAAAGAAAAATTGGCACTTTGTTGTAAAATAATGGTATGCATTTAATTTATAAGTTATTGTAAACCGGTAAGGTTTTATGAAAGAAAATAAGTCCATAAAATTTTACAACAAACCTGCCGCACTTTACCACAATCAAAAAAGCAGTCGCCTTCGTCTCTTCTGATGTTATTAGTTGTGGCTACAGTTTATCCTAGAGGCATTTCCTTTATTGTCTTGATTTGCACTTACAACGTGACCAATTCAACTTAATTTCAAAATAATAAGGGATTGTCTTCTTAGTTCTTCTGGTGTTCTATGTAGCATCTCTTAATTTCTGCATCGCATATATTTTCAATGATATTTTCCAATACATTGCACTAACGGCTTTATTAAAGACAGATGGCATTTTCTGTCATTAATAGAGTCTTTTGTTCTTGCTGTTAATAAAAGAAAATTAAAAAGAAATCTCATCTGATTTTAAAGTTTTCTCTGTACGAAAAATTAAATGTAGTTACAAAGAAATATCAAAACAAAATGAGCCAGGGTAAGAGGAAAATAATAGGAAATTGCACAAGAAATTCAAAGAGGAGAAACGAAATACTGCAGGAAATAAAATTATATGTATTTAACTTGAAAATACCAACAGATAGCAAAAGATTAGCTGCATAAACGTAACCCTCTGTATATTTAACTCGTGTCTTTAAAAAATATTTTTATGCAAAGAATCAGTTCTTACAGATTGTTTTAATGTCATGTACAAACAATGTGTAGGGGGTTAATTACTCTTGCTCCGATTCTAGATTCAGATGATATTTGCTATTTTTATGACGTGCACCGCAAACTCATAGCATTACTATATACTTCAACTACGTCATCTTGTAATTGTTTTAAAAATATGTTCGATTATAAGCTGTGAACACTACATAACTTGTGAAACTAATTTTGTATAACTGTTTCATTTTTAACCACTAAAGCACACAGTTTAGCGATGTTTTGAATTGTTATAATGCATGATAAATGAAAATTACATATTTTATAATAATTTATTAAACCCACATTTACATAATGCAACACAACTTACGTTCGTTCGTGCTTGTGTTGACTAAAACTAAAAACAAAATCGAAAAATCTACAGGTGAGCTTTTTACAACATACAACTATGTAATTGCACAGCGTTCCATTTTCAATGAGAAACTTTACCTTGAAATACTATTAAATCACGTTAAGTAATATTTCAATCCTAAAAAATACAAATACGACTTTGTTCAATGATTATTTCAATTACAAGTAAGGCACTTGAAACTACTGCTGAATAAGAAAAGACAATTGGAACTACAAAAATAGTGACAACTAATATATTGTACATCTTACTAGTTTATGCTTTCTTCCCTGATGTCTTCACCGTCGACGAAATAACAATAATGCTTATAAACGATTTATGATTTCTTTACGAAGCATTTCTGTTTGGACTAGATAATAAATGCAAGTGGAAACGGTCTTGATGTAATACTAATACTAGAATCATAAATCATTTACATAAAATCTTCTTCACTATTGCAGTGTTCATTTCATAAAACATAGTTTTAATTAATACTTATCAAAAGCATGTCCAGGGTTTGTTACACTTCCATCGTTACCGTCGACGCTATTTCCATGCACAGTGCTGATGTGGGATACCGGGGGTTTCACCGCTTTGACTGGTGTGATTGTCAGTTGAGACCTTTTCGCGTAGTACAGATATCCTGCAGCTACTAATCCACCGATAGAACCAATCAAAATTGCCCAGCTAGCTATTTTTACTATTTTCATGGTTTTGTATAGGGTTTTGATGGGTCCGGTGAAGGTGTTGTTTAGGTCTACACTCTGTAATCGAATTTAGAATAAAATTACAGGAAAACTAGCAATGTATTCAATTAGAATCAATTTAAAATTATTCAAGAAATAAGTTATCAGGACAAAATATAAAAGGTAAGCAATGGATTTTGAATACTAAGGATGGGCCTTCATTCATGTATATCTGCATTTAAAATGCATTTGATATCTAAAGACGAAAACGAGATGAATGCTTGATAGCTAAGGGTCCTAAGAAGTAATGAAACAATTTACCTCTTCAACCCAAAACATGGGCACTAGAGTATCCGGTAGACTCTTCATCGAAGAAATTTTGTCGACAGGCAATATCTGCATGCTGAATTGTACACGATTTCTGGCGGAGACTGGAGAGCTTGTCATCTAAAACGTCAATGAATAAATTGTAAGTTATTTTCTTGATCATGGGTACCTACGGTTTCGAAGAGCAATCTTATTTCGTGGTCTTCCTGGTTCGGACTTACGCCCTTAACGCCTCGTATGTAGCTTTCGTCGCAGTTGTAAAAATGAGGGAGGGAAACTATGATCGGTGCGGCACATTTTGTTAAGTCTATAACACCCTTCTTCCAACATATGTCCTCAGGTTCTGAACAGTAACACTTATCTTCAGGGCTTGACATGTCGCCGAAATCTGCTTTGTAGATGCTCACCGGAATGCCATCGTATTTGGTTTTGCCGGAGTACTTTGCGACTATGGTTCTGTTAGGATAGAATTTGTGTTAATGTTTTTCACTGTATACATATATGACTTTGGTTTTATTTGAAATTCAAATTAGATCATTGTGCTTTTTTTCACATTTTTTGTTCTTGCTTTTTGTACCACAGGTTTTCTTTACTGCTTATTATATATTCTTCGTTATGGTTTTTATTATTTAATTTTATGTAGATTTAAGCGTTCTTCTGCGATAATGGGTTCTCAGGCGATAAGGATCTGAAGTGGAAATTACTAGCCATTAGAAATTACTCTCTTTCAGATAAGTGACCATTAAGATATGGTAAAGTAAGTAATCATATGGATAAAGAACTCTTAACGTATGAGAACCGTCCCTCATGGACGCTCAGTACTAATTGACTGAAGTCCATGGAGAGTAGACAACTTAAATGACTCTCAAGATCTACTTGAACTGGTAAACGAGAAGAAATAGCTAAGGATGATACTACGTCTCGAGGGAAGCGTGGCATCGTGTTTTACATTTCAAAATCGCAGTCGCGGTGTTAAGAGGGATTCAAAAAATTAATCAATGCCCAATGAACCATTTTCGTGATTGGTCATGTAATTATTTTATAGACTGTTCGCCGAACCCACTCTTGAAACCCCTTTCTTCTATTTTTGTTAACTTTTCAAAATTTACAAAATTTTAAAATTAATCGCCGACCTCTTCTTGTGAACGAGAGTTCAAATTCTAAAATCCTTGGTGTGGGTAAAGTGATGATGTAAGGAAGATGACCATTCACCTAGAGGTAGGAACAATATATGCCCCCACTGTATGGAGTCTTTTCCTAATTAATATATTCCATTATTGACGTTGACAAAGATCTTTTATTTTGAGTATATTTTAGCGTTTTAATTCACTATTTATAGCTTTTGAGTCCAAGAATTACGTCCTCCGAAAATGAAGAATAATAAAAAAGGGTAATTCGTATTAGTAACAGTAGAAGGGTCCGCTGTCCCTCAAAACTCCGATGTTGGCAGCGTACCCTAATTCTTCGCGCAAATTGTAATGTTACACAAACAACACTTATTTTTCATTATAAGTTGTACCTTGTCCTATTTCATCACCATAATCTAAAAGGCCCATGAGATTAAAACACAACTTTATCAACCAGACGATGCAATACTTGGATGAGATTACTTCAATAATGTATGATGGCCAATAGTGTTATAATTAATAGATAAAAAGAAACTCTTTTTCATATATCAGTGAAACAAATGATTATTCATAAATAAACTACCTGCAAAACGCGGCAGCAAAAGATAAAATATCCGACCCCGGAGGCGTCAGCGCAGGGAAAATCGTCCCTTCCGTTCCGTGGTACTGATTGCATTCCTGCGAACCCCAAATTTTCAGTTCTGGTTCATCATTCAATTCTATCAGACGTCCAGTATCGCGATAGTTCTTAATCCCCCGCTTGACCTTGTATTTTGTACCCAATGTTGCATTTTTCTGAAAAAAAAAAAAGGATCGCCATGAATGAATCCACAACACCTGTGCTAGTGTACTTACAGGTCCAAAAAGAGAAAATTTGAATATGTTTTCCGTTATGTGTACCAAATCTTTGGCTTCGGTTCTAAGTTGTGTACAAACCGCTTTACCGGGGAAATCTGTCACTGTACAGTTTATGATTACCCCGTCGAAGAAAATTTGGTTGTATGTCGCGGTTAAGAAGGGCGTTTGGGGGTTGTTGTGTATGCTGTTCAATGCTTTGTTTATAAGGTTGATCATGGCAGGTTTTTGCCTTAACACTGTTAAAACTATTGCCTGAAATGAGATAATATTAAAAAAAATCTATGCGATTATTTTATTAAATAGGTATTAAAAGTGCATAGATGTTGAGGTTTATTACAAAATAAAGTACAATTATAATACTGACCACTATCATCGGGTGTGGAATTGTGATTAATTCCTCGCCTGTCAAAGGGCTAGATAGCTCTGGTCTAAAGTAGAAAGAATCTTTGCCCAGGAATGTCATGGTGTCTTCATCCTCGTTGTCTTCTACCAATACTTTTTGTCTTTTTTCCCTTGAAAATATAAGTATTATTGATAAATTGTTTAAATTAGATTAGACTCTAAGAATAATTCTTTATAAAAGTCATTTTGCACTACCCCTATTTCTTGCATAAAATTTGGTTCCTTTTTTTAAACAATTTAATTTGTGCAGTTTATTATATAAAAATTTAAACTACTACTAAAAAATAGAACATGTTCTATCTCCAAACCATACCTTCAGCCCAAAAATTTCTTCTAAATTCTTACTGTAAATTATAGCGTACTTTAAATCTGGTGTAACACGTTACAAACATTTTTGTAATCAAGAAATATAGCAGTTCTGTCTTTTGTACCAAATTTTAAAATTTGAGATGAAACACTGTGGGATTTTGCGCGGAATACGAATGAAAGGAGAACCACATTCGCGTATTTATTTTTAGATTTTCGATTACAAATTTTTATAGAAATCAAATCAATAACATTATTTTTGAGATGTTATTAAAAACAAAAGTAAAACCTTTATGAAATAGAGGCACTGAATGAGACTTAGAAAGCACTATACATTCACAATTATTTTAAACTTTTCGGTATCAATATTTTGATGAAAAGTAGGTATAAGAAAAATGCTTACTCATATACGTATGGACCAACTTCTTGGACAATGGGGATTGCACCTTTTGCAACTTCATTTGGATTGGTAATGTTGAACACGTATACCTTGAAGGTAAGAGGGAATGGAATGTCCATGTACATACCTCTCAGGTCAGTGCCGGGCTTCAAATTTACCATCTGTCAAAAGGTTAAAGAAAAATAAATAAATAGAATTTTATATATATGTAGGTAAATAGTTATTAATAAATTTGAAGTAATTGTGATATGTAAAAAAATGTAATTTTGTGAAAGTTGAAATGACGAGTGAAATATTTTATAAAATTCAATTCATGGTCACCGATGTCGTAATTTAAGTATATTTAGGTTTAATTTAAAAAATCAAAGTTAAAAATAAAATGCTTTGCTGATTTTTCGTTTGAGTTTCTTCATTTTCTAATTCTGTTTAATTTGGTGTAGCCTCCTTAAAATATTAAAAAGAATTATCCAAAATTTCAAGAATGTTAAGAAGTTTTATAACATATTTTTTTAATTAACTATGCTTCGGATTAATTATATTAATTAATGAGAAGAAAAAATGTTGCCAATTAAAATAAATGACAAATAAATAAGAACTTATTACGCTAATGAAGTTGTTTTTATTTAACTGAAATCTTGAAGTTATTATAAATGGCACATTCTTTTTAGATTATTAAAAAAAAGCAATTAGAAATCTTACTGTTTTTTTTTAATTTAAAGTTTAAATTATTGTTATGACATTAGTATGATGTGATACTAAATGGGTGTCCTCAAAAATTATTACTTGAGCGATGTTGTTAGATGATCGATATAAAGGACAAAAAAATGGATGGAAAGATTTATTTGTTCATTTAGCTGAATTTATTAATTATTAATATTCTGTTATTAGGTCTGTTCTAACATCACTTTCCGACAAAAGCATGCACTCATAGTTGTACATTTGATAAAGCTGGCAAAAGCGACTATTGTGAGTAACTGATTGTAATCGTTTCGAAACTGTCAGAAAATGATGTTGGAACAGACCTATTATACATATACAGTTTAGTGCAAATACATCGACTCATTTCACATTTTGGACTTTGATTGTTTCTTTTTTAATTGAAACTAGATATCAGATAATGTTGTTTCAAAAACCCTTAATAACTTTTAACATGAAGACAAATTTATTAAGATTTCTTTGCCTTGGATAGAAAAAATAGAAAAAAGAATAATCAACTCAAAAATGTTAAATGAGTCGATTTATTTGCACGTAAGTGTACTTCGTAATTACAAAAAAATAAAGGCAATGTTTTATAAGAATAAAAAATGTGCTTTATTGGAGGAAATATGTTGCGATATAAGTAAATTAAGAGAACATAGGAAGGTATCTAATTGGAAAAAGACGGGAAACAAATGATATGGGATAAATCACACTAGTATTATGGGATAGATTGTTCTTCATGGATGATAAAAGAACAACTATTGTATTGTATTGTACCTTACAAGTCGATCAGGTTGGGACAGAAATAGTGATAAGTTTCATCTGAAAACGAGCAACAAACTGAAAATTGTAAGGATTCCTTCAGTCTTATTCAACATCATACATGGCGTCATCAAAAAGCTACACGAAGGCTAATTTTTGAGACAAAACCAGATTTGTCATTTCGAACAAGGTAACACGTAATTAGATGTTTGTTATTTAATGTTTTCAAGCTATATTTAGCTATTTGAGTGTTTCTGTTTTACTTTTTACTGTAGAAGCCACTTTTAATTTGAAGTTGATAAGCAGACTGCATATTACCGCTAAAAAGAAAGGTAATTTACAAGTGAAATGAGATTTTTTCTAATTGTTATATAACTTGGTAAGGCCGTATACAAAAGTACGTAGGCTGCTAGTACCCCATCTCTGGTCTGTTGGGATCATCTATTGGGACCATTAATCCAGTATACTTCATTTATTGCATTCTACAATTTTTAAGAACTGATTAAAAACGTCTGTAACGTAAAAACCTTTCCATTAACTAAATTAACATTTACGCCATTTTGCGCCCTTTGCGCTTTTCCTGCTTTGGACATTTGGGGAATTGGGTATTTTGAAATTACTATTATTGGTTTCCTTTGATCACATGAATACTTCCCCTGCTGGCGTGGGAGGCGTTAGCAAAATCTTCAAAAAAAAAGTATATTCAAGTGTTTTGAACTTTTCTTGGGCAATTTAAAGACGTGTGTTTCTCATTAGCTCAATTTGCTGTTTCGTTCGTATTATTGATTTTAAGGTTAATTTACTACATTTGCATGGTAGCTGATTTGGTCCACTATAGCATATATTTTGGGCAAATAGAGAAAATTTAATTTTTTAGAAAGAAACAATACAAGGCTATTTTTTGCAACCAATTAATAGTCATCGGTCAACAAGTTCCTTGCGAGTTTTAGTAATTCTCTTGCAATTTTCATCTATTGTTAAATCAAATGCATACGCAATGGATGCACGTCCTGAATTATTTTTATTTCTTTTTCATGTGACCTAACCACTTTAACTGCTGTATCTGTATATACAGTATTTTGTTTCATACTTGTTTTTTTTTCCAAATGGACCTGTTCTTCATCCTTTTGCATTCATACACCTACGTTGGTCATAAAATATTGCTAACATTTTGTAATTTAGATGTTCCTGAAACACCTTTACATTTTAACAAGTCACTAATATTCTTAGAGGATTGCTTCTAGTTCAACTTCCAGCACTTCTTATTCTAATACTGTTATTAAAGATTTCTTCAATTGACAAAACGAATTTTTGTCTTAAATTTGTATTCAAAATTGCGGTGTGGTATCTTTCATAGAGAGAGAGAGAGCAAAGGCATAAAATGGCAATTTGGAAGATTAATGTCGAAATAAACAACTGGCCAACAAAAGCAAATTGCTTCTTTATAAATAGAACTACATAATTTCTTTCTGTGTAACAACGTACTCCACCTTCCTATAATTTTAACTCTATCTTGCCTTTTTAAATAAAGAAAATAAGCAATTTCTGGGAACTTAACACAAAAAACTTAATTTTATTACCAATATTTTTTACAAAATTTTGTTGTAAATCGGTTTTGATTGCAGTGAATCCCTAGAGCATCCTCTGTACAGCTTTGACAGCACGATTGGCGGACGCCTTGTATGGGAGGACTTTTTAAGTAGAAAACTAGTTGCAATTTGTCATTTCCTGTACAAAGTTGTGTCAAAAAGTGATCGCAGATTGTCGCGATTCAAACTGTTGTTTATTTTTTACATTACATTCTACCAGAATTATTAATACTTCGCAAAATAAAACAAAGGCATACTATAAAACTTGAAAATTAATATTAAAATATATACCTAACAAAAGGAATAAGAATATAAAAGATACAACATTTGACTAAAAAATCATATTTTTAACTTATCAGGTTAATAAAAAATGTAAAATAATAATAATATTAAGTAAGACAATTTTAAAATAATGTTTAAAATTAATAAATTTAATGTTTAACTAGAAGAGCCGAAATAATAATAATAATACACTGTAAAGAAAATGTTATGCATTCTAATAGATATATACAAAAACACTGAGTTTATAAAACAGTAAAAACTTTTATATAAAAACTTCTTTTTTAAAAAATTGTTTCGTTTAATAAGTCTGAACTTTAGATTGACGGCGACAAACTTTTTTTGCTGAATCAATATGACATGCATTCTTTGAATGGAAAACAATAATTACATGTGATTAAAAAGAAGCGGTAACATATAATTTTAACTTTTTATTAAACTCACGGACTTAATTTTCCCTTTAAGCATTCCGGGAAAAGCGGCCCATCCAAAAATGAGAATGAAGATGAGGAGGACTCCGCTCCCTATCGCGATCTTGAACGGAAGAATCATTTTAATCTTTCCTTTCGGATAGAGAGTCCACAAGTTGGAGAGCAAATTCGTCCTTTGGAAAAGCAGACGGAAAACCTGTCTTTGAACGTCGGCGCGTTTCATACACTCACTCAAAAAGACTTCATTCCCACCGAGCGTTTGAATGACACTGATGATATGATGCGGTCATAAGTTGCCGGTCATATTATCGAAGAGGGGATGGGGTAAAATATTAAGGACGAGTGTTTATTCGTTTGTCATGTGAAGGTTTTAATTTTAATGTCGTGATTCGCTGGACATGGTAAATTATATACTGACGTCAGGCGGAGGCTGTACATTCTGTACATAATCGATATACATTTTTTTTTAAAATAATTGCACAAAAAGGAGAAGTAATAATATGGTTTTTGTATGTCTGCCCCCCAATTAATTATGAATTTTTCTGATGAATTTTTAAAAATCGGTTTTCCTAATTGCAGAACAGAGTTCGGTTGGCTGATATGTTATTTAGGTTCTATTTATAGAACTTGATTGTTTGATGATACTCGAGAATAATTTTAAAAAGTTTTTTTTTGTTTTTCGTCTTCAAAGTCAAAAATTAGAAATAATACAAAAAACGGACATGACACAAATAAAATTAGTCAAATAAAAAAAATATATATTTTGCTGATTTATTTTTAGTTTATTTTTTTATTTGTGCTCTGATTAACATTTGAATTCAGGTTGAGTAAGGATTCGAATACATTGAAAATAAGGATTGGAAAAATCTCACTTAAAATTGAGATCAGTATGAAGACAATACTTAGGATAAGAATAGTTAAGATTATGCAACTGGTGATGAGTCACAAGTACCGTTATC
Source organism: Serrognathus titanus (assembly GCA_039766575.1). Taxonomy (NCBI): domain Eukaryota; kingdom Metazoa; phylum Arthropoda; class Insecta; order Coleoptera; family Lucanidae; genus Serrognathus; species Serrognathus titanus. The sequence goes on along the minus strand of CM077912.1, from coordinate 26,496,206 downwards.
ATACAATTACTTAAAAAATAGAAATTAAAATCAAAGTTCGTAATTTTCATCAAAGCTCGCAATTTTCAAATTCTACAGATATATAGTATAACTAATGGAATCCTTATTCTTTATTTTATTTATATTAAATGAAGATAAAGTTATTAAAGAACTTAAATAAATAATTTACAGAATCTATAAAGCAGTAAAACAAAACTTATCTGCCGATATGGAGATATATGCTTTATTAAAAAGAAGAAAATTTGTCATATTTATGTAAAGGCAGAAATGGTCAGTAAGCACAATATGAAAATATACGTCTTATAAATTGGATAAAGACGTAAAACGTAGAGGGATTCTGATTAGAATATGCTAAATACAGGGTGACTGTGATAGTTGTACAAAGCTTGAAATTCGTAATATATAATAAATGGTAACGATTGACAAAAAGTTAAAAGAAAAAAAGTCCCCCCCCCATTTTTTTCTTTTAACATTGTATGATAGCAAGGCTTCTAAAAGGGTTCTAAAGGTTCTAAAACAGTTTCCGAAATATTTTCAAAAGTGATTTTTTCGAAAGCTATTAACTTTTTTTATCACAGTCATCTTGTATATAATAAAAAAAATTAGTTAAATCCTGACGGTGTTTTAATTCCATTATTACTAACGGGAATCCTCCTGCCCCTTATTCCTCAATATTTTGAAGTTATAAATAGCCACGTCCTGAAAAATTACGCGAATTATTTCAGGAGTTCGACGCGTATTTTTTTGAGACATTATTAAAGAAAATTTTATTTTCTCTTGTTTGTTATTCTCCAGTTTTGCTTCCAACTACTGTTTGTACGTTATGGAATGGAGAAAATAGGGAATAGGATAATTAAGGAAGAAAACGAACGTAAAAAGAGAAAGAGGAAACTAAGAGATAGTTTTAAAAAACAATAAAATGCTCTTTTAGAGGACATTTTTAATGCACGTGATCGTAACAATATCAGCGTCCTGATACTACTTGATTTTACTAAGGCCTTCGATAGTATTAACCACAGTTTACTTCTAGCAATTCTAAATTTTATCGGGTTGAGCGATCATACCTTTCTAAACGTACGCAACAACTATATGATAGCGTATCCAATGAACGGTCCTTAGATGTAGGAGTTCCTCGAGGTAGTATCCCAGGACCTTTGCTTTTTGTCATCTATACCTGTCATCTTTTTTATACTCCACGTAAGAATAAAATTCACTTATATGCCGATGACACGCAACTGTACCATTCTTTCCCCAGTTGTAGCCTGGCTCAGGAAGTTACTGATGTCACGCGTGATCTCGACGTTGTCTGTACTGCTTCCACTGATCATTGTTTATCTCTCAATCCCTTGAAATCATCAGTCTTAGTGTTCGGAAAAAATAAAGAATGGCCGCGTCTGAGAGATGATGTAAAAGTAGGCATTTATGGCATAGTTATTCCTGCAGTCGAATGCAGTAAAAGTTTAGGGGCATACTTGGATAAAGACTTGCGCTTTAAATCTCATGGTACCAAAATGATTCAAAAAGCTTAGTATCATCTTAAAGTTTTATATGGGTGCAAAGATTTTTTAAATTCCAATTAAAAAAAATGCTATGTGACATTTGTTTTAAGTCATTTTAATTACTGTGATACTGTGTATGGGTCATGCTTAGACAAAAGTGACGTACGGAGAATTCAACAAGTTTTTCAGAACAGATGTGCACAACATCAATATCAGAAGGGATTACTTACTACCCTACTTCACCGCACGGCTCTTTTCCGTAGGTTGTTCTCCTTCAATATTGGACATATCTTTAATAATCTGCCTAATTTTTTAAAATCTTCAACATTGGCTAGTTTTAAATCCCGCATGAAAATCCATCTGATATTCTTATAAAATAATTGTGGTCTATACTATAAATCTGCACTGATGTTATTGAAAAAACAATTACCTACCTATCTTAGAACTTTGAAAAACTATTTCTTCCGTCAGTTTCTCAGTTCTTCGTCTTAAAGAATGTATGCAGTTCTTTTTTTGTTAAAATTCCAGGTTCAGGAATAACAACAACATTACGACGTAGGTTTCCATGGGTGTTATATGCTGTTTTCTTCTTCCGGGTGTTTCTCCGCGTAGGGTTCTCAAAAGAACCGTTGTTATCTTGACGACGTTTCGGCAGAATCACATCTGCCATCTTCAGGTCTTTTTGGCTGCTTTCTTCGTTCTGCTTCTCGTTGTTAAAACAACGACAAGCAAGTGTATATATATATATATACACATAATTATTGCTATTTCTCTATTTTCATTGCGAAATGATGTCATACTTATTCTAGTTAAGTTGTTTTTTTTTCCTCTCTCTTTGAATATGTATTCACATGTGTATTTATGCAGTCAATAAAGGGTATTATTATTATTATTATTATTATTATTATTATTATTCTTATTATGAATTTACGAATGGAAACACAGTAAGATGATACAGAAAAGGAAGAAGAGAGTCTCAAGAAAGTGTAACTGGATATTCAATTCAATATCAAAAGGCCTATAAACTCGCTAAAAAATGTTTAGAAAAGATAAGAAACATATATTGTAAAAGAAAACAAACAACCTAACAAAAAATAATTTGATATAATATGAAGAAAATTGGTGAAAATAGCACAGGAAGAAAGAAATAAAGTAAAGAGGCTTTACATTGATTGGTTTGGGAAGACGAGTTACGAGAATGGCTAAAGAGAAAAACTTGCTAAGAAGGAGGAAATTACGAAAGGAAGGAAAGATCTGAAATTCTAAAATATAATTTAAAATACGTTAGGGAAAACGATAAAGTGAAATAAAGGAAAATAAAATACAATTTTAACTGCGGAAAATAATAATTAAATTATTTATTAATGAAAAACTTCGAAAATTCACATAAAATCATTACTTACTTACACATCCACAAGAAATCGAAATTTTTATGAATGCAGAAATACAGTAATAGTTTTAATTGATAACAGGCAAAATAAAAAAAATCTTTATAGGTATACGACTCATAATAAATACAGAAAGAAAAATGAGATTATATTTGTTTTTCGAAGACTTACGAAAATATTTTAATTTAAAACCACATAGGAAAAAAATTAAAAAGGCGATTTTCGGTTACCTTTTTTTATATAAAATATTGTATTCAAACGCTGTAGTTTATTGAACACCCTTTATTTTGTCCGATTGCATCAATTCTTCAAGGGTGAGATTCATATTTTTCGAGCGATAACATTTTCTTATCGTTCAGCATCAAAGAATTTCTATTTCAAAGAACATTAAGGGCACTAATTTCATATTATATTGTGTTTATAATTATATGTAAAGAGGTGCTTGTGCTACAGAGGGGCAATTTTTTTGGGGGCTGATATTTATTACTTTGTCTATTAAATACATCTTTCATGAAAATTAATTATCACCAACTTACTAAGGTAGATTTAGATATTGAAGCCAAATTACAACGTCGTATCAATTACTATTTATTTTGAAAATATTCTGAAATGATTCTATTTTTATTAAAAACAGCAAAACATAATGATCCACGTAGGATTAATAAACATTTAAAGTATTATATGTGACTTATTTACTCAAATGCAATTAAAATTGATTAAAAAGTTTCGTCTTCAGAGTTTAATTATTCAGGTAGGCAATTACAGAGAACGACTTTGCGTTCGGAGTGCATTTATTAGTTAAATGTTTCTTATTTCTCAAAATGCATAAACTATTCATAGTTCCAGAAGAATCGTGCTGCGTTCTCATGTGAAATATTTACGGACGACCTACATAAAATCATAATAATTCATCTCAACAAACATTACTTATACGTGCGGAACTTTAATTAAAAACTGAGCATCGGGATGTCAATGAAATTGTTTTTAATAACATACTCTTATTTTGGTGTTCTTGTCCTTGACGTATAAGACCGTACATACAACGACGATGCTTGTTTTCCTTTTACCACGTTTCTGTTAGTACAAAAGGTATTAATTACCGACAGCAAATGATGATTAAAAAGTTGCACGCGACGAAGTAAAATTTGTATAATAAAATATTAATAACTTGTTTATCATCACGCTTCCCAGTGTAATAGAATAAAAATTATTTTCTGTTCATTAATATACAGATTCTATGTTTTAGGTACTGGAATGATAACTAGAAATATTTCAGAAATATTACACGTGTGAATTTATATTCGTTGCAATATATTTATATTTATTTAAAAATAGAAAAATTAACCGCCTGTTAAGAGTATATTTTTTAATTAACAACGATTTAAAAGAATAAAGATAAAACCCAGTTTGATTTTGGAAATGTTTTTGGGCAAAACAAGCATGAGTTAATCTGTTAGAAAAGTGTAGAAAATTATCGAAAGATTTTTGACAGAATGAAACACGAGTTTCTGGAGTTTCTGACTGTAGATATCAATGATTCAATTAAAATTAACAGAAAATTTGCACAAAACAGAAAGTTGAAATCATTTATTTGAGTGTACAATTAATCTTGAAAATTCGAATTATTCTTGAATTATTGAAGCACTTGATTTTAGATTACTTTGCACGATTAACAGAAAGTAGAAATCAAATCAACTGTGAAGTATATATATATATATATAAGGTGGATATTGTTATATTTTAGCAACGAAAGGAACAAAGAGTTTATAATATTCAGGCCATTTAGCTGCTTCACATGTATTCTTCAATGATTCGCCGACATATTTTCAGTAATCGACATGAATTTATTCTATTTATTTATTATTTATTCTATTCTATTTATACAAGAATCGAGCGCGAAATGTAAGGAAATTTAACACGAATGTGAATGTGCGAAAAAAAAACACGGTTAATATTTTCTAAGATTTTATTTTAAATATGCTCGTAGAAATTTCCTTCGGCAATTATACACTTCACCATTCTTTCTTACCACTTTTCAAAAGCTCCCAACCAAACATCTTTCAGAATACCTTCAAAATAAGTATCAACTGGGGTATCAATCTCTTCTTTCAACGAAAACCTTCTACCCCGCAAATTCCTTTTAAGCCCAAAAAATAGCCAAAAGTCGCACATTGCTAAATGAGGTGAATACGGCGGATGTTCTATTACTTTTATATTTTTTTCGGTCAAAAACTGGAAAGTATGAGACGATGCATTATCATGGTGTAGTATAATCCCTTATCTGGAACTCTACTGCACACTTCAGGCAAACATTTTTCAGTGTACCATTAGCTGTAACTGTCTCATGTCCATTTAGCCTAATTGCCTTTACTAGGTCCGTACTTCTGAAGAATACCGCATACATAACTTTTTTCTTAGCCCGCTGCTTCTTGGTCATTGTCGGAGTCTCCTCATCTGTGTAAATCCATACATGACTCTCTTGGTGGGCAGGTACGTCGAAAAAGGGAATGTAAGTTTTGTCATATGTCACTATTTTGGAAAAAATTTGGTGTCCGCCATTATTTAAGAAATTTAAAGTTTCATGGCAAATTCTCACACTTTTTGGAATGCGGCACAAAACGACTAACCACTTTTTTAAATGTAGGTGATCGTATATGATTGTTCTAACAATGAGAATTCAATCTTGAGTTGATTACTGCGTAAGTGTATTGTATTGTATTGTTCTCTTCAATTAATTTTTTAACAGCATCAATGTTTTTGTCAGTAACAGCCGTAGGAAGACGCCCTGCTCTTTTTGATGCTGAACAGAATTCATTTCGCGTTCAAATTCCTTCCTTTCTTCCTTCCACTTGGTGCTTGTTCACTAAAAGCCGAACCTAAACTCTTTTTGCACTCGTAAGCACTTAAACCTTTTTTAGAATCATAATAAATCATGATTTGAAAATGTTCTCTGGTTAATTCCATTTTTTTACTTGTAATACGATTTTAAAAAAATAATAACTTGGGTTCTAGCGAACATAACTTCAACTACTAAACTTCAAATGACAGATAAAGAGTTGCTCTAAATAATAAGGTAATCAATAGAAGAATTTCTTTAATGAATACTGTGATATCCGTGAAACAAAATTAAAAATTTATATATTTTGCTATTACATCAATTGGTCGTCGGCAAATCTTTAAATTTTAACCACTCCTCGAACAACTCCAAACGGATAAAACGTACGGGAACAAAAATGAAAATATTTAAATAAAACTGAGATGGGCACTTTGGGGCATTTAATTTTTTTAAATTAATTCGCACTACGATTGCGATCCGTGCCCGTTGAAAGTTTTAATACATTTGGTGACCGTGAATAAATAAATAACTTTTTTTCAATTTAAATAAGTAGTGATTTAACCTCAAAGTGAGAAAGGGCTGTGTTTTATGACTCACTTTGTTCACATATATTCACTTAATAATTAACCATTTTGATAGCAAATTATTCAGAGAATTCAGAATTGCAGGAACCAGTTTAAAATTAAGTTTAAAACAAGAAAAACGAAGGTAATAATTAAAGTGAGGATATTTATGTGGTACACGTCATCAATATTTTTGATATTTTACCCGTTTATAGATTTCATCAATACAAACATAAAAGTCTTTAAAAACATAGATCCGCAAATCAAGCGTTTTCTTGGGAATGATTAGAACATGTTTGTCAGACTGTTCGCATAATTCCGGGAAATGAGAGGAGGACATGTAAAGCATCTACTGTAATTGTGATTGTTTTATTAACACGATTATTAGTTTAAATTGAAAAGTTACTGAAAAAGCAATAAGTAAATATTTGTAATGTTAATGTTAGAAATCGAAGCGACGCCGACACCTGTGTATGCACATGCAATGTTTGTTAATGTTAAAACAGTAGTATAAAAAAAATATAAAAAGAAAGAGAGGCTTTTTGACACGTACTTTTTTCGGTTCATTTTTAAAGTAAAAGAAGTCAATCCTTAATCTATTATTAAACCAAGAACGAATCTTACACCGGGTAGGTGATAGATTCGTTACATTTTTGGCGACCGTGACAGGACAAGATTTCCTATTGACTACATTCTGTTATGGAAAGAATAAGGAGAGCCCTAGAAGTTACCGAAACTCATTTTGGAAGAGCCATAGGAACGGCATTGAGAGAAATAGATCCTGATGTTTGTGACGTTCAAGGAAATATTCATTTTTTTTTACTAAAAAGTGGAGATGCTCAACGAGCTGCACAAGAAACATACACATCTTATTAGACGAAGAATGTACCGAGACAGATCTACAAGTAGAGATAAAAAAGCTGATAACTTAGTGAAAAAATTCAGTAGACTTAAGTAGATGCAGAAAAACTGTCAAGTAAAGAATCGCTTGTTGAAATTTCTGGTAATCGTTCAAATAATTCGACTAATGTTAAAAGAATGCTTAAGCTCCCGAAAATTGAGTTTAAAAAATTTCGTGGTGATGTTAAAGGCTAGTTATCTTTTTGTAATCAATTTAAAAGAATTAATGATGACGAACAAATAGAAAATGAGGACAAATTTCAATATCTCTTATGTACAAGCGACGATACCAAAGTTTAGAGCTCGACAACTTGTAGAAAGCTACCCCGCTTGTATCGACAATTATCCCAAGGTAATTGAAAGTTTAAAATCTCGTTTTGGAAGAGAAGATGTTCTTATAGAAGTGTACGTGAGAGAACTTTTGAAGTTGATATTAAATAATTTGAACAATAAGATGAAACTCTGCACTTTATTTGATAAAGTAGAGTCTCAATTGCGAGCATTACGAGTTACTTCTGAAAAATGTGCAGCTATATTGTATCCTCTTGTCGAATCTAGTTTACCGAAAGAAATTCTTCGAATCTGGCAACAAAGTACAAATTTCGAATCAGAAAATTTTTTGAAATGTCGACTTGATAAGCTGATGGATTTTTTGAAGAAAGAAGTTAAGAACGAAGAAAGAATTTCACTAGCAGTTTCGGGATTTGATGTTAAACAGAAGGAAAAGAATTTGTTTGTCAGGAAGATAACGTTGCTACTGCTTCTGGCTTAGTGAACTACAAAAATTAGAATTATGGTCTTTGCGAAGTGAAAGAACATTTTGACAAAGAAAGGTTGTTGTCATTTGTGTTTGAAGTTTGGTCACATAGTAAGACAATGCAAGTGTTCGCAAAACTTGAGTGTCGAAAACGTAAAGGAAAACACGCAACATTGATGTGTCTGAGGGACGCCAATTCAGTAACTCGATCTTCTGAAATTCCGTTGACATCGAACTCTGTCTCAGAAGAAAATTTGGCGAATAATATTCACAATGAAGTTTTACTGCAAATAATGATGCAGAAAAAAAATAATGCATGAACGAAAAAATCCCGACGACGCGATGTGTCCGAGCTATTATCGATAACGGTTCGCAGAGATAGTACATCGCAGAGATCGTACATCGCAGAGATCGTACATCAGTAAAAATGCTGCTGTTGAAATGAATTACGTTCCACTACGTCAATAAAGAATTATACATGCTCTTTTTGGAGGTGCACATTCAGAAACAGTAAGTCATATATGTTATCGAATAAAAATACAAAATCTTAATGAGAAATATACATGTAATTTTGCGTCATTGAATCAGTCTGTTATCTGTCAAAATATGACATGTATCAGGCAAGGTCCGTGGATGGCTGAACTGAAGGAACTTGCCATTCAAGTGAGTGACACTGAGCAAGGACCAATTGAAGTTTTGCTTGGTGCTGACGTTGCTGGAAAATTGTTCACTGGTAGACGACATGTTTTGAAATGAAGATTAGTTGCTTTGGAGACAACATTAGGTTGGACTTTGATGGGAAAAATTGCAAATGCAACATCTACAACTCCGAAGTTGTCTATTTGGAAAAGAATCTTCAATATCTGATTTGTGGAATTTAGACCCTAATGAACAAGAATTGACCAAGGAAATTGAAATTGCGATCATGAATCATTTTTTGAAAACCGTGACTATTAATGAAGAAGGTAGATATGAAGTTCATATGCTCTGGATAGAAGATCATTCACCTTTACCAAGAAATTTTGATTTGTCGAAAAGAAGATTAGATAATCTTATGAAAAAATTGGAAAAGGATGGTTATTATGAAGATTATGATCGAACTTTCTCAGAGTGGTTGGCTGAAGGTATCATCGAAGAAGTGGAAACTGAAAATTTACGAGAGAAAGGTCATTAATGATTTTTTTTATAAATATGGGATTTTCAGGAATAAAAGCAAGGAACAGTAAATTAAAACAATTACGAAACTTTAAATATCCAATAATGCAGACATAAAAAAGATATTTAAATAATGGAAAGAATCTAAATAACCTCAGTTATGTATTAGAATTAAACAAAGTTTTGAGCATTCTCTTATTGGTCTCTTCAATGTGCGTTGCATCGCTTTGCGTTTAGCTACATTTTTTTAAATTGCTGTTTTTTCGATATTGTAGTTCAGTGAAGGTAAAGTGGTTTTAATAGCAAATTCATATTCATTCATTTCATAAGGGGATTAGAGGTGTCTTTAAATTTAAAGTTGCTATAAATGTAAAACAAATCTTTATTTGGCAATTTTACAAACATTGAATTAAGACAGAATAACTATTCACCGAATATCTTTTAGCCTTTTTCCATATTCACCGTTATTACAAGAATACTGTTTATACTCATTTTCTCCCACGATTATAAAACCGGATCTTAAAGAGACTTTAAAGTCTATTTTAATACCATTATGAAACCAATCGTAAACTATAAATGAGCGTTAGATCTTCAGAGCTCGTAAAACATAACTGTATATTGTGTTATCTACTCACAGTTGTAACAAACAACCTTTTTCAGGCAGAGAGAATAATAATCCACTTCAGAGGACTCGACTTTACATACAACATATATGAATGTAGTTTAAAGAAAATATTATAAGGTCTCTTTAGTTAAGTTCTGTTAAAGTAAAAAACAACCCTGTCTGGGTACCATACAAAACGATTAAATAGAAAATCACTAATGTCAACAAAAAAAAGATGAAATGTGAAACGTTGATTAGGAGTTGATTTGAGAGGTGTCTAAAAATTAATTTACAAGTTTATTATACATGGCAATTCAAAAGTTAAGTCTTACCCACTTATTCTGTAATTCATAACGACATCGTTAAATAATAACAATCGTTAAATGACATACTTTGACCAATCAGTATTTGCATGTACCGATTGGTCAAAATATGTCACTTAATGATTGTTGTTATTTATTGATGTCCGCTCGAGATACAGACTAAGGGGGTAAAATCTTGTAGTGTTTGTTACTTATACAATGATAATAATTTGAATGAGTTAACGCTTGAACAGACAATGTTTATAAAATACCGTGCGTTCAAGCTATGGAACGCTCGGTAAATTGTGATAAACAAAGAATAGGTAGTTCAACATTAAACCTTCCAAGGCCTCTTCTCCGAATGAATAACTGCAAAGCCAACGCGATTTCTACTGTAGGTATATCTCCCACCTGTGATTTCATGCAGGCGCTTTCACAATGAACGCACATCTTTGAACGACTAACTGTAATGCTATCTTGCTCTATAAAACAATAGTTTTGTTGATAAGTTGCATAGTTGGTTCAGTGTGGAATTTTCTGTGGCCAAAACTAATGTAAGTATTATGGTGTCATTTTATGGCTATTTGTTAATTAAAATTTTTCTGTCTGTATCTATATATAATTTAGTACTTTAACGCCATATTACGCGGTACCAATCACGTCATTGAACTTGCATATTATTACATGTCATATTGCTTATCAGGTCTACATAAAGTAAAAAAAAGATATTTGCAGATATGAAAATTGGATCACTGGTGAAATTAGGATTAAAAAATTGAAAGGAACATTTGTGCCTCGTAGTGAAAAACTGTAGTATAAAATTTTCTTTGGACTATTTAGAAAATTTTACGAGGCAATGGTAAATCGCTGATTAGGAATTTCCCGTTAGTGTCTAGCCACTGAAACGAATTGTTTTTAAATTGCGTAAGAACGAGGTTTTCTAATTGTAACGCAATCAGTTCAGCATAATTATTTTCGAATAGAAAACAAGATATTTAAACGACAAAATAATCGAAAATAATTTAAAAAATAAAAGAAATATTTAAGTTATACCTTGTATCAACTTTCATTAAGGGCTGTGCACGAAAAATTCTGGCCACTTGATTATTATGGCCGTCATTGTTATACGACAAATAATAAGTTGGCCTTGTTTGTTTGTTTGCTTTAATGTGCAACAACAAGACGTAGTTGTCAAAGTGGTTTCGTTGAGTTCTTTGAATTCAAGAGAATACAAGATCCCTCAAAATATTTTGCGCTAACGTTACGACAATCATTTTGGGAAATTGGAAAATGCCTGGAAATTTCGAAATGGACCGTTGCAAATGTTTTGAAAAATTTCTCCGAATGATAATAGATAAGCAACCTTAACCCAGAAGTAAATCAGAAAAATAGAAAGGAAGGTGCTTCGAGCTTTCAGACAGAATTCAAACTTATCAGTGAAGAGATATGGCGAAACTAGATCTTTATCTGATGTTTAAAAAGTAAAAAGCAGATGCGGACGGAAAACTTTCAAGATGCAAAAAGTATGCATAACAAAGTGAGAAGGCATTATATTCAAGTGACCAGTTTTTTTCGTGCACAGCTCATAATCAAATAGGTGCGCTTCGTCTAACTCAAAACAGTTCATAAAACTGAATTTTAACAGCAATGGTAGATAAATAGTTATTTGTTATACAAGACGGTAAAACTGATTTTTATCGATGAGTGAAAACGTTTAATTCACGAGCGACGAAGGAGTCACGAGTCGATAATTAAATTTTGCCGTCGTGTGTAACATTCTATTTTTTTTATAGTGAACGTTAAAGACAAAATTTAAACAATTTCGCAGAAAAATAAAAAGAGCAATCATGTGTCAAAATCGCGTTGTGTGATCATGATCTCAGTAACTAGTGTGGGTTGTTGCTATGGATAAGTTGTAATATTTATTAATTGAAATAACAAAATTAAAGTACTTTATCTACCCTTGCTGTTAAAGTGTTACTTTATCTACCCTTGCTGTTAAAATTTCGTTTTATCGACTGTTTTGAGTTGGACAAATCACACTTTAATGTTCGCTATAAAAAATTTTGTTATTGAATTAATAAATATTATAACTTAACTATAGCAACAAGGTATTGGGATCATGAACATACAACGCGATTTTGACACATGATTGCTCGTTTTATTTTTCTGCGAAATTGTTTAAATTTTGTCGCTATAAAAAATAGAATGTTACACAAGACGGTAAAATTTAATTATCGACTCACTTGCTCCTTCGTCCCTCGTGAATTAAATGTTTTCACTCATCGATAAAAATTTATTTTACCGTCTTGTATAACAAATAACTATTAATGAAAAAAGTAATAATTTTTAAATTTTATTCTATAGTAAATCGAATTAAAAATATATGAATCGGAAGAACTAAATACACTTCTGGACAAAATTAAAGGACCACCAGTAAAATTCAAAATAAATTTAAAACAAGATAACAAAATTTAATGAAACAAATAAATATATAATTTTAAGTGTTTCCTTACAGGTTAGTTGATTTAAGGGGTATTAAATTTAACAAACTTTAAAATACTTTAAATCTTTAAAATACCATTGGTCTTCTCATGAACTTATGTCCTAATTTGAAACAAGTTAATAAAACTAAAATTGTTAATAGCGTGTATGCCCTCCTCTTGCAGCAATACACGCTGCTAATCTTCTTGGCATACTTGAGATTAAGTTTCGTATACTTTCTTGAGGTATCTGTTCCCATTCTTGAATAAGCATGTTAGAGATCTCATCAAGTGTTACTGGTGGTCTCGGTGCGTTTTTAATTCTGTTGCCCAATTGATTCCAAAGATGCTCAATAGGATTGAGATCAGGGCTTTTGGCAGGCCACTCCAAACTTTGGATATTTGCATCTCTCAACGTAGCTGTGACAATGTTATCTGTATGAGGTTTGGCATTGTCTTGCATAAAAAAGAAATTTTCGGCAAATGGTTGAACATGGGGTACATAATTTCGTCTCCTATATCTTCTTGCTTTTAGCGACCCATTTCATATTAAAACTAATTCTGTACGACCATTAAATTGCATACCATCCCAAACCATTACAGACCCCCCACCAAATTTGTCAAATTCTCGAATGGTACATGGTGCAAATCGCTCGCCTGGTCTTCGTATGACAAGAGCACGGCGATCATTCCTGCATAGAAGGAATCTGGACTCGTCCGAAAACAAAACGGAGTTCCATTGTCCCTCGTCCCAACCTTGATGATTTTGACAAAAGTTAAAGCGATTTTTTTTGTGCGTAACTGTGAGAGTTACCGGTTGCTGGTTTTCTAGCAGACAAATTGACTTCTTTTAGTCTTCTTCTTACTGTTTTGGTAGAAATTTCTTTCCCTTGGCTAATCTAAGACCATTTTTTAATTCACGAGATGTTACGAACCGCTTTCTTACACTCTGAAGTTCGATAAAGCGATCTTCTCTGCGTGTTGTTTTTCTTTTAGCACCTTGTCCGCGACTTTTGAAATTACTAGTGTTTCTGAACCGTGCTGCGGTCCCCTGTACCACAGATTTGTTGGTATTTATAATTCCAGCAACTTTTCTCTGTGAATATCCTTCACGAAGAAGAGTAATTATTTGAGATACTTCTTCTGGTCTACAATGGCGTCTAGACATATTTAATTAACTTAGTGCAAACAAATTCACTAATTTTCGAAACAAAAAGCAGGTTTTATTAATTAAATGACTTAAAAAGATGTCAACAATTAGGCCTTTTTGTTGATTTTTCATTTCCTAGCAGAGAATGTCCTGCTATTGTTAATTGTTTCATGGCGCACTATTTGAATTGTGTTTATTAAACGTCAATTTATTACATGTGAGACGTCTATTAAAAATAACTTGTAAATTGGAAAAGTTATTTCAAGTTTATTTGGTGGTCCTTTAATTTTGTTCAGAAGTGTATTTGGGCGACATTTAATAAAAATCTATCACTAAATTTGTTGACTCTTGTAGAATTTTTACTACTTACATTTTCTTAAAGAATACTTTAAGACACTCATAACTAGCGCAGAACAAATTACGCGATCCAAAAACAAAATAAATAAAAAATTACGGATTAAGCCAATAAAGATAATACTTGGATGTACCAAACATTTCGAATTATTTTAATAAGTAATTAATATGTCGTAACATCACTTTTGATCCTTTTCATTTCTTGGATCCTCTTTGACATTGTATATATTAGGGAATTACAATATAGTACAGTAAATGAACTCAAATTCTAGAATTGTTCGTTGTAAATTATTTCTTAATGTTTTTTTTTTCGTGTACAGTTAAAACGTTCGATTACATATAAGCCGAAATCCCGATTTATATTCTTCAAACCATCACTTGTAGTGTTTTCGATTCACACTCTCCATCCGTCTTTGTAAATGGGATGATGAGAACAGCAACTAACTGGATGCTAAGATATTGTTTGTGAATCTCGAAATTGTTCTAAGGCGTACGGTAATAAGTTTCATTCTAAAATGTTTCGGTATTTTCGGGGATTTATGATTCCACCAACAAATTCAAATTTATCTACACCTTTACTGGGTATGCACTACCATACCTCATTCTTACACTGATTGCGGATTTACGCACATCTCTCAACGCAAACATCAAATTGAGCCTCATCGCTGAAAGATATCTTCCCCCGCTGCTCTTTTCTATTTTTTTTTCTTTTGATTTTGCCCAGTTTAACCGATTCTTTCTTTGGTTTTCAGTGTGTAATTGTAATTATTTTGTCTTAACTGAGATAAAAATTATTAAAATTTATTCTGAATAAAGTAAACAACATTTACTTTGTATGCGTAAACCAAATCCAAACTTGTGCAATACTCCCAAGATACATTCAAATTTACTTCTTTTCTCTTTCCTATTTGTCTATATAAATAAAGTTCCTAAATGTTGACTCGAATAAATTAAGTATAGTCGTGGACAGTTAAAGGAGAACGCTCGGATATTTGCTTTACACTAAGGCACAATTTTATTACTCTTTGTATCATCCACTATTTGTGGGTACCATATTGTTGAATTATGATTTCTTACATTTTTTGACTTGTTGCCACTAGTCTCTAAGCTGCTATTCTTCCTTGGAAATTTTTAATGAACGGTTTACATAAATTACTATGA
Organism: Serrognathus titanus; assembly: GCA_039766575.1. NCBI lineage: Eukaryota > Metazoa > Arthropoda > Insecta > Coleoptera > Lucanidae > Serrognathus > Serrognathus titanus. The sequence continues at coordinate 26,481,054 of CM077912.1, read as the reverse complement.
TTAGTTTATGTATACCTATGTTAAATAACTACTATTTAATGAATAAAATAAACCATTATATCAATAATATAATATACATATAATAATATTGACTTCCTTGGACTTTCGGTAGAGTGAACATGAAATAAATGAAAAAAATTGCCTGAAAAAGAGTCTTGTTCGATTGAGAAGAAAGCAAAATATTTTGTTTCTTCAGTTTGGATTATTTGCTGTTTATTTAGTTTGATAGAGAGACAATGTTTAATTTCACAGTGAAACTGTGTCGAGACGACTAACATAACATCATCATTCTTAACAAAATTTTTTGTAAGTATTTTAGAAATATTTAGTCTTTTATCTGTAGCTTTCCGATTCATCTTTTTTTGTGATTACTGGAGAAATGAAAATTGATGATTATTTTATTTATTTAACATTACTTATAAACAATATCTGCAGAATATTTATAAATGTATAAATTTCTACATGAAATTAACATATACAAATTTATACTTTATGCGACTTTAGTAACTTTGTTACATTTTGCCTCACCGCCAGTCTAATCTTATCTGGTATTTGGCTACCATTCTTTTAAACTTTTTCTCGTTTAGGATTTTCTGTTGACGCGTACACGAATTTCTATTAAAAGTTGCACATTCGTCATTAAATTTAATAACTCGTTCGGACGACACGACGAATAGTTCGAACAATTTGAACAATATATCAAAAATATACAGTCAGAAATTTCACGTCAGTGCTAATTGAATTAATTATTTTATCTTCTGACATTATTTGATTAACAATTAAAACACACGAAAGTCTAAGTCTATTCGTTCATTAGTTAGTTCAATATCTGCTGATGATTTAAGAATTAAAATTGTATCGTTTCCTTTTTCAAAGTCTAAAACAGAAAAGAGATGGTGACGTTCACGTTTGCCTCGAAGCGTAACATCTTTCTTTCCTGTCTTAGAATTTGAAGAAACGCATACGATGAAGCCTCATATGGTTTCTCGAGCATCATCACAAAGAAGTCTATAAGTGTATGAAGTTGACCTTAAGTAAGTAAAGATTGTGTTTCAAATTGTTGTTAGAAAACGTTGACTTTATTATTAGCCTTGTTTGTAATGTTACGTGTGTTAATTTTACTGCATATAAATTATCGCGATAACATATTTTGAAGACGTAAATAATTAACTTGTAGAAACAATTTCTTGTTAGTTTTGTCACTTAGGTTTGGGCATACGTTTTATTTTGTAATTTGTATTTTTTAGACTATCAACTGAAGATGTTCGAATTAAAAACGTTTTGCTGTGGCTTCAGTCTGAAACATGGGACGATCATCACGGGTATTGTCCAGAGTATTCTGGCTTTTATGTTTTTGATTCTTAGCGCAGCTTATGCTGAAAATCCGCACGAACTTATAGACATGGCGGATTCATCGATTGTACCTGATGTTAAAAGTGAGTAATTCCAAAATAATTTTTGCTTTGCGTCTTGCCGCTGGTAACCACCTTACTTAGGTCCACTTTTTCAGTCACAGTTTATTTTTAATAGGCTAGATTTGGCGCCCTTGGACTTCGGATTTACATTCATCTAGTCAAACTTTAAATTAGATAGTCGCCAATGATAGCTCCAATAATCACGATATGGTGTGATGAATACTATATGTTAGAAGCAGTGTTTTGTAACTAAAGCCTTGTTCTGGCCAATGGTGTTTTCATGTCCCTAGAATCTGTGGTAGTTTTCATGAAAAATAAATAAAAAGCATAAATTTCAGAGCATCCCTCGTAACATTGATTCAGTATAAATCTCGCTCTATATTTTTATTATAAATCAGGATTTAAATAATACAGCACAGTAAATTACAAAGTCTTCGACTACGGCATGATGATAAGTAGGTAACTAACGAAGTGTACTTGATGTTCCAGCTTTGAAGTCCGTTCTAATATTAATAGCGGTGGCCAGCGCTCTTCAGTGCGTCTTTTCCATTCTGCTGATATTTGGAGCGGAGACGGTAAGGATTCGGCGGCTGCATTTCACAATGACATATCGATTTTTCTCCTGCTCATGAATTAGTGAGCGACAAAAATTGCTTTTCAGAACCGCCCGTTGCTGTTCGTACCATGGTTAATTTTTAATCCGCTGGCTATAAGTTTATATGTAATTACAACGATGATCGCCATCGTCCACTATTCTGGAGTTTATAATACGGCGTTCATCTGCGGACACCTGGTACTCGCAGTCTCGTTGTGTGGTAAGTTTTACTTAATTATTAAACAATTCATGTGTGAATGTCTTGTAGTTACTAGTTCATAGGGCAAAGAACTTTGTTTTCTTTTTCATCTTTGAAATTATACACCTCGATATTGTTGTTCAGATAATATATGCTTCAATTATTTATGTGCCCAGTAGTAAAGTTACACATGAATTTTATATACGGAAGACATTGTAATTGTAACCTACTTATTTGATCGACAGAAATAGAATTTGTTCGACGAATTTTTTATGTGGGTACTCATGGACTTAGCTGATTTTTAATTTTTTTATGTTGGCTTTCTTAGCAGAGGTGTACATGTTTAGAGTTAACTTCTTCCATCAAAACACTCAGTAATTTTTGGTTTCTGTTGAATCGTGCTTTTATCTAATTGTTCGTTTGTAAGCTATTTTTTTTAGCATTTATCGTTAAACTATCAATTGCAATATTAAATAACAACAGGTTAACGAATCCTCTTATTATCCTCTTATTATTTTCTTTCTATTCATTTTACATTCTCTTTGATAAGCCTTCAATTACTTTTCACATTGAACATTGCTCTTCCTGTTCTTCTCTCCAATGACGGCTGATTTCATTTTAAATATTATGAAGATTTTACTATCGAAACCGATAACTATATAAAATTTTTCAACAAATTAGGAAGTACCTTTATTACTTCTTTGCAAAGTTGCTTACTTAATTAAGGACGATTAGCAAGTAGGTATTTTGGTTTGAGGAATCTAATATCATTCAATAAGATCAGATGAAGTAAATAAATACAATGATCATACTTCTTTTTTACAGCAATCGGTGCCTACAAGATAGTCGCTGTCCACTCTTTCTACAAGTATTTGAGGAGCTTGAACTTTTAGATGAAGCTGCTGATTTGACGAAGAAACGCATACTCTGCGTATACGATATTAGTTTAGGAGTCAGTAAATTTAATTTATGCAATCTCTAATTGCTTTAACTACTGCAATAAATAGTGTAGTTTTATAATAATAACTAATAATCCGTATTTGTAGTTAGGAATGTAATAAATTGACGCTATTTTGTCGAACGACATTTTAGAAAAAACAAACTTACTTTTTGACTTAATTAAATTGTGGGAATCTTCGAATGACCTTAAATTATAACGAAAACTGTTGTTGCTTAAATGTGACTTTAATGTCTCAAAAAAATGTACAATTTTTTTTTCATAGCTTAAATGTTCGGGAATATTTTCTTTTATTTTTGTATTGATTTCCTTTAAATATTATGGTCATGACGGGGCAATTTCTAGTCTTATGAAGTTATTTAAATAGTTTAATAAAAATATTGATTTGTTTCACTGAAACTCGAAAAACGGCAGAGGTAGGACAGATTATACATATTACATATAAAATAAAAAAGACGAAACCTTCGCTTGATTGCTTTACTATATCTACTTTGCTATATATTCCGGACACCAGGGTCTTATAAAACTCAAAGAGCTTAAGGCAAGAGTGCTCAAAATATGCGTGAATGTTTACAATTTCAAATTAAATATATGGAGTGTGCCCATTTAACTTGTACGTTAACAGGGGACGTTTAGGAGCTTCGAATAGTCAGTTAGTAGTAGTATTGCTTATATTTTGATAATATACTAAATTTTATGCGTAAAGTTTACTTTACATTATCACAAAAAATGTGTATCAAGTTTTAGGATAGTGTAAAACAGAAAGACAAATATTTTACCAAAAATAATACTAATAGGATGTGTAATCATGATATTTAATATTAAATTAATCAAGGAGGATTTTGTTCACCTTATGCAACTAGAAGGGCAAACTTAGATGTTATTTTAATGTGCTTTAAAAAATATTTTTTTAATTCATTAGGTAATTATTCTTTACAAGAAACTATAAAATTTTAAATTTTATGGTAACGACAACTTGCTCGCTGCTAAATTTGGAGGATTAAAATCAGTTTTGCAAAATCAGAAGATTTATAAATATTTCTTTCCAGGTAGTCAGTTGATGTGTGTTTGCTCCATTCTGTTGCAACCACATCAACCATCACAAATTTGTAGTTAAGTTAATTCATATAATAATGAGACTTTTGATTGGCGTCAAGTTGGAGTTATTGGTAATTTCTGGCTGTCATTAGTAAAAGACAAAACCGCTGTACTTTACAAAAAACTCCTTATGTGAGGTAAATTTATTACTATTACTATTTTGCTCTCTGCCCTTGTCTTAAAGTTATAGTGATCGAAGTTTCTTGGTTTTTACCACCCATCGGTCTGTTCCTCTTGATAAAAAGTCTCCTTAATAAGAGACTTCGCTCCTCTTTTCTTAATTTTAAATATTGGGTTAGATACAAGATGTATCTATCGGGAGTCCCATTTATTTCATCAGTCCATTACTTTGAGTTCGAGCACGTTTTAATAATAATAATAATAATGTATGAAAATTAATTAAAATTGTGTAACTGGCAATATAGAAAGTGTTAGAAAAGAGTTTATACATGTATTTCGGCTTTATTGGGCTTCATCAGAACTCTGTAAAAAATTTTGGTTTATTGAAAAATTTAGAAAAACTTACCCCTTTTTTGAATTTCTAAAATCCCAAAACACAAGAACAGGAATTAATGGTAAAAATATGAAAATCTTTTGCAAATTATACAAGGAAGCGATTGCATTCTTTAGTAAAATCACAAAAGTGACATTTTTAAAATATTTGTTTGATGTTACTAAGGCAAGAAAACTTGATTTTTTTTAATAATAATATAGTTTATTGTCTCTGATCTGAAACAGGTATGGATATTGTCAATATAAGTATAAATACGTATACATATCTAAACGAATCAGCATAATAATTGAACATATTTAGACTATACAGTTGTTAATAATATAATAGCTGAGTCATGGTTACATAGCATTCTTACAAATTAAAAGATATTTAACAAAAGACTGGGGAGAAACAAAGAAACTTGAATCAGTCAATCCAACTGTATCAGCAATTTAATTATTTAGTAATGAGTTCGTTTATATGATAATAATTTTTTTCAAATAAATAAGTTTTGAGTAACGACTTAAATTTAAGAAAATTGGATTCTTTAACATATGCAGGTAAAGCATTATAAACCTTAATGGCTCTATAATGTGCTCCATGAGTAAAGAAAGTAGATTTATGCTTTGGTATACTGTAATTATTACGAGCTCGAGTACTCATGTTAGAGTAATATTGAAAATTTTGGAAGTATAAATGACCATTTCGTTTTATAAAATTTGCTAACTCTAGTATATATAAAGAAGCCAATGGCAAAATGCCTAGTTTCTTAAATAACGGTCCGCTCGGTGTATTTGCAGGCACTCCACAAATTATTCTAATTAGTCGTTTTTGTAAAAGAAATAAGATTTGGAAGCTAGAAGATGATCCCCAAAATATTAGACCTTGATTCAGTCTTCAATGAGCTTATTTCTACATTTTGTCTTAGGTTAATTAGAGCGTAATATGCTGAACACAGTTTCTTACTGAACTAAGCACACTGTTCTTCCCAATCCAAATTAGAGTCCACTATAAGACCTAGGAAATCAGCACAAGTGACAATCTTGGTTTTTTGAGTATTTAGAAGGAATTCATTGATGTTGCACCATTCGGCCAGTTGACGAACAATAGCAGTACCCGTCAGTGAGACAGAAGCTGCAGATTCATTAGCAATTATAGCAGTGGGGTCATCTGCATATTGTAAAATTAAGCATGATTCTAATGACAAAGATAAGTCATTTACATAAATTAAAAACAGTGTAGGTCCAAAATGGACCCCTGGAGAACGCCGCGCTGTGATGCAGTTATCGAGGATAAACGATCTTTCACTACATCATTATACTGGGTTTTCATTGAAGATGCATCAAACTTGGTATGCGGGTAAATGTCGGGAAAAGAAAGAAAAGTTTCTTTGTAAAATTTTCTCTGTAATGAATAAATTTAGAGAAAATCGAAGGGAAAGCAAAGTCGCATATTTTAAGAATGTTCTTTAAATGAGAATGATTGGATCGTTACTCATTCACATACGAAATCGGTTTATTGGTTAATTGCCTCTAGAATGTCGCCCCAGTCGATTCGGCAAAACACATTTAAAACATCATGGTTGTTGGCAATCAATAAAAATAATAATTAGTCGTTTATTTTCTGTTCTCCATTTGATATGAATTTTCTAATTGTTAGTTGAAGAATTTTAGGATTGTTCAAACATTTAGTAGTTTGCGCTTATTTAAGAATTTATTATTCGCATTCACCGTTTCTTGAAATCGTTCGTAGAAATATAGCGCCCAAGTACCTGGTTTAAGGACTTTATGGTATTAGATTTAATATTTTAATAATTAATAATTTATTATTAAATGAAATAAGTTTAAATATCCACGCTATTTCACATCGCTGGTGCATTCGACGTGTGGCAAAGTTAAATACACTGAGTTTTCGGTCAAGGGCAAAATAAAATCTAGTCAAAAATTTCTTTGCTGTTTATGGATTTATTACCCCCCTGCAGCTGTGTGCCATTCATAAATGCAATTTATATCGCCAGTTTTGTTTCACGATTCCGCGCGCTACAGTATTTCAAAAAGCATCGACTCCAAATTATGCAAATTTCAACTTGCTTCGATTAAAATTTTTTATTAAGATATTTTGTTTGAAATAATGTCAGAAACGTTTCCTTCAATTTTGATGCATCTTCAATGAAATACACAGTATTCTGACCTTAAAGAAATAACTGACTACGTTGGCACAGATAAGACTGAAAGATATCTAATGACGCGCCCTTTATTCCATATGCCTCCATTGTAGATAATAAAATTCTATGATCTAAAAGATCGAACGTTTTTGATAGGTCAAAAAATATTCCGGAACTCTCATCCAATGACTCATATATATACGTTAGAGTGTTATAAATAGCATTTTTAGTGGAGGAGTTGGCCAGAAATCCGAACTATTCCTTATTTATTGTTCCAAATTTAACTAAGAGTTAAGTCTATTGTTTAAAACTTTTTCAAAGATTTTACTAAGGCAGGTAGTAGCGAAATTGGGCGGTAATTATTGATATCAGAACGGTTTCCTTTTTTATAAACCATTATTATTTTAGCGTATTTTAATTCGTCTGAGAAGATACCTTGTAAAAAATATTTATTTAATATATCAGTTATCAGGTAGATAGTTGTTTTAGAAGTGAACAAGGTACGCTATCGATACCAGCGGAGTTTTTACTAGAAATTACTTTAATTATATCTTGGATTTCATTTATGTCAGTGGGGTACAAAGAGAATGTTCCTGATACGAGCAATTAGTTTTCGATATTATAATACTAAAATGATCACAGAATAATTCGGTTAGAATCACTGAATTAGTAATTACCTCTCCGGACTCTAGACGAAATTCAAGGTTAGAGTCCTTATTTAAATTTAAAAGTTGCTTGACTTCAACTATCAAATTTTCCTGAAAATTTTCTCCGGCAAGATTGATATCGATTAGATTGGCAAAATTGATGCAGCTAGATTGAGTGGTGTGAATGTTTTGTATTCTACTGTTAGAGGAACTACAATGAGAGATTACAACTTCGTTCTGTTAGTCCTCCTACTATGTGATATGATTTTTAGCGTTCAATTTTAATTGATTCGATGTTCTTTGATCTAATTGTTATTTCAGCTGTATACGTTAATACTGGTCGAACTATTTTATTGATCTTTTATTATCCAAATACTTGTATTTAAATTTTTACTTATTTTATGAGTCATTTTCCTATTTTGAGAGCTTCTGTTTTCTCCCATGTTTCTAATCTTAGAGTTTTTGCTTTCTTCTTTTGTTTTACTGTTTTAGCACGTTGACGATAATTGTGGTATTCTCGTCGCTTCTACCACAATACTGCGCTTGAATTAATAATGTAATGGTCTTGAATTTGGCTTTTGTATTTTACATTGTGATGAGCTTTATGATATTTTTGATTTGCTTCTAGATTGCCGTTCGAAAACAAAAAAAATTGAAGGAACCAATGACAGACAATTCCTCCTGATAATCATTTTCTATTTTTTTCTTTGTTTCCGGTACATATTTTTTTGATAACGTATTTTCCTCGATATGTTCATGCCACTTTTGATTATTTCTTTTGTATTGTTTCTACTATAAGATTGATTATTTCCAGTTTAAAAATTAACACGAGCCGCCTTTATATAAAACAACGGATATTATCGAAAATTCTTTCTTTTCATTCATATTTTGTTAATTCTTTTTAGTGTTATACACAGTTTTCTACATGCCGATTGTTGACTACATCCATGCCGAAATCATCGTAATCTGTATCATTTAGTTGCTTTGTCATTGCAAACTTGGGACATCCAGCGTAGACAATTTTATGTATATAGATATTTTATTAATTCTAATTTTACTTTTTATTAACTGCAATATGCTTTCCTTTTTTTTGTATGAAAATATTTACTTAGTAATAAAAACTAAATTAATAAAAAATACGAATATATTAGCATTTCAGTTGACAGTATAAAAATATAAAATATAATAACGATTACACAAATTGTACAACTTAATACTACTTTATCACATAAGAGAAATAATTATAAATAATCAGTCTTCAAGATTCAGTTATAAATAGACGTCACGAGACCGTTATTATCCGTCTATTTTTACGTCAGCATTGAATACTATCGACTTGATAAGTAGATGAGATAAAATTGGAATATTTATGCGACGTTATAGATATTCATAGGATCTGCGAACTGATTTTTGTCAGGAGATTTCGTCTTGGTGTTGTAATAAACATTAACTGCAACCACTGATTCTAGCATCCACACTGAAACAGAAACAGAAAAGTTTTTAATGTCTGTTTAAAGTGTATTTACATAGTTTCTGAGTAATGGTATCTTATCATGTTGCACAACGGTTCTTTAAAAACAGATTAGTATCTTCTGTTTTTTGATGAAACGGAATTTTTTGTTGGTTTAGTATTGCAACAAAGTAATGATTTGTAGCAATTTTATCATAAATTATTATTATTTAAATTTGCGTTTTACGTTCTTTATAAATATGAAAAAAGGCAGTATATAAGAATGGTATGAACGGAAGAAGAAACATTTAGAAGAAATGGTCCAAACAAGTATATACAGCGTGTACCGAGGCAATGCGAATATGGCATTTTATATATAATTTTAGTTATTCAGATTCGCATTCTATATCGTCTGGAACATACGTCTGTAACACACCAAAGTTAGGTTTTTTTTATAATGGAACACTACAATTTTATTACATATCTGGATAAAACTTAAACAACCGACACAACGTTACCAAAATTTCTAAAATTTCTTTAATATTTTTGGCGTTTAAAGTATATACAAAATGTCACTAGTTATTCTGACGTTTAATACAAACTTTATTTATTAATTTTGACAGAAATATAATCTCAATTCAAATTCGTGTCCGGATTTTATTGTCCGCTGCTATAATATTTTCATTGAAAGATTCTCGAATCGTATTCCGTCAAATAAACCACTACATTTTAGAAAATTGGTATAGATTATATTTAATCTGCTATATCATACTTATTTCAAAATATACTTTTTTCTTTAATTTGAAACAGGTTTTTTTTTTATAATAAAGTTAGTAAATTTTCATGTTTTAATAAAGAGAGAAAATGAAACTGTTAAATGACAATGCTTCGATTTATTTGTTGTTATAACTGGATAACTAGAGAGCGCCTAGTATTAGGCTTTTGATGTCAGAAGCAGGCAGTTTGCCTTGAATAGGTCATTTACAAGATGTTGAATGAGTGCGAAGAGTGTGAATAGGTAAATATAAAATAAGTGTACAAGATTCGTTAAATAATTTGCATTCAATGTTCATGGTTTAGTTCTGCACTCTCTGTAAATAATATTTGACAGTTGTATAAACATCTCAGTTTTATACGTTCGCTCGGTCTATTCATATGAAAATGATTTTTTTAAATTATATCATTACTTTGTAAAGCGATTAAAAAACATGGTGTCGCTGTAAAAAGAAAAAGATACTTTAACGAATGGATTGCAAACATTTTTACATTGTTATTTAAAAAAAGAACAGATGTACAAATATTTTGATAATTATGTAGTAATTTAGAATGAGCTAGAAAATCATCTAAACTTTATTAATTTCATCCAACCTATAACTTTAAAAATAAATAAATTAGCACTGGTGAACTGTGCAAATTGGATATCCTGTATATGGGTCTCTTAAACTGAGTGATCTACTGAAATCTTTTAATAACGGGAATATAAGAATATTTAGAAAATTGGTCCCCTAAAAGGGGCCAATATATTTTTAAGTATTTGAACTAGTTGTAGAGAAACAACAAAATGATTCCGTGTATATTTCATTGTAAATAAGGAATTATTATAAATGTAAAGAGTTTCTTGTAATATAAAAAAAAGTAATAGTGAAGATTAAACATAATGTAACATAACATGAAATAAGAAAGTTAATGGCGATATAATCATCAAAAATGATATGAAGTTGTGTATTTTATACAAAAATTTTCTGAATCGCTTTAGATGTCACTTTTTACAAGCATGATCTTTTATATGTTAAAATACGAAAAATAAAAATTAATGTTGACCATAGCTAATAGATCAGTTCGAAATCTGTTCGTTCGTATGAAATGAATGGCAGCAGCAATCAGATCATCTAGAAGCGGCTTTATGAAGAAAGAGAAGAATAAGAAAAACACATTTGAAGGATATAAGAAACTTAATTAAAAAAGGGAACTGGATGGCCGTAGAGAACAGAAGGTATATTAATTAGAGAAATATTTTTCAGAATAAGCACATTAAAAATTAAGAAATGATTGTCTGATTGAACTTAAAAAAGAAGAAAAGAAAAATTAAGAGAACTTGGAGTTCTTGAATCGGCTCGAATATCTTGATATCTTGTTTTGCTAAGTGCGAGCAGACAAGTTAAGGTAAAGAATCAATTTTAAAAGAAATGAGGAAAGCTAATCCTAAATTATCTAGAAATATTATCAGTTTTACCATTGATCCAACAATGTATTAGGTATTTTCGGTGACTAAATAACTTCATTCCATAGCAACGGATCAGAGTCAAATCAAATCAAATTTAGCTTATTTACTATATGGGTTTAAATAAAATATTTTGTCCAACAGTTGCATTTTTAGGTGTTTTTTACGTTGGTTTTGAGTGACTAAAATAAAATTTCAATCACTAGTTAAATTTTAGTCACTCATAGTGAAAGCTATCTATGACGACCGACCATGACTGCTTGACTGTTTTAAATAATGTCGCTTCAAAAATATCTTTTCAAGATTCTTTGTTGTTAAAAAAAATGCGACAAAAAAATTGGACAAAACGCCGTATATTACACGTGAGTCAAAATTCTCATTCATGTATAATTTTGCATTTCTCTCACTTATAATATAATGTACTATTTTCTGTTCAACAAATGGAAAAAGTGAAAGAAACTGGCTTTCGAGTGACGATGAAATACAATATTTCACTTTTATATGGAAGAAAAACAGAAACATGAATTAATCGCGAGACATTTACGGATTTCTAGTAAAAAGACAGGAACACGAAATGAGATATCAATCGAATTTAATTTAAAAGACGTTATCGTGAAACACATACCGATTTTTAGTAAAAGAAAGAAACAGGACATTTAAACTTTAAAAAATAAATAAATGAAAGAAGAAATTAAAAAGAATGGAAGATGCGGTTACCTATGAATAAAATGGCTACAACTATGACTATGAACTCCCGAATTTCTGAAATTCTTAATCAATTTTCTTCTTGTAAATGTTAAATTAACTTTATTTTTTTGTGCTTCATTTAAAAAATTGTGTCGTTTGTGGTACGTGAATCATTTCCTTAACAGTAAACATTTAAGTCCAGGATAGTACATATATCTTGTCATTGTCATTATGTCAATTTTGTGTTTTGCATCAGACATTAAAAATTTATGTTCTATAATCCAGAATATGTTCTATAATCCATTCTTTATCTATTTACCATCCAAGTCTGCAGTGAAAGTCTAGTGAGAATGTGGTATTCATGTATGCAACTAAATTTTGACAATGAATATAATGTTGATTTAGATTTAAGGTTCTCCGAATTAGGTAATGCTTCGATATATTTTTTTTCCATTACGGTGTATTCAGGTCCAAATTTACATACATAAATTGTAAAACGTTTCCCTTCGCTTTTAATTTTGGCTTGGTTACTTTTCAAATCTGTTTCGTACTTTTATCTAATTTGAATTGTCAGAATTTGGCGTATGTTAAAATGATATCATAGAAACAATTGTCTCTACAATTGTAGGCATGGAAATAAACCAAAGGTTAAAGTTAATCGGTGTTGAAAGTACCGGCCCTAAGGCTACTAACTATTGCAATGGTAAATAGAAATAGTAAAGAATAGATTATAGTTTATGAAAATTAAAAATTTTAAACATAGTTAAGTTTGTGTGCAGTGACATCAGTTGTTAGTTGTTATGATGTTAAAGCAGAAAGCGTGTTTATGAGCCTTTGCTTTTGGAAAACACTCAAAGATTATCTCAGATAAATCCGTTCTAAAATTATGACGTTATTATTTATTAATACTTACGTCCTATTATTACTGGTAATGCGCACAATAATATGCCGTAGTAGATTTCTAGATGCAAGGCAAAATATATTGCACAACTCAGGAGAATTAAAGAATTGATGACGGTTTCAAAAATCTTCATGAAAATCCAACCGCGCACGTAGCTGTAGTTTTTCTATACGAAAAATAGATTTTTAATTTTTAAAACGATTTTTAATTTTGAGTTGCCTACCGTATAGATCCCGATGAACAATATAACAGCCAGGGAAAATGGTATTATTTGAATGCCAGCCACTACGAAAAATATCCTCCGTCCAACTGCAAAAGTAATAACAATAATCACAGTTGTCCTTCTTTCGCTTAGAATTGTTTTAATTACCTAACATTTCCTCTTCTTCTTCTGTTTGTAAAAAAACTCCTCCGCATATGTGAAGAGCAATCAAAGTCGCATAAAGTATCTGAAAGTATTGTTGATGCTGAGTAAGTTGAACACTTGATTGAGATTTTCAAAACTGAATTTTGAATGAACTTACGAGTTGAGAGACGGCTATCCTGATAACCGCGGACGTGTTGCCATTACCGCAGCACAACACTCGGAACATTTTGCTCGATTATTGAAGATCGCCGGTGGAAATCGAATAAAAACATTCGTAATCTTATTGACGCAAATGTAAATGCCACCTAAACCTTTTAAATATCTTATCTATGAAGTGCGAGTTTTTTGCAATTTTGGTAAATATACAGATTCGGTGGAAAGAAATGTATACTCGATTTTCATTCAAGTATTTACCTTCATTATTTGTATAAGCTATTATGAATCAGCATTCATGAGTCAAATTTAATTAAATTTTATTTGTTGTTTGTTGCAGTACGTGTAGAGTTTCTGTGAACTGATAAACAATTGGAATCTTTTAATTGAATGTTCGATTAATATAAATTAATATAAATGTTAGATATAATTTTCATACAGGAACTTTCCTTCTTAGGATTTGATTTTATACTGATTGCACATAAATCTGTAGTGCGGATATCTACCATCTACTATTCTGCCTCCACCATCCACTCTCCAACCACCTATCTTGCCTCTTGCAGTGCGGCGTTAGTTTTGGGATGAAAGACTTAGTTGGGTATGAACCGGCTTCCTTGCGTTTTAAGCATGGGTATGAGGCTTGTTGACCTTGCAATTAGTGTGTCATCAAGGATCTTCGAGACGCGGCACAGTGTAACACAAACCATTTCAAGTTTAAAGAAAATTATAAATTCAGTTTGAATATTACAAATAAAATATTCCTTAAGAAAATAAGTGGGGAACACTTCGAACATTTCTGAAAAAAATTTAGCGACTTTTGAGAAAATAAACATGCTCTTGAAATATAGTATTCAGACATTAAAATTTCGTTCTTCTATATCAAAATGACAAGAACATTTGTCTATTTATCACAATGATTTATAAAGAAGAGATAAACGACGCACGTAAATAATGATTTACGCACGTTGTAGATCTGCAGTGACGACATATCATTGATCGGCATGTGAAAGTCAGATAAATCGCTATTTTTACAATAACAACAACGTCGAAAAGCAGCTCAGATTAACTGATAATACAACGACATTCAATAAAAGTTTTGCAACGAGGAACTTGCGCACATGCAAATCGGATGGTGCAGATTATATAAATTTATTGAACTTCGATTTTTCAAAACGACAAGTCAGTCTGATTAAATATATTGCAGAAACAAGAATTTACTTGTTATCAAAACATTTTAATGTTTTGATTGATGACATACAAATTAAATTTGAGTGGGAGTAGGAAAGTTCCGATAAGTAAAAATAGATAATTCTACAATATCGAGAGTGATACGAGTCCTTCATGGTTGTCCGTATGTAGTCTGCATTGAAATCATCAAGTAAAAAAGTAGAAGTAAAAAAATTGCTATAAAGTAAAGTGCAGTGATGAACAAATTTAGCGTGATATGTGACGATTATGACATTGAAGGCTAAGACAGAAAGGCAGCAAATAATCACTTATGTACTTCGAAAAGTGCAACGTTGTTATTTGTTTCTCAAGAAATAGGATGCCGAAGAATTAATGAACACTTTCCTACAAAATTAATTTTCTTATTGATTTGTATTAATTTTTATACATCCTGTATAATAGCTGAAACAAGGAGTGGCAATTTTGTACTTCGTTGTTTATTTATTTATGTAACCTGTCTCTACTACAACTAGTTCACCTCAGCCTAACCATTAATCATGTTCCTATTAAAACGATGCATTAGCAAAACATGTTAAGATTTCATTCTGATAATAACTGTCTTATATGTTGTCTGACGGCGTGGTCGACGCTTTCTCTTTGTCTTCAACATTAGCAAACCCAAGTCGCCCTTTGATGCGATTAATTATTCATGAAGGTAATATACAATCGGCGAAGTAGAGTAATCCAATAATATATTGCAAATACGTTCACCAACACTGCGAAACGTCCTTTTTTGTTTAATTAAGGCGGCCGGTTTTCTCGTCGTGTTTACGTTGATGGCGCAATTTGTGCTCCATATCGCCTTATATATTTTGCATTTTTTCATGAAATAAATAAATAAATAAATATATTTTTGCATTACGTAGGCAAGAATTCAAGGCCCATGAAAAAAAAATACTTATAATTATATTAATAAATTGATGTACTGTTTGAATGAGTAATTTTGGGATTACTTTGAGGAAAAATCTGGGCTATACATATATTTCATAATTTTGACGATATGAAATGGAATAAATATGTTTAAGTCAGATACAAGGGTCTACAATCTTAATATTTGCGTCTTTACGTGATATAATTCGGAAAGACATAAAAAATGCTTTCTTATTTAAAAAATAAAATTTATTTCTTATATATTTACAGTATAAAAAAATGACTAATAACAGTTACAAGATATGGTAACTAAGCTTTTTTGATTTTACCAGATCTTACGGGCGACGCCGCTGGCGATTTTGTATCCTCCTCCTAAACCATACCCTCCGATTCCAATTCCGGAAATCGGGGTGGCAATACCATGCCCGACGCTAATTCCAGAGCCATAACCGTATCCAATTCCACCTAGACCCCCTCCAATTCCACCCACTCCAATTCCTGATCCTATTCCAATTCCACCTAGACCCCCTCCAATTCCACCCACTCCAATTCCTGATCCTATTCCAATTCCACCCAAACCTGCTCCGATTCCAGAACCTATTCCAATACCACTTCCCAGTCCAATTCCAGGGCCAATTCCGACTCCAATTGCTGGTCCCACACCTACTCCGACTGAGACAGGTTGGGGTACTATAATTGGAGTTGGTACTCTTACAGGGATCGGTTGTGGTACAGTTACAGGGACTGGTTGTGGCACTGGTACCGGAATTGGTTGCGGTACTGATACTGGTACGGGTCTTTGAACCGGCACTGGTACTGGGCGAGGTACTTCAACAGGTACAGGACGGCTTACTTCGACTGGAACGGGTTGAGGTACCGGAACTGGTACTGCACGCGGTACTGAGACTGGTACGGATACGGGCACTGGTACAGCGACTGGACGGTTAACAGGCACCGGCACTGGTATTGGCTGAGGTATTGGTACTGATTGAGTAATGGTGCTTACTGTTTGTGCTCCTTGTGCTACACCAATTCCTCCAATTCCGATTCCACCAGCTCCAAGACCAAGTCCAATTCCACCAACTCCTATTCCATTACCAAGTCCAATTCCACCGACGCCTATTCCATTACCAAGTCCAATTCCACCAACACCTACGCCTATCCCATTAGCAATGCCTATTCCATCAATTCCTAAGCCAGCGCTACCAAGACCATGGCTTCCCAAGATAATTCCATCCCCATATCCATAACCACCGCCATTTCCGTAGCCACTGCCATATCCGTAACCACCGCCATAGCCCAAGCCGCCCGAAATTATTCCCGCGCCTCCAAGACCATGTCCAGATCCAAGTCCGATTACTCCTCTCTTCTCTTTTTTAGCTTCTTCACAGAGAGCAAAAGCAGTCAAGGCTAATACGAACGTGGAGATCTACAATTTTAACAAAAAAAATCATCATTTGCGATCGCATTTGTAAACCACGAAGACACGTTACCTGTAACGTCCTCATGGTGTACATACGAAAGTACTAAGAACACAAAGCGAATGCCGTGCAAATCTTGAGTGTTGTTAACTTTTATACGAATCCAAAGGACACACCTCCACCATAAAGGGAGGAGACACGAACGAGATCTCAAGATGTGAGCAAGCAATATCGGATACGTTTGCTTTCACTCTCGTGTGCGTAACCGGAAGGTTACTAGTACACGCTAAAAAAAGCGTTAATGTCACCTAAAATTTCTCGGCCGCGCGCAGGACTTTTAAATTTCACTAATTTTGTATACGATCGCGATATTATATTAACGGACGAGTTTCTAAAATTTTTCGATGTTTTATTATTTCCGCCGAATTAGAAAATTATTGATAATGCCTTACGGAATGAATAAATTTCAATATTTTAGAGAAGATAAATTCTTCGGGAAGAAATTTGTTTCTTACAACTGCACGTTGTGTTCTACAAAATTTTATTACTTAACATATATGTAATATGTAAGTTGATTATGAAATATATTTATTGTTAATAATTTGCCTAGTTCAAAGTTATTTATTGGTTTTTATTAAGACTGTTGTCGACAGTTTAGATTTAGGCGTTAGAAAAGGCGTCAAAGTATTTCAAATATGTGCATATTTTATACATTTCTAATATACTAGTGAATTTGTTCGATGTTTGTGCTAAGGTGATCGCTTTTAGTATAAGATAATGAAATCTCACATTGTCAGCAAGGTCTATTTTTTAACGTATTATTGATTCATTTACACTTTCCTTCATATTAACACTTTTTCAATATTTTCTTCAACAATACTGAGCAAATATCGGATATTTCTCTTATTACATTTAATAGGGTTTTAAAATTTTATAAATTTCTGAAAGTAGTGCGCCTGAAGATTTTTTTGTCTGATACATACATGTACAAGTCAAATTAAAAATGGTCTTCTAATTAACAAGCCAATTTTTAAGAGTTTTCTCAAAATATGGAAAAACAAACGGATATTTGAAAAGTTTCGCCATATTTTCGTAAATCTATTAAATAAATAATTCATCTAGTTTGTTTTTATTTTCCGCATACTTGGGTCCTGCAGATTCATCTATGTCAAGTTCGTTATTTACAGTGACTTTGTAACAATAGATTCCAATGAACAAATCGTTAATCGTTAATTATTTACTCTCTACCAAAACTAACAGTATAACAAAATCCAAATATTCAATTTTTAAGCAATTTTAAATATATCTGTAGTTGCACCAGTGTTGTCTTCACTTTAATCAAGTTTAAAATTTTATCATTATGAAGATATATTTATAGAAAATATAGACATTATTATTGTTAAAATATAAATTATATTATTAAATTCTTAATAAAATAATTAATTTCATAGTCGAGGCATTGGAAGTTAAATTTTAATATTTTTTTACTCGTGCAGCAAAATAAGAATATGTAGATTAAATAAAGTCGATAGAAATTCCTTAATTTTGGACAATGAACAGAACGAAAAATGGCAACGATAAAAAAATCTAATATGAAAGGTCGCGAATGCAGGAAAAAGTATTGTATCTCAGCTGCCTACGAGGGTCGTCCTTTTAGTTTTGCACATAGTAATCAAAGCAAACAGTAGATTGATTTAAAGTGGTTTATAGCTTTTCAAAGTATCCTCTACAAAGATTGATACACTTTTGCAATCCCTTAAACCAACTGTTCCAGCAATCTATTCACCATTCAGGACAGTCAATTTCGCCATTTTGAAGACATCCAGTGCTTCTTCCAGTGACTGGAACTAGTGATCATGCAGTCCCTTCTTGATCCATGGGAACGTAGAAAAATCGTTTTGACTTAGGTCGATCGAACTAACTTTCTGACTTTTCTTTGAAATGCCTAAGGGTGCCTCTCTCTATATTTGTCACATGTCGATTTTCCTGGATCAGCTGACGCATAGCATGTTTTTTGTCGCAGAGAGTAAGGTGCGACATTGGAATTGACAGTATCTGTGGGAAATTGTCGATTGATGTGGTGCTTCATCACTCAAAGCAGAAACCAACTCGGCAAGACATTGTGATTGAGACAATCTTCCTTGTAAAAAAATATTGTGCGAACATTTTCTCATCTCTATTCCATTTTTGCGGGTGACCTGTTAACTTTAAGAATTCACTGTGACTAAATTATTTGCCGCATCTTATTGAAACTTTGGATTTTGGTTAATTAAATATTGTGGTTAATGTTTATCGTCGTCGTTTCATTGGTAGCGCCTTCTAAGCGGATCTATGTAAATTTTAAAAGACAGCCCTCGAATAAAAAAATGTCACGATAGGGACGTGAAAATTTAGAATTTAACTGTAAAATTTGATGTGCCATTCTTGCTCCAAACCACTTATGTACTGTTCTGAAATTATTTAATGCCATATCATGATGATTACATTTCCTAGTTCTGGATTGATTGGAAAATTGCGAATAGGAAAATATTGAAATGTAAGGTACATTACATACATATAGAACTAAATAATCTTGATCTATAAATAAACTTAAGAGATTTGGTACAACAGGCAAGAAAAAATTGAACCAATTCAAGCCTACGTTTAAACAAAAAGAAAGTATCCTTATGAAATATATGAGAATGGATAAACAGTCCTCTGGTAAATCTTGAAATAAATTGTGTCTTGAAATTAAAATTGAAAAAAATTGTAAAAAACTGGGAAAAAGGATCTCTATTTGAATGTCAATTCAACACGTCTACCATTTAGTTTCTAAATCTTCTTGAGCCTTTTTTTATGATGAAACTGACCTTTTAATTCCGCTAACCTAATTTAAGCTTTTCTCTTCTTGTTTGAATATGTATTCCCTATTTTTTAGAAAGTTTTTCGTTTTGGGTTGGGTATGTTATAATTTTTAGATTGTGTAAGTTTGAGGATTTATTTAGTGGTAAGAGTGACCATCTAGTTCAAATTATTCGGTATTATAAAGTTTATACTTTTTTAAGCTTCTTATTTTAATTTCAAGTGCGAATTTTATGGTTTTAAAAAAATTGCCAGAACTGATTAATTTTATTTGTTCTCCTTTGTATATGATTTGATTTGTTTCAGCCAACCTTGAGGCAAATCAGACAAGTTAGAAGAGATGTACTTAAAAAAAGTATTTCTTCCATTGCTCACCCTTTAAATTTTATTAATTTATCAGTTTTCGGCATAAAAGTGTTCAATTAAAATAGATAATAATGAATTTTCAGTTCGTCTGCAAATTACGAAATAAAATAGTAAAGTTTCTATAAGAGTCCTATTCTAAAGGAAATTGTAAAGGAGATTCAATTCTTCTAAAAAAAAATACTTGTGTTCAATCTATCAATACTTAATGTTAAAGTTGACTTTCTATTGATGATTAATATGATTAATAAAAGCGAGTTTGTGTAATTTTATAAAGACCTTTTTTATGTACTAAAGAAAATAAAAAAAAGTTATGTGCTATCGTAATCAGAGAAACCCATTACACTCTAAATTTTAGTTAATTGAAGTGTGCTTTAAAATCAACTTTTGTCATTTTGACATGACTGCCACTGACAAAATAAAAATACATATTTCAATTAAATACAATTCAGAAGCCAATAATTGAAACGCGATTGCAAGACGGAATCAGCATTTGAGCAATTGCAACTGAATTATCTGTTAATAGTAATATTGCTAACTGCAATTATTTGGAACCGAATGAAAAGGATGAGATTTTATATGTTAACAAATACATGAAAAACACTGTCAAAATTAGTGTTACGTAACTAAAATTCTGAAAATGGAAGTAGGTATCTATTTTACTTCACTGTAGTCGTTTTTATGATTGCGATGATACATTGTTAAGTAAGTGTCAATTGAAGCAAATTGATCTGGTTCTGTTGGATGCTCCGAACAAAATTAAGCGGCATTTATTTTACCTAAAAGAAGGGAATTTTCCATATATTACCGCCTTATTAAGAATGGAGAAAGCCGCTTCAGATGATGAATTAGTGATGTGTTAAGTCGTCCGCTAAAATATTGAAAAATTATACTTACCTGCGTGGAAATTAGCGATTTATTATTGATAGGACGACTTCGTTGTTATGACAACTAATTACCGTGTATGTGGATTATTTACTTATTTAAAGACGCTTTTAATATTTACGAGCGCATTACGATAAAGAAATACGTAAGCAGGTGGTAGGTTATTTTTGTTCTCGATTTTGCAATTTTGATGAGGGCTTTACGTTCGTAAACTCAATTTTAACAGTTTAAATTTTGGGTAAGTTCTATTTCATTCATTCGGATGCAATGCGTTTTGAAGTTACGAGTTCTAGTTTAGAGTCAAGTCAGCGATGAAAAGCGGAATCGATATTGTGCATATTGATTTGCATGTCTGCACTTGGGAGTTACAACACATGACGCTGCGAAATTATGTTTTATTGTGTCGTAATAAGTAACGTCACAACTTTATAATTTTCTTGTTTTTTAATTTATTGAAATATATGTCTCATATTTTTGTAATGATTTTGGTACTGATTTATAATAAATATGTACTTATCGATACTTTCACAAATGCAAATAAAATTGAGGAAGTACGCGTCAAAAAATTATTTAAAAAAATTATATAAAAAATAAAAAAGGTATTTTCAGAAAATATATGCATTTGAATGATGAACTGATTCATAAAAATAGTTATACTTATTAAGAAGATCCTGCGTAATAATAAATACTACAATAGATCCGGTAGCGTAGAGACTACTTGCACGTCGCTTATATCCACACTTTCTTCTTGCTATTTTTGTCCTTATCGTGTTTAATTCCTCCTTTGGCCTTGCCTATTACGTAGACTACTATGTGTCATAAATTGATTAGCAAGTCTATTATTTTATTTTCATATTTAAAGTAGATTCTTGTCCCATAAGAATTGTATAATAAATTATTTTAACGGACACAAAAATTCGTTATCAATCGATAATAATAATTTTAAATGTCCGTTAAAATAATTTATCATATTATTATTTTCATTGTACAATGTAATCATATGTTTAAAAAACTGTAAGGAATAAGTTACCTGGTTTGATAAGATTTCTTAAAATGTAAAAATCGGAAATTTCGACAAGCGACTATGTTCGTGTTATGATATTCAACTTTTATTTTTAAATGCTCTACATTACGAGTTTATTAAGAAAAAAATGAATTACATTACATGTTTCTAGATGTATCTTCTCACTAGTTTGAAAATAATGAATAATATGCAGGACGTATTTAAAAAATAAAATTTGAAAATATTCACAGCTTCCAGTGAAACCATGGAACTTCTAGTGGAGCCAAACTTCTATGTTACAGAAGAACTTCCAAGAAATATAGGATATAATATCCATTCACGATCTCTGCGTTCTAGTAGACCATGTTTTTTTTTCGTTATGTTACGTGCATGTATTTTGAAGATAGTCAAAATTTGACGTGAAAAAAATTATGACATTGTCACGTCAGCTGTATTGACTATGTTGCAAATACTTAAATAAACTTGAACTACAATGCCATGATCTTAAAACTTAAAACAAATAACTAATTATTTAATTACATTTTTTAATTCTGTCAAAATGCCGAAAATGATAAGCGGGCAAACCAAACAAATCATAAAAAAGTGTACAATTATTATAAAAAGGATCGTCCAGATTTCCCACAAGATGAAATTATAAGCAGGTTGATAGATATACATGGAGTAAGGCTTACATAAATTAAATGAGCCCTATTTTCTAATGTAGGTATATGTATGTTTTAGATTTCGCAAAGAACGATAACTAAAATTTTGAAAGCAGGACCTGACAATTTGAAAACATATTCATCTGGCAGACGCAAAAAGACGGATATATTTATAAATTACATGTTTCGGAAAGATTTGCAACGAATAATTTGGCAATATAATTTGAAAAATGAATATTTCACTTTGGACAAATTACTTACAGACGCTCGCGATGGTTTGGAATATAAAGGGGGAAGAACAACTTTATTCAAAATTATGAAGTCTATGGGTTACAAACACAAATGGTTAACGGACGCAAAATTTTATGTGAACAAAAACACGTTTTTTTTTGAGCAAATTCTTAGTTTCAAAATTTTAGTGAAAATATAATATTCGTGTACCTCGATGAAACGTGGATCTACCAAAACAAGCAACCCAGTCAAAATTAAAAGTGAAGGGAAACGTTTTACAATTTTGCATGCGGGAACAAAACTTGGCTTTTTGGAAGGATGCGACTTGTTACTTGACTCGACGAGCATTGACAGAGACTACCATAAAAATATGAATGCAGAAATTTTTCAAAATTGGGTGGTTAATTAGTTTATTCCTGCACTAGGCAAGTTGCAATTAAAATGTGTGGTGGTAATGGACAATTCACCGTATCACTAACATTTTCCTGTGAAAAAAGTCAAATGCAGGAGTGGTTGGTTAAACACAATGTCGAAATTGAGGGCAAAATTACAAGAAAAACAATTATGGGAATTAATTAAGCCTTTTAGGATAGACGGAACAACAAAACGTTACGCGACTGACGTAATTTTGAAGAAGCACGGTTATGAAGTCCTTAGATTGCCTCCATACCATTGTCAATACAATCCTATTGAGATTGCATGGGGGCAGTGCAAAGGCTTTTACAATAAGCACATAAATTCGCAACCAGTATCGAAAGGTAGGGTTGCAAATTTATGGCGTGAGGCTATTTCAAAATGTACCCCTGACATGTGGCAAAATTTTTGTAATCATTATGAAAAATTAATTTCGGAAGATTGGACGAAACATATGGGAAATTTTTCGTTTGAAAATATTCCTCCTTTTATTATTACATTAGGAGAATCTGATTCAGAATCAGAAATGGATGATGAATCAGATTCTTCTATGGAATCAATTGTAGGGGAACATTTAATTTGGCATCAAAATTTTATAGTGTAGAAAACGCATGTATATCTGTAAAACTTATAAATAGACTGCGACGGTCCTTTTTTAGCAGTCAAAACTAATAGCCACGAATATGCACAAATATAAGCAGATTTTCAGAATTCTAGTGTTAGCAGAAGAATCTGATGGTGTGCGTATTGGAGGAGGTAGTGAAAGTAGACAGAATTTTAAATGGGATCTAGCTTATAGTCTTCTTGGGAAAAATGGTAAGATATTTTACATAAATATTGCCATAATTTATAATTTAGAACCCGTTTCATCATGTTGATATCATTATAAAGTTTACGTTCTTCATGGAGGCAGAGTCAAATCAGAAACTAATGATAAAAGAAAATACTAGTTAATAATATATGATATTCTGTCAAATGATATATTGATAAAAACTACAATAATAAAGAAAAGATAAAATAAATTGTCATTGTTAACTTATTTTCTGTACAAAGTCTAAAAAGTAGTAAAGGAGACTGTAGTTTAAAAGCACTTCATAAAGTACTTTTAACTTGGTAGTGTGTATACATAAGATCACAGCTTAGCTGCCGAAATACGTATCTCTGGATATAAAATTATTGTGGGCGGAGATTAATTTTCAATTGTACAAAGTCTAATTTCTTTTCCTTATGTTTTCAAGAATATTCATTTAATTTATGTAGAGAAAAATTGTTTGGCGCAAATTAGATTCTGTAAATCTTTCAGTTTGTTTAAATAATTTTTATATTGATTAGCAATTGAAACACTCCCTTGTTTGAAAGTTATCGCAAAATTTATAATTGCAATTATTGCGAACTGTCCGATCATACAAATATTGCGAATATTGATATTGATTAGAACACAAGAAATAATCGCAGGGATCGCGCAGGATTAAAGAAAAAGAAATAACTAACCCCTTTCTCAAAAAAATTGAAATAAAAAATGTATTTTCTCTAGTCATAGGTGATCTTGAATTATTTTGTTGGTAATGACCATAAATTTGCCGCTTGAATCGAGATTTATATTTACCACCTTTCCTACTGTCCCTATTTTCCCAGAAATTGTAAGTTCGAATCACCTGGAGATTATTAAGTATAACGACAAGAAAAATGAACCAAAATCATTAAAGACCGTCGCTTAATTTTCCCTTATTTTGTCGCCTCTGAAAATTTGCCGTCTGAATAGCTTTATTCACCGATTTGAAAAATGACATTGAACTGTTCATAATGGACTATTCAGATTCGCTGTAAAACAAAAAAAAACATTGACTTCACAATCTGTTTTCGATAAATCGCTATCCAATTTGGCAGGATGAAATTTATTTTGCTGAACTTTATGAGAATTTTGGTATATGGAACTAGACTTGGCTCGTAGAAGAAGTTACGTTTAACATATTGCTGTTGTTCAAATTTTGTCGAAACCATTGACAATAATCCACACGTTCTTCAAAATACCGAGCTAACGTCTTATTACACGTTGTTCGTTATGAATATGATATTTTTTCAGTTTTTTTTTAATATTTATCTTGGACATTAATTAATATAGATAATATTTTTGTGTGGATTGTTATGTTTATGAACTTGGCCGCTATTGCAATTCATGCAGAAAATCGGTGCAATAACTTTCCTTTCTTTAAGTACCGGCAACTGTTTAGATGTAGATGAGGATTAAATTTGATCTACCGTCGTCATTCATTTTGTCTTACGTTCCTAGTATTATAAGAAAAAAACTATTACAGGACGTTATATTAAACAACATAATATCTTTAAAAATCTGTTATATGAATCCATGCAGGTAATATTATTTAATTAAATTAATTTTCTAAATAAAAATTGAAGAGAGAGCTATCGGGTTGCGGAATATACTGCGCACCTTTAGGCTTCATCTAGTATGGTGATATGGCCAAACTTACTAGAATTTAGGCGAACTTAGGGAAGTTTTGACCCAATATTATCTATAGCTTTATAGTACGACTTTACTTTACTTAATATTCGCGAAGAAGGCAGTTGCTCTATGTCCTTCGGGTCCGAAGGCAAACATGTCAGTCTGTGGACCGATAATTTCTTGATATCTAATATCTAAGAAATTAATTTAACAGTTTTTCCCTTCAACGATATCTTTCAGTAGAACTTAGTCGTTTCTAAGACCGAGAGCGAATCGACAACGCTATTTCGTGATAAATTATCACGAATTGCTTAGGAATTGCAAAATTCTTAACTCTTCGCTATCAGTTGACAATTTCTTCAGAAGAATGTTGAAAATTTTGTGACTTTTAAACTATCCATGATATGTTATGAAAGTCACACACTTTAATAGATCATTTTGTCTTTATAATACACTGCAAAATGATAATCCTGATAATATTTAAGAAAAGAGGAGTTTCATATGTTTGTTTGGGTAATACGTTATTTATTCTATTAAAACTAGTATTTTGTCGTGATAAGAATAGAAAAAAAAGTTTGAAAGATGAAAGAATTATCAAAATTGATGAAAATGTCTCCAATGTTCAGCTCATTAAGAGAATAAGGAGTTTCAACAAAAAAAGTTGACATCAGTACCAAGAGAAACGACTACCAAATCAAGTCTACAACGATTATCTTTAGTAGGAACTTGTTGAACTTGAATAATAAATACTATTAAACATAATCTGTATTCTCGAACATGCATGATTCCACCTAGATAAAATTAAAGAAATTGGTCGGTTGTGAATCTCAATTAAAAAGAAGATAACGTACTTAGTATTGACAGACCATGATGCTGTAAAACATATTTCTATACATTGCTAAATGCTTTGAAGTCACATTTTGATTATTTTCCGATTCAAGCAATTCACAAAGATGGTGTCTTGTTCTATTAACATAGATTTTATTTTATTAATGATTGATTGGTAAAAGTAAAACTGTCCCACTTTACAAAATCCGAAATCACTTGAGTAATACTGGTTCATCCCTTTTTCCAATAAGATACATGTTGAAGGTTACCATTTATTACATAAAAAATTCTTATTTCAAGTAATTGAATTGAAATCAAAATTGAGAGAGTTCCTAATGATTGATTGTTGACATGGGCACTTTGAATATTTATTTGAAAAGAAGAAAACAGAAAAGTTAGGGTTAAATCCTATTAGTCCATATTTTAACGGAAACTTATAATCCGTTCATAAAACTCCGGTAACGTTTACATTTTCATATTTACAATTCTGAGTATTTGATAGTTACTGTTACTTACTGTTTTAACTGACTGTAATCAATGGTCAACAGCGTCTAAATTTTCGATATGAAACTGTAAACGTCACGGGAGTTTTGTGAATAGATTATAAGTGAAGCGGAAGATTTGTCCAACTCTGTATAGATAAAGTGATAAATAAATTTATGATTGTGATCAATAGTGCCATTAAGTAAGTGTTTAAATGTTTGTTGTCTTAATTCGGACTCGTATTCAGAAGCCGAAAAGTTTACTATCTTTTTTTAAAGAAAGAAAATAAAGTTAAAGCAAGTTGATGTAAGACTGTGAAAGAATTATAAGATGCGTTTTCTGACAATAGTTTGCGAGCTGCTTGACGTCATGTTTCCTATTCGGCAAACTATCATGTTGACCCTTTACAAATCCTACTTCCATTTTAATGTAAATACACAGGCAATAAACAACAAACAAAACACGTGTCAAATTGAATGAATGTTAACTTTACGTAGCTGTGTAAAACAGAGTAGCCTCGATCAGCTATGTGAAAAAGTCACAAGTACCTGCTTAAAACAAAGTCTTTTTCTCCGTTATTTATCGATGAATTTTAAAAAGTTTGTCTATATTTACTATTATTTAAGAAAATAGGATATTTTGAAGATGAGAAAACTTCTCCGGTCGAAAAGGAAGAAGAATTTACATCTGCATAAAAATCTATTCAATAAGAACACTTATTGACTGAGTTTCACAGAAAATTTAAGCCAGGATTTAATTTAAATGTAGGTTAACATGTAACACACATTTCGATGCACATACATCATAACGTACGTCACGTTGTAGCTTAAATTTAATCCTGGCTTAAAACTTTTATGCAAGCCGACTTATATGACTTAATTAAACAAAAATAGAACAAAAACTTTGTGAATAATCAAGATGTACCGGAACTTAAGAAGCCTTACAAAAATTTCACAATTTCTGTAATACGGTAAGATCTCCCATTCAGCCCAAATTAAGGGGGGTTTTATTGTACTAAATATCATAGCACTCTTGACAATGGATTTAATTATATACTTGATTTGTTGAGTAATTAATTTTACAATAATAATATAATATTAACAAAAAAAAATTCTTAAAATAGCGTTAATACATATTTAACATATTCATAGTTTAAATTACAAGGAATTCACATAAATGTGATAGAAAGCATTCCTATACCCTAAAAAAGAAAAGAAAAAACGTGTTCTTTATATTTTATAAATATATGCTAATTGGCGAATTAGTAGTAATCAACTAAAATAACGTCAAATTGATAAATATATTTTACGAAGTAGTAAATGGGGAAAACTACTTTCTACAAACAATAAAATTTGATTTTTTACCTAAAAAAGTAGCCCAAATCGGAATTTATGAAGTTAAAAAATGCATCCAATCTAATAATATTATGTAATCTGTTTATATGAACTTAAATAGATATGATTTTTTTAAGTAAAATCTAACGACCACATACATTTTACAATTTCATCAATTTAAGTGATGCATTATCTTTGATGGCAAAATTCATTAATTATTTTGTTTTGTTTGTTTGTGTCAGACATGAATCAGATGTTGTGGTTTAAAGGTAGCACTCAAGAAAAAATCGAGAATTAGTAATCTGCATTTTATAGGCGTCAACTAGAAAGTCGGACTATAAAAATAGCAGTTAAACTAGCTGAAAAGATTTACGGCAGCCCACATTGCCAAACAAAATTATCATTCCTCGGATGTGCGTGTCGAATATTTTTATGCCGCGCCGGAAATAAAATCTCCGGAGAAATGTAAGCGACAGGCGATTATGTAAAGTACGTTATAGTTTACGATTCGGAGGTTCAGTGTAAATTATTACTGACGTAATTATTAATGTAAGAACGGTGACATTTACATTTTTCTTGTTCTCCGCAGGATGTGGTAAATAATTATCGCCATTAATTACACGGGTATTCAGACGACTTTCTTCGAATATGTGGCCCCTTTTCCTCTGAAGACGGCAAAAGGCGTGTGATAAATATCGGTTCATTACATCGAAGCAGGTTTCCTTGCTTATCGCGTTTATAAATCTAAATTATTTGTAATTATAATGTAACTAAACAACAATATATTCTATTATAAGTAGCAGAAAGTAGTTCATTTTTGAGTACAGATTTTATTGGAAATTGGTCGGAAAATAAAAAAAAATTGTGTTGCTGAAAATAGAAAACCAAGGAAAAAGTAGTCCAGATATTTTCTTTCTCGAATAGTCTATCTTGTCTATCATTGTTAGTATTTGATATTTTCGTATTTAAAAGCCTGTAATTATTACTCAACAATAATGTAATAACAACCAGAGAAATTAAAGCACGTTGGTATTTAGCGAGTGTTAAATAGTACGCGTGTCACTATTTTTACGTCCCAATTAACGCACACATTATTTTAATTAAGAGTTTGGCCCTGGATTTTTTTTGCATACGTGCGTGCCAATTAATTTCAGAATGACAAAAATCATAAGCATAAATTAATGTTAATTTCATGGTGCTTGATTAGCTTAAGAAATAAAATTTCAATGTAGTTAAATTAGGAACATTTTGTTTTTAAAGAAATTTAAACCTACCAACAAATAAATCAAAGGTATAAGCTTCAAACAGGAAAGTCAAAAAGTTCGCACCATTTGGGAAAAAAAATTATTTTTATTTTTTAGCGCTCGCGATTATTGTATAAATATCTCTTAACGAATGTTTCACACTAACTATTTTTTTTACAAGATTTGGTTTCATTTTGATTAATTTAAATTGTGTAAAGTCACACAGTAAATTGTATCAAGCATTGCATTGGTTCAAACATTGTCTGAGAAAAGTAGAACATATAAAGTCAGGAGACCAAAAATTTCTAAATTTTTACTCTCAGGTTTGTATTTAATCAAATTGAAGAAATCTGCCATTAAACGTAAGGTGTTAAAAATATTCATCCTTCGCTAGTTTTAAAAATATTTCAATTAAGTTCAAAATATACTTAGATGATAGTAATTTATTCTATTACAGATAATTTACGATTCATGCGTTCCAAAACGGCTCGCCTTAGTCGTGCTACTATGTATGCACTTGCGATAAGAAAACGGAATTTATGCATGTGGGGCAGTGATGCAATGAGTCCAGTGTCCATAAATAGAGACCTACCATAAGATCGATCTTAAATGACCATACGTTAGATCGTTAGTAATCAATGAATTGATATTTATACGAAGCATTCTGCAATAAGAAGAGGTTTTTATTGCCTGGTAAAATGCGTTAGCGGATAGTATTTTCACGTCTCTATCTTTGACATATTAAACCCGATTTTACATTATTCTCGGAATAATGTAATGTAGATATGGAGGAAGATTAAAGAATATTTTGGCTAATAGTTATCCTGTTTTTATTTCACAATTGTAAAACTGGGTTTTAGAAAGTTTTGGTAAGTTGATAATCAGGGGTGCAAAAATGGTTGCCTGGCTTAAGGTATAATCTTGTGTAAATTAAATATGTGAAATTGAACAACATTTAAAAGTAGATATATAAATACCAGTTTCGGCCAGTAGGGGTAATCGTTTGTAGTTTTTTAAACCTCTTTTTTTTAATAAAAAAAATACAATTTTGCAGCATTTTACTTAATTTCAACCTTTTGAAAATTACTAGAATTTTTAAATAAATCTCAATAAGGTACTCATATTTTAATTTCAAGGATCACTATATTTTATTGTTTGATTACTTAGTTTTTCACCGGATATTTAGTTACATAATGAATAAAATTTAAAATGTCATCAGTTATTCTTATTTAAATGGAGAAAACGCATTCAACTAAAGCCTCACTTCGTGAATCTAGAAGTGGAGTCGAAGTTATTATATTACAAGCCAATAAATTATGTTCATCTTTTTTATTTGGACGTTAGAAAAGAACTATTTAATAATGCTACAATTGCAGACACAACAACAGCAAAATTGTAAAATTATTTCATATTCGTGCACTCGTGTAGGACAAATTAATATTTTAACAATTTCTTTGTTGTTGAAATAGGCAAAATGGTGTTGAAAAAATATTTGTTAAAATTTTAATTAACGTATTGAGGAAGTGGAAATGAGACCACGACTGATGAACACCGATGGATGGTATTTTAATGGTTGATTATTCAGAATCCTTGCCATGACAGCTAAATCTGACACGTTCTCCCCATGTCCTTTAACTGAGTAGCTATATTTAAAAATTTCTACACGTGTTCCATCATTCTAGCATTCGCGCTCATAGTGTAGCACGTGAAATTGTTTCATCAGCAACAATCTATTCGATTCTGATTTTTGTTCGTGAATGAAACACAATTTTATCGACATTTCATGAGCGTTCCTACACGTGACCAAGTAATCGTGCTGTACATAATTAACGGAGGAAGAAATTAAGCGCATGGAACGCGCGTTTTCCTTTACATATCGTTTTTCTGCTTCATTTTCCAGGTCTTCGAGTAACATTGAGCTTCAATCACAAATTGATTTATTCCATAAATTGAATACCATTCTTATCTGGAATTTTCAACGTCGAGAATTACTCCCACCGAATTTGATGATGCATCTCACGACATTGTTGTTGGCCTTTTTTCGTTGTTCGAACACGTGCTGTTTCAGAAGCCAAATTCACTCAAATGCTTTGGCTTCTTCTGACGCAAACCCAATTTCTAGGTCGTTATATTTGCAGGATTGTTACTTCTATTGCTGGGTGGTATGGCATTTTGTATGTCCGGTTTTAAAAAATATAAATTTGGTGTTTCGTTTTCGTAATATATGTTAATTCAGGTATCTTCAACCTCCATGGCATCATTCACCACTTTCATTATTGTAACCAATTCCTACAGTAGTGTTGTTCGTTTAAATAAATGCGTATTCACCTTCTTCAATTTGATCATAGTGATAAATGAAGATTAAGATAACCGACTTTTGATAAAACACCAATTCAATTATACAAAAAACAAAACCAGTATTATACCATGAAGCAACACAAACATGGCTCATGCGTAATATAAACGCGCGTTCTTTTATTCCATAAAATGATGGATTATCAATCATTACATTGAATGCGGAAAAAGGATAAAATTAAATTAAAAACTAAAGAGAGGGTAGTAACGTGTCCTGAAGAAGTGGCGTCATTATTCGGAGCTTATTTTTCAAGTATAAAATTTATAAAACTGAAAAAAACATTTTGGACAAAACATATCAACAAACTGCACTGTTGAAATTAATAAAAGCACTATTATGTTTCTTCATCCAATCATCCCACAAGATGTACAGAATATCATCGCTTACTTGAAAAACAAATATAGTACAGGTCTTGATGAAGTTCAAATAAGAGTAATTAAGATGGTATCATCATTTTTTTCTGAACCACTAGCTGAGCTCATTAACCAGTTTGTTTCGGAAGGAATATTTCCGGATACTTTAAAAATCGCTGAAATCATTCCCGTTTTTAGAACTTAGAGAACTATCGGTCAATAAGCCTACTCAGCGTATATTTTAAAATAATAGAAAGAACTATTCTGAATCAAATTACCGGTTTTCTAAATAAGTACCAACATCTGCACGATTTCCAACATGGATTCCGTATGGGTCGATCCATAGAAACGGCATCTACAAGTTTTATAAATTTCATACAACGCGAGCTTGATCATCAAAAGTATGTAGCTGGAGTGTTTTTTGATATCAACCGTGCATATGACCAATTTTGTTACTGAAAAACTGCTTTGTTTGGGGATCCGAAGAAATATATTTCCTTAACAAATAAAAAAATTACCGGGAAAATTCAAGAGAGCAATTCAGAAATATTTGATTTAACAGAAAGTGTTGCACAGGGCTCGGTTCTAAGACCATTGATATTTATCTTATTTATCAATGTCTTACTAAAATACATGCCGGACATACACCTGGTGAATTTTGCGGATGACACGACAATAGCATTATCTTCGGACAGCACCGAAGCTTTAAGCTTAACAGTATCCAACGTTCTTGATCAGTTTCAATCGTGTAACGCAAACAATTTATTATTAAACACAAATAAAAGGCAATGCTTATATTTCAAAAATAGCGACCCAGCCAGGAGTGCAAGAGTAACTAATGTGAAAAATATACATTTCTTAGGACTTGTACTTGATAGCGAACTGAAATGGGAAGAGCTTTTGAATTTTGTTTGCAAAAAACTGTCCTGTGGTTATTTTGCTATTAACAGACTTAAATGTGAAGTGTCCCAAAAGGTGTTACTTTAAATGTACTACGCGATGATTTACTCTCAAGCGACAAACATTAATAGAGCTTTTTATTGCAAAAACGAATTATACGCCTTATATTTGGTATAAATTACGCAGATTCTTGTAAGCCAATATTTTTAGAAAAATTTATATTGACATTGCCTAGTATTTATATTTTTAAATGTTTATATGTAAAATAAAATGTTGATAAGTTTGAAAAAAATTCTTGTTATCACATCCAACGCGCACAAACGATTCTCTGATGATTAGACTTTTCAATCATCTTCTACTTCCAATAAAAAATCTTGAAAATGTCGTAGTATTTAAAAACGACTCAAACAATTCTTGTTACTTCAAACGTATTATAGCGTGAAAGAATACTTGAACGACAACTTGTAATGCTGAATGTTTTTGTTTAGTTCATTTGTGTAATTAATTAATTCATTTTAGAATTATACAATTATTATTAATATGTCTTAATTATTATTAATATGTCTTATTTACACACACTGACGTACCATATATACAACAAATGTATCATTTGGTAAAAATAAAATTATTATTATTATTATTATCGCTAGATGGATGGATGGTATCCTAGAACGATTTGATGGATTTCTTTGTTGCTTTATCAAGTGACATTAGTAACATAACTTCGTCTGTTTTAAGTTTCACTAACCCTTATAAGTTTTAGTCAATTGTAGGTAGTTCTTTGATAATTATGTCTTTAGGTGTTAGCGAGATTTTTCTTTCGATGGATTGATCTTTTGGTGAATTTGGGTTGAATAAAAGAACGCAAAATCTTAACATCAAACATTTCATAGAAACATTTCATAGATGAAAAAAAAATGACTTGCTGAATTGTTATGTAAACATATAGTAAAAGAACGCACGTTAACTATGTAGTTTACAACGAGTTGTAACAGCATTTCTCGTATTTATACGTTTCATTGTAGTATGAAATAATTTGGAAAGAATTGATGTGAAAATAAAATCTTCTTTTCGGAAATTTATCTATTTTTCATTTAATTTACCAGGCTTATGTACAAATTTTCCATAAAATTTATAAATCAATTTATATTCTTCAATTCTTTCTGATGTTTTTAATTTTTCTAAGATTTCTAATACCCCAGCATCAACAGATGAACAAACCAGTGGTGGTAAAGCACATCCAGCTTAAATGATACTTCTTATTTGCCTATGCAATTCTTCGTTCAATTTCAAATAAACTTGGACGAATTTTTAAAGAAGGTAATCCAGATGCACTAATAATAATGTACTTAATGTTTTTAAAATATAGTTTATTCGTTACTCTAAGTATTTTTCCAATTATAACATATTAATACTAATATCGATTCAATTATTCGTTACATTGATAAAGTATTAGGTGCTATTAAACATATCTAAAAGGGTTCTTTGGTTTAAAGTATAATGTGTTTGGCTCAGTATCATCACTTAGAGTCAATACCATCTCTTGGTCCAATATTTTCTTCTCTCCAAAGCACTAATTATATCACATTCTTTTAATATGCTGCTTCGTCTTTGTCTCTGGATGGACTTCGTCTTTGACTCTGGACTGGCTAGCTTTGTCAGACTTTGTGAGGCCTTTATCCATTTATACATTAAGAAAAAAGGAGAAATTGCAAATTTTAAATAGAATAATCTTCTCTAAACACCAGTCGATGGATCGGTAAGTTAGTCGCTTTTGTTATGTTATACCATTTCGTCGTATATTTTCAGATCTATATGATTGGGGCATATAAATAAACAATGAAATTTAGACAAAATAATTTTTCCCATTATTCGATATAGTTGCATAATTATTTCGATCGTTTTTAATTTTAGATGTAACAAAAGTATAACCACCTAGTAAATGTTTCCACTAACCTGTTTTAGTTTCAAGTGTGTAATGTTCAAGTTCTTTCTCATTTACATTATTTGCCTTTATACCATAGTATTGCAATGTTTCATTGATTCAATAATTAAAGGCTTTTCACCAATACATCATTTTTAATTTCCAGTTATTTGAATAAAAATAATCCTTTAAAGGTTTATTCATTATTCACTAATCATCATCAACCTCGAAAGCAGTTAAATTATCTATAAATTCTTTTGATATATTTTGGAATTCGGTTAGAGCGTCCCAATCAACTTTATCTTTATCTTTCTGATAAAATCCTCTCCTACAGTCTTCTGACAGTTTCTGATATCTTGAAATAAACCACCAATCAAGTTTATGTCGATTCTTTCTAATAGAATTCTTAGATAATTTTTTGTTACCTACTTGAAATGTATTATTAGTTATTTTTATCTATAATAAAATTGTCAGAAATGTCAGAAACGTGTCCCTCAAGTTTGATGCATCTTCAATGAAACACCCAGATTCCCACTCTGATACGTTTTCGCCGTATTTATAATTTTATTTTGAATATCCATTAAATAATTAAAAGTTTCATCGTCAACTCCTAAATAATAATTTTTGCGACTAATTTATGGCAGAAAATTTTGGGGTTGTGTTCAAGCAGGAATCACTCTGTATTATTTTGCTTTGATTTCTTGGATAGGTATTTTCATGTCGCCCTCAACTCTGGACTGGCATGCGGAGCACTAGTTCTTTTCAGGGACGTTTGGTTAGACTTCAATCCGTAAACCTCGTAAACTTCACTCTTTCATTTTATTTATAATTGGATTTATAATTGCTTCTTTATATGTATGGTGGTGATTTTATGCTATATTTTTAAGACCTGAAGTTACATCTTGAATAATATCATCTTTATTATTGAATTATTAGGATATTGCGATATAAAAAAAATATGTGATATTTTAGACCAAGTCCATATTATCTAATCCCAAAAGTTTGTTTATGTCACCGTGCGAAAAGTCAATTTCATGATATTTGTCACGTATAATTAACATGAAACGATTAGTAGCATAATTTACATCAAAATAAAATGGTAGTTAAAGAATAACTAATGATACATTTGATTTTATTTCATTATGGAATTGAATGTAATAATATAATAATAAATATTTCAAAAGAGGTTGAAATTAAGTAAAGTGTGGCAAACTTCTTATAATTATTTTAATTTAAAAAAGAACTAAATTATTGAGGTTTTAAAAAAATTCTGAACGATTACCCCAAATAGCCGGAACTGGTTTTTTACTTTCTCCTACTTTTAAATATTATTTCGTGAAATAGAAAACACACTTGATACAGAAATTATTAATTTTTATTTTGAGCAAGATGTTTTTCGCTTGTGATTATTATTAACTATTAGGAGAGTTAAAAAGTAAGTTAATTTACAATTAATTTTAATAATAGTAACAATTAATGAATAAGTAAGGAAGTAACAGTTAATGAAATGTTTTTACGAAACAAAGGAAAATTAAAATCTTGAAAATATAAATTTCATGTAGTTGTGTTACCGTCCTGCATCGATATCTTCAAAATCATATCTGGTTTCATGAGAAAAAGCTTCATAATATTCTAACAAAGTCCATTGTGATCTTATTATGAAATTCATACAAGCACTAAAGATATTTTGTAAGTGTTCTAAATACCTCATAGAATGGGAATTTGCTTTCGTTGGTTGGCGAGCAGTATAAATCCGGTAAGAAAACTTCTAGGCCGATATTACTAATAAAAACAGCAAATTTACACGTCAAATTATCACCTACATAATTTGAAATAATTTTAATTACCATAATCACCCAGCCTTACGATTAGTTATTAAGGGATTTTTATGCCGATGCAATTTTGCGTAATACAAGCCTTTTTGTCTTTCCGTTCTTGTTCGTGAATTAATTTTGCAATTGCGTAATACCAAGGGCGGGCGGTGCATATTATAAAATATTTTAACGCGGTTAAAGAGGGCAGTCCTTGCTAAGGCTTCGTTAAGGTCATTGCAAAAGAAATTAGCATCAAAAAACTGTTATGGTTATGAGATATGACTTTCAAATTATTCAAAAACTTAATTCTCTTGAATGTTTATACGTATATGTAATATATGTTAAATTAATTTGACTATCTGTCCATGAAAGAAACGAATATAGTAATAATTTAAGCAAAAAATTGTAGCCCGTTGCTTGTGGTGCTAAGTCGAACGCCATTTTTGAAACTCTCTCCTGTCTTTCTTTTTAATTTGAACATCGTTGGAAGAACTCTGAAACAGGACGTCCTGTTGTAAAGATATGTGGGTTAAAATTCTCATAGGAATTCAGAGATACGGGTGTAACCGCAACCGAATTAAGAGTTAGGAGACACTTTCCAAAAGGAAAATACGCAACAACGAGTTTTCGATTCTTGCAGTCAATAAGTAAAATAAAAAAAAAATTATACATTCAACCTAGTCACTATAATGATCTAACATTTTATCGTGACGCCGTTATTAAAATTCACGAAGCACCACCGTCCACTTTCTTTAAACGGTGTACACGTATGCGGGCACGAGCACATTTTTCATTAAATATTTATGCCGAGCAGTAATCTGGAAATAGGAAGTGGACGGAGACGCTTTTTCTATCGGCTTGCAAGTGCTGTTTATGACGACGGGCGCTCGCCTGGAATAATGATCTCGTTGGAAATGCTTTAAACCTGAAAGTGAACTTGCTATGTTCCCTTCTAAAGAAGTCATAATAACGACCAGATTTAATTAACAGTGGAATGTTTACCTAGATGTGCAATTTATTCAAAAAAATATGTGATTTATAGATTTGAAGGTGCGCGGTTATGTTGGTAACAGTCCTTGATTTAGTTTTATTTATTATGCCATGTTAAAAGATTTTATAGAAGGTAATTTTTGCAATGTTTGTACTTGAAAGTGTATTTTAATCAAGCAATAAAAATTACCTGAAAATTATTCTTTTGTTGAGGTTTTTGAAGATACTGTTATGAGATTGTTTTAAATTTTGTCGATGAAGTCGATGCGATTTTTGAAATTGAGGCACACCTTACATAATTAATAAAAAAAAGCTTTTCTAACTTAAGTTGGAAAGTTTCACTGAAGGCAAATAGTAAAGCTACTTATTTCACTTTCGAGATTAGCTTGAAAGTAAGGCCAACCTCATATTTTTAAAAGAATCCTTACACAAGCTAAAGTCAACTTGAAGTTTTTCGTGAACATTATTACTAAATGCACTTATAATTTTGGTTCAAGTTATGATTGAATATAAAAAAAAAACTGTTGTAATAATAAAATTTGGAATTATTTTATAATTAGTAGTAAGAAGTATAAACATATTTTAAACAATTATGGAATTTACCATTTTTCAGAATGGCTTTGTAAATGTTCACATTTTCGTAATTAAAAAGATCTTAGACTTAGTTATTAGTAAATTGAAATGATTTCTCCTTAAATTCTTCTTCCATACCTTTTTCAATGTACTGTTATTTCGAAGTTTATAAATTTCCACATCTCCAAAGTCTCCCTCTTTAGATGAAACAGTTTTTGTCTTATTTCATTTAGGTTTTATAAATTCGCTTTCTGAAAGTTCTTCCAGAATTATTTGAATTTTGTGTTCAATTTGCAATGAAAATTATATGTGAAAAGTGCAATTCATTCTCGAATTTCATTTTAACGAAATATGTCATATTAAGGGCTGTTTAGAATAGGAAGATTATTCCAAAAATCTTATTATAAATTTAATGTTTAATTTAATTTTGGATTGCAATACAATTCTAGAAAATTACAAATTTCTTTAAATTATTAATTATTATTGCACTGTACTAAAACATATAACAAATATCATTATAGAAAGTCATTAACAGTCGACAATTGATGACTTCTCTTACTTTAAACACCAAATTTGTATTTTTTTTCTATAACCCGTCCGCAAAGAATGCACCGGAGGCACCGCAGCCATTCAGGTTTATTGTGCTCTTTTTCTGTTCTAGTGAATTCTCCGGTAGATTTTACCAGAGTATTTAGGTATCCTTGAGGGGACTTCGAGAGCATTTTATGCAGAGTGGGACATTCTGGAGTACTTTCAATTTTCTCACAGTGCCTCCTCCACGATGCCCTCTTGGATCTTCTCAGTGTTTTATTGTATTCAGTTAGGGATGCTTTGTATTCCTCCCACCTTCCTGATACTTTTGCCTTATTAAAAAGTTTTCTGATCTGTCGTCTCTTTTCCGTGAGGTCTTCGTTCCACCAGGAAACTTTCCTGTTAGTGTTCCTCACAGTCATGGGATAGTTATCATTGTAAGCGGACATGATTGCGTCAGTTAACTGATCTACAGCCACGTCCAACTCAATATTGTTGTTGACCGTAGCCATTGTACCTGCGAGATTACTGTCTAGGTCCATCCTATAAGCCCCTCAGTTAGTCTTACGCGGATTACGGTAGGTTTGTTTTACACGGTTTAACTCAGTGATATCAAAGCAGATGTATCTGTGATCTGAGCAGCTCTCCTCGTCAGATATATACCAGTTTTTAACAAAGTTACTTATGAAGGAAGTACTTATTGCCTTTGTGTTGTTACAAAGATAGGTTTGTTGCCTACATTCATACATGTTCAGGTTGTTTGCCATAGTGAATTGTAGGATGCTGTCACCTCTAGCATTGGTGTCCCGGCTTCCCCAGGCAATATTGTGAGCGTTTGCGTCACAGCCGATGATTAGTTGGGATCCTCCTGCTTTACTACTTCATACCAGCTCGCTCACTTCATTAGGTGGTGGTTGCTCTAGTTGGTCGTAAGATAAATAAGCTGATCCGAAAACAATCTCCTTCAACCCTTCTCTCTTCGACGCCACTTTCACTGCCACCAAGTCCTTCGAATAGAAGTTTGTTAGTGGCAGTGCTTTGATTGTTTTATTAAACAATATACAGGCCCTGGGTCTGTCAAAAGTTCTGTTGTATATTAGCTCCCCTCCGACTATCTCAAGGCCTAACAGCTTCCCCTTGCAAACCCAAGGTTCCTGAATCAGGGTGATATCGCGCCCCTCCATTAATTTGCAGAGAACCGCCTAAGCCGCTCTACTGTGTTGGAGGTTCACTTGGACCACCCTCATCCTTGTTGGATTGCAGTCCGAGTTTTACTACCTCTGCAATCAATTCTTCTGACTGAGGTTCCTTAGAGACAGGTCTTGCAGGCAAGCCCGCACCCTGACTCCGAGTTTACGATGCCAGCGGAGTTTACGTAAATGCCAGTGCAGGCCCTACGCCACGATACTACAGCTGGGCTGGGAGGGTTGGCCCGCGGGGTGGATTTCACCTGGCCATGTTGCGATTTTTAGGTCGCTGAGGCGCAGGCACATGCGTTCCTCCATCTTGCGGGTTTTATACCGCTCAGGTTACAGGGTCATTGCACGTAATAGGTGAAAGATGGCCACCCATTTTGCGGCATCCAACGAGCAGAGGTAATCCGACAAGTGGATACCGCAGGAATTTCCGATCCGCCACCTGGGGACGCGCCCGATGTGTACCCATCGTTTCGGTATTTTTAATTTGTAATGTATTTTCTTAGTAATGTTATTTCTTGGTCTCCTTGCTAAAAAAAGTAAAAATAATCTTTTGTTGAACCTTTAGAATCGCTCATGTTTGTTTTAATCTCTATTATAGATTAGTAGCGATGTGATCTAAAGTTAACACGGAATCGTACAAATTTTGTGGTTTTTACTTTTCCTTGCTGTCTTCAAAGTTGTTACGAGTCAATTGTAACTTCATAATTGAAACAATGGTAAGCACAAATGCATACAACAAAGTACAACCCTCGATCGACGCTACCCTAAAAGATTTAGTGCTGCCGCAGTTTTGCTAACCGTTTGTATTGATATTGCAATATTTGATCAGGTGGGGTACAATCAAGACTCTGTACAATAATAATAATAATATATGAGGATCACTCTATATGTTGTAATATACAAAATAACTAGTAACGATAATTTAAAAGTTTTCTATTTATGGTTAAAACAATCTCATTAGTTTGTACTTGTCAAATGTAAAATGCAAATCACTTCTTTCTAAGATAATGCATAACTTCTTCTTCAATCTCTTCCTTCGAATTAAAACGAAAGTCCCTTAAGGTTTATTACAGATTATAAATAATGAGCTTTATTGTTTATGTATTTATTCAATCACGAAATGCTAAATTGAAGTACGCTGTTGAAAATATTACTACAGATATGTTTGAGCAAAATTAGTGAATCTATCTACTCACTTATTTCTTACATTATTATATTACAACTTACATACTTAAAATTAATTTAAGTTTGCGATTTTAAAATGTGTTAAAGAAATTGTAAATTGTAACGACGATATTTAATGTGTAATATATAATGAGTTTCATAATTCGTTATTTACACAACGATTATGTCTCTAAAGAATAAATAAAGGCTTAGAAAACTTATCTCATAAGCTACAGACTGTCGACACAGGCCAAATGTGTGGTTTTGTAAGTTGAGCGGTAAAAAATGCTACAGGTTTGATTTATGCATTTACTTTTTATTTAATGATTGTTCACTAAAAAGAGTCCTGCAGAGTTTTATTATTTTGCTTCGCAAATATCTGAATTAAGAAAGATGACTCCATTTAACTATGCTTGTCTACATCAGTCAAATTTAATTATTTAACTGTAACTACAGTAGCCATTATTTGTATGGATCTTTTTAAATTGATTCTGATTTTAGATTCAATTTCTATTTATCATTGGAAACATGATTTCGGTGAACGCACTGAAATGTTCAATTTCTGATCGATTTACGATGCAACCGCCTGTAATTGTAATTACTGTAATGAACGATCTTGTACTACTTATACCCTGTTGAATAAATAAACTCGGATAACACGCTACACACATAAGTATATACGAATAATTTCAAAATTTTTATATTTTCAAACTACGAAACACGCGGTTGTGAAACGCTGTCCGCATGATAACAACAAACTACCTTGCCGGACATTGCTGTATATACATCGTGCGGACATAAATTTTCGTTATACAACAGAAAACGTGTTGCAAATACATGTAATTGCATAAGCCGAACAACAACAGGAGCATACACCGTCGCGACTTTTAATCGGCGCTAGAATACGACGTCAGATCACAAAGATTGTATCTGAAAGGACGACGTTATTATGTCAGAAGCCGACCGAATAAACCTGAAGTCTGACTGGACGAAAATCTCACTTCTATAACATTTTTCTCCAGGCCAGAAAATAAGAACGCGTTTCGTTTGCGTAACTGTCGAATTTCGCTTATTTTCCCTCGACGTGCATAATTAACAAAGAGTTGTCGATTTCTGTTATATAATGTTACACAACATTTGAGTAACATATCGGCGGCATATTAATGATTTTTGTTTTAAAATTTAAATTAGGCAGCAGGTAGATGACACAAAGAATTTCAGGAAATGAATTGGAACCAAAAATTTGTGCCAGCAGAAAATGAATTCTCGATTCGTGTCGTAATCATCTGCCGCATGGCTGTATTAAGGGTGGATATCAAAATTAACAGATAAATTTGCACATAAGTACCAACCTAATTAATGCACATAAGAATCTCACTTGTGTAAGATATTTCCGTTGTAATGATATTTCAAAGAGTATAATCCACTATTTTTATTAATAAAATTTTTTCTTTACAATTGTAATTGAAATAATATTTAAAACCTTTATAAGTGGGTCGATAACTTTGTCAGTATTTAACGACTTCGTAAATGCACTACAAATGTTAGCATTAGTCAAAAAAGAAAATAACGCATTTTTCTTTAAAAAAAAATTATTAATGAAACACAAACGTACCTTTTAATTATTTTGCGTTTTAGATAAAATCTGGAATTATAACGGGACGTGACAGAAAATTCACTTAGCATTTAATGTTAACGCAGTGCAAACATAATTTTTTTGATAAAGTGAAAGGAAATATTTCCTAATTTGTTTATATTATTTTACTTGCTACCGGTTTCGACAAACAATTGTCTTCATCAGGCCTAGAAGTCAATAGAAAAGAAAATTTTTACAATGTTGTTTTAAATTAAATAGAATTTATACAATTTAGAAAAGTTAATTATGAGATGAGAATTTAGAACATTATGATATTGAATTGACAAGAAAACGTGGTTGAAAATTGAGATTAAATTTCTAAATTTAATGTTAGTAAATTTTTACTAACATTAAATTTAGAAATTTAATCTCAATTTTCAACCACATTTTCTTGTCAATTCAATATCATAATGTTCTAAATTCTCATCTCATAATTAACTTTTCTAAATTGTATAAATTCTATTTAATTTAAAACAACATTGTAAAAATTTTCTTTGTTAGTAAATTTTTACTAACATTAAATTTAGAAATTTAATCTCAATTTTCAACCACATTTTCTTGTCAATTCAATATCATAATGTTCTAAATTCTCATCTCATAATTAACTTTTCTAAATTGTATAAATTCTATTTAATTTAAAACAACATTGTAAAAATTTTCTTTTCTATTGACTTCTAGGCCTGATGAAGACAATTGTTTGTCGAAACCGGTAGCAAGTAAAATAATATAAACAAATTAGGAAATATTTCCTTTCACTTTATCAATTAATTCACCTAATTATGGACAACAACCCAATCATAATTTTTTTGTTAATATTTGTGAATTTAAAGTTGCCGAGATGACTGCACAGTATCGATTAGAAATGACAGTTGCAACACAACAAAGAAAAAAGAGAAAGTATTATTATATCAAAGTTATCAAGATATCCCTGAATACCTAGTGCACTTGATTTCTTTCCTATAGTTGCCGCAAGAACCTCTAGTGGGGGATGAAGTATATAATTTACTTCTAAGAACGCACTTACCAGTTGACATTTGCCCTCAAGGTGAACTAATAGTGTTGCGATGAATACTCTGGTACGTATATCGATGAAGAGCGCGAGCCAAAATCTAATTCAAACCGAACGGTTTAGATTTTTGATCGGGAGTTTGATACTCCTAGCGGAGGTGCTCCACATGTTGACGAAAAGCGCGGTTCACTTTTACCCGATATGTAAAATGTATTTGGGTTTATGTTTCTCGGTTGTTTGATTTTGACGAAAGAGCAAGAAAGTCACTCTTTTTTTCATTTAAT
The DNA here is from genome assembly GCA_039766575.1 of Serrognathus titanus. Taxonomy (NCBI): domain Eukaryota; kingdom Metazoa; phylum Arthropoda; class Insecta; order Coleoptera; family Lucanidae; genus Serrognathus; species Serrognathus titanus. Next base: position 26,436,706 of record CM077912.1, on the reverse strand, counting down.
ATTAACAAGCTAAAGCCGCGTTAATTTAATCGATATGCTATCTAGGAGTTATTAATTATTTAAACGAAAGGGGTATTTACATGGAACTGACGAAAATTCCTTTGATTTGTTTTGATTGAAGCAACATTTTATTGGATTAGGTTTAAAAAATCACAAAAATTCAGAATTTTTCTTGTACGTGAAATTCAAATTACTTTATTTATTCTTTTTTTGACAAAATATAATGGCGGTGTAAGAACTTCAATGATAGAAATTTGTCTTGAATTACACTGAACATCGCAGTATAAACTAAAATTTAAGTTATTTTTAAATTGTATGATGTCGGATGCGAACGTGCAGCTTTATTCAAATTTAAAAGTTCATTATCAAAGAACCGGAACTAAATTTTGTCTTAAAGTATTTTAGAATTGAAAAATTAAATCAAAAAAAATTATTTCAATTTCAAAAATGTCTTTCCTCGACAAAATAAAAATGGCAAACTATTACAAGGCTAATTTTCAAGGATTACTCCTATTCGTGCCAACAATCCAATTTTGTTATTCCAGAAATTGTAATAAAATACGAAGGTTTGATATAAATGATTTGAGAATTAAATTTTTTCGAAACATGTCCATCTAATCACCGTTAGTTACTTTATGAAATTTATTCGGAAACTTAACCGTCACTTCGAGAATTTTTTATGGTTGCTTAAAACACATTTTATAACCAAAAGAAAAAAATGTAAAGAACTATTTAAATTCATTGCTCAGTAAATGAATTGGACCTCTTTAAAAATTTGCTTTAAACTTCAATTAAATGAGAATAATAATTGAAATGACACACCAAAACTTATTAAAATTTTTATTTAATTAAGATTCAATAGTTTTAATGTAAGAAGAAAAAAACATTGAAATGATGACTAATAGCGTATAGAGACTATTCCAGAATTTAACAGAATTTTGTATAGTTTCAATATAATTAATACTACATTTAATGAACCATTGAAGCAAAGTATTTTATTCTTTCCTTAAAACTTTTATAGATATTGAATTCTTTTAGTTGTTCTGCGAAACATCATTTCTGTTGCATTCGTATTAAATCACTCCTCATACTAATTAATTTAAAAATGTTGTTGGTGAGCAGCACCTTATTAAATTACTATAAAGATGTACTTATGGATTAAAAAAAAACATTAACAATCGTGGAGGTATGATCTGGTGAGGAGAAATGGTTTTTGGTCCTTAAAAGTTCTGAACGAAACTGTGGATTAAAGAATTTTATCAGAAGGCCTGCCAATATTTCTCTAGTAGACAAGACTACATTTTTATAAATAATTAGATGAATTTCATAGCTTTTGAAAATATTCTTATGCCAAAAATATGTTGAATTATAGGTTTTGATTACTTTCATAAAAATGCTTCCTCAATTTGCTGTAGCAATAAACTTATGATATTTTTTCTACACTTGAAAGAATTCATAATCTCAAGTATTTTTGCTTTTGCTTTTGGTTGACAATTTATAGTTATAGTTGTTTTTTTTTTTTAAATTTGTTATTAAGTGAATAAGCGTAAGTAATTTTTATGATATATCGCTATTTAATGAAATTAATGTTTCTTATAAAATAATTGTTAAATTGTCAGAAAGAAATTTTTGGCAGAGTTTATAAATTGTTGTAGAACAAATTAGAATATTTTTTTTCTCTTTATCTTGAAAATTTTAGGAGAAATGTGAAAATCAAAAAGATTGAGAACTGTAGACTCTCTAACGTAAACAAGTTTTATTCTTACATGTCTTTTTTATCGCTTTTTTTATTTACTTTTTTCTAAATTACTTCTTTATTTTCACTTTTCCTGAGCAGTTTTTCCTTAATCGTTTCCTAATTTACCTTCTGTTGATTTTCGATTCATACAGTTTTCTACTCAATTGTCTTGTGGTTTGAGCTTTGTCATCAAGATTGTTCCAACTTTGTTCTTCCTGATATTTTCTTAGTGTGATCCCTGATTCTGATCTATGTTATTGTTATGATTTTGAAAACTTTCCTTTGTTTTCTTAGTACCTATTATTTGTTTAACGAGAACTTTACTTTTAGTCTTACTGCTCTGTTTTGTGAGATTATGCATCTCAGGAAATATCATACTAATCGTTATCTGTTCGTTCACTTTCGTTACATGTTTTGTCTTTTTTACATGCACAGGTAACCAACCACACGTCTTTTTTATTCATACCTGCTCTCTTGTAATCTTTCCGAAATAATGATTGTATTGTTAAGGCAATACCTTGATTTTCTGCAATGACTAATATTCCACTTCACATTATTTACAATCTGTTCTAGTTTCTTGAATTGCTTAAATAATATAAAAATGTTTCCTCGTTTGATTTTCGCTGTTTTCTAAGACATTATTGACTTTCTTCTAACGAGTTCTTTCTTTCTGGTATAAACACTATATACATTCACTCTACACAATCACAGCGAGATTTATTCTTTCTAAACTTCTAAAAATGTACAGGAAAATTAAAGCCAAACAAAAATATTCTTATTTACTTTTGCTTAAAAGATTAATGTGAAAGATCCTTTCTTTTTGTAACCATACTCACACGGCCAAATACCTTCACATACTTGCTTAACATGCAAATGATCTCGATTAGAAACCGAAACGTTTTCCTTCGCCTAGATAAGGCTCGAAAATTCTCCTTTTCCTTTTGCAATACCAAATTCATTGTCCTAGCGCTAGTTAACGTTCGAATCAATCGAATTTATGACCCCTACGGTCGTTGTGTCTCGTAGATCTCGTACGGATAGATAGAAAGTGTTTTATAACCCAGTCATCCCTGAACCTCTCCATTTCATAGTTTATCTATTTGTTTGTTGTGTATTAAACGACGCGAGTTTTGCGCAAGTGATCAGACTAAACATGTATAGTTAATAGGTGTGGGATAAAGGCGGTTGCAAAATCCAAGAAAATTTATCGCAGCTCGCCGAAGAGAAATTGTTTTCTTTGTTACGCAATTGCGAAATTTATTGTGGTGAAATTCGAGGAGCCTCGTGATTGGAATTCTTAAATAACAGAGAGATGATTTATTGAGCCGATTTATTAATCGGGTTTATTAAGCTGTAATTATATTTCTGAAAAATTATTAGACGTAGTGATGTATTGTAATTATTAATTATGCATACAATCAACAAGTTGATTACAAATTATATATCTCTTCAAGCACTAAACTATGAAAGCTACTCACAAGAAGCCTACGGTGTGAGATATCAATTTTTTCTTAAATACATTACCTCAAAACTTGTTCTATATTTTTTATTTTGATACATTAGTATAACTTCCATTCCTTTAAACTCAATGTTACGAGCAACATTGATTGAGGGTCAATGGTTTCTTAATTATTCGCATTTGCGTTTATGGAGAATAACATGTGCTCAAATGATCACATTTATTGCTGTTTATAGCGCAGCGAGCTTTTAATAAAGCTTTTAGCTTTATGCATAAATTAGCTCTTATTTATATGGACTTTTAGAGAAATTCTTTAAAAACGCGTTTGTGACTTACGTTTCTTATGACACGGTGCAAAAAAGAAAATAATTTTGATTCTTGATCAAATTTTTCATAAAAAAATTAAATGAGTTTGGAGCAGTTGATAGGTATTATAACAGATTATTATCGAATAAATATTATATTGAACTACCACTGACGTTTTGGAAACAGCTGTTTGCTTTTTCAAAGTGAATAAAATTAAAATTATGACTACACAAAACTTTTTTCTTTCTTTTTATATAATTTTGTTTTAACGTCAAGGGAAAGTCTTCAGCTGATATTGTAGGAGTACTTTTTATTAGATATAAAATATCTTCATTTATTAAAAAAAAAACTGTGTAGCTGACTTTTTTTATATCGTCGGAAGAAATTCTTGATAATTTTGTTAATAGGCTAATAAATATTATATAATAAGCTCTACAAAAGAAAATATACAAGGAAAGTACACATTTTAATACGAATATTCTTTTATTTATACTGTGTAATAAAAAATTAAGATTGCGTCTTTTTTCAATTCAGTTTGAAAAGCCTTACCTTTCATATGAATTTTTAAAGTTATGAAAAGTGGATTTCTTCTTACACAAAGGGATTCAATTTAATTTTCAAATTTCATTTAAGCTATTTAACGAGAGCTATTCAAATTTATCAGGTAGAAAATTTTGTCCATTATTATTTTCAATATCTGTCGTTATGTATCTAGTGCATATCGGTTTTGATGTATTTTTCTCTCATTTTTGTCAATAATTTTATTTATAATATGATTCAGTCGATAGTTGTCGATAAGATAAAATTGTATACTCAAGCAGCTTCCCTTCGGGATTTAGATATAAATTACTAGTTTGAATCGCATTACATTATTTATTTTTAGAAACTATTCAAAACGTATCAGTTTTAGTTTTTCTATAATGTTTTCTTTCCTCCATACTGCTTTTTGCCTATGACTTTGCTTTTGAAATGGTTCATTGGTGATATTTGGTGAGATCTTAAAAATATTAATCTTAGGGAATACACACGCTTATAGTTACTTATAATATGCAGCGCTTCTGAAACAAACATTTGGATTTTACAGTACTTTCATAATTTAATAATTATGTAAAAATTTCTAAAGAATTTCTGAATGTTCTTCATGACCAAGCCTTATGCAAATATCTTTTGACCATATGATATAATTTAAATTTTATTTCTTGTGTATTTGAGAGAATTTTTTTGTTATCTTTATTTAATTATACAGCGTTATAGATTTTCAGAATAACTTTATTCACATGTGACATTTTAAATAAATACATATATCAAGAAATTTAAATTCATATTTGTAAATCACGCTCCTATTCATAATTTAGTAAACAAGTAGTTCATTTCACTTTAAAGTTTATTATTTCGTTTTACTTATTAAATTAATTGAGGTCAAAATTCGTACTACGTAACTGTATTATGAATATATTTCTAAATTTACTGTATCGGAAAATTGAGTGGTCGGAAGAATTTGCTTAAGAGTTCCTTTCAGAATAAGGGGTTTTATTTGAGTTTGATTCACTGCACGATTTATATGTTATCTAAAAAAAAGTCCTTAACATTATTTAAATTTCAGATGTGCATTTGCCTTCTGTTGGGCGTTTCATTAGCTGAAAAACCAACAGAAAAGAAGCACAGCAAACGAGGTGTGTTAGGCTTGGGAGATGGTTACTTGGATGGCCACGGTGCATTAACAGCAGGACCTGTACTGGGGGGATCCTTAATTGGAGGACATGCATTAGGAGGACCTGTAATAGGAGGACCTGTATTAGGAGGACCTGTAATAGGAGGATCTGTATTAGGAGGACCTGTATTAGGGGGACCTGCTTTAGGAGGCGCTCTAGTTGATGGCGTCGGCCTTGGCCTAGCAGGGCCTGCTGCTGTTGACATCGGAGCAATCACCAATACACACACGACGATTACAAGAAGAATTGGTGTGCCAGTTCCTCATCCAGTTGCAGTTCCTGTAGACAGGCCCGTAGCCGTACCCTATCCAGTAAAAATTACTGTACCCGTTGATCGCCCGGTAGCGGTTCCTGTGCCTAGACCATATCCAGTAACCGTTGAAAAACATGTGGCCGTTCCGGTTGATAGGCCTTATCCGGTGGCAGTACCACATGCGGTTCCGGTGCCCGTTATTAAGCACGTCGGCGTACCAGTTCCGGCTCCTTACGCGGTCCCGGTAGCCAAACCTTATCCCGTCGCAGTTCCACACCCGGTACCAATTATTAAGCCTTGGGTTGTATCGAAAACCATAATTGGTCATCACCACAGCTGGTAAACCAGTGAGTGCGTATGAGTTATAGTACAAAAAATTATTTAATTTTTAAGGTTGATGTGTCTGACGGTAGGAGGTTGAAAATGCTTTAATGAATTTCGAGTAACTATTTTTTTTATCGATATTTGAATATGTACATATATATTTTATGAAAGGTGAAGATGTAAATGTGAATTTTAATAAATATCTTTTTATAAAAGCACAATAATATTTCTTTGTAATTTGATATTATAATTATTTGTTTTTATGAAGGATGAAGAGAATTAAAAAAAAGTCTAGTGAAACAATGCAAAAATTTAACAAAAAATAAACACGTAAATATTTGTGTAGGTAATTGAGAAGCTTCTAAATAAATTATTTATTTAAGTGTATAATTCATTCATCTATAATATAAATATATAAGTAAACCTCAGATTTTTTTCAAAAATATAAGTAAACCTCAGATTTTTTCAAAAATATAAGTAAACCTCAGATTTTTTTCAAAAATAATGCCTAAATTTTTTACCTTCAGTAAGTGGACATTTATTGTCATTAATAAAGAGATTCATGCTATCTATGGTCCCCTACCGATCTTTTCGAAATGTGCATTCCGATACTTTGGTGGACAGGTATCGATATATTCAGACGACTTCTTGCACTCAACGTATTATCCTCTCAGGTTAAGAATTCTTGCTTCGTAGCTTCTGTGAATACATGCTTGTGATCTATTTCTTTTTTTATGGTTTGCAACGTCGCCTATGTTATCAAATTTCGCCATGATCCTTGAAATTGTAGAGTTGGGGATAGGATGGTTGAGGTATTGGTCATGAAATAAATCTGAAAACTGAGGTTTCCAACATTATAACATTTGATTAACTGAGATCCTTCTTCAACTGTGTACAGAAGTATTATCATTAACACAACATATTCATATTAATTATTCAAAAAGGAATTACTAAAGGAAAAACCTAAGATTTTTAAGTTGGGCAAATCATATTAGAAATAACTGTAGTTATAAATCTGTTAATAATAGATTTAACATCTTTTAATAAGGCAGGTAACTACACAGAGTGTTTCGCAAGTTCATGGATTAATTATTAATAAATATCCAAGAAAATAAACGTTTTTGTCGTAGGGTAAACCGTTTGAACGTCCCTGACTTAAGTTTGTGATGTTTTCAGAGCATATTCGTGAGTTCATTTATGTTAGGCATTGCCGGCCGGCCAGTTTGAAGGCACATGTCGAGGCGATTGCACGAAAATTTACTCCAAAAATGTCAGAATTTACCTATAGTGAGATTATTGACAAGATCTTAGTGTACGGTGAAAATGGTTCGCTGGGCAGATTTGTGTTTACAAGTGGCCGAGGGAAGGAATTTTGAACACTTACTGTGAATCAGCCGGCGTTGAGCCCGAGGCTTTAAACATTTATCAATGCGTTATCAATTGTGGGTAAGTTTATTTTCGTTTTTATTTGGTTGCATTTATGCACATGTAAGCAGCCGAAAACTTTCGTCCTAAATCCAATCAAATTAAATTACTTATTGTTCGAATTTTCAACTTAGGATTAATGTAAACAAGTTCCCAGGAGAGTTAGTCTAAACATCCTCTTAAGAGCCATTTAGTATCGCTAAAGTAAATAAATCTTTGGTCAGCAAATCTGGCGTTTGAAAACGGAGGTGACGCCCACGCAGAAAAAAATAAGAACGGTCGAAATTGGGCCAATTTGCACTTGATGTAGGCAACTCAAGACGCTTCTCGGGTTTGTTTATCTAAACGATCCCGCGGAAAAGAGGGATTTCGAAAAATTAATGAATATTCACCGGGTCGTTTCCGAGAGAAGTTCGAGGTTCCTCTCTTAAAAAAATTAAGTAATCGAGTCTTCAAAATTATTCATTTAACCCTCGTTTGAAATGAACGTTAAAAAATTCATATTTCTTTTCCTGCGGTGTCCATTCATGTTTTAAAATTTAAATTGCGCCCCTTGTTTTTTTTTTATTCTTGTAAATTTGCTCCGCGAGTGTATTTTTAAAATTACCTGTGAGGGTGAAAGTTGTGTAGAAGACCCCCCAAGAAAGCAGACGAAACCCCGAGAAGACTGTAGCGAGGTTTTCTGCTGCTGAATTCTCCCGTCAAACAACTCAGCCCGGTAGGTGATTGTTGAATTACTTTTATTGTTATAAAGTTGTTTTCTTAGTCAATATATTTAAATATTGTACCTAACATCAATCTTTTATTTTGAGTATAGTTTGCATTCTGCATTTACTTTAAACAGCTTCTGAGTCTAAGTACCCACACGCCTCCAGGAAAAATGAAATTTTTAAATAAATAAATGAGGCTTAGCTTTAGGGCCCGGTGTCTTTTAAACTCCGGTGGTGGCAGCGTAAATAAGTAGAATTTGATAGTTTACCAAATTTTAACGACATCTAAAAACCCTCATTTATTTAAAGTAAGGCCGACTCTACACGGTAAGAAGGGTTCATTAATAGTCCTTTCCTACAAAATGGTAAGAGCGGCGAAATAATTCGATTTCAACCCTTCAATCAAATTTCTCAAATTTTTCCCAAATTTTTATCAAATTACATAAAATTAATAATTTATAAAAAAAAAGAATTAAGGCCCACTTACACACACATCATCCATCCAACACAAAAACTTGCGAAATACCCTGTATTTATAGTAGGTAACCTAGAGGATTATTTGAAGGTATTGGTTAATGTTGTAGCTGTAGTTTTCATAACGGAAATATAAGTTTTTATGTACTTGACATCCGGTAACTTTGTCAACTTTTTAGATGTACACACTACCAGGAATTAGTTTCACTTCATATAATGAAGTGCGTGTAATTATTATTTACGCTCTGACCGCTTTCCGTTTATTTTAATTGATCGTAAGTGAAAGTAATCAAATAGATGCATTTAACGTGCGTGCTGCAGCAACAGCGATAGCAAACATTTTTCCTAATCTGCTAGGAAATTCGGGCGAAAATATGAAATGTGTGTAAGGTACAGTTAGCTGTATTTTTGTGGGTCAAATTATGCTGAAAATATTGGTGCTGGCGATTGGTTTAGTTGAGTTTGGTGGAGGACTGCGACCGCCTAATAATGTCTGTACAACGTTAGCCGGTTACTACACGAATGTTGGCTGTTATTATAACCCGGACCAAATATTGGAACTGGTAAGTTTTGATAATTGGTTGTAAAAGTGAACCCCACTCTGATATAAATGATTTAGGATTAAAATAAGCCAAGAGTATTTTCTTATTTATTACAATCTACATGTTATAATTTGTACACAATTTCACCATAGTAAAAAATACTTTATTTTATAATTTACTAGAAAGTAATGTATGAAGACCTGTAATATTTTGATTTTAATTTCAAGTAAAATACACATAGTTTATAATTGAAACTTGTAATTAATAATTTTTTAATCGAATAAAAAATCATAAAAGTACATTACGCACAAAAATTATCGTATCAGCTAGTTTATATTAGAAATAACGAATGCAAATTATACTGTTATTCCATATATATTTTTACTTTCATAAGAAAAAAATCACCATACGAATTCCATATTATATGGCACAAACCTTTCTTTTTTTTTCGTTAACCTTTGTTAAATATATTTCTACTTCTAGCATGTACTACAGCTTCAAGTTTCCTTGGTACAGTCTCTATAGACATCTGATGTAGTCCTGATTAAGGTTGTTCCATTCTTAAGTCAATGCTGCACTAAGCTGTCAGGAATTTGGCGTGCTTTTAAATTTCATCGAATGCGGTCCCATTCAAACATGTTGAATCACATTCAGATTAGAAGTTCTAGCTGTTCAGTCCAAATCCCTTATACCAACCTCATTGCGGTGTTATTGAATTAATCCTACACTTATGAACCGGCATCGGCACTATCTTGCATTAACGCAATCACCTATAAAACCTGCGTAAGGTAGTTTATGCTCTGCAAGATTGTCTGGTATGTATCTTTTTGCGATCATAATAGAATTTCGTATGACCACTAATTCTGTGCGTCCCTCTAAAGAAATCCCGTTCAAGATCAGACGTCAATCACTTCCAAAATTCGCAGTATTTTTGAAATTGCATGTTTTCAACTCTTTCCGATCCTCTTGTATATCGTCATACGTTTGCCTAAAGAGGGCAAACAATATCGCTAAGCTAAATCCTGTGCAATTCATTCTAAATATTATCCAGTAAACTGTATTCTTTTTGCACGAGTTTCCTGGTTAGTACCAATGTTCTGACTGGAACGTGTGCTCTTAATCCATCTTAACCGATTTCCCATGTTTTGTAATGAAATTTCGACCTTCCTGGAGTTGGTTTGTAATGCAGTGCCTTATACTTATATGCACCCAATTTTACAAAACGACATCATTACTCTCTTTTGACCTTTTCTGTGTAGCATATCAATCGGTTTTCCTAAATCTTTGAGTTGTTCTTGATATTGTCGAGTGTTGTAGGTTTTACAGATTAGCAATACATTGTTAAATTTATTTCAGAAAACTGACTGCAATTATAATTTCAAGACTGATTTAGCATTGAGTGAAATTATTATTTTCTTTCTTATTCGGATTATCTGCTAGATACCAAAAAAACTTTGTTTTCAAATAACATAATTTAAAATCATAATAATATAGTTCAAAATTATAATTTTCTCTCAAGATTTATAAAAGCCGAACTATTTAGCATTATTATTACTAATAACAAATCTACTAGACGATAAAGTATCGATAAAAAGGAGCTAAGAGAGATGATTCCAAGATTAGAATTCAAAATTTAATTTTTTATTTTGATAGTGCTTACATACTTTTAAATAAACTTTCTACTTCTTGCTCTGCAAATCATTAATTTAAAAACTTGATCATTTCTTCGAATGATTTTTTTTCTTTTCTCTTAATTAAACGAATGAAGCTTTGAAAACAGTAGACATTGAGGTATATATCAAAAGGGGTTGTTGTGAATTTTCGAAACTAATACCATTAGGGCAACTTTCGTTAATTATTTTATCAATTTATTAAAAGCACTTCGTCAAAATGCTAAATCTATTAAGACATCGTAGGTTGCAGAATTGATCAAAAGTTTTTCAAGTATGTAGTGTGCTGTCTGGGTAAAGTTGAAAAACATATTTTTTTAGCCTGATATCGTCCGCCGTTATGGATTCAATATTGAACATTACGAAGTCATCACCAAAGATGGTTACATTCTATCAGTATATCGAATTCCTTCAAGTAACTCACGCAGCACTCCTGTATTTTTACACCATGGCATTTACGCGTCTGGAATAACATTTTTGCTCATAGGAAAAGATTCTTTGGGTACGTAAGAATTCTTATGAAGTTTTTATCCCGACATCAAATTTTCCAACTTTTAGGATTCGTGTTGGCAAATGCCGGCTATGACGTATGGCTTGGTAATTCACGAGGAACAAGGTATTCTAGAAACCATACACACTTAAGCAACAAAAGTCTGAAGTACTGGGATTTCAGGTAGTGTATTGAACTGTTAACCAATTTTATTAAAATTAATTTAAGGCTAATTTATTCCAGTTTGCACGAATTGGGCATTTACGATATACCTGCCCAAGTCGAATTGGTTTATCGAGTTACTAGTAAACCTTTGATATACATCGGGTATTCGTTGGGAACAGTTTCAGGACATGTTTACAGTGTTATGTATCCTTTGAAGGCACAGAAAATGATAAAAACAATGATTAGTCTTGCGCCTACAGCAGTAATGGATCCAACTCGGTCAACATTAAGGTTTGTGCAACCATTTTGGGGAACAATAAAAGTAAGTAAGTAAAATTACCAACAGTATTCCTCAACACGTTGAATCATTTTATTTTCTGATTACTAATTCATATGAGTTTTCGAAAAGGTTATGTTTATAGTTGTACATAGATGCTATAATGCAATCAAAGTATTTATTTAAGTAACTGCCATTACTGATAAAAGAGAATAAACTTTGTGAAGTCATTTTTTGTCATTGACGGGGTGGAGACTACCGATTGGGAGATTCATTAATAAAATACTTCAATTTCTTCTTCGAGTCTAGAGTCGGCTGCTATGTCGATTCTTTTATTTTTCTATCTTTAAAGAAGGAACTATTCCAAAATTATTTAGGACTAGACCTGCGCTTTTGCACCTTGCCCCAAAATTGAAGATAAGCAGGCAGACAAAACTGGAATTCTGTTTTCTGTGAACTATTACGTTTATAGGTAAATCCAATCCTTCCACTCGGGAAAAATTGTCATGATGACCTTGTACTGAGACTAATTGATCATAATTTTTGCAACTTTACATTGGGTTAATAAATGTTACCTAGATGAAATGTTTGCCAATTGGGTCGGAGACCAACAATTCAGCGTCCTTGATATGCACAATGCTTTCTTCCATTCTAAACCATCCCCAAAACAATAGTTTTAAGATTCTAAACTAAAATATTGACGATCTTTTAACATTTAGAAACAAACCTGTATAGTGGTTCGGCATTTTTATTCCTATGATGTACTATTGAAGTTATTAGTAAAGGAATTGGCAAATATCACTTTCGTACACTTGAAGAAAAAATACTGTTATTCGAGCAGATTGCTGCTTTCATGTTTTTCTCATTTCAATGGCCTCTATTAAAGTACATAAAATTCTAGAATCTTTTATTTTTGTATGATAAAATACTAGTTTGTCGAACTTAAATATATTAAAAATATTAAAAATACTTTTGTCTATTATTTTGAACGTTATAATATTGGATATGTTGTAGGAAATCGTTGATAGATTTTTTCACGGAGAATTGTTCGAGAGAGGTGGATTAATGTCGCAAATTGCAAACAGATTATGTCTACCACATCCCAGACAGATGGAGATGTGCAAAGCGGTCATCCAGTCTGCTTTCGGCTTTGACTTTCCACAAATTAATCCCGTAACTAATACCATACACGATTTCTGGTAATAACACTAAATTATAATTGCTGGAAATTTCAGGAAACTCTGCCGATAATCCTCAAGCAAAACGGAGACAGCGTGTCTATCAAAACTCTAGTACACCAGTCCCAAATAATTAAAAAGAAATCATTTCAGTTTTACGATTATGGTCAAGCAAACAATATGAAATTGTATGGAACGAGAGAGCCACCGATTTATAACGTGTCCAGGATATTGGTGCCAAATTATTTAATTTATGGCAGAGGAGATTTTGTAGCAACTGAGAATGTAAGCTAATTTAATTTCTAGTTTATTTATAATCTTTTTAATAACTTAAACGAATACCGAGGTAAAACTCGAATAAAATATGTAACAAAAAAGTCTTCCGTAACGTATGTAACAAAAGTTTTATTTTTATTTTTTCTTATTACAAAGTAAAGCAACTTACCATTGGATATGGAGAATCTGTCAAGCTTCCTCTAAAGTTGATACAATTATTCAACTATTGAGGAATAAGCTATGATTTTTCGATTTGTGTTTACAAAGTTGTACAAAGCTGAAATTGCGGAAAGGTATTTACAAATTGGTATGGTAGCCCAAATGTCCAAACGTCGCCATTTATAAAAAGCAAAATATTTCTAAGACAACAATTTATCGAGTCATTAGGGAATGTGAGGAAGGTTTGCCACCCTCAAGTTTTGAATCATCCAAGACTTCAGAACTTTCATTGAATTTACAAAAAGTAGAAGAGGAGTTTCAATGAGAAGATTAGGTCGAAGATTTCATATGACAATCAAGAGGAAAATTAACAGAATCATTAGAAATTTAGAAAGCGACAAAAGTGTCCAAAATACACGGCTGTTCAGTTACAAAGGATTCCAAGGTGCTGCAGACTTTTAAAACGAGTATATTTCAGAGACAATGCTACGATAATTTTGGACAACGAAAAATATTTTACATTATCTAACTCGAAGGTTTTTATACAGACAACATTGGGGATGTTCCTAATGATGTAAGATATAAGAAAAAAGTGAAATTCGAGGACAAGATACTAGTGTGGTGTGCCATTTCGGAAGCTGGTATTTCAAGACCTTATGTTGGGCGAGTTAGAGGTGAAGCTGTAAATGTAGACATTTGTATTAGAAGATGCCTCCCTAAATTGTTAAATTTTATTCAAATACATCATGTTCAGGATAATATTATGTTCTGGCCGGATTTGGCATCGTGCCATTATGCAAGAATAACCCAAGATTGGTTAAAGCAACAAAATATCCCATGTGTGCCTAGAGAGGATAATTCTCCGAATGTTCATAGGCCCGTCCTATAGAAGAGTTTTGAGCTTTACTCGGTAGAAAAGTTTACGACGGTGGGTGGGAAGCCAAAAATTAAGAAGAGCTACGACGAAAAATCTACCAAAAGATTCGAGCATTAAATTGCGAACCATTGAAACTCATGGCCCTTTAGCTTCCATGTAATACATTATTTTTTTGTTAAATCTTCACTGCATAGTTTTCTTAAGTATAAATTTAAATAAAACAATTATAGTTTGTGTTATTAAATTTGAAAAAATTTCCCAAAACTTTTGATACATACGTTAGTAAATTCGTAGTTATCATTTTACTACTAGTTTTTCATCAAGGTTCACATTTGTCTCCTCATTTTAATTTCTAAAACTGATTTTCTTAATTTTTGTTTGTAGAGTGTCAAATACTTGTACTCTAGATTTTCTGATGTAGCGAAGGAGCATGGATATTATGCTGTGGAATATCCGGGTTTTTGCCATACGGACTTCACGGAAGGTAAAGACGTCAAATCGCTATTGTACGACCACTTATTACAGTTCATGTACCGGTTATAGTAATGATAATTTGTTCGTTTTTGTAGCTTTAATGTTTGTTGATATTTTTATTTACGAAATAAAGTTTTCCTTGTTAATCGAGTTTTTCGTTGTTTGAAAAAATATTTGATGTGAATGTTGAAATCATTATTATTATTTTAAACAAAATTGAAATACTGTGAAAGTACATTTTAAATACCAAAATACTTTCATTACACATAAAATTTAAGGAAATAAGGTAAAAATGCAAACAGAATGCAAACACAGAAAAAATTGTATTTTTTTTCTGTATGTGCAATAGTTTTAAATGATATTCTTTAATTCAAGAAAAGAACAATAAATAACAAACTCATAACAAAAAGAGGAATTCATGTTGTTTCTTTCTATTCAAGAAGTTGTGTTGGGGTCTTCTCCTCTCAGAGCGCTGCTTTTTTTTTGAGCAGAGGGAATTGTTTTTAACTCGAAAATTTCTCTGTCCACCGTCGAAATTGTAAACTAAAAATATTTGAGATACTCGCTTAGGGATAAAAAGAATGTTTTACGATGGAGAAGAAAAAATTATCTTCGTCAACGTCCTTTATTTTGACTCTAGCTCATCGCAGGTTATCTTGTAGGTAGCATTCTCACGTGCTGAAAGAATATATTTCTCGTGTCAGTCAAACACTGAAGTTAACTTTAAATTTAGCAAAACATAACTTCCTATTATTGGTACATATTAATATTATAAAATAAATAAATGTTAAAAAAATAGAAATTGTATACAAAACCTCCATTTTTTTCGACACATAAAGAAAAATTATTTTCGATCAGTATTTATTAAAACCATAGCGAAACCTTTAACAATTGTGCGTGAAAAGATAATAAAGTGTCATCGTGTACTTTAATTATGAGATATTTATCGTGTACTTTAATGATCAGATATTTAAAGTAAAATAATTTGTATCTGTATATGTAATTGACATTGTAAACAAGAAATAATTTTATTAAAATTTTGTTTTAATTTTATTTTTATTTAATAAATAAATATATACGGCTTAATTTGTAACAACCTAATGAGGAAAGAGCTCATTTTCCAGATATATAGGGTGTTGTTCAACTTGATGCAAAAAATTAATGGCATATGTGGTACGAGATATTCTCACGAATTCATCAAAATTAAAAGGAAAAGCAAATAAAAAAATTCATACCGACATCCGGCAATTCCCTGTGAAATGTTTAGAATCGCTGGACGCAAGGGACGGTGACCACTCACAATAAGTGTTCGAAGTTCTCCCCCCCCCCTGCGTGAGACGTAAACATATATCGGCTCGACGAGGCAGGGATTCACATGCGTTACGGAATTGATTCTGTTGTCGGGTATTTTCTACTGCGTGCGTTGAGTTCGATAATTGTATTTACTTCTTCGGCGTATACTAGATTTTTTAAATGTCCCCATAGATAAAAATCTAATGGATTAAAGTCTAATATTTTCTAATATTTAAATTTACATCCTCTAGGAGTTCCGGCAAATTAGTTTGCAAGAAACGTAAATACACCATTTCGTGCAAGCAATTAGGTAAAACAAATAGACCGATTAAAGCGCCGATTAACATACCTGCACACAGATTGACCGAAAAGCGTTGTTGAAAACTACGGCGCCGCATTGCATGAGGATATTTTCCTGCCCACATTGCATTCCTTGTAAACACTGATTGTCGTAACGCATACAAACGTCTTGCAGCCAACGCACATTCGCCGTAAATTAAAATCATGTCCACAAGAATAGTATTGGAAAATTCGGCCATGTTTTCAACGCGACAAAGCACAGCTGACAACTGACCCACTTAACAGCCGATGCTAACATCAGCAAATTTTTCCGAGGACGTAATTACGTCATAAAAATAAACCAGGGACTATCAAACTGTTTCATTGTTCGACAAAAACATTTATTATCTCTAATTTGATTAATCAATTGTTAAAAAAAAAACTGCTTCTTCTATCACCTTTAATGTAAACTTTCACTGGTTTCATTTTTTGTATTGAGAAACAGTCAGTATAGTCACTTAAAAAGCATCAGCCCCAAAAAGTGACTTCTTTTTTATGCAAAAAACTTTAGACATTACTTTTATATAAGGAAGTGCGTTTGAACCTAAAGATACAAAACAGAAGTAACAAACGTAGATAGAAATAAAATGTAGAAAGTAAGTTGAAAAAACTTATAGCGTTTCCTATTGACTGCTCTAGAGCACTCTCAGAATATCTCCTTCTCTTAACATTAGTATACGCTGAGAGGCTCTAGACGAGCTACATTCGGATTTACTTAAAAGGCGAAATAAAGGAAGAAGGTTTTTTTTATCGATTTTCGACACCTTAGATGACTTTATCTCCAATGATTTCAAGTAAGTAGACCTCTGAAGAACTCATGACCATTTGCATCAAGCGTTTTAAGCTCAGTTTATCGTAAGCGTTACTTATACCCGCTTGTACTAATATTTTAAGCAGAACTTAAATTTAAGTGGTATTTAGACCGTGACATTATTAGTGGGTTTAACAAAACGTTAGCCACATTCTAATTGATTCTTAAGTTGAAGTTTAAACAGCAATCAGAATGTGTTTGACATTATACTGACTAAACGTAAATGTCATATTCTAAACACAACTTAAATTTAAGCTCCGCTTAAAAGTTGGCGCAACTGGGCATTAGATTACGATTTATATAATGTCGTGCAACCTAGGAATGTTACATTATAAACACCAACTAACTTTAAGCTCCATTTAAGAATTTGTTGCAAATGGCCATTAGATACATATGCTGGCCTAAAGTGAAACGATCTACATTTGAGAAAACAGTTCATTTTCCAGAGGGTTATTTAAAGAGCGTGAACGAGCCCCACAGATTTCAACCCTAATAGTAAATGCATAAGGTGTGACAGTTAAAAGTCATGTACAGTAACGGATGAATCGCTTGCACAATATGAAAGTTGGCAAAGAGACATATTTTTGAGTACTGTTTATTTTGGAAAATACTATATTTTAAAATTTTGTAAGATAGAATTATGAGGAGTAAATTTGTCCATTAAATTAAAAAATAAATCCTTGTTTAAATAAAAATATATGGAATTTTATCTCCTCAATACCGAAAAAGTTATGAAGGTTGATTGAATTGAATTTATTATTCTTAATAGAGCAATGTCAACGCCGGACAAAAAAACCTATATATAGGAGGATTTTTCATAATCTATTAAAAGTTTAGAACTTTATATTACCCTCCGTCCAGTTAGACGAAAATCTTTCTTAACCCAAATGCAATCGTACGCAATTAATCATATCCTTGAAACGTGTACTTTTATGAAAGGAACTGGACAAAATTAGCACTGATGTCGAAAGTAAAGCGTGAGTTAACAATTCGTTCTTAGAAGAATGGAATTAAAACACTCTTTTGCATGAAAACAATAGAGAATCACTGCATTACGAGGCATTACAAAAATCTTAATGAAGAGCACCCAGAATAATAAATAAAAAACTATGTTCATTTTTTTCGTAATCATCAAATATTACTATATAAAAATTATATTATTAATCAAATTTGATATTCTTTGATCCTATTTCAAAATTCAGAAATACGGTAAAAGCAAATTTTAAACAATAGTCGTCAACTAACAATTATACTACCCAAGGACAAGAAATAATATAAGTATTATATAGAATCAAAGTGACTATTCCCGCACAATCTCTTCAACATGAGTGTGGTGCTCAGTGTTTTCGTTCTGTTCTGCTTAGTTAACGACAGATTAGTGATAAGTCAGAAGAATAATGTGTGCAAGAACTTTAAGGATTATTATACCATCGACGAAAATGAGAACTGCTTCTACGATCCGACCGCCGAAACCGAGCTGGTGCGTATTTAAGCTCGCAAATTATTGGCTAATTTAAATTCAGTTTGAACTTTTCGTGCCTAATTCATAGATTTGAACGTATCTTGATTTAAATCGAGACTAGTGAATTTCATTACCAAAATGAATGACTTTGCGGTTTAGGAGAAAATAAAATTAAGTAATTACATAATCTTGCAACTGGGTTTGCATTTGTTAAGCAATTCAAAGAAGATTTTTACCGGCACAAATGTCAAAGATTACTGTGATTTAAGTAAGTAACCTTAATAATAAAAAGAATGGCATTATTATATTTATAGTTTAAAATCCATAAGGGAATGGCATGATTTCATTATATTAATTTTAATTTTATTATCAGTTAAGGCGGTATTCCATTGAGACTGCAAGCGACAGGTTAAAAATCTTAAGCAAGTTCGATTTGATACGACCATTTTTATGCCTTATAAAACAAATTGTATCTTGAGCGATTATTCCATGATGGATTCAACATAAATTTTCTCCAGACTCCGCCCGGAAGACTAGCAACAACTGTCAATGTGCAGTTACTTCCTTACTCCTAACCTTTAACCGGAAATATCGGCTTTATACTTTTAATTTATACCAATGGTTCTGATACATGACCGTTTGTAACTGTTTCGACTTTATTACTTTTTTTACTTTCGAATTTGAAAATGAACTGAATGCAACAAATAATAAATAAAATCTTGATTATTAAGGCTTCCTGTATTTTTCTTACGGATTACATAAGTCAAGCGAACTACATTCACGCTCTACTAGATTTTCTCTTATGGTAAGTGCACTAACGCATACCACAGTTCTCTGGCCGGTATTTACACTATACATTATACAACGCTTGCCGCTTTACGATTTATTGCATTATTAAAACTTCTGTCCATAAAATATTTTAAAAAATATTAAGGCCCGGCTTTACAATCGGGATGTAAGGACAGAATAATTGCCCTCCGAATATTCTTTAACCTTCCTCCATATCTACGTCACGTTATTCCAAGAATAGTTCTATACTCAATTTATTCGACGATAATAAAATCGGGCATTCTTATATGATAATATTTCATATTGTAATTGTTAACTTTATTTATTTCCATTCATTTACAGTGACATGTAAGCGCTTCGAGGATGCGTTTTTATTGCCCATGTGATTGCGGCAGGCTCATAAAATACTTCGTATTCGCCATATGAACTGAGAAAACATGAAAAATTCGGTTACATGAACTTGAATAAGTAGTATAATTAAGCTTTGGAAAGCTTTGGGTTCAGAACATAAAAAAATAAGGTGGTATAGTTTTAGTAAAGTGTATGCTTTATGTAATTTATTGTAATTTTAAAATATCCTTGTAATTGAAATTCTATTGTTATATGAAAATAATTATAAATACTTCACACCCAAGAGCAGAGGATACTCTTCGTATCTTGTAATTGTCAGAATGTAATATTTAAGAATAAAGCACTGTTTTAGATCTTTTTAAAAGTACACTATATGATATGATTGCTTATATTATCCATATTACTAAAACAAATATTTATATTCAAAACAATCGTCACTCTGGTAGCGAAATCTTAAAATCACTAATTTTAACAGGTAGCTCTTTTGGCCGTTTTTTCTTTATGCACGTGAAAAAAATTCCACATCACTTGTATCACCAAATCATCGCCTTCAAGATTTGTTCTTATCAGTTGACGAGTAGAAGTCTGAGTCTTAAAATCATACAATCACCAGCTAAACTTTGTGTGAAGAGATAGTTTTCATTAATCGATTGTATAGTCGAGTGGTTGAGTACTTTTTGCAACGGGCTTAACGCTAGATGTGGTCCTGGTGTATATGGGTTCTATATGAGACACAAAGCATTTATGTGCCGGATTTTATTTATTGTGTTTCGGATTCATACCCGTTCGTTCGAACTGGATTTTCTACGTTTCCCTAATTTCTAAAGCAAATGAAGAAAGAGAAAAAGATCTAGTAAGTCGATCGCAGTCGCACCAAGCAATCATAAAATATGCCTCCCCGACAAGCTCATATCTTGAAGCTTAAATGATGAAAAGCAAAAGAAAAACTTATTATGTTATCGGCGAAGAGTTTCCCAGTTTCACGGCATCATAAGTCTTTTCGAAATCAATGAAAGCAATTTGTATTTCTTTTCCTTTATATATCTTCCAATATTAGATGTACTATAAAGTTATGTCAATAGAAAATGGATTGGGAATAAATTTTGACGAACGATATACTAATATACGAAGGGTCGTTTTTATATTCCCGGACTAGGCATGAAAATAAGAGATTAGAACATCAACATAAATTTTATTTTTCAATACAGGCCTCTTTGTTTTTGAATACAAGTACTACATCTTTAATCCATTATAAAAATATTCTTTTGGTTTGTCCGCAAAATCCCTTTCAACAGCCGCTATAAGTTCGTCGTCGTCCCTAAATTTTGTTCCCCTTAGTATTTTTTTGGAAACAAAAAATAGTCACAAGGGGCTGGATCCAGACTATAAGGCGGATGGTCAATTTATACGAATTCACATTCAGCAACCGCAGCTTTTGAAAGTCTTGACTTGTGAGGTGGTGCATTGTCGCGGAGCAATAGGACACCTTGCGCCAGTTTTCCGCGCCTTTTCACTTTAATAGAATCTCTGACCCGATGCATTAAGCTTGCATAATATTCTCTTGTTACCGTATTACCTTTATTCAGATAATCAATCATTAAAATTCCTTGGCAATCCCAAAAACAGTCATTTTTCCTGCAGAAGAGGTGACTTTAAATTTCTTGGGAGGGCTTCCATTGCATCGATTCTTGTTTCGACTCAGGATCAAAATGATG
Organism: Serrognathus titanus; assembly: GCA_039766575.1. NCBI lineage: Eukaryota > Metazoa > Arthropoda > Insecta > Coleoptera > Lucanidae > Serrognathus > Serrognathus titanus. The sequence goes on along the minus strand of CM077912.1, from coordinate 26,415,437 downwards.
AACCCAGGTTTCATCTCCGGTGACAAGTCGATTGATAATTAAATCTGGTTCATCTCCATAAAGCGCCAAAAATTGTTCACACGTCTCTATCCTGATACGCATATGGAATGGCGAAAGCATTCGTGGAACCCATCTCGCATTCACCTTTGTCATTCCAAGGTATTCGTGTAGAATTCTGAAAACCGTGGTTTCCAAAACTCCTAATAAAGCTACTAATTGTCGCTTCTTTAATCTTCCATTTTCCAGTACCAAACACTTGGTTCTTTCAATAACATCGGAAGTGATCACATCAACAGGCCGACCTGGACGGGAATTTTCATCCAGTGATTCTCGACCATGTTTAAACAATTTTGACCATTCACAAATACTGGAAACAACCCAACACTCTGAGAGGAACCCTAATCTAGTACTCGCAATATTGTCTTAGGAGCCACGTACTTATTAACTATTATTCGAAGATCTATAGCAATGCGTATAATACCTATTGGGAAATTAGACTCCACTTTTAAATGGAGAAGATTTGAGTTTAATTTCCCAATTATTTATTGTACAAATTCCTTTTTCCTTATAATTGTACTCCTTTTGTTAACATAATTTTTCTTTGCAAATTTTAGCCAGAACTGGTGATAAAAGCTGGATACCCAGTAGAAACATACCAATTGGAGTCGAAGGACGGATACATCCTGACCTTGTTCCATTTACCGAATGATAAGGAATTGAATCCTAATGGTAAACTGAATCCGGTGTTTATTCAGCACGGCATCCTATCGAATGCGGCTAACTTCATCGGATTAGGAAACGACTCACTAGGTAATTTTAGTTGAGAGTGAAGCACCTTGTTATCGTCTTCAAATTTTAAAACAATATTTTGTTTAGTTTTAGAAGTATTGAAATACTTTAATTTTTCTTCAAAATTTCTTTTATAATTTAATTAAATAGTATTTCATCGGTTCAATAAATCCGTTTCTTTTTTAAACCTTCTTATGTTAAAATTGTATTGTTTCCATTATTTTTCGTATTTCTAGTTTATGTATTATGGAATGCCGGATATGATGTTTGGGTGGGCAATTATCGCGGCACATACTACTCCCAGGAACACGTAAATTTAACTGTTTACGATAAAGAGTATTGGGATCACAGGTAAGAAAAAGGTAAATAGTTATTTAAATTACATTTGATCAAAAAAAACCTATTGTATTTATTCGATTAATAGAATACACTTGAAAGAATTCATTTATAATATTGTTAAGAGTAAAATGCATTTATCACTTTTTAATCATTTTCATTTCATCTAGTTAATTTCTCTAACAATTAACTGCTTGATGTGTCATTTCCTTTCTTCATATTTCTATTAAATAAATATTATAAGTATTATTAATTACTAAAGTGAACTGTAATGTTTTATAATGCGTTACTTAATCGACCTAATTGGTAGATAATCGTACGAACTCATATATGTACAACATGTTCACGCACCGTTCATCAGAAAAAGAAACATTCAAGTTTGAATAATAAATATTCATGAAACCAACGTTTCGTTTTTTTTTTAGATTTGCAAGGCCGATATTTAGAGCTGAACAAAAATTATGAAATGCACTGCATATCGAAAGTAGCTTAACTTGGTATTAATCAGAAATAAACTAATTGTAATTAGTCAATGGCTGTTATGTTACATTCAATAAGTGATTCATCTAAGAAAACTTTGACATTTCTTGAAATAAATTTATTCAAAATGAAAGCTGAAAAATTACCCTGGAGAAAATATTTATTAATATCTCGCAACTATTTATGTCAAATTTTAGAGTTTCAGTAAAAATTATTTGAAGGAAACGACGCAAACTAAACTTTCTTAAAGATTATATTATTTACTTATCTTATTATTTTGCGTAATATTCATTTAGCTCATTTCACACGAATATATTCGATTATTTCTTCGAACGTTGAGCAGTGTGGTCCTCATGAACTTACTAAGCGTTTAATAGTTTTTATTCGTACTACCTATTTATTTAGTTGGGATCGTACCCAAATTTGTTCGTTACCTGCCGAACCAATAAACGCTTTATTATTATTATTAAGACTAGAAGCCGTAATTTTTTTTTAAAGTTGTCAAAACTACTTTATTGCTTTAACTAAATCTCTTCAAAAAGAAGAAAATATAAAAACTTAAAAAGTTCACAACGCAGAAAAATTTAAAATCAAATAGTTTCAGACATATCAATTTTAAAAATTTTAATGTGTTGGGTCTGAGTGTGTGTGTGTGTACCGAAATAGACTTGTTTGAAATACGTTTTTCAATACTGTTGAAAGTAAAACTTTATCATACCCATTCAAGGAGAGAAAGCGGTGTTTTTCACCTGTCTAGGCAGGTAAAATATTTCACCTGGCTGTGATGCAGCTTACTTAGGCATATTCTGAAGTGACTTTAATCAACTTATTTGCCCATAAATTATGATTAATTAATTGTTTTATATTTGATTATTTTTTAATAATGTAGCTTAAATCTTTATATTTTTGATCGTTTAGTAATTATTTTTAATTCCTTTTAACTAATTTTAAAAAACGTTGCCTGGATTCGACGGTTCGAATCCAATTAAAAGTTAATTAAACACTTTTGCGTTCGTATTGTATCTTTTAGTTTCATCGAAACGCCATTTATAACGTATTATAAGGTAAATGAAATACATGTTTCAAAAATTTACGAAGTTTATAAATATAGATATAAATCTAAGTTTTGAATACTTCAAATAATTGACTTTTGTAAGTGGTAGTAGAAAAAAATGTTGTATGCACCACGGCAGCAAAGTGCCTTTGTCGAACTCGTTTAATTGCTCGTTCAACAAAGTGTCATTTTGTTGCCTTGCTGTATAAATAAGTATTATTTAATTCAAGAATAAAAATATAACAAGATAATTTAATAAAATTACAATAAATGTTGAAAATTATCTCCACCAACCACTCGAAACCATCGCAAGAGTCATTAACAGCGTTTACACGAGCTGGTCACTGTCAAGTGGTTGGTGGAGGACATTTTCAGCATTTATTGTGATTTTATTAAGTTGTTTTGTTATGTTTTTATAAGAAAATATTACTCAAGGTTGAAATTTTATTAAGATTAAAAATCACATTTCCATTTTTCAATAATTTTTTTCTTCAAAATTTTCTTATGCAGTGGTTCATTAACATTTTTGTATTAAAGACGTTTTTTCGCTTTATCACCCCTTTATATATAGGACTTTATTGGATATTTGAACAAAAGTAAATGGGGTCTTTATAATCAAACAGACTCTATAATTTTAAATAAATCAACACAAACACATAGATAGCTTGATCTATGGAGGCCCTAACACCCCCTAAGGAGATGAATGAAGAGTGAAGTGACGTAAATCTTATTGGTTCGACTGTTTTTGTTATAGTTGACCTGGACTGCGTATTGTTACGGCTGTTTGTATATTAAAACTCTGAACCAGAGTCTCCTTTTCATATGTGATTTCGATGTGCTTGAATAACATGTCCTGAGAGCAAATAGATTTCCGGATTCTGTAACAAAACGAGCAACTGATTTCAGATGGCGACAAATCAAAACAATAACATTTTCTGTGCTTTTGAAATTCCTGCTGCGAGCACCGTGATAGCGATCGAACTGATGTTTCATGTTCTGTTGATGCTACAGGTCAAGGTGTATACCGATACCTATACAAATAATCCCAAATTGTCTCTCACCAATTATCTCTAGCTTTCTTGTTAAATTTTTAACCGTATCCATTGATTCTTCTGCTTGACCATTTCACTGGGGACGATTAACAGGAGAGAAAACATGATAAATATCCATTTCCTCGTAAAAATTCTTAAATAACTCTGAGGTAAATGGACTGTCATGATCCGTTACAAGAACTTCTGGAAGACAATATTGAAGGAAAAATTTACGGCACATTGAATAGTTGGACTTGCATTTATTGTAGATGTAATGCTCACGTCAATAAATTTTTAGTACGCATCGACCAAGACTTATTTCACCGGTTTCGTTGCTTTTGACCAAGTTACTAATAGTTGCTTGACAGGCAACTTTTTATAGAAAGCACACTTGTCACATTTATCTCGTGGACGACAACAAGCTCCGACAGGTTTGAGGTGAAGTTTAACCTTGTAAATGAGAGAGCAACAGGAATTAATGCACCAACCGTAGTCGTTAGAGCTTGTTGCTGATGAAGAGCTGGGCAATCAAAGAAGATAATTTTTCATTGTTGGCCATAATTCTATTGTTCGCAGCGTAGTTGTCCGAGTGTGTGTATACCGAAATAGGGCTGTTTAGAACACTTTTATCTAATTCAAGAAATCTTTACGTTCATTTAAAACAATCATTTATTTACTTATTGATTCACATATATTTTTAAATAAATTAACACAAACACATAGACATTTAGCTTGATCTATGCAGGCCCCAATAGAATGCAAATTCAAGAAGCTAAGAAGAAACCTTTCGAGTTTAATAATAACAACAATTTATTTATCGGTTTGCCATGACACATAACAAAAAAATTGAAATATACATGGAGATTAGATATTAGAAAAGGAAAATTGAAATATAATAATTACCTATTATAACACTATTAAATATAATGTATACATAAGATCTAACTAAGCAATTACAAGAAAGTACAAATTCAAAAGTTGCTGTTAAGCTTAAAAACTGTCTGAATTTCAAAACAATTATGCCGAACATTTCCCCACCATATCATTTTAATTTTATTTAAGAACAAATAAAACATAAATATTGGTCCGGTCCTCTTTGGCTGCTGACTAGACGTTTAAAAAATAAGCGAATACTTCCTTATGATCATAATTTTCTTCAATTAATAATGCATAAAAGCTGGTTACTTAAATGACAGTTAAGATATTGTAGCGTATACAAAGATTCTTACAACTGTCACTAAGACGCACGCTAAAAATCTTTTCCTGCACTCTGAAAATGTTTATTGTCCATGAACTCTCTCAGAAATTGAAAAGAAGAAACACATGCAATTGAGTTACAACATATTTTATCAATGGAGAAATATCTACTATTGCATTACATGATTCTTGGCGGCATTTAATACAGACCATTGAAGAAGCATCACTATTTTATTTCTTGCGATGTATTACTTGTTTCAAGAATGAACTCAGTATCTAGTTTATTTTGTTCTTCTACCTTTCATTTGATTCCATTATTATCAATTAATATTTTTTAATTTCTGTTCTTCAACTATTTGTTCGAAATTATGTCCAAATCTATCTCCTGAATCAAGATTGCTGTTAGATGCAAAGTTTTTTTTGGATATACAGTTAGGATATTTCCGTTTAAGGGTACTCTTATGAAATCCTCTAAAATTACAGGTACAAGCACAATCATTGAGGTTATTACATTTTTGAATTTTTCTTTTTATCTAAGTAATAATCTTTTATAATTTGGCTATTTTTTGAGTAGTGGTATACTGTAATAAATTTGTTACAAATTAATTCTTTTTTTTAATTCAAGAATATAATTTGCAAATAATTGTGAACCCCCCAAAAAAATTCTCAAGTTAATCTTTTCATTTTTTATACATTACTTCCCAAACTCTGTAAGCCTATTAATGAAGCGTGTTTAGCTGGACATTATTGACTGCCTATTTGTAAGTTTTTAATATTGAACGGTTCAATGAATGAATATAATTTTCGCAATATTAAAACTGGACTAGGACCAAACTAAGCAATTTTATAACACCTACCTAGATAAGTTCGATTAATTAGATTTTAGAAATCTAAATTTACTATGTAGAATGTTATGGGACACTTGTACGTATACAAAATAAAAGTGTTTTAATTTAATAAAAGTTTTTATATAATTTTACTTTCTAAGTTAATATTTTCCTATTTTTTTTTTTTCAAAATTAATACCTAGTCTTATGTTATCATTTACATTCAATATAGATTAATAGACCGTAGAAAGTATGCGGAATTTTTGAAATTTCTTTCAATATATTTCTAATTATACATATTATATTATATTCGCGATATCTTAGAATCGTAGTATTTTTATCAAAATCATATTTTTCAAAGACTCTAACAAAAAAGAGTGACCACAAATGTTAACGATTTTAAACAAACAGGAAAATGTAAGTAATTCAATAAAAGAGAAAACTTATGGAATATATTTTCAACAGGAGAGTTCATAATTAAAGAAAAAGGATTTCTAAAGTTACTTGGATCAAAAAATTGTAAGAAAAAAATTCAATAATAGTATCAATTTCATATGCATGAAACACCAAGTCTACTCAGAACCCAGTTGTTTTGATTTAAGGATCCCTGGACATTTAAATAATAATTCCTTGGATTAAACAGAAATTACGTTAACAAATAACTAGAATTGTTTTCCTCTATTGTACTTACGTTATGTTACGTTCCTAAATTCAGAAACTGAAAGTCACAGTTATTTTCTTTTTTTCGGATACTTTCTAGACGAACAAAAATAAAATGTTAAAATTTTTATCTCAAAAGATAAATTTAAATAAGTTAATAATAATTAATAATCATTTGAGCGATTAGAATCAAAATCTTGTTCGACAGTTTTAGAATAAAAAACTTAAATCTATAAAAAAGGAAAACAGAACACACATTAATAAATATACTTACAATAATTTTATTTAACAAATTATAATCAACAATTAAAAAAATATAAACATAATAAGCGGAACAAATCTTGATCATATGATTTTCTAGCATAGATGAAATGGCTACGATAGACATGCCCCTAATAATGGAGTTCATAGCTAGAAAAACCGGACGAAGAGGGGATATTTTTTACGTGGGTCATTCTCTAGGGGTAACAATTGCATTGATGTATGCTGCAGAATTTCCGGAGGAAGCTCACCGAAATATAAAGATGTTTATATACTTGGCCCCTGCTTACACCTTATCTAATATAAAATCCCCCTACAGAACCATGGTGCCTTTCCTACCTCAGATGCTGGTGAGCAACTAATATTGTTTAAATTTGTTTCGTACGTTAAATTTTTGGTTGTCATTTAAGAAAATGGCTAACGATTTCGATTTAGTGCGGATTTTCTCTCAAGCTCAGCCAATGCGCAGCATGGTGAAAATAATGTGCTTGGAGTCACCGGTTTTGATGCAACTTTGCACGCAAATGCACAACTTGCTGTATGGAATCAAGACGGGAATAGGAGCTGTATGCAACTATGTGATTTTTAATTAATTTTAAGTGAAACGATTTTTGTAGGAGAAAGTTCCTGTCTACTATAACATCGTTCCAGGAGGAACTGCTCTGAAAGTGATGGTTCATTGTGGTGACCTCGTTTATAACAATTTCAGAAAGTTCGATTATGGCTCTAAGAATTTTGAGAAGTACGGAAAGTTAACACCGCCTGAATACGATATCACTAAAATAAAAATTCCCACGTACATAATGTATGGTAAAGATGATTGGACGTCAGGCAAAAAAGTAAGAATTTAAAATATACTAACAAATACGTAAGAAGAAAAATAATTTCTGTAAATATAAAGGTTGTTTTACAGCCGTTGATAACTTACACGTCAGACAGTTTCACTTTTTCCAAATGGATGATACAAGAAATAGATACAAAAATTTGGAAGTTAAATTTTTTAACTAATTAAGTTCTTTTTAGGATGCTTTAAATCTTTATAATACTCTTCCACCAGAAGCCAGACATGGAATAAGAGAAATAAATGAAGGACCTTTCAATCACATCGATTTTGTTTTTGGACGGAGGGCAAGAGAATTAGTTTATGATCATATAGTGAGAATTTTCGACAAATTTCCAGAGAAAACGTAGAAATTTAAAGCAAGGATTTATTTCAATGTTGTTATACGTGTCCGTCTCTGTATAAACTATTAAAAATATTTGGGAAAATAGATTTGTTTCTAAATGAATTTAACTAATATTTGTGGTATTACTTTTAATATTGATTAGACTAGTTTTTTCAATACTCCTAGTAAGTGTTATTTAAGGAAGTGGACAGTGTTGTAAATATAATTTATTGACAATAAAGATTTCAATTGCCAATCACAAACATTTTAAAATAAAACTGTAGTGAGGCTAATTAATTTCTAGGTTTCAAAATAAACATAAAAATTTGATTGACAATTTTGTTTTATTTGAAGTCTTGAATTTCTTTTTGGATGATTTCCAAACATTTTTAAAATCTATATTATAAAACTGTTTGATTCTCATAACGTCAAAAATAATAACTTTGAAAAACATCCTGTTCTTGTACAGCTGCGGAATCACAAAGCGGGAAAAGTCTTTTAGCAAAATTTTGCATTATTTAAGATTTTTACCATTTTATATTATTGTTGTATATACTTAGCAAGGAAATGCAAAATAAATAATCCCTTTAGCTTTATTAGAAAATATTTCTTTAATTGTATTATCAAATACATTAGCAGAATTCACATACTTACAAAAAATGCTTGCGATATGGAACAATTTTGAAATTAGGATGGATGAAATTGTATATTTTCATCGCGAAACTTCGAAAACAGATTCTGATAGCAGGTTTGAAGATTTGAACAGCAATAAATCCTATCAAATAAAACTAATGTATTCGATAGTATTCTGTTGTTTTGGAGCAGAACGATTTAAAAATATTTTTCATCTTCTATTTGGAGTTCTGTTTCATCGTCAATTTTCTGTTAATTAAAACAAAAAAACATCTACTTTTTTTAATAGTTTCCAACTTGTTCGCTTTCTTTTTGCTAGAAAGAATGCCCTTAAACTTTTCAAATGTCAGTGTATCTAGATTCTGACGAAATGGAGCAATTGCCAAATTGGGAAGGCTTCGACAAATTATAAGTGAAAGTTATAAATGTAGGGTGATCATTTGCTCCATCAGCCTGTTGTTTAGTTCCAAAAAATCTCTAAAATAAATTTAAATAATTACAATAATAAAGTGTGTTCGTGTTTAGTATTCGTCACTCCATATAACTTTCTTACTCTACATTCAAGAACAATAAATACATATACTTACTTCCAATGAATCTTGATTAAATTTACTATTTAGTACATATTTAAAGTCACAGTTTTAGTCAAAAACTTATCCTTGAAAAAGCATGTTTTCCCATGAACTTAAAATAAATTAAATTAATTAAATGGTAATAAATAAAATGTGCACTTTGATTTCATGTGTAGGTATTATGATTTGTATTAAGAAATTCTTAAAGCTGGCCATAAATATATCATGACTGTCGAAAAAAGCAGTAGTAATATCCATTCATGATCTTTTTGCATTCTAGTAGGCCATGTTTTTTCTTTCGTTATCTTACGTGCATGTATTTTGAAGGTAGTCAAAATCTGACGTGGAAAAAATTATGACATTGTCACGTCAGCTGTATTGACTAAGTTGCCAACCTTAAATAAACTTGAACTACAATGCCAAAATCTGAGTAACTTAAAACAAATAACTAATTATTTAATTACATTTTTCAATCTTGTCAAAATGCCGGATATCATAAGCGGGCAAACCAAACAAGCCATAAAAAAAGCCTACAATTATTATAAAAAGGATCGTCCAGATTTCACACAAGATGAAATTATAAGCAGGTTGATAGATATACATAGAGTAAGGCTTACATAAATTGAATGAGCCCCATTTTCTAATGTAGGTATATGTATGTTTTAGATTTCGCTAAGAATAATAACTAAGCAGGACCTGACAATTTGAAAACATCTTTATCTGGCAGATGTAAAAAGACGGATATATTTACAAATTACATGTTTCGGAAAGATTTGCAACGACTAATTTGGCAATATAATTTGAAAAATGAATATATCACTTTGGAAAAATTACCTCGCTCGCGATACTTTGGAATTTAAAGGGGGAAGAACAACTTTATTCAAAATTGTGAAATCTATGGGTTACAAACACAAAATGGTTAACGGACGAAAAATTTTATGTGAACAAAAACACGTCGTTGCATCCAAAATTTCTTTTTTGAGCAAATTCTTACAGTTTCAAAATTCTAGTGAAAATATAATATCCGTGTACCTCGATGAAACGTGGATCTACCAAAATGGGTTTGCGGTTCTTCGATGGATATACGAAACAGATTTGAAAAGTAACGCAGCCAAAATTAAAAGTGAAGGGAAACGTTTTACAATTTTGCATGCGGAACAAAACTTGTGACTTCTTACTTGACTCGACGAACAATGATAGAGCCTACCATAAAAACATGAATGCAGAAATTTTTCAAAATTGGGTGGTTGGTTAATCAGCTTATTCCTGCACTAGGCAAGTTGCAACGAAAATGTGTGGTGGTGATGGACATTGCACCGTATCACTCGGTGTAGTTGGACAAACCACCCACATTTTCCAAAAAAAGTCAAATGCAGGAGTGGTTGGTTAAACACAATGTCGAAATTGAGGGCAAAATTACAAAAAAACAATTATGGGAATTAATTAAGCCTTTTAGAATAGACGGAACAACAAAACGACACGCGACTGACGTAATTTTGAAGGAGCACGGTATGAAGTTCTTAGATTGCCTCCATACTATTGTCAGTACAATCCTATTGAAATTGATTGGGGGCAGTGCAAAGGATTTTACAATAAGCACATAAATTCGCAACCAGTATCGAAAGATAGGGTTGCAAATTTATGGCGTGAGGCTCTTTCAAAATGTACCCCTGACATGTGGCAAAATTTTAAATGAAATCTAGCTTATGGTCTTCTCGGGAAAAATGATAAGATATTTTACATAAATATGGTCATGGAAAAGGTTCTGAGACACCGGCAACAGCAAGAAGATCCTGTTATTTAAATACCCCTTCATATAATGCTTTTGTGCCACCTGCAGGGCACCCCTACATCATTGCCAGGCACCAAACTCGAATCGCCTTCAGAAATTCATCCCGGCCTCGAGTATTCACCCCTTCTGCGACAGCGAAGCGAAAATGGCCGCGAGCCTTACAATAAAACCATCCAGGTCCTGAGAACGACAGTTCTTCGGTCTCAACAAGTCTGAAAAAAAACTTGTGGTTGAACAAGCCATCCTCACGGGTTGCACAAGCCGATACACCTCTCCACCTGCTGCACAAGTAGCAAGACCCGTTTAGCCACACCACTGTGCACAAGATTCTATGAAAACACAAACAAACATTCTGTCATTATTGTTTATTGTCATATCTGGAGTCACATTTGTTAATAAAGAAACACTTCTTTGCTTTGTGGCACAATTATTGACTAAGAACACGCAAACAACACACCTCACCCCAAACTTTCTCAATGAAAAAATAATTAATCATTAAACGTTTGCTCGAGACGATATTTCTCGTTTTCATAGAATACTTTGTGCAGCACAATTGAACTGACAACAGTGGCAGTTTTCAAAAACGTAACCACAAAATTAAAAACGAACGTCAATCAAATTTCTGACAAGTATATTTTTTTGTGGTACCAACAAAAATGTCACTGAATGCAAAAAGATCGTGAACAGAGTAATACCTGTGTCGTTAGTTTGCTCGGTTCATAGTATTATATGTGGAAAAATTTTGTTTTGGGAAACGTATATCGTAGCACAAGCGTAAATAATGCTCCGCGCAACAATTCCAGTTGCGGGGGGGCGTAGTTACGGTAGGGTGTCGCAGTGTTGAAATTGAACGTAATCTAACTACTAAATATCAACATGACATATATCAAAAATAAAAATTACAGCTCACTTACAAATTAAATATCTTGCATATCTTTACGTAACAATTTGTGGCACGTTCCCATAGAAAGCTCAATTTGTTGAGATAATAGGCGGATAGATGTGTGCGAAGCGTTTTTCATTACGTATATTCTAGCTGTTTCGATAACTTCAGCAGTACGTTTTCAAAGTTAAGTTGTTTTTCTTTCATGAAACAAGTGTGCAGGTTATCTTTGAGTGTTTTGTGGTCAATATTAATATTGCGAAATTCAACTCTACATTGTTCCAAGCAGTTTCGTACTAAATGCACCCATGCCTTGGGTTGATGCAAAGCCCCCTAGAAAGCTTCAGGCCATGAGCACACTGATATCCCTATCAATTCTCGTAGTCCGATTTCATGGTTTCGAAGTCTTCACATTCTGTTTACAACCGCGTAACCAGAAGGATAGGCGTGAATAAGCGTGCAAGTTACTCTGTGGTTGTATTTATTTTCTGTTTTGTAGGATAATTTTATAATTACATATATAAAAACCATTATTTTTAAGTTACAAGAAAGTATCAATGAGAAAAAAGTCAAGACATCGAAGTTAAATTAAAAACAAACATATTGAGTTAATTTATTTTTATATTTGATACTCAATGTTAATATTCAAGAATGTTTTAGTAAATAATATGGTAATTAAATAAAACAATTTTATATATGTAGGTTAAGTTTCTAAACGCTTGGAGTACAAGGAGACTAATTAAATTGACTCAATTGCATGCGTATTAACTTTTTAGCGACTTTACGAAAATTGTGATTTTTGTTTTAACCGCATAACTAGCGAATTTCTGTTAACCTAAGTGGGCAATACATGAGCAATACTGCCGCCCGGCCGCCAGATTCGGGTGGACAGTACTCTTATAATTCGATACCATCACTTCATTTCGATACTTATTTGGATCGAAACAAAAGGGTATCGATACTAATTTTACACATACCGAAAGAAAAGTATTGAGTATTTACTGAGCTTGGATTATCCCTACCCATGCCCCATCGATTTTTGACCTATTACGAAACGATTAATCACAAATGTATTCTGCTTTAATGTAAACACCATTCAGTAAAGCAAAATAAAGACGTAAAGGAGTCCTCAAAATAACTTAATTTCAATTGGATGAGTGTACGAATGAGTGAGAACACAAACAAACAAAATATTTGATAAGGGTCCCATTAAAGACGCATTTTGGGTCATAATGTTCGTTTAATGACGCATTTCGGTGATGCACGGTTAGGTCACATTTTTAACCTGAACATATCTAATATAGGTACCTATATGTACTATGGTTCCAATATAATTTATATAGAAGAAATACGGTGCGTCAGCCGCAGCACGATAGCGTTGGGCGCTTCATAGGAAACATTGCTAAAAAGTCACTAGCACTAGTGAAATCGGGTGAGGGGGGTGGTTAGGGTGCCACTGAAGCTACACTCCGAACTGCGGCACATCTCTCTCCTGTGTAAACGAACATTAACACGTGACTATAGGCGCATGACACTTATTGTATATGAAAGTGACTGAAATATAAAATGTCTTATTGTCAATGTTTTGAACACGGTTTTGTTTACCTGACGCAAGTAGATAAAACTTATTACGTGAAATGACTATTCAGATCTATAACTGACTCTTGCTAACAGTCACTTTAATTATTTTGAAATTGAAAAGATTAAGTGTAAAGAAACAAAAAAATCCTTTTCTTAATTGCTTATGCTTCTACTTTTTTTAGAATCTCTATACAGATGGCTCTCTTTTTTGATGATATGCCGCTGGAGTGTAAATTTTTTATTCAATTGATTATGGCTGAACTGGGGAAGTTCATTAAAAGTTTTCCAGGAAGAACTTTAGGTATAAATCAAATCAGAATCTTACGGAGCAGAGATATTTCAGAGGTAGCTTTCCAATAAAACTGATTTTCGGTTATTATAAAAAATATTACAATACATTTTCTTATTTTTAAATTGCATCATTTATGAGATATTTAGAGTTTTCTTAAAAATCTGGATTCTACAATCAGCTTTTCAAAAAATAATAAAACAATTATAATTGAGGTAATTTTATTTGTAATAGTTGATATTGTAATTAAGGCTTTAAGGTTAACTCCATAAGTATAATCTATTAAGCTACAGGAAGGTCTAAGATATATCACTCCACTCGAAGATATTCAAGCACCGAAAAATATTTTTTCTCAAATCGAACAATCAATATTATGTAAGTGAAAATAAATTCTAGGTCAGTTTGCATTATATTCTCCATATCTATCTTTAACAGTTTTTGAGTTTCGAGGGATCTTTTATTTAATTCATAAAAATTTTTCATTTTAATAGGTTAAATACTTTTTATTTTGATATCACCATGGAAACAACAAATATTTGCATTTTGACGACCCGATTCAACTGTTGTCCTCAACAATTTTCATTCTGAATTTTTTGTTAAAATACGCTTCTATTTTTTTATTTATTTTTTCTAAATAGGCATTTATTAACAAATAAAGAAAGTAATGCCTAAACTTTCGTAGTCTAATAATGAAGAATAGATGCACTGCACTCTCGTAACTTTTTCTGATTGTGCAGTTGTCTTCATGATTGAAGCACACTAATATTTAAACTATTTCTAAGAAGAACTGAAATTTTCTCAAAAATCTCAACAGCGAGCTGGTAAAAAAATGCATAAGTTTTCAAGGTTACTGAGTGACGTTGAGTAACTCTGAGTTTTGAAGTAAAGTGAACGCAGCTTTTGTGTTCATTTTCGTTATGTATTCTGTCATGTTTTTGATCCAATCTTCTTCATTCGCTTCACTTCAATTTTTCTTGTATGCTTAATTTGCTTTGTCTACATTTATAAATTAGTTTTCGCTACTCTTCCTTGATTATTTGTCGTATATAGATAAGTTCATCAACAAATTCTTGCGAAATGTATTTCAAAAAGAAATATAATTGTAAGGTGAGGAAAATTACGCAAGCCGCGAGAAATTCATGTATTAGTAATGCTTGTGAAGATATATACGGAGCATTTTTGAAGACGGAGAGTGCGTAGCTAATTTATTATCTTCAAAATCCAGAGAGCATCGACAAAGAGTGTATCTTTACTCTTTACCAAGACGCAGTACTCTTCTAACAGCATATGTAGTAAAACCTTTTCAATTTCAAATCAATGAAACCTTCACAAAATATATAACGAGTTACGAAGCTAAAAAAGAAAAACTTACCATCTTCTTATGGGTGATATACCGCAAGAGAGAGGTATTATTACGACTATTCACCAATTGTGTCGTTGGTTTTGGTGGACCATTTTATCTCCTCGAATTTCTACGCAGCTAAATATATAAATCGTAGAGGTATACTTTCGGAACTTTCAACAAAAATTATTCATAGGAAATTATTAAATACATCTTTTATTAAAGCTTAATATATATCCCGAAGAAGCAATGTTTACCACATCTATTTATATAATGAAATTAACTTTATTTAGTGCTAATAAAGAACCTTAAGAGTTACGCAATTTATGTCACTCAGAGAATCATCGAAGATACCTCAGAAATCGCAAATCAAAATAATATAAAGTCATATTTCATTATGTAAATTATTATAGCAGGCAGCAGCGAAATCTATGAAACTTCTTCTTCTGCAGTTTTAAATTTATGATCACTAAGGCTCGGTATTTCAGTCATAATTTAACTTTAAGTTTCAGTTCGCTCCCAAAGGAATATTTGTTTTGATAATTGTTACTATGGAAATAAACCGTTAAAGTTAAACCATGACTGAAATACCGGGCCTAACTGTTCAATCAACGATCCGAATTATTTTTTGTTTGTAATGGTTAAATTATTTAGGCACTACTCAATTTGATCCTATAGCACTTTACACGAATAAATTATTATATATGTAGTCTACCTAATACACCTATTGTTGTAGATTGAATTACAATAGTTCTTCCTTTTGATTCGAATTACTAACTTTATTCTGCATTCATTACAAAAAAACAAAAAACTAATAATAATCATACAAAACTTTTTTAATATGATGTTTCATAGTCTTGAAGAAATTTGATGTAATCGCGTTTTAATTCTGGTTGCTTTTCTAATCTTCGCTCCAAATAAGTAAATCGCTTCAATGCATTTTCAAAAGACTCTCTCAAAACAACTTCCGGTTTCTGAGGAAGCTCTACTACAAATCTACCATCTTTGTTTCGAGAATAAGTCACTTTGAAGTGTTGCTCGCATAATTCGTCTTGCTTGTCCTTTATTGGCTCTACTTGCAATTCTTCAGTTTTCCAAAAAGCTTCAATTTTGTCTTCTAGGGACTCCATTTTGATTAAATTACACGATGGTGTAAAGGTTTGACTATTTTGATAAGAGTATTCTCCACCGATGATCCATCCGAACTGCGTATTTTGTAGAACTGGATGATGTTTTCTGATTATGATTTCTCCAGGACGAAGGATCTTCCAAAATATGCCTGCTCCCAATAATATATCAATTGTCTTAGGTTTGTCAAACTGTGGATCTGCTAATTCTAAACCTTTTGGTATTCTTAGTTTTGCTTTGTTTATTTCAATTTGAGGTATTTTCTCTGTAATGACTGGTATTACAAGACATTCCTGTAGTCTCGAGTACCCGGAGATTGTTGAAGTTAACTTGACTTGAGAAGATTTAGTTATTGTTATTGTACCTTGACTTATGCCACTTGCTGGTAATTTTACACGATTAATTGGAATATTTAATCGTGAAACTAAGTTTTCTATTATCTATCTATTTCTATCATGTTAAGTTGAGAACCTGAAGCTAGAAGCGCACGGCATTTATGTAAGTTTCCATCTACGTCACTTACATATACATGAACTGTTGATAAGATGATATGCATATTTTCTTGCGGTAAACAATGTGTTACAACAGAATGATTTAAATCCTTGTCATTATTAACAAATTCTTGCTTAGCATGCAATGCTGAAATAGATGATGTCATATTCTTTTTTCTCTCTTCAGTCTCACCACGGTTATTTTCACGATGAAGTAAGGTATTATGTTTTTCATTGCATTTACGACATGTGGATGAACGACATTCTTTAGCTATATGTCCAGGTTTCAAGCAGTTGATACATAGCTTCATTTTTCTTAATACTTCAAATTTGTCATTATGTGACAGATTTAAAAATTTCTTACAATAAAATAATTGATGTTGTTGACCACAATAACTACATAATGACGAAGTAGTTGCTAAAGTTATCCTTTTGTCTGTTTTCTTTTGAAATGAGAATTGTGTTGTATGTTTCTCTTGATTTGTCATATGTTTATTCATCATTTCTAAAGTCATGCATCTTTTCTCTAAAAAGTGCAGAAAATTCTGAAAAGTAGGTAATTCTCTATAATCTTGTGAGCTCACCTCCTTTTCCCATTCTTCTCTAGTTGCTGCATCTAATGAGTCACAGGTTGTTAGAGTGATCCCAATGAACGCGTATGACTACGCACTTCATCGACCATATTTCTTAAATTCATATGATCAGCCTTTTTAATCGGCTGAAGCTCAAACAAATTCTTCATGTGCATGTTGATAATCAATCTCTTGTTTTCATATCTTCTGGTAAGCAAATCCCAAGCTACACTGTAATTATCATCTGAAGCATCTAATGCTGCGATCACTTTCAATGCGTTGTCCTTAAGCAGGCCTTGTAATAATTGAAATTTCTGAGTCGGGGGTAAACTTTGATTATGCACACCTTGTATAAAAGCATCCTTGAAAGTAAGCCATTTATCATAATCTCCATTAAAAGGTTGAATTGTTAATGTCGGTAGTTTGATTTTCAATGTAGTTCCTATCTGACTTGATGCACTATTTGACTCTATTCTCATTGCTTGCAATTGGGCCTCAACTTGACTTGATCCGTCTTGAATTTGAGAAATTCTGTTTAATTTCTGTTTTGCTTCTGCTCTTGCCTTGAAATACAAATTTTCATATTTTTCAAAATTGCTAATGAGATCATCCAGCTCTGATTGATTTCCATTTTCTCGTAATAAACACTCGATGTCTACGTTGACGTTTTCAAATTTCTTCCAAACGTTTGCCGCTTCGTTGTATCTCTCTTGTAATTGTAATAAGTCATCACTGGATTCTTCCGTAAATTTCGCAAAATTTGCTAATTGTCTTTTAAAAACACCTCTTTGAATGTTTAATTTCTTGATATCTGTCATCATTCGTAGAACTCAAAATGTGTGATTTAGAGTGCTTATCCGTCAACTTCCCAAATTGTTAGAAAATGTCGAATCTTCGAATGTACTTTGAATGTATTATTTTAACACACCTTTATCCGGCTCGATTGGACCATTAATTATGTTGTAGATTGAATTACAATAGTTCTTCCTTTTGATTCGAATTACTAACTTTATTCTGCATTCATTACAAAAAAAACAAAAAAAACTAATAATAATCATACAAAACTTTTTTAGAGTGCCGCGGCCAATGGTATATCGATAAATCAACTAAATCAATGTAAATACAAAATATTAAACAGTTCAATATTTCTCTACACCTATGAAGTAGCATTGCTGAAAAGGCTGGTCCAGAGAATACTTCATTTAGCTTCAATAGACAACCAAGTGGAAAAAAAATCATCTACAAGTGCTTCAATTTTTTATTGTCCAAGATTAAAACTAAAAAACGAATAGAGTAGAGGTTTTTAAGTACTCGAAAAAGAAGAAGGTGAACATAGTGGAAGACGATTATTACTGCGGATGAAACTTGGGAGTATTGTTATGAACCGGAGATGAATCAGCAGCGCACGCAATGGGTAGAAGAAGGAAAACCAATATCAAAAATAGACTGAGGTGATTGGGGAGCGGAAATTCCACGACGATAAGGCATTGTTCGCACTTGGAAAACGTTGCGTACAGGATGTGCGCCACATCCTCCATATAGTCTCGATGAAGCCCTTATTCGTCTTCTATCTGTTCCTTCAAAAAAAAAAAACATTAAAGGACGGCGGTTTCAAACAGAATTGGATGCTGTTAAGGGTTTAGAGACGATTTTGAAGAAGCTCTCAAAGAACGGCATCCCTAATGCCTTTGTACAGTACTGTTGTTATAAAGTTATGGAATGAATTTAGAATATGATGAAAGTATTGCTGTTTAAGATTAATAAATAAAGTTTTGATAGTTCTAGATGTAGTCTTTGTTCATTTTAATGAACGTTGATTAGTTATTGATAAACTACAATTCACTAATGTGATTAAAAGTGTTGACCCCTTCCCTCTCACTTTTTTGCTCAATGTGTTTAGCATCACATTAAGTCGCTTCGTTGATGGCTATAGTTGAAACTAGTCAGTTTTAAGAAACAAATCTTTTGAAGTACTTACCACCGTTCAATATTCTACAGTAACCTTTTTCGTAACCTATGACTCCTTTTGGACTATAAATTTGGTAACTAAAATGACTCATCGAGATTAAGTCAATTATTTTATTACTTCAAACATGTAAAAAGCTATTTCAAATAAGCAATTCTTATTTAGGTATTGCAAAGCTTTAATAAATGAAAGTTTTTTTCTTCCGACAGGCACACTGAAATTGTTCTTTATTTAATAACTCATATTATTTTATTACATATTTCTATTGCAATACATAACGCAATTCTTACTTTCTCAAATAATTCTAAATCGCCCTGGAAAATTAGACATTTTTTAATGATTTGATTAATTTATTTGACAGCTTTGCGAAATGTTATCATTGTTTGTTTACGGTACACATTCAGACGAAGAAAACGAATATTTTCTAATAATTACTGAAAAATTAGAGTGTAACACATTTGCATAAAGTAAGTTATATATTGGCCGACAAAAGCGAGCGAAAGTTACCTGCAAGTGTTGTGCGGTAGCACCGCAAATTATAACTTCTGCTCATAAATTGTAACCCTTCATCGTAATTCTTGTCCCTTTTTTGTTGCGGTTCCGCAAAAATCGTCCGCTCACACGCGCCCCGCGCAAGGTTCTAATTACAGGACATGCCCTAAGCTCAATTAGACTCAAAAAATAATAATCAAATGCAAATTCGTGCCGTGTGCAATACACAATTTTCGACCGTTACGAAAATTGGCGTTGGGGCCTGGCGATAAATATTTTTTTCCGGAGTTCACTATCGCTGAAATTCATACGGTGCCAAGGACAGACCAATATTATATAAAATGAAACGGCAATTTATTCCGATACGATAATTGTTCTTCGACATGAGTGCGACCGTGTTGAGTGTTTTTTTCATCTTCTTCCTATTGCTCAACTCTTTTGAAGCGGAGGAGGAGAAGAACAACGTGTGTAGGACGTTCAGGGATTACTATAATATTAATCAAAGCAGCAATTGTTTTTATGATGCGGCTGCAGAACATGAACTGGTATGTAATTATAAAAAATAAATTTTATTTTTTTATTCAAAAATTTTAATAGTTGTATTATTCAACTTATATTGCATGGAGATTTCAACTCTCGGGTTAGAAATAAACCTTTCTTGTATGTAAGATAAACTTTTAATCAAAACCAAGAGAGTTTTAAATATTTCTGAACGATACACAATACAGGGTGTATTATAACTATAAGCAAATATTGTTACCGCGCTGTTCCCTAAAGTACCTGGATACATAATTATATATTTGTTTCTCTCAAATTATAAACAGCAAAGAATTTGCTTCAATAAAATGCAAGTTATATGTAAAAGAGGAAAAAAGAAGGGGAAAACTATATTTAGTTAATAAATTTGTTGCATGTTTTATATAATTTTGACGGTATCTCGTAATGCTTATCACATCTTATTAAATTAGCATCAATTTTAAAGACTCAAGAATTTCATAAGTTGAGATTTAAGAGGAAAATAATATTATAATCCTCTTGGATTCGGCGTATGAATTTCTGAAGTTTCATTATTTTTATTTTGTTTTGTGGATCACAAAATTAGTTCCTTTCGGAAAACATGTTTTGTATTTCCATTGTTCTTGCACTTTATATACTTAAAATTGTCCTGTAATTGGGGTTACCTATTGGGCAATAAAGTCGTTCTTATTACCATTATTATTATTATTATTATTTTCTGCACAAGTTTAACGAATAATCACATGGTTTTGATATTTATCGGAGGTTGTATTGCATCCTGTACAGAGGGCAATATAATTTATTGAAAAAATGTGTTTTCAAAAATGAAAATATTTAAATGTACAGAAATGTATTATTCCTTCAAATTCTGCCTTATATATCTGAGTGGTTGAATAACAAACGCTTTTTTTAATACTTATAAAAACAAATTATTTATTTGTGCGAAATTGTACTTTAGATTTTTCATTTTAATATTTGTTGATGTTAGCAAATCATAATTCTTTTTCATCTTAAGGTAAGTAGTGTACTTGTCGTCCTTTCTTTTAAAAAGTTTTGTACGTTGGCGTTGTCATAGTTTAATGTATTTAAACCAACTAATTTCTTATTTGAAATATTAAAGGCGACAATGTTATAAATTATATTAATTAAAGCGCCAATTCTTACGTTTTTATAAATTATTTATGCTTTTTCTTTTTATCCTTTAGTAAGTACTTAACTATATTTCCCAATTATTTTATCTAAGCTATCGTACATCAATAATTTATTCACTTTTACTAGCTGTCATAGTTTTATAGTTTTTTAGTATTTAAGAAAATGTAACGTTACAAAATATAGGACGATTTAGGTGTGATTATATGCTTTTCTTGCCGACCAAATGTGAGAGATGATAGGTTTCATTTTTATTACATTAATTGTGTCATTAAAAAAATGAAAAGTTCCCGTCTAAAGAAATAGTTAAAACAATAAACAATAATATAAAGAAAAACTATTGTACATGTATTAATTTATTCGTTGTTAAGTGATATAAATTGATGTCGATGTTGATAAAGTTAAGGAACATATAATTAATAGAATTTACGACAAAGTTCTTGACTCTGACTTATGAAACCTTGACGCAATTATCGACGTTATTTATGATCGCGATATATCCTTGTACAAGCTCAAGTTTTCAGTATTCGAAAAGTTTTAGTACAGTATTGAAGGTTTTATATTTGAGGAAAATTTCGAGAATGTAATTTTATTTGAACTATATTTTTTTACAAAACGATTATATTTTATAAACATCTTAAATACAATAAATAATTGTTCCGTCTTACAATTAACTTACAAAATTTAAAATACGCTGATGAAGACACTGAAATTTTGTTGTGATTCTCTTACAAATGGATCTTTTTTTTAACTCAAAAACTTCATGACTTCAGATTATCGCATTCTCTTAGTAGGTATCCAATTTGAATTAAATTTTGTTGTCCTTGGGGATATCTTCAATAGAACTGCTGACTTTATTGCTTCTGTTCTTCTTTCGGTGATGAAATTAAACACAAATTAACATATTTGAAGAAGTTGACAAACCTTTTTCACAATCAAGCTTAATAAAAAATGTCGGTTCTTTCATTTTGGATCAGCAATTTTTGACGACTTTAACTTTAGAGCATCTCATTTTCCATGTTAGTTAGTTAATTTTAAACTGCCTAAGATATGTCTTATCATTTATACATACCTAGTTCACCAGGCCAGTTTAATTACTTTTCGTTTTCTTCTAAGTAATCATGAGTGTATCTGTACACATATAGGCAAGAGGTTTGAATTAATTTGAATTGTTAAATTAAAAAGAATCAAATAGGCACGAAACATTTTATCGATTGATTGCTTACATAAATAACAGGTATTTACATTCAGATCGACATTTTGACTATGAGTGATTATACATGATAATCGTTATTAATTAAAGAACGGTAGCTGTATTTCATAAGTCACTTGCCTACTTGAACATAATACAAAAAATTCCCAATCATATTACACTTCCTTTTTGAAAGTGAAGTTTCGCAAAAGGCAATTAACATGAGTGATTATTATAAATTAGACACCAGTCAATCTTAACTGTTGAATGTCAAGCATATTTTCTTAGTTTACTTCGGAAACCGAAAGTGGATCATATCACTTGAAATAAGTGCGAATTTAAACACAGTTTAACAATAATTTCCATAATTATTATTTTAATTAGTAAAAAGATTGGAGAAATGGATAGTATTATTGAATCTTTTAAATCAAAGGAAAAGGTAAAATGATACCGTTTACTTGATCAGAATACACCTACTTTGTATAAAAAATAAAGGATTTAAGACAAGGGCACCCAAAATGAATTATATAATATGTTAATTAATAACCAAAAGATCCATGAACAGCTGCTGATTTTCTAGCGCTCCTGAAGCACACCAAGAAGAGATGAGCTAACTATACATCCCAGCTCTTAATTATCTTAGCTTTGATTTATTCAAATTGATTAACCCAAATGTAACCTAACGTGGAAGAGTTGATGAATTATGGTTTGGTAAAGGACCTTGTGTTATATTTGTGGCCCATTTTTATATATTTTTTTTTAAATCGGGTCCTCACTGAATGATATTATTTTCGCTTATTATATATATATTTTTTTTTGTTATTGTAAAGGTATGAGTGGAAGATTGTTACTGTCATTCTGAACTCCGCATTTTGATTTTCCTCGCATTGATTTCTAATACATGTACACGTTTATTCCTTTGTAGATATGGAAAATAAAGACTTATTATTATTTCAGCCGTACCTAGTGACGACTGCAGGTTATCCTCTACAGACGTACCGTTTGATATCTAAAGATGGTTATATTTTGACGCTATTTCGTCTTCCAAATGATAGATCTCGAAGTCCCAACGGAAAACTGAACCCCGTCTTCATTCAGCACGGAATATGGTCTAATGCTGCGAATTTTGTCACTTTAGGCAATGACTCCTTAGGTATGCCTTTCTTGTTTTACCTAAACAAAATAAAATTACCATTTATATAAAGTATCCTCGTTCACAATTGTAATACAGTTATCTTCAGCACTCGACTGATGATGCTATTACTGTCATAATGCTGAAACATATACATGTACATCTCTGTTTACTAAGAATAACAAAATAATCTCCAAAGGCTTTTAATTTTATTTTTCTGCAGTTTACCTTCTGTGGGATGCCGGATACGACGTATGGATCGGAAACTTCCGTGGAACGTATTACGCTCAAGATCATGTTAATTTAACCGTATTTGATAAGAAATACTGGGATCACAGGTAAGGTCTAGTAAATTTAAATTAATTCTGTTGGATGCTTTGTTGATGTAAATGTAAAAATGGATTTGGGTCATTTTCGCCAAAAATGTTAATTAAATAATATTTTTTTTCTTTTATGTTTATTTTTTTGAAGTATGGTTCTTATCAGAAGTTGTAATAACAAGTGCAATGTTACGGAGAATGATGGTAAACCGGACAATAACGTTAAAGTCCGGGTAAATATCGTCAATAACCTCGTATAACCGGCAAATATCGTCAATAACCTCGTATAATGGCGAATGACGTTAATATAAACACAGTTCGGATATTATCGTTACTAATAGGATGGAGACGGTGACAATGGGATGATGTGTGTCGGGTGTCGGCACATGTGCAGTTCTGTAGAAAAATTTTCTTTACATTTTTGAGGGCAAATAGAAGGTTCTAATAAACACCCAAGTGATGGTGCGGTAAAAAAAAAGGTAACTTACCTTTTATACAGGATGATTCAAAAGGACCGCACCATCACTTGGTTGGTTGTTAGAACCTTTTATTTGTCCTCAAAAATGTCAAGAAAAAGAAAATCCTAATTGCTAATGCATAAACCATTTCGACAAACCTTGTCCTTGTGGATTTTCGTTTAGAAATAAGAGATGCTTGCAGATCAGCTGGAAAATTGTGCAATTCCAAATGCCATGCGAGCTTATCTTGCGATAATATAGCTAATTAATAAGTAAACCAATATGTTTCTTTTTACATTTCAACATTGTCCAATAACAAATGGTCAAAAACGACAATGCCCGGGCGTCGACGTTTATTATGTTTTCAAATCAAACTAATTAACAACATTGTCCTTGATTATTGGGAATTGACGTTAAAATCTGGTTAATAACGTTAATTACCGTAAGAATCGGTCAATAACGATACCATCCGGTCATTAACGTGATCATTCTGTTAACGTCATTTACCCTAACACATATACATCGAAAACCGAAAGCTTAAGTCCAATACATTTTACATAACTTAGAAATATAATTCGACGAACTGTTCAAATGTATCAAAATATACGCACGCTCCATTTACAATTTTTTTTGAGAGCAAACATACACGGAAAATATTACTATTACCTATTACTATTCTATTAGATATTTATAATTAGTTATGCACAGTAAAAATAATTTTTTTTACCACCAATTGCGAATTAAATACTTCTACATATCAGCTCTTGTAAATACTGGGATGATTTTGATATTCGAATACTGTGCATTCGAATGAACGAAATTCTCGGTTCATTCGAATTCGAATGCAACTGCGAAAGTTAATTCGAATGCGCATTCGAATGAAAAAGATTGTCGGAATCATCCGAATTTGAATTCGAATGCGCTAGCGACGTCACATTCGAATACTGCACATTCGAATACCAGGAATCCTCGGATCACACAAATTCGAATGCAACATCGAGAAAACCATTAACTTGGTTACACACAACATTCTATTTAACGTCTATTATGTTCATCGGTAATAATATGGCGTAACTTTGAAATTTCTCGCGTTAGTCGTTGAGACTGGTTAGTCTCGACGACTAACGCGAAGCAGCAACAAGACTAACAGCAGCAGCATCACCACCAGCAGCAGCCCTGAGGAAGTTCTTCTGCAACGAAGAACGAAACGTCGGCAGTAGAGAAATCCGAGACACGCGGTTCCAACCGGAAGCCAAGAATACTATAGAGCTTATTAGGCCCACAACTCTTATACAAAATATTTTCTTCCTTTACAATTAAAGAGCTATTGAAGAAGTCCATACCAATGATGTACTCTGTATAAACATCTGTTGTTTATTACTGTCTTTGGCATTTCTTTATTTCACTAACTAATTTATTAATTTCCTTATAGTTATCTTTCTTAGAATAGTTACTTGTCGTTTCTTCAGCTATCAATATTTTCCTATTCTGATAATTTTATTTTTTATATTTTCTTTATTTATCAAATTACTTGCAAATTGAATCATCATCTTTGTTTTTTGAATAACTTTCGTAACGTAATTAAAATGAAATGTTTTTACAAATGAACAGTTAAGTGTGTATAACAAATCACTTTTCCGATCCTATCTTACAACTTTATAACACAGTGCATACATTAAGGTAACAAATAGGTAGGTGCCAGCAAAGAAACTAAACACGCGTGCCGCAGCGCTTTCATTCATGGTAAATTTATTTTACTGTGCTGGTGAACGACTAAGCCACAAATTAGGACCAAATGAAAGGCGCATTAAAATTAAAGTGATAGTCCGTGTTTATATCGTACTATTAGCAAATTTTGTAATGCTTAATTATAGAAAATTTATAGATATTTAACTGATATTGCAACATCTTTCAATAGTTAGAGAAGTACACCCACGAAAGCAATTAATTCACTTAAGAAATACTCTATGAAATATATTATAGTGCTCCAATAATAATAAGATGTAATTGTCTAATTTTTTCCAATAAAATATCGAGTAAGTTTTAAATAATGAAAATTTAATTTAATATTAATAATGCCAGATAAATTCCGTGTAATTAAGTGTTAACTGCTTTTTCTTGGACAATGATGACATTTTAATAGTTTATGAGATAAAAATCCTTTTGTTTCTTCTTTGAAAATAATGATTGTGTATGAAATAAAAATTAATATAAAAGAAACCCTGAAACAAAATCAACCACATTATTTAATTTAATGAGGAAAAACAAGTAAAAGAAAAATTTTATTACTTTCCTTTATTCATTGGTGGAGATTACTAATATTGAAAATCATGTAAAATATACATTTGATTTATTTTTAATGTCTTTGTATGTTTTTTGTTTCATTCCGTTCACTCAGAAATAATTCGTAAAATTTGTGAAAACTGAAAGACAATAAAATTTAAATTTAAATATTTTCGGGACGTCTCTGGGTTTTTCATTTTTCTGAAATAATTATTTACAAATTAGATGTTAAAAAGTCCCTAATTTAATGTCAAAACTGAAATTCTAGAAATATAAACCACTTGAATTTTACTCTTACTTTTTGTCGCTAATATTTATATCAGCTTTTTGGGCTTCCAGATTTTTTTCTTCAAAAACTAAGAATATTTATTAACCCTAATTGATTTTCACATGAATATTTATACGCAACGTGTACAAAATTTGTATGTTGTAACTATAACGTTCTGTCTAGCATAGATGAGTTGGCCACGATAGATATGCCACTTATATTGGATTTCATAGCTAAGGAAACAGGAAGGAGAGGAGAAATATTTTATATTGGTCACTCCTTGGGTACGACCATCGGTCTTATGTACGCTGCAGAATTTCCGGAAGAAGCCGCAAGACACGTTCAGCTCTTTGTTTTCTTGGCGCCTGCGTATACATTGTCCAACATGATTTCACCATTCAGAAAAATTGTACCCTTTCTACCGAAAATATTAGTAAGTTTGGAAAAATTACGAATTTTCTAATTTTTTATTTTTTTTATTACACGTGAAATTTTCAAGTATTGTCAATCTTTGGAATTCGATCATCTGAAAGTATTGAATGATTGAATCTTTCAGTGGAGTCGGTGCCTAATAGCTATTTCGGCTTGATTTTGACCCGGGCAACCTCATCGCAGTTATGATTAGACATCAAAGCAAGATCGCAATAGCTATAATACAAATACACTTGAGGATTTATGTGCTTTCAAAGTGAAATATTTTTTTGTTTTTTGCATTTACAACAACAATTTGTGTTATTTGCAGTTATTACGATAGTTATGTATTTTTTTACAGTAAGGGCGGAGATACCCATCTCTTAATAAACTGATTAATAACTACCATGGAAGCAATTCATAAAAAATCTATCTATAATTCAGGAAAATAAAGTTATTTGTCGATTAAGGCCTTGTTTATTCACTTTCAAATAATTTTAATCTTCAGTTTATTCCTATAGTAACAATTATTTGTACAATTGTTACTATGACAATAAATCAGAAGAAAAAGTTAATTGAAAGTGAATAAACCGGCCCTAACTTTAATAGGATATGGATATCTCAACCCTTAGTTCAGTTAAACGATTAGGCTCAACGTCTTTAATTTTATTAGAGATACAGATTTGTTTAAATGAGATGAATTGCAGACAATCAAAAGGATAACTAAATAACTCTAAATAATTTAGCAATTCCTTATACGTATTAAAAAATAAATAAAATTTCGCAAATTTAATTTCTGTTTTGGTACAGTTGAAAAAAAAGAAACTCACGTTCATTTCAGTTTTATTACTGTAAGAGCTATAAAAATCGAATCAAAGATGCCCTTGGAGTTATTATAAGTTAAAAATTTAATGGTGTTTGCTTTACATCTTTATTTAATCTCAGGCGAGAATTAGACATTTTTTTAACTTTGGTTGTTATTGTTTTCGGTACTACGACCTTATGTACCTCTATGTTAGTATTTTTTTCCCAGAAATTGGCTAATGACTTTGACCTCGTTCGTCTTATTTCTCAATCTCAACCGGCTCGGAGCATCATACAAGTCCTATGCCTAGAATCCCCCGTATTAATGAGATTATGCGGTCAGTTTCACAATTTATTTTACGGCCCGATTACCGGAGTCGGTACGGTAAGCTTAGCCCAAAACAAGCCGTAGCTATTTCCAAAAATTCTTTGTTGACAGGAGAAAATTCCCGTCTACTTCAATATCGTCCCAGGCGGAACAGCCTTGAAGGTCCTGGTACATGCTGGTGATCTTGTTAATAATAATTTTAGAAAATTCGATTATGGACTGGATAATTTGGCGAAATATGGCACTCTGAAGCCGCCTACATATGATATTAAGAGGATCAAAACGCCTTGTCAAGTGATGTATGGAATTGACGATTGGGTAGCCAGTAAAAAGGTAAGTAAAATAATTTTAATAATAATTCCTTAAAATGTAAAAAAATTCTGTTTGATATTTGTCAGTTTCTTCAAAATTTAAAGTGTCTAGATCTGTGATAGGCAAACTCTACAGGAAGATGACCATACAATATAAATGCGAAGAGTCTTTAACAATTATAAAATGTATCCGTAAAAGACAATCATGAGTGGATAAAGTAGTGTCAAGAAATATACAACGTATATTACTTCCAAAGCTTAGTTGTGCCAGTTTTATATTAAAAAAATACATAAATATTACCTAAGTGGTCAGTTTTAAGGAGGAATTCTTTTTACGTTCATTTTACTTACAATTGTACGAAGGAAGTATCCAAATTTGACCGCTTGAGAAGTTGAATTTTTTCACTTCACACTGACTTAGAGATGTGTTCGCATGATCTTAAAAGGAAGACGAAAGAAAATTTATGTTGAGATATTTTGTAGTCAAAATGTAAGTGTGTCTATGTCATGTTGAGGTCACGTAATTTCTTATTTGCTCATCAGTCCGTACATCTATGTTAAGGTGAATATGGGTCGCGTGACCTTTTAATAAATATTTATCATTTCTATAGTTTTCTTACCTTCGTTTTCTTTTGCCTTTTAGGATAATTGTGAATATAATTTAATCTGAAATGTTTCCTTGCCATGTTCGGTCGCTCATCAAACCCTTTTCACTGATCTCTTCCCGCCTTCAAAATTCTAATCAATTCACTTCTAAAGACTTTTACGGTATTGCATGGTTTCATATTACTTTCTATCTTATGTATTCATCTCGTTTTCGAAGTTTTTTTTTTTAAATTTTGTTCTCTATTACTTACATTTCCTTTCTTGCTTTAAAATGTACAAATTAATTTTATTTAATTTTCCTGAGCCATTGAGCACTTTGTAAAATAGCTTGTGTTATCTCATGTCATCATTCATCTTTCTTTTTTGATTTTGCCATTTCAGCAATGTGTTTGCTTTTTGTCTTTATAAGTTTTTGTTATTCTGTTTATTTTTAAACTCGACGTTATTTTGACTATTATGCCAATATTTTTATTACCAGAATATCTGCAGAATTTTTTATTTCCTTCCTTTTTTTTTAAGTAGTATCGAGATTCATGGTTTCAAGCTTTGGCAACCTTTGATATTATTTCAATATTTTTTGTATATTAGTATGATATTGTTAGATTCTGTATTGATATAGATCTAGATACTTAAGATGCTGACAGTAGGCAGAACGAGACATCTGCTTTATATTTAGTATTGGAAATTTTATACAATGTGTTCATGAATGACGTAACGGTAGAAGACTTTTTTTTTACTTTCGAAGTTATTAACATAAGTTTCGTGTCAAGGAATTTTGTTTATTTCCAAGATGAATTTCTTGTAAGCAGACACGAACTCTTTAAGTTTTCTATCGTATATCAACAGTGTACCTAACATAATTTATATAACAAGCGAACTTGATGTGTGAGGTTTACATTAATAAACTAGAAATTAAACAGTGTTTCCATGGTCAACCAAATCCATGAAGACGGGGCATATATATAATACGTATCTATCAACTTTGTTAAATTGAGATATATTTATTTTAACCATATTTGGAGGAAGCTTTTTTTTTAAAAAGAATAGGTTTCTTGTTTCTTAAAAAAAATATGCTCTTTCCTTTTGTTTTGTAGGATGCGATAAACCTATTTAACACTCTCTCGCCGGAAGCTCGTTATGGCCTTCGAGAAATAAACGAACATCATTTCAACCACATAGACTTCGTCTATGGAAGACAAACGAGGGATTTGGTCTACGATCGCATAATCAACATTTTTGACAATTTTCCAAATAAAACGTGATTTATTTATTGTGCTTAGTTCTTATCCTAATTGAACTGTTTTTTTTATTTATAATAAAACAATTAATCTTAAGAAATATTGTAATATTATTTTTAATTTGAAAATGTAAAAAAAATGTAAGAAACAAAAAAATTACATACAAACTGATAATATAAGATTCTTGTTATTTCGTAGGGATTTACAAAAGGTATTCCCAATAAGAGACAGTTTTTTAATTATATTAAAACGCTTGAATAAGAAACAAGATTCTGTTTTCGTTCTTACTAAAATATTTTCTTTGAACACAAACACTAGATATAGATTGATGAGTGATTTTTTCTGTGTGATGCTGTTTTGACGCTACATTACTTTGTAGTTAAATAAATTATTTATAATTATAGAATTATTACACATTGATTTAAAAACAATATTGTTAAAGCAGGAAGACTGAAGTTCAAATTATGAACAAAATTTCTCTGAATACAAAAATCTTTTTTATTTCATACTTGTTTCTAAAGTGACGTTTTTCAGTACAAAAAAATACATCTTTAAAGTCCTAAAATAAAGTACATTAATATCGTCGCAATTAATGCAAAATTCGTTTGATATTTATAAACAATTTTATTGCTATGGATATTGGTCATTGCTAATTTTAATTATTAGGGATTTTTTGTGTAAAATAATAATAATGGTCTTTATTACAGAAAAAACAATGTATAAATTTCAATTAGATAATTATGAAATGTAGGTGAAGTTCAGTTGAACTGTTCTCCACTTAACCTACAACTTAAAAAAAAAGAAGTACAAAGTAAAGTCTTGCCGAGATGAAATTAACAAAGAAAAGTATAATTAGTATTAAATATATACATATTTCAAAAGTTGTACAATATACATAATCAAGCATTATAATATCATTACAAATTATAATTAACGAAACTAAAGTAAAAACCATTGAGATTTAAGGGCAAGTTTATCTGAGACTTTTAGTTTGTCGATCGAGTAACAATTTTTTAAATTTCGATTTGAATTTGAACTTAGGTAATAACTTTAGATCCGCTGGAAGCGTATTATATACAGAAGCAATGTTATATGTGAAGGACCGTTCAAAAAGAGTAGTTTTATGCAGAGGTGGAGTTATCACATTTTTATTCCTGATATTAATATTATGTATGTAAATCGGTTCTATAACGTATTTTGTTGTAGAGATATGCCGGAGTTTCCGTGGTTAAAATATTCATAAATAAAGAAGCAGAGTGTAACAATCTACGGTTCGCCATGTTCAGCCAGTTAATGTCCAAAAGCACATGAGATACATGTTCATATTTACGTATACCCGAAATAAGCCTGAGACAGCAATTCTGTATTCTTTGTATTCGCTTAGATGTAGAAGCATTAAGGCAAGGGCCGTATACAAAGTCAGCAAAAGAAAAATGAGAAGGTATTAAAGATTCACATAAATGTATTTTCAATATTTGACTAAGAAGCAATCGGTTCGAGTAAATTAATTTTAGATTTGTAAACGCCCTAGCAATACAGTTATTAATGTGTTTCTGAAACCACAGATTTACATCCATATGAAAACCTATATTTCTAGAAGAAGTCACACAAGCTATGTCTAACCATCAACTACAACTTTTAATTCAGAAGCAAAGCGAGTACTTAACGAAGGTTTTCCAAACAACATAATTACAGTTTTCTTAGAATTTAAGACTAAATTGTGATTTTTGGAGACTGCTACAAGCGCACCGATGTTTTCATTTATGTAATCATTAGCTAAATCTATATCAACAGGTGAAAAAATACAGCTGTGCATCATCAGCATAATGGTGAGCGGAAAGTTATTTTAAGCATGATTCCAGTCTGCGAGTGTAAATTGTGTACAATAAAGCTCAAAATTTATTTTCATATTTAAGTCCAGTATGAAATAAAATTTAGTATTTACGAAAAGTGTCTTTAAAGGTATTTCAGCCTCAACTAGCTCATTCTTTAGAGCTTAACTTTTCGTTAGTATGGATTTGAGTCGCGCCGTTAGCAAATAGAAGTCTTTATTATATTTTAATTTTATTTTTCTATTTTTTCTGATTTTTTAATGTTAAAAATATTTTTAAATAGGACATCAGCTTGTTTCTCTGAACGATAATAAATTTTACGTCGCATATATATCGGTCGTATATTTTGTAAGTGTTTGGTTTAAAACTTTCTAAATTATTCTATCTCCTAGAGGTACCTATAATTGATCTGAAATATTTGCATTAACGATAGTGTAATTAGATTATTTATAATGGTTTCCGAATCATGTAAAATACGAAGAAAAGAAGTTGTTTACATGCAGTTTGTGGTTTTGATCGTAATAGTTATTCAAATTGTTTCTTTATACATTTGTGGTAAAAATTCGATTGCATATAGAGCACATAAGACATTTATGAACGTAATTCCTTCCAACTTCAACAAAGATTGTTTGGAAATCAAATTTAATTTAAGAATTTTTAATATGGAATTCATATCACTCTACATATTTTTGGTATCTTTTTAATGAGTTTGGTGCAGTTCTTACTCATGATATGTATTACATAAAAAAAACAGATTAT
The DNA here is from genome assembly GCA_039766575.1 of Serrognathus titanus. Classification (NCBI taxonomy): domain Eukaryota; kingdom Metazoa; phylum Arthropoda; class Insecta; order Coleoptera; family Lucanidae; genus Serrognathus; species Serrognathus titanus. The sequence continues at coordinate 26,382,288 of CM077912.1, read as the reverse complement.
TATCGAGTAAATAGTACCACTGATGTTTTGTAAATAGCTTGTTTGCTTTCTCAAAGTGAATGATGATTTTTGGGGTTTTTATTATTCTCTCTTTCGTCACTTTGAAAAGCAAACAAGCTGTTTGCGAAACGTCTGTGGTAATTAAATATACTATTTACTGTGTCTTTTTCATATAATGCTATCTTTTTTTTCATTTGCCTTATATATGTGATTTTTCTACGCTAATTTTTTTGTGATATATTTAATGTTTTTTTTCGATTAAGTTTCGATTATTTTTTTATATATTTACGTACTTATTCGTACTTTATTAGGATGTATATCTATAAGCCATTAATTTTTGTGCATTATTTAGTTTTGTATTGATATTATATACTTTTTATCAGTTTTCCCTAAACCGTTATATTTCTATTAATCGCTTCATCAGAATTTATTTTAATATATTTCTTTGCACTCTTTATAGTCTTATTATAAATATGTGCCTGGAAAAGATCAGTAAAATATATTAATTAGTTTTTTTTTAATTTGCATCATTTAAATATCAGCTGTATATTTTGGTTTTGTCGATTTCCTTGTATGTCGTAATTTTTATGATTATTCAATTTATTATTATTTATATATAAGGTGTTACTGAACTGAATCTCAGATTTAATATGACATATTTTTTTTATATTTTATTTGTCGTTTCATTAGAATTAAGTGTTACGTAAAATTTCTATTAATGTGAATTTTCTTTACACTTTATTTATGTAATTAGTTCGATACTTTCATTCAATTTCAATTAGATATGAGCTAATGATTGGAGTTGTATAAAGAATAATTTTCATATATGCAGAGTTAAGTTTGGTAATAATTATGTTCAAGGGTCAGTGGAAACATAGCATTCGTACATAAATAGGAACACATATTTGTACTATATTCTCTAGTTTCTAATTGCGTGTACAAAACTGCTGTTTAAATTCCTATAATACTAGCCTATACTAGATTTCGATTTTGGTTATTACTCTACAGTCTAGGGCATTATGATTAAAATAACAAATCACGTTCATAACGAGAGACCTAAGTAACCGTAAATTACTAAAGTTCAACAACATCCTATATATTTAAAGCCGAAATTATTTTTCAATGAATTAATAAGTGCAAATTAAAGCTGAAAACTATTTCATCAAACGTGTCTAACCATACAAATTTATTTAGAAATCTATCTAATTTATTTAGATGTTATTAAGTTATTGACCTACAACACATTTAAACGGAATATTGTAATTATTTAGTAAGAAAGAACAAATATTGACGCAAGCATGAAGAGCGTCCTCGTTGCACATACAAACAAGAAACTCACCTGTACAGTTACTTGCCAGGAAGTAGGTTTAAAGGAGGTCAGCGACTTCGCATCAGGTAATGCTTAGTATGGTCAAGTTCACGGTTGCGATATTACGTGCTCTTCTGGACTCCAGAAGCTTCGCGTAGTGTCATTATCCATGGCTATTTTGTAGAACATTTTGCAGCACTTTGCCGACATGGACACATATTTGTTAACTTTTTTGTTCGTTTTAACGATTTTGCATTGTGTTTCGTCCGCCAGATACGTACCGAAGTGGAAGAAGCAGGTTAATTAACTGAACGTAAATAAGTACTTTAATTAAAAATTGTAATTACAAAAAATATTTAAGTAATTTTGAAAATTTAAATTATACCAATATTGTCAGTTTCGTTGCGCAGTCAATAGCATTTGAAAATAATTGCTTTAATTTTTCTTTATCATTATCTAAAAGAAGTAAAAATAATATTAATAATTTATTTGCATAACATTTTAGATACGTACGGCAGCAGGGTTACAACTAGTCAAAGGGCTACTATGGGGATCTCGTAAACTATAAGATACAAAATGAGACACAAAATTTTAATTTCCATTTTAAATTTCATTAGATAATCTAAGTAAGAAGAAAATAGGTTATAATTAACAGTTTTTCAGATAGGATTGTTATTCTTATGGACGCCATCTTATATTTTCACATCTTGTGATGTAAAAAGTATTTCTGAATAAGATGATATGACAATGATAATGCATTTGTTTCCGAATAATAGTTATTTATATATCTAGAACGAAAAATTGAGCTTAAGTATGAACAAGTTAAAGACACTTTTCTTTCGAGGTAAATACAAAATTTTATTTCATACTTACCGTGTTAAATTAGCATGAAAATAAATTTTGATATTTATTTGATGTAAATAATCCGTAATTAAAGTGAGTGATAAACAACTTCCATTGCAATGAAATTGTTCATAAATGTCAAGCGAATTAAAGTCACATCTCGTTTTGTTTATTACGACAATTTTAATGGACTAGGACTTAGAAACTTAAATTTTAAAATACTAGGTCTTAAAAAATGTATTTTTTGTCTAAAAATGGTTAGAAAAATGTCACTTTAGAAGCCAGTATTAAATAAAGTAATAAATTGCTAAAAATAAAGTTATCAAGTAGTATTTATGTTCAAAAACTGACAGAAAATAGTGCTGTCGCAATAATTGGCAATTGGGAATGTTCTTACCTTCTAGTTATACAGGTTGTCGGAAAAATCACCATTAAACGTTTAGTATATGTTATACAGACGAAAATAAGAAAAAAGTTCCTATGAGCAGATGTCCGATAATGCCTAGTTACTGAGATAGAGTGAATTAAAGATCAATGATTAACTTGAAGACTTTCGCAGTCGTCGTTAATGATTGAATTGGCTCTCGGTTGGTTTCTTCTAGCGACGTTTCATTCTCCGTTACAGACTTCCTCAGGGCTGCTGCTGCTGCTGAGACGACAGTCTAACAGACTAACGAGAAGCAGCAGTAACTAGACATGCAAACTTTTCTTTCTTGTTATGGTCTAAATAACACATACTAAAAGTTTGATGGTGATTTTTTGGAACGCCCGCTACTATGAATATAAATATGGTTCAATTTACTATCGTATTACTATGCAAGATAAGTACAGGAAGATCAAAATTGATTCTTTTGATCCTGAACTACTTCCTACATTTTTATATCAATACTAACTTACTCCAGATTTAAGTTAAATCATAAACAACGGCGTGCAGATAACATTCTAAAAACTATCATCCAAATCTAATGTAAAAACTTATGTAATTTAAGGATGTTGCTCCCCTACAGTCAGAATCTCAAGTGGAACATTTTGGAAATCACGTTAATGATGCAAAGTACTGACAATAATTAGAATATATTAAATATGATTGGAATAACTTAAAATTGTAAAGAATTATTATTACCAACCAATCAAAATAAAATTGAAAACTATATCTAACTTAAGTCACTTAGCGCTTTAAAAGCATATGGAAGAAGACAATAATTTGAAGTCATGTTGTAATTTTCTAATAAATTATCTTCTAAATGATTCTCCTAAATTCATCAAATATAGCAAGCATCTTTTTTGCATTAGTAAAAATCTCCTTATTTAGTAAGTTTCACTAAATGTCTCTGCTAAGTGTTTCTGGAATCAACCTCCTCAAAAATGTTTTGTTTTTTTTATAGATAGTCTAAGTTAAAGCAATTCGAAATCGTAGATTTTATAAATTATTGTGTATATATTATGTTCAGGTTTATCTACGTAACTTATGGTTATATTTAGTAAAATCTCTGGGTTAATTAAGTAGTATAATTAATTGTAAGTATCCTATACCGAGTGCTACTTTAATGCGGCACAAAAAACCTGAAATCCATCTGAATTTTTTCATGTTACGCTTTTAGTTATAGATGCCCAACTATTACTTGCATTTGGTTTTCGAAAAAGTAGAAGGGAATTAACTAAACTCAAATTAAAAATTATTTCGTTTTAGTTTTGTCTGTTGGTTCTAGGCATGTGAGGTGCCGACGTCGCAAAATGAACATTCTCACTACGTCTGCGACGATGACGGTGAAGTGAAGTGCCTTCCGGGTTGGACGGGAGACCTCTGCGACGTTCCAAAGTGTCGCTCGGGTTGCGATCCGATCCAAGGGTACTGCAACAGACCTGGTGAATGTCTTTGTAAATTGGGCTATTACGGTGAACGGTGCAACAAGTGCATTCCCCTTCCGGGCTGCCAACGCGGCTACTGCAACGTCAGCTTCGAGTGCATTTGTCACGAAGGATGGGATGGGCTCTTTTGTTCCGAACGTAAGTAACGCCTATTGACGACATGTACTTACTTTTTAAGTTTTTCATTGAAATGAACAAGCTTTCACAAACCAATTTCGCCTTTAGTAAATCTTTTTCACTGCAAGATCTTTAATTATTATTTCTTACCTAAATAGGGCAAAATGTTTATTAATTGAAAATTTTGTTAAGCAATTAAATGACAGTTGTTTACATCCTGCACCTAATTTCAGTTCATATTTTTTAAAAATTGTAAATGAAAAAGATGCAGTTCTTTTACTTTATGACTTATGGATATTTCTAAAATAGATTTTGTAAGTGATCAAAAAAGAAATCCAAATGCCCTTAAATTTCAATAAAGATGTATTTAGAAATACAATGGTTTTGATCGCGTATTTGGGTACAAAACTTCTAACTTGGCCGACCCGTAGATTTTATCAGTCGAAGTAATATTTGCATAAAAATCTGTAAAAAAATATTTAATTTCCATACTTCTTCTTTTTTAATTTACTCTATATAAAAAATAACTTATTTATTTTAATTGTTCTAGCAAGAAATCTTATATTTTTTGTTCTGTTGTGATCAGAAATTAGAATCTATAAGTGCATTATTAAAACTTATGGTTATTATTACATAAGGACCACATTATATTACATAATAATATAGAAATCTAGAACGATAATGTCGAAAATTGCATCAATCAAAATGAAAAACAAGATACAACATGTTTAAAACTATTGTTTAAAAAATTTTTTGTTACAGCAATTTGCAATTCAAATTGTCACTTGGCAAGAGGTTACTGTGATAATCCTGGAGAATGTAAGTGCCGCCTGGGTTGGGCAGGCAGGACATGCCGAGACTGTCAAGTCCTTCCCGGTTGTCAGCACGGCTACTGCGATAAACCTTTAGAATGCAAGTGTTATCCCGGATATACAGGAATACTGTGTCAGATTCGTAAGTACCTACAACATATTTTCAGTTTACTTTCACGCTGTTATCTGCATTCACTTATGGCAACAATAAATCTGTACTGTCCAACAACGTCCGGTAAGCAAAATCGTGATTGTATTTCAGTGGATAAATAATTTTCGTGAAATCGAATAATTTTCTGGTTTTATGTAAAAGATATTTTACGGGAGTTTTAGCTTCAATACCATCAGAAAATAATTATTGGTAACTTTTTAATAAGCTTTCCTCCTTTTGCTTATAACTCATTATAACACAACCCTATTTGCTAATGCCTGTCCTACCTTACCGAATTCGTCAAAATGTTTGGCTTTGCAATTAGTATTAGGCCTTTCCAATGACCCCGATGATTTGTGGTGTCCACATTTTGGTAAATGATTGGTTAATATTCAATAGATACTCTATTTCGCCAAAACTATTAATCAAAAACCTTGTCTGAATTTGAATATAATCGAAAAACAAAAAAAAATTATGAAAATTTAATTTGAAGGCTTCCGTTGCCGTCATCCACAATTAAATTAGCTTCCGGTTGGAACCGCGTTGGTTTCTTGTACTGCTGACGTTTCACTCTTTATTGCAGAAGAATTCCTCAGGGTTGCTGTTGCTTCTCGTTAGTCAGACTATTTCCCCTGGCGACATCGCAGGTGTGCGAAAAAGCACTTTATTCATATCTCTTATTGGCTGTCTTTTTAACTGTTAATTTATCAGACTCTTTTGAATTGTTTCCGATTGGAACTGCGTAAAGATGATTTCTTCTACTGCCGACGATTCGCTCTTCAATGCAGAATAACTTCCTTAGCACTGAGGAAATTCGTCTGCAATGAAGAGCGAAATATCGGTAGTAGAAGAAATCAACGACTAAAAAGAAGCAGCAGCAGCAGTCCTGAAGGAAGTTCGTCTGCAATGAGGAGCGAAACGTCGGCAATAGAAGATTAAAGATTAGGTAACTAAAGTGAAAAACCAGAAAAAATATAATTACTAACATAAAGAGAGCAGAAAACAGATTTTTATCGAGTAGGGGAAACCTGGGCAAAGCGAATACATCAACCTTGTGTGACATGAAACGTTCGTCCATCATCGCGAAGAGGTGCGGTAGAGGAGATCGCATTATGCGCTTTATGGCCAATGATAAATTCATTTTCACCCAAAAAAGATTAATTTCTCAAGGAAGGTTTTTGTCAATTATTTTTCCATAAGATATTCTGTGAGTTTCTTTTTAACTATGAACATACAATGTAAAATATTCCTATGTTCAGTTTAAAAAAATTGAGTCAATGCATTCCAAAGGTGTACCAGCTACCTATGATGAAACTAAACGAGTTTTAGTAAAGTAATTTTAAGATTTATTTTGTTAAAAAAACACTACAATAAATGTTCGAAATGCCCTCCTTCACGTTTTAAACAATGTGCTAAGCAATTATCAAATACCTTAAAGTTTCGGGATTTAAGTCATGACATTTCAAAATTGATACTGAAAGCCCATTTATTTTGCTGAGCTTGCTTCCATATCCTGCAATGTATTGATATGCTTTTTTTAAACTGAACATAGGAATAGTTGAATTCTTGGCTTCCGGTTGGAACCAGAAGAACTTCCTCAGGGCTGCTGCTGGTGGTGATGCTGCTACTGCTGCTGCTGTTGGTCTTGCTGCTGCTTCGCGTTAGTCTCAACGACTAACGCGACTAACAAGTCGTTGTTAGTCGCGTTAGCGTAGAGGTGGATGGGTATTACATTGAACAATTTTTTTCATATTTGAAATTAATAAAAATTTGCGTAGTAAGAAATGTGTAATTAATAAGACCAAATTAATTGCGGTTTCAATTTTTTAATAGAGGAAAGAAACAATGAAAAATATATCAATGTGATATGTCACTCGACTATTCCAGAAAATCCATGGACATTCTGTATAGATGCCCTATTACATTGTGGATATTGCGAAGTTTGTTACAATCGATATTATTACTTTGAAATCATGTTGGATATTTTTTCATTTTTTATTTATGGAACCAAGAGGCTTTAAAAATGAGGTAATTTGTTAATTCCAATACAAAGTTTAATAAATGAAGGCTGATGTTATTCGTTTCCTTTTTACCTTTATTATATTTTGTGGGATAACCAACTAAATATTAAGGTATTCATTTTGCCCGGATTTCCCCTAATAGTATAATTAAAATACTTATTGTCATTTCGCAGAATTGACTGTTTGCTCTGTCAAAATGAGTAACGATAACAAATAATTAGCCTACAAATAAAAAAGAATCTGTTATTTTTCATATAATAATATCACCAGTAAGAACTGTTATAGAAAAAATATTGTATACAACGCGTGTGTAAACATATTTTTTATCACGTGTTACCAATTGTTACTATCTAACGCATCGTGTGAAAATTTTCGCACTCGATTAAAAAGACCTACTTTTCACACTAGTTGCATAAATAACTATTTTCGCAAACCTGCGATAACGTCAGAGGAAATAAAAAGCAAGTTTGAAAAGTCTTAAAAATTAGAAAATTCATTTTAATTTTGTTCTTTATTTAATATCTTTCAGGTTAGAGATAACTTGATACTTAACCGAAGCCATACTGTGCAATAAACAAAATTCAAAACGAAAATTTGTACTTACACATATGCACCAGGAATCTTGTGACAGGAAATCAAACTAAAAAAGCACATGGTAAATTAGTTTAACAATAGAATGATAATCTTGCCTAATTAATTAAAGAATGAATGCCAACATGATAGAGGTAACAAAACAGGAGATAAGAAAGTAGATAAAGTTTTTACCTAATTTAATCAAATATCGGAAAAATTTTTGGTAAAAGATCATGGTTTTGTCAAGATTTATCAAAAATTAAATCCTTGGAAATTTTGCAAATACAGACTTTGATTAATAATATTATGCTTCAAAATCTCAAACTTTCAGCTACATTTGCACTAATAATTGTGTTCAAATTTGTCGCTTCGTAATTTTCTTGCAGCGATCTAAACTGATGTGGAAGTGACAAAAGGTCTCAGGTAAAAGAAATCATGTTGAATCTTAAAATTATCAATGCGAGAAAAACATGAAGAGGTGATTGATTTTCTACTCTTTAAGCTATTGGAACAATACCACTGTTTTGTCATGTTTTATTAATTGATTATAAATTATTCGTAATACACAACTGAATTTCTCTTATTACTTTAATTATAATTTTGGAGTAAATTTTTTGGGTTATCAGCAATTACTCTTCTTAATTAACTGACACAGTTAAAATGCTATAAAAAAATTGTAAAAGTACACCTTACGTGATGTGTTATGTCTGATTTACTTTTAAAAAATAACCTTTAATTTAGTACCTTTTACAACGTTCATAAAATTACAGCTTTCATTTTTTTTTCAGCGTTATGTGCCAAGAGCTGCCATAAAGAAAGGGGTTACTGCAGAAGACCTGGTGAATGCAGGTGAGAAAATGTCAAATGTTGTTTCATTCACTTTCAACTTGACACGTTTAAGCATGTTGATTAAATTTAAAGAGTGTATTTAAGTTTAATTTGTGCTTATAATTAGTGCAAATGTTTCTTACGGTAAAAGAAAGTAGCCTGAAATGCATACAAATTTATCATAAGCTGCTACTAATAAATTAATAATAATAAAATACATTCCACAATATCGCATCACTTAAGTTTTTCGTAAAACAAAGTTTCGAATTATTATTTTTTCAATTTCTATCAAAAAGTGAATTACATATTTTCCCTGAACCATTTACATATACTGTAAGGAAAATGTAGTTTATTTATTGTTGTTTGTAAGTCCTGGTGGTAAGTTAGATTATTACTCCATTGAGTTCTGATGAAGCTGTTTTGTTAGGTTAAAACCCGAAAGAAACAATTGCTAATATGTCAAATGTGCAATAGTCCACAATATCAAGAACGACTCGAAGATTTAGAGAAACCGATTGATATGCTACACGTTCAGAAAAGCTCTAAAGAGAGTAATGTTGGCTTTAGATGATCGTTTTATAAAATTAACTCATTTCCGGCCAATGTTGCGTATATGCAACATTCATTTCAATTTTTTTTAAAATAATAATTAGACATCCAATCACGAATATCTAGTTAAGCATAGTTTAATTAGGAATTCATATGTACATAAAAAAATATTTATCGCATTTGATAAGTTATCCACTTCTGAAAAAATGTTTCAAAATGATCTAAATATGGAATGTACGCAGATATATGAAAAAGTGAGAAAAGTTGGTGGATATGTTTAACAATTTTGCAAATTCTTCTTCATATTATGCGTTCAATAATGTATACTTGCGATATTTTGAGTAAAGTCATCAATAAAAAATTATTTTTCACAGAAAAAAATTTGTTGTTGCGTTGGCCGAATGTATAAAATGAGCAGGAATGTTCCTGTTGATTCATGTCGAAGAATATTTTGTTCGTTACACGGAAAGTTTCCTGTCCATTCCTGTTAAGAATTTCTTTGTACTGCGGATTTTCATTATTATTTGACTGTACTTGCTTTTTGGAGAGGGTGTTTCCTAGTGTTACTGTTTATTATAATGGCTGGAACTAAAATTTTAACGCAAAAACAATTAGAGGAGGTGTCAGAAGAAGTGTTATTAGAACTAGAAGAAGAAAGAAGTGGTGAGTGTATTTTTCTTTATTTCCCTGACGTTTTTGACACATATATATACTTTTGTATATTTTATAAGTATATTATTTTCGGAGTTGTGAATGCAGTCTACGTACCACCTGAGGTTGATGGTCTGAGTGATGAGGAAAATATAGATAAGGATAAAAACGTAAATAAAGAAATAGCTGGTACGTTTGAAATAGAAGTGGAACGTAATTTTGATACATTCAACTTCGAAAGTGATTCCGATAACGAACCTCTTTCTGTAATCCAGTCAAAATGACTTGTCCAACAAGCCCAAGAAGTTATTTTTGATGACATTATATGGCAAAAAAATATATGATACATAGAAACCTACCACAATTGAATGAATTTAAGACTTTGCAAGAGATAAAAGGGAAATTGACAGGAAAGTCACCATTAGAATTATTTTTCATGTTTTTTGACGACGATCTGTTGACGATGATTGTCGATTACTCCCTACAATATACAAGAAATAACAATCGTCAAAATTTCAATTTCAGCAAAAATGATTTGAAAATATCTCTTGGCATCATGATTTTTTCAGGATACTATATACTACCACAAACAGATGTGTACTAGAGCAGAGAAGAGGATAAAGGTATTGAAATTATCAAAAATTCAATGAGGTGCAAAATATGTAAAAGTCAGACAATTCATTTAAGCAAAAAATGTAATGTTCATTTACATTCAAGTTGTTTCTTTCAGTTCCATAAATAAAGAATAAACTTCACATGTTCGGCCAACGTTGCGTAATGTTTCTTTACCAATGAATATTTATAAAAGTTAAAAGTTTTTCTTCTTTATCTATGTCTGGCCGGAAACGGGTTAAGAGCATTACGTATAAGGCATTGCAAGAGTGTTTCAAAACCAATTCCAGGAAAGTCGAAACATCAGGATTTCAATATACGCCATAAGAAATTATTTAAGGGAAGATAGATTAAGAGCACATGTCAAAGTATCGGTACTCACCATAGAACATCGTATAAAAAGAATACAGTTTGCTAGACAATATTTAGAATGGATTGCATAGGTTTGGAACAATATGTTTTCTGATGATTGGCGATATTGTTTGTCCTCTTCAGACCAAGTTTACCAGTGTACAGAAGGATCCCAGAGAGAAAAAAGCACTGCGACTGAAAGTTTTGAACGGGCTTTAAAAGCACGCCAAATCCTAACAAAGGCTTAAATCAGCTTAGTGCAGCATTGACTGAAGGACGGAACAACCTCGATCAGGATTACATCAAAATATATTTTTCAGTATCTGGATAGTTTCCATTCGTTATTTCCACTATAAACTAGCTGATGCGATAATTTTTGTGCGCAGTATAAATATCATATCTTCAAGAAGGCGGTCAATAAGAATATTATTAAATATGAAATATGTAAGAACGTACGTTTTTATTTTCCGCGATTCTAAACATCCATACATTTCGGAATAAAAATAAGTTAAATGAATGTGACTCAGAAAATTGAAATTTGGTATAAGACTGGATCAAAAACAAATCTGTTAAAAATAAGAAAATAGATTCAACAGTTGCTCAATTGTAATGGATTACCCATAATGTTAATGGTTCATTGAAAATGTCAAATGTGACTTAAGGCAAATCCTTTGTCCAAATTGTACAGTTATTAAATCATTCATTTTATTTATGTATTTATAGGTGTAAGGTGGGATGGTGGGGCAAGAACTGCGAGAAATGCTTCCCATATCCAGGATGCGTCAACGGCAGCTGCAATAGACCTTGGGAGTGCAACTGCAAACAAGGATGGGGTGGTATGTTGTGTAATGAAGGTAAATATCTAAAATTTTCTAAATAAATATAAAATTATTTTCATTTTGATGATGCATGGCAACATCATCTGAGTTTCTTTAAATAGGGTAAATTTTTAAAATTACCAAAAACGAAATAACATATACATATTTTTGGAAATACTTATGTTTTTGGTTTAAATTTGTATTATTCATTTATGGTATATAAACCTTGCAAATTTCCAAATTTTTCACATTAACGTCTAGCTGGTAATAAAAGAGTAACGTTGCAGAATTGAATTATTGCGAAAGTAATCCATTAACCTGCAAGAATGGAGCCAAGTGTGTATCACTGACCAAAGACGAAGGAAGCTATAAATGCTACTGCAGGGAAGGCAGTTCAGGAAAGAATTGCGAGATATCCGAATACACTACCATGGTAATTTCAACATCTTCGACGACGCTCGTTCCAGAACCGACGAATCAGACCGAAACGACAACAACAATATCGGCAATTAACGAGACGATGACTTTGGGCGAGGACGATTTCGCAGTTGATGAAAACGAAACAAATGAACAATGATATTTATTTTATCACTGTATTTAAGAGCACATTTAAATATTTATTCCTATTTATTTAATTTTGCTTCATTAGTTAGATATATGCCATATTAATTATTATTACCAGTATTATTCCTGTGACAAGAATTTGCAATATGGTTGATTTGTCAATAATAAAAACGATGTTCATACCTGTAGTTTCATTATAATAAGCATCCTTTATATTATTCAATAGTTCAGATCGCGACATCCTGCGACCGATTTTTGATAAGTCATCCCATACAAGATGGTCAAGCTTGCTGTCCAAGCATATCTGACAGTTTTTAAATCGATTTGCAACAACTTTTTTAAAAAACTATATTATTCGTTATAATAAAACAAGAACGATCGTTTAAGCAAAATGAAATAAGATTTCTTCAAACGAAAATGATAAGTTTCGTCGGAAGCTTTTAATGTCTTAAGTGTTTATTTAATCAAAAATAAACAAATTTAGATTATTAATTATGAACCATAATGTTTTACCAACAGCTGATAGTGAAATCTATCAGTTAGTGAGTTGAAATATCAGAAGCTTCAGATTTAAGAATATTGCTCTCTTCCACGATAATTGCAAGATGCATAAAGCAAGAAAACTTAAGGAATTAATCTACGTCACTGACTTTATTGAACTCTCTATAGGTGTCCAGATTTAGCACTCTCCAACTATTACCTATTTTAATAATCTTTTGCGGAGATTCCAAAAGAGGTAAAGTGAATTAGAAAAACACAAGAATGTGTTTTTAAATGGAGATCTATTGAAGTATAAAAATATTTGTATTATCTCTTCTCTTTTTCTTTATGCCTAGGTAGGTAATTTTTGAATTTTCCCTCTTATGAACAAACATGAACAAGTTCAGCTTCAAGACATTTTTTATTACATCTTGCAATTCTTATGCTTCCAGTCTTACGTTTTGATTAATTTGGGCGACAATCAAATAATTTTACTGCAAATTCAAATAAATAATAATTCATAAGTTCGCTAAGTTTGCTTTTTAAATTTCATACAACTGTAAGAATTTTCATTTCTTCTTCCTCCTTATTTGAATTCATCGAATAGGAGAAACAATCTTCCTGTGAACTTGCTCATCAACTTCTCATTTACAATTTCATTTTATTCATCATCTTTTCTGTGACAAACATTTCTGTTTCTGTTTGCATTTTATCTGCGATTTCTAAATAATTTTTATTACTACTGTTTTTAACATTGTTTTAACATATTTGGTGATATAGTAACAGAAAATCTATTTAATTAATTACTGTCAATTTGGTAAAAAAGAGATTGTATTTTGCTGCGTCCAAATAAAAAGAAATTCTTAGTTATTGTAGGGTAATTTAACTTCAATTGTAAAGGCAACGAAAGGGTTCCAACATCTTGACTTTCTAACAAAAATTACCCTTATACTGACCTGTGTTGCAAACTTCTTAGCATTTACTAATATCCATACAACTGCAAAAGTTAAAATCTTTTTCTGTCTTAGCAGGAACTCCATTTACCTATTTTTTACGTTCCATATAAAAATTTTCTGTAACAGAAAGTGAGTAAATGATCTTTCATATCACCAAATATACTATATTAAATTTCCGGAGGGCTATCTATGAAATTTAATACTTAAGCACACGAATGGTTACGAGAGTATACTTGCAGAATCCTTAGGAGTATTGATATGCTTGCAATAAATAAGAGCACGACAACTTTGGATATGATTTGGATATGGATAAGAGTATAAGACCTGCTGTATTAAATAGCGTAAACTAATTTTAAAGAAATTTAAAGTGGTCGCTTAATGAGGTTCCTAAACAGGGAATTCAACTTCTAACTAATTAATAAAACCATTGAAGAACAAGAAACAATTTAATCCAGAAGCATGAATTTCAATTACAATCATTTATTCTTTCACCATCTGTTTACAGTGATTAATTTAGGCCTCATCGTCTGATGGGTAGGTATTTAAGTCCGCAATTTTCTCCAATCAAGCACCATGATTAATATTTAAAAGCTGATTAAGTCGCGCTTGTCGTGCACATTTTAATTCTGCGTGAAGAGAAACTACCTGGTGTAAGTATGCGTGTTAAACCTTGCAGATAATTAATTACTTGCAAAATAACATGAGAAAAATGACGGGAGAGAAATCATCCATTTGCCCAGTTTTATTTTTTCATGGCAAAATTATTGTAAACAAATTAAAACGTAAACTATATTATTGAATTCCGTTAGCTTTTCTATTTTTCAAATATTGAGCATGAATCGATGAAAGTGCAATATAACTGTTGTTTAACTTGCTTCCGTTTATGGCATGTCTTGTCTATCTTTCTGTTATTTGTGCTCGGCTTGTTAAACCAATAAGAATCTTTATTACTAACTCCAGCTATGTCTTTATGTAATTTTGTCGCGATGTGAAAAGCATATGGTGTGGATAATAAAATTTTATGTTTTATTAAATGATTTACGCACCAGTCGCATTTATTTCGCCGGCCTCTGCGGAATAATAAAAATTGCTGAAGGGAAAGCATTTCGCGAGAATTTGAATGGGTCAAGTAAAAAGTCCGTTTCTCTTTTTCTGGACGTAACTGTTTTGTTTTTATTTAGTAAGTACAGTTTGTCATGTTTTGTATCTGCGATGTACGATGAATATATTCGAAACACGGACTTGAATGCGATGCTTTCAAATTTCCGATTATTTATTCATGATGGTCCTTACAGGTAAGACTATTTTATTTATATCTCCTTCTGAATTAGCACACAGTAAATTTTATTGACTTAACTAGAAAATTCGGGTTTTAATTTCGAAAGCTACGCTGTGATTATTTTGGAATCTGTTTTTGTTTCAATTTTTTAAATTTTAGAATCAATTTTAACTAGGAATAAACCGATACCAAGCTATCAGTTTGGATTTACGTATGTACGTATTTATGTACGTATTCATTGAATCACCAAACAAATACATCAAGCACTGGAAGACAAATAATTCTAGCACTGTTGCCTTCATAGATCTAACAGAAACTTTTAGCAGATCTTGCAAAATGAGCTCCTCATCCTTAAGATCTACCTGAAAGATCGTAATTTCACCGTGAAATATCAAGATGGATGCACGGCATTTCATCCCGTTAAAACTGGGAGCCACAGGACAGTGTACTTGGTCCTCTGTTCTGTGCAAAGCGGATTCTGTCTGTAAGTTGCAATGTCATCATAGCAATATATAGACGATACACTGCCAGCCTGGTATCTCATGAAGTTATCTAATCAATATTGCATTCCGAAAACTTCAAACCAATCTTAATATGATAAAAATTACAAGACAATATCCTAACGACACAAGCACTGTAATCTTGCTAAACACGCGCACAGGTACATTAAAATAATGTACAAAACTTTTACATTTCATCTTCCAGAGTATATTCAACAATAAATGATAATTATGGAACTAATAAAGTTATACCAAAGTAACCTTTTTTCTAATGTCTTGAATCTCGTTATTCTTCCTCAAGAGAGTTAGCCAAAGAGGCACGAACCGTAGATAGGAAACAATCGCCGGAAACATTTTTATCTTTAATAAATGCAACAGTAGTCATATAATTAGAAAGAAGCAAATGTTACGCAAGCATGTCCGAGAAACTCCCCGAGAGTCACAAAATATCCGCGATTAATCAACGCCGTTCATCGTTCTTGGTCACACCCTAGAGTGAAAGGAATATTCAGTTTTCCAGCACATTGACCTAGACTATTTATCCCATGTGTGCGCTCTCTTGTTCTGCACGATACATTATGCATTTTTCGGCTGCGGTATGCTTTGAAGTTCGGAACTTTATTGTTGCGATTATGTGCCACGAACTCGAATAGCTCTAACACTTTCCACTTATCACTTTGAAATAAAGTGTGATCGGTAACTAGCCGTAATACATTTAAACAAGAAGTAACATTAAACAGTTATTAGTCAAAGATAGTGAAATTTCATTAACAGAAAATAATTTATAGATAATGAAATCTTACTTCTTTCCCTATTACTTTTAATGTCTTGCATATCTTATTTACAATATTAGAACCATTATATATCACAACTTAAAGATATATGTATATCTTTCAAAATCCTTATTGCGACCGCATATTCCCATAAAGTTGATAATTATTCAACTGGTCGTGCTTGATGCACATTTGGTGCATTATTATTTATTCATAAAATCTAAAGGCTTTCAAATCATCGATGACTTCTGTAGTGTAATGACAGATGATGTCCGATAAAATAAAACATCACGTCTAAAGATAAAGAGAACCAACATCTTTTGGTCATATTCTTTTAAATTAAATTTTCCATTCATGGTATCTTCAGAACATTCCCTTTATTGTCTATGCTTTAATTGAATTTCTACATTAATATTTGAAATAAGAAATTTTTAGGCCGCAGGTATTGTTTGGAAATAAATGGCGCTCGTAGATAGAAGCGGGACTCATCAGTGAAGAGTACTTGACTCCACTGTCCCATATTACAATGAACACGTTCACGAGCAAATATAAGTCTGCTTACTCTATGCTGTGTGTTAAGCTCTGGGCCATGTGCAGGTCTTCTTGTCATTAAATTAGCTTCATTAAAGCGTCTTCTGATCTGATTCGAACCTCTGCAAGGCGATTTCTGACTTGAACAGCAGTCAAATTCCTGTTGCGAAGATTCGTTAGGGTAAGAAAATCGTCATCTCTAGCGCTTGTACATCTTTGACGACCTGTTCCAGAGCGTCGATTGTAAGATTCAGTTTCCAAAAATCGCATCCACATTCTGAAGCCACATGATTGAGAAGTTCCAAGAACTTGTGCAACGTAATGTTGAGACCGACCATCCTGAATTAAAGCAATTACACTTGCTGCATCCATTGCATTAATAGCATTGATTAATGACAAAATGTAAACAAATTATTAAACTAAGTCTTTAGGAAACGTTTTGAAAACAAAAAATCAACTGGAACACAATATTTAGATACTTTCATAGCATAGATACTTTGAATAATTTATTTAATCAAGAGAATTTAGTTACCATGATGATCATGGCTCTGCTGATTATTGAAAATGTCCTATTTACCGATGAGCAGAAAAAAAATGGGCAAAAAGTGTCCTCAGATAATTTATTTTAAAAAATAATAGTGAGTCGCTTTTTGTGCCGGTGAGTGTATATTCTATTCTATTTTATTAGACAATTTTAGTAGAAGAAGTGATGTGGAGAAGGTGCCTATATTTTCGAACGAACAATATATATAAAATTTCATCTGAAGTGTTTCAAAAGGTAAACATGCAAAATTTTGCAAATATGAAGAGAGAGAAAGGGAAGGAAAACTTATGAAGCAGAAACAGGAGAAGACGAGAAACAGACTTCGGTCAATAGTAAAATCCTTTAAGGTAGCTAGATAAAGTACCAATATGCAAAAAAAACAGGAATAACGAAGATTGCAAAATAAGAAGTGCAGAATAAATATAAAAGAAGCTCTAAGGAAATAAATGTTCAGCAACTGAGGTGATTTTAGCATACTATTACGTTCGAAAAAAAATTATATTTGCTACATAAATTAATACCAAATTGCATTTCTGGACAAGATTAAGACACCACCAGTAAAATTAAAAATAAATTTAAAACAAGATAACGAAATTTAATGAAACGAATAAATATATAAATCTAAGTGTTTCCTTACAGTTTAGTTGATTTAAGGGCTACTAAATTTAGCAAACTTTAAAATACTTTAAAATACTTTAAATCTTTAAAATACCATTGGTCTTTTCATGAACTTATATCCTAATTTGTAACAAGTTAACAAAACTAAAATTATTAATAGCAATGCTAATCTTCTTGGCATGCTTGAGATTAAGTTTCATATACTTTCTTGAGGTATCTGTTACCATTCTTGAACAAACATGTTAGAGAGTTCATCAAGTGTTACTGGTGGTGTCGGTGCGTTTTTAATTTTCTTGTCCAATTGACCCCAGAGATGCTCAATAGGATTAAGATTAGGGCTTTTGGTAGCCACTCCAAACTTTGGATATTTCCATTTCTCAACTGTGACAAATGTTAGCTGTATGAGATTTGGCATTGTCTTGCATAAAAATTAATCCATTGCCGAAATTTTCGGCAAATGGTTGAACATGGGGTACAATAATCTCGTCTCTATATCTTCTTGCTGTTAGCGACCCATTTCGTACCAAAACCAATTCTGTACGACCATTAAATTGTATGCCACCTCAAACCATTACAGATCCCGTACCAAATTTGTCAAATTCTCGAATGGTACATGGTGCAAATCGCTTGCCTGGTCTTCGCATGACAATAGCACGGCGATCATTCCTGCTTAGAAGGTATCTGGACTCGTCCGAAAACGAAACGAAGTTCCACTGCCCCTCGTCCCAACCTTGATGATTTTGACAAACGTTTAAGCGATTTCTTTTGTGCGTAGCTGTGAGAGTTGGAGCGGTTGCTGGTTTTTAAGCAGACAAATTGACTTCTTTTAGTCTTCTTCTTAGTGTTTTGGTAGAAATTTCTTTTCCAGTGGCTAATCGAAGATCATTTTTTAATTCTATTTCTGAACCGTGCTGCGGTCTTCTGTGCCACAGATTTGTTGGTACTTAGAATTCCAGCAACTTTTCTCTGTGAATATCCTTCACGAAGAAAAATAATCATTTGGGATACTTCTTCTGGTCTACAATGGCGTTAATTAACTTAATGCAAACAAATTCACTAAACAAAAAGCACGCTTTATTAATTAAATTGACTTAAAAAGGTGTCAACAATTATGCCTTTTTGTTGACTTTTCGTTTCCTAGCAGAGAATGCCTTGCTATTGTTAATTGTTTCATGGCACACTATTTGAATTGTGTTTACTAAACGTCAATTTATGACATATGAAAAGTCTATTGAAAATAGCTTATAAATTGGAGAAGTTATTTCAAGTTTATTTGGTGGTCCCTTAATTTTGTCCAGAAGTGTATATAACACAAATTTACTGATGAATTTCGTTAAAATTGCATATTAAGCATTCGCAAACTAGGTCAACGACGCGACATAGCACAAGTTACATGAATTATGTAGCAAAGTTAACTCACTTCCATTTATTTCGCAAACAAAATTTTTATTATTATAACAACTTATACAAGTAAGCTAAAAGAATAAAATAAAATAGAAATGGGTAGTAAAAAAATTGGGAAACGAGAATAGAATAGAATGTGAAACAAGAATATTACAAAAATGTTAGGCAAGAAAAGGCTAAGGATCGTATAAAATCAGTAACATAAGACAGATAAATTTGGAAAAAAATATAACAATAAATAAAGAAAAATAAATTGGGAAATTAATGCGTTTCGTATAATCGAAATTATTATAATTATAAGAAATTGACCGTCTTTAAATGAAGGAAGTAAATTCTGAACACCTTTCTATATAAGGCATTTATCTCGGATATGATTTAATTCTAAATCTCACACAAACGCGTTGGATATGAGGACATTACTTGAAACATGCATTCACATTTGGTCTGCAAAATTTAATCTTATCGTATATGTATAATGGAATAAAGAAAGAATCACTTAAGATTAAAAAAAAAATTTCCATCTACTTTCTCATTTTAGGAACCTTATCGGCATTTACTCTTTAATCAACTTACATTTGGTAATGCGATGTTTAAATCACCTCGTTTATCTCGTCGTTTTATCAATGATTAAAGAGCGGTCCCGCCACTTTTACCCGACCGAAAAAGGTCACAGTTCACTATGTATAGCGGGCAAGAGCCGACCATCACCTGACCAGAAGAAGAAAGTTATTTCGGATGCAATTGCCTTCGCCGGCAGACATTAATGTCAAGTTGAAAAAAACAGGATTAAACCTCTGGTTCCTTTCACGCATACCATCTGCTGTTTTGCTGCAGGAACGCGGATTAATTAAATTACGCAAGGACCTTAATTGGAATTCGATACGCCGATACTTATCGAGATTAAGTTTAAAAACTTTGTAGTTGATATGTATGAAGGTTTTACGAACTGATTAGCGTGACTTTCTTACGTGTCGATTTTCATTAAAAATCTGGAATTAAGGTAACAGTTACTCTTGTTATTAACAAACCTGTTTATGCTAATAATGAGGTGAGCTGGATGGAGACTTCAACGGAGTGTAAGAATATAAATTTGCAAAACGTTTAATATTTGAGCTAATGTTAAAATGACTATGTGTGGCTTATAGTTTAAGTGCTATTGCTTTTTAATTATTTTTAAATAACAACGATTACGTCGGCTTTCGTTGAGCGTCTCGAAGGATCATCAAAGCTCCAACGTTAAAGAGAAAAGGGTATATTTTACATTCGTGTTCAATAAAATTTTTAAAAAAATGTTAAAAAAAAACAGAACGAAATAAGAATTTTAACGAACACTAACAAAAGGTTACGTTATTTCGCTTGGCGGATTTAATGTTTTGCAACCGCACATTCTTCGGTTGATTAAATATATCAGTTATGGTTTCTTTATTATTTCAGGGAGCTTTTTAATTTGTTGAAGTTTGTGAATTAAAACATAATTTGCTCTCAAAATAAGCGGGGCTAGAAAATAGATAAAATAATTCGTTTAGGCTGCTAAATTTTCTCATTCTAATATTCTATAGGATGAAATTAAGTCAACTATTTCTATGGACACTAATATGTGGAGTCTTGTGAATCTACTGTTTGAAGAACCTTACAAATACCTAAGCTCATCTTTGAGGTTTTTAAAGTTATTCAATATAAAGGCCCTCTATTAATAGGTATTGGGTAGGAAATTTCATTCCTTACACAGAACAAGGTTGTTCCAAAAAAAAAAAAAAAAACTCTTCGGTATTTGAATATTTTCATGTAAATCCGTAAATACATATCTCGACAGTACAGTCTGTACTGCCATCTTCAGTATACACTAACAAGTTAATAGCACTTCATGAAATCTTTGGTTTGAAAATGCGTTTTCTACTGAAAATTAGGTGAGGAGAATATCCTTGGGTTTATATCAAAGCTTTCATAAAATGCTTATAATCTGTGACTATGTGTGTTTATACTGAAGATTATTTTTAACCACAATAGACCACATAAGTAACAATATTTTTTTAAATATCGTGTCCTAGGTTATTTGAATTGCGCATTGTCCCAGGTGATTCGCATTTACGATATAATAGTAATCAATAGCTTGAATCACGACATCCTGCAAACTGGCTGCAATTTGTCATTCCCAAAATACTGTTGTGTTAAAAAGTGATCGGCAGGTTGTCGCGATTCAAGCTATTCATTACTATTACATTGCAAATGCGAATAACCTGAGTCGTGTCGGTTTGGTTTGCAGTGGAAGTCTCGAGCTACGCTTTAGCTGACGAGGTCCCAAATAGAGCCGAAACAGCTGTACAGAAGATGCTTGAGGTATCTACTGCAATCAAAACCGATTTGCGATAAAATTTTTAATATTTTTTTACTTATAACTACAAAGATATTTACAAATACTTTTCAAAGTGAATTTAGCCAATAACTGAAAGTGGGTTTAAATATAGACAAGTTTCTTCAAAATCGGGGAATAATGAGATTTTTTCCTTGCACACTTGCTTGTAGTTGATTTGCTTGTTCTGAAAGCTTCCCTTCTAATAATTTGTTTTCTACTAAATTCTTAATTACTTAATTTTTGTGCTACTATCAAAGCTAACAAGCATAACCCTGTAGTTTTCGAATTTTGATTAATCTTAATTAATAATTAATGAACTTTTTTCAACAGGTAATCAATTTATATATACATTCAGATGAGTGTTTAAATCCTACGAGATGAATAAAACTGCTTTCAGAGCAAATTGTGTACTTATGAACATTAATCTCCTATTTTTTAAGATATATTTGTTAATATTGTTTAAATAAAAATTGTAAGCTCATGTGAGAATAGTGAGTGAATAAACATTTTTGTAATACAAGGTGTTTCGCAACAAAATACTGGCGTGTTGGACATGAGATGTGTGCATAAATGCATCTAAATAAAACGGAAATAAAAACAAAATAAAACTTACCCTCAACTGATAACGCATTGACAAATGTTTAGAATCTCTGACTCAGTGCCGGCTGAGTCACAATAAGGTTCAAAATTCCTTCCCTCGGCATCTCGTAAACACAAATCTGCTCGGCGAAGTAATGATTCACAAGCGTTGTGAAACATGTTTTGTTGTCGAATAGAGAGAAATGCGGTGTTAATACGATCGTTCAATTCTTGGAACGTGTTGATTTCTTCTTCGTATACCAACGCTTTTACGTGTCCCCACAGATAATAATCTAGCGGATTTAGATCAGGTGAATGTGTAGACCACCTGATCGGCGCGTTTCTTCCAATCCATCTACCAGGAAAAATTTCGTCGAGGTGAGCACGTACTTCTTGTCAAAAAAGAGGTGGAGCCCCATCGTGCACAAACCACATCGTTGCTCTAAGATTTAAGTTCACATTCTCGAGAAGTTCCGGTAGATTAGTTCGTAGAAAATTTAAGTATTGGAGACCATCTAAAAGGTTCGGCAAGACGAACGGGCCGTTTAAATTGCCGTTTAGAATACCTGCTAATAGAAAACCGTTGTTGGAAATGGCCGCGACGAATTGCGTGAGGGTTTTCCTCAGCCCACAAATACACGATGCGAAAATTGCACACCCCATCTCTGGTAAAAATAGCTTCGTCGGTAAACAGGACATTATGAACAAAATTCGCATTTGCCTGTTGTTTATGCAGTAACCAACGACAAAATCGTATGCGTAGAGCATGGTCGGCTGGTAGCAAAGTCTGAACTCTTTGAATATGGTACGGATGTAATTGTTGTTCGCGAAGAATGCGCCAAACAACGGAGGACGATAAATGCGTTTGTCTTGAGATATCACGTACACTTAACGAAGGATGTTCCTCGATAAGCTGTAGTATTTCTTCTTCTCTGTTTAGGATGCGTTGTGGACGCTGCCGTCCTCCATCTCTTCCGCGACGTGCCCTTAAAGTTCCAGTATCCCTCGCTCGTTGCACAACAGAGAGAAATGTGGCACTGGTTGGCAAATGTCGGTTTGGAAAATGCTGTACATACAAACGCCTTGCCGCTAATGCGTTTTGCCCACTTTCACCGTACATTAGAATCATGTCAACAATGTCACTATTTGTAAATTCTGCCATTTTTTTCGGTAAATTTCCGTGTAATCACCTCAACGTATACCTTCAAACTACCCGGCCCGGCCGGCGATGACTAACTCATAGCTCATATTCTTCGTAAACATCACAAACTTAAACCAGAGACGTTCAAACGATTTACCCGTTCGACAAAATTATTTATTATTTTCTCGAAAATTTAATAACACTTTGTTCAACAAAAAATGATTCATTCTATTCATTTTCGTGCAAACTTTCATTGTTTAATTTATTTTCATGAAGTTATGAAGCACCCTATATATCTAAAGATTTAATGATAATAAGTAAATTAAACTAGTACAATACTAATTTGTATATCAATTTCTTCTTAATCTTTAACGGACTCTTTAAAAATCGCACAATTGTTCAACGTTTCACTAATCGGTAAATAGCTATCAATCGATAGGTAGTGAAATTCGAAATAAAGTGCCTTATCAAGGCAATAAATTGTAAAATATAAAATATAATACAAACGTGGTTTAATTACATAGTTTCTTTGTTATTATATAATCAAACCGAAAATGAATTTGGATGCAATATTTTTTATAGAAGGAAGAAAGTGTATCAGTTTTACGAACCAAAAAAAGCAACGAAGACTTAGATGTTAACTTTAACTTTCTAATAAAAAAGCAAAAACCAACGGCTTCGTCAATTATCACGTTAACATTAAAGATGTAAATAGCTTAATTAGTAGACAAATTAACGGAGTGTTTAAAATCGAAGAAAGACTTTCGAAGGTAAGTGTGAGAAAAATTATCGAAAAAAAGACCACTTGCTCTACATTCTGCATACTCTTTTTTTTACATGAATAACGAATTTCGCAGTTTCACCTTTTCTTGTATCGACGAAAACAAACCGACAGTCTTTAGAAAGGAACAGGCGCTCGAAAACAAACAAAAGTAATCAGATGCATTCCCCGTTGTCTCTACAGGTACTGCACATGGAACTAAATATCCTTTCTACCGTGACGATTGAAACACATTTATGTTTATGTCTCCGTGCTTCAGACCAGAAGCAATCGAGAGCAGCATGAATAGGCACGCAAGGACGAAGTCTCTGTCCATAATATAACTTTTAACATTGCCTAAATAGTTTTGTAATCATTAGGTGTCTGAATTACCTCACCATTACAAGAGTGTTTATCATTTAGACGTGCAAGTGCAATAGTAGGTAAAAGTCATGCCATATTGGAAACCGACGATTGGTTAAAATTAGATTAATTACATATACAAAAGTTATAAGTTTGAAAGTTTTGAAGTTTTTGGATTTAAAACAATTATTTTATTCTACACTGTAATCAAAAGAAACAGTAAATATCACCAAATGAGAGTTCTGTTAATAAATAGCATTTATAATTAATAATGGTTTTTCAATTGGCGGCCTACATTCCTCATGAAGAAACATGGCAAGATCATTATTTTCTTTTGTAACTGTGCAGGCTTACTTTCAATATTCATAAACCTACGCTGCGATCGAAATAATATTTACGTCTTTCCTGAACACATTTATTTTAATTAACTGGGATTTCCTTGTGCGTGTAAATGATGAACAAATATTCTTCTCACCCGAAGTTTCGTGATTAATGAAGCTTGTATTTACCACGCACCTGCACGTGCTCCCAAAAAGAATTACTGCAGGATGTGAGCGTTGGTAATAAACGAGGTAAGAAAAATGCCGCAGTAGAAATTGAACCTCGGGAAATTCCTGTGGCGTTTCGTGATACTTTTTTAAATATTTTAATTTGTAAGTAATTTTTCCTAAATGTTTATACAATATATTTTGAAACTTTAATTTGTTCTGGTAACGTACATCAAACGATTATAAAGTATCTCAAGAATTTTAAAATTTATTTTCTGTTTTAACTGTTCTGCTGGGGCGATAATTAGTTTATCTATTTTAGTGGAATATTAAAGAATTTTGTGAATCATGGGAAACAAAACGAAACTGAAAAAACTATAAAGAGAGTAAGTAAACTTACCAAGAAAAATAAATGCTAACATAAGAAACAAAAAAAAAACATTGATAAAATGAATGGTTTTTGTCGACGATGGAAATATTGAAGTATTGAAAGTATTGAAAAAATATGAAATGGTGAAGAATTCCAATTAGGATATAGCAAAAATATATACATACAAATTGCAAAGCCACTATATGAAATATACAGTGTGGAAAAAGTAAAGAACAAATTCGATACAAAATAAACTATGGAGTTTTAACAAAAATCCAAAAAGAAGTCAATTTTTGTTTTAAATTATATACATTTTGGCATTAAACTGTATTTATGTATAAGAAATTATAATAATAATAATAATAATTTTTATTGATCCCATGTATACATTGTATAAAGGACATGTCAAAGGGTGGTTGTAATTTAATACATATTAAAATTCAAATTTTGACGCATCACAAACATTAAATTATTAGAGCTACATTTTACTTTGTTTTATATTTGGTGAGACAGAAATCACAGAGATGCCATTAACATTTCGTATTCTTCTAGAGAATAAATAGAATTATCGAGTAGCTTTTCTTTTAATCGGATTTTAAAACAATAGTAATTAGATAAAGCTTTTAAATCGGGTGGACCAATTGTAGATGGGCTTCAATATGTAATATTATTACGGTTAGAGGGGGTTATGAAGTAATTTCTTTGCCGCGTATTGTATGAATGAAAATCTAAATTTCTGGAAATTTTTTTTTAATTTTTGTAAACGTATAATAATAGTTCATATATGTATAGAGCAGGTAGAGGTAATATTTTGTATTTAATAAAACATAGTCTACAAGATTCAATGGATTTGATCTTAGAAATGCATCTTATAATTCGCTTTTGAGCTAAGAAAACTTCTTTGGATAAAACCGAGCAGCCCCAGAAGCATATTCCACATAGGCAATGAGATAGAATTGTTATATGAATTTCGGAAAACAAGAACAAAACAGAAGAGCAAGGAGAAAACAAACTTATGATACTATTGTCAGAAAGGAGAATATCATAGAAATTATGAAGTAAAAAGCACCAGCAAGAATTCACGATTCGTACTAAAAACAAAGCAAAATAATTTAAAATTTTTTTAAATTAGTATAGTTATGGTAACTATAAAAACAGCTAAGAAATGAGGTAACAGAAGATAAATTGATACTGGAAAATCAGAAAAAATTGTTGGAAGTGCAAATCATCAAAAAATTATAAACTTTTGTTGATTTGAATAACCGGCAACATATCGTTCGAACACAAAGAAATACACCAGAATTGATGAGCAGAAAAGGAAAAAGATGAATAAGAAGAAAAAAGAAAGTGGCAAAGTAACGAAAGAAACATATCGGCTGTGACCAATATCTGAATAAAAATTTTAATTAGACAGGAAAAAGGATGGAGAAATAGTGCGAACACAAACACAAGAGAAAATTGAGAAAATGATAGGAATATCAATAAAAAAAAGAAACTAATTAATGGATAAAATTATTAAAATATGGTTATAAAACACCGAGGTTTTGTGGGCGAATTATTTTGGAGCTAAAAATGAATAAAATATACAGTATAAGGCTGGATTCATTGCAAGGCGATTTTCATCGCCACGATACGCGATAAACATTTGATTAGCTCGTTTAATTAAACGAATTATATACTTTTAAATTGAGCCAATAGAAGCGTGTAGAATTTTAAAGCCAACGCAAAACGCCTAGTAATTAACATGGCTTAAGGCCTTGGACAGGTAAAATGAAAGCAAGATGATGGAAGCAAACAGAAGAGAAAGACTATATGGATCTTTAGAGATCCATCGTTTGATATTACAGATTTCGCTGCAAAAACAAAAATGAAAAAACATATAAATCTTAGTGCTTCAAAAAGTAGAGTAATATAATTTCGGATATGTTAAGTAAGTATATAGAATAACAAAAAATATATGGGAACGATCATGTTGTCATAAAACTATTTCGTGTATTAACGTCAGCTTTTCCAAGTTTCTAAGAGAGGTGAGAATAAAGTAACAACATCCAATTGAGTTGGATAGGGATAAAGAAATTACGATAAAAATTAATAGTTGAAGGGCTTGGGGCAATAAGGCTACATGCCACATTTTTAATAAATTTCAATTTTTATCAGTGCTAAAGTTTCTTTTGTGGTCAAGGAAGATACCTGATTTTCTGTTAAACAATTATCTCATAGATGATGCCACTACAACTTTACAACCTTATTAGTTTAGTAAATTTTTTCCGATCTTTTGTATAATAACGATATAAGCCACAAGTAAATTCAAATGGCGGAGACGTGTACAAATGTGTATGCCAAAAGAAAATTAGATTTCGATAATGAGGATAGTGGTGAACATCAATATTTTGAGACTGATGATAGTGTGTTAGACAAGGATTATGTGGAATCCGATAACAGTGAAGATTTTTCATCAGACTGTTCTGAACAAGTATTTAAACTTGCTATGTGGCATGTATCGTTTTTGGCAAAATATTTTAGAAGAACTTTTACCAGTTTTGTTGTAGGAGCTACTTTTTAAAGATTTAGGAAGGAAGTATAATAATCTAATTGCCATCAATCAAACGAAATTGGCAAATTTGGATCAACTAATTCCGTACAGACCTTAAATATATCATGCATACTAAATAGGAAATAGGGGCAATATACTGAACAAGAGATATCACCGAGGAAATAGATAATGAACCTGAAAATTTGGACAATAATGAAGATGGAGATGAAACATGAATATTAAAAAATTGTAGTTTTATTTTTGTATTAAAAAGGATACAAGCAACAACTTTTAATTAAAAAAATAAAATTAAAGACTTTTCTTATATTAAAAAAAGACAACCCCTCATAGCTAAAATATATCTTTACGACAAAATTTTGGCGGAGTCAAATATTACAATAATTATCAGTTTTGATTTTAGGATTTAATTGAATCTTTAACAGTTAATATCTCAAAACTAATTGTATGGGCACGTAGCCTTGTTGCTCCAAGCCCTTCGGTTATAAAAATAAACATTAAAAGAAAAAAATTGAAGAAGTGGGAAGACCATGAAGAAGTAGGAAATGCAACCAATAACTAGTAAAATCGAAAAAGATTTTTAAGATTCAACAGTAACAGAACAACAAAACCTTGAGAAAGATATGCATATCGATTGGAATCGAAGCAGGAAACGGAAAAGACCTAGCAAAACCCCAAAATCTGAAAATTCTTCAGATCTTAGATAAAGACTTGGTTTTATAACGTAGAAACTAACAAAACAAATGAAAGAACATAAACAAAAATTTTCGGTACAATTTTAGACTCCGTTCTCTTCTTCTTTTTGAAATCGTACGCTTGAATAATAGATATGTGAAAAAGTCATTAGTCGTTACCGAATATTGAATTCACATTCTTCAAACCTAGCAGAGTTATGAAGTCTTTATTCTCCATTCAAAGATAGACGTTTTGCTGCTTAATCGTGAGTTGCCCAAAAGGATGTTGTAGCTAATTTTATTTGGCTTACAAAGAGTAGGTGTAAATAAATCTAAGGAAGAGGCATTAAGTTACTATTAGAACTATGTTCAGTTTACACGTAACGGAATTAAGATCTAGCAGATTAACATAATACTAGAGATTCTTTTTTAACAAAAGATGTACAACCAAAAACATCCATACTATAGGTACCGGGCACATGTGTATTGCTTCTGTAGGTCACTTTATATCTTAGGTGGCTATAAATTTCTAAACTGAAGAAAAGATATGCATTTATATATATATTGTTTTTAATTTTCAAATAAAAACACGACATTTATATTAGCATTTCTAGAAAATTGATACTTAAAAAAGAGGAATTCTAAAGGTCTTCTTTTTAATCTTTAGTAATTTCCAATTTTATACACTCTTTGTACTACAAAACATTTGAATTTTGATAACTAATTAACTTCTGTATTATTACGAAGATAAGTGATATTTTGTTGTTCAACTTTCTAACTCTGATTGCTAAAAACAGTAAGAGAAATAAAACATGATCGTGTCTTAATAAAAATAAATAACACTATAGTAATTTGAGCTTCGCTTTATGATTAATGAACCGCGAAGCAGGTAAAGTAAAATAAAAAGACCAAAAGCAGCAACTTTGTAATCAAAAGATCTAAAGTCTCAGCCTCATTTTCAGTTCAGTTCTGCATCAGGAAGTAATATTAAATTTCGCACGTATGTCTACTAAACAATCATCATATCAAAAACAGCAAAAAAAAAATACCACGACGTAGGACACAGGGTGGAGCCGGCGAAAGTGCACTAGTCATTGCCCCCCTCAGCAAGAATTAACTTATCTAAACCTATGCGCCGTTGATTTTTAGTGAACGGGTATATAAGGTGTGGGCACTTTTGAGGATTCTATCACTTTAATTTATCAGTGCGATCGGACCTAAACTAAATCATGAAAACGGTAAATATACGGTATCGATTGTGTGGCATTCTAATTAACGCTTGCATGCAATTAACTAATTTACTAACGCAATTGTGTATGTGATACTAGTGAGTTATTTATTTATTCTGAAAAGAAAGGACTTACGATCGAAAAGGATCTCAGAAGATGACGTCATTTTAAACGTGTGTGTTTGTGAAAGTATTTCTTCTGATCACAGGACAATAAACTCATAACGCTTTCGGACAACCCAAATTTATGATGATTTGAAACAGTTTTAAGTTTTCTAGTCCATTGTTGTTTTGATTCACAATTTTTCAAGCAACTTCCTTCTGTACACACCTCTGACAATGACATTGTGCTTTGATATATGAATTTCATTCGCATTTACTTTCTTAAAAGTTATTATGTAAATCGAATTTATTAAATCGATTAATTTGCAGCTGAGTCAGGTCTGGGCGTAATGATGTATAATAGGCGTGAACAGTTTTTTCAGGGTCAAATGATCGGGAGTTTCTGCCAGTTGTCTTTGGTTTACTAAAAAAAGGATATTGGACTTTGAGTTTAACGTTAGCGTAAATCTCATTCCGTTCACTGATTCAGTCATCCATTAAATGAAACAATAAAGAATAATTAAAAAAATTGCAGCAATAAATTAAACGCCCTTTGGTTTCTGTGAGGGAGTTTTAGAATTTCTAGTTCTAGTTTTGATATTTTCTTTTATTAATTAATTTTGTCTTTCCATTTTCTTTATTATTCAAAGTTCAAAATTCGTAATTCAAAGTCAATACAACAGGCGAGTACTTGTAGTTGTGTGTAAATAACCAAAGCCTAAGGTACTTGTACTTGCAAAATACGAACATGTAAGGTGTTGTTTTTTATATATATTTTATTTGGATTCTTGTAATTAATTAGAATCAAAATATTCGTAAAGTAGATCGTTGAATTTTTTGTTTTGCGTATATTGCTGATATTTCTGTAATGTCCTAATATATTTAATTGAAGTCAGCGCTTTATTATGTGCTTTATTTACTTTATTGTAGTGCGATTTATAAAGAAAAATACCAAAAATATATTCTTATATGTGTACAATATAAAAATGTTCATACTGATACTTTAAAGCATTTGTACTTACTGTACTAATAACAATAGAATGCAAAATATAAGTACTAAACCATGAACCCGCACCTGTACTTGTATTTTTCTGAGTTTCATTAAGAGTACTTGAATTTGTACTTAAGCATATTTGTTCATATTGCACTTGTACTTGTATAAGTATTACTTTGCACACCTCTGATTCTTTCATAAAAATACCTTTGCGTTGGTCATCCGGCTTATTTCTTGATTCTTTGTAGTTCTAGAATTGAACAGAACTGTAACTCCATCCTGAATCTATAAAATTGAAACCATAAAAAATAACAATAAACTGCTAAAGTATTCACTCACTCACTTTTGTTTATTTTGAAGGCTTCTTTGTAGAATCACATGATTTCTATTTTGATGTAAATATTTCATGCCATCGCTTTCTGGTTCTTCTTAATTTTTTTACTTAAATAATTTCCCATGCAAGTTTTGATTATATTTTCTCCTTTAGAAAATGTGGCTTTAATAATAATAATTTTATGCTTTCTGGCGTTCGGGTTGTAAACACGTTGATCCTCTTTCTTCTGCCGATATTTCTAGGTTACCTTCAGAGCTGGTTGTTTTGCTGTTGTTCTAGCTCATTAGCGCAAATTATTAATTTATTTCTTCTTTATTTCAACTTAAGTTTTTAAGGTTTATATCCATTTCTGTTTGACTTAATTAACTGGTATTATTTTTCTTCTGTTATTCTCTTTTATTGTAGCTATGATGTTTTAGTAGTGTTTCTGAAAGTTTCCCGTACTTCTTTTTTTTTAATGCAAATGCTGTTTGGATCTTTAATTTGTCGTCTTATCTTGATTCCTGTTAGACGCCTTTTTATTGTTGTTGTTACATCTACCCTGACTTCTTTTTTCTCCGGATTTCTAATTTTTTTTCCACTGTGTTTCTTAAAAAGATTATTATTCCACCTTGCAATATTCTGATTTTATTTTGTAAAGAATACAACTGATAGGATAGTTATATGTGCTACAAAGTTTTCCTTTCCTCTTCATTTCATTTCTTACTTAAAAGAATATTTTGAAATTGAATACCTTGCTTTTAAACTATAAGTTACTTATTGGAGCTAAATATGATTGAATAATCAACTTTAGTCCTCCATATATTCTAAGGTAACGAAGTTGAGAACAGCTAAAGAAACTTCTTTCTATTCATGACCCTGATCTCTTTGTGAGATTGCCTTTGTTTTAAAAATAACTTAAATTTTTAACGTACTTTCGTTTGTTATTACTTGGTGTTTAAGCCCTTTCTGTTTCTCTAATTCATGAATCTGCCTAACGTGTAGATTTTATTTTTTCCTACTTTTTCTTCGCCTCAATTATATCCTGTCTAATCTCTTCTGCTTATGAGAATATACAGCTTATTCCCATCCTGGCGTGGCCTTCTTACTCGAGTACGTTATCACTATTCCGGTCTCTGACATTCTATCCACAAGTTTATTTCACTCTTTCTTTATTTTGTTTCAATGTTTC
This sequence comes from Serrognathus titanus, assembly GCA_039766575.1. NCBI lineage: Eukaryota > Metazoa > Arthropoda > Insecta > Coleoptera > Lucanidae > Serrognathus > Serrognathus titanus. The sequence goes on along the minus strand of CM077912.1, from coordinate 26,350,027 downwards.
TAATTTTGTCCGCTTTCGTTGTTTCCAAGATTCATTTCAACAACTAGTAGAAGTTTCCTTTGTTTATCAATTTTCATGAACAAATTATTGTTTAAATATACATAAGTGCTTTCTCAGCTTAATCCTCTCTTTTCATATTTAAGTCGCTTTTCTCAATCTTACTCTTCTTCGATCTCCTTTCCTATTTTTTAATCTAATGTAATATGTACATGAATCCTAAACTCGCCATTGATTATCTACATTATTATCAAATAAAGAATTAAGTTTTCTTGCCAGAAAACTGGCAAGAAAACTTGATTTTATAATTGTCAATTTGTTGCCTTAGTAACATCAAACAAATATTTTAAAAATGTCACTTTCGTGATTTTACTAGAGAATGCAATCGCTTCCTTGTATAATTTGCAAAAGATTTTCATATTTTTATCATTAATTGTGTTTTGGGATTTTAGAAATTCAAAAAAGGGGTAAGTTTTTCTAAATTTTTCAATAAACCAATTTTTTTTAAGGTACAGAGTTCTGATGAGGCCCAATAAGGCCTCTTTCCTAACACTTTCTATATTGCCAGTTACACAATTTTAATTAATTTTTACATTATTATCCATTGAAAATTACAAATTTTTTACTAGTCGGTTTTGATTGCACTTGATTTCTCGAACGTCCTCTGTACAGCTCTTTCGGCTCGATTTGGGATCTCTTCAGCTGAAGCGTAGCTCGAGATATCGCAAGATGTCTCGCCTTAGAGTTTCCATTACTATTACATTGCAATTGCGAATAACTAGGACAGGTCGGTTTGGTTTGCAATGGAATTCTCGAGATACGCTTCTGTTGACGAGGCCTCAAATAGGACCGAATCAGCTGTACAGAGAATGCTCGATCAATCCACTGCAATTAAAACCGACTAGCAACAAAATTAAAAAAAAACTTTCAATATGTTTTGACACCACGCTTGGCCGCTTTGTATAGTGGCAAACTGGCTGAAATTTATCAATCCTCATTCAACGTTAGGTCAAAAAGTGATATCGCACCTTAAGTTTTAATTAATATTTCAACTTTGCAGTTCTGCATTTCTTAATTATGTATGTCAATCAAAATGCCAACGAGGAGCAAGGTCTTAATCTAATAATCAAAGAGAGGAAATCGGCCAGGGGTTCATTATGTGTTCGCACATACTTCGCTTTAACGTACGCTTTTCTTAAAAATTCGTCTCCCTAGTAATAATCTTTACTTATTGGGGATGAGTTCATGTTCTTTGTGTTTTTGTTTTCTTGTTTATCTTTGTACACTGATTTCGTCATTGTTCCATTACTTCAAGTATGCTATTGTGTGCAATCGTCATAATTCATGACGCTTACAGAACATAGTAACCAGCGCCTTGAAAACTATGAGCATCAAATGCATCCAAATCTTACTACTTAAAAATGAATCCGGGATGCCATAAAATATTTTTTTGTTTGGAAACCACAAATAAAATGTCCACGAAGAGTATTGCTGTAAAGGTTATGTCATGAATTATGATTACGACTGTACATATTCTATTTTAATTCTTGAGTTTTTTTATCATAGTTGACAAAGTACACTTTTAGAAACATATTAAAAGAGTTCAATTTAATCAAGAAGCCCATAAACCCAGATTTTGGGTATTTTAACTTCAAGACCTAGTCCTTTTTCCATTCTCGCCACTGAACGTTAATTTTTAAACTACATATTAGTTTCTATTCTTTCTCTTCGAAAGGAGATCTTTTATAAGTTATATTATTTCATAAGTCGTAATTATCTAGCTACCTAATTTTTCAACTACATATTAATTTCTATTCTTCGAAAGGAAATCTTTCATAAGTCACAATTATCTAGCGGGGTGACAGCAATTATTAACTTTTTTTAATCTATAAAAGAAATGGCTCTGTAAATTACCGAGTGCAAGTTAAGTCAATTAATAATGTTAAAATATATTGTTGAAACGGAAAGCGAGTTTTGTGCCTTATTGACCTTATTTAGCTTAAGCGCGCAGCTCATAAATTATTTATTTAATGAATCGATAAGGCAGATTAAAACGAATTTCATTAGAAATTTTATGTGCTGCCCATACATACATGGCATCTAAATGGCCCGATATGACATCAGTAAGGTTTTAACGAATACACTTGGAGAAAGTTAAGCAAAATATTAATACGTTTACGAGATTTTTTTAAAGCCGTTCTCGTTTATATATGGGCGTTACTAAGAAGACAAATGCGCCATAAAATCATAAATTATTTCTCGCCTTGCATAAATAAATAAGTCTGTGAAATCAGTGACATAATGATCGAATGATTTAATGTTAAAATAATTTGATTCGATTAGGTTCGTTCATGCCGATCAAGAATGGCTGCGTTATATTAATTTTATTGGTATAATGAAATGCACAAAATTACAAAGTTACGCAATACTTTTTGAGTGAAATAACTTAACACCTTTCCCAGCGAAGTTAAAAAATTGCGATTGCAAGAAAAGTGACGTAATGGCCGAATTTCTCCCAAAAATTTTAGTTCACGTAGAACGTTTTTGTTAACAATCGTAAGATGCATTTCTTGGGTTTTCTCTATTTTAATTTTCGTTGCATAGATGTTTTGTAAGTTTGAGCTAAATTTAAAATAATATCACAACATAAACAATGCAAATATTTTTTTGCTAGTTAAGAATGTCTTCCAACATTATCCGATACCTGTCGACACTCTTCGATTTTCTTAATCTCCTGTGTAGATTTATCTATAACTTGTTGCCACCATCCTTTTTCGTTCTTTTATTTCAATCAGGAATTTTAGAGGCTATTACTGCGGCATACACATGATGAAGGTCACCGTATCATGTAATTCATATCTTTCGTTCAATTTCCAATCTCGTTTCTATTTTGAATTAAGATAGAATTTCAAATTATTTGTAAAATCTAAATGTCTTTAGAATAATAGAATACATTTTAGATAATAATTTAAAAAATTTTCGTTTCGTTTACGTAAGACAAAATGGTTAACAACATTATTTTGTTTCAGTTCTACATTTGTTTCCTAGCTCTCGCAGCATGTGCGACTGCAGAGGAGGTAAATGTAGCGAAAATAAAAAGAGGGCTCCAGGACGAAATTGCGTACGGAAACGCCCAGTTCCCACTCGGTAGCCTCATCAATTTAGGTCAAGGAGACACGTCCTTGCAAACACTGCCATCAATTCCAATAAGCTATGAATATGGCCAAGGGCACGGCAATATCGCCTCGATTGGGAATTATGCAGGACTCCTTGCATCAGGAGTTGGATTTGCACCTCAACCGCTTTCGAGTTATTCTTTCGCCAATACGTTTAGGACTCCTTCTAAACCTAACGGATATAACACTGGTTATGGCCTTGGAGCTTATGCAGGCGAAGCATTTATTCAGAAGCAACTTAGCAGCGGAGCTGCTTCCAGGACAGCTCAAACGTTTCCGATACAGGATTTAAGAGATCTCGTCCGCCTTGGGCCTCAGGATATTTCGTCTCATCCTCATTCGCCCTACAGTTTTAGAAGAACAGAGTTTTCTCCATCGCCAATACCAGGTGGCTATCCATTGCAAATTTCTTCATACCAACCTAGGCCACCTCTTATTCCATCAGCTTCGTCTGGCGCATCGGTTTTGTCTCCTCTAAGACCAGCATCTCAGCCTGGGATTGCATTTGGGTCTGGTTCTTTAGGAATAACACAACTGAGCAATGGTAATTATGCTCTTGGGTCTGGATCAATAGGATATGCTGGTAGTTTAGCTGCAGCTGCAGCAACACCATCTGCTCAATCTGCTGCACCTACACAAGTTAATTTAGGGCAGAATTATTTCAAAGGATACTGATGATGGAATTTCATAAATTAATTTAATTAGGTTTTTGTTGTTACTCAGTCGGATCCTAGTCCTGTAAGCCTTATTGTTAGTGTTGTACATAAAATAATAAAGAAGATTATCGATTCTGTATTATTTAATTTTTCTGTTTCGATTTGTTATCTTGTGTGTAATATTTAATTTAATTTTAACAAAATATTTATATTAGAACTTGTCTGGTATTGTGTTTTATGTTGGAAGATAATTGTTTATTTTATAACAAATTAACTTTTGGTAAACTATTAAGTTACTGATTAAGAATTTGTGTTTATTCAGATTCATCAAATCATTATTCAAATGACTATTGTGTCGTCTATTTTGTATGTATTATTTGTATGTTTATTTAAACAAAACTGTACATGTTACGTTATCATTAGTAATAAAAAAAATGTTACGAATTTGTATGTATACATAACCCATCAACAATAAGTTACCTTAGAAAGATTAAAACTTGGATTTTTCAACACAACTTAACTTTAACTTTTAGTTTATTACCATAACAATTGTTACTATGACAATAAACCGTAAGTTCAAATTAACTTGTTGTGAATAAACTGTCACGTGTTTTATGATATTAAATAAAAATTAGGTATGTGTTTGTTCTTAAAAAGTACAAATTTCTAATAAGAAACAATTTTCGTATTAAAATTAGTACAGGAGATGTTGAAGATGTTCTCCAAATTATTTTTTTATTTCAAATTGACTTTGACTTATTTTATAAAATTATTAAGACGTGTTCACAGCCGACCAGGACCGAAAGACATTTTGAATTCTCATGTATGTACACACCTACTTGATAGATGTTCGGGGCAAGTTTAGTAACAATTCAAAAGTGCCTTTACAAACTATGATTTTAATCTGGTTTTATCAGGTTTTCTCTTGAAGAAAATGCTTCATGACATTACGGATCGAATTCACCAACGTTGATTAAATTTAACTAATGATGATTAACTAATTAATAATTATTTCTAAAGTCGTTAAATTTAAGTGACTGGTGAATTCTGCACTTTAGCTGCCGTGACATGGATTGTTCTGAGAGCCTTCATAATCTTCTGTATATAGAGAATTAATCCCCATTCACCTCTATAGAATTTATTCTTGTTTTCCATTTTGTTCTTTCCTTATTCAATTCTTGCTCATAGGTTTTCCACCTACTTACTTGTTTTCCTGCTTGTGCCCCTTCGGATACTTTCCTGATATTTTTTATAAACTCTATCCTCTTATTTATTTGACAAACTAATAGTACGTTTTCTTTTGCATACAAATCAGTTTGTTTAACTTTTATTGGACTTTGACTTCATTCTTATCTTTTTTTTCATTCTTTGTTCTTTATGCCGTCGATTTCATTGCATAGGTAGGTCACAATAGGTTTTAATTTTTTTAAATTGAATTTAATATTCTTTGGACGTAAATCATGTGCCAAATGATTGATTCTTCTTTATAGTATAGACAGAGATTGTTTAAAGTTTTACGGCAAATGAACGAATTCACAAACCTAATTTTTTTAATAGTGTTTTCCACACGAGTGTACACTATTGGAACTATACGTTCCACTGGGGAGATACGATTGTACCAGCGAAAGCTGCGCAATCCGCTGAGATAATCTGTTCTTAGCAGTGCACACTTTTCTACACGAGCTATATGAGGTGGTCTACATATTGCAAAACAAACATGTTGGAAATATTGGTAATCTACACTCATGTACACTGGAGCAGATTCTGACGTCATTTGTTTGTGCACAGAGTGCGATACTCTTAGCTCAGTGTAAAACGCTATACGTTGGCTCAGTTTGTGTGAGATCATATAATTGACTAGATTCAGTTGCTCTAGTTTCTATGTATGTCTTCTTGACTATAATTTTTAAATTCTTTACCCGATGCAGACATGAGTAGCGGTAGGAACTAAACTCGTCCTGTGCATGAATGATTGATGAGTATAACTTGACTCTCCTCTTTTTTGTTGAAGGCGAAAAATGAAATTTTTTTAAGTAATTTTCATACGATAAAAATTATATAACTAATTTCAATAGTAATTATGTTTAATAGTTAAATCAAAAATAATTTGGTTTCAATAATTTTCTTGTTGGTAAAATTTCTGGTGCTGCTGAAGAAGCAATAATCACACCACACATGTCTTAAACAATAGGAATAGCGGTATCTATGAATATTTTAAGGTATTTCTGGAGATTTTAAAAATTTGGTAAATAAAAAGGTTGCCGCTAGTTCTTAAAAATGTTTAGTTTCCCTCAGATTACACTTGATTCGATCAAAATATTTCAAATTGCTTAAGAGATTATTAAGCATGAACTTTGTTACCATTTAATGAATTTTGTAGGTCTTAATAGGTAGCTTTCGCAACTTATACGTTATGGATAACGTTTAAGTTAAATGCTATTAAATTCTTAATGCACTTGCTCATTAATATGTGAGCAAGCGCATTACTATTTTTACACAATTTAGGGTAAACGTTACTCATAACGTGTAAGTTGCTAAAACTACCTATAGCAGCGACATGCACGTTCGAACACCTTGAATAAAGCATCCATAGAGTCCTCGTTCTTCCACTTATTTTATGAAGACGTTTACATACTTTGTAAATTATACAAAATTATCTCACATGAGTTTTACGAACAGTAGTTTCTTATACCATGGATTAGTTTTGTTGAATTAAAAAAAGGTATTGTCGCTGTGTTTATATACATACAGTGTATAAGTAACGGAGAAATTGTATAAAATGGTCGAAAAAAATACTTCAGGAAAATGCTCAGCCTCATCAATTTTTTAAATCATCATTTAAAAATGTAATTTTCAACCCCCCGCCCTCAACCCATAAGCGTTAGCAACCTCAACTATAAAAATTCAAATTGCAAAGTACTCCTTGTGATACCTCATTTAATAGCATTTTTTATGCTGAATTTGACTAAATATAATAAAAAAAAATTAATTGATAAATAACTGAGGTATTCGATAAAAATTGAAATAAAACTGTCAATCTTCGAGCAGTTGATCTGTCCGATGTATTATATTTATCTAACGTATACATCCGTATGTGTGGCCGACGAGCATGTAGACACACGCGTGCGGATTTGTATGCCAGATAAATACATCGGATAGATCCTTCGGATATACTCGCATGTGAATGGCACCCTTCTGAATCACATGTTACTTTTTCTAATAAGCATTTAGATTTTCCTATTTTGTGACTAAACCGAAAATTACAAAGGCACGAAAAAATTTCGTAATGAATGCTTCTTTATAAAAACTATTAATTATTTACTAGAAGGTGGCATTCACTTGCGAATATATTCGAAGGGTCTGTCCGATGTATCTATCTGGCATAACAATTCGCACGTGTAGACAACGAGGAGGTTAGACGCATTGTTGGGTGAATTTGTATGCTAGATAGATACATCGGACACATCCTCCGCATATACTCGCATGTGAGTGCCACCCTTTAAGGTGGCATCTATCCGATGTATCTGTCTGACGTACAAATCCGTACGTGTGTGTCTACATGCTCGGTGTCCACTCCTTACTCGCTTTATGTGAGTGGCATTTGGCCACACGCGGAAACGCATCTGTCAATTTTAGTTGACTAACGAATTGGACATTTTTCTAAGTGAAATTAGACATCAATATTGTTTTAATTGCTTTGGCTGATAATAGTATATTATGGAGTCTTTTCTTTTTCTTTCTATCTTCTATTTTAATTTTAAGTTCCTTTTTATTCTTAATAATTATGCAGCCATAAAACTCACAATGTACCCATTAAAAATTTAGATTTGAATCGAATGCCCGTAGCTCTCGTGACATTTATTGTAAAGATATTAATCATAGATCTACCAGGCAGACAAATCCGTAGATGCGTGTCAATAAAGGATCTATTTGCGAATAGATCCGCCGCACATATTCGCATGTGAATGCTGTGTTGTGATAACCCCATTTTCCACACTAGTTGTTTACTTGAAATTACAAAAACCAATTGGTAATGTGACTTGTCTGCCTGTGGGTCCTCATACTAAATAACATCCAAATTGGTTCAAGCGTTCTTTTGTTATTGAAAAAAAAAATACTTTTTTTCAAGAATTTTGAATCAAAACACTGGCTTAACGAAACACTTTTGGATATAGATACGTTGGGTTCCATCGTTTTATTCTAAACCCAGGAATCTGTGGTTAAGCCATGTCAACGTCATTTAGGAACAACCTGTACTCTTAACCTTCTTTATTTCTTTACTGCTTTTTTTGTAATTCCATACCTGAAAAGAACTGATACATCAGTACAGTTTTAACCAATGGTAACAATAAAGATAATTTAATCGGATCTCTTCACCTTCTAACGCTCGAAACACCAAAGAATTCACGACACGCGGTGGACGGCGGCAATTATAAACAGAAGTTTCCTTTCTGGTTTGCATGTGGACCTATCCACCAGAACATAACAATAAGAAAGATCAATGACAGGTACTATTTCGTTTTCCTATCCCTATTTAATGTATTTCGTTTCCTATCCACCAGAACATAACAATATGAAAGATCAATGACAGGTACTGTTTCGTTTCCCTATTTAATCTATTTCGTTTCCCTCTTTATTTAGTTACGAGACCATGAAATTACCTTAATCCGTAAATCCTTATTTTCAATTTTGTTTATCTTTCCAAAACTGTGCTCGTAACGTTATTTCATTTCCATTGCGAAACATTAACCAATAATTTAAAAAGTTTGAATAACATCTTCGAGTTTTATTTCACTTTTGCGCATATTCATTTACCCCCGTTTTTCCAACGACGATTATAACAATTAATAAATAATTATAATAAATAATTTACCACTTTGGCTTCCGAGAAAGCACGCAGCTATTGATCAAGGACACAGCACATCATTATCAAAAAAGAAATTTCTTTTTAGATATGGCTTAGGCTTTTAACAAAGACTTATGCAAATACGAAATTATTGTGTTATACTACCATTTCCTATTATTATTTATTATAAATTGTAATTAATATTGGCCAACCTTCATAATGTTTAAAAAAAATACTTCCACTTCTAAAACTTCAGGCTTTTCTTAGTTTTATGTAAAGCAGTCACGTAATTAATGTGTTGCGGTTTACCTAATCATCTATTTTTTTATGAATTTCTTTTTATGCAAACCAAAATATTTGCATAAAATAATAAGTGATAAATTGAAACAAGAAATAATTATAAATAAAACTTAGAAAACCATTCAGCTTATATTATATTTCAGCTTGCTTAAATAAATTGTTTTAGTTAAAATTTAAAAGAAAAACGGTCAATTTCTTGACATGATTCTTCGGCAATAGTTCGAAAAAAGGCATCTTTTTTTCAAATTATGTTCCAAATAAATAAAACTTTTTTTCTATGTTACTACAATTTCCATACTTCAAATAAAGCATTACATCGTATATGCACGTGCTTATAGAATGCTTTCTTCTTGTAATTCTAGAGCATCGCTCTTACAAAACAGTCGACTGTTACTTACTCCTTCGTTTCTGAAATTATTTAATAGTTTATTAGTGAATACCTACTATTTTTGTAAAATTTCATGGGTTCGTAATAATGCGTAATGAAGTACAATTGTTTAATGATGAAACTGTAATCTTGAGAAAGTCGTTGATATACATATATATATATATAACAAGCGATTCAAGAAAACTTTCATCAAAGTGTGCCACAGAAATTACGTATGTCTGAATATAGAGTTTGAATGTTGGAACTATCTTTAAATGCGTTATGTGTTAAATAAATCATCAATTTTTTCAGTTTCTAAAATGTATTTCTAATATACGGGATTTTTGGTGATTAATGTATACCATAATGTTGAAATATGAGGAATAATCAAAACTTAAATCTGACAGTATTGATAAATGTAATTTTGAAATGTCACCGATTGTGGTATCTCAGGCATGCACATTATATCTATCTTTATTCATCACGACACACATTGATGAAAGTTTTTTTTCGATAAATATATTTATTTACAGAAATGAGATTCTTTCTGGCGTAACCTTTCTTTGTTTAAATTTGATTGATGGGGTAGTTTTTGGGTCCTTTGCACATTCCTAGATAATAACTTATGCATAAATTTAATCAAAATAAGCACTGCTCGAACTAAAATTTATAAACAATTGCAACAATAATGGTCATTTGTTTAAATCAGCATAACATAATACAGTTACCAATAAGTATGTGTTAGTCATTTTCTAGATTCTAAATTTTTTATTTACAAATTAATAATTTGTTCCATTTTTTACGATCTTTAAACATTAATGTTTAAGAACACTTTACTTGCATAATTTAATTTATTCGCGATCCTTGTACATTAATATTTAATATCGCTAGATCCATTCAATTCCGTGTATTTTATTAAATTACTCCACAATTTAACGTTGCCTATATTTCTAAGCTGTGCTAAAAACAAACTTGGAAACTCATCATACATTAGTAAAAATGGAAAAACAATTTTTGTGAAAACACGAATTTAAGTCTAATGTAAAAAAAAATACTTTTGAACCTTTTATCCCTCTCATTCGTGCTTGGTCTCAAATGAATTCCCATGTAATATTCTGATTTTTGTTGTCAACCAAACGAAACCGTACGCAATTAAATCGCCAAATTGGATTTGCTCCCAGTTTAAGAAGTTTGGCTGCGGAGGGGCCTTCACAGAACTGCAATACCTCCACAATCGTGTATATCAGAACTGGTTTGTGTCACTCTGGTGATAATGATAGCATCTTTTAATCGTTCCCCTCATGTTTATTCTTTTTTTAACAAAAATTTATGTTTTAGTAATAGCAAGATTGTGTTGTAATACCTTGGGATCCTAATTTTTCTTTAATGTAAAATTTAATTGATGTGTGATAAATCACAAACTAATTTACTATTAATACATCAAAATCATAAGTACAAATATTTTTCTTTACAATTTTCAATCTTTAAACCTAAAATAATATAACAACATAACAATATGTGTTACAACGAAACATGGATATCATACGGTACATGAAAATCTGGTTAAATAAGACCTACGAATTTACTTAATTGAATTAAAACTACATTATTACAAATTCAAAATAGATTTAAGCAAGTTTCTTTTTTGAGTTAAACAAGTATTTTTGGGATAAAAAAAATATATTTTTCGTTCAAATAAATAAACTCGTTGGTCATATTTAACTATAAAAATGTTTAATTCTATGCACTTATTTTTCTCCGTGCATAGATGTTAATTTGTCTAGATAATAAATTAAAGAAAAGTTACATCAAAAATCAAAATCTTTTATTTATTCAAATTGAAGCAGGATTAAATAGGGATTGAAAGTTTCATGCAAAAAATAATGATTGCAAATTTAATATTTTTTCAAGTCGGAAATCACAATCAAAATATCAAAGGAGTTAATGCCGAAGAAAGTTTTCTGCGATTTAATTTGCGAGCATATCTTCTGACACATGTTTAATTTCACTTTATTTATGTGTGGGCGCACCATGAGAAAAACTGGAATTTTGTAGAGGTATGCACGATTTAAATAATATGGCATTTTATTGTGCCATAAATTTATTTGCGATTATTGATTTACGTATAACGTGGGCGTAACAGTTGTCACATGCTAATTTCATAATACTTTCGATAATACACATTTACTAATTACAACTACAAATTTTTAATTTATTGAATTAATAAAGCCAAATTTATGAATGCATCGTGCTTTAAAAGGACCCATTCATATCAAAATAAAATAATATGATTTGAATCGACGTCGAAGTTTATGAAAAAAGTTTTCATTGGTAAGCAGGGGGTATCATGATTAACTATGAACAACGCCGCGCGCCGATTGCCTCATTCTTCCTTAGGTTGCAAATTATCGCTGTCGATTAATTGTTATCTTACAATCTTGTTATCGAGATCATACAAATTTTTGCTCTTTAATTTAATTATGTAAAACGCATTTAACGCCTTCAAACTAATTATCGAAGAAATTAAAAATTTGTCGCATCGCGTCTGGATCTACACGGCACCGAATCACCTTGAGTGGGGCCGGAAACGCGCTGTTGAATCTCTTCTGTAAGACTCTGCTTATAAGTTAACAGAAACATTATTTTTGAAATGTATAAATTATAAAATAATTACTATGCCTAATTTTATTGCACAGGAGTAAATATTTTTTGGAAAAAAAATAACATGTCAGTATGTATTATTATATCTATGTTACTGGTTTGTTTTAATTAGTTCTTAAATAATATTAATGTGTTAAGAACATTGTTACGCAAGCGACGTTTTTTAACGGCAGTAATAATGATGTTAATGATGTAAAAAAAAAGAAATTTATGTCAGGCATGTTTTTCTCGCAAACGCGTTAAATTCCCGCTCGCTAAAATTAACAGCAATTAAGAAAGTGAAATTTAAAGGTCTTTCAGCAACTCTCAACAGCTATTTGCGGTTTCTTAAACTCGACCAGAAAACTTCACTTAATACGCCCCTAATCCAGCTGAAGAAAGTTCGAGCGTTATCTTAAGGAACAAGCTTGTTCTTGATTCGCGAATAAATGAGGACACTTGCTTGCCCACGAAGAGCACATTAAAAAAACTATTTGAATACAATTGGATTCATTTTCAAATCAATACCACTTTCCTTTTGTAAAAAAAAAAATAATAATTTGAGATATCACACTTCTTTCTAAATGGGTAATATTAAGATTCGTTTCGGGAATTTTTGAGGAAATGTCAAGGTATTTGTGAGACGGACACAAATAGTCTGTCGTAGAAAAGTAACGTTAACAGGTTTACTATAAATACCTCCACATGTATGAGAAGATGCAAAACGCGCTATAAAAAACTAATTAACGAGAAAATGTTGGCATTTAAAAAAATAAGCTCTAAATATAATTAATTATTCATTCATATTATTTGGAAAAAGAAATGTTTTTTTAATTCAATCGCACCTGAATTTTAACCTTTTTTAATTCTAACTACCTTTAGTTGTAGTTTAAGTTTTCCATATCCTTTACTATACATTAGTCGTCGGTCTACCTTGTTTTTGTCATTTAAAATGTTTTCTCTATTCTTTATTATTATTGTCATGTGCTTATCATGTCTCTGTTAATTATTTTTACTCTTTCTTTTTCCAGTAGTTACAATCATCAAATTATTATACTTATGTACTTATACAGTCATAATCATAACTCATGACGCTAACAGAACATTCCAACTGTACATGTTGAGATGTATTGTGGTTGATAATGGGTATTTGTTTAAATTATTTTTAAATGTAAATTTATCAACAAATAACAAGTTCATGCGTAAACTTTTAACATTAAAACTCTTTTCTCTTTTTATTTGTTTATTGAAATGGTATCTCAGGGTTGCCAATTGTCTAGCTAACAAATTAGGATTACGGGGTTCTGTTTTGTCTTTAATTTGTTTATAATAATTGACTCGTTTTAGTTGATGATTTCGTCTCGTTACGTGAAATGCAATAGGTAAGTAAAAGACAATTTTAATGATATAAATGATTAACAAATAAATATTTCATTTAAGAACAAATTACAACTGCACATTATTTTGCTTTTGTTAGCAGAATAAGTTGTCAAATTACAATTTGCCAAACACACAAATATACAGGAAATGTTTCGTTTGTTTTTAAATAATTATAATTAACTATGAATAACACGTTAATAATAACAGATAGATAGATAACACGTTAATAATAATTATTTTAGTGAAATCATACATGGACTTATAACCAAAAATACAATAATAGCTCTTCTTGCGAACAGAAGTAACTATGGTTATGAAAATTGTTACAATAGGTAAGTTTTTGATTTTGCTGTTAATTAACAAGCATTAATTAAATCTATTTCTCAGAATTGCGTCATTAACATTTATGTGAATGATACAATCTGTATTGTTGTTTAATTCAAGTTTTAAACTAAACAAATAGCTACGATACAGGCAAAATTATAAATAATCCTTCGCTCTATTCACACGGTATTTGTTTAGAAAACCATTGATAATAACACCTTTAAATAACTTAGACAAAAATTTTGTATGCGGCCAAAATTAAAATAATTCTTATTAGTTTTCACACAATACAAAATTTTGCCAAGCTGTGAACTATAAAATAAATATAATCATCAATTTTAAAGTAAATCTATTTTAAAATTCGATTTAAATGACATAGACAAATAAACACAAATAAATATGCATTTGCAATCAAAGTTATTAAACAATAGATAATTCTTACTTCTTTCTCAACTCACTACTTATTAAAGACTAATCTGTTCAGCTTGAGGAGTTGAGCTTGACTTCTCAAATCACTCTGGATTTCTCCCTTTTATAGCAAAATAAATGGACAAAAACTGTGTAACTTTAAATTAAAAAAAAGTAAATCCTTTAAATGAATGAATTTCAAATTTTAAAGTTTCAAATATATTAAACATTCTTCTTCTGATTCTAATTATGTGATTACATTTTATATAAACATAGCCGCAGGTTTCTATTTTGAAGTCTTATTTTAGTTTGACTTTTCAGTTTTACTACAACACGGCGCCTTCCACCGTTCTTTTTGAAGAAGTAATCTCGAGGCTTGTCCCTGATGGCATCTTCTAAGGAAGTTGAAGAATGTGGACAACTTCCCTATGTTGCGTCATTGGCCTGAAATGGTTCTTTGAAGTGATGGGACTGTTTCTCAAGACAAGGGGCTCAGAAGTCAGTTCTGGAGTTTTGGGAGTACAGCCCCAGAAGTTCTACTCATCATTGAAGACTTCGTTGAACTTCTCGTGAAACCAGCGAGACTTCTAGTACTTCGTCTGACATTTTCTAAGTAAAACAGAATTTTGAATTAAATATTTGCATGTAATTAAATTTTCATAAGAGTTCTGGAAGAGTATAAAGGTAAAAAAGTACATAGTTTTTAGCAAATAATAATAATAAAATAAATACAAAATATTATTCTAAACTAACTATTATATACAGGTGTCTCTAAAATAACTAAATAACACAGAAATATGTACCTCTGAAAAAGTCTTGTCCTATTTTCTTCTTATTTTTTTATATTTTTACTTTGTTTTATTTCTTATCGTTTATAAAATAATTTGAATTTCTTACTTTTGTTGCAATACAGCTACTTTCTGATTACCATACTATATGTATTATGCTTTCTCTCTGTTTAAATCTTGTCTCCCTACGTTTGTCTTTTCTTATTTATTTTACTTTTGAATGACAGTATCAATCTTTTATGTTCTTTTTATCTTCTTATCCGATGAAAATTTGATAGTCTTGAAAAAGCTGTAAACTAGAGCAAAACGTCGAGTAGTCCGGAAAAGTATGTTATAAATTTAACTACTAGTTTTCCTTAAGATCTCTAAAAAGAAAATGTTAAATTGTCATATACAATATTATATCTTATTAGTAATTTAAGTGCAAAACCTTTAAAATTAAATTTGCAATTTATCTTTATAAAAATGCTTATGCATTTATCAGGCAAAATGTATTACAATTACAATATTACAATTTTTATATATAGGCTCTGATCTACACTTTTTAAATGTCGCCAAAAAATTATTTTTAAGTTGTTAATGTAAATATAACGGTCAGAAAGTATTGAAATTGCAATATTTTACAGATAAACAATTCATAAGAACCAAGCTTTTCTCCATAATTAAATAAAAACTCAAATTCTAAAGTACGAACATATTGATTTGCGATTTGCATATTTCATGTATCAATTATTTTAGAATTCAAAATAACTGAAGCTGTTAGTTTTTCGTATTTTTCAATTTAAAGAATCTTAAAATCATCGTGCATCAGCTTTTAATTATGGTAGAAATCGAAATTAAGAGTAATAATACCCCTGAGCTGCCATTTCTTCTAATGTAGGAAGGAAGTAGGAGATCTTTATTATAGTGAAGAAACTAAGAAACTTTTTTTTAACATTTCTGGTGATAGTCGTGTCTAGGTCAATTCGTGAGATCATCTCAAAGTTACAGTTTCCGTAGTCAGAGCTGAATTATTTAAAGGTTACGATTTCGTACGTATAATGCGTGACCTGCATATGTAAGTGATTTTAAAATTAGAAATTCAGTTTATACCTAAAATGTAATAATATTTTAACTAATACAGTTTTCTAACCGTTTTGTGGTTGTGTAACGAAAATCCAATAATAATAATTTATATAACTATTTTATTTTTATAAAACAAACTTTCTCTATTTTTATTTATTTTACTTCAAAATATTTTTTTTTGTTTATTCGTTGCTTAATCTTCATTAGTTAAGACTGCTAAATCAATAAATCAATTTATGAAAAAAATTACTGATCGTCATATAATTAAGTTACATATAATTAAGCTACTTTTGAGGTTTCTTCTGGTCTACGAGTATATCATCTGAAACGACGTGAATAAGACAATTAAGGTACTATTGGAAATATGGTATTTCGATAAAAGGCGCAAATTTCAAAAACAAAGAGTTTTCCGGTAATTTATTAGGAGTGTCTTTTTTGATACTTTTATTATTCTTTTTTAATTTTAATACGAGTTATACTGTCATCGGTAAAAAAAGATAATGTTACTGCTTATGACTAAATGGGGTTCGTATCAACTTTTATCTTATTCCCAGCGTCCATTACTTTACTATTTTTCTCCTGCAGACAGAAACAGGTCTCAAAAACTCAAGTCTTGCAGCACAACTTACATTAACGTTCAACATAAAACTTAACTGCATGTGTTGTATAATCTCAAGGTATAATTTCGAAATAAAAATATTTATCAAAGTGTGCGTGTAACACAACTGTTGCGTTTCCTTAATATATAACTTTAACGGTAATTAAATTAAGACAGCAAAAAAAAGTGATTCAGCTGCTGCTATTATTTTCGATATACTCGCTTAATCATCATCCTCTGGCGAAATCGCCATTGCACAGACACCACTAATAACCTTTAAATGTTACACACTATTAAATAACCCGCCTAATCTTGGAAGCGGCATAAATTTAGGCGCTTGATAGCCGAAGGAGTTTGCCACCGCCGCCGCTGTCCTTCCGGTCCTGCGTATGGTGTTGCGTAAGGTCGTCGCCGAAAGTGGACCGAACGACGGACGATATTTCGGGTGGCGAGCGTAGAAAGGCCGGACAACTTGTAACATCCGCCCCTCTTAGGCCACCTTGCAAGAACTTTATGTTTAAATCAGGTATATAAGCCAACTGAACTTTGCCAAACGTATCAGTCTTCTGCTTTCAATAACATACGTGAAGCATGATGAAGACAACGGTAAGAAAATTGTCACATTATGTAGCATTAAAGTCACTGAACGTCATAAAATATAATCCAGTTTTTTCTCATTTTCATCAGAGAAACATCTTCATTTTTGATTTTTTAAAATAGTTTTTGTGAGCCTAGTGTTAAGAGCGTTTTAGATGACTCTATTTCTAGAAGATTTGGTTTAATTTTTATAATATTTGGAAAATAATTTTTTTTGCTGTAGATAGTATTTGGAAATAGACATGTTCTATTTTTTCAGACAATTTTTGATTCAGTCTAATCTTTGATACAATTTAGGTGTGTTATTGCATAAATGTTCAAAAAATGGAACCAAATTTTACTGGAAAAAGTGTTGTATAAAGGTCGTTTTACACTACCCTATTTTTTGTGCAAGATTTGGTTCATTTCCTCGAATAATTTAAACTTGATAGTAAATTGTATCAAAAATTCTTGAATCGAAGAAATAGAACGTGTTCTATCTCCAAACCAAATCTGCAGCCCAAGAATTTCTTGTTCCAAATATTTATTGTAAAAATGAACGAAATTTAGTACAAGATGTAGGATATTCTAAAACAGATTTAAACACTGAAATTGGATAAAATTTCAAATTGATTAGTGTGATTCTCTGAAAAGGAACCAGTGATTTTTATTAGAGAATTTATGTCTAATGTGTTTTTGACTATTACCTCTTATTAATAATAAATAGTGAAAACATGAAAATGTAATTTTTGTACTGATTCTAAATTATGTCGTTCAGTTTATCTGAGATTCAAAATAAATCCAAAATCGAAATTACTAATGTTTCGCATACTACAATATTTAACTTATTCCAAAGTGAATATTATACTAGTAAAAATTAGTTAATTTATGTCACTATTTCTGTAACGCGTGTTTTAATTAGCATTTAAGCAGGATATCTAACTAATTACATCATCTAATACATGTTTTATAACTCATAATTTATCTTGGAAAGGGGAATTTTGTTTTGCATGTCTTTTGATATTTAATTCATCTTGAAACATGATGACTTTAGAGTATTAATGATATTTGCATACTTTTAAATAACATTTTCAGTAATTAGTTAAGTTAATTAAACAGTGACTTCGAAAGTATTTTATTCGCAAAGTAGTGATTTGAAAATCAGTAATAACTATAAAAGTTTGGACTTTAGTAATTAAATTTTAAAATAGTTATAAGAAATTTCGTGTAATTATACTAGGATAAACTTGAATGAAAATTTTAAAAGATTTATTTTAAAATTTACTAAGAAAATTTTATATTTTTAAATGAAATTAATAATAAATTAATTGTTGAAATATTTTAACAAAAAAATTGCATAAGAGACTGTACATTTTCAGCATTTGTAATGTTCCAAACTATGTCTTTTGGACATCATTTACAATTTTCTCTTTAATAAAACATATAAAGAACAATGCCAATATTTTTAATAATTTGTATTAAATTTGTATGTATACATATATTTGTTTCTGCGTGAATATTACATTACTTATTATTCCAAATCTGTGATAAACAAATTTGTTGTAAGTCGACAGTATTTGAGAGCATAAGAGAACTTCACTGCAATCTCACCAACCTGTTCTAGTTTTCTCGAAATCGAGCTCTTTAGTAACAATAGTGTAGATCAAAAATCGGGCGCAAAATGTCGCAACCTAAACAGTTGATACAATTAACCAGATATTTTTAATCTTACATGGAAAATTCCATACTAAATTATATGTTGATCACTAATTAGATTACATCTCCTAATTTCCTTTTATGTATGTGTAAAACTTACTAAATTGGAATAATTTTATTAAATTAATTGTCTGATATAAATATATATACATATTAAAATTTTTATAATTTTTTGAAATATGTCTTACTGATACTTGCCCAAAATTGAAATTTGTGTTAACATATTTTGTTCTACAGTATTTTTATGTTTTTAGTTTAGATGAAAATTTCTCCATGAGCGTTGATTTTCACTTATTTATTTTATCTTATTAATTACTATCTGTATTCCTACAGATATATTCAATTCTTTTTCTGTAATTATCTTGAATATTGGTGAATCGTCGAATTGTAGGCTACATATTTTACAATTTTAGGAAGGTTTTAATCTTAAGCCTTCATTTTAAGAAAAATATCTTACGTACTTACTTGTATTTCCAACGAAAGGTATATTTTAAAAATAAAAATTTTGTACATTTCCCAAAATGTGAGTAAGTCCTAACGAAAGCTTTGATTTGTATTAAATAATTACACCCCTTTTCTTGGCAGATTATCATCATTATCATCATTTCAATTTCGTTTTCCTCGTTTATTTTCTCTTTTCTAGTTATGTTTTTAGTTACAGTAATTACAGTTAATTATATTAAAAGTTGTGTTTTAAACTGCAGGCATTAATTTTGATATTTAAAAACAAATTAATACAATTTGAAATACCCATTACAATGAAACACTAAAACTATAATTTTTTAATTAATTTAATTTCTAAAAAAAATGGTTTTATGTTGGAAGATAAAGTAACAATAATACTGCGAATGAAAAGTCTCTTTTTCTTGTACCTTTTAAATTTGAGTAAAAATTTGTAGTTACAGTATACTATATTTTATTAATACTATAAATTACAATTTATAAAATGATTTGATTTTGGTTGGTATAGTTATATGAATTTTTCAATGAATATAACCCTACCGATTTGATAACTCCAACAACCATTTTTCTTTAAATGTAAATTAATGTGGTTGTTACAAAAGTATAAAATCTACAAAATTCCAATTGAGAAGTCATTACGAAGCCCTTAAAAATTCATGCGTAACTATTACCCCAGTATGCTTCTCATAGCACTTGTTGCGTAAAATATTATTACGTATTTATTAAAACGAAAATTCAGCATTTTCTGCCTACGTGTAAAATATAATTTGGGTTAAATCAGCAATGAATATGAAAACTCTTATCTTCATATGACATAATATTTTCACTGTAGCTATTAATTAATGCAAATTCAACTCAATTATAGAAAACGGTCGTCCAACTTTCGTTGAATCTCGCCTGTAATTTTACGAGCAAACTTGACTTTTACGTAAAAGAACGAATGTGGATTTTGCACACAGGTGCATTTATGTTTTGTCGATTACGCAAATCCGGTTTCAGTTTTCTAATTTATTCCGTCTCTAAGAAAGATTTCCCTGGCACACCCGCTTTTGCCTTCCATAACACACACGCATAAATCGTCATCTATTTAGTAACATCGACGATAATGACCAGCTTGTGTCATAAGTTTCTAACACACCCATTAGAGTCGAATTAGATTAGTGTGGAATGATATGAAAGTAGGAGTTCACATAATAAAATTGTTTTTCGGGTTCGTCGTTAAACAAGAAAAATGTTCGAAGTTTATTTTTTCCTTTAATGTATTGATTTGTTAATTTCTTAAACTGCCATCTCTAATATTTCTAGTTTCTTCTTTAAACTTGTCCTACATTTCTTTAAAATTAGCTTCTTCTTTTTCTTCTTCTTTGTTATTGCTTTTATTTCATCTTCTACAATTTATAATTATTATATATAAATATAATTCCTTATTTATAAAAATAACAAAAAAATGAAATACAAATAGAAGAGGAACAAATTTTATTGAAGTTCGTCTATTGTATATTTGCTTTAGATCTTTTCACTTTTATCTTGTCAAATTTCTTTGTCGTGCATTTCTAATGCGATTTATACCAGACCTTTGTCTGACTTTTTAGCCAATTTTCTCAACATTAGAGGATAATTTGTTATTTCTGGATTTTTTAAATTCTTTAGAATGCTCTCTTTTGATTAAACTCTATTTGTTATTTCCCCTGCAAAGAACTTTGAGTTTCTTTTGTAATTATTTTTTATTCCTTTCTTTACTTGTTTATATGCTTCTGTCATCATATTTATAATCGCAACAATTAATAATTAGTTACATTAAAAATAACAAAATTCATTTTGTTGCAGGTCTGCATCCTGTTCCTGGCATTCTCAGCCTCCTTAGCCGAAAAGACAGCCGAGAAGAAGACCACAAAACGTGGTGTCTACGGAGAAGGCATCGGTTTAGGAGTGGGAGGCGTAGGATTGGGAGGCATAGGATTAGGAGAAGGCATAGGATTAGGCGGCGTAGGACTAGGAGTTGGACATGATTTGGGCGGCATCTCTTCAGTAGGTCTAGGACATGGAGTTGGAATTGGCGATGGAGTCGGATTAGGTGTAGGAGGAGGCTATGGAGGAGGAATTGGCTATGGAGAAGGAATTGGCTATGGAGGAGGAATTGGCTTGGGTGGAATAGGATTAGGACACTCAGTCAACTTAGGAGCGAATGTTCAAACTCATCATACTATCACAAAGAAAATTGGAATACCAGTACCTCAACCGTACCCAGTACCCGTCCAGAAGAACATTCCTGTACCAGTACCTCATCCGGTACCCGTTCCAGTTGAACGCCCTTACCCAGTGCACGTACCTAGACCTTATCCAGTGCCTGTCGTTAAATCTATACCTTATCCAGTTGAAAGGCCTGTGCCTGTTCCCTACAATGTGCCAGTTAAAGTGCCAGTGCCTCAACCATACCCAGTACCTGTACCAAGGCCAGTCCCCTACCCAGTACATAAACCAGTACCAGTGCCGGTATCACACCCGGTTATCGTTAAGAAGCCTGTACCTGTGTATGTAGGCGGACATGGAATAGGCGATGGGCTCATCGGAGGCTACGGTGGAGGATCCGGAGGAGGATTTGGAGGAGGTTACGGCGGTGGCTACAGTGGTGGATACGGCGGAGGCTACGGGGGTGGATACGGCGGAGGCTACGGGGGTGGATACGGCGGAGTGATTGAGGGTGGAGTTATTGGAGGAGGAGCTTATGGTGGACACAGTTTAGGAGGAAGCATTGGTCTTAGCGGCGGTTATGGTTATGGAAAGGGCTGGTAAACCTGTGATCAAACGCACACATCGTTCGTTATTGCCATTGTCCAGTATGTTGAAGCTAGTCCACGCAGACGCTGTGGTGTTACCTGTACATTAATTAATTTTTTCATAATAAATTTATTTTTTACATTTGGGTGTATGTTTTTTGTCGGTGCTTCATCGAAAGCAATAAAAAAGAAATAAGAATACTGAAATATGCCAAAAGCAAATAGTATTATCAGAAGCTGTTATTTTTGTAATAAATATTTGTGTTTTCTAAACAAAGAAAGATCTACGAATTATAAGAGAGAGTCGAAGGTTCGTATAAAAGAAAATCATTGGGTCACCTTGCCGAATTATTCGAAATGAAAAAGTCCTTTGCAACTTTCAATAGCAGTTCAGATGTAACAAAAGCATAATATCAAAGAGCTAAGCTTGCAATGATGAATATAAGACGGCATCAATTGAATATTTTCTTCAGACTATTGCAATATGCGGTTCAACGGAAGAAATTGTTGTTGGAAAGGAAACTGTATCCTCTAATATTTTGAATAACGGTAATAATAATATTAATAATGAATTTCATAATTCTGTAAAGTCGTTCCCACTTATGCGCGAATATTTATACAAAGTCGCGAACAAATCTTCGCGTACGCAAAACTGACTCGCTTTGGCAAATTATAAATGTCTTTGCGAATGCCCTCGTACACTTGTGAGATTGCGAATTTGCGCACACGTCAAGGAGCTGTATAAGAATAACGTCTAATGAAATGAACTTATATGTTATTAATAACCACAATCTGACTCCTCATTAGTGAATAATTCGAATTATTAGATTACTTAGTTAATATATCCATATAAACTTCTAAAACGCATAACTCAAGAAATATGAACTCCGAAGCCCAAATCCAAAAACCTCCTAAAAAGTGTATACAATAACAAGGTAGAGAAACAATTTAGAAAATGGAGAAAAAGATATAAACTAAAATTTAATATTAAAGGATAAGTCTGCAATATCGTAAACAACATAATTGCATTACTAAAATGCTAAAGAACTCCAAAAATCTAACTTCGTTTGGACTTTTACGCAATGAAATATTTAAACTTTAGTTCTAATAAAGTTAATAAAGTTATTGTCGCAAGTAGAGGAGGCAGGGGAATTGTCATACATTTAAGACAAAGAAGGGCATATTTTCTTTACATAATAAAGTAAAAATAATTTAATCATTTTTTTTAAGTTATCAAAATGAATTATTTTCCAAACATAACTTTACGGCATTAGGTTACTTGGAGGATAATGTCGCAGAGCTGTATCATTTGACTGTTGTTATGTACTAAGAGCAAGTTATGAAACACATGTACTGCAAATACATTGTTCCATTAAGTAACCGCAATAAGATTTATCACTTTTGTCTTCTCCACAAATCAAGCATGTGTCATATGTCATTCTTCATTATTTTTTCGATTGTGAATTATTGCTGTCGTATAATTGTTACTTTGAGTTGATTTGTGGAAAATCATTTGCTAATAAGTTTCAAAAACAAAGGAAATATTTCGAATGAAGATGAATAATGATAACAATATTATTTGTCTTTTGTCTTTATTACTCTTTCACTACTTACCTTACTTTACTTTACCTTACCTTATTTACATATTTTCGTTAACTATTTTTTATATCTAATCATTTTTATAAGCTTCACAAACCTTTTCTAATTTTCATAAATAAATGAAATCTATATTAATATCGTATCAAAATAAACACAAAATAAAATCTGAAAAATAATAATTTTGCCCTGCGGGGGCGCACTACGCAGTATACATTGTGTACTGCTCAGTTCTCGTATATTCAAGAATTTGTATCCTGGTTAGTACAAATGTTCAGAATTAGAATAAATTCACTCAGTGAAAGCAATTCGATTTTTTTTTCGCGTCTTTATTATTATTATTTATTATTGTATGTTATTAATACACAATAATAGTATTCCAAACGAATATTCACATGCCGCCCAGTTCTCTTAAGTTCTAGAATAGATGTTCTGGTTGGTTCAAATGTTCAGAATTAGAAGAATTTTACTTACAAGTATCCCAACTTGAAAATTAAAAAAAAATAAAACTTTGTGGGTTAGTAGTTCACCTTAGGGTAAGCACGGAGTCATTTTTTACGGCCCAAAAACGCTTTAAGCGGGGAAAAGCACCCTTCGAAATTTCTGCGAATAACTCGGTAACCAGCAAAGATAAAAAGTCAAAAAAATAATTCATTGCTCTGGGTGAGTAGTCCACTTCGGGTGGAGTGTAGCTAAATTTTTTTAACGCTCGCAAAAAAATTTAGGGGATGAAAACATGTCTCATACTTTCTATGATTTTGAGTACTTAGTGATCTTAACACCAGAGCGCTTAAATATTAATATTACATATCAAAGTATTAATTTAGAAGTGGTTTATGAAAGTCATATTTAATATTATTTATTTATAATATTAACTTCGATTACAGTTCAGAAATCTAGGCATACCTTTAAAATATTACTAATATAACGCACGTATAAGTACATAATTAAAAAGGCAAACAGAGCAAACTATTTATTTGATTAACAATAAATTCAAAAGGTACGTGTGATGAAAATGATTCTTGGAAAAAGTGTTTGAAGCATAGAAACCTATTACACCATGCATAACGTATTAAAGCTTCAGCTCCACAAAGTGAACATCGAGGTTGAACTGAACTATCTGAATTTGAAAATGTAAAATTGACGGGATGAACGAATTTATTCGGTTTGTTGATAATATATCCACTTTTGTACCAACTATAGGTAAACAAATTTATATATCTTGGAGCCGAGAGTTGATTGTGTATAAGTGATTGTAATTTTAAGATATCTTCTTGCATGTAAATCTATGTCAAGAACTACTTGATCGGAAGATGCTTTTACGAAACCTTTCCAAACTCGAAAACCATATACATCCAAAGGTTGGATCGTCTCTGTTGTTTTTTTTTCTTGGTATTGTAAATATTTAAATATCTTTATATTCATTTGGCGGTACTTTTTGCTGTAAAGGAAAGGGACAATGACCTGTCGACGGATCTAATAATAAAATACTTTGCTGACCTGTGTTTGGTATAAACCCATCCAAAAACCAACTTGTGAATAATTCGTTAGTTAACTTTCCAGACGATGATGCTTTTGCTACTACATTTGTTAAATGAAATAAAGACTCTTGAACCAAATCTTCCTCCTGTTTCTTTAAAGACGATATATAAAGGAGACATAAGTTTACCTGCAGCAGAAATCAATGGAAGAATTGTGAGTGGTTGATTGGACAGATTGTACTTCTGCTTCGACAGTTTTAGAACCTTGGGGAGCTAAAGTGCGAGTTGAATGTAACTCTAGCTGAAATCCACTTTCACCTGCATTATATAGATTCTCTATACCATAAGTTACTATATGTTGTTGTATTTCATTTACAAAAGTGCCCGCAATTTCCTGTAGTCTATTTGTATGGTTCCGTATGACCTGTTGATAAATTTATTAATTTTTCATGATACAATCCTATATGTCCTTTTAAAATGCGATATCCATTTCTTTGATGCTTTAAAGTCTTTTAATTGAACATTGTCATTAGCTTCTATTGCCCATTTCCGTAAATGCCTATCATAAACTATAGCTCCCAGTTCCATTGAAGTTGCGAATTTGGTAAATACATAATCTACTACTTTTAAAAGCTTTTCCCTTCGTGAACCGCCTTGTTCTAACGATTTTTCCCACCTGTACAATTGTGGAAGTGACTGGACTTTTTTAAAGCGATAGCGATAAGATAAACAATCTCTTTTTCCACTTTTCCAATAGTTGACAGCATCTTGTTTGTAATCAGATATAATGGTTCCTATATTTTCTTCATCTGTACAGGATGTTTGTTCTTCCTCTATTAACTCCCTCTGATCTTCAAATGTAGGTGGTTCATCTTCATCAATATTTTGTGCTGTATGTTTAAAAATTCTAAAGTAGTGTCGGTTTGCGCCTCAAAAGACGTATCTGCCATGCTTCTAGTGATCAATTCGCAAAAAATATTTCATTATTAGTAAAATTGTACGTCAACATCAACAAATGAATAATGTTTACTGGATTTATTACTACCATTTTGCACGACATGAAAACTCAGTAAACTGAAAAACTACAATCTTTCCTTTTCAATCAATTTATGTATAACGGCAAATATTCGTTATCAGTCACATGATATTTTGAAGTATTAATATTTGCGTACATCTCATGCACTTATATAAAAACCTTTTATCAATTTTATTAATTAACATGCCTTTATAGGTTGACAATGAGTGTATTGATTAACTTATTGATAATTTTAATTACAAAATAATAAGACAAATCACGTGTAATCACGTGATACCTGATACTGCACAAATGAATAAAATACTTCAAGTACTATCATTATTTAAATCATTTTCTTATTAATAAAATAATTTCAATATCAATATTTTGGTAATAATTTTTAATTAGAACCTTATCAAACTAGACAATGGTGAAAAATATGAAGCCGCACAGGAAGGTTCCGATCCAAGAACTAAGAAGCAAAGAAAATATGAGACGTGTTTTCATCCCCTAAAATTCTTTTCGAATGTTAAAAAAATTTAGCTGCACTCCACCCGAAGAGAACTAAACACCCAGAGTAATGAATTATTTTTTTAATTTCTCAGATTGGAATGGTAGGGGGTAAGTTTTGATTTTCAAACTATAAGGGGTGGCAATTTTTACATGTGATAGGGCATTAAGAGACAAATATTTTGCCATATAATTTTAATTTTCATCTTTGCTGGTTAACGAGTTATTCGCAGAAATTTCGAAGGGTGCTTTTCCCCACTAAAGCGTTTTTGGGCCGATAAAAAAATGGTTCCGTGCTTACCCTAAGGTGAACTACTGATCAACAAAGTTACAATTTTTTTTTTAATTTTCGCGTTGGGATACTTCCCTTGTGAGTGACTGTTCTCATTTTTTCCGCCGTCGTCCTCCATTATACTAGTTAATCGCTTCTTTATTATTTATTTTTTTCTGTTTTTTGTTCAATAAACTTATAATTAATATGAAGAGGGGTACAAGGGCGTCAATTAAAATTTTACACATAGGCACCGGGTAATACTGGGTCCTCTGATGCTGTGAGATAATATGCAAAGCGAAATACACACAGAAAGAATTCTTGCAGGGGGATACAAATGAATAGGACATCCCTTTTGAAATTCCTAATAAAATGGAGGTTTCCATTTAAAAAAATTAAAATTATTTTTATGTCCTAATGACATGTCACTGTATTACATAAATAAATTACTCCAAATATGGCAAATTTACATCGGTCGTGTCCTAGCGTTTTTGTAACAAGAAAATATTTTAGGAAAATATTATTATATATTTACTTTGAAATTTTAATGTTACGTATTAAAAAGAAATTACATAATAGACGTCATTGGAAAAAAATATGGATGTAACTTGAAAAATAAACGTCTTAAGTAAAATAAATTTGTGTGAACGCATTGTAAAACGTATTTATTTACACTTTCGCAGTTGAATGTTCACATTATCTCTTGTTCATTTTTGATACTCATCTTTAAACAAGTGTACATTGTCATAATCGTAACTTAACGTTTAACTAAATTAACATAAACGCTTTCAATATTCTTGTTTTCCAAAACTTCCCTGACGTATTTTTTTTATATTGCAGCATGAAGCTGCCACCTGTGAAACGAATACATAGTTAAATCATGAAGCTGTTAAAGTTTACTTTCTCATTTCTTGAATGCGTTTTAATAGTATTCTGTATTATTTGCGCTTACTATATTCCATTAGAATTAAGATGATGCTGATATGTCGTTTACAGAAGAAATGATTTAATAGTACTTAACATAATTCGTAATTCACTATTACCAACTATTTTTAGCTTGATCGGTCAAGAATAAAGAGGAGAAATAAAAAAGAAATGTTAGAAATATACGGTGTGTTAATTAAAAAAAAAACAATTGGTATATTCAGATTTTTGAGTCAGATTGTAGATTTCAAGGTGTTTCTAGGACACTGTTTGACAAATATTTTAATGAACAGTTTGTAAAATATTTCAGAAGAATGCTTATTTTTACTGGGATTTAAATTTTGAATTTTGTTTATCTTGTTCTACCTTGCTGTTGTTGCGTCCAGTTAAAGTTGGGTATGACTCATAATTTATAGGTGTCCGTAATTTTTTTATTTTTATGACGAACGGTCGATAGATAATTTTAAGAACTTTTATGTAGCTAATCTCATTTTAACTTTCATGAAACAGCTTAACTCAAATTGATCAAATAGGCATATAAGTAATAAAAAAATAATGTTTATAAGTGTCGACTATCAATTATATTGTTTCTCGTAACGGACGCATTCAATGTTGATATACGTTCGATAAAATGGAAGTAGTTGAACATGATACTATTGAAAACTTATAGTACCTGAGAATTGAGTTGTATGGTGAAATAAGATGAATCATACTCGACCTTAACTGGGTCCAACTGTATCTGTCAGTTGTTGTATGGAATTACGACCAAACACCATAGTATCAGGAAGACAATTAATGTTAGATGCATTGAGATAGAACAGGGAGATGCCATCACGTGATCGAAAGCAACTTCATGTGCACCATACAAGATCGGTCCCATTTCAGTCGGCACACTTACAAAATTTTCAATTATTAACAATCAACCAAGAGAATTCTGAACAATAATTTAACATGGGCATTTTTTTATTAGGTGTGTCCCATTCTGGATCGTTCAAAATTGTACTGAGCATGAGCAGTGCACTAATGTGGATATAAATTCCATACTGGGCATGATTTGAACGGTTCAGAACTTGAAATTGTGTCGAATGAAACAAACCTATTGTTCAGCAAACATTTTAGACATTATTTACACAACCTAAAATTCAACTATACTTTTTTTTCAGAAAACTTGATGTCTCATACTACACGTACAAATTTGCAGCAGAAACAGTGCAGATAAAGAAGCAATTATTTAGAATAACGTTTCATGGGTGTAAACATATAATAACAAGACTTACTAAAAAATTTTATAAACATATTATTATTAATGGTTTCTGTTTTTGTATGTGATTTCTTAAACGATTAAATGCGCCACCACATGATTTGTAATCAGAAGGCATTGGAAATTTGAAAAACATGATGTACATTGTTCTAAGCAGTTTTCTGAAGAATCTATTGATAAAAAACTTATCTAAACTAAACTATCTACAAGTTACTGCTACTTATTGCTAATTTACGAGAAAATAGATCGATATGCAAATATATATTTTTGTCGTTGTATTAAAAACACACTTACCATTTTGAAACAAAAGGCTTAGTTTGGAATATAAAAGTTTCAATGAACCAACCAACCTAAATTTTCATTAATATTTCATGACATCACTCGCTCAATAAAACCCACTGACGACAGCGATACCTAACCATGTGAAAAAATAAAGTTTATTAAAGTATGTTGGAAAGAGTTCGATATAACTTTTAAATGTATAAAAAACAGTATTTTTGTTCTAACAAATTTGCTCGTTCAAGTTGAGAGAAGAATTACATTATTAACTGCACTGAAGAAGAAATTGATATAAAAACAAGCAATACATGTGACCATTCATAAACTGCTATGAAAACGAAAAAAGTCACGAGAAGAATCTCTGTAGGAATATCTTCTTGTGTTGAAGGAAATCGCTAGTAGAGCAGAACCCTTTATATAATATCATAATATATAATAGGTGGTATTAAAGATAATTTAGGAACAAAAGTCATATATTAAAGAAACATTTAAGTAATACCAAGGAAGTTTAAGGAAAATAAATCCAAAACAAAAGATTCATTTGTCAATAAGCTCATATGAAGGAAGGCTCAGTGACTCACCCTGTTTGTACCAGGTTAACTAATTTAGTCATTCTTAGAAGGCCATGGAATTAAAATTCATGCCTTAGTTTCAGAAAAATTGAGATTTCGAAAGGTACGAGTATTATGACTCTAGACTAAGATGTGACCATTAATTCCTTGACTTTATGCGAGTGACTTGATATACATATAAACCTCAAGTTCAGCCATGAACTAGTTTTACTCGTAAACTTCCTCACAAACATTTAGAATAATAATCTTGACGTGCACTCGAAGCGAATTTTCCAAAATGAGTTTTTATAAGGCACACAGTGATATTAATAAATGCATAATTTTGAATACAATTGAAATTTTGGTTACTCATTGTTGCAATTGTTTTATATATTTATTATTTTATTGATTACTTGATACTAAAAGATTTCAAGCATGCGCCAGGATTACTTATGACTATGATTACAATATCTTTGACATTGTTTATTGACCGCCCATTATTTATTCGCTTTTGACTGTGGTCTTTCAATATTAATCAAGCCCTGTTGTATGTCTCATTCTTCCGGTAGTATTAGTTCTTAATGATTAATAGATACAATAAAAAAACAATAAAGAAGATTTCGTTAAAAAAGAATAATATATGTAGAACAAATGTATTACTCCATTTTAAACACTGAGAACATCGGTGAGGATATGACTACATACACCTCCGCTCCTTTAGGTAATATTTCGACCTCAACATTTTTCTTTATTGAACTGGTGTTTCTTAATTTTTGTTTTAATAACATCAAACTCACATTTATTTACTTTGTAAATAGATTTGACCTCGTTAACTCACTTTTGCAACAGCAAAAAATCAATGCAGATTTAATTGCATCTTTACAGATATAATTTACTCTGAACAGTAATGATATAAATCACAAATAATTTTTTCACCGGTCGTGCCTCTACTTTTTCAATAATTATAATCCTTGAACAATACGAAATCGTAAAAATGCGCCGATTGCACTGACGCAAACCATAACCAATCCGTTTACAAAGTCATCGAGCGCTCCGACCTTTCAACGCAACGTTTCCATGAAAGGATTTATCAATTTCGTTGAGAAATTACTGAAATTAATGCTAGCACATTAATTACTAGACGCTCTATATTAAGACCTCGCCCGGTATGTAATTTCTCACATTCTATCTGCCGACTGGTGGACCAGGCAGACCATCGTTGAATGCCTAAGTGAATGGTCAATTCTACACGATTTAATTTTCTGGTTTTTTGATCACCTTTTTGTTGTGTTGTCAATAAGACTGGGATATCACGAGTGTTACTTCCTAGAATGTATTAAAAAAAAGAAAACGTTCGCTGCTAGTTAGTAAGATGTTAAGTCGAGATAAATTCCGGCCAAACCGGAAGTTAGTTGTTGAACAGAAATTTAAAAACTCCTTCACTTTGTAAAACTCCTTCACTTTGTAATGTTAATCTTGTGATTGGATAATATTTTAACTCGAGCAGTTGCAGCAAATATTTTATTTTAATTAAATACATAAGTACATCTTAAAATTGGTTGCAGAAAAGTAAAATCTGAATAACTATTTATGTCAGTTACTCATGCCTTATCTTGGAATAATTAATTCACGTGTGATTGCGCACGATTTATGATTACGTCAAATTATGTACGTAATATGTATAACGTTTCAATGTTTTTGTAGAATTAATTGATTTAAATTTTTGTTTGTTCGCTGTAACTACTGCAAATTCAGTTATAATTAGCAATAACGTATGCATTCCTGGAAGCATTTTTTTTAGAGTTACGCTTAAAACGTCCGATAATATTTGATCGCCTTTCTAATAAAGATCTTTATTTTCTACTGTTATCGAACGCCTGGTCGCAAAAAGACTAAAAATTCTAGTTTTACGGAAATCAAGAGATTTCAACTTATAATAACACGTTCAGTTATGATTTATATATTTCAGAGTGAAAAAATTATTTAGAAAGGTATGTAATATATTTTTTTTTCACATACGAAATTGCGGAACCTAATAGCCATCAAATAAGTAAATTTATTGGCCATTTATAGACATATATAACTAACACAAAAAATACTTGAAAATTGATCTAAAAGTGACAAGAAGAATATTCAAATATTCAGATAAGAGAAATACTTGTTGGACATTGAAGATAACAAAATTGAATATTAAAGCAACTTACGTTTTCATTTATATGTGGGGCTATAAACAAATAAGCCGTTGTAATTCTAAATAATATAAACGCAACTGAAAATTCTGCACTGAAAAATAAGTTTATCGTGCAACCACTCTGGGAAAACAAGAGTGAATGAAAATACTTTAAAAATTCGCACGACATAGAAACTTGTATTGTAATTGTTGTAAACTGTGAATAAAGCGTAACACATGAGTATATTATATAACAACTAAGAAAAGTGCCTTACATTGTTTTATTTTCATCTGAAATTTTTCTATCGTCAACTTCTGTAGTGTAATTAATTCATGATGAGGCAACTTGAGTTAACCTTACAAATTAAAACTGTGCTTTTACAATTAGAGTGGTTACGCGATTACGTATTGCTTGGCAAGTAAGAAATGTCACAAAAAGCACGAACAGCATGAACGTCATTCTTAAGGAGTAAACGGAGGTAGAAATTACGGCACGCCTTCAAAGTAAATGCCTAAGCTGGCAAAATTTATTTATTGCATCAATTTAACAAAAGAAGTCGATTTTATACCAAAACTAAAATGTTTTTGAGAATTATAAATACAGAATTTTTTTTTCAGATTTAACTCGACGCTAAAATAACACCTAAAATGAAAAAATCAATCTCAAATTAATTTTGAAATTAATGAAGGTGCCTTAATATAATAAAACTTAAGTGACTATCAATTTTCCCTTGTTCTAAACGACTACAAAAAATGTTTCACTAAAATATTTATGATAGTAAAAAATTCTGTAAGCAACATGCAAGAGAAAAGACTGGAAAAAATCTTAATTGTTAATTTATTTGTATTTATACAAGTATAAACACATTTTTTAAATTAATTATGAGAAATATATAAGAAAACTATAATAAATTTTTCTAATAAAATATAACTCATGGAGATCATTCAATTAGAGAAAGGGACTTTGACATCATTAAAGCTGCGTAAAGTGTGTCGTAAAAAGTACTATCGTAATCAGAAAAACCAACTATACTAATTTTTTTCAAGTGATCCAGTAATATTACAATCATTATAATAAATAATAATTGTAATAATAATTAAAATAGTAATGTTTTTTTTACCGATTAACATTAAATCAAATAAATCACATGAGGTGGGCTCGTGAATGACTGCAAGTATAAAATTAACCAAATGTATATGAACAATTGATCAGCGTTAGTAAACGATACCTGTAAAGAAAATTTATGATCTATAACTAGTAAATTATTATATATAATTTTGAATCAGATAATGATTGTAACGTTAGCTTTTATCCAAACTTCTAATGTTTTTTCTTTTAAATGAGGTAAATAGAAGGTTGATCTAATATCAATTAGAAGCATATTGTATGTTACAGTTATATCTACCACAGGCTGCACTATAGAGGCCAACTATTCCGTTATAGATTTTCTTATAAAAATCAAATCTCCTAACTTCAGTTGTTGACAATTTATATTTATCTTTATGTGTGTACTCTCGAGTAGAAATAAACCTCATGTATTTTTCTATAATTCATTGTTTTATTCGATCCCATCCTCCAAGATTGTAATACTGAGGACCGTGATACAAAATATGCCTTTGCTCTTTTGAAATGTTACAAAATGGAATTTCTAAAATTGGCTGACTACAAGCTCCAGTTGTAAAATTATTATAATACACTAAAGTGGGTATAAATAATGATAGCTTTTTTATGTAATTGATTAATAGTAAATACTTTAAATTTGTGAATAAAAGATTGGAAGAAAAAGTTGTGGGTTTCTTTAGGCAAACTTTTAGGATTAGTCTCTAAGTTACCTCAAAATGATTAACAACCTGGCTGAAATTCCATAATATATACATACCATCCTTGTACCAATGCAAAATAAACAGTTCTTATGCCTGATTGCACCGCATTTTTTAAATTTAAGATGTTTAGAATTTGACAATCGTGAATATATGACAGCATATGTCAATCACAATCTAATTGACACTTAAACTTCAATATAAATGTCAATTAGCATGTACCTGACATTTTGCTGGATATATATTAATTATCATATTCTAAACACGACTTAAAATTAATCTCTGCTTAAAAAAGCGGTGCAAATGGTAATTAGTAAATTAATTTTACTGAAATTTCTAATTTTCATAAAGAAATATAAAGGTTTTCGGATTTTGTTTAACTTCTGTACATGCAAATGCCATTCTAGATTAGAGTCAATTACTAATCCTAAATATTTTGTATTGTCAGAATCTTTCAAAACTGTATTACAAATTTTAACCATTGGGAATCTAGTTAAAATGGTAATACTGAATAGAAAATAGAATAACTACAGTTTTGTCTAAATTTAATAACAATAAATCAAAATCTAACAGTTTCTTAATTTTTATTAAAGCTTCACTTGTTAATTTGGCCACGGCTTAATATGAATCAGATCTAAAAACTATAGAGATATCATCAACAAATGCTGCGAAACAACTTGGAATCTTCAAAGAAAACAAGTCATTGACACACAGTAAGAAAAGAAATGGTCCCAATACTGTGCCTTGTGGAACACCAGCCTTTACAATTTTTTCATTGCACACTGTAGTAGATAGTTGTGTACACTGCGTCCTATTGAAAAGATATAACACTTCAAAAGTTAGTTTGTAAACTTTGTAGTTTATTTAAAAGAAGATCGTGGGGAACTTTGTGAACGCTTTTTTTAGATCAAGAAATGTACCTATTACTTATTATCTAAGGAATGATAAGTATTCTGTGTTACTAATCAGATTCAGAAGAAAACCGAACTGTGAATCCGACAAAATAACGAAGGCTGCTTTTCGGTTATCGGATTCTCTGCCGTATAGAAATTTTGTAGAACTTTCTACACTGCAGAAAACCCGAGAATCGAAGAGCAGCAAACAACGACATCCGTGAATACCTGAAGAGTACATTCTTGGAAGAAGTTTAGCATCCTATTCTTTACATTTCTCTAATAATGTAAGAAAAACTGATTAGGGAAATCGGGAAAAATATATTGGGGCACTTGACGTTTCGTGAAATGGTTTAATTGCTTTATCAAAAACGTCAGTTTCGTAAATAATAAAGTTATGGTAGCACTTAGTTATAACTAAACTTAGGATAATTATGCATTAAAAAACTTCAAAATATGCATGCAAGTATGCACCAAAATCATCAAAAATATGCACTTAAATATGCACTAAAAATTAACTTTTTAGAATAAATAGTAATTTTTATATTAATGTGACGAACGAATTGCGACGTGTGATGCACTCAGCGACGCGTCATGCATGACTCACGATTCGCCGACGTTCTATCGCCGAGAATAGAATAGAATAGAATAGAATAGAATAGAATAGCGTAGAATAGTTCTGGAAAGCCTCCCCGGGATATAAATGTACGCGTACGAGGACGGTGGGGCAGTCTTAGGCAGTTCAACGTAGAGTTACTTACTGTGTAATTGCTCGGCTTATAAAAATAAATTAGTCTTAGTCCGTTATAAATAAATTAGTCTTAGTCCGTTATAAATAAATTAGTGTTAAGTGTTGTGTAAATAAATTAGTTATTAGTTTCATCAAGTGTTTCATTTAAAAACAAATCAAAATAAATCTAAAAACATTACAGTGGTGTCCGGTGTGCGGTTCGTGAAAATAAATAAACAATTAAATCAATTTAAATTTAAATAAAATAATAAATAAAGTGTAGTGCTCGGAAAAACAATGGCTACAAAGAAAGTGCTGTTGAAAGACTTAAAAGTGGCCGAATTAAAAATAGAATTAGAAGAACGAGAGCTGGAAACTTCCGGTTTGAAAGCTGCACTTCAACAGCGTCTTCGAGAAGCTCTCCAGGCAGCTGGGGATGATCCAGAAACATTCTTGTTCGAAATTACGTGTGGTTCCGCCGATATATCGAGAATTTTAGACGAGAAGTTTCGAGAACAATCTGGAAATTTCAAGGATGAACTTCGAGAACAATCTGGAAACTTCAGAGATGAACTTCGGGAACAATCCAGAAATTTAGACGAGAAGCTTCTAGAACAATCCAGAAATTTAGAAGAGAAGCTTCGAGAACAATCTGGAAATTTCAACGAATTGCAGAAGAAATTGCTGGAACAATCCAGAAATTTAGACGAGAAGCTTCTAGAACAATCCAGAAATTTAGACGAGAAGCTTCTAGAACGGTCTGAAAATTTGAAGGATGAATTTCTAGAGCAATCGAGAGGACTCGAAGAAAAACTAGTAGTAAAAATATCAGAAGAGACAAGGAACCTGCAAGAAAATATGGAAGAAATAATATTCCAGCAGGATAATAAAATTAAGAATCTAGAACAGATCATGGCAGGGATGCGAATATTCGGGGATCAGTTACCAGCAGAAGTGCTAGAGAGTAATGAGGTGCGAACTATGGAAGGACCAGCGGGAACTTCAAAATTAAAAATAAAACCACCGACGTTCGATGAGAAGTCTTCTTGGCCTAATTACTTTAAACAATTTGAAGCAGCAGCAAAGGCGAACGGATGGACAGCCAGTGAGAAAGCCACTTCGTTAATTGTGGCCTTGAGGGGAGAGGCTATCGATGTGCTACAAACGATGCCGCCAGAGGAACAAGAAGATTTCAACAAGCTAGTGAACAGGCTGGAGATGCGTTATGGTCAGGCGCATCTGACAGAGGTGTACCATGCGCAGCTGAGGAATCGTTGTCAGAAGTCCGGAGAGAGTCTTCAGGAATTCGAAGCCAACGTAGCGCGCCTAGCCCAGTTGGCGTATCCTGCAGCTCCTGTAGAATTCCTGCAATGTTTGACGGTGCAGACATTTATAGATGGAATTCGTGACCCGGACAACCAGCAGGCATTGAGAATGGCTCACCCAAAGACATCCAAGAACGCATTGGCCTACGCCTTGGAATACGAGGCAGCGAAGAGAGTTTCAAGAGGACAGGTCAAGGTGCGAGCTGCTATGGACTTCCAAGAAGAGGAAAACGTCAAATTGCGACCTGCTGCAGAGGAGCGACCCAAGGAGTGTGCCACTGTCGAGGATATCCGCCGCATTGTGGAGCAGGTCTTGAAACAGAAGAATCGGCTTGTATGCTGGAATTGCCAGGAGGAGGGACATGTTCGCAGGCGGTGTCCCAAGCCCAGGCAGGATCCTCCACGAAGGAAGCCACAGGGAAACTAAGTCGGGTCGGTGCAGTGGGGCAAACGTCGACCCGTATTCAAAAGCCCCTAAAGACGAAAGCTAGGCAAGTGATATCCCTGCGACAATTAACCAGCAGTGTCTTCGTGGATGCAACCATTGACGACATCCCTCACACCATGTTGCTGGATACGGGTGCGACGAAGACTATCTTGAGGCCCGACGTCATCAAGTCATCAAAACGCGCCGAACCGACTAAGTGGAGACTGAGGACAGCAACTGGAACATCAGCAACTGTCCATGGTGAAGTAGAAGTGATTATTACCATTGGAACGACTCCCATCAAACACCGTGCGCTGATAGCAGAAATAGAGGACGAGGCGATTCTGGGAATGGACGTCATGTGTGCTCACGGGTTTCAATTGGATCTGAAGCGTGGTGTCATGGCTGTCAATAACGAGGAATAGATTCTACACCAACGAGGAGACATGGCCGCTCGAGTTATCCTCGCCGAAGACGTTGTGCTACCCAGCAGGACCGAGGTCATCGTCGACGCCAATCTGAACGGCGTTTTCCAAGATGGACAAGTTATTATGGTTGAACCCAATACTGACGATCTGAAGATTGGAAGAGGAGTTCTCGTTGGGAAAGCACTGCTAACGGCGAGAAAGGAAGTACCGGTCCGCCTGATGAACGTCAACTGTTTCCCCGTCAACATCAAGAAGGGGACAATCTTGGGAAGCTGCGCCATGGTGTCCTCCATTTCACGCCAACTTGAAGTAAAGGTGCAAGAGAGGAAGGTCTCAAAGAAGTTGTTGGAAATGGTCATGCCGTCAGTCCAGGACTTGACTTCAGAGCAGAAGACAAAAGCAAGGGACCTGATCGGTCGCTTTCAGGACGTGTTTGAAATAGAAAACGGACCTAAGGGAAGAACCGACGTCGTCAAACACAAGATAGAGATCGGAGAAGAAAGACCCATCCGTCAAGCTCCAAGAAGGTTGCCCTTGTCGAAACGTTACCGGTTACTCAACCATGTCACCAAGAAGGACAGCTATCCTCTGCCACGGATTGATGACACTTTGGACACTCTGGCCGGTTCGAAGATCTTCTCGACTTTAGACTTAAAGAGTGGATATTGGCAAGTGGAGCTAGCGCCCGAAGACCGAGAAAAGACAGCGTTTTCCATTGGTATGGGACTATGGCAATTCACGGTGATGCCGTTCGGGTTATGTAATGCCCCAGCGACATTCGAGAGGCTAATGGAGACGGTTTTGAAGGGTCTGTCCTGGACAACGTGCATGGTGTACCTGGACGACATAATTGTGGTGGGAAAAACGTTCGACGACCACCTGAAGAATCTGGAAGGAGTGTTCCAGCGGCTTCGCGGAGCTGGGCTAAAGCTTAGCCCTAAGAAGTGCCATCTGTTCCAGAAGGAAGTAAATTATCTGGGCCACATTGTTAACGGAAATGGAATCGCCGTGGACCCAGTGAAGATTCAGGTGGTGAGAGACTGGCCAACACCCAAAAATAAACACCACATAAGGAGTTTCCTAGGCCTGTGTACTTACTATCGGCGCTATGTTCCCGGATTTGCAGACATCGCTAAGCCGTTGACAAAACTCACCGAAGAAGGTCGCCCGTTTGAATGGGACCAGCATTGCCAAATTAGCTTTGAACGCCTAAAGCAGTACTTGATAAGTGCTCCTATTCTGAGTTACCCTCTCCCGGAAGGCAAGTTCGTCGTGGACACAGACGCTAGCAACGTTGGTATTGGTGGCGTACTTTCCCAGATACAAGAGGGGCAAGAAAAGGTGATCGGCTATTTCAGCAAAGTCCTGTCAAAACCGGAACGTAATTATTGCGTCACGAGAAGAGAATTGTTAGCCGTGGTAAAGACGATAGAACATTTCTACAAGTACTTATATGGTAGACACTTCCTCCTGAGGACGGACCATGCCGCCTTAAAATGGCTCCTCCGATTCAAGAATCCTGAAGGACAAGTTGCACGATGGATCGAACGACTTCAGGAATACGATTTTGAAATTCAGCATCGGGCAGGAACAAGCCATAGAAATGCTGATGCTTTGTCTAGAAGACCCTGTCCTGAAAATTGCAAGCACTGTAGTCGTCTGGAGGAGAAAGTAGCCATGACTGCAAGGACGGCCATTGTTGACGACAAATGGCAAGGCGAAGAATTGCGGCGAGACCAGGAGAACGACCCGGACTTGAAATTGGTGCTGGAATGGCAAAGTAGGGAGACAAGGCCTACTTGGGAAGAGATAGCACCTTGTGCACCATCCGTAAAATCATACTGGGCGCAGTGGGACTCCATAATGCTGGATCATGGTCTTCTGAAACGAAGCATAGAGAACCAGGAAGGCACGGAACGGAAGGCACAGTTACTGATTCCCAAGAATAGGGTGCCAGAAGTTTTGAGGGAACTTCACGATGGTACTTCGGGAGGGCATTTGGGAATCAAGAAGACTATGGAGAAGGTGCGCGAGCGATTCTACTGGGTGAATTGCAAGGAAGATGTAAAGAATTGGTGCAGGAAATGTGTAGTCTGCGCAGCCAGTAACGGTCCACACAGGCGGGGCAAGGCTCCCATGAAACAGTATAACGTGGGAAGCCCTTTTGAGAGAGTTGCCATCGACGTAGCAGGTCCATTTCCAGAAACAAATAGTGGAAATAAGTACATCGTCGTGGTTATGGACTATTTTAGCAAGTGGGTTGAAGCATACGCCCTACCTAACCAAGAGGCGGCCACTATTGCTGAAATCCTTGTCAAGGAATGGATCAGTCGGTATGGTGTACCCATGGAACTGCATTCGGATCAAGGAAGGAACTTTGAATCGACCTTATTCAAGAATGTGTGTACTCTGCTCGGCGTACGGAAAACTAGGACCACTGCACTGCATCCACAGTCGGACGGAATGGTGGAAAGGTTCAATAGGACCATCAACCGACATTTGTCCAAAGTTGTCTCCGATCACCAGAGAGACTGGGACACGTACATTCCCCTGTTCCTACTGGCATACCGCTCGTCCGTTCATGAGACCACAGGAGAGACTCCAGCGAAAGTGGTATTTGGGCGAGAGCCAAGACTGCCCTGTGACTTGAAATTCGGCGTTAAGCCTGGCGAAGTCCCTGCCGACGAAGACTACGTGAGCGGTCTGCGCAGGAAAATGGACAACATTCACAACCAAGTGCGTCACAATATACAGACCGCCAGCGACCGAATGAAGGAGTATTATGACATCAACGCTCAGAATGGGGGATACCAACCCGGAGCACTGGTCTGGCTTTATAATCCTCAAAGACGTCGAGGTCTGTCCCCAAAGTTGCAGACATCTTGGGAAGGTCCTTACAAAGTGATAAAACGGATCAACGATGTTATATACCGCATCAAAAAGATTCCGAATGGCAAGCCCAAAGTGATCCACTTCAACCGGATGGCTCCTTACAACGGAGAAGAAAATGAAGGGACAGTACAAAGGACGCAAGGTTCCGAAGTAAACTTCGAAACCTTTATGTCTCATCACGCCACAGGGAATAAGGTACGATTTGGAGTAACCACGGAGAGACAGCAAGATCTTTTTCAAGTGCCACCAGAGTACAGTCTGACCCACTGTGTGGCAGAAGACCTAAGAATGTCCAAGGGGATAGCCCAGGTCTTCCGGAAGAAATTTGGTCAAGTCGAGGTACTCCGAAGACAGCATCCCATGGTGGGCAAGAGCCTGCAGATCATCGACACGAGAGCTGATCAGAGACGACGCGTATACTACTTAGTCACTAAGAAGACATCAAGCGGTAAACCTGACTATCACAGTATGTGGAGAGCTCTTTGTAGCCTGAAGAGGCAGCTGATAGAAGGCAAAGAGACTAAATTGGCCATCCCCAAGTTGGGCTGCGGACTTGACGGGCTGGACTGGAGGGTCATCCGAAGCATGATAGAAGTCATCTTCAACGGAACGGGGATCGAAGTTCTGGTCTGCAGTCACCACTCACAGGCAGCTGTTGGAAAAGAGAAAACTGTGGACTGCTATTTTTTCCAAATCGGAAGTTGCAGAAAGGGGCCAGCATGTCGTTTTCGACACCCTCCTTCAAGGGTATCACGAGGAACGTTCCGGGACGAAACGTTTTTAAGAAGGGGGCAATGTGACGAACGAATTGCGACGTGTGATGCACTCAGCGACGCGTCATGCATGACTCACGATTCGCCGACGTTCTATCGCCGAGAATAGAATAGAATAGAATAGAATAGAATAGCGTAGAATAGTTCTGGAAAGCCTCCCCGGGATATAAATGTACGCGTACGAGGACGGTGGGGCAGTCTTAGGCAGTTCAACGTAGAGTTACTTACTGTGTAATTGCTCGGCTTATAAAAATAAATTAGTCTTAGTCCGTTATAAATAAATTAGTCTTAGTCCGTTATAAATAAATTAGTGTTAAGTGTTGTGTAAATAAATTAGTTATTAGTTTCATCAAGTGTTTCATTTAAAAACAAATCAAAATAAATCTAAAAACATTACATTAATTTATTTTTCTGTTAAAAAACACAAACAATTTTTTTAATTCTAAATTATTTAGTAAAGAATAATTAAAAACAAAAAATCGTTATATTAAAATTAATTACATTATAGAAATAAATTATAATTACATTTAACTATAACATGGTGTAACAAATTCTCTAAAGCAAATATGCGCCTAATGTCGGCGAGAATATTTTTGTACTGAGAAAAGACTCTCTCGACATCGCACGACACTATTGGCACAAATTCGTATTTTACAACGTCACTGGCACTTAAATATTTATTTTTTTCATTAAGAGTCGATTTATTTTGCAAGACCTCACTTATATTCTTCAGTTGTTGATAGCCCGTATTTCTTGACAGCACTTTTTAATTTATTGATGAAAACATTTTTCTTGAGTTTAGTTAAATTTTCAACTACATGTTCTACCATTTCAATGCTGTCTTGTACAGATAATCCCTAGCTTAGAAATTGCAGTCGAAATGCATGCCAGATTAGCTCGAATGAAAATTAGATCTTCTCGAATACCTTTCTTTCTCAGAATACTCTGTGCTTCTTCAATGTAATGCGCTTCCGCAGAGTCGAATTCAACAATTTTCTTCACAATTTCAAAATTTTCAGCGTAATGCACAGCAGCGTCGATCCAAGTTCCCCATCTTGTAATGATTGGCGCAGGTGGAAGTGGAACGTCCCCCGAAATTTCCCGAAACTTCTGAACACGACTTGGTGCTTTAAGAAAAATCTTTTTCACAGATGATATTAGCACATTAACGTTTGAATAAAGATTACGAACTAAATCAGCTACTCGATGTAAACCATGTGCCAAACATGTCACATGTATCATGTTTGGGTATAAAATCTGTAGTCTCCGCATTGCTTTGCACATATATGGTGCAGCATGACTACAAACCACTAGAACTTTTTCGTACAAAGTCCCAGACGGCCACGATAAACTTAGACAGTCGTTGAAAAAAGCAGCGACTGTTGAATGATTCACTTTGTCCAATACTTTTAAAGTCAGCAGGTATGATTTATTTTTTTCTTCATTGATCCCTAATATACCAAACACAAAATTTGCTATGCATCTTTGTTCTTCATCTGTTGTACACCCAAATAGAATGATCCTTCACTTTTGCCCTTAATTTGTCCAATGTTGTTGTATACAACTCGGAAACATAATTTTTTCTTAATGTCGATTCATCTGGAATATTTTGCTTTGTATATTTTCTCAAAAAATGGCAAAGAACTTCATTCTTTAATTTAGCTAACGGAATGTCTGCGCAAATAAGAGCCTTACAAAGTTCTTCATTGAATTCTGAGCGTTTAGGTCCAGGCCTTGGTAAATTAGAAATTATCACTTGCCGTTCGTTATTTCCTCTTTTATGATTTTTATTACTTGCATGTTTGCCGGTTCGAAGATGCTGCGTGACTTGAAACTTTTTGGTTGCCATAACATGAACTTCGCAGTATTTATAAAATAACACACGTCCATCTGTTGTAAAATCATCGTAGTCCTTCACAAACTGATTTAATATTGCACTTACACAGTTTTTTTCTTTTGGCATCTTGAGGGATGTTAATACTATAGCAATCAGCACACAACTAATGAAGGTTGATGAAATTTTCTGAGAGATTTCCTTGTAACATAAGAGGGCTACCCCATACCTTGGTAATCCTCTTATTATTTCCAAGTATTCTGATTTTAGAACACCATTTATGGAATTTCCAGATATGCAAATATGCAAATGCATAATTATCCTAAGCCTAGTTATAACTAACGGGCAGAAATATTAAATTTTTCAAGGTTATCGATTAAAGGTCGTACAGAATTTCCATGATCTATAAATTAATTGGTTTTTACTCGTATGTGAATGACGCCGCTGACCGAATCGATACTTTAATTGCACTTTGTAAACATTTAGATAATCGATCACAACGTATACGTTATGTAAAATATGTGTAATTTTAGTTTGGGTGACTATACTTGCAGTATTTTTTTTTCTATGTGTTTTTAAATTATATTAGCCGATTTTTTAACATTAAGACGTTCACGGTCTTGAATACCTTTGATATGGTCGGTATTTATGAAGAAAGTTCTTTTTTTTCACTTTCGTCAACTCTTTCGTCATTTTCTTGTTCTGTTTCAACTATACGTTCATTAACAACAGACTCATCATTCGGTAATTCTGAAGTCAGCAAGTCATTGTCATAAACATAATTATCTAAATCTATATCACTAATCAATTGAGGAACCAAACTATTTTTTTAAACAGATAGTTGAATATTATCCTTTCCTTCTTTTCCCTGGTAATATCATTGAGCTAACGCAGTGTCAGCTTCATTAAAGCCTTTATCCAAGTTCTCCTTTCGGAAACAATTTTTAATTGTGCCAGTGGTTACTCATTTCGAGGGTCGTATGAACCATAATTTATGGCATCTAAAACTGTGACTTTGAAGAAGAAGAATTTTTCTGTTTTTCTTTTCTAATTCTCTACCTCCTTCGAATAGTCATCCAAGTTTTCCTGTTTGCTTTTGTAGTTCACAAGTAGCAAAATGCAACATCTAATTTTTTTTGAGTTTCCCACTAGTAAAAGCTTTCTTTTCTCTGTTCACATTATATTGTCACTTACAATAATTAAATCCTCTTTATGATATTTACGTCCGACACACCTTTCCCCTTCAGATCTCAACATGGTGTTTTGAATAATTTTATAAAATGGACAAGGTTCATCTACATTGAAGATATCGCTTTTATCGTACCTGCCAC
Organism: Serrognathus titanus; assembly: GCA_039766575.1. NCBI lineage: Eukaryota > Metazoa > Arthropoda > Insecta > Coleoptera > Lucanidae > Serrognathus > Serrognathus titanus. Next base: position 26,305,439 of record CM077912.1, on the reverse strand, counting down.
TTATTGCTCGTCACACCGTTTTGATCCAAGATTCCGCATTTTCCTTGGAACCACTAGTATGTATCCTTCATATATTAATACTGTGGCATTTATTAAATCTGCCCATCCATTCTATATTATTTTATCTAGATCTTTTAATAATTAGAACAACTTTACTAAAAAGATGACCCGTGCACAAATAGCAAAGAGCAAATACATTTTTCAATTTTGGAACTTATGAACTGTCAACACATTGACGAATCTGTATGTACAAAATTATATAGCAAAATATGTAAAATCGCCAGAACTTTTTCAATATTAAAGTTAACGAAAAGTTTAACGCGCGACATCTTGCGATCACTTTTTGACTTTAACGTTTCGGCCCTTCAAGGTAATCCTAAAACGTTTGAATTGAATACTTCCAAATTTCTCCAAAAAAAATTATTTGACACATTTCTATGAAATGGAGAATAATAAAAACGATTTTAGAACCACCAAAAATTATATTTTTAAAACGCAGATGACGTAGGTCGCTTTGTCAAAAGTGAAAATCAAGACCAATAAATAAGGAGACTAAAATTGGATTTTGTTTTGAATTAGTTTTTGATAAAACAGGTAATATTAGTTGCGAAACGTAAAACAAATAAAAAAAAATTTGCTCGTCTTCAAAATGATATAATCACAGAAGTTTATAGTTAAAATAAAGCTGCATATTTTAAAGTAGAGTTGAAGCGGATATCCGGCAATTATCCGGTATCCTGCATTTTTGCTATTCGTCCGGATATCGGATATTTACTACCATTATTCGGTCACGCCGGATATTTAGAGTGTGGTATGAACATGTAAAAATTAAATTTCAATAATAAATCAGAAGTTTTATTTCAATTTTTAAGTTAACAGAATCCGTTCCAAAAATTAGTAGGCACAACTTTTTTAGGTTGATGAGCTTTCAATAATATTTAATAGCTTCATCAGAGCATTAAGAAATATTGGTTATATTTTAAATAACTTATTATTATGTTATGTTTCCTCTTTGTGAAAAATTTCTAAAAATAATGTGATTTTATTTTCTTTGTCTGAAATATTTGTATTCTCAAAATTTTATGGTTACAATGCCTGCCTACTATTGAAGAATTGGCAAAGAAATAAAAATAAAATATCACATAAATAGCACCAAAGGATTTTCCTCCTCAACTGCATACAATTTGGACTAATTTCTTTGTTTTGATCTTCAAGGAACCAAGAATAAAATCAGTTTGAGCAAAAGGTTAGGAAATAGAATATGTACTTAGTTTTGAAATTAAAATCACAAATCATGAAATTGACATTTTAGAAAAAGTATTATTTGATTTCAAGAAAAATTTTCAAAATTTAATGTCACAACATATTATTGTTGAATTTTCAACACGATTAAAAAATTCTTTAAAAAAAATCTTTTAATCATAACAAATCTAGTAACATTAATAACTTTTTAACAATAATGAAAATTGTTTTATGGATTAACGTAGACTTTCCATTACAAATTAAAAAAAATGTTTTTGTCCAAAATTTAGTTTACCAATCAAAATTAATGAAGTTAATATCGACAAATTAATTAATTAAAATAACAAAGAAATTGTATTAATGTAATTTGAAGAAATTTTACCAGATATCCGATTATCCAGCCTCGATTTGTGCCGGACATTCTGTATCTGGTTATTCGTCAAGACAAAATGTAAGAAAGGAAAATTTAAAGAAGAAATGAAGATAACTGTGAATAAATTCATAACATAATAGTTAATTGTAACATAAATTAATTCTTAAAGCCATTGGTGGTTTCAACAATCACTATACAGAAAAGAAGTGTTCGCAGTACTAATATGAAATAAAAGTTCGAATCTTATGTTTCCTTATTTTCTGTATGTTCGTTCTATGTAATTAGGGTTATCTTTAATCATATTTTATTTGAAAAAAATTTATTGTAATTTTCTAGCAAAGTATATAGCTGACATAAAAAAAACAGAAAGCAGAGCTAATTTCAAAAACTGAAGCAAGCTTCCATAACTTCTTATTACACTTGGCGTAAGTATACATTCAATCCGCAAACTCCTTATTAATGTGCAACAAACTTATATTGCAGAAGCGACCACGCCAAAGAAATTGTTACGACTTTACTCTCATGCGTTCAGATAATTAATCTGTAACATATTATTAGCACACAATACAGGAAATATACGAAGTAGTTTTACAGATGTTTAAGCAACAGGTAGACTAAAGTGTATATTCAGATGACATTTTCCGACGCAATTTTTTTTTAAGAAACTGCCCATCACTTTTATCTTCTGTTTACGGGGGTCCCTAAACAGTATATAAAACACCACCACCGAGAGCGATAACCAAGCACAACTGAGTTGCTTCTCTACATTATTTTAACTACAATGAAATATCTGGTAATATTATTAATATTTTTAATGTGCAATTCTAACTGATTAAATTTTTAGTTTTATTTGTTTATTTTAATCACCATCGCGGTGGCCAAAGATGAAGTTGCTGATAAGAAGAATAAAAAACGAGGCCTTGATTTAGGATATGGAGGACATATTGGGGGTCATGAAGGCTTTGGAGGACATCACCATGGATTATTTGAAGGACATCACCATGGAGGATTTGGAACACATCACCATGGAGGATTTGGAGCACATCACCATGGAGGATTTGGAGCACATCACCATGGAGGATTTGGAGCACATCACCATGGAGGATTTGGAGAACATCACCATGGAGGAGGAATCGGAAGTGTACCCCATCCTTACCCCGTGCCTTACCCAGTACATGTAGATAGGCCTTATCCCGTACACGTTCCACAACCTTATCCAGTTCACGTCGATAGACCGGTTCCTATCAAAGTAGAGAAACCCATTCCCGTTCATGTCAATGTTCCTGTGAAAGTTCCAGTGCCCGTCAGCGTTCCGGTTCACATCCCTAAACCTTATCCTGTTCACATCCCCAAACCAATACCCGTACATATTCCTGAACCGGTTATTATCAAGAAACCAGTGCCCATAGTCATCGGACATGGAGGAATTCATGGAGGACATGAAGGCATCCATGGAGGACATTTAGGAATCCACGGAGGACATTTAGGATTACACGGAGAACATTTAGGACACCACGCAGGACATTTAGGACATCACGGAGGAATTCACGGAGGACATTTAGGAATCCACGGAGGACATTTAGGACACTATGGAGCACATGGAGGAATTCATGGAGGGCATTTAGGAATTCACGGAGGACATTTAGGAATCCACGGAGGACATGGGGGATTCCACGGTGAACATTTAGGACATCATGGGGTACATGGAGGAATTCACGGAGGTTTTGGAGGAAGTTTCGGTGGACACCATTACTAACTTATCTTTATTATTTACATAAGGTAAGATTGTCTTTTTTGTATGTATCCAAGCGACCTCTTTTTAATGTGAGAAAGATCTATAGCTTCCCACTGTACGCGAAGAATTTCGAATGAACCACATAACCGTGCGACATTTCATTGTTATTAACGCGAAACCGAAGCGGCAATTTGTACATGTGAATTTTTTTTATTATTATAATATCATGAAATTTGCATGTACTTTATGAGCGATTTATGCATACTACGCGAATTTTGTAATGACGGAATGTAGGTACACGCATGCGATTTCTTGTAGTTCATGGGTTATGTAATTTTCATATTTTTCTTTGTATTTTTCTATTTTTTATATAAATAAATCAGTTTTATTTTGAGATATTTGTTTTACTTCTGTCTCTAATTTGTGTTCTGCTTTTTTTAAGATGCTTTATGTTTTGTTAAATTTCACATCTTCAGATCTAAAAATTATGCCATTTAATTAAATTCTAATAATTTAACTACTTTTTAGAAGTTGTATTCTTTCTAGTGTTTCATTGGCCCGTAATTCATCTTCACTTCAGTTTCCTTGTTCCAAACATAACGTGCATAACAGGAAGCATTTCTTGCATGGGTTCTTTTATTGTTCACATGTGAACAAATTACAAAAGTTTCAAGTATTTTTTTCTTGAAATTACATTTCAGTTCCTCATAATGATAATATTATTTAGATACTTTTTAAATATAAGTTATTTGATGTAAGCATTTTTGACATGAAGATGTTAATAAACATTTGCAATTCTAATGATTGAAAAGTACTCGACATTCAAAGCAGTTCGTACATGCGAGGTCATAATTTTTTCTTAATTCAAACACGTATTATTAATTCCACCTGTTTTGCTGTAAAAGAACTTTGAAGTACATAACTTTCCAATGAAACTCACTAAACGTATTACATACAATAGAGATCCACCTACAAAATTCAAAACTGGACCACTTTCATTTCGTTACGTTTTCAAGTTGATTTGACTTACTTCGTTATGTTGTAATACTACATTAATTTTTTTCCTATCTTAATGATGAAATCTGTTCACTTACGAAAAACAAATAATTTAATAATGCCATTTTTTTACTGAATAAAAAATAAAGAAAAAGGAAAGGAATCTCGTACATCGCAGGCATAGCAGTCATGCGTAACTTTAATATTCATTGTTTGCCATTCACATTGGATTTCCGAATTGCCTGCCGCACGCTCGCTCGCTCATTCGACCACTAATCTCCACAAACGAAGCGTGAAATTTCACGGCCCAAGAACGTTTCGGTTCTCAACGTAATTATTTAAGAGATGTTTTAAAATTGCGATGATATAAGTGCGAATCGTAAAACGAGTATTGCTCTCGCAGAGGTTTTCTTCCAAGATGTTTTATTAGGCGCAGAGAAAGTAAATTGCCCTTATTCAGGCACACGCTTGACTTAATGGTAATATCGTCTGAGGAAAAGAGATTCCGCAAATTTAAACCATGTATATGGTGCAATAAATTACGATTCGCATGTTTGTAACTACTGTCGGAAAACTTAATGGTAACGGTTACGAAAAAAAAAATAATCGCTTTGTACCGGTCCGACGAGATTGAGAAAAAATGGTCAAAGAAAGTAGACTAAATGAACCTACACTTTCAAGATGATTAATTTCATGAGGACTCGCCGAGACATTTGTTTTTTTACCATTAGATACCACGACGAGAGTGAAAAAAAGATTCAAATATCGAGGCCCAAAAATCTCTGACTTCATACAAAAACTTTACATAATAAACAACAATTTCATTTTCCTTCTTTCTCACTCTTATCAAATTGTTGTCAAACCATAAATGAACCAATGTCGCAATTCCTTTGTTTGGGAGGGTCTGAATTGGGTCTTAGATAGCAAGGGGAATCGCCTTCAGCCCCTTCATATATGCAATGGCCCCTGACCGTACCGCTACATGTAAATTATTTCGGGATTGATGAAATGTTCACATATTCCTTCTCTCTTATTCTGTTATATCTTATGAATTTTAGTATTCAATAAAATACTGTTAAAATATTCTGCTAAACTAATATAAAATGAAACAAATTTATGAAGGTAAACTATTATCGAAAAGAAAATTAAAAAAATTATCGTAGAGAAATAGTTCAAAATACAGTAATAAAAATGCAAACAATACAATCAAAATTGATAAGAGAGAAGAAATAGTACTCCGTAATACATTTAAAGCTTCTGTTAATTTCTGAGTTCTAGGCAAATAATAGTTTTTTTTAACTCATCGAATTTTGAATCTGTTTACTCTTCTGGTAATGCAATAATTTTAGATTGAAACGTTTCGTTTACGAGTTACTTAAATTTATTAAAATAAATAAATAAAAAACGCTAGTCCTACTGTATATATATAAAACTAAGGAGACAGATAATTGATTTTTCTTGAAACCGAACTTCGCGACGAGAACAAATATGCTCTGAACTACCTTAAAAACGAACTTAGGCTGGGTTGCACAAATGATTTAAGCCAGGATTAACTCTGACTAAGGTTGCGTTGTATAAAAGGTTTAAACCAGGATTAAATCTAAGCCTAAGTTAGAATGTGACATACAAAATGCTACACGTTTGCCACATTCTAACTTAAGATTAAATTCAATCCTGGCTTAAATTTTTTATACAACGCAGCCTTAGATTCTGACACGCAATATGCTGTACGTCATAATGTATATTCCATTCTAACTTAGGCTTTAATTTAATCCTGGCTTAAATCTTTTGTGCAAACCACCCAAAATATAAGTCCCATTCTAACTTAGGCTTTAATTTAATCCTGACTTAAATCTTTTGTGCAACTCACCCTTAAAAGAACTGTTTTTTCTCGGCGAACTGGAGTATTTAAAACTTATCAGTCTTTGCCAGTAGGTAGATAACTTCATAAAAATCATTTAAATTTAAATATTTTTTATCCCGCGCGAAACTTTTGATTGGGAAATAGTCACCGTCAGTGGGTACATGGACGCCATTTTTGCTGTCTTTTTGGTGCGCCCACACAAGTCGAATCAAAATTCGTCTCCGCTTGCTGAAGAAGCAGAATTTTCCTGACTTACCGATGTATGTTTCAGAGTGACGCCAGCCGCGATAAAAATAGAAACTTTCCACGAATTATTTATGCTATAAAAAGGACTTACATTGTTTTCAACCGCGGTTCGAATTTATCTGAGCAACTCAATATTTCCTTTCCGACGTGAAAAATTGGTACTTTTGTTTACGCTAAACGATAGACTCCTTTGTTTAAAGCTACGTTTTCATTGTTTGCGTCTTTTCTAATCTTTATTAGAAAAGAAATTACATTTCTGACGCAAATAATAAAAACGTAGCTTTAAACAAAGGAATTCAGTTGTTTAGCATAAACAAAGGTACCAATTTTTCAAACAAAATAACAAATTTTTCTGTACAGAATTTCGGTTTCCTATAGCTTAATTATACGGAGGTAATAAAAATATTTAAATTTCAATGTAAGTATTTTGCAAACTGCATCAAAAAATGAAATGCCCCTTTAAATCCGAAATGATAAGAAAATTTGTGAGAACAAAGGAAGCTCGTTAATAGATATTTATAATAGATTATACATATAACCAGGTCTTCACAAATATTCAGAAAAGCAGTCAGCAGAAATAAGAGTTTCTTAACTTTTACATGTTAGGTAACGCAGAGAAAAAGAATAGGAAAGTTTAGGAGAGAGAAATGAAAACCGAAAATGAAAAACACTACGGTAAATTTGTATAGACTACGGGAAGCTAAGAAGTCAGAAGGAATAAAAGTTAAAATTTTATAGAATAGTTTGAATGACGACATCCTGCGATCACTTTTTGACACAACTTTGACGAGGCCGCAAATAGGGCCGAAACAGCTGTACAGAGGATGCTCGAGGGATCCACTGCAATTAAAACCGATTTGCAACAAAATTTTTTACATTTTATTGTAATCAAAAATTTAAAAGTAAGTAAGTAAGAACTGTAATAGTTACAGGGTGCATAACTTGGTGTGGCTATTCTAGCATCAAAATAATGAAACGTGCAAAAAAAACTGCAACGTATGGAATAACGGTGTTAAAGGACCTTAGATTGAAATTAATTGTAATAAAATAACAAAACAAAAATGACAGAGATAGAAGAAACAACGTAGATAGAAGGAAGATAGAGCGTAGTCAGTTTGAATACGTGGATTGGGATAACTAGGATAGATCACCTAAATACTTTTTATCAGCTTCTATAGCAAAGAAGCTTTTGTAATAATAAAATTAGAAGAAGGGTAGCGTGTAACTATGTGTTAAACGACTTTAATTGTAAAAAAATTCGAAGAAAAAAGAAACAGACCAAAATTTACGAATATCGTAGAAAAAGAGGTACCAAAAGTACACAAAACATTTGAAAGTGATCACTTTATTTAGTAGCACATAAACAAAGATTCATTGATAACTGAAAAGTGTAGTAGAATATAACAGGTTTTCGGCAGCAACAAAGATCGAAAGAAACATTTACCTAACAGAATAAAGAGAGATACAAACCGTTTTCAAATTACCTGTTGTCTTCATTAATTGAAATATTTTTGCGAAAATGTGGATTTCTGGACGGAAAGATTTTTTTTAAAGTAATTTACAAAAAACAACCTAGATTCTACTGACGAATAAAGCATAAATTAGAAGAGGCAGATATCTGCTTGTTGAGCTCTGATCTAAAAAACTTGAACATACTAATTAGTTTTATTCAAGCTTTCTTTATTATCGTCTTATAATTGATAGAAAACACCATTTTCACAAAACAAAAGTTTAGAGGTTTGTGTGTTATAAAAAGACAAAAATATGATCGATAAAATATATGAAGATTAATGTCTAGAAACTCATTTACTGCTCTGGTGTACTTTCATGTTCTAATTTTGTCTTTTTTACGTTTTTCCTACTACTATTTTGTTTCCGTGATTTACTTCTCTCTTTTTATATTCTTATTTTCCATACAGATTGGCTTGTCCTACATATTGAAATTTGAACCAGCCTAGTAATTATGGAGAATACTTTCGGGGGCGTACAAATCCGTTCGTTTTTTCTATCAAGTTGTTAGATTACCTATTCATATTGAGTATATAGTCTCATGTGTATATATAGTAGACAGTTATAAAGGATACGTCAAGAGCAAATATAACAAAGATACTATCATAACAATAACAAATTAAAACTAAACTTTTGTTTTATATAAATAGTGTTTTCTATTAATTGTGACAATAAAAAGAAGCTTGAACCGAAAATAATATGTGTTAAATTTTTTAGGTCAGAGTTCCATAAAGCGGATATCTGTCTCTCCAAATTTATGCCTTCTTGACAAAAGAAATATAATCCACAAGAGCTGACTAAGCATTTCTAACTTTCTAGGTAATATCTTATTCAATAATCTAACTTGATGGCTTCCGCGGCCGTTATCCATAAGCGAAGACCAAATAATCTACACATCTGTAATTTATTCGACTGAATATCCTTTGTCTTAGCTATCTTATACAATACAATTTCAAATGAAGCATAAAACCTGTCCCTTGGTTAGTTATTAGAACCGATGACCTTTACGTTCTTTAGTTTCAGAGGAGGTCAACTTCTAAGATGGCGGTGCGGGATGCGGTTTTCAAATCAGGACATGCGTACAACCGTAGAAAAGTTTCTGTCCAATTGATGTGCAATTCAAAGAAAGAGAAGCTGCTTTGTACATCCCGATAATTTTTCCTCTTTCATAAATTTAATGCTTTGTACTATAATTTATGTATTCTTTCCTAAGTCTTTTATTACTAAAGATTTTCTATCATACAAGTACACGAGTAGGTACACGATAAAAAGCTCGTGTACAATCAATGTTACATTGCCTTTTATTTCTTACTATTAGATTGATTTCTCTATTCATATACTAATCCGAATTAATTAACTTTCAACTTTTTTTTCTTTTCACGAACCTCGAGTGTAACCACGTAAATAAATCAATAATTCATTACGCTATATTATACACTTCAAAATTAATGATACATCCTTGCGTGATCTCAAACAAACTTTAATTTTCAAGCCATTTATTAAATATAATCCCTAGTGGGATGCACTGGCCTGGCGATAAATTATTTGATTCAGTTTCCTCTTTACGCTGTTCCTGTGTAATTAAATAAATCAACGGCCGCATTAACGATGTCGTAATACTATGTGTAATATTAATATAGAGTCGACGAATTAAAAGCCTGATTTACTAAAAGCAGACTCGCGAATACTTCTCCATAATTGTGATAGTTTAGAAGCCATTAACTCGCTTAGAAAACGCTTGCGTAAAATTAATTGCGTAATAATGGCGGCCACTGAGAGATATAGTTGTTTATTACTGCCACCGTTAAAAGCTTATTGTCTGTGATAATTAGTTTGACTTGTAAAAAAATTACTTTGGATTATGTAATAATAATATTTAAGACTGTTTTCACACGACGCTATAACGATACCATATATCGCGGACAATATATGGTTGCCATATCCCCTAACATCAGAAATACGTACTTTTAAATAAACTGTTTTCACATGTTCGACATACAATATAGATTATGGTAATGATTTAGCTGTATGGTATGCACTCGCTATAAGTTCTTCTGATATCGCACTATATTTTATAGACGCAATTAGTTATAATCACTGTTTTTACACGCTTGTACAAAATTGTAGCAATTTATTTAGTTTTAATTCGGAGAATACTCTGTTTTCATCAATCGTTAAATCTTATGATAGGTAATTATTGCTGTGTGTGAAAATTGTTTACCATTTATGGTTCGCGGTAGCGTCGTGTGGAAATGACCTAAGAGATGATGTTTAAACAATACCATAATGTTAAGAAAAAAATTTAATTTCTATTTCATCAAATGAAAACGTATTGAAATAAAATATTTAAAAAATACTGTCATTCGTAATGAACGTCGAAAGTGCAAAATATCTAGCAAGTCGCTTGATTTAATATGATTGATATGATTTTTGCAATTTACATTGTTGAAGTAACTATATTTAAGCAATTCAAGATTTCATATCCTTCAAGCAAATTAATCGTGAAGAACAGACTTCTAAATTGATCTACTCGAAATCCTTCCGCTAAAACTAACATTCCATTGCCACGAAAAACTTTTTACATCTGGAATTTCACACACTATTTATTCAGTAAATGGTGCTTTTCACTGTTAAAATATACTTACACACATACAGATATCGTATTAATAATATATTATTGACAGAGAGGAAAAATTACCGTGCTTTCGCATGTATGTACTTGCTGATGTGAGACAGAGGTGTGTTGCACAGTCTCGGTTGCGTATGTGCAATTAAACTTAATAATAAATATGCGAAACATAAATTAAACAGTTTTATATTTAACTACGTTTAAATAACAATTTATTTCTAATTTATTAGAGTTATTAATATTAATTAAGCATAAATTCTTAAGTCAATTTTTCCCTGTAAGAAAAAAAACTGATTTGGGGTTTGTATAATTTAACTTTTGTACAGAATGAATAGATATGTAAAAGGAAAACAGGAAGAAGGTGATTTTATACGTTAAATATTGTTGCTTAACATCACGAAATATGACTCAAGCGTGTTTTAACGTTTTTGATTACATCTCTAGAATTCTATTAGTCTAAATGTTTCTACTTGTACTATTTAAGTGTCTATTTTATGGCTCTTACTGGGGCATCTTTAACTTTTTTTCTCTTGTTAATGCAGAATTTCTATATTTCCATCGTCTGCTTTATTCTTGATTGGCCTATATTATGTTGGCTTTTAAGATTGAATATCGAATATAATTTTTTTCTCTCCTTTTCTATTCCTCATTTTTTCATTTGATCTGTAGTTAATTCTCCCTGCTTAGTTCCTATATAATTTTCTCCAACATTTAGATCATCTCCCTATATGTTAGAAAAATTATGTGGCCAACACGAGAAGAAAAGAGAGAGAAAAAAATCATTATCCAAAAAATCTAATTAAAACAACTCTGATAGTAAGATTGGAAGAAGAGAAGATATCTAAGAAATTTTTAATTATTTGCAATGAAATAAAATAATTAAATTGAATTAAAATTGGCCCAAGGAATCTTTCTAGTACGACAACCTAGGCCGCAAAAATTGTGTTTGTCAATTACCAACAAGCAGAAAAGTTAATAAAAAGTTATTCTAGAAATATATCAAACAAACAAGCAGAGTAAAGTCTAACGAGTAAGGACGTTTTAGGTATAATGGCATGAATTCGAATCGAACATAGTTCAAGACATGAATATTGTAATTCTCAGATACCCTCACAGGTAACTAGAATGGGATATAATTAACACTCACAGATGCCTAACCGAATACCAATGATTAATGATTACAGCATATAGTAATTTATTAATGCTACTCATCTGTTTATCTTCACTTCTTGACTTTACTTTTTCATTTTTTCTTTGTATGCAAAATATATGTTTTTACTGTATCCTTTGTTTTCTGTCCTAAATTTTATTTTCATTTGTATGACTTTGTGACTCTCTCTCTCTCTCTTTTTATTTATGTTCCTATTTGACCTTGAAAATTAGAAAGGCTAAAAATAAATTTAGTATTCAGTATTTAGTTTGCTTATCTGAAATGCCTAAAACTGTAAAAGCCGTCGTTTGCATTTAAGATATCTGTTTTAATTTAGATACTTAAAATGAGTTTATGAGACTAATATAATAAGTAATCAGCGATAAGTAAAGCTTTGAAATGAAGCAATAAGAGCTGCGTGTACCTACGTGTACACAACTTACATCCTGCGAATGAACGATAATGTTTTTAATATAGTAATGACACTTGTCCTTTAAATTATGCTAAGGACCGATCTTTCCACCTCCTAATAAAGTTACCGATAACGTTATTTGCGAATGGTTTTTACGGTGATTCGTAAAATTATTCGTCGAATAGTTTATCAGGAGGTAGAAAGATCGGGCCTTAACCCAATTACAAAAGATATTTGCCTACGTTATGTAGCAGTAGTTATCCGAAATTTTGGAAAAACTTGTAGAGTTGTAGCCATCCAGCTAAGTAATAATTGTCTACATTTTTCATTGTTACCTACTTTCCAATCCTACTCCCACTTCGGCTAACATTTTAGATCATATCCTTAGAGCTACTGATGATGGTAAGTTAATTGTATTCGATTTTTCCAAAGCTTTTGATTTTATTAATCTTAACTTACTTTTAAAATATATTATTATTATTGTTGAATTCTTGGCTTCCGGTTGGAACCACGTGTCTCGGATTTCTTCACTGCCGACGTTTCGTTCTTCGTTGCAGAAGAACTTCTTCAGGGGTGCTGTTGGTGGTGATGCTGCTGCTGCTGCTGTTGGTCTTGCTGCTGCTTCGCGTTAGTAGTTGAGACTGAGCAGCATCACCACCAACAGCAGCCCTGAAGAAGTTCTTCTGCAACGAAGAACGAAACGTCGGCAGTGAAGAAATCCGAGACACGCGGTTCCAACCGGAAGCTAAGAATTCAACAATGGACGACGGCCGCGGAAGCCTTCAAGTTATATTATTATTATTATTATTAGTGAATAAGTCACTCAACAGGCCCTATGTCCAATTATAGAGCGACTGTGTATATTCAGTTAGCAAGTCTATACCGCAAAAAAATTAGCAATTTGTTGAAGCGTGCAGTTGAAAATATCAATTTCATTCTCAATCAATCGATGATTACGGCACATAACTTCTAATGGTGAATTCTCAAACAAGTTTGTTCTAGCAGTAGAGGTCAGCATTAGAGAGTAGGAACGAGCACAAAGACGTGGTACACGAAAAGACAAATCACTTAGCAATTCAGGAACATAAATGTCTCCTTTTACCAGTTTGACTAAAAACACCAAGGAAGCAATCACGTGTTTGAAGACTTTTTAATCGAAACATATTTAAGAGACACTCTTGAGGAATTCCTTGATTAGGATAATTACCCTCCTTTCTAAAATAAAGATATTTCAGGAATTTGTGCTGAATTCTCTCAATGCTATCAGTCTGGACGTCATAAGTAGGATTCCAAACTAAAGACCCATATTAAAGACGAGATCTGACATAACTACAAAAAAAAAAAATTGTTTGATTGTATCTGGATTGTTAAAATATTTTGATGTTCTAATTATCAAACCAAGAGTTTTAAAAGCAGCATTCGTAGTAGTGTCAATGTGGCGAATGAATGTCAATTTATAATCAAATGTTACTTCTAAATCTTTAATATTATCATAGCAATTAATAGTTACATCGTTAATTGTATAATTATGAAACAATAAATTCTTCCGTCTACTAAAGGAAACGATAGAGCATTTGGATGGATTTAGGGATAACTTATTAGATGTACACCATTGACAAATATTATTCAAAGCTGTTTGCACATTAAGACAGTCCAGAGGATTATCCACTTGCGAAAATAATTTAATATCAACTGTATACATAAGGCAACGAACCCCGACATCCCTAATAATATCATTGATGGAAATAATGAATAACAGTGGCCCAAGTACAAAACCTTGAGGACATCCTGAAGTTGCTAGGAATTCAGTTGATTTTATGCCATTATACTCAACAAATTGTCGTCGATCAGTAAGATATGAAGCAAGAAGGTAGACTAAATCAGAAGATAACGGCATTTAGTTTTTCAAGAAGAAGATGTTGATCAAGACGATCAAATGCCTTGATCAAGTCTATATAAATAACATCAACTTGTTTGGAGCGATCAACACTTTCACAAAGAATCTGCGAAACAGAGATTAAATTTGTCACAGTATATTTACCAGGCATAAAACCATGTTGAATGGGTGAAATAAATGACGAAAAATGATGGCGTAGAATGGGTTCAAGGATATGTTCAAAGATATTGGCAATAGGTCGATAATTATCAATTTGTGATTTGTCATCTTTTTTCAAAACAGGAACAATCCGGGATAATTTCCAGGCATTAGGAATAGTGTATTATATTAAATTATAGATTATAGTTAATGGTTTAACCAAAACATGTGCACAATCATGGATTATAAATGCAGGAATTTCGTCAGGACCTGCTGTATTTGTGGATTTCAAAGTTTTGATAGCCTTAACATCTTCCTCGCACACTTGTTTAATAAATAATGTGTTTAAATTGAAGGGATTGGTGCAAAAACCGGCCAGCTCCATTTTTCTTGGAAAATCACTTTTTAGTTGGATTTCATTCTACTTCTCGCGCCGCATCGTTTGGAATTGAAAACGAACAGCTCCACGGTTTCTAATACGAAATATTTGAAACCAAATTTTCTAGTTTACATTGAGTTTCCTTACTTTGAAAAACAGTTTTTTGTTGCTACTGAAAAATTTTTAAAAATGGAGCTGACCGGTTTTTGCACCAAACCCTTCAATTATATTTGTCATTATTTATAGAAGAAACTTTTAAATTACTTGCGGAGTATAATTAAGAGAAATATTGTGCAAAATATTGTGCTTGAACATTATCCAAAACAATACCATTATATGTCATAGATGGTGGTAGTGATTTAACTTTAAATACTGGATGAATATGTGACCAAAAGTTCTTAGGTTCTTTCAGTATCATTTCTTCTGTTTTATGCAAATAAGATTTCATTGCCTTATCAATATCAACCTTGATCTTACGGCGAAGTTGTTTATATTGAGTGTATGTAACAGTAGATTTGGTTATCTTATATTGTTCAAGGAGTCTTGATTTTACCTTTATATCTTTTATAATTGAACCAGTATATTACATTATTTTGCCTTGAATAGGAATGCTATGAATGCTTCCGCAGTTACTTATGTAATCGTACCTGTGAGTTTGTCTGAATAATAAAAATCAAATAATATTTGTCTTCAGTCAGGTGTTCCTCAAGAATCTACTTTAGGATCTCCATTGTGATATTGTATTTATTTGTACTACATTTCGGTAATCACAAATAAAATTATTATTAATATCTTTTATTCAAATTTTTTAACTTCTGTTATAAAGTAGATTTCGAATGACCTGTCACGTGATCAGTGTTACATAAGCAAAACACATAAGCTCCTTCCACAGGTTCTTCTTGTGCCGCAAGATCTCTACGATTTTTTTAGGAAACTGGACATATTTCGACAGCTAAGTTGAAATTCTGTTGACATATTAATTAACAGTTTTGAATTTTGCTTAAAAGCACTTTATAGCATTATTTAGTTTGCTGGAAATTAATGCATAAGATCGCTACCTCAGATATGATGCAAATTTCTTCAGCCAACTCAGAACAGCTCGTAAATAGGCATTAGAAAACAGAATTCTTTCCTATTTACGAATATAGATCATGTAATATTCCGATTATCCCGCCTCTAGCCATATAAGAACAAGTAATCAAGCACAGAAATGCAGTGACTGGAATCTATTACAACATCGACTAACACTCCGAGAGCAATTGCAACATAATATCGTGTGTGTGAATATGATTCTAGATCATTAAAGCAATAATTTCACACGTCGGTTTCTGCACTGTATAATATCACTGCTGGAATGAATCTTCTTGGATGCTGTTGCCGGTATTTATGTGACGGATCTCTTTCTCTAACGATGCCATCCGATGCCGGCAACCGCAGAATTTTTCTCTGCACTTTTAAGCTCCTGTTACATTTACATAATACTAGCGGAAACCGAAACATGTGCGCTCACGTTACTTCCCAATGATTTTTGTATTATTTACTTATTCTAAATGCTCGGATTAATGCGTTTTTTGTGCGCTTCGAATGTATTATTCACGCTTTTCGTTTTCCTTTCCAGTCGTGTTCAGCTCAGCGCAAGTCCTGGGCAGGCTCGTTTCGTAACGAGCAATTCGGTTCATGAGGATGTTACACTTGAAAAACGATTCGGAAAGGCGTAATTATGTCGAATGAGAGAGTTACTTTATTGTTAAAATCTAATATTAATTATGCTTGTGCATTTACCTTATTAAATTTAATAAATAAATTTCTGCTGCAAATACGAATACAATCTCTTTATATGCATATTTAAGCTTTTTAAACATGTAATAGAACGTTAATTAATGCTTGCTGAATCATTTTCATCAAGATAGTATCAGTAAATAGTATTTCATTAAACTTGCCTTTCATGTCAATGATTGGACATCTTGGAATAATTATCTGTACGTTAAGTGTCTATGTGAATCTTTAAATAAAACTGGCCGATGAAATGGATGAAAGTTTAGGTGTGTAATTCTGAAAAGGAAAAGATGGCGCCTTTGAACTTGATATCTCACAATTGGTCGTTTCAATGTGATCATTCTGGTCGGTCTAAAAATGTTTTCATCTTATTTATTGTATTTCAGACAATATTGGCAATGTTATAACATTTTGACGATCATTAAACGGATTTACATTTCAGTTATCATGATACTATTCTCAACTAACTGTTATCATTATCAGTAATCAGACGAGCGCTGAAAGTGGTGAACTGAAATATGTTTCTACCAAAAGATATATTTCTACTGTAGACTTTTTTCAAATCAACACATATTTAGTTGACGCTAAGTGTCGCATTTCATGTTACCGACATTCAACGAGGAAAAATCTAATAAGAATATTAATAGTACGTAATACTAATAATAATAAAAAATAAATAAGTTTGAAGTTTATTTAGTAATTATGGATATGGATTCTACTACAAATAAATTCTGTATTGGAGATAAAGATCCAATGCCTATGACGAGTTCGATTCCTATCGGGCTCCTTAACTGAAAATTTAGTTCTCTACATTTTCCAGTTTATAAGACAAATGCCGAAAGAAAGAAATAATTAGTATATCTACGGATACTGTAAATATGAATTTTGTTTTATGAGTTCTTGATCCTCGTTATAATATATTTAATTTAATGTTTTCAAATTAATTTTAATTTCAATTATTTTTATTACTTTTTATTGTTTATTCAATTTTGTTAATGAAATTAAACTTGTAATTCCATATTCTTTAATTAGTTATTTTGAAAAATTAATTCCATTGAAAAAATTATACGTCTTGCGAACGGCTGCTAAGGCCATACCCATACTTCGGAAGAGGAATGGCTAAGATATGGTCTCTTATCATTACCTGCTTTGCTTTAGTTCGTTTAAGGAACTTAATCTGTGAATATGTAACTGTTGCGTGGTCCATTCTCTAAATATTTATAATTATATTATACTAATTAATTATCTGCTTTAAAATTGATCAGTTATAGAAATTTTTTCACACGAACATAATAAATATATTATCGTTGACACTAAATCAGGGAAATTGTACGTTTATTTCAAATAAAATTTAAAGGAAACAGTTCCGCACTTTTTTATGGCAACTAAAATAATGATAATAAACTATTTAAATGTGAAAATTTCAATAACGCAAGAAAGCAATCATAGAAGCATTTAATGTTCCCATTTTCAGAGATCGCCTACGACACGTTGTGATTATTTATTTGCGATCTGATAATCGCTACTGATCTTAGGAATCGTTCGCAATCTGTATACAAGTGAAGTTCATGACTTAATTAAAAAAAATCTCAATATTACACAGAAAGGAAACGAATCTAGGTCATTCTTGAGACGGTTATTTGATTCTGCATCTCATTTTACGTAAGGTAATCAAACTCAAGAAATGATATTTAATTACATCGCCAGTACACGGTGAGAATTCTTTTGCACCGAACATACAAAATCTCTTATAAAATGGGATACACAGTAACAACATTTGTAAAAATTAGCTTTTACGGTTCAAAAGAAAATTTGCACGGCATATTCCTACATAAAAGAATAATATATTATTTACAATTTTGTAGACGTTTATGGATGAATGTGCTGCAATTCTGATTTCTAATTTTTAAAAATATTTGCTAAAATAACAATGTCATTTCAAGAGTAAATGTACCTGCAAAATAAAATAAAATAGCTCTAAGCTACACCGGAGTAGTTCCAAGTTACTCCAGAGTAGCTGAAAGCTACTCCGACGCTAACCTGAAAAGCGTCTATTATTAAAAATTTATTTATTCAAAAGACTTTATTGAACGTAAGTGTATGTATATATACATTTTTTAACTTATTTTAATTTATATTAAGTATTAGGTATATATTTAATAAATGTTTATCATCTAAACATTAGTTATCCTAACTAAAAGAAATCTAACAGTAGTATTTACCATATGATTACTTGATTTTAGATTACATTGCTCCCGCTGGAATTCTATTCCTAAAATATTGTAGTATTGTAGAGTCATTTAATGAAAACTTTATTGAAACCCTTAGTTCTTAACAATGATATAATTGATGATAATTCGCCTAAAATGGTTTTACAATTTCGGATTGAGGTCTAGCAAGTTCAGAACCATTAGAACTAATTACTCATGGAAATAACCTTAGATTTTGATTACACTATTGAGTGTAGGATTTTGATTAATGTTTCTGTTGGTTTCGAGCTAGTTTGGAATTATTGCTGGAGCAAACAAACAATTTGATGTTTTGACATTATTTGTTTGGTCCTTCTTTGTCCATATCATCTACTCTTATTTATTATATTTTTTTTGGTCAACATTTATCTGCCTGTATAATTTCCCAGCGCTTTCTGTTCATATGTTAAGTTTCGTTTTGAACTTAATTTTACCTATTACCATTTATTGCTTTGCATATTTTTCGCACATCGATTTCATCGGTTTGAAGTTTTATCCTTAACTTTTACATTTCACACTTTCACACTTTTCTGCACACACTTTTAAAAATCTTCATCAAATATGCTTTTCTACATATTTTTCACAACTATCCAACTCCCCTATTTCTACCATGTTTTTCTTTTATTTTCGATTCAATGTTATCTCTTTCACTGAAAATATTGAAGAGACATTTACGAAAACTTCATCAAAACATACGATATAAAGTTAAAATAAATCAACAAAAAATGTAATGTTTTGAAATGAAACCATTAAAATCTATTTTATTTTAAGTTGTCATTAAAAAGAAATAATAAATTGAAATCAGTGAAGCTTTAACAACAATGTTAATTATTTTGTTTTTGGAATACCTATTTTGTTTTTTTCCCAAAAAAATGTATTTATAATTGGGTCGGACAGGTTGTAAAATCAATTCAAAAATTAACGTTTCGCTATCTTTTAACAGCTGTCTTTTGAATTGATTTTATAACTTGCCATATAATCAGTTATATTATGAATGTATTGTATATTTTTTAAATTATTAAATTATAATTATATATTTTTAAATAAATTTCAACTGACAAGAAAGTACAATTATTTTTATTAAAAATTTTTATTACAAACTGGTTGCAATTTGTCTATTTTAACGCAATGTTAGGACTGAAAGCGATCGCAGGATGTCGCGTCTTAAACTTATTTTTATTATTCATTTTTATTTTTGAATTTTATCGGTGTAATTAATCTTCTCATTTCTCTGCTATTTATACTCAATTGTGAAGTCTTTTTCGGAAAAACTTTTGGGATATCGCAAACAAGAACTCACAATTTTTTTTAATTTATTTTTAATTTTCTGATTTAGAAAAAGCAATTTGTGTCGTTTATATTGTTTGTAATTTAGCAAACACTTCGAAATAATTATGTTTTCAGTGTGTGGAATCTGAAAATAAGGTTGACATTTTCATTTCCTGTTTGTTCCTCACAGCAACTCATGAATATTCATCAAAGTTTCTTTAGATTTTGAAATAAGTTTGAGTCAATTGCTTTCATTTATTTACCTGAAACAAATTAATTCTTTTCGATTTTTTTTGTATTGTTCGGTTTTAGAATTGTAGTTTTTGAACTTCAAAATATGTTACAAATAATATTATTTCAAGCGAAATTATTTTTTTCATACTTACTTATTTATTTTTCTAAAAGAAATAAGTAATTTTGTCTTGGATTTTTTTATATTAGAAATTTAATTTAAGTTTAAAATGTTTTCCAATAATTTTAATGATGCAATTTTTAATGTGTCATTATGTTGAAATAATTTACTTCAATTTAACAAATTTACCGCACAAAGACGTCTTTGTTGGTGACGAATACACACGTTCCGCTACGTGAAAGCAATTTCTTTTTTTGGTTGCACCAACTCAAACATACAATCTCGACCATTGTTGCGTCGTTTAAATACGTAATTGTAAAATTTTAGGAGATTTCAAATGTTCATTAGAATAATTAAACTTAACGTTTGAACCCAGCAGATATATTAAAAATAAAATATTAACACACTTTGCACATCACCTTTTTTAAAATTTCAAGATCTATTCGCTGCTTTAAAGCCAATGATCACGATTTTAGATTACGTTGGTAAGTAAGTTTTAAATAAAGTAAATTAAATCTCGTCCGAATTTTTTAGATTACGTTTCACTTGATCAGAACAAATAAATTTAGTGAATAAGAATTGGAGATCATTAGTTGAATTTTTTTAAGTTTCCTTGAAACTCTTTTGTGTGAGGTAGAAAACAAGACGGAGATTTATGTGTACTTTGCTGGCGGTGATCACGATCGATTTAGTTTTACGTTTTAGGATGCGATAAAATATTTTTTAATCGCCCCGCCGCGATAAGTACGCGTTTTTTGCAATCTCGGTTCAATCTAGCATTGATGTTACCGCTATTAAAAAACCCTTATGTACGCCGACATAGCAGAGGTTAGAAAGTACTATCTCTTTGTTGTGTACTGGGGGGCGCATCAGTATATAAATGTTCGGGTGGAGTCTCATAGCAAGCGCAGTTGCATCGTTCACATATCAAGTACAACATGAAGCTTCTGGCAAGTTTCACATGCATTTAAATTTTGTGCTTTGCCATAACATGCTTCAGTCAGTTTTTGCACTGCTTGCTGGCTACATACTTAAGTGCATGCACTTACGCGTTTTTTTTTCGTTTTTAGGTTTGTGCAGTTCTCGTTACATCTGCGGTCTTTGCCGAGGAGGCGGCTAAAACCAAACGCGGGCTCATCTTAGGAACCCATGGAGGTGGTTTAGGTGGAATTGGAGGCATCGGACATGGAGGATTAGGAGGTGGACTTGGAGGCGGACTTGGAGGTGGACTTGGAGGTGGACTTGGAGGTGGATTTGGAGGAGGTGGAATCGGTGGAGGATTCGGAGGTGGACTCGGAGGAGGCCTAGGTGGAGGAATTGGAGGAGGCATCGGCGGAGGATTAGGTGGAGGTGCCGGTGGTGGTGCCGGTGGACCAGGCAGAATCGTCCATGTAACTTTAACTAGGCAAATTGATATCCCTCAGCCAGTACCTGTACCTGTCCCAGTTGAACAGAGAGTACCAGTTCCAGTTAACGTCCCAGTACCAGTCCAAGTAGACAGACCCTACCCAGTACAAGTACCGAGCCCATATCCAGTTCACATCGACAGACCTGTACCATACCCAGTCCATAGAACCGTTCCTGTTCAAGTGAGCGTCCCAGTTAGTGTACCAGTACCAGTACCCAGACCAGTTCCTGTACCCAACCCAGTACCTGTACCTGTCAGTAGACCAGTACCAGTTCCAGTTCCAGAAACAGTCATCGTAAGACAACCCGTACCAGTACCAGTTGGAGGTGGTGGTGGAGGAATCGGAGGTGGATTCGGCGGTGGAGTCGGCGGTGGATTCGGAGGTGGATTGGGAGGTGGATTAGGCGGCGGATTAGGCGGCGGATTAGGCGGCGGATTAGGTGGTGGATTGGGCGGCGGATTGGGCGGTGGATTAGGAGGCGGATTGGGCGGACACGGAATCGGAGGAGGATTAGGTGGCGGTTTAGGTCACGGTTTTGGAGGCGGACTCGGAGGCGGTTTTGGCCACGGTCACCACTAGATCAGTCTTAATTTAATCATATGTGATACTTTCATTTAGGTAAGCTTGGAACTTGGCATATTATGAATAGCTTTGCGAAAACGCGCAGAGAATTTTCGTAATATTGCAACCAGAAATTCATGGTTCATTCATGCAACTACGTTTGTATTATATCATTTTAGTCATGTACTTGTATCAGTTTCATTGTGTAAAACCAAAAATTAATCGAGACAGTTGTAACACGCCTGTACATTTTCTATCATTGATGTTTAGGTAATAGTTTAATAAATTGTAAATACCTTTCTATGATAATAAATGTTGACTTAAACAAAATATTTTAGCATTTTCTATTCCACCTGAATCCTACACTTTTCTAACACAAAAATTACTTTTGAAATTCACAGTATACCTGTGAATAAAATGATCAATATAAATTAACAATATTGATATTATTTATTGAATGTTGAACATTGACGGGATTAAGTTTAAGCTTTTAAAGCATTTTGAAAATTTGAAATGACATCCAACGTCTATGTAACTTAACAAAAGTAAGTTTCAGTAGACTTCTTACTTCAATAATACTTAATATTTTTGCTTAATTCTTTTTTTTAAATACTAGAAAAATGCAGAAAGTCAGAAAAGTTTCAAACGAAGGAATAAATTTCCACCATTACAAATAGTGAAATAGTGTAGGCCCAGGAACATTGCCTTGTGGCACGTTAACTTATTTTTAAAACCTTACAAGCCTTATAATTACTTAACACTACTCGTATTACTCTTTTTTTAGATTATACAACTTTATTTTTTTAATATTATGTAATAAATAATAAATTGCCTCCATGGATTACGTCCCCTTCCCCAATATATGACTCTGGGGCGTGTGGATGAGAACATTTCTCGGTGCGTACTGTTTCAAAATCTGTTCTCACCTCATGTTGCGACATACCGGGATCAAAAACAGCCGAGATGAAAACGCACTAATTGTTAGTTGTGGCTCGGTTCTGGAAGTGCCTGAACGTGCTCTCGACTGTGCTCTAGCGAAATGATGAAGTACTGCCCTGGACATGTCACCGGTTTCCAGGTCGAAAGGTAAGTTGAGAACTAGGTTGCTTGGCATAAGAGGACAAGGAGCTTGAAGCAATCGTGATTGAATCCTTTTAAATTCGTTTCAAACTTTGCTTGTATCTTCGTTTCTTTTCGGGAATGAAGAGTAAAAGTAAAATATTTGTTTTGATTTCGAATTTATGGTTAAATCTATAAATGGGAAAGTGCATCTGCTACTTCACGAAACTGAGCACCTATTTTATTTTATTTTTATTTTATACTCAATGATGATGTGTGATTGTTTTGTAGCGATTTCTTTATGAGCAGTATTTTAACAAAGTATAATTTGGAAAGTATACTTTATTCAATGGACTGTATTAAGTCTATCTGTTTCTTGCACGTTTCATGTCGCTCCAATATATTTAGATATCACTTTTGTTAACATTTAATTTGAAACTTAAAATTTTAAGCAACTGTTCCCCAATCTATTCTATTTAGTGTAAAGGATTACCCATAATATTATTTCAGTTTATTTACTCTTCAATACAGACAATACATATAATCCTTACAAATACGAAAAATGTCATGTTCAATTAAATAAGGACTACGTAAAGAAACGCGGGAGATAGTGATAGATAATGTAATGTAAAAGACGTAAATTATTTATTTCTCAAACTAGATGGTGTCTTTCGTATTTGCGAGAACTATACTTAGTTTTTAACTTATATTATAGTACAATCCGCCTTTAATATAAACAATTATTCGATTATTAAATATCGAGAAGGAATATGTTTATTTAAATAAAATATGCTTAGCTTGTTCTCTATTTCAAAGTAATTAACTTAAAGTTACTTCCATTTTCAGAACGTGCAAATCAAAGATGGATTCGAAACAACCATAAATTAATTACAAGAAAGCAAAATTTTACTTTCATGAACATATTGTAAATAGAGTAACTAAAGAAGGTAACTTAACTTTATACTTCCAATTGACATAATTTATAGTGTTTAATTAGTTTCATCAATCCAAATATTAAAAAAAAAACTCTTTATTAATTCCTAGTTTTGAAACAACTTTGTTTGTTCGTAATACTTCTTTCCTGTTTTATTTATTATTTGGAATATAGCTAAAGAATAACAAATCTTAAATTTATTTTCCACTTAATTTTCAAATATCATTTGTTTTCATTACATATTTCCCAAACTTAACTATTTTCTATTTTAGATATAGAATAATTCGCCTGCCTCTTATTCATATATCCTTTTCATCATATAATAAATTACGTGAAGTGACCATTTCGCGTATGCATCGCAGTTCGCAAAATTCGATTTCGCGGCTGTTACTAAGAGTAACATTTTGTTGGTATCACTAAAAAATAGATTTGTCAGAAAATTGATTGACGTTCATTTTTAATTTTATGGTTTTTGAAAGCTATCACTGCCAATGTTGCCAGTTCGACTGAAGTATTACCTAAAAACGAGAAGTATCGTCCTGAACAATTGATAATTATTTATTTTTTCATTAAGAAAGTATTACATGCAGGTATTTAAATAACATCATCTTCTTGCTGTCTTATAATTTGCCTCGACCAAACCATGCACCGAACCTCATTTATAATTCTGTCTACTTTTGCTAACTCTTCCAATATGCACACCTTTAGACTCTTCTACTAATACCAGAATTCTTCAAATCAGCTTATATTTGTAATGCGTTCCCTTTTCTCTTCTACTGATTCCATAGAAGAGTCTGATTCATCTTCAATTTCTGATTCTGAATCAGATTCTCCTAATGCAAAAATGAAAGCAAGAATATTTTCAAACAAACAATTTCCCATATGTTTCGTCCAGTCATCCGAAATTAATTTTTAACAATGATTACAAAAATTTTGCCACATGTCGGAGTATATTTTGAAAGAGCCTCACGCCATAAATTTGCAACCCTATCTTTCGATAATGGTAGCGAATTTATGTACTTATTGTAAAAGCCTTTACGTTGCCTCCATGCCATCTCAATAGGATTGTACTGATAATGGTATGGGGGCAATCTAAGAACTTCATAGCCATGCTCCTTCAAAATTTCGTCAATCGCGTATTGCTTTGTTGCTCCGTCTGTTCTAAAAGGCTTAATTAATTTTCATAAATGTTTCTTTGTAATTTTGCCCTCAATATTGACTTATCGTGCTTAACCAATCACTCCTGAATTTGACTTCTTTTTACATGAAAATGTGGGTGGTTTGTCCAATGGCACCGAGTGATATGGTGCATTGTCCATCACCACCACATTACAACTTGCCTAGTGCAGGAATAAGCTGATTAACCACCTAATTTTGAAAAATTTCTGCATTAATTTTTTTGTGGTAGTTTCTGTCGTTGTTCGTCGAGTTACACCCTTCCAAAAAGCCAAGTTTTGTTTCCGCATGCAAAATTGTAAAACGTTTCCCTTCACTTTTAATTTTGGCTGGGTTACTTTTCAAATCTGTTTCGTGTATCCATTGACGAACCGCAGACCCATTTTGGTAGATCCAGGTTTCGTCTAGGTACACGAATATTACATTTCCACTAGAATTTTGAAACTGCAAGAATTTGCCCAAAAAGAAATTTTGAATGCTACGACGTGTTTTTGTTTACATAAAATCTTGCGTCCGTTAACCATTTTGTATTTGTGATCCATAGATTTCATAATTTTGAATAAAGTTATTCTCCCTCCTTTAAATTCCAAAATATCGCTAGCGTCTGTAAGTAAATTAAAATTATATTGCCAAATTAATCGTTGCAAATCTTTTCGAAACATAATTTGTAAATATGTTCGTATGTTTACCTCTGCCAGAAAGAAAAATTTTCCAGTTGTCAAATCCTCCTTTTCAAATTTTAATTATTGTACATCGCGATATCTAAAATATTAAAATTAATTAAAAATTAAATGGCAAGAAAACTTGATTTTGTAAAATATTAAACATTAAAAAATAAAGCTGACTTAAATATGTAAAAACTTACTTCATGTATATCCGCCAACCTGCTTATTATTTTCTCATTTCTTAAATCTGGGCGATCCTTTTTGTAATAATTAAACGCCTTGCCTATTGAGCGCTTAGTTCCTCTGCTTATGATTTTTGGTATTTAATCATACTACCGTAGACGACGTTATTTACGAATTGGCAACACAGCCAGTATAGCTGTCGTGACACTGTCATTATTTTTTAATGTCAGATTTTGATTTCCGTCAAAATACTTGCACATAACTTAACGAGAAAGAAGCATAGCCCCCTAAAGTCTAATGAAATCGTGAATGGAATATAAGAACTGACAAAATTTATCTCATTTCAATATCTGCAATCTATTTACGGAGAAAATTATAAGTATGGTTTTTTTTATTCCAAAAATTGAAAATTTTATACAGTTGCCCAAGAAATATTGTATATACCTTCCTTGCTCACGAAATCCTTTAATGTCTTCGAGGTTATCCTGCCTCGGCCGCAAGCGGGTTCGACGAAATTTTTCTCTCGGTACGTTAAAGAATAATTTCGCGGCCTTGATATATAAATAACTATTAATTTATTATACAATTTTCTTCGGACAACAATCTACTTAATCAATTAATCTTTTTATCATTAGGTATCGATGAACAGAATCTGTTACGCTAGGTTTTAACCTGAATATTAGTCTACCGCCTAATTAACTGGAATATTTTCTCATTACTTTAAATTATTTCAATCTTTATGAAAAAATTAATATTATTCTTTTAATTGTGATGTACACTTATTCGGTGTTAAAAAAACACTCCCGAAATTTTTCTCAATTCATGATTTTTTGCTTTGTTATATTTTCACTTAGGAAATCGTTTATTCGATCCATATAGACACAAAATATTTGACAAAATTATTGAAATAACGAATTTCGTCCCTTTTTTTATTAATTTTAGTAGTTCACATAATCTTTCGTCTATTGATTCACCCGCCCATATTTTTTTTTAATTACGTAATTTCTAAATTGTTCCACGATCTCTGATTGAAGACTTCGCAGCTTTTAAATATTGGAAACACTACTTTTCCAAGTATTTGAAAGTCTTAACTCAAATACGTATAATCAAACAGTTCCAAGCCGTTTATTTCTGGAGGCTTTATATAAAATACAGACAATTCCAGAGCACTGCAATTTAATAATTATAAATAATTATCATAACAGTTTTGATTGACATTTAGATATAGAATTGCTGCAGGATAAAACGATTAGCACTGTGGCATTTTTACCTCTTTCTGTAGGTGAATATATTTCAACTCAAAGATGGAATGGACTGCAACTGCCTGAGCGCTACTGTAAGTGGGTTAGCCTAGGCGAAATTAACTCGTACGAAATATAAGAGTTGTTGAATTTGCAACGCTCTATTTGTTCACGGACGGTGTACGGTGATCAGAATGGCGAGCTTTACCATCATTAACTATCTCATTAAGAAATCTAGACTTATGCAATTTTCTTACTTCCAGATTTCGTAATTATTTCATGTTGTACAGCAACAAATAAAAAATATGATCGCTATTTATTTCACGTTGTTCTTTTAAAATTATTGGAAGACGTGAAAGCACATCTGTATTTGCGTGTATGTCCATAGAGCGTTATTTGATTTTAAAATTGTAGGTCATTAGAATAATAGCCCGATGCTGAAAACGATGAACGGAGAAGGCGGAAAGCTTTTTATCTGTCGCAAAAATTACAAGCAATGGCTTGTGATCTGTTTGTAGTTCAAAAGATCAAGAAAGACCGTACAGATATTGGTAATACTTCTTAACCGTAAAAATGACAGAGAGTGCTTCTTTCTCAATTTTGTTATAACGTTTCTCTTGGTCCGTCATTGTCTTGGACACAAAAATAATTGGCTCTTCAGAGCCATCAGGAAAGCGATGAAAAAGAACTACGCCAATGCCATATATATGACGACACATCAGTTAACAGACAATTTTCAGTTTCACGTGAACTATTCTTATGTTTGTCGTAGGTACTAGTAAAATGTTTATTTGTACTAAATTGCAGGGTGCGGTTCTTAGACATGCTAACATTAGCGATATGTCCCTTTCTATTGCAAGCATTACAAATGGCTTAAAAGACTTCGCCTACTACATCTGACCGTAATAGGAACATGCTAGGACCGTAACCAGGCCGAAGCTTGCAAAAAAACATTCTCTCCATAGTTTCATATGTGATAATGCCCACTAGCCTGTATCGTGTCCGTCAGACACCGGACCGTACCATGCTGGGCGTTGTTTTGTATAAAACTATGGAAATAATGTTTTTTACATGTGTTGGTCCGGTTACACTTCTAGCACTCAGAACGATGATGTTTTGAACCACAACCGGGACATGACTTGACCTTCGACCCTTTTTTAATTGAATTAGGTTTATTTTTCTTGTAGTTAGACTGCATGGCATTTATATCTAACTCGACTTTCGACGATTGAGCATTATTGACTGTCTTGAACGTTTTAAAAAGCAAAGCGTCCTTGGCTACAGGTTCTAGAGAAATAATCAAACAACACCGAAGATCAGGGTGTGGTGAATAAATTACAATCATATCACGTTTGAGTTCAGTAACTTAGAGTTGTCCGCAAACTTCTTTTTTGCACATAAAATTACAATGAGTACCCAAACCTCGAAGTTCCGCAATTCAATAATTGTGTATGTCTGATTAGGTTGCATTCGACACTGGGAGAATCTACGACGAGCGTCGATAACATGAGTAGACTCCCATGGCCTACCCATGAACGTTTTTGGGAGTCCTCCTGTACGTCAAAATTATAATTTAGGCACTTCATCAGATCACTGATCAGAATTAGGATCAAATCCATGAAATGTAGCAATACTGACTTTGATTCAAGGCACTTCACTTCTCATAACTGTACACGACAACTTTTCTTTACCCAGTAGCTCGGTTTGACGCTTTGAAGTCTCGGCCATGATAATAATCCATACTTCGAAAATATTCGGTTAATCCTGAATCCTCGTCGTCACTGAAGTGTTGTAAGTATGGGTTGGTTGCTTGTTATTAGGTCAAATCCAAAACTATTTTAATATTTTGAAAACTCTCAAATGCAAATTTTATATTAAGAATTAATACACATTTTAGTTTTCCTAAAATGCTAAGTCAAACTACTTTTGTTAGCGTCTTTGACTATTATATACAAAACGTAACCGCACTTTCATAAAAAAATTCCCTACAAATGTACCTATGTATGTACATCTATCTCATTTAGTAATTTATACAATTATGTCTTTAAAATACTACATCCCTTCGTCAGGCTGCTTGTCAATAGGTACCTACTCCTTGTAATTAAGTTAAATCATCTAAGAGGGTTTTCAAAAGAACGCCGCGTAATGTACTACGACGCTCATTTAAAACGATACTCCTATATACAAACCCCACACTTTTGAACATTCTACGGCAAGCAGTTAAAACAGTGCGTCGAAACCACTCCCTATCAAATGTCATAAGGGCCACGAAATTGCCGACCGGTATCATTTTAATTGAGCGCTGCTTTACATGCATGGTATCTATATTTAATGTACCAAAGAATACTAATAGTTTCCTTATTTTTACAGCAATTTTGTTTTGATTTTATAACAAAAAAATTTCAAAGATTGGCAGAAAATTGAAATAATAAAGAAATCTGAAAGGCAGGAAATTGAATTAATATAATAACGCGTGGAAAACTTTATTTTTTGATAAAGCTATCGATAGATAATGAAACTAATTTGTAGACGGTATCCCTTTGAGGTAGCCTTTGGCATACAATAATAATAAGTAAAGCATGAATCTTTGTATAATTTGAAACGCGGATACGACACAATTACATCACAGTTTGGGTTGGTATTTCGCCGAAATATCAAGGAGAACTTACGTATTACGGTCACAGGCAGTGTGGTCGCATTTTCAAACTACCACGATCCAAATTACCGCGATGTGCAGTGCAATGTGGCAACGTTGGTGGTGAAGCGACTAGTTACTCATTTTGATATTTAATCGCATAAAATTGTTTGGCTTGTTTTCAATCATATTATGGAGTGGCCAAATGACAAAATTATTAAATTGCATAATGTGACAGTGACAGATGTCCAACCTCGAATCGACGATAAAGTTGTATCAAGTAAGAAAGTAAACGCACGCACGGTTACGAGATGCAACTAAGTATGATTGTATCACTCTTGCGTAGTATCATATCCGAATTTCGAATCATAATCGGATACGCGAATATAATACATGTGCGGATGCAGCTTTATCATTACGCTTAGATACTTATGACGTATTGAAAGCTGGTTCATACCTTACTGTAGGAGTCAGAACAGATGAAAATGGAAAAAAAAAATATAAAAATTATTTTTATTCAAAGGGTTATCCACGATATTAGTGACCAAGAATAATTTGGATTGGGGGATGTGCCCTTAAGTCATTATAAAACGAAACTTAAGGCACATTACAAATGTCTTTCTTTTCCTTAAAACGCTCCTAGGGCCAATTTTACAATGAAACTTAAAGAAGACTTTATTAATTATTTATCTTATTAGTGGGATAAGGGCTTTATTAACATACGAATCCGGTGAGTTGCGTAAGAGCATGAACATATATACAATAATAATAATAGCGTTATCACACGTGTTAAGATACAACTTTTATCCACAACGGCCCAGAATTGACGAACACTTTATTATTTAATGTTAGAATAGTTTCCTGATGTAGATCATATTTTTTATTTAAAGTCAGAGCAGACAATATACGAAAACATAGCAATCAGACAATTTGTATGTATATCAAGTTGAGATGTCAACAACGTAGTATACAGGGTGCTTCAGAAAAACTTTTCTCACTCTGAGAAGTCATATAAGTAAACAACTTTTACTAATAAAGTTGTAGTCTTTTCGGCGTTTAATTAAAACGAAATAAGGAAAATGAGGGCTAGAAATATTCTCGATGTAAAAAGCAATATAATTTTAATTAATTTCAATTTATTCATAAATCTTGAAAAACGTTCAAAATTAAAGTCACCATTTTAGATACATACAGTATGACGACACGACATTTGATTGAACGACGAATTTTTCAAAACATCAGAGCTACTAATTCCTCTTCTGTGTTAACAGATGTTGCATTTAATATGACCCCAAACGTAAAAGTGAATATGAGTCATAACTCTGGATCGTGCAGGCAAAAGAAAAGGATCATCTTTAGAAGGGCAATTGCTGAATTGGGAGATATCCTCTTCCTTAGCCCGCACGATCGCTAGATATGACTCCAATTCATTTCTGTATTTGGGATCAACACAGAAGCGGCATTAGTCTTGCTTTTGATACCATTCGTGATCGTCCTCACATATTTCGAAGAAGTCGGCATTCAATCATACATCGTTATATGCATCCAAAATGGTAGCCTTAATTTTGAACATTTCTTATAATTTTTCAAGTTTCCTTAAAATTACTTTTTACATCGAGATTATTTCTAGTCCTCACTTTCGCATTCCTATTTCCTTAGAATTTTTATTTTCTATGGGAGTAAAGACAGGTTATAATGATTTCGGTCCACTTTGAAGATAACTGTGAGGTATCGGATCGTAGATTTCCATCTTTTACGCTTTCAAATGCAGCAGGTACTGGGGGAAACCCAGCAAATTTGTTAGTCAAGATTGCTTAATTACCTACCTTCTATTACTTCTGAAAGGAATAATTTTTCTCAGACATCCTGTATATTGCAGTTTTTATAATTTCCTTCTGTTTTGTGGCAAAAAATTTGAGAGAAACACACTCATTAACTAATTAATAATGGGTTCATATCCACAAGTCGTAGATAAAATTATTTAAAGTCACACACACACACACATTCATAGTATATATAAACAAATGTGGAAACATATTTGTTTTTATACACTGAAAGCTACTTTCAATTTAAAACATTCTTTAAAGCTTTATTATTATTCTTTATGAAACTGACAAACAGTCTAATACCTGTTTAAAGAATTAAATTTTCCGAAATATTTGAATCACATAAAATAAAATTTTAATATTGTATAGCAGAGTTGGTTGAATTCGATTTCCTTTGTGGCTACATGGGTCGTGAGAGACAGAGCGCTTATGTGTTGAATTGATTTCTGATTCATACCGGGTCCTTCGAATTGGGTTTGTTCCCTAGTTTGTGAGGTGAATTCGAAAGGAAATAGTACTAGTAAGTCGATCGCAACCGCAGTAGGCAATTTGAAAATTACTAGTCAACGCCTTCCCAATAAACTCAGAGACTCGGTAAGAGACAGCGTAATACAATAATTAAAATTTTTATAACACCTTTTAATGGACTTTTATACAACCCACGGCTTTTTCAATTTTCGAAACACCCCGTAGAGACACCGACAATCAGTTTATAATACCTAAATTTTAAGTTCGAGTAGCTAAAGTGACCATTACTTTTTGCAAAAGCAGAGCTTTGTAAATATTTTGAGTGACCTTCATTGTCTACTTCGACGCAACAAGTTTTCATATTTTCCTATTTCCTTAGAATTTTTGTTTCCTATAGAAGTATTTTTTATGCAGAGAAATACAGGTTTCATGTCAAGTAAATACATCTATATTGTTTTACAATATAACAATACTACTCGTTCGCTATGAAAGTATCCTTGTTTAAAGTATTTTATTAATTATTTCTGGAGAACTAAAATACATAACATTTCTCTAATGACGTCTGTAACCAAAGTTTTCGTAAAAATTTCTTTGATACCAAATTATATCATCCAGTTGCCATTGGAAACAAATATTTAATATTGTCTACATTTTTATTTATCATGCCGTGTCCTTGTCAAATAACTATCATCGTAATTTTGACGCACAAACTGGATATCAGGAAAAGTATACGCTGCGTCCGCGGATGGATTTTCTGCAATAAAGGAATAAGTTTTTTATTTTACGTTTTAGGGAAAAATGTTATTCTTTAGAAAAATTCTTGCTTATAATAAAATCTGCAAAAACTCTTGAAATATCTCTTTTGTGGCTTTAA
Organism: Serrognathus titanus; assembly: GCA_039766575.1. NCBI lineage: Eukaryota > Metazoa > Arthropoda > Insecta > Coleoptera > Lucanidae > Serrognathus > Serrognathus titanus. The sequence continues at coordinate 26,272,192 of CM077912.1, read as the reverse complement.
ATTAAAACAAAAAACATATTTACTTATTCTTCCACCGTCCAGCACACGTTGCATAATGTCAAACTAAAACTGCTTAGCATTGAAGGCAACCGACTTCTAAGTATTATTTAAATTATAATTTCTATTGTATAGAAATAAGTTGCTAATAGAATAATTAGAATAAATTACTCTGATATTTTGACATTGCGCTAGGAAATTTTTCCGAAAACTTTTGTTATACGTTATTTTTCCTATGTTCTGTGATGTATATTCTTTTAACATTTTTCCCTGTCGGTCAAAAGTCACCCTGTATAAAAAAAAACCATAGGTACTTCACAATCTAATGTATGGGTGCGCGCCTTTAAAATATCAGTCTTGCATATCAAGTTCAAAATGGTATGGCAATATCATTGTAATTAGTGATGCGAAAATTTATCGATAATATCGATGAATATCAAATAACGTAATTTCCTTTTGGCATATCAATATTACCGATATAAATATCAATAATTTTAATTTAGTTGCAATAGATATTGAATTAAAAAAGAACAATCTTTGCCATCGTAATGTTTATTGAATCTATTTTATGTGAAGTTAGATTTCTATTTCTTCCCATCTATAAGTGTCTATTATCATGGTGATAGGACGCCAGCGGCATTCGGGAACGCAGGTGAACGTAACGCCTTGTTCTAGTTAAGCAGCATTCACACTATGCGTTCCGCAGCAAGACGCTACGCGTTTGCTTAAAGCCCAGTAAAAATATGGGCGTTGTAATAAAAATCACCTATAGTTAGATTGATTGCCTCTTTTATTAATTCTTCAAATATGTAACACATTTTTTTGGCGATTTCTGTCGATTTCTGATGATACTAATAACATATAAAAGGTTTTGTTTTGAAGATATTTAATCCAGTACTTACAACGTTTGCCAGTCGGACGCTTACAATAAATGTTTTGGCGACTATTTGTTATCATATAAATCAAACAAACAGATAATCTTAAATTAAATAATCTGAATATATACTTTTAAGTCCCCTATTTCAGTTACAGTTTAATCTTCAATCATTTGTTTTTATAATTGTTACTTTAGGAAGATTAAAGTTAAATTGTAAGTGAAACACCGGGCCTGAGTAGCGAAATAACTACTCTGTAAACTCAGAAACATTAATTGTTTTAATTAAGGTAGATTCTTGTACGGTGAAATTGTGTAATGAATTATTTCAAACGGACACTGGAAACGGCAAAATTCTCAAGAGATTGTGAAACGTTGAGCATTTGTACCATTTTCAGTGTTCGTTTGAGATAATTCATTACACTAATTTTTTTTATTATTACTTTGAATTCGAATTTATTAATAAATTAAATATACAGGCTGTCCACCGAGTGCCGCAGTCTTCTCCACCACCTATAGTATATAAATTCAAGCGGGCTAAGATGAAACTCGGTCAGCTCCATTTTATAAAATTGTTTTTAAGTATACAGAGTGTTCAATAACTGAAAGCCTTACCAAAGTTATATCTTTTTTAAATGGAATACATATTTACATATTACGAAAATACGCAAACGAGTTTATAAGAATTGATGTTTAAGGGAAAAAAATGCTGTATTAAGAGCGTTTATAGCTTGGTTATTTATTTACATTTCGTCGTTAGTTTTTGTAGGTAGTCAATACTATATCTTTCGTAGAGAAATTTCAGAAGAGCTTCGGCCTATCAGTGTATCATATGCATAAGATAATTTTTCTCAAAATTTTTAAATGGACTACCCAGTGTACCTAAACTCTCGTGAAACACTGTTTTAAAAAGCTTTCATAAAACGCCAAATGTATTTGTCTAAACTGAAGAAATCGCCAGACAAAAATTATTATTTTTTAATATTGACCTTTCCGACAGGTCGTACAGGTTCCTTTGTTTTAATTTACTGATAAATCAATGAATATGTTTTATTTTTTCAGAGACGCGCTGATATTCGGGCGATAACTTGCCATTCGATCGACAGCAATCGTATCGAGTGACCAGATTGCTTCAATATCGTCTGATTACAAGCCTTGCAATTTTTTTTTCATAAACACTTGACACGTTAGTGTGGCCTTCTTTATTGTAATGATTTTCGGCCACTTCTCGGGCAGTCAGATAGTGGCGACCAGATAGCTTGAATATCGCTGCGTCGATGGTCGCCATAAAGGAGCACACAGACGAGCAATCTAATTGCCGGCGACCGGATTGCTTCAATATTGCTACACATTTAAATAGGGTGTAAAAAATGTGCTTGTTGCTATGGAAACCATTTCTGATTTAGTTATGTAAACGAGAAACAAAATACATAATAGTTATTTGTATCATTAGGCCAGAAACTGCTTTGCAAGTGTTCGCACTTGTGATACACATTATTTTTTGGTCCGACCTATTTTAAATTGTCTCAAAAGTTAAAAAAAAAAAAATTAAATAGTTTGCGCTAGAAAAGATATATGTATTCAGGTTGGTAACACAATGTCCAACACCAGATTTTGAATTAAAAATTAAAAATCAGATTACCTACAATTTTTTGATATTTAATAAAAACCAAATTTAATATTGTTCAAGTCCATTTTGTTATTGTTTATAAGTGCAATGGATACTCCAGCACACATTACTCAGGCTGCCGAACGTGCAATTAATGCTTTGCTACCTGAGAAGTCTTCCAGCAGATATTGGAAGGAATATGAATTATTTGTGAAGTGGTGCAGTGAGAATTTGGTGGCAAGCAACTACAATGAGCACGTTTTAGTAGCTGCAACATATTATATATGTAAGTTTTCAGCTAAACTTAAGCTCAAATTTAAAAAATTATTCAATATATCAAATATTTACTACAAAATCAAACCTTTTGTCGTTTAAGAAACGTCAACCACAGATGTCAATAAGACCAAAAACTCTTTTATGCGAGAGAGACTGCAATACAACCCAAAAGTAATTGTAGGTGACTTTTATGACAATGGCTCTGTAGTAAGTCATCGGTCCAACAGTTGATTGTTCGCGGGTCGAAGTTAATCAGATCGCACTGATCCCCTTCTTCTGTAACTCATAACGACCTCGTTAAATAACGATGATCGTTAGGGACATATTTGCCCATTCATAGAATAGAAATGTATACGAAATAATAAAATTTCTATTCAACTTTAGCCGAACTTGTGAACAGTTGAATGGAATTGATCTAAATAATCGCGCTTTCTACGAAATTATGGTGATCGTATAGCACGCAATATTTGAAATTCAAACAAGTTCGTTTCTCGCCGAACATATCGCGGACTCTGCACAAAGAAGTCTTTTATTGAAAGGGTGCAAGAGTGTAATTTATTGTGGAATGAAACAAATACATGCCATAAGGGCAGATTAATAATATAAATCCAAAAACTCTACAAAACTCTATGACTCTATGACAAAATAAAGAAGATTATTTATTGCACGACATTTAAATTTAAGCAGTAATTTTATTACAAACATAAAGAGGTTTTAGGTTGGTATTGACTATTTTATTTCTACATAACGTAGTTCACAGACCTATTTTTTAATTACAATAAATTTCATAGTTCATTCTGCCACACCCGCGCTTGCAAAAGGTCATGATACCGCGAACGCGATAGCCTCCCTTTTACCTCAACAGCGATTACCGCAATACAAAGCAGTACATCATCACGCCGTATACTAATAGATTAGAACGTTTACATATCTCAGCCCACCGCGAAGAAAGACCACATAAGTGCCGTTCATCTCACACATTACGCACGGCTGCTCATATTATATAGCAAAATTTACATAATATGATGCAGCTCTACCTCCTGAAGAAACGGAGAAAGTACATTCTCTCGTATTTATGCTTTAAAAGTGTATATAAAGCTTCCGATTTGAGGCAATCTGTCACAGTTGCACAGGTGTTTGTGTAAGCAACATGAATTTTTTGGTAGGTAGTTCATTGTTCTTCTAGAATCCATTTTGCATTATATATTTAAGGTGTTCGCAGTTTTCGCTGTTACTGTCGCAATTGCGGAAGACGCAGAGAAGGACCAGAGGAAACGGGAAATAACACATGACTCCAGTTCTAACTATGCCACTGATGAGGGCAAAATACGTCACATCACCTTAACAAAGCAAATAGAAATTCCACATCCAGTTTCTGTTCCGGTACCGGTTGAAGACACCATCCCCTATCCCGTTTATATACCTGTCCCCGTACACGTTGAGAAACCCTATCCTGTAAAAGTCTACAAGCCATATCCTGTACCTGTTTACAAGGACGTGCCGGTTAGGGTTTATAAAGACATTCCTATTCCAGTTAAAGTTGGGGTTGAAGTTCCCTATCCGGTGAAAGTACCGGTTTTAGTGCCTCAACCCTACCCTATTTACTATCACGAAACCGTAACGGTTCCGGTGGTTGAAAAGAACTATGTCGAAAGGCCTGTTATTTTAGAGCATGACGGGGGTGATGATAATGATAACATTCCAATTAATTCTGGAGTTTCTGGGATTGGAGGTGGTGCTCCTACCATCGAAGAAAATGTGCAAATAAATACCGATGTCGCTCATGATGTAACAGCATCAGCGAATGGCGGCGACTATGGAAACACAAATGGGCAGGTACAGGAAATAGAAACCGGAAACGGCCAAGGTGAAAGCGACGTGCACGGAAGTGAGACGAATCAGGCTGAGAGTTATAACAACGCCGAAATTAGCAATGAGGATGCGGCTACATCCGAAGCTGTCGAAGAGGCAAAAAATTAATTTACCGGAAAAAAGCATTACATGTGATATTTCTACGAGTTACCTCCGAAATGGATTAGCTTTATTCTTGAAATAAAGAATTTCCATCCGTTGCAGGACCAGGATTTCTCTTGTTGTTTTTGCAACTGTTGTTATTTAGTCGTTATTTGGGTTACAATTAATTGTTGTTCTGCATTTGTTAAGTTTTTTGTTTTGTTTCTTTTTTAAATTCACATTAAATAAAAGTAAATTAAAAGTTATTCACCCGCTTTTCCTTGACATGTGTTTTTAAAGTATATTTGAGTATTCGCATAAAATTGTTTTATTTTTTATCAAAATTTTCTTGAATCGTAATAGTAAATGAATAAGCGCATAGAATATTTCTATTCCTTGCCAATCGATGAACATTTTTTGAAATTTTTTAAAAGAAAAAAGAAAACAATAAAATAATAACATGAAAGTATTCCTCGTAAAAGCATTAGTTCTGAATAATTTAGTGTAACTAAAATCTGAAAAATTGTGTGGACGAATATAATTAATTTATAATTTTACTATTTCTTGAAAACATGATTCTTTTAGTATTAGATTAATGAAATGAATATAAATTAGATAGTTAATTAACAACAGAACTATTTGGATCAATATACATGAATATCGCTGAAAGAGTAGAATAAGAATTTTACAAAGATTGTTCACATATGTTTACAAATTAAAGATGCGCTGTAATATACATAGTTATCAATAACATGTGTACAAAAATTTTTCCCATCTAGAGTGTTGCTCTAATTTTTTTCGCATGTTCACGTATGTTCCTTATTTGATCCGTATCCTAAACAGACAAGTAAACAAACATAACTTAAAAAATTGTTTTATTGATTTGATTTTACAATGGTTTTCACATTGAAATAAAAATGTCTTATGGTTGAATCCTACCTTCGAAACCCAAAAAAAAAAATCAATGTCGAATGGACCTATTTTATTCCGGATTATATTGCAGAATTTTATTGACTGCCGTGCATGAATTGCTTCCAGTAGATTTTGAACCAAGGCGAAGATACTACCATTGGTTTTTAAACAATATTGACAAGGACGATTTGTTGGACAAAACTTTCTTTTCCGATGAGGCCTGGTCCCATTTAACAGGATACATTAATTCCCAAAATATAGGTATCTAGAGTACCCTCATATTTTTATTGAAGCCCCACTCCATCCACAAAAATTGGTGTTTGGATAGGTTTAAGTCGGAGGAGATATTTTTTAATGGCACACTAACAGCACTTAGATGTCGGGAAGAGATTTTGTATCCATTTATTAATCAACTGCATGATGACGAGTTACAATTTGGATATTTCCAGCGGGATGGTGGCTCATGCTGCTTTAAATTTCCTTCAAGGGTTTTTTGAAAATTGAATAATTAGCAGAAATATGGCAAATATATGCCCTCCGCGATCTTACGATCTAACTCCTTTGCATTTTTTGTTCGGCCCTACATGAAAAAATCCATTTTTAAAGCTCGTCAATGCTTTACAGGAACTTGCCCAAAGAATCATCGAAAAGTATGATGAAATAAACAATTTTCGCCACATTTTACAAAAAGTTATTAATGGATATCGCAGAAGAGTTAGAAAATGCCTCGAAGGAGACGGAGGCCGTTTTCAACTTCTGTTGTGAATTCATGTTCAACGTTATTTTTAATGTTTTATTCTGTTTGGTTTCAAATACGTAATAAATCGTAATCATTGGTTATGATTTTCTGTTGACTTATGTCAAGGTTAAATGTCAATTTGGCTTTTACTGATCAAGTAAGGAACATACGTGGACATGTGAAAAAATGACAGCAACACACTAGATGGGAAAACTTTATGTACACATGCTATATGTTCTATGCGAAAAAATTCTTACTATATTTGAATATAAATGAACTGAATTGCTTTTAATTTCAAAGTATGTAATAATTTCAACATATTTTTATACGAATCTCAACTTATTAAAAAATGAGAGCAACATTTTATGGTTAAACTTTTTGTTCACATGTTATGAATCCTTCATTAAAAGTTTTAAGTGAAGAAGTTTGGGTAGGAATTGGAAATTTGTGAAATAAATAAATACATGTTTTTAAATAAAATTAACTCGACTTTCAGTCATATTGGCATATAAAAATAAAAAGTTCCAATATATTTCCCTAGCTTTAAATTGCACCGCTTTTAGTAATTTTGAATCTTTCTAGAATTTTGATTACATTTCATATTTGGCTGCTAATTTAAATAAATAAGTTGAAAAGTTATTTTGATTGACTAAGAGAGACTATAAAGCTATTACTTACATACAGGATTGTGAGATAATAAATATTTATAAAAACAATACTAATACGTCACTTAATTATTTTTTTTAATTATTATTTATTTATTTAAATGTAGTTGTCTATAAAGTGTGTGTCGATATATTTAATAATATTTTAAATTTATTTTCTGAATAGATTACAAATATATGTTGCCGAATCTATAGTTTAATTTTGTTTTTTTTTTGTAGTTTATAGATTTCATATTTGGCGGAAGTATTTTATAGCAAAATAATATTGAAATTCCTCTGTCAAATGGTATATTTCGCTTATATATATTATAGAGTAGATGAAGCTTCGATCTAGTATTGTGATCATGACACACTTACTTTTAGCAGAAAAATGCACGGTATTGACTCAGTTTATGAAATAGATGGTCAGCCTTTAACTAAAACTAACACTTTCAAAGACCTCGGTGTTTTATTTGATTCCCGATTAAGTTTTTCATATCACATTGAAGCTATTGCACTATCTGCATCCAGAACTTTAGGCTTCTTGATTAGATCTGTTAGGCCTTTTAATGATTCTTCTTTGCTAAAAATCCTATTCTTTGCGTTCGTTGCTAGTAAGCTTGAATATGCTTCAATGACCTGGGCTCCTTACTACGCTACTGGTCGACTACGGATTGAAAACATTCTACGAAGATTTCTAAAATACCTCTCGTTTAGATGTGATGGCATTTACCCAGCAAGGGATATTCCTAATGAGTTTTTGCTTCGTAGACATAATATGCAGTCATTTGAACGGCGCAGAGATGTTCATGCTGCGCGTTTTTTGTGGAAATTGGTTGAGGGACGCATTGACTGCTCTCAATTGCTTGCAAGTGTTAACTTCCACGTTCCACGTATTGCAAGTAGAGCAGCTTTAACTTTTTCGGGTCCAACACCAAGGACGAACATGTTATGCAAGGCGCCAATCTCGTATATGTGTTCTGCAGCTGAGAAGATTTATCCTGACATATTTTATAATTCTCAAAAGTAAATTTAATTTCTTTAATTGTTTTTTTTTTTTGTTTAATTTTGTATTTTGGATGTATTTTGGATGCTATTTATTTTTTTTTTACGTACGTATTGTACATTTTAAGTTTGCTCTGTAATTGGATTTTTATCTGTTGGGCAAATAAACTATTATTATTATTATTATTATTATTATTATTATGACTAATAATGGTGATAATATGTTTATTTTTGTCGAAATGTTTATACTGAATAACAAATTACTTGAGTATCTTGAACTTTTACCAGTCATGACTCTCAACCATAAGATAATACTGACTAACATAAAGCGTTCGTTTCATTAATTTGTTGTTTATAATATTATGTAATGTTTTAGTAATATAGATAAATTTTTTACACAGTTCATCAACGTGATAATTCCATCTGAGGTGACTGTCTATGTGTATTCCTAAGTATTTAACTATTTGAGCCTTATTGATGTTACCTCTACAATCGCAGAATTCTCCTGTACACGACACATTATGCATTCGTAGAGCACTATGTGGCGGAAGTCCACTTGAGTATGATGTAAAAGGCAAAAATTTTGTTTTTTCGTTATTAAATATAAGAAGATATTTTTACTTTGTGGAGTGTATTTTCAGTTTTCTGCGGTACCGAAGTGAATAAGAATATTTGACACGAACCTGGATTATTTCGGGTACATTCTATATTCGAGAACGAACGAAACTCATACATGGTTTGTTGTAACATTTTAACTTACGTCGGTTAAGGAACTGCATGCTTTGCAGTCATATTCAAACAGCGGATTAAAAAGTACCGTCGCAGCTACATCCGTGATAATTTATTATTTTATCTATACAAAGTTGTGTCATAAAGTGATCGCAAGATGTTGCGATTTAAACTAATTATTATTTTATCGTAAATATCGTGAATTTGCCTTGCTGTCGCTGGTTTTGTGACGTGTCATAGGCTGTGCAGTGGACCACTATAATTATTGCTGCAGTCATCGCATAGATTATGTGAACGAAATGATTGGCGAACTGAAGCAAATACTTTTAGTCGTTGGTTTGGTCATATTATAGGAGAAATTAATATAATAAGAGATTGTTGCATTTTTTTGTGCATACATTTGTACGGGAACGGTTTTCATCGGCTTCGCCATCACAATCGTTAACGTGATCACCTCGGTGTGTGTAACGCTTAAGGCTGAACACACACTGGAGCAATTATGGTGACGATCGTGTGGTGATGGCGGTCAGAAACATTCTTATGCGAATCGTCTCCGTAAAGTAAAACTTATTTTTTTAAGATTCAGAAACTTCAGATGTAAGCTTAAAATGTTAATAAGATGCTTAAGGAGTTTTACAACAGGAAATCAATTATTTTATTGTATCAAATAAGAGGAGAGAGGCCAGGGGTCTTAATTCATTAAAGTACCGATCTTTTGAAACATATTTCAATATTTATTTTTAGAGTCGTTCATTTTCAATTTTCCAACTGTTGTACTTAAGCAGAACATGATTTTTTTAATGTCATTGAACTTCTAATGTAATATTTCAATATTTGCTTGAAAGAAGAGACATGTTAAGGAATTTGAAGGTTTATTTATTTAATAAAATATTACAATAATTGTTCTTCTTCATTTTTGAAACAATTAAGTACTAATTGATTATCAAAGACTATAATACTCCTTAAATATTCGAATTTTAATTCCTGATCTTGATACATTCATTGTATGTTTATTACATTCTTCTTCTTCCACTTACTCACTTTTTTTATTTTCTCAACAGTAATTATATTTAGGAATTTGTTGCAAGTCGGTTTTGATTGCATTGGATTCTTCGAACATCCTCTGAACAGCTGCTTTGAAGCCATGTGGATCCTCTTCAGCAGAAGATTAGCTCGAGAATTCCACAGCGATGCTAGGTTAAAAATCGGCTGCCGAATATCGCGACCTAAACTTGTAATTATATTTTATTTATATAATTTTCAGTTGCAATTTTGAATTTCATACTTCTTATTTCATACAATATAATTTAATATTTGTGTACTTTTTATTACTAATATTCAGTTGAATAATATCTTGTAATTGGGTTTATCTTTTATCAAAGTCTTAAATGGATTTTGGAATTAGGTATTTTTTTCAGTTTCAAGCGGTAAATTTTTCCGTTTTATTTCTTTTAGGTTTACTTATACGGTTTTTGAGTTAGACCTTGCTTGTTTTAGTCTTACTATTTTCTTATTTTTTACAGTTGATTTAGCTACTTATGTCATACCACATAGCCGTGACAGGCTCTTGACCTATAACTATGCAGTGATGTCATAACTTTTTCATATTTCAATTTATTTTAATTGAAGCCTTCGTCTAATTAACTTAATAAAACACTAATATGTCAGTCAGCTTTATTAATGAAGATAATTAGAATGTATAACATTCTATATTAACAGGTGAACGCAGCAAAATCGTTACAAAGTTATTATTACCCAATTAAGAAAAAAAGAAATTAATAGCAGGTTTACGAAGCATAATTTTTTTAAAAATTTAATTAAAACGTCTGGCTGACGATTCATGCATGATGGACAATGAACTAAAACGTTTGCAGTTGCTCACAATTAAATTTTTGGTTAGTTGATGTATGGAAAATCTTCAAATTAATAAAGCTATCCATACTTAAGCACGGTACCCTAACGGCTAAAATCACAGGCTTTAGTGATGTCCAAAAAGACCACCGGAAAGTCCTCCGTGACCACCTCCAAATCCTCCTCCGATTCCACCACCGAAACCACCTCCGATTCCTCCATGATCACCTCCGAAATCACCCCCGATTCCTCCATAACCACCGCCGAATCCTCCTCCAATACCTCCGCCTAGACCTCCATCGAATCCACCATCACCATGATCTCCTACGTGCACGTAAACGGGCACTGGTTTCTTGACGATATTAATGTCAGGAATATGAACAGGGACGTGCTTGACTACCTTCACTGGGTAAGGTTTAGGTACTGGAACTGTAACTTTGACTGGCACTGGTACTTTGACTGGATAGTGAACTGGAACCGGAATGTTTTTCACTACTTTGTATGGAATAGGTTTATCGATGTGGACTGGGTATGGTTTTGGTACATGAACTGGGTACGGTTTATCAACTTTAACTGGGAATGGTACTTTGACGGGCACGGGTACTTTCTTTTCTACTGGAACTGGATAAGGTACAGGATGATGTACTTCAATTTGTTTATGTAATGTGATGTGCGTAATTTTTCCATGGCCATCGTCTCCTCCGCCGATTCCTCCTCCGAATCCACCTCCAATTCCACCACCGAATCCACCGCCGAATCCACCTCCGAATCCACCTCCAATTCCATGTTCGCCTAAATCACCTCCGAATCCTCCATGACCACCGTCTAATCCACTATCTAGGCCTCCATATCCCAAATCAAGTCCACGTTTTTCGTTCTTTTTCTCGTCCTTTTCGGCGTATGCTGTGGACGCCAAGAGTACCGCGCACACCTGAAAAAATAGCTTTGTTACATACAGAGCGATTCTCTTAATGGGATTGTGTGTTTCATGAGGCATTGTAGTAACACTATACCAATGGACCTACCAAAAATTTCATGTTGCTGCGTTTGAACACCTGGGGCAACTGTGCTTCATGAACTTGCCCCGCTGCCTTATATATTCGCAGAGACTCCCCAAGAACCGCCGTAAACAAACACTTTCTAGAATTGGAATTAAATTTAACGAGCGTGGACACGCTTTTTTAACGCTCTGCCTAAATTTATGTAAGGTTAAGCCGCTAATTAGATCAGATTCCACTTGATGATGTTCTATTCATATGAATATAAAGTGTATTAGCTTAAATGTTTTAACGCAGAGGCAAACGTTTTAACTATGTGTAGCACTGATAAATTTATGTTCGCAATTATTGTTACGTTACATACTTTGTTTCCGTGTAGACATTACGTATCGTGTCGAATAAGGAAACTGTAGATCTGTTTGGTAATAAAATTACTGTGAATTCTAGAAAAGCATTATAAATGAAATCGCGTATATGTGGGAAATGTCCATACGTAAATGTAATTAATTTTAATGAAAAATAATTGAAAAGTGTTTAGATATTAAAAAAAAAAACGGTAGATATTATGTTAAATTGTATTTTGTGTTTTAATTACTTTGTACTATCTGAACAGGCAGCGCGCCTGGACGATTGTACACCGAGTGACAAACGTACTCTTCCGAAAAGCAATAAGACTGCAAAACTGTTTTAATCTTTGATTATTATACGAGGGCGGTCCGATAAGTACTTAGCCTCACCGCCCGATAGCACCACTATCGCAAAAGCAATTTTTAATCGCGTAGTACATTATCGTAGACAGCTACTGTCAAAATTTTAGCCGAATCAGACGCGTAGATTTGTTTTGACCGCGTGTGGAAGCGAGCGTGTCCGTGGATTTGAGAAAAATGGAAAAAGAGCAATATCGGTCGGTGATTCGATTCTTGTTTTTGGAAGGGAAATCGCGCAGCGAAATCAAAGAGCGCTTGGATGCTGTGTACGGTGACTCTTCTCCTTCGATGGCAACCGTCAAAAATTGGTTTAACGAGTTTCAACGTGGTCGCAAGTCGGTTTTTGATGAGCCACGCCCAAGTGTTCCGAAAACGGCTACCACGGAGGATAACGTGACAAAAATCCAGGATCTCGTATTGGCAGACCGCCGATTGAAGGTTCCTAGATAGCTGAGACAGTAGGCATCTCAAAAGACCGTGTGGGTCATATCCTGCATGAAGTATTGGGCATGAGAAAGCTGTCGGCGCGATGGGTGCTGCGTTTGCTCACTTCGGACAACAAGCGCAACCGTGAGACCACTTCAGAGCAGTGTTTCACGATGTTTAAGCGCAATCCGAAGGAATTTCTGCGTCGTTTCGTGACCGTCGACGAAACATGGATACACTGGTACACACCAGAGACCAAGGAACAGTCGAAACAGTGGACTTCACCCGGCGAACGTGCTCCGAAGAAGGCGAAGACTGTTCTATCGGCAGGAACGGTGATGGCCACCGTTTTCTGGAATTCAAAAGGTGTGATCTACATCGACTTCCTGGAGAAGGGCAAAACGGTCACAGGGCTCTACTATGCCGAATTATTGGGCCGATTCGACGCCGAATTGCAGAAAAAACGGCCCCATTTGGCGAAGAAAAAAGTGCTCTTCCATCATGACAACGCACCGGCTCACACCTCCGCCGTCGCCACGGCCAAATTGGTAGAATTAGGCTACCAACTTCTGCCCCATCCACCGTATTCTCCGGATTTGGCCCCGTGCGACTTCTTTTTGTTTCCAAATTTGAAGAAGTCACTCGCCGGGCAGAAATTTGAGTCGAATGAGGAGGTTATCCCCGCCTTGGAGGCCTACTTTGCAGACCTCCAGAAAACGTATTTTTCAGACGGGTTAAAGAAGTTGGAGCATCGCTTGGTCAAGTGTATCGAACTCAAAGGAGATTATGTTGAGAAATAAATCGCCACTTTTCCAAAATTTTTGTTATTCTTTTGTAGACTAAGTACTTATCGGACCACCCTCGTATATACCAACGTGGATAGCACATTGGCTCCGCATATATGTTCCAAAAAAAAGAGACAGATAGAAAAGTATTCTTGTGCGTTACGCACATTTTCGGAAAACTCCTGCAAGAACCGCCACGTCAAGACGTTTTACTTTCACTGTGACGGTACACTTAAACGGTAGATTAGTTCTGCGGTGGTCCTGCGCAAAATTAGGTTTTATGTACTTCTGATACTCACTTTCACTCACATATTATATATTTCGATCATTGTCTAAGTTTTTGGAACATCACATGTACTCTTCTGAACAAAGTGTACGCTATCAACATTAGTACATAAAAAGTGAGCAGCAAAAAGTCAGATTAGAGTAGGCGGTGCAAAGAAAATGTATGTCTGTGATTAACTAAATTAATTAATCTAATACATTCATGAACTGTCAGATCAGTCTGACGACGCATTAGTCACAGACATACACTTTCTTTGCACCACCTACTCTAATCTAATTTTTTGTTGCCCACATGCTATAATCAAAGGTTTCAATAAGGTTCAGTATCACACGGAAGATACTTTTGTCAACCAGCGTACATACGAAATTCTGTCATTAGATTACACAAATAAACAATTCATTACAACAACAAATATTGGAAATGATCTCCACCCACTTGTTGGCATAACTATATTCTTCTTTTTTACCAATAACTTCTTGTTGTTGTTCACTTCCTCACATGTGGCAGTAATCCATTATGTTTTCAACAAACATTGTTTTTTGACAACTCTATTATCACATTCTTCAGTATTTCTCTTTGCCCAGAAAATATTTCCTGTACCTAATTTAAGATACTTGTATTGACATCTTCCGGGTTCTGCCATGTGTTGGACTTGTTGCACTTCGATGTTTCACTGTTCATACTGACAGCTTCTTCAGTAACCGAATCGATACATTGGATAACGGTCATGAGAGTCTACGATTTTTATTTAGAATACTTGTTCCTTTCTTTTAATATAATAATAATAGCCATTTGTTAACCCATAAAGAAATAACAAAAGACTTACAAGTTCATAAAATAGTAATTTAGATCCTATAATTGGTGAAAAGGTTTTGACTCAGGCTGGTCTTAAAAAAGTCATCTGTTCTTTAATGTCAAAACTGCCATAAATGTGAAAAAGAAATATGTATAATATAACGCAAGTAAAACACGCTAATTTAAATGTAAATAAAGAATGAACGAATCACCCTGTATAATGTCTTGCTTGTAATAAGTAGAGTGTATTTTTAGCTTACATGTAAATTTGCATGCAAATTTGAATAAATTTTTTAACATTCAAGCTGCTGCTGATTCAGTTCTGAACACGAAGACATACAAATAAGTCCTTACCAAAATTTACTCCAGATACCCTGGAGTGCTTTTGTGCAAAGAGAGTTTTACTGAATCAGCACAGTTTCTTAGAATCCTCATTTTAAAAAAAGGTAAAACCCTGCAGGATGTGAAAAACTACCACATGTAAACCACATCGGTGCAAATAAGAAAAAACACTTAGAGTCAATGATAAACTTCTTACAACAGGAACAGCAACAGAACTTCTAAAGAGAGTTATTGCAAAATTGTCAATAGGCACTTAGCACTAGGGTTCCCTGTTCGGCACTTAGCGCGTTTCCATTTTTTTTCAAAATAATTGTTATATCATACATTTTTCAGTATTTAATCGTATAATTTTTGAGAATTTTGTTCAGAGTAACATAAGTAATGTCCAAGCGTTAAAACTCTGGTGTATGTTTGATCATTTTTGTTCAATAAAGTTTTTTCTAAATATCTTTGTTTCGTGTTTTTGGCACTTATCACCTTTGAAATTTTAATATAACATTAATTATTAATTATTATTAACATTTATTATTAAAAATGTATAATATAAAGCAAGTAAAATACGCTAATTTAAATATAAATATTGATGTTACGGATATCCGTACGAAACGAAATATATGCTTTCTCTTTAATAATTCTAAAATATAAATTAGCAGAGTGAAGCAGTCGATAGTTAGACATGTTCAACCACTTGCTGTTACGTAAACAGTGTAACACGTTCAAATTTTTGGTGCCATATACATATAAATCTCAAGCAAGTATTTTGAATATGTTGAATACGCAAAATGTCAATTTAATCTAGATATGAACCGTTCCTTCAGAATCACAATAGTCAAATCAAAAAATTAGTTAAGAGCATTTTATTATTCTTGTCCAGGATAAAACGATTAGAATATAAAATTTTTAAACCTTAAAGTGATGAATTAATTCGGTATCGATCCATAGCTAATGTTTTGAACTCGCTGAAAGAATTTCATTATTTTATCATCAGTTTTAATGTCCAATAACCTACTTAGATTGTGTTTATTTCCTTTAACATCTTGAAAGATCAACAATCGATTGTATATCCAAAATGACATAAACTACATTCTGAGCTTGGAAATGTTAAGAGAGTTGGCTATCGTCAGCATAGGTGACAGTGACAAAGGCAATTCCTAAATGTTTAAATAATATAAAGCAACGGTCCACATATACTTCCTTGAGGTACATGTGAGGTTAGTTTGCGAATTTGCGATATTTGCGTTGATTAAGATCCTTAGTTGCTTCCTGAAAAACTCGATTGCTCCGTTTCTTAAGCCAATATGATGCAAAATTGCTAGTAATAAATTCTGATGAATCATGCCAAAAGCCTTGGAATAGTCAAGCAATATGAGAAATGTATTAAGTCCCTGATCAAAACTAAGTATTACTTAATTACAACTGTAGCCTAGTCTAAATCCTGACTGGGCATTAGGCAATATATTATAATGTTCCTATATTGGTCTTAAATCTTTAAATTCAGATGGACTTTAAGAACTGGGACTATAATAGCTTGTTTCTAGGAGGCGGGACAAACATTTTTAGTAACAAAATTTGATAGGTAATATGAGTAATTTATTACAAGAGAAATGAACAATATAACTTATGAATCGCAGGGGAAGATTATCTGCAATTCACAGTGAAGTTTTCCGATGTGGAGTATTTAGGTTTTTATTTTCTTCCTTTTGTTTTAATTTAATTTCTTCCTTGCGTTTCTGTTCAATTATTTTACTCGATAAGGCTTTCTGAATGGAGTATACAGGCTGACTTCTAAGTCGACATATTCCTTTGAGGGCATATCAATAGAGTTCATTTGAAATTGATATGACCATAAGATATCTATTACATAAAAGTCAATGGGACTCCGTGGCCTCTGAAAAAATTTCAATATGGCGTTCAAGCGTCATTTTGTTATGCATGATGACTAGAGAACGTTACATATATTAGGATATGATTAAAAATATGCACGAATTAATTTTTTTTAGTTAGTTGGCATTAATTAATTAATGCATATATTGCATATTTAAGCACTTTCTGGATATTGTAACAATTAACTGCATATCACAGCATAATTTCGTATTTTTTGGCCAATATTATATAGCATTCCTAAATGTAAAAAATAATAATCCTTCGAATCTTCGGCAATATACATGCATCGGCAATCGCAGGTTTCTCCAGATCTACCCTTAATAAGCTAATAATCCTTCACACATGCAATTTCAGGCATTCCCAGATCTTAGGTTTAACCAAGGCGTGCAGTTATTCACCCTGTTGCACCTGTCACTTATTTTTTTATCGGTCAGTCAATTTGCATCTTCTTTCATTTGATCCACCAATCGCTTTCCGCACCTCCTCCACTGATTCAAATTACTTTCGACGCTACTCTCCTCAAACTTAAAAATATTACATTCTTCACTCTTCACTTTGAGATATCATGCAAAATGTAAAGGGCCAAGTGAATGTTGAAATTTTTGAAAAATTTAATGCCGTCATGAAGTTTTCCAAGTTCCGAGTACTCTACCTTGATTGGTTCAAAAAATATTAGTAGATAGGGTGTGGGATGTACTTGGAAATTACATGCTGCATTTATAGGACCTATACAATCGAATGTCTTTGTAGATACATTTACGAAGAAGGTAATCCAATCTAACAAAGGCACAAGTTTTTTTTAAACAGTACACGAGTTCTACAGAAATAATGAATTAACTGCCATCAACGCTGTTACGTCAATATACAGGTTGAATTTTGCAACTAGGTGGATAGAAGTAAATTCGGACGAAGTCGTATGGGAGTAAAGGGGATTCTTGCGCTAGCGTGTATCAGTTTACGCCTCGAGTTAGAAGCGTGCAGAGCTGTTTTTGAGCTACAAATATATTTTTTATTATAATATAATATTTATTTTAATTGTTCTTTATTTTTCTTTAGTACAAAAATTCAGTATGAATTATAGTGTACCTGAGAATAACAAATTATAAAGTGGTATTACCGGGGTTTTTCAGTCGAACGAATAATTTATTTATTCAGAGAAAAATTTGTAAATCGTCCAATTCCTTCTGTGTCTACAGGGAAAATCTTATTATTCTTACGAATTTTATATGATTTATATTTATACGTTTTGCAAACTGTGCTTTGAGAAATATCCAGTGCTTCAGCAACATCTTTACTTGAAGAATGAGGGTTTTCCTCAACAGCAGCACATATCATCCCGTCTCTTACCCCGTTTATATTATCATTTAATTGCTATTTTTTATGTTTCATTGGATTTACACATCCACATCTTTCAAATTTTTTTATTAATTCTGCGGATGGTTGTAGCAGAAGGAATTGGACGATTTACAAATTTTTCTCTGAATAAATTAATTCGTTAATACCACTTTATAATTTGTACTTTCTCAGGTACACTATAATTCATACTGAATTTTTGTACTAAAGAAAAATAAAGAACAATTAAAATAAATATTATGTTATAATAAAAAATATATTTGTAGCTCAAAAACAACTCTGCACGCTTCGAAGTCGAGGCGTGAATTGATACACGCTAGCGCAAGAACCCCCCTACTCCTATACGACTTCGTCCGAATTTACTTCTATTCACCTAGTTGAAAAATTCAGACTGTGTATTTTTTATTTTACCTTTGCCTAGTTGTCTCTGCTATCCCCCTGAACGTAGAGAGTATGCTCAGATATAATTTCATATATTAAATTCCAAAGAAAACTTAAAAATAATAAAATGGGTAACAGCCGCTAAACAGAGCCTTTCTAAAATCATTCAAATTTTGAATAAATTATATAAATTTTAATTTCAAATACAATTAAGAGTAATTGATAGAAGGCAACCAGTGTATATTGAGAAAATTAACCGCCAATTAAATTAAAACAATCAATTAATAATAACTGTTCAAAGTGCTTCCATTGGCGGTTGTACATAATTTTTATAAACAGAATTCAACATAGATGGGTTAGTGGCGAAACTGGTTCGGAGTGTGCGCTGTGCGTTCCCGGAGTTGGAATTTTGTATTCTGTACTCTGGCCCAAAAAATCATTATGGTCAAACCAGCGATTTAGATAAGTGCGATTTAAATGGTTGCGTATATTTCGGCTAAAATGAAGAGGTGTAGAAACATGGAAATTAGAATGTTCATTTAAGTATTAACAATAAAGAAATTTCTTATTCTTTGGATGCAAACTATCAGTGGCTATCCAAGTTAATAACATAGGATAAAATTGTACTCAAAGATAAAGACAAACTAGACTCACTATAAAAATAACTGAAAATGTTAAACTATAAGACTGAGTTGTGCAATGCAACCTTAAATTTAAACTAAAGCAAATTGTTGTTTAGGGTGTAAGTTTTGACTTAAGTTAAGCTGGAATTGTACTACTGGGCCTAAATGTGACAATTATCTGAAGTTAGCTAATCATAATTATGAATCATGTGACAACAATTTAAGTGCTTTCTTAAATTCAGAATATCTCTTTTAAATACATCGTTTAAGGAGTTCTTAACTTAAATTCTTAGTTTTAAATTGTTAAATGCAAGTATATCTGAATAGCACCGTAAAGTCTAGTTTATATAAAATATAAGATTCTACTAAATATTAATGGTTATAGAAACTGTTCTTTTTTAAATAGAAGTAGTCAAAATTCTCATAAGAGTCCCTCCTTTTAGTAGCAAATAGCCTTCTAAAGGAGTATGTACTGACATTCAGGTCTATTATGTCCGTATCTTTGGTGTTAAGAATATCAGCACTGTTGTGTAACTGCTCACGCTCTCAAAAATTGACATGATGTATCATGGTAGTATAACTTGCACAGTTATTTTGTGGTGTTACTTTATGCTCTATTAGTGTTATATAATGCGATCTAATATGCACTTTTTGAGCACAATTAAACCACTGGTGCATCATACTAAAAATTGTCAATTTAAATGAGATCTTATCCGAGAACAGTTAAGATAACATAATTGTTCCTTCACCTTAAAACCCACGATACATCACAGGTCTGAATGTCTGGGAAAGTTAAGAGTTTTTTTTCATAAATCGAAAATCTTCAAATTGTTAAAAAGTTATATAAATGTTTTATTTACATTAAAAACAATTTTCTGAATTTTGTTTTGTTAAACTTAATAGGTTTACAACAAATTAAGAAATTTTATGATGACCTTGAAAAAATTTCGCTCTAGTTGGCCAAGTATCATCAAGTATCATGTCTCCGAACTACATGTTACTAAAATGGACTACAGACAGCGCATGCACGTCGCAATCTCTCAAGCGTACGAGTGATTATGTTGATTAATAAAATTCTAGAGCGTAAAGATTTGCAAATTTCCTCGTATTGCATAAACTAGCAACGCACGTCGTTATTTATTAAATACATGTACTGCGTTGCATGCTGGAAGAGAGTTTTGGTCGACTTTTTTGATACTTGCTAATGATCCTGTAAAAGTGAAATGTTTTGTTAAACTACTAACTAGTATTCCGGTTGAAGTATATTGATTAATATTGAAATATTTCGATAACTTTAGAAACAAGTGATTTAAACATTTTTCTCAAAATATATTGAGTTACATTCAAATGGCTGCAGTCATTGACAATTTGATGTTTTGCAGTTTCTCAGTATGATAAATGCTGCAACCTTCTAGAAAATATTTAGTATTGCCTCTAAAAGACTCATACAAAGAATGGATTATAAACATAACTGAACACCAGTTTATTTTTTCAATATATGCCGCTCGTTCGATCGATAAGTCAAAAAACTTTTAGGTAGCTATCTCTTTCTAACTTTCGTAAAACAGCCTTGAGGCCTTTGTCATGTCATGACATTTCATCGTATATTTTCTTAACTCTAGTTCTCTCAGCTCTAATTCGTGATATCAGTTTTAATAGAGAATCACGTGGTGTGAATTTTTTTCGAACATTATGAAACAGCCTGTATATGTAGAAAGACTAACAATGACTAATGGTGAAATAATTAAACCCTTTCCAATAAAAGGTATTTCCGGATTGTGAGATATAACTTACTATTCAGATTTGACGCTAATTTGTAGTTAGCATCAACCAATTTCTGAACTAGATTGAAACACGTACTTACATCTAAGAAAGTAATTAACACAATTTTTACGTAATCGTCAGCATCGAACTATTATTTATTATTCATTACGTATCTCATTTGAAGAACTACCACACAAATTGAAATATTTATTGGCAACATTAAAACGCTCAAGAGAGTGTTAACTAGATATGACTGTAACGGAAAATAAAGTGCGAAAAATGTTGCGTTTACGTAATCCAAAAAAGCAGTATGCACTGAAATGTCGTTTATTAATTTTCCGACAACAAATATCCGCGTTTATTTCTTAAGATCGAAAATCATATTAATAACGTTACACACTCGGTTCATTAAATAGATGCGTGTAAATACGAAACAAAGAAGTATTTTTTATTGTTAAACATCTCAGCTATTTTATTTATGTAACCATGTTTATTTATGCGTGAATTTTTGAATATTCATGAAAAAATAAGTGCAGTGGCGTCTTTATTGTAATCATATAGAAAGTAGTGTGGCTTCATACTTGGGGGCGCACGCTTGGTATATAAATTGGCAAGCGAAGACGTCAGTCAAGCACAGTTGCATCAACATACCGAGGCAAGCAACATGAAGTTTCTGGTAAGTCAATCAAAATCTAAAACAAACCCCTAAAGTGATATATTCGTGGTTTACAGATTTGCACTGTACTTCTTGCAACGCTTGCGTTTGCAGAGGAGACGGCAAAGAATCCTGAAAAGCGAGGACTAGATTTGGGCTACGGAGGTGGCGGTTTGGATGGAGGATTTGATGGACACGGTTTAAGCGGAGGATATGGTGGAGGAATAGGCGGAGGATTCGGTGGAGGTGTCGGCGGAGGATACGGTGGTGGAGGTGATGACGGCCATGGCAAAATCACTCACATCACTCTGCACAAACAAATCGCCGTGCATCATCCTGTACCATATCCAGTTCCAGTCGAGAAGAAAATTCCCGTTCCAGTTAAAGTGCCTTTCCCTGTTAAAGTCGACAAACCATACCCGGTGCATGTGCCCAAACCGTACCCAGTTCACATCGATAAACCTATTCCCTACAAAGTGGTAAAGAACATCCCTGTTCCAGTTCACTATCCAGTCAAGGTACCAATTCCAGTTAAAGTTGCCGTACCAGTACCCAAACCTTATCCTGTCAAAGTTCCCAAGCCCGTACCAGTTCACATTCCCGACGTTAAGATCATCAAGAAACCTGTACCAGTCCTTGTTCACGTAGGAGGTCATGATGACGGTGGATATGGAGGTGGTTTGGGAGGTGGTTTAGGTGGTGGATTCGGAGGCGGATTTGGAGGTGGTCATGATTTTGGAGGATATGGAGGCGGTTTCGGCGGTCACCATTAATTAAAACCTCATTCTCATCCTCCTCAAACTTCCACCTCATGGACGATAGCTTTGCATAGTGCAAAGAATTTCCCCAAAATCTAAACAGAAATTGCTTGCTTGCAACTGTGCGTGGCAACTTTTCCGATCACAGGTAGCATTTGTTTTTATGTGCGTATTCCAAACGCAGGTAATTACAAAATGAGTGCATGTGATCTTTCCTTAAAATTTCTAATTGTCAGGTGCAACAAAAATATTCCCGTTACTCCTCTGGTTTTATATTACTCCTTTATGTAATAAATAAACTAATAAATTAATTTATGAAATAGTTTTATTGTTATATTTAATACCCAAAGAAATAATTTAACTCCTTTAAATTTACATAGGTATCGACAAAGTATACATATAAACTCTATCCTGTGAGTGACAGTAATTGGAAAGTATTCTCCTTTCATATACTACGTCATATATTTAATTTCAGGAAAATTCGCGCATTTTCTTAATTATTTAGTATACAACTTGACCAAGAAGTCAGACGTAGAAAATTTAGAGGAAAAGATCCATTTGGTGAGCAGTATAAGTGATAATTTTTAATTTTTTATAAAATTAATAAATAACTAATTAAAACAAAAGAAAAATTACCTAATATATTTAATCGCCGTTGCTTACACTTTATAATCGATTTACAATTGTAATGAATACTTATATTTTGGGTGATAATACGTATTCATTTTATCTATTTCAAATGAAATATATCAACAATTCAAAAATAAATTCCATTTTCTGATAACTGAGTGAAATCAAAGATATACGGTAGAAAAAAATTGCTCATAATTCATTTTAATTTTCATCCCTGAACAATAAGAAAAGATATGAACTTTGGTAATTTCTAATTATTGCAAAATAAATTATAAATATAATCAACACCTAAAGGACTAATTTGGGCTAGTTTATTTTACCTAGTTTCTTAGGAAATATTTAGCATCGGAGTACTAACAAATTTTAGCACGGCAATCTGTATTAATAAGGCCATATACAAATAAAGACCCTATTATTCAAGATGCAAGAGAACTATCCGGAAAATTTATTCCATCACTAGATGTACAGGGCGGGCCAAATTCGACACTTTTAAAAGGAAACTCCTATTTTTAGACGAGTTAGACAAAAACTGATCTCGGTCCCTGGAGCTCGATTTTTAAGACCAAATTAATGGTGAAAACCGCGTTTCGATATCTTGTACCATTTAGAAGCTACAGGGAATTTTTCAAAATTCAACGATTTTTAAAAACTTTCGTAACTTTCTTGTTTATGAAAATTTTTGATTTCTGTAAACACTTCTCTAAGGCACTTTTTCATACAGAATTTATTGCTCCAAGTTATTATTTTCCAAAGTGATCAATATTTGAGACATTAGCTAGAACTTTGATTTTTTTATATGGAACAACCTATATATTTTTACATTTCTGAAAAGAGCATAAAATTCTATTTACAAAAATATAAAACACTTGATATTTTATTCAAAAGATTTTTGAGTTTAGAGCTTTCATGTTTTAATTAAAATTTTGATGGTTATTGCAGCATTCAACTAGGCTGTGGATGATGATAGCTAAATATTTTTTAAAGATTCAACGAGCCGTTGAAAATATTACTTCATTTTTAATAAATTTAACGAAGCTATAACGAATAAATACTAATATAATCGAAATTGCGCAAAAATTACATAAATATAAAATTGCCGGCCATTTTGTACTAAACCTAAACGATTCCGTTTTGTTATGGTTTGAGCTGACATCACCATTACAAGGACTGGTAATGGTGCATTTTTCTTATTCAATAAGGTCAGAATCTTTGTTTCTTTAAAATTCGCATTGCAAAAGTTCTTGTTCAGATGTTAGCTCCAACTGGCGTCGGTCATTTTCAATTTCTCCCAAAACTATGATCTTCTCTAATTCTTTATTTCCGTTTCGAGATTCATAATTTTTAGTTTTTATCAGTTTCAATGACTAAAAATTTATTAAATTGTTGTTAAATCTCAAGAATATATCTCCGAAGGATTGTCATACCACTCATGATAAGGATTAATCGCTGCTTGTCAATTTTCGCCAATTTCCATAAAACACTTTAACATTTAATATTAGTAAAGAAGACAGTGGTTTAGAAATAACAAATCAAAAAGTAAATATAAATCAAAAAAGTTCATATCCTTAAATATAAATCAAAATAGATTGTATCCGTAGATACGTATTTCGGCAGATACGCTGTCATCTTCAGTACACACATACACTTACAAGTTAAAGGCACTTCATGAAGTCTTGAGTTGGTATAAATATTATAACATGTCGTATTTCTCGTAGTTTTCGTACATGTTTAATTATCTCCCAAAGTCTATTTTAGAGAGATAGTAAAATTCAAGAGAAATGCAAGTACTGTTAAGAGATTGTGTCAAATTTTGACAGCGGCCTACCAGGAAGTTACAAAAACTTTAATCGCTTAGTTATCGTCATCCACAGCCTACTTCAATGCTGTAAAAACAATTAAATTTTTGATTAAAACTTTGAAACTCACAAACTGTTTGAATAAAATATAAAATATATATTTATATGAATGAAATTTTATACTCCTTTCAAAAACTTCAATAATATAGGGTGTTCCATATAAAGAAATCAAAGTTATTGCTAATATCTCAAATATTGAGCAGTTTAGAAAAAAAAATTGGAGCAATAAATTCTGCACGAAAAAGTGTGTTAAAGAAGTTTTTACAGAAATCAATAATTTTTATAAACAAAAAAATTATGAAAGTTTTTAGAAATTGTAGAATTTTGAGAAACACCCTGTAGCTCCTCAGCGGTACAAGATATCGAAATGCGGTTTTCACCATTAACTTTGTCTTAAAAATCGAGCTCCAGGGACACAGGTCAGTTTTTGTCTAACTCTTCTAAAAATAGGTGTTTCCTAATAAAAGTGTCGAATTTGTCCCACCCTGTACACAAACATAGTACTTTATGAAGTTTAAAAGTAAAAAGTAACAATTATTTTGAAAAATATTTAATTTAATATAATTTATTTATATTCATTCTATTTTGTTTATTTAACATAAGTCCTTTTTTCGAAATTTTTGAGTGATAATCTGAAAGTAAAAAATATACATAAACTATATAAATGTCATCTATCCATTTGAAAGAACTATCTTTTAATATTGTAATGGAAATTTACATTTGAAGTGAAAAAATATCACTCTCGTTTCATCTCTATTTGTATTATTACCATCTTTTTCTATCTTGCTTTATCTGTTTCCGTTTAATCTTCTGTTTTTGTTCTTATATTCGCCTTTCTTATACCAAAGTTTCTTTGCTGAGTGCAATCGATTCTTTTTTTATCTTTCATGCGAATATACCAAAAAAAACAGAACATCAAATACATTAACAGCAGGAAAAGCTAAGTATCACAACAAACAGGAAAAACGATGCTGGACAGAGAAAGAAAGCAATAAATAAGGTGATTGGTAACTCTATTACTCGGGTTAGGTAGATCAGAAACAGAAAAATTAGAAAATGGGGAATATGTGGATCACTGTATAATCAGAATGAATTAAAATGCTTTGGTTAAAAAGTAATCTATGCGAAACAAAAACAAAACAAAAGAGGAAAAAATGGATTCAAAAAAATAACAGAAATGGCAAACGAAAGAAAGAAAACAGAATAGTACCGATTATGAACAGGAAGCTGAAGAAATAGATTAGACTTGGTTATACTTCAAGTCTCAAGACAACTGAATTCTATGGTAAAACGAGATTCTGCTTAGTTAATATCAAAATGTATTTTTCATACATGTATAAGAAATATGTCTATATAATAATACGGGGGCAGGCATGAATAATTGATAGATTTGATATATGTAAGTTTTGTAATAGATAGATGAAATTCATGTTATGTAAGGACGAGAATTTCATTTGGTTTTGATAAAATAATAGATTATTGCGTAACGAGTTTAGAAAAGTGAAGTTTAACTAAACTACCTCGCTCGAAATTTAAAAAGCTAGACGAGTTTAGAGAACACTTTTCTAAGTACACAATTTTTTCACATTTCCTGGGAAATTTGATTTTATTAATGTTTAATAGAAGCGATATTAGTCACTGTCTTATTAATAACTTTTTTTTTAATGCATGCTACTCTAAAAATTTTAAATAAAATTTGACAAAAGTGATTTATTGAGGTAGTAATTGGGAAAATTTCACTCAACTTTACTGCCTGAACAAGAACATACTTCAATATTTTTGAAAATTCAATAAATTATAGTAAATCATTAAACTCTTGATCTATGATCAAAGCATGAATAACTGAGACATCTTGAACAGTGAACAATTTCATATATTTTTATCTACAAAATACGAAAAGTGACTTTAACGTGCACATAAAAGATGGCAGATTTATTTTGTAAAGATTATATGCGGAAGTGTCCACGTACAAAATCCCGCAGCACTTTCTGTAATATTTTTACAGCAAATGCAGCAATTCCTTCTTCTGTTCTATCTTTTAAATCTTCTAGTCTCCGAGGTTGCACAAAGTATACCCTGCTTTTGCGGTAACCTTGAGACACTAGGATAACATCTAGGCAAGTTGAATGATTCGGTGTGTCTCCGTGTCACAAAATTAAACGATCGAGAATGTTTCCCGAATGCTTCAGCACATCACTGCTCAGCGGAAGAATAGATTGTGATCCTTATGCTAGAACCAAAATTCTCTATCTCACAGAGCAACAACTTCTGCTGGTTGAGGCCTAAAAACACATTTGAAGCATTTCATAGTAATAGTGACTGTTTCACCATTTTCTTCAAAAGAAAATGGCCCAGATGATGTGTAAATCCATTTTTTCGCATTTCATACAGTAATGTATAATATTAATATTCTCCATGTCTTACAATAATGTGCTACTTTACATAGCAACCATTACAGCATAGCAACGTATTAACTACTATTATTTTTTATTTTCATTAATCAATCGTGATAATTTATTGAAGTATGTTCTTGTTTAGAGAGTAAATAAGAATTTTGAGTGAAGTTTTCTACTTAGTGCCTTCATAAATCACTTTCGCAAAATTTTATATAAAACTTTTAGAATGTCGTTCATTTAAAAAAATATATGTTGCGTTGATATTAGATCTTAGTTATTCCTTGGACTATTTTAAGACTTTTATGCCCTTAGATGATTTTCAGAAAAGCACTTTGTTTCGAAGATAGAGGGCGATAAAATTTTGGGTATTAAAAAAAAATTAATGTAGACTACGTAAAATGATGCACTGGGCCTATTGAGTACTAGAAATCCATATTTATCGTTTTAATAACTTTCCGATTACTAAGAACTGAAACTGATATTATTTGTGGTCATACCAGGCTAGTGCAGATAGCGAAAACACTATTACTTTAACCATAAATTTCTTACATTGTCAGGTTTGTTCGTTTCTATTGTTCCAGGTTATTCTAAAAGCTGTAAAATGTAGTTTTCTGTCACATATGTTTATCTCGCACCGAAGAAACCCCGGACTGAGAAGTGAAAACTTCATTTTACAGCTTTTAGAGAGGCTCGCAATACAAACGAACAAGCCTGTTGATGTTTCCACTTTGACTTGTCACTTTCTTTGAAAGTTGTCAAAATTGATTGCGTCTCATATGTTTGTATGATAATTAAAAATTTGTTAGTAAAACTATCTAATATGAACAGCTATACGAACGCCGAGATGATTGATATGCATTTTATATATGGACTTGCCAATGAGAATTCGTTACAAGCTAGGCGGTTGTACAGTGAAAGACTTCCCACTCGTCAAGTTCCTGATAGAAAAACTTTCCCAAGTATTCATCAACGTCTTCATGAAATAGGCAAATTTAAATGAAGTGGAGGACCAGGGAGACCAAAGACAGTAACAACGGTAGAATTGAAAGAGAATGTGCTGAACTTGGCAGAGGAAGATTCCGATACTTCTACCAGGAAAATGGCAAATGCGTTCAACGTCAGAAATAGGACTATCTGGAAACTTTTGAAGCAACAGTGCTTGTATCCATACCACATAGGCACTTACTCCTGCTGATTTTGTATTTTGTCAATGGCTTTTGTATTTTGTCAATGGCTTCTGCATACATTAGTTCAAATCCCTCAACTACTGACGTTAATTCTTTTTACCGACAAAGCAAATTTCTCCAGAAATACAATTAGGAACTTCCATAATAGCCACGTGTGAGCTGATGAAAGCCCACATGCGGTAGTTGAAGATCATTTCCAACATCAATTTTCATTAAACGTTTGGATTGGAATTGTGGGTGACTGGCTAATTGGACCGGTATTTCTACCAGGAAAACTTACCGGTGAAGTGTATCGAAATTTTTTGGAAGACTCACTATCTGGATTTCTAGAGGATGCACCATAGACAACGACAAATGCAATGTGGTTTATGCACGCTGGTGCACCAGCACATTTTAGTGTAGTTGCTCGTGAGTTTTTAAATGCAAAATATGAAGATCGCTGGATTGGCCGAGGTGGACCTCACTTCTGGCCTGCTCGATCACCAGACTTAAATCCCTTAGATGTTTTCCTATGGGGCATTTGAAGACGTTAGTACACAGTACTCCAGTCAAAAATGAAGAAAATTTGAGAATTAGAATAATTGATGGATATAATGCAATAAGAAACACCCTGGAATTCGTCAGTCAATGAGGAGAAGACTGGATGCATGCATCCTAGCTGGTGATAGTCATTTTCTGCAGTTCTTATAATTAATAATCTTAAATATAATATTAAAGTACTGTTTCTTTCCGAAGAGCTTTTATACTCTGTACCTTCGAATCAAAGCGTCATTCCGAAAATCATCTAAGGACAAAAAAATCTTACAATAGGTCAAGGAATAACCCCCTTAATTTTTACCGCGTGTTTAGTAAACACGCTGTATATACCTGTATTCAAACCATACCAAAAGAACAATACACATGTATAAGAGATTTTAAAAAACGTTTAAATAAAATTGATTTCTGTTTGGATTTTAATTAATAATAATTAATTGGTTTTAAATTCTTATTTATAAATTGAAACTTAATCCTATTTACGTCTTCGTCAGAAAGAATAAAACATTTTTTAACGTGTCAATTTTAACAATTTCTTGAAATGTTAAAAAAATAATTGCATTCTCAACGAACTTTTCTAGATACTGCCTCATGTCGACGTACAAAAAAGAACGAGAGAATTAGTACATCGTTATTATTCATGAGTTACAATTGTACTGAAGAATTAAACGGACAACAGCAGCTATTATACTTTCATTTCTTTATAAAACCCCGGTTGTCTAAAACAATAATTAATCTTCGAGAAAGTGATTTTATTAGTTGCCAACGCCGGATTACTATACTTACTTACCATAGGCAACTATTACAATTCGGAGTCCACTCGAAGGTAGACATTTTATCGGATGCGATCCACTGTAATTACGCGGAAGCGGAATCTCTTTAACGATGCGAAAAGGAGCAGTTCCGGTCGCAGGCTCTTGCAAAACGACTTGGTTCGTCGTAGTTATCCTTGCAATCACATCATATTAGCTTATGCTCAGTTATGCTAAGTTAAGATTTCACTTGCGAGAATTTTTATCGTCGGTTCGATCTTATTTTTATAATTTTGCTTTAAATGATGTCTCTGTATAGTAGCAAGTAAAGTTATCCGAGTAATTATGAAAGTAAAAGTTAACTGAGGCGTGGAGTAAACTCGTTCCTTGATGCTCATTAATTTTCAAGTGTAATGTGTTCGCCAACTATAAAAATAATTTTAATATTAATTAGAATACATCAAAAAAGTATTGCTTTTGTTTATATTTAACCGGTTATTAAAATATTCATCCAACAATAAATGCAAATTTTGATTGACTCACTTCCTTTGTTTTATTTTATATCGTGAGTAGTACAGAGAGATTCACAATTTACTCAAGCCAAACTATCACATTAATTTATTTAAACAACTACAAGGTCAGGAACGTTTAAACTGAAAATTAGAATAAATGAACTATATAAAATTAGAATAAAAAACTCTCTCTTTAATTTAAAGGCCACTCCTCTTCATTTTGCTTGTGGACACCTGCATCATGTATGCATTAAGCAATTTGAAATTTCAGTTCCTTTATTATGTATGAAGGAAATTTAATAACACTGTGAGGGACCGAATGCAAGTGGCCCTGAATGTAGTAACCGAAGTGGGCCGAAGAGGAAGCTCTGAGGATCAGACCTCAAAAAACCATCACTGTGCCATTTACTCGAAGGCGAAACCTAGCCTCTGCATCTTCGTGTAAACGAGATAGTCTTGTCGGGGGAGGTAAAGTACTTCGGTGTGGTTTTTGACTCCAAACTTACCTGGAACCAACACTGACAAGATAGTCAGGCGATCGATGACCACTTTCGCGGTGGCCAGACGAGCCTATGACAGTACGTGGGGCTTAAACCCAAGTATGGTGCATTGGTTGTTCACCAGAATGATTAGACCCATAATAATCTATGCGTCCTCGGTGTGGTGGCCCAAAGTCAAGCAGGAAACCACCATACTTAGACTGAGCAGGGTCCAAAGACTTGCTTGTCTAGGTATTACGGGGCCGACGCCCACCGCTGCAATGGAAACCCTTGTAGACCTCCCTCCCTTACACATTGTGATAACGGGAGAAACAAGACGAGGACTCCACAGATTGCAGTATTCATGTCACCCACTTAATATAAGCACGGGTCATACAATTATCGTTGGTAGCATAAGGGGTCCTTTACTCGATATGAGGACAGACTATATGGCCCCCAAGGGTAACATAAACCTGCTCATTAAGATAAAAATTAATGAATCTGCTGAGCACCGCGAACCTGAACAGAATTTTCCTCCTGGAAGTTTGATCTGGTGTACGGACGGCTCCAGAACTGAGACTGGTGCTGGGTCTGGAATATATGGGCATAGACTAAAGGAGAAATTATGCTTCCCTTTGGGCCAATTTGCCTCCGTATTCCAAACTGAAATATACGCCATATTACAAAGTGCGCGGGAAAATAAACGGAGGGCTTACACAAATAAGCGATCTTTATCCTAATCGATAGCCAGACGGCTTTGAAGGCTTTGGTGAGCCCAAAGATCTCTTCCAAACTGATGTGGGAATGCTTAAGTGAACTCTACGACCTAGCGGAATATAATTACGTCACGCTGGTGTGGGTGCCAGGTCATCGGGGTAATGAACGGGCCGTTGAACTAGCCAGGCAGGGTGCGAGTATGGAACCTGTCCTAGGTATAACCAAGAACGCTATTCAGGGCTTTCTTAGTGACTGGATAAACGAAAAACATAACAGATACTGGCTAAGCAGGCCAGGACATCGCCACAGCAAGACCTTCGTTAGAGGTTCTTGTAAAAAGAGAGCTGCAGAACTTTTGCTTTTTAGCAGGGCGCAACTCAAGATCACCACGGGGTTGCTAACAGAACACCTGACTGTTAAGAAGCATCTGTGGAGGATCGGCAAATTCAATGGGGATCTAAATTGCAGACTCTTTAATGGAGAACCAGAGACAGCAATGCACATTTTGTGTAGATGTGATGCGCTGGCAAATCGCAGACAGCGTATATTCGGACATCTTATGATAGTTCCCGAAGATTTCAACATGCAATCAGTGAAAAATCTGTACCAGCTGGTGCAGGGGACATGCCTCACTGAATGGTTGCGGTAAGAGAACCAGGGCGAGCACAATAAACCTAAATGGCTGCGGTGCCTCCGGTGCATTCTTTGCAGACGGGTTCTGGTCATGTAAAAAAAGGCGACTCCTCTTCATTTTGCTTGCGGACATCTGCATCATGTATGCATTAAGCAATTTGAAATTTCAGTTCCTTTATTATCAATTACGCCCATAGGAGGAATTCTAGCGAAGACAAATAGATTGACTTAGATGGTCATAAATCGTTTGAAATGAGGTGATTCCCAAAAAAAAAATCCAAACCGCAATCGATTCATTGGAGGTGTTGCAGATGGCTAAAATTCGGCTTAACAAAAATAAATAAATAATGAACCAATTAAGCAGCGCCGAGAAATGACAAATGACACCAGGGTTTTAGTCATGTAAAAGCTTGAGGAGTCTCACTGCACCAGATGTAGCTGTTTTGAGCGTTCACATAATCACTCACTTAAATGGAATCATTACTTCATCACTGAAACACATTTTATCCAGTGTGTCAATTCAATTTTCATCAAATAATAGTGCGTAGGCACCGACAATACTTATTAATTCACGATACGAACGAAATAAGGCTGCAATTGCAATTCTATATCCTTCACTGAACGCTTGCAGAAGAAACATAATTAGGATACAAGTTTTCCTAGGTATATGCTGGGCGATCGAATCAAAATCATTAGTGATATTAATGCTCTAGCAATCCATCATTCAAAAGTGACGATTTTCCCGTATACTTTTTTAATGAAGGAGTTGATTTCAACATTAATATTTTATTTATTAAGGGATAGTAATAAAATTCGATATTTTTATATTAAATTCGATGAACATTCTAATACAGTCAAAAGAAATACGTGGAGATTTATAGTTTCGCAGATACAACTGTCAATTTTTTTATGATTACATTTCTTTTGAATGGTTATGCCTTTTACAGTTTTTATTACAACGTACTTAGGTTTTCTTTCCTATTACGTAAATATAAAAATTTCAATTTTTCACCTAACTTACTCGCCTGATTTATGATATCCTACTCAAAAGATACCCTTTTTCTCTTAAAATCTTAATTGCTGGCAATATTTTCATCTTCATTTTCTCCAGTAAAAAAAAAAACAAAACTTTATTGTTAATTTCCTTTCATTTCACTTAGTTTGCCCGAAGTTCTCTTTATTAGTTTCTTTTTTTGAATGCAAAGTAAGTGCAATGTGATAGTTACAGATATGTTCAGGATGTAACCAATGATTAATGAACCAATTAATTGAATATTCGATTTAATATCGTACTTATGTCGTATAAAGCATGAAGTGATGTCGGTTTATAAACTCTCACTTAACTTACCACATATTTTTTAATCTTATTTAAAACTTCTCCTTTGTTATCCCTATGTCTTTTAGTATTTGATTAGCTTATAAGTTATCTAAATAATTTTTATTTATATTTAAGTATTGTGGTAGAGGACGTAGATAAAGAAATATTTACCTTGTAATGTAAAAAAAAATATATATTTTTGACATTCAACCATTATAACCACTCCTGATGTGAGAGAACGTAATAATTATAAAATATATGATTATTTTGTGCCAATCTTATTCAAATTATGATATCTCAGATCATCTACCTATATATTAAATTACAAGAATTTCTTTAATATTTCTTGTTTATCTGCATGTACGCATTTTAACGAATATAATACTATAGAATTAGAACTTAATTTCTTATTCGTATTTTCACCAAAATAGCTTAATAAGTTATTTTCAATACATTTTCTTATGTGCCTAATTTTTGGCATGTACTATCTCTTTAATCTACTGACTGAATTATAATAACATAAAAGGAAGGAATGTTAGAATCATAATAACATAATTACCACTCGATAATAACACCTTTGATGTGCTTTTTATTGCGCTTTGTTTCGAGAATTCACAGGTCTCAATTACGGCTTCGTGGAAAGATGCGTGCCCGTTAATTGCGAACAACTTTACCGTAATGTGTTAGAAAGTACTATCTCCTTACACTCGTGGGGCTCATCTCTTGCTATATAATGTGCGGGTGAAGATGCACTTCCATCACAGTCGCTAGTGTTCACTAAAATCAGCAACATGAAAACTCTGGTTAGTTCTTTGTTATATTAATTTATTAATTAGCAAAGGCAAAGATATTTCATACAGTTTTAATTTAATTTTAAGGTCTACGTTCTTCTCTGCATTCCCTTAGTTTATGCGGAAGAAAATAAAAAGAATGAAAAACGTGGAATCGATTTGGGATACGGAGCGAGCGGAGGTGGAGGCTTAGGAGGTCACGATATATCCGGAGGAGACATTGGTGGAAGTGGTGGAATTGACATCGGAGGTGGCCATGACGATGGTGGATTTGGTGGAGGATTTGGGGGTGGATATGGCGGAGATAGTGGATACGGCGGAGGTAGTGGATACAGCGGAGGTGGTGGATACGGCGGAGGTGGTGGATACGGCGGAGGTGGTGGCTACGGCGGAGGATTCGGAGGCGGATATGGCGGAGGATTCGGAGGTGGTGGAGGTGGAGGAGGCAACATCGTCTCTATTGAAGATAACGGAAAAGTATCTCACATCACTTTGCACAAGGAAGTAGCCGTTCACCACCCAGTACCCGTACCAATTCCTATTGAAAAGACCATTCCTTACATAGTAAAAGTTCCGGTAGGAGTTAAAGTCGATAAACCTTATCCAGTGCATATACCTAAGCCAGTCCCTGTTCCTGTAGAAAAACCTGTTCCGTTTCCGATAGAAAAAACTGTGGGCATTCCCATTCACTACCAAGTCAAAGTGCCAGTACCAGTCAAGGTAGCCGTGCCTGTACCGAAGTTGTTCCCGGTTAAAGTATCCAAACCAGTGCCTGTTCCGATCCATGAAACAGTCATTGTTAAAAAACCAGTTCCATACTTAGTGCACATTGGAGGGCACGATGGTGGGTTAGGCGGAGGAGCTGGAGGTGGATTTGGTGGAGGCATCGGAGGTGGACATGGATTAGGCGGAGGAGCTGGAGGTGGATTTGGTGGAGGCATCGGAGGTGGACATGGATTAGGCGGAGGAGCTGGAGGTGGATTTGGTGGAGGCACCGGAGGTGGACATGGATTAGGCGGAGGATCTGGAGGTGGATTTGGCGGTGGAATTGGCGGTGGACATGGAGGATACGGTTTCGTTAGCGGAGCCGGTGGTGGATTTGGTGGAAGCATAGGAGGTGGACATGGAGGAAGCATTGGTGGCGGATATGGAGGAGGCATTGGTGGCGGACTCGGAGGAGGACATGGAGGAGGCATTGGTGGAGGACTCGGAGGAGGATTTGGAGGTGGTCATGGAGGAGGATTTGGTGGTGGACTTGGAGGTGGATTTGGAGGTGGTCACGGAGGAGGATTCGGTGGAGGCTTCGGAGGCGGTGTTGGAGGTTCCAGTGGAGGCTACGGTGGTCACTAATTAAAAGACTGTTTTAGATACCTACGTTATATTTGTGATATACTTGTTTCCGTATTCTGATATTTAGATTTCGTTGTCTAAAGTTTCAATCAATTTAATATGGATTAGCTTTGTATTAAATACAAGGAATTTCCATAACCCGGGCCAGATGCGTTCTGAGAAACATCTCTAGCGATTCGTGTTTGTATCTTTATTATTAAAATGTATTTTGTTAATTTTATTGTATTATAATAAAATCATTTTTATGTTTTAAACGAGTCTTGCTTTCTTCAAACTAAAGATACGAATATATCGAATAATTAAGAACGTGGTTTAGCACTAAAGTTAATTGAATGTAATCACTAGAAAGTCTCTACCAAAAGAAGGCAAATCGTTTTTATTGAGTAATTTCGAACCGGAGCATTTATACAACTACAATTAATTAAATAAATTAACAAATTACAAAGATATACTAAATTAAAATAAAATTAATTTCTTTAAAACTAATAATTCAGATTTCGTTAAATATAATAATTGAAATATTTATACATTAACATTTATACAAAACATCTAAGAGCGCTCGTGTTTTTTCTGTTTATAAACAAAGGTTTTAGAGTTACTTCTACTTTCAGAATTTAAGAGCCGTATCTCAACTAAAACAAATTTAGTTTAATGTACCTTCACTACTGTTATTGTAAAAAAAGGGAGTAGATATTTCTTAGTAATTCTTTATTTTTCTTGTGCATGTTCGTATATATTTGTATGATTCACAATACCATGCGACCTCATATGTAATAGTTATTGTCGCTGGTGAAAGATTTTCGGTGGGCAAGGATTTCTGCCTACGGTCCTGAGGCGCTATTGCAAGTAGAAGAATGGCTAACAAGTCATGTTATACTTACATTACTTTTGAAAAAAGTTGTACTCTTTATAAGCATAAAACAAAACAAATTCTCTCTAATTCTTTTTCAATACTTTGTCAACAAAAGGGCTTGCCCTTAAATTAAGAGAAATATTTATCTTAGGAAATATGAAGAGTTTTTCAGTATAATAAAAGTCCCTAAACCTGAGCAGAACTTTTTCTATTAACAAATTAATTTATGTCTTTCAAAACACTATATTTTTTCCAAAATTAATTTAAATTTAAATATTTTGACAATTACAACCTTACCAACAGTTAATAAATTATACTTACTTATTTTATTATTGAAAAGTTTAGATCGTGACATCCTGCGATCGCTTTTTGATTTAATATTACATGGTATTGATAAATGCAGCCAGTTTGCCACATAATAGGTCATTCCATATAAGGCGGCCATGCGTGCTGTCAAAGCATAATGAAGTTTTAAAAATTTTGTTGCAAGTCAGTTTTGATTGCAGTGGATTCCTGGAGCATCCTCCGTACAGCTGTTTCGGCCTCGACAGCGAAAGCATAACTCGAAAATTCCACTACAAACCAAACCTACCTGTCCTAGTTATTCGCAATTATTTCAGTGGAACAATAATAATAAATATTAAAAATTTTGTTGCATGTCGGTTTTGATTGTTGTGGATTCCCGGAGCATCCTCCATGCAGCTGTTTCGGTCCTATTTGGGGCTTCGTCAACAGGAGCGTAGCCGGAAATTTTCACTGCAAACTAACGAGGCCCCAAATAGGACCAAAACAGCTGTATGTACAGAAGATGCTCCAGGAATCCACTACAATCAAAACCAATTTGTAACAAAATTTTTAATATTTTATTATTATTATTATTTATTATTTATTTTGAAGATAAAGTTTTTTTAGAGCTGAACTGCTCTCTAATATGTAATTATTCCGAAATATTATATTTATTTTTTTATTGAGATTTAACTGTTAAGTGCATATCAAGCAAATTCCATTTATTTACTTATTTTGTGTTAAATTGTTACTGGTTTTTATTTTATTTATTTATTTTCCCCCAATTTCTTACCTGAAAACTAAGCGATTAATTTTCATGTTCAAGGTGCGATACAATGTTAATATTAATATATTGACTAACAAGTAATATATTCAAAGTTAATAAGTTAAAATGAAATTAAATTTTAAACTTGACCATGGTATTGTAATATTATTCTTACTGGATTGTGTATTCATATTTATTCAGATTACGAATGACTGAAATATATGCAATTTCAGAAATTTCCGCAAGTATCAATGTAAATATGCAACACCTCAATATAAAGATTAAAAAAGTTCATTAATTATTACAAACATGAACGTTTATAATTTAACGTTATTGGTGACAATTTTCATTACAATGTTTCAGAAATACCAAATTCTTGAAATTAATTATAAAAATTAATTTTATTGATAGATCTTGTGTAACGTGTACGTACACTCCTGTGGCACACGTCTTCTTTCGAAAGGAACTGTTTCGTAATTCAATAATATATCAAACTAGCACGTTTCGTTTCGTTATTTATTCATTGGATGAGTCGAGCAGTTCCTGAAAATTTCTTGTAACACACAATCGAGGAAGTCGAAAAACCATCTCGTTAATACGGATATAAATATTACGCAACACTTACTGCGTCCATAATAATTCTTCTGGCCGAAAATGAAAGTAATAGTCTTAATTTGATAATTTAAGAGCAGGAAACCCGTTTTACACGTATGCCGCTTATTTACACGCCTAACAAAAAAAAGATACCGTCACAATACCTCTCTCTGAAAGAGGCTCTTCGCGACTGGAAATATTGAAACACATGGACCGTATTTTGCTAATTTATCATCGGTTTTAAGTCTTCGGTAACCCAGATATCGCAGGCTACACAAACTTGCGGCAAAGTACGATTATTCATTGTGCCCGAAGGCTAACACCTGGATTTTTTTAAGTCTCTCGCAAAATGTCGCAGACGTTCTATAAAATATATGTAGGTGCACGCATTTCTAATATGCTGTTTTGTGTGTGTAATTAATAAAGATGATTTTTTCGAAGGGGTGCGAAAAAAAGAGCTATCACTGGATGTGAGCACATGCCAAATTTTGGCAAGTCCGCGTCTCAAACTTAGAAAGTACCCATCTCTGCAATTTTTGGGAGGTGCATCGTGGGTATATAAAGGCGCGGGTAGTGTACCGTAACCAGCGCAGTTGCTTTGGATTTGCTACGCTAGCAACATGAAGTTTCTGGTAAAATTTCTCACACCAACATTGAAAAACTATATTAAAGTTGTGTTTTGATTTAGGTTAGTGTTTTGCTTCTTGCATCCGCTGTTCTGGCAGAAGAGGCACCCAAGAAGAACGAAAAAAGAGGTCTTGCACTAGGCTATGGTGGCGGAAGCATCGGCGGAGGATCCATCGGTGGTGGAAGTGTGGGCATCGGCGGACATGGCAGTATTGATTCAGGAATTGGTGGAGGAGCCGGTCTAATTGGAGGTCATGGAATTAGCGGAGGAATCGGCGGTGGAATTGGAGGTATCAGCGGTGGAATCGATCACGGAAGTATCGGCGGTGGAATTGGGGACATTGGAGGAGGAATCGGCGGTGGTTATGACCATGGAAGCATCGGAGGTGGAATTGGAGGTATCGGTGGTGGAATTGACTACGGAAGCATTGGAGGTGGAATTGGAGGCATCGGTGGTGGAATACAACACGGTGGAATCGGAGGTGGATTTTCTGACGGTGGATTCGGTGGAGGCATCGGCGGTGGAATCGGTGGCGGCATCGGCGGAGGCATCGGCGGAGGCATCGGCGGAGGCATCGGCGGAGGCATCGGCGGAGGCATTGGCGGCGGAGTAGGCGGTGGTGAAGGACGAATCACACACATCACTCTACATAAACAAATTTCTATTCCCCACCCATATCCAGTTCAAGTACCAGTAGAGAAAGTTGTACCCTATCCAGTTAGAGTTCCAGTCAGCGTTAAAGTCGACAAGCCATATCCAGTCCCGGTCCCCAAACCCTACCCCGTTAAAATAGACAAACCCATTCCTTACAAAGTCTATAAGGATGTCCCAGTTCACGTCCCCGTACAAGTTAAAGTACCCGTTCCCGTCAAAGTTCCAGTACCGTACCCTAAACCATACCCCGTTCACGTGAGCAAGCCCGTTCCTGTTCATGTTCCTGAAATTAACTACGTAAAGAAACCAGTACCTGTCTTAGTCAAGGGTGGTTACGAAGGTGGTATTGGAGGCGGTCTTGATGGTGGTATCGGAGGAGGTATTGGATTAGGAGGCGGTTATGGTGGCGATATCGGAGGTGGAATCCACGGTGGAGATATTGGAGGCGGAGCCAGCTACGGCGGAGTAAGCTACGACGAAGGTAGCTACGGTGGAGGTAGCTACGGTGGAGGTAGTTATGGTGGAGGCAGTTACGGCGGAGGTAGCTACGGTGGAGCCAGCTACGGAGGACATCATTAAACTCATAACTTCTCTATCGTACTTCAAATGTGATATATTTATGATCATTATTGTAAATTATGTCATGGCTAAATCTCAAGCTTCGACAGCTCTGCGGAGAATGTCCAAAGCTTGCGATGCGGAATTTCATTGTTTCATAGGCGCAACTGCGACAAGCATTTTTGTACAGTACCTACTGCATATTTTATTTTTGTTACTTAGTTGAATGTGCATAATAAATGTTTTATTTGTAACATAATGTTTTGCTTACCCAAAAATACGAATACATTTTAGCCAATATTTAATGGCAAAATCAAAACAAACTTAAGAATTCAAATTTTAGAAGCACTTTAATTACATCTTTCATACAGATAAATGGAAAAGCATAGGTATTTCAGAATTTAAAATGACTGAACTTTAGATTCTCCCTGATTAGACTACCAAAATTATTTTATTCACAATATATGTACTTGATGTACGTATAAATATTAACAATAAAAATTCATTAAAATAATGTGGGGTTAATTCAGCTTCAACTTCTTCCCGCAATTGACATATCTTACAAGTATTTTAGTAGTCATCTTAAACTGTAGTAAATGATATGTAAAATATTTATTTTAAATAGTGGATAAAGGCTAAAAAATAAAATTTATCTGAAACAGTACTTTTATTAAAATGAAACACGTAGTCGAGGTAAGCAATTGATGTGTTCTCTCTTTCTTAATTGAACAAGCATTACCATTTCATTGGTGAACTATTACATATCGATTGTTATATACAGCGTGAATAAAAAGTAAGGAACATAAAAGGTAGAGCCGTTTTTGTAAGCTTTACAGAAAAAAGTTTTAAATAAAAGTTAAATGTAAAACTTATAATAACGGCTTTACCTTCAATATTCCTTGCTTTTTATTCACGCTGTAAATTTCGCTGTATATTCGAGACACAATCAATAAAAAAATCAGAGGATTTAATACAAAATAAGGCAAAATATGCGCGTACGTTTTCAACTTAGAATGAAGCGAATGGTATATCTAGCAATTCTTATGTTCTCATTATGTTCTTATTAGACGATACAATTTTAGTTTGATAGTGAACTGCGACATTTTATTCATATATTAATTTGTAATTAAAAAAAGAATAAATATGTAAGTAGCAGCAAATTTAATAATCGAATTTTTTTCTACATAATTGTAAATGCCAAATGCCTTAATGCCTTAATAACAACTCGAGATATATAAGCTTGTATTTTGTATTTATATCACTTCTAGTTGTCCAAGTTATTTTTTTCAAGATGCAACTAAAATTCAAGTTTATTTTTTCATAGAACGTGACAAGATACTGAAAAGTTTTATAAATTATAGTGGCCCAAAAAAATATTTTCAATGTTTTTAGTTAAGAGTAGTAAAGAAGTGGTTTAGAAATAATAAATCAAAGAATCATCTCCATAATTAATTTATATCAATACATACGTGTGTCAAAAGTTACGCTGCCATTGATAGCACTTACAGACAATGAGTCTCTTACCACAATCAATTTATATCCATTTCGGCAGTTAAGTTGCAATCTTCAGTACATACACTCCCTGTGTGTTGTCAGTACAAGTGAGTATGTACATCAGGTAATAAAAAGTCATTCCCCCATGAAGTGCTATAGTATTATGCTGAACAGGCGGACATTTGAGTGGAAG
Organism: Serrognathus titanus; assembly: GCA_039766575.1. Taxonomy (NCBI): domain Eukaryota; kingdom Metazoa; phylum Arthropoda; class Insecta; order Coleoptera; family Lucanidae; genus Serrognathus; species Serrognathus titanus. The sequence continues at coordinate 26,230,663 of CM077912.1, read as the reverse complement.
GAAGGAGCATAACATTTTATGGGAGAAATGTCTTTTTATTACCTGACTGTGCAGTTTCGGAATCAATATAGTTTACTCTTTAATTTTTATAATTCTGTTTTCTTCATTGATCAAATAATTGCGAGGCATTTTATCAACCTTTAAAGTTTCTGACACTTAATGTCAAACAAATTTTCTCATAAATTTTATTGTGATGCTACTAACTGTTTATAAATTTACACCAGAAAATTTAAAGTGTACCGCAGCTGATGGCAACTTAGCTACCAAATTACATATCTACTACCGAATTACATATCTACTACTGTGATCAGAGATCGTTTTTTGATTGATTATAGTTTTAATTAACTGAGAATGTAAAAAACAATCAAATTCAAATTTGCTGAAAGTGACTTTCGTTTACTTCGAGGCGCTTTTAAGCTCGTTTTGATGTCTATGAAAAATATTTTTTAAATGTGTAGGAAATTGCAAAGTTATTTCAAGTAATGATTTATTTCTTACATTTAACAGTCAATTTTAAATAACAACAAATTTCATATTAGTGGAGTTTTTTCTGCATCAAGTGATTTTTATTGTATTTTTAACGATTATACATTTAATACTTAAAAGTAATATTGATTTGATCAACTAACAGAGAGAGAGAGAGAGAGAGAGAGAGAGAGAGAGAGAGAGGACGTAATATTTGATTCATATTTGTTTACAGCCGACTTTGAACAACTAGTTCAGCGGCGAACACTTCTCATGCGGAACTATCACAAATGCGCGACGAGGAAATTCCCGTTCTTGTTCATGTCTGTACACAGCTTTAACTGACAAAACAATACAAATAAGTGTGCTGAAAACACAGGATAAGGAGTTATTTGTTAAACTTTTAATAGACTTTTGTTAGTAATTCTACACATTGCTTGTGGGAATAAACTAGAAATTCTTAACACGACGATTTGAATTGTTTTTCGTTTTAGCGGTTTACTTGTCAAAGCAGGTGTTTAAAGTGGGGACCGTTGTTATCCTTTGTGTGGAATAATCTACTTCAGGTGATTTGCATTGCATGCATTTTTCAAGTAAATATTCGTATTTAGTTCGTATTTCACGGCATCGGTGGTAGAACTAGAAACGAAGTTTCCACTTAAGCTGGTTTTCCTGCTTTGGAGATTTGGAGAATTGGCAATTAAAGAGGGGGTACGAAGTATGTATGTTTGACGTAATTATAATTTAACCTTAAAAACAACAATACAGAAACAGCTGATTAAGCTAATGAAAAGAGCACATGCGTCTTAAAATTGCCCAAGAAAAGTTGAAAGCAGTTGAACGTAAGTTTTGAAGATTTTGTTAATGCCTGCCACGCTAGTAGGGGAAGTGATCACGGGATCAAATACTCAAATCTCTAAATCAACGAATCAGGAAAAATAGCTTTAAATGTCAAGTTCACGATACCACGCCGCATCACCGATTCATAAAACTATAAAAAAAACTTTATGGGGGTATTTATTTCGTTCATCTGCTCCTCTATTTTTTAACCAGGGGCGCATCGTCGTTTTGTTGCTAATTTTTGATTAATTATTTCTGGAAAACTAAAGTAGAAAGAATTTTTCCATCGCACATCGCTTCTCTTAGTGGTTCCATTTTGTCGGATTAATTAACAGTCACCCTGTATATGTTCAACCAAGTGAATTTATAATTTTCTTTTACAAATATGTTGTGTGTCAATGATTCGGTATAGATATATGTGATATATGGCCTATTTTAATCTTTTAACTGTAATTCTATCCAATTCAGAACTAATAACAAGCACTAAATTTACAATTTTTCTACAAATTTTAATGTGTTGTTAAAAGCGACTTCTAAAATTAACTTACAATTAGTTATAAGTTATAATAAAATTTACGAGAATGGCGATAATTAAGTTAGGTTATTCATAAAATGTGCTTCAGTTAATTTAATCGTAAACGTTCACCATTGTTTATAATTTTATCAAAATAAGTTGATTATTATTTGCTTAGCAACCGTGCTGAAAGAACTAGAAATATTTTTCTTCAGATTTATTTCACTGATTCATCTTTAATATGATGTTTTTTTTTACATTCTAACAAACAATTTTGTTGAAATAATTTTAAATCATGCAGAATATAAGCCTACATAACTACATAACTTGTTGGTTCAGGTTCGTAAAAGAGCATCTAAATTTTTTATCATAGGATTAATTTTTATGGGTTAGCAACTACTTCGAGTACTCAGGTAAAGATGTAGACGTTGTCTATTACACTTCAGAGCAAAAGTATTCGGCCACCTAACAACCTTAATGATTAAAGAATAAATAGCATGCTTCCTTACATTTGTGAAATAGCACATTGATATCGTTTCGAAGCCCGACTACTGCTCTCCCAAATGATACTAAATTAATCTCTGTTAGCTCTTGTCTATCGTGTTAACAAAATTTTTGTTGTTGTAATTAGAATAAGTAAGACGAAAAAAATTTAAATTTGTTTATTAATAATAGAAACAAAATGAAGGAATGCTGTTTACTCAATACTTTGTATAACCCCCTCTTGCTCGAATAACAGATTGCATACGGTTTAGCTGATCAGTTGTTCAACAACATCCTGAGGGATATTATTCCACTCTTCTTGAGCAGCCCTTGTCAATTTCTGAAGCGTTGTTAGAGCTGGAACCCGTGATCCCACATGTGCTCAATCAGGTTTATGTCCGAACTTTTGAATGACCACCTCATGACTCGTACACCAACTTCGTTCAGGTAATTTCAAACAATCTCAGCTGTATGCGACCTTGCATTATCCTGCATAAGCAAGAAATGATCGGCAATGAAGCCGGCATAGGGGACAATATGCTCATCTAAGACTTCATGAATATAGCGTTGACAGTTAAACCGCCTAGGTTACCTGTAGGGATATAGAACCGTTCGGTTTTTGCATGAAGAGAAATGCCTCCCCAAAATATCCATGAACCTCCTCCAAAAACGATTTGCTGCACTATGCAGCACTGTGAAAATCATTCTCCTAGACTCTAGCTCTTCTATCGCTACCATATAGACAAATCCTGTCTCGTCTGAAAAGAGCACAGAGTTACATTGCTCCTGCGTCCAGTTTATGTGCTCACGAGCAAAACGTAGGCACTCTGTACGATACGCTACAGTCAATTTTGGACCCGTAGTAGGTTTCCGGCACCTCTGCCTATTTTTAAGAAGTCTTCTTCTAACAGTCAGCGACTTACTATTACTCCTCTGACGTCTCGAAGTTCTTATTTAAACTGGACAGCATTTAACATGCAATTCCGAAGGAGGTCGTTCTAATAAAGAGGTCATCCTTACTGAAGTTGCTCTTGGTCTGCCTGTTTTCGCTCTGGCCATGTACTGACCAGTTTCTAAAAACATTTTGAACAGTAAAAAGTGTTATGTTCAGTTGCTGAGCTACAGATTGCTGACTGTTACCAGCTTGAAGCAGAGCAACAGCTTGAGCTGCAATTTCAGACGGTGTATTCATATTTTCATTAATTTTAATACTGTTAGAAGAAAACTTGCAAACAAATTGCAAGTGCCACGCATTCAACTGTTTCATAGCATTCTTAAAACAATACATAGTCTAAAGCTGCAAACCATTCCACATACGGCACTTCTGATAAAAGAAAGCTTATGATCTCTTGTTGGTCGGTAACAATTTCTTTTTAATAAAATTAATTAAGCCGTATTTTTTCTTTCATTTGAGTGATTAGTTAGTATTGTACAAGATGCATTTTAAATTAAAAATGCTTTTAATTGAAAAGTAATGGGTGGCCGAATACTTTTGCTCTCAAGTTTATTTCATTTTCATCAGTTTTATGGTATAATGAGATATAGCATTTCGTTGCCCTTTTACATGTGCCTAAATTGTTTGGTGATCATGTAATTGAGTAACTACATTGCTTTTTGTACTTTTTTGGAATGTACATGTAGTTACAGACTCTCTCTGTAGAAAAGAACTGCAAACTACAACAGGCATTTCTACCATAATATAATCTCACTTTTAAACTAATAAAACGTTTATGTTATGACATTTGTTAAGTTCGACAATTCACACTAAGAGTAAGAAGTAGAATTACCGACTTCAGCAATTACCCTAAATAAGAAAAGGGCGGTTATGATATATGTATGTCACTTTATTAATAGCGTTTTCGACTGAACCGTTCCAACTCTCTATCATATTGCCCAAAAAATACTGCGCTGACGTCATTGATCAGACTAAAATTGCTCTGGAGGCGACATGTAATGTACAACCGAATACCTTTGGTTACGAATCGCTGCGATATCGGTATTTTATGGGTTAGGTTTAACGAAAATCTGTCGGCTTCCTAGATTAATAAAGAACGAAGTTCTTTATCCAGATAGTCGCTTTCTTAGTTCAGAGCCATTTTTCTGTGCAGAAGGCGAAGTCACACTCGACCCTAATAACCACATTATTTTTTGTTACATCTTTTGTTAATAGTCGCATAATTTCTTCATTATCTGATAAATCTGAAATAAAAAAAATACGTTAGAGCACGTTCCATTGTCTCAGATAATTTTCAATTTACTCTAATTTTTGGTACAATGACTGTGCGACACAACACAATTTAAATGGTCTAAAAAAATTTAACCAAATATTTTATATTAACAGATACTATTAGTTGCGTGGTCTTGTTTATATTTTCTTCTTCAACATAACATTTATATTTGTTTGACTTTTTTTATGTTTTCTAAAATGAATAATATGACTATGCCCTTGAGACTCCTCCAAGTTAATATCGACTTTTCACATTGCATACGCTATTAGTTTGCAGAAGTCATTACAAAAAAAACTAAAGAAAAACTAGAATTAATATACGTCGATCTATATACTATTTAGATCCTAATCGTACTAATGTTTCACTTTATATACTTCACATAAAACTAAGAGAAAACAGTTTCTTCTATGGACCACGTTTCCTTATGTATTAGTGAAACTGGATGTTTACATCCTGATGCTAGTCTGAAGAATGTCGTTCTTCCAAAATTACGCGAACGTATCTATGTATATAAACAGATAACATTCTGCAAAGTCACGTAAGAGCAAAAAAAGATGTAAATCAAGTGAAACGAAGGAGTCGACAACCTTTTTCAAGAAATGACAAAACAACTCGAATTTAGAATGTGAGCGTGATATAATATTTCCTTCCGGATGTGATAGAATGGACACCTGGCTACTTCCTTCCTTTCATCCGTCCGACGAGCGTAGGAGAGAAAGAAACGGACAACCGTAATTTGCGCATTCACCGATTCGTTAATTAAAAAGAGAACTAGATCGAGTCGCCAATTTGGGGAAGTAATTAAGAAAAAAGTGGTAACGAAAGTGCAAATCCATGTCGCTTTACTATAAAAGCTATCAGATGCTTGTGTCTAGCATAATTCTTATTATCATCTTATCAAGTCAACAACGATGAAATACGTGGTAAGTTAAAAGAAATATCCTTAATTTAGTTTACATTTGCCATTAAAAAAATCAACATTAATTTATTAATTTATAAAATTATTTTATACTCGTAGTTAAAAATTCTATAACTTATTTTTCCTTGAATATTAAACATTTACGAATTTTAGGTTGTAATTTTATTGGCCCTGGGTTCCACCCTAGCTGAAGATCACTACCGAGTCAGAAGGGGCGTTAAAATTATCACGCAAAAAATCCCTTACCCCGTATCAAAACCAGTGCCCGTTCCAGTAGTTCAAAAGATTCCCGTTCCCTTCAAAGTACCTTATCCAGTCACCGTCACCAACACAATTCCCATTCCGATTCCGAAACCGTTCCCTGTTCCGGTTGAGAAGAGAGTAGAAGTGCGAGTGCCGGTCGACAGACCTGTGCCTGTACCTGTACGAGTGCCCATCAATATCCCAGTTCCTGCCCCATATCCGGTGTCAGTGCCCAAGCCGTACCCCATTAAAGTCGAATATCCAATTCCCATTGAGCATCCGGTTCCATTCGTTGTCGAAAGTAAAGTGCCGATAATCCAGCAAGTGCCCGTGTTTATCGGCAGTTCTGGAGGACACGATTTCGGAGGAGGTCTCGGAGTTTATGGTGGAGGACATGGTTTCCATAAATTTTAAGGTATAAATAACTAAAACTAGAACTGTTTTATTCGAAAAATTTGGTATGCTAACGTTTACAGAAATATTGAAATGGTTTTAGTGAAGTCACAAAAAATTTCATTTATTAATTTAGCAATTGTATCTTATCTTGTCCTATATATAGTCATAATTCCGTATGAACCCACAATATTTTGTCGAACTGTAAAGATGCTTTTTACTACAATTTATACTATCTAGAATGAAGAAAGCGCTAATGAAGTTTAACGAATTAAAAGAAAGAGATTCAAAATTATAACTACTAAAGACACAAACTGGAACTACTTTGAGTGACTAAGGTCGTAATAGATTCCTCTGCTCAAAATATTTTGACTTCTTCAGCACATGCCATAACGCTTTGGTGTATCAATGCAAAGAGATATAGTTTTTGAAATACCACTAACTTTTCAATTACTAATTTTTCTCTTTGATCGGACCCATCTTAATGTGAATCAGATTCGGAGTCCTTCGTATACTCTGGAGGTAACATGCGAGTTTTTATCAAGTTGGATCTATTCTGATCGTCTTTTATCTCAATCTCATGTTTCTCAAAATTTTTTTTTGCTTCTTTTGTACTTTGAATTGATAAATTTCAGCATCCTTCCGAGTTCCGGGAGGTTGAATCCTAACAGTCCTTTCAACTGTTGTAGCATCTTTTTGGCGGACATAGAAAGCGAATCCGAATCCATAAAAATGATGATTATTTGTTTGCAAAGATCCTCTGTCTTCTGCGAAAAATTACCCCTCTGTATTTACATTATTTACGAATGAATTATTTATTCGGAATGAAAATATCGAATTTGGGTTTTGATATTTCTCGTTTGCGGTTCAGAATCTCTTAATTCATCCTAATTGAGTTCTGGCCGTATCTGCAACTTTAAATTACTATTGCGTTTTCTCCTATAAAGTGAATTTAATTTAAAAAAAAAGAGGCTTATGCAACGAAATCTAAAAAACTGTATGTTATACATCGTTGCTGTTGTCGTTTTTGTTTATTAGAAAGGCGATTAACGCGAAATGCTTTCTAGCCGGTACGTGTGTTCTGTCCACTCCAGTGTTTTCTTTTCACCCGAAATGTCTTAACATGCAGCTCCTTCCAATGAAGCACGTTCTCCTCCACCTTATGTAAGTGATAAAATTCGAGTGGAGAGTGAAATTCATCTCAGTTCCCTTCGAATGAGATCGATATCCGTGCTGAGAAAGTCTAGGTTATTTTTAAGTACTGAGAAGATGAGTATATTTTCGCTTCTTCTCTCGCCGTAAATTTAAAAAATTAGCTGGTGATGGTTTTAATAGGAGGAAGTAATTTCTCTTTTTCATTTTTGATTGAATTTTACATCTACTGATATTAAGGATTAATTAATTAATTAACTATTGTGTAAATAATGACACTTTTATCAAGAAATACCTATTTATTTTAGGATTATCAATATCATATTTATTTTCCTTTTTCTTTTGAATTCATTTTCTTTGATCGTTAGGCATTGTTTCCCCGACTCTTTAGATAAATAGATTACGAAATTACTTATTTCTTGATAGGCAATTTGTTTCCCAGTTTTTTATTTAATTATCAATTATTTTCTTATTTTTATCTAATTTCTTCCTTGACTATTAAAAATATTATTTTGTTATAAGATAAAACACAATTTTTTGTTTGACCCCACAAAATAATCGTCATAATCTGTGGTATAGAATAAACATTTGTAGATTGAGATAATAGCTTAAATCTATTTGCATAATAACAATACTCCAAGAAAAACGATTTTTTAGAAGTATTCACAGCTATGTGGTGTTATTTATTATAATAACCTCTATCTCTAAAGCGACAAATTTTTCTAGATCTTCATATTTGCAAACACTCTATAGTTTTATTTAAATAATTCAATTCATCTTTCTGTTTTTCTTAACTAATTAAACACACAGTAGATAATTAATTAGAAATCATTTAAAGCCAGAGATCGCACTGAGAATTTTTCTACTGCGTTAAGTGAAGGGTTACCTAAATTTTACACGCCCGCAAATTTTGCAGCACGCCATAATAAAAAGCATCCGAGGCATGAACAATTAATTCTGAAACATAAATCGACGTAGAGGCATGCGCCTTTCCGTGTTGCGTTGCTCCAAACATTCACTTGGAAAGTCAACACAAGAGTAAATCAAAAGCTCCGATATTGTATATTACTTTCTGCCTCATTAATAACAGTTATTAACTATGTATGGTCGCGGCTGAAATATGTCGTGGATTTTGTTACTTGAAGCTCGGTATACATCTGCTCGAATAACTCAATGCGGTTTTACTTGGAACTGTAAATTCCGATGTTTACCCGACTTATTAGTTAATCATAAACAATAAGTGCTTATTTTGCATTTCAGATCCACGTATGGAGGAATTATTCGGTACTTCACTCTTGTGTGCTATAGTTACATATCGTTCTTGTTATGTTTTTGTTTTATATTATCGTTTTTGTGAATAAAATTTTTAAACAATTAGTTATACGTTTCATTGCGATAAGTGAACAACGAAAGACATTTCCATTTTATTCCCTTAAATGCTTTATCAAACAGTAGTAGAATTTAACTTGAAGGCTTCCGCGGCCGTCGTCCATTGTTGAATTCTTGGCTTCCGGTTGAAACCGCGTGTCTCGGATTTCTTCACTGCCGACGTCGGCAGTGAAGAAATCCGAAGCCAAGAATTCAACAGTAGTAGAATTATCGTAAAGTATTCATTTTGAAGCAAAATAACAAGAGAAGTAAATCAGAAATATAAGGAAGCAGTAAAACTAAACAAAGGATTGATTTTGCGAGGATAAAATTTTTGAGAAGAGTTTTGTGAAAGGATAATAGAAACTTGGAAGCAAAAGATTGAATAAATAGAAATAAATTATTGTTGAAATTCGATGACTATAGCTCGATGTCTTTATATAAACTGGATTACTAGTCTTTCTTGATGGCATTTCCTCTTTCTTTTTTGTATACTTTTACATACTTATCGGATAAAAGATTAACTAAATCAGACTACATATTCTGTCTGTGAAAACTTTGAAAATTAAAAAGGTCGTTTTAGACTACATTTGTTGTATGAAATGTGATTCCATATCTTGAACAATTTGAATAGTGCATTGTTGCATAGTAAATGGTATTGAATCAAAAATTGTTTGAAAAAGTAGAATGTTTTCAAGCGTATCTACAGTCCAAAAATTTGTTATTACAAATATTATAATAAAAATTGAACCAAATTTTGTAAAAAGAATGAATTAGTCTGAAATAGTCTCTATTGATAAGTTGCTAAGAAAAGTGTTAATTACGTTATGTGTACTCTTGGAAGTTCAGGGTCTCGTTTGTATCGATTGTAATCGGTCGTGATGGTCTACTCTCACGTCTTCGAAATAATTGCAGACATAAAACCAGATATTGTGCTCGTGCATCGGTGAAGATGAGTTGGTCTAACAATGTGAAATGTTTACGGCCTGGTAATGAACACTGTCTGCTATAATGCATTTGCTTACATAACAGCGATGATGCGGTAAATCACCTTGACAATGGCTGGGTTCATTCATATTCATTCATTCGCTGCTTACAAATACGTACGTTTGTTTTCCATTTATAAACTATAGTCGTTTATAATTTTTTTAAAGAAATTAAAGAAATCTTTTAAAATTAATTTTTTCTCCAATAAATTATTTATTACCAAGAAAGAATACAAAGCTTACAATATTTAGTTAGTCGTTTTTCGGAATGGTCTCGAATGGTCAGCATCTTCAAAGAGTTTCTTCTAGATTTAAAGTTATATTGGGAAATGTCAGATGAAATTTATCTTGAATGGTATACTGCGTACACGGACACCGAGAAAGACTAAAGTGCCCTTATTTTACAAGATATTACAATATTCTTGATCTTAAACAATATAATAAAGTAACTAACACTGATGGTAGACTTTTGGACTTAGTTTTGGCCAGTTCTACTTTTTCTATATCTGTGGATCTGGATGAGCATCCATTCGTTCCTGTTGACCCATATCATCCTCCTTTAACAATTACAGCTGATTTTTTTGTAAATTCCAAATCGAAGGCTTTTCCATCAGCGAAAAATCGTAGATATAATTTTCGTAAAGCAAATTATATTCAACTTTATCAGGATCTTTCAAATACTGATTGGACATTTGTTGATACATGCTCAGAAGTAAATGTTGCTGTGGATATATTCTATTCAAGGTTATATGATATTTTCAATCGATCCATACCGACTTTTTCATCCTCTGGTTCTAAACATGGAAATCCATCTTGGTTTACCCCTGATATTATTTCTACTTTAAAACTGAAAGACTATTACAGGCGCCGATGGAAATCTACTAGAAAGCATGTTTTCCTTGTTGAGTTTCGGAGACTTAGATCTGTTTGTAAAACTAAAATATCTGCTGCCTATAGATCCTATACTACAAGTATTGAAAATTCAATCAAATCCAATCCAAGGCAATTGTTTAAATATTTGCATGACAAAAAGGGTACCACAAGAATACCCAGTAAGCTTCATGATAATGGAGCTGCTTTTAACACTCCGCAGTCTATTGTGGATGCTTTCGCGGAACTCTTCTCAAGATCATTTCTTACTAAATCTTCCTCTCCAGTGCATGATATTTACTCAAATCGGCTTTGCTCAATTCTGAACCCTGTTGGTGAAGAAGAACTAATAAAAATAATGTCGAAATTTCCTCAAAACGTCACTGCTGGTCATGATATGGTTCCTAACTTTATAATTAGGGATTGTAGATACATTTTTTCAAAGCCTTTGGCTGGTATTATTAATTTATCTATCAAAACGTCTGTTTTCCCTGACAAGTGGAAATATGCACGTATTACTCCAGTTTTTAAGAAGGGAGACACTTGTGAGCTTTGTAACTATAGACCTATATCTATATTATCTAATTTTGCTAAGGTCTATGAAAGCGTTATTTACTTATATGTTTATTCCTGTGTTTGTCCGTATATTTCACCTAACCAACACGGTTTCTTGCCTGGAAGGTCGACAGTCACCAACTTGGCTACGATCACGCAATTTATCAGTGAAGAACTTGATAGGCAAAAACAAGTCGACGTTGTTTATACAGATTTTTCTAGTGCATTTGACCGAATTGATCACGGTATATTATTGGATAAATTAAGTTCTTTTGGGTTTAATTTAAACTTTTTGCTACTTATTAGGTCTTACCTTACTAATAGAATTAATTGTGTTTGTTTCAATGGCTTTCAATCTTACGATTTTGTGTCAACCTCTGGTGTGCCTCAAGGGTCTAATTTGGGCCCTCTTCTTTTTCTAATATTCATTGATGATCTCTTGTCTTCCTTCTCCTGTCATGTTCTGGCGTATGCTGATGATTTAAAAATCTACTCATCTGTTTCCAGCTGTCTGGATGTGTTGAAACTTCAATCTAACATTGATATACTTATTCGGTGGTGTGTTGATAATAAACTGAAATTGAATATTAATAAATGCTACACACTTACTTTTAGCAGAAAAATGCACGGTATTGACTCAGTTTATGAAATAGATGGTCAGTCTTTAACTAAAACTAACACTTTCAAAGACCTCGGTGTTTTATTTGATTCCCGATTAAGTTTTTCATATCACATTGAAGCTATTGCACTATCTGCATCCAGAACTTTGGGCTTCTTGATTAGATCTATTAGGCCTTTTAATGATTCTTCTTTGCTAAAAATCCTATTCTTTGCGTTCGTTGCTAGTAAGCTTGAATATGCTTCAATGACCTGGGCTCCTTACTACGCTACTGGTCGACTACGGATTGAAAACATTCTACGAAGATTTCTAAAATACCTCTCGTTTAGATGTGATGGCATTTACCCAGCAAGGGATATTCCTAATGAGTTTTTGCTTCGTAGACATAATATGCAGTCATTTGAACGGCGCAGAGATGTTCATGCTGCGCGTTTTTTGTGGAAATTGGTTGAGGGACGCATTGACTGCTCTCAATTGCTTGCAAGTGTTAACTTCCACGTTCCACGTATTGCAAGTAGAGCAGCTTTAACTTTTTCGGGTCCAACACCAAGGACGAACATGTTATGCAAGGCGCCAATCTCGTATATGTGTTCTGCAGCTGAGAAGATTTATCCTGACATATTTTATAATTCTCAAAAGTAAATTTAATTTCTTTAATTGTTTTCTTTTTTTGTTTAATTTTGTATTTTGGATGTATTTTGGATGCTATTTATTTTTTTTTACGTACGTATTGTACATTTTAAGTTTGCTCTGTAATTGGATTTTTATCTGTTGGGCAAATAAACTATTATTATTATTATTATTATTATTATTATTATTATTAAGATATAAGAAAATGTCATAAGAATAAGTCGTTCAGAATTAAAAGTCATACAATATGATTCGTAAGAACCGCACCATGACTTTATGACTTGAGTTGCCTTTAAAACCATTTATACTCAAAAATGTGAAGAAAATTTTTCTACAAGCTTTCTTTAAGCAGATATAGGCCTTGAAAGGAATCTTTTGTTGATTTTCTATTAATCAGATACAGTTTTCATTAATGAGAGACGTAGATACACGTACGTAATAATAATATTATTACTATAATAAACATAATTAATATTAAGTAATAAAATCAGAAAAATCTTTGGAAATGTTAACATTATTTTAGGTGTAAGGTCGGCAATAGTACATTGAAAATTCGGTGTCACTTTGGTTAGCATAATATATAGAAATATAGCGATAAATGAATTATTGTCTTTGCTATTTTAGTTTATTCGTTTGCTTCTTTTAATTTCGAATTTTTCTAAATTCTTTGTAAGTTTACCGTTTTTTTTTTGGCAAACACGCGTCGACCTACTGCTTCATCAAATTTTAATTTAAGAAACTTAAGAATATGAATACAATAAGATATTAAAGAGTATGATAATTATTATTGAGTCAAATTTGATTTCCATATTCAGTTGTCAACAAAATTGAGGATACCTATGATGTATGGTTTCAAATTAGTAAGTGCATCAACAAGGTGTAGAGCTGCCTGTTTGTGATATCTTTAAACACTTATATTTAGAAAACCACGCACCTAAAAAATATTCTAAAAGTATAAATGTGCTCCTATTAATATTCTCTGCGATCCTTTCGAATCATACTGTATAATATGAAATTACTATCTCAAAAATAAAAAAACACAATTTATTGCGTATCAATCTTTATATATACTACTTTAGGAAATACTGGTGGGAATAAAGTGTCCGTTAAAATAATATGAAAAGGAAAACACGAAATTTGGTCTTATTTCTCAATTATTTAATTGGTTTTGAGTGATTATTTCAATGCGTTTCGAAACTTTGTGCTTTCTTCTAGCTCACTTTTAGAAAGACATTGTATAAGAGGAATCTAAAATGGAAGCCTAAAAAAGATACTATGTACTTTCAATCGATATACAACTTCAAGCTTGAAATTTTGCAAGTAATAAAAAGAAACAAGGCTTTAAATAAAATTTAACTTTCAAGTCTTTCACGAAGATTTTACCTTTTATTATTTAAATTCTTGCAAAAGGTGAAACTTTCACAGAAAGTGTAGTTTTGCATAAAAATAAATAAAATCTTATATCATTTAATTATACAGAGTGTTTCAAAACGACGTTTAAATAATTACAGGGGGTGTAGTACAGTCGAAAACAAGTTAAAAAGTCTTAATATACATAATATGAGGTTAAGGTTAATATGAGTTTAGCCCGCTTTAGAATTGCATTATGTATTATTTAGACATCGAAAATAGGAATAAAGGAATAAGAAACAATACTTTTTAAATTATATGGGATACAATTTTTTTCTCTAATGAAAATAGTTAAACTCCCTAGATATTTGAAAGACGCGTATTTTGTTGGATTAAACATTAACAAAAAGTTCATATTAATACTGAAAAAAGGGAAAGAAGTTATTTAGAAGAGTCAGACTAGTCTTAAACTAATTAACTTTAAATCGTAATACGTGCTATAAAGGCAGAATGAAGTGAAACAAAATTAAGAAATCTAAATTGATTATTAATTTAATGACTTTAAATCAAGAATTAAATTAAGAAATTTGAACTGATATTACACCATGCGATTTATTGAAAACAGCCAGAGTGTGTTGTGAACTGGGTAAACTCACGTCTTAGGTAAGATGACTTTTAAAACAAACTTAAAAATAATTTAGTGTTGCGTCCTTCTTTTTAAGCTTGAACTTTCTAGAAATGAATTTTTTTTCATTAGAAAGCATTCTGGTCACAAATTCAAAAATACTTTAACATTTGTCCTTTAACAAATCTTGATATTAATTGTCATAAGTATATTTATTTAAGACAAACGTTCGGATATTTCAAAACCAACTCTGGTCTGTTTTCAAAAAACTGCATGGTATTAATGAATCACAAAAAGAATATTTAAAAATTTACAGTAAACTTTAAAGCGTAATAATATTAAAACATTATTATTATATATTAACGAAAATTGTATCAACTGTAACTGGTGATTTCCATAACGTTTTGGTAATGTTACATAATCTTTTCTGTACATAAATCTTAGAAGAAAGCAGAAATACTTCTACATTATTCCTCGTCCTCGCGTTATATAACTTTAACTGCTAAGCATTATTTTATACCTATATAGATGTTGCAAACATAATTTAAAACACTCACCTAGTTACTCCCTTCTTAAATTTCATAATTAAAGCAGTAAACTACTGCAATAAATTAACAGAAAAAGTCACAATTTCTTGCTTACGCTGTTATATGTTAATAGCAAAAGCAATTAAATAATCAGAGCAAATTTTTGCCTCGTGCGCGTAATAATTCAAAACATCTTTCGGTATCATGCTCATACCTCTTAAACTGGCCAAACATGGAGAGAACGTCTCGACCTTCGTTCCAGTTCAGTTGGAGATGATTGTACCTGATCACGGTGTGCTCGTTACGCTTTGTAGGATCGTTACCTTACTAATTCGAAAGGAACAATAATATCCACAAAATGCGAATAATAAGATATCTGAATACAAACTTGGAAAATGGAATCAGGTCTCACAGAATATTGTTTATCGACGTATTGGAATTTTTAGAACAAATGTTTAAAATGACTACAAATAGCTATATTTACATTACAGTTCACTTATGTATGCCAAAATGGGATTTGATGATTTTTATAAAACATTTTTTACTTTAATCTTCAATTTCGTACTCAGATAGTCAAGATCGTAGTATAGGTTTAAGTTGGACAGATGCTTTCTCGAGAACCGCAGCAATAACTTTTTTGCATCTTTTACTTGCCATTTTCGCTACAGATTTTGCTACTATGAAATTTTATTTAAAATTCTTAAAAATCATCCTGTCAGAAATGATCGCACTGTTCTCTTCTCATTAGATTAATAATGTCAGATAATGTCAAATATTTATCTAATGAACTTGGAATCGCTGATTCTAATTTGTGACGTTAAAGCGGGATTCCAATTAGTTTATTTCTCGTTGATTTCATAAAATATACGATATCTGCTATCATGTTTACGAAATTAGTTAAGCTGTAATGTATGTCAATAATCATAAAAATTTATAGTATAGTTTTACTGCGCTATTTACAAAGCGTCGCGATGTATTTTATAAGCAGTGTCGTGTCAGGCTTTTATTTGTTATGCAATTTTTTTAAACATTTTTCCTGTATCTGAGTCGTTCCACGTCAAATTGCACACCTACGAAACATGTCATCTTGGTATTTGCTCCAATTTTTTTTATATGTTCCCAACATAAAAATAATGAACCTGTATTTTTTTTGTTTCAGTCGAACACAATTTTTTAGTCATGTATTGTTTTTTTTTTAGTATTGTATTGTTTTCTCAGTATATTAGCGTGGAATCTATTAAGAAAATTGTTATCTGAAGATTTTATAAATCGTATATATTTCGCATTTATGTCGTTTTAAAATGGAAAAATTGGAATACTACGTAATATTTTTTAAGGTTCAAAAAAAAATATTAAATTTAATTACTGTTTAGTATGACAAATAATTATAATTACTTTAAAATCTATAATTTTAATAATTTTTTTCTCATTGCAGATGTCTGCAAGTGTTCGAGGATTTTCTATGAAGATGGTTTATAGCTTCAAAAAAGAGCTGCTGAAAATAAACATCAAGAACTGTGCAGACATAATTAAGATATTGTGTATGTAATTACCGGCCTCGAAAGACGCCTTCTTCCCGGAATAAGTAATTTTATAAATAATTAATTTGTTGCGCAGGCGGAAATCCTTTCATTTAACATTTCGTTAAATAATGTTTCCTTTTATTTCATTTTTAAATCTTTGACAGTATAATTTTTCGAATTATATTAAGTTGACCACATAAATTTATCAAATTATAATTATTATAAACTTCAACAATTTTGATAAGAATAGTTCTTCACTGCAACTTTCAAATTTGCAATTCAAAAATTAAACTATTCTATATGTAAAAAAGATATTTATTAATCAAAGAAAATACCGATTCGATATCAATTATAAAATCATCATTATTAATCGCTGACCACGGTGTAACGTTTACTTTCACTGGCAGTATCTGTAAACATATACAAATTGGAAAATATTTTTTCTATATTTTACATAATTTGTTGGTTCTACTTTTTCTTCGAAACGTCCTTTCCTTAATTTTTGATTTCTCGGTGGCCCATTTATGAACTTGCGTAACCGAAATAAAACTTATTTTTTCTCTTTGTTAAATAATCTAATAAATTTAAAATTAATTCAACATCTTTAAGAGCTTCGCCTGACATTTTTGTAAATGCAACTGCGCAATTGCCTTTTTTCCAGATTCATTGCTACCTATATTAATACTTTGGATGCAATTTATTTTTTTTTTTAATTTAGAGTTTCCAATATTGGTAATATTTCCGAGAGCTAATCTGAAATGTTGGGTAAAGTTTTAGCAATTCTTCGAACCAAATATTTACCAGTCGTTTACTTTTCCTTTCGTTCAGTTTGATCTCCAGGGTGCAGTGCGCAATTTAAATTCCCTGACTCACATGAACGAATCGAAAACAATTAACAGCTTTCTACAAGACTCATAGTTGTAATTGAATGTATTTTTTTTAAACAGACAGAATAGGCAATGGCAATTGCAGCACGCCGACGCCGTGTATTGTAGTATTTTAACAAAACAAGAAAATTGGAACAAACGTAGATTTACTGCATTCGTAAACCAAACAACTTTCCTCGTCGCCTACTTTTCATGTGATCAATTTTGATGAGAAAGATAGTGGGCATTAGTTCCTGAACGCTTATATAAGATGACACATGAGGAAATAAGACGCTGGTTAATAGACCGTGGATTCAACTACGTCGCCGCCATGCTGAGATTTTTCAGCACAAATTGATTAGTCCCAGGTTTCTTGTGAAGCATATTACATTTTTATCTGTACATCATATTTCAAAATTATCAATATATTTCCTTATCTTGAAATTTTCAATTTCAATAAGATATCAGCGCAAAGTTAAGTGATGCTTCCTAATCTCTTTTAATTGCTATCTATATTTACTTTTTGCATTAATTTTTTGTAACTCTTTACTTCTTTCCATTTCTAACTTCTATAATTAGTAATTTTTCTTTTTCATGCTTGCATCCGTTTAACTATTTGACTTCGGACTTTTATAAGTATTTATTTTGGACTATCATTTTATTTTTCTATTACATCACCTATTATAATTCATTAGCTTAGTACACTTCTGATAGTTTACCTTCACTGCACTTCAATTCTTCACGCATTTGACGTTCATTATTCTCTCCCATTCCAGATATGTATAGAAATTTCAAGGCGCTCTTCTATTTATCACTAACACTAAGTGATCTATGCATCCTAGACTGAGTATTCCTGATAGTAGTTACATAATAGCTGGTGTATTCTGCGACAACGAATTTGGCACTCAATTGGGCAACTATGGGTATGAGTTCAATTCATACTAATGCTCGTGAGTTCAGTATGAGAAATTGAATTATTCATATCTCAAATTATGTACGGATTCATGTCGGTTCCTTCGAACTGGTTTTTACGTTTCCTCGATCAGTGAAGCAAATGCCGAAGAAGAAACAAGCGGTCTCAGACAAAAGTTTTGGAGAAATTCGTAATTTATTGCTTCCACTTACAACATATTCTTGTATAGTTTTGGATTTTAAAACAAAATTGTTAAAGTATTTTTTATTCTATATTAATAACTGACATTGTTACCTTTTTAATGTATTTCTGCCATCTCAGCAGTTTGACTTCTAGCTCTTAGATTATCTGTATCTTGTCATATTGTTTCGTTGCTTTACCTATCCAATTTTAATTTTTTGGGGGCCACAAGCTTACAGATCTTCATTGTTTTCTTTTTACCTCTGACTTTAAAACTAGTTCACCTGCATCTACTCAACCGTGAGTAAAGTTGACATCATATACCTTGCTTGCTAGTCTGTGCAGACCTTCTCTCCTTTTGTTACTTTTTAAATTTTTAGAAACCTGTTAACATAAAAATTAGGAGAAGAAATATATACAATAAAATAAAATTAAAAAATGTACTGATCCTGCTTTCACACCAATTTCGAGTGCACTGTCTCCATGAACTGTCAAAATAGGAGGTTATTTCTCTTATACGTTATTTCTTTGTTGAACATTGTCAGAGCATGTAAATGTTTTCTTTGCTATATGTATAGCTTTTATCCTGCGGTAAACTTCACTAATTTACAAGACAAGATCTGAACAGATGTTAAAACAATTCTTCCTCTGCGAGAAATTTGTTTGCCTTTTGCCAATCTTCACCTGAAAAGTATCTTGCACATTAATGAAAGTGGAGGATTTTTGCTGGAACCACACATCATCTTCATTATTTTTCACCTTCTTTTTTTTGCTTTCTTAATCTTCTTGCTTTACTAGTTTCGTTTCCTTTTCTTTTTTTATTTATTTTTTTTAGATTCACTCTCTGATTTATCTTATGCTCCATTTACCATTCCTCAGGTAGCGGTAATTTGCTATTATGTGCAGGCCTTCTTGAATTCTCTACAAATTCCTCTTTTTACTTCTTGGAGCTGCGACTTCTGACGTAAGAATAAGATCCGATATAATTTGTTAAGCGGATCTTTCCTAATATGGTTTACACATTTATACTTGTATTTATATCCGCTAGTGAACTAATTTATTTATATTTCACTGAAATGCCCTTTCATTTGAAATCAATTAGCCTTAGTTGAAGGTATACTTCTAGAAACTTGTCCTAAAATATAACCGGTACATTTCTCTAAAAGTTTTGCTCTTGCATCCATCAAAAAAAAATGTCTTTCTCGAATTGCATTGCTCAAATATGGTTAGAAAAAAGCAAATATTTCTAACAAACTGTTTGGTGTAATCTTAAGGATTTCTATTTTTTAAATCTATTACATATTTCTTTGCACGTGATTTTTATTATAGAAGACTCAACTTAGAGAGACAATTATTTGGTATTGCAACATTTCTTGGCTTTTCTACTGTATTCTGCCCTCTGCGTTCTTAAAATTAAAATCATTTTTGTTTTTCTTTCCGATGTGATTGTTTTAATGTGATTCAATTATTTTACCTATTTATTTCCCAATTTTTTGACATTATTGGTATTTATTTTAGCTTTCTTAACCTTCATTGCTTCTTCATTTACGTAGTTTGATCGACCCAGTACACTTCTAAACTGTTTCATCTTCATTTTATCCCGATTCCCACATTTTTTATTTCTTATACTCTTGCGTAGATCATTGAATTTGTTCTTGCATATCTGTCATCACAAGTCTATGTCTAGACTTTGAAAAGCGCTGATTAAATATTTCTGAAAAGTTTAGATCGCGACACCCTGCGATCGCTTTTTGACCTAATATTGCATTGGAATTGATAAATTGCAGTCAGCTTGTTGATAAGTCATCCCATACAAGTTGGCTATGCGTGCTGTTAAAGCATAAAGAAATTTAAAAATTTTGTGGCAAGTCGGTTTTGATTACGAGGACTCCTCGAACATCTTCCGTACAGCTGCTTCGACCATATTTGGGGCCTCGTCAGCAGAAGCGTAGCTCGAGAATACCACTGCAAACTAAGTCGACCTATCCTAGTTATTCGCAAATGCAATATAATAGTAATGAAACGCTTTGATCGCGACATCCTGCGATCGCTAGTTTGCTACTTAATAATCATCCCATACAAGACGACCATGCCTGCTGTCAGAACATAATGAAAGTTTTAAAAATTTGTTAAAAAGTTGAAAGGCGGTTTTGATTGCGAGGATTCCTTGAGAATCCTCTGTATATTTCGGCCCTATTTGGGGCCTCGTCAGCAGAAGCATAGCTCGCGAATTCCATTGCAAATCTTTTATGGGGTGACTTATTAAGTAGCAAACTGGCTGCAATTTGTCAATCCTAATGCAATATTAGGTCAAAAATCTATCGCAGGATGTCGCGGTCTAAACTTTTCATTACTATTACATCGCATTTGCGGATAACTAGATCGTCTTGGTATGCAGTGGAATTCTCGAGTTACGCTTCTGCTGACGAGGGCCGAAATAGCTGTACAGAGGATGGTCGAGGAATCCACTGCAATCAAAACCGACTTGAAATAAATTTTTTATAAATATTTCTATAACTTACTGCCTTTGATTACCTTTTATAGTTTTTCATCATTCCATATTTTTTATTTAAACAATAAAAGGCTAAGATTGTTTCTATTTTATTGCGTTATACATTTCGAAATTCTTACTTGATCTTTAAGATATCTTTGACGTCCTCTTTCCTTCCTACTCTTTTAAAATGTTTCTTCGAGTAAAGACCTTCGCTTATTTGACTGTTCTCAATCTTCCAGTAATGCCGGATCCTTATTTGAAATGTGTATTAATTAACTTTCACGTTTTTTTATGTTTTACATTGTGTATTCATCTCTTCTTAATTGAATGTAATTTTCCTTTGCGTATTATAAAAAGAGAACTAATTTAATTGGTTTATCGACAGAATTACATAAGAATACAAATCGTACTACAATTAATTATGTGTGCAATAAGTTTAAGCTAATTAAGCCTACATTACTGACATTGTTGTTTTTTTAAGCGTCGGAATAAAACTGCCTTCATTAAACAACAAATAATTAACTTCTGATTGTGACACTGCGTTTTACAGAAGAATGAGGTCGAAGTCGCTCGCATGTGATAATTCGGAATTAATTTCAACTTTTTTAGGTTTTTCTTTTATCATTTGTAATCTCTGAAAATTATTTTAAAGAAAACACTTAGATATGGGACAAGGTTATTTTCCAATGAAATACATTTGAGTATTATTTGCACAAAGCAGAAATAGAAAACAACATTGCGCGCCGGCGTTTCGGATTCGTAAACTGGGGGGAATGCAACTCATTCTTCGATGGTAATTAAAAAATGTGTACAACACATGATTATTTCAGTTGCACGTAAAAACAATGTTTATTTGCTTTCGCTGGCATATTTTCAGCGAAGCATGAGAATTTCTTCTTTTCTATTACATGTGAATCACACTGATTATCCATACATAATTTCTGAGAATAAAAGAAATCGATGGTTACAATGACATTGTAAAGTACCTCCACGCAGAAGTTTGTTTCATCTCAGCAAAGCAGAACGAGTACTATAATGTATTTTCCAAAAAGAAATAGAGTTCTAAAAATTTGTCAACATTCAGAATTTAAAGAATTCGATGGAGCTACAATCATCTTTCAAAGTCAAGCTTAAGTTGGTTTATTTAATGGAAAGATAAAAGGACACCATTTCTAGGAAACAAACGTACTGCTGCGAACGAAAATTCGACAAAATGACAAGTGGATGGGAGAGGTTAGTACTACACTGTAGATGGGTTTAACCTAAATCTTCTTTAAAATTTAATTAATAAAATAGATATACCTTGAATATAATCCAGTAAAACATATATGCACTTCTACTTTCTTACACTTAGTGATTAATATAATTAAATGTTACAGTAGAAATATTTGAAAGGGTTTCAATATGTATATAAACACTAAAAAATAGAAACTAGAACTAAAACTTTTGGTCCTGAGAACAATAGTATTAATCTTAACGGCTTCGAGGCGCATAAATACCCACTCAGATTAAGCAATAATAACAATACGTTATGATAGAAATTCATAAAATATAAACAAATTTAAGAACAAAGAACGAATCCAGGCTCGGTCCTTATGTAATTTCATACGCAACGCCCTCTCCCAATTACTTCTTATTTAACACACCGGCGAAAAAAGTATCGATTTCGGTTATGCAAGTTAAGTATGTCTCATTCGATAACTCGTTTAAATTAACCGAATATATCATTACGTTCAATACTCAGTCTTGCGATTTACAGTAATTACTTTCGTATACATTTAACAAAGTTTTGCAACGTCGCAGATGCACTTTGTCAAATGTGTGTCAGTTAGTGTTATGTATTATGCAGAAGAATCTTATTACTTAATGCTGTTACTCTCGGAAGACCGCAGTGCGTATTCAAGGTCAACTTTTACTCTTCTTCAACTACTTGATGCTGGATGTCCTAGATGCGTATGTGTTGAAAATTTTTACTCCGGGAAAGGAAACGGGTGAATGGATTTTACTGTCGCGTAATATGCCGTAATGCACACATTTGTATTTTCATGTTCACGCACTCGAGGTAGGGGTAGGTAGAAAGCAAGCCTACGCTGTTTTGACACTGATTATATCCTGCCAGGAATCTGGTATAAATACACCAAAGTGTTTCCACTTGTCAACAGTCGTTGTTCATCGTTACGTATGTACATAATGAAGTTGCTAGTGAGTTTTAAGATAAACGACAATAAATGTGTAACGGTTAGAAATATACTCAAATTGTTTTCAGATTGTTGGCATCCTCGTCGGGGTGGCATTGGCTAAAGAAGAAAGCGCCGCTGTCGCCGACAAGAAGCAAGACAAACGCGGTTTAATTGGTCTAGGATACGGGGGTGGTTTAGAACTTGGAGGTGGTCATGAATTAATTGGAGGAGGAGGACTTGAACTTGGCGGTTTGGATCTGGGGCACGGGGGAGGAGAACTTATCCTCGGAGGTGGTGGTGATCTAGGTCATGGTGGTTTGGGGTTAGGCGGAGGATACGGAGGTGAAATCATCGACGGTCATATCAAGCATATAACCTTGCATAAAACAATTCACGTACCTGTACCTCACCCAGTGCCTGTACCGATCATAAAGAAAATCGGTGTACCCGTACCATACCCAGTCAAAGTTCTCGTGGATAAGCCATATCCAGTTCATGTCCCGAAACCTTACCCCGTAACCATTGAGAAACCAGTCCCAGTACCCGTAGAGAAAACCATACATGTACCAGTTAAGGTTCCGGTTAAAGTTCCAGTTCCTCATCCATACCCAGTTCACGTGCCTAAGCCAGTGCCATATCCCGTTCATAAACCAATCCCAGTGCCGGTCAAGGTTCCGGTTATAGTCAAGAAGCCCGTGCCAGTTTTTGTCAAAGGACACGAAGGGTACGGAGGTCTTGACGGCGGATTCGGAGGATTTGAAGGGGGTCATCTCGATATCGGAGACATCGGAGGTGGATATGGATACGGCCACCATTAACGATGGACTTCGTTGTTATTTATGTCAGTATTTTCACCAATTGTATTCACCCATCTTTGTTTAAAACCTGTAAATAAATATTTATATTTTCTTATTTAATAAATTACATTATATCCACTGTACATTTGCATTAATTACATCTCTCACTATGCAACCCGTTCTAAAGTTACATCAGTATTTCATGTGAATATGGTCCAAAATATGATGTAGATAGAATACCCATCAGGTTTTGCTTTTGTTCTATTAAAATTACCATATTTCTGGTGAAACTGTTTATAGAAAAATAAAAAGTAGATATTTAGATCGTCAGTTTTTTGTGCATACCGTAATAATTGCCATATTCGTAACTGTGTAGGGCATATTGGAGACTGTATTTAAATAAATTCCACTTTCAAAATTAATGCAACCGAATAAACTAATATGGAATAAACCGTGTTGCGCAATGGTGTAAGTACCAATTACATAGCTATTTATTGGTGCATGGAGTATACGTACGGCATATGGCAAGCGGTTTTATTGCGTCCCTCGCCTCATTGTCCTGTCGGAGAGAACGTTTCGATCTGTCGCAGGATATTGCTAAACGCATGTTAATTTATTGTAAGATCGTATGATACATTTCGAGAGAAGAATTATCATTATCTCTAAAGTGTCTAACATTTTCTGTACTTCATCTGACACTTTTTTAGAATGCTATCGCTTTTCCATTTCCCTCCTGTAAACCATTTTCTTTTTACAATCTTTACTTCTTCTTATAATATAATGTAAAATTCTTTTTATCTTATTAATATTTACTTTCTTGCTTTAAAATATTATATGTTCTTTTTTCTTTTCTTCTCGTAATTTTTCATGTTGATATCTATTTTCTTCTTTTCTTCGATATTATTCTGAAACATTCTTCCTCTAATCTAATTTTTCGTTGAAACTGACCTCAGATCTCCAGAAAGTAAAAAGAAATCTGGAATTAGTGTTTCTGCTCTAGGGAATACCATTAATTAAACATAGAAACATGTCTAGGTAGAGGATAGAAAAAAATATTAAGAAGAAAGAAAAGGAGACAAGAGAAAAATGTTGTTTCATAAGGTCAGAATGATAGCAAAATATCATAAACAAGCAGTAAAGAATAACAGAAAAGAATAACAAAACACACAAAGTTAACTACAAAAACAGAAAAGAAATACTTTAACGATAGGTTGTTAAGATATAAGAACACTAGGGGCTAAATTCTGAAATATCACTCTTACTCAACTCACACTCAAACTTGACGTTCAACGTTATTTGAAATTCATAAATATTTTTATATACATATACTCGTATAATAAAAATTTATGGTCAGTATAAGTATTTTGAACATCAGTGAACAACGATAGAAAGTCAAGAAGTCATTAAAGTGGACTTGAATTTCAGATTAACATGAATGTCAATATCAGCATGAGTTGAGTATAAGTGATGTTTTAGAATTTGGCCTAAAGATTTTACTCCATTTGAGAGTATTATGGGCTTATTATGCTGTTGATAGTACTTTCAGACATCAGAAACTTCTGTAAACTTACTCAATTATAGGCTCTGAAGAAGGTTATTATAAATAAACCGAAACTGTTATCTGAACGAATGAACATTTTTTTACTTCGTCCTTAACCCGACCATCAAACTTTATTCAAGTTCCTTTTTAGTATATTTTTCCACATTTATAAATGCTTCTTGTTAAAACATTAAATTTTAAAGTTAAATTCGATATTATTTCTTCTTTTACACTGAAGGTGATCTAATAATTTGTTGCAAAAATAAACAAAAAATTAAATTAGAGAAACTTATTTAAGTTAAACAAAGGACGTGAATGTTTTCTGTATTATATTTTATTTAATCTTAAGGAAATTTGTAACTATCGGCATTTAGGGGCATAATTTATGTAGCATTATTTCCTTTATTAGCTTGTGAACTTCATATTATAACAGGAAATTGAGAAAGTGTTCATCGCGTTAGAACTCCGTAATTGACGTACCGGATGAAGTAATAATCATTGAAGCGTGAAAGAATTTTTATCAGATATATCATTATAAAGCGACAGCACCATCTTTATACGGTTTTTGAAAAAGTCTTGCTCGTTGAAACCTTTCCATATATTGCATCTTCGTTCGTTAAATAAACAACATAGAATACCTTTGACTTTATTGGGTACTGACAAACAACAAAGGCAATTAAATTGTACTTTTCTCAAATACTTTAATTATGTATTTATACAGAATGAAGGTTTAGTGCGGAAGAATCCATATAAATGAGTGCCAGGTCATCTGCGGCCAAAATCCTCGGACAGGTAAACCTATTTTCTTTAACGCGGATTTTTAAAGTCCTCTTTTTTCACTCCTGCCCCTTTCCGCAATGACGTCATCGTCATTTTTTTTAATAGTCCGCCCCCAATTTTCTAGTAGATTTAGGTAGATTTTGAGAATTCTGATATCATCAATATGCATAATTTGACATTCGCACTGACAGTAGCCAAGATATTAATTATGAAATATAAAAACAAAAAATTGCAAGGAAGAACAATAATCAAGAACTGTCAAATTTACTTGATGAAACTTTTTATCATTTATTTCAACTATGGCGTTGAAACAAATGATCATTTTGAAACAAGTACTTTTTCGGCATAGTGTATTAATTAATTGTAAAAAACAAAAAACAGAAGCTCGCTCCGCTGCTTTACAAATAAACGATAAAAAGTATCCGTAAGAAAATTTGAGAGTTCTTGATTACTGTTCTTCCTTGCCATCAATTAGTGTGAATGGTTCGCTATTTGCCAGAAAAACAAAAAGTGGAAATTCTGATTATGAGAGGATGTGGGGATAGACAACGAACATAAGAAGAAATATCCATAGTGCACTCTACAATTTCCAAAATTGCAAAAATATTTTCTGAGCTGAGACATGTTAGCGACAATTTACGGCATCACCCTAAAGTATCGGAAAAAGTTCAATTAAATGTCTTGTTGCAATTACCATAAGTCCGCATAAATCCTCACAAGCGGGGTAGCTGATAAAGGCATCAGTCAAATTTCTGTTGTGAAGTACTTGAAAGTACATAAATGGCACCCATACAGAATTAAATTAGTTGATGAGTTAAACGAAGACGATCCTGATCGTAGAGTTGAATTCTGTGCTGACATCATGGAGAGGTGCAAAACTGATACTGATTTTGTCAATCGTATTATCTTTTCTGATGAAGCTACCTTCACTCTCAACGGTACGGTCAATAGACAAAACTATCGCTATTGGACGCCCCAGAATCCGAACTAGATGATGGAGGCCCACACTCAATTTAAAGAAAAGATAAATGTTTGGGCCGGCATAGTTGGAAATAGAATTTTAGGACCTTATTTTATTGAAGAATCACTAACGGGTGAAAAGTATCTGGAATTTCTCGGAGATCATCTTGTTCCTGCTCCTGAAGACGATCCTGATATTTCAAGTGGTAATTTGTAGTTTTAGCAGGACGGAGCACCGCCACATTACCAGATTAATATTCGGGCTTATTTAAATGACATTTTTCCTGGGCGCTAGATTGGGAGACGAGGAGTAATTGAATGGCCGGCACGCTCATCTGACTTCACGCCTTTAAATTTCTTTCTATGGGGTTATCTTAAGAGTAAGATCTACTTTAACCGGCCAGCTAACATCGAAGCTTTAGAAGAAAGAATTCAAAATGAAATTAGAACAATAAGGGATGCTTAGAAATGTCAGCCAAGAGTTCATCCAGCGACTTCCTTACTGTCAAGAAGTACATGAAATCCAATTTAAATATTTAATTTGATTTGTGTTTTATTTTATTTTTTATTATTGTTCTATTATTTGCCAGTTCTGCATCAGTTGTTCATTTGTTTCAAATTAACCGCAGAAAAATTTCCATTTTTTGCTTTTATCTTTCCTAATTAATATCTCGGGTACTGTGAGTGCAAATGTCAAATTATGTATATTGATGAAATCAGAATTCTCAAATCTACTCAAATTGGAGGCATGCTATTAAAAAAAATGATGATGACGTCATTGCGGAAAGTGGTGTGGGTGGAAAAAAAGATGACTTTAAAAAAATATTCGCACTAAAGAAAGTCGGTTTACCTGTCCGAGGATTTTAGCTGCAGATGATCTGGCACTCATTTATATGGATTGTTCCACACTAAACGTTCACGTTTAACAGAACATAAAATGATTTTTTGAAGTAATGTTTTGAAAATTTTATTGAGGAATCTAGGTTTGATGCATTGCATAGCGATTAGACAATCAAAGGACAATCGCTTAACTGTTCGTTGTCAATATATGTTAAATAAGTTTAATTGCTAACTAAAATGTATTTTTCTTGCATGAACAAACTTTATTTTACAATCATCTGAAATTAAAAAATACAAATATTGCTGTCAATCAGCGACAAAATAGTGAAGAATAGATTTAACAAATATACAAGGAAACTTGAAATAGTAAACCAGGATGTTCGTGGCCAATGTCAAAATATAATTTGCAAGATAATATTTATGATGTGTCATATGGTATAAGATCAGAAGTAGAATTGGACTCATTTCCTAAAATTTCATATTCCATTTTTACCTTTATATCATTAGGTATTTCCGATTTTCCTTTTTTTACTTTTTCTATTTTTTATGTTGTCTTTTATTTGTTTTTGTGTTGTTTTGTGTTACACTACATTTATTATTTATGACAGTTTATTCATTTTAATATCTTGAAGTACTAATACTCTAAAAGTTAATTATAGTTGGCTAAAGGATTTTAGTGGAGAAAGTAGAGTTTTCTGAATTTCAGTTTATAAATTTCATACTAAATTTTTCCTTCCTATTAACATTTTTATTTTACAAATTTTTTTTTATTTATAAATATTACTCTCTACTTTCTTTTTAGTTTTGTTTTGATTTATTTTCTTTATTTGCTTTATTATTATGTTTTTAAGGATAAATTGAAAAAGTTGCCAATCGCTTTGTGTATAGCAGTTTAAATTTAAAAAGGTTATATACTTGTTGGTTAACAATTCTTGAAACATTCCTACTCTTATCTTCCCAAATTGTAGAAAGAGTTCAGCTTGTGCAAAACTCTCGTCTACGTTTTTGTTGTACAATCCCAGTTTAAATTTAAACTGAAGCATAAACTCATAACAACGATTATTTCAACAATAAAATTGTTGTTTCATATACAACGTTACCACTTTTTGGAATAATTTTCCGTTACAGCTCAAAAGGCTTAATCCTATAGATTTCAGAAGGAAGCATCCCAACAATTTATTCAGTGAGAAATCATGACAGGTAACTTCTAACTGACCTTTCTTCCTTTTTTCTTTATTTTCTTTCGTATCTTTTCGTTCTTTTTCCTATTGCGTTATCTACCACTTACTAATTTCTCCTTCCTTTTTTGATAAGGTTACACATTTCTACCTCTTTTGTGTCTTTTATTTCAAAGAAATACGTATGTAGCAACTGCACAATCATACTTGCATATTGAAATGTGAGTAGCAGGCTTAACATTCTTATCTAAATTTTTTAATACTCCATCCATTCATATGTGCGTGACTGCCATATATGTAAATGTAAAAAAAAATCATTTGAGCTTCTTTCGCCCATATATTTTAAATAGCCCATAAATCATCGAGTTTAAATTATGTAAGTAACATAGACATCCAATGGATTCAGGTCTGTGAGATATTCTCACTCACATTCTCTCAGAACATTATTAACTATAAATTTTATTTAATTGTCCTAATTTAATTTTAAATTATTATTGTATCATCATTAGAAACTTCAAGCGGTTTTTAATTACATAATTATGATGTTAAAAAGAGATTATTGCTAGTATTATTTTTTTTATGATTTTTTTATGTATTATAATTTAAGCATTACATTTTTGGATTAGGTATTATGTTTTTTTTAATGATTACCTATTATCGATTTTTGTCGGTTGCCATGTTAAATTGTATTGAGTTAGGCAGTTGAATTGAAATAATTTTTTTAGAAAATTTAAAACGGTATAGTTTAAAAACATCAAATTAAAAAGAAACCTACAAAAATTTTAAATGACTTAACATATACAGCCGCGGACAAAAAGAGTGGACACTTTTTTGACGCCAATTTTACGATACTATACTCTTGTTGTAATCATGAGCTGATATTTACGGGTGACAAACAGTAATATTTATTGTTTGTCATCCGTAAACATCAGCACATAATTATAACCACCCGGCAAAAATTTAGTATCATAAAATCGACTATAAAAGTGTCAATTTTTTTTGTCCACGACTATAATACCTAAGATTTAAAAGAAAGCTGAATGTAATTGATAAGAAGGAACTATTTTAGTTTTTAAACAATTCTCTAGGGTGTATCTTATGGAAACAAAATGTTAAATGTTTATTTTTTTTATTAAAATGAAATTAAAAAAAAAACTCAACAAAACAGACAACAATCAGAATTAACAAATGACTAAACAAGTGCGAAAAAAATAGTCCCTATTACTCCTCTTTAGCATCGTTGCTCAATTCCTGATTATCGTAGGTGGGATCGGGTGCAGAATAACCTCCAGACTGATCATGACCGAAATCACCTAAAAAATACGTTTTCTTACAGGTTGTCCCTAGATTCTCAAAACTGAAGATTACCTCCGCCACCGTAAGATCCGTAATCAACTCCAGAACCAGATGAAGGGACTGGATATGGTTTGGGGATTTCGATAGGTACCGCAATCTTTTTGACAACTTCAACTGGGACAGGTTGCGATACAGGTATTAATTTAGTGACTGGTACCGGATAAGGTTTGGCGACTGGTACAGGATAAGGAATTGGGTGAGGTACTTTAACTTCGTAAGGTTGTGGAACCTTGATGGTTATCGTTTTGGTTACTCTGACGACTTCTGGAGGAAGACTTCCGGAGCTACTCGTCCCTAATTCTTGGATTTGGTGTACTGGGAAAGTTAAATCGGCGTAACTGCTTTCATCAGGAACACCTGTGAGTTGCAAATTAGCCGGAGCAGGACTACCACCACTTGCGCTGGCACCATAATCACCACCACCTCCACCACCGCCGGCGGCTAAACTGAGGGCGGCAAAGTCGAAGTGTCCAGGTCTCGCCTTTGCTGTGCAAATACAACAAATTGCAAAAGCTGCGACCTAAAAAAGCAACACTAATTAATCCGCTTTCTTCAGCTTGCAGAGATTGAAAAAGATTAAAAACGAGTTGCAAGCAACAGTTTCCGGCATCTTAATGACCGATGGATTGCACGCGATAAAATTAAAATAAATTTTAATGAAGGGAAACACGCAACGATACTTACAAAAGAATTCATAATTGTGTGCATACGTTCGAAAGATGCCATTAACTGCTTGTCGAAACTAAAAGCGTTGTTTATATATGGGAAGAGTGTCTAATGCAAATCCGTCGGCACCCCGTTTCGGAGTTTCAAAGTCATTTCACTTTCTTCGAAACCCTGACCGTGGCGGAGCGAGATTGTTCACCTCGAATGTCAACAGCCTCTTCTTGTTCTTCGGCCGAGAGAAAGACAAAGATGGCAGGTGGAGAGATGTAAAAGTAGACGATGGAAATGAGAGTACATTCTCCCAACCAGTCACTCTGCTTAATGTACGATGCTTTTTTAAGGAGACGGTGATTTCTAAGCAAAAATCCCGCGTGCAAAAAACAAGAGCAATGGCGTATAAATTCCGTACTTTCGTTATGCTTCCGCCGCATTTAAGCTCGAGTGCCTGCCATTGAACTTAACCTTTTGTTAGAAGATGATGTTACCCTCTAGGCAAAAGTACAATTGACACAGATTCGAGGCGAGATTTAATGTTCTTCTTCAGTTTACGATTCAACAAAGTTGTTTAACAATGCAAGGAACAGAAGGCAAAAAAATAATTGTTTACATTTTAATTAATCCTAGTTAATTAATATCATTTAATTTTGTTACAGAGTACCATCGGCTTTTCTATTTCTTCTGAGGATCATCTTTAGGAAATCTACTTTTCTTAATTATTTTGAATAAAAACTGTTAAATATTTACGATTAAAAGCAAATAGGTTTCACAATTTATATTCTTGTTGAAACAATATTTTTACAAATTTTTTGTAAACCTGCTCAAATTATAAATTGATTTCGAAAATATTATTCCTCCTTTAATTACAAAAATAAAAAAATACTAAAATGACATGTTAATATACTAGCTAACAATTTTCAAAAATAAAAATAAATGCAAAACTCTTGATTTACCGCTTCCAAAAGTGAGAATTAAAGAAATAACCTGAAATTAAAATAGTTGGGCCACTCAGACTTCAACAAACCAGGTAAGTTTTTTTTTTTCCTTTTCAACTTACTTTTTCCTTTTCAATTTATTTCGACAAAAATAATTCACATAGTAAAAGGAACAAGAGTGCAGAGTTGAAGACATCACCAACTTCTACAAATCGAAAACATTATTTTAGGAATAGAACGTAATTAGGAAGAGTTTTCAAATAATGAACACAAATCTAGAATTTTTTCAGAATTCCTATTGTATAAAAAAATGAATTGTAATAAGACAGAAGCAATAATAGATAAATACTCGCATTAAATCAAAAAGTATGGAATGAGTGAGAAAGAAAATAGTCTTTTTGGACATTCAAAGCCACTAAAAGATTTTGAGAAGAAGAAATGGAAAACAAATGCAAAAGGTACAAATGTAAATATAACTAGGTTATTGCCTTTTGGAGATAATATTTTGAATAGTTTGAATCGCGACATCCTTCGATCACTTTTTGACACAACTTTGTACAGGAAACGACTAGTTTGCTACTTAATAAGTCCTCTCATACAAGGCGACCAATCGTGCTGTCAAAGCATATTGAAAGATTTCAAAAAATTTGTTGCAAATCGGTTTTGATTTGCAGTGAATCTCTCAAGCATCCTCTGTACAGCTGTTTCGGCCCTATTTGTGTCAAAAAGTGATCGCAGAATGTCGCGATTCAAACTATTGAATATTATTACATCGCATTTGCGAATAACCTTGGACAGGTCGGTTTGGTTTGCAGTGGAAGTCTCGAACTACGCTTCTGCTGACGAGTCCTCAAATATGGCCGAAACAGCTGTACAGAGGATGCTCGAGCGATTCACTACAATCAAAACCGACTTGCAACAAAATTTTTTGCAATATTTTGAGATTATAAACAAAGAAAATCAAAAGTGATCAGAAATCAAAGTAAGATAGGGAAGGAAGACGAACTAAATTCTCCGAACTTGGGATCCGTACTGGACCGAAAATCATCCACCATTCACTTTCTACGCGCTAATTAAGCATAGAAGGACGGTGCTGAAAATTATTTTTCATACTAAATTGTCCGAAATTTATTGGAAAAGTGGATTTTTGAAAGGCAACATTATCCAATTAAAGGACAATTCATAAGGGACTGAAAATCATCCAGTATTCACTTTCTACGCGCTAATTAAGCATAGGAGAACGGTGCTGAAAATTACATTTCAAAGTAAATTGTCCGAAACTTATTTGAAAAGTGGATTTTCGGAAGGCAATGTGAAACCCAAAGAAAGGACAATTCAAAAGTTAAGGATATTTAGTACTTAACTAGAATAAACTCTTAAGAACTCAGAGAATGAGAAACTAGTGATCGAAAACCAATGGAAAGGAACGGTTTGAATGAAGAGGTTTGTAACATCAAAGAAAAAGCAGAAGTTGATCAGAATCGGAGTCTTCAGAAAAGTAATTAGTGGCATCTTTGAAAATTGGGAAAATACGTAATTCCTTTTGTAGTTCTCTTAAGCCCCATTTGATAATATATCTATCATCTCGATAGTATCAACATAAAAATAAATCTAAACTTTAGTGAGTAGATATATCACAATATTTAAAAACACTTTTTGAGGGCATTAATAAGTTCAAAAAGGTTCAATTGTTAATACTCTGGAAATGAAGGTGCAATTGCATTTTACGTAGATTAAGACCATAATTGAAAACCTTCTTTTGCAAATTTCTTTGGTAATCGTTTCTTGCCAATTGTCAAATATTTGTTGTAAACATTATCTGGTCCGACTTAATCGGTTCAATATTTGCACAATTCAGTTAAGCAGAATATATCTGCCGTATAGGATGTTGGTTCAACCATAAAAATTTTGCTTCTTGTAACCAATTTGATATTCGTTTCAAGAAATATTGTTTCCTTTCTAGGAAACACGAAAGAAACACACGAACTTGTGTGCACAGAGTTTACAAACATGCTAAAAGCTTCGAGAATACCACACACGAAAAACATTTTGAAAGCAAGATTCTAGAAAATTGTTTCAAGTACATACTAATCTTAGAATCGGCAATCGCAACCTCTCACTGTGAGAAATCTAACAATCAAAATTTCAACAAAATAACGCTTACTCATCCAGTTAATAAAAAGAACTTTCGCGCCTGAAGAAGCGCACACTCTCACCCAATTAAAACATAACCATTCAAAATAGTAATTCTCATAATTTCATAAAATTTTGAATTAAATTAGCACCTTCTCCAATACCTCTAAAAATTTGCATTTATATCGTAGATGTCTTCTTAATGATTAATTAATAATGTAGATATTTCAGTAACCTCTGTTAAGTAATTAAAAATCTCGATTTCAGGTTTCCAACGATTTCGAACTTCCGCGCGAATAAAAAAGAAATGTTAGTTATTTTGCATAATTTAGTGCTTTTTTTAATTTGTGATTGATGTATCAGGTGATGTTCACTTTTCCTTTCAAGCATTTATTATTTTAGATAAATTTGGTTATTTTTAAATTAAAGAAAGTGATAAATATGCAACTAATGAATATTATTTTCAAATATTGACAGACTTCCTGTTTGGAAAGTTTTAAAAGTTCTTGAATACATAATTTAGTAAGAACGGGTTGAGTATGTGTCCAGTATTTTAAGCTTTTAATCGGAATTAAACTTGCTATTTTTTCTACAACCTGATTCAAAATAGAATTATTATAGCAACACCACACTTCTTTTATCAGTGACAAAAATATCAACTTCAGCTACAGTTTTTGGTATTAAAAGTCATTACATTTAATACGGTTTCAGAAAAAACAAATTATAGGCGTTTTATGTGTAAAATGCTAAATAAATTATTGGAAGTAATTGTGAGTAGGTAAACTAAATTATTTTTAAAATGTACTTTATTATTAAATAAATTTTCATTTCAAGAAAATGTTGGTTATATGTATATCACTTGTCATTATCAATTCTGGGCCCGGATTTTCGTTTCATGATTCAATCGTATAGTTTGATACATAGTCGATATCGTGAACAACTGATCAAATCATCGATAATTTTAGGAAGTCGATTAGAATTAGATCAGATGAGAAGAAATTTATAACTTTAACCTTAGAATTTACGAAAAAATATCTTGAAATATCGTCAAAACTCGATCTATAGATATCATATCGTCAAACTAGAGTCCTACGGATCACCATAACAAGCAGGCGGTCAAGCAAACGTCGACAAAAATTCGATGCATAACTGTCCACTCATCGATCTACTCGATCAGAATATGTATGCTTATATAAACGTCACAAACAAAAGATTATCTTATAAAAGCAATAAAAAAATATATCTACCTGGACAAAGAATGTTGCTGTAGGTAAACTAAAGGTTTTGTCTTCCATTTTATTAATGGAGCAGACATGCAAATGGTACAGTTCTAACCAAGTATAATATTGCTGACAGAAATCTACGTAAGATCAGAAAAAGAATCAGAAAAAGAATATAAAATTCCTAGATATATCTTTAGTTTAAAATTACAAGTTATAATTACATTGTCAAATTTGCATATAAAGCTCCAACTTTTCTATGGATATGGCGAAGGCTAGGGGCAGAAAAGTTCGTATAAACTTTATCAAGAAGAGAGAAAGAAAACAAATATAACCCATAGATCCGGTATTTCAGTCACAGATTAGGTTTAATATTCAGTTTATTGTCATACAAATTATTGTTTATATAATTGTTGCTTTGGGAATAAACTAAAAATTAAGGCTAATCTGTGACTAAAATACTGGGATATCCAAATCCGTTAGTTGTCACTATGGCAGTAACGGAAATAAAGTATCGTGAATCGAACTTGCAAACACAGCAGTAATCCTGGCCTAGGTATTCGTAAACTAGCGAGAAAGTTAGATCTATACCAACACCGACTGTATCTATTGTTTCAAGAAAGTTCTTAACTATTGACTGAAAGCCAGGAAGTGCCAAACATCCAGGTGTAAGTGATCCAAAAAAAAAAAGCTATTGACTATTTTCAAGCAGAATCCGAAGATCTTGACAAGAGATTTTGCTAAAGTAATCTTCTTATATTCAAAGAAAAGAACCGGATTAATAAAGATTCAAAGTACAATCAGCACCAGGCTCCAAAAATATTTGGTACCAAAAAGACGTTATACGAAATTCTGTTAGCAAAATATAACAAGTTCTAATTGTTGGTGAGACTTATTGTAAACCAGAATTTACACAAATTGGTCATGATTTTTACACTTCACCTAACCGTAAAGCAAAACTAAAAAGCGAAAAAAATATCACAATCCACTAACTAAATTCTTGGTTTGGCAAGCAATTTGCGATTGCAGTGTCAAAAGTCGAACTTGTTTACTACAGTACATTATGTTTATCTAAAAGAATGTCTCCAAAAAAGACTTCTTACATTTTCTTAATCAATATAACACCAGAACTTTTTTTTAAGTCTGCGTCATCTTGGCTCCAGGTTTAGTGATTGCACACTATTCTAAGGATGTTCAAAATTGGTGGAACGAGAATGTTTTAAAAGTGTGGAATCCATCAAACTGTTCAAAATTTAGGCCATTTGAGAGATATTAAAGTAATGGCAAAATAGTTCTTAAAACAGAAGAAGTTATAATTACTCACCAAGATTTAAAATAAAGTTCGTTCAAAGGTTTACGAATGGCGCATCTGATTTTTTGAGTATCCATATTGATATTTTTTTAATTTTTGTCTGTTCAAATTTTGACTTTTTAGGACGTTAGAAAACTAAAATATCATTCAATTGACCAGTTTGGGTTTTATTTTAGAACCTTCTTCAGAGCCTCTTTAAATTGACAACCACAAGGTCGGAATTAAAAAGTAAAATGGATACGCAATCACAAACATATAGAACTAATCACAATATAATTATGACAATATAAAACAATGTTAAAATGTGATGCAAAATGACAGACACATTGAAACTATTTCTAAACTATTGTTGTCATTGTTGCATAATGTCTCAGAGGCCAATTTCTGAAAACCTAAAAGAAAGACCGAAAATCCCTTAAGGAAAAATAGAAAGAGAATTCAATTTAAAATAACATATTTACGTTGAAAAACGAGAAATTTTACAATCAATTCTATAAATAATTATCAAAGTAAATCAATAACGAGTGATTATTATTCATTATATAGTTGATCAAACGATTTCTTTTGATTCAAAGACATGAGAAATTGGACAAACCTAACCTTTAATAAATTAATTGAAATCCTAAAAAGGCCATTATTTGCAACAAGGAGAAAATGTAACGAGAAAAAGATTCTATATTTGTGTTTTACAAATGTGAAGTAAGTATATATTTAGCTTTAAAGAATTTTACTTCAGGCACAATTGCTTGTATTCTTAATGTAATTCATGGTGAAACAGTTATGAAATTTGAAAGTAAAGTAAAACTCGGATCTTTTTCGGCCAGTAATAGGAGATAATTCAATAAAAGGCTATCTTTAGGCTAAAAATGTGAGAAAATGTTTTGTCACACCGGTTGCAAAGATAAAAATAAAAAACGGAAAAACTAAAAATTACATGCGAAGGCGACTGAAATGTTACATATTTGGTGTTTGTCAAGTTAACATGATTTGCAAGTCAAAATAAAAAGACAAACGGTTTGACTGCGTACAATATAAAGTCCAGATGGTCAAATTTTTCCGTTTTATTATTTTTTGGTAAGTTCTCTGCAAATTTTTATCTTTTTCGCCCTTGTAACAAAACATTTTCTTACATTTTTAGCCTTTTATTTAATTATTTTTTATTACTAGGCCGAAATATAATTATATGTTGCGTCACATTAAATTTCTATGAAGAAAATCCGAGTTTTACTTTACTTTCAAATCATACGGTTTTAGACGATTTCGTCAGGTAAGCTTTTCGAAGCTTCTACTGTCCGTATGAAAGTTTTAAAAATACTTCCAATCAATAATAAATTTGTCTTGAAACGTAAAACGTAAATAAAAAAAGATTGGTAATTTCTATATGCTAAACATCAATTAATTAAAAATTAATAGCAACAGTTACCTGCCATATTGTCATATTTCTTAACATGTTCAAAAGTCCACCTGGGTTAGGTCAAGGGGCTTAGCCGTTGATTTGTATTTAAGGATGTCTGATAGAGCTTGTTAAAAATAATATCTTTATTATTATTGTTACAATTATAAGCACCAAATAATTTTGATAAGGGGAAGATCGTGCCAGTCCACGGTAGCGGTTGCAAACGCTCGTTGCAGTACGGACGACGTTGGTATATAGCAGCCCGAACAGAATATCAGGAAGAAGCGGATTGTAGCGGGAGAACTGGTGGCCTTCAGAACTTTTGCTTTGATCAGAACATCAAACGGGTAGCGAAACCCCTCGCCTTCAAATCGGAACACTTTTCAAACTAGATCTCAGATTGCTTATGCCCAAATTGTGCTTAGTTGAAAATTTCAAGATCACGAAACGTAATATAAAAAATTTCGCAATTAGAACATGAACTACGAACACGACACGTGCTTAACATAATTGGTCGAGTTGCATTTTTAAACAATGAGGAAATAATTAAACTGAAATTGAATAATTTCATGAAGTGTGTTGTAATTTTATATGTAATTAAGTAAATCTATACGCATATTTACATTTTTAACTTAATTGAATTAAATGAATTTTAATTCGCGCAGAACTTGGAAACTCTGGATCTTCAATTGAAAATAAAATAAAATATTCCTAACAATCGTTGTCTTTTATTTAAAATATTGCCTGTCAGCTGTCCTATCTCTGCTGATTTCCAAGATTCAGTGAAACAATCGGTACATACATAGATTGCTTGCATTCACTTAACTGATTGGTTGTTATCTAGTACGGAAAAGACAGTTTTTTTTTTATATTTTACATTTCTTTTCTTTTTTATTTCCATGTCAGATATTTTTTCATGCTTGTTAATTCTTGACTGCTCAAAGAAATACTCTTTCAGCCTCAATACAATCACTTTTCAATTAAACGATGTAAAAGAAGGGAGTGACACATGCATCTCAGTCTCGAATCAAAATCATCATGACGAAACAACATTAATCTATTATATAACGAGTTTATTACAGCAAGTAACTGTTCCATATTAATATACATATCTAATTTTTCCATCGCTTTTAGTTTTTTTTTTTACGAGACACTTTTAAAATAGTGTTAATTCATTTTATGTGCAACATGAATATGAAATTTGCATAACTCGCAGAAAGCCGATAAATACAACATAAATTTATGCCCATGTGAAACCGAAAGTGTTTCCCTAATAGATTCTAATTCGTTTTATATAATGAAAATTATCCTAATAATTCGAAACATTCATAATTCCACGGCCGTTTAATTACGAATCGCACTTAATTCTAACCTACTTCTCTTAGTTTATTAAAAGTAACCTTCGCAGTTACCGTATTTTTGACTTTCTATGGTCAATTTACTGCAGCAAATTTTGAAATCACTCGGCGTGCGAGCCACGATCTGCCCCGTGTAATTTCCTGCCCCGACGGTGCAAATCTACTTTTAATACCACCTGTGTGTGTTATATCTCGTTGAACTAAAGAAAAGAGAAAAAAGCAGCGAATAGGTGTGATTTTTTACGCGCGTTAAAACTGAGCAAATTAGTTCGAGCAGCGAAAGTGATTTCCCTTCACTCGGAGGAGATTGGCGGTGGGCGCTCTGCTGAAATAAAAATTTGAGAAAGATGTGGATATAGCGAAGACAATTACTATTTGCACTGTCACGGACAGAATGGTCACTTAATCTCCAAGAAGTTATTCATAATTATAACTGCTTTCTTCTGTAACGTCACCAATTTACATACCTATAATACGCTCAAACGCAATAGTGTACAGAATAAACTCGTTCATTAAATCATAATCGCAATAACACCCCCAGAAATAACATGCTCGCTCAATCACTTCTGTTATTTCTTTTTTTTAATATTTCACAAAGAACTTAACAGAATGAGCACCAATATTGTAGAACATCTATGTATGACCGATTTAAGATTGAAAGTAAACTAATTTAAGTAAAACTGTGAGAAAAGATTGCAAGAGGTGTGCCAAAATCGTGGAAGTTTCAAACGGTGAGCACCGACAATCTGTTATAATTGGTTTGCTCCTAATTGGAATTGCTCGAGGTGACCTGCAATGAGCTGAAGATTAAAAAATGAGCAGACTGTCACGGCGGCTATTTTTGGGCTGTAATTAACACAAATTACTGGCTTTATTGTGTGAATTACCAGTGCTCTCAGGTTTGAAACATTTATCGCTATTAATTCATTAATCTATGACAAGGGCATTTTCGTTTAATATTTATATTTGTTGCAATCACTACGACTTTCGACCATGATTTTATTTCGTTAATTAAAACCTAATATGCTATTTATAGATACTTGTTGTAGTGAATAACAAATTATAATTTATTTATTCAGAAAAGAAACAAAAGCACCTTCTCTTACAATTTTAAAAGCTTAATTTTATTTCCGTGGATAATGTACCAATGGTATTGCTTAATAAGTATTTTATTTCGTTTGTTTAATTATTTTCTGAATTATTTAATTGTTCATTTGGTTCTTCTTCTTTTCTATTTAGTCAATAAATCAGTTCACCTTGTGTCAATTTAAATTATATGATTTTTAAGTTCCTACACCTTTTACGTGTCTGTGTGTGCAATAATTATTTCTTTGTTTGCTGTTTTAAGTTACTTTATACATTTTTATTACTGAAATGTTTAATTAACGCCTTTCAACATAATTCTTTCGAAACTTTCCAAATCCAAGCGAAATAAAAAATAAATCGACATTCGAATTACAAACTGAGAAATGCTGCTGAACCTGTGTTCAGATTCATACCAACTCCTTCGAACTGGGAGAATTCTATCTCTCACATAGAACCCACACGCACTAGGAAGGGATTTGAACCCATACGTAATAATTACCCCGCCAAGCGTCAAGCCCGTTGCCAGCGAACTCAAACAACTTATTTCTTAGCGGGACGACTTCCCATTTACTCTCAAATTTCCAAATTTCCAATGTTGTCGACCATAAACATGTCATCCTAATTTCAGTTGCTCACAATATGCAGTCAACTTTTAGAAGGTTACAAGAACTCTATCTCTTTCTTCATCTTCTACATTCATAAAAAATATTTGCGTACTGTGGTCTGTTAGTATGGTTGAAGAAATAGTCTCAACGTTCTACTCCTGCAGCATTCGACAATGTTTTTCAATTGTTCAAGAAGTTTCTTCTTCTTCTTCCAGCACATGCAAAACTGGAACATCTTCCTTCATCTTTTGCTCTCGCAATAAACTTAATTACTTCATTTTTATTTTATTTATCAGAACGTTTTTCAAAATTACAATAAAATTTCACTATTCGATTTTAAAGCAACCTCTTAGTATCTGTTATTTATCAAAATTACCTAAAACTCACTCAAAATGACTCTTTGATTTTTATTTTGTGATCGATTATTTCTCTTTTAATTACGACTGATAAAAATGATGTGTATGTAATCTGACTTATAAATTATTGAGAAATAGGAAAAGGACAAAACATGTTTAGTTTGGGAGTTTCAATGATACATCAAAGCATGAACTGCAACTTCCATTTCGTTTCTTGGAATTATAAGTAAAAGATACCATAAATCTGCACCCAGTTCACACGCCTTTAGTTATTTATTGTCACCAGCGTTTAAACCCAGGAAATTTAATCGCGTAATCCAACCTAAGTGGTGATTTAATTATCGCCATAAAGCACCGTTGCTCTCTACCTAATTACCAGGTGGAATGTAAACACCTGTTTCTGGAATTTTTCTTTAATTGCGACATCCGAGCACTTCCTCATTTAGCAATTTTTACAAACAACAAAGTCTGGGGTACATTTCCTAATTATTACAGCGCATTTTGCAACAATAATTGTGTACCGTTATTACGCACCTGCTTCGTTAGAAAAAAGAAACCAATTTACTTCCATTATGACACATCAAGTAAAACGTTCATTACATTAGCTACAAACACAAATTGTAAAGAATTTATTAAGCAACACAAACAACTACATTACTTTTGATATGAAACATTTCCTGCGTGGATGCAATTCTTTTAAATTTGATGAAAAAAAAACAAGCGAAAGCTGTTTGAAGTATATGTCTTTCTTTATGTTGCCCAACCGAAAATTTATACCGATTTCATTTTTTAGTCCGAATTTGTTTAATGTGTGTAATATGTCACCGAAAAATCGCAATTACATAATGAAACGGCGTTTATGATAACGGCTCATTATCATCGCTGTGCCGTTTCGACGAATAATAACCCGTTATAGACTTATTAATTGTAATATGGTATTGTCGCTCGCGGCGAAACTGAAGTGAAATTAAAATTATAGCGGAAGCAGTTGCACTTTCTTTGTCGTCGAGGAATTCAAGCAAATGTAACGTTGAATTAAGTTTTCTACAGAAATTATATTCATACGAACAAAGGAACAAAGACGAACGTCGCGTCGCTTCCTCATTTTACGAAACTCTATTTTTATAAGTTTAATATAGATAATTTCAGTAGTTCAGTTATTTAATTTTAATCTGCAAGCTGAATTTTATTTACAAAACTTGTTTTAAGTACACGAACTAATAAAACTCCCAACTGAAAAATTATTGACTCTTGGTTCATGTTATGTTATCGTACAGAAAATACAAAACATTTGGAAAGAAAAATTTATTTCAATAGTTGCTTTGCTGAATTTAAATAATATTTTTAATGTAAATAAACACATTATTCTGACATGTTCCTAACCAAAAACACACTATTCAAGTGTACGTACTATGGTAATCCTAATGGTTTTTTATCTGTTCTTCCTAAATCCTAAGTAAACCACAATACCTAGATTTATTATTACTCACTTTCATATTGAAGGTTTCTTTATTCATAGAATACTTATCAATCATTAGAAGATTCAATTTAAGCAAGAGATTTAAATTATCAAATTTAATAATTTTAATTGAAAATAAAAATAAAATTCGAAGTATTACATTCAAACGATCTTTAGAAATAGAAAATGAATTTGAGTTTATTTTGATTATCCTGTGAAAATGTCTGTTTCTTCTTCTTCTCCTCCTCCTTTTTCTTCTTCAAGTTCTTGAACTATTCAATTCGATTTCTGTATTTATTGCAAGTACACACAAGAAAAAACGATTTATTTTTTCATGCCAGATAAGTAAAAGTTGTGAGGCGAAATTTGGTACATGAAATCCATAAATGTAATTAAACAAC
Organism: Serrognathus titanus; assembly: GCA_039766575.1. Classification (NCBI taxonomy): domain Eukaryota; kingdom Metazoa; phylum Arthropoda; class Insecta; order Coleoptera; family Lucanidae; genus Serrognathus; species Serrognathus titanus. The sequence continues at coordinate 26,187,365 of CM077912.1, read as the reverse complement.
GGACTAGTTCTCGTTTAAAATAAAAAAAAGAATCTCGGTCCGTCGAAAGTTTTTGGCAAATATACTTATGTTTACTTTTACAAGGTTTTATATAATTTAATTGATATAATCTATTTCGTAATTAATGTTTTTTTATTAAACCAAACATGTTTAGTATAAGACAGGCAAAAAAGTATTTTTTTATTAGTGATGTAGTTGTCAAAATTCTTTTCGTTAACCTTAATTGAATCCAATTTATTTCTGACTATACAATAAATTGTTTTGATGTTTTTTTTTTAATTTATTACTGACGGACTAGAGTAGTAAACAGAAACTACTTTAAACAACTTACGTAATCAAAAGTTAACACCTAAATTTGGCAATCTCGAAGGCCCAAAACCTCCGCACACTTTCAGCCAAAATAAACCAAGGTTTCACACTCATATTTTGTAACATCAATTTTGTTTTTTGTGCCGAAAATGCATGCTCCACTTTCACGACGATATTACATAGCTACATTTATTATATTAACTATCAAACCTCATCGTCTTTTCTTCCTTTGACTTGATTGAAGCTAATTAGAGCAACGACAAGGATTTGTTACGCAAACCGATAAATTTTTGTAGAGCTTTACAAATCATCAAGTCACGAATTTATTCTTTCTCCCAATTAAAGAGTATTCACGTGTGCAGGATCGGACTGAATTTAAAGTCTTCCTGCATGCACGCAACACGCGGTTTTAATTGCGTTCTGTCCGATTTCGAGCGTATCCTTAAGACAGTTCCCAGCCGCACCCAACTTTCGCCGCAGCGAATGTCTTTGCATTTCTTTTATTTTCGTCTGCTTAGATAAATAGCGATCGGCGATCTTCTGCATATAGGAAACAGATGGTCCACGTCGAGGCATTTTTACGCAACGTACGAGGAAGTTTACAAACGACCCGAGGTGATTCGTACGTGCATATTTCTGAAGAAATGTTTCGCAGATTCGCATATATATTTGCTTTCAAAATCTTCCCGTTTTTGATTTAAGAATTTTTTCAGTCAAATAGTGTATTGTAAAAATTTAATAAAACAGATGACTATGGTATCATATGAAGAAAAATTGACTTACAGTTTGAAGCTAAAACGATTTATTTTATTAACGAGCAATACAGAGGAGATTAACTCAATTAAAATTCTATTTGTCTTTCGACCATTCGAAATTTATTTCTGTTACTCGTTTAGTACAAAAAAAACTTCTGATTCGAGTATCATAAAGAATTAAATAAAAATAAAGTGAAAGATGTGAACTGTAATATTAATAAATCATTATGATGATTGTATCATGGAGAAATCGGAATGAAAATATGCTTTCGAATTTTAAATATTGTTAAATTATATTCTTACATCCACATTAACATTCAATATATATCACGGTATGTAAACAAATAAAATCCAAACCCACTGAGCAGGAAAATTATACCTGCGATTACCATAAACATTATTACAATGTGACTGACTCATTATAAAACAGCAAGTTAAAAACCGGCAGGCTTAAATAATAATAAATTAAGATTGGATGTGTTATTAATATGCCAACGAGTTTTCAGTACAAAAAAAAAATGCTGTCACATCCTACTTCGGTCCGCTCCAATAATATCTACATTACTTAATCCAACAATAATTTTCATACAGAACATATTCTGGAAAATCGGAGGGAGGCAGATTCGAGGCGACCGAATCTATTAATTAAGATTTTGAAACGCCATTTCACGCTCTAATAATCCTCTCTTACAATTATTTGTGTGGATGCGATTTTTTGGAAAGTCCAAATTATGATCGTTTGTTTCCAGCAAAATTACGAGAAGGTTAGCGTTGTCCCATTAATAACATGATATTACATAAAGTGACATTCGCCGGTTTTCTTGTAAAGTTACGGATACAATTCGTCCTTTCATGCACGATTAAGTACATTCATGTGGTTGTCTTACAAAAATATTCGTTACCTATAAATATCTCTTGCGTGAATCAAATCTTTTAATGTAAGACACATTTTTTAAATTCTTCCAGTAAACTCGGTTGTCCAATTAGCAAAAGAATATTTTCTGCTACTTAAAATTAGTTCTCACAATCTCACAATTATGAACTTCGTACAGTCGCTAATTACCATGGAATTTAATTATTAACTAGGGCTGCTGTAAACATTGCATAATTAATTCGTATTGTAGCCTGGTAATAATTACCGTTACGGGTCGATGATTGTAACGGTAATTGCTCAACTAAACGTTAGAAATATTTTTTCTGTGGCGGGTTAATTGCCGTCTTTCGTGAAAAAGCGAATCGTTTATTAATGTCGTTAGAGTTAAGGGGAATGCTTTCAGTATTTTTCTAGACCTATTAATTATTTAGTTACAAAATTTACTTTAATTTTGGGTGATTGTAATTGTAACAATAACGAACAATCACTATTTACCTCTTCTGTGCATTCATAATATTTCGTTCAATATTATAATACTAGAAGAAATAATGAACAAATTAATAGGTTTATAGAACGAGTACACTATAGAAAATGGGGAGACAGAAACTCCCAGTACTTTGCTACATTATTGATAATAAAAAGTAACCGCGTTTGTTTGTTTTATTTGCACTTCTTTTAAATCGAATATCCTCGAGTTATAGTCACCTTTTCCTGGTATACAAATAATTATGCACAATCAACAATTTCAAAAAAAGGAATTGACGAATGCATTTAATTTTAAAACACATTTAATTAATGTTTATGTTTCACTTTGTCATTAAAATCCCTGCTGGTCTTCTGCAAACCCATCGTTTCCTAATTACTATGTTTCTTAATTTATGTCGTATTGCTGAAGGAGTGTTAGGTTGCACAATTCAATTTAGAAACCGTTTAAAATGCTCATGTAAGTAATCCTCTTTTTTAAATAATTTAATCGTTATATAGGTTTCTACAGATATTCTAAACTTATAACCATATTAGAACTGTTATAACCATAATGATGTCAAACCATTATTAAAAACTACGTGGTTGTGACATTTAGGGGTACATGTGCTTGGTTGTGTTTAATTTGTACTGTTTATAGTGATTTGGAAGGTTTATTTGTTAATGAAAAGAGTAAAATGAAGATGGAACATCGCAGTCATAAAATTCCTGAAAAATTAAGGCAATGGCCACAAAAATATTTATGAAAGAATGGCTGCTATGTATGGGGAAGGTATGTAGCATCCACGGTGAAATACTGGGTGTTTGATTGATGCATCAAACTTGGTATGTGGGTAGATGTCGGGAAAAGAAAGAAAAGTTTCTTTGTAAAATTTTCTCTGTAATGAATACATTTTTAGGATGAACTTTAAATGAGAATGAATGGATTGTTACTCATTCTCATACGAAATCGGTTTATTGGTTAATTGCCTCTAGAATGTCGTCCCAGTCGATTCGTCAAAACACATTTAAAACATCATGGTTGTTGGCAATCAATAAAAATAATAATTAGTCGTTTATTTTCTGTTCTCCATTTAATACGAATTTTCTAATTGTTAGGAAGAATTTTGGGATTGTTCAAACATTTAGTAGTTTGCGCTTATTTAAGAATTTATTATTCACATTCACCGTTTCATGAAATCGTTTGTAGAACGCAATCTGTGGGATAATGTGTGGCATACACTGAAGCGACGAATAATTGTGTGTGTACAGCAACAAGGAGGCATTTTTAAACATTTCTTGTAATAATAATAATGTAAAAAAAATAAATGTTTTTATTTATAAGATTCGACAAATTTTAATTTGTAATGTGCGACAACATACATAGTAAATGTATATTTTTGCATAGCCCCACATTTGTAATTTATTATTAATTTAAATAAGTTTAAATATCCACACGATTTTACATCGCTGCTGCATTCGACGAGTGGCAAAGTTGAATACACCGAGCTTTTGGTCAAGGGCAAAATAAATCTAGTCATAAATTTCCTCGCTGTTTATGGATTTATTACCCCCCTGCAGCTGTGTGCCATTCATAAATGCAATTTAGATCGCCGGTTTTGTTTCACAATTCCGCGCGCTACAGTATTTCAAAAAACATCGACTCCAAATTATGCAAATTTCAACTTGCTCCGATTTAAATTTTTTATTAAGATATTTTGTTTGAAATAATGTCAGAAACGTGTCCCTCGAGTTTGATGCATCTTCAGTGAAACAGCCTGTATATAGAGACCTTCTGACGACGCATTCGGATACGGCAGGCGAACGCAAGAGAGAAAACACAAAGCGTGGCGAAATTTCAATTAAAAGCGAGAGAGGCGGCACAAAAGGTACCAAGAATTTAATTACTCACATTGTCTTTCACTCGAACGCCAATGGTCTCAGCACATGGCCGGGTTCGTCGGAATACCTGTCTTATCGTCTACCGTGGTACCATCTTATTTTCAATTTAAATTTTGGTCTAAACCATTTCGATAGGGAAAAAAATAAATTAACAACTAATTTCGATACTGCACTGTGGATTCCCTGGTGGGGTACGAACCCAATATCTTTTTTTAGCTTACCTATTTACATTTAAGTATAAGAAGTACGAAAATTTTTGATGTTTCTAGGTTGCTTGCATCTGAGCTGGCCAGAGAAAAAATCTCAAGAAAAGGCACAGAAATAAATGAAGTATCATAAGGGACGAATAGTCAAAAACATACAGTAGTTCACAATATGACGTTAGTATTTGACGCCTAGAGGTATGAGGAGTAACTCCACAATTCGATATCTCGCCCATTAAACAGTCAAGAAAGAATAATAAATAATCTAATTGCGATGAACGTTTCAAAAGCTTCAATTGGAAAATATGCTGGATTTTTTTATGTTCAGTTGTGTAAACAGCGCGCTTGTGCAATATAATAAATAATAACACAAGATTAAAGCGAATTAATTCGCAATTTCCTTCGTTAATCACCGCCTGCCGCGAAGAAAATCCAAGTCGTTCCCGAGAGCGCAGAAAAATGCGTCTGTGTGTATGTGTGTGTGTGTGTGTCGGAGTAAATAGAGCAGATAAATGAAATTAGACGTTGTGTAAGTTATGGTGGTTAAAACGTCGAAAACCACCGACGGTTGTTTGAATAATGTTAGCCTCATTACTTAACTGAAAATTAGCTCGAATGTTGTTGCTACATGCATGACACAACCGAAGACAGTTTTCTCACGTATTGTTGCGAAAAAAATGTGCACTGTTATAAATAGAGAGAATTTATTTCCTCGTTTCTGCTTTGGTAAAACCGGATTCAACGAGGAAGTTTCTTTTTTGAAACAGGCTTCTGAGTCATCATACATGAGGGGCCCAGTTCCAAAGTGTGCAATCTCCAGTATCATTTTTAATTTCTCAGGAAACAGAAGACAGATATAATTTAAAAAACTAACATTTTTTTCTTATTTTTTTTTAATTTTACATACTTGTCTTGTTAAGAGATAACGGTCTTTTTACTTAAAGAAATTAGCGATTACAAAAAAGGAATGGAGCTGCATGTGAAAGTAACAAATGGAGATTGCTTACTTTGGTATTAGGCCCCTCACATCATGTCTTAAATATTTTGAATTTTATCCTAAATGAGCACATAAATTACTTCATTGCAAACAAGGCGTCCACTCTTCACTACGTGCGTAGTTCTCTTTAGAGATGGTTCTTATAAAACTTGAAGACAAAGTTCTCGACTGATTAAAATAATTATATCTGATTTATGCAAAAAAGTGTTTAACGACGTCAGGTAATTATATCAGATCGAAATAAAACGATTATCTACAGGGCGGTAACTGGATCATTAACTCGTTTCTCTCCACTATAATTTCCGAGATGTAAATATCAAATCACTTTATGCAACAGCTACCGTTATTTTTTGCAACGCAATAAAACCTAAAATACTACTAACACTATTTAAACATGTTGAAATTTGTATATGTCATGACCCAATATTTTACACAAAAGTTTTTCTTTCACTGTATTTCCGACGCTATCGGCGTAAATTAAACGCCAACTATGGAAGAGGCTGCAATTAGTTCCATCTTTATTGAATTAGAGTCGAGGAAGCGCGTTTTCTTTATAATTCAGGCGAGTAAAAGTCCACCGTTACTTTCTTCTTTCCATTTTATATGGTAAATGTAACACGAAAACAAAAATTAATCACTTCGCGCACGTACGTATCCGCAAAATATCGAATATAATACGCACTTTGGTCTTTTGCGGTGGGAACGTGCTCCTTTCCTTTCGTCTTACGTAAGGATGTTTTTGAAATATAATTGAAATCAGGACGACTTCCGTGTTTCCTTAACACGACCAAATAACATTAAATCGATTAATTAATTAATAAAAGGAACAAGAACAATCTACACGTAATTGATCTATTTATTATAAATCATCAATTAATAAGCATGTATTTGAATAATTTCTTTTCTGTTTTGCTTAACAAAATAAATAAAGTAGCTCGCATCATCTTTATTTTAAGGTATTACGTGTATACAGGGTGATTCTTAATAAATCGAACAAAAGAAAACCAGTAAGAAAATCATTGATTTACCAAAAAAGTAATGATTATTCATGAAATATGAAATCCAAAACCATGCACAGAGAGAAATGACAAAGTGAGATTTTGTGTAAAATGAAGGTGGAGAAATTATGACCACAATTGTTGAAAATTTAAGAAAAAAATCAGATACAGGATGGCTAACTAACCCGACAAAATGAAACTACTAAAAGCAGCAAAACACCTGAGGTATATAATTCCATACAAAGGATAATAGCGGCCCCACAATAAATGACTAACACGAAAAATAATTCAAGTATCGTGTTAAGTATTCATTCCCACCCTCCGTACACACTTGCGCTCCTGCCGCGAACTCCGTCCGTCTTGCGTGCAATATTCCTCTGTGTTCGTCGATAAACCGACTCTCTTTGGTTCGCGGTGAATGGCTTACGCGCTGCTCTAGAACAGTTCGTAAATATTGTACAGACTTGACGAATTGTTGTATTTCATGTTCAATTACATGTTTGGCGCGGACAGGCGTATGCATCTTATCACCAGCGACGTTTAAAACAACTGTATACAAGTTCTATTGCTTTGTTTCCGTACGAAATACAGGAAAAAGATTTAACAGCTGTAAGTTTACATGAATCACGAAGTATTGTCTAGCCTAATAAACAAAATAAAAACTTGTTAGCACTGAATTTCAAGTCTAATAAATCGTTTCACATTTTCGGAGAAACCCGATTTATTTAAGCGATTCCTTGGAAATATAATCATTATCTTATCGCGATAATTTATATATTAGTAATTTTACCTATATCAATCCTCTCTGAGCTTATGAGATTTCCAAGCAACCCCAGCAATTTACATTTACTCGTTATCAGTGACATTCACGCATGTAATTTGCTGAAAATTGTATGCATAACAAATTAATTAACAAACAATTATTTGCGAATTTGTTACTCTTATTTCATACGTAATTCAAGTTATTTTAGAAATTACTAATAATTACGTCTCGTAAAAGAAACAACTCAGATTTTCGTTCCCAGTTATTAAACGCGTAGTAAAACGTTTTGAGATGTTGGTCAAGTGGGTTAGTCAACTTTTTTGGGCAACCGGACGCGAAGTGACCATTTCACTTATGCAAAGCATTCCGCGAAATCGAATTTCGCAGCCGTTACTAAGAGTAACGATCATTAAACTAAGTATAAATAAGAGCTGACAAAATTTATCTCATTTTTATGGTAATATAAAAGCCGTCATTTTATTTACGATGAAAATTAAGAATACGGGTTTTTTAATTCCAAGAATTTAAGATTTTGTTCGGTTGCCCAACGTCCTCAAGATTGCGCTACCTCGGCCGTAAGTGGTCTCGGCGACAATTTTTCTCTCGGTACGTTAAAGAATTATTTCACAGCCTTGGTATACAAATAACTGTTATACTTATTATACTACCGCATTTATAAAACTATATATACACAAATATAGAAGAATTTTTTTAACATTTTTCCCATTCTCTCGGACATCGCTTCTTTTAGTGATTCCATTTTGTCTGGTTAATTAACTGTCACTCTGTATTTCCACATCTATTTTAAAAAAGGGTTACATTTGTTCCATTTTGGATGATAATGAGGAAACTACGATTCAAATAATTACAGTATGGTAGAGTGTTATAATTTCGTAAAGAAACTGCTATGATCTGGTCTATGGAGAATCGAAGAAAAAATTTAGTGAAAATAATTATTTTTAAACATCAAATGAAATTTTGTTTCATAAACTTCTTCTACAAAATCGATATTTTGTATACTGAGCAATAAAGAAAAATGCTTGCAGAATATCGTTTAATGGTTATTTACTAAAGGCTACTGTTCACAATGCTAATACTCTCTCATGAAAGTACAATCACGAAAGTGGGTGTGATAGTTGCGATTAAGTATTAACTATCTGCACGGAAGCGACCGTTAAGTTGATAGTTTCTATGATAGTTGCTTTCTTGACAGCAACTATCACAGAAACTATCACCGTGAAAACCAGCCTTAACAAACATAAAAAAATTAGTCGTACACTTAAGGCGGTAGCACTTTAGAAATACAACAAAATTTATACAGTGCATATTATTTCAGACGCTTAATTTTTAAACCTTAAGTTTAAGCTTCAGCTTAAATTTGGATATCACCATTTCTCGGTGATCCCAGAAAATATAAGGAGAGTATCGACCAATACAACTATAATAATAATAACATAAAGTTAATGAAACAAATTTTATTTTTCAAAAGAATGTCCTCTGTCTAATATAAACTTATCCCAACAATCAGGCAACTTGCAAATACCTACAGAGAAAATTCTTTTGGTTATCTGCAACGCCAATTTTGAACGTACTCATTACATAAATGTCTTGCGTCCCAACTACCTGCTAAGAAGCCTAAACTCTCAATTTATAATCTTTCGGTCAATTAAGAAATCTATTAAAATTGGACCGTGAATGTCCCAAAATACCATAACCATCATGTTACGCTTGGTGACGATAGAGTTTTGAATTTCTTTGGCGGCGATGAATTTGAGTAGCGCCATTACATACTACTCTATTTGCTTTCTGGGATTTAATTGTACATTCAATATTTATCATCCGTAATAATTCGTTCCAGGTTAGTCAAACTCAGCACATAAATATTTAGTAATAATTCGTGTGCAACTGAATTAGGTATAGCTGGAGAACAATGCAGTTTACATTTCAAATTTTCTAATATAAATTCATAGCAATAAAATTGGTAAGGAAATTTGTTCGACATTAAGGGCGATTTTCATAATAGAATTTAAAGCAGACTTTAAAATTAAAGTCACATTCAGATGCGTAAACAAATATGTTTTCATATTTGTTTTTATATCAGAAAGTGACTTTCATTTAAAGCCTCCTTCAAATTCTATTGTGAAACTGGTCTTAAGTTTCAGAAACTTTAAATGTTGATAAAATGGCTCGCAATTAATCGATCAATGATGAAAAGTGAAATGTAAAAATGAAAGTGTAAACTACATATACTAATTCCACGACCGTATATCACCAACAAACATGTTTGAGACAATTGTCAATATTTATGAAAACAAAATAAAATTTTTAATATTTTATCAACTATATCGGTGTCTTGATTATTATGAAGTAAATTTGGATATTAGAAATTTAATTCTAGGTCACATCCCCCCTCGTACTAGTGAATATTTAGTCAAATTATCAATACCAACTCTTTCTATTATCAGCTGAAAAAAGCATAATGTATTCGAAATTGTAATGTGTCAATGTCATGCTGAGATAAAAATTTGTAACACAATGATATTGCTTTAATATTAAAAACTATGTTTTGCTCTTAAATTGTGCCATCGATTCTATTAGATTTCAATTCAAAGATTTGATAACTACTATATTTAAAAATCATCCTACACAGTGATACATGACATAGTTTTCTAAATTGGAACACCCTCTGTTTTCTTTATGAAATCCTAAATTTATTCCATAATATATTCTTGAATCTGAAAATACTTATGAATCGCATAATTAGTGTGAAAAATACGGTAATAAAAGAAGATGTGGAAGACCAATCATTTTCAGTAATCGGAAATTTTCAGGATTATTAGGTACTCAGGTATATACGAGTAATAATAATAATACAAAACTTGTATGTTTTAAAGAAATATTTATTAAAATATATCTGTTAGAATCAATGTTTTATTTTGATGATTTTGTGAGATAAACAATGAATAATTTTAAGAGACGTTGGCCTTCACAGTTTCCTAATTACTAATATTACTAATAAATATACAAAAATATTATACAGGGTAATTCGCGGTAAAGGAGCAAGATTTCTTAGAGTGATTGTCACATAGTTTTTGTACAGAATTGTAATAGCACTTTTATTACATTAATTATTTTAATAATTAAAGAAATCACATCATAATTATAATATTTATTATATTTCAATTTCTTAAGTTGTAATAAAAATATTAATACTTACTCAAAAAAGAAAAAAAACTCTCTGGATTATTTCAAGTGATGCGAGTATTAATTTTATTCATCACTGAATTAAAAAATAATTTCTTTACATAAACAAATGGATAAAGTATCTATAACACTTAAAAAAAAACCATAACGACTAGAAGAACTTGATTGCGTAAACGAAAAGCTGCACGCATAACATTATTAATTTTATGAGTGCAAGTTATAGGGCCATAAACACACGGCAACTTTCAGAATCAAGTTTTTTCACGTAATAATTTCAGTTTTATGAAAAATTTCCTTATGTATCCACATTTCAAGTCACATGCTTGAGTGGTATCACCCTGCATGTTTTAAATTATTTTTACACATGTCAGTCACGCAGAACATAGACAATAATCATGCAACATTCCATTAAAGTTAAGAGGCTTAATAAAGAAATCTTACATAATAAGAGCTTTAATTTTAAACGTCCAAGTTATGCACCTTTTTGAAGGATTTTAAAAAGTGCATTTGGCAAATGACAGAGAAGATAACAACAAATTGTTTTACATTTTATTTTGGTAAGTATATTTCGATTAATTCATTATATTATCCTAACTACCTTAAAAAAATATCGAGTTTCAGTTCGTTTCTTTTTCGGTTATCCAACTGAAAGATATCAAGTATCAATATTTTAAAATAAATCTTCATTACATTCATTGAATATCAAACACAAAAAATACACGTATTTGCGTTTTATGTTTCGATTTGAAAGTAAACCGATTGTGATTCAGAATCTTTTTATAATTGCATGTAAATAATTCTATATTACTAATAATAATTTATGTAATTGTAATACTGGTGCAAGGTAAGAACCCTTCAATTCATTTTCTCACTAATTAAAACATTGTTTGCAACATAATACGAACAACAACCGCAAGAAACTCAAACTTACAAGGTCCGACATCAATACGTGCAATTATTTAAGATTAGGCCGCAGTTTTGTCGTGACCGTAGATCAATGTAAATTTAATTTATGAGAAATTAAACAACGTTAACCAATTTTGCTATTTTAATTAGAACGCGTTCTGAATTTGCAGAAAAAAAATAAATGCGGCCAGTCATTGTGATTGCAGGAGAATGAATGTTGCGCGTTCACCCATCATAAAGGTGCTAATTCACAATGAAATACTTCGAAGCTAATTAATTTCTCTTGGGAACGTTTCTTGTACGTCCCATAAAAACGAATTACTTTAGATTTTATAGACAACTTAATGATTTGATTACAGGAGGACTCATTTAAAATTACTATTGCAATTTTTTTTTAATTATCGTTTCATCGTTTTAAAATATGTTTAAATGTAATGCGCTATTTGATATACAGGCTGTCCCATGACATAGAAGCCATAGCTTAAGAGCGTCTTGCTTAGGTCATTTTAAATCAAAAATGTCTTATGAAAATATATCCAAGAATCGTTCGTAATGAATATACGAGTAATTTTAATTTTAAAAGTTTGTAAGCAAATATGCACTAAGAATAGTATTTATTTATTTGGATTTGAAGAGGGGAAGAGTTTAAATTAATCTTATATAAAGATATTAATTCAATCAAAGTCCCTCCCTCTTAACAACTTCCTTTAGGGACATCTGAAAAGTTTATTGTTAGAATTATGAAAGCTGTAGGAACTACTCGTACTGATCACAATAGTCTTGGTAGTATCAGGAGAGATAAAATGTGTACACAACAATTAAGTGGACAATTAAGCAACTTCTGTCCTAACAGGCTCAAATTTAATACCAAATTGATTCTTTCAACAGTACATTTATCAAGTTATTTTAATTTAAATTAAACTCCTCTTTCTACCTAACTTTTTACTTAAAATTGTCGTAGCTTCATTACGATTAAATTTACAATATATATGTTCATTAGACATTTTTGACCTAATATGACCCAAGTCGCACACTCTATACTCACATTTTTGGAAACTGTTTTTATATTCCTTATCAAGTTCAATTTTCCTTAAAGAATGATATGTAATTCAAGTTTCCTTTGTAATACAAATCGATAACTGCTAGAAATGGAGGCAACAATTTATAAATCCAATCAAAAATAATTAACACGTTGCCTTTCAATATATCGTGCAAAAGCGAAAACGGGTTATTAAATTACTATAATTTCTATCTTGCAAAAATGCTCTTTGTAGATCGTTAACGAGGAGGCGAAATATGCAAGTTGAAAGTTAATTATTAAAATCGAACCATTTTTTATTCGACTAAACGATTTGTTCTTGAGATTAAGGAATACAATTCGTTCGAATCTTTGATGTTAATTTTACTGGTTAGTTTGCATGCGTGACTTGCAACTGAAATTGTTATGTAACACAATGACTGGTTACACACTTAAGGCGGCTGAATAAAATCTGTATCGACAATGAGGAAGTTTGCACTTTGTTATCTTTGAAATCTCCTGTACGCTCCATTTACAGTGCCATTCATAAAGTTCGTAACATATAAAAAAAATATTACTGGTTTCTGCGAGAAGACTTTACCAGAATAAATTCATGCAACAAATCAAAACAAAAAATAACATAACTCTCTCTAGTAGATCTTTTAATATTTAGGCGGTAAACTTGGAATATCGAATTTCTCAAAAACCAAAAATTGCAAAAGTTAGAAAAGTTTTAATCTCGGATTTCTAGTTGAAACGAGTAACTTGGACAGTAAGTGCAGCCAATAATTTACTGTGTCCGAAGACAATATTTTCCAAGAAATATGAATGAAAATATCCTTTTTTAGGTGAACGTATTCCTCTAAAATTGCAAATAACATTTCATTTAATAGCGTATTTCTCTTATACAAAAATAACACTTTCAACAGAAACGGCTGAAAGCGGAATAGTTATAAAATCAATTATGAAATTTCTAAGTAAATCTCTATAATTACCGAAGAATCATCAAAACGCATTCGACGTCTCGATTTTTTTTTTAATTACTAATAAAAACAGCCAAATAGAATACAGCAAAATAAATATTTAATTAAGGCCTTTCATTTTCAACTAATCATTTGAAATTTGTTTAGTCTAAAACCCTCTTATATACATAAGCTGAGTTTAACCATTTATTTTTATCTCATATGCAGAAACTATCAAACTTAGGTAATTAATTTTCGCAACTCTAGGACACTTTTGGATTATAGAAAAGAAACACCTAAAGCAGAGGTAGCCAACTTTTTGAGTGAGTGCCAATTTAAAAAGTAAAATTACCTGCTGATCAAATTTCTTCTTTTATTGTCATATACAAGATCATACTTTTATTTATAACGTTCGAAAAACAATATTAAAGAATAAATATTTACGTAAGTGAAGGCTTCGAGGGCCGCTGACCTAAAGCTTTATGTAGATTTCTGGGACAACCTGTATGTATACAAATCCCCTGACTTATATTTGAATGTCAATTAATTTTCAAGATCACACGGCTACAAAGAGAAACGTAATCCTTGCGAGCACGAAGTGTTAAAAGGACAAGATTTTTTATTCTCACTCACAAGCGTCAACCAAAATCTCGGTGAATCGCTAACGCAACATATGAAATCTTTGTAATAAAATGAAGTACATTATTATTTGAGAATTAATGGCGTGGGCATATCTACACTTTTCACTTAACTTAAACAGTCGTATGCTGGTAGCTTGAGCATTCCAATCCCTACGCTTTGAATACTAAGGATTTTCTATAAAGAAACTAGAGTCTTTGTCTACCTTTCAGGAGTCATTGGTTGTCGGTACCGTCTTCTCGTTACCGAAGATAAGATCCAAAGACCCATTACTCAACCTGTTAAAAAACTTACCGCTCTTGTAATCAGTAATTAAGGAGCTACTGGCACAGATTTTTGGACTCATGTTATTCGAGTAATAGCTTAATTTGCAGATATAATTCCAAGGCGAGCAAGCCGTGTCTGATGACTAACTTATGGCCGCTTGCTTCAATGAGCCAGGATTCAGAAGTGAGGTAGCTAAGTTCTTCCTTTTGTCATCGGTGCTAAGTAAATGGCCTCGATATAAAAAAAATCTTACCAATTTAATAGTTTTTCTGAAAGCTCTATTGAGACCTTGATTAATTCCGTTCAGGAAGCCGAAAATGTTACAGTCTTTTCCGTAGACTATCTAGAAACTCACTTTTCACTCTCGAAGATCAAATTCATGACATACAAACCGCAGCCACAACATCCAGCCCTAATGTAATCAGTTGTTTTAACTTGAGCAATTTAGTATAACTGAATGGTCCAATTTTACAACTTTCATTATCGTAAAGACTACCGTATCCTTTTCTTTCTACTTAAGAATCGTCAATCATGAGAAGGCCTTTAAGAGAGCACTCGCCAATTATTTGCCGGATGGCCGTTAGATAGCTCAAACTTTCTTCCTTCTGTTAGAGACATGTTTCCAAAACTTAAAATTGTTCGATACGGTGACCTATGACTGAAACAACAGCCATTGAGTTTGTATACCAGGTTTACCAAATTTAATATTACAACAATCTTCATTATTGGCAAGATAAAATTTTATTCAGGTTTTAATAAAAATGACTTGCAATAATCTATAAGATAGAGTTTTTGGAAATAACCACTAGCAACCCCTCGGCTAGCACCCCTATAGTTTCTTTATTCTTTAATAAAGTATTTTAGATTCTGAATATAACAATATAAGATATTTTATTAAGGAATAAAATATGAGGACGCTATTTGAAAAGATGGAGTTGAGATGGTTTTTGAGGCGTTGATGTTAAGAGTACTCTCTTAAAATTAAAATTTTGTAGATAAAAAGCACTGCTTTTTGTAAACAGTATGTATGTACTTTATTCTTTTTATTAGAAGCTAAAGACGAATGTTTTTCAATGCTCGATCTCCCTTCACAAATACTTTGGTACTATTAATAAAACATATTAATTATTGAAACGTATTAAATTCTAAGCGTTTGAAATTTTCATGCTTCAGCAAAATTTATTGCAATAAAATTCTTTTAGAATAATAGCCTGCAGACACGCACGAATATAATTATTTCGTGCCATCTAACCACAGGAAAAATAATAAATCTCTCGAATTAATAACAAATGTCTATACTCCTTTCGAAAAGCAGACATTGTAGTTCAGTGTAATACAAGCATCACACACACACAACCTACACACTAGTCGAATCCAATCAATTATTCCAGACTGATATGGATCAGTTCGTTATGCAACGGCGACCGATCACAAGGAATGGAGTTTTACAAAATTCTTTCAGCGGTAATAACGCGGAAGCCGGATTATACATGCTATAAATTTCGCTTTGTTTCAGTTCAATGAAATATATGCATTATGTATTGATTAGTGTGTGCACCACGATCGTGATACTTCATGCCGGGTTGAATAGGTCGCTGACCAATGCTTTTAAATGTGCACTCCAATTCTACTTAATATTCGCAATTCTGTGCGATAAAATCAGCAAAGGAAAGGCACATTATTTAAGTAACCTTTAACACGGTATTTATTAATGTGTTATTGTGCCATTAGTAAAATATCAAGGATTTGTGACGAGACAATAAGTATTGAGATTCTGCTTAATTCCTTGTCGCTAATAATTGTAAGCTAAGAAAGAGAACGTTTCAATGAGATTTTTCTACACATATTTACACAAAAAAATTCTACCTTTTAACGATCTTTATAAATAGAAAAATAAAAATAAATATTGTATGTATTTCTAGTATCGCAAAGTATTATTATATTATAATTATAAGAATTAATCTTCGCTTATTAAGCGTATAAAAACAACGCATTACAATCGAAATATGTAACCGCTATCTAAACAAATTAACGAAACTTTAGCCACCCCGTAGTGGCTAAATAATGTACCGCAGTATGAAGTCTAGCTTCAGTGTGATAAAAGGTGTGTAAAACGCCAAGAATGTAACCAATTCAATAATTAAGTTTTTACAAAACTCTCTACAACAATATTATAAATAATTATGTTACTTCTTCATATTATGTTCTGACTTAAAAGTTTATTTCTTATAGCCAACTGCGCTAAACCCTTGAACTGAGCATTTAAATGTAACATTTGATTACACAAGCATTGTGTAAGATCCAGTTATACAATAACGCCAGTTTAAATTTAAGCTGAAGCTTGAACCCACAACAAAAACTATTTCGATAATTGTTATTAAGGGTTTAAATTTTGGCTTAAATTTTTAGTAAAATGTTAATAGAGATACAAAACGTTTTTAATTCGCCGGTTAACAATAACACGTTCCATAGACTAAATAATACATGGAAAGATTATAAAGCTTATAATTTGCGACCAACTAATATTCAATACAATTAAAAAAAAAATTGTAAAGCAACCACTGAGTATGAATTTTCATACTACTTCGTTTTTTTTAAATTTTTTTATGAATATATTCCCAAACAGATTAAAGATAATTCCAAGGACACTGCACTAAAATAGAACAACACAAAAGAATCATAACGATTTAAAACGAATGAAAGTATGAAAAAATAAGTTTCATTTAATCTAATACTTTTATATTCCTTACAAATACGGTAGACACCAGCGCATGAACTTTGTTTTAAATTAAAAAAAAGAGTTGTGAAGAAATGGGGATAGTAAAGATACGTTATACATGTAAAAACATACATATTTTATTCCATAGAATATTTTAAGAAAAAGCTTTGGTCTTTACATTTCACTGATAATTTTTTCGCGCGGTTTGATGTTTTCCGTATTTGCGAGTGCTATACATTTCAATATTTGAGGGACGTAGCTCGTTTAAAGAAATTAGAAACAGAAAAGAGCCACAATTTGTTCTTTGGAAGACTCAAACCGTAACTCTTCTTCATCTATTTATTGTATCTAAATACTTTCAATGTATCTGATTATGTAACTAAAGGGTTTTCCAATAGGGTCGGGTCGATGTTGAAATGGAATAAAGCAAGCTGTGTGTGAGATATTAATGAAATTCTTTTTTTATTTGAAAGGCCCATGTATGCTATTATGTAAGGAATATGACATTCTTCATATCTCCACCGCGGCTTCGTACGGTAGCACGGATCCTAGAGGTCCAATTTTCAATGAATCTGCCGTATAGATCCGGCTGAATTTGAGCGATGACCTGGGTTATGTTGTCTTTGAGGTCATCGGTCGATTACGGCCTGTTGGCATAGACCTGCGACTTCAGAAAATTCTTCAAGAAACGATCTTGGTGGCCAATTTACATCACCTTTGCGAGAGATAACCATATCCTCAAATCGTTCGTGCAAAATGTCCGTCGTGGCGTTCGCTGTGTGGCACGTAGCGCCGTCCTGCTGGAAACACATGTCGTCCACGTCCATACCCTTCAATTCGGGCCAAAAGAAATTGGTTATTATCGATCTGCAGCGCTCACCGTTGACGGTAATGGCCTCACCAACATCGTTTTCAAAGAAGTACGGACCAATGACGCCGCCGGCTCAAAATCCACACTAAACGGTAACCTTTTGTGGATGCATTGCCACCTGGTGAACCTCGTGTGAGTTGGTGTCGTTGGAGAGTCGACTTTGAAGGGCCACCGCGTCTGCCGTAAAATGGACGCAACGCGCGCAGTGTTTGCACAAACGAACATTCATTTTGATAATAAAGTTTTATCATTTGGACGTGCTGCTCAATCGTGTAACTTGCCATGGTGATTTGGCATCAGTGACTGAATAATAAACAACAGATTTGACAGACGCCGCCAAAACAACAAGGCCTGTCAACATCGACCCGACCCTATTGGAAAACCCTTTAGTTACATTGCAGTACTTGGTATCTGCATCTGTATTTTGTTGCATTTATGTATGTATCTGAGCATTTAGGTATTTAAATAATTTTTTTTATTTCAATGGTTTCTGCGCAAATGCATTTTCTAATACCAGAACGCTCATTGTTCGCTCATTGTACGATCGAGGTTATGTCAAGTCAGTCGACCGCAATGATTGATAGCAATATATTTACCAAAATTCAAGGTCAAACATTTAAAGGTAACTAATTTACAGAGTACCTGACAAATTTTTGCTTTTTTAGCGATAAATTGTCACTAACTCGATAACCATAAACTTTAGATCAATAAAACCCTATATTATTTTCATCCACTATTTAATCGTGTGATAATATATAGAGTATTACATTAAAAGAATATAATTTAATGTTATCACATCTTACGGGACACTCTGTACATATCTAAATAATTTTAGATTGTACGTCTAACAAATATGTATATGAATGCATACGCCGATTTAAAAACATTCAACAGTAACGCCACAATTTTCCGTTTACACACTGTTGGCCCAACCTGTATATAATATACAGGTTGAGTCCAAAAAAAAACGCCTACGCGAATAGCATCGGACTTTATTGCCGGATTTGAACGGACAAAAAAATCAAATGAAATAGCAGAAAAACGTTACAATATACCCTTTTTTGCTTTGTTAATTCATTTAAAGCAGCTATTAACTTTTGTTTTTAAGTGTATTGGGATAATTATGGTAATACATTTCGAAAGAACTTCTTTTTCTTTGTATGGAAATATTTATAGACGCTACATTATTTACCGTAAAACAGGTATCATTTATTGGTCAACAACTGTTTATGAAGTTATTTCATATTAATAATTAACTTTTTTTTATTATTTTGAAAAATAAATGTTTATTGCAGCACATCATTGAACGCAGATAAAAGAGTTCTTTCGAAATTTATTACGATAATTATACCATTACATTTAAAAAACAAAAGTGTATTAAAGACGAAAGAAAAAGTATATCATAGAGTTTTCTCTGCCATTTCATTTGATTTTTTGGCCGCTCAAACCCTCTGTTCACATAGGCGTCTTTTTCTAACTCTGTCGAAGTCTGTGTACATAATATACCGAGTGGGCATTCTCACTCTGGAACATTGATAGGTATCATGACATATATGATTAAAGTCATATTAAAAACACCAAAAAATAAATTCAAATATTAATTTAAATTTAGAAATTTAATTAATTTATCTTTAAGTATTTTCACATATTAGGAACAATAGACAAATCAATACTTGAAATTAAATTAATTAGTTAAATTTTCAATTTTAAATTAATATTTGAATTTATTTTTTTGTTTTTAATAGGATTTAATTAAAAATGTCATTATTAAGGGAAGTCATGCTAATTTCCTATATTCCAGGATACTGTATCTGTATCTGGATCTAGTTACTTAGAAAAAAAATTATGTAACTGTACCCAGTTACACATTAAGAAAATTATCTGTATCTGAATCTAAATACTTTGAAAAATATATATGTTACAACAATACCTGTGACCATTTCCTTCAGCAAACTTTTGCTTATATAATAAATAATCTTTAAAAGCGAAGCTATTTAACAACAATAAACCGACTTTTGCAATAAAATAAATTAATGTATTTAATCAAAAGTTCAGTTAATATTTACTTGATAAGAAAGAAGAGTCTAAATCTTTGTTTGAATAGAGCTAGTTTAATTAAATTATTTGTCTTTATATCGTTCAAAATATTTAGTTTTCAGGATACCAAGAAAAAAAATTTTAATATGACAAACGTATAAACATTAAAATAAAGTCAAGTTTGTCTTTTTTTCAGATCTTCACGTTACAAATATTTTTCTTTAATAGTTCAGAATTAATTATTCTATTTTTTAAAAAATATTACCGTATACACAAGGAAAACCAAAACATATGACGTAATAACTAATTTCATTGCGAACATAAATGCCCAATTTGCATTACAAATTAAACATTTCTTTTTAATACACATACTCGGTTTATTTAGGCGGATTTTGTGTCTGCGGCAAATGTCAACTGTGATTTGGATACAATCTACTGCAAGTAATGCCCGAGGCCACCCTTTCGATGGAATTGCTAACGTAATGCATTCGTCTGGGGCATTATTATCCACGCTTGACCGAACTCGTAAGTGTATCAAGGAGGAATTTAATAACCGATTTGTGCCTATGCTTCATGCGAAATCGAAACGTGCCGATTTTTACAAATTTCGAAGAAGGAAATAATGAAAAATAACCGTTCGACTTTTTTGCGGTAACATTGACCTGAATCTTAAGTTACAGGAAACTTTATATTAATACACCGTATGACCTAATATACGGAAGCAAGAGAAGTGGCAAAAAAACAAGTTGAGAAAATATAATTTGATCACATATGGTGGTATTAATTTGAACCGCTCTGATTAACGGTAACATAACAGGCTTAATGTAATTTGAGATTACCTTTCAATAAAATATATATTAAAATAAAAAATATATGTTTTTCTTTAACATTCCAGATGTTCGTGTTGCGTTATCGTAATAAAGATATGTTGAGATGCATATTACTACTACTTCAAGTTACTAGGAATCACTTGTACTTTATCTTTATGTTTAAGGTTACACTTTGACAGCAAAAAGAGGAAAATTCGACCTCATCTTTGTTACGCATTACTATTAAACAAAGTTCGTCTTATAAAGGGGTGAGAAAAAGGTGTCGTTGGGTTTCCTCTTCATGTAAATGTATAACTACAATTTTGCAAATTTAACTTTACTGGAGTAAAGCTAAATTTGCAAAATTGTAGTTTTACAAATTAAATTTATAAAACCTGTCTTTGAAAAGTTTAATGTAAATTCTGTACGAAAAAACCAGTTCATCACGTATGAGATTTAAGGCAAGCGTTCACAGGCTCCCATCTCACCCATCGCATAGGCAGAAAAAATTTTCTTTTATATAGTTTTCAGCTAAGCATTAACAGAAAATCGTCGCATCATTCACAACTCCTAGCACTTCATTGTTGAATATAGGAATATGAATCCAAAATCATATCATTCGGCCCACTTAACATTTTAAAGACAACTTTTTAAATCACTTATTTAATTTATTGACTTTTTTTTTCCATGAGCAGAACCTGTCTGCAAAGGATGCACAGGAGGCTCCGCAGCCATTTAGGTTTATTGTGCTCACCCTGGTTCTTTTACCGCAACCGTAGCTCAGTGAGGCATGTCCCCTGCACCAGCTAGTACAGGTTTTTCACTGATTGCATGTAGAAATTTTCGGGAACTATCAAGAGATGCGCTGACTGCGATTTGCCAGCGCAGCACATCTACACAAAATATGCATTGCTGTCTCTAGTTCTCCATTGCAGAGTCTGCAGTTTAGATCCCCATTTCATAGATGCTTCTCAACAGTCACGTGTCCTGTGCGCAACCCTGCGCAACCTTGAGTTGCGCCCTGCTCAAAAGCAAAAGTTTTGTAGCTATCTTTTTGCAAGGACCTCTAATGAAGGTCTTGCTATGACGATGTTCTGGTCTGCTTAGCTAGTATCTACTATGTTCCTCGCTTATCCAGTCACTAGAAAAGCCTCGAATAGCGTTCTTGGTTATACCTAGGACAGGTTCGGAGCCAAGGTTTGCCATACCCGCACCCTGCCTGGTTAATTCATCTAGCATCTGGCACCCACACCAACGTGACGCAATTGTATTCCGCCAGGTCATTGAGTTCACTTCATTGTAATATGGCGTATATTTCTGTTTGGAGGCAAATTGACCCAACGGGAAGAATAACTTCTCCTTTAGTCTAAGCCCATATATTCCTCACCCGGCACCAGTTTCAGTTCTGGAGCGTCTGTATACCAGATCAGACTTCCAGAGAAAAGTTCTGCTCGGTTTCCGATGCTCAGCAGATTCAATAATTTCTGTCTTAATGAGCAGGTTTATGTTGCTTCTGGGAGTCACATAGTCCGTCCTCATATCGAGTAAAGGACCCCTTATGCTGCCCACGATACTTGTATGACCCGTACTTGTATTAAGTGGGTGGCATGAATGCAATTGTATTCCGCCAGGTCATTGAGTTCACTTAAACATTCCCACACCAGTTTGGAAGAGATTTTAGAGCTTACCAAAGCCTTCAAAGCCGCCTGGCTATCGGTTAGGATAAAGATCAGCTATTTGTGTCAGCTCTCCTTTTGTTTTCCCGCGCACATTGTAATATGGCGTATATTTCTGTTTGGAGGCAAATTGACCCAACGGGAAGAATAACTTCTCCTTTAGTCTAAGCCCATATATTCCTCACCCGGCACCAGTTTCAGTTCTGGAGCGTCTGTATACCAGATCAGACTTCCAGAGAAAAGTTCTGTTCGGTGTCCGATGCTCAGCAGATTCAATAATTTCTGTCTTAATGAGCAGGTTTATATTGCTTCTGGGAGTCACATAGTCCGTCCTCATATCGAGTAAAGGACCCCTTATGCTGCCCACGATACTTGTATGACCCGTACTTGTATTAAGTGGGTGGCATGAATGCTGCAATCTGTGGAGTCCTCGTCTTGCCTCTCCCACTATCACAATGTGTAAGGGAGGGAGGTCTAGAAGGATTTCCATTGCAGCGGTGAGCGTTGTACTCATCCCCCAAGTTATGCCTTGACAAGCAAGTCTTTGGACCTTGCTCAGTCTAAGTTTGGTGGTTTCCTGCTTAACCTTGGGCCACCACACCGAAGCTACATAGGTTATTGTGGGTCTGACCATTCTGGTGAACAACCAATGCACCATACTTGGTTTTAAACCCCACATTCTGTCATAGGTTCGTCTGGTCACCAATTGTCTGACTATCTTGTCTAAGTGTTGGTTTCAGGTAAGAGTCAAAAATCACACCGAAGTACTTTACCTCTCCCGACAAGACTATTTCGTTTACACGAAAACCCTCTAGGTTTCGCCTTCGAGTAAATGGCACAATGGTGATTTTTTGAGGACTGATCCTCAGACCTTTCTCCTCGGCCCATCTTGTTACTACATTCAGGGCAACCTGCATTCGGTCCTTGACAGTGTTATTGAATTTACCTTATACGGGTATAAGTAAATTATCGGCATATCCTAAAGAATGAAAGACTCCACTGCTAAGCCGTCTCAGAAGTCTGTCCACGACGAGGTTCCACAACTGAGGGGATAATACACCCCCCTGCGGACAGCCTCCCACCACCCCAGTTATCAGAGTGTCGTCCAGTAGTGATGTGTAGACCACCCTTCCTTTGAGCATGCAGTCAATCCACCTGCAGCAAATTTCTTCCACCCCTCTACCCCTTAGAGCCGTAGATGGAATCGAAGGATGTATTGTCAAAGGCCCCTTCAATGTCTAGGAGGCCAGCTACGTTTCTGCTGACGAGGTCCCAAATAGGGTCGTAACAGCTGTACAGAGAGGATGCTTGAGGGATTCACTACAATCAAAACCGATTTGCAACAAAATTTTTTTTTTAATCTTTCAGTATGCTTTGACAGCACGATTGGCCGCCTTGTATGAGAAAACTTATTAAGTAGCAGTAGCTGCAGTTTGTCACTTCCTGTACAAAGTCGTGTCAAAAAGTGATCGCAGGATGTCGCGATTCAAACTATTGATTATTATTACATTGCATTTGCGAATAACCTTGGACAGGTGGGTTTGGTTTGCAGTGGAAGTCTCGAGCTATGCTTCTGCTGACGAGGCCCCAAATAGGACCGAAGCAGCTCGAGGAATTCACTGCAATCAAAACCTATTTGTAACAAAATATTTGTTATATAAATCGTTTAATTAAATACTATTTCATATAGAAGATTTTGCCATTTATTTAGTAAGAATTGAGAAATACATAATACTATTTAACACAGTGTTTGTAAACTAAAATAAAAAAAAAAAATTTTCTAACGAATTAATAATATAATCATTTTCACATTGTAGAAAACTTTTCATTGCGATTCTATTATAGTTTTACACAATGTATAGAACTTTGTGCAACAAAATGTGAAGATAAAATCGTCACAGCCTGTTGTAATACATTTTTACATATGATGTGGAATTTTATACAACGAAGTGTTGAAACTTTATCTTCACGCTTACGAGAATTTATTGCAGTACAAAAGTCAAATTAGTATGGAACTTTTTACTCCACAATGGAGCAACAATTTTGCTACAAACAAGGTAGAAGTAGAAATATATCTGAATTTTTTTTAAATTTTCAACAATTGTGTATAATAATTTCTCCACGTCCATTTTACACAATAATGTGTAATTAATCCCACTTTTGTCATTTTTCTCTGTGTATAATTTTCTTAGACAATCTAGGATATTTATTACATATTTTACTTATTCCTCAACTAATTTGTTAATATTATAGATTTCCATGCTATGGCAGTGCATCTCAGCAAAGGGGATAGCAAATTCAGAGACGTTCGTCGTCCTTCTCCTAGGACAAACCGTCTGGATACTCCTACAGTATGTACAACTCATAGGTCGATTTCATTATTTCTTACCCTTTTTAATGATAAATAATTGTTTTCGCCTTTCATATGATTTATAAATTGTGAATATAAATAGAAATTTTGCAAAACTCCTGAATTTTGTTTAACAAACTTTGGTTTCCTAAAAATTTACAAATCGAAGCAAAAAGCTAATCCTTCAAGAAGGACTCATAGTTTATATTACGATAAGATAATTTTGATTTCTGAAAATTAGAATTTTTGCAATTTTTTGAAAATTTTTAAAGCGATTCAATATAATCCCGAAAATTCTAGAATAAGTTTTCAAATGATGACTCCGATGACTTTACCTTCTAAGTGATTAAAAATGTAAGAAAATATAATTTCGTAGCAAACGTGCTTAATTCATATTGAATACCTAATAGACAACGTTAATAAATATTTGCGCGCATTTGATTGTTTGGATCTAAAATTTATGATAATTTACCGTAAGAATCGAAGAATCTTACTTTCTTTCAGGAAATTAATGACGCTCCTTTCAACTTTTTTTCTTCTGCTATTTCTTTCATCGCCATTATATTAAGTTATTACCTCATTTCTTCTTCTGTAAATTATTTTCGCTCCTTCTTCATTTTTTAAGTATCTCATTCCCGCAGCCTGTCTTTCACTTAAAATCCAATTCATTTATTGTTACTGGTATATAGCCTGTTTCGAAATAAGTCTACACCATTACTAACTTCATTTTTGGAGCTACAGAATCGATCAAAAACCTTGTTCAAAAAATTTCAAAATAGTAATTTTTCCGCTAAATACAAATATCAAAATAGACGAGCAATAGACGAGGAAGTGAAGTTTTCGAGATTCCTTTTATTAGAAGCTTCTAAGTCATTTCCGATTTTCCATCTTCGTTGTTGAAAATTTCAATAATCCTGGGTATATTTTTACTCTTTTCCAAACTATCTCGTCTTATAACAAGAGCGGACCTAGTAACCTTCCTTATTGAATGATAAGTCTCCTTGAATGAAGTTACCAGTTCTTACTTCGTTGAATTATAGTTGAGAGTTTTTTATCGAGGTTTTTCTTTTCAAACTCCGTCATATTCCATCACTTTGACCATATTGAAGGATTTTTCGTACTTAAAAGTCCTACTAGTATTCTCTCATCCTTGACCAAAGCCTTTTCGACAATTCATTGCAATATAAAGAAAATAAAAATAATTTTCTATTTATTACGCCCACGATCTATTAGGTTTCACGACATAGAGCTCTTATCCGGCCTAGGGCAATATTTATTTAGCGCAAATTTCTCCATTTTGGCATTAGTTACCCAAACAAGAAGCACCATAAATAATGAAAAAAAAATCACAAGGAAACTATAATTGAGCAAGAAAAAACAACAATACTTGCTATAAGCCGCGCCAACTTGACA
Source organism: Serrognathus titanus (assembly GCA_039766575.1). NCBI lineage: Eukaryota > Metazoa > Arthropoda > Insecta > Coleoptera > Lucanidae > Serrognathus > Serrognathus titanus. The sequence continues at coordinate 26,161,231 of CM077912.1, read as the reverse complement.
TTACTGGCATTCCGGATATAATTCGCTTACAATTTTATGAATAAGTGGCGAAATGGAGAAACACCTAAACTAATAGACTGTGCCGGCCGGATAAGACACGCTGTGTCATGAAATCTAGTAGGTAGAGATTACAACATGCAAAACCATCGCTGTCACTAATATTAGCAAAATCCTTAAAGTAACCATTTGCTATATTCTTAGTATTTTGTAAATATGTACGTATTTTGTTCATTATAAAGCACAAGTAACATTGAGATTTATCGTAAAACACACTTGTGAATAAAATAAATTACAGGTGTAAACACTCAAGCACGTATTGTACTTATTTTTATTTAAAAACATGTAATCTTTTTAATTCTTAATAAATTCGCTAAATTTAATAAAAATCTTCTTGCACAGATCCCCATTTATTACTGAAACAAAAACAAATTAAAAAACAATCCAAAATCATAACTTAAAAAGGTTAAGGGTGGGTTTACAGAAAGGAAATTAAATATATAATTACGATTAACTATTTGATTGAACTTAAAATTCGTGTTACCCTAGAAATCAAATTGTTAAACCATGGCAACGCGAATTTTAAGCTCAATCAAATAGTTAATCGTAAGTAAATATTTGATTTTCTTTCTGTAAACCCACCCTAAACCCATTACATATAGACCGCTTTCGATATTACACGAATAACAATAAAAGTTATCACTTTATATAACTGATATGATACATAAGAAAGAAATCTTTGTACTCCGCATAAGTTCGTTAAGTTCTTAAGATAAAATTATAGTAATTTATGTTAGAAATTAAAATATAACAAACATAGTGTCCGAGTTTTCCGCACATTTAATCCTAACGACTCCCATAAAAGCGCAGCCACGCGCAGAATGGTACTCCAAAAAAGCACTGATTTATTAAACCAAATGAAAGTTTGGACGTGCTAGTGTCGGCTTATTATGCAACGAAGAATTTCCACGTTTCCCCATAGACGTATGTAAAGTCGCGCAGATTTTACCGTTAAAGGACTCGCAAGAAATAATGCTTTTTACGGCGCTCCATGACGAGCATGCAGTCACGCAGAGGTTTACTTTCAAGCGATGCTGTTATTATAATTTTTATATTATGGAACGGAATTGAACCTGGCAAAAAATCGGTGCTCGAAGGTTAGTCGCGTTGCATTCTTTTGGAATAATGAAGTGAGCGATTAAATGCATAATTTTCCGACATTCGAATTTGAAATTGCCGTTAGAAATTATGTAATTCAATGTTTATTACATTAGTGATATTTATTCATCTAATCCCAAATACTATAATAAAATTGCAAAGATATATTCGGAATGATACTAAAGATCAAAACTCAAATACAACGTAATATTTATAAATTAGTGAGCAAATCAAACAAACCAAAGGCTGTTTGACATGGGTGACTTATTTATTATATGATTTGTGATTGTAGAAATTTGTCACCGTGTAACGTCAAATGTTACCATATCTCAATCTGTGATGAAAAATAGAACATGTTCTATTTTCAACGCAAATGTTACGCGCGCGTGCACACACAATTCTTAAATATACTGTTTCATTATGGAGGAAGAGGTGAGCCTGAAAATTTTTTAGTTTCATATCTTCAAAATAGAAAACAATTCGTAGCCATAATGAACAGTAGAGGTAAGAGTGTCAGTTCGAACATGCTTGAAATACACTGACAAAATCGCGTACACATTAAAAATCAAGTAACAGGGTTTTTACCCATTGTTTACTTTGTAAACGGGTGTTTTGTGAATTTTGACATATTATCAAAAATGTAGGTTATAAACTGAGAATTTTATATATTCTATAACTAAGCTCAATTGTTTTTGAGTTATGGTGTACTATTTTAAGTAAATCATTAATATTACTAGACAGCAACAAATTTTCTAAAATTTATGTTAAATGCTCAAATTACTTACCCCCAACATCAAAGCACATTCTGCCCAATATATATTACTTATATAAATATATATATAATATATTATATTGCTGACGATACAACGTACATCGTGACAAGAAAATGATAGAGACGCCATCATTTCTGCTAATGCTTCGGTGGTACAATTATATAATTGGTGTAAAAACAACGCTCTGATTTTAAACCCCAGCAAATCACAAGTCATGCAAATCATGCCGAAGAGCGTCGTGGTGAAAATATTGGTGAAATACATGAAGCTTTCGATTCCTGTTATACTAAACAGCAAGTTCCTTGGCATGGAGCTGGATTATTCGCTAACGTGGAAGCCGCATACTTCACATTTGGCAAGTAGAATTAATAGTCATACCTTCTTAATATTTCGATTACGAAATACTGTATCTTTAGAGGTGCTGAAAGCATTATATTACGGAGTAGTACAATCCATCCTTTCTTATGGGATATTTTTTTGGGGAGGCAGTTTATATGCGAATAAAATATTCATGCAGCAGAAAAAAATACTTAGATTAATGGCTAAAGTCTCTTCCAAAACAACAATGTTGAAATGTTTACAAAAGATGCGTATACTTTGGAAATGAAACCTTCCTCACACAATTAATGCCTTCAAATCTAGATTAAAAGTGTTTCAATTGAACATGAATTCTATACAGTGAACGAGTTTTCTGCGTTATAAATCCGAAATCATGTTTTAATTGTTTGTATTTTCTCTTTATAACCTGTGGCATCTCTGAATGTGACTTTTAATTGTTTCTCCTTGACAAGTCAAATGCTAGGGCCTATGATTTATTGTACGTACACAATTTTTTGTTGTTGCCTTACATAGTGACAATAAAATTATTATTATTATTACTTCTTGAATGAACACTTTTGTTAAAATTACTTATTATTAATCTTTTCAATTCTTTCAAATTTATTAGCGCTTTAATTTTTGATTAATTTAATTTAATTTTTCTTTTAAATTCGGCCATACAAATAATTTAATGGTATGAAAGAAGATATACCAAGAAAAATAATTCCGCTAGAATTAGGATAAATTAAATTCGACCAAAAATTAATAATAATATTGTAGCGACACTTAATTCCTAGTCGGGTAAGGAAGTGATTATTTTAATTTGAATAAATTTTTATTTATTATATATATGCTTAAATAGGAACCTGAGTGGTCCACAGGCAAGGTCGTAACAAGGGGTCGCCAAGGTAAGCTAAGCCTGAGATAAGATTATTATTTTTTTTTATTGTGATCGTTCGATTGTCACTTCTCTTTGCTGCTTTTCTTCCTCCATAACTTAACTTTTTTCACGAGCGATTTTCAATTGTTTTTCTTCACCAACAACTGTCAACTGTTTATTTATCTTCGATTGGTATACTTTACGAATAACTATCAATTGTTTTTCTCCACGAGCAATTGTTAATTGTTTTTCTTCACCAACGACTGTCATTTATTTTTTATTTTTTGATGAACGGTTATTAATAATTGTTTTCTCTACCGACGACTGTTAATTATTTCACTTTACGAACGATTGGCAATTGATGTTCTTTTCTAACGACTGTCATTATTCTTTTTAGTGAATTATTAATTATTTTACTATACAAATTACTATCAATTGTTCTTCCTCACGAACTATTATCAAATTTTCTTTTTATCAATGTTTTATGTTTTCGCAAATTTTATTCCTTCAATTTTATTTCATGGCCTTCTTTCGTTCTGTAGACTTTTTCCATGGACAATTCTCAATTATTTTTTTTCATAAACAATAGCTAATTGTTTTTCTTTATTGTAAGTTTGTTTTGTTTTACTCATTTATTTAACGTGCAATTATCAACTGTTTTTCTGCATAAATGATTTTCAATTAATTTTCTTTGTGAGTGGTTGTCAATTGCTTCTCTTCCTTGTGAGTTGTTCTTTCGTCAATTTTCATTTGACTTCTATTTTACAACTTTCGGTTGTTCTATTTTTATGAACGATTTTCATTTTTTTCTTGTCGCGAATGATTGTTTTCCTTCATTAATATTTTTTTATTAATTTTCTTCATAAGCAATTGATTGTCGATTGTTTTTCTTCTTCGTCAAATTTTTATTGTTTCACTTCAATATCATTCCACAACTCTCTTTTGTTCAACATGTTATTTTTTTCTGAATGGTTTTAAGTGCTTCTTTTCGCGAATGATTATCAATTGTTCAATTCAAGGTCTTTTTATGCTGATCAATCCATAAATCATCCTCATAGCAAAAATATTTTCAAATCATTTTTACGCAAATCGTTCAAGGTCATTCTGATTCTGAAATATTATTTTGAGTAGCAAAAATATTTTCAGATCACTCCTATGTTGAATTCTTACGCCGAATCAAACCATATGTAACAGAGGACAAATATTTCCTCAAAGTAGAAATATTTTCAAGCCATTTATGCTGCATCTTTCCTTCAGAGTCATTTTTTATGCTGAATCAACACATGAATTGCCCTCTAAAGCAAAGGGAAATATTTTCAGGCCCTCCTATGCTAAATCGTCTTACATACATTACTTTTATAGCCATTTTTTTCTCTCGGAAATAAGTCTCCAATCATATCTCAAAAATAAGATTCCAAATCAAAAAAATTCCCTTAAACTAAGAAACTCTTAGTATCCGCTGGAGCTGTTGAAAACTGAACTGTGTTACTAAAATAAATTAGTGATCTCACTGTGTCTTACTATAGTTATTTTATTTGTTTCTTGGGATAGATCTCGTGCAGATTTAGAACATCATTAAGCTTACCTCAACTGTGAAGAAGAATTTTTTACAATAACAAATACAAATTTTCTTGTACAAAAATATTCATCTGATATACTCTGTTCACGATCTTTTTGCATTCAGAGTAGGCCGGGTTAGGTTGACATTTTTGTTGGTACCACAAAAAAATATACCTACTTATCAGAAATTTGATTGACATTCGTTTTTAATTTTGTGGTTATGTTTTTGAAAACTGCCACTGCCAATGTTGCCAGTTCAACTGTGTTGTACAAAGTATTCCATGAAAACGAAAAATATCATCTCGAACAAGCGTTTAATGATTCATTATTTTTTTCATTGAGAAAGTTTGGGGTGAGGTGTGTTGTTTGCATGTTCTTAGTCAACAATTGTGTCACATAGCGAAGAAGTGTTTCTTTATTAACAAATGTGACTCCAGATATTATAATAAACAATAGTGACAGAATGTTTGTTTGTGTTTTCATAGAATCTTGTGCACAGTGGTGTGGCTAAATGGATCTTGCTACTTGTGCAGCGGGTGGAGAGGTGTATCGGCTTGTGCAACCGGTGAGGATGACTTGTTCGGCCAGGAGTTTTTTTTCGGACTTGGTCAGACCGAAGAACTGTCGTTCTCAGGCCCTGGGTGGTCTTATTAAGGGCTCGCGGCCATTTTCGCCTCGCTATCGCAGAAGGGGTGAATACTCGAGGCCGGGATGAATTTTTGAAAGGGATTCGAGTTTCGTGCCTGGCAATGGTGCAGAGGTGCGTTGCAGGTGGCGCAAAAGCATATTCATAAGTTTTACAGATATACGTGCGTTTTCTACACTATAAAATTTTGACGCCAAATTAAATGTTCCCTATTCCCCTTCCATTGATTCCATAGAAGAATCTGATTCATCATCAATTTCTGATTCTGAATCAGATTCTCTTAATGTAATAGTGAAAGGAAGAATATTTTCAAACGAAAAATTTCCCATATGTTTCGTCCAGTCTTCCGAAATTAATTTTTCACAATGATTAAAAAAATTTGCCACATGCCGTGGGTACATTTTAAAAGAGCCTCATGCCATAAACTTGCAACCCTATCTTTCGAAACTGGTTGCGAATTCATGTGCTTATTGTAAAACCCTTTGCATTGCCCCCATGCAATCTCAATAGGATTGTATTGACAATGGTATGGAGGCAATTTGAGAACTTCATAATCGTGCTCCTTCAAAATTACGTCAGTCGCGTATCGTTTTGTTTGACTTTTTTATAGGAAAATGTGGGTGGTTTGTCCAACTGCACCGAGTGATATGGTGCATTGTCCATCACCACCACACATTTTCGTTGCAACTTGCCTAGTGCAGGAATAAGCTGATTAACCACCCAATTTTGAAAAATTTCTGCATTCATGTTTTTATGGTAGTCTCTGTCATTATTCGTCGAGTCAAGTAACAAGTCACAGCCAAGTTTTGTTCCCGCATGCAAAATTATAAAACGTTTCCCTTCACTTTTAATTTTGGCTGGGTTACTTTTCAAATCTGTTTCGTGTATCCATCGACGAACCGCAGACCCATTTTGGTAGATCCACGTTTCATCGAGGTACACGAAAATTATATTTTCACTAGAATTTTGAAACTGTAAGAATTTGCTCAAAAAAGAAATTTTGGATGCTACGATGTGTTTTTGTTCACATAAAATTTTGCGTCCGTTAATCATTTTGTGTTTGTAACCCATAAATTTCTTCCCCCTTTATATTCCATTGCAAGAGAAACATGCAATTTGTAAATATATACGTCTTTTTACGTCTGCCAGATGAAGATGTTTTCAAATTGTCAGGTCCTGCTTTCAAAATTTTAGTTATCGTTCTTTGCGAAATCTAAAACATACGTATACCTACATTAGAAAATAGGGTTCATTTAATTTATGTAAGCCTTACTCCATGTATATCTATCAACCTGCTTACAATTTCATCTTGAGTGAAATCTGGACGATCCTTTTTATAATAATTGTAGGCTTTTTTATGGCTTGTTTGGTTTGCCCGCTTATAATTTTTGGCATTTTGACAGGATTAAAAAATGTAATTAAATAATTAGTTATTTGTTTTATGTTACTTTGATCATAGCATTGTAGTTCTAGTTTATTTAAGTATTGGCAACATAGTCAATACAGCTGACGTGACAATGTCATAATTTTTTTCACGTCAGATTTTGACTACCTTCAAAAAAATATGGCCTACTAGAATGCAAAAAGATCGTGAATGGATATTAGATATTATTAAATAATTTTCAGCACAGACAATTTTTTCAAACTTATACGTTGGGAACTGTACCATTGAGGTATTTTACTAATCATAGTTACAAACGGCATGAAAGCCATTTTCTCAAGTAATTAGTGATTTACCAAAAACTTAATGTTATCTCATGATTCTCATGTCATAAATATTCTCTTTATGTTTTGCTTTGGGGTAAATTATGAAATTATTACCTTAACATTTGTTACTATTTTTTCCTCAAAGTAGGTTTAAAAGATCCAAAATGATCAAATTGGCCCCTTCAAATAACTTTTATACCTTAGGGACATTTTTCTTTGTGCTATTTTCTTTAAGTTCTTTTACACAATCCATAACCCAAACGCAATTAAAATTATTTAGGAGAGAAAAATTTCTAAGATAAAAAAAGAATTTTTTTCAGCCTAATTGTATCTGCTTTTAAAGTTTTTAAAAAGTGTAAAAACGCGACCTAATTTACTTAATTTGTCGATTAAATAAACTAAATAAGCTAATAAGGTTATACCTCCAGTCAACGGGAAAGGAAAGAACGATATGCTTGACCCAGTATTTTGTAACACAGTCGATAAGGATTACACGTCAAAAATTAAAAGCCTATACATTATGTATATTTTGTTTCTGAATATTTAATTTATCAATCAATAACTTGTCAACTTTGCCAGACCAACTTTACAATGTTGAATGTAATTAAGTTTCTGCAATTACTCATAGAACAAAAAGATGAAATCGAAGTGGGCAATAACTGGATTATTACATGCCGCCGGTCGTTCTTAGTAACGTAATCGCGCCGAACGTTCGGTAATATGTGTAACGGAGCGCGTATTGCAAAGAATGCTGCGATTACGAGGGCCACATGTTCAACGATGCAATGCGTCGTGTGAATGTATGGGATGGAGAGATGCACCCGCCCAGTGAAAGTGAATTAACCCTCACCAAGCGAGGCACGTATAAAAGCCGCCGACTCCGGGGGTAAGGCATCACTCGTCATTGTACACCTCATTTACACAAGACATGAGGCCTTACGTGGTAAGTACACTAAAACACATCGACTAAGGGAGTTTTTATAAGACCATCAAAAATGATATATTTTAGGTTGCCGCGTTGGTGCTAGCAGTAGTCAGCGCCGGTGACGTCGAAAAGAAAACGGAAAAGCGCGGTATTATCAGTAGCGGATATGGTATTGGAGGTCATGGATTAGGCGGTGGTAGCATTGGATTAGGTGGACTGGGAGGTGGTCATGGAGGTTTAGGCGGAGGCCTCGGCGGATTAGGAGGAGGATATGGTGGGGGATTGGGCGGAGGACTTGGAGGAGGATTCGGTGGCGGTGGAATTGGAGGCGGTTTCGGAGGTGGACTTGGAGGTGGATTCGGCGGTGGACTCGGCGGTGGACTCGGCGGTGGACTTGGCGGTGGATTTGGCGGTGGCGGTGGAGGCGGTGGAGCTACAGTATCAACCGTTACTCAAACTGTCGCTGTTCCAGTACCTGTACCACAACCAGTTACCGTCACTCGCACAGTTCCAGTCCCAGTACCTCAACCAGTTCCAGTAGCAAACCCTCGTCCCGTACCAGTACCAGTACCAGTACCCCAACCAATTGTCATACCAAGACCAGTTCCAGTCACAATTACCAGAACTGTTCCTGTACCTGTGCCTCAACAAGTTCCTGTACCAGTATCAGTACCAGTTCAAGTGCCAGTACCTCAACCATATCCAGTACCAGTCGCTCAACCCGTTCCAGTTAGAGTACCACAAACCGTAGTCGTACCAGTTGCTACACCCGTTGTAGTAGGTGGTGGAGGCGGTGGTTTCGGCGGCGGCGCTGGTGGAGGCGGTGGCTTCGGCGGAGGACTCGGAGGTGGACTCGGAGGTGGATTCGGAGGTGGTCTTGGCGGTGGATTAGGAGGTGGATTAGGAGGTGGTTTCGGAGGTGGTGGCATCGGAGGCGGACTCGGCGGCCACGGAATCGGAGGAGGTTACGGCGGTGGTCTCGGAGGTGGTTTAGGAGGTCACGGCATAGGCGGTTTCGGAGGTGGTCTCGGACATGGAGGTGGTGCCAGCAGCTTCGCCAGCATCTCCTTAGGAAAGCACTGAAATAACGAAATTTGTCAAGTCATCCAAATCATTTAGGAATCATTTCATTGTGATACACTAGTTCATTCATGTTTCATGTTATTGTACGATGGGTCCGCCCATCTAGTGTACATATATATTTATGATGCACTAATAAAACATAGCTTTATTTTATTAAAAAAAAACGATAATAACGAAACTACGCTTTTTGTGTACTCAGCGAGCGATGAGTAACAGAAAGCGTATTAAATTAACTTTGTACATACTTGAAATAAAATAAAAATACAGTATTATTATTTCAGTGAACCCCGATTTTTCTTCCTGGCGCATTACGTAAGTGGGTGCGGTTACGCCTACAGCTCAATCTAATCATACGATTTATAATTACGAATGCGCTATTTTGAAATATGTAGGTAATTACTACGCCGGCTTAAATGCAATTCATATTTTTTACACAAATGATCGCCTTTCTATGCTCCGACTTCCTCAACAGTACTGATTGCCGATTGCATACTAAAAAAAAATGTAAAACTTTCGCCAGCTACAAAAAAGCAACCTTTAATCAGATATTTTTAATGAATAACTTGTTCAAATTGCCTGGATTTAATTGCCGCGCTTTCATAACTTGCAAGAAATTATATTTGCACATATATCTACCATTTGCATATAAGAAAATTGCTTTAAGTTCTAGTCACTAATTTCATGTATCATTTCGTTGTTTAAAAAAATCCAAAGATTTCTACAAAATACACAAATAAACTCTATAGTGGAAAACTTTAAAGATTAAATAAAGTTGTAATGTAAACATACTGAGGAAGCTGTAAATGTACATCGGGATGTCGACTTTTCAATTAATTTCTACAACTTTATAATTCACTGAAAGTTGGAATACATTTGCGGAGTAGTGGACTATATTGAAGGAGTTTTAGAAAATTGCGGTAGATGTGTTAAGAAAACTACATCGAAAACCCATCGAACAAAGAAAGATTCCAATGTTCTAACTCTCTTATTTTATGACCAGTGACAGTAAGGAAAATACACTGCACAAGTGACTTGACGTAACCTATATAGAGCAGATGTTTGACAATAATAGATTACACAGGGGAACATTGATTCTGCGGCATGAGATTAGTCAAACTTAGGTAATTATGGTCTACTAAATACGAAAATAATAACATCTTTGTTAAATTGACTCCACTTTTTGAGATAAAAGCAATCCATTCATACTTGAAATAATTAAAGAAAAGAGTCCAATATATTTAAAAGCTTTTATTCAAATGATTCTTGATAACTGATACAAAGCTTGTCCATGCTTCCAGTTCAACCTGAGTCATATGATTTATGAAATCATCGTTGTTCATAAGAGTACGGATTTGTGGTCCATCAAAGATGCCTGCTTTTAATATTTTTGTACTGAGGGCAGGAAATGATTGACAAATATATTTGAAGCAATCACCATTCGTATCTAAAGCTTTCACAAACTGTTTCATAAGCCCAAGTTTAATATGTAGTGGCGGAAGAATGTTTTTTTCTCGACTTATCAATGGTTCATAAATGATGTTAGATTTTCCTACGGTTATATTTATTCTCGACGCCAGTCTTTCCTTCCAGTGTTCAATTTTTGTACGCCTGTCCCACAGACAAAGAAAACAGGGATATTTAGTGTATCCACTTTGCATACCTAATAAAAACTTTACCATTTTTAAATCTATACGCACTGACCACTGATGTTAGACAAACGAAATTTTCTCTAAAACAAGTTTGATATTTTGATATTCTTCCTGAAGTTTAGTTAAATGACCTTTCGGGATCGAAGCTAATTTATTTCCATTATGCAGTAACACACATTTCATACTTATTTTGAGCTATCTATGAAGAGTCGCCAATCTTTTGGTTCATATACTGGAAGGCCCATTAAATTTAAAAGCCCAGAAATATCGTTACAATATACTATATCATTTGTCTCAGCGAAATATGGAAGTAGTGTTGTGCAACGTAGTGGAGAATTTAACGAGTGATTTAACATATACCATACTTTTAATTGCACTGTTTATCATGAGAACTGGAGACAATTCAAACAAACTAATTGTATGATGAGTACTTCATAATCATAATGTATCGAAATTGACTACACAAACTCATGCCGCAGAAAAAAAATATATATATCTTATTTATCTTCGAAATAGAATATTTTCTTAAATAATAGTAAAATGTAGACCAAAAGTATCTCACTGGTGGAAGAAATTTTAAAATTCATCAATAAATAACAGAGGCATAGGCTTTTAATGTTGTCATGTCTTAAACAGAAACGACTCACTTGCGACGTCATTCCTTCGCATGGCAACGGATACGTAAAGTTAACACTCATTCAATTTGACACGTGTTCACATTTTTTTTTGTTGTTTATTACCTGTGTATTTGCATTAAAATGGAAGTGGGATTTTTAAAGCGTCAAATGATATATTGTCACAAAACACGACTTTAATTGATGTTCACACCTTTAATTCGGCCATTTTCCAATATATTTTATTAATTATTTCACAGTCTTACATCAACTTTCATTAAATTTATTTTCTTTCTTTAAAAAAATAGTAAACTTCTCCAATCTCTAAAATCTACTAAAAATACTGCGGGAAGCAGAAGAATAAACTCTAACTTTCGCGGATGTTTCCACAATTTGCTAAGGCGAAGGAACCTGTACAAACCTATAATCAATAGTGAAAATGTAACTCCATAGAGAGGAGTTTTTGTCCCATATTATGATACCTAATCATCAAAGAGTCTACATGTTATGCACTTTACTTTGAGCGCAAGCTGTAGACTCTCTACTAGTCATAAACGTCCATATGCAAAGCCCAAACGGTGAAGGATGTAGCAATTAGCTACTATAGTGAAAACAAATTCAAAGTTTGTGCTGTGTAATTGCATACTTTTAGGTTATTGTGTTCTATATTGTACTTGGTAATACTGTATTCATGTTGTATTCCCAAATATCTAATGCAGTTAAACAAACACGAAAGAGTTATAAAGTGAACTTAACTACAAAACAAAATTGTTGCGCTCATATTATCAAAAAAAAAATTATATTGAGACCTGATAAATATAAACAGGAAAAATTACAAGCAAGTTGTTACCCCAGAAGCGATTTAAACAAACTCAATACATTTTTCCAAAAGATTTGAAAAGAAATGCGTTTTAAAAAGCTCAAGCAAGTACCCTAATTTCACTCTAAACCGCGACCGATTTTCGGGCTAATAAGTGTACACACAAGTGAAGCTATTACATTTTTAATAAATGAAATTATGAGATCTAAACAAGGTTTATGATTCTCATATCGTATTAACACGTAAGGTCCATTATTACTTTACGCAGGTAAGGTAGATTCTTGTTCAGTGAAATTGTGTAATGAATTATCTCAAACGGACACTGAAAATGGCACTAATGCTATCAAGCGATAGTGAAATGTTGAGCATTAGTGTCCCTTTGAGATAATTTATTATACAATTGCTCAGATAATTTATAATCTTATTAATATACACTTAAATAGGAATCAGTTTGTCACAATAAATCATATCAAATCTAATGTGAATAATATTTCCGATGGGGTACCCAAGGATCGGTACTAGAACTTGCCCTTTTTTTAATATGTATAAATGACCTCACTAACAGTATAAGGACAGCTGATGTAATAAATTTTACCGACAACACAACCTCAATTTTACGAAAAACTAACATTAAACAATACTTAAATGACAAATTCACAAATAAAGCAAACAAATGGTGGTTTGACACTAAATAAACGAAAGTCACACAACTGATTTTTGTAAGTCCATAAACATGTCGTTAATAATGAAAACTCAGCTATATGAATTCTACATTAATATAGACGCAGCACACAGAATATACAGTTTTTGGACTTAACATTAGCGTAACATTAATGTTACGCTAATAGTAAACCAAGTTACATCTAAAAAAATGTTATCATTGATGTTTCTGAAAAACCAGTGACAAAATTCCACTCTGTCCTCATAATCGAAAAGTGACATACTTGCACTGTTGTTAAACGATACAAAGTATGTTTAACAGAATTTTATGTATCGGATGTCAATCAGAATCGATACTGCAATTGGAATTCCGATTCGCACATTGAATGTGCCTTATGATTTTCAGGCCATGCCTCAAAACTGACTATAAAGCTAATATGGTCATCTCAGCAAATAGGTGTGCCACTAGTTCGATGGAATCCGAAGGACCAACGCTAGACTTCACTAATAGCCAGATTTATGATTTGATTTTGTTTTCCTGTGGTCAGAACTCTCTTTTGAGACTTCGAATCTTAAATTTCTTCGACTTCTACTATAAAAAATAATGAATGAAGTTGGACAACGTAAAGGATTACAACATGAGAGTAACTGAATTTTTTCTCAAGACCTTACCTTTATAATTCTTCTCTTAATCCTTACAGGATACTTGATATAAACTGAAAAATCCAATACAATAACCCGCCAAGTCCATTTTTTGTGTAATTAATAATACTTTGCAGAATAAAATTATTTTTGGTATTATGCACGAACGAGGTCCATAATTTTAAAAATTAGGAAAATAAGGAGCTGGTAAACAAACGAATACTATATTCAGTATTCTACAAGTCATTTTTCTATTATATGCCGATCGGCTAAATCCGTGTTAAGAATAGAGCGTGACCTCCGAACTGCACGGATTTTCTGTAACAGAAGAAGAACTTTTTTATTTTCCGCTCTAGACAAAAAAAACTTATTTTCTATAAAAGTTATTGCTTGCATTAAAACCTACCAAAATTATAGCATAATTTAATTTAAATTTAGAAAACATGCTTACTTTTAAAAATAGTCTAATTTCAAATTACATTCGCAATAATTATCGCATTAACCGAATTTGTCCAAGTCATTAATCAAAGGTATTTCTTAAGTGCTTGCCTATAATTAATACATTTCTTTAAAGCTATGCTCATGCTATAGCAGCGGATTTATTTAATAAAATGTTACAGAATCACAGAAACTATTTACAACTTACGACTATAAATAAATTTATTGTTACAATTAATACGTTAAAAAACATAAATTTGAGGAAACTAATCTTAAAACTTTAAGAGACGCAGATAGGAAACTTAGATACAGGATAGAAAAGTGCAATTTTTTTCCATATTTAATACTAATAAAAATTTTCGTTCGAAATATGTAATGTACGAGTACAAGACCAATTTAATTAAGGTTTCAATTTTTTATAAAGGAAAAACGTAAAATAAAAGAAACAATGAAAAATATAACAAAACCATATACCACTAGACTATTTCAGAAAATTCATGGACGCGCTGTAAAAGTTTTTAAAATTGTGCATCGATCGCTCGGCATATAATAAAAAAATTAAGTGGTATATTTTTCAAACGAAACGTTTTTCTGATCTCCTGTATACTATCATCAGAATCCAAAAGGGCGTACTTGGCTGTTTTGTTCCTTGGATTAGTGCACATTTAAAATATCATAAGTATATCTTTGTATTATATTACTAAACAATATTGGCATGTTTCAATCACAGAATATTTCTTTAAAAAAATGTCATTACAATATATTTCATCATTCAGTTCGGGCACTATTTCGAGAAAACATAAGACATTTCAAAAATATGAAATTTGCAAATACGCCTTTTTGAATTCGGATGGCAGTAAAATTATCAAAAGAGACTTGGCCCGTTATTGCATTAGACTCTTCTCAACCTATACATATACTTCTTCCAGGCGAAATTTCAATCAAATTAGTTTTCAAAAGCTACCAATATAAATAACGAAATACATTTAACTGAAATATTTTTTATATAAATGTTCATTGTTATAATTTTGTTATATTGTTATTGTAATTTGTTATATTGTTAATTTTGATTAACCCTAATCAATACATGGAAAACAAACGCTCGGATTCTGCAATTAAATCATAATAAGTCCCTCGTAATGACAAATAGCATAAAAATGTAATGAAAGGTAGTAAGTAATACACTTTCTATGTAATTATTTTCCTGTAGGGGCTCTTGAACATTGAATCGCGTCACACTTCAGTTATAAACACTTACAGCTTGAAGAAGTTTACACGAGCGAATCTCTGCGAGGCATTTACCAATCATCCTCTTCAAAGCATACAACGTTCATTTGTTCAAAGCCAAGATCACAGTCATCGCATCGCACGAACGTTAACAGCCATTATTACAACGATTGGACCTCGTTAGCAATCTTGAAAGTAGCATTTCTCACAAGTTAATTTCACCATGATATCAAATGAAAGTCAATGGCCCCAAGTTTAATATTTCAGGCATTTCTAACGAAATGAAGACAATTTAAATTAATTAATAAAAAAAATGATTATACTTAGCTTTTAATTTAAATTAAAAATTTTTTTTTCAGAAATTTTGTTATTTCTTAAATAAAATTTAATTATTGACTACTGCTATATATGATAGTATTTGTTTGTTATTTATTAATCTGCATATCAAGTCGCTCGAGAAGAGACTTTCAAGCAATTTTGATTAAAATTTGCTGACCGAATTCTGAGAACAACCAATTTTCATATAAAAAGTAATTATTTATTTCAAAACATTGTTAATATTTACCAGGCAAAAATAAATAAAACAAATGTAACAGAACAATATTGTGTATCACAGGATTACGCCCCATTAAACTCTTTTTTAATGTTTTCCTCCGATGTTGCCTCCTCCATAACTACCTCCTCCGATGCTGCTACCTCCTCCTATGCTGCTACCTCCTCCTATGCTGCTGCCTCCATAACTACCTCCTCCAATACTACTACCTCCATAACCACCTCCTCCAACGCTACCACCGCCATAACTACCTCCTCCAAGGCTGCTGCCTCCGTAACTGCCAGCTCCAATGCTGCCACTACTGTAACTTCCTCCTCCAAGGTTGCTGCCTCCGTAACTGCCAGCTCCAATGCTGCCACTACTGTAACTTCCTCCTCCAAAACTACCTCCTACAATTCCAGATCCTCCTAATCCATGTCCACCTCCAATGCCACCAAGACTACCGCCGAAACCACCGTCCAATCCACCGTGACCAAATCCACCGAATCCTCCAATTCCTCCAAATCCGCCTCCAATTCCTCCAAGTCCTCCGAACCCACCTCCACCTCCGAGTCCCCCAAAACCACCTCCGGCTCCTAGCCCTCCAAATCCACCTCCAGCTCCACCTCCGCCTCCACCCACGGCAATTGGTTGTGGTACTGGTACTACTACAGTTTGAGGTACTCTGACTGGCACGGGTTGAGGTACAGATACTGGATATGGTTGAGGTACAGCTATTTGAACTGGTACTTGTACAGGTATTGGAATTTGCTGAGGAACTGGTACAGGCACTGGTCTATTAACAGTGACCGGTACGGGCCTAGGTATTACAATAGGCTGAGGAACTGGAACGGGAACTTGATACGGACGAGGTACTGGAACTTGAACTGGTTGAGGAATTGGCACTGGAACTCGACGAGTAACAGGAACGGGTTGTGGAACGGCTACCGGTACATTTACGTATTGTTGGACAGTACTGACAGTAGCGCCACCCCCGCCTGCTCCACCTCCAAATCCTCCTCCAAAACCTCCACCGCCGATACCTCCTCCTCCGATACCTCCTCCATTTCCACCGCCAAAACCTCCACCGCCGATAGCTCCTTCGCCGATACCGCCTCCATATCCTCCACCAATTCCAACTCCGCCCCCGTATCCTCCCCCTATATCACCTCCATGTCCTATTCCACCTTCTAGTCCACCTCCGCCTCCTCCTCCTCCTCCATGTTCACCAATACTATTTCCAGCATCACCGCTGATTATACCGCGCTTTTCCGTTTTCCTGTTAGCGGTCGGTTCGCCACAGTAACCTACACCAGCCGAGGCAATTAAAAGGGCGATAACCTGCAAAGTATACAATTGAAACTCCCTAAATACTAAATTTGATGACGCCACCCTTACCAGAAAAGGTTTCATGTCTTGCCTATGTGATGCGAGTAGCCCAAATGATGTACTACTCAAAATTCTACACTATTATATACTAGTTTCACGTAGTGAGGGGTAACAAAAATGAACTTTCACACAGGCGAAGAATGTAAATTTTATTAATGTATCGAGAGATCTGCAACATTACGCGGTTTTTTTTTTTTTTCAGGTGTGCTCGAATAACCGTCTTAATAGGTACGTCGAGAAAAGGCGAGTCGTATTCCTGCTCCTTGTGACAGTGAAAGTGAAACTGCGTATGTGTGATGTTGTTTTCGCGACGAAACGGATGATTTAATTTTATCATAATTAGATGCAAGGTTCGAATTATGTGAATTTTATTCCAAATTATAGCGACTTTCCAAAAGTTACGTGGCGAACAAGAAGAAATTAAACAAAAATTTTGAAATAGTTCTAAAAATTCCCTTATGATATTTAAAATAATATTTTTATAACTTTAACTGATTTTATTATTGTTTTATGTGACCATATTTATTATGAGTTTTAGAATGTGAAATACTATCACTTCCGATTTGAAAGGATATTATCAAAAATAAGGAAACACTTAAATAATGAGATAATTTCATTATTATTTATTAATTTATTAATTAGTTTCGTTAACAACAACAATATTACGAATTTCACACAACAGCTAAACAATTTACTTTCGATGCAAATAAAATTCCAAATTGGATTTTTTTCATAACTAAAAATATATCACCTGTCAGGTGGGTGACCTCGATTCTCACTCTTCAACAATATTGCTGACTATAAGTGATAAAATTATTAGTAAGGAAAATTCCCCTAAGTTGGTCAATCAGTACTTAGCTGATTTCTCTAAAATAATAATAAATCAGCTAAGTTCTGATTGACCAACTAGAATTATTTTAGAAAGATATTTAATAATAATATACTAATGGTTTCTTTCAAAACAACATAAGAAATCGAAATACAATTGAAAAAAATTAAAATATAAAGCCAAGACCTGACCAACAGAAAATAAAAAAGAAGGAAAACAAATATGTTAAAGAAATACTCGACCTAGTAACACATACGAGAAAAGCAAGAAAACATTGGCAAAATAATAGAGTACCACCGGACAAAACTATACTTAATCAAATTACAGAGTGTATTAGACTAGCAATAAAAATATTGAAAACGTGTACGCTTATTTGAATTAACACCTGTAGCTGATACCGATTGTACCCTCTGGAAAGCGACTAGGAGCTTTAAAAGTTGAGTCAACCAAATTCCACAGCTCAGGAATGTTGGGTCAAAAATAATAAGCAAAAAGCTAACTTGTTCACAGAATATTTAGAAAAAACTTTACAACCGCAAAAATCTGGACAAGAACTACAATCAGGAGACATTGATAAAACAAAGGAAACAGAGCTGCCAACAGCAACATTGAAAGAAGTAATTATGGAACATATTATGAATCTCAAAAAAAACACCGGGCTACGATCTTATTACCAGCGAAGTCTCACCACAATTCCCAAGAAAAGGCTTCATTAAGCTCACATTTGTTAGTCTTATTAATGGTGCACTATGGTTAAAATTTATACCAACCATGTGAAAAGTGTCCGAAATTATGAAGATACCTAAACCTGATAAAACTGCTAATGAAGTAACGTCCTATCGGTCAATCACTTTACTTCTAATAATGCCCGAATGATTTGATAAGCTAGTACTTAAAAAATTGAAGAATATAATAGAGAAAGAGGATTAATACCTAGTCAACAATTTGGCTTTAGAAATCGATTAGCAAACAAATTGAAAAAGCACAACAAGTGTCAACAGTACTGACATATGTCACTGCAATAGTCGTGCCAAAGGAGAATAGCCTTATGCAAATTAAACAAGTACAGACAGATATACAGACTTAAAGCCGGCATACCATAAAGTATTGAGATCGACTCCGTTTTACCCCTATTGTATGTACAACCAGAAGGAACCACCATTGCCACATTCGTAGACAATACTACAATCCTAGCAGGTGCCGAGAATGTAGAAGATGTAACAAGAACTTTGTAAAGAACTGTTAACAAAATAAACCTTTGGTTAAAATAAAATGAAGTGAGCCCACACAATTTCACAAATAAAATGAAAAACAACTGCCAATGTACATAAACTGCTATTTTCATTGTGGCTTAAAATTTTTAAGTAAAACTAGTTGCATCTATAAAGTTTGCTTAAAAATATTCCTATATTTGTCGAAAAATTAATTACACTTAATCAAGTTAATCTTAAAAAACGTGTTTATCAATAATTAAAGGCTGAAAGATTATTTATTATAATTTTCACAAATTCTTTTGATCTTTAATGAACACTAAAAAGTCTCACAATTGCTCAACGTTTCATTATGGATTGATAGTTACCTTGAGCAATTATGAGATTTTTTCACTCATCCACTCGGCGTACTGTACCATGAACTGACCATTTAATTGAACGCGTGAGTATGGATTATAGTGTTTGTTATACAAATTTTCTTCCGACAAAAGTTTACTTTAATTATAATAAATATGGTACATATAATAGAAAGCACTTGAAAACGCAATCACACAAGCTGGAAAATTTCTGATGTGATTACAAAAAGTGTTTTTTTTTAATTAAAGAGAACAATTTATTATACTTATAGGTTATAAGATAAATGAGAAGTGGGTTTCCTTCAGTTTACAAGTAGGGAATCTTTCGCCGTTGAAAAAATAACAACACAGAGTTATAAGAAAAGAAACAAGACAAATATAAATTGACGAAGCAAATTCTCGTACGTGACTAGTAGAAAGGCTCAGAAAAAATAAACAGAGAAATGCTCTTAACAAAGAAAATCAAGACCAACAACTTTCCCTGCTACTCTTACTTCATATTATTTTCAAGAAAACCATCTCCGAAATAAAATAGAAACAATTTTTACTGCCAGAAATTGAAATGCAGAAGTGTATCGCCCGATGAAATCTGTGTCGAAGAGAAAGACCAAGTTGCAAAAATTTGAGGAGCACGCAATTACTCGCATCGGCGCTAACTAGCTCTGTACGAGAGGTTCTTGAACTGGATCGTTCCGGAAGCTCCACTAATCGCCGTTGAAGGCGAACACGCTTCCAAACTCGCTGTTGCCTTTAATTCAACCGCCGTCGGCTTTCTACTTTAATTCGATGACCGCCGATGATACTAGCGATTGTGAGCTGCCGAGACTATCACCCAAAAAGAATAAGCGGCTCAAAAAAAATCCCATTAAAACGGAAATAGAATCTAGAGCCTTTCGATTGCGAATTACGTAAGCTCGCGCGGAGACTTCAACGCGACGTTGGAATGTAGAAAACTGCTTTTGAAAAATCTCATAAAACAATTTAACTTCAAATAATTCGAAAATTAGCCTTAATAAAGAATTACCAGTAAATAAACTATCTATTATACACTTAATTATACAGGTTCTCCATAATAGACCGACTTAACGGAACTTTATTTTTTTATGGAAATATCTAAAGACCAAAGGTTTTGTAAGTCGCCCAGAAGCAATTGAGGAGCTCTAAAGTTTTTGCAAGTCGCCCAAAAACAATCGAAAATGTTTATTTTGTTCACTTGTAAGATTTTTATTCAATGGGAGTCTATCATGGGGAACTCGATATAATTAATTCGAGAGGAAAACTTAAAATACTTTCCTTCAATTTAAACGGAAATGAAATCTAGAATCTTTCTTTTCCCAATTATATATATAAGGTAGAAAGTAAAGAAGATAATTCAACTGCCGATTTAATGTAACTTTTCTGTGCCATCGAGTATGCGATTAGTCTGCGGCCTCTCTTTGCTTAATTGTTTACATAATGAGTTAGTTCATTTCATTTATTGTTTTAAATAATAATATTAGTGAGGAAAACAAATCCAATTAATGTTATGATGCTAATGCTTGAAGAATTTCCAAAACTATTCGAAATTATCAGAGCATAACCATTATTCATTATTTAGATTTACAAATATATAAACATTCTCAGCGATATTTGAATATTTTCCATGAAAACTTAATGTTAATATAGGTGAGAATAAAAATTGTTCCCACTTATTGAGGATGGTTATTTTGATCATTTTTCATTATTTCCTCAATTTTTGAACAAAATAAACTTATTCAGTATGTGGTTTGGTGTTCATTTTTTAATTATTATTGAGGATGGAAATTCGATGTAAAAATGACAGATTAGGCTAAGAAGAGACCGTTTTACCGGAACGTTTTCCTAATCTACCTACCTAGTGAAAAACTGTTTCAACGCGCAGTTAAGCAAAACAAGATGTTTACAACTGGAACATTAGATTGTGGCAGGCCAACCACAACATAAACTTATTTTCAACGACTTCAAGCACTTGGTACAAGAAACTTTGCACCAAGGGTAGCGTTTTCTAAAAGATTTTTGAGAAAATATACGAATGACTTGTCTCTTATTTTGTTTATCAATAAAGTTTATTTTACGACAGACAGAATAATTAATTTATATAACCTTCAAGACGAAAATTCACATGATGCCCTTCCAAATCAACCCAACAACAATTTTCTCTGAATTGTTTGGGTGAAATAATTGATAATTTTATAATTGCTCCTTTCTTTTTAATAAGTGAAGTTTCCAGGTAGATTTTATAATCATTTATATTTTTTCTAAACTATTTTTTAGCAATTAAAGAAATCAATGATGTAGTTTCACTAAATATGGAATAATTAATCTCTATAACCTTCATCTTTGGCAGAATAAAAATCCATGCGCAGTCCTTACATTAAAGCACCAACAACAATTTTCTCTTAAAACTTAGGATGAAATAATTATCTCTTTTGCTGAGCCATGTAACTCTACCTATGTAGAGTGGCCAAGTAATTTCTGGAGAATAAACATTGAGTAGAAAGTATCCTGCTTAATGTTCATCCTTGTACTTTAACATGCAACATTTAAATTTCTTGGGTATTTATTTATGGGGCACCTAAAAGTAAATTATGTGCTTCCGATCTATTGAAAACGATAATCATTTCCATTAACATAGTGAAGATAGTGAAATACGCAATATCTCAGATATATGTGAAAGTACAATATGTTACGGAGGCATACAGAGAAGTGTGTTTCAGCGGGGAAGGCCATTTTGAACATGTGCTTCTTCGTAAACAAAATTTCAACACTAACATAACGTAGTATAAAACTAATATAAAAACGACTCAATTTCTAGATATAGTTGTGTCTTGTATCCTCATTTTACTGAACAAAATTTGTTCTTGAATTAGAGTTATATCCTTTATAAGAAATGAATGTTTGTAAAGCTTCTGGCAAAGAGGCATCGTTGTAAGCGATCACTTTGAATGACAACTTCTTCATAAATAGAGTTTCAACATAAACATAACCAGAAGATAAAACCATTTGAATATATGCTTCAATTAACTTTTTTTCTTCAATTTAATGAGTACATAACTTTCCTGAAGTAGCTTCTTACATTTTTTTTGCGTCTCGTTCATCAAGAATAATATTACTGGTTTTTCAATGATTAACATATTTACTGGACTTTCAATTTCGGAAATATGTTTATAGCACAGGAAGTTGGTTGAATCCGCTGACAACGGACTTGACCCTTGGCATATAGGTGCGGGTTCGAATCCCCTCCTAGTGCATGTGAGTTCTAAGGTGAAAGAATTGTCATGACTCGGACCTTGTTCGGATTTATATGGGCTCCTTCGAAGTGGGTTTCCTTCAGTTTGTAAGGTAAATGCCGAAAGAGAAATAAAACATCAAAGTCGGCCGCAGCCGTCAAAAACACCCACACTCTGGGTTGGATAACTATGGACTCAACACATAAGTTTCCAAGTGAGAAATAGAATTTGTCATGATTGGATCGTGTTGGATTTTAACAATTCCTTTGAAGATTGTGTTTCTGCGATTTGTGACGCGAATAGCTGTAAGACGGTCGCAGTCGTCGTGGGCAATAAAGAATAAATAAACAATCATGTCTCCGATAAGCCTTCATTCAGCTTGAAGCTAAATATATTTGTGAGACAAAAAAATGTATGTAATTGGATGTTAATAATTAAAATTTCTGGTTCTTATCTAGTAATATCACACTAGCTTTACTATGAAAAGTGGAAAAAGTAACGTGTTGTGGTAATTGAAATTTGTAATAATAATAATAATATTTTTAATTAGGTCAAGACAATATTACAACTGTATCGCCCTCGTCAAATATAGATAAAGATAAATATAGAAAATTACAACATGAAAAATTAGTTTTGAGTAAATGACAAAAACAAAAGTATGAACAGACAAATCTAGAGGCAATACATTACCATGTCAAATAAAACAAGGAGCGTCGATGAGACATCTTCAGCAAGAATTAATTTGTTTCAACACATTGGGTAGGTTAGAATTAACTGAGCTAACTGTTGTATCATCTGCAAATAAAATAAGATCTTCCCTAGGGATTGCTGTTTTGAGATCATTTATATAAATCAAAAATAAGATTGGGCCTAGCACTGATCCCTGTGGGACACCATCAAGTACCAAGGATACATTTGACTTACTATTGTTAATGACCCTAAACTGTTTCAAAGTAAGATGTCATTAACTTGTAGGGCCGAAGTCATAGAATTTAAGTTTTTGTAATAATTTAGAATGTAATACGCAGTCAAAGGCCTTTTGTAAGTCGCAAAAAGTTACGCCGATGTAGTCTTTATTTTCTCTGGAATTGTTAATTATCCATATTAAGTGGTTTACAGCATCAATTGTAGACTTTTTCGGTCTAAAACGTAATAGTTTTTCATAAAAGATATTAAGATTTTCAAAGAGTTTTAAAATCTGAGCCTTTAAAGCTAATTCAAAAACTTTAGCTAATATTGGTAAGACAGAGATGGGTCTGTAGTTATTTAATTCTGTTCTACTGCCACTTTTGTGAATAGGTTTGGCTATTTTTAGTATATCAGGGAATTTATCCATGTCAATACATTGATTATATAATTTAATTAGAGGTAATATAATATAATTTTTAATAAGTTTTATTATGTCTGCAGAGAGACCTAGGAAATCAGTACTTTTTTTGTTTTTCAATGAGTTAATTAAGTCTCGCACCTCATTAAAGGTAATATTACGAAAATTGAACATTGGGTAATCATGTTTTGATATCTTGAGTAAGCTAATGTTAGATTTTGATGAAACTATAGTAGACTTAACTTTTTTAGATATATTAATAAAGAAACCATTGAGCTCTTTAGCGTCCATGTCAATGTGGGTTTGAGATTTTTTGGGTGGTCGATTTATGTTTATAATATTCCAGTATGCCTTGTGGTTGAAATTATTTAGTTACAGATAATTTGAGAAGTAGTTTCTTTTAGTGCGTATCAGTTCGTATTTACATTCCGATTTCAATTTCTTTAACATGTTAGGGTTATTTGTGGAGTGCCACATTTCATTTAGTAATGTTAAGGTGTCTCGGAGTTTGTGTAATTCTGGTGTGAACCAGTTATTTTTTTTACGATTTACATGTGAACGGTAAGTTACAAGTGAAAAGCAGGTGTCTATATGGCTTACTAACAATTCAACAAAAAACTGGAATTTAATATTCAAATTGGTGTTGGGTTCATTTATGAAACTTCAATCAATCAGGTTCAAGTGATTAATCAAGGTGGTGTATCCACTATCACTGAAGTGTCTTTTCCTTATTTTATTTGATTTGGTGATCGATGGAGATATGTTTATTGTGATTTGAACACCTTTGTGGTCTGAAAGACCATGAGCTACTACCAAAGAAGTGAAGTTATCCTGGAAATTAATGAGAATATTGTCAAGGCAGTTGTTTAACCTCGTGAGAGCAATTATAGTGAAGGTGAACCTAAATGAACTTAATAAATCTGTAAAGAATGCTAGTTTATTATTCATTGAATTAAATATTATGTTGAAATCTCCTAAGATAATGGTTTCATAAGTTTTACATTTCTGGGTATTCAAAATATTATTGAGTATAGTTAAAAATCTCTCAAAATCTCCCGCTGGAGAACGGTAAACGGTAATAATCAATGTATTTAGACTAACTGATTCTACTGCAGCTACTTCATAATGTAATTCAACTGAATGTAAGTTAATGTTTCTAAAAGGGTGAAGTCAAGAGAAGGTTTACATAAGACCATTACACCACAGTGAGTTAAGACTGTTCTCGAATAGCTTGAGATAAGAGTATAATCGTTAAGTATAAAGTTTGACAACTCATTGCCGCTCAGAAAATGTTCTGTTACACATATAACATCAAAATTACAATGATTGGCAAGAAATAATTCAAATTCCAGCACTTTGTTTCTAATTGATTGAATATTTACACGAAATATATTCAAGAGATTATTGCGAGCATCAAAGTCTTCTTTGTTTCTACTTTTCGTAGGTGAAAAAACCTATTCGCAGGCCATTCCTCTGCATTACGGGTCAGGCTAAGATTATCTTTGTACAGGTCAACTTTAAATGAGGAATAAGTGTCTGGGTGTTTAGAATTTAGCGCCTCACATCTTACCTCAGGAAAAAGTGGTTTTAGATAATACAGCAAATTTTCAATTGTCGTGTCGAGGTGAAGTCGATATACATGAAGTGATGTCATCTTTGGTACGGACTTTATGGTAGAATTCTTCTTTTTACCAACAATGGTTTTGCTTTGAGAATTCCTGGAGTTTGGCCCTCTCTTCACAACTTCGGTCCAAGTATCTGGTGTATTAATGTTAGCTTGTTCTGCATTCTCATTTGCAGACTTAACATGTGTTAGAGTCTGGGAAGTCTGGGAAATGGGCGACTTTTTATACTTATTGTAGGCATAATTAGTTTAAATGGATTTATAATAGCAGCAGCAGCATTGCGTTTTTTCTACATTCCAATAGTCCAGTAAGTCCTGCAATTTTTTTGTGTTTGGTATAGAAATTTTTTAAAATTATTTTACAAGCAATCGAATCATTCCTTTTTATATAAAGCTAAGCCTACGTGATCTGGGTGAAATATAAAGGTGCGTTCTGCTTACAATAGCTCATCATTTTTTTTTCTTTAAGCCTTCCAAAATACATGTCAATTAAGGCAGTGTAGCATATTGTGAAAATAGTTTCGCTCTTCAAGAAAATACTAACTAATTTAACTATGACAAAAAATATGTATTAGATTTATTGCCTCGATCACTACGCAGCACTATGGACTTCGACAAACAGCACATTATATTGTCAATTATCATACGATTAGACAAAATGCATTGCGCTTCCTATATTTCACCATATATTTATATTGATTCTAATGTGAAATATTGTAAACACTTCTTTATATGCTAGAAGAATGAATCAAGTTGGTGTTTCTTTGAGAGAGAATAGCGAGAAACCAGGAGCGAATTTTTTATTATTATGCATAAAATCTTGATATGACGACTAAACATGCAATTATCAAACGTTACGTTTCTTTCTTTGTTTAAATCAAATGTGATACTGTATTACATGATGCAGTAAAATGATTTATCTTTTTTCTTTAAATGACAAAGAGAACATTGTTTCAAAAGAAATAGAACCAATGAAAATGACGAAAATGTAAGTCTTTTAATAAAAATACATTTAACAGTAATTTAAATGATGAGATTCACATATAAAGCCTGTCTCATTTTAATTAATTTTTTTTTTTCAATAATCGTGTTACTAATGTCCTATATCTATCCCCTATTAGGGAAACAAACAAGTGATTTTTAATTGTTTTATTTACAAATCAATAACAAACAAGAAAAACAACAACAAATAACAATGTTAATAAATATCACAGAGCTACAACGTGAAGATTTCATTTTAATGGGATGGGATGTAAGCAACTTTCATTAAAGCAGGATGTTCTCCGTACGACACATACCGGGATTCCCTGGGGCTTTCCGGTAAACTTCTATAACCCCTGAAGAAACCTCTGCTCCCCAAATTGTGTCCTCCGCTGAAAGAATTCAATCCCCTAAATCCACCGAACCCTCCCCCGCTCAAGTTACTTTTGTAACCACTTCCAAATCCACCTTTGATTCCGCTTGTAAAACCACCTCCAATATTAGGGCTGTTACTCAACGCAAGCGGAATTTGACCTTGAAAATTGGGCAAATCAAGCTCACCTTTACCCGGATAAGATTGAGTCAAAGATCCCGAATAAACTGAAGGTAATCCTTGTTCAGAAACCGATCTGTAAGCTGGTACGTAAGATGGTTGTTGTCCTGAATACTGAAGGGGTTGCGACGACTGTGATAGGGCAAGGTAGTTGTTAGAGTTTAATCCTAGCCCATTTGTAGCATCTGCATCTAGGACGTTTTTACTGTCATACCCAGTTGCAAATCCGCCAAATTTTCCGTCAGTATCACTTCCGGCTGCTGCGTAATATCCTTGAGGATTATAATCAGCGTTGTAACCCTGGTTTAGTTGTCCACTCATTCCAATCGCGTAACCACCCGATGATAACTTATCACCGCTTCCATAATCGATATCGCTCAAGCCACGCTTTTCTTTATTTCGCCCGGAAATTTGAACGCATAGGCCATTACCGTGGACAGCAAATACCAAGGCAGCAATCTGAAACAAACATTATATTATCAATTTAAACGCTAATAATGAGAGTACTCACTATGAATCGATTCATGTTGTTGTTTCGACGTTACTAATCGAAATGATGGTTTGCCTAAAAATTTTAGTGTTATATAGAGCAACCGCGCCCGGAGAGCGTTATCAAAAAGCAGTAGTAGGTAAATTACTTTCACTGTGACCGAGAACTTCAATTTCTTTTATCGCTTGGCTGAAATTCCTTGTCATTGACCTACAGATGTGGAACACTTTTGATCCATACATACATTTCCAAAACTCCACAGATTTGCTCAGGTACCCCTTAAGTAATTCATTATTTAATTAACTTCGGAAACTGACGATGATTATCATTAATTAATATTAATGAAACGCTACGTTCGTCAAGGATGAGAAAATTTTTGTTTCATTCTAATGGATCTCGTTGAAGTTTTCAAATTTAATAAAAATTAATTTTAATTTTGTTAAAACCGCTTGCTAATAACGTGAAAACTTAATCGCAAAAAGTGAAACTAGATCGCGAAATAGTAAAATAAATGCAGGGCAGAAGTAGGTCATTCTCAGAAGGTGAAAACAGAATGATCGTGAATATTAACAATCTCCATATTTAATTTGGATTGACGACGAGGCGACGTTAAGAACAAGTCTGCATATTTTTAAACTTAATTTATTTCCTTTATTAGGCATTTAATGACATACACAGTTCTCGGATTATTGATTTCTTAATTCTTTTTAACGAACTACATCTGAGATCACGTGCAATAATTCAGTAATTTATTTCAACTTTTATAAATTTGTAACTAAACTAAAACTAGGTACAAGATTTTAATTTTGTTGTAAATTTACAGTTTCAATTAGAAAATACATAATGAAATTTGTATTCCAAGATGGCTCGGTAATTCTATTCATGTAACCCTTATATTCACATAATTAAAAAATAATAAAGATAACATAATGACGTACAAAAGTGAAATCTGATCACGACTGATCATAAAGAAAATTCTATAACTGGGCTGCAGTCAAAAGGTTAAAGTTCAATCGAGCTTTCGGAAATTTTTATTTCCGTTTTCAACGTTTCTACAGAAAAACAATTTACATAAGTATTTAAAAAAAATAAAAGTTATTACAAATTATTACTTACTCCTTAATGGGTAGGAAAAGAAATTAATTCACTATATAAGAAAAGAATTCATCTAAATTGATGATATAAAATTTTTTCAGGACAATTACATATTTTGAGTGACTTTTTTTATTATTTTCACAAATTGAGAAAATTGAATGGCAGCAAAAATTGTTTATTCAAGGTAAGACAATAAGATGTTGTGAATTTTGATTTTCTAAGTCAAAGTTGTCAATATTATTAACTTTAAAATTTAATAGGTGTGTGTATATATAACTCAGTTTCTCAATATTAGTTCTTTTATTAATAGCTTTTTTCATTAAAAAAAAGTGGCACAGTTCTTTGACTCAAAATTGGTTCAATATCTAAAATTTTTGCATCTTGAAAGTTATTATTCTTGAATGAAAAGTTCTTGATGTTTGACCAATATAAACAGAATCACAATCACGTCATGGAATTGATTGTGACTTTGTTTATATTGGTCAAACATCAAGAACTTTTCATTCAGAAACTCTTCGCGTAAAAGTGATAGGCTTAGGCCTAATGCTTATTCATTATCTGAATATGCCAATAATGAAGACCGTCAGATTAACTTTCAAGATGCAAAAATGTTAGATATTGAACCAATTTTGAGCCAAAGAACTTTTATTTTAAAAGTAAAAAAGTATTAGCAAAAGAACTGATATTGAGAAACTGAGTTGCATATACACGTACCTATTAAATTTTAAAATTAATAACAATGGCAACCGTGATTTAGAAAATGAAAACCGACAACATAGTATTGCCATATCTTGAATAAAAAAATTTTGCTGTTATTTGATTTTCATAATTTATGAAAATAACCAAAAGCTGTCAAAATAAGTAATTGTGGTGAAAAAAGTTTATATCAGTTTAGATGAATTCTTTTCTTTAACCAGTGAAAATTTTTAAAATATTATATTTGGAATTGTTGCACATATTGCACAAAATTTTAGTAAGATCCGTTAAGTTTTGTATCACTTGCCATTCAAACAAAGTTTTCTGCGGTATCATATTTCGAAAATCAGATGTTTCATTTTATTAGTTATGTTCAATATGTGAAGCGATAAATAGTCATCTGCTATTTAACACTTACGAGTTATTATCTTAATCATAAAAAAATATTTAAAAAATCAAATTCGTCCTTTGGTTTTTAACTGTTGCATCCAGAAGAAAATTTGAAACGATTTTTCACGTTTCTGATACATGACTTTTTTTAACATTTTGCAAAAACATAACGGTTCCTACTAAAATTTTGTCTAATATATCCAACTATTCCAAATTATTAGATTTTTTTAATTTTGGTAAAAAAAAAGATTCCTCAATACATTCAAAATGGGAGAAAAAGTTTTAAAGAAAAACAATAAGTTACAAAAATAAAATGTTTTTACAATAGAATACAGTAGAAAGCATATTCAATAATGATCAAAAGAAAACACGTCGTTGGAACTAGAATATATAGATATGAAATCAACAATGAATTTGTTTGAAAAAGATGTGTGGAAAATAAGTCCTAGAACAATATAAAGAAAAGAATGAAGTGAGGAACTGTGAGACATGAAAATAAAAGAAATGAGAAAAAAAGATAATCACAAAAGAGGGAACCGACAAATGAAAAGGTCAGAGAAAAAATAATTAAAAGAGGAGTCGCTCGAGGAGTTGAAAATCCTTGTCATTAGCAAAAACTGAAAATAGTGAATATGATGTTTGCAGGACCAAATTAAACCAAGCATTCTGTTAATCAGCATGCCTCTTTCGGATTCGTGCTGTTAGCTTTAAAACATTTTTGTTTTTTGTTCTTTCATATTAAGTAATTACGCTGAAATTAATTAATTCGAATGCTAGGTAAATATTATCTTTAGTTTATCTTTAATATGTATATTCGTCTTACAGACCTGTTAGTATCGCCAAAGTGTCACTGCTTATGTTCAGTATAATTTCTAACAGGTCTGTACTGCTGCTAGAGACATATTGCTGTGTTATTTTAGTAAAATAAGAGAATCCTGTAGATATATTTATTAAGTTAGAAATATTTTTTACTTATTTTATTATTATAATTTGTTAAAAACAATGTACATTACCTTATAAACTTCCAGAACTCTAATGGAAATTAATTACTTGCAAATATTTAATTCAAATTTCTGTTTTACTTAGAAAATGTCGAATGAAATATTAGAAGTCTCGCTATCACCAACAACAGAGACTTGGTTTCATGAAAAGTTCAACGAAGTGTTCAAAGATGTGAAGAACTTCTGGGGCTGCAATCTCAAGATTCCAGAATTGATTTCTGAGCCCCCTTGTCTTGAAAAGCAGTCCCATCACTTCAAGGAACCATTCCAGGCCGATAACGCAACACAGGGAAGCTGTTCACATCCTTCAACGTCACTAGAAGATGCCATCAGGGATAAGCCTCGAGAGTACTTCTTCAAAAAAAAGTGGAAGGCGCCGTGTAGTTGTAAAACTGAAAAATCAAAAAAAAATAAGACTTTTCAAAATAGAAGCCGTACGCTCCTCAGAATGACATTTGTCCTCAGGGGAGAACATATCCTAAGAAGGCAGTTGCTATTGTGCAAAGAAGGATAATGACTCCGACTGTTCAGGTAAGTTCAAGGTTATAAGAGCTATAGTATAATCCTCGCCCAACGTGTAGATAAAGGCAAATGAAGAAGAAGGAGGCTCCGTTAGCATGGGTTGCTCGGATTAATCATCCATAATTTACATCGGCTGGGTTTATTTAAAACGTAATCATATAATTAGGATCAGATAGAGAATGTTTAATTTATTTGACACTTTAAATTTATTCATTCATTTAAAGGTTTTACATTTTTTTAAATTTAAGGTTACACAGTTTTTGCCTATTTATTTTGCTATAAAAGGGAGAAATCCTAAGTGATTGCAGAAGTCATGCTCAATCTTCAAGTTGAACAGATCAGTGTTTAATAAGTAATGAGTTGTGAAAGAAGACACTTTGACTGAAAATGCATTTTGATTTGAATGTAATTGTCTATGTAATTTAATTCGAATTTTAAAGTACTTTTACTTTAAAATTTATGATTAAATTTATTTCATTGTTAACAGCTTGACAAAATTTTGTATTGTGTGAAAACTAATAAGAATTATTTTAATTTTGGCCGCAAACAAAATTTTTGTCTAAGTTACTTAAAGGCGTTATTATTAATGGATTTCTAAACAAATACCGTGTGATCTGATCGGAGGAATAATCTTGTCTATATCGTGGCTATTTGTTTAGTTTAAAGCTTGAATTAATCAATTCCTTTAAACAACAATACAGATTGTATCATTCCCATAAATGTTAATGATACAAATTAATTAAAATTGTGTAACTGGCAATATAGAAAGTGTTAGGAAAGAGTGTATACATGTATTACACAATTTTAATTAATTTTCATAATTTTCATTTGGCAAGAAAACTTGATTTTGTTAATGATACAATTCTGATAAATAAATTTAATTAATATTTTTATTAATTAATAATGAAATCAAAAACTTACCTATTGCAATAATTTTCATAACCATAGTTACTTCTGTTCGTAAGAAGGGCTACCATTGCATTTTTGGTTATAAGTCCATGTATGATTTGACTAAAACAATTATTATTATTATTATTTCTTGTATATTTGTGTGTCTGACAAATTACCATTTGACAACTTATTTTGCCAACAAAAGCAAAATAATGTGCAATTACAATTTAATCGTAAATGAAATATTTAATTAATAAACAATTATGTGATTAAAAATTATCTTTTACTTACCTATTGCAATTCATGAAACGAGACGAAAGTATCAAATAAAAATAGTCAATTATTATAAACAAATTATAGACAAAACAGAACCACGTAATCCTAATTTGTTAGCTAGACAATTGGCAACCCTGAGATACCAGTTTATTTAAACAATTAAAAAGAGAAAATAGTCGTAATGCTAAATAATTATGCGTGAACTTGTTATTTGTTGATAAATTTTACATTTAAAATAATTTAAACAAAATATGATGTAACTCAGTATACTCAAGTGTGTATGTACCTTTAATAACAAAATAAAAATTCCATTTATTAGTTTGAAATAATACTTGTTTACTTGCTTCGTAATATTATTCGTAGATACAAAAACATTTCTCATAGAAACTTTTCCGTTTCCAATCTATTGTACACTATTTAGATTCATTCACACTGCTCTTCCTGCAAGATTACGTTAAATAAATAGAATTTATACTTATTTACAGTCAAATTAACATCATTTTATTTTTTTGGAAGAAAGTTTTCACATCTACGTGCTATTTTCATTTTAGCTACAATATTCGATTTAATCTGTCTTTACCAGAGAAAGCACAGATAGGATGATTACGAGAAAAAGTTATACACGTACTTGACTAAAGTTTTATTCCTCAAATTTTAAACTTCCGCTAAATAATTCTGGCATACAAAGTGACACGCTTGGTCAACTGTATTATTAAAATGAAACAGCAACAATTATACTTAATACACGTGCATGATACATTCGACACTAATGAACGGAAAGTTAAGATGAGATTTTTCTTTTTTGCTCTACATCATTAGTGTAATTTGGCTGCAGTTAAGATTCGTCTAACAAATTATGTGTATGCTAGACGAATTTATTATTTGTTATATAAATTACTTGCTACAATCTATAAAGCAATAAATTTAATAATGACATTTTGTTGTTTCGCTTGTTGGCAATTTTTTTAGGAATGAAAAAGTGAAACAATATTTTCACGAAATCCGTTTTACGAAAGTTACAAGTTTTTTTTATTCACCAGTAAATTATGGTGAACACTTTTGAATAATACAAAGTACGAACATATAGTTACTGTAATTACAAGACATATTATAACCAGTAAATTGTCATTATTTTACAAGTAATATTTTCACAATTTCACAATTCTTGCTTTTAATATTTTCACTGGTTACAAAATTACACTGGTTAAATAACCAAACATTCTCAGACTCAAAGGTGAGTAACTTTTCATCTCAACTAATATGATTATATTTTTGTGCTAATTCGTGTTATCATTATTTAATGAAAGTGACTCTTCCTCGGACGATGTACTACTCTTAGAGCGACACTTTTAACTATTTTGTCGATGTCATTTTTGTTTATATTAATGTTCTTTTTTACTTTACTGACTAGTCATTGCAAATGAAAAATAAAACTATTAAAAATTAAAGCAACGCACGAGCGTTCGATAGTCATTTGTTATTTTTGTAATAATCACTAAAATCAAGATTCAGGAGAAAATGAAGATAAACAAAATGCAATCAACAAAGATGATGTAGAACTAGAGCGTACGCGATCGACAACAGTCTGTTGTTCTTTTGACTATTACTGAGCCAAGAAAAAATAGAATAGAAAAAAATAAAACAGAAGAAATAAAAATAGAAAAAAATTTAGAAGTATAAAAAAGAACAAGAGATTTAGTAAAAAAAAAACTATTACATTAGTTTTTCGTAAAATCGACAAGAAAAAATAAAGCAACAATAAAGTTACGTAAGTTACTAAGACCTCTTTTTCTTGTTTTGAAGTTGAAAATAAAAAAAAAAGAGAATGAAGATAAGCTAAAGGCAATGAGTGACAAGGATGACGCAAAATTACAGGCTTATAAGTAACGAGTCTTTCGAAAAGCTGACACACTTGTAAATATTTATTCACTCCTGTAATTTTATTCATAATTATGGAAAATATTGTTCTCTCACAGTTATTAGAATTTAAAAATAATTTATTGCTTCCGGACAACATAAAACCTATTCAAATAATCCTGTAAAAACACATAATTATCAACATCTATAACATCATTTAAATGTTCATATCCTCCGCAAACAATTACAATTCAAAAGCGATATTAATATAATCAGAAAATAACTAGTACGAAGATTACTTCCCAGGGAATGCGTACAATTCTTCTAGTAATTTGGACCAACAAATTGGCTTCGTTAGATTCTAACGAATGAAGAAAATGACACTTACAACTCCTTATGCTAAAGAAAAGATAACCAGATTGCAAATTACAGTAGGTGTAATTGTTAATACTAAACCGATAGAAATTAGTAGAAAATTAATAAATAATAATTTCCATATACTTTGGATCTTTGTTCTGAAAAAAGTGAATTTATTTTATCTGCACTTCAATTTCAGAAGTTACTTTTATGCTACGTTATATTAATTTTCTAACATTTGAGAAATGCGAACACTTTTGAGAAATAACCATCCTAGAAGAAACAGTGTTGAAAACAAAACATTGCATATCAAAAATTAATTACATGTGAGAAAATCACTCATCTTCGTCGAATTGTTTAAATATGAATGGAACCATTATCATCAATCGACGAATATTACTATTTTGAAACAAGTAGTAGATAACTAAAGCTATAATTTCTTAATGAATTCTATTAAAACGCAACAGAGGGCCACGTGCTCATCCATGTGGTGAATTATGTAAATATTCGGCGGGATGTTTCGTAGCGTGGCGAAAGTGAGGAGTATAAAAGCTAATCGACATGGACAGCAAGATATCACTTGGGCTTTGTTCACCATCAACACCAGACATGAAACCTCTCGTGGTAAGTCATTTATTAAGAGTTTTAATTAAGAATACGTAAAAGTGATTTTTTTCAGATTGCCACAGCTATTCTTGCCGTAGTTGGCTTAAGCCAAGGCGGCGATGTAGCTGAAAAGAAAACGGAAAAACGCGGTATCTTCGGCACTGGATACGGCGGAGGAGACATCGGAGGTGGACTTGGCGGTCACGGAGGTTTTGGTAGTGGTGGATCAGGTCTTGGTGGTGGCCATGGAGGAGGTTTTGACGGAGGATTCGGGGGAGGACTTGGAGGAGGAATCGGCGGTGGTCTTGGAGGAGGAATCGGCGGTGGTCTAGGAGGAGGTATTGGAGGAGGATTCGGAGGAGGCTTTGGAGGAGGAATCGGCGGAGGCATTGGTGGTGGAGCTGGAGGAGGCGCTGGAGTCACCACTGTAACTCGGACAGTTTCAGTACCAGTACCTGTTCCACAGCCTGTCACAGTCACTCGCCCCGTACCTGTCCCCATACCACAACCCGTTCCGGTTGCCGTTCCACGTCCAGTACCCGTTTCCGTTCCAGTACCACGCCCAGTGGTAGTACCAAGACCAGTTCCGTACACAGTTACAAGAACCGTACCAGTACCCGTTCCTCAACAAATACCTGTGCCAGTTCAGATACCAGTTCAAGTGCCAGTACCACAACCTTATCCAGTACCAGTCGCTCAACCCGTTCCAGTTAGAGTGCCACAAACTGTTGTCGTACCTGTTGCTACACCCGTTGTAGTAGGCGGAGGCGGAGCTGGAGCCGGAGGCGGTTTCGGTGGAGGTTTAGGAGGAGGTATCGGCGGTGGTTTGGGCGGCGGTTTAGGAGGAGGATTTGGAGGAGGACTTGGAGGAGGACTTGGAGGAGGATTTGGAGGTGGATTAGGCGGAGGACTCGGAGGAGGCCATGGTGGATTAGGCGGAGGACTCGGAGGAGGCCATGGTGGATTTGGCGGAGGACTCGGAGGAGGCTACGGTGGATTGGGAGGAGGACTTGGAGGCGGTCATGGTGGTTTTGGAGGTGGAATCGGAGGAGGATTCGGCGGTGGTCATGGAGGTTCAAGCTTCTCCAGTATCTCGATCGGCAAACACTAAACATCTATGAAACCAAAGAACCAAAACAAAGCCCTGTGATAGCATTTCGCTTTGCATAACTTTGACTTTTGTAACTTCATTTTCATTACGTACTAATAAACTTCAAAATTATATGGCATTTTTAATTTAACCCGGTAATTAATTTGTGCGCTGTCCTATACATCAAATAGCTACAACAAAATTATATAATAGTAGGCTACAAAACAGTAAATTCTTAAAATTTGGGTTGAATGATTTATAAACAAAATTACATAAGTTGTGCAAATGATTTAGATGTTAGATGATCTAATTTACAGAAAAAAAATTCATACTCTCCTCTAAGGTCGTTAATCTTTACTGACTTTTGGTGCCATTTTTTGTGCGATTGGCATTAATCGCCGGTTAGAAACAGTTTATTCTAGCTATGCTAATCTAACGACATTCACTGTGAGTGATTTATCACTTTAGGCAAGTGAGGATAACACTTGGGTACCTTTCTAAACCATCTTATCAAAGGAGAAACTTTTATTAAAACGCCAAATAATTATCAAATGTAAAAAATGATTTTGGTGTCAAACATCTCTAGTTTTATAAAACAGGAATTAAATACTTTTATTTATTTATTCGTTAATTTTTATTAATAAGTTTTTACTTACTTCACTTAATTTCCATGTGCTGAGTGTGTTAGAACATTCGTACCAAAGTTTTCTTCTATAAGAGGAAAAAAAGAATTTGATAATAAAGTTAATAGACGACATGCCTTAAGACGCTATACTTCTTATAGTGACTTAAGACTATTTTCTTAGTCACCAATATCATTGATAATCTTAAAATTCATCCAGAAGTAGGTGTATCTAATGCAAATTAATTCTGAAATTTTAAAAGAATATATAGCGCATTCTTTGTTAGTCTAAACTTTTTAAAATAAACTGCCAAAGTTTTTAATCTAGTCTTAATCTTTCGACGTATAAAATTATTAGAAAATGTTACATACGTAACAGATATAGCTTGACAATTGTTACAACTGAAGAGTAAAATACTCTCGATATGCTCACTTCTCTGAATATATTGACACACGTCTGAAAGCTTTCCAATGTAGTTTCCAAAATTTGATTATACATGTTTACAGTTGTGTTTACGATGACATCCCTGATTCTCATTCTCACCTGCGTAATGTGATTTTATCATTGACATAATCATTTCTGTTTAGTTAGTATAGTAAAAACTTCAATAGTAATGACACTTTTTTGAACAGCCTTAAATATTTATTTTGAAAATGAATTTTCTTTTATACTAGTTACTTTCTTTCTTTAAAATTTATTTTTTCCTTGTTATTGTATTTCCTTTTCAATACCTTGTCATAATTTATACAATAACAGCCACAGCTGATCATTTTGAGTCAGAAATGTCTTATGAAGATAGAAGCATCTTTAATTTTAAAAGTTTGTAAGCCTATATGCAGTAATTTTTATTTATTTAATTAAAATTAATTATTTCCTTAGTACGTTTATCAAGTTATTATAATTAAATTTAAAAAAATATTCTTCTTTCTATCTGACTTTTTACTTAAAATTGCCGCAGCGTCTTTACGACTATATTTACAGTACATGTTCATTAGACATTTTTGATTTAAGCTTACCTTTAAGCTATGGTCATTATGTCGTGGGACACTGTGTCTATTACAATACAAAAAAAAGACTGAACTATTTTGCATCAATGTAATTTCTTCAAGAATTCGGAATTCTGTAAAAATTATTAAATTATTTTTAATGTTTAATATATTTTCTTTGTATTTTTAAAGGAAATAATAATTAGTTACTTAACACTTTGTATTCGGTTTTTATATGCTAATTCAAGCTAGGAATGTATCACTTATTTATCTCAACATCGAAGTATCTCTATCTATTTTAAATACTATACTTCATGTCATATTTCGTAAATTGATACCCTCTTGCTTGTTCTCGTTTTCTCAATTGAGAAACGTATGTAACATACATGGGTTTGCTCTGGGCAAAAAATTAACACGTCTGGCTAAACAGAGCGCTTTTTTACGAAAATTAAAAAGCGTGAATCGACAGGTCGGCGTGCTAATGTACTGTTTTACTTTAAAATAAATTACGTCGTTCTTTCAGAGCTAGTTAATTAAATAATGCTTCGCTTAGCAATTCGCTTACAATGGACGAGCTGTTCGCCGGAGTATTAAAAAAAAAGGATTGCGATATCAGGCTTCGTTGGTTTTCATATTCCATATTTGTAACTCAAGCAATTTCTTGCAACATTTATATTTTTGTTTTGATGTTGCCATTGGATGAATAAAAAAATAAATTATAAAAGTGTACTTTTTACTTTATTTTAGTATTCTATGGGTTTCAATATAAATGTTAAAATTTTATAGAGGACTTAATTAACATGCCATTTTTTTTACTTAAATGTTAAATAACCGTTTTGAAGCTTTGCAGTAATCTCCGTCTTAGCTCTAACAGTCAATTGTGACAATCATCGTAGCAATTATGTATAAGTCAAAATGAAGCTAGCGATTTACTTTCCTTTGCTTTGCTTTTCTGATGATTCTTTTCTTTGCTTCTCTGATGGTATTTGTGTTAGTGAAGGTTGAAGTAAACTAAAGGAATTTATTTTTATATTTAACTTATGAAAACATTTAAAATTTTCGCTTATTCTAAAATCACTAATTTGCACTCTGATATACAAATATCAGTTTCTATTATCTACTAAAAAATTAAGAAACGTAGAAGTTTTATGCAAATGTATGTCAAATATTCGCATTATTTGATAAATGTCATGCCACATTAATTAATATCATTATTACATCTATTCACTCGAAGTATTAGCAAGGGATTGTTTAAAAAACATCTCTTATGAGTAGAATGTTCTGTATCAATCAATTAATTGACCAGCTTACTTATTCATCGGTTTTAAACCTGTTGCACTTTCTCTCATGGAAGATTATGAACAGTTTCAAAATCAACTTAAAATTTTTAAATCAAAATATTATTCAAGAAGAAAATTGTGTTACGTAAAATATTAGTATTTCAGAATTTTTCTGCAAAACGTATGGAAGACAATTTCTGGATAAGAAAAATTGTTTCAAATATTTCTTCTATTGAAAATTTTTTCCATAAATTAGACTCTTTTTCGGTAATTAAAAACAATAATTAAATTTTGATTTTAAAAGTAATGGCACTCAGACAAGCAAATCATTTACAATAAAATTAGAAATAAAAGAGTACTGTAAATTTAAGATCCATAATTTAAATCATATAATAAAATAACAAATCAAATCAAAATAATTTAAATCACCCACGAAATCAAAAAAATACGAACAAGCAATTATAAACCACTTACACTAATAAAACATCTTTTTTAAAAACAGCAAAAATAATATTAATAACTAGTTAAAACTGTGCAAAATTGCTATTATTTGAGTAACATTATAATTATTACTCTGTTTAAACGAATATGTTGACAAATTGCTAAATAAAGGAAGTGAAATTTTACAAGAGATGTAACAGTTTTAAAAAAAGCAGGAAATACTAGAGAAACATCCTGTTTAAGAATACTTCTTTGGGTCTAACGAAATGGTTATAATGTTTTCCATTGATAAAAAAAAGTTTTAGGTAAAATATATATTCAAAACATTATAAAAGCAATCCTTTTGCTTTCTTTATACAGACTGTATCATAACGTCCGACATATATTCACTTCACGGGATTCTATATTGTAAACTATACAGAAAATACCAATTTGTTTTTAATTTTCTGGTTGTGAAGTAATTATCGCACATTACTAAATCAAAAATTAATTTTTGATTTAGTAAGGTGCGATAAATCCACCCAAGATGATCAACATGTACATAAAACAAGTAATAGAATAATCAACTAAACAATATTTTCACCTTTTTGTCTTCCGGTTTACTTCAGATTTATATTTTACTAAAGTAAATTCTTCGCATTTCAAAAACCTTTCGTCAAAGTGTACCACGAAGAAAAATATGTACATCTGAATATAAGTTTGAATGTTGAAACTGTACCAAATCTTTAAATGCGTTACGTGTTGAATAAATCCACAAACCGTCAATTTTTTCAGTGTTTATAAAATATATTTCTAACGTACAACATTTTTGGTGATCACCATATACCATAACGTTGATATGTGGGAGAATAATCAAAACTTAAATCTGACAAAACTGACAAATGCAATTTTGAGCTATCTCAGATATACACGTTGTCTATCTTTATGTATCATGGCACACATTGATGAAAACTTTTTTGAACCACAAGTTTTAATCTGAGAGCATGTTGCAAGTTGTACACGTGTGTAACCAAGAGCTGTTTTCCATTTACATATATGAGCTGCTCAAAGCTGCTCCGAGGCTGCTCTGAGCTTCCGATTTGTGTAAATGGAATGCGCCTATGGTAATGTGAATGTGATTAGTGTCAAATTTGAAGTATATTTTCACATAATTCTCCCACTTTTTCATTAAAATCAGTTGCTATGAAACAACGCTGCATACATGTTCCCGAATTCTGAGATTATAGTTATAAAGGTATCAAGGGCGTTATAAGGTTTTTAACGCCCAAGGTCGGCAGTGAATAACCCAAGGGCCTTCGTTACGAGGGGTGTATGTACGTCGACCGAGAGCGCATAATTTTAACGCCCGTTGTGCCTTCAACGTTTAATGTCCGACTAATTTTGTATTTCGTTAAATTTATAAATAATTTGATTAAGGGCCAGTTTCATAATCTTTAAAATTTAAAGGAAACTTTAAATTTAAAGTCACTTTCAGATATAAGAACAACTGCGAAAACACATTTGTTTACACATCTGATTGTGACTTTAATTTTAAAGTCTCCTTTAAGTTCGATTATGAAACTGGTCCTTAAACTATCAAATCACTAGAAACCATTTTTAATGGCGTATCTAAGCTACATATTTTGTGACTTTTCATTTCAGTCTCAATTAGTTAATTAAAATAGAAAAAGAAGCGTTTAATCTCTTAGAAAAAGTGCTACTGAAATTTGCAAAGGCAGCGGAAACCCTTATACCCCAAAAGACAAACAAAAAAACTGGTCGAAAAAGAGTATTTTCCTTTTCAATAATGGTTGTGTTAATAAAGATTACTTACAATTTATATTATTTTCCATAATAGAGTGCCTTGAAAATGCATAAATCCTGCAGGCATTAATTTTCAATAACGCCCTAGGGCATTATTTCAACGCTAACGCGTTTTAAATTTGTGTTACTATTTCGTTATAATAGTCTAGTCAGACATTTTGTTTGTCAAATTATTCATTTCTAAACTTTTATAACAAAATAATGAATCAATTTAAAAGCGCGTTAGCATTGATATAATTCCCTGAGGCGTTATTTTAAAATAATGCCGGCAGGACATTATAAAATTTAAATTTAAAAAATATTATAATTTAGACTTAATATTTAGTGCAACCAAACAATATCCTAAATCACAAATAATGATTGCTACTTTCACTTTTAGATAAATCACAACGGTTTCGTCTTTGTTATAAATTCAAAGTAGTACATACATAGTGTTACACAGTAAATATTAAAATTATATACAGAAAAGCTGATGATTATAACAATGTAACTTATAATATTTTCGGAAAATTTAAATATAAATTCTATAGTCAAAAAAATGTGAAATAATTTTATTTTTTAATAAAATTATATAAATGTCTGATGTACATAAATACAAATGTGGATTACAGAATGAATAAAAAATTACTGACGATAATAAACATTTAGAATACAATATATAATGAGAAATCAATTACACCACTTCCACTCAAAACAAATAAGAAAATTATCAAAGTTTAAATAAATTTGTTCATTAACGATAGTAATGGGTGTAAAAAAATTCAGGTTTGTTGCATTTAGAAAAATTATGTAACAGTTTTGTATTTCAAAAAAGATTGAATGGAATATAATATACGGGTAACTTTAACATTCAGCTAGACCGACATCGATTAATTAACAACGACGTTGATGCAACTCAGCCTAATAGTTGTCATAAGCTTGCAACCTATAAAATATGAACATATATGGTAATGATTGAGCTAATATATCCCTACCCAAAAATTAAAATTTTCGAGAAAATTGTAGCCAAAATAACGAAATGTTACTGGTATTTACGGTGAATGAAAACTAATACATTCACAACTGTATGTAATGAACGTTTATTGTTTTATGTCTTAATTTTCGATGGCATTATTAACATTGGTGCGAAACAGTTACATCCGCGACATCAATAAATTTATTTGTTTATGTAGTAATCACGCCATC
Organism: Serrognathus titanus; assembly: GCA_039766575.1. Taxonomy (NCBI): domain Eukaryota; kingdom Metazoa; phylum Arthropoda; class Insecta; order Coleoptera; family Lucanidae; genus Serrognathus; species Serrognathus titanus. The sequence continues at coordinate 26,118,495 of CM077912.1, read as the reverse complement.
TATGAGACTTTGGTTCTGCTCTTCTGCAAACCCCGAATTCATCACAATATCAATACAAGTTGTTGAATTCTTGGCTTCCGGTTGGAACCGCATGTCTCGGATTTCTTCACTGCCGACGTTTCGTTCTTCGTTGCAGAAGAACTTCTTCAGGGCTGCTGTTGGTGGTGATGCTGCTACTGCTGCTGCTGTTGGTCTTGCTGCTGCTTCGCGTTAGTCGTTGAGACTAAGACTCAACGACAGATTCCAAATATGTAAAAATATACATATAAGGTGTTCTGTTTCAAATAAGAAAGTTAATATCACTTCTGAGAAAACCGAAAATCCTGCAGTGCGCAATAGTATATCGGAAAATTATTTCTTTGTTTAATTTATACCTTCCGAATTCCATGCACATCGATTACAAAATAATCATTCTAAAAGGAGGAACACATGGTGTAGGATACAAGTATATTTTTTCAATTTCCTATATCTTTTCCAAAATTTCCTGCATTTGCGGAAATAAATCTGGAAAGCCTAAATAACAATTACAAAATAATTAATCGTACTTAAGGCGATTTTAACTTCGTTATTTTATTCACATCTTGACGCGTTGGTCTGTTAGCAAACACTAATTTATGTAAAAAATATAAATTTTATTCTTCGAAACCAGCTAATAAGATCACGCTGGATGAGAGTAATAATTGAAAAATTTTATTACAATTTTATACTTTATTTAAAAAAACATCCCGTTGTATTTCTCAGGCAGTGGCATAACACGATTTTGAATAAATTTTTAATTCATTCTGATTTACTAATTAAAATTTTTCCCGTGTCCTGAGATACCAATTTTCTAACTCTTTTGAGAAAGTATAATTAATTACATCCTGTATATTATTAAGAAAAGTGAAAACATGTTCTTTCTGCATGTTGGTTTAAAAATTTTGCTGACAACTGGCTACAACAATTATAAAATGACCGGACTGACCAGACTGACCTGACGTTTCAGAAATAGAATTTTTGTACAACAAATACTTAACATTTCTAAAAATAAACTGACTGCATTCATAACTATTAGTCATCAAATTATGACATTTTCGTTTATTCTTTGTAACTCCTGAAACGAAACGAATATGATGAACTTTCAAATAAAAAAATAGGTAATTAAAATTAAGGTCATAATTACTGAGCGGAATCAAATATTTTCTTCAAGCGAGGCGGCAAACGTTCACGGCGTGTATTGCACGAAATAAACCAATTCAAACTGCAAGCACTTCAATAGATGTGGACTAAACATTAAGTAACAAACTGATTACACTTTCCTAAAGCGAAGGTGGGTCCAGTATCTAGCTGGTTCGTTGTTCACTTGTTATATGTAGACGATTTAGAATAATATGCAATTGTGTCGCAGATATTTTTAAAGAAAATAAGTAATAATAATGTTAATGATAATATTTAAAAATTTTGTTGCAAGTCGGTTTTGATTGTAGTGGGTCCTCGACCATCCTCTACAGCTATTGGAGCCTCGTTAGCAGAAGTGTGGCTCGAGAATTTCACTGCAAACCAAACCGACCTGTCCTGTCCTGCGATGTAATTATTTTAAAAAGTTTAGATCGTGACATCCTGCGATCGCTTTTTGACCTAATATTGTATTAGGATTGACAAATTTTAGCCAGTATATGTCATCCCATACAAAGCAGCCATGCGTGCTGTCAGAACATAATGAAAGTTTAAAAAAAAGTCGCTTTGATTGCAGTGCTTCTACTGACAGGGCCCCAAATAGGGCTGAAACAGCTGTACAGAAAATGGTCGAGAAGTCCACTGCAATGAAAACGATTTGCAACAAAATTTTTAATATTTTCATTACGCTTTGACAGTACACTTGGCCACATTATATGAAATAACTTATTAAGTAGCAAGCTGGCTGCAATTTGTCAAATCTAACGCAATATTAGGTCAAGAAGCGACCGCAGGATGTCACAATTTAAACTGTTAATAATAATAAAGAATATAACGAATACTTCTCCAATTATCGAAATAATACTAGATAGATACTAACACAATTACAACCTGCCGCTCGCGTTTCTAGGGTTCACGAAGCACCAATGATATTTGATGGGGAAACTGCAATAAAATATAAAATTCCGCTCAGTAGTCATAATTGTTTGTCGAGAATATTCACAAATTCCACAAAAATAAAATTTACTTGGTATTTTCATATCAAGTATTCATAATCAAAACAAAAGGCAATTACATCTCATCTGCAAACTATAAAACATTTATTAATATAAATATTAAAAAAAAAATTTAAACAAATATTTATTTCTAATTAAATAAAACATAGAGTTGATTATGAGAAGTTCAAATAAGAAATACTAGTCTAACAGAGAAAATTAATTACTCTAATTATAACGCGGCACTAATACCATTAATAATAGACTTTGCCTTAAAATGATACAGATACAAAAATGGTAACCCGGAAAATAAATAAGTACTCCGGTTAAGTAACTCATCGCTTAAGCTGAATTATACTAATAAAAAATAATTTCGAACGATAAAAATAACGAGGGTGATTACATCAGAGTATGACGGCCACGGTCTAACGGTACGATGCGTTATGTGAATGTATGGAATGGTAAGATGCACCCGACTAGTGAAAGTAAAACAATATATCCCTCACCAGGCGCGGCGGGGTATAAAAGCCAGTTAAGCTAAGGGTAGACCATCACTTAGGCTCCGAACATCATCCGAGCAAGACATGAAGCCTTTCGTGGTAAGTAGAGAGTGTATAAAAAATACAGCGCGTTATTAACATCCCTATTTTTTTTGTTTCTTCCTAGGTTACCGCTTTAGTGCTAGCCGTAGCCTGCGTCGCTCATTCCGGTGAAACAAAAGAAAAACGCGGAATCATCAGTAGTGGATATGGCGGTGGCAGTGGATATGGCGGCGACAGTGGATATGGCGGCGGCAGTGGATTTGGCGGTGGCATTGGCGGACACGGAGGCATCGGTGGAATTGGATTAGGTGGCGGCCTAGATGATGGTCACGGTGGATTAGGCGGAGGTGGATTCGGCGGTGGCTTAGGAGGAGGAATTGGTGGTGGATTCGGAGGAGGTATTGGAGGAGGAATCGGTGGTGGATTCGGAGGCGGATTCGGAGGTGGACTTGGAGGTGGATTCGGAGGTGGCGCAGGAGGCGGTGCTGGAGGTGGCGGCGGCGGTGGCGCCACTGTCAGCACAGTAGTTCAAAGCGTCAATGTACCAGTGCCAGTACCACAACCAGTTACTGTTACCCGCCCGTACCCAGTACCCATACCTCAACCAGTTCCAGTACCAAATCCTCGTCCTGTACCTGTACCTGTACCTGTACCACAACCAGTCGTAGTACCAAGACCAGTACCAGTCACAGTGACTAGAACCGTACCTGTACCTGTACCTCAACAAGTTCCTGTACCAGTATCAGTACCAGTTCAAGTACCAGTTCCACAACCGTACCCAGTAACCGTGCCTCAACCCGTCCCAGTTAGAGTACCACAAACTGTAGTTATTCCCGTTCCTCAACCAATTGCCGTGGGAGGAGGTGGCGGCGGAGCAGGAGGTGGATTCGGTGGCGGAGCAGGAGGCGGTTTCGGCGGCGGTGCAGGAGGTGGATTCGGCGGCGGACTCGGAGGTGGATTCGGAGGCGGATTAGGAGGAGGACTTGGAGGAGGTTTAGGAGGAGGTCTTGGAGGTGGACACGGTGGTGGATTCGGAGGAGGATTAGGAGGAGGTCTTGGAGGTGGACACGGCGGTGGATTCGGAGGTGGACTCGGTGGAGGACTTGGAGGTGGACACGGCGGTGGATTCGGAGGTGGACTCGGAGGAGGTCTCGGAGGTGGACATGGAGGTCTTGGCGGTGGATACAGTGGAGGATATGGCGGTGGAATCAGTGGAGGTTATGGAGGCGGTTCTCTTGGACATGGAGGTGGAGCCACCAGCTACGCCAGCATTTCCTTAGGTTCAAAGCATTAAATTTCTCGTCTGTCAAAATTTATCTAGTTTATTCATTTTCTATCTTACTGTGATACCTTGTGAACTTTCAAGTTGTTGTTTGATGGCGTATTCCATCTTTGTATATACTTATAAAATGCACGAATAAACATATTTCTTTTTCATAGTTGTCTCAGTTATTCCCGTTGCCTTTTTCTTTGTTAAACATCAATTATAGAAAAATTGCTCTATTCTTCTTACCCAAATATACCTGGTTTACAATATTTTGAGCTTTATTTTTAATAAAATACAAATGTCGCAATTGTTTTGAACCAGAATTCAAGTACCTGCTGACATAAAGCAATGCTTTATTAAAATATAGAAAAGTATCAAGACGGCGGGATTTATGTTACCCTAATTTACCCACTTTTGCTCTAATCCTTAATAGGCATTTTATATTCGTACCCAGCCCACTGAAAATTCAGCTTGCCTAGAACATTTCAAATTTTATTCTCTCAATAAAGAAGGAAATAAAATAGTGAAATGAATAAAAAGAAATAAGTAAAGGAAGTGGCTTTTTTTGTTGAAATGTCTTTTTTTCCACAGTGTGTAATTAACACATGTAAGCAATATGTACTTCATTTTTATAAGAAACCATTCGAATATAAGATTAAATTTGCTTAAAAAAAATCTAAATGCAATCTATTAATTTATCCACATAGCGCAAGACAGCATATTCTGGAACATAACGAACGGATTTGTTTTGTCTTAAAAGAATCATTCAGTATAGAAATAAATTGAGATATTACATAAGTACAAAATGTATTTGTTTAATATATTATTCAAGAGGTAGTTTTGAATAACTATAACGGATTGTAAGTGTATTTTATAATAAAACTTCACAAAAATATGTCCAATATAACATTGTTTTTGCTGAACTTCTCTCGTCATCATAACTTAGTACTTATAGTTACTGTACTACAGTTGAGTACAAAATGCACTCGAACTTCTAAATGAGACATGTATTTATATTTATCAGAGTAATATGAAATATACTTTTACTTGTATTTATATATAGCACAGTTGTGCTATGTGTCAACAAGAAAAACCCAATGTGCTCAATTTACTTTTGATCAATACATCCTTAACTAGACTCTAACTCTTATTTTCAAGATATTCTTTTGAAAAATTTTATAATTTTAATTTATTTTGCATATATTCTCTATACCTACATATATTCTCTATAATAAAAAAATTATTTAATAAAGCTGCGATAAGTCGATAAATGAACGGTAAGACTAAACCAAGGGCTCAATTTTCCCAATTAGTTTATTGATCACATGGTTTAGCCTGGTCTTTGATTTGACGTTTTTGTGCAAAGTGACAGTTTATTTAACTTAGTCATTAATAAAAGTAATAATCCAAATATATTCAGTATATTTTCTAAAATAAATAATTAATTTCCTAAAATATTTATGCTATCTATAGAATCAGTGCAATAGATATAACTTTTTTAAATATCCCTCCAAAAGAAACAACTTAACATAGAATTATAGATACGCTTTATTAAAATTTATAAACATTACAAACGTGAACAATTTTATCTATACATATATCACACGCACGATCAAATAAGTACAAACGAAACACGAATAAATAGACTTACTACATCTACATACGTATATCGAAAATCACGAAAAGCGAAGGCACTGATTGTGAGACCAAATAACACAGCACACAATGTAAATGATCTAAGGCGATTACGATCACCAAATTCTGCACCTCTCTCTTTTAGGGTTCATTGGACTACCCAGAGGGCAGTTGTACGCACTCGCAAATTCGTGCGAATTTTGCAACGTTCCCAAAACTCTGACCGCATTCGGGCAATGTTCATCAAATTCGATCTGTTCCAGAAGCAATTCCGAAGATCTCGTTTCACACCAGACCTATTAGCAAGACTTTAATTTGAATCCGATCGAATTACGTTGGGTACTTACACTGCCGAACGCGATGAAAAACAATTGATCACTGGTGTAATTTTCAAAACCTGGCAGTTGTTCTTCAGGACCATACATATCCTTGTAACGGGTATAAGCCAGAAATGCATGGTGTAGACCTCCGTTGTCAGCTAAATTTTCGCCGAGAGTCTTTTCACCGTTTACCTGAGAGCGTAAGATGTTTTTGGATTGCATAGAAACCAAGCTTGTTAATACTTACGTTAACCCCCAAATTGCGTAGAGTATAATTACTGTATTGACTTGTGAAACACTGGGTTCTGTTTTCAAAATTTTCTATCGTTTTATTGCTCCACCACTGCACAAAATTACCAAATTTGTCAAATTTTCTTCCTGGAAAAATATAAAATATGTTCGTTTATAATACAATTATTAACTAGATGGGCAATGTCACATTTCTTTGTCTGCTATTTTTCCTTTCTTATTTTATATCGAAGTAACACAGTAACAACATTAATGACATCGACATCAGAAGCAAATTCAACGAATCGCAAACTGTCTTGTCGTGTTACTAAATTTACAAAAAGCATTGACAACATTATTGAAGCGCTGGAATTAATGTTAAGTCGCTAAATGATTAATACAACATTATTGAAGCGCAAATATGACTGTTAAACTGAAGATTACTGTTAAAACACAAAAGACTGATGCTCTGAAAATATTTATTAACAATAAATACAATCCTCCATTTGAACTTTCTAATGTTAGAACCACTGTCGCAAGTACTTTTCTGGGAGTCATTTGTGAACTTCGTCGCTTTTTTCTTCACAGCATCAACGAACTCAAATATAGTTTCTTTTAACACAGATTTGATCTTAAGGAACACAAAAAAATCACACAGAGTTAGATCGCTGGGGTTCGCCAAAAACCTTTGGATAGATAGAATTCTGTGTCTTCGTTTCTTTATGTGTACATAAAGCGTTGTCAAAACTTTCTTATAATATGGCTGGTATGACCTTTCACACACAACTTAATTCCCGGAGAGCACAGGTACATGGTTCGCTTTGGACAAAAATTGCTATTGTACAGAATGTTGCATAACCATAAAATTTGGGCAATGGGGTAACACATATTAATATCAGATCCTATTAGTTGTCAAAACCCCAAGCAAACGGCAAAAAACTCAGTACGATTATTTTACTGCCATACTTCATATTTTAAAGAATTGAGAGACTAGAAAGTGAAAAAAGAAGGAAAAATATAGTCGTACGGGGGCTGACAATAGATACAGGGGATACCAACCTCCTGAAAGAGACCATGAGAAAGTTAATAAAAGAGGAAATAGGAGTAAAAACAATAATTAAAAAACAAAAACATGTTTAGTGGAACTAAGCAGCGAAGAAAACAAGAGAGAGGTGATGCAAAATAAAAACAAACTAAGAAATAGACCAGGCGACAAGGTATTTGTTAATGATGACCTTACTAGAACAGAAAGAGGTATACAAAAAAAAATCAGCCAAAAAGTAAAGGAAGAAAGGAGTAAAGGGAAGCAAGTGAAGGTGGGGTTTTTGAAACTAGTGGTGAACGGACAAATTTGGAAATGGAACACCAAGCAACTCAAAAAACTAACCAATATGCCAATGGAAGGAAACATGAATATGACCTAGCAACGAAATGGATTGACAATGGAGACAAATAAACTTCACAAAAATTTAGCTAGAAGCGGTAAGAAATTAAAAGATAAAATAGGAAAAACAGAGATGGTAATACAGATTACTGGAAATTGGGAACTTGGAATGTGAGAAGTGTGCATGGTAAAGAAAGAGAGCTCGAAGAAGAATTTGAAAAAGTTGGATTGGATATACTATATACTATACTGATTACATATATATTACATATATATTACATATATATATATATACTATAGTGATTACAGAAACCAAAAAAAAGGACAAGGGTCAATAGCTATTGGAGAATGAACACATATTCATATACAGCGGAGTAAATAGCGATGCAAGGGCAGCTGTAGGAGCAGGATGTATAGTCAATAAAAGAATAACTCACCAAATAAATAAATAGGAAGCATTCTCTGAAAGAAATATGACAATTGAAATGACACATGGGATTAAAGATATAAGGACATTCATTATTACATATGGCCCAAACGAAGACGATACTAAAGATACCAAAGATATTGGGAAGAATTAATAGAGATAACAGAAAGTGCAAGAGGAAGAATATACCTTATAGATGACTTCAATGCAAGAGTGGAACGAAATGACCAGAGATATGGACAAGCTCTAGGAAAGTATGGAGAAGACGTAAACAATGACAATGGGGCAAGGCTCTTGGACTTCTGCCTATTACATAACATGATTATAACTAACTCGTGGTTTAAACACAAGGATATACACACCTATACAAGAGAAATGCCAACTAGGGGAGAAAAATCAGTAATTGATTACGTAATGGTGAGAAAAAAACAACAGAAAAGAAATAGTTGATACAAAAGTACGCCGGAGCACCTGAGATTGGGAGTGATCATTACCTTCCATCGACAATTTTTAAAAAAGGAAAAGACAAAGAAGTAAGAAGAAAGGAACCAAAAATAAAATGTGAAACCATCAAGAGTTTTAGATTAAAAGATGAACAAATAGCCTGGCAAATTTAAGAAGGAAAAACTAAACATAAATCTGAATACTAACAAAAACCAAAACGTAGAACAATTATGGAAGACATTTAAGGAATCTATACTAAACGCAGCAAAACAAACTTGTGGGGTTTGTAGAACGGTTAAAAATAAAAAGCAAACATCGTGGTGGACTGAAATAATAAAAAAGAAGAAAGCGGTGTGGAAGAAATACCTTGCAAATAGAAATAATAATCATAATTATTATGAAGAATACAAGAAACTTAGGAAAAATGTAAAAGAATTAGTTGCACAGGCGAAGAAAATAATTGGACCGAATTTAGACATAAATTGGAGGAAGACAGTAAGGGTAATCAGAAACTATTTTATAGGATTTTAAAAACGTTCAGAGAAATGGAAAAGCTCCAGGCTGTGATAAAATTACATCGGAAATGTTGAAATATTTTGGAGAAAGAGGGACTGAGGTAATCTATAATAAAGTCTGGAATATGGAGATTATTCCAGCCGATTGGGAAATGGGATTGATACTACCAATTTACAAAAAAGGAGATAGTAAATGCTGTAAAAACTACAGGGGCATTTAACTCCTGAGTACACCTATGAAAGTATATGAAATGATATTAGGCAATAAATTAAAAGCAGAAATAGATAACATAAAGCGATACACAAAGTGGTTTTCGTAAAGGACCATACATTCACAATAAAGCAAGTAACAGAGAACAAAATTGCCTCACTTACATTTATAGACTTAGTGAAGGCTTTTGATAAAGTACCAAGAAGGAAAATTTGGGAGTCACTGTGACGAAGAGAAATAAATGAGAAAACAATACAAGCCATAAAATGTCTATACAAAAAGAACAAAAATTGTGAAATATGGAAAAACAATAAATCAGACGTGTTTTTGACAAGGGTAGGACTGAGGGAAGTAGGAGGCTTAAGTCCCTTACTTTTTATTATAATTATGGACGACATAATCAGAAGATGTTCAAATAAAGCACACAAACTGAATGTGGATACAACAACTTACAAATGGTTAAAATATCTGAAGGGGCATTTGCAGACGACGTGATGGTAATTACAGACAACGAACAGAACCTACAAGGTAACATAAATATTTGGAATGAAATCCTGAAAGAATATGGAATGGAAATGAACAAGGACAAGACGAAATGTATGAGAATAGGAAACCAACGAGAAATGAATATACAACTAGAAGGCACAAAAATCGAACAAGTGGGTATGTTTCAATATCTAGGAATTATGATTGAGAATACGGGAACACAAGATGCAGAAATTAATAACAGAATAGATAAAGCAATTAAAATCTATTATGCTATGAATAAAGATTTGATAGGAAAGAAGGAAGTGTCACAGAAAACAAAGATAAGTGTCTATAAAACAATATACAGACTAATATTGACTTTCGGTTGTGAGACATGGGTACTGACAAATAGACAAAAAAATGAATTACAAGCAGCAGAAGAAAGACAAAATTAGAAATACACAAATACGAGAAGAACTGAACATAAAATCGCTAAATACGTACATCGAGAAAAAACAACTAAGTTGGTGGGGGCACCTGCAACGTATGCGAGGGAAACGACAGGTGGTAGAGGTATGGAAAGCAAAATTATATAAGAAAAGATAATACTATAATTGAGTTGCTGATGAAGAAAGGAAGTACATGGGAAGAAGCTAAACGAAAAGCGCAAGACAAAAAAGAATGGTCCAAATTCGTATACCAATGATGGTATATGTATATCCACACACAATAACTGGTAGAAGTGGACATTGATTGTATATATACTTCGCATTTTATAGGCGGTTAAGTCACAAGACCATTGATAACTTCAAGAAAATGATGATTGATAACTTCGAAAAAACGATAGTTAAAATAAAATATATCGAATATATTTAATACTTCAATTCTATCAATTTTTGAATAAGGAAACATATTCAATGATTCTGTTATAATTTGGTTTTATTTCACTGCTTTCATATTATCGTATTCATAAGAGATGAGCCCTACGTCATAAATTATAAGCGTCTCGCATTGAAGTAAAAGTTATATAAAGCATAACACTATAATTTTCTTGCTCTTCATTTATTTTTCGTGAATTTGATTATATATTGGTCATTTATTATTTAAATACCTTTTAGTGACATCAAACACCATTCAATATCAACAGGTAATCTGTTTATCCCCAATCAACTCAAGAAAAAAAAGCAAAAAATTAAAGGCGAAGCAGACAAAAAAACAAGTAAGTGAAACTGAATTCAATTCATTTTTTTGACAAAATAATAAAAACTATTCTATTAAAATTTTATAGACTAACAGTATTTTACCTGTATTGTCGAAACCATGAGTAAGTTCATGACCTAAAATTGTCCCGATCGCTCCGTAATTCAAAGCCCTAAAATATGAATATGTGAGAAGTAAGTACATGATTTTTTATTTGGCGGAATCTGCAACTTACTCCAATCCAAGGTGATATAAAGGATAAGATAATATTGCCATTGGTATATCTAAAAAGGAACAGATAAGTTATTATTTTGTTATTTCGTACTGATCTATGATATCCACTACACATAGAGCAAATCATTGAAATAGTTATTTATGCTACTGGTGTGTAAAGTAGGTCTTTTTAATAGAGTGCGAAAATTTTCGCTCACGTGCACAAATAGCAATACGAGATGAAAACAGTACTCTTGCACACGTGTTATGTACACTTTTTCTAAAACCAAACAGATTTCACATTTTTTATCTACAGCTTTATTTATGTTGGTACTGAACTGATTAGTTAATTGAAAGTTTATGTTGGTGACACTGTCGCCACTATATCGCCTATATTGCATGAAATACTTAAAAATTTGCCACCCTTTTTAAATTTTACTTTTTATGCACTAGTGGTTATAAAGAACTTCTTATATATTGTTTTTTAAAAAGTGACACATTTATACCTACACGGTTGTAGTACAAAGTTATTATAGTAAAAGGATTTTTAATTTCTGATTCAAGAACGACAGCATTCATCTATAAGATTTCAAAATGAAAAATGAAGATGTACAAATTGAAAGTAACACCTAGTCAGTTTAGAAAATAAATATAAAGTTATTACAAAAATGTGATTATACGCACTTATAGCATTATCAGCGAAAATGTTAAAGGCGTTAGTTGTAGTGGGGTCTGTCCTCCAAGTACGTTCATTTTCTTCCCGCAACGAAGCTAGTCTATAAGGCATGTATTGCTTAATTACAGACATCATATTTTCTAAATAGGTATTATTCCGTGTTGTAATCTGAGAAAAACGAAAAACAAACAATGTAACAATTTCTTATGGGATAGAATTAAGACATATACTTACATTAGAATAGTATTCTTCTATGGCACTCTTATTCGACAGCCAATCGGGAAAACCCACAAAACTAATCATAGTCATACACTTGAACACAGTCTCATCTTTAGTCTTTGAATCCATCCAATCAATCGACATCAGTCTTTCCAAAAAGGCATATTTTATTCTCTCGATCATTTCGTTGACCTAAAACATCAATTCGTCCATAAATAACATAATCGGTAGACTTCATAGATGGCTACTTTCGCCTTTGTCTCTGGGGTAAACAAGGAATCAGCTATGCCGTAGCTTACAGCAACTCCCATAAATTCTACAGTCAATCCAACGCAACCTATAGCCCTAAAATTAGAATGTCCTTGTGATTTGTGCTTCTAATCTAATTTTAGATTTACCTCGTTCTAATGGTCGTATCTGAATCAAATGCCGAAGTTATTCTGTATATGTACTCTGCAATTTCCACGGTTGTATTCACAATCATAGCATTCACCGTTACCCACCACGCGTAAAGCTCTACGAATAAGTCCGGAATTTTAGTCAAGTACAAAACTATACCGGTTAAATATTCCAGTTCTTCGGGTAAGTAATGGATTAAATCCGCTTTTTCTAAGTCCAGATGAACGTTTGGTACACCATCGAAGAGCAGAGTCAAATACCGCTTCCAAACGGCTACCGGCTTTTCCCGCTCATTCAAAAAGACTTGGTCCGTGAAATTTTGAAGTTCAGTGACCGTCATTTTGCTCATACTGAGGTAGTAGTCAGATTCGTAATCCACAGAATTTTCCATCTAAAATTGAAATAAAAACTATACATCTCAAGCTACACACTTATAATTTTAGGGGCACAGGAAAAAATACGTTTCAGCTACACGTATTAAATAGTCTTTAATTAACTAAAGTAGAGTTGAAGTAACAAATTTCTGAATCCATTACGAAATCACTTCGTTCTTATTTAAAATATTACACTGTGTTCGAAGGTTAATTATCCGAAAGCATGCAAGTTTACCTCTGCTATTTCTGTGGTCATGTTCCATATAATTTCAGCCGCCTTTTCCAGTTGCACGTCACTCGGTAGTCTTGTAACATTGGTCATAATCACCGTAATCACCTCCTTTACCACTTTCATGTAAGCTTCCTGGTATTCCTTCGACGGTTTTTCTTCATTCTCGTCTGTCTGTCGTTTTTTTCTTCGAGTTTTTTTGTGGAGTTGCTTCGAAAATATATTGTTCAATTTGAATGGACTGAAATTCAAATTTTAAAATATCAGCCTAAAAGCAATACTATCCAGAGATCCTTCCACGTTTGAATTTTGTTTTGCCAAAATACAGTGACTATCAAATTTTTGAAGATGAGATGCCTTTCTCGAGAATTTCTTGTAGCATTCTTAATATTTAATGATTCTTAAATAAACGAGAAATCTAAAAAAATCATTACTTTGATATATTTTTAATCATAAAGATTCACATTGTGTAGTTTTAGATCTTGCTCAAACTATTTTCAACTTTACAGGCAGTTTCTTTATTAAGTTACACACGAAAACTTTTTTTTACATATTTTATTACATATTTGGATAATACTTAAAGAATTAAACAGTAAATTTCTTTAAGTTGATTAATAAACTAACAATAATTTTGATGATATTAAACAAATATATTAAATGTATTATTATTATTTTTAAGCAGGACGAAACCTATTTGACCATACATAAAATTTAGTTGCCTTCTTTTTCTTGATTAACTCATTAACGAAGCCACATCGAAACTTTTATCATTCTTTCAGCTACCTGAATCGAAATGTTACATTTGAGACACTCCGTATAGGAGTCTGTCTTACATTCAAAAGAACCAAATTTTAAAAACACACTATCTATAATCCTTTGAGTATACCTGAGCTTAAATATCAAGCAACGAAATGTTAACAAAAAACAAAACAAAAAAAAACATCTTTTACGACAACAAATTACAATGATTAAGAAAATTCGAAATACACCTTCAATTCAACAAGTAGGTTATAGAACTTTTTTAAAATTTTAAAATAGAGTCGTTATGAGCTGTCAATCTGTTCGTTAATTTTGTATTTTCTTCATTTCCTTCATTTCTTTTACAATTTAAATCAGAAGGAGTTCATTTGAGAAGGGGCAATCAAATTTCAAAGGAAAAGTCGCAAAGATGTTTTCCTCCAATCAACTTTAATGATTAGATTTATATCAAGAATCTACATGAAAATTAGTGCCAAAAGAAAATTATTTCACGCTTCAAATTTTCATTCATTAATTTAGATCACGAAAGATTTGGTTTAGAAGTACCTTTCCTAGGGCCGTTGAAAATAGTTTATTCCTTAAATTATATCTAATTTTACTTTTTCTTAAAGTAGGTTCTTGTTCACTGAAAATTGTATAAATTATTTTAACGAACACTTAAATTGGCACTATCACTCTATGTTTTCACTCCTGACGAAGCTATCAATCGATGGTGAAACGTAGAGCGATAGTGTCAACTTAAGTGTCCGTTAAAATTATATTATCTTCTTCGTTACAAAATTTCGTTAAAATCGTAGACGCCTGGATGGCGCCGCTTAAAAATCAAGATAATGAAAAAAAATTTAACGTACCTAGGTAAAGGTGATTTTGATCTAGTGGCTCCTAAATACATGACGTTCATGCTCCTATTGTAAATATCTGCGTCGATAACAAATTGAACGAACAAATCCATGGCAAATATTTTCTTGATATTTACATCCGCTTTTATCCAATCGAATTGGAACTTGCTTGCGTTAGATTCCGGTATTACGAAATAATTTGGTATTACGGGTAAGCCCACTTCTTCTAAGTACTTAACAAGGACGGAGTATCCTAATTTATCGATGGAATCTGAAATGTTTTGCATATTTTAAGAGAAGATTTAAAATTGCACACTTTCATTTCAATTTTCATACGTTTTAATTTCCATATTTTCCATTATTCACTGAAATTCTTCCGAAATGAAAATTTAAAAGTAAAATTAAACATTATTAGGAAATGTCCTATTTGAAACGATTTCATTATCGTCATGATTCACGTCATAATTGTAGTCAATGAATTATTTCCACGTGAAATGAATATTAACATGCACAACATCAGGTGTGTTTTTAAATATTTGATGCATTTAAGGCAAGGTTACTGTCGCTTTAGCATTGCGTGTAACTATTATGTATTACTATATTAAATAAAAGTGTTGAAATCTTCTTTGTTATGTAGCTACGATTACAGTTTTGAAAACTACATTAAATATATAGGAATAACATGAAACATAAGAGATATAATAAACATTGACACGCGATGAATACATTTACAGTTTAAGCCCTATTCTTATACTAACTAAAAACATAGTATATTATATATTTTATTATTTTTTAGAGATATTTTTTAATATTTAAGGCAGTATCAAATATCAGGAAATCAAATGTTGATGAAGGTTCTTTATTCGTTTTTTCAGGAGAATGGTCCAATACTTATTCCTTGTTGTTTGATTTGCTCTTATTTGATTATGATTAGTTGGTGGTTAGATTTTATGAAGTGCTTTTAAATTGGCTTAGATGCCGAAATACGTATCTACGGATATAAAAATTATTGGGGGCGGAGATTAGTTGCTTAATTATCCCTATTCTTGTTATATTTTTTCCTAAGCATAACTTTTACTCTTAAAATTAATGTATGGGATAAAAGTTGAGCTGTTTTTGAGATAAAACATTCACGCAATTTTAATATTTAAAATTAAAATCGAAAAAACCTCAAAAAATGCTTTTATATATTTTATCTTTCTAAAATTAATAGTTTCATCAAGTGTATTAATTTATATTCTTGAACTGCCGTCTGATGTAGTACCTACAATAATAATTTCTAAGTGAATTTTAAACATTGTTGTATACATAATATGAGGGGCCTAGTGCCAAAGTGAGCAATCTCCATTTGTTACTATCACGTGCAGCTCCATTCCTTTTTTGTAATACCTTTTTAATAACTAATTCCTTTAAGTAAAAATACTGACATATTGTCTCTTAACTTGACTTAACTTTAAAAGTATCTTTAAAAGTTAAAAAAAAATAAGAAAACATGTCACTTATTTTAAATTACACGTGTTTCCTGTTTCCTGAGAAATTAAAAATGATACTGGAGATTACACACTAGTCCCCTCATATATGAACTGCCATCGAATGTAGTACAAAAATAATTTCTAAGTAAATTTTAAACATTGTTGAATGCATTATATATCTGAGAATGCGAAATTTAAAAACACAAAATCTCTTCGCACTTCAACTATTAAACGCTCAAGCACAGGACAAGTCAAGTGAAAAATCCAGAAATTAAGAAAATGTTAGTGAAAGCATTAATAATAAATGCTTTCAATTTAAACAAAAGAAAGTATAGAGAATGGTTGGAATTTTCTTGAAAGCAGGATTAAAAAGGTAGTAAATATTTGGATTAGGTTTTCCGAAGGAAGTTTTACAGTGAAAGTAAAACTTTTTAACTTAGTTATGATATTCATAAACAATGAATGTGAATAGAAAATATTTACTAACAATGTAATTTAGGTAACGAGAAAATATCAATGTAATTTTGAGTAAAGCTATAATCAAATGATTTCAAATCCCGAAAAGCACTATTATACCGTGTGTTCTTGGACAACTAAAAAGTACTTTAAAGTCCTAGATTATCAGTCGCATTTACTTTGAGTAAATGACGCTTATCTTTATTAAAATATTCAATGAAGAACATTAACACGTTCAGTGTGTATGACACACCGATGCGTCATGCTGTGCTAAATAGACATGCGCATGACGCACCAGTGCGTTTTGTGTACTGTCAAATACAATAGAACTATATTGCTTTAGCACCTATTATATATATAATAGTGACAAATATAGCACAATTGGAAAGGTTAGGCCCACTTATAATCGATGTAGTTCAAAGATCCGCCGTTCTTGTTCCCAGTTGCACTTCAAGGGCAAAGAGGCATAAAATACAAGTTAAAAATCCCAAAAAACTTACTGATGAAGAACTTAGGCATATACTGGAAGAGTTGAATTTTGATGAGAGCGATAATCTTGAAAGCGAGAACCCTTACGCCGCTAGTGACGAGTCATCTTCCGAAGAAGACGATTGTAAGATTATCCTGGTTATTTTTATAGCAATAACATTTCGCTTATAGTTACAGATATATCTGCTGCTCAAATTACTCTAGCAGATGATGATGCTGCTGTAATAAATACCACTGCATCTGACTCTACCGGCAACATTTGGAGCGATACTTATATCTCCCTTTTCACAAAGCACCTGGTTTACTGATTGATGCCATTATTTTAGGTTGTTGTTAGATGACAATTTATTACAATTTATTACTAGCGAAACAAATACGTACGCCGCAAATATTTTACTTTCCGAAGGTACTTCAGTACATTCCAAAATTACTCGTTGGAAAGACGTTACTAATGACGAATTATTACGATTCATAGGACTACTGTTCCACACAGGAACAATCAAATGCAATGTTCTTAAAGATTATAGGAAAACACACTGGCTTTTTGGGCTAACATGTTTTTCAAAGTATATAAGTTGTGATCGTTTTTTTCTGATCTTAACAAGCCATTAACACAAGGAGAAAGCGAAAATACTCCAAAAGATCGTTTGCATAAAATTCGTCCGTTGCTGAATTATTTTGAAGACAAGATGACAACAATTTATTGTCCTAATAAACATTTATCAGTGGATGAGTCTATGTTACTATGGAGGGGAAGACTCGTCTTCAGAAATAAGCGTCACAAATACGGTATAAAACTGTATATGCTTACAGAATTCGATGGCCTCATCCTTAAGTTATTGGTTTACACAGGACAAACTGATGAGCTCAGAGGGGTCGGGCATGCGGAGAAAGTTGTCTGGAACCTGATGCGTAACCACCTAAATATTGGACATTTGTGTTTATGGACAATTTTTATAATAGCTATGGTCTAGCCAAAAGATTACTCGAAGTAAATACTTATTGTACGGGGACATTGAGACCAGGCAGAAAAGAAACTTCCAAAGATATAATTACCACAAAACTACAAAAAGGGAAAACGAAGGCGATTTATCATGATGTTGTTATGATCGGAAAGTGGAAAGACAAGAGAGAGGTGTTATATATATCTACAGAGTTTCCCAACGATCTAGTTCAAACGAAAACAAAAGAGGGGTACCAAAAGAAAAGCCGCTACCTATAGCGGAGTACAATAAATACATCGACCGTATGGATCAAATGATTACCCTGCTGTTCGAAAAACACTTGGTTGGTACAAAAAGCTCGGCATTCATATATTTCAATTACTGCTTTATAATTCCTTTATTTTATATAATAAGTACGCTAGACAGCGATTGTCATATTATGATTTTCGTTTGGCTGTTCTTGAAGCAATTCTGCCTGAAATGTACAACACTAAACCAAAGTGCACAAAGCAAGTTACAAATCATTTACCTGAAAAGATTGAAGTGAGATGTGCAAGTGGAAGAGTTTTGCGAAAGCGATGCAAAATGTGCTGGAATAAAATAAGAATTATGCTAAGTGTCCTGATGTACCAGGATTGTGCATTGGAAAATGTTTTGAACAATGTCATCGAAATTAAATTCTTTTCTCAAAAAACTTTTATTATAATCGTCTCTTGAAAGTTATAAATATATTGTTTCTTCTACTTTTCTTGTGTTAGTTTCCCGTTTGTTCTTGTTCTTATTTTTTTAATAATAGAAAAACGTTCCTTTGACGCACTGGCGTATCAAGGCATGCTAGACCAACATTAGATCTGGCGTGCGCTTGACATACCAGTGCGTCATGAAAAATATAAACAAATGGAACTTACTTTTTTACATTTTAGTTACATGAAAATATACTGGCAACATCATAGAATGATATTTGCAAAAAAAAGTTACCGTCCATACATGTCTTTTGTCAATAGCAGATAGCACTGAACGCGTTGAAGCGAGGGAAAAGACAAAGCAATAAGAAAAAGGTTTTAAAGAAATCTATTGTATTAAGTTAGAATTAATTATGCTGCAATATCTGATGAAATAGTTGTCATTTTAAAAATTTATTGAACTTTAACAGAAAACTGAAATTTGAACCCAAGTCCTACATCACAAATTTAAATTCGGGTCCTTCTGTATATGACTCGAAAACGAGACATCTGTGTAATACAAAAATAAATCGGGTTGAAACACAAAGATTCATTTACAAATCATATCAAGTAACAGCCTTAAAGAAATGAAAATAGAAAAAAATGTGCATAAAACCAATCACAAGGCTACTACTACATGCTGATGTTATTTCTTTACATACTAATAACATAAATTTTACAAACCTACATCCATGCAAGCCTTGTAAAAATCCCTGGTCTGTTTCACCGGCAAGGGCTCGCTAGCGTTGACCTTCGACTGGAGAAATTTCAGAGCTTTCATGGACACATGCTCATCGATTGTTTCAAAACCTGAAAATTTGCTATACCACCCATGATTGATGTGCTCCTCGCTCCACTTTCCGCACGTGAATTGATAGAAATCATCGCAGGGATCTATACTCAAATCCATTGACGCCTTCAAGTTAGCGGCAGAACGGATGCATTCTTCTGATGTGCATGTTGGAATATATTTTTTTATTTTAAAGTCTGCAAGATCAAAATTACACGTAGTTATTTTGCGAACACAGAAATTTATCACAGCACTTACAGTAGCATGACAAAATTACAATGCCGATTATTAAACCGATTACTCCAATTATCAAAACGATTGAGACTTTCTTGTAGAAATCCCTTTTTTTGAACCTGGAATATAAAAGTTTATTACGTCGGTAAAATGACTACCTTATGTACGAGGAGAGTTCACGAATTATTGTCCACATAGAGGGAAACAACTGGGACGAACATAATTTCTTATGAGATTAATGCATATGGTGTACCACAGACTAAGAGCTTCCATGCTTTTGAAAAAAAATTCCTTTGTGTGTAGTAATTGTCTATAAATATTTTCATTCGTCTCTCCTCGTATTAATTTGGCACCTTTATTACCTACTTTAATATCTATTATTGTATGAATAATTTCTGCAACAGTGCAAATGTGTCGGAGTGAAAATTTATTTCCGTGCAAGGAATAAATCCTGAATAAGAACTTCGCGTGCGGACCTCAATCTTGCGTGAACGAAACCCATTATCAGTTAATGCGTAACAAATTATCCACGGAAGGATTCACCAATGTTAAAATAATATCAGTATTAGTATAAACGTTGTTTTTCTTTATTCCTTCATGAAAAAATTGTCGATTCCATTGATGACACGACCTTGTCCCATAATCCTGGCCAGGTATGAATAAAGATGATGACTGATGAGACATGACATGCTCGCTAAAATATTAATGAGCCTGCACGGTCAGGTATTGATTTAAATATTAAAACGTGGCGAATGTAGTTCATCATATTTAATCAGCGCGAAAGGATTTACTAGAATATCGAACGGTTTAAGTAGAGGGTTGCTTTCCTGAGACGCTCATGAAAATAGATCCCATTCGATTTTAAACATCCCAACACGAGAGTATAAAATCATTGGCAAGAAAGCCAATGATTAATGAGTTTGGTGTTAAATGTGTATCTAAAAATACTCCAAAATATGCTATAAATAGAAACCAATTTTACTTTAATTTGCTATTGACAAATCATGTAGAACACAATCTGATTAACAAGAAAGAGCACAAAAAAGGTCGTATTAATAATTTGTTGTTGATTATAGTTACTCTTAAGACTCATTTTCTAATATCTCACGTTTTTCTTAGAATGGACAGCGTCCGTGAAAAGGACAATGATTTTTGTTCATTTTTTGTGTCAATAACAGTTATTTTCGTTTCTCTTTTGCAGCCGGAATTGCACCAATAACCTTGATTCTCATAAATAATTAAAATATTTCGTCACTCAATGATCAGTCGTCCATTAAATTCAATTACCTCAGTCCTTTAACTAATATTTTAATATTTATTTTAAATAATATGTTATCGCTTTCAATTCATCCAATTCATTGATAAAATATACATAATTATTTTGCAGAGATTATTTTAGAAATAATCTTAGTTTATCTTTCTTTGAATTTTTTGAAAATAATAAATCAATAATTGTTTATTTTCCTATTCTGCTGAACCACTAATATTCGTCCCAACATATTTTCCATTTCGTCCATTGCAAATTCACGAATTCGGTTGACGATAGAAAAAACTTTTAGTTTCCAATTTATGAATTCCTATAAACAGTGTATTACCAAATTTTCTTGTTATTATAAGGATTTAAAAACAAACAAAATTCATTGACATGAGATTTATGTTAATAATTTCTAAAATAGAAAAAAAATCTTCTATCGTTAACGCCACCTGGATACATTACTTCGTTCTTAAGTAGACCTAAGTTTTAGAAATGCCGCCTAAAGTGTATTCACTAGTGTTCAATGTACAAAATATATTTAATTTTGAGGATGAACAGAAATCAATCTCCGTTTTAGAAACAAATTTTCGTAAGCTGATTGTTTATATGTTGACAAATTAAACTATATTGTTTGTGAAGAAATACATAGATGTATACTTTAGGAATTATATTAAAAGATAAAATAATCTGTTACCAAATGATAATAATAATAGTTCACTCCTGTAAACTAGTGAAGTCATTTTCTAAGGTCTCTGAACTTTTTGAAACGTAAGAATATGTATATGCACGTAATAGAGAAACGAATTAAGAAAAATCCTTATCTAAACCTTATATTTCATGATCAATCATAAATGACTCTAAATAAGAATTGATTTTCAATGAAATTCAACGTTTGTTAGTGTCCTTAAATTTCTCTTGAGCCAAACTAAATGCGCAATGCGTACGATAATGACCTTATACCTGACAAGATTTTAAATTACCGTTTCTAAATGAAATATGTCAACGATTACCTTTCGAATTTCTTCGAATGCAAGATTTGACCGAGAAATTTCTATACAAATTATTATAAATTTAATAGTTATTTGTTATACAAGACAGTAAAATTGATTTTTATCGATGAGTGAAAACGAGTCGACAATTAAATTTTACCGTCGTGTGTAATATTCTGTTTTTTTATAGCGAACCTTAAAGACAAAATTTAAACAATTTCGCAGAAAAATAAAAAGAGCAATCATGTGTCAAAATCGTGTTGTATGATCATGATCCCAGTAACTAGTGTGGGTTGTTGCTAAGTTTAAGTTGTAATATTTATTAATTCAAATAACAAAATTAAAGTACTTTATCTATCCTTGCTGTTAAAGTGTTACTTTATCTACCCTTACTCTTAAAATTTCGTTTGATCGACTGTTTTGAGTTGGAAGATATATTTTCCTTAAATGAAAAAGGTATTAATTAGCTTTGCAAAACTTTTTGTTTTTATTTAAATTGACCGAAAAGTTTATGAACTATATGCGAATTTTGAATGAAAAAAATTTTCTTCGGGAATAAAATACAAATGCCCTTTCTGACCCTCACAATATAGATTTTTTATCGATAAAATCTCATCTAGCAGTTATTTTTGAGATACGCTGGATACAAATTACAACTAACGATTATATAAACAAATTCATGTACCTACACTTAATTTGAAATTTAATATCAATTCAGAATTCCATTCTAATAAACAAATAAAATATTTAGTTTTTCGAGATCCGGTACATACATACAAATTAAGTAAACAAGTACTCAAAAATGCATAACAAGGATCCTAAATTAAATAAAAAGTTACAGGGATGACAATGTTAGTCAATAATATGGCCTTCCTAACATAAGTCAGAGAATATCTGTACAGAAAAAAGAGCACAATTTTAATGCCTCTTGCATGCAAAGATAACAAAACATCTTTCTTAAACGTCCTAGAATATCACTTGTATTTGCCAATGACAATGAAATATCACAACGAAGGCCATCTTTCGAAACTTCAGTGGGAAAATTGAAAAAAATAAACAAGACATGAGACCATAGATGAAAATATTCTCGGAAAATAATCTTTTTAATGCTATTAAAAAAAAAGTTTGAGAACAAAATAAATTTAATTATATATAGAAAATCGTAAAATCTGAATGAAACTTAATATAAAGTATGTCACATAAGTTTTGGGAATTATAATTAAATTCTTTAAAGTAAGTATATAATTTATTTAAATGACTTATATCTAAGTTAATTAAATCTACATTTAAAATAATGACAAAGGATACGCAGTTTTTGTCTAACTTGCCCCATCATGTTTTGGACGATGTTTATGTCAATTTCTCTTATCTTTTGATATATTCTTTGTCTTAGTTGAACTTCATTTTGAGCTTCCCATCCATTGTCATATACTTTTCTGGTCAGTAATAGCCAAAATCTAGGATGGGTCGAGCTTATGGTACATTTGGTGGATTGTCAGCTTTTGGTACAAAGGGTATGTTTTGAGCTTCTAACCATGTTCTAGTCGTTATTGATAATGGCAAGTTGCTAAATCTGGCCAAAACATTATTTCATCACGTGGATGATAAATTGGAGCAACTTCGATAGACATCTCGGTATAAACATCGGCATTGACAGCTTCACCCCTCACGCGTCAAACATAAGGTCGTGAAACTCCTCTCTCCGATATAGCACACCAAACTAAAATTTTGTCTTCAATTTTTGTTCTGTTTTGTATTTAACATTATCTGGACAATTTTCTGTATTATTGGTATAAAAACCATTCATTTGCTTTCATTTCTGATTGTGAATGAGAGAATGAGAAATATTTTTCATCGTCCATTATGATCATTTTATTGTTTGTAAAATGAATTCGACGTAATCTGCGACAACAAATTGGAATTCTTCGTAACTGATCCTCAGTATAACGTGGACATTTACGTCTTTTACGATACTTTAAGCCTTTTTTCTGCAACACAATTTCATGAGAAACATTAAATCTTCTGGATAACTTTCGATATGATGTTCCAACTTGGTCTTTTGCACTTTCACAGATTCGGTTGGCACGATTTTCGGTCAGCAACTTCGGATGTCCACTTTTTGGTAAATTGAGGTAAGGTATGCTTTGTTCACATTCTTTAATTGTTCTATAAATCGTTGTCTTCGAAATATTTTGAATGCGAAAAATGTCTACAATTTCTCGGTTGGGCACATGTCCAACCAGGTTGTAAATGCTTTTTCAAATTTCAAGTTTGTGCGACATAACGGCACAAATTATTTGACATCTACGAAATGTCATAACAAGTTTGAGTATTAATGAAAATTTGTTTATTACGGTTACTAGATTTCAAGTCATTATCATTTATTTTT
Source organism: Serrognathus titanus (assembly GCA_039766575.1). Classification (NCBI taxonomy): domain Eukaryota; kingdom Metazoa; phylum Arthropoda; class Insecta; order Coleoptera; family Lucanidae; genus Serrognathus; species Serrognathus titanus. Next base: position 26,094,256 of record CM077912.1, on the reverse strand, counting down.
AAGCGGACGAAAATTTTCCCAAAACTTATGTGACGTACGTTAATATTTCCTTTTGAAGAAGGAAAAGAAGATTTCCTAAAAAAAATCGAAACTAATCGAGATTCAGATGAAACAATTACCAAAAAAGTTCAAAGTATTCCCAAAATAAGTAAATTATATGATTCTTGCTTGATTTCAATTGATACTTATACACAGGTATCTCCAAAATAGATGAATGTGGCTTAACCACAGGTTCCTGGGGTTAAGAATAAGAATATTTAACCAAACATATCTCTATCCAAAAGTGCTTCGTATTCCGCTTCAAAATTCTTTAAAAAAAGGTAATTATTCTTATAACAAACCAACGCTTGACTCGATTTGGATAATATTTGATACGATGGATCGCTGGAAGATAAGTTATATTTTCAAAAGGTTTTAGTATGCAATGGATCACTAGTGTAAAGAACAAAGTTGGCACTACGCAGATTTTATTGCAATAATGCTTTTTAATGTTAGGAAAATGAACTTTTTTATGTTTTTGCAAATGTTAATATTGCACGGTTTCTTCTCGAACAGAAAGTAAAACCGCCATACCTTCTTTTTCGCACGTTAAAAATTCTTATCGGGGTTGAATTCCGCCAGGTTCGACTAAACTCTAGTAGGGTAGGCAATATGATCTTAGTAGTTGACACCTAGAGGTACGAGGAGTATTCCATAACTAGATACCTTATTATAAATTACATAAGAAAGAAAAGAAGAGTTGTTTTTCGTATATAGTCCACTAAAGTATGCCTGTCTTCAATAGCTATTGATTGCTTTTGAAGATATACCGACTACCAATTATTCAGTGAACTTTCCTAGTCGCCGATTGCTTAAGAATAAATCGATTAATCACCTTAAAAACTGACTAGTCGGCTTATGTCATAAACTAGAAAGGTACAAGAAATATTGAGCTTATAAGTACGTGAAGTTAATTTTTTCATTAAAAAAATCTAACTTTGTTTAATCTTCAAAGTAACCATGTATTTCGGACTAACAAATCATTAAAAGCATCTAAAAATGTGATATACCTCTTTTTGGACTCTCATACCAAATAATATCCAATATTATCTCAATTGTTTTAAGTGAAAAATTAAGTTTTTTCAAAAATTTGAAGCAAAATACTGGCTTAACGAAAGACTTTTGAATAAAAATAAGTTGAATTACACCGACTTATTTTAAACCCAGGAATCTGTAATTAATTCATGCCCACCCATTTTAGAGACAACCTGTATGTATACGATGTACTTAAACAGAAGCTAACTATGACCTTTACTTCTCTACACTTTGATAAAGAACTTAATGTAGTAACTACTACACATCTAATGAAGAAATAACTAGGAGTTTGACATACTTTGGTTTTTAATAATTGTTTTTATTTTCATTTATTTTTAAGATAGAAATAAAATCCTTGTGAATGACCATGGTTACACCAAATGCCATTAAAATGTATGCGAAATGCTTTATGTGCATGTACCAAGACCTATCACCATGTATCTTTTTGGAAGGAGTTGAACGTAACTGTGGTTATTCACAAAATCCCTCTTTTACTTAAAATATTCGACATTTTTTGATGATTATTTTAAATTCTTTTTGAAATACTTCTACAAAATTTTGAATATTAATCTAAGGATAATGACGTTTCTAATATTTTATTTAAAAAAAAGCTAAATTGCATTGTATTATTTTTTGATACACCATAAACTCCATCATATATTTACAATTGTTAAACTGAAGAAATTCAAATTATCTTTCAAAAATTACTAAAAGTACTCATACAAATAATTTTGTTTCAAATTTCAAGTTAAATTAAATTGGTCTTACATAGATCGCCTGGCAGTGACTTCCACCAAATTCTGTTGACTCTCGGCCGCTGCACCATTATTAACTAACGCTGGATATCCTGAAAGCAACTCTGGTTTAAAATAACCTGGACAGTGAAAGTCGACACGAAACTTAACGTACTCGCAATAGCAAACACGTTACTATTACTCTGGTTGTTCGGTAGAGAATAAACTCCTACCCTTTCTTCCATGTTTGAACGGGCGCCTAAAAACGACGCTGCACGTCGTACCGGTTCGCTGGCGGTGACATCTTCAGCGCAACTTTATCCGATTCAATCCACCGGTAAACTGGATGACAGTCACAACACGACTTAATTATTATACGACGGCGAGTCCATACGTGAAAATCGATAGTCATATGCATATCGATTTTCTTGCTTACATGGATTGAGGGTGTGAGTACTTCCCCGACGACTAACATTTTACATAAGTAACCGACGCCAAAATATTAGAAATGAAGCTACTAACTCGTGTACAATTCAGCATTCGAATTGATTCACATTTGTCCATGTATAAAAAATTATTTAGACGTCACCGCTATTTAATTTAATCGGAGGCTAATAATAGAAAATTCGCCGTAAATAACGTCAAGAAACAAACGTAATTTTATTTACGTTTACTGCATAAAAATCTAGAAGTACTTACATTTAAAAGATTAAATCCTTTATTCTAAATTTAAAAATAATTTAATAATTGCGATTTACAAAAACAATAATTAATTATTTAGATTTAACTGTTTTGCTTTCTCTTTGATAACTACCTTGAAATCACAAACGCCATAATAAAATATTAACAGTAAAATGTCAATTTGCTAAGCTTATTAAGCTCTGTTGTGTTGTGAGCCAACGCGAAGAAAATTTTTTTTTATTTCAGTGCAAAGAAGAAAGTAGTACTTATCCCAATTAAGAGCAAATTCATAGTAAATATAATTCTTGGATGTCACTCCTCGCTTTAATTTAATACATAATATTCTATTGAAAATTTGGTAACTAAAAGCCGAAAATGAATACATCTTGACTATGAAAAAAATTAGAAAGGTCTATTTACAAATCTATCCTAGCAGGAGCCATTTATCATATTGCCACAAAATTCATACATAATATGTAAAATAAATTCAAGAATAATAATATGAGTTACCATCTTTAAATTATAATTTTAGATTTTCATCAAATGTTAGGTTTGTTATAGAGAATCGTTCCACTGGGCATCAGTGTTTAAAGGCTATATGTAAAAAAACAACATTTTCAATGCAAGTTCCGTATACTATTTCTTTTAACATGATGTTTGTGACATACAACTTTTAAACATATTTTATTGGTAAGTAAAATAAAACAAAACATTAATTATGACACAATATGATATACCAACTGTTTCAAATTGAGTGGACACGGAAAGAATATCCTAAAGTGGAAAAATTATAGATTTAATTAAATTAAAGAAAAGTTGCATCAATCAATTCCCTAATTCATACCGAATAACGGAAGTGATTTTCTTTTCCTTGAAATATAGACGAAAACGTTAAAAAGGCTTTTTATAGTATTAAAATACTGACTCAACTTCCTCAGGTCCTGTTTGTTTCTGCATTGAATAGATCCAGTAATTAAATTATAACTAAAATTTCTATTTCTTCACGACCATCTTCAATTTTAATTTTAATTTAATTTAAGCGTTTGTCTCAGTGTGTCTCACTTAATGACAGAAATGTGTTCAAATAATCTCTTGCAATCTCTTAATGTTATCGTAAACCTAACTTACTAATTAATTCTTCTTTTAATCAGAATTTTATTCAACTTCATTTCCTTATGTACAGTCGAATCTATTCTTCAACCAATTAAGTATATTATTTGTGTTGATCTTTTATTTGTACAGTCCGAGGTGACCATATCTTTTCATTTGTACACGGTGGTGATAGTGCCGCGCCAAGTTCATAATTTGTTTATTTAAAGTTTCTTTGCAAAATCCTGAAACAGGTAGATTTTTAATTTTAAAAAGACACATTTTAGTGCGAAAATCTTTTCTTTATCTTTATTTGTTTTTTCGCTGTGACGTCATCATTAACGTTTTTAAAAGGCAACCATAACTTTTTCATGTATATTTTGACCGTCCTCTTCTCAGCAATATCACTTTATAATCACTGTATATTTATTTTCTAATATCGCCAATCTAGATGAAACTTTTGACAATACTCTTATAAAGATACAGAAATAAATGATCTACTTATTACGGTACCTACGTAATGTTCTTCTTACATAATGAAACGATTTTTGTTCATTAGAAAGCATTCTGGTCACAATTGTAAAAATATTTTAACATTTATCCTTGACAAATCTGGATATTAATTGTCATAAGTATATTTATTTAATAGCGTTCTCGACTGATTGCTCTAAAGCATTTGAGATTGCTTTAGAGCTTTATTTCCATCTTGTTTTAACCTCATGTAATAACATGGAATAGAGATACTCTCAGAGTGCTCTGACGCAGTCAGTCAAAAACGCTATAAGACAAACGTTTAGAGATTCCAAACTCAACTCTGGCCTATTTAAAGAAAAACCGCATGGTATTTAATGCTAGCTTCTTCCTTCAATTTTAATTTTTAAAGTACTCCATAATTGCAGATATATCTATGATTGAAAACTGCCACTTTTGAGTAGTCTTGTGACAAGTAGAAATTCTTTTGTCTTCTATTTGCAGACAGACATCGAAGTCTTTGGAATCGTAAAACTATTTGACAAGCTTCATCACTCCTATGTTATCAGTTACCTTCATTCGAACCTTATTTACTAACTAATCAACTTGTTTAAATGACAAATTGTAATCAATAGCTTGTGATCCATGACCAACATTTCATTTCATATAAGAAATTTCTTATTTTTCATCAGTTGGGTGTGGTATACCTAAGGATTCTTATCAAATATCTTTAAACATTACCAAAATTAATTTTGTTTCTGAGACATTATTGCTTTAATTCCATATAATGGAACATCTTTTGAAAAATGTGATTCTTAAGTTTTTATAAGAATTTTGATTGTTTGTCAGTGGACAGTGGATCATTTTGAATGAACATTCTTCTATTACTATAAGTTTGGAGGTGCTGATAAGAAACGGTGCCCTCAACGTACAGCATATCCTGCAGGTTTCTGCACATCGAACTGCTTCAAGACTAACTTTGTAGTTTTGATCAGCTGTTTTTCCATGTATTCGTTGTTACCCACGTCATATTGTACTTGAAACAAAATTTATATTTTAGTGTTAATCATATTTGTGTCGAAATACCTTGGAATTGCAATTGTACCCTTGATATCCGAAAATTATTTGATGTTCAAATAAAATGTCAAAGTGAAATCATTTACAATGTAATCAAAAAATAAGTAAAACTTATTAATATCATTAAACCAAAATATAAATTCAAAATAACATAGCAATATGTATTCTTCTGTACATATCGAATACTGTTATATGTGATACCGAACGCTTTATTAGTTTTTAAATTACGTGATATTAACAAACTAACAAAAACATCGTTTTTAAAATTGTCTTAATTGAATCAAATAAATTTTATTTGAAAATAGTTAAGAAAACATTCTTTGTTCAGTAAGTACATTGACATTTTCATTGTGCTGATAAAATTTAATACCTCAAAGTAATTTGAATGGCATCTATTATTAATATGGTTCAATCAAAACATATCATTATCTGCGTGTACCAATTTCTTTGTGCCCCCAATCGACCTTAATGTTACCCAGAAGCAACAAAAAATACTGAAATAAATCATTCAAGCAGGAAGTTTCCATCGAATTTGAGTACATAACTTAATATTGTCTATCTCTAATAGATTTCAAGTAAACTGTTCGTGGGAATATGTCAGAAATTGAAGGGTATTGGTAATTTTTGTCCTGAAAAAAAGTACTTAATATTTAGATATTTTTTACTTAAAATATCTGTCATTAAATAAATAATTCTCGGAAGTCGTAATACACGATGAATATTTCCTCAAACATTTACACAGGTTTCAGCTAAAATGAAATCAATAATTACGTACGCGCGCCTATCCTTTTTTGACGACAAACAATGCCGCATTTACCACATAATAAATGATTTTTTTATCGTCGTTTAATGGGTTACGGAAATCGATGCTGGGGTCGGAAAAGAGCACACCCATTGCACGACAATGTAAACTAGAATAATAAATTCGTAGATAAACGTAGGGTAACCATGGAAATTTATCGTTAACGACCGACGAACCTTATTTGACAATCTTAACAAGTTACATAATATAATGGTCAATTCTATTTGTTTAATTATCAATTTGGTTTTTACTTACTTTTTACAATTTTAAATGAATGTTATAATTTGTTTAAATATAAATTATAATAATTTATAAAGTAAACAGTGACGCAATAAGCAAGATCTTTTTAGTAAAATTGTTTATATAAGTATACAGGTTATCTCAAGTTGAGTGGCCTATAAAGTTTTCTTAGAAGGGAATATACAAAAATTCTGAAAATTAATACATTGCCCATTACAGGGGATAGTCGTTTTTCAGATTAAAATATTTTCACTCTCTCTCCCTTTGTTTAAAGATGAATTACCACAAAGTAAGCAAGGATTGTTCATCTTAGTTTCATTGATCAATTTCTCTGAGATACATTAATTTCAATTATAGAATCTTCAAGTCTTCGTTCTGTTTCTGAATTTTTAAATGATAGTTCAAATTAGTAGTCTATATTTTACCAGTTTTGAGCCACCAAAGTGTGAATCACTAAAAATAGCTATATTTAAATTTTTCTTTCATTTTGCTCTTTTTTTTATTATAAATTTGTATTTTTGCCTTATACATATACAAAAATTTAGTTGCTAGTGATAAAAGTTGTTTATTTGAATCAAATGTTTTTCGGAAACATTTTCTTGGCCGAATTTTGAAAAATTTGAAACAAAAACATTACTGTCTTCAGTGCCATTCTAATTTATTACTGTTGTGCGGACAAGCTATGACAAAAGCACTTGACCTTAATTACTCTTAAAGAATAATGGCGTTTAATTCAATCATCCGAGTCGGACTTAATAATTTACCAAATTCTGTTATTCTCTTTTCACATTAAGTAATACTCGCAATAAAATACAAGCATTACACATTACACGATTAACACTATTACATTTATTTTGTTCAATTCATATTTCACTTGCATGTGTGCGGCCATTAGATCGATCAACTGAAATGATAACCAAGCACGTAATGTCATTGGAAGTTGATCCATGTATTTTTTATCATTATGCTAACAATAAGTTCGAATTGAAACGGTGCACGTAATTCATTCTTACAAATCGCGGGGTAAACGTACTTTCATTATTTTATTACGTTCATTACTAAAAGCCCCGACTACTGCTAATCGACTTTTTTATCTAATTACCTGTTTGAATAATATAAAAATATAAGTATACTCCCAATAATGCAATCTCATTCTGTGTAAATTGTTGATAAACCTACTTGCATACCAACAACTTGGCACATAAGTTCCTAAATTATTCGATCATTTTAAATCAGCACAACATTTTGCAAAGCTAATTATAGTTATATATGTATTAAGGGCATAATTAGTAGATTATAGCCCGAGAGTAAAATTAAAGCCCGACGCGAAGCGGAGAGCTTTTAAATGAAGGTTATTATCTACAATTATGCCCGTGGTACATACAATGTTTTATTTTATTTTGGCATTGAAATGGCCAAAATTTATAAATTCGATATTTTTATTTCGTATACGAGTGATGTGTAGATGAAGATCATAGTGGTGCAGATTGTTTGCGTTATTTTGGGTATGTTTACGTTACTATGGGTTTGTTTACTATTTTGTTTGCAAATGATTAAAAAATTTTAAATGATGAATGGCGAAAACGTCGGAAATTTGTGAAGAATTTGAGCAGCCTTTGAAGTCAAAGGATATGTACGAGAAAGAGTACCAGAAATTTTGCGAATGGCGATGTGCAAAGAGTATGATAGTTGCGATGAAAAATAGTTGTGACATGTTTGTCTCAAATGGTAAGTAAATTTACAGTGATACTGTAATTCATTGACCGCTAATTAATAACTGATTTATAGTCCAGAGTTTACAAACCGTCATCCCTTTGGTGTACGCATTCTAAGCTGAAAAAGATTAAGATTAAGGAAAGTATTGACATATTGAAGTTTCTTTTGCTGACAGAATTTATGAAAAGTAATTCTATCGGAGATAAAACTAAGAAATCATTGGTACTACAACGGGATCAAATTGAGAAATTCATTTTAAAAGCACCAGACCATACGTATTTATTAATTAAGGTACGACAATATTGCTAATTGGTTAATTTTGCTGTATATATTGTTGTTTGTAGGTTGCCGCAGCTTTTGATATATTTCGAGTGTGCCGACGTGAGAAGCTATATTATTTAAATGTTCAAGATGTGACAATTGAGGGTTCGATCCTGTTGTCGAAGATCCGTCGAACCAAAACCTAAACGCCAAGGCAGTTTACGATCGTTCCGAATCAAGATTCCGTTGATTATATTAATTTGTGCAACAAATATGCTTCTTTACATCCAAAACATGTCGAAATTGACGATCTGTTTTTACCTTATCACAACAGTAAATGCTGTTCCGAGCTAGTGGGGAAGAACACATTTGGAAAAATGCTTCCGATGATCGCTCATTTTATGAAGCTACCAGATGCCAACAAATACATAGGACATTGTTTCCGAAGGAACGCTCCCACTATGTTGGCGGAAAGTGGCCATGACATAAAAAGTTTGAAGCAATTGGATGGATGGCGTTCGGATAAGGTAGCCGATTTTTACGTAGAAAATTCCCTACAAAACAAAATTCGAATCGGCCAAACCATTTCTAGTAATTAGGGATAAGCATACCCCAGACAAATGGAGGACCTGTTAGCGTTGGAGTTGCTTCAGGCGACGTTACGATTATAAATCCAAGTAATTGCAATTTCAATTTCTATAAATGTTGTTCTAACAAATGTAATAATTTTTAATAATAAAGCTTACATTGTTTGAATTGGTTCTATTTTTATTATTGTTTAAATTCGTGAAGTTATTGTTGCTTTGAATTTTGTACTACAGACCTTGTAGGCCCTTGGCTTGTGTGACGACTTTGCGCCATTCGTTCCTATCCCGTGCCTTAGCTTTCCATCTTTTTAATCCGATTGCTTTCAAGTCCCTTTCACCTTCATCTAACCCTCTGTTTTTTTTTGTTTCCACCGTGTCTCCTGTTAATTATAATCTTTAGTAGTCTTCTCTCTGCTGGTCTTTCTATATGTCCTAACCATCTTATTCGATTTATTTTTATTTGTGTTATGTTTGGCTGTCTAAGGCCGGTACTGTCATCATTGATTAACTTTAATCTTTGGTTTATTCCCTTTATTGTCTTTACAACTGTAAATAAACCAAAGGTTAAAGTTAATCAGTGATGAAAGTACCGGACCTAAAAATTTCTTCCTATTCTTTATTCGTTCTCCTTCTTCAGCAACTATCCTCTTTCCTTCCTCCATATATTCTTCTCAGCAGCTCACTTTCCCATATTTGTAGGGTTTGCTCGTCTTGCTTCGTCAGGGTTAATGTTGCTTAGCAACTTTAAAGTCCTCGTGCTCTAAACGCCAAATTATGTCCGCATTTGAGTGCCAATAAACAAGATTATGGTTCCGAAATAAAATAAATACCTTTTTGATTGAAGGATGAAACAACAGCGCGAAAAAATTGAAATGAATAAAAATGTTTTTTCTCATTAGTTCTCGCTGATATCTAAGAAGAGAAATCCCTAAGAAATCTCAATTTTCATTCATTTCCAAACAAACTTTTTTTTAAACTAAAACAATTTGTTGGCGAAGATGTCTTAACCTCAAATCAAAAAGGTATATACTGATATATTCCTTGGTTTTCCTGGGTCAGCACATGATGCACGTGTGTTTCGTTTCTCATCACTGTGTCATGATTTAGAAAATATTTGTGGTGACGGTGAGCATACAAACATTAAATGTCGGTTTGGTTTTCAGTGGAATTCTTGAGCTACGCTTCTGCTGACGAGGCCACAAATAGGGCCGAAACTGTTGTACAGAGGATGCTCGAGGAGTCCACTGCAATCAAAATCGACATGCAACAAAATTTATTAAATATGTAGATTGTATAAAAGTAAATGTGTTTATAGGTAACTATATTGGGGGACAGTGCATATCCATTGTTACCAAATTTAATTACATTATATTGGGATACTGGCCACTTAACGGTAGCACAGAAATATTTCAACAGTTCATTAAGTTCTTGCAGAGTAAGCATTGAACACACATTTGGAACGCTTGGTTTATTGATTTAAATTGATCGAATAGTTTATGAACTTATTTACCAATTTTAATTGAACATTTTCTTTGGGAATAAAATGCAAAGACTCAATAAACAAATACTAAGCTGTTCCGATCCTGACCATTAGGTTTTTATCGATGAAAGCTTATGGGTTACTAAATTTAAAGAAGTAGACATCATTTTTTCTCGCTCGTTTAGAAATACATGCAGCAAGAAGTGACAGTACTAGTAAATTAGTCGAAGCTTACGCAACAATAAAATTTATTTAATACTAACATACGAATTTTTACAAGGACCTCTTTTAGTACTCGTCACAGGACTACTTACGGTTACGGACCTTATTTTTAGTTATTTTAGTCAGTGTTCAATATCTTTACGTAATGTCAATTCGCACATTGAATTATTATTAAAATTTTCTGACTTATGATGGATTATGTAACAATATTTTTTCTCGAAAGAGGGCCTAAAATCAAAAATTCTGGTATTCATATTCACATTACTGAATTCTCTATGAAATTACCTTTTCAATGTGATATGCCACTCATAGCATTGCTTATTTAAATTCTATTGATTAGACAACTGGAAGGGAGGGAAATTTCATATGACAGTTGGGTAGAGGATGCGGCTACGTAGATCTGTGTGATTTTGTTACTTTACGCACGACATTTGTAAACACCCGTTCACTTAGCTTATGAGTTCTACGTAATTTCTTCGGTAATGGTCGTAGACAAAAAATATTGTAAAATTTGGCTGCAAGTCAAAACTCAGCCACGATGCACAGTAATGGATTACTTTACAACATAGCAACCATTACAACACAGCAAAGTATTAACTACAATTATTTTTTTTTATTTTCGATAAACATCAATTGTGACAGTTATCAATGTGACTGTGACTAATGTCACTTCTATTGAATATTAATAAAATCAAATTTCGCATGAAATGCGAAAAAATAGTATACGCAATCTCGTTAGAAATGTGTTCTCTAAACTCGTATGGCCTTTTAAATTACTTGCTCGCTACGCTCATATTCAAACAAGCCAAACTCGCTTCACTTTTCTAAATTCGTTGCGTGATATGAGCCCAAGCACAAATATATTCGTACACATCAATTAAATTACATTTTTAAATCTAATAATATACAAATAATTAAGAATATTTTATAACATAAGTTTATAGATCGTTTTATTTAAAAAGACAAAGTTTTAGTTTTTTCTTAAGTGAAATGTATTATTATTAAGTTGATAGTTACATATATAATTAACCCTTAAATTAATGAACGTAGCACAAATGTATTCGTACTACTAATATTTTATATATTAAAATCGCGTCACATCACCTTTTGCTGCTATAACTGCTTTCATCCTTTCTTGCATGGTATTATATAATTTCTCACATTGTTCAGCTGTAATAGATTCCCAAATTTCTTTCAATTTTGCCTCTAACAATTCTTTCGTTGCGGGTCGATGTTTTCTAAGCTGTTTCTTCATTATTCCCCATAAATTTTCAATTGAGCTAAGATCGGGACTACTGGATGGCCAATTTAATGTTTTAATATCGTTTTCTCGTAGCCACTGTATAGTTGATTTTGCAGTATGTGAACTGGCTTCGTCTTGTTGAAATATATAATCCTGATTTTCTTCGCCAAATTTTTGAATACTTGGTAAAAGTTGATCTTGCAAAATGAACTTATATTTTTCTGCATTGACAGTTCCTTCCACAAAATACAGATTACCAACGCCATTAAAAAACATATAGCCCCATACCATTAAACCTTTAGGAAACTTTACTGATCTCTTTAAACAATCAGGATGAAATGGTTCAGATTTTAGTCTTATCACCCGAATCCGATGATCACCCACGCAGACATTAAATTTACTTTCATCGCTAAATATGATCTTATTCCATTGATCCTGTGACCATTTAATATGTTGCTTTGCCCATTTTAATCGACGACGTTTCTGTGCAAAAGTAAGGAGGGGTTTCGCTTTGGCTTTATAAAATTTATATCCCAGTTCCTTTATTCTACGACGACAAGTCATTACTGATACAAATTTTCAAGTATGATTTTGTCATTCATTTTTAATTTCAACAGTCGTTTCACGCCGATTTTTTTTAATAATGCGTTTCAGGATTCTATCATCTTGCGCAGAAATTTTTCTAGGGCAGCCGGATTTAGATTTTATATCAGTATTTCCAGTAATTTTATAGTTTGAGATAATATATTGAATAGTACTTCTTGACAAATTAAAATCTAAAGAAATCTTTTATAAGATTTACCATTTTGATGTGATTTAACAATTAAATTTGGTAAATTTGCACTTAAAGCACGTCCACGAACCATTTTTAACAACTTTTTAAAATGAACTTAGATAAATCTACGAGGAAATATTAATGGCACTATGCTAGAACTGTCAAATGTTGAGTAAACAAAAATGTAAATAATAAAGTAAACAAAAGCTGCCGCACAACTATGCTGATAATTTTTAATTTTATGCTGTACGAATTCATCTGATACTTGATGAAACTAGTACGAATACATTTGTTTTCAAGTAATTAAATTGTTTTCATTATATTTTTAAAATGGTTAAGGATCTATACAAAATAAATACAGTTATGTAACTGTTTCAAGGTTTCATTCTTGAAATATTTAAAATTACATTCAGTTACCTCAATAATCAATTTGTATTATGCATTTTTGTTCAGGTACGAATACGTTTGTGCTTGGGCTCGTATACTATTATTGTTTTACTAAAGAAATGCACAGACGTGGCGATATTCGGGCGATTTAATTGACAGCAATCGTATCGAGCGACCAAATTGCTTCAATATCACTTGGCAACTGTATTCGTAATGAGGCCCCATTTATTTTGGCGATTTGGGCAATTTTCGGGCGATCAGATTGCGACAACCAGATTGCCCGAATATCGCCACGTCTGTGTCCTCCTTAAAATAAGATACTGATTAAAAAGAATGTAACTAAAGTTTTACTAAAAGATATGAGCGAGAACTAACAAGAAAAGTTACATTTTCGTTAATTTTTTGACAATTTTTTTTAATCAAAATAATTTGTTCGCGAAGATGTGCTATAATTAAATCAAAAAGGTATAAATTTGCTTCGCAAAACTGGTGTTGATTTAAATTGACCGAATAGTTTATGAACTATGCGTCAATTTTGAATGTATAACATTTTCTTTGGGAATAAAATTCAAATGCTCGGCAAAAAAAAACTTAACCCATTTCGACCCTAACAATATGTTTTTATCAATGAAATCTCGACTATTTTCTATCATTTTCGTCTGAGAACTTATTTTTGGGACATGTTGTATACACGTGGTAAAGTAATTGCACCAAGTAATGGCGTATTTAACACTATTAAAAATATTTTGCGTTTTTAATTTTTAAACTACGCTCTTGTGGTTGGTCGCCTGATTTTTAAATCCTACTGAGTAGTTCAGATGCATCACGCAGCGCGACGTAGCAATCGCTAGCGCTAGCAAAATGGGTCACATAGGGTTACAGATAATCCTGACATCTGTGAATTGTTATAATAATTATTAATCAGATGGTATTGTAAAATCTCAAAGGTATATAGGACGTCACGGGACTGATTTTAATCCAAGCTTAACATATTTTGCTTATTTACGGCTTACATGAGTATAACAAATACGTGACGTGGTATGACTCAAACGAACTAATTCCTTAGATTATTTGCAAAAGTTGCGGTTAACATACGTATCTCTTACACATTTTATAAAGTGAGCAACAAATTAGAAAATATATTAAGGAAAATGTCTCATTTTCAATCACCGATGCCAAGCAGAGAGTTTTTATGGGATGTATTTCAACGGTAAATTTAGGTTATTACATTTTACTCCTCATTGTTTAAAAACTGTTTTTCATAATTTAGGGTGGACAGAGACAGAAGTGGATATATTAATACAGAGGAGTTGCAAATAGCTTTATCAAATGGAACATGGAGCCCTTTTAACCCGGAAACTGTTCGCTTAATGATTGGTATGTGGTAAACCTGTAATACGAGTGAGCAACCACTTCAGTTATTACATTCTGGAAAAAACTGATTTATTCTAGAACTTTGTTCTGTTGTTCGATGACATATTCACAAAAAATCCCTAATAATGATAATTATAAACAATGTGATATATGTGAGAAAAACTAAGTTCTTTTGCAAGTGAAAATATCACATGATTCATTACATTTTAGCATTTAGGTAAATGTGAAAAAAGAATAGAAGTCTTAGCTTAAGGCCGAAGTTTGACATTCGTCAATGACAACAAACTGCTGGATCGATAGAATAAATCAGATGAAAAAAAGGACACGCCTTTTTATACATTTGGTTTAATTTCCTGAACAATTTAAATTACACAGTAAATTGAATCAAAAACTATTTGAAAAAATGGGACCTACAGCCTAAAATTATCTTATTTTGAGTTGAAATTGTAGACATTGAACCAAGTCTTGTACCTACAAGAGATAGGGCAGTCTAAAATGGCCTTTAGCGCAAATGAAAGTAAACAAAACCTCTAAAATTAACAGGCTTATACAAAAACACAATTAGAAAGATCAATTTGCATTATCATTACAACAAACATTTAATTAATTATTGGTCCATTATTGAGTTAATATGTATGAAAATAAAGCAAGGAAATATTTTTTTTTTCTAAACCAATGTCATCTTAAGTTGCAAAGTATCTAAATATTAGCTAAAGCCTGTTTTATATTGATTGTGTTTAACAGAATCCAGCCTTTAAAACAGCAGCATGATTTTCTACAATGTTGATGTTATTAGAAGTCAATACTGCTTACAGCAGTTGCATAAAGCGCTGATTGCTGTTAAAGCATTTTTAAGGAACAAATTTGTAGGTTATATTTTGAAATATGTAATGTTCAGTATCATAGGTCCTTTATATGTGTTAAAGCACTTTCGGGAACAAATTTATAGGTTACATTTTGAAATATGTGTCGGTGTAATGTTTAGAATTATAGGTCTTTTATACAGCAATGTGCATATGTATTTAGCACTTTTGGAAAAACCCATATTTGTTGATACTATTCAGATTCCAGGTAAATCCATCCGAGCGATGTGTACACTTTTGATTAAAATCAGCTTCAAATAAGACTAATAAAGTTAATTTTATTGCCTGGAAGTTTTAGTACGAAAATGTGAAATCAGTCTTAGGTAAGCTATATGCGAGTAAACTGTTAGAGGATAACAGATCTTGTATGCGATTGTTTTGTTGTTTATTGGATTTAACAATGCTAAAGACGCATCAATTAAGCGTTGCTGGAAGAAGCCAAATTGTACTTTTAAGTACGGAATGGTATTCACAAGTCGCAATCACTAAAAAAAAGTCAAATAAAGGTAATCATGTATAAGAAGGCCGTATTAATGCGCATGTGCCAGTCTAGTAAATACACATAAGCCGCCTGAAAATTTAAAAGCGTCACTCATAAATTAAATTTAATCCAAAACCGCGAATTCTAAACTAAATATTCACTTAAAACAATTAAAATAGTTTTTCCATCAAAACAAGGTTAATTTAAGAGCGAGTATTGTTCACGACTATTTAAATTTCGAAGTTTTAACGTTTGAAATTTAAAATTGAATTATCCCCAATATCTATCCTTAATCAAATTTTAATTGACTATGTTCTACCAAGAATTAAAGAACAAAATATAATTATTAATAACTGCCCACCACCGCTGATAGTTTTAATTTTCGCATTAATACGGCCTTCTTATATGTACATGATTACCATGGGACGAAAACGACACACAAATGTAAAAGTGCTTTAGAAAAAATGGCTTTGCAAGTAGTGAATTATGGATGCATCATAGGGTGAGAATTTCAATAAATACCGTCAGAAGGCATTTAATAGCAGCTTCCTCACATGGTCATATTGCTCACCAAAAGCCATATCTTATGGTCATGCGAAGAAGAGCTGACTCGCATGGGCTAAAACATATGCAAGCTGAACTGTCGAGGACTGGTCGTGTGTGATTTTCTCCGACTAGTCAAACATCGAAGTATGTTTTTTTAAATATTATTATATTAAGAGAATAATTTACTATTATATTAATATATATAATTTACTATTATATTAATATATATAATTTACTATTATATTAATATATATAATTTTCTATTATATTTACACAATTAAAAGAAAAAAGTAAATGTTATCATCTTTCACTGTAACTTGTGTAGCTATTTGGGCAACCTGGACCACAATCGTGTGTCGAAGACGAGGTGAAGCATTTAACCCAGATTGCCTAGTGCCCACTGGGGGTGGAAGCATTATGGTGTGGGGCTGTATGACCACAGTAGGTATTGGCGAATCTTTTTATGCGAGAGTCGTATGAACAGCGATCGCTATATCTCTTGGAACCATCAATTGTCAAACTTTTCGGAGAATATGACTGATTATTACTACCAACAAGATAATGCCCCTTGTCATCGTGCACAAGCAACAATGCAATGGTTCACTGACAACAGGATGCATTTGTTAGATTAGCCAGCATATTCTCCCGACTTGTCGCTCATTGAGTCTCTGGTACATACTCAAAAAAAATATTACCCATTACCACCATACCTCAAAAAATCAGCTGCGAGAGAAAATTATTGAAGAATGGAATTCCATTGCGCCTGAAGATGCCTTAAATTAATGACAACAACGCCGAAACTCATAAAAGCCATAATAAAAGCATGCGGAGGCTCAACAAATTACTAAATTTATTAATAAGAAACTGCATTTAGTAAATATGTATGTGTTGTTTTATTTAAATTCTCAACTTTCAGTTCTTTCACATAGAATTATAGGATGCTAAATACATATGCATATAGCTATAGGTGTGTATGGAAAATTCGTTTAGAGCTGATCATTGTATTTCTGTGTAAAGTTGCTTTTTTTTAATGAGCATTTATTTAAGCTTGAGATTAATCTGATCAAGTTAGAATCACATCAGTGTTCACTTAAACCATCTAATACGTTTGCAATAGGTCAGTTGACGCTTGAAGTCACATTGCTGAGATGTTGAATCCTGTTGGACACAAGCATTCTGTTTTTTTCTATAATACCTGTCAATGTCAAAATTCTAGAGTTTCTGTTGGAACCCTGCTTTTATCACTAAATGCAGGACAGATTTTTCTGAATTTTCCTAATATTCACGTAAAGGCACCAACCCCAGAAACATTTGACACATATTATAAAAAAAGCAGTATACATTACATTAATTACTTTTCCCAAGAAAGATACAAAAATACAAAATTTTTTTAAATCTGGCGTCGAAGTTAGCTATTAAAATTTAATTGTGAACCATCCTCAAAATGTTAATTAATTTGACATTTGGTTTTGCGAAGTTTCGAGTTCAACAGTACGATAAGAGAACACAAGAATGTGGACAATAAGAAAATAATATTAGTTGGGAAAAAAACAACAAAATTGCGGTGCATTCACAATAAGCGCCAATTTCGACGCCAAATTAAAAAAAAAACACTCGCTTTATTGTATAGCAAGTGAGTGAAGTTGCCTTTTTATTGTTTTACACTATCATAAAACTTGATATAAATTTTTCATTTTCCATGATAATGTGAAACAGGTTTAAGACATGAAATTTTAGTCCATGAGCGCCTAAGATCTGAAATTTATTAAATCAAACTTTATAAACCATTTTTCTTTAATAAAAATAAATAAATATAAAGCCAAAAATAGTTTTCAATGATAATGAAAGCTATTCATTTTGTGCACCTCACTGTACAGATACAAATTCGAAGCTCATCATTGAGATCTCGAAAACTGTAAAAGATACGAAGTCGGTTAAATTAGGACAAAGATGTGTATTTTGGTAATTTTCTTTTTTTCTGAAATTGTGGCGATCACAGCAAAATGAATACATTCTATAGGCACTTTTTTGAGATCTTTACGATGACATTAGATTTTACTTCAAACTTTTCGTCTCGCTCATCAATTCTTTTTTTTTTTCTTAATAGTGTCCAGAAAGACGACAATAAAGCAATAGTTCATTAGATTTGTAATTAAATTATACATTCATTTTTATTATTAATAGTAATTTACTTTCAACAATAACCCGAAAGACGCCAACGATGTTTGGTAAATTAGATAGAACAATGTACTTATGGGTCTTTTCATAAAACGCGAAGAAGTTGATGGTGTTAAGAACGAGACGAAATATTTTAAGTAAAATTAATGATATCATCAAAAAGAGCTCAAGAAAGTGCCAAGTGTAGAACATATTAAAGGAGCGTGCGAGCCTGGTTTAGATATAGTTATATTAAACATTAGTCGATGAGACTGAATCTCAGTCTCAGTCTCAATCTCATCGACTAACGAGAAGTAGCAGCAACTCCGCCAGCAGCCCAGAGAAAATTCTTCTGCAACGGAGAACGAAACGTTGGCAATAGAAGCGGTTCCAACCGGAAGCCAATTTAGTTAATATTTTAAAACATTAATGGTTTCAGATAATATGTATTTATTTATTCAATATGTATTTATTACAAAGATGTACTGATATAAATGCATAATACTCATATAATTTTATACTTTCAGGTATGTTTGATAGACAGAACCGAGGCAAAGTTAGTTTTGAAGATTTTGGAGCATTGTGGAAATATGTAACTGATTGGCAAAATTGCTTTCGATCGTTTGACAGAGACAATTCTGGAAATATAGATCGCGATGAGTTACGTACGGCTTTAAGCTCATTTGGTTATCGATTGTCTGAAGGTCTGGTAGGCGTTTTAGTTAGAAAGTTTGATAGACATGGCCATGGAACAATCTTATTTGATGATTTCATTCAGTGTTGCATTTCTCTATACGTAAGTAGGCTTTATATTTGTTGATATATTAAATTTGAAAGTACAATTAATACGGTTTTATTTATACTAAGTGATCCACATCACAAAGGCAGTTTTTTTAATGTTTTTTTGAATTTATTTCGGTGAACTGAGCAAATTAGAATGTAACCAAAAATTAGTAATATTAGCTAATTTCTAGTTTTCCATAACTGATAACAATTTTTAAATTTCAAATGAAGTGTTCTATTTATGTTTAGATAATTTAAAACATGATGAAAAATTTCTTTATTTAAGCAAGCCAGACTTAGCTTGTGATTATATTTAGATTTTGATTGGTTTAGATTACAAAACTGTTTAGCACTAAATATCCCATAGATAACTAGTGCAGACTTAATTAAGAATAAATATTGCATTTGGAAAAATTGTGTTTCATCGCAACAAGTACAAGGTTAGTTGTACTAAAATATACCCACTTTATTATTTCAATTATTAACTTACTAGAAAAATTTAAGAATCCACCAATTATTTGTACTAAAATATCTTTATCTGTGAAGTGGTTCTCTATGTATAATAAAATGTGAAACTATTTATTTCTCATAGTTAACTATTTTTGTAGACCTTAACAGCAGCATTCAGACAACACGATACTGATCAGGATGGCATAATAACGATTCATTATGAGCAGTTTCTAAGCATGGTATTCAGCTTGAAAATTTAACTGAGCGAGAAGAATTCCAAAATAAAAATGCATAACTGTTTGCCAAACTGTTGTTTCTTCGTACATGCACATACGTATAATTTATATTTATCCTATTGTAGCTTTGTGTAGGTTTACATATAGGTATTTTAGAAATTTCAGAATTGCTTTTGAATTTGTAATAAAATTGTAAAGAAAAGCGAAACGCTAAAATGAATTAAAAATTTTAAAATATGTATACATACATATAAATAATATAAAATTATATTTTATTACGATTTTTTACTTTTCATATCATAAAATACAACACATAAAACAGAATGTAATTGATGAGGATAAGCTAAAAATAAATTTTTTTGAATAGAGTGAGAATTAGTAACGATTTGTTTTGATATTTCCATACATGTTCTTAGTTTTAAACATAATCTTATGCATTTGCAATGGCCAATTGTTTGTATCATTGCATTCCAATTCATGTTACTTTCTATTAAATGTTAAAATGATTTCTGTTTGCTTAAAATATATTTAAAAGCATATTTATGTCTATGCATTTATGTAGTTTTGTATCTGACAATATGAATGTCTTCAACGTTGTTAATAAATTTCAAATAATTTAAGATATTTCAATCAAATTCAGTATATTAATGATGAAGGTTAGTAAAGAGAAAATATATATTTAGAGATTTATTGTATAACATTTTATCTTGTTATCTTGTATTTATTGTTTCCAAAAAATTGAAATTCAAATTTAATAAAAATTTCTCTCATAAGAGTTAAACCAATTTAAATAAGTATTTAGTTATTAAGTTTATTACTACTTTTATTTTTCTATAACAAAATAATACTTATATCTTTAAAATAGATCTACGTGTTAAACTCAAACATAAATTAATGCAGTATAGAGTTTATATATCACTGCAGGTTTACGAAAAGTTATTAAACGACCAATGTTCTTTGATTGATTTATAATTTTTCTAAATTAATAAAAAGATATACATTCTGAGAGTGTTTTTTTATATACACATTGCGATCGAGCTGTTCCCGGACTGTCGTTAAAAAAACAACTTATTCCAGAAATGTTTTATTGCATTTAATTTTCTACTTATGAGTCTCCTCTCTACAAGTCTTAATAATAATAATGTATATTTCCTTTATACAAAAGTTATAAAGAATCGTCAGTTACGGTCAAATTTGTTCATGAGCAAAAAAGTTTGAAATTATTACATACATAATAGTACATTACAAGAACCTCTTACATTGTAAGTATTCTTGAATATTGTAGAAACACTCACTTTTTAGTCCATCTCACCACTTTAAGCGAATTTTCATTTCTAATATGAAGCGGCAGTTTGTTCAATATTTTTTTTACTTAGTAGTTAGTGCTTAGTTGTGCACGTTTAACTCGATGGTGTGGAACACTGAATTCGTCGCCATACCTGGTACTGCACGTGTGGAAATTTTGATTCCGACAATATTCTTCGTTTTCCTTGTTCTTTATGCAAGACGCTCGGGATGGTGAGTATGCCTCTTTTTTTAAACAAATCCCTGCAGTTATGATGATCCCAAATTCCGAAGACGACTCTTACAGCTTTCTTTTATAGTTGGAAGACGGCGTGCGCTTCCGTAGAGCCGCCCCACATGATAATGCCATATATAGCCATATGCGGCGTGAAAATTGGAATAATAAGTAGACTTTGTGATTTCATTAATTAGAGTATACATTTTCCTGATATAGAATAACGCAGAAGCTAATTTTGCTATTAATGCTTCGATATGTGTCCTCCAGCATAAAGTGCTTTCAAAACAAATTCCCAGGAATTTGGTTGGCATCTCTGTAATCTTTTTGGTATGGAATTTCATAGACTTTGTTTTATCCAAGTTCATTTTATTACATATAATTTGATAAGAATCCATCTATTTTCCAAATGTTGTAGGAGTTTTGATATTGCCTCTTTCGAAACACCAGAGAACAAAAGTGAAGTAATTGTTTCCAACACGCACTGAGCAGAAAGATCAAAATTCTCGTAGCAAAGAAAAATAGAAGTGACATAACAATTCGAAAATTTTAAAGAATCATTACCATAAATGATAATTACATTTGTTCGAACCGCAGGTTCTGAACAGACCTGATAAGTGGACAATTAAGCAAAATGCAAGTCAAGGTGTCCATGTCCTTAACCATATGGTCATTTTCTGTTTTTTAAGAAATTAAAATATTTTTCTTAAAGTGTAAATGGTTGTAGTTTTATAGTTTTTTAGTTAAATAAAGTAATAATCGCAATGAGTTTTACTATAAATAAGTTAATGAGTAAAAGTTTAATACACCTGCCCAAAAATTAATTATCAATCATTTTTATTCAATACCTCATTTTTGATTGCTGTAATTATCCATAATGCACGAGAGCAACCTGCCTACGATAAATTTTCGTTATCGCATAATAGTTCTTATCGCGATTGTTCTTGTACAGAGTAAATGTTATCTCATTTTCATTTCAGTTGAGATTTATAGAAAGAGCAAGCGAAATATTCTTTTCGTGTAGTAATTGCGAATATTAAACCAACTCTTAAAAATTAATTTATCGTTTGGCATCCTGGCATGTGTGGTTACTGACTGCGTAGTGTTTTAAGTAGTGTATCTACAACGTTCTATTAATTTGCCCATTATTCAATTTAATTGCCTGTATCCTCCAATTAATAACAATGGCTTCGCTTAAGTAAGTAATTTTTATTATTAATATCAAAAATAGGTATAAGGGAAATTAAGTAAAACTCAATTACACTTTATATTATTTTTTTTTGTGTAAAATTAAGTTTATAAAGAAAATAAGTTTATAAGAATAACCCCGGTTACACTCATTGTAAAATTTAATTCATTTGAATTACTTACAGAGTGGTGATAAAGTTCCGCTCCAAGCTCATAATCTGTTTATTTGATGTTTTTTTTGCAAAATCCTGAAAGAGAAAAATTTTAAATTCTAAAGAGATGCTTTAGTGTAAACATTTTTTTCTTGATCGGTACTTGTTTTTCTGCTATGATGTCATCATTATTTTTTTTAAGGCAGCCCTAAGATTTTCATGCAGATTTTGATCGTCCTTTTTGTCAGTTAAATGGTAATATAAAAAATATTACCTTTCAAACAAGTTTCTCGAAATAATCGAAAAAACTGATCACGCAATATTGGGTCAACTTTTTTCGCTGCTTTGAAAGATTCAGTCCAGAACAGATAAAAAAATGACAAATTCATCAAGATTTTAAATGCAAATAACTTTTTTTTAATTTTTAAAGATATCAAAAAATGATTAGGACATTTTAAAATTTAATTAGTAATTAAATCACATAAAAAGTTCATAATAGTCGAGAAACGAACCCAATTTTTGTTTTTTTTTTAATGGAAGTTTTTGACATTTTTAGAGTTTTTTTCGCTTTCCGAAAATGTATAGTTTATTAATATTATTTTTTAAAATAATGACATTATAGGCAATAAATTTATTTACAGTGAAACTTGCTTAAAACGAGCACTGGTTATAACGAGAACTCTGATGTAGCAAGAAAATTGAAAAGTCCCGTTTACCGTACTTATATGTATATTTTTTCGTTTATAACGTGCATTTGCATATACATATAATGAGCAGTAACTGTGGTCCCTTGGGCCCTCGTTATACCCGAAATTTACTGTATGTTAAATTTAGTAGGTATATAATACAAAACAGTGTAGAAAATTTTTGCTCTTAAAAAAATGGGTAATAATAAAGACTTTTTGATGAGAATTTGTTAGGTTCATATCCGGAACTTTAAACTTTTTTTGGAATTTAATTAAAAAACCACGACCTATGTTAAAATACGAATAAAAACATAATTTTTTGATATCTGTAAAAATAAAAAAGTTATTTGGATTTGAAGTATTGATGAATTTTGCGTTTTGCAACTGTAGCACGAAAACAGTAAGAAATAGCAATTTTTTTATTTAACTATTTAAAAGTTGACCCAATATTGTGTTTTTTTTTTCTATTTTCGTTACTAATGGAGATACCTGCAGAATACTATCGAAAATGGTGTCTTTGTTTAACGCGAGGGGTCGTTTTTATATTCCCGGACTAGGCAGTTTTCAATTTTAATGTAATTTTTCATTATATTGTTTTTTAAACACATATGCCTTGGTAACATGTTTGACAATTTACAAAACATTGCAGTAATATTAGTTCTAATATATGTATAGTTTGTGTTGTCACGTATCAAAATGAACCAACTCGAAAAATTATTCGTAAAGAAATGTTGGCTTTTTCGGGGATGACTGTCCTTACAAGTCGACTATTTGTGAATGATGAAAATTATTTAAACATGGTCGAAAATCACTGGATAATGATTCCCGTCCAGGTCGGCCTGTTGATGTGATCACTTCCGATGTTATTGAAAGAACCAAGTGTTTGGTAATGGAAGATGCAAGATTAAAGAAGCGACAATTAGCAGCTTTATTAAGAGTTTCAGAAACCACGGTTTTCAGAATTCTACACGAATATCTTGGAGTGACAAAGGTGAGTGCAAGATGGGTTCCACGAATGATTTCGCCATTCCAAATGCATATCAGGATGGAGACATGTGACCAAATTTTGGGCTTTGTGGAGATGAACCAGATTTAATTATCAATCGACTTGATACCGGAGATGAAACCTGAGTTTAAAGTCACCCCTTCCGCAGGAAAAATAATGGCAACTGTTTTTTGGGATTGCCAAGGAAATTTAATGATTTATTACCTGAATAAAAGTAGTACGGTAACAGGAGAGTATTATGCAAGCTTAATGCATCGGCTCAGAGATTCTATTAAAGTGAAAAGGCGCCGAAGGCTGGCGCAAGGTGTACAGTTGTTCCACGACAAAGCACCACCCCACAAGTCAAGACTTTCAAAAGCTGAGGTTGCTAAATGTGGATTCGTAGAAATTGACCATCCGCCTTATAGTCCGGATCTAGCCCCTTGTGACTATTTCTTGTTTCCAAATGTCAAAAAACACTAAGAAAAACAAAATTTAGGGGCGATGACGAACTTATAGCGGCTGTTGAAAGGCATTTTGCGGACAAACCAAACGAATATTTTTATAATGGATTAAAGGTTTTATTGACACAATCTAATACTTGTATTCACAAACAAGGGGCCTACATTGAAAAATAAAATTTCTGTTGCTGTTCTAATCTCTTCTTTTCATGCCTAGTCCGGGAATATGAAAACGACCCCTCGCAGTATGCATTATTTTTAATTTTGACATGCGCTATTTCCGCAAGCATCCAAAAATTAATAATGTTAATTTAAAATTATCCCCATCCACGTTTTAATAATAGGTCGCGTACAGGTAAGGTAATAGAGCGTACAATAACTTAGCGTTGTTCTACAGTATTACAACCAATTACAACTATATTTTTATTTGAACTCTGCCAACGGCAACCGCTTAAACTACTGCTAAAAAAGAGATCACAGGGTTCGGAAGAAAAATTCTGCAAAAACTACATTACCAGTAACCGTAGTTTATGTAGTTTTGTATATAGCAAATTCAAAAATCACATAATCTCAATCAACAACGATTGAACAGGCTACTCTACAGTATTTTTTTATTGTTCGCAATTTTATTTTTTTTTAATTATCTTAAAATTTTAAAAAGTTATGTTGTATTTGAAATGAGATTTGTTGCGATCATTGAATAATAACCGGGATACCTATAGTGAACAACGAAATGTGGGTGTAAAACATGAATTACAATTTAAACATTTAATTTCATAGACCACGTTAGATTGTTTATTTTCGTTACGTAGATGATATTAAATTGATTTTACCTTCAGATAAAGTAGTTTGTTTTAAGTAAATGTAACTCTTTACAATTGCAAATCAACCTGGTGAGGTAGATATATTAATTTTCACTCGTATACCTCCAAAACTTATAAAATTGCAACAATTATTTCCTTAATTTTTCATTTAAGACAATTTAAATTTAATAAAGAAAACTCTTGTTTAAAATTATTATCTAATAAATCTCATTGAATCTATAATTAAAAATCGTGTTAAATCTTTAAAAAATTCAATAATGTAAATCAAATATCTAACAAAAAATACAATCATTACCTTATATTGAACCGTTAGATAGCATATTCACACACATTTTCAAAAAACATAATTTACTTTTAGCTAACAAATCTGTAAATAATTTAAATAATAGCGTAGTTTAATTAAATGTTTAAATTGTAATTCATGTTATATAGGAGAAACAAGACAAAATTTAAAAAAATGTTTAGACTAACATAAATATCATATACAAAAAATAATCAAAATCATTTAATGCTTGTAGAACATTCGTTAGAAACTAACCATAATTTTGATTTTGAAAATACTAATATACTAATTTCTCTTGACATTTTTATTTACTTGACAGCCTTATTGACTTGACAACTTTGTTTATTTATTTTCACTCTTGACGAAGCTGTCAAACCTTTATAATTTTTTTATTTGCGAAAATTTTTGATTTCTGTAGGACACATTTTCATGTAGAATTCATTGCTCTAAACTATTTTTTCTAGGTTGCTCAATATTTAATACATAAGCAAGAATGATTTTTTATATGGAACACTCTATATATTTTTACATTTTTGAAAAGAGCATAAAATTCTATTAACAAAAATATAAAACACTTGATATTTTATTCAAGAGATTTTTGAGATAGGAGCTTTTGATGCTTATTGTAACATTCAAGTAGGCTATAGATAATGAAATATATATATATATATCGAAGTTATAACGAATAAATGCTAATTTCATCGAAATTGCACAAAAATTACAAAAATATTCAAATTGTCGAGCATTATCGACATAAATGATTCCGTTTTCTTATGGTTTGAGCTGGCATCACCAATTTAAGGACTGGTATAGTCTGTTTTTAAACTAGGAGGAGTAATTTGAATTTTGCCCGCCAAAAACTGACAAAGTTATTGGGTGTTTGATAGCCGGTTTTACACAAGCCTTCAATTTAAGCGGAAAAATTAACATTTTTCATAATTCTTGTGACAATTTCAGTTAGTTTTAAACTTGTCAACAAATCTATTGATAAAATTGGTTATTTGAAGAATTTGTAAACCTCCTAACCAAGCCAAATTAATTTCTGATGTAGCATTACAGTGTGAATCTACCTACGACAGGCCGACAACTGTTACTCCTCCTAGTTTAAAAATAGACTATAGTGATGTATTTTTCTTATTCAAAAAGGTTGGAATCTTTGTTTCTTTAAAATTTGTTTTGCAGAGGTTCTTACTGAGGCAGATGTTTGCTCCAACTGGCGTCGATTATTTTCGATTTCTCCCAAGACTATGACATACTCTAATTCTTTATTTCTGTTTTGAGTAATAATTGTTAGGTTTTGGCATTTTAAATGACTAAAAATGTATTAAATTGCTTTTAAATCTCGAGAATATATCTCTGAAGGATTGTCTTCTTACAGGATACCACTCACGGTAAAGATTAATCGCTGCTTCTGAATTTTCCCCAATTTCTATAAAACACTTTAACATTTAATATTAGTAGAGGAGACAGTAGTTTAGAAATAATGAATTAAAAAAGTTTATATCCGTAAATATACATCAAAATAGATTATATCTGTAGATACGTATTTCGGCAGCTACGCTGTCATCTTCAGTACACACACACTTACAAAGGCACTTCATGAAGTCTTGTGTTGGTATAAATATTACATTATGTAGTATTTTTCGTTTTCATACGTATTTAATTATCTCCCTAAGCCTACTTTATAGAGCTACTAAATTTCAAGAGAAATATAAATACTGTAAGGGATTGTGTCACACTTTGATAGCGGCCTATCAGGAAGTTACAAAAACTTAAATTGTTTAGTTATCGTCATCTATAGCCTAGTTCAATGCTATAAAAACAATTAAATTTTTGATTAAAATGTTGAAGCTTTATATCTCAAAAACTGTTTGAATAAAATATTAAGTATTTTATATTTATATGAATGAAATTTTATACTCCTTTCAAAAACTTAAGAATACACATAAAAATGATATAAATCCCAATAAAAAGAAAATAAAAACATTTTGAAAATCTCCCCCAAGAAATAATAAACAGCATTTTATTCTTATAAATAAAATTCTTGAATATTCAGCTAAAAAAATTAAAGCAAATACTCCTCCTCTATATTCCACATTACATTATATAGGGTGTTCCATATGAAAAATCAAAGTTCTTGCTTTTATATCTCAAATATTGTGCACTTTAGAAAAAAATAATTCGGAGCAATGAATTCTACATGAAAAAGTACCTTAAAGAAGTTTTTACAGAAATCAAAAATGTTCATAAACAAAAAAGGTTTTTAGAAATCGTAGACTCTTGAAATACATCCTGTAGCTCCTATAGGTGGTACAAGATATCGAAATGCGGTCTTTACCTATGATTGTGCCTTAAAAATCGAGCTCCAGGAGCCAAGGTCAGTTTTTGTCTAACTCTTCTAAAAATAGGTGTTTCCTGTTAAAAGTGTCGAACTTGGTGTTGAGCTTTACAGAAGATAATTTTTCTCAAAATTTTCAAATGGGACACCCAGTATATCTAAACTCTCATGAAACACTGTTTTAATAAGCTTTCATAAAACGGCAAATGTATTTGTCTAAAATGAAGAAATCGCAGGACAAAAATTATTTTATTTTTCTCTTCAATATTGATGTTATTTAGACTTTCCGTCCGGTTCTTCTGTCAGCATGTACTTAGTGGTGACTAATTTACTAAATGAAATGATAATATGACATTTTCAATTTTGACGCCAAATTACTAACGCGCATAAATTAAGTGATAATGTGACGTACCAACAAAAATAAATACGGGAATTTTGTTTTTTGTCAACATAATTCAAGAGGTGGTGTTTTTTTTTAATTTTGAGACGAACAATATCTTGAATAAACTACGTTTATTGCATTTGCTAATTGTCCGCACTGGCCATCTCGTGTGTGGTAGCTTAAGAGCGAACGATATTGTTGCGATTTTGCTATTCACTGCACAATTAAGTCAGAAACGATCGTGTGGCATCTTTGCATTTACGCAATATCTTTGCGGAAGCCTTGTTGGTCGTTAGGATTGCGATGGAGTTCTCGAGCTACTCTTCTGTTGATGAGGTCCCATTTAGGGCTGAAATAGCTATACAGAGGATGCCCGGGCGCTCCATTGGAATCCAACCGACTTGCAGTCAAAAATTAAGATTGAGATTATTTAATTTTTGAACTTACTACATAAGCTGCATTGACTACATTGAAATTTAATGGTTATGTAGTTTTTGTAAAAAATATTTGCTGAGTGTAGTTTTCCGAACCCTGCTTACGCTTTAGCGTAGCAGTGCTGCGATTACCTGAACGCGACCATTTGCCATTTGTTTTACGCATGCGGATAACTTGCCATTTCTTTAGTTTTGAAAGTATGGTTAGATCATCGCTATCATTCCTGATGGTGCTAATTAATTAGTTTGTGTAATGTGGGGTTAATTAAAGGTGCTGTGATAATGTTGTTTTTTAATATCAACCCGGCACGTACTAGAACATCACTTGTTAGGACCTGCATGCTTATAGAAACATAGAAACCCACTTTGCACACTGCCGGTCTTCCGTGCGTAGTTAATTGTAATTATTAATTTTCTATCGCTGAAAAAGTAGTTATAAGTTGTTAATCATTGAACTGTTGTTTTACAACATAAAATTTAATGACGGTTTTCTGCGATGTAAATTACTTTGACCATGATTAGAGTGAATATCAACTCAGGTAAATACTTGTAGAACTTTTCAATTTTTAATTTCTTGGGTTCATGATTTTGTATTAGTTTCCAAATTCATTGATTTACTTGCACATACGCCAATTAGAGACTTAAGTTAATTATATCTAAAATAATGAATGGAGTTAAAGGTACATTATCACTTCAGAGAAAAATTACCTCCTCTCTTGCATCTTTGTTTGATGACATCATTGTTATTTCTTTTTCTTGCAGGTGTAAATTTGAATCATGGATGATGAAGAGGACTTCTATGACACAATATCTGTTAATTCCCACATACCAATAAATACAAGAAGGTCCAACAACAAAGAATATATCAGTTTGTCTAGAAATACAATATATCATTCTGCGATCGACTTAGAAAATATGGAAATGAGTGCGGCAACAGGAAATAATCCCCACAACCAGCAAGACGATTACCATCAAAATAAGGTTTCTAGAACTGCTAAGAGTGTTACCTGTTATACACAGTGGAGAGATAGGGTAAAGGTTTTAAATGCTAGCAAGTAAATGCACAACTTACCTCAGATAAGTGCATGAATTTAACTTGGTCTGTTTTCTTTGCCTTACCTCAACACTGCTTTATGTACAAAATATTTTAATCAATCACAAATAATTCTTAATTTATTAAAATCATAACTTATGTTCCTGTTTTTAAACTAAATGTTGATTAATTTGCCTCTTTACAAACTTGACACTGGAAAGTAGATATAATTTCATGAAAAAGAAGTATTATTAACAGAGGTTTTTCTTTAAAACTTATAGACCTTGTTTCTCAGCCACAGTTTAACTTTAATCTTCTATTTATTTCCATAGTAACCATTATAAAAATAATCGTTCCTACAGGAATAAACTGAAGATTAAAGTTAAACTATTTAAAAACAATTGTTCATATGGAAATAAATTGAATAAATATGATCAAGAAATATGACCATAATGTTTTAAAGAATTTGCAAACTTAAAATGGTAGTATGGAAAAGAATACAAATATATCAAACAAAAGTATATTAAAGTGCTTACTTGACGTTTCGCAAAGTGGATTGTTTGCTTTATCAAAAATGAATAGCTTAATATCAGTGTTGGAATTATCTAGATAATTCACCTGAATTCTAGATTGATGAAAAATTGTTTCATCTATTGTCTTTTATCTAGATAAAGTTTTTAATTATCTTATCTATCTGTTTACCTGAATAAGAGAACAACTACCTACATCCCACTACATAACAAGACGTGATGCTGTCGACTAACCAATTCCTTGTTTTCCTAAATAAGTTCTGTAAAGTTATTGCTATTGGTTTTTAGTTCTATTTTTATTCATAAGTAGGCAATATTTAATTTTGTTTGTATGGTGGCCATTAAAATCGTTGCTCCTGCATACTAACCTTGTCCTGCAATGGAAACAATGGCTATTGTTGCAATTGCAATTGATTTAGGTCTCCCCATTCATATTGCCACTAAGGCTTATGTGTCCTTCAAGTCAGCAATTTTCTTATCCACCAGTGTACAGATATGTTAGATATTATTTGAATTAATTTGTTTCAAAGATTTGAAATACTTTATGTTGAGAATCTAATATTTCTTGCAATTTTAGGAAATGTTTTTACATTAATTAACATTAACTTTTACTAAATCAAGTTTTCTTGCCAGATGAAAATTATAAAAATTAACATTTTTTACGTTATATGTCATCCTGCATATTTATTTTTTAAATTCAAATATCAATCCATTATCTTTTTTTCATTTAGATATACGAACATTTTCTGATACAACAGACCTCAAGGGACCATCAGAATCAGTTCGTTATATTTGAAGTCCGTAATAAGCAATATGACATAAAAATACAACATTACACAACGTGTTCCAAAATGAAGTGCTCAAACGAAAATTGTAGAAAGTAGACAAGATTTCATCGATAAAAAACCTAATACGTACATATTGTGAGGGTCAGAAAGGCTTATTTCTTTTATGAAGAAAATGTTCATTAAAAATTGGCACATAGTTCATAAATTCTTCGGTCAATTTAAATTAATAAAACAATTTTGCAAAGCTAATTAATACCTTTTTGATTTAAGGATAATTCATCTTTGTGAACAAATTATTTTGATAAAAGAAAAGTCTGTCAAAAAATGACGAAAATGCACTTTTTTTAGTTTTACTATAAAACTATATTGAAAACCCATCGAATAAAAAAAGAGTCAATGTTCTATCCCTGTTAGTTATGGTTCAATTTATTACTTATAACAAGTTTGTTATAACTGACAAAAATTTCATTAACTTTGGCTTTATGAGGTTTGTTATATCCGATGGTTTGTTATATATGAGTTCGATATAACAAGTACATTTTTACGTTGTTAAAATAAACAGTGGATCGCTATAACCGAGGTCTACTGTATCTGTTATCTAGATTTTTCAAAATTTTTTTATCGAAGATAAAATTTATTTATCTGCTTCTTATTAAAGAAATATTTTAATAACAACATGCAGTCCGCTGCCTGCAACTCACAATAATAATTATCATAATACCAAGTGATTTTTGAATTTTTTTTTTTTATCAATTCTTGCCATGAAATCTGGACGGCATGTCTTAGCTTAAGTGAAAGTACGTCATTGCACTCCTTGATACTGTTTTTCAGCAAAGCTAAGACATGCCGTCCAAATTTCATGGCAAGAGTTGATAAAAAATTTCAAAAATCACTTGGTATAACATTGCTCATATTCAAATAAGTTGCAGAGTTGCAGTGTTATAAAATCATCATTAATTGCTTTCAAAACATAATTTATTTCCATTTGTTTAGAATAACTGCCCAAAGCATAAACTTTTTATTTTATTTTAACAAAACCTCTTAGCTTGGAGCCGAAATTAATCTCATATCCGGGTATACACATACAGGGTGAATTCGAGTTGACGCTTTCCTGCTCTTTCATCCACTAAAACACATTCTCTCTCCCTGATACTTTTCCTCAGTGTGTACCTAGAACGTATTCTCGAATGCACCCACAGGGAATTCACGAATTGGCAACTTTTTTCTTTGAATTGTCAAAAGATAAGTTATTTTAGTTAAATTTAATTACAGATAGTAGATCTCTCCAGATAACCAACGAGATCGGAATGAATGGCCGCTTTCAAAATAGCTTGTTGCATACTCAATAGATATCACTTATTTGCGCAAATTTGAAAACTATTTGTTACAAGTCATTTACTAATTCCGAATCTCAATTAGCTTATTTATCACCAGATAACTTTTTAAGTTACAGAGAAATAAGTTTAAAACCAGAGTGTTAATTTTTCTTTTAAACTTTGCATCATATTTTGTTATCATACAAAAAATTAATTTGACTTGTTGTAATGAAACTTATAATGAAAAAGTAGTACCTAGTAGATATGTAATGCCTTATAAATATGGAAATTAATTTAATTGTTAATACAATTACACAATTAAATCATATTCTTGTACGTTGAAAATGATCATAAAATTTGTTATTTTAATTTGTTGAACAAATGCAAATTCAATTTAAGAGTCGACGTTTCGCTGTGCGTTCTGAAGTAACACTCAACATACGGATATTGCCTACAGATTATATACTGTCTTTCAAAAAGTGTGCTACAAATGGAATTTTTTTATTATCGATTTTTATAAAAATTGTCGCAGACGCATCCTTTAAAGTCAAATTGGGAAATGTCAGATGAAATTTATCTTGAATGGTATACAGCGTGAATGCTGAGTGTAAGAGTAAAGTGTCCCCATTTTACAAGAGACAAGAAAATGTCATGAGGATAAGAATAAGTCTTTTAAAATTAAAAGTTATAGCTAAATGTGAAATTACAGCCTTGTATCTCTAAAATTAAAAAAGAAACTTATCGTGAATCACTCTGTATACACATTACATTAGGAAAAACTGGTGTTAAAAATAATAGGAATACGAAAACACGAAATTTGTTTTCTTTCTCAATTACTTCATTTGGTTCTGAACGATTATTTCAATACGTTCAGGAACTTTGTGCTTTCTTGTAGCACACTTTTTGAAAGACTATATACAAATTTTGTAATCTATTACAGTAAAATCAAGAATATTTCTGAAGAAAATACGCCTTAGATTTCATCTCATTGCATGGAAATGTAGAGAAGTTTGGTCGGAATTAATGTAAACGTTAATCTATGCTAATTTTATGTACTTAATCTAAAATTCTAAGCAACACTATTTTTTCTTTTATACAGAGTAAAATATATGTTTACATTCGTAAATTATTATGTAGCTTCCAAGGTTGATGTGGTTCATTTAATAAGTTTACTTACGTAACAAGAAACGCTAATTAATGTTACATATTAAATTAACTCGTCACTGTTATTTAAACAATATGACTACTATTAATTCGCTTGGACTCTCATAATCTAAAATGCGCTGTCTTGTACTAAAAATAGATCAGTTTTAGACCAGTCGGTAAAAGTTTGAAATCTCAAAATACCTACAAGATTTAATTAATTAAAATACTTTTTAAAAAGCATGGAAGGTAAAAATACTGTTACGAATTCGAGTTTCGCAAATTATAGTTATCGTTTATTTTAACAACACTTTAATGTCTAAAAAAATTAATACAATAAAAACACAAGAATGACGAACTGCAATATTATCCTAACAAATAATGGTTCCATAACGTAAACGTTCTATTAAGGAATCCGCCCGCAAGACCTGACCGTAATAGGACCGTAACCGGGCCGACACATGCTAGAAAACATTTTCTCCATAGTTTTACATATGATAACGGCCACTAGTCTATACGTGTCCGTCAGACACTGAATCATACCGTGCCGGGCATTATTTCATATAGAACTATGGAGATAATGTTTTTTGCGCGTGCTGGTCCGGTTATGGTCCTAATACGGTTCTATTACGGTCAGGTTTAGTGAGCGAAGTTCTTTATTCATTATATTCACACGTACCGCTTTCAAAATAATAACTGATTTAAATACCTCGCAGATCTATAGTAAAGATCCTTTCCTTCTAGAATTTTCCAGCAAGCGTTTGAAATCATCTAACGTTCGACTTGAAACTCACTAGAATAATCTGGAAGATATGTTGCGTGACCAGGCTAAAATTGAATCATCATAACAATACATTACGTTTAGCATTTCTCAACTAGTTTGATTACTCTATTGCTTTTAGAAATTTGAAAATTATTGCAAATCGATTTTGATTGCAATGGAAACCTCGAATATTCTCTGGACAGCTGTTTCGGCCCTATTTGAGGTCACTTCAGCAGAAGAGTAGCTTGAGAACTCCAATGTAATCTCACCAAACTGTCCTATTTACGCTTGAAATCGAGTATATATTTAAATAACTTTAGATTAAAAATTGGCCGCGCGATGTCGTGACCTAAACTGTTCTATTGTTGATAAAACAACCAAACGATTCGTGAAACGTCAAGTGTAAAACATTTTTACAATTGCTTTAAAATGTGTTTTTATTAACGAAATTATCGAGAGGATGAAAAGGTTCAAATAGATGCATCTGCAAGATTATTATCGTAACAATAACAAAATGAGTAGTTTTAAGTAGAATTCGTTTCTTATCGATATCTGTCATTAACTTCAGCTTCACCTTTTTTTTACATGTTATTGCTTTCATCTCAAATGGAACTTACAAATTTTACCAGCGGGAAATTAATAATAGCTTTTCAGGAATAAAAATCGCAAACGTTATCACTGCACACTAAATTGATATTACATCACTAAAATAAGTATGTACTTAAGGCTTTATTCTGATATAGCCCTCATCTTATTTTTAAGTATTTATAAGTAAGTATAGAAATTGATCGGTATTATTACAGTAAACTGGCTTTTAAGCACAGCTTTTGCGCGGATCGTTGGCGTGAAAATTAAAAACAAATTATTCAGAATGTCTGTGGAATATTAAATGTAGTTTTTAAATCAAATCGCAAAACACAAATGCTTCATGGATGTTGTTTTTAAATTTCATTGCTATAGAGTCGATGAAAAAAACGTTCAAAATATACAAAATCAACAAACAAAATCTACATAATATAATAAAAAATTTTAGTGTAATCCCTAGTACATAGTTAATTTTTTAACTACAGTGTAATACACTTGGGGCCACAATTTTTTTGATATATTCATTTTTATAATTTAAATTTCAATAATTTCACGTCAACTACTTAACAATAAACTTTTTATGACCCAAAAAAACATCAAAGAACATAAAAGAAGAAAAATAAAGTTATTTGCTTTTTGTTTTTAAGATTACTGCATTCTTGTTCAGTATGACAGTCTGTTTGTAGATTTAGAAGAAAGAAGTAACAGTAATATCTTGGAAAATATTATCCTATTACTTTTAGTAGAATTAAATGTAAAAGTTAGTTATTTTATTTTCTATTAAATCTTACTATAAAGGTCGCCAATCTAGATTGCATAATACTGGTGTAATCTTGAGTCAAAATTAAGTAAGAAATCCTACTAAGACATATTTGCTTTGTGTATTGCTTTATAAGTATGCGCATATTTAGTTTTGTTTTTGTTGACAACAAATAAAATAATAAACATTAATACATCGTTATTGCCGTTATTAGGATGCAGTATATGAAATTTCGTTACTCCACTGGAAAAAAAAACAATCGTTTGTGAAATCATTTTTTCTTTCAATTTATCTATATTGTTTAACGATTCCACCGGTTTTCAAATACTAAAGAGAAGAATAACACATAACTGTTTTCAGAGAAGTAACCAAACAGCAACAAATCTTTTAATCTTATAAATGTTGATTAATTCTTGAAAACATTTACTTGTGGGGCAAACGTATGTTAAGATCTTTCATTATACCAACATAATACTAATGACATGATGCGACTGCTAACTCACAAACAAATACCATTAACTCTTAATTTGTAGAACCCCTCATGTCTTAGGAAACTTCATGAAGCCAAAATTAGTTAAGCATAAAAGTTAACTTTTTTGTATGTCTAAAACTGAAGAGCGTTGTCGTAGTTATTGTAGTTAAGAATTCAAATGTATTGAAGTAAATGGTCATAATCAGAGAGGGTCTTAAAACAATCCATTACTCGACTATATTTTTTAAAAATTTTGTTGCAATGTTAGGTCAAAAAGAGATTGCAAGATGTCGCGTCTTTGACATTATATTTTTTTATATGATGTGCCCTCTCACAAAAAATACAGTTATTATAATATAATAGTTATCTGGTTATGACCATTTGTTTCAATATATTTGAATTCTTAACTTATTTAACATTTTGCGCAATGTTAAATACTGAGTACTAACTAATTTATGTACATTTAATACACATTATGGCAGCTGTTTTACGTAAAATATATTACATTTAAACACTGTGCTATACAAACTAATACAGGTATACTCTATCTGTACAAATGCTCAGTAATTCATTCATAAAATTTCAAGAGCGGTGACAATCACTTTAAATTCTTTTAGTATTACATATCGATAACATATGACGTTTGTCTCTTTCTAATTTCGAAAAGTGATTATCATCTAAAGTGTTATTTGCAATATCTACGATTAATAAAGTTTTGTATGAGTATCTGGTTTCATATCTATGTACTTCAATGTGTAAGGGAAGTCCAGAGATGATGTGCTGTTTTATTATCTTTAACATATCGCATATACGCATTGAAACATATATTACATGTGGGCTAATTTCCGAAGATCATTCAAATTTTCTTTCATGCTTGCCCTTTTCCAAGCAGTACCTCTTGTTAGTGTACTGCATTTTTTAACAAACTCAATAAATTCAGTTCTTCGAAATTTTACGCATCAAATAACGATTAATAAGTTGAACTCATATTTTAGATGGGTCGTTTATGGAAAGGCGGTCATTATAATAGAATATAATAATGATCATTTTAATTAATATGGTCATCATTTATTAGAAAACCAAAGGTATGTAAATATTTTACAAGACAATCTTGGTCTACTTCCATTGTCGATTTTTTTTCATGGGAATAAACTAACAACTGTAGGGAAGTAATGCCGAACTTGTTAAATATAGTAAACCAAAGTCTAATTTTTTATAACGCGGATTAATGGCTATATTAAAATAAAAAGACTTCTTTTATTGGTCAATATTTCATTTACATTTTAATTGTAATAAGAAATGGGGAATTTTGAAGTTAAATTGTCTTATGTAACAAATTTATTTATTTACAAATAAATAATGTTACATAAAACAATTTAACTTCAAAATTACCAATTTCCTATTAAAATTACAAAGTTAATACAAACATTATTTATTTATAAAATCAAGTTTTCTTGCAAGAAAATTTGGTTTTATAATTATCAATTTGTTGCCTTAGTAACATCAAACAAATATTAAAAATGTCACTTTTGTGAATTTGCCAGATATTGCAATTGCTTTCCTTGTATATTTTGCAAAAGAATTTCATATTTTTACCATTAATTCTGGTTTTTGTTTTTCAATAAACCAATTTTTTTAAGGTACAGAGTTCTAATGAGGCCCAATAAGGCCGAAATACATGTATAAACTCTTTCCTAACACTTTCTATATTGCCAGTTACACAATTTTAGTTAATTTTCATTATTTATTTAACAGTAAATAATGTTGAACTTAAAATAATTTAACTTCAAAACTCCCAATTTCTTATTTAGTCGTTATTACAAATACAAAGTTTTTATATTTCACCTTCATATGGTCCTGATGAAGTAAGTAATAAAAACATTACGAAATATTGACCAATAAAAAAAGAAGTCTTTTTATTTTAATATAGCCGTTAATCCCCGTTATAAAAAAATTAGACTTTGATAAACGTTTTACACAGATTCCAAATGTCTATTAAAATCCATCATAAAAATACAAAAAGTGTTCGACTCCAGTTGTACTCCTTAACATTTAATGCAACTTTCCTTGAAGACTTTTTGCTCTTTCTTTTAAAATCAGAAAGTTACATCTAGGGATATATTCATTGCAAACGACGCGGCAAGGAATTGATGTATTCACGCACGTTGCTGCCTTATAAATCGAACAATATCCCTAGTTATATCAAATATACAACTATAAGAACAGTATAACTTCGCATACTTCTATTATATTATGTGAGACGTCTTCGTGACAATTATGTTCCTCTTTAGATTCCTTGCTCTATAATGGAACTAACGTTGTTTTAGTTTTAATTGTAAATTTTCATAACATTTATATCACACTAAATCTGTACTGTACTAAACCAAATTTTGTTATTATACCTAAATTTTGTTTTTTTCACAGACAAACATTATAAACTGTGTTTTCAGACATGGAGAAGTTTTTCTTTCGATGATCTGTGCGTCGACTTTGTTCTTGCGTATGAAGAAACTTCGGATGTAGTTAAATTAAAAAAAAGAGAAATATTTGAGCAAAATTTGGAAAAAGTTGGCCTAATTGTGGAACGAGAAGAACGCCAAAAAATACATTTTTTGAAACTGCACGCACCTAAGGAAATTTTATGTACTTACACTGAAATTTTGAAACTGCGTATGCCAATTAAAGATGTACGTAGGTATACTAGTATTTAGGGAGAGAAGCCTACAGGTATATTTTTATTGTAGGAAGAAGTTATAAAACAGTCACAAGGGTTTGTAAAGGGAATTATTAATAAGTGCTTCGACATCTTGAAAGTGAGATTAGATAAGAAGCAGTTTCCACCACAACGCTATAGATTAACTGCCGAATTTTCAAAAGATAAATATTATTTGTAAGTACGTACATAATTTAGGTATAAATGCATTAGTATTTTGCTCTTTATTAAATTGATAGAAAGGCAAATCTAAAAATCGAAAATAAATAGAAAAAGCAACCAATTTATGAAGGAATCATGAATTAATTACTCTGAAATTTTAATTTTAATAATTTCTATGTAGGTATAACCAGTATAGTTTTTTTTAAGTAAATGCATTACTGCTTACTTATATTTCAGGAATAAAAGATTCTTTGTTATTAAGTTTCCATGTTAAAAATATGTAAATGTTTGTCTTCTATGGTGCCTTACTTTATTCGTCATAGAAATGGAAAATTTAGACATTTAAAAATCAAAAAGTGTTTTTGTGTTAAGAGTATTACTAAGACAAAACATTAATATTGCTATATTAATAACACTGTCTTTTAGTGCTTTACAGCAGCTTAAAATCCTAAACTTGTTTTAATAATATTGCCTTAGGTTTGATGTGGACTCACCAACGTTTTTCAATAATTTAGTAAGGATAACGGTTGTTTCTTATATATTGCACAGAGAAAAATTTGGAGATGAAGATCAAGACAAAGGAATAAAAAAATTACTTTCAGAGGAAGTATATATGGCAGCTTATCCACTACATGACGTAAGCATAGTATGAAAGAAATTACTTTAATACATTTAGTATTTTTAGGGCGATGTTACTCATGAAGGTTCCCAGCGCAAACTTTTAGCAGATGAGTGGGCGTCAATTTCTAAATGGGTGAAGTATCAGCCATTAGATGAAATCAAAGACTATTTTGGTGTTAAATTTTCGCTGTACTTTGCATGGTTGGGATTTTACACACATATGTTAATACCAGCATCGATTGTGGGCCTTCTTTGCCTTCTATATGGGTTATTGACATACAATTCTGACACTATGAGCCAAGATATATGTAACTTGGACATCACTATGTGTCCACTTTGTGATAAAGTTTGTAACTATTGGAAACTTAACGAAAGTTGCACGTTTTCACGTATAGCACATTTCATTGATAATCCTAGTACAATATTCTTCGCAGTTTTTATGTCAATATGGGCTGCACTTTATTTAGAACTGTGGAAAAGATATAGCGTGGAAATTACTCATAAGTGGGGCATGACTGGCTTTGATTTACAAGCAGAACCACCAAGACCAGAATACTTAACCAGATTAGAAAACGCAAAAAAGAAAAGATTAAATGTTATTACTCTTTTGAAAGAACCTGTGGTGCCTTTTTGGAAGGTTAAATTGCCTTCTTTGATTTTCAGTTTTACTGTTGTTTTAGTGTGGGTAAGATACAATAAATTTATAATTTACCACTTTCAAATACTAGTTTTGAAAATAATTTTTCTTGTAGGTATTTGTCGCTGTAGCTATAGTTTTTAGTATTGTCCTGTACAGAATGGCTTTATTAACATCTTCTGCATTATATGGAGACAGAACGAGTTATACAATCTATGTTGTTCCTATAACGGCTGCCTTAATGAATTTAATTTGCATTGTGTGTTTAAATGTAATATACACCAAATTAGCTGAATGGTTAACTGAGATGGAACTTCATCGCACTCAGACTGAACACGATGATAGTCTTGCCTTGAAAATTTATTTATTCCAAGCTGTTAATTACTATTCCTCAATTTTTTATATAGCTTTTCTAAAGGGCAAATTTGTTGGCTACCCTGCTAAGTACAACAGGGTTTTTGGATATCGACAGGAAGAAGTGAGATTGGTATTTTTAATTGTCTTACAGAATTATATTCTGATGTTTTTACAGTGCAATCCTGGTGGTTGTTTAATGGAATTAACCATACAATTAGCAATAATCATGGTTGGCAATCAAGCAATAAATGCTATTTTAGAAAATGTTGTACCGTTATTACAAAAAATATATAATTCCATAACAGTGTCAGCCGGTTTAAAAGCTGTAAATGCAGAAAGTGAAATAGTTAGTTGTAACCAGTGGACTGAGGATTTTAAACTAAGTGATCCAGAATCAAAGGGCCTTTTCAATGAATATTTGGAAATGGTGCTGCAGTATGGTTTTGTTACTATCTTTGTCACTGCTTTTCCATTAGCACCATTGTTTGCTCTAATAAACAATATATTTGAGATGCGTTTAGATGCGAAAAAATTCATCAAATATTTTAGACGACCGGTCCCTCAAAGAGTTAAAAGTGTTGGTGTTTGGATGCCAATTATGGAAGTTGTGGGTCGAATAGCAGTTGTATCAAATGCTTTTATTATAGCTTTTTCTTCAAATTTTATACCAAAATTAGTTTATGTACTGAAATACAGTACTACACACACAGATAAAGGCTATTTAGAGCACAGCTTGTCTTATTTTGATACAAATGATTTTGGGAAAGATACTGCACCAAATGATAATCCTTGGAATGTCTCCATATGTCGATATGCGGAATACAGAAATCCGCCAGAACATGAAATGAAATACAAAAGGCCAGTAGAATTCTGGCATGTCTTAGCTGCACGATTGGCTTTCGTTGTTGTATACCAGAATGTTGTCAGTCTTATTATAATGACTATTCAATGG
Source organism: Serrognathus titanus (assembly GCA_039766575.1). Lineage (NCBI taxonomy): Eukaryota > Metazoa > Arthropoda > Insecta > Coleoptera > Lucanidae > Serrognathus > Serrognathus titanus. The sequence goes on along the minus strand of CM077912.1, from coordinate 26,052,443 downwards.
GCTATTCCTGACATTCCAAGAAAACTGAGTGATCAAATTAAACGAGAAGCTTATAAAACTAATGAGACAATTATTAAACATGAAATGGAAAGGGCAAAAGAGAAAATGAAGACCAGTGAGTAACATTATTATGTATGGCCATAGACTTTTAATTCAAATTTTATTAAATTTTCAGAAAAAAGGAGAGACTCTATATCATCTAAAGATCTAGAGCACGGTGATGCAAATGGGGATGTTTTGCAAATCGAAAATGATATACTTCGTAGAAGAAATCAACACCAAAATCAAATTACTACTGCGACCACAGAGCTTTAAATATACAGGGCAAATTTTATAAATTTCCTTGCATTAAAAGTAATTTGAAAGATTTTTGCATTTCTTAAATGCATTTGCTAAAAAAAAAAATAATTTAAAAACGAGAAAAAAAAATGAAATGAGTTTATAATTTTATTTTATTTTCTAGAGTGATGATTTCTAATTTTTTACAGTGTGAAATAACTTTAAAATAATTATATATAACTTCTAGAATTGTTATACATCACTAATCCTGATGAAAATAATATATACATAAACAGTTTTGTTATGTCAACAATATTTTGCATGTACTTAACTCGTAAATTATATTTTAATTTTTATATAAATGACCAAATTTACCGGAGTTAAAGTATAATGTAGTAATATATAATAATGTCTTTTTAAGGAAGGTTGTGATATAAAACTCTCAAGACTTAAATGAATGAAAATCAAATATTCAGTTACAAAATTTAATTATGTACTATAATCACTTGGAACTGATTTATAAATGTTGAGATTAAATATTATAAGAATTAGTTAATTAAAATGATATTAAAACATTCCATTTTAGTTGGTAAATAAAATTTTTAACTGAAATTTGTTTTTCACTCATTGAAAATAAACTTTTGGTGCTTCTAAACATAAGTGGTATTATATAATTAGATTTGTCTTTTATAACAATTTAACAGATGCAGACAAATTATAATATAATGAATTTAAGAAGTTTTTTTGATACTTAGAAACTTAGTAATAAAGACACCATGAATTCGAAAGCTAAATATATTTTAAAGTATATTAAAAGAAACGTGTTAGACAAACAAAAAAAAATTGTACTAGCTATTGAGCCATAATGTGTTTAAAATAATAATTCCTCTACTATGTGTGTTGAATATTACATTATGTGTTTAAATAAATGTGGTTAGAGTTTGCTGCAAACCTAGTTTAATATAATACAGAAATAAGAATTTGTGACGTGGTACATTCGGAAACCAGAAGCAGATAGTTTATTACATGTTTGTCTTACATGCTTTCAGGCACAACTGATGTATTTAAATGGTGCATTTCATGTTGTAAAACATTTCAGTTAAAAAATGACGTCAGATCATATACTCAGTAACGTTTGTATACCTTAAAATGAAATTATAAAAGTGACCTGGCCACATTTATTTGAACGCATGTTGTAATTGTATATTTTAATTATACATTGCTTTATTAATGTTATTTTTCTAGTCTTTCTATTGTTTTCATATATTTACAAGTAAATCTTATTAACAAGTTGGTTATTTGGAATGTAATATGTAATAAAAAAAATTACCATGGGCGTTACCAAAATGTTTTAAGAAAATGCAAGTCCAGAACATTATCATGCAGAAAAATGCACTATTTTTCAGTTTATTGTGACATTTTGTTATAGATATATCAAAAACATTTTTAAAAATATTTTTGCTTATGTGAAATTAAATAAAGAACATATGACTTATCAAAACCTACATACAGGGACTTTCTTAATAGCGCATCACATTATGATTATGGATTAATTTTACAAGAATGTATTATTGTTTTTAATATTTTTATTATAAATATTGTCTGAAAATCAGCTTTATAAAAACAGAATAAATGTACGTTAATAATTTATGTCTGTATGTATGAAGTATTTCGTCCAAATGTATTCCAGTTTGGGCGCACACTAAAAAATTCTTTATTTGATGTACCTCTATTTGAATATTTTCTGCTTTTGATGTATTAAGGAAAATTCAGGGATGGAAATTGCATTGTTTAGCCCCATTGGCATCGCCCATGAAAGTAATTGAATTTAACAAGAGATTATTTCATAAGCGGGTGTAATGCATTACATATTTATGCAAATTAATATATTTTATGCTTTGTTAATAAAATTTTGCACAAATTGTTAATTTTGTTTGTTTGAATTATAATCACTTAATTAAATTTTTTTTAAAAAAAGTAATTGACCGTTGATTAAGTCTGTGACTTATATATGCAACTAGCGTGTAGAATGGGTCTTTTTAATTGAGTGCGCAAATAGTAGCATGAGAACTTTTACACATGTTTTGTATACAATATTTTCTCTACTTGCAACCAAACATTTTATATTTTTTTATGAACTGCTTTGTTTATGTTGGTACTGGTTAATTAATTGTAAGTTTTGTCACAGTTTTGTTGGTGTTACTACCGCCACTAGATCGTCTAAAATACATGAAATAGTTAAAAATAGGCAACCCTTTTACATTTTACTTTTTATGCACTAAGGTTTGTGAATGTATTCGGTCTTTTTTTTTCTATAATATCTGTCAATTATTTTTTAAGTTGGTACCTGTTACTTGAATGTTAGGAAATTAAAAAAAAAATGTGTTCAACATTTAGTGATAACAGCAAGGTTCCAACAAGAACCCTAGATTTTTCACAATGACGGATATTATAAAAAAAACAAACTATAAAGAATTTTTCAAGCATTGCTTTCTAAGAAGTGACACTCTACAAACTAAAATTAACCTTAAAGTATCTATTTTAGACACGAATTACAAAATATTCAGACTAACGTTTTAAAATTTGTTGTTTTGTTCGTTTAGTATACGATTCGCTATAATAAATGTTATTACCTCGGATACTTGCAAAACTCGCTCTCTGCACTCGCTCATGTTGCCAATATCTAATGTAAAACATTCAACGTCATATATTAAATCATGGCGAAAGTTTTTTTTTTTGTTTTTACGAGGATGGCGCGTAAGATCAATAGACGTGAGTGATCATTTGCGACAGAACGCGAAATGAGAAATTTACTCGTATTTGTTTGACTTGAAAAACCATTATTACAAAGTACAAAAACAGGTGTTTCCATTTTTTCGGTCGCAATAGCACAAAATACTAGAATTGTGTTGTAAATCGATTGACTTTTGTTTTTGTTTGTTTTGCTTTTTCAATTTTATTATTTATTTTTTGAATTTTTATACTTTATTTTCCTTCTTTTGTCATCATTCTTTTTAAATTGCTTTTTTATACTTTAATATTCAACTGAATTACATTGTAAAATCGACCGTCTATTGTTTGGTTTCTTTAACTGTAGGTATGTATTTTTATGAATTTTTAAGATTTTAATTAATTCCTGAAACTAGTAACGAATCGAGGAATTTTCTATGTTGAAAAGGGATTGTTTGGCAGTTTTTGAGGAATTTCTGCTTTCTACACGTTGGTGACACTGTCATTTGTGATGTATGACCAGAGACGTTAAAAATACTTTAAAGTCTCTGTCTGTGACTATGACTGTAGTAAAACGAAATGACACTTCCAGCGGAAATTAATTTAGGTTGTTCACGAAATTGTAACGGCCAGACGGTGTTGAGGAGAAGAATTAAAAAAGATTCAAAAGATAGAAATTATAAATTTCTGGCTTCAAACAAACTCATTACAATTACCTTTTTCTAAATTTCTCTCGCCCTTCCCAAGAAAAACCATAAAGAACCCCAATTCGCAACTCTGCAATTAATTTTTATAGCCAGGAATTACCCTTTTATAATGAAAGTAATTTTGAAGAGGGAAGGACGAATTTCTGTATACATTTAATACTTTTGTTAATTACTGAATTTATGTAATGCAAATAAAATGATTGAGTCTTTTATCTTTCCGTAATCCAAATTTGTGGGGCAGTCCAATTAAAAATACGTTAACGACTTCGCTTACGATTTACTATAAATTTATTAAAACAACTGAAACCACCCACACAAAGGATTATATTCGTTACTACTGAATGCAGGATAATTAATTGATTCTTTCACAAAAAATCGAACTTGAAGAAAATTCGCTCGAGGAAAGAGAAATTTGAAAAAGTTTTATCAAATTGGAACAGATTTTCTTTCCTTGGCAGGCAGTATTTAAAAACACTGTTATTAGGTCTTAGAAGTGGATGGTTAATGTCACATGAGTCAATTAAATGCGAATATATCTGTTCCGCGCGGAACTTCTAATTGAGAAATAGTTACCGCTAGATGGCATATGGATTTTACTTCCACTAAAGTTCCTATATAGGGGTGCTGCATTGATGAACGCTACATAGAAAGACCCATGCTAATTTAGAGATGGTTAAATATTGGCTTCCATTATTATTTTGCAGCAAAATTCCATTTAGATTTTTAAAGTACTCTTCAAGATTAATCTGTCTGCATTTTGAGAATTTGCTCAGTTTCAAGATATTTGAAAAAGATTCTGTAACTATCAGCACGGCCTTGATCAATAAAAACTACTCTGATGATTGATAATTCTAGTCGTTCTTGAAAAAGATTGATAGAAAAAGCTTTATTTTAACATTCACTGATCAAGGCCGTACTGAGTGTTATAAATTGAATTTGGTTACTGAGTCTTTTTAAAATATCTTGAAGCTAAGTAAATGAAAAATTCTCACACTGTACAGACTCATCTTGAAGAGTACTTTTCATTGATTTGCACTGATAAATTGATATTTTGGTAATTCTTTCGAGCAATTATGGTAGATTGTTATTGTTAAAACCGTCTCTTTCGAATACTAGAAGTATAAAAAATAAAGTCTGGTCATGTTTTAAAACATTTAAGATATTTTTCCTTTCTAGAATAGAATGCTTCTTATTTATGCTTCGCTCAGTTACTTGATTAGACAGCAAATAAATTCTGAGCTCAAATAAAAAAAAAAACATATCTGGCCCCTTATAATATAATACAAATCCTATTTTCCATTCATTTCAGGCACACTGAACAAAACCAAAGTGAATGATTTTATTAAAAAAGAACTTATCACCCTAATATTTCATATTTTTAATCCGAATCTAGTAAAAAGGGCATCGTTACAAAATTAACGTGACGTATAAATAACAGTAAATATCACACGAAGAAACAAATTTTAATAAACCATTCAAGTGGACTGAGAAAAATACTATTTAAACAATTGTTACAAATGACATATTTTCAAATGATTTCAAATTTCCCTCCTTTTGTTTTGCGCCACATTGGGCGCGTTCAACGGATGCAACAGTTGATTAAAACCAGAAACGTGTTTCATTTATGTTGCCTTTAAACAAGTTGGAGCAGCTGAACGCTATAGCAACTTACTGTTATTTATCAATCAATGTTTGACATCATATAATAAAAAAATTAATTGTAGATTATATTTTTTACAACATTACAGTATTACTCATTATAATTATAATATGTCGGCAATTTGAAAGAGGTAAAAAAACCAATTGACTCACTGACATCACACTCACTGTAAATTATTTCTGGTGAGTAAATTCGATAACTGTTGGCAGCCAAAGTAATCATTAACCGTTCAGCGTACCAAACAAGTCAACATACGAAACAGTTGTGTCCGCTGAACGCGCTCAATGGTTACCTTTGCGGTACTCTAATTTCTACTAAATCCCTAGATAATAAAAGTACCGCCATTCATTAAGCCTGTGTAACGCGCGGTGCTAAGATGGCGGTTTAAAGTTTTGAAAAGTCAAAGTTACAAAATGCCAAGTTATTCGGTCCGAAATTGCCCCGGTCGTTCTGAAAAAGATTTCAGACAATTAGGTCCTTAGAAATTAAACTCGGAAACTAACTTAATATCCGTTCATGATCTTTTTAGATCCAGAGTACACCATATTAGGGTGACATTTTTGTTGGTACCACCAAGAGGATTTGTTCCATTTTAATTTGATGGTTATATTTTTGAAAACTGGCGCCGAAAAACATTAATGATTTTTAGCATTTTGACTAGAAAGTCACAAGTAATTATTTGTTTCAATGTTATTATTTTACTCTCTTTATGCCATAGTAGAGCATAAGAAGCAATGTAGTCGATGGAACAGACGTTAAAGTGTCAGAATTTTACATTTGTCACATTTTGAGTTCTATCAAAATACATGCACGTAACTTAACGAAAAAAAAGCATGGCCTTCTAGAGTCTAAAAAGATCGTGAATGGAATATAGTTGTAGTTTAAGGAGGATTGATTAATTTGGTTGAGGGAACACATTATTTGACTATCAAAGTTGAAACGTGCAATATATTACTTCGATTCCTTAAGTTGCCTTAATTGAAATGACATTTGTAAACAATTTTTAAAATGGAAACCAGTTGGCGGTACTTTAAAATCTCTTATTTCCCTAGATATTAAAGTACCACAAATTAGCCTCCTTTTTGGCGCCAAATTGGCCTAATTTTGGAAACTGTCACATGGATTATGACAGACGTAATTTTTTAACTTCAAATATAAAGGTTGTGTGAAACTGGTGTGAAATGAATGTCGAACAACCAATAAAGCTGAGAGCGTTCCAATTTTAAATTACTCTTAGCAGTAAGAAAACAACCTGTAGTTTTGATTGGGATGCATTAATGCACTAAGGGTGCATTTTATATGAGATTAAAACAAGATGATAATATTCTGAGTTGGTTTTATAAAAATACGGTATTTTAAAATATTTCATACAGGTCTACATGTATTTTATGATAATATATTACACGTAGGGCTGCAAGGTCAATAAAAATACAGGTTATCTATAAATATGATAGGAATATGGGGATAACACTCCTGTGTACTTTTGTGACCTTGATCTTGCGTTGTTGTTGCATTAAAAGTCTTGTGCGAGTGAAGTCATGTGTATTATATTTTTTTGGTTGTAATTATACATTTAATGAGTTTAGTTTAGTTTTGTACACTGAGTGACGCTTTCGCGCCGGTCTTATGATTGATTAGGAAATATCGAGATAACCTGGATTTTTCTTGACCTTGGTAGGGCTGTACAATGTATTTTAAAATACATTTTCAACTACTATTCAGTCAGAATATCTTCATCTCATATTACTACATGGGTGAAAACAAGATGCAAATATTTGAGTGCAACTAGTGCAGGTGAATCGAAAACGCTTTCAGTGTGTATAGTGCAATAGAAAACGTTTCGTGTTGAGCGGGCTTTAAGCGTTAAGTGTGACACTGGCCTTAAAAATGCAACAGCAACAAATACACACACAAACACAATCACATGCTTGTTGACATGCGTGACAGTATAGGCATAGAAAAGTAAAAAGATGGTGAAATTAAAAGTGTGGCAAATGATTTGTATCCTAGTTCAAGTAATTTCTGAAATAAGCAGTTCAACTCACTGGGTCGTTACGGAAAATGGCCGAATACAATCTCATGTAAGAATTTCATGTCCCGTAAATAAGCAACAAGTTTTGAGGTTAAGATAACAATGTGTAAGCGGAAGTCTTTTCAGACTTTATCGAATCTTTACGATAACAAACATCAACTGAAGTGTTTATTTATATTTTGCAAATAATAAATAATAATGATAAATGCATCCAACACATGTTTCAGGTTGATTCCCCGTTTTTTTTAAGAAGGCCATATGATCTCTTTGCGCTGTTAGATCAAGAAACTAGAAAAAAGGAGATAAATAATTTATACCAAGATTTGGTTACACGTAAAAACGTCATCGACAAGAAATGGTCTGGCTTAGAAGGTGCTTCGGATGTGGAGACAAGGGTGTACACTCAGGATCCTAATTGTTTGAAAGCTGGAGTCCTGTTAAGTGAGCTTGATTTATTTTCAGCAGTGGTTACTAATGGTAGTCATAGGGGGTTAAACATTGAGTTAGATTATGAAACTGATGAAACAACAGCTGGACTTACTCCTGATTGCACAAAATTTAGTGAAATAGAATACAGCATGTTTACTTATGAGCATCTTCAACCGATGATTCAGCGCAGTAATTTGACATTAACACCAAAATCCATAAAAGAAATGGATCCCAGCATGACAACTCAACTTGGAGAACAAATAGCCTTGGCTCTGATGAAGAATAGTTCTTCGTGGGTGCATTATAATTTGGGTGCTATGTATTGGCGCATGGAAGGAGATGGACTCAAAGCAGTAGAATGTGTCAGGCGTGCGTTGTATTACGTTCAATAGTACGTATCACCTATTTCAGTTATTACAAAATTTATACTTCCTTCAATTTCAGTGATTATCGTGACATTCCGCTTCTAACTTTAGCTGGATTATTTCACACAGGGAAATATTCAAAAGAAGCTGCACTTATTTTGCATGCTGCCATCGATCATGCACCATATGAACCATTAAATTACTTGGCATTAGGACATGTTTATGCAGTTTTGGCTGATTATAATCGATCTGTTTTATGTTATGATAATATTTTAAAGTTGAAACCAGATTTTCAGGATGTTATTACAGCTCGGCATGCTACCTTATGCCATCAAAAGTTAGAGAACGGACTCATGAGTTTGCACGAGTGAGTTTTTAAATTTATTTTTCTTAATAAATTCAATGAATTTTTGGTAATCTTGTGTTTTAGGTACCGATTAATGCGTGCGTAGTTGCGACATTGAAATAAAAAGTGCTATTGAATTTGAATTTTTTAAGCTGTAAGATATCGGAATATGTGCAAAATTTTCAATTTTAATTTTTTTCAGAAATCTGTATGCTATTTTTTTAAATTCAGTAATACTAATTTGATTAACAATAGGTAATTTATAATTACAAAATAGAATAATATAACATATTGCATTTGCAAAAAAATTAAAATTGGAGATTAATATTTTGCAAATATTTCGTTGCCCACTTATAACGTTCATATTCGTCAAACAAAGTGTCAGTTTCATCAGTGTTTGCTTCTTTTAATTTTAACAAATTTGTCTCTGGTGCAAAAGGGAAAAATACAAAAATTAATTAATTCAATAAAATAATTTTTAATTTCTAAATTTTATTAATGGCCGGAAAAGGTGTTCCTGCAAAAATAATGATAGTGAATCAAGTACTGTTTCATAATTTCAGCACAATATGAATTATTGTTGCATTATTATATTGGAATATTTGTGTTCGTTGCGTCACACAAACATTTTTTATAATTGTAAATGCTTGCATTTTAAATAAATATAAATAATTAATCTTCATCTAATTAAATTGAATTACTGTCTGTTTAATTTAAATCTGGCAACAATGCTACGATTACCATGACGATTGTACGGATTGATATGCACCTACCGACGCATGTGCATTAATAGGTACCTAAAACACAGGATTACCGAATTTTTATACATAACTTCAATTTATTATACATAGAACTGTTTGATTTACAATTTTATTTTGGTTCAATTAAAATTATTGATCTAATGTACAGTGTCTTTCAAAAAGTATGCAACAAATAGGATTTTTCTTTATTATTGATTTTTATTAAATTTATTGATCTAGAACGCTTCTGTATTCCTTCAAATCAAATTGGCAAATGCTTCGTGAAATTTATATTTTACTGTATACAGCGTGGACAAAGAATGGACGACTTAAGAGTAAAGTGCCTTTATTTTGAAATATACAGGAAAGTATTGTTTAGAATTAAAAGTTATAATCAAATACAAAATTACAGCCTCCTTTCTCAAAAATGAAAAAATTAAGCCTTAATTACAAGTCACTCTTTATACGTATACACTACATTAGCAAATACCAGAAAAAGACTTATTGTTTCTCAATTTTTCCATTTGATTCTGATTAATTATTTACATGCGTTCTAATTTGTGTTTTCTTATGGCACTCATCATTCATCCATTGAAAAATTATGTGTTATAATTTTTAAATGTACGAGAGTAAAGCTGAATTTATTGAGAATAAAAAAATCTAGTAGGCCGTGAAAAGCAAAACATACAGTGTTATTTAGACCAACTCTTTGTCTGTCATTTGAAGTTTAGTTGTCGAAGTTACGATCATTAGAACTCAAGTTACTAATTTTTTAAAGTGATATTACAAGTAAAAAAAAAAAATGGAACTAACCAGAGAGCATTTTCGAATCATGATTTATTATGGTTTTAAAAAAGGTTGAAGCTCTTACGAATGCAAAAAGGGTTTAGATTCGGCTTTTAGTGAACAAGCACCTTCCTTGACTACAATTTACCGATGGTATAAGGAATTTGAACGCGAAAGGAATACTGTTCAGCATCAAAAAGGAGCAGGGCGTCCTCCTACGGCTATTACCTACAAAAGATTGCTGCTGTTAAAAATTAATTGAAGGGACAATAAAGTCACATATGCAGTAATAGAGCATCAACTCAAGATTGGATCCTCAGCTGTTAGAACAATCATACACGATCACCTGCATTTAAAAAAGTGGTTAGTCGTTTTGTGCCGCATCACCTTTCTGACTTCCAAAAAGCAGAGTGTGTAAGAATTGCCATGAATCTTTAAATTTCTTAAATAATGGCGGACACCAATTTTTTTCAAAAATAGTGATAGGTGACGAAACTTACATTCCCTTTTTCGACGTACCTACCTGCCAAGAGGGTCGTGTATGGATTCACGAAGTTGAAGACACTCCAACAATGACCAAAAAGCAGCGAGCTATGGAAAAAGTTATGTATGAGGTATTCTTCAGAAGTACGGGCCTAGTAAAGGGAATTAAGCTAGATGGACAAAAAGCAGTTACAGCTAAATAGTACACTGAAAAATGTTTGCCTGAAGTGTTCAGTAGAGTTCCAGAGAGGAAAATTATGCTGCACCGTGATAATGCATCGTCCCACATGGCAGCTTTAACTTTCCAGTTTTTGGTTGAAAAAATATAAAAGTAATGGAACATCCGCCGTATTCACCTTATTTAGCAATGTGCGACTTATGGCTATTTTTGGGCTTAAAAGGAATTTGCGGGGTAGTAGGTTTTCGTCAGAAGAAGAGGTTAATGCCGTTTATTTTGAAGGTATCCTGAAAGATGATTGGTTGGGAACCTTTGAAGTGGAAAGAAAAAATAGTGAAATGTATCATTGCTGAAGGAAGTTACTTCGAACATATTTAAAAGAAAATCCTAGAAAATATTAACTGTGTTTTTTATTCTCAATAAATTCAGCTTGACCCTCGTATTTGAGTGTAACTTTTAATTCTAAACATTTTCTTATGTTTTTCTTAAATCTTGTAAAATAAGGGCACTTTTCGGTGTACATGCTCTATACTGTAAAAGAGAAATTTCACCGGCACTTTCCAACTTAATTTGAAAGAATGTCTGAGCGTTTTGCATCAATATAATTAAATCGATAATAAAGAACAATTCCATTTGTTGCATACTTTCCTTTTAGGTGCAACAAAATAGCTTCGCTCTCACTTAACTTTTACCACATCCCTTGCACCACGTGAATAACCGAACTCAGTTACTGTAATTTATAATTTCAGTGCAACCTTGATTATAGGAACTTCTTATTAGGCTTGTTGGAATTACCAATTTGATTAATCATTTACCAAATAAAAATACGATTAGGCAAGACAAGATTTTATTGAACTAGGAATACATACAGGCCATTGCTTGAATAGACTGATAAAAAAATATTGACTAAAGAAGAGACTTCTCAGAATTTGAGAAAAATGTTATTAAAATTCTATACAATAATTTATAATTAATTTTATTATGCATAAGGTGAAAATCAAAAATTTACATTTTTAAAATCATGTAGTAAATGTTTATGGTGTTATGCAGAGAATCAGAATCGCTCCGTCGTAAAACTTGACTGTCAATTAATAACAGTTGCACAGCTGATGATGAATGAGTCGTACAAGTGCATTAACTGCTAGGAGATTAATTAAAATCAATTATGCTTTTAAAGGTGTACAAAAGTGAATTACTTACTTACAATAATTTAGAACAGGTAATTCCGTTGCTTTAAACAATAACACACCGAACGCACGCATTGAATTTTGTTGGACTTTGTACATTTGTGTTAATAATTCGTGTTTTAATATTATAAAATTTGTTTCTCATTGAGCGTCGAACACAAAACTAAATTATTTATAATAATTAATATACCAAACAAATTACGAATGTGTTTGCCGATTATAATGTTTTAAATTCTGGTTGTCATCACTAAGCCACGTTTTTTTTGCATATTGTGCCTATTTTCTGCATCGTTTTGCATATTTTAATTTCAATAATTTGTCAATTTTCCAAGAAATATTGTCCGTTTCATAAAATTCACATTTCTTCGAAAAAGTAGAACAAAATTTACCTCATCTAGAAGTGGTAGGGGCTACTTCTAGATGTTCTACTTTAAAAAAAAATGTGAATTTTCTACTAGCCCTAAATGTACGTGAGTTTTTCCTTAAATTTATTTATAGCCGGAATTCTGACTCGCAAATTTCCAAAACATTTTCCTTGCTGCTCACAATATTTACGATAAAATAATAAATATTAAATTTATTGATGGTTTTATAATTACTTTAACACGAGTTTAGTTAAACCGTATTGACTAAGCGAGCACGTACTCTCAATGCAATTTGTAGGCTGCGACTATACTTTTGTTTATGACAGACCTTGCTTGTGAGAATAAACTTTATTTACAAAACAATTTAAATTAAAATTTAAAAAAATTAGGAATTCTTTACACGGGAATTTGAATTATTTTGGGTTATTTGTTTACCTGTCAAAACATGTATTCAAAGTGGAGCTGTTGTTATCCTTGTTTTATACAATTTCTACGGAATAATTTACTTTAGGTGATTTGCATGCATTCGTCAAGTAAAGTTTGTAGTTTAGCTGATCACATCAGCTCCGTTTAAAAGTCAAGTTCATAGTTGACGCCGCGCCGCTCGTAGCAATCATAAAACTATAAAACACTTTCATGAGTGACCTAAAGTTTTTCTAACATTTTTGCCATGTTCTGTGATATCTACTCTTTTCTTTATCGATCTATTCAAGAGTCAGCCTGTATATTCTGTTATTAGAACTTAAAGTAAATATATATAATAATATCTTTTACAAAATATGCAAAAAATCTGCAATTTTTGTTGTTTAGTAACCCCTATTGCTATTTTTTTCTCTATTCTGAATTTTCTACAGAAGAAAAATGTGGTAATGGGCGCATCCATTACCTACCGTTTGCCCATTTTGCACATTTTCCAAAACATAACTATGCTTCAACTTGTATTAAATTAAATGACAAAATAATTGAAATAACTGCAGTAATTAAATAACAATAGGCCCCGTATTCTCATCTTATGATTAAAATCGTGCTTAAAATAAACAAGAAACGCCATTTTTTCGAAGTATCTACAAACTGGGGTGATAGCGATATAGCAGGTTTAGCATAAAATTTTATGAGATTTATTTTCGTTCGTGATTTAGACCTGATTTACAATAATGTGTAGAATTATTTTGTAATAAAGCAATAATTTCTTAAAATTTTATGACTACCTGCTTCATTTTACAACACAACTGCTACGCCTTGTCGCTAACAGCAGTCGCAGTCGTCGCAGTTGCCCACCTGTAATATTTAAAATTGTTCTTTGTCCAGGCATTTGGAGAAACGTGTGATCAAATTATCGAGGTTGCACTATATTTCGATCGTAGTTTAATAATTTTGTATGACATTTGTTCAACTGAGATGATTAAACGAGAAATCTTGCATATTTACATTAATGAACTCATTTTTTGATATTCTGATATTGTTTCGTCAAGTACATATTTTCATTAACATAAGGACTTTTTATTCTTGCTTGCTGCAGACAGTAACTTACTAATTCAAAAATAGCTACTTATTAGATGGCATTAAAAAATTGTAAATATTAAAGCTCAATTTCATACCAAATAAATTATTGAATTCACTTGTATAAATTACGAATTAAAGATATTCAATACTTATAGGGCACTTCAAGATATTCTAACTGAATTACATGATTATCACAGTCAGCAGCAACAATGGTTAAGATTGCAAGAACGTTTGTTGTGGGAACAAGCTCCGATTGAGTTGCAAATAGTCGGTTATAATATGGAAAAATTGAGCATGCTTGCTAAGAGAGGCCAGCGTTGCGTTCAACGGTCTTCAGAAGATTCTAAGTCTGCAATATCGTGTGATTTTACTGATAATCAATTGGCGGCAAACATGCAGTTTGACATCACTCTGAATTTTCAGAGGCTGTTAATGAATGTTGAAAGCGAAGCTCAAAAGATCAATGAACAAATGGCTAAAAACAAACAGGCTCCCCTGAAAGGCATCATGGAGCAGGAAAATATAGATGAATTAAAAACAAAAATGAAACAGCAGCATGCAAAAACAGATGGTACTAGGCAGGGCACAGAACATGCTGGCATGCCTTCTTTAGGCCATTCGAAATATCCAACAACTATGTCTACTTCTAGTAATTTATACTTTGACGCAACTGGTTGGCCTAGTAAAGATGATTGTATGAATTGGAATTTGCCGCTCAATGAACAGGATGACTTAAACATTCCAGTTTATTTACCTCCAGAAAATAAAGGATACCAGTATGTAGCATGAAGTGTATGGGTATAATAAGAAATTTACATACTGATTGTAGAATTTCCAAAATGATATCTGAGTATATTGACATTCCTGATGGGGCAGAGCATGAGTTGCCTTGGTATCCACCGATCTGCACGCATTCAGACATGGACCAAGATGAATCATACCTTCCATCTTCAATTCGACGGGTTATTGATAAGCATTTAAAGGTTCATCCGATCTTGCAAAAACATCTTTTAAAATATGTGAATGACGGAAAGGCTGAGGAAGCAGAAATTGGACAAAGAATTGTTGGTGCTATGCGTAAAGTGAGAAACATGTATCTGGTTTTCATATGTTTGTTGTAAAATGTATTTTAACTTTTCAGAAATCGGGTCCACATTGGATATTAGGAACATTAGCAAGTTTGTACTGGAGAATACGTGCAAATACAAAAAATGCTCTGGCTTGTCTAGATTTACCTTTGGATACTGTACCAAAAGAACACACAGATGTTGTTTTGGTCAGCATGGGTTCCATCTTTCATCAGCTGGGATTGATTGAAGACGCAATTAAATTTGCAAGCTTGGCATTTAAAGTGAATTATGTAGAGCCAAGCACAAATTTTTTACTTGCTTTGTTGCACTATACCAAAAATAATCCCATATTGGCAATGTATTACATGAAAAATGTATTGAGAGTAGATCCGGACTATTACGATGGGAAAGCAGATTTTTTATTGAAAACTTGGGCATGTAGAATAAAAATGGGAACTTATGAAGATGTTAAAAATCCCGTAGAAAAACAAATGGAAGGAGTATGTGGTGAGAAAGATTCTTTTAATGGAGAAGGTGTAATTTGCAGCCCAAATGGTGAACAATGTAAAACTGCTGCAATACAATGTATAAGGGCCAGTAATATTCGTGAGGACAGAGGTAACAACTGTACATGGATTTTCATTGAATAAAGTTTCTTTGTAATTTACTCTCTGAGTTTATTATATTTTTTCTTTGTTTTAGAATTGGATAAACGTTCTGTTTCGAAATTTTTCTCAACCACTCATTGCTCAAAACATAAGATTGGGGTGGGGCAGTCGCTGATTTCCACACTCTTGGCTGCAGAAAATCCTGGTGGTTTGGAACCCGATCAGTCGCAATTAGAAAGCATGATAGATCATCCACAACAAGCATTTCACATGCGAATTACTTTAGGTGATGAACATATGGCAGGAAATACACTTGGCGACTTTTATGGTGAGTCTAATTCAAATACAATCTTACGCCGTTATTAATGAAAACCTTACCAATGATTAATATGATTTCAATTAAAGAAGTTACGAAAATTTTGTAAACTGTAAGGAAAAAATAACGGTAACACATAATTTTAAATGCAATAGTGTTTGAGTATCGAAATTTTATTTTCTAATTTTCTTTTTATGAATAGTTATGTAATTGTAAAGCTTGACCTATGACGATAATATTGCTTCATTGAGTGAGCATAGTTATTAAATTTACATCTAATGTTTTGTAGTTAACACTTTTTGTTCAGCACTTCATATGTTGTGCAATTAAAATACAAAGTCCAAATTATTCTAAACGCCTATGTATACAACAATAACTGTCATGTAATTTTAATGATTTTTTCTGTAGACATTTTAAAAATTGGTCGTTATACAGGATGCTTCAAACATATTGTAACATCAGTGTTGTTTTGTTCTATTGGAAGTATGTTTAAGTGTCAATCAAAAAACCAAATGAACTCTCTTAATGACAGTTGACGGCAGAATAATAACAATTTCAATTGCTACACCGCCAAATTGTTAGGATAAGTACTTCCTATTCTATAAAATATTTAGCCATACAGACACATTTGTTGACAATTGTCGGTTGGCTAATCTCGGAACATATTCTTCTGAATTGTCGACAGGTTTGTCATTCTCTTTTTAAATTCTCTTTACTAAGGGTAGAGAATGTAAAACAAATATGAAAACGCATTTGTTTACACATCTGAAAGTGATTTTCATTCTAAAGTTTTCTTTAAATTCGATTATGAAACTGGCCCTTAGTTTCAGTATCAATGACAGATGATGCAATCCGTGAACCAATGTTACATGTTTATGACAAGTCTGGAAAGTATCCCTTGTCACACAAAGCCTGTCGGGATATAAAAGATGCTGATTGGTTACATTTCACGAGTATGTGGCAGTCAATTGCAACCAGAAATATTGAGTAAGTATTTGTTTAGTTAGTGTAATGTACGTAATTAAGTTCTATTTTAGCATCGGTCCATTTCTAAAACCTTTGCCAAATTCATTAAAAGAACACATGAAACCACAATGTTCAGATTCCATTCCATCCTCCTCTGCAACTTTGGATCATTTGACTGCAATGGTTTTAAGAAACAGACTACCAAGTTTGCCAGAAGCTTCCCTTTCTGAATGGTTAGGCCTCATGGCTGGTGATCAGCAAGCATCACTGAGGGAACTGGGCACCAAAATTAGTATTGCATTGCAGGAGGTTGTAACCAAATATTATCCACTTGTAATTTACAAATATTTTTTACAGAATACAACATCATGGATTTTGGCGACTGCGGCTGCACTTTATTGGCGAGTGGTGGGTAATACAGAAGAAGCTGTTACTTGCTTAAGACAGGCCCTCACGTATGTTCCTAGTAATATGAAAGACATTCCTTTAATAAGCCTGGCAAATGTCTTGCACAGGTAGGAAGTAGATAAATATTTTTTGCAGAAATATTAGGGTCCGGGGATGAATTGTGTTTCCGAGTTTTGAGATGGTTTTGACGTTTCGGCTACGATTTTGTAGTCATACTCGAGAGAGAATCAGATTCGTCACTGAGACCTCAACTTGCCTACTCCTCGGCGAATGGACAAAAAATAATATATTTTTATTCTAAGTGACATTATTTGAAATTAATTGTTAATTGCAAACATTGTTGTTGTGGTCAAAAAAATGGGAGCTCCCATTTTGGGTTTTAGAGTTATCATGTCATGGATGATTTTTAATTTTATTGCATTGTAGTTATCATTATCAAAGTGGTAATATCGGGTAATTTAAAATTTTTTTTATCAACTGTTGCCATGAAATTTGGACGGCATGTTTTAGCTTAATTGAAAAATAAATCATTGCATTCCATGATGTTGCTTTACCACAGTATACACATCATTTCGTTGCTACAGTTTTCGAGCGCCCATGCCTGAAAACTGTCGGAAGTTCCACAAATGGTTATGTGTGGTGAATTCATTAATTGCTTTTAAAAGTATTTTGTGTGAGGATGTGGGGTGGTGAAAAAGATTGAACAGAAAACCGTATTTGTTAGACTATGATGGTATAGCAGTGCTGGGCAGCAGAGTCCTAGTGAGTAGATCCCCTCCGAAAGCAACGACTTTAGTCGGCACACGATATCAACGATTGATAAAAAGAAGAGAGCACAGCAAATAATGGATCTCTTCGTCTTCGCAATGCAATTCGTAATATGTAAATCAACAATCTACAATATTACGGCGTTGGTTCTGAGCGTGCGGACACCGTGCCGATTTCAATTTAAATAAGAATAAGCGTGAAATACTTTTTAGAGAAGTGTAAGGGGTGGTGACACTGTTCTCCTACTTTGCTTAGCCCTGTTGTATAGGAAGCGATAAGTTTTGTAAAACAACATCGCGTTCTATGATTTACTTGCAATCATTTTTATTTGCGTTACTTTTTCAACCAGTGACATCTAATAACAATAAAATGACGTTCCGCTAATAACGCCCAAATGGGATGTGAAAAATATATGAACATCAAAGGCGCCGATAAGAGCTGTCCCTACTGATTGGGAGGTATACTGTAACTTTACAGTGAAGCTACGACATTTCGTCCAAATTTCATGGCAAGAGTTGATAAAAAATTATAAAAATCAGTCGTTATTTTAAATTAAAAACTTCCAAAATATTTAAACGGGAACGCAAAGACTAGATTATAATTAATAGGAGGAGGGTCTCTGATGACAATCAGTTTCTCTAAAATTTGAAAAAAACAGTCACTACATTTTTTTTTATGTTTCTTGGCTAAAATTGCATTTAGGATTGATTGTTTTTTTTTTATTTTAGGGTGGGTTTTCATGGCGATGCTTTGGAAGTTGCTTACATTGCTTTAGATAGTAAACCAGATTTTGTAGTAAATCATTTTACAGCGGGAAATATTCACACTTCTTTGGTATGTATTTCCTAAGGTTTTAAGTAGTTTTTTTTAGTTATTATTACTTTACTGCAGGGAGACTTAGAAAAGGCAATTTCATTTTATCGCTCATCTTTGGCATTGGATGCAAGTTTTGAGCCAGCTCGCAACAGGTTACAGGCTATTCTCTGTACATTTTTATTTGATGAAAGTGGATCTCTTCGTGATATAACGGATGTAGTGGAAAACTGACAAGCATCGCATTTTCTGTCGTTTTAAATTTTACTTTGTATTCCGCATTCATGTTGTTGCAATTGAAAAAAGACTATTAAAAAAGCACAATATTTTATATTCAAAATTGTATTTTCGAATCTGTTATTTATTTCTGTTTAGAAAATGATTTAAAAGACTTCGTTTTGTTATTTATTTCTTTGTTAAAGTTGGTATAATGATCTTAGTCTGCAGAGGCTCACTCAAGTGGTTGTCTTTTAGAATATTACTTATTTTACTTCAGACTTGGTTGCATCGTCGTTCTTTTCCTTTGAAAAAAATTGATATGAAAATTTCATATTTAAAGTGAAACAATCTTTTGTTACTTTTGTATATATTTATATTTTTATTTTTGTACTTAGATTGTGTGAGGTTATTTTCAACTGCCAAAGAAATAAACTAATGTGTAATAAGTCGCTGCGAATATATTCTTTTATTTATTTGTCACTGTGCATATTTATTGTTTTTTAGTGTTTCATGAAGTCATTTTAGTGATACAATTCTAAATGTACCTTAAAAAATAAATAAAGCAGTAAGTATTTTCACACCGAAAATATTTTCTGCACAATTTATAGAATATTTGTTATATTAAACAATGGCTATGCTACTCTGTCAGATATGATATTACTTCAGAAGGGAGTATAAACTTCATTTACTTCCATCTAGGCAGTGATAGTTAAATATGCTCTAAAAATTCTAATTAAATACATCAAAAATATATTTTACGTGAATAAATACTCTGCAAAATAACTGTGTTTATTTTCTTCTTGTTTTTTTTATTTAAGGCGGTAATAAATATTATGACTTGTGAGTTTATGAATGAAATGCCACTGTATTCGTGCTCACGAAGTATTGCAAATCTGCGTACCCGTTATATTACTTCTTTTGATCTTTCTTGGACGACAATAAAAACATTGTGGAGTCTTAGAATACAAGAGTAGCGGACACAAATATTCAGAACTGGTCACGCTAAGGAAATATATCTGCAAATGAAAAATTTTAATTCTATAAATATAAATTGAATAAGCAACGCAATAAGTAATAAATGAAGAATTTTGCGAAAAAAAAAAACGGAAGCAGCATTGATATGCATTCAACTTAAAAAGTATTCTGCAGGCATCGCTTACATTAACGCATTTTCATGTTTCTTGAGAACATTTGAAACAATAAACTATTTTAAACTATATACACCATTAGATATGGTCATACTGTAACTTGTTTTTCAATGAATAATAACTATATTGTTCCTTTCTCATATTTGTCAAGGCTAGCATAAGTATGTCCGGATTTTTTCGGACATGTTTGACTTCTTAAAATGTCTGTGGAAGTCGCGCTGGAATATTTACTACTAATTTTGGACTGCAGAAAGTTCATCAGCAGCAACAGGAAAGGTTATTTGCATGCAGTATGGATATCAGAGGTGTGCTGTAGGCAGCTGTAAATTTAAAACAAATTAAATTTCATTGAAGATTACAAAAATTTTTTTTTTGGTAAACGCGCACAAGAATTCCAATCTTTAGTTTGTAAAATGAACTTTCCCAAGCGATAAGCGGGTGTGAAGGAAATCATTTGAACTAAATGTCACTTCACTGAAAGCATGGTTTGCAATTCCTTAAAATACAAATTATTTCCTTGTTTTTTTTTCCACAAATTCCCCAAGCTCCGGGAGGTTGTTGAGGAGGGGGGCGACCGACTTGATGTTATAATTTCTCCTTCGGCATTCGCCTTACAAACTGGGAAAACGCAGAAAACCCAATTCAAATAATTTGGTGCAAAATATTCAATTTAATCAGATATGGGAAGAATTAGTTTAATACACTCACCGGCGACTCACTATTATTTTTTAAAATAAATTATCTGAGGACATTTTTTGTCCATTTTTTTTCTGCTCATCGGTGAATAGGACATCTTCAATAATCGGGAGAGCCATGATCATCATGGTAACTAAATTCTCTAGTTTAAATGAATTATTGAAAGTATCTACATACGCCATTGTCAATATTGTGTTGCCGTTGATTTTTTGTTTTCCAAACGTTTCCTAAAGACTTAATTTAATAATTTGTTTACACTTTGTCATTAATAAGTTGTTTTCAAGGCTATTAATGCAGTGGATGCAGCAAGAGTAATTGCTTTGATTCAGGATGCTCAGTCTCAACATTACGTTGCACAAGTTCTTGGAACTTCTCAATCATGTGTCTCCAAAACGTGGATGCGATTCTTGGAAACTGAATCTTACAATCGACGCCCTGGAATAGGTCGTCAAAGGTGTACAAGTGCTAGAGATGACCATTTTCTTACCCTTCGCAACAGGAATTTGACTGCTGTTCAAGTCGGAAATCGCCTTGCAGAGGTTCAAGATGTGCATGTAAGTGACAGAACGATCAGAAGACGCTTTAATGAAGCTAATTTAATGACAAGAAGACCTGCACATGGCCCAGAGCTTAACACACAGCATAGAGTAAGCAGATCTGCATTTGCTCGTGAACGTGTTCATTGGAATATGGGGCAGTGGAGTCAAGTACTCTTCACTGATGAGTCCCACTTCTGCCTACGAGCAGCAGATGGTCGTGGAAGAGTGTGGAGAAGGACCGGCGAACGGTATACTCAATGTAATGTTGTTTCCAGATTATCTTTCAGCGGAGGTTCGATTATGGTGTGGGGCGGTAGTTCAGCGAACGCACGTACAGACCTTGTAATAAATAGGGGTTATTAACGCTCAGAGAGAGGTACGTTGAAAATGTTCTTCAAGATCATGTGATACCCTTTGCACCCTTTTATTGGCGACAATTTTATGTCGATGCACGATAATGCACGGCCACATGTCGCCAGAGTTGTTAATGAATTTCTTGACGCTGTTGGTGTTAACCGAATGCAGTGGTCCCCAAGAAGTCCCGACATGAATCCCATCGAACATTTCTGGGACATGTTAGAAAGGAATATTAGAGCTCGTGTCCCCGCCCCAGCTACCCTAGAAGAATTATCAATGGCGCTTCAGCAAGAATGGGATCAACTTGATAATTTAGCGATTAGGCACTTGTTGGAGTCGATGCCACAACGTATGCAGGCTGTAGTACAGGCTCACGGAGGCAATACTCGTAATTAATTAGGAAGATTGAAATTTTGCATTTTTCTTTAAGTTACAATTTCATCAATTTTGCAGTTTTTATTACTTTTATTAAAATCTTGTTTGTTTTTTTTATTTTTGGCCTTATTTGATGTACATCAACCAAGAAAACTACAAATAACAATTATCACTCGAAAATTAAAAAAAAAATATTGTCGCAAATCTCATAGTGAGTCGCTTTTTGTGCCGGTGAGTGTAGAAAGAGAAGCTAATTTGGATGAGTGATTTAAAATAAAAGAAATTTCTATGAGACAGTTGGGTAAACTTAAGTTGATTAAGTTAATTAAAAAATTTTATGGCTATTTACTTTGGAAAACTTACCTAAATGTGGAAAAAAAAAATTTAAAGTTGTACAAGAAAGTTTTTCTGGGGTGCGTTCTAAAATTATACCTTCGAGTACATTTTACATGTGTACATCCATCTTTTTCACTCAGGATTTTGAACTTATTTTGCATCTCGTTTATCTGCTTAAAAAAATAACGTGTTTACATTATTTTAATGACAACGAGCGAACTTTTCATACCACATTTTTAAATGTGGAAAGTAAAAAGTATCCGAGATGTTTAAAAATAACCAACGTTATCAGTAAGCAAAGTAACAGCAGGAACATCAACTGGAATAATAGGAAAAGTAATTTAAAGACTTACAAAAAAACCGAAACAGCCCAAAAGAGATGATAAACAATCCGTAGCTGTAAGAAAGCGATAAGGTTTTGATATGGTAAGTCATTTGTGAGTGTGGCTTGATATACAGTCCTTGTTTTACACACGAAAATTTGAATACCAATGTTTATGGAAAGGTCTGCTGCCTATGTGAACTGGACCTATTTTGTTCTGGCCAGATTTAGCAGAATGCTATGAGCAACACCAAGTTGATTTTGTGGAAAAAGTATTAAACCCACCAAACTGTCCTAAAATTCGACTCATAGAAAGGTACTATTTTTTTTAATCTGCAAAAGAATGTGGAAGATCCACCAGATTAGATTATAAGAAAAGTGTAATAAGTCTCTGAGACCAACCATAAAGCAGACCATCCTGGAGTACTCAACGGGATGATGAGTGGTTTAGTTTAATTGTTTTTGTTTTCCCTTGAGTGTGGTGTGCCGTTCCTTTCGGCGGGGTTCTTAAGGGGTCAGTGAGTACCCAGAAGGAGGTTGCCGTAAATTTAAAAGAAAGAGCCGCCTCTGTACCTGAAGCTCCAGTTCCATTTTTCCTAAAAGTAGAAATCAATTTGTATGTAATTATATTGCTAGATTTATTTTTCTCTTTTTGCTTGATTTGAAATGTAACACCTAACAGCCTGTATTACTATTCGTGCCCTAATATACCTACCTAATTTGTACCTATTTGTGTCCTTAATATAAAAATAGGTATATTTGTCTCTCTATAGCTTCGGAGTCCAGAAGAGCCTAGGCTTTCTTAGCTAAGTAATTAGTGAAAACAAATATTATACCGTAAGAATTTGTAAGGGTCAGCCCCAACCCTTCCTACAATGCGCACGATCTAAAGAGCGTGCTTCTTTTTTCACCATCATACTTGCTCCAAGCTTTTAGTTTGCCGGAGAAGCACTCTCACCTAGAATCCATATGCATCAAGAGACAAAATGAAACCAGTAATAGAATCGATGTGATAGATTACGAAAATACATTTTAGTTTGCGAGAAGAAATTGATCAAAAATTGTACCAAAACCATAATACTTCGGCAGCTGTAGAACAGAAGCATTTTGCAGACGAATCTAATAAAATGTTAGGTACTCTTTAATCACAGCGATTACGTCTCAGAGTGCGATCTAGACTTCGGAATGGAAGTTCATCAATCTGAATTGATTACTTTATATTAAATTAATTATTAATTCTACTATTTAAAAAGTTCTACTGCCAATTTAACACAATTGTAATCTGCTTAATTTACTTTCCAGATGTCATCAATCTAATTTTCCTTATTGTCAAGTAGCAACCGGTTTACACGTAACGATTCTCTGTTTTTAAAACTATACATATTTTAAATATTTATCTGAAAACTATTTTTACCCTGCTGCTTTTATAATTACAAAGTATATTCAAGTTGTATCAGTTGGATGTAATACTTATATTTTTTGGGAAGAAGTCGATGTGAACATACGAATTCGAAAAGAATGGTAAAACTATTATACATTTTACCCCAAAGGAAATAACCGCTTATCCCACTGTTTCAGTTCCTACTGAACTGTGCGTTGTTGGATTTTTGGACTCTTCAACAACTTAAGATAAGTAACTTTTGGTTTAGTTTCACTGGTTTATTGCTTTTTCTTACGCCTTCGCTCGAATATTTTAACTTTTATTTGTTTATACCTGTCCCAGGCAAAACTTTCACTCCTAATACCTTCATTATCTTTATTAAAAGCTAAATATCAAATTGATTAAAAATTTATTATTTTTTAAAGGCTTTCTTCTTTGTGAACTGCAGAAAAAATATAGATCAAATGTTAAGATTTTGAGCACTTTTACCTATAATATTACAGAAAACAAATTAATTACTGCTACCGTTCCTTCACAAATCAGATTCTTTTATATAACATTAATTCTGCAACTGAAAGCCGTTTAAAAATAAGATTTTGTGATTACGGACATTTGACATAGTAGAAAAATTCTTTAGTAATCAATATTTATTCCAGCCAAATTTTTCTTTTTTCTGTTCATAAACAACAAAGGTATAAGGGGTGAAAGTCCTGGCTTTGATACCCAGTACGTATTTATTCTTACGTAGTCACAGGCAAGGCTGCATGCTGCACGATACATTACTGTACAGTGATATTACAGAGTGTTTCAGAACAAACGCAACACAAATTATAATATTATTTATTAAAACAACTACAAATAACTTAAAGTGAAAATTACAATAAATATTGAAGCTTCTCTCGTCCTTCTCGAATACAAAGTCGATTCCTCTTTGTCAAGTTTATGGACATCCTACGTAATAACCGAAATTGTTTGTCTTCGACTCGTCTATGGTATACGGAATTGTTTTGATAAACCATTCCTTTCATAGGAAAAGAATCAGGCGATCTAGACATACATTCTTTGAATTGAAGGGAAGTAATCACTATCGTTTTGTTGGAGATGTGACAGGTCGCTCCATCCAGCTGAAATCAACAGCTTCCAATAGGGTTTTCAAAATATGGTATATGACGACTTTTCAAAATATAATGCATTAATATTACAAAAAAACATGAGGATTTTTATTTCTAAGAGTCAACGACTTTAAACTACTAAATACTATCAGAATTCCAGAAATTTGAGATGAATCCTGGTTTCATCTTTGTTGAAAAAGAACACCCACAATAGCCGCTGTCACACGCACAAGAGTTGTAATAAGTCTAATCTTGTGCAGCGTCCAGCAGCTGCAGTGAGCTTCATTGGTAACACCCAAACTCCACAAAAACGAACATTGAAAGAATACGAAGTACTTACAGTCCAGAATTTTCTGTTTATAAATTATGAATTACTTAAATTATTGAACAATTTTAAAATAGCTGCCTTTAATTGGGAGGATTATTTAGCCTCCAAGGGATTCGTTTTTGAATACCTGTATAAAAAAAAAAGAATAATTGTAATCTTGTACAAAATTCTAATACATAACATTGATTGATTTTGGGACCATAAAAAAATGAATGCTTATACTCGAACAATAAAAACTCAATTGGAAACGTTCCTTGCTGTACACGCTCATCAAGTATACTCACCTATGCGTTCCACATTACGAGATGCTCAATCTGCAAACAATTAAGCTAATTAACGTCTTAAAAGTAACAGACAGATAGAAGGAAACAAAATTATTTAATATTCTTTAAAGATATTCAATTTTCTTATTAAACTCATGTATTTTTTTTATATTGTTATATATACTAGGATTCTGTTATTTGCGAACGAGTCAACATGGTGAACGATAGAATAATTAATTCAAATGTTTCCTTCGCGAACGAATCTTTTCGAACAAGGTCAACGAAAAGGCCAAAATTCAATTAATTTGGTGGAAAAAGCGACTATGGACTACGCAAGTAGCAACAAATGAATTGGTTAACTGTGAAGCCCTAATTTCATTCACTTCGTACATTTCATTCATGGTTCGAAAAAATTAATTCGTTCGATCGCAATTTATTGAATGAATTGGTACAGTCATTCACTGCACAGGTTCGCTTGAAGTGACGACACAAGTCTATTGCATACGGCGTTATAGTCAGATACCTGAAAAATTAAGTAATTGTTCTATACTTGTTATATGCTGAAACTAAACAAATTAATTTTCTTTCATTAATCAGTTACTTAATTATTATTGAAGAGATGCAATGAAAACGGAACTAGATGTTTTGTAAGAATCTGCAAATTATGATTTATGTATTAGAAAGAAAATCAAAGATCACAGTTGAGTAGCAAAAATTATGTAAAAATTGAGAGGTCGAGAAAAGAAAATACTTAGATACTTACCAATGTTATCGATGTATGTCCACTGTAGTCTTTTCTTTCAATTCAAAAGGTTTAGTTTCCTGGAACTGGAACACCATTTTCTTGTTGCTAAAAGAAACTCTATTTATTATAAAATAATTGATCAACTCAATCAAACATGTGCGTGTATGACAATGGCAGGCCCTATAAGACGGATTGTCACAAAACTTTTGCTGTATAGGAAAAATCTTGACTTGGAACTAACTCCCTTATTTTCCTGATATTAGCCCCCGCCTATGGCAATTTACATGGTTTATAACCATGAGTATCAGATCCTGAACTGAAAATGCAGTCTTATGATGTCAGAGTGGTGTTTCAGGACTATGAAAATTGGGACAGAGGTAGCACTGTTCTTCAACAGCCGGGGTACTACCTGTAGTTATATGTAAGTCTTATCACTATTATGTATGTTTGAATGGAATTACTTATTATTTAGATGTACTCTCTAGTTTTACAACATATCTTTGAATTACATTTATGAATTCGTATAACAACTACCTACTCTGAAGTTTTTCTGCGACCGGTTTACAGTTTGAGTTTTGGATTTTTCGTTTGTTGCTGATCGTCATTCCCAATTCGAAACAATTTGATATCCTTATAAGGTCCAATCTTATTAACGTTAAGATTCTATCAACTGAGTCATGCGAATCCCTCTTTGGAGATATTCGTAGTATCTGACGGTGAAAGGTTTTTTTTTTAATAAATAGAGGGATGTTTCTTCTATTTTCTTTTCGACGTATTTCAAATGTAATTCAGTTTGTCAGTCACGAATTGTTAATGTTAGTCATAAGGAATATCCTGATAAGATAAAGATGCGAATCTGGTAGTCCTGAATCCAGTTTTTCTGCTTGTTTTGTGCAAGTGGCTAATCCCTTTCAAGAATGTTGGAACTGTTCTCAATAGTAGATTTTTCTTAAAATATGTCTGAAACTTTCCTTTATTATTTGAAGGGTACGAGGAAAAAACAACTAAATTTTTAAGGAACTGACATTTTTCACTATTTAGCAGAAAGTAAAGTGTTTGATATAAATTATTTTTTTTACAGTTATGATGTACTACACTTCGGTATCACTGAGTATCACTAATCAAAGAAATGCAATTATCTCAAAATAAAATAAAAGTGACATTTCTTGTTTTTTCCTATACCCTTCATTTAAGACAATACGTTTTGCATTGTTGACGTCGGAAAACCTTACATCTGAAATAAACAATTTTCGACATGTGAGTAATTGAAATGGAAAATTAGAAACGTGATATTGCATGATAGTAGTTATCTATGTTTGTGCAACTACAAACAAAATATTTAAAAAAGTTCTTCATTAAAGTATCATTAGGGTACTTCTGGAAACTTTTTATAATAGTAATGAATATAATCTAAAACATGGACCGGAGAGAAGACATCTTTTACTCTGTAATTTATTGGCGTTAACTTAAGCTTCGCGTTTCTTGCAAGTTTGCACATACGGTAAATCTAGTCAGACACGCACTTGTGGCTTATGTATTAATAAATTGATATGTATAATGTTTGAAAAATAAAGAGGAAATAATCAGAAACAAAGGAATAAATTTTGATTACGTTTTATACCATCGCGTCGTTGAACGCACTTCTAGCGTGAACGGTTTTCATTGCCACCGCTACAGCAACCGCTTCAGTGTGTAGAATGCTTTAAGCAGTCTACGATCATCTTAAAGTGGAAAGTGGTTCAATGGTAAACAGTGGCGATTTATCTGATCACTCCTACAAGAAAATCGTTCACATTTGTATCTTTACATTCTCATGCGACCATCTGATGACCATAAACTGAATTCAAATTCGTTTTTGGAGGCGTCAATTCATACAACCAATGCTGTTTATCAAGGCATCGTTGTAAGCCTAGCATGTATGGTAAGATTTTAGTTCAAAAAACAAAATTTTACGAGTCGATATCTTTAGCTCAAGAACTCTTATCTATTGCACTGTTCTGAATGTTTCACACAGTCTTTTAGGGTCAGCCGCAGTAGATAACACTTTTCGTATGTTAGAGTTTTTAAGTTTATCAGTTTCTTCTCCTAAACAAGCTCGTTTCCACGTGGTGAATTATTCGGTAATTTCTCGCAATGATGAATCTACTTCTTTCATATCGATTTTGTTCAAAAATGGTTAACTGTTGGCATTCTACCCTGTACGAACGCAAGGGATTTTTAGATACCTATTGATCATAAACTGATCAATCTTACTTGATTGGTATCGCGTTCGATTTTGATTTTCAGTGATTCTGATCTTCAAGCAATATTATAGCACTATTTTATGTTTTTGATTAATATCAAGAAATTGGATGATGAGATGCTCAGGGCATTGCCTGACATGTCTTGGCAAATATATTTGTTTCTAATTTACCTTCATTCATTTGTAATATTTTAGGATGTAAATAAATAACTTGATTATTTTATATTTTACATTTACGTTAAAAAATGAAATCAAAGCAATCTGCACAGCCGGTGCGGGTTCCAAAAAATTTTCGATGAAATTGACAATTGACAATGATTATCATTCTAAATCGACGCGTTATATGGAGTTTAGCGAATAGGTGCTATAATAGTTAAGTAACTACAAAATACAGTTTGCGGCTCTTTTTACTCTTGTAACAAAATTTCTTTATTTTCGATTCGGTACAATTGCTCCTTTAGTAATGTAAAATTTGATGACGAATTCATCGTTTTATTTTTTAGGAACATGCATTTGTTAGAATCTACCTCATAATGTTGTCACATTCGTGGTGTCTCTTCATGTCCCAAAATTTGAAGGAATCTTCTGATTGCTTTTTCGTAATAAATGCAGGTTATTTTTTTTACTCTATTTTCTATACCATTAGCTAGCGGTTTACTGTGATATATCGCTCATCAATAGCACAAAGCTACTATATTGTAGTATACCATTACCACCGTGTGTTTTCACAGTAAATCGTTGGTCATTAGCACAAAAGTAAAGTATTTGTCAGTACATAAATTTCTCCATGGCAATGTTTGAGAAGCAGCATTACCCCGTTTTGCTCAAACTCACACCTGCCTCTAAAATCCTGGAGCTTTTCATTTATCATTACTATCAAATCCGACTGCTTTGATAAAAAAAGCGGCCCTGTAATAAGGCCGAATCGTTTACCTTTTGCTTTTTGTCTTCATGTAATAATCGCTTAGTTCCATTTTTCCAGCATTTAAAGGGTAACTTGTGACGCTACATTTTAAATTTTCGAAGGTTCCATCATCGTAACCTGATTTTGTCGTGTAGTGTTCAGTATACTGTGCTCAGGTTTTTGGGTCTTTTTTTATTTCTATTGTTGATTTTCTGGTTCCTAATCTCATTACTAAAATGTATAGATATTGTTGTTTCTTCTTGTAAAACATCATAAAATTTAAGGCGAAATAAACAATTTCACAAGTACTAGATTTAATTGTAATTGTTTAATAAGAAGTCCGACGCAACTGATCCTGCAGTGATTTTTTAAAGCAATGTATAGAGCGTTTCAGATTATTGGAATCTGATAAAAAAATTGACGTCCTATTATGATCATAAAACAAATTTCGATGAGTAACTCTTAATAATCTTAATAACTTTACAATCGGAATTCTCTTATTCTACAAGCTTGAATAAATTATCAATATTAATTCCGTTATAAAGGTTAATTTTCCTTGTTTTATTTAGAGACGTAAGCGAAATGCTTATTTTTTCATTCTTATATCACAAGAATCCAAAGTTCTCTATGAGCTTATCGGGGAGGCGTTAGGCTAAAGTGTGTGGACCAAATGCATTTAGTTAATGCAAAATGTCTACTGCATTTGAATGAGAAGTCCGTGCTTTAATATTTTATAGCTTACTTGTATAGCAGATATATTTGTATTTACGATGAGGCTTTCTTTTATCCACTTACAATAATTGTGAATTTCATATTCCGATTTTCACATGCAGTTACATATGTTGCTGCGTAATTAGGGTCTTTTACTGTTACCAATGGCATGACAATATCAAATTTATAAAATCTGTTTTTTAAACAAGTTAAGGTTGTCTAGATAGAACGAATAAATGTCAGGTGGTTCTATTTTTTAGCGTGTCAAAATGCTTCTTCATTATGACACAAGTTTAAAAATGAATTTAAAATCGCGACCATTTTCGTGCAATGATTTTTTTATGATTTTCCCGATTTTCGGGATAATTTAACTCAATAACAGCGCTTACAACGACTTGTCGCGACTTTTGGTGACGATTGTGAAGCATCATCAAAAACGACAGTTGATCGGTGAAGTTTGATATTAATTTGAATATTTCGAAAAACAAAACACTTGTTCGAATTCTTCTATGTTTTCACTTTTATCCGAATCGATTTTATTTGTACTTGATGAACGATTTGATTAATCGATTCAAATCTATATTTTTGGAGAATCGAAAATCAGGGCTAGTCTAGACCAGTACTGACATATAACTTACTGCTTGAGAATGGTGTCCATAAATGTAAGAATGTAAGAATGTAAGATGATTGTGAATTAAATTCCACTTGATGACTGTTGAGTATTGATACAAGGAATAATTTTATATAAGTAATAATGTTGTAATATATAGACAACTTCAAATCACAATAACATCTCAACGTTTCGCCATTGGTTGTTAGCTCCCTTTGGAATGGGTTGTCAACCGATAGTGATACATTGAGTTCTTCTAGCAAATTTGACACTATGCATAGAAAGTTAATGTAATATTAGTATAGAAATTTTCGTAGGAGAGGATTTGACTTTAATTATAATTTTATAAACAAACCTAAATTAAATTGCGACTTAAAATATGATCAACAAAAACAAAAGATTCTAGATCTTAACAGGATCAAAAAATTAAGTCTATTGTAAAATCAAAATAGTGAAAAAAGTTAATGGCAAGGTCTTGGTCATATAGAATTTGTGGTCGGGATTTAGTTACAAAAACTTTTTCAGAAAGAGCGGTCAAATTTTTTTTATAATTTTTGCACTTAGTTCTAAATCAAATGTAATTAAAAAGGTCTTACATTATATAACATTTTCTGTTGTATTATTGCAAATTAAGAGAAAATAAACACTAAAATTCCTGTTTAAATAAATTCACCGCACAACACTGGAAACTGCGCACTAGCTTTTGTAAACTACGGTTTCATTTTTTTTTACCAATCTAACTTCGAGTTCCATATAAATATCTTTTGCACACATCATAGCGTCAATTTTGAACAATTTTATTGTTGTTTTTAGTGACAATTGCCACAAAAACCTAAGAGCACCACAGTGCGTATTCAACAGTCGTCCATTTTGTAAACTATGCTGGTGGCTGTCATACATACAATTTCAAATTTTATTTATTTAGCTTATTTTTATTATAACGTTAATAAATATGAGCTACTACGAGTAAAAATAGTATTATTTGTACTGTCGCACAAAATTATATTTCAAAAAAACCAAATAAATCGAAATCAGTCGGACCGTCGGCAAGGGGCGGCCGAACATGAATTTGGCCTAAACTTGCGCTATATTAATTTCCTTTTTGTTAATCTCAATTTGTCTTCGTTCTTTTTATTTGAATATTTTCTAGACTAATGAATAAACTGAAATTATAAATTATTTTAAAGGACACTTAAAATTCGCACTATCGCTCTACGTTTCACTATCGATTGATAGCTTCGTTTGGAGTGAAAATAAATAAACAAAGTTGTTGTCAAGTAAATAAAGTTGTCAACGGTAAAACGATATATATTTTCTTTTTCTTTTTTACTTTGTTTATTTATTTTCACTCCTAACGAAGCTATCAATCGATAGTGAAACGTAGAGCGATAGTGTGAATTTTAAGTGTCCGTTAAAATAATTTATTATACAATTTTCATCGGAATCTACTTTAAATATGAAAGAAGAAAGTTAGTATCTATAGTTATCTTTTTTCAAATAACTATATTTAACATAAAAATGTTAATTTGATGACATGAAATGTAAGGCAAATTTCACTTACAATTAGATTTTCTTACTTTTTCGTAAAATTTTGAAATATTTCATAAAAATACTAATGGGGAACATTTTCTCAAAAATAAATTTGAAAAATTCTAATGTAGCAGAAGAATCTTTTAAATAATAAATTAGAAATAGTTCACAGAAATTAGTTAAAACTAAAAGGGCCACTGTGGGGACCTCGTAAACTAGAAGATATACAAAGCTGATTAAATTACAAAAAAGTTGTTCTCTTTTGGGGTTCATGAAAATATGCAGTATGATCACTTCTAGCTTCATTTATTTTTGAAAATTTTTAATTTCAAAGCATATGTGTCAGAGCTGTGCGTGTAGGTACTTACGGTTGTAAGCACAAGTATAAGTATTAATACTGTATTTGTACTAGTATTTAAGTACATGCATCAGGTGATGGTACTTATAATTATATTAAAATATTCAAAGGTCTAAAGTAGTTATAAGTACATATTTGTATAAGTATCATTTACTATGTATAAAATAATGTAAGTGAAAATGAAATTGTTGTTTTTTTTTGTATTTGGGTACTGCAATAAGTTTTAGAACCAACATGTTCACATAATAGAAAGTTTTTTTGTTTTGTACATAATCTTCTGATATTTCTACTGGAATATCTAAAACAACAATTATTTCTGGCTCAATTACTTTTATATTGTGAGTTAAAGTCAGTGCTTTATTTACTTTTTATACTAATTACAATGACAGTATTTGCTTAATACAATACATATTCAAGTTTTACTTAAATACTTATGTCGTTTTGAATAACTATAAAAGACTTTTAGTGAAATTTATAACCAAAATTCTACAAAAGTTCAGGTTGAACTTTTCCCACCACCATAACTTTAGCTTTTAGAAAGTACTTGTATTTAATGTACTTAATGACAATCGAGTGCAAAATACACTTGTAGTTATAAATAAATACTTTCTATTGACTTGCAATTATCCGCGCTATATGAAAGGTATTTTATTTGTATATTTTTCTTATTGTACTTTCGTATTTATTTATAAGTAATACTTGCTACAGCTCTGATCTGTGCGTGTCATATCATTATTCAGACTTAATTTTTGCATCGTAAGGTACTGAGGTGTGAGCTCATAATATCTCTTGTCTTAATGTTTGTACATAATCAAATATATATTTTTAACGTATCTTCAGAAAAAAAGTCCATAGGATGTTCATTTCTTCCTACAAGGAGATAATGAGACTGGCACCATTTTATACAAACCACATAACAGCATGAATGTCTAAAAGAATTTCTTTTAACAAACAAATAAATATTCTGCAGGAGTCTTACAATAATTCTGGCCTTTTAGAATCGCCGGTAGGACCTACAAAATTATAATCATCTGCTCCAACCAAATATTAATTTTAAATTCATAATTAAAGTCTATAAGCTTGACATTAGGAGTCTACATGTTATAATATCCTCCTCCCATCAAATGTTACCTTATCAGTAATAAAATCTTTATTTACAACAAATGGAAATTTATATCACACAATAATTAAAATATAAATGTTGAGGATTGATCTGTATGAGTTCAAATTTGTATTGTTAAGAAGAGAGAGAATAATTTTACGAAAAATAAGTTATATCACTTCAAACAGAAGTTAATGAACTGATAAGTGATAAATTTAAGAGATTGCACTATATTTGTTAAAAATAAGTGTGCTTTGATTTAATTTAGCTCATTGATATTGAAAATATATCAAAATTAGTTGTGGTTTCTTCTCTTGGTTGCAAGAATCGTAACAGAATTTATTCTTGTTGTTAATAATGTTCAGCCTCATAAAGTTACTGCAAAAATCATATCCTTGTTACAAAAAATGATTTCATTTTCCTGGGTGTTAGTTTTATGGAGCATATAAGAAATTCAAAAACTGAAGCATATCAAATCGATAGAAAAATTACTACGAAATAAAGGAGGAATCATATTTTTATTATTTATAAATATTATTGTTTAGATAATGAATTTTATGCACAAATAACAGATATAACTGAAGTATTTCATATTTGCGAGTAATTTATTCTTTTATGATTTGATTTAGATTCAACTTTGTTTGAACATGTACATGAACATGGTGTTTGTCTAACGATCTATACTTGAACGCTCAATTAATGCACATAACAATAAAAAACGCTACTATCAATGCATCACCCTTAGTTCAACTTAATAGTCTTTCAATAGCATGCGTTAATCACTATAATTTCTTAGGTATTCCAACACACTGTAAATTGACTTGGAAAAACCACATACAACATTTAAAACATAAGTTAAGTAGCCAAATATTTTTAATTTACAGAATGTGAAATACTGTTAATTTAGAAATTTTGCGAAAGATATACTTCAGCCTTGTTTATCCTCTTCTTAATTATGGCATACTTTTTTGGGGAAACTGCGCCACTGCCGAGAATGTGTTCAAATTACAGAAGAAAGTAGTTCGTTTAATCGCAGGCTTGAATTCTTGTATGAGCTGTAAACAATTGTAGGGTTTGGTGCAAAAACCGGTCAGCTCCATTTTTTAAATTTTTCAGTTGCAACAAAAAACTGTTTTTCAAAGTAAGAAAACTCAATATAAACTAGAACATTTGGTTTCAAATATTTCGTATTAGAAACCATGGAGCTGTTCGTTTTCAATTCCAAACGATGCGGCGCGAGAAGTAGAATGAAATCCAACCAAAAGTGATTTTCAAAGAAAAATGAAGCTGGCCAGTTTTTGCACCAAACCCTTCAATTGTAACTACAAAATTATGACTGTCCCATCACTGTTTATATAAGAAGCAGTATCATCGTATGCTCGCTCAATCGAACCTTCAGTCGAAAGAAACAACTACTATCATGATTACCCTACAAGGAAATATAATGATTATCGATTACCTTATAACCGATTAGTCATGCCAAAATGGACCCATTTTCACGGGGCTCAAGTACCTAAACAAAATGAAAATCTTATGGAACAACTCGATGAATCGTTGTGATAGTAAGAGCTTCAAAGTTAAATTAAAGCAGTTATTAATACAAGAGGCTTTCTACTCTAGGACGAATTTTTAAATAAAAGTTAATTTAATACTATTTTTGTTTAGGAATGTACCACACGAAATTATATTTTACTTTTAATTTAATTTTGCCTGTATGCGTTGTAATTGTACATGTATCAGTGCATCATGACAAATATATATTATTATTATCATTATTATCACTATGGTTTTAGTTAAACCATTTACCAAACGCCACGTATCTTTCTAAAAAAAAATAATTCCCCATAGAGCAAGGAACATACTACAATAATTTCATAATGAAAGATAGTACGTTAATCTGTTCGGAAAGACTTTCAATATTAATCAGATAGAAATTAAATTCGATTTTGCGTGGCGGAGGGCACTTGTTTCAATAAGTAAACTTTGCGTGTACGATGCCTCATGAAGATGGGAAGTATTTAAATAATGTATATACATCTGTATTTCCCATGAAGAAAACTTATAATTACGAGGGACAAGAGGGGCTTAGGATGACCCATATAACGCATTTAACTATTTATGAAGCATACTGAGTGTATACTTCCGAGATGACAAATGAGGGTGATATCAGTTACCAATGATATTTAAATTTCACATTATTATTATTAATTATTTATATAATCGCTAATTCATTTAAATAATTATAATAACAACAATTTATATAATAGTAAAAATAATAATTTATACACAAACCAAAGAGATAATGTATGTAGTGGGCGAATTTAAAGTACGAAACAAAATTAATAGGAATAGAATTTAATCTATTACGAGTACTATTACAAATGTATCCGCTTTTTTCTTTGAATTTATTTATATTAATTAAAATGAATAATATTCCATATCTTTAGAATTGTGGTAAATTAACAGTCCAAATTGAGCACCACATGTATAGGGTGATTGGTTTTCAACGACTTCTTGAAATATCCCGTTTGTCATTTTAAATATATAAATTGTTAACATATACCGTGTTAATTATATCAAGATTTTTTTAAAAATCTTAAATAATTTCGTAAATGACCAAATTTAGAGCTTTACGTTATATTTTGAACGTAGTTGAAAAAGCTTCTTAGTTAGCATAAATCAGTTTGCGTTTGACAATTTGGTGATGAGACTGTATACAAATAACAAGTTTATATCATTTGAAACGCAAGTGAGGTAGTGAGAATAATTATAACTTATTATAAGATAATGCACTGAGTTGGTAAGAACAATTTATTTTTCTCACATACAATGTGGTTTTTTAGAAAAGTGATTGTAGTGTCCCGTGGATGCTCGACTGTAATTACCTTTTAAAAAGTCATATGGCATATGAATTCGTGATGTTAAATTTAATTGAATAAATAATTACGATACAGAGTGATGTTTAATCAAAATTTCAGTAATGCATTTTAATAATAAAATTTCGATTTATTTTAAAAACTTGCATTTATATTGGTATAAATAAAATTTCTGAATACATGTATCGTCATAAAAATAACAGCCCTGCTAAAGAATCTTCACTTCCTTAATTGGTTAGTCGTCATCAAACTTCAGTCATGAAAATATATATGTTTTTAGACAACTTTCAATTCAAATCTCCAATTTGAAATTTACGCAACCGAAAGAAACCATGTAGCCTATGTGCGCCTGTCTAATTAATTACGTGATTACGATATATATTGGAAATTTGATAAGACATACATCCTCACTAGTCTGAATATACCCAGTATAACTGAAGTAATGGAAATTATTTATTATTCTTTAATTATTAATACAGCAGCTGGCGTGCCTCTCATAGCTCATCTTTTCTGAATTAGCTATTTTACACAAAAAATTGTACTTCTGATGTATACTAAGTTATTCAAACTATAAAAACTAAAAAATTTTAAATATATCTGCACTGAAAAAAATGAGAGAGCTATTAACTATTCTAACTTACCATGAAAAACTGTGGCTTTCGTTTAATTTGTTGTTTTTCATATTCCAATTGCCGCAAATTCCAATTGCCGCAAATCTGAATTTAAACATAGTTTAAGCCGTAGCTTGAGCTAATCAAACCCAAACAACAGATGATCAACCGAAATTCGTTATAAGAGAGAATAGTTAGGTATTTTACCTGTGTAAACTGTAGAACAATTCAAGAAATGGTTTGTGCCGGTTTTTGAATTGCGTGCCATATTCCAAGTATCCTCGTGTAAACAACCAAAACTATAAAGTTGCGCCATTTTGTTTGTTACTTGTAAACATACCATGAAACTTATTTTATTATTATGCCATTTTTGGAGTTGCGCAACCCAGAAATTATATGTCATGCCCAACTTTTAATGTTACATGTAAACATAACACGCCATTTGTGTTGCGTCGTGTAAAAGCACATTTACAAACTGAGCAAATTCAGAAAATTTAGTAGGTTTAAGATTTATATATGAATTTTATGAATGAAGTGAAGCTAGACGGGGTCAAAGGAAATTCACTTAAAGGGTAATTATCTGTAAAAATAGTAGTATAGGACTAAGTAAGTGATGAACTAAATAATCTGAGATTTGAAACAACTGCTTTGAAAATTCGACTATTTATGAGTGAAAAAAGTAAACTTAGAGAAAAAAGCTAAACCTATGACTTTTTTTAAATTAGAACATTTTTTTGAAACCCATAAATTACTTAACGTGTTATGATGGCCATAAACAGATTGTGACCCGTAATATTTAATAATATTATTAACCAATAACTAGTTCAGAGAAGAGGTTCAGATATTTTTGTTTTTCGAAAAGTATATCAAAGAATGTTCTTTTGATATATAAATAACTTTGCGATACATAGTTATTTTGAGTTTGAAATAATTTGAAACATTCTATGTGATGGATTAATTAATTAATTAAATTTACAATGGCCACCATTATTTTCGATAACTTTTTCATATTTTGCATTATAATTGATTAATTAACAGAATTATTATTTTATTTACTATTTTGTAAATTTTGTAGTGTATGTCCAAAAAGTAAGAAGTGTAGATTAAAATCTTTATTTAGATAGAGCTTCCAGAGAAGGTTGCAAAACTTAAAAAATATGCAAGTGTTCTTTTTAAAGTAACAGAGTCTCATATTATTATATACATTTTGTAAGTTAGCAGCGGCTTCAGTGTTTCAGAATAAAAAAAAAATCTTGATCATAATGAAGTTTTCAATCAATCATAGTTGGTACAAGTACACACATATATGTAAAAAAATAATTTCATATAAACCTACTTGCCAAATTCTTTTTTTGCAACAGTTTCTATTTCTTCACCACTTGTCTGCTTCAGACATTATTATTACTTACTGTACTTTGTCACACTTGCTCGACTTAAACGAAACATTCACTGTCACCCCTGTCAACTATCCACTGAACTTTTTCAAAGGCTTCATCCTTTTATAAGCGATCTGATCCTACGCTTCCACCCCACCTGGCGCAAAGGTATTATTGTATTGAAACTAGTGCAAGGATAAATATGGTACTTATTTCTTATGACGTTTAAAGTATTTTATGCAATACATTTTGAACAGAGTATGGCGAGTTTATTTAATTAAATATTTTAATGATGCCAACTACCAAGCAAAAATTTCTTTTTCAAGTACTTACGTATATTATATTATATATAATATATATTTGTATTATACATAATAATTGTATATTCTATATTATATTCTTTGAATTGGTAAATATCTTTTAGAACCAAAAAACTGCAACAATATACTGGTTTAATTTTCTAATAAAATAATGATTGAAAACACATTAGATTACACGTAATAAATCCAATTGACCAGATTTCTGTAAAGGCGTAGGAAGGTAGAAAACGCGTAATGGTTCAGAAGATAACTTTGTGGTAACCACCAATGATAGATTTTCTTTTATACAGTCTTATGTTTTATGTTGCAAAGGATTCCTTCTCCCAAGGACTCGTTAAATTTAAGTGCCTGCGTTGATATAATGCCAACTAATGAGGAACCTTTGCTGTTTTCCTTTTATAAAAGTGCGGCCTCATTAGTTACGTTACGCAAACTATGCGTGGTTGGTAATCCGAACCACCAGAATTGTAACTAATAATCACTGTCAGTTATGTTACTAAGAAAAGTACACACGCCTTCGTCATAAGGAAACACATTTTTTCTTGGATTTTAAGTTTGAATGTAAGATGGCGCATGAGCAAATTTTATTTTAGGTAATATAATATCATGAAAATGATTTTTCTTTATATAAATTGTCGAATTTCAGGAGAAATTGGAACTCAGAAAAGGACAACAGTAACAGGATTCTGTTGTTGTTTACTAAATTATTCTAAAAACAATCACTTCAAAAACTTGTTTGAATTGCAAGTTTATATGTAAGTCACGCAAATATTTTACAAAGCAATTTTTTATGAGGTACTATAAAACCAGCTCTTTACTGTTCATGAAACTAAATCCTACCCATAAATCTAGAATTACTTGGAAAATTCCCAATCTCCTAAATTTTCCTAGATTTTTTCTCAAAAATCTCCGCTGAACTCGAAAAATACCAAACACCATAGCATGGTGTAGTTGAAAAAGTTTCTGAATGGTGGCACTATGATTTCTCTGAGTCACTTGTACCTCGAGAACTCTTTATTTTAAAATTAGAGATATTTACTATTCAAATATATAAAAATCTGCAGAATAAGGAAATAATACTCTATGGTTTTAATATTGTTCTTCAGAGCTTCGGAGTTTAAATAGTACCAAATGGGCACTTAATAATATTACGGTCCGTTATAAATACGAGAAGAAAATAAATAAATTTAAAATCAAGAAATAACATAAAAAAACGATAAAACATTGAGTATAATTAAATTCTGAATCTATTTTTCGATTCGATAAATTATTAAATGAATCTGTAAACAAAAAGCTATAAACGCTATGCCAATTAAAAATTCCTTTTTCTGTTAACGTTGTAAGTCGGAAGTAAATCTCGATGACATTATTAATATCCGGAAATAGGTAGTAGATTAAGCGACGCGTAAAGACTCGTGCCTAGTGTCCGTATACTTTACCGAGTTGAAGCTTCACAAATGTTAGCTAATCTTACTGCCTTATAGGATTACTCGGAAACCCATCATGAACAACCAGTGGAGGCTCGTAATTAAAAAAAAAAATTAACCTATGATTTTATATTCCTCATACAACCCGTCCAAATTTGTCACAAACTTATTGCAAAGTTCTTGACTTTGTACTAATAATATTAACAAAATTTTGTTGCAAATCGGTTTTGATTGCAGTGTCAAAAAGTGATCGCAGGATGTCGCGATTCAAACCATTCAATAATATTAACATAAAATGAATTTGTGATAACTATTCCAAGGATATTTTTTTGGAAGGTCAACGTTTTGATATATGTTGAGAATTTTCTCAAGACTAAATAATTATCAAATAAGGTTGTCAAGGGAACTAACAGAAGAAATAAACGGCAATTTGATCTTTTTTTTTTTTATAAAAGGCTGTCAATGCGCAGGAAAAGTCGATATTTCAAGCATTATAAAAGTTATCCACATTTATAGAGTAAAGCAAATGTTGACAGGATGTTACAGATATAACATTCCGACACACATGTACCTTGGGGTTTTTAGAACAACAAGGACATTATACAGAAGTGAACTAATCGAAGCACTGAAACATTTTGATCTCTAAAAGAAATTAGTTACGAAATCAGTCAAAGAATTTGAAGTAAAAAGGAGTTTGCGATAAAGGCATCTGATAACCATAATATTTTCCAATAATGTGCTAGAATTGATAATAAAGAAGCGTGATATAAATTGACAGGCAAACATTTTTAATTGAAGTCATCAATGCTCGCATGTTTTAGTGACTAATTTGAGAAATATAAAAAAAATATAAATTGGGCCAGCGAACAAGATGGATATGTAAATTAATAAAAAACGGACACTAAATATAAGGAACCTAATAAGATGCAAATGTGTATTATCTAAATGTGTTGATAAAAAAGTGATGTTTGGGGAAGACTTAAGAATTGCAAAAGGTAATAGATATATTTACTGAAAGTATAATGATAAAGACTATACAAGAACGTGTTAAGACCCAAGCTGATTTAGGGTTGTGAAGCGTAGCTTATGAAGAAAAAAATAAATGCAGGAAAAAGGTAGAGGTCTGAGAGGAGATGCTGCGTAGAATATTTGAAGTGAAGAAGATGGAAGAGGATTGCAAAACACCACATTTGCGAAGTGTGTAGATAACGATCCGTCAAAATAAGATTATCAAGACACGATGATTGCAATGGTTAAGAACCTCCAGAGGGTTGAGGAAGATATAATAATAAAGTGTAAGATTGGAGGTAAAGAGAAGGAAAGATAGATTTGGAGAAGGTGGAAAAACCGCAAAAAGGTCATCAAGCTGGGTATGTGAAAAAAACTAACTTTTGCAGTCGTTTTTATTTTGTACCCTGCGTTTATAATTAGATATTAGTCAGTGCTTCTACCATGTTGCAAATACTACGGCCCACATCAATTCTAAATTCATACTTAGGTAGGCAAAATTTTTATTTTTCTTTATCAATTTGGTCAAAATTTCTTCAGATTTTCCATAGGAATAATTTGAAAAGTTTTTGAATGAGCAGGCTATGAACTAGGTCAATTAGTCTTAGGATATAAATCAAAGTCTTTGAAATTTATTTGAAGTTCAATATTGAGCAGATAGTGAGACTGAAAATGTAAAACTATCGTCGACTACATTTTTAATTTTTGGTGTTGCTGCGAATTATAAGACGTGAACCCGTCACAGGCAGAAATTCTTTAAATCACAACTTCTGACCCGTGGCTTGGCTCGCCTTATAAATCATTTTTCTTTCTTCAAAATTGGTACCTCTCTCTTGATAAATAACATAGGTCGTTTTATTAATTTAGCCCATTCTTAAAGTGTATTTAAAAACTGTAGTTTCAAACTCAACGCAGAAATAAATTAAATTAGAAGTCATAAATATCATGCTTTTGGAAAACGAAATGACGGGACGCCTCTGTTTAAATCGATACCGAGATTATTACTAATTAGATTGTATGGACGCAGTATTTGCATTGCATGTAAACTCTTTAACTCTAAGGTTACTTTTGTAAGTCGCAGGCTCATGATAAGTAGCAGTGAAATTTCTGCTAAGAATTTCAAAAGAGTGGAAGAATGGTTAAAACATTGCCTGTGGTTTTGTTTTTGTAAATGCAAGTTATAAACTGATTTTGAATATTATTAAAAAGGAGAAATAGATATTTAACTGCTAATTCATAACATAATTTGTAAACCTATCATAATGTT
This sequence comes from Serrognathus titanus, assembly GCA_039766575.1. Lineage (NCBI taxonomy): Eukaryota > Metazoa > Arthropoda > Insecta > Coleoptera > Lucanidae > Serrognathus > Serrognathus titanus. The sequence continues at coordinate 26,009,541 of CM077912.1, read as the reverse complement.
TGCTTTTTGATAAATAGCATGAATTCCATTTTTGTGATCTACTAATCAGTCTCTAGGTTCATCTCTTGCGATACCTACTAAGCAACTTTTAAAGTAAAGACCGAATGTTAGCTTATCATATTTGTCCTTGTTTTCTTTGCTTATGCAATTCTTTTAAAATACGGCTTCAAAGATAAAATAATGTTTTTTGATATAATGACGTAACGGTGTGTATTTTGATCTATGCGTTTTAACTCCTATCAGTGGTTCTTTCATTTCTTTCTTTCTTAGACCCAGTGTTTAATATTTTTAAGGTTGTTTCCGAGTTTTTGAATAAAAAAGATATAAAATTGTTAAAACCAAAAAAACAAAGATATGTACAGCATTTAAAGATTAAGAGGCCACACCATTGTGACGTTTCATACATCAATGATATGTAGTTATTTGTATACCAAGACCGCGAAATCATTCTTTAATGTACTTTAAGAAAAATTGTCGCCGAGGCCGCTTGGGCCGAGGCAGGACAATCTTGAGGACGTTAAAGGATTTCGCGGGCAGGGTATAGCTATACAATATTTTTTGAGCAACCGTAAGGATCTTCAATTTTTGGAATTCAAAAATCCTTACTTTTCATTTTCATCTTAAATACAATGAAGATTTTCATGTTACCATAGAAATGAGATAAATTTTGTCGGTTCTTATGTATATTTAATTTAACAGCCATTACAGTTATTAACGGCCGTTAAATTAATCTTTAAATGGAATTTCGCGGACTGCTTTGGATAGGTGAAATGGTACTTCACGTACGGTTGCCCAAAAATTATTTATAAAGTACTGTAGTTCAAATATAAGAATAACTTATTTCTATGTCCTTAAAAAAAGGAATGAAAAAAATTGGGCCTTAACACTCGATATCGTCACCCAATCGATAAAAGCTGATAAATTTGTTTTCGTTGTATTGTTACAACTTGGCGTAAAATGTTTACGTGTTCTGGTCAGTTCTCGTCAAGTTCTTGAAAGATTCGAGACGACGAGACCTGTTAAACAGGGATGAAACGTTTATAGTGTAAGTAAGTGAATTGAAGCAGCGAATATAGAACGGTGAAAAATTTTAAGTTTTAACGTACTGCGGTTGGTTTGTTTATTTTTGTTGTATTAGACGACATTATTACCTATTTCAATTGAAGTGTGATTATTTTCAACCCGAACTGATAACATATTCTAAGATTAGAGTTCTATCAACTTTACTAACAAAAGTACGATAATAAGATTAACAAATTTGTCTACGTTTTAATCTTTTCGTTCGTTTTTCTAAAAGTAGCTGTTATGGATTTAGCTTTTTCGCCAGTTAGATGATGTTATCAAGTACATATTTGTTCTTTTAACAGATCTCAAAGTTATTCCCAAAATTCTAAACAAACAAAACCTAGACGCCTCTAATCATAATGTGAAATTATTGCACTCGAGTGTCTGACACCCTGTATATAAATCCGTAGCTACCAGAAACTTCACTGTTTTTCTCCACATACAAAGGGATCGTTTTTAAAACGTAATAACTATACTAAAATTAAAAATAAGATATGGTTGCGAAAGTATTGTAATGACATTGGTAAAAACGAGAATAGTATCATCATTAATCGAAATTAGTAAATATTTTCGCTTCATTTTACTACGGCAATTTTCAATAGATAAAATTCTGGTCGACTTAACAACGTCGATATAGAGTTACCCCTTCCATTTGATGCAAAGTAGTGACGTCAACCGAAGCTGTGACGTCAGGCGTAAGTTAATGGTGACTTTAATGATACATCAAGCGCTTAAAACTTCCTCAATTGTAAATTGCTTTTGTTTTGGCTATTTTTCTGACGAATTATGCTTTTAGTAATTGAATTATGAATACGTACGCATTATTTAAGATTTCTAATTTCAAAAATTTGTTTCTTTTTTTGAATTAATATTTCACGTTATACACAAAACACGTTGAGAGCTTAAGGAAATTAAAAACAATCGATTCTGTAATTAATCAATACAGATTAAGTTTAACATATACAACTTGAAGAAACATAACAGACGAAACTGCCAGTTATCAAACATGATAAAGGCTTGGGCCGTTCCATTCCCGTTTCGTGACGCCTTTTGTCTCTATGGTCTCAAGTGTGTGCGTTATTCTTGTATTTTTTCCTAATTATAATTTTTATAAAAAATCAATAAATCATTGTAGTGCATAAAATTTCTTATTTTAGAGAAGCAACCTGTTTTACTAAGCGATCGTCATTAATAGGAAACTTATTATTTAGAAATTTTAACACAAGATTATACCGGAATAACGAAGAAGAAATTATCTTATTATTAATTACAGAAGAAATATAATATGTTCTATCAATATCCTTGTTTCGCTTTGCTATTCACTTTTGATACATTTAAAGCAACTATTTTCGATAGTACATATGTTAACTGTATACACCGCTGCATTATTAAAACTTTCATTGTGACTAAAATAGATGACCTTTTAAGTTTTTTATTACAAGAAATAAGTAAAATTCATTTCAAATTAGAACTGTTGACAGGGGAAGTAAATATTATTTATACGCCCAATTCCTCTAGAGTTTCGACCTACGCACAAGTGCGTTATTGTAATCTCAAGGCTCAGCCGTTTCCGATATCCTAAATCTATACTACAATCTATACCATATGAAATATTTACTTATCAAATTATTTGTTTAACGCCAACACGTTCGTCATTGCATAAATCACATAATCATTGATAACATTTGTTTTTAACTCAACCTGATGCAACTTTCTAGTTATTGAATTTTTATTGAAAGTTTATGAAGAAAAAGTTTTACTTTGACTTCCCTTAGCAACTCTTTTAGTCACCTCCGTGCCTTATGAGACACCCTTTATAATGTACAATAACCAAGTCTTCATTTAATCTTGTATCTCATGTGACCTATGACAGCACACGATGGCGTAGTAACATCTTCGTTCTGGAGTAACGATATATTTTTCAAAGTACCATTGTTTTAAATGTGTATAAACTCTGTATTGAATCTTTTTAGAAACTAATGGGTCGATTCTGTTCATATATGTAAGAATCGTAAGATCTCTACCTAAGCCTGTGTAACTCAATGATTAAAAAATGAAATTTTGACGTAAGATATCCAGATCTCCAGGATTACTTTTAAGTCTGCGATATTATTTTAGAGGCTTACAAAAAAATTTGAGAATTCCACTTTTTAATAATTGACTTACAGGATTACAGACTTTACGATCTTTACAGATTTGAGTAGAATCGACCCATTAAATACATCATACGTTTGCTAATGACGTAAAAATTGAAATAGGAACAAATAGAATAAAATAATAATGCTATATTGATATTGCCTGTCAGGCACAATTTAATCACGTGGGATACAATCAATTATGAAGACCCTGCATATGGTTTAAGGACGAAATTTATTATAGAGTTTTTAATATTTTTATCTACATATGTCTCAAATAAAGTCAAGAATGTCCTAAACATTTGAGAACATAAAATCGATTATTTTATATTCTCAAAGGTTTAGATTAATCGATTTATTTTTCATTTTATAAAAAGAAAGAATCTTAATTACTACTTCTTACTCTTGGTTTTAAAGACAGTTGCATAGCTGGCAAACAATGAACGATAGTTTCAAAGTGGGGATGATAAAGGCTGGAATCATTTTTGGGTGCTACTGTACATCAGTTTTGAGTTTTTCTTAAATATTTTTCTAGTTTTTTGTTTACGAAGATGTTTTCATTAAATTTTCATTAATTTTAAAGGTGCTTCTTAATAACCTCTGATGGGAATAATGAGGCTGTAGAACAATGCAATAAATTGTTTTTGTTTTCCTAAATAAAATATTTAAATAAATATTTTGAATTTTTCAGTATAGAAATACAAAAATATAAATACGTGTTCACAATAAATAAAAAAATAGACAATGCGATAAAGTTAGCTCTACAAATTCATCTTATATAAAATTTATTTTCAAAGAATAAAACAACCCTCATTTTTTAAAAACAAGTCAGTATACTCAGAAAGTTATACAACACATTCCAAGGCGAAGCGGTGTTTGTTTATTTTAGGTGCGTTTCTGTGTGGAAGGGAAACTGGGTCAAAATTCTCCCCTCCGTTCTCCTTCGGAGCTTTAGCTCAATGGGTCATTCAATATTACGCGTGCAGCTTTCAGATTTTTCCCTGTTCTGGCTTTATCGACGGGGAAATTTGAACGAGCACCCAGATGTCATAATTCGAGAAAATAAAAATATACGTATTACAGTTAATATGTAAATTCAGAAATATTCCAAAACTAGATTATTTGAGAATGATTAAAATTTACTTCCTTGATCCTTCTAGAATACTGTGTTTAAATGAATTATGAAAAAAGGAAGACTATTGATTTTTTTCATCGTGTACTTATTCGATATGGCCTGTAATAGTATGTAATCTTTACTATTTCATGCAAAGATAGAAAAACATGAAAAGAAAATTGTATTGAGTATTATTTTCCCTACTCGAGTTATGGTTGGAAAGGGTAACGTCCTGATGTTGTCTCTGTCGCGCTTAGTCTCGTCCCTGCTATTATTAGATCGAGGTCGAGTTATTTTTAGCTCAAGAATATAGGTTAGCTGGAGGACGTGCGCGTGCGTGAATTACCCTCTTTTCTCTATGACGTCATAACTGTTCTAGATATGCATCAAGTGCTTACTCTGCAAATCTCGCTATAATAATACCTAATCATGAAGTTTTTTTTTAATAAAAATATAATTTTGAATTTTACTGAAGAAACTGTTATTCTTCTTAAAGTTTAAACATTTAAATGCCTACTATTTTCAAAATTTATTGTCATCATTATTTCGCTGACAAGTGTGTATCATATTGAATTCATTACTAAAATTAAATTGAATAGAAGTATGTAGTAATTTTTATTAAAGAATTTTTTACCAATTAAAAAATAGATAAATATATTATAAAATTTTCCTCATTAACTGCAAAAACAAATTTGAGCAAATTAAATTTCAGGATGTAAGTGCTGGGTTTTTGTTTACATTTAGAATAGTACCTACACATTTTGTTATTGGAAATACAAAGCAATTATAAATTCAAAAGGTTTAGGGAACCACCAGAATTTGCTAGAAAAAGAAACAAATAGATGATCGAACACCTAGCAAATGAGTATCAACTTTGTTATTTTAAATGGAACACTCAGTACATTTTCTCAAATTAAGAAAGTTATTTTTCTCCTAATTCCAAAAATATGTAGTAATTAAAAAAATTAATTTACTTTGATTAATAAAAATTTTATTATGTGACAATTTTTAATTGTAATTAAAAAAATGCTCATCTGGGACATTTTATATGACAAAACGCTGACAACTAAGACAAATAAACGTACTATATAAAACAAACGTATCAAAATGTTATAAAACTTAAATATTGCAAAAAGTATGAAACCAGATATAGACAAACCACTTATTTTAGGAGTTAGGAATAAAATGTCTTTCTTAATTCGAGAAGACGTACTGAGTGTTCTGTTTAAAATAACAAAGATGATACTCATTTGTTAGGTGTCTAATCGTCATTTGTTTTTGTTTTTAGTAAATTCTGGCGGTTCGGGTAAATCCCTAAATCTTTTATATTCAATATTTTTTATACGTCTAATAATAAAATGTGTAGGTACCGTTCAAAATATAAACAAAAACCCTGTACAGGCTGGGCCAAATTCGACACTTTTAATAGGAAACACCTATTTTTAGAAGAGTTAGACAAAAACTGACCTCGGTCCTTGGAGCTCGGTTTTTAAGACAAAGTTAATGATGAAAACCGTATTTCGATATCTTGTACCGCTTAGGAGCTACAGGGTGTTTCTCAAAATTCTACGATTTCTAAAAGCCTTCATAACTTTTTTGTTTATGAAAATTTTTGATTTCTGTAACAACTTCTTTAAGACACTTTTTCGTGCAGAATTCATTGCTCCAAATTATTTTTTCCTAAACTGCTCAATATTTGAGATATTAGCAAGACCTTTGATTTTTTATGAGGAATACCCTATATATTTTTAAGTTTTAAAAAGGAGCATAAAATTTCATTCATATAAATATGAAACACTTGATATTTTATTCAAACAGTTTGTGAAATAAAGAGTTTCAAAGTTTTAATCAAAAATTTAATTGTTTTTACATCATTGAAGTAGGCTATGGATGACGATAACTAAACGATTTAAGTTATTGTAACTCCCTGGTAGGCCGCTGTCAAAATTTGATACAATCTCTTACAGTATTTGCATTTCTCTTGAATTTTACTATCTCTATAAAATAGACTTAGGGAGATAATTAAACTTGTACGAAAACTACGAGAAATACGACAAGTTATAATATTTATACCAACTCAAGACTTCACGAAGTGCCTTTAATTTATCAGTGTATGTGTGTACTAAAGATGACAGCGTAGCTGCCGAAATACGTATCTACGGATACAGTCTATTTTGATTTATATTTAAGGATATAAACTTTTTTGAATTATTATTTCTAAACCACTGTCTTCTTTACCAGTATTAAATGTTAAAGTGTTTTATAGAAATTGGCAAAAATTCAGAAGCAGCGATTAATCTTTACCATGAGTGGTATCCTGAAAGATGACAATCCTTCAGAGATATATTCTTGAGATTTAAAAGCAATTTAATAAATTTTTAGTTATTTAAACTGATAAAAACTAAAAATTATGAATCTCAAAATGGAAATAAAGAATTAGAGAAGGTCATAGTTTTGGGAGAAATTGAAAATGATCGACACCAGTTGGAGTAAACATCTTAGCAAGAACTTCTGCAATACGAATTTTAAAGAAACAAAGATTCTGACCTTATTGAATAAGAAAAATGTATCACTACCAGTCCTTGAATTGGTGATGTCAGCTCAAACCATAACAAAATGGAATCGTTTATGTTTAGTACAAAATGGCCGACAATTTGATACTTTATGTAATTTTTGTACAATTTCGATTACATTAGTATTTATTAGTTATAACGTCGTTATATTTATTAAAAATAAAATAACATTTTTTATGGCTCATTGAATCTTTAAAAAATATTTAGGTATCATCATCCACAGCCTACTTGAATGCTGCAATAACCATCAAAATTTTAATTAAAATATGAAAGCTCTACAGCTCAAAAATCTTTTGAATTAAATATCATATATTTTTGTAAAAAGAATTTAATGCTCTTTTCAGAAATGTAAAAATATATAGGGTGTTCCATATAAAAAATCAAAGTTCTTGCTAATATCTTTAATTAATTATGATACTCGGACATTATTAAATTTCATTCAAATTATTTTTGAAAGTAAGTTTTGTCCGGAATATTTAATGTATTTTTAAAAAGTTCTTTTTAATTTAGAAAGAAATGTTTTTCATACAAAACTTATATGTATAGACAAATTCATTCGCAATTTTCTTCTGATGTAAAGAAGTACCAAAGGGCAATCAATGACAGCGAAAGCCTTCAAGTGAAGAAGTAGGCTTTGAAATCTCGTTTAATTCTAACGCACTTTTACTTTCGACATTTAAAAAATATTAATTAATGAATTTAATAAAAAGAAATACTTGATTATCAATACAATAATAAAATGTTTTCCCCAAAACAAATTTTACTGATATGATAATTTAAAATTCTTAATTGTGTGCTTCCGACTGTCTTCTGACGGACCTCCAGGTGTTGACGGACTTCACCTTTGGATTCTCTGCGATCGACGATAGAATTTAAGTATTTGATAGTATTTTCCTATTTTCCCCCATTTAATATTTAAGCAATTACGTCATATAGAAGATTATAATGCAATTGCATCAGAGAACTGTGACGAAGTGGTAAAATCTGTGTAGGCGTCGAAGTGCAGACCTGACCTTGCTCAAAACGTGCGGGTTGAATTTACGCTGTACACCCACACAACAGCTGATGAAAATTGAATCGTTTTATTTTGACGTAGTTTGTATCATTGCAGCCAACCTTTTTAATTCGAAAATTTTAAATATTTCATCATCATCAGCTTCAATGATACCGTTTTAAAATGAAGTACAAAATTTAACTGTCCCCTTATACATTATAATAATAAAACAAAACAAACAATCTTTAATATTGCCTATAGAAAGCAATCAAAAAGAGTTAATTTAACATTCAGAATTTTTTTAGAAAATGAAAACTTAAAATGTAACTATCTGGAAAGGAATAGGTGATTATAAAATATGAGATATTTTGTAGTAAATTCTAAATAAGCCATTATTTTTATATATACAGTATGTTCCATATAATATGTAAATGGATATTTCTGTAAACGAACATATTAATTTTTATTACATATACATTTTCATAAAGTTCTTAAAAGTAAACATTCATGTAGCCGTAGTCCTAAAATAAAGTCTGTTCTATTGCCCTCTAATGGTATAGAATAACTCCTATATAATACTAATATTCTTAATTTTAATACATAACGCATATAACAAAAATTTATCATTTAGCAACTTATTCTTTAATTTCTAAACAACAGAAAATATAATTTAAATAATACTTAGAGGTCCGTTGTCTTCAATGGTACACAATTTTTGCTTGCCATTATGCAATATGTGCTACAAAAACCTTTTTTCAATAAAAACGTTATTCCTCTATTGCAGAAAATCCGTGGACACAGCGCTTACTTTTCCGGATATCCAATTTGTACGTCAAAACTACGATAATAGTTACATGACGAGCACCGCATAATAAATAAAAATGTAGACAATATTAAATATTTGTTTGCAATGGAAACTGAATGACATAATTTAGTATAAAATTACTGGAAATGAAATATTTTCCGAAAACCTTTGTTACAGGCGTTATTATTTTTTTTAAACAATTTAAAGGTACATCGTATATAGATGATTCAAAAAACCGCACTATGATTTGGTTAGTCTTTGGAACCATTCCTTTGTTCTCGAAAATATAAACAAAAAAATTTCGGGTAGCTTTCTTTACGCAGCTATAGGCCTTGAAAGATACAAATTTGATTTTGTATTAATCAGATAATGTAGTTTTACGTTTTTATTAATGAGAGACGAAGATAACATACATGTAAAATTTTAAACATAATTAATATTAAGTAATAACTGAAAAAAGTTTGAAAATGTTTTAAATTATTTTAGAAGTAATTTCGGCAACAGTGCACCAAATATTCGGTGTCACCATGATCACCATAATCTGACACACGACAATAAATGAGCATTAAATGAGACTCTTGTAGTCTGCTCATTTGTTTCCTCTAATATCCAATTTTTTTAAATTCTTTGCAAGTTTACTGTGTTTTTTTTTAAACAAGTACGCCTCGACCAATTCTTCATCAAATTTTTACTTAAGAAACTTAAGCATACCTGAATAATATAAGGTAACAAGAAGTGACAATTATCATTGTGTCAAATTCAATTTCCAAACGTTTTGACAAATCAGTGCATTATATTCAGAAAAGAAAGTACCTATGATCTAAGGTTTCAAATTATTGAGTACATCTAAGTGACCCTTTTGAATTGTACTGTATATACTGCTCAACAAATGAAGTGTACCACTAAAATATTTCGAATGAATTGAATTATGGTGCGACCTAATATAAATGTAATCTAACATGTTGGGATTATCTCGCAGTTTAGCTAAGTGAACATAAGGATCTTCAAGTTTTAAAAAAGATTAAAAAAAATAATGTTTTCAATAATTTGTTCAAAATTTTATTTAATTATACCTAAATAAAAATGGAAAGGCCTGATAAAGAGTATTTACGCACTATTTAATCTCGTTTTCATTTTTTTCTGTTTACGATCTTGATTTTTGTAAAAATACAGATACAGATTAATTATAACTCTTGACTCACATTTAAGTATTATGTGGAAGATTTATTTAAAATTTGTTAATAATTTAAATAAATTGTTATTTAATTAAGTAATGCATTTTTTTCATTTAATCTAAGTTTAGTACACGTTTTTAAGTAGTCCAGTTCATCTGTTGAATAGCATATTTGATAATATTTAAATAGTTTGTTAAATTTAATTCTAAATGTAATGTGTGGTACAAAATAATGTCCCAATTGAACTGTTTTGAATCAATCAGAACGGAGAATTTACAATTCACTAATCTTCGGAAATATCGAAGTACTATCTTTTGGTAGAATCGAGCATATTGACATTTCTTATAAAATTTTGTTAAGTATAATGTTACCTCATGAGTAAAACTTATTTTGAATAATAACAAAGGGGCATATATCTATAGACTAGTACTGGCAAGAATAGGAAAAAATTGAAACCACACAATCGTTTTTTTTAAAGCGATTTCGTATACATCCGGTTATCCAAGTTATGGTTAAAATGTGGTGGCAGCCGAATTCGATTTTGGATAATCGGTCAAGCGGCTTCGGATATTCGAGATTTTGAAGAAAACTGGTTATTCGGATAATCAGTTATTCGAATGTCCAGTTATCTGGATATCGATTTTTTTTGAATAAATGGATATTCGAGTAAATGGTTATTCGCATGACGGAAAATCAGATATTCGAATAAGTGGAAGTCCAATATCAAATTTCTTTTTTGGTTTAATGTTGGCCAGTATCTATTAGAAAAAAATGAATATATATAGTCATTAACCAATTTTCGATTAACCAATGGGAATAATTCAAAAAATCAATTTCTCCATTATCAATTTTTCGGTTTTCGGTTTTCTTCAAAACCACGAATATCCAATAAATTCAGTTGCCAATCACTAGTTTTTTTATTGCATGGAGATCCAAAATCTCACTGCTGAAATTGAAAATTTAATGTTGTAAGTTGATTAATTTTAAAATTTTGTTTCATTCTGATAATTTTCGAAAATTTTGCTATCATGTTTTTGCCTCGAAGAGATTTGTCGAATGAGTAATCATTCGATCCTACATACAATCTGAAAGAAAAACTATTATATCTCACGGACTTTAATTACATGGAGAGAACACCCTGTGAATTATGTTTCACCTGTGTATTCACTACATCATAACAAAATCTAAATTATGTTTTCTTGGAAATAATGTTAAATTAAGTTAAATCTTCGAAGCGACTTACCTATTTTGTTTAATAATTTAGTTGCGTCCAAAAATGCTTTTTTCGATGTATATTTCAAAAGTGTGCTACAAATATTTTTGTCCAACAGTTGCATTTTTTTTAGGTGTTTCTTACGTTGATTTTGAGTGACTGGAGGAAATAAACTAAACTAGGAAAACACGAAATTCGTTCTTATTTCTCAATCATTTCATTTGGTTCTGAGTGATTATTTGAATGCGTATATTTTAAATGACAAATCTTATAATTTGTCATATTCTTCACAGTAAAGTATAAATTTGTCATGAAAAACTACAATAAATAATCCTGTAATGCTACAAGAAAGCACAAAGTTTCGGAACGCATTGAAATAATCACTCAGAACCAAATAAAATAAATGGGAAATACGAACAAATTTCATGTTTTCCTAGTTTAGTTTATTTCCTCCAGAAGACATAATACATGTATAGGATCATCGACACATAAGATACAAAAGTATTATCGTCAGGTACAAAACATTTAAAGCATAAAATATTTAGCACTATTAGTAGAAGTTGTCCGCATCTGATTGCCAAATGTACAAATTAAATATATAGCTGTACAAGCAGAAGATACAAACTATAACAAATGAGACAATTATTAGATTAAAATGAAAAAAAAAAAAATTTAAGTTATAAAATGGATAATTAATCAGAAAAATTTTAAGAGACGACTTAAATCTATTAAGAGTATTTTGACCTTTGATATTCTGAGGTAATTTATTGAACATTTTTAAGCCATTGAAGTTCACAGAACTATTGGAGATATCTGTACGTGGTAGAGAAAAATGGAAGTTTTGATTATATCTGGTGTTGTGATCGTGTAGAGAATATTTTTGGTAAATTTTGCTTTGTTTTGATAGATAAACGAACAAATTTCCAATATATAAACACAAGTAAGCGTTAGAATTTCTAGTTCTTTAAATAAGTTGCGGCAGCAATTAGCCTCACTATTCTTTTTTGTGTTAAGAATATACGATTTGCAGCTGGTGAGGCTCTCCATAGAATAATTCCACAAGATATTGTAGAGCAAAACTACAGACAGTTGTTGCCTCGAGAGAACTTTTTTTTAGGAATCTTACCTGAAAGCAGATCGCATTCAAAAGAGATTGTAATTTTGAGCAGTGGACATGCCAATGTAAGATTTTTTTAATATTTATTTAAAGAAAACTTGTGTCTTTAGCATGAGTTACAAGCTTATTGTTAATATATTAATAATATTAATATTCAAGTGTGATACAAAGCGAATGTCATATTACTTTAATCCTTTAACATTTTCGAATTTGACGTTAAGGAATGCAGAAGCGTTCTGTATCAATAAATTTTTATAACAATTGATAATAAAAAAAATCGCATTTAGAGCATTCTTTTTGAAAGATGCTGTCTTCTTATTATTCGAAAATGTTAATATAGGGATGAATTCAATCAAAAACAAAAAAAAATAATTGTGTATTTTATAAAGGAATGGAGTTATTGAACTTTGCCACACTAATATACCTCAGGACAAGGACCCTCTTGCAAAATAGTATCGCTGGTTATCGGTAGTTAAAGTGTTAAAAATAACCACCTACCAGATATTAGACGAAAATTACTGTTTTTTGTAACTTACTATTTCCAGTTTCTGTTGAAAAAAACTGTTTTCGAAATCATATTTACAGTGAATTAAGTTTCTTCCCATAACATCCATTATTAATATAAAATTTTCATATATTTATGATTTTCTCACGAAAAAACTCCGCACTGTATAATATACGAAAAAGAGGGCTGTTTAATGGTAAATAAAAGGTGTTAAACTGTTAAAGTCACAACAATAGATAGATTGAGTGTCAAGCTTATTGTTAGTGCAAAATTACCAAAAATTATTGCTGTATATTTGTTAAATGTAATTTCTAAGTTGCAAGTTTTCATTTCTTTTCAAAAAGCCAAAGAATCAATATTTTTAATAAAATAGCACAACCTTCTAATTTATCAATTCAATTAAAAATTAAATGTTTTCATCTCATAACTGTATTTTTACGTAAATACAATTTCAGTAGCGAAATAGTCATCCTCGGTACAGAAATTGAAATTTCATGGAATTTTCGGCTCACCAAATGTCAGTGTAGGTGATTTTAGAACTGTATTACACCAGTCAAAAGGATTGTCTGTCTCGGTGCACGTTAAGTTTGAGCTCATGTTAGCTTACGCAGTTTGCAGAATAAAATAAAGAAGGCGTCATACTTCACAAACAAAGACCAAGTTTATATATTAATATTTTTATTTCCTTTTGAAACTTCTTTTAATCATGCCGATGAATAGTGGCATGATTATGGAAAGAGTTGTGTTTAGTTTGCTTGCCTAGGCCTAGTACTTGTTAAGATTGGCTCATATTTAGTATCCGAAGCCTGTGGAACAAAGTAAAAAGAATATCACATACAACGACAAGACTAAGTGACTACTTAAAAAATCATGCTAGAAACAGAGATTTAGACGTCAAAAGCAGTTGGTGTCTAAGCAAGTGGACCCGTGTGGAAAATTTTGGAGATTTTGTTGTTATAGATCGTCGTTTAGCGTAAAAATTGTGTAATTGCCTTTGCTTTTTTAAAAATTTTATGTATATGACGGACATAAAACTATCAAATATAGAAACTGCGAACAATAAAAGACCAACATATATATGTGCAAAAGAAATAAAAACACAAGTGGAAGTGCTTGTAATAGCGAGATAAGAAATTGCCACTAATTTTTTTACAAAAGAAACGCAATGAAACAAAATATAGATCCGGAAAGGAGACTTCGACAAGGACAAGATATCTTTCATATCATTGCTGCTTGCAGTACAAAAAAAAGAAGCGATACGATGTTGAATCGTCACTTTTCCACTATAATGTGTGTAAAGCCTACAATAGAGGATGTCACTGAATGACTTGTCATATTCTACTTTTCAAATTAATGATAAAAATATTTATGAACATTGTCCGGAAATGAGTCTTTAAAAATTATGGTCATTTGAAAATGAAAGTTTTAAAAAATAATTGTAAATGTACTGAAGGTAATGTCACTTCTTATTCTATCAAATATTCATGGCATACTGCTATTAAAAATATTCAAAAAACATTTTCACACGCTATCGTGTTAAATTTCATGTGACCGTAACTTTTTTAAAGAATCATTTCCGGACAATGTTTATAAGAATTTTCATTATTAATTTAAAGAGTAGAATACGACGCTAAAGTTTTGCCAAGTTATACAGTGTCATCCGGTATTAGTGTGAATGAGAAGTGGTGCTAACATCTACCAAAACACTTAAAAAATGAAATTGCGAAGATAATGTGGAACTTATAAATACACACAGATAGGAAAATAACAGTAAACAAACCTAATATAATGGTAAAAAAATAAACGCTAAAAAACAACAATAATTGACGTCGTTATTCTTGATGATTATAAAACAAAAGAGTAAAAAGAGAGAATTGGAATACAAAAAATTAGAAACAGAAATTCCAAGAATGTGAAACACAAAAACCATAACTGCTCCCATAATTATTTGTGTACCTGAAATGATACACTCCGCTATCTTCACTGAAGAAACCATCTCTGTGCCATCCTTTCCATGAAAACAGTTGAAGTAATTAGAAAAAAACAAGAAAGAAAACGAAAAAATGTGTAAGAATTCGAAATTTGGAAATAATTAGAAGATGGAAAAGAACCACCAAGAGTATGAACAAGAATCTAAGAAATAAAGGTAAGATTGAGGAAGAATATTTGTGTGGGAGTAAGCGTGGTGCTCCTAGTATGCACCTAAAAATTATTGTAAATTGCGGTAAAAAAAACTGTATTTTTTGTATTATAAATTTGGTTTCGATCTGTCAAAGTAAACACGACATTTAGTATAACCTCCAAAACTGCAAGGCTGGTACACACTATGTAAATATAATCAAAACGTCATCAAATGTCAATGTGGTTGGTCACTTTTTTGACCGCAAGTCTATATCCACATAATATACAATTTTTGTTAATATAAATTCTAATTAGTTGTAAATTTTTTTAGTGACTAAAGTAGAAAGTAATAATAATCAACGAAATAGTAATTTTTCTTTTTCAGTTTAGGTATTAATAAAATAAAAGATTTTTCCTTCTTCAGATTACGTAAAGGATATCATTTTGGTATAGAAAAAATACGCTGGGTATATTAAAGACTGATGACGAGCATATAAGATTCTTGCATCCCGGTGGAACAAACTGTTGGCACGCCATTGTGGATCTGGTCACAATGGATTACTGAGCTAAACAAGGTAAAATAATACGGAATTAGGAATGGATTCGTAAATGGAATTTATTTTATTTGAAAATAAGAAAAAATTCAAGTAATCAAACGAGAAGTTTCTTTTTTTTTAAACTGTTTTACACTACAATAATTTGAATTCCTAGACAAAGACCAAGGAGAAATCCAAAGTTTCATCAGGCAGAAATATTTGAAGGTAAGGGTAGGTCTTCCTTATTTATTCTAAAAGATTTGGATCAATTTATAGAAAAATATTTAGAACAAGAAATTTTTTAGGCTGTAGAACAAGTTTTATTCTTTCAGACAATTTTTCATTCTATTTAAATTGTACTACAGCTTACTGCGTAGTTTTAATTGTTCGACCAAATCTCTTACAAGAAATAAGGTAGTCTAAAACTGCCTTACAGTGCTAGGCCATAGTGAAATACTTAAAATTTTAAAATCTCAAAAAATATTGATATTTTTTCATGGTTTCGTGATTCTCATGCGTTTGACATTTTCAAGAAATTTGATCCAAATTAATTATTAAATAAAAAACGAAAACATCGCAATTTTTTGTTTTGACCAATCGTTTTTCATTCAAAAAACACAATTCTACAGAGAAAGCGAAGAATGCAAAAAAGATTTCCGTCAATAAGCTTTTGCATCGTTTTGCCGTACAATTAATTCAGTTGATTACAAAAATGATCAAAATACTCAATTTCTGAGATGTTTTAATTAAAATTTTTTTAATGAAATATGTAACTTCGAGGTATTCTAACTCCATAAGGATGGGTTTTCCGATTTTGTTTATTTTAAACGACTTAAAAAACAACTTAGATAAAATTTAAAGCCACTGCTTGGACAGTATTCAGGGTGAAGCAATATAAGATAGCGCCTTTATTACAATAGGTTTTTTACTTCCGTAATAGTTAACTAATTTAGACCTTATGTTGAAGACTTGAATGAACGCTAGTTTAAGAAATTTCTCACTATTTTTTGAAATTTGATTGATACTCCATTACAAAAAAAAAAATGAGTAATATTTGTATATGTTTTATGCATCACTCTGCATGAAAGATTAAAAATATTATCCTGTATGAAATATTTAGAATATCGCCCTGTAAAATATTAGAATATGTTCAAACTGATCATTATTTTGTATGTCTAATTTAAGTCATATGTACCAAATTTTAATAAAAAATTGATCTAGAAGTTATATGGATCATTGGTATGAATTTCTTCAATAGCTCCTTAACCATTAATTTTAAAGAAAAATATCTTGAGCAAAATTTATCGCTTGTAATGAGTTTGGCTTGTTCAATAAGTGTTGATTTAGAATGAAAGAACTAAAATTTAGTAGATTTTATTGATAATTGGTGGTCAAAAAATTATTTTTACTATGCATAACTAATTAACATGTGTACAAAAAATTTTCCCACCAGTGTGTTGCTTTCATTTTTTCGCATGTTCACGTATGTTCCTTATTTGATCCGTACCCTAAACAGACAAGTAAACAAACATAACTTTAAAAAAATGTTTTATTGATTTGATTTTACAATGGTTTTCACATTGGAAGAAAAATCTTTTGAGAACCTATTCTATTCCTGATTGTATTGCAGAATTTTTGGAAAAAATTCCAGAAATTGTATATCTGTACCATAAATTTGTTAATCAATTCTGTAGAACTATTCAGAGAAACTGACAGTGTAGCTAGAAAAAGGTATCAGGTAGGCCTAAAGTAAGAACTGATGAGGTAGTTGAAGATGTGAGACAAATTATGACTGATGCTCCTCGAACTTCCATTCGTCACCTGTCACAACAAATTGATCTTTCTGTCGGAACCTACACAACTAATCTAAGAAAGGACTTGCAAATGTTCTCTTATCGTTTGACAGCCATGAATGAATTTCTTCCAGTAAATTTTGAACCAAGGCGAAGATACTGTAATTGGTTTTTAGATAATATTGACAATAACGATTTGTTGGACAAAACTTTATTTTCCGATGAGGCCCGGTTCCATTTAACAGGATACATTAATTCCCAAAATATGAGGATCTGGAGTGCAGAAAACCCTTATGTTTTCATTGTAGCCCCACTCCATCCACAAAAAATTGCTGCTTGGACAGGTTTAAGTCGGAGAAGATTGATAGGTCCCATATTTTTTAATGGTACACTAACAGCACTTAGATATCGGAAAGAGATTTTGCACCATTTTATTAATAACTGCATGATGACGAGTTGCAATTTGGATATTTCCAACAGAATGGTGCAACGGCCCATGCTGCTGGATATACTTTAAATTTCCTTCAAGAGTTTTTGAAGATCGGATAATTAGCAGAAATATGGCAAACATATGGTCTCCACGATCTAACTCCTTTGGATTTCTTTGTTTGGCTCTACTTGAAAAATTCCATTTTTAATGATTTACAGGAACTTATCCAAAGAATCATCGAAAAGTGTGATGAAATAAATAATTCTCCCAACATTTTACAAAATGTTATTAATGGATATTGCAGAAGAGTTAGAAAATGTCTCGAACATCTGTTGTGTATTCACGTTCAACGTTATTTTCAATGTTTTATTTTGTTTGGTTTCAAAAATACGTAATAAATCGTAATAATTGGTTATGATTTTCTGTTGATGTTATGTTAAGGTTAAATGTCAATTTGGCGTTTACAGATCAACATATGTGAACATGCGAAAAAATGAGCAACAAACTAGATGGGAAAACTTTTTGTACACATAAGTATCGAGTAGAATAACCCTTATAGGTAATAGTAGCATTTTTCATGCGCGTTTGCTCACAAATAATTGAAACTAAAAACTAAATTTTCTCAAAAAAATTTAAAGGTATATTTTGACACATTTGACCCACTGAGCAAAATTTCGTCTTTGAAACTTTTGTGTTAAGTTACTTTTAGATATCAAATATGATGCACAAAGTTCTCAGAGACCGCCAATGTTCGCATTCAAATAGATTTCGTTTGTTGTGTTTCAGATGAAATGTGTATGTGACATACTATGACATGTGTATGTGATTCTGTCACTAGTATTTTCAAATATTTCAGAGAGAGTTCGAAATATCTGAAGAAAATATTTTGATTTTGGTTTAATTAAATGAATTCTGCCTAATTAAAACATGATCTCTTCACACAATTGTTTTATATTGGTAAGACACGTATTTCCGCAGCTACGCAGCATAACTGGCGAAATAATTTTTCAGTTATTTTTTAATTATTCTTATAATCACTGCCTCTTTTACTATTCTTAATTCTTATATACGTAAAATGTATTGGTCTAAAGCTTATGATTTTTGAGATATCTACAGTTACAATTACAACTTTTTCTCAGTAACAATTACTTCAAGAAAGTTTGTAAAAATACAAGTTCCATGTTTTTAGATGCTTCAATTATTTATTGTAATGATGTGTAATGCAATATTTAGACGCAAATTAACGAATTAACAACTGAAGATTCAATAAATAAACTTGCTGAAATCATTATAAGACGAATGAGTAGCTTTCCTCATACGGCTAAAATTACAATTTGAAGGATTTTGTTTGTATTTTAGCAATTAGTTGAGTTTATGTTCTCTGATTAGTTATAAAGCTATTATTTCGTTTAGATATAATAGATAAATATGATTTTACTCTTTCCTTTTAATTTCTTATAAATGGTCTTATTACAAGTTGTAAGAGTGAATGCAGAAATCTTGAAAACCACAAGATTAAATGAATATATTTTACATCTGTTAGAAATAGAATTTGACGAGCTATTCGAGTTTGAATTGTTTGTATACAAACTATGTATGTAAATAGTTTAATTATATTATATTGAACTTGTTTCTCTTTATGAATACCCGTTCCCGGATAAGTACCCGGGTACCCTATAATTACCCAATACTCGGTCAGTGTCCGACATCTGAGTGATCTTTTTTTTTTATTTAAATTAGGTATTATAACATAAATGTTTGGAGCGTTATTCTTGTTTTTTTAATTGACTGTGAAGAATAATTTATTTGCAGTGTCAGTTACTTCGGATACTTCTAAGACAGATTTTCAAATTGTTTTGCGATGCTTATCGAGTATCCAGGAAGTTATCGGGTATATGCCAGATACTCGGGTACTTAACGGGCAACGGCTAATACCAGATAAATTATCGGGTATCCCTAGGTGAAAACGCACACAAAAGTTACTAATACCCAAAGAAGTTATTCTAGTGGATATTTACAATTAGTTACGTACAGTAAAAATTTTTTTTTTCATCCATTTCAATAGCTGCAGATTGCGAATGCTTTGGTTTAGAGCTATAGTTGCTTAATAAAAAAAATTCAAGAGATCCATCGAAATGTGAAATAAATATATGTACATTCCATTTAAAAAAGTATAAGTTTGGTGAATGGAACATGCTGTGTATGTGAAGATTATTTACTATTATAGAACTCATTTTAACTTTTATACAAATGATCCACTCTGGATAAATACCTATTTGAAATATTTATTACTTGTTTACATACAGAGTGATTCAAAATTGTGTCCCGATATTTTCAGGGTGAACGTCAAAAATAAGGTCAGCTTTTTGTATATTTTTTTCCCAAAAGTGAAATAGGGATGAAAAATATTGTTTCTTTGACAATACCTTCTGAATCCATTAAGTTATTAAAATAAGATTTGAAACTCAGGTGTAAGGCACCTGATTGAACATTTACAACGTATTTGTCAGATTCTCCCTCCCTTGTAAGGGGTACTTTGAGGGGGTTACTTTCAGTATTTTATAGTAACAATATGCAACCAGAAGATTTTGCCAAAAAATATAATATTTTCTTTCCTATTTTAGGACTTATTTAGTCCCTTATTATTCACTTTTGAAAAAAATATATAAAAATGTGACGTTATGTTCTATTCACCCTGAAAATAACGGGAAGCAATTTTGAATCGCCGTGTATAATAACCTGAACAAATTGATTTTACTCTTAAGTAGATCATATGTTACAGGGTGTTCTATTCATAAAATAGCGTATAAAATTCAGAAGCCACCTATAATGTTTAACATTTTTAAATTTTGGATACCTACCTCAGCTAAATAATATTGAGAACAGATTTATGTAGATATATTTATTCCTCTCCAGACTTTTAAAAAGAGGCTGGAATAAGGGCGCTTTTTTCGTGTATTATTATCTCACCCTGATCATCAACAAGTTCGAATGTGTTTAATAACTCAATACATTTAAACAATACTGAAAGCATTCGCTTGAAACTTCATATGCCTTGCGTTTTACCTTGTAAACAGGACCCTGTATCGAATTTTAACGTGAATAATTAAAAATGCAAGTTTTTGATAACGAAAACTAAATAAAAAAAATTTGTAAGTTTTAAAAATTTTCTTTATTTAAAAATTATTAGTAACTGAAGTTGTTTTTTTTTAGAATTTTAGGAAACGAACAAAAACAAATTATAAAAAGTCGAAAAGTCTAGTATGGTAAATTAAACATAATTAATTGTGCGCAAAGCAGAACCGTTTAATTTCAAGAGGCCACAGTTTTTTTGACCAATTTTTTTGCACGTCCTGAAATAATTCTGAAAAAAATCATAACATTCTGTAGATTTTATTTTCCATTTTTTCTGTATAATATTAATGATAATATATCATGTGTCCACCTGATGTGATTTTCTTCTTTAGTGTCTAAATTATTTAGTATTGAAAAAAAAATTAAACACTGTTTTCATTTCACATTAAAACTGTACATAACAAAATTATTTTATACTCTACAGAGTGTTCCAATATATAATAATAAGTGGAGCGCTCTATTAGAAATAAAAATGTTATATTTTGATATAAAGAAGTTAAGACTGTAGAGTATAAAATAATTTTAGTGACATAAAATCAGCAATGAATTATTACAAAACACAAAAATACAAGAAGAAACATTAATTGTTTTCGTACTAAATTCTCAAAGTAACAAACTAATATTATTCATTTTATGTTTATTAAGAAAACGGTGGCCTATCGCCAAATAAATAAAATAAGTAAAAAAAGTCTGTTATACATAATTAATGAATAAAAAAAAGTTTCTTACCTTTTAAGGTGACTTTTCGTGAAAAATGAGAATTTAAATGATTTTGACTTGGCCAATCGGAAGCTAATCATGTGATAGATGAATTTATTCTGAAAAATATATTGCCGCATGGTGATATGGCCGGAGCCTAGAAGATCCGTGACCAATTGAACTGACACGTTCCGCGGTACTGAAATGCGGCCTGAGATGAATCTCCAACTTCGGCACGGCTCTTGCCAGTGAATGGATCCGGCACGCGATTGGCCCTTTCAACTCTGACGTCATTACATTGATTGTCAACTTTCACGTGCCGCACATCCTGCAGGATCATAATACTTGCAAGAATAGAAGTGAATCCTGCTCAACGTACCATAGCTGCAAAGTTACATTACAAAAATGTGCACTCATTGACGTCTTCCTCGAATTCATTATTTTTTCATCCTACTAAATTACTACCCTTTATTGATTAATAAACAATCGCCCTTTACTTAACTAGATACAGTTTATTGATTACGTATGTGCACTACTTATATTTTAGTTTTGAGATAAAAATAAATAATTCTCACTGAGATATTAAAAATAAAAATTGATATGTGCAAGTTTAATATTTCCAAAAAAAAGAAACTTTGGATTTTATTTCAAAATATTTTAAAGGGCTTTCCTTGCTATCGGTAAAATAATTTAATATTGAATTTAATTATTTCACATCAAATAAAATTTATTGCGAAACAACCAGATTATAAAACTCTATCCGTTTCTTTAAATTTTCCAAAACTGATCTAAAGCTTCATCAAAATTTTCTTAGTCCTCTTAGTTTTAATTATTTACATGAAGAATTTTTTTTAGATTTTAGTAATATATAATAAAGTTTGATTTACCCTAATTCGCCAACTGTAAAGATAAAATCGTGTCATGCATATCAAACTGAGTAATGCAAGTGAACATTTTTTATTATCAGGAGCAGGACATTTTTCTCGTCAATAGAAAAATTACTAATTAATGTAGTTACGTTATCTTTTCATTCTACAATTACTGTTTAGTACATATCAAAATTGGTGGTATTACACTGTGTAATAACTACAGATTTAATTACGTTTCAAAAATAGAAAATAATATTAAAGTATTCCAGGGATTTTTGTTTTCAAGAAATTAACAAATAAAGTTATTTTTTCTGTTAGAGTTTCTAGCTTTATATTACAGTTAGCATAAATGTATGTGAAAATTTATAACAACTTCTTTGATAAATTTTAATTAATAAAAGCTACAAATAAAGCTCTACATTGATAAATGAAGTGTATTGAACCGAGGGTCATAGACCTGTGCGCTCCCCGTTGCCGACCCAGTTTCCCCTATTTGACACACTTTGCAACAAGTATTGACGCACCCCTCCTCCATCATCGGTGCTATGACGTCACTGCGTCCCGTAGCCTGGGTAAATGCATCCACATCCCAAACACTGCCCTGTTTGTTGTACCTATTTTTGTCCTCAGTAGGTAAGAATATTTCTGGTGGAAATATATTTATGTAACATAAGTTTTATAGGTATCTAACAGCTTCCGCAACTTTTTGGGGTAAAATTTAGAAGCAAATGATAAATTAAAATTGGTACAAACAATCGTTAAGTATCCAAACTATGTAAAGATGATGAATGAAATCAATTTTGTCGTCCAAGATGCAAACAAACTTATGAGTTGTGTTAAAGTTAATACTCGATGAAAATTGAACGATGAAATTAAGTTACATAGATTGCAAAAACATATTTAGATTAATTAAACTGAATTGTACACTTAATGCAAACCTTTTTAAATACACATAAATAACTTTAAAATAAAGTTACATCAAGTGGATCACCTCGGTTTTATTAAAATGTAATGAACGGATTCCTTGGTTAAAGAAAACCAAAACCCATGGTAGATAATTTGATTGGAATTGAATGAAAATACCAGACACGACTATAACTTATGACTCAAAAAACAGAAAGCTTACCAAAAACGTAAAAATTCTTTCTAATTCAGTGTCTCATGTCACGAACTTCTAAGTTATTATTAATGAATTAATGACTTTTATCACGTTTGTTTTTTACTTAGATTTAGGGCCGGTAACAGACGGGTAACTACCATGGAAACAATTCATAAAAATCAATCAACCATTCAGAAAAAACAAGTTGCCGATTACATTTAACGGGCAGATGAAAACACCGGGCCTAAATATATGATGTCCATATTTATTTAATTTTTTAGCTGGGAATGATTATTTTAAATTAATCTTAAAGTCAATTGCTGCAAAACAAAATACCTGAATTACAAAAAATCCTTGACTGATGCAGAAAAAAGAATCAGGAGATCCTTAGGATTTAAAAACGATTCTGTCTAAATATCATATTTAGAAATATGAAAATCGAGCATTTACAATAATAATTTAAGTATAGAATGAAGCTGCCTTGCCGGTCTTTCAGAGTTAAGAATGAATCCGCGTCCTCGAACCTGCTATCCAGGGCATCGCACCCTGTTTAACCTAGTTCCCCCTCTGCTTGTTCCCGAATATGACATCATGCTGACGTCATTGCGAATGTAGGACAATTTCATTCTAAAATATCAGGATAGCCGGACCGGCAATTAATTTGCTTTATGGCCCTTGTTTCATATATGTGCTGCAGTTCGATTAGACAATTTATTCAGTTTTTAGGCATGATTCTACCCTTAAGATTAACATAAAAATGTTCTAATAGGTAACGAAATTTGCAAACTGCAGAATAAACGTGAACTTCTCCTAATTTTCTAATTCTAGGATTATGTATCGATGTTAACTGCATTTACAATCGGTACTTGAATATCATTGTTAAAGAAACACTGCATTTGATTAATGAAATTTATAATTCATATTCTTTTCCATTTATAAAATCGTTATTTGAAGTGTAAAAAAGACTTTATATGTGTGTATATGAAACATATAGCCAATATTTTTTAATTCCTTCGAGTCTTACAGTTGGGGTGCTGAGAATCATAATGGTGTATGTCAAAATTTTCATATTTGATATATTCTATTATATGGATTTTCTTGAATGCCAGTTGTTTATGCGAGGGGAGTATAGATTTGACTTGGACTTTCTTATATAGTGATGATAATATCACAAAGTTATTGGAACAAATTAATGTCCTTTTTTTAATATAAACTTATCCCAACGATCAGGCAACTTGCTAAAACCGACAGAGAAAAATTCTTATGTCAAGCTAATTTTGCACTGCTTCTATTACCTACTCACTCGACATAAATTTCTTGCGTCCCAAATATCTGCAAAGAGGCCTATACTCTGAATTTATACTTTTTTGATCAATTAAGAAGTATGTTAAAATTGGACCGTCAATATCCTAAAAATGCTTGCTGACGGTACGCCTTTGAATTTAAGTGGCGCCATTTCATACTTCTCGTTTGCTTTCTGGAATTTAATTGTGCGTCTAAGATTTATCAACGAAGATAATTCGGTTTTTCAACGGAACTATATTACCGACAAACATATTTGATACAATTTTATATATAAGTGTCTTGATTATTATGTAGTAAATTTGGATATTGTTCATTGTTATCTATCATAAACTTAAAACAATCTATACTCCCCTTGTACTTTCATCTTGATCTAATAGTATTTCATAAACGCTATTTAAATTTAATGTCCGACTAGACTATTATAACAAAATAATGTCTCAATGCGTTACCATTGAAATAATGCCCTAGGGAGTTATTTTAAAATAATGCCCTAGGGCATTATAAATTTTCAAGATGCTCTATTATGGAAAATTACAATTTAATTTGTAAGTAACGCAACCATTCTTCAAAACGTACTGTTTACTTTTTGGAGTATAAGGGCTTCCGATGCCTTTGCAGCCCTCAACAGTGATTTTTCTGAGAGATTAAACTTTTTCCATTTTAATTAATTAACCGACAGCAGTTAAATGAAAAGTCACAAAATTGACAAACAAAATATGTTGCTTAAATACGCATTAAAAAAAAATTATGATCTCTCGTAATGGTTTTTTTAATAAAATTATTATAAATCTAACGAAATACAAAACTATTCGGACATTAAACGTTGAAGGTACGATGGGCGTTAAAATTATACGCCCCCGGTCCGCGTATAGCCCTCTGGCCAAAGGCCCTCCGGTTGTACATTTTACAACTTATAATCATTCCTTAAAAGCAAGAGTTACATGTGTTGAAGATAATAGTATATTAGGCAACGAGTGTAGAAAAGTGAAGTTTTACTAAACGAGTGTGGCTTGCTTAAATAGTAGTGAGCGAGTAGTTTAAAAGCTCATACGAGTTTAGAGAACATTTTGCTAACAAGATTGTTTCATATGAAATTTGATTTTATTAATGTTGAATAGAATTGAAATTAGTCACCGTTATTAATAACTGTCATAATAGATGTTTATTAAAAATAAAAAATAATAGTAGTAATAAACGTTGCTATACTGTATTGGTTGCTATGTCGTAAAGTAACCCATTACTATACGATTAATATGATACGTTACTGTATGAAATGCGAAAAAGATTATTCTTAACCGATGGTTAAGTAACTTGTGAAACTCAGCATAAAACAATTATTCCAAAAAGTTATAGTTAAGTCATAGTGTAAGTCTCCTGTTGAGATGAACACAAAACTAAACCTGATAAATTTAATGAACTTGCTTTATATGTTTTACTCACCACGATTCTCAGCTTTATGGAGATGGAGACCAATTACTTAAGTATCTGCATAGCCGAGCCAAATAAGTTAATTAAATAAGGGCTTAATTTTTTGACACCGTTTTTGCCCAAGCTTTCAGAAGCTTGTCGGGTTGGCTGGAGAATCACAGAAAATTCAGTTTGAAGAAGCCTATATGAATCCCTATTGTGAAAATTATATTTCTCACGTAAAACCCGTACACACCAGGAGGGAACCCACACCTACTGTTGCTAAGCCTGTTGCCAGCGTACCCAACCAACTCGGCTATGTAACCAACTTCGCTCGTATAGTAATAAGAGTCTGGCGGATTTTAGATGATCGATAAGATACTGAAGGTCCTTTATACTAAAGTGTTTCCTTACCGTCGCTAATGGCGGTGAAAACGTAACTTCATGTACGATTATTTTCTAGTCACCTAAGAAATGCCGAAATCTAATAAAGTTTGTCTTTACTTATAACGCTGCTGAGATAGCAATTACTGGAGAACCTATGAGTCAAATATATATCAAATCATTTGTTGAAATATGTTGGGTAAACTCTGAAACCAAATCATAACTAGATTTGACGGTTAGTATCAGAATCTATGAAAAGAATAAAGGGTTACAATTAATTAAAGGGTCACTACTGGGATGTAAATTATAATAGATACAAGGACGGTTAAATTGCGCCCTTTTGGGGTCTTAAAAAATGCACAAAAAGATATTTCCGAAATATCTTCAAGAAACTGAGAATTCTCAATATTGAAAATCTCAAATATATTTTGTTCCTTATATGCTGTTCCTTTTATAAGCGGACTCAGTAACTATCAGCACAAACGAATAATCTAATTTGTGTCGCCGGTAGTTATACAGAAGACCGATGCGGACAACAATAGGTTATTTTTCAGAATTCACCGGTAACTGCATTTGTAGTTGTTGCAGCGTTTCAAAATTCAGTGTAAAGGGGTATTTTTTAGAATTCACCGATAAAATCCCGATAAATGTTATCAGTGTATGTTGGTGAATGTCGGTTATGTCATGGAAGCTTTATACTTAATTTTGAAACGCAGCAAAATCTATTGGCAACTACCGGTGCGGTTACCGCTGAATTTTGAAAAATGCCCATACATGAAACCGGCGCCGGCAATAATACTCGAAACTACTATTACGAAGGCATTTCCGTGAATAAAATAATAATTTTACGTATACTTTTGCAAATTGATGTCTGCTTGGTCTAAACTAGTGTATAAAAACGAGATATGGGAAATTATAAAAAAAGATTTTGTTTGGAACGAGGCTTGCACCTAGTAAAAATAAAAACTCCGGACACAAATGGTTAAAAATATCCTTTTTTTAAATCAGGTGATTGATTTTTATAAATAAATCAATATAAAAGTAATTTATTTACTAATTACAGCTCCTTTAAAACTAAATCTACAGAATACTTTGAAGAATTGGCTGAAGAACAGTAGAGTATAATTATTTGTTCGAATGTCAGTATAGTCCCATCAGGCCAAGCCTGTCAGTATCCCTGCTAATGAATGGGTAAGCTAATCGGAGTTTTGTTTTGCGAGACACTATTTTCAATTGAAAAATGTATCTTATTTTTCTTCATTATTCTCTCATCTTCGCGAATACTAGATTCTAAATATTATAATTTAAAAACTTTACGTTAGTTAATTGTTATAAAGAAGAAGTCCGGTGTCTAATAAAATACGGCCGGAATCCAGTCCAAGCTTTCAAAATCCGGATTTATTTGGTCAGATGCACCAGAAACGGTAAAATGCGATAATGCGAAATAAATACAATAAAATTAGAAACAAAAGCATATTAGACTATTGAAAATAATTCTCACAGTTTCAAATAAATAAACAGGAACAAGTGCGTCCACAGACGGGGAGAAAGCAGGCATTTATCCCCCCTAAAAAGGAATAAATATTTATAAATTATAACTGAATGTGATTACAGTGTTCCATTCGTGTGGCAATGCTAGAGCTCAACAAAATTGAAATTGAATAATTAAATAAAAACTTATGATATCCAATTTTTGCCCCCTCCTCTCCCCCAACCTGAAAAATTTTCTGACATTAGTTGTAACATCAAATAATAAGAAAAAATTACATAAAAAATAATAGTTATTTATCTTATTGGTGGGATAAGGGCATTAATAATATACGAATACGGTGAGTCGTGTAAGTTACAACTTTTTATCTACGGCTGTCCAGAATTGAAGGAAACTGTGTTTTCTAATATGTTAGAATATATTTCTGACAAACATAATAAATAAATAAACAAAAAATCAAGAATCAGACAGAGGTGTGAAAATTGGTTCAAATAAATCATCACTGTATAGTTAGGGCGGTTTTTACGAAACCAGATTTACTTACATTTATAACGTAAAAATAACTCTCATTAAAGTGTATCATTAGCATTTCGAATCAACACTTTTCGGTCTTTCGTCCATTTGCGAAGCGATTCTACACAGTTTTAGAAATTTTTGAAAGTGCATAGGTACTTTGTTTTGTTGGCTAATTGTAAGTCGAATACCAAAATCTGTTTGTTATACAAAGTCAGTTATTTGCCACAAATATAATAAAAAAAGCTTTAGGGTTATTAAATAATGTACATTTTCAGGAAGAACTCGTTTTTTTTTTGAGAAGAAAACGTCTAATCTCATTTATTCAAGCGAAACTGTTACCTATACTATTATAAATTAAATTAATTCTTGTAAATATTTTAATGGCGTGAAAAAAACAAGAGCTGAGAAAAGTTTCTCAAAAGTTTGAAGATGAGACAAGAAAGATTGAAAGAAAGGAAAATTTTGTTATAGAAAAAGAACCGCAATCTGAAAGTATTTTATTTAAATTATAATATTTAGAATCTAGTATTCGCGAAGATGGGAGAATAATGAAGAAATAAGACAAAGCTTTGGCATTATCGCATTTCACCGTTTCTGGCGCATCTGACCGAATAAATTTGGTCTTGGCTGAATTTTGAAAGCTTGGACCGGATTTCGGCCGCATTTTATTAGACACCGGACTTCTTCTTTATAAGAATTATCTAACGTAAACTTTTTAAATTATAATATTTAGAAACTAGTATTCGCGAAGATGAGAGAATAATAAAGAAATAAAACACATTTTTCAACTAAAAATAGTGTCTCGTAAAACAAAACTCCGATTAGCTACCCATTCATGAGCGGAAATACTGACAGGCTTGGCCTGACGGGACTAAACTGACAGTACTGGTTAGGCATGCCAACCCTTTCATCGGCCATAAGCAGTTTGGAAAAGTCTGGCGTGCGCGTTACGCATTTACCAGCAGTATTACCGACAGGCAAATCCTTTCACAATCAAAGACGCTCAGAAATATTGTCAATGTATGGGCACCTAACATATAAGTGTTATAAGCAGTGTGAAGTATCTCGTACACATTCCTCCAAGGGAACAACTACGTTCTGAATAGCAGTGTGTTTAAGCAACTCAATTAAAACACTGAGCAACTGAGCTGTTCCCTTTCTTTCGCGCTAGGTTATCCAATCTCGGAGGGGAAGTAAAATTTTCAGAAACTTCGTAACTGCAACATCTTCTAATTATTCTACAGTCGAGGAATGAATATATACGCATTTACAATTATATATTTTTCTAAATTTTCCACCGCAAATCTTATCAGGTTTGATTTTAAAATATCTTTAAAGATATTATAACTGCGTTCAACATCGCAACTGGTCACCGGTACGTGTTTCACTCAGACCAATCGTCAGTTCCATCGGATCACCATTGCAACAGCTAGCTAAGTTCCTGGCAAATCAGCTACAACCCTACGCCGAAAAAGCGGACTCTTTCATGAAGAACGCAAGCCATTTCATCGAACGTGTAAGAAGCATCGCCGTTGAACCAGAGCATCTGTTAGTAAGTTTCGACGTTGTATCACTTTTTACCAACGTATCTACAGAAGAGGCGGTCAATGTCGTACAACGCAAGTATTAATCTCACAAGATACAATAAATCTGACGAAACATTCTTTGAAGAATACGTATTTCATCTTCAAAGAACAACCTTACAAGCAAGTGGAAAGAGCTGATAATAGCCAACCTATTCATGGAAAACTTGGAAGTAAGAGCTCTAGAAGCAACAAGCCATAAACCACACTTATGGCTCAAATAAGTCGACGATGATATGGACACCTGGAGAAGCAAAACTACGAAAATTCCACGAACATTTAAACAGGATACATCCGAAAATCAAAATCACGATTGAAATCGAAAAAGACAAGTCTTCCATTCCTGGACGTGCTGATAACGAAGAAACAAAAGTCTCGGATATTCTGTGTATCGCAAGCCCACACATACGGATCGGTATTTAAACGCCCAATCTCACTACCATACAACACAACTCTAATCAGTCGTGAAAATACTCGTGACGAGATCACAAAAACTGACGAATGCTAAAAACAAACAGCAAGAAATGAAGAAATCAGAAAGAGCACTACTCCAAAACGCATTCTCCGAGAAACACAAAGGCCACGACGAGAAAAACAAGAAGAGGAAGAAGAAAAACCACCGGGAAGAACATGCTTACCCTACATAAAAGGCACAACGGATAAAATAAGCAGAGTTCTTAGGAAGCACAAAATCGAAACAATATTCAACATGGATAATATCTCCAACATTCTTCCTAATCCAAAAACGAAAATCCAACTGGAAAGCCAAGGAGTGTATAAAATCCCTTGTCAAGATTGTGACAAAGTCTACATAGAAAAGGCGAACAGAAAAATAAGTGTGAGAAGAGAAGAACACCGGAATGCCGTCGAGAAGAATGAAAGAACGTTTTCCACCTCACACAAGATAGATTTCGACAATACAAAAACTATAGTCAACGTACAGTACCTATCGAAAATAATCATACGAGAAGCTACAGAAATAGAGAAACATCCGCGAAATCTAAATACTAGAGGCCAGAAAACCAACGAGCGTAACGACGCGTGACAACTCGGTATTTAAACCACCACCGGCACCAACAGAAGTCGGTTCGATTCGCATAACAACGAGAAACAAAACTAAGCGATCAGCAGAGAAGACTCAGGCCTTCAGATGGCAGATGCGATCCTGCCGAAACGTCGTCAACTCACAACGAGAACCTTACGTGAAGGAAGACCCGAAAGAACATTACAATAATACGTAGATATATACAGAGAATATTTGAAGTAAAAAAAGCTAACGACGTGTGGAAAAGAAGAAATAACTAGGAAGTATACAAGGCAATTATTTTAGTATACAACATATTCCTATGTTGCTTTTCAAAATAATCATATCAATGCCTTGGCAAGGCATGAAACAAAACGAGTTTCAGTAAAGTAATTTTAAGATTTATTTTTTTTTAATAAAAACACAATAATAAATATTTCAAATGTCCTCCTTTACGTTTTAAACAAGTGCTAACAAATTATCTAATACAAAAATTTTCTTAAGGTTTCGGGATTTAAATCATGACATTTCATAACTGACAATGATCACACATTTATCTTATTTAAAATTGCAAGGAGATGTTTGCTTCCATATCCTGTAATGCATTAATACTATTATTTTTAAAAAGCAACATAGGGATAATATCGAGTTATTTTTAAAACTTTTTATCCACCTTACCTTGGAATCTGGACTTTTGACTGATTTGGCCGATACGTGGTGGAAATCCATTTAAATGTGTTTGTAGACGTAAAAAAATCTTGTTTTACGTCTACAAACACATTAAAATAAAGACACAGTATGTGGCCATCCAACCGTGGTCGAAGCGCATAATCTCTTTGTGGAAAATTCTATTCTATTCTAGTTTTTTTATTTTACAAATTTCTTTAAGTTTAATTTATTATAACTTAAATTGCCGAATTTTTTTTAGTCAATGACTTTTCTTTACTACTTATATAAAACAGCTCTTTCCGTTATAGACACCTCAAGTGTAGTAAAGCAATAATTATTTGTGTGCAACTTTTTGCATATACTTTTAATCAATTAAATAGTAATAATTCCCGTGATTGTACACAAATACATCACAACCCGAATATCAACGGACATGGGTGATTTGATTACTATACAATGAAGTTCAATAGCGCGCGAGTTAAAATAAAAAAATTATTCAAATTTGAAATCATCGCTATTCAGTGTTCATATTACTTGCAGGAGAAATATCCATAGTTTTAGAAAACATAAATCGCCTTAAAAACAAAACTTACACTTTTAGGATTATGACGCGACTAACATGAGCATTTCGTTTATTGCTTTTTGTACTTGCTTTTGAATACTCCACCCATAGTTAATTAAATAACTAGAAATTTTTATGGTGTCGCCATGGTATCAACTGAAATATATTACACCAAAATACATCGACCTTTTTGTTAATTGGTACAACTTACTCTTACATTTTTGCACAACCAGGTTAAACATTTCGACCACTGGACGCGTCCATGGGAAGAGAGACCCTAACTTACACGAGGTCAAAACTGAGATTTGAATGTTTTTCTAGTTTTCCGGTCGTTGAAACCTACCATATTTTTCTAATTTATCAGACCTTGTTCTGTTCCAATGAGTTTTCTATATTTTATAAGATAAAACAGAGAAAACTGATTACTGTAGTAAACTATAAAATCCCGAAAAACAATGTTTTTGACCTATCTGTCTATAAATCGCTATCCTGAAAATTTTGCCTAAGTAAATTAAAGTCCTTTTTCCAATGGACGATCACATAAGATCTGTATAATGAACTCACAATAAGTGTAGTTAAGGTTCAACGAATTAGATGGATGGGCCATATTTTAAGGACAGAAGATGATGCATTGATTTTTTTCTTCAAATGTTCGTTATAAAAGTAATAAACAACAGAGAAAGAGGGAGTCCGAGAGTAAGGCAGAAAACACAAGTAGAGGATGATCTAGAACAGCGTTTCTGAAACTTCTTCTCATGCGACCCAACATATTTGTTTGTATTTGTACTGGACCGTTTATAATATAAAATTAAAAGAATATACTGTTGTATACCAGCATGAAACTTGATGTACCCAGATCAATTTGATAGTACGTACAACAACAACTAATCTTTAGGTTGTATTTTCATATTTGGGAATTCAGCCCTGCTTAGTTTGATAATAATTTTTTTTTATATTCCGTCTAGTAATCGCTGAAGTGTTCTTTTTTCAAGTAAAATATCATTTATGTACAACAAGATACAACAAAAAATTGTTAAGAAATTATTTATAAATTAAATAAAATACGCGTGCAAATTTTCAAAAAGATTGGTCTACTTTGATATAACGGTAAACAATACGTAGTTTTCATTATTATACTATATTTCTCAAAAATAATAATTGAATCTTGAAGGCATATTTTCAATAAGGCGTGATATTTTTAAGTAAAAAATAAAAACCGAGAAAGTACCGATGAGAGCTAAGAGTATTTCACCAGTTCCTCCCTTTGGCACACGGTAGCAGCAGCCATTTCGCAACCCAATAAAAATTGTACGTAACCCATAGGTTGAGAAACGCTGATTTAGAAGACTTAGTCGACGGCAACATATAGAAAAAAATGGAAAAGGACAGTTCACCAGTTTTTATATAAACTTATCAAAACCATTTTTTTCTCACGAAACTAACCAAAATTTATCCAGATTTGGAGCAATTCCCAAACGAAATATTTTCTATCACAGCTGAAATTAGGAAAAGATTTAAAAATTGCGCAAATTCGCATCATACTGCATATCTTACAGCATGATGTGCGAAAGCGACTTCAAGAAAAGGGTTCTTAATGGCTGTTGCAAAAGAATTATTGCAGAACACTAGACGCAGATACTGGCATCATCTAACACTCAGTTTAAACGGCAATTTAAAGATGGAAAGTTTAAATATTTTACTATTATATGAATCGCATATTTCAGAAACCCAGTAAGTAATATTTTCATGGAAATTGTGATTATGAAGGTCTTTTTGAGTACAAGAGGAGATCTAATCATGTAATGCAGAAATACCGCTGTTGCATTTTATGTACCTATTTGTGGGGTTTTTGAAATATATGATTCACATGCACTGTCACTTAAACAATTTGCTGTTGACAAAATCGAAGTATTTATTATCCTGGAAATTCTTGACGTACCAGATGCTGAAATATCAATCAATGTTATTACAAAATCTGTTTACTGATACTTGAACTTCTTCAGTGAATAATTATAGTTTTCCTTATGTTTTTTTGATGATGTTTCTTTCTTGAATGTCTGATGCTACCCGAACTAGTGAAGGAAATTGGTGTCTTGGAAATTCTTGACGTATCAAGTGCTGAAATATTATCGTTATTACTAAACTGTCTAATATTTACATACTCGCTTAATGAATTGCTTGATAGACCATTACAAAAGTATTTTCCTTGCTTTTTTTGAATTTCTTTTCTGTAAAGGAAAAACGGGGTAAAATACGAATGACCCAATTCCAACTTAAATTAGAACTACTAAGTCATTACATGCTAATATACTAATTATGAAGGCTCTATAGAAACGAAAACATTTTGTTTATAATTAAAGAAAATTTTTATTTCTAGTGAGGCAAGCAAGCAAATCGAATATGTTCTTGAAAACGAATTAGGTATTGATAGATGCAACTTCTCTTCTGTTTAAGCGTTTTTCGGTTTTATAAATTCACAGCTAATTTCTAAATTAATTTTAATATCATTAAAGAAATTTACAGCATATCCATTGTGTTAACTGTGTTTTTTATTTATTAGTTCCGTGCATTTTTCTACGTCTATATTTTCAGTATTTACTATTCAATACAAAATCTAAAATTGAAGAGTAAAAAGCACTCCATTTATTTCATTTTCATTTCAAAAGGAATTTGTGTAGAAATTTTTAAATTTCATATTTCACACAAAAATATTTGTCTTCTATTTAGTTGTGCACCCCGTACATATCGAATCCTTCCTTCAAATGAGTAAAACGGTGAAAGTAAAAAGAAATGGCTGTATCATAAAATAAAGGATGCAAAACATAATTTGCATCCTTCATAAGGTATAAAAATACTGAAACTTTAAGAACAATTACATTTAATCTTTTTAAAATTATACGAATTCTTAATTTATTTTCACGTTAGAGTAAGGTAAAATAAGAGGCCATATCAAAGGACTAAAAACATTCGGTTTAAAGAAAAAAGTAATGACAATGAAAATGGTTTTTGAATTTTTGTGTTGCATAAAGTGATGATGAAAGCAAATGTCTCGTCAAATAATATTATCGTTTATGAATTTAAAACATAGTTTGCAAATGTAGCACAAATACTTACAAACAATATTCCTAATTCAAACCAAAATCCCTTTCAAAATCTACAAAAGATGGAAGCATCATCACCATTTTCTTTGACTGAAATTAATTTCAATGAAGTCAGGGATATTACAAACATATATGGTTTAAATGTATGTTTTCAGAATAATATATTTCCAGACATTTTAAAGAATGCTCTTGTAATTCCATTAAGAAACGTAATCCAAATATTCTTGAAAACTATCGTCCTATATCGCTGCTTCCAATCACCTCAAAAATTATAGAAAAATGCATGGACAAACAAATAACACAAATTTTCGAAATTAATAATCTATTTAATGATAGCCAGTTCGACTTTAGGAAGAACAGAAATACTGTTCTAAGCATTCTTGACTTAGCCAAGGATATCACAGATGCGTTTCAGAATTTTCAATATAACACGGTTTTATTTTGCGATCTAAGTAAAGTCTTCGACTGACTGTGTCAACCATGCAATTCTCTTGTATGAGCTAAAAGCGTATAACTTTTGTTCTAATAGGATCAAATTGATGCAATCTTACTTCGAGAGTGAGTATCAGGAATTGCGCCATATGGCTGTAGCATCGCAAAGAAGGAAATAACTATTCGAGTTCCACAAGACTCTGTTTTGGGCTCCATATTATTTTTCGCATATACAGGCTGTTTCAAAGTGAGTCGGCACCATTGCTAACTTTCTTATTTTTGAAGCTAAAAGGTCGATCAAATTAGCAGAATTATTTGAATTTTTAATTTATAAAATACAGTGTGTTTTATTTGAAAAAAGTTTGTAATAAAAGATGTCTCGAAAACTTGACATTCAATTGTTTTTTCTGTTTTCATATTTGTAATCAGCGAAAAAAGTCAAACGAACGAACTAAATTGATCGACTTTGTAGCTCAAAAAATAAGAAAGTTAGCAGTGGTGTCAATTTACTTTGAAACAGCCTGTATAAATGATCTTCCCCTTATGGATCTACAATCTAATTATACACTTTTTGCTGATGATACAATCGTGTCTGTTGCTGCCAGTACACTGGAAGCTTCGCTGGAAGTTTCCATGGTCGCACAGGAGAAGGCTGAAAAGTGGTTTGAGCTAAGTAAACTAGTGTGAAAAATAAAACTGACAAAATTGTTTTTCCTATAAGAAATTTAGCAAATTGATTTTAGTGAAAGAAAATTTCTTGATGTCTACCGGTGTCCCACGTCATCTGCTCAACCTTCTAGAATTTTTATTGTTTAATTGATTTATATGAATTGCGAAAGATAAATTAAACAAAAAAATAATGAATTTTCCTGCATACTATCGAGCATGGCAGGACTTCCAATTTCGCCGGAAGTGATGTTAACTTCCTTATTTACTTATAATTTATAATTGATCTATAATTACTTATAATCTTGAATTTAGACAAGACTGCAGGACGTCATATAAGAAACTTCAAATTCTTACTTTTCCTTGTGAGTTTATATTTCGATGTTTGTTATATGCTTACTCCCATGCAAATATTCTTACATTAAATAAAGATATACATGAGTATAATATCTGTGCAAATTCTTATATTCGTAAAAATTACTTTTGTTTGACAAAATCTAGAAATGGATCAAATAGCATAAGTATTAGTTTATTCAACAAACTACCTCGTAGTTTGAAAATGTTACCATATAAAAGCTTCAAAAATAAAATTTCGCAATTATTAAAGGATAAGGCTTTTTGTTCTCAAGATGAATATTACATATTACATATCTTCAAAGTATTACTCTTTAATGTCGCGTTTTAATAGACGTCATCTCTTAACACATTATGCATTATGTGTAGTTTCTTTCATGTGACAGTTATGTTGTTATACATTGTTTGTGATATACATTGTTTGCTTGTGATTTACATTATTGTAATATTTTTTGTACTCTATTTGACGATACAAAAAAACTAATCTGTTTTATTATGCAAATAAAGATTTATTATTATTATTATTATTATTTTAAATAAAACACCGTGTATATTTTTACATATCTGGAATCTACAGATCATTGTAGAGTCCGATTATGGATCACATGGTAATTTTGGTTTCCATGACAACTAAAAAAGAACTTTTTTGTTTTTCACTCTAGTAAGCTAGCTTTCGTGTATTTTCATTCTAATGCCATCAGTTAATTCAAGAAAATCACTATATTTCGATTGTATTTTGATTTTTAACATTTTTACAGTATTTCAAATTTCGTATTTCATTAATTCGTAACTCATTTTTTTTAAGGACCTCGTGCTTCCTAGCCTAAATCAACAGAATATTTATTGCTGAATATGTTGAGACGAAATCCTTCATATATTTTTTGAGTCATTTAAAATAGACCATGATTTATTGAGGGTTTATGCTCGCTCTGTTTCAAATGACTTTAAAGAAAGTATGAAGTATTTGGTATTACCGTACTCTGAAAAAAAATCTGTTGAATCAAGCTAAGCACATGAGGTTCCACTAAAAGAAAAAAGAGTTATGACCTATTGAAAATTTGAAATGCTGTATAAATGTTAAAAATAGAAATACAATCAAAATAGTGATGTTTTCGAATTACTGATTGCATTTGAAAGAAAAGACTACAGTAGAATGTTCACATAAGTTTCGGTGACATCAAAATGAACAAAATTCTTGCAACTTCTGCGATCTCTTTCTAACATTGCATCTCTAGAATCATTAAGAACCGCATATTTTGTAGTCTTCCACAGCCACATCTTTCATATGCTATTCTAATATGGGGACATGCTACAGGTACACTTGTTTTATTTGAATTACAACAAAAAGCAATTCGGTTGCTGAATGGTGTGGGTTATAAAGACGATTGCAGGGATGCGTTTCGTCAATTAAGTAGTTTAACACTACCGAAAGTGTTCATATTAGAAAATCTATATACAAAAAAAAAAAATTAATGGAGACGTACTTATGAAACAAGAGGCAGGGATGATATGATGATTGCCTGCTGGTGATTGATCAAAGTGGTCCAGGCTACTAGTCTATTAAGTTTTATAATGGTCTTCCAAATGCAATATGAGAGCTGCCTTTATTGCAGTTTAAGAATGAAGTTAAAGAAATACTAATTAGTCTATGTTTTTATTCCTTCGATAAGTATTCAAAGTTTATATTCTGAAATTTCATAAATCTTTGTACTAATCACTAACTTTTTGTGAATGTATTATAAATTGTAAGCTGGGAGTTCTATTGTATTATTATTTACTGTGACCTTACACCAAATTTATATAGGAGTTTGTAATTGTACTACTACATGCATGTTAAAAAATCGTCAAATTTTACTTAAAGCTAATTAATTGTTCATTTTAGGTATTATTACTGTAATGCAATAGTGTACGCCAAAAAATATAAAACACACGAAAAATATTAGATTTTTAATTTTATAAATTTTGGCGTACGGGTGTCAAAGCGAGAATTTTTTACCTTCCTTTAACTATCTTATTTTTGAATTTAGAAATAAAATAATATTTTTAATTTTTATGAGAATTAATTTTTTTAGCAACTTTATTTCTTACAGTTTGCAAACTCCTCAAATTGATTCTTTAAATAATTGTATTCTTATATACAGGTGTCCAGAATAAGTACATTGTAACTTTAAGAATAAGCAAGATCCCTGAACAGGACAACTTGTTCTAGATATGTAGGTACAAACTTTTTGTGAATTTGATAAGACAATTAACGTTTCATAATTATTGATTTCGCAACAATTACCTTTCAAGTTTAATATGTTTTATCGAATATGTTATGTGATAATTATCTTTAGACAGATACTGTGATTTGCAGCAATGAAATAAAATACGATCAATATTCTAGGCAGATTAAAATAAAGAAGCGTGACTTAAAATTATATCTGAAAGAAGAGTGTGAAGACTTAGCTTTTATATTATTCAATGGTATATGAAAAAAATAATGGTTGTTCCCATAAAATTGGGATAACATTCAGAATTAATACAGTATGAAAAAATAAAAATTACGTCATGTATGAAATTGTTAGCCCTTATCTAACCTAGGTGTGTTTAAAAGTTGGTGGTGCCAAAATTTCATTAAAATCGCAATATTGACAATCAGTTCTGTCTTTGATGGCCACCGCAGGAACCAAAGGTGTCAATTCAAACACTGCCGTAAACTTGTTGCTATGACGACGGCTATGACGTCATACACCAGTCACGGACTTATAGGTATATAGGTCAGCTATTTTAATACATCTGCACCATGCAAAAACGTCCGAAAAACATCAATGACCGCAAATGATCTTTAAAATTAACACTAAAATTAAAAATTTTGAATTCTCATTTTACAATTACTCTAAAATAATTTTTTAAATAAGTAATTTATTTGATTATTGTTAGGTAGAACAATATTTCTGTACTTACATAAATTTAAGTGAATTAAATATAACCGAACCGAGGATTAATAATTGCAACAATTAAACAATGAAATTAAACATGGGTTTTATTAAAGTTGGAGAAGATATTTTAAATTGGAGAATCTATTACAATAACAAAAATGAAAATTTTGATTGATGAAGTACTTTCGAGACGCAATATACAGGGCTTTTAAATAAAACATTCTTTAGTTTCACACTTTATTTCAGGAACGTTACACTTCTGATTCAGGCTGCGCACTAATTAAGAATAGTAAAGGAAACAGTGGTTTAGAAATAATAAATCAAAAAATGATCTCTTATCACAATTAGTTTATATCCGTAGACAGTATTTCGCTTACTACGCTGTCATCTTCGGTACACACACACTCACAAGTTAGTTAAAAGCGCCTCATGAAATCTTTTGTTGGTATAAACCAGATGATATTGTCTTGACCAAATTTCCATTGTGTAGCAAGCTTTAAGGTTGCTGCGCACTTATCCGTTAAGTTCCCTCACAGCACCGTCCGTCAACGGACTCTCCCATTGCACACTTTGACTATGACGGGTTGGACAAGTGACAAAGTGTGCAATGAGAGACTCCGTTGACGGATGGTGCTATGACGGAACATGACGGATAAAGGTTGTCGTGCACTTCACCGTCACGTTCCGGTATTTCTTTACACAATACTTAGTAGTTGACTTCAATATTTCTTGAAGTCATAATCCTGTATAGACGGCAATAGTTCTGACATATCCGAAGAAGAAATAATTTTAGGGAATGCTTTGTTGAAAAAAAAAGGAAAGAAAATTTTATCTTGTTAATAGAAAACGACCGAAACTGGGAAATTTTTGGAAGATTTGAAAGGATAACAAATGAAAAGGAATTTTTCCGATATCTACTTAAAAATATTTCTTCAACTGAAGAAATCAAGAAGTCTCAAAGAATTAACGGCTGGCTCTTTTGGGCATTCCGTCACGGCACGTTCTTTCTTTTGACTGAAAGGATTGGAGGTGTAGACTATGGCGCGATGGCCAAGTAGGTTTAAATGTTTAATCCTGACCGTATTTTAAAGAAACGTATCTTACAGGAACGTGATGGTTAAGTATGCAACAACCTTAGAGATTTTAGGCAGTAAAGTTAAAGCTATGCTTGCGTTCGAGGCAAAGTGCATAAACTGTAGTCTCTCTGATCATTACTCAAACGTAGTGAATTCGGTTGAAATGTAGAGCTTACTATTGTCAAGCAAACAAAAAATAAATTCTTAATTGTTTTTTTTTTCGTAGGAATAAGCACAAGTTAACAGAACAAGACTATGGGCTATTAAATGCTAATTCCTACTTGTTTGAATTTGTTCAACAATGGAATGTAACAACACAATTAGAATTAAATTGGTTGATATTTGATTAACTAAATTTCTTTTTAAATTCGAGAAATTGATTTTTGTTGTAATATTTTTAAAGTACTCAATGTAATGGAAAAATTTATTATTTTTTAAGAAAGAAAATAAACTTAAAATAAGTAGTGAAAGTTCAAAGTTTGTGACTATATTTTCTGAGCGACGTGACATCATTTCTCCTACTCGGCAAAATGTCGCTTCGACACTTCTATTTTAATGTAAATACACAGGTAATAAACAAGAAACAATGTAAAATACGTGCCAATTTGAATGAATGTTAACTTTGCGTACTTGTGTAACATTCAGCTAGGCGAAGAAGTGACGTCACAAGCGAGTCGCTCCGATAACTTTAAAAACTCTTTTATTTATCAATGAATTTTGAAAAATATACTTTTGGACAATATTTTACTATTATTTAAGAAAATATTCCATTTCAAAGGTAAGTAAACTTCTCCAACGTCCAACATTGGACTTTTCTGTGTATTGCATGTATGCGCCATCTGTTTATGCATTTCAAGTTTAGTATACATATAAAAGCTCTGGGTAGGAAACTTAAAAGACTGGGGTAGTTGGTGAAATATCAGTAATTACATTCTTACGATTACTGGAATACAGTAGGCTTTTTGCTCTTAAATGATAGTGCTCTGTGATAGCTGCATGTAGCTAAGATTTAAACCATTCTTAAATTTAACTAGTCTACATAGATGGGATACGTTTCTCCAGTAATAAAATTACGAAAATATGTATTTGAAGTACATAATGCAATTGCATTATATAGAATAAATATTGCTTCGTTTATTTGTATATTTATGTTAACTAATTTAATTATATTAACTTGAATTGGTTATAATAATTATTACTAATAATTTTGACTTTTTCAGAATAAAATATTATAGATTATAAAAATAATGTGCGTTAAAAAGTATATTTTTAGTCGTCTGGTTGATGCGCTCGGTTCCGACTTATAGCGTTTTCGACTGATTGCTCTAGAGCAATCTCATCTTGTTTTAACCTCATGTAATAATATAGGATAGAGATACTCTCAGACTCAGAGTGCTCTGGAGCAGTCAGTCGAAATCGTTATTAATCTTAGAATTAGTCGTCAATGATACTTAAAAAAATTGATCGAATTTTCACAAATTAAAAATTTCCTTGTTGCGAATAAAAATCTGATTTGAATTTTTCAACTATTAGTTTTAAAAACTTTGTTGTTCTTTTTTTGCTTGCCACTATCAAACTTATGAAAAAAAGTAACACTATTATTATGTAAATAATTTTTTTTTAATTAATGTCATATGCACCTGTTCTAGTGAAATGTATTGCAATTTATGTTACATGTTATACTTTTTAGTGTTACTCTTGTCTATTGCGAACTTATTGCAATTAGCTAAGAATTTTTGCAATAATAATTATGCTAATATAATGCCTAAAACACAAAATGTTATTGCTTAAGTTAGTAAGTTTAATGTTCAAAATTTATTCTTAACAGAATAATTCTTAAAGCCCGACGTTTTGGAATAACCGAAATTGCATTGTGCGTTGACAGTTTTCCCAAGATTTTAACTAACTTTTACCAACGTATATCAACACGTCAAATGCTTTTTCAAGATTCGCAATTATATTTGCAGTGATATGTTGATATTTTAAACTCAAGTTCACCTTTTGTCCTGTAAATCATTTTAGAACTGTTTTCAACGTCGATCTGTTGACGGAGTAACAGAAATACTTATGAGCACATAAGTGCGCAATTTAATTTTGGCAGGCATTCGATCGTGGGTATCTTTGAACTATTTCTGGCTTACTTTCGCAGCTAAAATAATTTAATTTCTCTTCATTCATTATTAATTGCAAAATCGAACTGTACTGTCCTTTTCATTTAGTTTTCCTCTTTAGTTAATTGTGTTTTACAATTTGTCAAATGACTTTCCAATCCATTTTTCCTTTAAGTCAAATTGTAACACTTTCACTTTATACATAAAGCTTCTCCAATATATAAAAGTAATATGTTTACAAATTTTTGAGATAAAAATTTGAAAATTTATTTTGTATTTATTGATATTTTAAATACGAAAACACAGAACATATTTACAAAAAAAAAAAACAACTGACTTAGAACCTATATAATCTGTGTAGCACATATTACTACGTATATAATAATTGAATCTCCGACTAGAGTATTAAAACAAAATAAAGACATAAATTTAAAACGCGTTACCGTTAACATAATGCTCTAGGGCGTTACTGAAAAATAATATAAATTATATAAACAATATAAATTGTAAGTAATTTTTACTTATTTTTCTTTTTAATTAACTAACTGAAAGCACTTAAATGAAGAGTCACAAAATTGACAAACAAAATATGTTGCTTGGATACGGCTTTTTAAAAAGAAATGTACGATTTGGTCGTGATTTGATGGTTTTAATCAAATTATTATAAACCCAACGAAAGATACATATACAAAAATAGTGGGACATATAACATTGAAGGCACCATTGGCGTTAAAATTATACATCCTCGGTCGGAGTATACCCCTCGGGCCGAAGGCCCTCAGGTTGTGCTCTGCCGACTTCGGGCGTTATACAATTTGCCTTGGCTAGACGCTTCTTATTAACTGTGTCCACTGATTTGCCCTGTACGGTCCGTCAGCCATAAGCGATAGTCCATATAACATGTATGAAAATGATTATATGCTCATTTTTGCTGTGCGATACGCTGATGCCGCCCCGCATAATTTAAACAGGCAGAAATTCTGCAGAGCTGCCAGAGAAATGGGTCTACTTTGAGTTTAGAACAAATATAAAGAATTTACAATTATTGTTACAATAACAAAATACTTACGTCCTCTTAGTTGATGACGCGTGAGTATTTCTTACATATAAAACTAAGAATTTACTTAAATTCCATTGTCGTCTGTGAAAAATATTATTCCTCTATCAGGCATTGATTACACCTCATAACAAAATTGATCATTTCATCTGTTGTACGAGCTGTTTATGAAGACGCTGAATCCAAAAGCATCCTCAGTTTGTCGCTGTATTCTATGGTCAGCTCGAATTAATGAGAAATCGAAATAAAATTTTTTGAAAGCTATTTCAATATTTCTATCAACTACATTTCAATTAGTAAGTTTCTGTAAGTCTGGCAATATGGCATCGACTCG
Organism: Serrognathus titanus; assembly: GCA_039766575.1. Classification (NCBI taxonomy): domain Eukaryota; kingdom Metazoa; phylum Arthropoda; class Insecta; order Coleoptera; family Lucanidae; genus Serrognathus; species Serrognathus titanus. Next base: position 25,965,172 of record CM077912.1, on the reverse strand, counting down.
GAGAAGTTATGTATGTTTAAAGAAAACCGTCTCAAGATATCGCAGATTGTAATAAGAACTTATTTTGAGTACTTTGGATTTCCCCTAGAGACACAAAACAAGACTTTGGCTCCTAATTCAGTATGTAAAATTTGTGTTGAATCTTTATGCTTATGGGCAACTAAAAAATAAGCTTTTTTTAAATTCCTTACGCCAATGATATGGCGTGAACCGGTCTAACCACCATGACGATTGCTATTTTAATGTTGCGAATGTTAGTGGCATTAATCGAAAAAATCGTTCACAACTTACCATCAGTGTCAAGATCAGCTCTAAATATAAATAAAGATTCCGTACCTCTACCATCAACTCCCAAGAGACTGGAAGATGAAGATTGTAGTCAGGACATAAAGTCACTTGAAAATGAAGACAGTGACATCGATCCGGAAGATTCCCTAAATTCACCAAAATCATTCAACCAAAACGAGCTTAATGATTTAGTAATCTGTCAAAAAGTGCGTCTGAATTACTAGCTTCATGATTGAAACAGAGAAATCTGCTGACAAGTGACACAAAAATTTCATATTACCGCACTAGAGAAAAAGATTTACTTCCTTTTTTTTTCTGAAGAGGATGATTTCGTATTTTGCAGTGATATTCGAGGTCTGATGACTGATGGGTTTAGAAGAGTACGATCCTAACGACTGGCGTCTTTTTATAGATTCTTTCAAGCGCAGCTTTAAATGTGTTCTTCTAAATAAGGGTAATAAGCTTGGTTCTTTGCCCATTGCGCATTCCACCAAAGTGAAGGAACAATATCCTACTATTTCTTTGATTCTGAACAAAATTAAGTACGAAGAATATAAATGGTTGATATGTGTTGACTTGAAAATGGTCAACTTACTTTTGATCCCTGTTTTATCTGCTTATGGGATAGTAGGGCTAAAAATGAACATTGGACTAGAAAAGACTGGCCTGTAAGAGAAGCTTTGATTCCTCTTAAGCATAATGTTGTTAACTTTCCGTTAGTAGCAAGAGATCGCATTATATTGCCTCCCCTCCATATCAAGCTAGGATTAAAGAAACAATATGTGAAGGTTTCGAATAAAAATGGCGAATGTTTCAAATATATTTCAAGGAAATTTGTAAGTTTAAGTTCTGAGAAGCTGAAAGCTGGTATCTTTGATGGTCCACAGACGAGGAAGCTTTTAAAAGATTCGAATTTTACAATTTCTATGAATGATGTTGAGAAAAACGCTTGGAATTCTGTCACCTCAGTGATCAATAACTTTCTCGAAAATAATAAGGCAGAAAACTATTCCCAGATGGTTGAAGAAATGTTAACATGTAGACATGCTTGGTTGCAATATGAGTATCAAGGTACACTTCCTCCGTGGTCACCTAGGTCATTTTCCTGAAAATTTAGGTGACTTAAGCGAGGAATAGGGAGAAAGGTTCGATCAGGACATTCGGACTATGGAAGAACGCTATCAAGGTCGTTGGAATGCTCATAGGAGATGGCTGATTGTTGGAGTTGTCAAAAGACTGTTGGTGCTCGTTTTTATCTCTTGAAATTTACTTAGTAAAATGTTAAATTTCAAAATTTTTCAATTTTTGACAAAACTATCTTTGCTCGATATTTCAAAAACTAGAGCTGTTGCAATAATACATGAGACCCAATACTTTATTCAAAATCATGAATAATATTGGATGCAACAGAAACGCTGTTGTGCGGTGTTATCATTGATTAAAATATTACTCCGTAACTTAAAAAGCTCAGTCATAAAATTAGTAAATAAATTACGTCTACCTTAATTTATGTTTTATTTCATTTTAGTGTCCCGATGCTCATATAAGGCAAGGGGCATATTTATTTGGTCAATAAGGGTGAGACGTTGCTTAATTATTATGAAGAAAAGACCAATCTCTAAAAAATCCGGACGGGATCCAGTCCAAGTTTTAAAATCCGGACAAGATCAGACTTACTTTCCGGTACATTTTTCCTCTCGGGAATGAATGAAACCCTTCTTCGTCGTGGAACTAAAATATGTGTATTAATAAACTCTTAAAAAAATACAAGAATGCAGTCTGATAAAAATGGGTATTTTTCTTTTAAATTCTTATTCTTACAATTTAGTTTTTTTTTTTGAGATTTTCGACTTTTAGTCACATCTATAAAATGTTGAAACAAGAATTTAATGAGCATTTTCGTTAGTATGCGTTTTCCAAAAATATTTATTAAACTATATTTTATTAGGTGGTCTGATAAATAAATATATTAAAGCAATAAACGTCTAAAAGCAATAGACTCGTTTTTTTTTTTAATTTACTTTCCGTCACTTTTTATTAATAAGAATCTGTCCAATTCATGTAATACAAATAAGCTTAGGGAGTAACAAAGACTAAACATATTTTTTCCGTAGCAAGTACACCTCAACTTACGTTATGTGCGGGTCAGTCAACTGGGTGGTACCAAATTTGATTAAAGTGAATTGAAGATTGTCGTAACGCAGATTATAATATTTGTCAATCGTTTAAATTTCCTTCAATGAAATTGGCCCAATAACACTCATTTAATCTCTGCCTAAACATTCAGGTTCTGACAGAAATGTATCCTGTAATTCATTCGCTTACCTACGTGGATATTCACGTAAACTAAATCCAACAAATAAAGTATAAATAAAAGAAAAGAGCATTCATCTGTACAACGAATCATTTGAATAAAATTATCCTCTTTATTTGCCTTTTCCATGATATCTCCGCAGAAGATCATCCTTCGTACTTTATCTTCTGAGAAAATCTGTTGACTGGCAGCTATTTCATGAGAACGATGCAATTACTTTTGCAAAATTCTGTAGATTGTGTCCTTGGAAGTGTCTACTACTTCAGCAATCTGTCGTAAAGATTCAAAGAATTTTGCTCTATACTTCGCGTAAACCATCAACTTACGTTCTTCTTTCTCAGGATTGATGTAACTGCTATGACCTATTGACAGGTTGGTAGTTTTTATGCTTTGTAAACACGTGCACTTTTTTAAAAATACTGTACTATAGTGGTCTCAACCTCAAATTACATGTGAATGCACGATGTGAAAGCAGCTGGAGGGCAGGAAACTATATTTTTCTTCTTTTCTTCCCGACTAAAATTATAAAACTCTTTCTTTCCGTTAAATTTTAGCCAATCACTTACTGAATATTTATAAAAATTTTGTTGTGAGTCGGTTTTGATTGCAGTGGATTCCTCGAGCATCCTCTGTATAGCTGTTTCGGCCCTATTTGGGGCCTCGTCAACAGAAACGTAGCTCGAGAATTCCACTGTAAACCAAACCGACCTGTCCTAGTTATTCACAATTGCGATGTAATAAGTCTAAGGCTCGACAATGAAAACCGACTCGTAACAAAATTTTTAAAAACTGCTTGGACGCCTTATATAGTTTGTCAATCCTCACACAATGTTAGGTCAAAAAGCAATTGCAAGATGTCGCGCCCTAGACTTTTCATATATATTTATAATTGAAATGTGTTCACGGGCCGTTTAAAATTGTTTCAGGGACCGCCAGTGTGAGACCACTGCTCTGTCTTCAACACTGTCGATGAGGATGAAGTGGAATGGTTTTCAAACGCAAATGCGTACCGACATTTTCATGTCGGTAATTGATTTACTACCACAAACCCATTTAATTATTTGTACTTTTTCCTTCCAATATGTAAATCATTCTGATGAATTACATTAAATTTAACAAGTAAATATGGATACGTAATTCTCATTTTCTAAGCCCAATATAATTTATCTGTTTTTTTTTTTTTTGAAACAGAATACAAGATTACAACAAGAGGACAAGATAATTGGTAAATAAAGTGTGTAGTGCTTGCGAAAGCAAAATTACTTACATTGCCTATATCCTTTTTTAAATTGTGATGAATAGGTACTCCAATTAAACTAAAAATAATTTTATTACTATTATTATTAATTATTCCTTACGTTATTTAACTATTCTATTAACATTTTTGTCAAAAGTTCACAAATTATTTAAAAATAAATAATAAAATTTTCCCACACACAGTTAATAACACAATTTAAAAAAAACGTCAAAAATGTCTATAAATTATCTAACTGAACATCTGTTTTGCTCTTTATTTTATTAAGAAACTATTTTGATAGAAACTTAGCGTGGTTTTTTTAAAAGCTGAGGTGAAGTATCAAGTCTCTGCGAGTCTATTTCTGAATCGAGGTGGTGTTCCTCTGCCTATAAGGTAGAGTGAAGACGTGGGGGACGACGCTTTTCGCTTGAGAAGGGATCCGTGGAAAGAGAGGTGGCTCGCACCATCCAAGGCGTCACCCTCACAGTCAGCACCAGGAACCCTTGTTGGCTGGTCACCATTTCTCCTTTTGTTCTTTAGGTATGTTATATAATTATTAAGTGCAAATGATTTTCTTTCACGATTCAATCACGGTGATATTTGTTATCTGAATTTGGACTAAGTGCAGTGTAGTGATCAGTGCGACACTATTTGGACTGATTTCATCTAAAAATTGCCTGTGAACCAGGATGGTGCTACGTAAAGTTGCATACATTTATATCTTGTTTACCTTATACATTCAATAATCCTGTTTACATTTTTGGAGTTAGGCCAAAACATTTGGACTCGATCTGCTTATTTTTATTAAGAAATAAAATGGTGTATAAATAACTGTCATGTTTACAGTTTTTAAAGTCTGTTCATTTTTTGTGGAACTAAAATATACAAATTTAGGATTCACACATTTTTGTTTATTCAAGCTATCGGAATATACTTTTTTTGGTATTTTTATAAATCATTGGTAAAATTATTAGTTTTATTAAAGGGATATCCTGGTCTAAACAAGAGGTAGATAAATCTGCTATTTCTCGAAGCAATTTTAAGCCGCAATGTACAATAATGCTATAACATATTCCTGTCCGGCTGCTTGCTGATTTGCGAGGTACACTATGAGTTAGAAGCATATTATGTATGTATAATTCTGCAACACTCTTTATTGTCTTGCAAAAGGTATTAATTACTGCACCGCATAATATTCACTATACCAAGTCTTTGAACGAAAAAAACTCTTTATTGTATAATTATGGTGTGGATTTATTTTATTTTTTTATAAGCTAAAGTAAATCAACAAGAGACAGGGCGGAAATAGGCAATTATTTTATAAAGTTTTTCGGTAAATCTGCTACATTGCTATAGCAGATTTGTTGTCGGGTGCTTCGAAAGAGTAGCAGTTCGATGTACCTCTAGTTGGACCGTTTTTTGATTGTTTTTGTGACTGCAATTAAGTCAAGAAATTATTTTTAAAGCAAGTAAATGTTAGCACCCAGTCTTTTGGCAATCACTTAAAAGCTAATTTTCTTTGAAAAATACGTAAGGGTGCAAATACTTTACTAACATTTCAATAAAATTCCATTTCGAACAGGTTTACGTCTAATCGAACGAATACCTACATTTGGACCCCATTGTGCGTAGAAATAAAATTTGATATGAATTGCGTGTTCATTAATAGGAATTTTATAATATCCTTTACAGTTAACGTTTGTTTTTAAAAGTTTGGATGTTTGCTTGATACTGCTTTTTACGGAAAATATGTAATCTTTATTAATCTTATTCTATGTAGAACGTTTTCTGGTAAATTCATCTTGACCAAATAAGCGCTAAGCTTCTACTTGGAATAACATATGTACTACGTTAAAAAAAGGACATTTTTAGATATCACAGTAACTTGAGAAACATCGTCAATATGCTGGGTACCAAATTAGGCTCGGGCTGTGCAAGTTATTTTGAACGCCTGCCAAACTCTAATTTTAGATGTAGCGTTGTGGCGTACTCACTGACATACTGACTGCGTCCGAACATTTTTATGCAACTCGTGACGGTAAATAATTTTTAATTTTCTGACATCATCGAATTTTTTTAGGGTCGCATAAAACAGAACATCTACAACCATGGCGGACGATGAGGTTAGGTATGTGGATTTGAATAGAATTAAGAAGTTGCAGTTAAAATAACACGGTTTAGGTTTTTTTTGGACGAACTCTTCTATAGAACCCAACCCAATCCAACACAACCCTTATACAGAATATCGAACAGGATTTAAATAATTTTAAGTCTTATGCCCGTCGTGGAACTATTTTACTGATTTAATATAAAAAAAATTGAATATAAAATTTTCTTTTTTATCTTTTTAATAAGTTGCTTACAGTATGTTCACAATATAGGGACATACAATCGCATCAAATTTAATTTGCTAGTCAATATCTCAATAACTAAAAACATTTATTATACGTAGTATACATATTGAATTGATTTTTTTTAAATTATTTATTAAAAAAGAACTAATTGACTGCTTATTGTTAGTTATATTGAGATTATTATAATATATCTATAAGTATTATACACATATATAAATTTAAATATCAGTTTAACACAATCAAAAATAAATGTGGAAATTAGTTCATAGTTTCTATTAAAGTTTAAAATATAAATATAAGAAAATTAACATTGTGTAATTTAAATTTACAAAACTTTTCTTTGTTTCCATTTTTTTCATAATAAAATAAAATTTGCAATTTTAAATTAAATGAAAATAATGTAATTAATTAATTTCTCTTACTTTTAATAGTTTTCGTTTTTTTAGACTGTTATAAACTATAAACTTTCTAGTAATATTTAAATATGTAGTATGTAGTTTCGAGAACCTCGTTTATTTAATATAAAAAGCTCATCTAAAAGCTTTATACGACGTCATTAGAGTTTATATACGAGAAAACACGTTCCTAATTTATTGAGAGTATTAATTGTTTGATGAAAAAGAGATTAAGTTTTTTGACTATACGTTATTAAATATTTATATGATTTTGTTTAATAAATTTCCCATGAAATTTTTAAAAATGTCAATTGTAATGACTCGCGAAATTAGTAATAATAGATATATTATTAAAAGGATTTTTTTACTAACTAAATGCGCACACTGTATGCATATTGATTATTGTAGTAATAAATACTTCTTTTCTTTTTCATGTTTCGTCTACTTCTTCATTATCTTCACTAACAGTATGACGAAGACGAAAATCTCTCGAACCTCAGGTATTTATCGGCATGGCTTTGCTAATTGCAGCTTACGTATATGTTATAAAAGTTGTTATTATACAGTCTGTTCCATATGAGACCGGATTAGACTCTAAAGTAGAATCTTGTTAGTAGTATATTTTATTCTGTAGATATAGAAATTTAATCAATACGATGTGGATGTTATTTATTTATTTATTTGTATAAACCATGCTTTAAGTAGATACTTGACGCATTGAGTAGACTTTGGACCAGTGTAAGTTGCACGCGAAAGTTTTGGAGCTTTTAATAATCTGCCATAATTAGTTGTAGAATTGATTTAATATTTTAAAGTGTGTTGTGAACGCATTTGTGATGTTTTAAGGTGGATGAAACGAATTTTATGTATATCAGTAAATTTTTGTTTACAGTAATTAAAATACACTGATTTTTTTGTCATTATGAGTTCGTTTCTCCCATTTTTGCTTCTTACTTTGCATGTAGTCAGAAATTCCAATGGACATTTTATTAACGACACTGTTTTGAATATCAAATTATGCATTCACTGTTGTAATTACATTTTTAATACCAACTCTGTACACAAGTGATTCACATTTTGCACATTGCCCTAGCACAATTTCTTCAAGCACATGTAATAAAACATTAAAAATAGCATGTTCACCAAAGAAAACGTTTCAGCTTAGTTTTCTTTCATTTATTTTCGATTCGATACTAATTTCTGTTTTGTTTTTTCAGAGGAAGAGGCTCGAGGAGGCACGTAAATATAATACAGTTTGCAGATGCAACTTAACAACGGCGAAATTAGAAGAATTTCTACTTTAATATTTTTTCAATCCGAACATTTCACTTACAGTAGCTTAAAGTTGCTGTTTTTTGACACTTAATTTTTCAAATTATTAGAATAGATTAATTTTTTGGATTCTATTAAACTAAAAAAAAATAGTCGGTAGAGAAAATAAATTTAAAACTAATAACGCCATGTTAATTGATAAAATTAGGAGAAGAAGAAGAAGCAGGCGGAAATCGACCGCAAGAGGGCTGAAGTCAGGGCTCGTATGGAAGAAGCCTCAAAGGCGAAGAAGGCCAAGAAAGGTTTCATGACCCCTGAAAGAAAGAAGAAGCTTAGGGTTAGTGAGTTCAGTTATTTTCGTTTTTTTAAATCAATTGATTGTTATTGAATTTTAATTTTGAAATATATTATCTTTATAATACAAATTAAGAATAGACAAATGTATGTCTTTTAACAGTTGCTCTTGAGGAAGAAAGCCGCAGAAGAACTGAAAAAAGAACAAGAACGCAAAGCAGCTGAACGTAGACGTATCATTGAAGAAAGGTGTGGCAAACCCAAACTCGTCGATGAGGCTAATGAAGGTAGGATCTGCCTATGTCGTTTATTATATTTAATTATAATTGAATCAGACACATTTGTTAATTCAGCAAAATCCCAATTCAAAATCATCCCTATCCAAAATTTTTCATTCACGAATCACAACTTAACCAACTATTTTCCTATGTAGATGGTGCGAATAAAGTTCACAAACTTTATCACCATTAGCATAGGAATTACGTTGTAATGACTGCCTTATTACGTCCACTTTTGAAACTCTTTACCGTCCACATTTATAGCAGTGGAAAACATGGTACAAACAAAAACACTTGCCCTAATATGTTTTAAAAATACATCATATTTTGCAATTTTTTTACCAGAAAGCCTTAAACAAACCCTCAAGTCGTATCACGAAAGAATCAACAAGCTGGAGGGGCTTAAGTATGACTTGGAATATCTCGTGCGACTCAAAGATATTGAGGTTAGGCTTACTAAAAACAAAACAAGCAGCGTAACCGTTGCACGAACGCGTCAGTTTCTCAGTTCCTCGATGGCTACTCTGTTGATGTGCATGAGATTTTCGCATAAAACAAATGAGAAGCGCATTAATCAATAAAACAGGCATAAACTAGAACTTTAAAAAGAAAAACAGAAAATGTACGCATATCCACAGATATACAATATACAAACAATAACAGAACTGCTTGGTGTGACTATTTTTTGAGGCTGTCGACGTATGGCTTGTAAATGCAAAACCATTGCTTTGGAATGCAGCTTTTTTTTATTGGAATATTGTGAACTACAACACAATCCCATCGTTTTGATACTGCAACGACAAGCAACCGCAAAGTTCTGTTATTTTTTTCATTTCTGAATTATTTTGTTTTTGAATTTTTTTTTTTAAAGAAATAAGAACTAAGATTTCTTATTTTTAAAAGTTCTTAATATTCATAAACAAATGTATGGCTTACATCCTGTGGCGGATTTTCGTAAAGACGAAAGAGCTGAATGCCTTGAGCCCCCATCGAGAGGGAAGCTCAAATTTTTAAAATAGTGTTTTTAAATTTTTCTCTTAAGACTTCAATAGTTGTGTGTATAAAAAAAATGTTACATCTCGTGTTACAATTTTTTAATGGAACTTGAATTTTTTCCGCTTAGGACTCCCAAAAAGTCCGTCAGTGCTTAAGTTAGATAGGAAATACTACTTAACCACAATTCCAAAAAGTTACACGCAAAAATTTCTAACAAAATCTTTAAAAATTACTTTTATTTATTTCATGTTTCATGAAAAGTTGTTCAATGAAAATAAAAATGAATAAAACTATTAGATTTTCTTCATCATATTATTGTCAAAATCAAGTTGGATTTATAGATTGCAGTACTAGTAGGAAACTATATTTTTAAAAAGGAGCTAAACTAAACTGTCTAAGCTGTATTTAAGAGTGACGTAAGCACACCAGTTATGTATGCACGATCATGCATGCAACTCTCACAGTTGCAGCTACTGTACTCTATAAATGTAATTTAATGCATTTATATATAATTTTCAGATCAAATAAAATCCCTTTAAAGGTCAGTTTCCACTAAGGCAACATGTAGCAAGTAACAGATGAGTTTACAGAAGCAAGTTAAATTAAATTAAATAGCATAGTCAGAGCTCAAGCATAAGCACGCGCTTATGTGCTTATGCTTGAGCTCTAACTATGTATACGGGCATTAGAGACGTTCTTTCTGTTGGGAATGTTCTCGAACCGGTGTAGAATTTTTTAACAGGATTTAAGCCGTGTCTTCGAGATTCCTCGGGAAGTCACTAGATAACATGACAATCATAAGCAGACCAAATGGCTTTATTGGTGGTGTAACTATATATTCAAGTAAATATTGTAAAAATAAAGCCCGGAAAACTCAGTTTTAAACTGTATATATTGCAGCATTTATACTTCGACAAAGACATGTACTGCAGAAGGTTCTTTGTAACAGAAGAACATGTGACTTCGGTAGCTATCGATGTATGGGTTTTAAAGAAAGAAAGAAATGGAACAAGCACATTAGCCACTATGTAGAATAACTATAAAGTGATACGCAAGTAAACCCCATTGGGTTGCAAGAGTACGGAGAAGATAAAGTGACATAAAAAATGAAGAGTAATTATATTACAATTGTACACGTAATCATTTTACAAGATTCTGAGGCAGTGGTTGCAAAACTAGGATTCACTGATTTTTGAGGGTAGTTGCTGTTAGATTTTGAAATTATAACTCAGCTCAACTCGACGATAAGATTGGTTTTAGAAACAACATTTATATTTTGTAAATAAAAACGTTATTGATAAAGATATTTTCTTTATCAAAGGTGACCTCTGTTTTAGAAAGAGGTACTGCAAAGGTCACATGCAATTTCTTTTGCTAATAAACTTCTGGCTTCTCCTGACTATTATTGATCAACAAAATTAGGAAAAATGAAATTCCGAAATCATGCGAGTTGTTAATTTTGAAGTTTAATTTTTGAGTAGTTATACACAATTGTGGAAGAAGACACGCGTGAAGCTAAACCTTTGATGGCCAAAATAGGCTTTGAATCGATATTTTTTTCAAGATCCATTTAAATGCAACCTTTCTATAGATTGTGATGGTTAATAAAATTTGAAGATACCAAATTTTTCGTCTTTTCGTGAGGAACCGATGCTATTTCAATGTAAAAATAATTATTTTGAACATTATTATTTATGATTTTTATTTGCGTTATAAAAAACATTTGTAACTTTCTTTTGCCTTCTACAAATAAGATAATTCAAAAAGGTCTTTACGACAATAAAGTTTTAATATTTATCTGTGGATATGGGCTACCAATATTATGTGCACGTATATTTTGTTGACAGTGTAGCATTTCTTGCTTTGCCAAAATTTTTACATGGTCTAATTTCTTCACTCTACTGGCTAAGCAACTTCAGAACTTCAAAATAAAAGCCAAAAATTATATGAATCACATACCTACAAGCTTTGTACCCAAAATTTCAAATTTCCTTTTTGAAAAATCCAACCAAAGTCAGATATTTTAGTACCCTATCGAAAAAAGCAAAATCAATAAAATTGACGCTATTTACACTCTACGTTTTAGCATCCATTAGACAATACTGCGAAGCGTATCACAAGCGCATTAATGACTTGGAAAATCAGAAATACGATCTTGAGAAGGAGGTTGAATTCAGAGAATTTCAGGTAGAATAATAGTCCCGGACGCATGCGAGTATGCACATGCCTCGAAAGCACATCGCGTAGAGCTTTTAGCACAGCCAACATAGAATGCTGTAAAATTGGTTGTTTTTTTTGCACAAAATTTGTTTTCGGTTTAAAAGATTTATTTTGTTACTTTCTCAATCGAGATGAATCAAGCCAAAAATTTCCATCTTAACGTGTACATATTTATTTCAGTATCTTAAACAAACAAATTTAAATAAATTTAAGTGAACGCATACTTATTTAAGAAAATTACCTATTTTTGGCTTTCTGCTTTGCTTACACACCCATTTTTCTTTTATCCTCACGTCTACCCATTGTTAAATAAAATCATTGAATATTCATGTTTTTCAGGATAATCACCGAGGCAAATGATTTTATTTACAACATTCCTTTCTTCCTCTGTTGTGTTAACATTCTTGTTTCTTCTAGCTGAACTTCGAACTATATGTCAATCTTATTGGAACAGAATTAAACAGCTTGAAGGGGATAAATTTGATCTTGAATGGATAGAAAAATTAAAATCCTTTGAGGTACCATTTATACACGATACACATGCCTTTATCTTCTATTGTAGGAAGCTATTGTCGTAAAATGACATATCTCATAGGCAATTTTACATTAATAATTTATTTCTCAAACGTCCAAAATTTCTATTCTATGTTATGCTTTAATCGAACAAAACAATTTCTTGTAAAATTCCCAATCAAGATAACTATTTAAAGTAAACTAAAGTATCCAAAATATCTTAAATCAGGAAATTATTATTGTAAGTTGCCAGTAGTAATTGCGTTGTATATATTATTGCTAGCTCTTAAAAATTGATTTTCATTCAAATAGAGCAATTACAGTACTTATTTTCGAATTCTCCGTTTTCGACTGGGAGAATTTATCCTCGCCAACTAGTAAAGAAACGATTTCAGCCATGGACATTTATCTGAACATGTAATGCTCAAACTTGTACGAAAAAAAAATAATTTAACTTAATTAAATTCACGAAAATGAGATACTGAAGAGACTCACGAATGTTAACATTTTTTTTACTAATTGCGTTAGGTTAAGTAACTTCGGTATTGAATACTTTATAAATAATTGATAACAAATAGGGTTATATAAGAAAGTCAAAATTCCTAAGTATTTTCTGACTATTTGAATTTCCCAAATCTTTTCCTGTAGGCATTCCTCTTGGAAATTTTTTGACGCCATTAAATAATTAAGTACAGACCGTAAAAGCGGAATAGTTATATGTGTACAGTGTTTTTCTGACTGCTGGTTCCGTTTCCGGTTGTAGGCCAGCTTAAGAAGATTCTGAAGGAATATTATGACCGAATGTATATTTGTGAGGAACAGAAGTGGGATTTGGAACGCGAAGTCCGAAAGCGAGACTGGGAGGTACAACAGAAAGAGTGATGCACAGTTTTAAGTGCTTGGTATCATATGTGTCGACATTTTGATACATCTATCATAAGACACAGCTTATAAATGATATCAGTCAATAAAATAAACATAATAACCTTATTCCAATATTTATTCAAAGTTTTTTTTATCTTGTGCTCGTCAGTTTATTTTATTTTTCTTGTTTTTTTTTTGTTTGATTTAATTGCAATAATACCATTTCAATGATAATTAATAAAGTACATCGGATCAAAGCGGAGTAATGTTATTTTCAATTTGTAACAGAAATGTGAATTATATTTATAAGCTGTTGGCTTGATATCAGTCCTGAGGTTCATACGAATGACCTCCTAAGTACTTTTAACTTCTTAAACCAAAAGATACTAGAATTTGAATAAACACATGAAGTGTTACGCCGTAATAATCTCCTTTCCTGCATTTTTCTTAATATTATAGAATGACTAACAGTAGGTTTTTGAAAATAAACCCAGGGCTGTTCATTCATTGTAAAATATACATTTGTAAATATGCATCAGTGCGATATTATAAGCTTATTCTCGGTTGTAGTAATACCATCAACATTACTTAAATAGAATAAGTTTATAAATTAGTGTAGTCAAAATTGATTCTGAACTGTCCTCTTTCCCCAGGCTTTTTTTTAAATTTTTTTGTTTCACTTATTTTTTTTTGTTTTATTTTATTTTTATTTTTTATAATAATTAACCACTCAGCACTTATGATTTTGCACATCCACTTTTAACCTATCTTTTTTTTTAATATTAACGCCACGGCTGAATATTTTTCTATGATTTAAAAATAGTTTCGCTTTGCTTCGCAGCCCTCCTGTTACGGTATGGCTCTTCATGCTTAAAAATAGAAGCGAGCTATTTCAGGAGCTTCAAGACGTTCCAAATCACATAACGTGGGATATGTTTTTTTCACTCTACTGGAATCGGAACCTTATACTATTACTATTAAGTTAGAAGCGCCATGCTATATTCCTACATTCCATTTAGTCCTTCCATATTTTTCACAATTTTTTTTCTATTAGTGTCAGGATCGATTTTGTAGTTATTTTTGTAAATAATGTGAGTATTTTGGCACAGAATGTTTAAATTTTTGTTGCTTTTATTTGAAATAAGATTTTCAAGCAAAACTTATCTTAAACGGGTTGTTCGTATTAAATTTCTTTGATTTTATACGAATAAGGCATAATGCAACCTTATTTATATTTATGATTTTTTAAATTCTTACGTTGAGAGTTAATTAATATGAATAATATATAAAATTATCTTCGACAAAATAAAAAATTAAAAAAAAAAAACATTTACAAATTGTGGAAAATTTCAATCATGAAACTTCAGGTTAATTCTTGGTGTACTTTGTTTAATGTATTAATAATATTTTTTGAAACATCAAATTATCGTCAGAAATAAATAAAACTTGATTTTCTGTACACATGTTACAATTTAATCCTTGATTAGAGATGCATTTGTAACTTTTGAATAGGTGTTTAGTTCTGAGAAGGGCAAATAATTTTTTTTGACTTCTTTTACTTCATAAAATTATTTTTAAAACAATTTTTCAAATGAAAATTTAAAAATCATAATGTGCGGAAGTGGATGACGCATATGAGCTGGTCATAAAATACTTCATTTAATGTAATTCAAAGTTAGCTAATTTTTTGAATACACATTTATTTTAAAATAAAAAAATTATTAACTTTTTAATAAAAAAACTGTATATTATAAGGTAATATCATTTACATAAAATCATAGTAAGTCATTATAATTAATTGATTATTAAAGAGGATTTTCAACAAAAATAAATTTGATGCGTTTAATTTATAAAAATACGAGCTTCCACGTTTATAAAAAAAAAAGAAAAAAAAATGTTCTGTGTCACTTTTTAATAAATTGTTTTTTTACGTTGAAAGAAAAGCTGACTAAGACCAGCATTTTCATACGTACGCAATGTGGAAAAATCCATTTCTGAAAATTCCTCGTCCGCTGATAGAATGTCGTAACTTCGTTTTTGTGATTTTTGTTTAGAAGACGTGCATCTTGAAGTTACGTTGTTCTCATCCTGTGTATTTTGTATTGTTTTTGCGAGAAATAATGTACGTTTTTGATATTTCTCCACGGCTGTATATTGTGTATATATTTTTGTTGTAGGAGTAATAAAACACTTTTGTCAAGTAATATCCCCTGTAGTAGACATATTTTCTATCTTTTTTAACCTTTTTCTTACTTTCTGTTTTTCTTACGTTCTCTCTGATGGCATTTTCCTTAATTTTATGCACCTAACGCGCCTAATTTTCTTCTGTTTATTAATACAGTTAACTAAACATTCTGGTAGTATTCGTAATTAAATACTTAAATATACCTAAATGTAACTACTTGTGTTTAATGCGTTTTTGTGTTTTGTAGATGTGTTCTGCTGTGTTGGTAAAAAGAATTTTTCAGCTAGTTTAACGACACGTATTTTTATGTTTGTGTGTGTGCGTGTGTGTGATCTTTTTAGATACATTAATACTATTTCATACAAATTTATATCAGACCAGTAATTATTTCGGTGAAGGCAAGGATGTTTATTTCGTTTTATTTTATTATTTCTCTGAAAGAAAATAATTATTTCCTGTACCAAGCATAAGCTTGCATATACAAAACCAATGCATCGTATGCATGTTCAACGAAATAGTTACTGCAGAAAGTCTTTATAATTGTTATTTAAATAATTTCTTATTGAACATTTTTAGATCTCTGACCTTAACAGCCAAGTAAACGACCTTAGAGGCAAATTGTAAGTACCTACTACATATTCTCATCACTTTTAATAACTCGTTCGGAGCTGGCTGTGATTAGGTGAACGTTCATGGGGCCTTATTTATTTACATCATTTCTATATTGAACTGACCCGAAACGTGGTGGATTTTTTACATTATGAATAAAGCGGCATTAATTTATGTGAAAAAGTAGAATGTTAGATATATTCTTAACTTTAACCAATCTTTCAGATACAATAGATTTAGTAAATGGGATCTTTTGAGAAAACGATATTAGAGATAATTAATTTAGATCATTCTGAATTTGTAATAAATAGATTTCTGTTTCATTAAAGTATTCGGAAGTTACATTCAGGATTCCGTTATTATACAGCCCAAGTCGTTTTTTTTCTTAACATAGAAGAGAAAACACTTGTTTTTAAAGGCAGAACAATAATTGTCTGCAGTATCTTTTTTCCTATGACATTATTCTTGGTTATTATTAGGTACAGCTGCGGAATCATAAAGCAGTATAAGTCTTATAGCAAAATTTTGTATTATTTCGATAGTGTTTAATTTTTTTCTTATTTATACGATATGATTTTTACCATTTTATATTATTTAATTATATTATGAACCACAAAGGTTTCTAAGTTACCATATAGTTACCAGAATTAAGAAGTAACATTTAAACTGACACTATACTGTCCCGCTTTATGATTCCGTAGCTGTACATACACACATATTCACTAAAACTAGAGGGTTTTTGCAACACATTACGATAAAAATATCGTTACGTTAAAGGCTATTTTATTTTTATCGTAATGTATTGCAACAACTCCCGATTCTATTTAATGCAAATAGAGTGTTCCGTTAATTTGTAAATTACATTTGATGCTTTTTTTGTCTTCTTGTCAATAAATTTTTAATCTCATCCATAAATTTCAGCGTTAAACCTACTCTGAAAAAGGTTTCCAAATATGAAAACAAGTTCGCCAAACTTCAAAAGAAAGCTGCCGAGTTCAACTTCCGTAATCAGCTCAAAGTAGTCAAGAAGAAGGAATTCACGCTTGAAGAAGAAGACAAAGAGGTGAGTTCGTTCGTCTTTCTGATCTTATCGTTTTTACTTTTTTTTTTTTTGGAAGTAGGTCCATTTTTTTACAGAGGATTCCAGCAGAGTTTTGATTTTTGTTTAAATTCCTCTCGTGTATTGAATGTTTTATTTTAGCACGTGCTATTGTTCTGGGTCTTTCAGGTTGTCAAACTTTTATACTGTGAATTATTTTAGTACCTAACAGTAGCACGTTTAGAAAGGATTCGAAATCAGATTTAGAATAGTGGTTTGTTTTCACAGCCGAAGAAATCCGAAAAAGCAGAGTGGCAGAAGAAATAAAAGTAATCCACGGACTCTTCTTATATACTACATACTATAAACACTATATATATTTTGGAAGTGACCTATAAAATTATAAGCTCATTATTTATTCTACTTACAAAAGTTATATAAATAAATATTTCAAAACACATTCCCACACTTTCTTCTTATCATTTTTGTTTTTTCATTTTATCTTTTTTTATTCTTTTTTCTCTGTCTTTTAAAACAATGTGGTTACCAGTTAACAATTTTTTTCTTCTCAGTTTACGCTTTTTTCATATTTTTGTAATAAAATGTTATAACGGATTTCCTTTACTTCAAAGGTGAGCTGATGGGCTTAGCTAATTTTTGTTTCCTTTAATTATAATTAGCTTATAAATGTTTCTTAAACTTTTTTCTGCTTCTTGTAACATGCTTCTACTTTTAATGCAAGATTCTATTTTTCGCTAGTAAAAGCAAAAAAAAAATTGTGTGTTCAACAATAGCCTAATTATGCTTTAATAACTTATCTAAAATAAAAAACGCAAAAGTTAAACTGCTACTATGATAAAATGAAACTACAGAATTCGTCATCAAGAGTACTTTTGACAGTGCATTTGTAATATTTATTGTTTTACAAATAATATACGATCGTTAAGATGTTATAATAAATCACAAATTTTTCTCTATCTGCCAATTTCATATAATTTTCTTCTTATACATAGAGGTCGTAATGTTGAGATTTAAAATGCATTGTCACTGATTTTTGTTGTTACGCACTTTTTGTTTAATTAGCTTCCTTGAAACGTAATCTCACCCACTTTGTGTATATGCACCATACTAAATCAAAATACCAAATACTTCACTTTCTTTTTATTTTAAGTGTTTTATGTATAGAGTGTAATTATTCGGCAAATGTAAGATTTGGAAAACTGAAACCGTTTATTTATAATTCTCCCAAAATTACATTTGCCCGTAAGTTTTCAAAATGTTCTAAGAAGAGCATAAATTTAATGCAATCTTACAGCATTAAATTTATTTCGTGAAACTACATGATCTCTTAAAATATTTTTTGGTGTTTTCAGAAAAAACCAGAATGGACAAAGAAGGACGACAAAAAGGTACAGGAAACCGAAGCATGAAAATTGTGTCGTAATTCAGGATACTTTATCCCGTTTCCCTTATTTCTATGTCAAGATAATATTTCCTTATGTTTTTTTTATGAACAGGTTGCAACTATATTTTAGGGTGATTACACTTGTTTGTGTAAATAAATGCACGCTCCTCTTCCTTCTGCATTTGTCTGTGAATATCCCCTATGTTTGTAAAAAAATGGTTATGTTATAAATAATAATCGTACATACTTAGTGTTTTGTTTGTTTTCATAATAATGGGAGATCATTAAAGTTTGTCGAGAAAGAACTACGACTTTTAGGTATATCAAACCTTAATTCGTTTAGGATATTGATTGCTAATGAAAATAAGAAAGCTTTAGTATGAAATGGTTTTGAATGCAAATTTAAATTAAAACTGCCGATGTCTTTCATGATGAATATTATATTTGTGTTTCAAAAATTTTTACTATAATTTCTCAGATTCTATAGTGAAATTTGAAGTAATTTTAAATTGCAACTTTCATTCGTTGTAGGTGTTAATTTCCTTTAGAGACTCTTTAATGATTTCCCTTTAGTATCCGAAACTGTTTTCCATTTCCACATAGGTTATTTTTAGCAATGGCATAGTCAGAAATTTTCCCCAATAAAAATAAACATGTTTTGTTAAACAAAGTCCTGTAAATAATGATAATGTAAAGATAACGAAGAAATTAATAATAGTATTAATTTGATTCTAAAAAATATTATCTTGAAAAGCTGCATATTCTGTCTATGCCACTGCTTATGTGTAATGTTATATGTGCATGATAAATAGGTAAGTGAAAGTTTTTTTTTTAAATTTAGTTGCTTCTACGAAATTGCTATTTTAAGAAAATGTATAGTTTAAATGATTATTTTGAGTGCTTGTTAGTGGTGCTAATTTGCAATTAATTTAATTATAATATCAATTATGCAAAGTCTAATGGTTAAATACATTGATAAAATTAAAACATTTCAATCGAATTACACAGTTACAATCAAAAATAATGTCTTCCCAATAAAAATTAAGATTGTAAATGGAGCACCCTATATCATGAGATACAAAACCAAATTCTATATCGATTAGTATTAGCATTCTCTATACGTATTTCCAGTGCCAGCCTTAGCCTCTAGGAGCGACTTCCTAAAGAGCGCCCTTAAAAATTACAAAAAAATTAAAAAAAAACCATATGGGGGTAAAATTTAGGTTTATTAATTATATATAACTTAACATGCCCATGGGCTGTGGGCGGGTATTGGGTATTTAACTTTTTTTTAAGTAATA
The DNA here is from genome assembly GCA_039766575.1 of Serrognathus titanus. Lineage (NCBI taxonomy): Eukaryota > Metazoa > Arthropoda > Insecta > Coleoptera > Lucanidae > Serrognathus > Serrognathus titanus. The sequence continues at coordinate 25,945,608 of CM077912.1, read as the reverse complement.
ATTTTGTAATATTACTATTTTGACTATTGTTTGTTTTTATTCGGACGATTTATTTTTCTCTTTTCGACTCGTGTCTGTGGCGCCCTTTTGCCTGGACGCCCCGGTGCGGTGCACACCCTAAGGCCGGCACTGCGTATTTCTTTGAGTTTCTTGTTATCAATAATTGTTTATTATACTGCTTTTCATAAAAAATGGATCACCTAGAATGAATGAAAATATTTCAACAAAACTTGATGGATATTTGTTTGAATAAAGAATTCAATGATTACATTTGCAAAACGATACGATTAAAACAAAAGAAAAACAATAATGTGTAGAACCACCGCTTTCTCTTAAGCATTCTTGAACTCGCATAGGCATGGACCTAATTAAGTGATCAATTTCTTCTTAAGGCAAGGAATCTCAACTCCTTTGTATCTCATGCCGCAAAGCTGCCAAAATTAGATGAGGGCGAGAGAAATTGTTAATTCCTCTTCCCATCATATCCCATACATGTTCAATGGGAGAAAGATCAGGACTTCTTGGGGGCCACGAAAGAATACCTATACCTGATTGCTCTAGCAGGTCCATTGTCCTATGGGCAACATGCTAGAAAAGGGCACCTGGTATGTCTCTAACATAAGGAGGAGCAACTTCTTAAAGAACATCCCCAATACAGCGTTCCGCTGTCATAGTACCATAAGTAATTACTAAAGACCTACTTCCTGCACTAATACTACCTCATCCCATTAGTCCCACCGTGTGAGCTACATATTGTTCTACAGTATGTTGTAAATTACGTCGCTCACCTCAACGTTTTCTAACACGTTGTCGTCTAACGTGTGTTCCTAAACGAAACTGAGATTCATCATTGAAAATAACTGAATCCCGTTCATGGTTCCAATGACTTCGGTCACGGCACCATTGGAGACGTTGTCTTCGGTGATCTCGAGTCAAAGGTAGTACCAATTGAGGTCGAAACGATCGTAGTCCAAACGCTTTAATCCTGCGATATGCTGACGACATAGAGATCGGCCTTATCACTGCATTATACCAGGCATCGGCAATCCATCTTGTTGAAAAGAATCGATCCCTAAGAGAAAGCAGATGAAGACTTCGATCTTGTCGCTCCGTAATCCTTCTCTGAGCTCCCGTACCACGGCGACTCTTACGACGGCCTTCGTCTGCCCAAGCACGATTGCATCTGATGACCGTATGCGATCGGTCCTTCTTGCAATTTCCCTAAAGGGAATTCCAGTTTCGCGTAATCCCACAATTCTGCCCCTTTCAAATTCAGTTAGTTGGTGGAATTGTGGACATCCTCTTAATCAAGGTATTCCCTAAATTCTTAACAACACTAAATTTGACAGTTATTCAATGTGTCAAAACAGGAAATCGAAAACATTTGTCATGATTGTAACAAAAATTTGAACAACAATACACCTACATAACTTGACGCAGCTAATCAATTTGTTTGAGAACGTAATCAGTTAATGCTTTGTTCAAGACAAATATAGTCACCAAGTTTCATTGAAATATTTCTATTCCTGATGCATTTTCTATGGAAAGCAGTAAACGTCGACAAATAATAATATTTATTATAACGATTACCTTCTGGCCAGTAATGTAAAGTAGGGAAATTAGTGGTCCCTTATTTAATTAACAAAATACAAGAAGATGCAACCGCAGTTTGCTTCCGTGTGAGATTGAATCATTATATAGAATAAATATGTTCAGATACTACTTATGCTGAAAATAATCTCTGATTCGTTTCCTAAAAATATAATTAATTATAAATTACTTACATAAATTAAGTTAAAAAACAAAAAATATATGCTACTAATTAATATTCAGTATAGCGAAATAGGAATCGGGGAATTATGGATTCTAAAGTATTTCTTAAAATTAGCATCACAATAGCATAGGTGCGTAGAACCAACTGTATTGAAATTTTGTGGTGTTAAAAAGAAGCTTATTTCTTTTGTGCATCATTGGACATCTTTATGATGGTAAAGACTGATAAATATTTCAAAATTGTGTGCCAATGTGAACATTTTTTTTTAATTCATGATAAATTTTATTAAGAAACGCGATAAAGTTATTATTTTGTTATTTTCAGATTGCCGAGGAAGAAACCACAACAAATGAAGGTAAGAGAGATGAAGATGATAATGAATTAATGGTAGACATTTAAAATAGAAGATTTTATTTTTTGTTCGCGTTGTATAAAAATAAATATAAAACATCTATTAAAAACGAACAAAATTAAATTACTGACATTTGGCCGCGAAAGTCAAGTAGTAATTTTACATACAATTTTGCTCCTTCTTTAAAAGATTTATTTATTGTTTTATTTTTATTAACTGTTAAAGAAGGTACAGCCAGAAACAAAACGTTTTATTTTCACATATTATAGTATTATTTATAGTATTATACAATAGTATATATTTTTAAAATTGCATTACATTTTACTACCTCTAATCTAAAGGTGGCCTATATCAGCGGCCTACATATAACGGCCAGAATATCGAAGGTGGGGCAGAGGGGATTTCGACCCCTCCCAATCAATAAACATTCAGCGCTCTGGTCTTTGTAGGACGCTCCTTAAAGTCATTGAGATTGAATCTGGAGCCGTTATTATATGGTTTCATATTCCAGGGTCACTTCCAAATTGACATGACATTTCAAATTTTCAATTTTTCGGTTAAGAACTGTTTTAGATAGTATTACTTTCTTTTAAAAAGAAGCAAATAAATAATTGGGAATATTATTTCACACCATATTGAATTAACTGTCCCTCTTTGAAAGGGTGTTCTGATTTAAATTTAAATCTGTTATGTTTGATTATTCAAATGTTTATACTTTAATAATAATAAGGTTATTTGCTTCAAGCAGAAATATTTACAAAACTCACTGAGGTTAAATTCTAGAATACCATCCTGTGAAAGCTCTGTGTTGTTGGTAGTCTACGCCCCGCTCACTAAACCCGTTTTCCGTAGTAGAAATTGATTATTGTGTTGCCTCCTGACCTACTGTGATCTATCTTACTGTTTAAAGTACACAGATATGCATTGCATTAAAAAAAGGGAATTTAGGAAGAATGTACAAGTACTATATTAAGAGGAACATAATATGTTGATTCCATTCATATTCGTAAGGATCGTCTGTTAAGCCTGTAACTTAATTATTAAAAATTAGAGTTTAGAAACTGTATTTGACTTAATACCGAAGTGTAAAATCTTTTTATTTTTCGCTCATCTGAAAATCGATTGATGATTGTTTCGGTAAATCACCATTGTCAAACCTGTAACATTATCTCAGAAGTAAGACATTTTAGCTAAAACTTTTTAGCGATTCTTTTTGTATATAAACTCCTGGACAAAATTAACGCATCAGCAAAACTTCTCATTATTACTTTTATTTTTTCGAATTTTTAAGTCATTAAACTTTATATGTAGTTCGCCAAGGATATCCTCTGTCACTATTGATAAACAATTGGATTGTTTGACAGAAGGAAAGTAACATTTTGGGATTGCTTGTTGATCAGAAATTTAACGCTGTTTAAAGTGATTTGTAAAAGGCAATAAATTCAGTTTTGCTAGTGATTTTTTTCAAATTTAATATCATTAAGTGACTAAAACACTTCGTCCAGTGCACTTAGAGCAGAACAAATGAATCGTCCATGCAACTTAAGAAAAGACGAAGCAATCAAAGCGGTAACTCTAATTAACGAGGGACGTAGCCAGCGATATGTGGCTCATTTGTTAGGAGTTAGACAATCAACAATTAGTCGAACAGTTAAATGTTTCAATGAACTTGGAAGTTATTGGACAAGATCGTAAGAAGCCTACAGATGCAAGAGATGAGCGATATCTTATACAAGTCGCCTTAAGAAGCAGATGTTCTACTAGTTTAGAGCTAAGCAGAGCCCTAGCAGTAGCAATTTCTGGACGAACGGTCAGGAGAAGGCTTAATGAAGAAGGACTGAACAGTAGAAGACCAGCTATTGCACCACTGCTCACCAGGGAACATAGAGTTACTAGACTGCGTTTTGCAAGGGAATACGTAAATTGGAACATCGATGACTGGAAGCGAGTTTTGTTTTCAGACGAAACAAGAGTAAGTCTTAATTCACCAGATAGACGTGAACGAGTCTGGCGGAGGCCAGAAGAGAGGTTTGCTGCCTGCAATATTTCTCCAAGGATCCCATTTTTTGGTGGATCAAAAATGTTCTGGGGAGGAATTTATTGCGACTGTCGTACGGATTTGGTTCCTATACGAAGGAGATCCATGAATGTACATTTTTACGTAGAAAATATCGTAGAAGAACATGTGATGCCACTTGCCCCATTTGTCGGGGACAATTTCATTTTTATGCAGATAACGCTCAGCCCCACGTTGCTAGAGAGGTACTGGACTATCTTCGATTCGTAAATATTCCCATTACAGACTGGCCACCACGAAACACAGATATAAACCCCATAGAGTATCTAAGGGATGCACTAAAACGATCAGTTAGGCGCCACATACCTACTCCTATGAATCTTAGGGAACTCGAAGAATATTCCCCAGGAAACCATTCACAACTTAATTAATAGCATGCTCAGACGAATGGAAGCAGTAATAAGAGCTAGAGGAGGATCTACACACTACTGAATTCAAATTCTTACGATTTGTCAATTTTTTTTTAAAGTTTTCATTAACACCGTTTTTATTGGATTTGACATTATTGTTTCTTTCTGTTATTTATTCATCTTTTTCCCGATAATACCATTTCTATGTTGTCAAACATTAGTTGAAATCATTTAATTATAATATCACGTAGGTACTATAATTTAAAAGTTCAAAAAAAGAAAATTATAATGAGAACTTTTGCTGATGCGTTAATTTTGTTCAGAAGTTTATATTCGGAAATAATTTTTAACATTGGATGTGAGAGTAAAAACAATATATTTCAATTCACAGAAAATGCACCAGCAGAAGCTGCACCAGAGGACACTGCTCCTCCGATTGAAGATGAACAAAAAGCAGAAACAGCTCCAGCGGTAGAAGGAGCACCACCTTCAGAAGGGACTGCCCCACCTGCAGAAGGAGCACCGCCTGTAGAAGGAGCGGCTCCTTCTGTTGAAGGGGCACCACCTGCAGAAGGAGCTCAACCTGTAGAAGGAGCGCAGCCCGCAGAAGGAGTACAGCCTGCAGAGGGAGCGCAACCTGCAGAAGGAACGCAACCTGCAGAAGGAGCACAACCTGTAGAAGGAGCACAACCTGCAGAAGGTGCACAACCTACAGAAGGAGCACAACCTACAGAAGGAGCACAACCTGCCGAAGCAGCACAACCTGGAGAAGCAGCACAACCTGCAGAAGGAACGCAAGCCGTAGATGGAGCACCGACAGGTACAGCTCCCACAGAACCGATACAACCTGCAGAAGGAGCATCGACTGTACCAGCAGAAGCAGCTCCTGTTCCAGCTGAAGGAACACCTCCATCGGTGCCAGCAGAAGGTATTTTTATTTTCTCCGTTTCATACTTCTATAATCAAACAAACATAAAATTTCTTCTAAAATAGAAAAAAGATAATTAAATTTAACAACGCCAAATATTTTGGTATCATCAACCAGTTGCATTGGAGCCCAAATCATCTCTCCGTGAGTGCTCAACTTACGAAAAAAGAATTCGACGTTAAAATCGGAAACAATTGCTATTGGTTGACAAATTCTTCTTCAACTAATAACGAAACGTTGAGATTTGTGTGACTTTTAAGTGTCCATTGGAAGATTATAACGAAATTGTTATACAAAATTTCATCGGATAAAAATCTAATTTAATTTATTTTATGATAGGTACGCCACCTACGGAAGGTGCGGCACCCGCTGAAGCCGGTAAGTTGTTAAAATATAGTTTTTTTTAAGTTTGCTGCAAGTCGGCTAATTTGCAATGGATTCTTAAACATCATATATGTAGCTATTTTGGCCCTCATTGGTGCGTTATTGGCAGAAGAGTAGCTCAAGAACTCCACTGCAATCCCATCGATCAACCAACATAGATAGCGCGTAATTGTAAACTTCAATTTATTGTATAGTTATTGCAGCTTTCATTGGCAATTTTTAAATCTTTTTTTAAATGGTAGTAGGAACTGAAGCTACTGCTACTCCAACTCAGGAAGCTCCATCTGCAACTTCAGCAGAATCGGCGACATCAGCAACTGCTGAAGCGTCACCTGCAGAAACTCCTGCAACTGAAGCTGCAAAGGTTGAAACTACAGCTGCATCTGCTGAAACTATAGTTGCAACTCCAGAAGCATCTTCTGCACCGGTTGTTCAAGGTATGTTACGTCTCATTTTTGATCTAAAAATTATATTACATATTTTGAGTAATGGTACCGCAATATAATTAAACCGCAAAAAGTAAACATGAACACTTACAGTGTTATTGGTAAAATTTCATAAAAAGGAGAACAATTAAAAAAAATCTTAATAGATTCGATTTAATTATTATCAAATATACTACTTTTCATAGAAAATGTATTATCTAGAAGGAATGGAAATGAAACTTAGTGGATATATTTGTGTTGAACAAAGTATTACATAATTACGTTCTCAAAGAAATTGATTAACTGCATCAAGTTATCTAGGTGTATTGTTCTTCAAATTTTTGTTACTATCGTGACAAATATTTTTGATTTCCTATCTTAGCATATTAAATTACTATCAAATTTAGTGTTATTAAGAATTTAGAAAATGCCTCGAGTAAGAAGGTGTCTACAATTCCACCAACTAACTGAATTTGAAAGGGGCAAAATTGTGAGATTACACGAAGCTGGAATTCTCTTTGGGGAAATTGCAAGAAGGACCGATGCCACGGTCATCAGATGCAATCGTGCTTGGGCAGAGGAAGGCCGTCGTAAGTGTCGCCGAGGTACTAGAGTTCAGAGAAGGACTACGGAACGATAAGATCGAAGTCTTTGTTTGCTTTCTCTTCAACAAGAGGGATTCCCGATGCTTGCTATAATGTAGTGGGAAAGCCGATCGCTATGTCGTTAGTATATCCCAGGATTAGGGCATTTGGACTATGTTCGTATCGACCTCAATTGGTACTACTTTTGACTCGAGATCACCGCAGACAACGTCTTCAATGCTGCCTTGACCGAAGTCACTTGAACCATGAATGGGATTCAGTTATCTTTAGTGACGAATCTCGGTTTTATTTGAGAACAACGCGTTAGAAGATGTCGAGGTGGGCGATGTAATTTACGACACACTGTAGATCATCATGTAGCTCACACCGTGGGACTAATGGTATGGGGTAGTATTAGTGCAGGAAATAGGTCTCCTTTAGTATTTATCTATGGTGCTATGACAGCGGGATGTTCTACAAGAAGTTGCTTTCCCTTATATTAGAGTCATACCAGGTGCCCTTTTCCAGCACGATAACGTTCGACATCTCATGTTGCCCTTAGGACAAAGAACTTACTGGAGCAATCAGAAATAGGCATCCTTCCGTGGCCCCTAAGAAGTCCTGATTTTTCTCCCATTGAACATGTGTGGGATATGATAGGAAGAAAAATTAACAATTTACTTCGTCTTCCTCTAACTTTGGCAGCTTTGCGGCACGAAGTACAAATGGCTTGAAATTCTTTTCCTCAAGAAGAAATTGACCACTTAATTAGATTGATGCCTGGGCGAGTTCAAGAATACTTAAGACAAGGCAGTGGTTCTACACATTATTAGTTTTTTTTTTGTTTTAATTTTATTGTTTTGCAAAAGTAATCATTTAATTCTTTATTGAAGACAAATATATCCATCAAGTTTCGTTAAAATAGGTAATGCATTTTCTATGGAAAGCAGTATATTTGTAGACTTTATTTATGTGAATAATATATCCTATAATGAATTTTTTTAAAATTTCTTTTACAGCTGCAGCGTAAACCTGACAGAATCTGCCTTTTATCCTACTTCAAAAAATATTGGTAAAATTGTTATCGGTTCCATTTATATGACTTTTATTGTTATAGTTAAAATGTAACTACTAATGTTTGTTAAATAAAAATATTTTCAAATAGAATTGTAATATTTTTATTCTTTGTTCTAATCGTCCTTTGCTCTAAAAATGTACAGAGTAGAATAAAGTGAAGTGTTCGCACACACTAGTAGTGCGTCTATTTGTCTAAAATATCAGGATCATCGCAAATAATTAAGGGTGAAGACGCGCCCGGAACTACGCTTGTGCCCAACGCTGATGTATATAAATAAAAACTTCAAAATGTGAAAATAGATGTGATCCAGAGAAAATATGATGAGTAAATGATATGTTTCGGAAGAAATCCATTACCAAATCTCTTTTACAACGTACAACCCTTTTTTGAATTTTACATCGCGTGCGTTATAAATAGCGCTTGCAAGTAAAAAAAATGATAATAGAATTTCCTCTAAACATTTCATCTAGTCATCATATTTTACCTGGAAAAAATATATTTGAACACGATAATACAAACAAAAAAACTGAAAATTAGAAGAAAGAAAGATCATATGTAAATAGAATTACAACAGAAGAAAAGGAAAAAGTGGCAAAAGGACAGCCAGAAATTAAAACAAAGAAGGTCCAATCCAACTGTAAAGAAATAAAGTAAGGAGAAAAGGAATAATAACCAAGGACAACAAAGAGCAATGGAAACAATATTTTAGAGAATTATTAGAAGAATAGGAGATAATAATAATAAACTATCAAGAAAATAAGAAAGAATAGAAAGAGGACACTATAATAAAAAGACTTAAAGCAATCCGGGGAATATTGAGAAGAATTTTTAAGGACAATAAACAATAGGTTGGATATTTAAACTATCAAAGAAGTAAGAAATATTCGTGTGTATTTCACCGGTCCACCAATGGCTTTCAATAGAGTTAAGAGAGAATTAGAAAGCCTTAAGAAAGGAAATACAAATACAATAACAGAGAGCATGCAACGTCTATAAAGGTATATAAATGGAAAATAAAAAAGCGAAGTTTTAACAACTCATTGCTTAAAGAATTACGAAATCAATCGACATCAGCTCTCCAAACAAGTAGGTTTAAAAAAAGTAGTTACAAAATTCAGCTTAGGTTTCTATTTGACGCTTTGGCCACGTCAAATCGAGGACAAACCTTGAAATTAAATTTATTCAGAACTTGACAAACTTTGATTTTTAGCTGATATTAGCAAATCAAATTATTCAAATAATTTCAATAATGCATTTGATCTCATTAAACCTTGGTACTTTTAATAATTTTTTCGACTAAACTTACTAGCATTCAGAAATTCAATAGGTAGCTTAAAGCAGAAACCAGCGCCCCTAATAAAATATACCTTGAAGTCGAGTAGTTCTATGTATGATTGTCCAAGTTTCTCTGCCACATGCAGATTTTAGAGGATGCAGTTTTCTACCTCTCTTCTCACTTAACAAATGAAAAGAATATTTTATACGAAAAGAATTGTTACAGCTGTCATAAAATTGGACAGTACTAAGAAGAAGATGTAACTATTTGGCGTACAAATCCGCATGTGTATGTCTACACGCTATGTGTCCACACGTGGATTTGTACGCCAAATAGATACATTGGATAGATCCTCTGGATATACTCGCATGTGATGCCACTTTTTCTACAAGTTTTACGAAGTATTAAAACCGGGTATTTTTCGAATACGGATCTGCGTAGGGTATAGCTATCGAAAAGGTTCAGGTCTCGAAAAGAAATCGTTAAGAATTAATTCGAAAATAGTGACACTCAAAACAACTATCATATCTTTCTCGAAAACTATAAACATTTGTATAGGGCAAGTTCGAATATGTTGAATCATTTTAATATGTACTGTCACTGTGTAAAATATTTGCAAAACTATTAAATTCATCTAGTATTACGAGTCCTAACAACTTAATGTTTGGATGGCCAGAATTGTTTCGGTATTGAATTATCAAATTATCTATGGATCTGTTAGATTTATTTTTGTAACAAATTAAGAAACCACACGTATTTTCAAACGTTTATTACATACTTTGAACAAATTTTCGCCTCAACTTCCGCTAGAACGAAACATAAACATCATATGTATCAGAAACTATTGACAACTAAATGTTTGGACTATTACTACCTAATAACATGTCACATCTGCTTTTGCTTTTATCACGGTCTTAATTCTAACTAGGATTGAAGCCACTAATTTTTGGAAATATTCTACTGGAATATTCGCCCAGATTTCCAACATTTTTTCCTTCAGAGCAGGCAATGTTCTTTGAGGATTATTCCTCAATTGTTTTTTCATTTCATGCCACACGTTTTCGATTATATTTAAATCTGGACTATTGGAGGGCGACGAAAGCACGAAGATGTCATGTTCCCCAAACCAATTCTTAGTCGTTTTTGCCGTGTGACAAGATGCCCCGTCCTGCTGAAAGATAAAATTTGTGTTCGGATTCGCATTTTTCAACTCATCCATAGGTGGTATCAAGTTATTTTGCAGTATCTCTTGGTATTTCGCAGCATTTATAATCCCATCTATGAACTGCATTTTACCCACACCCTTTACCGACACACAGCCCCACACCATTACTCCTTTTGGGAACTTGACAGTTCGTTTTAGGCAATCTTTGTGAAACGCCTCCGATTTTGTTCTGATTATTCTTTTCCTTAGGTCTCTCACGCAAACATCAAACCTTGTTTCATCACTAAATACAATTTCGGACTAATCGGCGACAGTCCAGGATTGTTTAGATTTGGCCCAGATCAGTCGTTGGCATTTTTGGGTTGCAGTTAACAGAGGTTTCTCCTTGGCCTACATAAATTGTTAAGTTTAGAAGCGATTCAGATCCAAGAGAACTCTTTTAAATAAGTATTTATCTTGTAAAATTTCAAGCCAGACTTGTGTATCCACTGTCGGCAACACTCTCTGGATACTTTTACGCCAGTTACTGCTTACAGTTCTGCGGTAATATGTCTTACTGTCGCTCGTCTCTGCGCTTTGCAAATGTTAACAAGACTTCTCCTTGTCCTGTCTGACATAAGTTTTGGTCGCCCATTGCTCTTTCCGCGATTTTTGGTACTTCCCGTCTCTCGAAATGTTTTTATGATATAAGCCGCACTAGATATGGGTATATTCATTATGTGACTTATTTTTTTCATACTTTGACCACGTAAATATTGCTGCATTATTCTTTCACGGAGATCTGTACTGTATGATACACCTTTAGCCATGTTTACAAACATTTAATGCCTTTTGCGTTCAATCATATGCACTACTGACATTATTTGACAACTCATATTCTACTGTTTCCAAAGCTGACTCACAATCAGTTAAAATGCAATAATACTTATTGCGTCCAAACATTTAGTTGTCAATAGTTTCTGATAAATATGATATTTATATCTTGTTCTAGTGGAAGTTGAGGCGAAAAATTGTTCAAAATATGTAATAAATGTGTAAAAATAGTTTTTAATTTATTACAAAAAGAAATCTAACAAATCCATGAATATTTTGATAATTACGTAACGAAACTGTTTTGGCCAAACATTAAGTTGTTTGGGCTCGTACAAATTCAGGTAACTGCTCGATAGTGAATGCCTAGGCAATATGATCGACTAAAAGTGGTGTAGGTGCTTATAGAAGATCGAAGGAAGTCATTATACGTTGTAGCCCCTTCGGAGGTGTGGCTTTTCCTATTTAGAATTTAATGCTATCCCGTTAGCACTTTATATATTTCAATCTTTTATTATTGTCTGTGCTACTTGTTCTCATTAGGTTTGTTCATTTGTATTGCTCGGAGTTCTTCTAAAAACCTATTCGTTTAATTAAAAGAACATTGAATGTGACAGAAAATTAGACTAACTCCGAGCAATACAAACGAACAAACCTATTGCATTTCTATGATCTCAGTTTCTGTGAATTACCGATATTTAAACTACTAAAGGCTGGCTTATGAATTACTAGTTAACTTTAAGTTAACTCTAACCTTCAGTTAATTGCCATAACAACAATTGTCTTCATAGTGATTATTATGGAAACAAATTGAAAGTTCGAGTTGATCTGTGATTGATAAACCGGCCCTAAATAATTTTAGTTTTAGCTAATACGGAAGACACCTCCGCACTAATTTTATTTTAAATTATTATTACTTATTCTACAAACTACATATAAAAAGAATAGTTACGATCTTACTTTTCATACATGGTTTGGTGTCCTCTGTATTTGTGAGAGAACTATAAAACATTTGTTCAAAACAATTGGAACTAATTCCTAAATTCTACTACTTACACAGTCAGTGCCGGCCTTAGCCTCTAGGCGCCCCGGTGCGACTTCCTAAAGAGCGCCCTTAAAAATTATAAAAAACCATATGGGGGTAAAATTTAGGTTTATTAATTATATATAACTTAACATGGCCATGGGCTGTGGGCGGATATTGGGTATTTAACTTTTTTTAAGTAATAATTTTGTAATATTACTATTTTGACTACTTGTTTGTTTTTATTCGGACGATTTATTTTTCTCTTTTCGATTCGGGTCTGCGGCGCCCTATTGCCTCGGCGCCCCGGTGCGGTGCACAACCTAGCGCCACCCTAAAGCCAGCACTGTACACAGTCATTAATAAAAAATTTAAAACTTAAGAATCGGAAAAATTTTTACCTAAATTAAAAACGAAAGCCAAACATTTATAACAGAGTTTTCTTGCAGGCATTTTAAAATACAAACTTGTAAACATTTTGGTCGGAGTAAGTAGGTAGTTAGATGTCATGTGAAAGACTATCAGACTGTAAATAAACAACATTGAATTCGCTTCCGTGCTTTTAACAATGTTCGACATTCATCATGAATCGTAGGAAACAAACTGGTCACGTGGCGACGAAGACCGGGAGATTTAGAGCAACGTATAGTCATTCTATGACCGTCCACGCAGTGAGGCGGCGGATGTGGTTCGAAGTGCACTTTCAAAAAACGCGCGGTGCATTACGAACACGAATCGATTCGTTTGTTGCGACATTTAATTGTGCATGCTCAAATGATATTGTGAGAAGATTCGGCGTCCTTGTTACGTGCTAGCTTCGTTAGATTTATCTGGTAAGTGTTGTTATCGTTCTTTCTCCGTGCGTTATTCGTTCAGCTATCGCAATGCTCAAAAAATGTTCCAAGCTGAACCCAATCGTAGATATCTAAAAAGGAGATCACTCTTTCACTGCTTTTTGATACTGAATAAAATTACTGGGGTTTTTATAATTAGAATAAAGTAATGATAATGATAAAACTGTGTCACGGGTAAGTTCGATAACGTTTAACGTTGTTCATTATCAGTTTTGCTTAGACTTTAAATTACGTTTCGTTGTATATATACAAGCAGAATAAACAAGTTGCGGGCTGGTGTTTACCGTTTTTGTTTGCGTTTATTCGGTAATTCAACACCGGTCTTCCTTGGCGTGTATTAATTAAACCAAATAAGGGCGTATATACGTAATTGGATCTTAAAACTTTACTTAGTTTAATGTTAATTTTCACTCTCTAATTATAAGCAAAAGTTTTGCTTTAAATTGTTACGTTTTAAAGGTTCTTTCTTAATTAAGTATTTATTTAGATAACATTATTAGAAGCAGAAAAAACATGTTTATAACGATCTCGTAATGTTTTCTCGCTGGCAAAAATCGCAGAAATGTCCACTTTTCGTGAACCCACCGCGAGATCTGTGCGATTTTTAAGCCGTCTTTGAGAAGAAATTATAAGGTTGTTATGTAAAAGATAATGATAAGGAAGCAAATTAAAAATAATGTGTAATATAATAATAATAGTGATGCCTATATGTAGTAAGAAAGAATAAAATAAGAATGAAAAATTAAAAGTCTCTAAAGCGTTTGTGAAGTACTTATAATTTTCATATTTGGATGCAGGGTTGTTAGATGTCTTAGATTGCGGACTGTTGTAAGACTTGTTCGAAATAATTTATAACTAGAGCACTTTCCCCAAATAAAATATAAAAATCCCTTTAATAATAAGAACTTTTTAAAATATCCCAAAAATATTGTGTAGCATTTAACAAAAAAAAATGCAGAATTTATTAAATCCCATACCCTTATCAAATGGACGGGATCAGACATTTGGGACAATCTTGGAAAGCTCATCGTTGTTATATACTTCTCAAATTCCTATTTTGTTATCGATTTGCAAAGAAATACTGATGGCATATTGAGCGTTATTGAATCTTATCTATTCTCGGCGTATCTACTTTTATGATAAGTACCGTCCCCTACACTAAAATCGAAACGCTCTATTAAGGTCGTAGCAGTAAGTAGCACCGGTAGCCAAATGAAAATCAACCTAAGTGTACTCCATTTACATTATATTTATTGTTTAGAAATAAGGTTTATTTTTGAACGAGTTTATATTTTTCGTTTCGTTTTTAGTCCCGGTGATGATGGTATATGTAGGAAAATGGTATTTTCACGCTGCAATACCCTGTATAATGTAACTAGAGAAATGCTTAAGGTGCGATAATTCATTGCACCGGATGTTTAGAAAAGGACTATAGAAGTGCAGAGGCGAGCATTCGGTGTACGTGAGAGTGCAATTCAGGCTACCAACAATCAAAATTTAAATTACCTACTCAAGCACCTAGTTTTAATTAGCAAAATTTTTTTGGAACAGTTTTTTAGTATGGAAACAGAGAGCAGCTCATCGAATTCAGGTCGTATAAAATCCCTTAAGCATTTCACCGGTTCAACCCACCCCCCTCAGGTTTCAATCGGTTGACGCTAATGTACAGCATTGTTATTTTCATTACTTAAATTTAATATATTAGTTTAGAAGTTTACCGCTTTTTATTCAACGATAGCTGATCATCTCCCACCACCCCCTTCCTCCGAAGAGTACAAACTCTTCCGTTGCTCTTTGAGCTGGTGGCAGTGATACTAAGAATAAACGGACTACGTAAGAAAATACAAATTACTTAGCCCGGACACGTGATTCTTCTTAGACACCGCCCTAAAGATGGGGTAGATGTGTAACAACGCCATGATATCAGCGGTGCAGTATAAATGCAAGAAAGTGTCTCTGTGCAGATACATCATGAATTGGTATTGTTAATATTATTTTCTCCCTTCTTCATATATGTCCAAGCATTTTGGAGATCGAAGTACAACTGGTCAGCGAATTATTCTGAAAAATCTCTGCATACTATTCTAGCAGCTAGTTCGACTAGTTCAAAACTGTCAGAAACAGTTGACCGCCGAAATAATGATCGGTTTTAACGGCTCTATCAAACGTACAACTTCAATGAGTGCATGCTTTTGATAGTTTCGAACTAGTCAGGAATTACTATTGGAACAGATCTATTGATATAAGAAAACTGATGCGGTCCACTTCAACAGAAATCGAACTATGTAAAATATAATCTCCCGATCTTTCATTTATAGGCTTATTACTGATCAATCAACCTTCGTCTTTAATTATATTAATATGAAGAGCATAATTAAAAATACTTCTGATTGTGACTGCGAACTTAAGGAACCAGTGTGTTCGTTGTCTACTATCTTGCTAGAACGAACACACCAGTTCTTAATAGTAATAATACAATAATATTACGAGGGCTGTCCGATATTAAAGGTACAAGCCAAAATTTCACTAACATACATATTTAAAGAAAATATTTAATACATTCTATAAAAAACTACCCACTTTTGTTTATTTCTCGACATATTCTCCATAAAGATTGAGACATTTATCCCAGCGTGACAGTAGTTTGAACATCCCCGATAGTGTTGCCTGTCAAGTCGATTAAAATAGTCTACAACTGTGTCTTGCAATTCCTGTTGATTCGCAAAGCGTTTCCCCGTGAAAAATTTCTTCAGGGGTCCGAATAAATAAAAATCGGAGGGAGCCAAATCGGGACTATTTGGCAGATGTTGGAGGACCTCCCACTTCCGCTGTGTCAACCACTCCTTAGTTTAATTTGACGCGTGCGGTCTTGCGCCATCGTGCAAAAGTCGTAATCGTCCTAGCGTTTTCCTTCTAATGGCTGTATGCAATTTCTGGAGAGTTTCACAGTATCTGTCGCTGTTAATGGTTGTGCGCGGTTCAAGGAATTCACAGAGCAATAGGCCTTCACTATCCCAGAACACGGTAGCCATGGTTTGTTTTGCGGGCAGATGGTTGAGTTTTGAATTTTTTGTGAAGTGGGGAATCTGGATGTTTCCACATCATGAACTGTTGTTTCGACTCTGGGGTGAACTCATAAACCCAGGTTTCATCTTCGGTAATGATGCTTTCAATGAAAGAATCCCCTTCCTGTTGGTATTGGGTGAGATGTTGAAGTGACGCACTCATTCGATTGGTTTTGTGGTTCTCGGAGAGCATTTTCGGCACCCAGCGAGACGAAACTTCCCGAAAATTTAGGTCGCATATGATTTCATGGACACAACTCTGAGGAATGCCAGTCATTTCCGCAATTCCACGAACTTTAATGCGACGATCTTCCCTAATCAAACCTTCAACAACTGAGCAGTGTTCATCTGTATGTGAGGTCCTTGGTCTGCCTCTGTTCTTCTCCGGATCATCAATCAAGTCCGTTCGTCCATCTTTAAATTTTTTGCACCAAACACTGACTTCTTTTCATCTTAAGACCTTCGGGCCATAAACGCCCTCTAACCTGCGATGAATATCGCTCTGGTTAACTCCTTTGGCTTGCAGAAATCGGATAACTGCAAGCACTTCAGACTTGGAATACTCTGCGTCTACACACGCCATGTTTATTTGCTTCCCGTAAGCTAGTAAATTGAATCTTACACACAACAACGCTCTAGACTCTACTACCACGTTTCAACCTGTCTAGACATGCATATGACGGCAATATTTCGCGTGCGGTGTTTGTTTCACAGCCACCTGTACCTTTAAAATCGGACTGCCCTCGTATTATTGAGGAAAAATGGTAGCGGTAATGCCCGCTGCTAGGGTGTCACGCAAAATATATTTTGGCAATCTTAAAATTCTGAACAAATTATTCCTTTACCATTTTACTCAAAAATAGATTGATGAGCCAATATTTGCAAATGTTTAATTACACACTCTATTTGCCCGTCTGAAAAACGAATCGACAGCGTATACAGCACGTGGATGCTTCCTAAAGTTAGTAAGCGACCGTACACGAACAATCTTATCTCGGCGCTTTGTATGCCAACATATGGATTATTATGGTTATTTCATGAGGTGCTCATGCTCTTTCGCACTATAGAACAAAGTATAGGTTTGACCTTAGCAAATATACGCAAATCTATATCTATTTATCTACATTACTTTAATAAAACTAATTCTGTTGAAATAAATTTGGGTACAAAGAAGGCGCTTTTGAATAATTATTTTTGCTATATTTTAGCCTCAAAACCAATTCATTTTTAGTTATATCGATTTAAGTAATTGTAGATAATTTGGCGCCCCTCTGATCAGGCGCCCTTGTGCGTTACACAATCTGCACAATGTTAGTGGCCGGCCTGGAAGCGGTTTCATGAAGATTAATTTTCGCGATGTTAACGTCACCGTATACAGCTGTGATTATTTTGAACTATTTTGAAGAAAATCGTAATCGATTTTCTGAATCTATTAAACAGAAGGGTTATCGGGACAGACTCATTGTTTTTGTGTCGGACCTCGTATGTAATTGATAGCATTAGTTTATCAAGGACGTACTACGTACGTTTTTGTGCGCGTAGAGCTCAGCAAAGTGGCTAAAAATAGCCTACAGTAGAAATGACTAACATTACTAGCATTTACAAATTCAATATTTAAAATTTTGTACCAGAATATGTTATGTCATAAAATATTTAAGACCGCACTAATTGATTAATGCAATATTTGCAAGTCAAACAAAAATTAGTTGTTCAAAAACATTCCTCATTATAAAATTTAGAATTGCTTCTCAATTAATTCACCAATCTTAGCCGTTTTAAATATGGAATGAATAATCATAATTTGTTGATAATCTTTTCCAGCCAATAATTAAAATATGAGTAGACATTGTATTAAACACATAAGTTAAAATATTACCATCAAATTCTAAATTTTTGCATTATACTTAGACTTAATAATTGTTTTTGCGTCTAATTTTTATTTTAATAAATACTAACATCTTTCGAATCTGTCAATGAATAAAATATTTTTGATAAACAAATATTTTGTTAATAGTTTGTTAAAACGAAGGTATTAGTATGTATATTTTTGGTAAGAGTGCATTCAATGTCAATATTATTTTATTTTTATTCGGTATTGGACTATTAATAGTACGCAAGTATATTTTTCTTAGCCTCTTTTTATATACAATTATAAATAGATTGAAGTAAGAAGTCACAAAGTGTTAAACGAAGCATAGAACAGCTAAAAATAGTAATTAACAATTTATAAAGGCATTACTAGGTGACAGCATGATTCTACTTGTTGTCTTGGTACTTATCTACTTACATAGTACTGAAGTGCATTCCAAACTTCTTGTCTTTAGTGACATAATTTAAAATTGTAAAATTAATTTTTTCTACTAATTCTAAGGGGCACAGTTCTGTAATTGCAATAGTTATTTAAATTCTGTTTTTTTTTTTTACATTGTGACAGAAAGTTTTATTTCTATTCTTGTGGTATTACAGTCAGCTGAAATGTTTTGGTGGGTGTATTATAGGACCACCACCACCACCACCAAAGAATGGTTCTTTCGAAACTTGAAGAAAATTGAATATTATTTCTAAACAAATGAATTTAGTTGTTAAAGTAATAATAAAATTGCAAGAAATATATTCAATTTATATTTTTAAGTAGTTTACTATATCGTTAGTATGAATTATGGGGGTCCTAAGGTCCTAGTAATGTTTAATGAGAAACGCCACAAACGTCAAATATACAATTCTTAAATTTATGTTCAATTTATGTCATAAACGCATATGCAGCGCAATATACCATAGCATATTTTAGAAGGTTTTTCGACGACTGCTTAATTAGAAAAAATACTCCCATTAAGGCCCTCTTAGACTATCCTATTTCTTGTACAGGGTTTGAAGATAGAACAAATTCCGATAGTCAAAATAACGCGAGGGATTGTTACTCTACGATGGAATTATCCTTAAGGAATTCGTAGCAGAAGGTCAAACGGTGAATGCGGACTATTACTTGAGTGCTCTGAATCGTTTGTAGACCAGGATGCTTCGAGTTCCACTCAAATTCCTAAAATTGAAATTGGCCGTGAGAGGACACGATTTTAGACATTCAGAAGGCTTCGACCGCGAATTTACCACGAGTTTCACAAAAAATTTACGACCTCTTCCAGCGTTGAATTGACGCACAAGGAGTCTATCTTGAATAAAAGATAATTAAAACTAAAAATGATGAACGTTTTGTTTTTTTATTTCATGTCAGTCATCTTTTCAGTTTGTATGTAAAGAACAGCGAAAACTTATGATTATCGATATAAAGTCAAAAATAGTTGGTCAGTGAATTTACTTGTAAGATAAACTACAGAAAAATTATTTTTAAGTCATTGTTACTCCTTGAATTTTTCAATATTTGCTTTCATAAAAATTAAGAGGGAAAAACCGTAATATTTTTTAAGCCTATAAATAATTCGTATATAAATTTAATGTTGTGATACTGGTAAAATTCTAATCAAACCGGCGTTTAAATAAGGTCAGGAAATTTGGAACCTCTCATTTAGATATAAATAAATTCGTGTTGTTACAGAATGAATTATGATTTTCACTCTGACATTTAGTTATAAAGTCATAATACTTATAATGAGTTGAACTGAAAGGCGAAGGCTGCATTATCGATTGACTTTTGTGTGTTATTTCATGTTCTTAACAAATGCTGATTATTTAATAAAATAAGTTAATTTTATTTTATAAAATAAAATAAAATTGTTTTGCGTACCTTTAGATACCTAATGTATTACAAATATCGATAATAGCGAACGGAGTCAAGTTCATTATACTTCAACTTATGGTTTTAATGAAGGTATGTGTTCGTGTGAAAACCGACGTTACCATATTATTTTTCCGCAAAAAATGGGTCTTTGACACATAAAATTTAGTTCTAAAGATAACTTTTCTATGCAGAAGTTTTATTTAAAAAATCCCCTTTTTAATATACATGGTGTAAATGAAATAAGGTGTAAAAAGTACCTACATGGCCCATCAAAATACCAAAAGGGGAAAAATAGTCTCCGATCTGTTTTATGCGTAGAATATTTCATATTATTTGAAACTCATGAAATACTTGACGTGCTGGTTAGGAACAAATTGTAATTCGTAACCCTAATCACTTCTGTAGAGCTTTGAATTAATTAATATCTAAGGAGTTTTAATTTCAAAATATTTTCAGTAAACACATCAACGAACGCTAGTTGAATCCTTTTTTCTTCAAGAAATGAGTTTTTAAAATTTTTTTTTTTGTAAACATGAAGATGGGCATCTGCAGATATTACTTACTTTATTATAAAAAAAAAACTTTCGTCTTATACGATGATAAATCTTAATTCTCTTAAATTATGACTAATTGCATGATCTTGGAATATAACTATTTACATTATCAATCTTTAGTTTATGAGTAATTGCATTACAAACAAATAAAACTTTTCTTTGGCGTGGTATAAAATAAAGTAAATCTGAGTTCAAACTCGGGGCATGCAACTTACGATTAACTCAACCATCCATTCCTTCTGAATCTGCTAATAAGTACCAAATTTGTTTGGGTAAGGCATCTAGAGTTAGGCTAGCCACTCGATTTAGGCAAGAAATCTTAACACTTCAAGCATAAAGGACTCGAACTTTACCGCTTTACTTTTATAAAATCAGGAATGAATTTTCTAAACAGTTACAAATACCGCATTTAAGCGGATGACGTCACAGCGGAAAAAACAAATGGCGATAGAGAAAAAAGATTTGCACTAAAATGTGACTTTTTAAAAATTAAGAATTCACTTGTTTCAGCATTTTGCTAAAACATATTCAATAAACAAATTATGAGCTTGCTGCCGGACTACTATGTATACAAAACATGTGACGTTGTACATCTTTATTAATATCAGTGACTGCAAAGATCGAGCGAATCAAGTTTAAAGTTGACTGTCTTCTGTTAAATTTAGAATATCTTTTGCGAAAATGTTATTAATGTAACACGAAATTGGGTTAACTACATTTAGAACAACTGGAAAGAGTCCAAATCATTTTATCTATTTGTAAATCAAATTTTTTGAAAATATATGTATGTTTACTGGTATTAACGTAATTGAGTTGCAAAAGATTGATTAAAATAAATCATTAAAGTATATTCTTACGACTTTTTATTCTTTGTTCTAGAAAATATTAAATTTTAGTCTATTTTATAAGTAATTTATTTATTTTATTTACATCTGGGGCATTGAGCGTATTGGTGATTGATGAAGGGTGCCCTAAAAATCTTGCACTTATCATGAATGTAAATAAAACTGACGCCATATTGCCGATTTACCATTGATAAAAATGCGAGACGCACATTGGGATGAGTCAATAAGCTTATCCTACATTGTTGAAGATTTATTTATCACAGTTAGATATAAAATTTCAATATTTCAAGTAGGGAAATGATTCTGTTAAGAATTTTTATATTATATCTAGTTTTTATAATATGTATATCTACATACCGAATGGTTCACTGAAACTTGGAAAATGGTAGAGATATAAAAGATAAAAAAAAACGAAACGTTTACTTGATCATTATGCTACGTCTATGACACTGTAAATTCTAGACACGGGGTTCATAGAAAAATCAAAGAGTTAAAGACAAAAGCACGCAAATATGCACGTATGTTTTCAACTTAAAATTAAAGATATGGTATATATCTTTATACATTTATGTATTATTTATTCGAGAAAATGGTTATCATGAGTTTTTCTAAATTCTTATATAGTTACAAAATATTAAGCCCAAAAAGAAAAGAGTGAAATCCGAAGAAAACGTTGAAACTTTTCAAAAGTAAATTGGTGTAAAAGTAATTTCAAACTTTGTCTGAACAACTATTAATGAAGGAACATTTTATTACACAGAAAGTACTTTGATCAAACATCGATTTTCTGTTTAAATTTCCTATTATTATATCTCCCTATGCCACTTTGCTTCTTGTAGAATCTATTGGCTATTCAAAGAATGACATTCCTTTTAGTTATTCACCTTGTATCAAACTTGATATTAGTGCGTATGAGTCTACACTCTAGCCAATGTCCTGCTTTCTTATCAATATATTCTAATAAATTTATTCTAATTAAAATTACTGCAAATTTAATTGGCAATAGCGAAATTGTTAAAATTCCATTGATCCTAGATTTCATGATTAAAAAAAATTACTTGGAAATTTCATTTGATGAACATAAACCGTTAGTTTAATCTGGCATTGGCATTCTGGAGTCTGAAATTGGCAATTACTACCTAAGTATTAAGCTTGCATTTAGTTGTTGCAACGAATCAAACAGTGTACATACATTTCGTTTAATATGTTAGTTTCTTGAACTTAAACTCATAAAAATGACATAAAATCTGCCTACTAAGAAAACATATATCTTATAAACTTTTAGAATGAGGAACTACGTGAACTTTAATTGATCTTTACTCTTCAAAACTTATTTTAACGTCAAATACTGAAATGTCAATTGATTATTTCATAAAAGACTTAATGCTAATGTTTATTGTTACCTTATCTCGCGACTTAGTAATTGTTATAATAAACGTAAAAAACTCTGATTAAATAATTCCTTATAATAAAACTTTAAAATTAAATTGAATACGTCTACGATAAATTGCTAAACGAAATTCTTTTTCCGTTGACTTTTTGACACTTGATTAATTAGTACATCGAAAAAAACGCCCTTTTATCTCCTCTATACGATTTTTGTAATTCAAATCGAATTTTTTAAGTGCGTCCATGAAATTGTACTATTAACTTGGGTATACTTTTACATCCTACATACATTTGCATTATGTTTGCTCTTATCTTTGATTTTGGAAACGTGCAACACATCTATAATAATTGAGTAATTTGTGCTATTTGGAGAAGGCGGCAAGTATCTTGTGTATCTGTGCCCCTCATCTTGAAGGGCTATTATTACTACTTTAAGGAATTTTATATTTTATTTCAGCCTCACATCAAACGTCATTGGTGCTTTTTTTAAATTTCTTTATTATTATCATTATCATAAAAAATAATTCAAATCATCCAATGCATGTAGAACACCACCCCAATTTAAAATTTTGCAAGTATTATTGCTTTTGCAATCCTACCATAAACTCTAATAATATTCGAAATGCCGAAGGCAATCGTTGTCTTGTGTCTCTGTGGATTAAAAATCATCCAGAGCTAATTTGGAAAAAGAAAAAGTTTTCTGCAAGGTCTGTGGGAAAGAGGTAAGTTTTCTTTTTTCCTTTACGTTTTTACGAAGCCCATTAATTCGCATTAATTAAGAAACATTTAATATTAATTTGGAAGTTTTTAAATTTTGATTACATGTGGGTATGGTATTTTATGAGATTATTATCTTCGATTCATAAAAATATTTGTTTTAAAAGTAAAGTGTGAGAATAAATCACAACAAATTGACCAACACATCGCGACCGGGAGACATAAAAGGGGGTGCGAGAAACTGAAGAAGTCGAAAATTTCGCAACTTCGTTCAACAGTGTATTTCGTCGTCTTCAAGCAGCACAACGGACCAAGAAAATTTTAATTTGCGTTGTGCGAAGCGCTATTAAGTGCAAATATTCCTCCAAATAAAAAATCATAAATTTTAATTCTTTTTGGAAGAATTTTGTAATAAAATTGTACCTCACGAATGTACGTTAAGAAAAAACTATGTAAGTTCAGTTTACAATGATGTCATTCCAGACATAAAAGGATGTATTAGTAAATAACAAATTTTGGCAAAATCTTTTTTCATTAGCACAAAACAGTTGTGAAAACTAACAGCGTAGAGATTGTTCGTTTTATGAATGAAAGCTTAATGGCAATTTTCGCTCCAGATATACTGCCAACTGACAAAATTCTTCTTTTAATTACTGATACAGCTTCGTATATGATTAGAGCGGGGACAAATTTAAAAAAAAATTACACACATTTAATTCACGTCATCAGTTTAGCACATGCAATAGAGTTGCCGAGGAAATTAGATAGAATCAACTGCAATTGTATCAGATTTCGAAAATTTGTTAAAAATAGCCCCAGGGAAAATTGTAAAAACAATACTTAGGAAATTTAAAACAACCAATAACATTGGTTTTAAACAATTAACTCGAATATCAAATATTTTATCATTAGAATCCACTGAATATAATGATTTAGATTTGGATTGAGATCCTCACCATGTTGCAGCATTTAAGTATGCACCCATCACGTCAGTGGATGTCAAAAGAACATTTTCGACATTTAAAAATATATTGTCAGATAGACGGCAAAAATTCAATGTGGAAAACTTAGAAAAACATTTGATTGTCAACTGGCATAATGAGAATAGCATACATTAAGTTGGAAGCTGAATAGTTTTAAGCACTATGTTGGTTAGACCATACTTAATAAATAGAATTATTATTATTTTTATTTAATGTAGTTATTATCATTATCATTATTATCGTTTTATTTCATCAGAAACAACCTGCATAAAAGCGCATAAATATACGTACGAAAGCATATTTTTTTGGAAAAACGTTATATATTTATGTGAATATTTTTAAAATTTCTTGTGTATAACAATCCAAACTTTAATTACTTATGATCAAGGGATGATATTTTGTAAGATCGTTGTTAAAAAAAACAAGGTAAATGTTTTGGTTCTAACTTTCCGGGCGCCCCCAACTATTTTAATTATTATATTTCGTCGCAACCACTAATTAGGAAGTCATTTGTAAGTATTTGTAATTAAATTAAGTGGCAGCCATTTGTAACTCAATCTTCGACGTTATATCAGAAAACTAATTATCGGAAACCCCTTACTTGGTGAAATTTAAATATTCTTCATAGTTCATAATTAGTAAGTGTTTTTTTTTTTTAATACGGAAAGATATCTGTGGCTTTTAAAAGAATCCCCAACTTAAGATTTGGCAATATTCCTAAAGCTATTAAAGGAAAATAATAATTTGGAGAAGGCTTTAACATCGTTAGTTTAGATAGCACAATGTTTTCAGATATTTGTATATTAAGACTTATGGGACTACTTGCCCAGGAAATCTGCAATATTTTCTAAATTTAGCAGTAAAACTGCTTAAGGCCGATTGATTTATTTTGTAATTCTTCATACACAAACTGAAGCTGAATGTCATTTTCATTAGTTAGATACGAAGCAACATGTGTACTTGTATCTCGTAAGTAGTTATTAAATCAGTTTTTAAGTCTATCGCTTTATTTTGTTCTTTAAATATGCCGTATGACGAAGATAATTTTTAACGATTCTCCGTACACTCATTTCTTCCGAAATCGTTACTCCATTTTACTATTCAAATACACGTGGTAGCCCATCACTGAGAATTTTTTTGTACTGTAGTCTGTAGTACTTAATTATTTGAACGATACTTTCTTCCTTCCTCATTCATAAATAGCTTTCCAAAGTGCGGCTGATTCTATAAACTTCTATGATGTATCCTCGTACTCGCATTCGTAAAAGAATAAAACTAGTGAACACATCTGTGCTCTGCTTACATAACATCAAGGTTGTAGCTAGGGGGGCGCGTCTGAGATGAAATTATTTTTTTTTATTGTGGTCACTTTTTTGCTGTTTTCTGTTTTCAATATTATGTCACAACTTTGTTTTGTTTCACTTATCTTTTTAATGAGCGATTATCATTTCATAAGTGATTTTCAATTAATTTTCTTCATGAGTTGTTGTCAATTGTTTCTCTTCCTTGTAAGTTGTTCTTTCGGCAATTTTTTCTTTTACTTCTGTAGTTTTTTATGAACGATTTTCAATTTTCGTCAAATATTTTCTTTTCATTGTGAGTTGTGCTTTTTACTGTTTCACTTCAGTATTATTTCACAACTCTCTTTTGTTCTGTATGTTTTTTTTGTGAACGGTTTTCAAGTGCTTCTTTTCGTGTATAATTGCCAATTGTTTAATTCAAGGTCATTCTCATGCTAATCATTCCATGAATCACCCTTATTATGAAAAATATTTTCAGGTCATTTTTACGTAAAATCGTTCAAGGTTATTCTGATACTGTATTATTCCATGAATAACAGCAAAACTATTATCAGGATACTCCTATGCTGAATCATTCCGTCAAGGACATCTTACTCTGAATTATACCATGTATAACAGAGGAAAAATATTTTCAGATCATTCTTATGCTGAGTTACTCTCTAGAGCAAAGTAGAATTATTTTCAAGTCATTCTTATACTGAATGATTTCATCAAGATCACTTTTATGTTGAATCGTTCCCTCTGTAACAAGGGTCTGTTTTACTTTCAATAAACTTGGGGTTTTATATATTTTTCTGTAAAATTTCAGAAATTTACTTTATTGATTATCCCACGCCGCTGCTAACATTTTGTAAACGGGCCTGCTTTCTTTTTGATAATTTATCAATTTTATGTAATTTGATAAAATTGAGAATTTTGGGAAAAGAACTGAAATCGAATTATCCTCCCTGGGCCACCATTTTGTAAGCTAGGGTTTGGGAGGTGAAAGATGAAGTTCTTCCCGTAATTAACTCTTCTTTCTGTAGCCGTGGAATTTTTAATGAGAAAGGGAAGCAAAGGCTTCTACAAATTTCTATATTGCCAGTTACACAATTTTAATTAATTTTCATAATTTTCATCTGGGAAGAAAACTAGATTTTATGATATTTATGTTGGTCTAAACGTTTTTTTTTTAAATTTTGTCTTGTTTCTCCTATATAACATGAATTACAATTTAAAAATTTAATTTCAAAAACCACGTTAAGTTGTTTTAATTTTGGTGTTTTGATTTGAAAATATATTACTTAAATTATTTACAGATTTGCTAGTTAAAATTAAGTCATGTTTTTTGAAAATGTGTTTGAACGTGTTATATTGCGGTTCAATATAAGATAATGATATGTATTTTTTGCTATGTGTTTGTTTTACATTATTGTAGATATTTGAATTTTGTAGATATTTAACACGATTTTTAAATACTGATTCAATGATATTAATTGGATAAGAATTTTGAACAAGAGTTTTCTTAATTAAATTTAAATTGTCGTAAATGAAAAGTTTTTCTGAAAGTAAAATAGCTCGATCTGTTAAGGAAATAATTGTTGCAATTTTATAATTTTTGGATGTGTACGAGCGAAAATTAATGTATCTACCTGACCAGGTTTATGAAACCAACTAGTAATTAATTTGTCATTGTATCTGATAATATTTACATCGAGGAAACTTAGTGAATTGTTAATTTCTTTTTCTACAGAAAATTGCAATCTGTTATGGAAAGAGTTAAATTTACTTAAAACAAAATCTACTTTATCTGAAGGTAAAATCAACAAAATATCATCTACGTAACGAAAATATAAAGTTAAATTGAAAGGTAAAGAGTTAATGTTCCTGCATAACAATTTCAGCTAAAGCAGGAGATAAAGGAGAACCCATTGCTGTACTGAAAATCTGTTTATAAAATTTATCATTGAACGCCAAATAAGATGTTTCAAAACATAAAGTAACAATTTCTAAAAAATTATCTTTGGAAATGTCTGTAAAATCTTTAATCTCCATCTACCTATCATTAAAGCTTTTTAAAGCTAACTCTTTTGGAATGTTAGTAAATAAAGAAACGACATCTTTTAGGTTGTTGTAATGGCAAATATTTTTTTTCTAATTTTCCAGAGGTCACTAGACCTGTGAATCATTTATAACAAGTATAACAGCTCTTTATAAGAATCATTGTGTATGAATAATAAGCGTATGAATCACTTGAAATTATTAAACATATTTACAAGTTGACATTGTAAAAGTACGTTTTTCAAATTCCACATATAGAAAAGACAAACTAAAAATGTGCTCTTATTTATTGGCTGCGTTCGAGAACTGTACTTACCTTCCAGTGTATCTCGGGAATGTATCGCATCAAGAAGTCTTGTGATTACATTATATCCATGTCAGGGAGAGCACTTTTCATACCCTGTTTAAGGGTGGGATGTGAAAAGTGCATCCGTTGTTATGGTAATAAGAATAAGTAAACACAAGATGTCTTGAAATAGATTAACGAGATGCGAAATAAATTAAAGATCGTGAGTGAGAAAGATGCGACACATGCTCAATATACAATGGACAATATAATATCCATTCACGATCTTTTTGCACTCTAGTAGGCCATGTTTTTTTTCGTTATGTTACGTGCATGTATTTTGAAGGTAGTCAAAATCTGACATGAAAAAAATTGTCATTGTCACGTCAGCTGTATTGACTGTTGCCAATACTTAAATAAACTTGAACTACAATGCCATGATGAAAGTAACTTAAAACAAATAATTAATTATTTAATTACATTTTTTAATCCTGTCAAAATGCCGAAAATTATAAGCGGGCAAACCAAACAAGCCAGAAAAAAAGCCTATAAAAAGGATCGTCCAGATTTCACACAAGATGAAATTATAAGTAGGTTGATAGATATACATGGAGTAAGGCTTACATAAATTAAATAAGCCCCATTTTCTAATGTAGGTATGTGAATGTTTTAGATTTCGCAAAGAACAATAATTAAAATTTTGAAAGCAGGACCTGACAATTTGAAAACATCTTCATCTGGCAGACATAAAAAGACGGATATATTTACAAATTACATGTTTCGGAAAGACTAATTTGGCAATATATAATTTGAAAAATGAATATTTCACTTTGGTCAAATTACTTACAGACGCTCGCGATACTTTGGAATTTAAAGGGGGAAGAACGACTTTATTCAAAATTATGAAATCTGTGGGTTACAAACAAAATGGTTAACGGACGCAAAATTTTATGTGAACAAAAACACGTCGTTGCATCCAAAATTTCTTTTTTGAGCGAATTCTTACAGTTTCAAAATTCTAGTGAAAATATAATATTCGTGTACCTCAATGAAACGTGGATCTACCAAAATTGGTCTCCGGTTCGTCGAAGGATATACGAAACAGATTTGAAAAGTAACCCAGAAAAATTAAAAGTAAAAGGGAAACGTTTTACAATTTTGCACGCTAGAACAAAACTTGTTTTTTGGAAGGGTGACTTGTTACTTGACTCGACAGAGACTACCATAAAAACATGAATGCAGACATTTTTCAAAATTGGGTGGTTAATCAGCTTATTCCTGCATTAGGCAAGTTGCAATGTGGTGGTGATGGACAATGCACCACATCACTCGGTGCAGTTGGACAAACCACCCAAATTTTCCTGTAAAAAAAGTGAAATGCAGGAGTGGTTGGTTAAACACAATGTCGAAATTGAGAGCAAAATTACAAAAAAAAAACAATTATGGGAATTAATTAAGCCTTTTAGAATAGACGGAACAACAAAACGATACGCGACTGACATAATTTTAAAGGAGCACGGTTATGAAGTTCTTAGATTGCCTCCATACCATTGTCAATACAATCCTATTGTGATTGCAAGGGGGCAGTGCAAAGGCTTTTACAATAAGCACATAAATTCGCAACCAGTATCGAAAGATAAGGTTGCAAATTTATGGCGTGAGGCTCTTTCAAAAATATACCCCCGACATGTGGCAAAATTTTTGTAATGAATGTGAAAAATTAATTTAGGAAGACTGGACGAAACATATGGGAATTTTTTCGTTTGAAAATATTCCTCCTTTCATTATTACATTAGGATTCAGAATCAGAAATTGATGATGAATCAGATTCTTCTATGAAATCAATGGAAGGGGAATAGGGAACATTTAATTTGGTATTAAAATTTTATAGTGTAGAAAACGCATGTATATCTGTAAAACTTATAAATAGACTGCGACGATCCTTTTAGCAGTCAAAACTAATAGCCACGAATATGCACAAATATAAGCAGATTTCCAGAATTCTAGTGTTAGCAGAAGAATCTGATGGTGTGCGTATTGAAGGAGGTAGTGAAAGTAGACAGAATTTTAAATGAGATCTAGCTTATGGTCTTCTCGGGAAAAATGATAAGATATTTTACATAAATATGGCCATTGAAAAAGTTCTGAGACACCGGCAACAGCAAGAAGATCCTGTTATTTAAATACCTCTTCATATAATGCTTTTGCAGCGCACCTCTACACTATTGTCAGGCACCAAACTCGAATCCCCTTCAGAAATTCACCCCTTCTGTGACAGCGAGGCGAAAATGGCCGCGAACCCTATAATAAGACCATCCAGGGCCTGAGAACGACAGTTCTTCGATCTGAACAAGTCCGAAAAAAAAAACTCGTGGCTGAACAAGCCATCCTCACGGGTTGCACAAGCCGATACACCTCTCCACCCGCTCCACAAGTAGCAAGATCCATTTAGCCACACCACTGTGTACAAGATTCTATGAAGACACAAGCAAACATTCTGTCATTATTGTTTATTATTATATCTGGAGTCACATTTATTAATAAAGAAACACTTCTTCGCTTTGTGGCACTATTGTTGACTAAGAACACGCAAACAACACACCTCACCCCAAACTTTCTCAATGAAAAAAATAATTAATCATTAAACGTTTGTTCGAGACGATATTTCTCGTTTTCATGGAATACTTTGTACAGCACAGTTGAACTAGCAACAGTGGCAGTGGCAGTTTTTAAAAGCGTAACCACAAAATTAAAAACGAACGTCAATCAAATTTCTGACAAGTATATTTTTTTATGGTACCAACTAAAATGTCACCGTAACACGTTCTACTCTGAATGCAAAAAGATCGTGAATATAGTATAGTTCTCGAACGCAATCAGTTTTAAATTCCATTAAGACATCTAAGTATATTTTTTGGTATAATAAAAATAAAAAAATTCATATTGGCTATTTGCCCATGATTATTCGCAGCTGCTTTTATTGCCCATTCCTCTTCTAACTTAGAAAGTACATTAACACGTTGACTGCCGTAATAGTCAGAAATATTTTGTCCTTTCTGGCCTAAACTATTTTATCCTTGAATAGGATAATAATGAGATTGTTTTAAGTGTAAATGCTTATATTTTTGCCAAAAGTAGTTTATATAGCTTACAAACATATGCACCAAATGATTCACGCGGCTCACATAGCTATAGTTTATGTAAGGTACGTATATCAATCCGTGGGAACCAACCGTCAATTCACTCAGGTCCAGGCCAAAAATAGTTTATATAGCTTACAGCCATAATCACCAAATGATTCACGAGGCAAAAATAGCTAAAGTTTATGTACGGTACCTATATCAGTCCGTGAGAACCAACCGTCAATTCACTCAGGTCCAGGCCAAAAGTAGTTTACATAGCTTACAGCCATAAGCACCAAATGTTCACGCGGCTCACTTAGCTAAAGTTTATGTACGGTACCGATATCAGGCCGTGAGAATCAATCGTAAATTCACTCAGGTCCAGGCCAAAAGTAGTTTATGTAGCTTGCAGCCGTGTACTATCAGTTGCATAGAAGTTACGTTGATCTGAGAAGTAATGTTGGTTTTCCTGGCCATTAAAACTCACAGTTTTTGAGAATCAATTGTTGATACTCATGGCTACTGAGGTGTATTTTCCGTGGATCATGCTATTTCTCGTGGCAGCCAACGTGTTAAAGTCTGTTCATTTTCTGTCAGTTCAGAAATTTTTGTTGTTTGACACTTATAAATTAAAAAACAAGACCAAAAACAAGTGTAGGTTTGTGAACAGACAAAGCGTGCCATATCTTGA
The DNA here is from genome assembly GCA_039766575.1 of Serrognathus titanus. Lineage (NCBI taxonomy): Eukaryota > Metazoa > Arthropoda > Insecta > Coleoptera > Lucanidae > Serrognathus > Serrognathus titanus. The sequence continues at coordinate 25,913,801 of CM077912.1, read as the reverse complement.
ATTTCAAGTGGCCAAGCTTTGTTGTGTGGTCGTACTTTTCAATTTCAAAAAAATATAATCATCATAAAAAGTCATTATTGTGGTATTACGACATTATAACCTAAGCTGTAAGAGGTACAACGTTTAGAACTGCCGTGGAAAACTGAATACTATAAAATAGTGATCCGTTTTCTGAGCTCGCGACCGTAAAATAGACACTTTCATTAAAAAAAATTTAGTTGTGTAACATTAATTTTGACAGTGTTTGTCATGTATTTGTCAGCCTATAAAATCTCATCCTTCTCATTCGATTCCAAAGAATTGTAATTAGTAATATTAAGAGCTAATTCAGTTGCAATTGCTCAAATGCTGATTCTGTCTTGCAATCATTGCAATTATTGCCTTCTGAATTGCATTTAATTGGAATATTTTTATTTGTTTTGTCAAAGTCACACTGTCAAAATGATAAAAGTTCCTTTTGAAGCATGCTTTAATTAACTAAAATTTAGAGTGTAGGTAGTCGGTTTCTCTGATTACGATAGTACATCACGTAAAATTTCCAATAGTATTACTTACTATATGAAAAAGAAGCAGATTATTATCGAGTAAATAGTTTATTTAATTACCACTGACGTTTCGTAAACAGCTTTTCCAAAATTATTATTTACGATCTAAAAAATGTATTTCCAATCTAAGTAGTCAACGGTGTTCATCATCATTTTTAAAATATTTAAATGCATCATCATTTAAAAATTTTAAAAAGAAATAGAAATAAGAAAAAGGACTCCATAATCTACGTTAATCGCCAAACCAATTTATCTTACTTATAAATGTCAAACAAAAATAATAAAATTGGCGAAATTTCATTTGATCTGGCAACAGTGCACTGTTAAATTGTTTAAAAAGAAGGTGTTCATAATTAATATTAAATGTTAGTAATTAAATATTAAAACTCTTGACAATTATTATTGCGTTAATTAGCAGCACTCTTGTTTTTTTTTTATAACGGGATAAATTTTAGTTTTATTATGTACGTAAACATTTTGACCTTCAGTGTACAAGTTACTTCTAAATGACGTGCGTTGTGCCGAGCGAAGCGAACTCTAGCGGAATTCTCAGAACTAACAATTAAATTGTGATAATACGTTTTTTTATCGGTGCTTCGACCATAACGTGGAAATGATAGATAAAATTCGTCATTCTAATTAATACAGTCATTTAAACATCGAATATTAAGTTCAGTGTACGTTAAATCACTTTCGTTCTTCGAAACAATGGAGTTGTGTGTCTAGAGGTTAAGTTCTGCGGTCAAGAGAAACAAAGCGTTGATGTGACTGTATCAGTTTACTTTAAAGTAATTGATGATTATAGTGGCAAAGTAAACTTAAATCTTTGATGATGTCAACGTTTCAAGTGCGCGTTTTATATGATTTCGTGGGCGAACCGAGCACGGCGGAACTGTCAATAACAGCTGGTGAGACCCTAACGGTGACAAGGGATGATGTCGGTGAAGGTTGGTGGGAAGGATTGAACAGTGCAGGCGTCTCGGGGCTATTCCCTGAATCGTATGTAGAAAGGATTGCTTCATCACAACCGGCCGTACCTCCTCCAGTGCTTCAACAAAAACCACCAATTTTTGGAAATGATTGGGACACATTTACACCAGATGCAGCTGATAAAGATTCTGACGATGACTGGGATGAAACATATTCAGAAATTCCAACTAGACCCGATCAACCTTACTCAAATGAGCCGGCTAGTAAATATAGGTACCAGAATGATGCCGATACTATTTCCGAATCAAACGTTAGCATAGATAGTAAAGGAACTGTTACGAAAAAGAGCTTAAACAGATTTACAACTTTCGTTAAATCTGGTGGCGAGTCTTATACGTTAGGTGAATTGAAAATTAATGTACCAGACGATAAGAAGATCGTCATTTCCAAAATTGATGAGAATACTTTCTGTTGGCCCTATTTAACTGATACATATACAGTCCACATAACATCACCAAAGAAAGAGACCAAACTAAAAGGTCTGAAAAGTTTTATTGCATATCAATTGACACCGTCTTTTAACCAAGTGAAGGTGTCGCGTAGATACAAACATTTTGATTGGTTGCATGAGAGATTAACTGAGAAATTTAGTATAATCGCTATTCCTCCTTTGCCAGATAAACAAATATCTGGCAGATATGAGGATCAATTTATAGAACACCGCCGACTACAACTCCAAGAATTTATTGATTATGTCTGTAAACATCCAGTACTATCAACTAGTGATGTGTGGCAGCATTTTTTAACATGCACTGAAGAAAAATTATGGAAGCAAGGTAAACGGCATGCTGAACGTGATATATTAGTAGGCGTTAACTTGTGCCTGTCACTTCAAGCACCTGAAAAAGAACTTATGTCGTCCGTTGTTGAAGCAAAAATAGACGCAAGCTTCCAATTCATTCATAATTTAGATGCTGCTATTAAAAGTTTGTTAATACTAGCAACAGATCAATCGAAAAAGGATCAGGGTCCATATAAACGAGAACACATTAGAATTGGCGAATGCTTCAATAAACTGGGAATGGCATTAACAAGCGAAGAAAAAACAAATCTTGGCAAGTTGCCACAAGCCATTATAGATGTGGGTACAGCATATTTTGAAATTGCACGTTATTTCGAGGAACAACCGAAAATGGATTGGGAACCTCTTGCGAATCGGCTGTACCTGTACAAGGGTTTGACATCAGATTTTCCTGAGATATTTGCTATAAACAAAGGAGCTCAACAAAAACGGAGGGAATGTGAAAAAAATAACATGCCACCTGCCGAGTTACATGAGGTTCGTAAGCGTACCGATGTCTTAACTTATGCTATATTTGCTGAAATGAATCACTTCAAACAGCAGAGAGATAAGGACTTCAAACAAGCGATGCAGGCATTCGTTACTGAACAAATTAATCTCTATAAAAAAGTAATCAATCGGTTAGAACAAACTTTAGAATTTATTAACAATGTGTAGGTATACATGTACAAAGTGCTAGTTATTTTAATTCTTTGAAATTGCTTTTTGAAATGTTTACAGCCTGTTTTGTTTGTTTAATCAAAGCTATCTACAGTGCCAATCTATTGTTATTATATAGAATTTAAATTTTTAATGTTCGTCACACATTTCACATTGATATAATTAAAGTAACTTATTTTCATATTCAGAAAATATTTAAACACTTTCAGTATGATTTTATAGGCCAACAAGTAAAACCTTGAAATCAATAACACAATAAAAAAATAAGTGATAGGTACTCTTTTTCAAAAATTAATTGTTAGAATAATATAGTAACACCATTGCAGCTTAAATTTTCAATGAAAACATATTTGTTAATATTTATTTACATAATTTGCAATAATCAAGATTTAAATCAAAATAAAATAAAAATTTTGCTGTTTACGGTGTTTTCAAACCACTTTATTTTACTTTTTTTGAAGCATGTGTTAAAGTGTAAACTATTTTAAGTTTTCTATGATGTCATATACCAAAATATAAATAATTTATTAATTACTGATTTGCTAAACAGGTTTGCTCATATTAAAATTGGCAAATTTGTGAAAACTAATGAAGAAAATATATTTTTTATGTGTAAGAAATTAACATTGTTGAGAATTTAATAATATATACATTTAAAAACAATCAAAATATCAAGATAAAATAAAATCGATTATCATAAAGAATTTATTACGAAGTTGAAAAAATCTATCTAATTTTTTTGAACAAATTTAAATTTGTTTTAACATGTTAAACCCGTTGATAATTAATTTAGAGCGTGCCTACAGGATCAATTCTTTTTTTCTTATTGTTTTATTATTCGAATTAGTGTTTGAAACACAGTAAGTTTAAATAATTTTATCTAGAGTACATTAAACATATTTTTAAGTTACTTGTTATAATTTTGTTTCTTTTTCGTATCACAGTTTTCTAAACTAATTACATCTCCTAAATGAATAATTAATTTTTTTACATTTTAAAATTGTTTATTTAAAAAAATCTATTTTTTCCTTGATATTTTACTACTCACAGTACGTTTAAAGAAATCGTTACCAAGAACTATATTAGAATTCTTATTTTCCATAAAATTAAATTTAAAAAATTGGATTAGAATCCTGGGTCTCAGAAAAGATTTAAGTGGAGATTAAATTAACGCGTAAGTTAGAATATAATGCACAATATGCTGCACGTCATATTGTTTGTAACATTCTAACTTAAGCTAACTAATCGATCCATTAAATTCGTTTCCAGACACCGGCCCTTAGTGTTCCCGAAAAATGGATATTTACATGAATCTTGGTTTTAAAATAATTCATATCATAGATTTTTTAAAAGTTGTTCGAAACGCAATTATTGTAAATTTGGTTGACTGTTGATAATAGTGGTTTTCAAAGTAGTGCCGCGACACATTGGGCATTTTATGCAGATTTTTAACAGAAATGAAAGTCCTTTTTCCTCTGCGTTCTCTAATATCAATAATAAATGTTGAAAACAAATATTTTTCAAAATAAAAAAGGTGTATGGAATTGCTTATTTTTATAATGCTTTCTCCTCAGCATAGTACTTACACCTTTATCAAATTTTGTCAAAGTTATGACATCATCGACAAGTTGGACACATTAGGTGCTTTCCTTTTGCCACAAATCGCACCTCACACCAGATAAAATTAACAGGAACAAGTAAGTTTGACTTCACATTTCAACCTCCTACCTTGCAACTCGAGCGCTGCCATTAATTGGTACCTCGAAATAACCGTTCAAACTTACTTATTCGTGCTAATCTCATCTGATGTGAGGTGAGATTTGTGGTAAAAGGAAAGTAGGTATTTGAAAATCTCTTGATAAAGTGCCAAAAACATAGCAATGCGAAATTATTCTTATTATTAGGTAGTGAGATGCAGCCTATACGTCATTTTCAATAATTTTTTTCTCAAAATTTTTCCCATAAAACTATTAATTTTTGATGTAGTTAAGTAAAGTAAAGAAATTACGAATTTTATTCCAGACTTTTGAGATTCACTGTATAATCGGAGCGCTCCAAGCCGATATCTACCAATAGGGTGTGATAATAACGAAACTTATATAAAACCGCGGTTTTTAATTGTTGTCAAATAAACCGCGACATGGAGCATTTCTGGATCTGCTGCCCAAGTAGATACTTTGCGGTAAATCAGAAACTAAACCTCGAAAACATACGCAAACAGAATTTTTTGTGATCAATGCAGTAAATGCATTTGTCCACGACTACTCAATAATCTGTTAAATATTCATGTGTTTGGTCAAGGAAAATGCTATCCATAATTCACTACCTGCAGTGAATAATCATTATTCACGCTGTCATGGTAGCCATAATTGTTTATGGTGTATATTGAAGTAAATTCGAGTAAAACTGCAAACGTCACGAATATTGTTCATAATTGCAAAACTCACTCGCTACACTCGCCCGTATTGCCAATATCTTCGGTAATAATAGCGTCGTGTATAATATACTATTATTTATTTGAATGAATGCAGGTATTACTTTATATACTTATTGATATTTTTGAACTGCTGATTAATGAAAACGCCATATGACAGTATCAGGTGATAGTAAAACGCTTAAATCTGTACCGTAGCGTTCGATAATTAGCTGATTACCACAGTCACCGGAACATATCTACCGCTTCATGTCAATGTCTATTATGGTAACCCAGTAATATTTTAAGGGTCACGTATTTTTATGAATAAACTAAATTTTCGCACATTGGCTGCAAGAGAGTCATAAGTAATGTCTTCAAATAAAAGGTCCGTTTGACGGTCCAGTTGTATATTACTTACTGCTAGCGTCGATGCACTCTAAACCTCAATGGGTCGATTGGTCAAGTATCCAGTGCCATTTACGGCTATATGATGCATAAGTGTAACGTGTTTTATTTAATTGAATGTTTTCGTTTTTTTTTTTTTCAAAAACAGAAATAACAAAATAGAATGTGACAAAGTTGATCAAAATATTCTCGCTATGTCAAAGAAATAATGCTAGCAACTCCGTAGTTCAATCGGTGCCATGCACGCATCTAAGCGCCTATGTATCCGTTGGACATTTTAGTCATAAGCAAGGCACGGGATAAAACGTATAAATTCGCCCCACTTCCTGAATGAGAAACACAACCCAGTGGCGTGTGATGTTGTGTTTCCGAGCGCTATGCTGCCACTATCTGCTCATTACGAACCTGCAACTGTGAGTCGTTTGGAGGGGCAACATTCGTGACGTTTGATATGAATTTCCTGCGCCTTGGTCATAACTCAAACTGCAACGATTTCGTTATGTGCAAAAACTACTCAATTTTTTTCCATTAAAATTCGAAATTTGATGCAAAATTGTTTTAATAACCATAACTTCTATTTCTTTAAGCCCGTTTTAGATGGACGATAATTCTCTAGAGAATTCGCGACGGAATTCTATCTGTAAATTTTATAGACCGTGTAATACAGCTAAAGTTTTGTCGATAGATTTATCTCGATAAAATTGTGGAACAGCGCATGCGCCTGACTCAAATTATAGCTATAATTCGCATTTCTTCTAGCATAATTATGGGAATAATTCTCGCTACAATTACCGACAGAATTCTGTCGCGAATTCTCTATCGAATTATGTCTCATGTAAAACGGGCTTTAGATTAATACGGCATATTTATTATGGTGTTTCTAATATGATTTACTTCGCATTTCAATTTTTATTAGAAATTTTGAGTCTTCATTCTTGGACTCGATGTGCAATTTTTTGTAACCTATTGTTATAAACTAAAAAAGACAATAACAATGAGATCTGTTGTAACAAAAAGACAATAAAAAAATAAGATTTACAACAAATAACCAAAATTGTGGTTCGTTCACAATGAGCACCTTGTCACCGTCAACTTTAATGCCAAAGTTAACAAAACACCTGTTACTTACCTACACACACAAATCTTAGTTTACAATTTCAATCATTTTTTTAGATAAGTCAAGGTTAATAATTTAAATTCAGACAGTTACTTTTTTTAAAGTACATTTGAGTTTTCTTTACTGAGACTATTATTTTCATGTAAATATTATATTAAATTTACACGGGGAAAAAGATGTATCCCAGTCTAGAGTCTAGCGACAGCAAAAGTTCGCGAAGTTTATGTGTCTGACCATAGAGTTGTAACACGTTCTGTATAACATGACTATTACATTTCGGAATTTCTTCAAAAATGCAATGATTTGTTCTTTTAAATTTGCCCTACAGTTTACTACTGCAAACCATATAGAAAATATTGCATTTAGAAATCTAATGTCAAATTTACAATACTTTTTACATAATGGCGACTTATTTGAAAATCGGCTCTACAAGATTTTTGATCTGCTATAAGATTAATCTCCAGCGAGATAATAGAGACGTGTTTTACAACTCACCGCCGTTTGGGACTAAAGATTTTGGGACATGAAAACAAATTCAATTACATTATAGATTAGTATTACAGTAATAATCTTCCAATTAAGCAAATAGGCCAAATAGGTAATAGGGTGGGAGGAACTTGATTGTTAAAAATAACATACAATTTTTGGCACCCTATTTACCAAGATTTATAAAAATCAAATATCAATTTAACATGTACTTAGGAATGTGAACTTTTCGAATTGTTGACGTATACTTAAATAATTTCATCACCGCTAATAATTTTTGGAAATACATTAAAACAATACGCCTACAGAAATTAGAAAGCCTTGTTAAGAAGGTTTAACTACGTATCGAATTAAATAAGTTTTTTTTTAAAGGATTCTGGTTAATTATTTTTTTCTCAAACGATGTATCACAATACTGTTTTCCATTGTATTTAAATTATTACCATTGATTTCCCCAGAGATTTTGCACAAACTAAACGTTTAATAAAAATTAACGATAAGAAATGATTACTAGGTTTTACAACTGACATTTACATACAATGCAAGCATGAAACTTCTCTTTCGTGATCAATAATATGCCCATTGATATAAATAAAATAATTTGGTTTTTTTTTAAATTTAATTCATTCGTTTTTTTTGTATTATTTTAATTATATACACCTGTGTAGTCGTCGACACTAACAAGAGAACGCTGTACCAAGGTCATAGCCATAAGTAAGTAGTAAATAAGGTTCATTATCGAACGAGTTTATAGCTTTTCGTTTCGTTTTAGTGTTGGCGATTATACATAAATTGTGACTTGCATTGAAATTATTATATAAAATATACGATTCTCTTGTCTTAATTATTAATACATGTATTTTTTAAACAAATCGCTTGAAAAATTCTGTTGTATGATAGCTTTATGTAGCACGTAGGTGTAATTTAAATGAAAATATACATATATGATACATTAAATTCTAAGCTAAAATATGTATTAATTAATAATTTTGTAAAAATATCATTTTTGTATAATGCGTATATTCTATACGTCGAATTAAGTAAGTACCCACCGATATTTTAATTTTCTTCACTTATAGATATGTAGGCAAATGTCATAGTTGAACAATATTTTTTTAGCTACAGTACATTGAGAGAAGTGAAAAATTGCACAAATTTATATAATTTATTATATTCTTTTCTAACAATTACATTTTGAATTATAAAACTTAGTACAAATAAGGTTTGGACCTCTTGAAGTTTTTCTATTAAAAATATTTCCAAAGAAACTAGTTTTAATTAATTAGTCAAGATTTTTCATCATCTACCTACCAGCGATTCCCAATCTTTTTTTAAATATCGGTCCTTTAGTTTAGAAGAAAAGGAATTTTTCATCGATCCTACAAATTTAATTATTACTAAAACTCTAAAACAATATTTATATTCATACTTTTTTTCACATGCAAGGATTATTTACGCACTAGTTAAATTCCATTGGGAACTGGTATGAAATGTTAATACTGTTTTTCTCAAAATTGTTTCTATAAAATTATATTAGTGAATCGAATTGGATATGAAACAATCCTCAAGTAACTGCCACATGCATGTTTTAAGTATTTAAGTACTGTTTTACTTTCCAAAGTTATATACATACATGTATATCATTGTGCTAAAAATTGTTTGACCATTACTAAGTTGCCACATGTATTTTATATTATGACACATGCTATCTTGTAATTACTATTAATTACAAAATTAAGAATTCTTCACCTGCAATACATTACATTTTATTTGTGACTATGAAAATTATATGCAACTTGTCATTATTTGTTGCTGTAGGTAATTGCATCCGCATTTAAGTGTCTCATTTTGTAAAAGACGTTATTATTGAGTCCTTCGTAAATTGACTTGTAGTTTGTACAACTTAAATTTATTATATATTTTAATATAAATATTTTTTTGCAATGTATAATGTTCGATATTTGTTGTTATGAATCAAGAAATATTAATCCTTGTCCTTGTCCTCTTTTATGAAACATGATCGCTTAAACTAAATCCATTCATTCCATTAATTTTATTTGAGCATATTTATTAATAGATGTTAACCTTTAAAATATAAAAATAAAAAATAATACTTTTTTAAAAAGAGAAATAATAACTAGTAAGCACGATAGAAAATTAGCATAAAAATGTAACTGACACTCATTATCTTTTCATAATATCTTTACAAAATGACGCAAATATGTTCTGCATTGTAAACGTTTTATAATTTGTTATGCGTCAATACTTTTAGGTGATACTTATAATTAAGTTAATATAAAATTTTGTTATTTACAATTTATAAAAACCACTCGTATAAATTAAATAATATAAATAATAATTTGCGTTCTTGCCAAAGAAATTTACCTTTTAATTTAGTGCAACAAAATTTGATGAGTTGTTAATAATTAAGCTTAGCTTCCTGCCAGCTATACGAGTTTAGTATTATTTATAAGTTAAGTGTAAATTTTATTAGTTTAAAATAAAGTGTTGCATTTGATGTATATGGTTGTTTTATTGTTTATAACAAGTGCAAGTTTCCATTCCAGAAATATATTAAATTTTTTTTTTTATAAATAAACTATGAAGTATTTAACTTCAAATTTCTGAATCATATCAAAAATAAATAGAACGCGAATTGTAGAATTAAAATTTTATTTGCCTTGGTAATGAAAACATCAATTTAATTTAAGATTAAATATGGGTATACATATAATTTATAAATGTCTCTTCTGACTGAGCAGTATTTAATCTTTATCAGTAACTGCGACAAGCAAAATACGTAGGTGTTGTAGCATGTGTTTATACAATACGTTTAAAATAACCGAGACATATTGCACAACTTTGAATAACACCGTCATAAAATAAGACACGTTAATAAATTGTATTACCCAGAGGCATTATCACATGTATACCGGTCAAGCGAAACACGTGTGTAGGATATACCACATAAGATGTAGGGCTAGGTAACAGGTTAAAATTGTATGGAACAGACTGTCTATTTGTGAGTTTTTAACACCCACGATGTTTTCGTTTACAATTTTCTTAGTATGTTATCTAACGCCAGCAATCTCTAAAAAATGAGTTCCTTGAATATGAAGTAGATAAAATTTTTGATAGACATTCGATATCACTTCTGGTAATTAATAAATACATTTATGATCACCTGCTATAATAATTTCAGATTTAATCAAAACCATGTTTTGCACTACTTCAGTAATGTAATATAAGATAAACAACAATATGCAGACATTCTGGCAAATTACGATTACAAAAAGAACTTTCATAAGTATTCTTCCTAGAATTATGAATCAATGTGTCACTTCTTCTTGAACATTCAAGAGATAATCGATAATACCGGACGTGAAACCAATAGAGTTTCACCGCAAACCTGTCCGAAAAAATCTATCTAAATCTACCAGATTCTCTAGTCACCAAGAAAACTAAACTCTTCATATTTGGCAGTCCTATGGCAGTGGAAATTCCGATGGAATTATATGCAAACGAAAATAGCAAAAAAGATAATGACCGTGTTACAAGGTTGAGAATTTGTAAATATTTGGAGTAAACACGATATTCACTGACTCGAGTGATATCGGAAAGATTTCATTGGTAATAATACCAGCTGTGAGACTTTAAAAATGTTATTATAAATCCATACTTGAAGAATGTGTTTAAGTTTATCAGAAAATTTGATTTTTTTTCTATATAATAGTATAATGCCTTCTCCCCACCTGTATTTAATCATTTCAGATCTTACATCGTCAACACCCGATGCCTTTCTATTTTCCGTTTTGCTTATGCTTTTATCAATTCGTCTCTTTAAATTTCATTTGCCTCTTCATATACCTACGTCATTTTCTTGTTTACTCCTTAGTTTTCTTATCCTCGTTATGTTCTTTGTTGTCTTTTTTCTTAATGAATCGTTATAATTTTCCTCTATACTGGGTGTTTCATTGAAGATGCATCAAACTTGGTATGCGGGTAGTTGTCGGGAAAAGAAAGAAAAGTTTCTTTGTAAAATTTTCTCTGTAATGAATAAATTTAGAGAAAATCGAAGGGAAAGCAAAGTCGTATATTTTTTAGGACGGACTTTAAATGAGAATGAATGAATTCACATACGAAATCGATTTATTGGTTAATTGCCTCTAGAATGTCGCCCCAATCGATTCGGCAAAACACATTTAAAACATCATGGTTGTTGGCAATCAATAAAAATAATAATTAGTCGTTTATTTTCTGTTCTCCATTTAATACGAATTTTCTAATTGTTAGTTGAAGAATTTTAAGATTGTTCAAACATTTAGTAATTTGCGCTTATTTAAGAATTTATTATTCACATTCACCGTTTCATGAAATTGTTCGTAGAAATTTAGCGTCCAAGTACCTGGTTTTACCCAAAACATTTCGTTCGTCGTACTATCCCAATTAAGGACTTTATGGTATTAGATTTAATATTTTAATAATTAATAATAATTAATAATTAATAATTTATTATTAAATTAAATAAGTTTAAATAAATATCCACGCGATTTCACATCGCTGCTGCATTCGACGTGTGGCAAAGTTGAATACACCGAGCTTTCGGTCAAGGGCAAAATAAAATCTAGTCGTAAATTTCTTCGCTGTTTATGGATTTATTACCCTTCTGCAGCTGTGTGCCATTCATAAATACAATTTAGATCGCCGGTTTTGTTTCACGATTCCACGCGCTACAGTATTTCAAAAAACATCGACTCCAAATTATGCAAATTTCAACTTGCTCTGAATTAAAATTTTTTATCGAGATATTTTGTTTGAAATAATGTCAGAAACGTGTCCCTCAAATTTGATGCATCTTCAATGAAACAGGTTGTATTTCTATTAATTTTTCAGAATTCATAATAATTATTCCCTTTTTCTGTCTTTAACCTTTCTTAGTGAATTTTCCTTTCCTCTTCTAAGACCTTTAAATGGCACGGTACAATATATTAACATTTCCTTGTGAGCCTTTTTTCATTTTATTTGTTCTAACCCCCCCCCAGGATGTTGCTTTAATTTTTTTCACTGTTGTTCTTTTTTTATTATTTCCTTAGTATAATCTTTTCATAAAATTCTCGTGACATTTTCATTGTCATATTCAAAATTTAGAGTATTTGATAAATACTAATTACAGTTTTAACTGACTATAAACAGCCAATAGCGTCAATATTGACTGTTAAATACATTACTATTTATCATATACACTCGAAATTTTCAATATGAAACTTATATGCACTTTTTCCATAGCTGTTTCTTTTTTTTAACCTCTTATTTCAAGTCCAGACGTATGTTTTCACGTTCTTATTCTTCGCATATTTCTTCTGCCGTAGATGTAATTATATTTTTTAAAGTGCTTCATAGTTCATCTAATTAAATGTCTTCTACCTCATTACTAGAGTCTGACCGAAGGTAATTTCTTCAGCCAAAGCCGAACTTCGGCTTTCTTGTCATCTTCGGCCGATGAAATTGCGGAACACCAAGAAAATGACGTTTGTTATATTAAATATTATATTGAACAGGGAATTAATATTTTAATTTTCCAGTTCACATATCATGTCATCAATCGAGTTAGGTTTGAGAGTTGTAATTCAAAATAATCCTAATACATCAACATTTTTTAATTTAATGTTTTAAGGCAATTGTTTTGTATTACAAATGTACATAGTCTTCTTCTTCAAATTTTTTTTTTTTTGCGAAACTGAAGTTATACTCACACAGTATAAAGCTACACCCGCCACTTTCGACGACGCCCGTTTATTAAGTGAACCTTCGGCTTCGGCAAAACCCTCGCCTAATTTGGCCGAGCTGATTATTTTGCTGAAGGTGCAATTTTTCACCGAAGGAGGTTGAAGCTGAAATCGATTATTTGGTCGGACTCTACTGATTATCTAGTGAATTGTTATTTTATAATCTGTTATTTTATGTTCTTTTCGTTTCCTTAGTTTCTTATCTTTTTTTTTCTTGTATATTTTTTTTGGTTCTTATCACTGCTTTTCTTCTTAACAGTCATAATAACTAAATAAAGGTCATTCTACTTCATATCCTCTTTTCACTTTTACGTACTTGATGTTTATTAATTTATTTTTATTTGTTATTGTTATGTTTATTATTGACTGTTTGACTTTTCTCTAGTATATTTATGGATTTTCCAGTGTTGTATGGCAACTGCCACATTATTAATGCAAGAGTTAATTTTTTTTTTTCGTTTTTATTTTCCAAGGATTTTCCGTTATAGTCTCCAGAGCTCTGCTAGCAATTGTTCGCTCTTCCAATCCAATCTCCGGTCATTACTATAATTTTAATTAAAGTAGATTCTTGTATGATGAAAATTGTATAACAAATTCTTTTAACGGATACTTAAAATTCGCTCAACGTTTCACTATAGGTTTTGATAGCATTCGTCAGGAGTAAAAATAAATAATTCTTTTGTAATTTATTGTTTCTTCCTGGAATTTTTCCCAAAACTTGTCACTGTCACATTTGATCCGTATATTATAAGCATTTCTTTCTTGATCTTTCATCTGAGTATATGGTACAATGTACGGTGTCAGGCGGAAATAAGTATATAACTTTAATTAAAAATAACTTTATTAAGAAGTCTATTCTATTATGTATTATATTCTTGTCCTCCCTTCTTTTTAATCTCTGTTATCGCAAATAAGTAATTCTAATCTGTTTCTTCTATTATTTTACTTAGTTCCACCTTTCTTCCACTTAGTCCTCTTATATTTCACATAACTAACTTCCACGTCTCCTATATTCTGTACCTTCTTAAGTCTTTAACGTTTCTTTTACAGTAGAGTCTCGATACAGTGAACTAATTTTGTCACTCCACCGAGGTTGTTCACTGTTTAGAGTGCAGGTAAAAATACACAACAGTGATATTTATAGTGTGATTATTCCATTAACAACTTATCATTTAAAGTTTTAAAGTATTTAAGTATCTACATACATAATAAAATAAAATGTATAAAAAATAAATTTGAAAAAAAAAATAAATATGCATGTATGTAATATGTAATGGAAGATAAGGTGTAAAATAAATTCAGTCATTAGGCTCTAAAAAAATCTGTTAATTTTGTTTGCTTTGTTGGCTTATTGTGCATTTTATGAAGCAACTTAGCTCTTGAAGAACAACTATACTAGAATATTCTACTGTATTCGAGTTTTCCTCAGCCCACTGAATAATATTATTTAAAGATTTAAATGCTTCTCCAGTGGAAGTTAACTTGTCTGTCAGAGTTGGATCTTCAGCAACATCATTGTCTTCATTTCCACTTTCAATTAGGCCTTCATCTTGCTCATTTTCTGCTTGGTGGTCCTCATTCCAAAGCTCAACATCATTCCGATCACATACCTGCAAATTGTCGTTCTAAGAACATACCTATGTACATACATTACATATCTACAAGTGAATGTAGATTTTTCATTTTTTACTTTTTTTAAGATATTCATAACTTCAGATTGTCTAGACTTTCATCATTTAATCGTAACTTTAAAACACTTAAAGGAATGTTTTCTTGTTCTTCCTCAACAAAATCGTTTGTTTGCGGTAAAATGTTATGCCAACAGCGTTATCACGCTTTCGGGGAAGTCCCTACGTATGTACGGTTTGTGCAGTTCACTTTAGCGAGGCATAATTTTTTCACTATTCAGAGGTTCATGTAAATATTTTTGTGTTCACTGTAGTGGATAAGTTCACTAGATGGCATGTTCACTGTATCGAGACTCTACTGTATTTACTTATCAACTTCGTTGGTCTTTCAATAATATGTAGTGCATCGTTTTAATAACTGAAGATGCTAATAGTGAACTACACTTTATTTGTAAAACTTTTTTAAATTAAAAATTCATTTTGTGTTAACGTTAAATGAATGCAAGGTATTTAGTGATGTGCCGCTGCAAACATAATAAAAAGAGCTATCGAATAAAATGAACTCATGTATTAAAAATAACAAATATCTAGAAATTTAAGTAGACATTGTTTTAACAAAAGAGAAAAAAAAGCAAACAAAAGAAAGTCTTGTGGTTGGTAAACATTCGGTGACATACACTTTTTCCTCAATTTAAATATCTGGCTTTATGACTTTAAAAGATCCTTTTAAGATTTTCTTCAATTTTTGAGGCAATTCAATTAGTGTGGCGTTTTCCTTTTCATAGTTTTTGGTGATATGTAAGCCCAGGTTAATAAATTTGGTAGTTTTTATTAAGTACTAACTCAATATTTTTACAAATTTTAACACTTTCATTATTAGTGACTTAATCACTATGTAAATGATATGACATAACCATATGTTATTGATTCTTTTACCTATAAGAAATTTGACGATTATTTTAGATTGTGAATGCATCAGTAATCATATTACAAAAAAAGAACTTCTCTTTCTTATGTAATAGTACAGTCACTCAGTAAGACGAAACGTATAAATCTAAATCTTTAAAACGCGCACTTAGCGATTTTGTTGAATCGCAGGATGCGATGTAAACTCAAATAAGCTAAGCATACATTATATTTTTTCAGCGTTCGCAGGAATTACGCATGACGGCTTATTAATATGATTCTAATTCAGATCTTTTTTTTTACAGAAATGAAGTAAATAGTAACAAGAAAGGAATGGCCAAGGCTAAGCGTAGGAGTGATGGCTGTTGCAGCGTCGACTTCCTCAAGTGTGTGCTGCATATTTTTAATGTTATTTTCTTGGTAAGTGTTGTTTACAGTATGCAGATGTGCAGTTAGTTGTAAATTATATTAAAGAATTAGAAAATTGTCACTTAAAAAAATGCATAGATTTTTAAATATTATTTAAAATGTCGCATATGTAGTATATTCCTAATATAAATATAATTTATTATTTCATAACTGTTATTGAATATCAAAGTTCCATCAGTAAACTACAACTGTCAGTGACCAATCATTATTCTGCTTTAATTTTCTTTTGGATATTATCTCAGAATTCAGAATTCTTAGTACAGATCTTCAATTCTTATTTTGAATATTTTTATTGCAGGTGGCTGGAATGGCTGTCTTGGGCATAGCTTTATGGACTATGCTGGACAAATACCAGTATGTGACGTTGTTAACAACAGTTACATATCCAGTTTTAACATATTTTTTACTGGCTGCTGGAGGACTGGTTTTGTTCGTTGCCATATTAGGATTTTGTGCAACAAGCAAAGAAAATCGTCCTTTATTATTATTTGTAAGTTACTCCGTCTAAAACGTCTTGAAAATTCAGCACGTGTCTTTTTTCAGTATATATTTTTATTGGTGTTAATTTTTTTAATGGAAGCAATGGTGGGCATTTTAGGCTTCGTTTACCAGGAATTGGTTCACAATGAACTCGAAATGAATCTGAACAACACCTTCTTAACGACGTACAAAATTGATCCTGATAAAACGTTTGCTATTGATTTTCTTCAAGAGAAGGTAAACAAATTATTGTTATAATTTAGTATCGAATTAATTTATTAATTTTTTGTTAAAGATTTGTATACTCTTTTATTAAACATTAGTATTGTTTAAACTGCTCTCATAGCTATTATCTTATGAAATTCTTCTTCTCCATTCTGAAATCATAATATATAACAAATTAATATATTAATAAAATTAATCAATGTTTTTAGTTCCAGTGTTGCGGTGCCGTTAGTTTCTCAGATTGGGAACACAGCAAATGGAAAACAGAAAACCTGACAGATATAAACAAAGTACCTGATTCTTGTTGTAAGACGATGAGATCGCAATGTGGCAAGCGTGACCACCCTTCAAATATAAATTATAGTGTAAGGTCAAAGCTCGGCATTATTGTCATCAACTTCATTCTTTTTTAATTTTAGGGCTGCTTGGCTAAAATGGAAAACCATTTGAAGCGTCATTTGTCCATTCTAAGTGCGGTGGGCTTGGGTATTTGCGTCATACAAATATTCGGCATAGTATATGCGTGCCAACTTTATTTTAAGTTGAAAGATGTCAATGGTGAACTTTGAGGCAAAGTTAAATTGTTGTTGTTTGACTCCTTTGGGTCATATGATCGAATATTTTCTGAAAAAGTCTTCTACAACATTATACAGGATGAGTTAGGAGGAAAACGAAATATTTTAGATAATGATAACATGGGTAACGTCTCGAAAATACAGCAGCTTGAATGCATCTGTTCTCTTTCTCTTTTCCAATAGTTCAGAAATTTCTGGATAATAATTTTTTACTGAACCGCCAATGAATAAAGATAATGGAACCATATACAAGTGACTCAATATCTATATTAAATCTTGTCTAGCTTTCCAGATCTCGAATCTAGGATAGTATCGGCACTAAACTTATGTTAAAAGTATGACTATTCTTGTTCTAAAGCAAATTTGTCGGAGAAAGATTAAAAGGCAACATTTCAAAGTGGTAATACAAGGAGCAGCATTTTGAACCAGAAATGATGTTTTTACTTTCATTATATAAGAAACCGGATTACTATCCTTTTTGTCATATTTTAGACCCTGTCAACTCTGGGTTATTTTATTGCTCAGCGACATTGAGCTCTAACACCGAATACACCGATTTTCTGAAATAGAGGAAAAACTTTTTTAGGAAAAGTCATTTATCAAAATTTTTGCTTGCTCTAAAACCAACAAAAATTCTCGAAATGTTTCACTTATGACTTTAAATTTAAGAAACACGCTGACTTCTCAAAAATTTGTCTAAATTCAAATTACGTTCAGAATTTTCGCATTTATTGTCAAAGTGATTAATTAAACTTATTCCTTTTCGGTAATTAATACCCTTAGTTAAAGTTGTCGTCATATTGCAGTAGGAGATTTATTTAATAAAATGTTACGGAATCGGATAAACTATTTGCCAAACCAACATTGATAGATGTAAAATATTCTGACATTCATGTTACAATGAACATGTTAAAACATAGTCCAAAAATTTGACGAAACTGCTTCTGTATCGTTAAGTAACGTGTACAGCGAATTTAGATATAAGCTGGATAAGTGCGTAGAGGTTGGTGGGTATTACATTGAAAATTTTTTTCTATATTTAAACTTAAAAATTTTCGTAGTAACAAATGTGTAATGTATAATGCCAAATGAATTGGGGTTTCAATTTTTTAATAAAGGAAACACTTGAAACAAAGGAAACAATGAAAAAATATATCAAAGCCATGTCAGTCGATTGTTGCAGGAAATCAATGGACACACTGTATATTCATTTGAAAAAACAACAAGTTGTTTTGTCATAAAGTGTATGAGGTTCACGTTTGAGTTTTTAAAATATCTGTTATGGACGAAACAGTTATTGAAAATAATAAACATTTTAGTATTTTTTTATAATGATCCCCATTATCGTATGCCAAAATATTTCCATCTCCACCTGATTCATCCTATATAAGAAATACATTTTTTGAATCTTTTAAAAAGTATGTACTTATTTGTACAGATGATTTAGTGTCAGTGTAATGATCTTTGCGCAATTATTAGAAAAGCTCGTTTGACACGATGTTAAATTTGACATAAAATTTGACGACAAATTTCCGTAAAAATTTATTATTTCTGTAACATGCGTGAAATTCTAAAAGCTTTGGAATGTTTCTGCGCAAATTTATACACACATTAGACACAATTTTTAAAACATTGTCAAGTAGACAAATAATTGACAAATACCACCAAATTTACAATTGAAAAATTTCCATTTCCTGTTTTTTTTTTTACTTCAGCTATAATTTACTATTAAATTTTCTTGTTTGCAACAGTGTCAAATATTTTTGTGAAAATTTGTCGTCAAATTTTGTCATATTTAACATGACAATAATCAAACTTAGAGTGAGTTGTACCGACATCTGAAGTTAAATACGTTAATTTATGTTAGTTAATATGTGATTAGAATTTATTTCATGTTAAAACGGACGCTGTTGTATGGACGTATTTTTAAATCGAATTAGTTGATTTGAAACGTCATTCAAATAAGCGACGAAACTATGACGTTACTCGTTATGATTGGTCATTATCCAACCCTTTTGTGCTGTTTACTTTTCATTCAACTAGAAGCTTGTCTTGTAAAAATAATTTTTATATGCGTTAAATAAAATGGAACTAATTTCACATATTTAAATCATATTTGTTTATCGTCAATATTTGCAATTTAAAAAATGCTATGAGTTAGTTCTGGCTTAATGAAAACAGTATTCATTGAAAACAAACGTATCTTTCATTTTGTAATTGAAGTAAGCACCTTGAAAATTATCGAAAAAATTTGTACGCGTAAATCAATTTGAATTCACCTCATTTTTAAGGAGATTTTGCATTATATTAAATGATTTTAGTTGAAGTACTAATTTCTTCTTGTTATCGTTTGGTTTAATCTAAGTAATTCTTCTTCTGAAGAAGAATCTATTTCAAACTGTTCAGAAGTACGCTACTGTAACCTTTAAATCATATAATAAAGATTTTTAACTGATGTTAGAGGAGCAATATTGCCGAATTAACTAACTCATGTTTATTAATGAAGATTAGGACTAACTAAGGTTGATGCAACTAGAAAGTTTCTAATTCAGATTAGTTAATCTGAGTTAACGTTAACAGAGCTCGGTGCAACTCAGTCTAAAAGGTTTCAATTTAGAGATAACTTGATGTGCCTACTATGTCATAGATATTTTTTACTTATGAATTCATTTTAACGAATTTTTAAGGGTTTAAGGAATTTAAGAGAATTATTTTTTTTAATACTAAAAGTATACTTTAACATTTTAACGAACTTTATAATAACCTCTGTAGATTTTTTTAAAATTAAAAGTAGAAAAATTTATTGCTACTTTAAGATTTTAAATTATTTAAATATTCAATTTGTTTAATATAAAGATAAGATGCATTTGAAATTTTAAAATTGATACTAGTTCTAACTAAAAGATGAATTAATAAGGATTACATACACTTACGTATAGATAATACCTTTTGAACAAATTCTGAAAATATACCATAAATCAATTCCGACAATCATATATTGTTTTTTGTGTTTTACGTAAAGTTATGCAAAACACTTAAACGTCACGAATATTTTAAATTAATTATTAATTTACTTATTTTAATTTTCAGTTCTATGGCAAATATTATTACACTTACATAAACCATCTTAGAACTTGTTAAATAAATTTTAAATGAGCAATATTTATTAAAATATACCTAATACATATTTCGCTAGTACAATTCAGTAAAATATTATGTGTATGTACATACCTACTTAGAAGATACCTGAAATAAAGATAAAATGTGCTAGCTAAAAAGATAACTTTCAATTTCAAGACTATTATTCTATTTTAAACTTTTTCCAAACTTTCCTGTTTACTTATACAGTATACAAGCTACCTGATAAAAAATGAATTTCGATCAAGTAATGTCAAGAGTTATATTTTTAATAAAAACATTATAATAAAAATGTCTTCCTTCAAGTTTTAAACAATGTGCTAAGCAAAAGCGATTATCAATGTTTGCAGCGTACTTCGAGATTTAACACATGACATTTCATAACTGACAGTGAAAGCTTATTTATTGAAATTTGCTTGCTTGAAGTATATTGCTTAATATGATCTTTACAGATGTTAAATGCATAGTTTGGTCTTTTAGAAATATTGTAAATTTTTACATGTTATCAAACTTATGAATGGCACTGTTTGTTATTTCTTTTCATTTCCAATTTTACTTTTGTTTTGTATTTGGAAGTCATAACCATAATGTATAAAAAAATGTTTAATTTAAAATTCTGATGTAGATTATTTTTAATGTACCTACTTTAACATGTTGTAATTTTTGTTCAAATACCTAGTCAGTAAAGTTTTAACAACTTTCCTCATTTGTTTTTTTTAACTAGTTATTACAAATTAGTAAAGTTTCACTAGTCGTAATAAAAGTAGTATATTAGGTTACATTTTAATTTACTAAATTATTAAAAACGTATTATAAATTTTCTCATTAGGCGAATCTTCTCACATTCAGCTTCACTTTTTTGTCTCTCTGCTTAAAATAAAACAAAGTCAACTGAAGCAGAAACTCTGCAGTATTTACAAACACCCAGTAACCACAAATTTCGCAGTAGTACCGTGTAGTTACTTCGCAGTTACGGCATGCGGCGTGCATGGGAATTGTATGTCTACCACGTGAAGCTGACAATTTCCGTGATAAATATAGATTGTCGTGATACCGCAAAGCAATAATCATACGGCACAATTTTGATACTATTGCGAATACAACACGATATTATTGCGACATAACTGCTTTATTAAGCGGTACTACTGCGATTCTGTTGCGATACACTTAAAGTACCTACTATTCTGATAGTAATTAATGTGTAATTAATTTCGACTTGATAGGCCCGCTCCCAATTTTTATCTAATTCAAAGACAACTTCACGTGACTTAAAAGGGTGATAAAAATAACTAAATCAGAAACAACAAACCAATTCAGAAGTACTAAGAAACAATTCATGTATTTTTTTTAAGAAAAATATTGAAACTGAACAGTGCATAACTATAGCCCCTAAGCACATTTCAAACAAAAATTAACTATTTAATAATGGATTTCTCCTCTGTTTTTTTGTGATTAACCCAAAAATTCTTGAAGACATGCTTTCAACCAAATTATTTCTGGCTCTAAATTAACTCAAACTTCTGTAATGCAATTTTGAGCTCATTAATTGTGACATATTGTTTATTATAGCGATAAACTCGGCGAATCAAAATTCCCCAAAGGTTTTCTATTGTGTTAATATCTGGGAAACAACAGGAATGCCAGTCAAATAATTCGATATTTCTTCTTTCGAACCAGACATCGATTCCCTACTAACATATATTCGTGCATTATCTTGTTGGTAGACCCATTGTTGATAATTGTTATTTAAAAATGGAATTAAATTTGCTTCAAAAACGAAGAGATATTCTCTGCTATTCATTCGTGCCGATGGGTAAGCTAAAGTTAAAACCTGTTTTGATAAAGGCACTCCAAACCATTAAAGTACCTCCCCTGTCTGAGCCATCTAATTTAAACTTTTTTCGTTAGAAAAAATTATCTAAAAAGAATTTTTGAAAATGCGGTACAGTTGAATAAAAATAAATATCTTACTTTCTCCCAATTGCGGTTTATATTCTCCCGAGGAAATTGCAACTTGGCAATTCTGTGGCGAGGAAGAAGACGCGGAGCTGTTTTCAACTTTTGACCACTTTTGTTCAAAATCCTTCGAATTGTACATCGGAAAACATTTGCGTCACATTCTGAAGCTATTTTTTTACAACTTTCAAGCTATTGCAACAATAATTCTTCTTTCAGTTCTAGGTGAAATCTTCTTTTTTTCTGGACAGGATTTCTCAAATAATTTGACACAACTTTACGCGATCGATTAATTCTTCGAGCAATTTCACGGCCACTCAAATCTTCATCACAAAAACCTTTCTCCAACTCAGAAAGATATCTTTCTCGAAATATTTTCAGTCTAATTATCACAAAGTAATGACGTTTAATGATAAAATTACTTCTTTTGTTCGTTAATAAGAGGCACAGCCGAGCTTGGATTAATTTATTTCAACCGGCGCTATAGTTAGATTAGTTTTAACATTTTTTTAAATAAATTACATAAAATGTTTGTTTTAATTTTCAATTACTTTTTTGTTATTATTTTGACTTCTTTTATGGTTCATCTAAGTAAGATTAAATTATTGTTGTTTTAGGAACAAATAATTAAAAATTGTTGTGCTCTTCAGTTTATCAGTTGTATCGAATTGTTTTCGTAATACTGTCAAAATTGTGAGGTACCACCTCGGTGAAAAACATAGAGGTGATCTGACACGCTTCGGTGTCGGGTGAGATAGGTAATAACAATCTAGGCTCGGTATGTGGGGCATCATTTCAGTTAATACATTATTTTGACGCGCTTCTGGTTTGCACACCCGCACACGATTACTTTCAATGGGCTATCCTTTATGTCGTCCTCTTTGTTGCACGACTCGCGCTCGAAGTAGCGATCTAAGTGCATGACCCGAGTTGGTGCGAATACCTGTCTCACCTTCTATCGAGGGTACCACCTACCACGGAAATTGTCAGCTTTACGTGAATTAAAATTATATTTTTGATATATTTAAAAGTAACTTTTCTATGTGGGAACAAAGGGCTAAATTCAATTGAATCATTTCGGGCGAAAACAATTTAATTTTCACCTTCTTGCGATACGCCAAAATAAGGTAAGGTAAGGTAAGCCTCCAACCTTTGGTGAGGGAACTGAACAAGCCTCTCAATGAATTTTATAAACAAAGTCGGACACATTTAAAAATGAATGAGTTTTATCCATTTAAGAAACGATGTCGAACAACAAGACCTACTTTTCGTTAGAATCAATCATAGAATCAATGATAGATGATCAGAATTATATGATCACTGATCATAACCAGCAGAAAAGATTCAACAGCGCGTTTTCGACCCCCACTCAAGGTGATTTAGTACCGTGTAAATCCTGAGGCGATGCGACAAATTTTTTATTTATTCTATAATTTGTTTGAAGACGTTAAATGTGTAAATTTTTACATAATTAGATAGCACAAATTTGTATGAGCTCAAGATCAAGATAACAACAGCAAAAATTTACTTTGCAACCGCAGGAATAAAGGTGAATGGGCCCGCTCGTAGTTATTTCATTAGTAATGGTATAATTTGAATTAAAAATAATCTGTCAATCGATTATTCAAATAACCTGTATAATTCGATCATCAAGTTTCGTAATTCGAATTAAAAATAATTGGTAATCCGAGAAATCGAGTAGAAATTAGGTTCGAGTTTCGGTTGTAAAGAGAATTCGGAATTTCGATTATGAGGCGCTTTCCCGTTAACTCTGAATTTTGCGCACTAAACACAGTTGAGTTTTAAACCCATGTTCTTTGAGTACAAACTTATGAAACGTATTTGTAGTACAAGTGTGACATATGACAAATTGAAAATCAGTTTCAAAAATTGTTTAATTAAGCATTTTATTAAAATATTTAACATTAATTATTTTTCAATAAAACATGTTTGTTTTGTAGTTATCTAGTAGACACCATATCGAAACAGAATTCAAGAGTGAGGGAACGTGTCCAGGCACAAAAATAATAGCTGGTGCTTGAGGGGGTATATTGAGCGTACAAAGCAAGCGTGCAAATGCTAACTGGAAAGTGCGCTTCGCGATTTCTTGGGCTTTTAGGCTCATTTGGTGCACAAAGTGGGTAAAGGGAAAGCAGCGTAGGGTAGTAATAGTAGTAGTAGTGGGTATAAATCGCAACTGAACGCAGCGTTCCCAGACAATATTTTATTTGGTTCCTAGATTTTGTACTAAAAATCCTTAGATGTCCTCCTCCCCATTTAGATGTCTTTTGGAATGTGCTTTATTCAGCACACATTTGTACTTGTTGAACTCAATTTGTTCTTGCGTTCAGCGTAATTGGAGTAATCGGTGATTAGTTTGCCATACATCAAACGCACATAGTTTGCTTGGAAAAATGTTGGAGGGTGTATTTGTACCTTTAACTATTAAACAAGATAGACTGGGCAAACGAGCTTTAAAATGTAGCTAACATGTTCACAGGGGTGAAGGGAGATCTGTTTTCAAAAAGTAGTTCAGTGATCGGTTACTTTCAAATTGCATTTTGTATAGATGCTTGTATGTAGGACAAAAAATAGTATCCAACCTCTCTCTCCAACCGCAATATCTGTTGATGTTGCTTTCAAACAAACCGTCCTCCTTTGCACTGGCATTATCAGTCTATCTTGTTTCATTGTCAAAGATTTATACCATACCCTCAGGTAAACCACGTAACTTTTAATATTTTAGGAGTTTTACTTATTAACAATGAAACAACGAAAAACATTTTAAAAATATTTTTTTTTTTGAAAATTTAATTTGTAACCTGTGACATGTCTCTTTAAACCTATATTACTCGTCAAATGATGGTTCTGTCTTGGGTTAGTACATATTCTTCAAGAAGAGTTTATACGAAATTATTCCGAAATTGGTTTATTATTTACTTATTTACTTTATTTTTTTAAAATGTTTGAATTTTCCCTGGATTTGCAAAAAAATTCAAGAAATCTCTTTTTCCTTTGGCCACGTCAAAAACCCCTAGAACGGGAAAATCCCTACACCTGGCAATCCTGACTGAACGAATTCTCCCAATGTCCTCCCTGTCTCTGACCAATTCGTTCGCTCGAATGGAGTCGAATCGAGATTTTCTAAGAATGTTGACAGTCCTTTTTCCCTAATTATGCTTAGTCTTTTCCTCAAATTGCAATTTTAAGCTATTTATATGCATTTTTGTCAAGGTTTGCTTTAAAATTTAAATAATTTTTTCTTTATAAATTCCCTTTTTCTTAGAAATTGCAATTTTAAGGCATATAAATTCCTACGAATAGGAAAAATTTCCACAAATTGGCAACATAGCTTTTTCTAATTGAGACGGGAGGCGAATGTGATTATCATATGGAATTAAAAATAATTCGAAATATAATTCGATTATTTGAATAATCGAATCGGTAGAATTCGATTATTGAAATAATCCGACTATGCCCATCACTATATTTAATCACGATACTCGCCTACTAATGCAAACTGAATTCAGTGAATTCAGTCTGCAAGTCACCGATCGTAACACATGGAATCGATAATGTTTTTAGACTACGTTTCTATGTTCAAATCAATGAAAACTTACAAAATTTGTGATTATCGAAATTGTAATTGCTTAATCGAAGTTTATGATTAGCAATCCACGGTTATAAACGAAAGCAGCTAAAGTTTCCTCTGTTGGAACAGGCTGTAAATAAATCGAAATTTTAGCAAGCGCCATCTGGAAGTTAAACGCAAGAATTTCAGTAACTGTTAACTTCTGCAAACATAATATGTAAATTCATAATAAAGCAGTTGCCTCGCAGTAATATCGCATTGTATTCGCATAGTGTCAAAATTGTACCGCATAAAGCAGGATTTACGAGGGGTCGTTTTTATATTCCCGGACTAGGCATGAAAAGAAGAAATTAGAACAGCAATAGAAATTTTATTTTTCAATATAGGCCCCATGTTTTTGAAAACAAATAATACCATTAATCCATTATAAAAATGTTCATTTGGTTTGTCCGCAAAATGCCTTTCAACAGCCGCTAAAAGTTCGTCATCGTCCCTAAATATTTGTGTTTTTTTTGAGATTTGGAAACAAAAAAGAGTCACGAGGAGCTAGATCCGGACTATAAGGCGGATGGTCAATTTCTACGAATTCACATTCAGCAACCGCAGCTTTTGAGTCTTGACTTGTGGGATGGTGCATTGTCATGGAGCAACAGGACACCTTGCGCCAGTTTTCCGCGCCTTATCACTTTAATAGAATCTTTGAGCCGATGCATTAAGCTTGCATAATACTCTCCTGTTACCGTAATACCTTTATTCATGTAATAAATCATTAAAATTCCGCGGCAATCCCAAAAAACAGTTCTATTATTTTTCCTGCAGAGGAAGTGACCTTAAACTTCTTCTTCTGGAGCCCTTAATATGCATCGATTCTTGTTTCGACTCAGGATCAAAATGGTGAACCCATGTTTCATCTCCTGTGACAAGTCGATTGATAATTAAATCTGGTTCATCTCCACGAAGCGCCAAAAATTGTTCACACGTCTCTATCCTGATATTCATTTAGAATGGCGAAAGCATTCGTGGAACTCATCTCGCACTTACCTTTGTCATTCCAAGGTACTCGTATAGAATTCTGAAAACCGTGGTTTCCGAAACTCCCAATAAAGCTAATAATTCTCGCATCTTTAATTTTGCATCTTTTAGTACCAAATACTTGGTTCTTTCAATAACGTCGGAAAAAATTTAAAAAAATATTTCAGAGACATTGCATTTTCTCCAAGGTACAAGGTAACTCGTGACACTTTACTTTTGAGAAAAGAATATGAGAAAACTTTGTAGGGTGAAGGTCTTTAAAAACGACCAGTTAATGATTATAAATCGTTAAACATTTTTTCTGAAACTATTGATAATATACTCTACACATGCATATACATTCTCAAAATTTTGATTTTTATAAATTACAGTTTTTGAACAAGAACAAAAAGTTTAAAGTGATAATATTTAATTGAAAACAATTATGCAAACAATAATTACTTTAAGCATTTAGTTATTGATATCCATTTCTTTCAAGTGAACATAAAGTAAATCTTCTCCTGGGACTATGGATATTACAATCCATGAGATGAACGCAATAATCGCCCTTCCCAAAGATAAATTGTACCATTCGTTAACTTCTGACGGAGTTATCTAAAAGAGAAACAAATCTGTGAAAGTAATTATTAATGTGGACTTTTACGCTAAGGCCTGGTTTGTTCATATTCCATTATCTTTATTATCTGATTTATTGCCAAAGTAACAATTGTACAAATAATTGTTACTATGAGAATAAATTGCAGGTTAAAGTTACTTGAAAGTTAATAAACCAGGCCTCAGGGACGGTCGTTCCATCAGCCCGTTAAAGCTTTTCGGCGAATAACTTGATTTTCCTGAACGGTTGATTGATTTTTATGATTTGTTTTCATGGTAATTATCATCAGTCAATTTATCAAGAGATGGAAAGACCTAACGATGATCAAATTAAAGTAGATTCTACACTAACGATGACATTATGATTTACAAAATAAGGGGGTAAGTCTGATCAAATTTTCACTGAATTAAAATATTTATCCATTGATAATAAATTGTACCATTGCTATCATAAAAAATTAGGACAATATTCTTTAAGCTATGTAATTCGTAATAAATCGTAATCGATCGTAATTTGAAATTGTCACTGTCAATCATGCCTAAAGTAAAAGTTGTTTTAAAAGTAATACGATAATTGCTTGCATAGAAAGAGAGTATCACAGTTAGACAAATTGTTAGAATTTGGGTGTTAACAAAAATACTGACTTGACAATAAAGTAATAGCGCTTTCGATTGACTGCTCTAGAGCACTCTCAGAATATTTCTATTCTTTATTATTACATGATGTTAAAATAAGATGAGAATACTCTGAGAGTGCTCCAGAGCAGTCAATCGAAAACGCTGTAAGATTTAATATAATAAAATAATGGAAACTCATAGCTAGTGGATTTTAAAGCCGTCCTAGTTTTTCATGATATCGACATTAAAGTGAAGAATAATATGAGTTTGATAAATATAGGGAAAAGTTTTAAGTAGCACATGAATTTTATAAGAATATAATAGAAAATTCTATATTGATTTTTCAAGTTTTCACTTTTAATTAAAGCATATCGACAATTCAAAATTAATACTCCTTGTACATAATTCACATAAAATTATACTGCTATAGTTATTGATAAAAGTATTTTTAATAATTAAGAATGTAAGTTAAAAAGGGAAATGTAAGGCTAAAGTTTGATACCCACATCTAAGTCTGTTAAGTTGCTGTAGAGCACCAATGACATCTTATCATCTACTTTTGCTGTTACTAAATGCGTCAGCATTGTTGCAACGTAGAGTGAGATTGCGATAATACCTCTTCTCCTTTTTATTTCATTTTTTAGGCAAGAAAACGATATACTTGCCAAATCGTACCTGAAAACATCAAAATTTTATTTTTCAAAATTTTGGGAGAATTTTTGTGTGTTTTATGGGAGTGCAAAAATTTGTAAAACTATTCCTAAGACTCACGTGATCATTCATTTACAACTTGTATGCGAGCATAATGATTTATCGTCAGATACATGCTGATGTATGATGCTAATCATTATCATATTTTCATTTTGATTTGTGACGAATTCAAAATATGACGCTGTTTGCTTTTTTTAGATAATTGTAAAAGTACAAAAGGTCGTATGTCTTTAAAAGCTGCATTTATCAGGAGAGCAAAAAAAAAACTAATTTGTTCCTTCTCATTTGATTTTATTATTATCAAATTATAATATAATAATAGAATCAAATCAGAAGGAACAAATTACTGTTTCTTGCTCTCCTGAAAAATGCGACCTTTTGGACTTTGACTGATGTTATGTCATACTACACTATATAATAACTATTCAGCTTACCTATCAAATACAGAGATAAGACAAAATACGCTGAGTATGTAGAACATGCATGTGTAAAGATCACTGTAATTGGCGTAGTGGATTATGTATTGAACGTCATTTGAATTTTTGTTACAGTGTAAATAAGCAAAGTGAGCGAAAGCAAGTCCCCCAAGTAATCCATGGCAGAAAGTTGTAAATGGTATCCAGTACTTTTGTATTTGTAAAGCCGCGTCTATTGGATTATCGCCACATCTAAAATATAATTTTAACTAGTTTAAAAATGTTCAATACAATACGGATGAAGATTCGCTACAAAAAAATATTTTCTATTAGTTTTTCGACGAATAACTTGATTTTCCTGAATTGTTGATTGATTCGTCTAATAACTGTTAGGGTCGGTACTTTGAACACCGATTAACTTTAACCTTTGGTTTATTCCCATGCCTACAATTGTAGAGACAATTGTTTCTATGAGAATAAACCAAAGATTAAAGTCAATCGGTATTCAAAGTACCGCCCCTAAGCCAGTTTATTTAAGGTTTATTTAGAGATGGATATCTCCGCCCTAATTGAAATGAATTTATTCATAGTTTTACCTTTTCGGAAATCCTTCTTGATCAATCGTATGAGATTTACTTAAACTTGGTCGACTAGATACTTCAAATTTATTTTTCTTTTGCACATACAATTTATCTGATTTCCTTGGACTTTTCCTGACTTTCTCGTGACGTACGTAGTCGTCCATATTATTTTCAAAAACATCATCCTGCAATTCTTCCAAAGCAACAGTGATTTCATTTTTTGGTTCATATTCTTCGTCACGCTTTCTGTGTTTCCGCTTTGCCGATGACGAAATGGGCGAATTTTCACGTTTCTTCTTCTTGCTCTTCCTTTTCTCCTTGGGTATCATCATTTCTCTGCTATCGCCCATTCCAATTTCCGTATCACCGTGGCGTTTCTTTCTAGATTTAGATTTTTTACCTGAACTGCAAATAATTTCGTCGCTGTCTCTACTGTAAATATCCTGAATGCTGTTGTACATATTTCTCTCGTCAGTATCTAACTGACTGTGATCCTTGCGGCGCTTGTAATGTTTACGTTCCTCTGGACTCAGTAGCTCCAAATTTCCTGATAATTCTTCGGGGATTTTCTCCTCCTCGTAAAAGCTTAGACTTTGAGGGCGTGAGTCGGTGAAATGTGAGTGTCTGTTGATATCTCTTCGCATTTCTGTTTCGATTAGATTCAAAATTTTCGAATTAATTTGAGACTCACCATCCACCGATACATCTCTGCTGGGGGTGTGCACACTAAAGTTATCATTTTTGTCTTCACCCAGATAGTTTTTATTGGATTCCGAACTTTCCTCCGAATACTCGGTTTTCTGCGTATCTCTATCAGAACTGATATCACGATTTGTTGGTTTATGAACTTGAGCAACAATTTCTTGCTTCATTTCGTCTTTCTGACGAGACTTCTTCGATCGGGATGAAACTTTCGCACTCATTTTAAATCGCGTAGGTGCGGGCCGTATTGATTGTTGCGCGCGCTCTGAGTTTTGTTATTGGTAATTAACGAATGTAAATTTGTGAAATTAAAAACTAGAATCAATTTATATTTATATCTTTGTCTTTAAATATTATCTTTAATGATATGTAAATATTCGTGAAATTACTTACATTTCGAAAGTGCCTGAAGCTATTCTAAAATGAAACCACATCGATATATTCGCGCAAGTCAAATAGTAACTATAGCAAGCTGCCCTCTTTTACTACACAGTACATTGTCTTTAAGCATATTTCTGTTTATAGATGGCCTAAGAATATACATAAACGATCTGGACACAACGAGCTTAATCAAATTTGAAGAGATTTTTGCCCATACATTTTCCAATGCCGAACAGCATTTAAGCTAAGGAAAATTAAACCTCTTAGCATAAACAGTTTATTAATAATTCTGTGAAATATTTTTTTATATCCGTAGATACGTATTTCGGCAGCTAAGCTGACATCTTCAGTACACACACTACCAAAATTAAAAGCACTTCATGAAATTTAACAACCACCTAATCATATTTGTAGTTATAAAAAATTATAATTAAATGAATAACGGAAAGAAAATAATATGTAGTGTAGACCGTCAAAACTAACAGTATTTTTCATACTTTAATGAGACTGCGAAACGAATGTTTTATGTATGTTATTCCTACAAGTAATATTACATTTTTTTTGTGAATATGTATAAATGTTTTGTGTTTCAGATTCAGTGAAATTTAATTCATTGACACCAGATGGCGTCATACTCTCAGTATCTACACAAATCAACCTCGAGTTCTCTACAATGTGAGCGACCTTGTGTGACCGGTTTTCTTAACCAAGGCGACCAAGGCGAAAAGTTGCTTTCATGACCGACTGTTATTGCTTGGCTTCCTCTCGTTTTCCGGCACATTTATGATTCATGACCATCACGTGGAATAATACTGAATAAGACGGAATTTTGATTTGACATTTTATTTTCTCCAAAAAATTTGATTTCAATAAGCTATATCATATGAAAAGCAAAGTGCGAATTCTTTTACAATGATACTATACATACTTAAGCAAGAATACCTTATGACTGCATTTGCAGACCTATTTGTATTTAAGTACAAGAAGTACGGAAATTTTTGACATTTCTTATTTTTGCATTGGTTTCCTTTAAATATTCTGATTATGAAGGGGGAATTTTTAGTTTTATTAAGTTATTTAAATAGTTTGTGTTACCACTTATGTCTGTATTCATAGTGCTTCCTTGAGGCTTCTTTCAACAAGGGAACCCTTAGAATGAGTATTGTTATAATGCAACTGACTTACTACATTTTAAGGGGTCCCTCATTGAAGGAAGCCTCAAGGAAGTACTATGAATAAGGACATTAGTAGAGGATTATTTGATGTATGCATAGGCAGAATTAAAAGTAATCTCCTCAATAAAAAGCAAATGCGAGATTTAATCTATTCTGATCACCAAAATTCCAAGAATTCAATGCGTGCCTATTCGCTTGTCTGGCTAATCTTTATGTCAATCAGAAGTCATTAGACCGTAATTTAACTTTTTACTGTCTGTACATAGCTCAAGTTAGTATTCATACAAAATTAGTATTGTATACAAACATTTTTTTTAAGTATTGTTTTGATAAATGAAATGTTCGTAAAGATAAATTCTCTTACCTGGTTATGTTTGTGTTCCATTTAAATTTAGATTATTATTAGAGTTTTAGAAAATCAGGCGCGTCTAAATTTCTGGATTTTTAGAAAAAAACCAAAATAGTGAGTTATTAAATAAATATATTTTTACTAAATATAACTTTTAATTAAAAAAATAACACTGAGAATATTTGATAGTACACTATACATTGTATTTTCAATAAAAGAAACCGCGACGCAGCGATGAAGCTTTATGAACATAAGAGCCTCCTTTTAAAGAATATAAAAGTTTTGAAATTGTCAATTAGCAATCAACTTTTAATTTACCTTATAACCAATTGCATTTAAAAAGCGAGTGTTCATAAAATTCTATTCCATGCTTGAGGTTTTCTTTTATTGAATGTACTATACATACTTTTTTTTTAATTAAATTACTACAATAAATAACAGAGTTAAAATTAATTAAAGCTAGAATAACTATATCATTTGAAAGTGGACAATAAATAACAATGTAATAAAAATGAATTCATTCACAGATTCGTAAATTTTTCGTCTGCCCTAGTTCTAAGAACTACTTATTATTAAAAATGACAATATAATATAATACTAGAATATACATACAGTATATGTTTAACAAATACGTCAGATGATCTATAAGATAATTGCTTTCAGTTTAAACACATTACCTACTTTTACTTCATCAAAAATCTGATGCAATTTATTTTCGTGTTTACGAGGAAGTTTGATTTTAAGGCATCAATATCAAAAAAAAACTGCTAAATTTGCTTTTCATTTTAGATAAGTAACTATTTTAGGAATAGTCAGCAAATATAGAAAATCAAATAATAAAAGCTGCGTTTGCAGCTTTTTTTTAAATATTTCTTATCAATTTTGGTTGGATATTGACTGATACTGATGGTTTGCAAATAATTTTTTTTCCAAAAGATTACAGCATCCAAAATCAATGCTTTTCATCGTTTCTTCTTCAACTGCATAAAAGTTTCCAGTGTAAAATCCCACTTTTTTAAAATTTATTACGTTTTTAAGGGCCATCTGGTAGAGTATCTGACAATTTGTAACTTAAATGCAATAATAATTAATAATAAATGAATGAACAAAAATCAAGTTATAATGGATTAATTACATGAACGAAATTAAACATACTGTTTACTACAGCGATTAAGCTTATTTTAAATCTGTTATTATCTACTTTATACATGTACATATACATATACATATATACTTACTTTAAAAATTGTTGTTCATAGAACTTACTTATGTAATATATCATAGATATATGGGACCAAGAATCACCGAATTTTCGAGTCATTAGGAAAAGGAAAACTCTTCAACGCTCCCGTGATGAAAACTAATCGAGCTGCAAAGGTTAAACCTGAGCTACAGATGTAGAAATCGTGCGTGAACGAAAAAGTACGAGTAACCATAATTCCCTAAATCATCTAATCATCGGCAAATTATTTTACTTAAAATTACTTCACATATTTAAAATCTTACAAATGGAAATTACCTTCCATTCTCACTTAAAACCTAAGTTATTTACATGCCTAACTGGCTTCTAGAATGATCGATAAAAGCCAATCGTAGTAATACCCTACGACGCTATATCAATTTGATAAACATTTTGATAACTTCAAAATGATTTTTTATTCCTCCCCATAAACCGAAATACCTCAACCAATTTATTATACCCGATAGTTTTAGTTAAAGAAAATAAATAAATACCGTGCAAGGAGTATTTACAACGAGTTTGATGCTTTCTGTACTATTTTATAGGCAATACGGATGGCAAAACTGATATACCAGTCTCTGTGAACGTTCCGTTTTCTTCATGATACCTTTTTTGTAATACTGTCTAATGGATCTACTTAGCTTATCGTAATTCATGGCCGGTCTATTTTTCCGCTTTCCCCAAAGTCGAGCCACTTTTACGGAGTCTTCGATTTTGAAGACGCCTTTAGAGCGATCTAACCACCGGATGCAAGAACCGTACACCTGGGGTGACGCTAAGAGCTCTTTCAGAAACTGCCACAGATGGATGTGAGATCCACCAGAGGCCCGTGATGTACTGGGTTTTACTTCTGCTGATTGGGGAGGAGGCGATTCTTCCTCCTCATCTGAAATAAAAAGAAAAGAAGCTTTCTTAACTTCAGATATACCAGCGAATTTCGGAAATTCTACTATTTTAATCTAAAGCAGTAAGTTTTGTTGGAGTTCTTTTTGTAACACAGTTGTACGTGAGAAAGTTTAATAAATTATTTACAGTAGACCTTATGAGTTTTAATTCATTCTGCTTTTAAAATTTGCTTAATAATTATAACTCTATAAAAGATGAAGTAAATAAGACCACAATTACAATTCAAGTCAAATATAGTAACATGCTTGGGTACTGATTGCTTTTGCAATGTAAAACGTTATCCAGAGTACTAAATATAA
Organism: Serrognathus titanus; assembly: GCA_039766575.1. NCBI lineage: Eukaryota > Metazoa > Arthropoda > Insecta > Coleoptera > Lucanidae > Serrognathus > Serrognathus titanus. Next base: position 25,878,661 of record CM077912.1, on the reverse strand, counting down.
TAAAAACGTTCTTCATAAATAATAATTATTTTTTCCTACAAAATTACGAAACTTATTTACATAATGTAACCTTTTAAATGTTATCATTCAGACGATAAAGAAAATGAAATCACCTAAAACACAATCGCCTTACTAATAGGTGATCTCATTAAGTGAAAAGCCGGAGGAAAATAAATTTATCTTATGTCACTCTCTTTGTTGAGATTCTATACAAAGAAGTTTATTATAAAAGTATATTGCTTGAGAAACCAACAGAATCTGGTAATGTCGAAACCAGCCATTATAAAGTTGCTGGCCTTGGGATGTAGGTTTATGTGCAATTGTGAGCGAGCACAACTATCTAAGCAAGAAAAGCGGCCGTTATTATTTCAAAACTCGCGTGATTAAATTTAAAGCGATATAAAATATTCTTTAACCTTTAACTTTTTTGTCAAAATCACAAACCGCTGACAGTAACTGCTTATTTCCTTTTGATTAAACGTCACCTTATCTCTTAACGTATGATTTATTAATACTGCAGATATGGAGTTCTTTTTTTTTAAGAAGATAGAGCGAATATTTTGTTCTTTCAACAGTAAATATCTTACGCCAATTTTTAAATACTAACTAATCATTGAAGTAAAAGTAAAATAAAGGAACTGGATACTTAATATGCGAATACAGACTATAAAAATTCAAGGCTTACAGTTAATTAAGTTGCGGCAAAGTTGCGAAATTTCGTTATCTTATAGTCATCAGATCATGGAATGGGTTGTTTAAAAAACTATCCAACCACTTTAATATTAAGGATTGTGTGTAATATTTACTGGGCGGAATTTTATATTTTATTTCAGTCTCCCCACTAAATATTATTGGCGCTTCGTGAATCCGAGGAACGCGAGCTGTAGGTTACAATTGTATTAGTATCCGGTATTATTTCGATAATCGATAATTCAAAAGTGTCGACTACGTTAGTTCTGCACCTCTAACGATAGGGAGTATGCCTCAAGAAATCATAATCTATAATAATTTGTACAATACACATAAAACAGAAAGACATGAGTGATGAATTCTAAATGCTAAGTAAAGATGTCACAGGTATACAAAAGTAATCATAAGTATACTAATTAATAATAAATACACATCAAGGTGTTTCCATCATATTCTTGAAGAAGTAAAAATGAAACGTGGTTTAGACTGTCCTAAGAGGCTGAACGAATTTAGTCTATCCTATTGCAAGAGCTCCAAAATGTATTCATGCCGATAAAGTCGAGAAAAAAGATGATACTGGAAACCATGTTGAATTATAAATAGGAGTGCCCACGGGTTAACACTCAGTTTAAATTAAACTGACTAGTGAAGAACCTGGATTTCTTTTGGAGAATGGACTGTCTTATTACAGCAATCACATCATCGTGCTTTGTAAGTATTTGAGATAGAGGTGAAGATGCCATTAAGCAAGCGGGATATAACCCATTATCCTGTAAGCATAAGTATAGTATCACGCAGATTACCAGGGCATTATTTCACAATTTTTTACTTCCCAAAAGAAAGCGCAGTAAATGAAAAAGTTTATGACATCATTCTGGATGCGTTTTCCTTAATAAAAGTAGATTATGCTTTGAGGCGCTTCCAGTCAATCCCAAACAAAGAAAAGAATAAGCTATTTATGGTTCTAGAAATGATAGAAAAGAAAGATCAATACAAGATAATACCTTTGGTTATTATTTCTAGATTTTGTAACGCGATTGGCCAATAATATTAATGGATACTCTTGTTTCTTTTTCTAATACTTGCGAGGAAGTATAAACTAAAAATTATTTTATTTATCAAACTTTTTGATTATAAAAACTTTTTTCTCTCTTTATCTTTACCTCCTTCCTGTTCCTAACTTCACTAACTTTTACACGAGTTCGATCCTTTTTCATCCACAAAATGTGTTTGAATTAATTTAACTGTATTTCATCTATTTTTCTTTTGTTATATATTTATACTAATATTTATTTATTTTCACTTTAAGTTTTCTTCATCTGATTGGTGCCTAGCAATAATTTAACATATTTTTCTATGGTCAGTTATATGTTAGGTGACCATTTTTTACTACATATTTACGTATCACAAGACATAATACTCATTTATGAATTCTGAATGGACCAGGTGACCCTCAAAAATATTCCTATGAATAACATGTTCTATACGTTCAATTTTACCATTACTCAAATTGATTTTATAGGGATCTTAAGTGATTTTTATTTACCTTCTACTTAAGCGGAGTTTTCTTAAAGAAAACAGTTTAGTTCTGCTTACAAGATTGTTTTTTATAGACCATAATTGTAAATTATTTTTCAATTTTTAAAATTTGAAGTGAGTGGTTGTAAAGGTGCCGGAAGAATTCTTATTTTTTTAACAATAAAAAATGTACTGCATTAGACAATGCAACTAGCAATATTTATTTGATTAATAAATGTGATAATAATTACCATCAGACATATCTCCACCGCTTGAAGCGTTGCTGGAAGTTGTTTCTGGTAACCATTGCATGGACATATCTTCCTCTAAACGAGCAGCTTTCCAAATTTCCAGCTGAGCGTATAATATGCTCCCTCCCTGCAACAAAGTAATACAAAATAAGTGAAAATATTAAAAATCCGCATGCTATGCAATTTTATAAAAAAAATAAATCAAACACGTTTACAATTAAAAGCACACGTATAATATTTTGGTAATAAAATTGTCAAAAATTATGCAATTATGTATGTATATGGAGCCTAGAATTCAATTTTGTGTTTGCTTTGAAATAATAACTATTAAATTTAGAAAAAATGTAAAGAGCTTTAGTTGTTTCGGTGATGAAATTAAAAGCGTTTGAAATAAATTTCCCAAATTTATGAAGATACTAGCGGCAATGTCACCGAACGTCCTCCGCAAAGAGCCTCCATGTCGAACAAGCGGGAGGTATTTGCTTTTACTAGCCAATGTCCAGGAGAAAGTGACCCACTTCCCAAAGCAAAATGTGTACGGAATGTGATTTCACATATGAGTAGATTTGAGTCATAAGAGAGTATAGGCGAGTTTCCATTACTAATACTATTTTTTTTGCAAAAAATAAAATAACAGTAATAAACCTATCGACAATTACTTTATATACGTATACATTATATCCTAAAATTAATTTTTCGTTTTGCTACGTTTATGAAAAGTATAGCACTTTGATCGGAGATATTGTGTATTTTTGTGTTTGTACAAAAACTACCTTTCCAATAGTTCGCTTTGGCAACTGTAGAATTATTTACAATATAATAATTACGGGGTATTTAATGTAATACATTTGTAAACTACCATTCCGGACACCTTTAAAATTACTCACTTATCAAATTTTCGCTATATCAGTTAAGTTTCTACAAGATCAACCGACAAAGCGAAACACTCTAAGTAAGTGATTTTAAAGTGTTACGGACAACTATGTAATGAATAATATACTTTTATAATGAAGATGGCCTCCTTGTTATCTTTGAATTTTCCTTCGCTCAGAGTTTTCACTTTTTGCTAAGATTTTATTATTTTTTCTGCTTATTGCTTTTCATAAATTTTAATTTGAATGATTTGAACTAACATTTTGTGGAAAAGAAATTTGGCAATACATTAAATAATTAATCACCTTGTGAAAAACATTACGTTCGATTAAAATAACATTTATATTAAAGCCGTAATTTCTGATTATCGAAAATCAGCGATGATGATTCACTAGTTTAAAATAGTCGCAGCATAAACGAAGTAATCATAGGCGTGGGAAAATTTAAAAAGATTCTGAAACGTGATGTGAGTCAGTTACTATGTAATGTAGCAAGCACCTCGTGATTATTACTTTACCTCTTGCATTCAACTAGAATTCTAGTTTCTGTTGCTTTTCGTCCTTGACGTCAGTTATTTTTATAATGATCAACAAGTTAAGTTTTAACATTGATTTATGATTTTCATTCAACTAGGTCACGGATGTATATTATTAGTAACGTAGCAAAAAAGTCTATGTAAAAAATCCAAGTAATCTAAAATTATTGGAAATGTATAAAATTTGACATTTTATTTCTTTTCTTAAAACTTTACTAAAAATATTGGCTATTTTTTACATAAATATTATAGTTAATTCATTATTCATTCATAAATGTAGATGAGGGAAAGTTTAGGTGTAGCGTCCGAGTATTACTATACTCAAACTTGTAGATACTATTTATTCTGTAGAGTTACAAGTTTAGAAAATTTGTAGAAAATATTTTCATTCTGTCTGCTTTCGTTTAACATGTTTTAAATATTGTAAATTTAGTTAAATATTGCAATTATTGTAATAGAAATGGTTTTATTCAAGTAAAGTATGTAACATTACATATGGTGAGGATTGGAACAGCGTTTTATGTACCTTGATGTACTTCAGGAATCTTGACGTTTGTTTTACAAACAAGATTTGGAAGTCGCATTACTGCCCTACTTGAGAAATTTAAGTCTGGACAGTGGTCACACGAAGTGATAGTACAAAATAATATGTTTGTTCGACAAACATTGCCAAGTTATCTTGGAGTAGCAAATAATATTAACCAATAACAAATTTTAATTTTATTTTTATCAAGCAGTAATGTAATATGAAGTAATCGTTATATGATAATTCCGTGTATATTAAAAACAAGAAATTATCACAGATTATGTTATGAATGCAGTTCAATCAAATGCGTCACTTTACAGTTGTGGAAGTAAACTATTTACAAATTACTCAATATTGCCAAATGTTGGCGCTAATTTTCTTTAACTGCTTCGCTGTTCAATGATTACGGTACATGCTGGAGCTGACAATCGATGCAGAAACCGTTAACTTCACCTTACGTGGCTGCAAGTGCGCCAGTAGCGACCTATTTTTTTCTACTTTGATGTTGAACGTGCGGTCTTGTCCGTATCAAATAACAATAGAGTATGAGTAATAAGAGAAAGTTATTTTTGTTTCTTTTGTTACCCTTCTTGACTAAACATATCATGTAAAATTGTATGGAATGTTCGAACAAGTGTGATTCAAAACGTATTTATTACAGAAGTTGATTCAAATCAGAGATTACATCAATAAGATATAAAGTTAATTAAGTCCACTTTAGATGTATCGTTAAGGCGTTTAAAACGTACTGGAAAAAATTTTAATTGTGCATTTACCTGAGGCATTCGTTTAGTAAATTCTTCTTCTGTTAGAGAAATTAGTTCAGATCCGGCCATGTCCCACTGATCTGCTACGATTGAAGGTAATCCAAATTCCCTAGACGTCCACTGTAACCAAGAAAGAACGTTGGCTGATGTCCACTGCGATGGATCTATAAAAAAGAATATCTGATGTAAAAATGTAATTTTCCGAGCCCTGGGCTTACGTGATTTAAATAGAAATCTTAATAAAGGAATGTAAGATAAAATTCAGAATAAGTAGTGAACCTAAAAATAACTTAAATGTATCTATATTCTATAGCTATAATACTAAAGCGTGACGAGAATTCTTTGTTAATAAAGCAACGAACTGACTTGTGGAATATCAATGCGTATTTGCTTAAAGTTTTATAAAAATGAAGATAAATATAAATGTAAAGGTACCTATGGATTATTGCATTGTAATTAACTATACTGTATACCCTAGGGTTAAAAGGTAATGTATGTGCAAAGCGTCGTCTTTGTTTTTTAGGAAATCCAACGTTGACGTTAAGAATACTAAATGTCCTGTGCTCCAAATGATGTGCCACAAAAAGAAAGACTCTTGGATATCTACGAATTGTATAATATTCTACGTGTGCATATTGAATGGATGGTGGATTTTTAATTAACTTCCTAGATGACATATCATTTATAGTATTCAATTCATCCGTTGAGGTGAAAATAGAATGATCTATATTCATTTTTGATTTCCGAAACCACAAAAATCCTGGAGACGTGGCTAAAGAAAATGTTATTGAGATTTGATCAAGTTCCTCTTGCAATTCAAAAGCTATTTAGATTACTCAAATATATGTTATTGCCTAGCATATAGTCAGGGCTACATACTACATACTTTTATCAACCCCAGCGTTTTATCTTCTATACAATTTCAATTTTATCTTTATATCCTTGAAAATGTAAACAATTCTAAAAGAAATAATGACTAACTTGTAAGAAAGTTTGTGTCAAAAGCCATTGTATTTCAAAGAAAAATGTATGCAATATCGACAAATGTAATGGATTTATTGAGAAATTAAGTATGAAGAAAATATTCATAGTGACCGATGGGAGAGACGCCCTGGCGATAGAATCTATGAAGGGCATTATGACTTTTAGTATCAAGCCAAAGTTAACCAGATTTCGACATCTGGCCATTCTGAGCAACCAAAAGATGGACGATATTATAAAGCAAGCAACTAACAAACCTGCTAAATGACCAGAACCCTCTGGTGAAGTTTTCATTCATTCATTCAAAGCAATCCTATCAACAGTAAATGCTGGGACTCAGACTCTACAAGATTTTCCTCGGGATTTCTTCCAGCAATAAAACATGAAGTCACTTGAATTGCACAGCGTAGAATTAAGGAGCTACTTACTTTATAAGTAAATTAAATACCAAAAACAAAAGAAAAACTAAATTTAACCATAACAAAACTGTAATCCACATCTTTTCATTGAAGATATAAGCACAAACAGATATTTGATTTTAAAACTTCATAAAACGAACAAATAAAAAAGTTTCAAGTGATTTATCGTGTAGCATTAGACCTACGCTATTAGAGAAAATTCTGCTGAGCTCAACAGCACACCTACTATTCGCCCATTAACGTGTAGGTGATTGCAATATGTAATACGCTCAATATTTAAAGAACCGAATAGATAATGGAGTGATTATTAAAACAAAATGCCTACATAAATTAGTTTCTTTGATCTCCTATTTACGGGACACTCCCGATTCTTTAAACGCGCGCCTAACCTTCGGGCGTTGCGACTGCCATAAGATCGGTACCGAGGCGGAATTAGTGAGTAGCTGAAATATGCAGGAATGACAACAACAATACGTTCACCCACGCGAATGGGACGTCATATATTACGTCTTTGCTTCTTTTCCATTGGGGTTCGAGCTTAACCACCGTTGCGTTAGAATGTAGTGGATTAGGTGTGGTCGCATAGTTCTATTTCGGGAGCAAGGACAAGCGAATCGTTCTATTGCTTGATTATTATGCGATGTCAATTATAAATCAGATTGATATCTAGGTTCAATTAACGTTTGGGTGGAGACAATCATTATAATTGATGCGTGTTGATAACTGGCATTCTTTTTATGTAAATCTGTTGTTTATATTAAATCATTAATAATGTATTAATTAAATGATTAAATATAATGTGGATACTTTATCTGACCACCTTGATTATGAAAGAAGAAAAATACTTGCGACCTGTAAAATACCAGTGCATATAACCTCTCTAGATAATGCACGTATAGGTATACCAGGCTATGCTTGGATAAACTTGCGCGGCCTTTGTCTGTCTTCTCCATTCTCTTTCGTTAGAGAAGAATTTCTTTGGGGTTACTGATCTGTTTGGTGTTGACGCTTCTGTTTTTCTTGTTGTTTCCACTTCATAATGACATTTATACTTGGATTTAATCTTCTTCCGTCTGTAATTACAAGGTTCTCACCAACAAAATTTCGTTGTATTCCGTCTATATATTCTTAGTTCCTAAAAGGTCTAGTTTATACAACATGTCTTCAGGACGTCATTTTAACTTGCTGATTTGAACAAGTCTGAATATTCTGTGATGTCATCCGTGAAAACATTACGATAGCATAAAGCTCCGCTCCCATTTTGCTGGTTGCAATGAATTCGTATATCAAGTACACTTTCGTTTGTCTTTCTTTAAAACAATCCCAGAAAATCCGAAATTGCCGAGAATTGAAAGCATTACGAATTTCGTGTTTCACGTTTGATTAAACAGCTTGTTTATCTAATTTACCGTCTTTAAGTGCCTACAAATCTCATTATCTTCAGAACACAAAAATAATTAACGCAGGCAAGAAAGTATTAAGACTGACATTAATAAAGGGGTCGAAGTTTTTGATCAGATGAATCAAACATGTATAAGGCGACCTTATGATTGCTAAGATAGGACACTTTCCCATGACCATTAATCTAACTCAACTTGAACTACTGATGCACTAAAGCTGCTATCAAAGAAATTCAAAAACTATGAGAATTCCAACAGGTACGTGTCAACTAAATGATATGCTGCAGATTAAATAGGGTGTATCAAAAAGAACCTTCATCCTGAGTGATGAAATTTAATTCCGGGATTTGTAAACACATACTTAACTGACCATGCTTTCACAGCAAAAAAGTTTCAACATTCGATTGATAAAGAAGGCGAGACACTTTTTTATAGTTCCAGTTCATGTTTTGAATTATAGTTCAAAAACACCAAAAACTTTTCCGATAAGTATTACATATGCTTGTTTGCAAGCTTTCTTACAGCAATCACATCATCTGGATTATATTATAATCGTAGTGATATTCGACGGTGAATTTAGATTAATATTTTCGGTTTGTTCACGTTTCAGTCGTATTTTATAAATGATCATGACCATTGGAATTTGAGTGAATTCTGAGAGAAACATGAACGAACCGATAATATCGATCCAGCAGGATGCTTTGGAGATCTTCGTCGGTATCAGGTATTGAATACTTCAACATTCTTTTGATTCTTTTGTTGCTTTATCATAGAATGATAAATGTTTCCAAGTAATTGTTACAGCATATAGCAGTTATCAATTGTAATATCAGGATTCAAAAGTTATTATTTGCAAACATTTTCTACGTTGACGTAGAATATATTTTAAGTTTACAAATTAGTTTGTGAAAAAATTTATGTAAAACGTAAAACAATATTAAAAATAAATTTTTAGTAAACTCACCTGCTGAAATACTTAAAGCAGCGCATGTTGTGTCGACGTCCTTCCTCATCTGTTCGATAGCTAAATTTAAAACTGGTTCGATGTTTTCCCTGGCCAGCTGTTCGCTGCTCATCAATTCCTTTTGCGCGTGCTCATCGGGCTCTTCCATTTTGATGTGTGCCGCTATGAATCCAAAATCAATTGGCTTAATATTGTACTTTTTCTGAAAACTTGTATCCCTTAAAACTTCCCGCAAAAGTTGATGGTCTTGAGGACCAGATTTTTCTGGCTGTGATGGCTTTGAAGTCTTGTACGTATCGTCGATTAGTTCCCTCAAGTTTTCAGTATTCGTATTGAAATTTTGTTGTAACAAGTTGCTGAAGTCGACCGTGCTTTCTTGCTTTATTTGTTTGTCCAACAGTGTACTTTCAAGCAGTTCAAAAACATCTGAGTTTTCAATTTGCGTTGTGATTCTTTGTCTTGGTGATGAATTGTTTGTGTAACTGGCAGAACTACTACACGGTGACAGGAATGATTCTTCTTTAATGTTGTAGTGTGGATAAGGAGAATCGGGATATGAATTTTCTTTTTTGATAAACTGCGTTTGCAAGAAGCCCTCACGCGGTGTCCTGGAGTACGAATTTTGTGTCGGCGTGTACAAGGAAACATCGGGCGGTTTTGGATAGAAGTTTTGTCGTTCGGCTGAAGAATAAATACTGAATTGTTCGTTTGGAGATAAAAGGCTTTGAGGAGAATAGGGGGATAGGGCACCTGTAGGTGAATTTGCGTGGTAATTTTGAGATGATGGAACTTCCAGGTAAATACCACACGGAGATGGTGGATACAAATTTTGTTTATCAGATTGATTCGTAGATGAAGTTTGTGGTAGCAGTTTCTGAAAATCCGGACTGAGATCTACGTCGTTCTTTTTCGAGTTTTCAACAGGTGATGTAGGATAAAATGTGGTAAAGATTTTCAATTTTTCGTACTGTGCTGATGGTGGCGGCGACTGTGTATACAACAGCGTAGAAGGTGACAATGGAAAATCTCCTCCTGGTAGCAGTGATAGATCAAAGTTTTCAGCGAAAGTACTGTAGTCACATGGTGGTGTGAACCCGGCTGAGGGTACTATTTGAGGCATCTGGAAATAAAAGTTCTTGGTTAATGTTATTAGATAACATTTTTCAGATACATATATACTATGCGGACAGTGAGTCATTGCAAATATTACTGTTTTATTTTTGCCGAAAATGTTGAAATTCTATTGGACCAGCGATAAATTATGCTATCACTGTGTTATAGTTACTACACAACAATTATCTTGTCCGCTGAATCATTAAAATATTTTTAGGGGTTATCTGTGTTTATCACAAACGCGTGTCAGTAACTTATTTTAATTACAAAAATCCTGATAATGCGATTTATTTATATTTCATATAAGTTATCGACATAGTTAAGTAAATGTAATCAAAGAGACGTTTTAATTTAAACAAATTTCATTTATTTGTTAATTAAGAATGATCCCGTAAATTATTAAAGGAAGGTCTTTTAGTAGTTAACTCTCAGCTTTCTTTTCTTAAAGTAGATTTTCAATTATGGTATAAAATTTTTAAAATAGAATCTTTTTAACAGAAATTTGTTTAACAAATTTACTGTTTTTTTTTGTCAAATGCTTACCTCAAAACAATCAGTGTTGATTTTCATCAAAGAGCTTAATTAATATAATAAAAAAATAGCAATAATTAATACAAAGGAATTAGTATTTTTGCATTTTACGAGCATGAATAGAAATATTTTTAAACGGGACGTTTTAGTATAGTAAATTATTATTATTTAATATTATCTTTTCAATATTATTTAATATTATTTAATATTGTCTTTTCAATATTTTTAGCAAATAATGGGGCAATTCAGAAAACCAGTTTGTATGTCATTGTTTCACTGCACGTTTGATAGATTCTTCAGGATAAGTAATGTTATTTATTACTCAGAATAATATTATTACAAATTTTACGAAAATTTTCAATGAACAATAAAGGGCATCTTTTAGGTCACAAAATTGTAAAAAATATTGGACTTTAATATGTATACTTTGCTGTTGGTATTGCTAATGGTATACAGAGTGAAATTAATAATGTCTGCCAAAATAAAACCACTAGGAGTACCTTTGCCTCATAAATGTTTCAAAAATTCCAACTACTAAATTAAATTGTATTAAAAATTTACGGCACTACCTGAGAAATACAACGCGACATTTTATTACAATAAAGTTTTACAATTATTACTCTTGTTCAATCTCGTGACCTAAGTATCAGCTGGTCCGGAAGAATAAAATCGATATATTTACGTAAAAGTATCAGCGATCAGCGATAATGATTTTACAACCCATAGATCTGCGTAAAGATGGGTACAAATTAACTAAAGTAGTGGAATTGCCTTAAGTTTGATTAATTATTTTATATTTGATATTTTATTAGTAAGCTTAAATTTTAAGAGTGTTCTACAGTAAGCTGCGTTTTTTTGTGGGTAGTCGACTTGCGGAATCTGTACTACGTTTTCTCTGTTGTGTTTTTCTGTCGCGTTTTGGTTCAACACATTCTCTCTTCGTCAAAAAGGACGCTCCGTATTTTTCGCGAATTTTGATTATATGTTACAGGTTTCAAGCATGTCACAATATTGAAAGTTACCTGGTATATCCCATTTTATTCGAAAACATATTTTTAACTGTAAGGCAATTTTCAAATTGTAAAGCCTACTAGCCACTTTATTAGCAAAGTTTCTTTAGAAGTTGCTTTTTGGAGATTCTAAAATGTTTCTATCACTCACATATAAAAACAATAATTATCGAACATGAAAAAAGAAAACTATAATTGAAAGTTGTTTACAAACACAAAAAAAAACACTGTTTTGCGTCCAGACTTAATTAAGTTTAGTCGCGAAAGAAAAAGATGCTGGCTTAAAAACTGAATTTTCTTTTAGTTAATTAAATGACGAGAAATTGTCATAAATGACAAGAAATTGTCTTCTCTCCATATTTGTAAATACCTAGCTTGCAAATATCACAAACTATTTCCAAAAAGCACAAAAAATAACTTCAGAAATAAATGTTTCCCAGTTCGTACTAAGCTTTAAACTTTCACTTTAAATCTAACATTTACAGGACTCGCTAATAAAATTAAAAATTATTGTTGTGATGCAAAAGGAAAAGAATGATTAGTAATAATAAAATCACAATAATACAATTTATATAAAAGATTTTTAGTCATCAAGTTACTCAATTCATACGGAAATAATTGTGTACCGACCTCGCGCACGCCAAGCTATTTTGGACTGTATAGTAATTACCGTAAAAACCTAGGCTTTTTCGCAGGATCATCGTCCTCGACTGAAGACACGACTTATGTCAGGATTATTTTGGGATTTGGTCTCAACTATACTAATTAATACCTAGGTATATAATTAACAGCCTGTGCAAATAATAATATTAATGAAATATTTTACTAGCATTAATTTATTGACTTAAGGTTAATCGAAATCCCAAGAATAGGAAAATTAACACATTGGTGTAATAGGAAAAGTAAATTTCAATGAGATTTTTTTTGAACGTTTAAAGTTAACCAACATAAAGACAAACGGAGTATAATAATGTGATAAGTAGAGCCTATAGAATAATTTTAGTTTTCGTTAAATAACAAATGCCGTTATCCTTATATCCATGAGATATTTTATAAAGTGGTTATGTGAATGTATTTTCTTTATCTCTCCAAATTTATTTATAAAAGCTAATTGTATTGTTCAACCAACTTCTGTGCAAATATTTTTCGTTCCTTACGAGAAGATGTATATACTACTATTGCTACTTGTGTATCTTTTTTTTTCAACATCTTGTATATTAAAAAGTTATTGAAATAATTGTTCTGCATATGTTCAAGGATTAATGCTCAATATGTAATATTTTTAGTCTGTAATTGAAAATTTTAATCTTTTGTTGAAACTTGAATTTACATTATAAAATACACTACTTGAATAATTTTTATAACTGTTATTATTGTTATTAAAGTGAAAAATAGGTTTTGGCTGTATGATTTATTTTTGTAATTATTTTTTTTTGTATTTGGGTCTTAATGAATCCTACTCCGTCTGAGGACGAGTGAAAGTTTTTAAAACAGTAAGTACTCAATTAAATCAAATTTAAACTGTAAGTTTATTTTTCCACAACATTAAATAAAGATTTTATTTGTTATTAATTTTATTTTTATTATTGTTATACCGAAAATTTATAATTAGTTATGAACGTATTAAGATAATAATTAAAGATAATTTTCATTTCAACTTTGAATTAAGTTTTAATCGATCCGTTTGCACTGTAAATTACACTAAAACAAAACGTGTAAGATTTGACAAAATAACTTCAATTGATTGTTAGTAATAATCGAGTTGATATTTCAATTTAAAAATTCTGTATTTTCAAGTATTAAAGAATATATTTTTTTAAACTTACAGGCACACATTGATTATAACGTTATACAAAATAAAAAGAATATTTGCACACAATTTTCACATCTTTAGTGACTATTGAAGGAACCTTTACTGAAATGATGCTTCAAACTTTAGCTCATAAATTTATATATTAATTTTAAGAGAAAAAAATATTAAACAAATCAGCTGTTATTTGTCTTTCGAAGACGAGGACGGATGTCGAAATCTGTGCAGACGTTTCTCAGCGCTAGTGGTAAAAAAAATTGTACTTTTTACGGTTTACATTTTGCGTAAATTGACCTAGTTTTAGTAAATATATAAAGAAATTGCTGATTTAAGTAATTTATAAATTGCAGGAAGTTGCATGTAAATAAACAAAATGCGGCTGGGTGAACTATCGTCATATAAACATAGTTTGTAATTACTTATCGGAATAGGTCACACAAATATTTATTGTCATTTTTTGCCTCATTTGTTAAGCTAAATTTTTTTAACCTTTTGGAATAATTTATTCATTAAGTTACGTCACTAAACATTACAAACTCAGTACTCATCCCCTTTCAATACATCACAGTAGTAGTTTTAAATTAAGAAAAGGACATGAACTAAATTGAATTAATCTATATTTTATGACTAAGACTTATATATTGTATGTGGTGCTTTTTTTTTAATTTTTATAAATGCAAAATACAATGAAATTAACAATTTCAAAATTCATCGGTTAAATATATTTTTTAAAGATGATCTCATCAGTTATATCATTAATTGCATCATATATATATCATTATTAGCATCTATATTTGTTACTTTATTTCATAAATAAGTACCTCGTTTAATTTCTGAAAATAGTAGCTCATCATTATTTAGGAGAGGAACTGCGTAAATGATTTTAAATATAATGCTGTACATACGTCACTCGCCTTAATGCTTTATGTCACACGTGTTGCAATTAAATTCTTCAAGGGCTTCACTTACGTTCGATATGACTTCAATCGTTTCTATCTTCAACAAGTCTTGTAAGAGCACGCGTTTTAAAACCTGAAGATGGCAGCTTAGCTGTCGAAATACGTACGTATTATAGTAGCAAGAGACTTTTTGATATATTTAACAACTACAATGAATTTTACTGTTTTACAAAGGCCACTTGAGTCCGTTTTATATCGAAAATAAAGGGTAGGAACATGTAGTGCTTTATTTAAAATGTGAAGATTTATATGATATATTAATTATTATGTTAGTTAAGGGCAAAAACATGAATGAATATTAATGAATACAAAAGTAGATTCTTAAGGGCCTATAAAGAACTAATAGTGTACAGGTGTACACCCATGCGCATGTGTTACAACTTGACCTTATACCACAAGGTTTTAAGAGTGAGGTTTGCGTACAGGAGGTACATTTGAGGTGCACAATTATCTTCGGAATTTATTATTTTCTACTTTTGCGCTAGTGCTAGGTGGATCCAAATAATAGAATCCAAATAAAATATGGAATGCAATTTCGAAAGAAGATCTATTATGAGAAACACTAAAACGATGTTTATGTTTTTTATTTCAAAAAAGTTGTTCAAAGAGACCTGTTTTCTATCAAAAGCTAGTATTGAAAAAAATTGTAATAATATATATATACTGACATTTTCTCACAAATGCTTTTGATTGTTGCCTTTGTTTTTTAAGAAACTCCTTTATTCATTTTATAAAATTACTATCCGTAATAAAATTGAGAAAAACTAAGTGGATTTCAATTATAATATACATACGAGGGGTAAACCACTTTTTGTACAATAATTCTTGGGCATTACTCAGTAATTCCTGGTTGCATTTGAAATTTTTAGAATTTTTTTGAAACCCTTTTATTTGCTTGCACTTTCTACAGAATTTCCTGTAGAACCTACACGATTCTTCATATTTCCTTGGAGTTTCTACATTACTTACTTATTTCTTAGTAATTCCCATATTATCTATCATCTAAGTAAATACCACTATTACTCCAGTTATACCCAGAAATTTCTTGAATGTGTACACCAAAATTCTTCGTAAACGCTCTGAAGCACTCTATATAAGTACGCTAAATATGTATTTAGAAATCAACACCAACACCAAACTTAGATCAGTTTTAAGCAGTTTGTTATGAAAATCTCGCAAACGGAGTTTTTTGAGATATAACCCTCTTCTTCCGTGTGAGCGATATATTTTTAAATTTAAAATCACTAATTATTGGTAAATAAAATTAAATAATAAAATAGCCTAAATGAAATAATAATTCGACTTTTCGTTAATTTAATCTATAGATAATATAGATTTTATTTTACATAAATTTAAATTAATTCAAATAATCAAATTCATTAACAGTTTAGGTCACGACCACTTGCGGCCGATTTTTTACCTAATTGTTGGTTACTAATGTAAGTAGGACTGGTTGGGAGATTGCAGTGGAGTTCTCGAATTACTCTTCTATTGACGAGGTCGGAAACAGCCGTCCAAAGGATGCTTAAGGAACCATTACAATCAAAACCAATTGAAACAAATTTGTCAAATTTATTATTAAAGAATATTTTTATTTAAATATAAGATTTTTAGGTGTAAGTTGTGTTAGTAGCTAAAGGAAAGACAGAAGAAAAAATAACATTATAATATGACCTGTAGAATTTATATGATACGATACGAAATATTTTTGTTGGTGAAAATATGTGTTAATCATTTTAATATTTTTTTATTAATGAAACAGATATTTAAAAATTTAAATGAAACTGTGTATTACATAGCTTTGAAAAAATAAATAATAAAGTGGAAGTTCGAAACTCTAAACAAATTTATTCTAAAGGAAATACATTTCTATTCTAAACTTAATTTGTAATGTCTTGAAAATACTGTTTTAACATATTTAGGTTTATTGCAAGGAGTACATACGGTAGTATATCTATTTGGCAACCTTTTTTTTAACACCTGTAATGTTACAAATATTAAAAAAATATTTTATTTAAACTTTAGAATAGTCCTTAAACACTTAAAACTGAAATGGTCTTTAATTATTTTATTCTTTCATCTTATAACATTTTTAAAATTATGTTTTTCTTTACTAACTTGTTCTTATGTAAGTTGTTAGGTGATTAATTATCAAATTTCCGCCCACTACAAAGAGACCACGGGATTTCCTCACTTTTGCAGTTAGTTAAGGTCACTGCCATTAGTTTAAATTGCAGTTTAACAATCCCATATGTAGCCACAACAAATGTAACTTTAAAAGAATTTCAAAACCGCGACTTTTAAATAAATTAGATAAATTAGCAAACTTTGCTTTAATATTGCAAGAAATATGCGGAAGCGGAACTGGTTTAAAAAAAGCGATCAAATACTGTTGTCGATGAAAACAACAATGGATGTGATATTTGTTATCGCAAAAAATTAACCGGGATTAAAATAATCCATTTTTACGAATATGGCAGATAATTCACAGGAAATTTGATTTTTTTCAAGGAATAAATATTTGTTAATAATCTTCTTACCTTTCAACATTCTGGTTATTCCTACACTCAGCTTGAAAGATGATACCCAAAAAATATTGAAAATCTACGCACATAGATCCGCACTATTCAAAATCGCGGTTCCAACTAAAAACTTCTATCCTTCTCCGCCGCGCGAATAAATCACAATACCTTCTCTTTCTGTTTTGGTTCACCTTGATAAAAGCACCAAATCGTATTCCGCATCTCTAAGACTGCATTGTCAAAGTGTGTATACATGTTATATATCCTTAAGAGATAGTTTATAAAGTTTGTTAATCGGAAATTTTGCAAATGGGATTACGTTGCGATTACGTCACGGTGCGTGTGGACATGTTAACGACGAGTCAATTGTCACTCCGCACTCCTCTCGCTCATTAGCACCGGTAATTTTGAATTATGTATTTAAGGAAATTATAAAGACAAATATTGTTACGTTTTTAAAGTTTGGATTTTCCATGTACTATTACGTTAATGAATAATTTATATAAACCAGCAAATTAATATCTCATTTATTCGATTGTGTAGTTTCGCAAGTTGTTAGTCATTTTTTATTTCAAAATCGATGACGTAGTGTTAATACTATTTTACTTTACAGATGTTGTTTTTTCCTTAGTACCTACATACCAGTTAATAATCAGGTACTGGGACAATACAGTAATTACCGCTATATTGCTTTAGTATTACTCATACTTTTATTAACAA
The DNA here is from genome assembly GCA_039766575.1 of Serrognathus titanus. Taxonomy (NCBI): domain Eukaryota; kingdom Metazoa; phylum Arthropoda; class Insecta; order Coleoptera; family Lucanidae; genus Serrognathus; species Serrognathus titanus. The sequence goes on along the minus strand of CM077912.1, from coordinate 25,861,072 downwards.
AATGAAAATTTAGACTAAAAAATACATTGGCAGTAAACGTCAAATTGTGCAGTATTTTATAAATTTGAAAATGACCAAAAACAAGTTATTCGTGTTTATTGTGTGAGTTCAAACTTAGTTCTAACACAACAGAGGCTTGGAGAAAAATTAGTATGGCTTTGTCAGAAGACGCAATAAAGGAACGAACTTGATTCCAAAAGTTTGCTTAAGTTGCCTTAAGGATGCAGCCCGATTTGAAGACCAACTTTCTTAAATGATTAATTGAGGACTACAATCGAGGATAATTGGAAATTGACTTACAGATAACATGCTAGTATGTACATACGATATTAATGAAGAAACCATAAGATTACATCTTCATCGGCTAAGAAAGAAATGGAAGTTAAGTCAATAGGTGTCCCATAATGACAATAACATGATATCAATATGTTCCTCTTACCTTACTCTGACGCAAACAGAACTTTAACGTGCAATGAGAAAAGTGAATCATGAATTCAAATCCCAATAGGTCTCACCTTTAGTTATTTCCAAATGACTCATTGCCACCAAAGATTCAACTAACCCCAAGGAAAATGTTGCTCTGTGTTTGTTGGATTTCCGCTGGAATCATTCATTACGAGTTTTTAGATGTGGGAAAAACTATTATTGTTAACATCTATTGTCGTCAGTTGGAAGGAGTTCAGGGAAATTTCCAGAAAAGAACAAAGTTTCAGGATAACATCCGACTTGACGTGGCAAAGTTGATTTTGACTTGAGATCATATCCCTTCCAACATCTTCGTCGCATCTCTCGCCAATAAATTTTTTTTTGAGTGTCATGAGTTTTCCATCATTCATTCTATCCAATTCCTGCATTTAATATGAAAAAGCAATGGGGTTTTATGTGGGAGTATACTACTCTTTCCCAATGATTAAAGTCTGACGTTTACCACACAGAGTTTAAGTTTCCTCTTCAGTTGTGTCGAATATAGGAAGTATCTAGACTAGAAAGAATCTTGAATCAGTAAGGACGACCACATTTTAAGAGGCAGCGACATCTTTATTAGTTACAATTTAGTTGATAGGCTTTTCCGATTACAAATTCTGTGGAGGTAGCGTATGTAAGAAAGACTCAAAAATCTTCATCGATTAAAGCGATTTCTTTCTCTAATTTTGTAGTTTTGCGTATGCACATGTAATTGTTCTGAACAAAGTGTGAGATTGGAATCAAGACAACGTGAACTTTAATTAATTTTGCATAATTTTCCATACAAATAGTTGATACTTAAAAATAGATCTCAAATTTTATAGAAGAAATACAATTTACGAAATTTCGAATTCCCATTAGTTTTGTAGCGGTTTACGAGTTGATTATACATCCTGCTGTTTGTAGTTCCTGAACCGATAGAAATTGAATCTAAAAATTTTGTTAATTTTGGAGAAGTTCGAACGCAAGTCTCTAGTCCACCTGGAAATGAAATAATTCGTGGTAAGGAGTCTTAGAAAGTATTGGTCGAAGCGAACGAGCTTTTGACTTTATCTGATTTTAATTTACATTAGACGTTGATATTCGAACTTCGGAGTGTAATAGCTTAATTGGTAAACAGCTCGCATGCAATCAGAAGACTCAAATTCGAATCTCTGACAATATTAGTTAGTGTGTTTACTTGAATTCATTTCATATTTATTAATTAATCTTTGCGTTGAATCTTAAGATCCAGACCTTCTTGGCCTCTTTATTGTATTACCCATTAAGACTGCCATTAATTAATGAATTTTTCTTTTTTGTTCTCATAAGAAAACTCAAAAAATCTCAGTACTCGCGAAAAATATTTATGAGTCGACAAAAATAAGCGCTAGTTTATTAATAAAGTTTTCTTGTTTCTCGTTTGCTTTGTGTTACTCATAATAATACTCGATTACATGGAATAAATATATATTTTTAGAATGTAGAATCTATTAATTCTATTTTAAAATATCCGCTGCACATTGGTAAAAGGAGAAAAGACAGAAAACCCAAACTGTTGTAACAACAAACATCTAATTTCATTTCCATCGACTTAGATTCGAGAGTTGGAATTTTCCTGTTTCAGACCGCGTTCGAATTCAGCTTCTTCTAACTAAATTTTCAGAATTTCCCTAGTTGCAAGGCGAATTCAGAGGAAGGAAAACTTAAAGTCGAAAAACATAAGTCGATGGCAATTGCGAGATAAATATTTGGTACGGCAGATTTTCCGTACTTAAATAGGACTTTCTGGCTTATGCGATTTCGTACTAAAAGGAATTTTCGGCTTACGTGATTTCGTACTAAAAATATTTTGTTATTGTCAAAAGTCACTTCAATATGCAAAAATTTTGAAAATTATACTTTAACAAACAACCGTACCAATTTTTTATTTCGCGTTTGTACATAAATAATTTAATTAGGCAAGCACGATTTACCGACTGTGAAAAAAAAATGACCGCCGAATCTATTTAAAATTGCTTTATAAAATAAAGTTACGTCATTGAAAGTTTATTACGTATTGTTTGGAAAAACGTAATTATAAATTAATACGTATTTCAGCCGCACGAAACCACAAGAAATACATTTTATCCCAAGATTCGAACGTCAATGAAAGTTTCGCCTTGCCAGATGGTTCGTGTAAATTTTTTGTTTGACCGAGATGCTGACGCTGAACAAACTTCGACGAAAAAAGATTTTACCCAACTACTTATTGATTAAATCGCACACAGGGATTACGTAATTCCTATAGATACGTGTACACGAAACCACCTTTACACATTTAAAAATATTTAAAATAAATTTGTATTTCCAATTCGTATGTAAAATCATGCATGAAAAACTGTTTCTCGGAATTTCTTGCAAAATATATACCTACAAAAGTTTTCTTTTTACGGTACTGCTCGAAAACGAGTGTATGAGAAAAGATAAAATATCCTTAACCACCAATTCGAAACATTTACATTCGATGGCGAATAAATTCTCAAATCCTTAACAACTGCGTTTTCTTGTAGCATGTAGCAAACAAAGACATAAAAACAAAATTCCGAGTACTGTTACCGTGACGTAGTGAACTTTCTCTTAAATTGCTAAGCAATGTTAAAACACGAAATTGTTTTATGCAAACTGTTAGTTGATTTTTTAAATGGTTGCATAAACTGAATAATTTCCTACTTTCTCTTGTGGCTTTAAAAATGGATTATATGAGATATATTAAAAACCACATGACAGTTTTGCATGAACAATTTAATAAGGAATTGTACATGCTAATTAAATTTCTAACAATTTCTAGAATTTTATGCAAATCAATTTTTATTAAAATGTAATTCACTTAAGAAAATTATCTCAGTATTAACATCAGTTGATGAAAGTAATGTACATAGTTTTAATCATCTCTTTTAATAAATTTCTTCAGTTGCTGTCCATGGTAAATAATATTTATTACCGATTTTAAAAGTAATCTGGCGAACGGAAAGTTCAAATGCCTTTCGAACATTTCTGAACGGTTTAGCATATTTCCTTTCAATTTCTCTAAAGTATGGAGGATTCGAAATTATATTTAATTATGAAGGTGCGTAATCTTGAAAGAATTTATAAATTCATATCCGTTGAACTTTAAAATATTACTTGTTACGAAATGGGTGCAATAGATCTTCACTCTTGTGGTATTCTTGCTGATCCAAATGTCACGTCGCAGACGAACCCTCGTCTTTGCCAGAGCCGGTGAACAATGAAATGTTAAGTGTGAGTCATGATCTCGATTTCAATTGCGTCTCATTAAATCACTGATTTGAAACGAAATCAAAGAGGAGCAAAAAATCAATTAACCGTAGAACGATTTGAAACTCATTTAGTCATAGTTTTATTTTGCGAGTTAGAATGTGGCGAAACACGGCAACCTACGTGTCCGTCCGTCCAAGGTTGCTTGGGTTTTCCAAAAGTAAACGTGTATCTCGCACACGTATATCTTTATTTATAGCCCACTTGATCTGTGTCCTTTACTTACTACTTTTTCCTCTGATTAATTGGTCGGTCACAGTTTACGATTAACCTGGTAAATAACGACATTATCTGTGACGTTGTGATTGAACTCTTAGAATGCAGAATTTGTGATTGTCTTGAAGAAAATTCACGTGGAGGTTGTTATTTGCGCTTAGACGGATCGGGAAATTTGTTTTGAATGTAATAAGTATGCAAATGAGACATTGGTTGAATTTATAATTCGATTAGCATGTGAACAGATAGTGATAAATTTGTATTTATCTATTGCTAGTAGGTTTGGTACATTAAGAAACTATCTATGGTATTACAAATCATATTAGGGTTTCGTCATTACTGGAACAAATCGATCTTTTACCTAAGACATGAATTTGTAATGAAGTAGCAACTACATATTTAACTGTTGTATTTTAGTATGTCGAATTTATTATTGCTTCAAATTTAATCTAATCATTCCAAAAGTGATACTTGGAACTCAACAGAAATACTGAATAGGAAGATTTTATTATTCAGGTTTAATCACTTTTGGAACTAACGGAATAAAATTAACTGTGTTGTGTTGTGTATTTGCAAGAAATTACCAATCTCTGATATACATGGAATGTCCGCTCTTAACGATAAAGTCGTTACGTAGGACTGTGTGAAGCAACGTTTAAAAGTAAAATGGAAATAATAAAAGATACAAGGTAGTCATGATTAACAAACTTTCTCTCGTCTTACAAGAATATACGTTTCTGAATTCCAAAGGAATACACCTATCTTTTTGTCTCCGTCTTTCCAAGAAGGAACGGTTTAAAAATGTCTATATACTGTCGTTACAGGGCTTATATCAATAATTTTGTTCGACTCACTCACGAACACTGAATGAATGACTTTCATTATTAAGATTATATTAATTAATTATAAAGAATTCAAGGAAAACTTCGCACTATTCTTTTATGTAGTAATAAATAAACTAATTCAATTGAAACAAAACTTTTCTACTCTCTTTAGACATATTATGTAAATACTTCTAAGTCATGCCAAGTATTGACTGAATTTTATTTTTTTTTAATTTTCTGGCTTGATTTCATGTTTCGTATAATTTAATCGAGGACCTTAAAGCAGGGTTTGTATGACATTTCGCGAAATTTCGCACAATTTCGCGCATGTAATAACTTGCATGTTCAATTCCGTGCATGTTCAATTCCGTGCAACTTTAATATGCGATTTTAATAATTTTGTTCTTGTTAACTGCCATTTCTTAAATAATTTTCTTCCTAAGTAACTGACATTATTTAAGGCTATATATTTGTATTACCATTTCTGCCGCAGTGATGTTAGCATTTGGTAGAAACGATGATTTCTAAAAATGTGTTGAATATTATAATTATATGCAGCGTCGATTCTTAAAATTGCGTACAAAAACTTGTAAAAAAAAATCTGCATAAGTAATAATTTATTGTTAAGACGGTATTCCAGTGAGGCAATATGTAGCATGTAGAATAGAAATTGAAATTAATTAATTAATTACCGTAGCTCATTAATCTTAGCAGAGCACTCTTACCAAAAAATCAGAATAAGTGTTGAAATAGGATTGGGTTCTCTTCTTCTTATAAGAAGAAGCATTTTCTTATCTTTGATATCTTCTTTTAGAAAAATACTACATATTAAACTCTCTAGTTAGTCGCTGTACAAAAAGTTTTTTGATTAAAAAGTTTTTTCGTGCAACAAAAGTATTTGGGGATCTCACGTACCCCAGCATACCATATGCGTCACAGAGTTCAATATATTATTATTATTAGATGAGTGCCCAACAGGACAAGCCCATTTATAGGACACCGAATACTATACAATATACATCGTTTAATTTAATGCACGATAGTTCTAATTTCTGAGATAGTACAGTCGAAAATATCCAATGATTGCTCTACTACGTTATAATTTTGAATCATTTGTGCAAGTGAAGAACTCACCCCTATATCTGTTCTGACATTTAACGCATAGAAGACATTCCTCAACCTAGAGTTGGGCCTACCGACCCTAAGATTAATCCTAGAGAGAAGATCAGGACAATCATATATATTACGCAGCAATTTGAACAAGAAAATTATGGAGTGTTCAACACGTCTTGATGCCAATGATGTGAGATTAAATCTTTGAAGAAAAGTTTCCTGAGGATAACCTCTAGTAGGGTATGTGCCATCAATTAGAAATGCAGATACTTTTAAAAATCTACGTTGTACTCGTTCAAGTGAAGAGATATGAATATTATATATGGGTACCAAATTAATGATGGATATTCAAGGCGAGATCGAACATGTTTTATATAAAGAAGTTTCAAAGTGTTGAAGTCAGAGAACTCTCTTCCATTCCTGATAATGAAGCCTAGGTATTTAAAAGCGGATTGAACAACATAGTCGATTTGGTAACTAAAAGTAAGTTTAGGATCGAATATGACACCAAGATCACGAAAAGTATCAGATCTGTCAAAAACTGATCCGTTAATGCTAAACATCATATAAAGTGGTTTCGTTTTTTTCGTAAACGTCATGACATTACACTTGGATATATTTAACGGAAGTTTATTTCTCAAACACCATTCATAAACTGCATCAAGGTTCCTCTGTAGAAGCAAACAATCCTCCACTGAATTGATAGTACGGTATATTTTTAAATCATTAGCAAATAGCAGACACGAAGAATCCAGACTAGTACCTAGTTACATCATTAATAAAAATATTAAAGAGCAACGGACCCAGAACAGACCCTTGAGGTACCCCAGTTTCCTGCTTAAAAAGATTAGATTTATATCCATTAAGTTTTACATAGAGATGTCTATCTTTCAAATAGGAAGTCATTAATTAAGTTCGAAAAACCAAAGCAATCGAGTTTATGTAATAAGAGTTCATGGTTAATTTTGTCGAAGGCCTTCGAAAAGTTGGTATAGACAACATCCACCTGCCGTTGCTCATCTACGGCTTCACATAAATATTGGGTAATTGAAGCAAGATTTGTTTCAATTGAGCGCCCTTTCATGAATCCATGTTGGTTAGTTGTTATCATATGGGAAAGATGATTATAGAAGAAAATCTGAAGTAATATTTGGAATATATTTGGAAGTAATAACTCAAAGACTTTGGCAAAATTGCAGATAATTGCAATTGGTCTATAATTTTCAATAATAGTAAGGCTACTCCTCTTATGCACATGACATATTCTTGACGTTTTCCACTGAGACGGAAATTGATCAGAGCTAAGGATAAGATTGAATATCTTAGTTAATGGCTTGGCAAATACATAAACACAATCTCGATCAACAAAAGCAGGAATACCATCTGGACCAGCCGTCATTTTAGATTTAATATATCTTAATTTTAGTCAATAATGAGTGTCATATGAAGAAGAAGAGAAACGTTTAATTCAACTATGGAAAGAATTTAATGTAACTGATGATGAGCCGTAGGATCTGAATTAGACGGAGATTGGCTCGATCACTTGTTTGAGGTTCAGGTACATAGACAGATATTAATGACAAAGAATCTGAACAGGACGATTTTCCAATAGATGTCCAGAATAGTATGTGGGAAGTTATATTACACCTATTATTCCTGTTTAGTTGTACAAACCAAAGCATTAGTGTTTGTGATGAGTCTCAAAGATCGGGTAGAAGTTAAAATATTTTCATTCTTTAATAAAATGGATTATTTTAATGATTTCAAGCTTTGATATGAGGGTGAAATGATTGATTTGTAAGAAAAACTACACTTATATTTTTTAACTTTGCTTCATTTTTATGTTTCCTACAACTCAGAAAGGCAATATTTTCAATAAAGCTCAATTTTCTTCACAATAAAAATGTTATTTTTTAAACGTAATCCGTAAGAATTAAATTTAGCATAACAACTACCAAAATGTTATCGGTAAAACATATATAAACAATTTTTATTGGGCATATTATACCCTAGCATACCATTTGTGTGATTTTCTATTACCATATCAACGCCGAGAATGCATGATTGAATTAATGTCAAATTTGAGTTACGTTCTTCTTGTATTGTCAAGATATTAAAGAGAAACAAGAATTTTGAGGAGGTTTCAACAATCTATATTTATATAACGGTACATTTTCGGATATATTGGGATTATTGGGCCTATTTTGCCATGAGGAATTTGTTATATACAGAGCGTGTTAAGACCCTATGGTCAGCCTTCTCAACTTCTTGGACCACTGTATTCAATAGCAAAGCTCGCTTCACACTCCGGACTCCGATTTAACTCTCTCCCCTCGCGTAAAGGAACATTTGCGATATTACTACAAACGCGAGACACTTACTATATAGGTAGTTTATAAGCACTGATATTGTATATGCTAAACACCCTTCGGAAATAAAATTATAATGCCTTTTTATTTCAATCTTGTGCCAACAGTTGCGGTTAAACATGATATACTTTTGAATTTGGTTCTGGTGATAATTATCTTCAAAATACATTCATTCTTCATGTAAAAATTCATTTTGTTTTTATTTTTATTGATTCCTTTTTAAAGAGCAACGTACATAACTTTGGAAGCCATTTTTTGGAAATATCGTGAAAATTAGCGGAAAAATATGAAAATATGTTCAACCCGTCTTCATCCAATTAACTTGATAAACCGCCCTTGAAAATTTTAAGTGACGAAAGGGATCAAGTGAAACATCTTGAAACAGTCCTTGAATTCTCTGCAATACCATAAAATGTTCACTTGTTAGATTTATTCTTCAAAAATACAAGTTCCATGTTGAATGTGTCCTTGATTTTAAACAAAGTTTTTGTTTCTGCTAAAATATATCCCACTGGTATTGAAAGTCAACGCATTTCAGTGTTTAAACAAATACTTTGTTCACAATTACTTAGTTATTAAAAATACGTAATGTATTTTTTAAAAATGCATCGATAGAAATATAAATCAAGATCTTTAAGATGTAATATTTGAAGGGGTGGGTATAAGACCCTTTTCAAATAAAGCATTTTTGCAATACTCTACAAATGAAAAGTGCTTTAACATCTTAAATATACGTATCACTTATAGGATATACATTTTATTGTCACAATATTCTAAAACAATGCTTTTCAACCTGTGGGGTTGCGAACCACACAAATTATTTACTGTTACATGTTTTAGCTCTAAGTGAAGAAGTAATGAGAACGTTTCAGTTGCCATTTTATGGAAAATAAACCACAGCCATCAAGTTAGCCTGGCAACTGTAAACTTTCTTGGAAGCTACCGTTGAGGTTTTTGCGTTAGATTCTGATTCCATTTAATAAATTATAAACGCAGCGGTAACATTTCTAAAAATGGGTAAAAACCGGTATCGTTAGACCATGCAACCGTGTATGTAATGTTCTTGAATCGTATCTCGCGACATTGAAATGCCATAAATCTTGACAAGTTAATTGTGAGAATGGGATACTAGAAAAATCGTAAGCTAACAGATATAATATTTACTGTGACAATTAGACATTTTCAATCAATTAGTTCTTAATAAAGTCAATTACTACATGCATAATTAACATACCGGAGTTTTTTAAAAAGGTGATTGGATTACAGTACATATCCCCTGGGTAGCATTTGAAGTGCGTTTTAAACTGCAGTTCCCATATGAAAATACAATCCAGGATTTATTATAATTACCTTTATAAGAAATTACATTGTTACTACAGACATCAGTGTAAACAGAAAATACTTCTATTGAATTTATAATTACATATGTGAGATAAACAAAAATTTATGTGAATAAATTAATCTGTTCGATATAAAGTAAAGTAATACTTGTGGAAACTTGAAAGTATTTCGCAAATGCTTATAAAAAATTCGGAATTTTTATTTTCTTGTCCGTTAGACGATTAGTTATAATATGTATGCACGTATTTATACTTAAAAAACAACATCTTAATTGTACGATAAGCCGGCATATTAAGTTGATACATTAAGAAGTTAATTCTCGATATAATCAACCATAACGTAAGAGGCAAATAAATCGTGGGAAATGCATTCTGATTATATGCATGCCTTTACTTACTTTGTTAATTGGTGTTTTCTATTGGATCGAGGAAATGAATCACATAAATTAATAATTTTGTTGAAAAAATACAACGCATTTCATAATGTTTGCAAGGTGAAGTGTAATTATTTCCCGCGAGTATATGTTCACATCATTTACATATACATCCGCATTTGTACGACCACCATTAAAGAAATAAGCCAATATGGTATTTTTTTCGTAAACAATATACTTTTTATTTAACAGAATTTTTAATTATCTGTTCATTCATTCATTCCTCAATTACTAACATTTATATTTTAACAACATAATAAAATATTTTGTCCTATGATCACAACTCAACGGTATGTCTATAACGCATTCGGTGAAATGTATGTCAAGAACGGCACAGTTGGATAAAATCTATTTTCAAATTAAAAAATATATCATTCGTGAGTAATTGTAAGTCTACATATTAATCATATTGAAAGTGTAGGTATTTTGCAATGTGTTATTATTTTTATGAGTATAAACTCTAACTAGGATAAAAAAAATATTTTTCTTCAAACATATTACGTAGGTATTACGTTATAGTATCAGCTCGTTGAGATATGATCTAGGTATATCATGTCATGGAATGAAAGATGTCTTTAAGTGCTGCATATTTGTTTATTTCCTTTGAAGAAGATATGTTGTTTTTGTGTTGCAAGTTTTTGTGCTGTAGAGCTCGAATAACAATGAATGTTAATGGAAAATATGAACAAGTGCTGTGCAACCTAATGCAAACAGCACTTACACTGACCGAAAACTGGCGCGCAGAACACTTTTTGACAATCAATCCCTCAAAGACGGAAATGATACTGTTCCCAAAAAAGAGAAAAGTTGAGATCCGTAGAGTCCCCAAACTTTTCCAAATTGAACTAAGTCCCAGATATTTGACGAAGTCAAATATCTGGGACTCATTTTTGACCGGAAACTGAATTGGGGTAACTATGTTAATGTAAAAGTAGTAAAGGCATGCGTTGCTTTTTGGCAGTGTCGCCATACAATGGGCGGAATTTGGGAACCATCACCAAAAGTCGCCCTATGGCTTTATACTGCCGTAATTAGGCCCATGCTTTGCTGTAGAGTGTTGGTCTCGTGGCCCTGAGACCGACTATCGACAACAGCATCGGAGCTTTTGCACGTACAGAGGCTAGTATGGATGAGTGCTACAGGTGCGCCGAAATCCACCCCTGCCGCCGCCTTAGAGGCCATCCTTGGCCTCCCTCCTCTGAACATATATGTGGAGGAGATGGCACTGGGATCGGCCCTTAGGCTGCGGACAAAAAGGGTGTGGAATAATAAAGGTCTCGGAAGTAGACACCACCTCATCCAGGAGGAGGCTCTACAAGAAACTACTCTCGCACCTACATATATATTCAAGAAGCACTTCAAAGTTCTCTTGAATGCTGAAGAAGCACCCAAACACGATATATCCATCTTCACTGATGGATCTAAGACTTTGGAAGGAACAGGCGCAGGAATTTTCTCTGACGACCTGGACCTTCACATGAGTATAGCACTTGACCAACTGACAACTGTTTTCCAAACAGAGCTAGTTGCCATTATAGAAGGTGCAAGAGCAATTCTGGATAGAGGTGTCCAGAATAAAATCGTTAAGATAGCTAGCGATAGTAGGGCGGCATTCTTGGCTCTAAATAGCAACAAAATAACCTCAGGATTAACACTTCAATGTCACGGCACACTAGAACAAGTGGCCAAATACAACACCCTGCAACTCATTTGGGTTAAAGGACACATTTGGCAACGAATAGGCAGACGAACTGGCTAGACAGGGCTCAGGGCAGCCCTTTTGGGGCCATAGGACCATCAATGCCTTATTGAAACAAAGATCCCAGGACCGACGTATCGACAGATAGGTAAATAGACAAGTGTCACCAAGCGAAAAAGGCTATAACGGCCCCTTAGCTCAAACTGACACGATTCTGCATGCAACTACCTAGAAGAAGACTACGTCTACTCGTAGGAAGACTTTCAGGACATTGTAAAATAAAAAAACATATGCATCGCATTGGTTTAGCAGACAGTCCAATCTGTAGAGGCTGTAACTCAGAGGAAGAAACGGCTGAGCATATCCTCTATGATTGCCCCCCACTCGCCTCGATCAGAGGTCCCATGTTAGGGGAGTTCTGGCCTGACATGGCTGGAATTCGCAGTGCCCCTCTGTCGAACGTTCTTTGGCTTCATCGAAAGGGTGGGATGGCTCGAAGAACGTTGACAGTCAAACACTGCTGAACCTGGGGCTAGTACAATGGGCCCAATTGTAGCCTAAGTGCACGTGAATTCTTATTCGAGCAATATTGTCAAGAGTAAGTAAAGGGAAAACTAATGGAATATATTTTCATCAGAGGAGTTCATAATTAAAGAAAAATAAAGTTATTTTGACCAAAAAAGAAAGAAGAATATTAAATAATACCAACAATTTTCCATGCTTGAAACACCAAGTCCACTCAGGATGCATTTGAGTTTAAATATAATTATCAGGATTAAAGAGAAATTATATGAACAAATAACTAGAATTGTTTTCCTCTGTTGTACCTGTTTCGTTCATAAATTCAAAAACTGGAAGTCGCAGTATTATTTTCTTTTTTCCGGATAATTTCTAGATGAACTATAGTATTGGTGGTATGAGAGGGTTAAATATTTATTGATTACTTGAGATCGTTTAAAGGACAAATAGTACACATGCATGTCTTACCATTCTGATGCGTCTGTGAAAAGTACGACCGAACATAAAAGAGTCGCATATCTTCGCTTATTTTGATAGTGGTCAATGGCTATCTGCATCGTGCAACTAATTTGTACCTGAAGAAAAATATTTCCTCTATATTTCGCTAAAAGTATTTATTGTATTTTTTACCGTTTCTGAATGTATGTAATGAGTTTTTTAAAATCCAGATTGAAAGATAAATAATAATACCGCTTCTAAATAAACAAATAAAACCTAACTAAGTTAGAAATCTATTAATGCGGGAGTATCTCTCAAACTCATATAATTACTTGCACAAATATGTATTAAAACTTTCTAACGAACAGTCGCAAGCGGTCACAATATTCCTTCCTCTTATGCAAATATCGCTTCGCGGATCAGGTTTTTGCTAATAAAAATTGAACCCACGACTTTTCAAGAATGTAGCGAAAACAATTCTCGCCCTCGAGTAGCGGCATTGAATTAAAAGAATTCTTAAACAAAAATTTTTTTGTGAACAAACAAATTAGTAAGAGAGCGTAATTTTATTATGCGTGCGTGTGTGGTTTCTAATGTAGTATTCTTTTTAGGCTAAGTTCTGGTGACCTGAATTCGGAAGCAAATGGCTTGGAAATTAATGCGTGTATTGTTTTGCTTTGGTTTAATTAATGCAATTAGTTTTTTAACTAATAACAGTGCGTTATTGCAGAAGGCAGTACATAGCACATGTAATTTACTTCCAAGTGTATATATTTTATTTAATTAGAAAATGATAATGTTTTCATATCTACCGGAGAGATAAAGAAGAAATTTATGGTTACTTTCGCATATTTTCTTTAAAAAAAGTGCCAGTTGCTGGTTAAACTTTCTTCTTATCTCAAATTTCCGTAGTAAATAACAAAATGTTACTTTACTGCGCGTTTCACTTTTAAACAAAAAAATTGAAACAAACGTAAACAACTCAACTCATGTTTTAGTTGAGGCCGTCAGCCAGAATATTTAAGTGATCTTAAGGTCGTTTTAGAGAAATCTAAATTTCTAAATTTCTACAATAATATTTGATGCAAGAATATTTTGGCTGTTTGAAAATGCAGAACACATTTTTGTAATTTACTATATGATAAGCACAAGTTGAATTGTTAAAGAAATTGAATCAAATCTTGTAAAAAAAATAGGATAGCCTAACACGGCCTTTACGTCTCCACAATTCCAGCTCTGAACTAGAACTGTGAAGATTTTTTTTAAGTGTACAGTGGTCATTTATACTAACATTCGACCAACTTTCTTCAAGGCATTCAATATGTTTTTTTTTTTTAGTTTATACGAAATAACAACTTAAAACTATTTTCGTTTCAATAATAGATTGTATTCACAAACAGTTGTTAATCGAGAAAATAAGAAATAAAATTGAAATATATCTGAATTGAACTGTATCGGTGAAGACATAATTTTATTATATCATATAAACTTAAATAAAGTAAGAAATATCGAACATTTCAAATAATTATTTGAAGCTCATAAAATACTCTCGTGCTATGACGATCATACAGATTGCGGTCAGTAACCGAAAATAACTTTATAATATTGTATCGACTCCGTTACAGAGGTTAAAGTCAAGTATTTTTTGAGTGTCAAATAATGTGCAATGTTCTTTACGAAAGGACAACGGTCGTGGAAACTTCCGGCGAGATCTATTTACAAACATTAAAATAATCTAAAAGCTAGTACTTTGTCTGGTAAGAGGTCTTATTGATCTTTTTTTGATCAAATAAAAAGATATAAGAGAGAAAAGTAATAATAGGCAAGAAGGTAAAAGAATAATATTTTATTGCATGTTAAAGAAAATTCTAAGAGAAATATGGGAGTGTCTATAGATCCATGCAGAGCCTATTAAGAAATATAATTAAAAAATTCATTGATATTAATTCAAGGCTAATTTTGAGCATCAACTTTCTTCAACTGATAAGCTCAATCCATTATTTTTTTTTAATTTAGAATGAAATATTTATTTACGAATTAAATGCATACGTACCATAATTTAATAGTCTATGGTAGTCAATATAAGATAAATACAACTGTATAGAAATCTATAGGCGCAGTTCATCAGGATAAACAATAATTCTGAAGAAGCTGTCAACGTACAGGGAAATGTCGACTTTTAAATTGATTTAACAACTGACCGATGAATTATAATTACAAATTTTGTGATCATTTTCAACGGACAAGAAAGTGCTTTAATTATGGAAATCACTTTAACCTTTATAATAATGATTAGACCAGTAGGAAACACTAATATAAAAGCGCTATTATGTTAATGATACTTGAATTCTATTAAATTTAAACAAAAAATATACATACGTACGTGTGTTAGGTATGTAGTCATAATAAATAAACGAACGATACGACCATTTTTTTAAGTAGTCACCTATGTCTATAATACATAATTATCCTGTTGTACTGTGTGATACTGATTTTAACAAATAAAACTTTAGAAATACGCTTATGTAAGTCTACTAATGTATTGCTAAAAAAATTTTTTTAAATAATACTGGGCAGGTTTTTAATGTTATACACTAACGCAT
This sequence comes from Serrognathus titanus, assembly GCA_039766575.1. Lineage (NCBI taxonomy): Eukaryota > Metazoa > Arthropoda > Insecta > Coleoptera > Lucanidae > Serrognathus > Serrognathus titanus. The sequence goes on along the minus strand of CM077912.1, from coordinate 25,845,755 downwards.
ACATATTCAGATTGTTATTTTGACACAATTGAATTTAGTAGACATACAGGGTGAAAAAGATTTATTCCGTCAAAAAAAAACGAGTAAGAGAATCCATGTCGCATGCTCTGGGAAAAATATCAAAACAATTCCGTCTTAGTTTTTGAGATGTAATTGAATAAAAATTGTACCCAAAAAGAAATCTGCACTGGCTGTTACATAGAACGAAAACTCGAATGCATTCCACAGCTGTGTCTAATAAAGTTTTATTCTTTCAAATTATTAAATTTTGAAGTACGAAAAGTGAAAAATTACACAAACTGCTTTTCTGAATCTGCGGCACAAATTTCGATATTAATTTTCTCAGTGTATTCTCACAATAATCTTTCAATTTTGTTTGAATAATTATAACCTAATTTTATCCCCGTGCATATTAAGCATAGCAATAACAGTTATTTTCCATCATATCATTAGATAAGACGCCCTAATTTTTGGTATATGGAACTAATTTAAAATTAAATACGGTTTGGTGGCGGCGGTAACTTCCCCCTTCGTGTACCACCATTACGGGAAAGTGTTTTCGTATGGGACAAAAATCACTGGAAGTTGAGTCATAAGATTCCTTATTTCACTTAATTATTTGTAAAGAACGAAATATCACGGACAACTAAATATTGCGCTACGTGACTGCATAAATTATGGGTCCTACATTCATAAAATCGTCCTGGAATCTAACAAAAGGAGTGCGGTTCCGTTTGTGAATTCGAAGAAATCCAATAACGTCATCGACGACAGTTATGCAATTAATACGCTAAAGTATTTTAGGTATGAGAGAAAGGTAGTATACCCCTTCTACTCTGGAATCCCTAAGAATTTGGTATGATATGAGTTTTCAAATTCATATTTTCGACATATAACTTGGATGCGAAAGGGATTAGAGGACCAAGAGGGAGTTATTCTAGAGCTACTTTGAGCATCAAATCAAAAATTCAATTGAGAAACTTGCCAAAGGAACAATTGAAGTACTACTTGCAGTAAATGGAGAAATTTTTGACTTAATAATTAACATTACAATTTTGGCAGCGTTTTATTGATAATTTCGGTAATAATGTTGTCGTATTTTTCAAATAAATTGATAAATCTAGGAAATCGGCCTTCTTCGCCATCACGAAATTGATTGACGGTTGTGGATACCTTTTCTGTTCTGAAGTATTTGAAAATTTCTGATTTATGTACTTTACGAAAGTAGAATCTACAAATACATTTCACTATTTATTGCACTATTATGCAAAGTGAATTATTAACTTAATAACATCAAACAAATATTAAAAATGTCACTTTTGTGAATTTGCTAGAGATTGCAATCGTTTTCCTTGTATATTTTGCTAAAGAATTTCATATTTTTATCATTAATTCTGGTTCTTATTTTTTGGGATTTTAGCAATTCAAAAAAGGGGTAAGATTTTCTAAATTTTTCAATAAGGTACAGAGTTCTGATGAGGCCTAATAAGGTCGAAATACATGTATAAACTCTTTCCTAACACTTTCTATATTGCCAGTTACACAATTTTAGTTAATTTTCATATTAACTTAACATCTTCAAACTTTTGAGTGATTTATTATCGATAAATTAATAAAAGTAAATGGAGCCTAAATAAGACCACAAACAGAAATCGCAAGGGCTTAAGTTGAGTGATGTTGTTATTTTATATGATTGTCCACAAACGCCCTCCATTTTACTGTAAAGACCCTTTTCATTATAATTAATAATTATAACTTTTTATAATTATTAATTATAATTTTTTAACGATAATAATTATAATAACACTTCTTTTATTAGCAGCTGTCCGTATTTTACGTTCTGAAAGTGCCAGTAAAAATCCGGATGATCAGAGTCCCGTGTTTTATTTACGTACCCAGGAAAGGTACAAATAGGTGCCTACTACACATTTTATATTTTCCTTTAAAATTATCTGGCAAGATAAGTAGGTTTAGTTATAAGATCCAAAAAGTAAATTCCTTTGTTCTTCCGTAACGTATGCCAAAAATTTTTAAATATTCCAGAATAGGAAAGGTATCTACATCCGTCAACTTTTCTGTTATTTTTAAGATACTATCATGAATCAATTTCGCAATAGCGAAGGTTGCCGATTTCTTAGAATTTCTTTGTCAAATGTCACAGCATTATTATCGAATTTCAATACTGCAAGCTAATACTTTACTGGTTCCTTTATAGTACTTTGACAAGATGAGTATGTTATCAATTAAACTTCTTGAATTGATGCTCAAAATCGCTCTACAATAAATTCTTCTTGGTCCTCTATTTCCTTTCATTTCCTTTAAAGTTTTCATGTCAAAAATATGAATTTGAAAAATCATATCATACCAAATACTTAGAGACTTCATAATAGAAAAGGTATACTACTTCTTTCTCACATCTAAAATACTTTGATGTATTAATTGCATAACAGCCGTCGAGGACGATATTGGATTTCTTCGAAATCACAAACGGAACCGCATTTCTTTTGTTAGATTCCTCGACGATTTTTATGAACGTAGGATCCTTAATTTATGCGTTGTAGTATATGTAGTTGTCCATGATATTTCGTTCTGTACAAACAATTAACTAAACCCCTTTAATTCTCCGTAATCTTGTGACTCAACTTCCAGTGATTTTTGATCCATACGAAAACTCTTTCCCGTAGTGGTGGTACATGAAGAGGCAAGTCACTGCCGTCACCAGACCATGTTCACTTTTGTTAGTCCCATGTACTAAAAATGAGGGCGTCGTATTTAATAATATGATCGAAAACTGTTATTGCTGTATTTAATACGGATGGAGACAGAATTAGGTTGTAATTATTCAAATAAAATTGAAAAGTTATTGAAAGAATACACAGAGAAATTTAATATTGAAATTTATGTCTGGTGTTATTTTTGAGTTTTTCTTATCATTACATAATAATTTTCTTATTACTATATAAGCGTATTTCTAAAGTTTTATTTGTTCAAATCAGTATCACACAGTACGAAAAAATAATTATATATTATAGACACAGGTGACTACTTAAAAAATGGTCGTGTCGTACGTGTGTTTATTATAATACATTAAAGTTATTTGAAAGTGAATAAACCAGGCCTTAATATTATAAATATTACAAATATATAAAATATAAATGAAAAAGTATCCATTTCCGTTCTAAGTTTTTTACATTTAAGCGATAAAAATTATATGGTTGTTTGTTATCACTTGGACAACTCTCCAGGATAGTTTATCACTGTGATTTTGCAGAAAATGACTAATTCTAATCATGCGATTTTAATTCTGTATTTTATTATATACGTGATAAAATAATTTTAATATAAATAACTTTTTTTTAAGAAAAGCCGCGACATCACACCACAAAGATATCACAAAGATCAATGAGAATTGAGATTAACATTATTTTTTTTTGCAAAACTAATAAATTCATAAAATGAATAAAATATTATCATAACGGATTTGCTTTTGTTATGTATTCAAATGTCGGGATGTTGGCTTTTCGGTGGCATATTTTGAAAAACATTTGTTTTTATAATTTGAAATGCCAGCTTGTTTAATTGCCCATCAGATTATTCTAATGAGATCAAAATGCGTTGGCGGGAAGATCACATTAATTTATTCGCATATTATTTTATTTAGAAGCGACACTATCATTAATTTCCCCCCTTATCCATAAGTATAAAACAGTTTACTCCAATGCAATAGTATGTTACCAATTTTTTTACAATTAATAAATTTAACTAATAAGAAATAAATAATAAAATTTAATTAATTTATACTTTTAATCTTGAGAAATTGTGAACGTACAAAGAAACGACGATTATTTGGCGTACAGAAATTTTATTTGTATAAGTAATGAAAAAATGGTTTGACTTTCGTATTTCTCTTTTTAATTTCTTAGATAGTTTTATACTTTGTATATAATTTCCATGACAGCTATCAGAGTACGAGAAAATATTAACAAATTTAATAATAAAAATAATGCGAAAAATAACTCTTAATTAGAATTTTGTTAGATAAACGTTAAATGACCAAGAAATTGCATTCATTACACAAATATAAGCACCTGAAGCATCAAAATAAAAAAAAAATGAGTGAGAACGATTACATATATGGGTTTTGTATTTTACAACTGCCTGACTTCAATATTGTAACAAAGAGTTGAACAATTAATTCTTGAATCATTCAAGTTTAAGGACAGAATGTATTACCTTAAAAATGACAAATTTAATTCTGTGTTGCACTTGAGATAATAGACACATTTCCAAACAATTTTCATTTCAGGAAAAAATAAATCTCAAAAATTTATTATCCATGCAAATGTGTTTTTTTCCTGTAATAGGCACAGGGCTAAGTACGTATAGCGCCTTCAGAAATACTGGAGAGCTTTTGATGCCTTTTTGTATACAGGGTGATTCACGGTTTTATATTTTTAAAATAACTTTCTTATCTCGAAGCAAAAATATTTCTAGACAAATTAGAAGAATGTTAAAGAACTTCTGGGACCTCGATGTTCAATTGTTTCGAAGCGTCCTCACCTTTTCCAGTTTTTTTTTTTTTTTGAAAATTTCTGTAGCTATAGGGATAAACTTTTTACAGATGTAAATTTTAAATATCTAATAAAATCTGTCATGAAAAGTACACCACTCTTTAAAAAATGAAGAATGCAAGGTCTTAAAAGGCTCAGCCGCAATTCACCCTATATTTAGCCTCTCCAGTTAGTTCATTGTAAAAATTACTAAATTTTTGTCAATTTTATTTATTTATAGGCGTTCGTTTACATGCTGTGTCTTCATTTAATTCACAAGTTAATTTCTTTTTATGATATAATTTGATATAACGGTGGATTTTCAGGTATGATTTATGCAGATAGATGTTTCCAAAATACATTTTCGGCACTCTAATTGTGGTCACTTCTGCTTCTTAGCTTAATCAGATGATACAATATGACATAAAAGGTTTTGTTTCATCAACAATTCGATATGTACTAGTATTGTGATACAATGTATCTGCTATAAACCCCAAATTGATACAATTTTTAATTTGGATTTATTGTCTCTGAGTTTTACAAATTTATGTGCAAAAAATAAATACTTATGGAAGTCACATTTTTGTACAGAATTCAATTATGTTATTGAATATAGTGCTCAAGATTTTAAAAAGAATAAAAAAATATTTTCAGTTTTGCTACATATAGGGTGTTTGAAAATTAGTGCACTAACTTTGTATAATATTGTTCATATGTCATACTAAAGAAAAGAAACTTAAAACGTAAACGTTTATATATGGATAATAAGTACACAAAACTTCCTTTTATTTTTTTATAAATAATTTCGAAAACTAGATAAAGAGTATGTAATTGTTTAAAGAGACTACTATATAGAGTGTGTATAAATCCGATTATTTATGATCAAAAATTCCTTCTACAATTCAAGCATTACTTATTTTAAAGCATTTTGGTTTGTTCAATTGTAATACAAAGATAGTTAACCGATGCCTCCGGTAGAGTTTTATAAATAGAATTGGCAATCCGTTGCTATGGTAACTGTTGCCCATAGCAGTGTGCTTTCACGTGTAATTTTGCAAACACTTTTTGATACAAACGACTAAATTCTAAAATTTAAAAAATAAAGTGTCACATATCTTCACTCACGGTGTATTAAATTAATGTGTATTTATTAGTTCAGTTTTCCAACTTTATAGACATTTTAGTGAGTTATTTGTGAAGTTAATTCACCAATTTCCAAAGACCTGTATTTTCGCAACTTATTGGTCTCTCATTTCCTAATAATAACTATTAGCGTAAGTCTTTATATTTAAACCAAAAATTCATTACGCATTACTTTGATCTTATTCTCATTGGTCTCACAGGCCTTAAATTAAAGGTTTTTATAGAAAATATAAGTAATTTGAATTCAGTTATTTCTTCCTTATTTAAGTAACAATTATGATTTTCTTAATACTCTTTTTTCTATAAACTCCGCTTTTAATATTTATATTTATTTAGTACTCTTGGCGCATAAATGTAATTACATACGTACAATACTTAAATGAGAATTCACAAAAGAACTGTCGGTACTTAGCAAAATAAACGAAAACTGCTCTAATACATTTTGCAAAAACCTTATTTACCAAATCTTTGGAAATATAGTTTTTTATGTATGTCAACAAGGCAAAAATATCTTGCATTTAAATATAGAAAGTTAAGGATATTTTCTCTAAAACAGATATAACATGCGTTTAAACCTTCTGTACAGGAAATGGACTATAAAATCTAATAAATATCAAACGCAAATTAGAACAAATTTAACGTCAATACGTTTCTAAATTTAAACTCGGCTTCGGCAACAAAACGAGATAAGTTAAAGACGGACGTCTTAGATCTACATTGAAAACACATTTTAACCACACACAAGATGTTTACTCACCGAATCGTCCATATCTGTAATCCTCTGAAGCAAAACCATATCGATATTTCAGAATTCGGAAGTCGTTTTAGGCCACTAAAAAGAATCTGTCCACTTTTAATAATAATATGACTTATGCGAAATGGCAGCACATATCAAGCAGAACCTCGTTGATTCCCTGTAATCCGTGTCATACGTGAGGCAAACGGTTTGAAATAAATTGGAAAGGTTCGTAATCGAACCGCGCGCCACGACAGACCTCGACTCAATGTGGTTACTCCTCTTTTCTTAGTCGCGGCCTACTTAACACTCTCAAGAAGCCAGTGAAAGATAAATAAGCTGCGGCTTGCAAACAAATGCTAACTCGTTTTACCTTTTTGTTTTAAAGTTGTTTAAGGCGCAGCAAACTATTGTTCAGACAGTTTTCTTGATGCATAACTTCATTACTTATTGTTTTTTGTTTGATTTTCTTCAATATATCTCTTCTGAATCCATGAGACTTACATATACATTATTATATTTTGTAGTGTTAATAGATACATTGCTAAAACTGCTAATAACACCCTGTCAATAGAGGAATTAAGTGCTTATTTTGAAAACATAATTGATGACCATGTCTTTAGATAAGATATAAGGTGTTTTTAACGGGTACTTCCTATGAAATAAATGCGTCGTGATGCAGCTTAAAACAATTATACGAATATATCATATGTAAACCGCTATGTATAGCAGCGCAATTATCAAGATAAAGGACGAAATACATTGTAGCGTACATGGATATGTGACTTGTAAGCAGACCTATGCTATTGCCGCCTTTGTGATTAACACGTGTAATACAAACTATTTCTTCCCTTGTTCTACCAATTACACGGATTACTATGTATCACAAATCTCTCTCTCTCTCTCTCACAATCTAGCTATTCATTCGCGCATAAAAATAATTGGTCAGATTGTACATTGCTGGATAAGGATAGATTGATTGTCTTCAATTAGGTTTTAGCGCCATGTTGCACCAAAAATCTCACACGTTTCAAATTAAGTTTCATTAAAGTTGGCCCGAAGAAAACTCGCGTAAGTCCTGCTTGAACTCGAAACATTTATATTACTTAATATGCGGTTAGGATCCTTAGATTTGATTAGCATTTTTCTGCTAGGCTTTATTAATAATCTTACATCTTAAGTTATCCAGCTGACTAAAGAATTCCATTATGTTATTCTAAAATAAAAAATTGAAGGCAATTAGTAGTTTCTTTTTGAGTAGGCAACGAATCGTTAGACTCTACTTCTACATTATAACGAATGTGCTAAACCTTAATCAAGTTTCTTGTATCATCGGATGCGAAGAAAAGTAAACGACTATAAATCTTTATTGCATTTTTGGCTTTGATTTATTATTTATGATATACTATTACGGTCAAAAAAATGGAAATTTCAGACACTGTGAATACGGCTTTAATATCAAGATGACATTTCATTGTGAAGACACAGAGATCGACATGTTTAATTAAATTTTATTTGAATTTTGCATATTTAGGTATAGCATTTTACAATTTAGAAATAAACACTTGTCTGCGTGAATTTTATTTTATTTGTTTCACTCAACAGTATAATATCAAATATTTATCAAAATAATGCTGCATCTGACTGTTACATTACACGCAGATTATTACAAAGCAGAAAAATTATTCAATAAGAGTAACCGTTCAAGAGTCTAGCCAACATGTGAAATTAAGTTTCCTTTATCGATTAATCAGGTATTAAAGTTCAATGTGAAAATCGGTTTTAATTGTAATTTAAGATTTTTCATTATTTGTGTATTATAGTATATGGTAAATACTTTGGAACTTTTTTTCCCTGTGACCAGAACCCGTCTGTATAAATTGGTCGGGGAGATACCGCATCCATTTAGGCTTATTGTGCTCGGCCTCGTTCTGTTAAGACAACCATTCAGTGAGGCAGCTCCCCTATATCAGCCGGTACAAGTTTTTCACTGATTGCTTACTGAAGTCTTCAGGAATTGTCATAAGATTTCCGAATATGTACTGTCTTCGATTTGTCAACGCATCATATCTACACAAGATGCGTATTGCTGTCTCTACTTCTCCATTGGAGAGGTTGCAGTTAAGTTCACCACTGAATTTACCGATCCTCTATAGATACTCCTTAACCATCAAATATTCTGTTAGTAACCCCGTAGTGTCTTGAGTTGCGCCCTTCGGATGACCAGGTGGGATCCTTTTGTGACCCTGGCGTTTATGTTTTTGTTATATTTTATCAAGTTCTTAATTTTAGAGTTTCATCATTTTTCTAGCCAAGTTTTTCTTCATTCCTCAAATGATGGTAAATTTATTTATTCTTAAGACATTAAAAAAAAATTTCGGATTGGGTTCAATGCAATGACATAGTTTTCTGACTTTTTAATGTAAGTATTGTTTTATACATGTTGAATGTTTGTCAAAACACGTGTTTCGTGAGTTTAGACATGTTGATGTATATAACAAACATTGTAACTGATAAAAAAAAGAAGGTAAGATAATTGTTTTAGATTTGGTAGAAGGTTCGTCTTTTACCACTGATTTATTGAAACAAAGAAACGCCTTAGACGGAACAGTACATCAAAATCGGAAGGAAGATCTTCAAGAAGAATAAAAATTTTGCGTTCTGCTTAGTTATTAGTTTTGTTTTTCGAATTTGACAACAATAAATGCATTTATTCTACAGACCTGGATATTGGATTCTGGATTAGCGAGGGGGTGAATGAGAATTCACATGCACTTGGGCCATAATTTGGACCCATTGTACTATCCCCATAATCAACAGTATACCACCGTTAGCGTTATTCAAGCCTACGGACCTTGTAAACACAAGTATTTCGAGAAAAGTAAAACACTCAGAAGGAAATTGTTCTTTGAAGGTTTAGCAACAGAATTTGTAAAATTACTAATCATCCTAGATGAATATTTAGTTTCTTCCTTGCGCTTCTTGTGCATTGTGTATAAAAAAAATATAATTATATGGCATTGGGCAATTATTTTATATCTTACTAATAACATATGTAACAAAAGTTTTGGAAAAATTTTTCATATTATTTTTTCTATTACAAAGTAAAGATTCACAAAGTTGTATAAAATGTTTTACAAGCTAGAATTGCAGAAAGGTATTTACAGCTTGGTTGGCCAAATGCCCAAACGTGATTTCGTCGCCATTTACAGAAACCATTTGTCGAGTCACTATGAAATGATAGAAAAATTTGCCATGCAAGAATCTTCTCAAGAGTTCTGAATCACGCAAGGCTTCAGAACTTGATTTAATCTGCAAAACATAGGAGAGGAGTTTCAACGAGAATATTAGGCCGAGGATTTCACGTATCTTATATGATAATCAAGAGGGAAATTAACAGAAATCGTTTGAAATTTAGAAAATGACAAAAGTGTGCAAAGTACACGGCTGCTCAGTTAGAGAGGATTCGCAGACATTTAAGAGGAGTACATTTCATAGACAAACACATCATATTCATGATAATATTATGTTCCGGTCGGATCTGGCTTCGTGTCATTACGCAAGAATAACCCAAGATTGGTTAAGGCAACAAAATATTCCATGTGTACCTAGAGAGGATAACCTTCTGAATGTTCCCCAGACCCGTCCTATAGAAGAGTTTATGATGGTGGGTGAGAAGCCCAAAATGAAGAAGAGCTACGTCGAAAAATCTACCAAAAGATTCGAGAGATTAAGCCACTTACCGTCCAAAGGCTAATGAGAAGCATTCGCATTAAATTTGGAACCATTGAAACCTATGGCCCTTTAGCTGCTATGCAGTACATTATAATTTTTGTTAAATCTTCACTGAATAATTTTCTTAAGTACAAATTTAAATAAAACAAATACAGTTTGTATTATTAGACTTGAAAAAACTTTCCAAAACTTTTGTTACATACGTTAGTTTAAACTTTAATGATTATAATTTTTATATTTACGATAAGTTTCAGTAGAAATAATCACTGAAAACTAGTGGAGTCACTAAGTGATTAAGACACTTGATGACCCCACTTTTATATTTATGTTTATATTTCAACCTGGTCATCCGAATGTTAATATAGAATCAATTTAGAACATGGGTTTTTGAAGAAGCTGTTTCAGAAAAAAAATAGAGAAATTCAAATTTAGTAATACTGATGCTGATTTAGTGCTGATAATTTAAATAACTAACATTTTTTTTTATTTTAACGTATTTGTGTTGTTGTTAAGAGATAGTGTGTCAGTATTTTTACGTAAAAAAATTAGCTATTAAGAAGGTATTACTAAAAAGTAATGGAGCTGCAAGTGAAACTAGCAAATGGAGATTGCTCACTTTGGAACTTCAATTCCTGTTTTCCTGTCCTATACCACTAAACGGTATAATACGTAGCTTTGTGCTACGCATTAGGTAAGCTACTTTTAGTATGTTTTTGAAAAACATGGGCTTTCAAAATTAAAAAAAGAAAAATATTAAATAAGCAGGTATTGTTTAATCGACAGTTTCGTAGTAATCGATTTTGATTTTTAAAATTTTATAACGATAAAATAGAAATTTGAAACATAATTCGTATCGAAAAATATTTTTATATAAATTAATAGGTTAATGTTCAACTAATTCATCGTTTGCGGGCAACCTGTCCTAGAAGGTTCTACGAACATTGTTTAACATTCTAGAAGTAATAGTTGCCAATTCTTCCGCGATTCTGCCTCTCAACTCATTCAAATCGCTGAAATGAGTTTGATAAATTTTTGATTTTAAATAAGACCACAAGAAGAAATCTTTTGGGTTAAATCCGGTGAACATGCAGACCATCGTAGATCAACAAGCCTGCATTCAACAACAACAACTTTTTAACAATAACTTCAATTATAAAAAATTTCATTGAATTTCCCATGATGCGTAATCAAAGTAGATACCTGGTATAAAAATAAAATGCTTAAGGTCGAATTCACTAACGTTGATTAAATTTAATTAATGATTAGCTCCATCGACACGTTTGTTAAAACTATAGCAACAATTAATTGTAAAGACTAGTTAAATTTAAATAACGTTGATTAATTCGACAGTTATGCCCAATTGCGCTGATATCGATTAATCTTGAATTAAAACGAAGAAAAACCTATATTTAATCTAAGATTAGTTAAAGAACGTTGATGAATTCGACAGTTATGCCCAGTTGCGCTGATATTGATTAATCTTGGATTAAAACAAGAAAATCCTAAGTTCAATCTAGGTTTAGTTAACAATTCGGTCTTGGAGTACCAAAATAAAAAGTGTTGTTCAGTAAACACCTGCCAACCCAAATGATGTCTGTCGAAAACAATACTGAACTTAAAAAAGCACTTTGTGTAGCAAACAATTAATGGAAACGGTTAAAGTTTGTAATGACTTCATTCTATAGGATTCTGTGAACCCAGAAGTTAATGTATATTTATGTACATATATTGCAGCAGTCATAGAATTTTTACACTCTGAAGGAATTGATTTTGAAGAAAAAAAAAAGATCTTTGCCCTTTTTTCTCAAATATGTTTCAGACAAGAGGAATCGAACAATTTTGATGGTTGTCGAAACACGAGAATGTAGTGAACGATGCGATGCGGGAAAAGCTGTAACGCATAGACAAAAATACTTATGCAGGTGGTCAGAGTGCAAATTTGATATAATGTTTACATATTAAGGCTGGCACACATACCCCTTTTTGCATGTGGTTTTGCCAGAATTTTTTAAAGTGAAATGCAAGACGGAACTTAGAGGGACCACATATAATCTCCCTTTTCACGACAGTTTAAAAGTTTAGTTTTAATAAATTTGGCTGAGCTGCAGAAGTTGTGTGCAATCTCTGTGGGTATTATTATAATAAAAAAGGAAAGAAAAACCTAATTTTCATAAACAGTGGTCAAAACAATGGTTATTAAAGAGAACGGAATTTAGTCACCTTAAATTAAAGCTAGAATGTAGCATTTTTTATTTTTATCTGAGTATTCAGCCGATTTTATGTTCCATAAACACTCAATTTCCTTGATATAAATTAATAAATTCAGTGAGAAGTCTCGCGACATTAACCTTAGGTTGGTTATTTTTACAGGAAGACCAGCAAGCAAATTTGAAAATCGCCCTACACCATCCTTATTATCTAACAATAAGACGGAACACGCAAAGAAAAATCCAAAATGTTGTTTGCGTTCATGCAAAATCGTTGACGGAACTCGCGGGCAAAGTTGGCCGACTTGTCCACACACACTCCGCCTTGCATTTCGCTTTTAAAACGTTCAAGCAAAACCACATGCAAGAAGGAGTGTGTATGCCAGCCTTTAGGCCTACTTTATTTTGAGTTAAGTTCCGTTTTTCCTTAAAAAATAAACTGCAAATAAATTGTTTCTTTACTTCTGAGACACAATTTCATTTAAAATTAAAATTTTTGTGATTATTATTCTTTTATTGAATGTATAAAATTTAAACATATAAATAAATATAAATTAATAAAACGTCTGAACGATACACTATTTTCATTTAAATTAAGTGCCGTTCTTCTATTAATAACCGGTGAGTTTTTGTAAAGCAAAATTATAAAATTTAAAATCAAGTGTCATATCTAATTGTTACTCATAAAATATCAACTAATTACATTACTGTAAAAAATTATAAATAAAAAAAATGTGTCTTTGAATCTAGTAATAGGTATTGTCTTGTATAGTGTATATTAATCAAGCGCCGAAAAACATATGCTAATTACCGGATCTAATTCCAGTAATACCATTAATATTAATTAAGACAGTTCTATTTTCGTACCATTTTTTGCGAACCGTTACATGATATGAAAGGCTAGTTCAAATTTAAACCAAAGCTGTGGTATAATAGGACCGCCAGAGATAAATAACTTTGTTGAGTAGAAGGTGAAAGCGTTAAGCAATGACTAATAACACGTAAGATTGGTGCTCTGGTAAAACCCGTACGAGATATATGTGGTGACGATATCTTTTTCGGTTATTTCGATATAGAAATAAAAATTAATCCCCAATTGTAAAAATAATTGTTCTATACTGAGCACACAGGGGCGAAAACAGCCCGTGAGCCCATCTTAAGATTCTTTCGTTTCACAACAGTAATTTCGTTGATATGATCCATGTACCGGCTGTTTCAAAAAGAGTGTGCACTGAAGGGATCTCCTAAACAGTAAGAGATAAAAGAACACCGTGTCGCGGAAATTTACTTTATCGTTATTCAATAAAGGAATATAATTATTTACTGAGAGTGTTGTCGATTGTCCGGTGTAATTTGAAATTAAAGAAAAATAGTTATTAAAATGATTACTAACTTTGTTCGCACGTAGTTATTTGTGATCAATGATCAACACCAATTGAGGGTGTAGTCTTAGTAACAACATGAACAAAATCGATTTTCTTCTTGGAGTATAGGCAAAAATATTAAAAAGTTTTTTTCTTTTTTTCTTACAATATTAAAAATCTGACTCGACTTTCTACAAGCACTTATTGATTCTGAATCGAATAAGCGCAATACATAGAACTGCAATCAAGCGACTACGTTCAACTTAGATTTTTTAAATACAACATATACGGGTATTCTAAAGTTCCAAGAAAGTACATTTTATGAACAATTTACCAAAAAAATTTATTAACAAAAGTTGCGCAGGTTTACATTCTGTACGACTTAAATTATTTTCAATAATTTTCTTTGATTCATGTCTTCATAAAGTCTTGAGATACTTATAACTATACTCTGTTCACGATCTTTTTGCATTCAGAGTAGGTCGTGTTAGGGTGACATTTTTGTTGGTATAATAAAAAAATATACTTGTCAGAAATTTGATTGACGTTCGTTTTTAATTTTGTGGTTACGTTTTTGAAAACGCCACTGCCAATGTTGCCAGTTTAATTGTGCTGTACAAAGTATTCTATGAAAACGAGAAATATCGTCTCGAACAAACGTTTGATGATTAATTATATTTTTCATTGAGAAAGTTTGGGGTGAGGTGTGTTGTTTGCGTGTTCTTAGTCGACAATTGTGCCACAAAGCGAAGAAGTATTTCTTTATTAACAAATGTGACTCCAGATATGATAATAAACAATAATGACAGAATGTTTGTTTGTGTTTTCAAAGAATCTTGTGCAAAGTGGTGTGGCTAAATGGATCTTGTTACTTATGCAGCGAGTGGAGAGGTGTATCGGCTTGTGCAACCCGTGAGGATGGCTTGTTCAGCCAGGAGTCTTTTTTCGAACTTGTTCAGATCGAAGAACTGTCGTTTTCAGGCCCTGGAAGATCTATTATAGGGCTCGCAGCCATTTTCTCCTCGCTATCGCAGAAGGGGTGAATACTCAAGGCCGGGACGAATTTTTGAAGGGGATTCGAGTATGGTGCCTGGCAATGGTGTAGAGATGCGCTGCACGTGGCGCAAAAGCATTATATGAAGGGGTATTTAAATAACAGGATCTTCTTGCTGTTGCCGGTGTCTCAGAAGCTTTTCCATGGCCATATTTATGTAAAATATCTTATCATTTTTCCCGAGAAGACCATAAGCTAGATCTCATTTAAAATTCTGTCTACTTTCACTACCTCCTCCAATACGCACACCATCAGTTTATTCTGCTAACACTAGAATTCTGCAAATCTGCTTATATTTGTACATATTCGTGGCTATTAGTTTTGACTGCTAAAAGGATCGTCGCAATCTATTAGTTTTACAGATATATATGTTTACAGATATATATGTTTTCAACACTATAAAATTTTTATGCCAAATTAAATGTACCCTATTCCCCTTCCATTAATTCCATAGAAGAATCTGATTCATCATCAATTTCTGATTCCGAATCAGATTCTCTTAATGTAATAGTGAAAGGAGGAATATTTTCAAACGAAAAATTTCCCATATGTTTCGTCCAGTCTTCCGAAATTGCACTCCTCCCATGCAATCTCAATAGGATTGTACTGACAATGGTATGGAGGCAATCCAAAAACTTCATAACCGCATATCGCTTTGTTGTTCCGTCTATTCTAAAAGGCTTAATTAATTCTCATAATTGTTTTTTTTTTGTAATTTTGCCCTCAATTTCGACATTGTGTTAAACCAACCACTCCTGCATTTGACTTTTTTTTACAAGAAAATGAGGGTGGTTTGTCCAACTGCACCGAGTGACACGGTGCAATGTCCATCACCACCACACATTTTCGTTGCAACATGCCTAGTGCAGGAATAAGCTGATTAACCACCCAATTTTGAAAAATTTCTGCATTCATGTATTTATGGTAGTCTCTGTCATTGTTCGTCGAGTCAAGTAACAAGTCACACCCTTCCAAAAAACCAAGTTTTGTTCCCGCATACAAAATTGTAAAGCGTTTCCCTTCACTTTTAATTTTGGCTGGGTTACTCTTCAAATCTGTTTCGTATATCCATCGACGAACCGCAGACACATTTTGGTAGATCCACGTTTCATCGAGGTACACGAACATTATATTTTCACTACAATTTTGAAACTGTAAGAATTTGCTCAAAAAAGAAATTTTGGATGCAACGACGTGTTTTTGTTCACATAAAATTTTGCGTCCGTTAACCATTTTGTGTTTGTAACCCATAGATTTCATAATTTTGAATAAAGTTGTTCTTCCCCCTTTAAGTAAGTCTGTAAGTAATTTATCCAAAGTGAAATATTTATTTTTCAAATAATATTGCCAAATTAGTCGTTGCAAATCTTTCCGAAACATGTAATTTGTAAATATGTAGATCCGTCTTTTTACGTCTGTCAGATGAAGATGTTTTCCAATTGTCAGGTTCTGCTTTCAAAATTTTAGTTATCGTTCTTTGCGAAATCTAAAACATACATATACCTACATTAGAAAATGGGGCTCATTTAATTTATGTAAGCCTTACTCCATGTATATCTATCAACCTGCTTACAATTTCATCTTGTGTGAAATCTGGACGATTCTTTTTATAATAATTGTAGGCCTTTTTATGGCTGGTTTGGTTCGCCCGCTTATAATTTTCGGCATTTTGACAGGATTAAAAAAATGTAATTAAATAATTAGTTATTTGTTTTAAGTGACTTTGATCATTGTAGTTCAAGTTTATTTAAGTATTAGCAAACATAGTCAATACTGCTGATGTGACAATGTTATAATTTTTTTCACGTCAAATTTTGACTACCTTCAAAATACATGCACGTAACATAACAAAAAAAAAAACTTGGCCTACTAGAATGCAAAAGGATCGTAAATGGATATTATATTGCGAATGTATTGCAATACAGTTTCTGTCTATAAACTAAATTATTGTGACATATACGTTTACGCTCACACAATTTCACAAATAAAAAGAAGAACAACTGCAAATATATATAAACTGCTATTTTTATTATGGCTTAATGGCTTTTATTTAATCGTCTTGGAGTTGGTCTATAAAATTCTGGAGAACTTCACTTAAGTAATATTCCGCAGAGATGGTACCCTTAAAAAAAGGATGTGACTATTTGCACCTACTGTAGGTACGAATAATTAGCTATTTGCACCTACTCTAGCTACGAATTATTGGCTATTGGCACCTATTGTATGTATGAATAATTGGCTTTTTGCACCTACTGTAGGTGCGAATAGCTGGCTATTTGCACCTACTATTCTTTTCTCCACTGTTTATGTATAATCCTTTTTACATACCGAGCATTTTCGATCCGAATCACAGGAAATTAGGATGACTACACTTGATAATGACGTACTTGATTAAAATCAATTTAAAAACATCAAAAAATAATTCAAATATTAATTTAAATTTAAAAATTTAATTAATTAATTTTGAATATTTTTACATCTCAGGAACAACAGACAAATCAATATTAGAAATTAAATTATTTATTAAAATTTTTAAATTTAAATTATTTGAATTTATTCTTTCATGTTTATAAAACGATTTCAATTAAAAATGTCATCTTCAATGTTTCGGATTGAAAATATTCACGGCGTATAAAAGTTATCACTGATGTTAAGGCAGTGTTAGAGGTAAAAGTTTCTATTTATAAATTTGTATATCGTAGACAAGAATAATTTAACAATTAACAATTAACGAATTATACACAGTGGTGATAAAGTCCTGTACCAAGCTTATAATTTGTTTATTTAGTGTTTGCGAAATCCTGAAACAGGTCAATTTTTAATTTAAAAAAGAGACCTTTTTTGTGCAAAAATCATTTCTTGATCGGTATTTGTTTTTCCGTTATGACGTCATCATTAATTTTTCTAAATGGTCTTGTCAGAAAAATGGTGATATAAAAAAATTAGTATTTTATACAACAGGTTTTTAAAAAAAATGGATATTACATTTCAAAAATACAATTTATTTTAATAATATTTTTGATACAATAATTTTATCTTAATGATAATTTTGAAATTGTAAACAGAAACAGATAAAAATTAACAAAAGTAGTGAAATTTTTCCCCATGAACAAATTGTTCTAATTTTCATTGCAGAATAACATAATTTTTTTCACAAAATTCCACAGGAGATGTGGATCAAATCTATCGAAAAACTTGTTGCGAAAGGTACTATCTTTTTACATCACCATTTAACTGATAAGAGAGACGATCAAAACCTGCACGAAAAAGATAGGGCTGCCATTTAAAAAAATGATGACGTCATTGTGAAAAAACAAATGCCTATCGAGAAAAGACTTCCGTACTGAAATGTCTTTTTAAAATTAAAAATTGACATGTTTCTGGATTTTGCAAAAAAAATATTAAATAAACAAATTCTGAGCTTGATGTGCAACTTTATCATACTCTGTATGTCTGTACAGAAACATAGTTTCAAACAATAATTAACATAAAACATAACATATCTATATCTGGCAACTGAATCTATTTATATTCATTATGTAAATATACAAACAATAATTATTTCGAAAATTAATTAAAATTCTGTAACTGGAAATATAGAGTCTTTCCTAACACTTTCTATATTGCCAGTTACACAATTTTTATTAATTTTCATAATTTTCATCTAGCAAGAAAACTTGATTTTTTAATAATTATTTCGAAAAAAAAACAGTGTCAGTGTACAGGGTGATTCAGGTTTAATCTATGTAACTTCAGGATTCAGTAGATTTTTAGAAAATAATAATAATTCTTTAATAAAGAACGCCCGAAAGCGCTTTGTTCTCAAGAAAAATGGCGTCAAATTTTATTTTTTTTTAATGTTTTTTAAGAATAACTCAAAAAACTGGAAGAGTAATGGTCACCACATTTGATATAATTGTATTAATCCGTATACTGACTGTTACTTTAATGGGATACATTACGGGCATCCACCATAGAAATTTCAACTCAATTTTTTGAAATTGTAAAATTCCTGCATTCTATCCAATATACTGCAAAACATTAAACGGTATAGTACGTAACCTTTAGTAAGCTAGTACGTAACCTTTAGTAAGCTATTACTACTTTTAATATGACTGCTACTTTAATGGGGTACATTACGGGCATCCACCATAGAAATTTCAACTCAATTTTTTGAAATTGTAAAATTCCTGTTTTCTATCCAATATACTGCAAAACATTAAACGGTATAGTACGTAGCCTTTAGTAATTCATTAGCTAATACTACTTTTAATAAATTTTTTAAATAGATGGGCTATCAAAATTATAAAAAAAATAATTAAATAAGCAGACAGTCTTTTAGTACCACAGCTTTGGTTACGCATGCAAACTTCCAGTTGACGAGCTTTACTGACTTTTAAAATATAATAAGAAATAGAAATATTAAACTTACGGTATTTAAATTTTTTTGTACAGCCTTATGATAAAATACGGTATAATACATATAGGGTTGTGAAAATTTTAAAATACCGTATTGTTACATAACTAACTATCCTACAGATGTTTAATTATTGAATTTACATCCAAGTAAATTAGAATCTATGATGGGGTAATACCATTGACCATTAATTTTTTTTGCCCTGAGCGAAATGATATTTACAATATTTTTTACAAGGTTTTTAACTTAGTGAAGACCATTGTCAATTATTGAATAAAGTCTCAACCACTAAATAAATAAGTAAAAGCAGATTTTGTTTTTTACTTGGCACATATATTATTTGTACATTTTTGACACGCAAATATAAAAAGGTTCGTTATCTGTCAAGTTTCGATCGGAAAACCGTGTGTGTTTGAAGTTCAGTGTTTGCGTTAAAATCATTTGCCATTTAACGCCTCATTCTATACGATGACGTCTGAAAAAAAAAACAAAACGAACATTTTATAATTTGAGACATTATTTGTATTATTACAAGCTCCACCAAAAGCCTGCTTACGCGTTTAATTCGAGCTTTACACATGCTAGCTAAAGCAAACCGTTTATAAGTAGTCCTACGGTAAGGATGAAAGTTCATGGTCATTCGTCGTCAAATACTATAAAAACCTATATATGAAAGTAATTTAATGCAAAGATCGCATGACTTATTATTAATTATACTCGCTTTTGCCTTTTGCGGCTTAACATTTGCCTCGGTTGAGGTAAACTGCAATTAGCATCGCCGCTACGTTTTTTCTATGCATAAACGTCCTTGAGGATAATCTAGAAACGGAGAATGCAATAATTGCAAACTTGGTTCTCTTGCATAACAAAGAACAACATTGTCTAAAGTAATTGTGTTTGATGACGTGCATTCAACGTACAAAAAAGTATCACAGAATTTACGAAGAATGTTGAATATTTAATGTTATGACTTCATATCTTAAAACGTTAAGGTCTATTTTTCCTTCATATGTATTAAAATTTATATTAAATATTACAACTCAAAATTTGAGTTGGAAGATACTGCTTTGGAATGGCTGGAAAAAAATAATTATGGAAGTCTAAGTAAAACGTTCTTGCTTTTTTCGATACTGTTAAACGTTTCCTTTAGAAGAAACTTAGTAACACTAGCAAATAAACGACCTCAATTAAGGAAAATAAAATAAACCATTAATACATGTTTATGTATAGAGAAGAAATTATTGTTGTAATGCTGAGAAAACAATGTCTGCTTACAACACTGATATTTGTTATCGATTTCAGTTATAAATTTAACCATGATTGTGTTTTGTAATAGTTCGTGATTATCATTTTTTATGTTCGAGCACGATTAAAATAACATTTCACTATTTTTACATCAACTGTATGTTTCCATGGTATAATTGTCTTCATAATACCTCGAAATTTATCATTTGAGTAGGCCGTGATTGTCGAAACATTTATGGCGACATTGACTAATATTAAAGTTCTTTAACTGTTAAATTTAAACACCAAACCTTTTTTGTTTTGTGTTCGTCTTTAGCTCACTCCATTGTAATTTTAATTATTTTTCAAATGTGGGTTTGTCCTTTTACAAATTAGAATTTTGTACTGTTGAAGCGGCAAATTTAGCTGTGAAACATCTACAAAAAAACTGGTGTTAATCGAAGAAAACACTTTTTTGTCAATTCAAATTTTGTTATTTTATAATAGTTTTTAATTTATGTTTCAATTTTATAGCCTTTAACAAATCAAGTTTATCATTAATACGCTTTAGTACGAAATTTTGTGAAGTGATTAAATTAAATAATTATTAATGAAATAAAATTTATTCTAAAAATATGTCATATTCTTCTTTCAAGAAAATAACTGAAGATTGAAAAGTACGCTTTAGTATTATGCAACCGTTCCTTCTTCGTATCTATAATTCTCATACTGCTGCTACTCGTTGCAACTAAGGACATGACTTCCTCCTTAACCGACGAAAAGTGACAGGGGCAGGGAATAAGAGAACGTCAGTGCCATTGAACCAAACTTTCACAACTTTTTTCACATCCAGTGCTGACGTCAATAGACAAGGCGCTCTGAATTTTAACTGCCTCTGTGTTCATAGTAGCGTACGAATCGATTATTTATGGCTAAAGTTTGCAGGCCAATTATTATTAAAATTTATTTTCAGCAGTGGCTACTGACCTTAATTTATTGCTATTGTAACACCTTGATTTATATCAATTTTTTCTTAATTTGATATTTTGACAATCTCTTCCTCATTGTTGTTTTAATTATTCCCGAATTTAAATACGATTTCCGTATTAGAATACAATTATAACACCTACCTGATAAATAGTACACTCATATGTTGATGTTACAATGCACACAGCTAAAAATGTTCCACACGATAATGTTCGTTAAGTCAAAACTAGGTTTAACCAACTTTTCAAAAAGTTTTATTGTTCCAAGTAAATCCCTTATACACTTTCAGATATAAAAAAGAACACTTCTGTTGATACAGCATTTTATTATTGCAAAGAAATTTGCAGGCAATATGGTATAAATACTTAAATAAATTTAAAAAAATTAACATGTTTTCTTTCGAGCAAAACGTACTAATTCAGAATTACAATAAGAATAATTTTATTTATAGCTCTTTGTACAAAATTATGGAATTGAGGTTTCTGTGTTCTAATTCTGTGAATTAATCTTTAAGGTTTCTACACATGCACGTCCATAAACGTAAAATTTTAGTTATTTTATCTGATAAATTTAAATTAAATTTAGATTAGCAAACGTATCAAATATGCAAGGGCGCAACTATTCCCACACGTTTTGTTTTTAATTTATCAGGAGCAGGACCTTCTACGGTTTAAATTCCTGTCGAGACAGCTACGCCCCCGCTCATTTGCGCTCTCGATACATTTGTTTAAATTTATCTTAAACTTATCAGATAAAGAAGGTAATTTAGATTTTACATTTGTGGACACGCATTCCAGGTATCCAATGAATGTTTTTTTTCCAGCGTCTAGAAGATTCAACATGGGCAAATAGTTCAAGCGCTGTTATTTATTCTAAAAGCTCTATAAGATAAAATTATTTTCCACTTTGAAGAATGGTCAGTTTCTTTGATACAGAAAAGAATATTTTATTTCTAATGGAACTCCCTATACAAAATCTTGCCAAACGTAGAGCTAAAATATTATTGTAAAGTAGGGTCTTTTCATCTTCCTGTTAAAGTTATCTGGCGAATGACTTGATTTTTATGAATGTTGTTTGATTTTAATGAATTTTTTTCGTGGTAGTTATCCGCCAGTTAGTTTATGAAAAGGTGGAAAGACCGGCCCTAAGTAAAAGATTTGTGCATAATTCGAATCAAGTGTTTGGAAAATTCTGTTTTGCTTATTTTTATATCGACAAATCTCAAAAAAAAAGACATATAACATTTGCTTAATCAAGTAAATTTGCATGTTGTACGTAGAATCGCAAATGTGCAGGCAACAGTAACGGAATCGTTATTTTTTTTTAAACGGCAACTTTATTACAGCAAAAAGCGCTATGACGATAATTAACACATTTCGTTAAAGAGTATCTGCTTTCATTTTTTAATTACAAAGAATTGGACAGTGGCACAATCATCATCCATGATCAACCAAAAATTGGCATAACTGGGCCAGCTTTTTTAGATAATTTTTTGTTATTTTTTTCACTGTTTTAATGTAGCAATTTCCTAAAAAAAAACACAAGCTATTTCTGATATACCCAACAAATTTAATAATAATTTTCGTAATCATTAAAATGTTTAAACAGAATTCGTTTATTTTTTAAAAATTAAGGGCTATTTAATTTTAAGCTGAAGCTTTGGATTAAAGTTAAGCTGGAATTGTAAAAATTGCACAAGCTTGGGCTTAAAATTGGATGTTATAAAAATTTAAAATTAAAATGAAACATGGACCCCTCTCGAAATGAATTATTTTTCACATTAATTATTTTCAATTTTATTTTTATTAATAAATCAAACATTTTTCTACAAAATGCACATTGCTAGAATAACAATAACATGTTCTATTTAATTATTTTCCGATTAAAAGTTTAAATTAATAAACATAAAATTAACCGAAGAAAATCAAGGTAGCTGAAATACCATTAAGAGAACAGTTCCGTTGATTTCTGTTGATTGCAAATGTACACTTCTGGACAAAATTAATGGACCACCAGTAAAATTTCAAATAAATTTGAAACAAGATAACGAAATTTAATGAAACGAATAAATATATAAAACTAAGTGTTTCCTTACAGTTTAGTTGATTTAAAATACCATAGGTCTTCTCATATACTTATATCCTAATTTGTAACAAGTTAACAAAACTAAAATTATTAATAGCGTGTATGCCCTCCTCTTGCAGCAATACACGCTACTATCTTCTTGACATGCTTGAGATTAAGTTTCATATACTTTCTTGAGGTATCTGTTCCCATTCTTGAACAAGCATGTTAGAGAGCTCATTAAGTGTTGCTGGTGGTCTCGGTGCATTTTTAATTTTGTTGCCCAATAATGATCCCAGAGATGCTCAATAGGATTGAGATCAGGGTTTTTGGCAGGCCACTTCACACTTTGAATATTTGCATCTTTCAACATAGCTGTGACAATGTTAGCTGTATGGCAAATGGTTGAACGTGGGGTATAATAATCTCATCTCTATATCTTCTTGGTGTTAGCGACCCATTTCGTATCAAAACCAATTCTGTACGACCATTAAATTGTATGCCACCCCAAACCATTGCAGACCCTCCACCAAATTGGACAAATTCTCGAATGGTACATGGTGCAAATCGCTCGTCTGGTCTTCGTGTGACAACAGCAAGGCGATCATTCCTGCTTAAAAGGAATCTGGACTAGTCCGAAAACAAAACGGAGCTCTACTGCCCCTCGTTCCAACCTTGATGATTTTGACAAAAATTTAAGCGATTTTTTTGTGCGTAGCTGTGAGAGTTGGACCGGTTGCTGGTTTTCTAGCAGACAAATTGACTTCTTTTAGTCTTCTTCTAACTATTTTAGTAGAAATTTCTTTTTCAGAGGCTAATCGAAGATCATTTTTTAATTCAGAGATGTTACAAACCGCTTTCTTAAACTCTGAAGTTCGAAAAAGCGATATCCTCTGCGTGTTGCTTTTCTTTTAGCATCTTGTCCGCGTCTTCTTTTTAAACCAGTGTTTCTGAACCGTTCTGCGGCCCTCTGTACCACAGATTTGTTGGTATTTAGAATTCCAGCAACTTTTCTCTGTGAATATCCTACACGAAGAAGAATAGTCATTTGGGATACTTCTTCTGTCTACAAAGGCGTCTAGGCATATTTAATTAACTTAATGCAAACAAATTCACTAATTTTCGAAACAAAAAGCACGCTCTTTAATTAAATGACTTAAAAAGGTGTCAACAATTAGGCCTTTTTGTTGACTTTTTGTTTCCTAGCAGAGAATGCCTTGCTATCGTTAAATATTTCATGGTATACTCTTTGAATTGTGTTTAATAAACGTCAATTTATGACATGTGAAAAGTCTATTAAAAGTAACTTGTAAATTGGAAAAGTTATTTCAAATTTATTTGGTGGTCCCTTAATTTTGTCCAGAAATATATAATGAAAATATCCGTTATTATTAAGCAAGACATTAAAACTTCATTTACATATGTAATATAACGAATCCCATCCCAATGGTATGAAGAAGTATTTTTTACAAATAGTAATAAATTGATGTTGCAATAATTGGTTTGTCAGTAATGACAGTCACAAATTATTAATAACTTCATCCTACGGGCTACGTGATTATATTCGTTCAATAATTTGTGTCTATTTTTTTTATCTTTTCACAGTATGGGGTCAAATTTTTAGCATGTAAATCCCTACAGCTACAATTAAAAAAAAACACTGTGCATTATATAAAACATGCAATTAGTTAACGAAATAGTGCTTTCGTTTTCTTTTTTCCTGATTTATTTCTAATTTAATTAATTTCTATTTCATTGAAGTAAATTTTTGCATTTTATAATTTGAGATTATGTAAATATTTACCAATACCTTTTCACCTTGTGTTCCTACACTAAAATGTGAGAGGCTCTTCAGCTCCAAGCAATGAGCAAGTGTATGCTCATTTCTTGTCGACGAATTTAGAATTTTTCTCAAAATAGCGAATCCTCAAATGACAACAACGTTGCTCACCATTTAAAAGAATTGTTTTACGACATATTTTAAATACTCAGATTTAAAATGAAACCACATTAACATTATATACATTTATTTATATACAAATTATCTACTACATGAATTCCTCAACAGTAATAAAGAAGCTTATACAGATTAATAAGAAAATAATTTATATTATATATATACAGATACAAAAGTAATGATTAATTCAGAGAAGCAATAAGTAATTATAAAAAAACAACCTTGATTAACGAGTATTTTTATCAGCTGGTAGAAAAGTAAATTATATGCTAAACTATTCACTAAAATTGCAATATAAAAACACTAGTTTTTCAAACCACGTCCTATGGCATTAAATATTAAACTTAGATCTACATAAGATATAGGGCAGGAATGGGAAAACAAAAAATTAAACGTTATTATTAACGAAGCAAGAAATTTGCAGATGTATTGGATTTGCTATTAATTGCATTTACAAATAAATTTCTTATGTTTTATTTTAATTAGTAATAAGAAGTGAAATTTTGTTAATTAAATTAAGCAACAATATCACTGATAAAGAAATCCTTTTTTTATTCCTACCCTATTTATATACACGAACAAGTCTATGTGAGTACTCCCTATACCGTAACAATCAGGTCAACTCGCAAATTATCACTCTCTATTGCGTTACTAAATAAAAAGTGACAAAATTTAAGTAACGGTTATGGAACAGGGAAAGTTTTATTTGAGCAGTGTCACGTCTTATTCAGACGAATAAAATTACATAGTGGCTGTTCGTTAAACATGAATCACAAATGATACTGACGGGCAAGACTGACGACCAGTAGTTTTATTTGTCTGTTTATAAAAAGAGCTGGTGCAATTTATCAAAGCATAAAAGTTCTAGACTTAACTTCTTTCAGCTCTTAATTCATTCATGATGACAAATAAAGCAATTAGAAAACTTGTATATTAATACATAGCTACTATTCGTAAACAACGTCTAGAATTTAAAGTATTAGCAAAATCATGAAATCTTTCAATGTCTTTTACGCATTTATAATAAAAGACATGAAAGAAGATATTAGAATTTGACTAAATTTGGCTTTCGCCCAAACACTATGAACACATTATATGATAATGAAGTGATTTGTTTGGTAATTCCAATATAAATGTGTTTACCTGCCATTGAAAGCAACTCAACTGTGACGATTCAAATTACATGATATGCAAATCGAGTAATAAATAAAAGTAAAAATTGTCCACGCTTATTTTCATCCTGGTCTATTTGAAGAACTGGAACTGCCAAAGTAATTTCCCACCTGTCTCGATCCGGATCCTATGAAGGTTTGGAATGATTGGGCTGCACCCTAAAAAATTATTATCGATCATTTTCAATTAATATTCATTAATTTCGTCAACTACGAATTGGTTATTAATTACTTGCTACGCACAGCGTATGTTTTTTATGCACCTGTTCTGTAGAATTCTTAAATCATAAACAAAATGCCACCAGGATAGTGTTAGACCATATAATCATTTACTATTTATATAAACTAATTGCTGATGCAGCGTGTGTTGCCTCGGAATTTAACATTTTAATGATTTTTTGTTGCTCCCGATTAAATCATGTTTTGATCTATTTTTGTTAAACCTGGCTACAAGGTGATTTGGTTTCGTGATTTTAACACCGTGAATAATTATCTATCTAAAATAAAATATACGTTATCACTATTCTCAATTAAGTTAATATTTAAATTTCATCAAGTTATTATTGAAATATTGTAGACTAAATATTAAAATGTAAAACACTTCATTATTTTAAAGCATTTTGCTTATACACGGTCGGATAAAAACTTTTTGGGTTGAAGATACGAGGAATATTGCGAAATTTTGTATCTATTAATTAATTTTAATAAAAGTGTTGTTAGATAGACAAGTCATTAACAGAAACATATGATTCCATACAATTTTGTAACATGGCAATGAATTTTCATTAACGATGAATAGGAGACAACGCTTTTTTCAACGATGACTGCGTTGTTATACATCGATATTGGTATTGCCTATCTTTCACTGATCTGAACAGAAGGAAGTCCAAAAGTGCCAAGTTTCTTAACAGAGACCATGGAGCATGTTGCAAAGTTTAATTGAATCACACGTGGACGTAAATTTTGCAACATGTCACACAGTCTCTATTAAAGGAGCTTGTCATCTTATTACTATCAAAAGAAAGAATAAGTTTAAATTCTGGTCTCAGTGGCGTAATCGTTGAGTTCATAGTTAACGAAGTGAAAAAAGGGTGTTTCGCAACTTAGAATCTTGTTCCTCGGAAATAGGATGCATTCCCTCATAATATATTATAAATCTTATTCAATATTAAAACAGCAAGTTAAAATTTACATTAGATTTTACGTTTGCGCAAGTGAAATAAATCCTTCCAATTAAAATGCAAGTGATATTTTAAAACCTTACGAAATAGTGTCGCAAGAAACTTGAAAGACAATAATGCAATCCTACATAAATATAGCAGGAAATTCCAGACGGGTGTCCATGTATTGTAAAGAAATAGGATACACCTAGGTATCCATATACGTTTTATCGTCCATAAAAAATAAATTTTGAATATTTTACTTCTACAAAAAGTAATGCTAATGTTAATCATATTAATTGGATGCGGGAGAAAAAAATCTATATAACTATATTAAATGTAGTGTGAGTAATATTTTTTCGCTCGGTAATTCTTGACGTATTGACTTCTAAATTTACTAAAAGTGTTTTTGTTTCAGAAAATGTAATTACAATATACCATACATTTAGTGCTTACCCAGCGATAAATAATTTTAAACCACAAGTTGCGCTAGTTACTACCTGGAATTGCCTTGTTTATATTTAACACACCAGCAGTTCTAATCTTTACTAGTGATATCAAACTATGATGTAAATTAATCTTCACACAACTAAAAACCTGATTAATATGATAATAATAATTAATTTTTAAATAATTGATTATATTATACAGGCTGCTAGGGACTCAGATGTAAAGATGTTTGCATCTCATGTCTCTGTCCAATTACCTTCTCAATTAATATGTTCATTTCTCTCGCGAACGTAGCTAAGGCTGGTTTAAATTCTGTAATACGGTATACATACATATACAGGGTGAATGATAATTATTCCGCGTAAGAAAAAGTACGAGAAAAATGTTACAGATTACGCGAAAAATGTTTACAGGAAAAAAATTCTTCTACACAGTTTTTAATTAATTAAAAAGTTACCCCAAAATCAAGCTGCGACCCTGCGTATAAAATACGACGCCTCGTTCTTAAATGCGGTAGTATAATAAGACTATAAAGTTTTTTATTGACTGCTTGCTTGAACACAATGCTGTTTTGACACACATCTCAATTCGTTTTATTACACTTTTCACAGCTGGGAACGGAAGTCTGAGTTGTTTCTTCTAAGTGACGTAATTATTAGCAATTTCTAAAATAACAAATTCTATAGTAGTGTAGGAAGAGCATAGTGAGACCAATTTACATAGAGAACTCTCAGTTCCAAAACCATCGACTCTTTTCTAAATTTTATAGGTAGTACAAATAGTAATTATCGAATCTTAACATGATTTCATTTCAGCACATAAACATTAACGTAACAGTCAAAAAATATCAAGCGCAAATTGCTGCTACACCGTATGCATCTGACTTTTCTTGAGCCAATGAAATATTAGCAAATTCAATGTCGATGCCGGCCATAACTGCAGTTCTGAAACAAACAAAGTGTAGAGCCGAATGTAGCAGCTGCTGCATCCACGAAAAAGCAAGTATTTAAATAATAATAATAATAAAGCGTCTTTATTATATGTTGAACATACAAAAATAATATAATAAAATGAAATAATAATAATAAAAATATATATGTATGTAATCAACAAACAATATCAGAGCGAAGTTCAGAAAAACCTGCAAAACAGGCTTTCTGTTCTTCCACTTAACACTGTGTAAAATGAAACGAAGTTTACTCTCCACACTGCTAACAATACCGCATTGCTCTTTATTTAAGTTAAGATTTCTGCTACTGAATTAACTAAAATGCTCATTAACTCCAAAAACACTCTAAGACACTGTCGGTTTAATGCTGAACATATGAGGAAAATGAATATAAACGCATATTAAACACCTGGTTACTGTTTGACTAGTAGGCCGCTACGTACGCATTTTTTAAAAATTTCAATAGACTTTGCCTTGATATTGTCTGGCACAGAATTGTAACATCTACTGATGCGATACGTAAAACATCGTTCGTATGTAGCAGTTCTATGAATGGGTGGAGTAATAAGACCTTTGAATCGAACATTGATGGTGTGCACATCAGTTCTACATTTAATTTTTTATATAAATATTTTGGACACTTATAAGTGATAGTTTTGTGAAATAGTGTTAGACTATGTAGGTGCCTTCTATTCGCCATATTCAACAAGGAATGTCTGCAAGTTTGTCAGAAATATGTGATCTTCTGTTTATACCAAAAATTAGACGTAAACAACTGTTTTGAACCCGTTGAATTCTACTTGCAGTTTCTTTCGTTATGCACGAGTCATACACTACATCGCAAAAATTAAACTGTGACAAAATCAAAGCATTAGAGAGTATTACCTTGGCTTTCCTTGTTAAAATATGGCGATTAGCATAAAGCAGTTTAAGTTTAAAATAGCATCTTCTAACACATTGGTCAATATGATTACAGAATCTCACGGTATGGGTGATATTCTCGCGCATTTCCAAGCATTCGGTACAACACTGATTTGCAGGCAATAATTTTATTATATGTGTTGTATAACTTATTATGACAGAACTACTGAGAATGATCATTTTTAAACTAATATCATCGACACCGGTAGCAGTAGATTTCAAGGAAGTCAAAATTTTACTAACATCAATATCTGTAATCACTGACAAATGGAACTCTTCCAGAACGTCCTGTCTAACATTGCCTTTATAAAATTCTAACACGTCAGCACTAGTACTGGCAACAGGTACTGAATTAATGAAATAATTATTTAAAACATCCAGGTTAGTAAGATGTAAGGGAATATGAGCTGAATTTGACTTTTGATATATATCCATATCTTTCAGATCCTTTCATAAACTTTTGTAATTAGTAGATCGTAAGCGATATTCGATATAAGTTTTACGTTCATTTCGAAAGGCAGATGTGGTAACATTTCTAAGCGACTTGTAATATTCCCAATGCTGAGCTTTTTTAGTAGTTAAAAAATTTTTATGGGCCTTATCTCTTAATGTCATCATTAATTTCAAATTATCAGTCAACCAAGGACACTTCTTCTTCGTAAAGCGAGAGGTAAGAGGTGCATGTAAGTTAAAAATACATAAAATATTATTATTTAAGAAATCAACTTTATCACGGATGAAATTTTCAAAATTAAAATTGGAAAATGACCTGTAAGTTTTGACGAAAGGTTTAGGTTTTTCCACTACAATATTCAACGTACAATGTGTTAAAAAGTGATCAGATAATACGTGCACACTGTCAACACCCGAGTCATTCACTATCGAGACATTAGTAGTTA
The DNA here is from genome assembly GCA_039766575.1 of Serrognathus titanus. Lineage (NCBI taxonomy): Eukaryota > Metazoa > Arthropoda > Insecta > Coleoptera > Lucanidae > Serrognathus > Serrognathus titanus. Next base: position 25,814,766 of record CM077912.1, on the reverse strand, counting down.
TGATAAGATCAATTAAAGTACTAGAAGTTCCATAAACCCTGGTAGGTTCATTTATTAACTGCGATATACCATATAAATCCAAAAGTGACATCAACTTGAGAGAATTTGTTTCGCATAGATTCAGCAGATTAGTATTGAAATCACCTAAACACACGATATTATCTGTTGTAGGCAAAATGAATGTTAGAGAGTCTTCATAATTGTTAAGAAATTCAACAAAATTTGTGTCAGGTGGTCGGTATATCTCACAAATCGTAAGTTTAATATTTCCAAACATCAATTCAATCCACAACTGTTCAATAAAAGCGGTGGAATTAGACAAAGATTCTATTATATGGTATTTGAGGTGAGATTTTATAAAAAAACGCAACACCACCACCTCGCGAAGTTCTATCCCGCCTGACAATATCGTAGCCATCTAAAAGGAGACTATCATTCGGAATGTTATTATTTAACCATGTCTCGCACACACCGACAATGTCGTAATTTCCAAGAGAAATAATATTCCTAAGTCGGAAATTTTAGGAAATAAAAAGCGAATATTAATATGCGCAACAGTTATATGAGACATTTAATTTAGAGCAAATAAGCAGTTAGAAAAAAAAAGAATAATATCTAATAATAATAATAATTAGCCTTAATTTAAGCAATAAAAGTAATTACGTACTACAGAACAAATGCCAGCCGATACCCCGACAATTTCAGTCGAAAAGAAAAGAAAGAAAAAATTGTGTTTCATAAAATTCTAATTAAATCCATGTTTAACCTGAGAAAAACAAATGAAATTAGATTACAAGAATAGCATTAACACGAATCAAATTAAATTACTGTAGCGGAATGTCCGCAAGAGATGTAATATGAACTTGACTGTTATTGACACTGACATAAATATTTCCATCCCGCGTCCACACTTTTTTGTAACCGATCCTTTGCGTAACCGCATTTAGAAGTTGAAGCCTCTGTTTAGTTAAATCCTCCTTGATTGAAATACGCGAACCCTTCAATTTTTGTTTATTACGGAACACCATAATGATAATTCCGCGCGGCTTACCTTCGGTTTTTTACCAACACGGTGACACCGTTCGATAATATCCATTACGTTATCAGGCAGTTGTAATTTCTGACATAACTCGGCATGCACGGTTGAGCCCATATGTTCGTTATTTTCCTCCTTAATACCAAATATTCTCAGACAGTTTCTGCGCGAATATGTTCGAGATTATCCAGTTTTTCGGCGAGCTCGGAATTCAATTGTCGCAAATTTTTTAGTTCAACTTCTTGCTTTTTACGCTCTTCCTTAAACTTATTAATCAAGTTCGACTTATTACTGCAGTTAAATCCTTTAAATCCTTTGTCTGCAACCTGGTTGTCATTTTTTATCCTTTTTTAGCCAACTCGTCACACTGTTTTCAGCACGGAAGAGAAAATAATGCGGCAATGTAGAAGAATGCAACAGAATACACTTTTCTTGAAGAAACACTTAAAAAATTTTAACTTGTCGGAGCAGCGATTAACACGTCTAATCTCTACGAGAGTAGATTTGCAATTTGAAATCTGGTTATCGTGGTGTTCTAAGCATGGTCCTTAACGGCTCTGTATTGTTTGTTCTCTGTTTATATGCGTTAAACAAAGCTAACGCTCAGCAAGTATGTCCAGCTCCTCTCCAATTTCATTCGCATCAGCTGGCGCCGTCGGAGACATAATAAAAACTTGCGTATATTAAATGCGTATCACAGATTACGAAAAAATGGTAAATTGCTCGGGTGCCCCAAAAACACAGGATAGAGCGCGTCTTGAATTTGTTAAACTTTTAAGAAATTTGTGTTAATATGAATTCGTCACACACAAAACGAATTTATAATAATTAACAAATTACGAAGGTATTTATTGATTATAATGTTTTAAATTCTGATTGTCAAAAATGCTTATGTATGGAATAATCTGTTTGAGGTGATTTGCATGCATTTGTCAAATAAATATTTTGTAGTTCGTATTTCACGGCATCGGTCGTTGACCTAAAAACGGTGTTGACGTGAAATTTCCTTTTAAAGTCTATTCTAAGCAATAATCAATTTATATCTTTCTCGGATCGTTCACACGGATATTGTATTTTCATCCGCTCTTAAATTGCATAGAGCCTCTGTTGACTAAACAAAATTCATAGCGTTTCACTTCCAACAGTTTCTTGTCATCTTAAAATTTGATGAAATATAATGTTAAAGTATTCTCAAACTCGCCATTTATATCTTTCTCGGATCGTTCACACGGATATTGTATTTTCATCCGCTCTTAAATTGCATAGAGCCTCTGTTGACTAAACAAAATTCATAGCGTTTCACTTCCAACAGTTTCTTGTCATCCTAAAATTTGATGAAATATAATGTTAAAGTATTCTCAAACTCGCCCTGATTTACCACCACAACAAATTACTACCTTAATTACACCCACAATTTATAGCTAATTGTCGTATTAAAATGTTTTAAATTTTTCTACACAGAGTTTTATAATAAGACGCTTAAACACAGTAACAAACAATACAAAAGTTACATGCAAAAATACGCGCAAATATTCACATGGAGATTTATTTAAATTCTTACACCGCGAAAACTTGGGTATAGTTTGTGTATGTGGTAACACTAGGTTTAAGTGATTAAATTAAGTAAAAAAATAGCACATTTTTGTTCATGCCTATATTTCAAATTAACTGGTTTACCGAACTTTAAATAAAAGTACGGCCTTACAACCCGTGGACGGTGAAATTTCAAGCAACCAACAAGGTCAAGTTACTTCAATCATGAAACTTTTAGAACGGCATTTATTTCGTTCATCTCTCCTCTATTTTTAACCAGAGGCGCTTTGTCGTTTTGGAGCTCATTTTTGATTAATTATTTCTTGAAAACGAAAGCAGAAAGAATTTTCTTAACATTTTTCTCAAATTCTCGGAGATCGTGGTTTTTCTTTAGCCGGCCAATTCTCAGTCACCCTGTGAATGTCACAATCTTCTATTACTGTAGTCTTCTTCATTTATTCTTTGTCATTCGCTAATTTTCTTATGCTCTCGATCCATGATTTTTGGTCTTCTTCTTCTTGTGTTTTCGTCATGTATTCATTTCATAATTTTTCTAAAGCAATCTCTCCTCTTCCATTTTATAAACATGTTCACACCCAGATAAGCTGTTTCTTCTCTGCGCAATCTGTTACACGTTTTCCATCTGCTCTTGCATCGTTTCGTTTCTGATCACTTTGATTTGATGTTCTCGCTGCTCGTCTTAAACCCTCCATTTCTAGAGCTTCTATTTTCTTTTCTAGTTGTTTTTTCATTCGGCAGATTTCAGTTCCGTACACCAACGTGCTTTAAATACTCTTACTTTTCTTTCTTTTCCTATTTCCTTATCCCGCAATATACCGTTGACGGTTTTAATCAGTCTCCTTGTATATTAACCATCCTCTTTATTTCCGTGTCATCTATCCTTTTCGTGTCAAATAGTTGTAATTTTCACACTGCTTACACTCCAATTACCTTTTAAATTAGATTCGTAATTTCTCCTTCAACATGTAAAAACAGGTTTTCCGATATTTACTGCTAGATCCCACTTTTTATATTTCTTCTTCAGTTTTCATGTCATATACTCTAATTTAGATCATAGTACGTAGGTAATTTCATCGTTTCAATTTTGATATCTATTGCAGTTCCTTTCTCAATTTATTAGACTTTTGCAACATATACATGTTATGAAAAGACACCTTGTCATAAGTAGATCTGACATTTCGTTTCCTACTTTTTTAGTGGATGTTATTGTATAAGTTTTCGACTGCATTAATAAGTGTCCAACTAATATTGCTATATCTATGCAGTGATCATAGTTTTAAAATAGGTACGATGAAGATAGTTTTTGCCAAAGTATTTCTCAGAATGAAATTAATTTGAAGGTTGTCGCGGCGGCTGATTTTATTTGACAAGGCGGTTTGAACCATCTCTCACAATTTTGCCGACGCAACGTTTAGTTTTTCATAACAAAAGAACTTCTTCTGCTGCAACTGTGATTCTGTCGAAAACTGAGAGGGAATGCAGTCTATTCAAGTGCGGTTGGGGTTAAATGTGTCTAATTCATTCAGATAGGATCTAGGGAGATGCCATCATCTCTGTCTTTGTCTAAAGTAGTTGCTGTAGTGCGAATAATGTTAATAGTAAGACTTTCAGGAATATCATTTAGATGGAGTAAGATTATATCCTTATTTTCAAAGTACATAACTTCTTTAAATAAACACTCATAAGTTGAATTGCACCACCCTCTGTTACGGTTAGCCCAGATTAACTAATCTGAATTAAATACTTTCTAGTTGATTAATTGGAGTTAGTTAATCCGACAATATTGCTCGATTAAAGTCTTAAAACAATTTTACATTATACTTTTTCCATCTGAAAACTGACAAGTTTCAATACTACAATCTTGTACTAGATTAGGTTTAAATAGAATATATATTGTGCTGCAATGTTTCATTTCCATATTTTTTAAATGGAAGTTGGTTTGTGCGCAGATCTAGTTTTAAAACTTGGACAGAAAAGTAGGTTGTAGAAAACGAAATGACTCATTACTATGACATTGGAACAAGTATAGCAACATAATTACAAATTTTGAGATAATTTTCAACGAACAAGAAAGTACTTCAATTACAAAATAAAAGATAAGTTTTTTTTTCAATTAATACTGTTTACATTAAGACGGAACTAGCTCATGGCAAAAAATACTAATACAAGTCAAGCAGTAAATGTTTAAAATATTTGTTCATTCTTGTTTTTAATTCTTACGCCTTTGTTGTTACTTTATTAAGTTAAGTTTTTTTTAAGTCCTATGTTTCTATGTTTAAAGCGGGCAAAATATACAAATGTTTAACAGGCTGCATGATATTCTGTTTTCGTTCGTTTTAAAAAGGATAGGTAAATGAATTAGAAATTTTCACGAAGGAGATCTTATATCGATAATCTACAAAATAGGTGCACGATATGTATAGGAATTTACATGCAGTACAGTACAGTACAAATTCATGCGGCGTCACTTAAAAATAAGTGAAATTGCAGATTCACTTTTTGGGCACTGACTTTTGGTACCTTAAAATTTTTATAAGCAATGTGTTAAAACATGTACCAGATATATGTAAATTTGCTGAATTGTATTTTATATGACCGTTTTCCTGAAGATAAACATTATTCTTAAATTATAGGTATTTGATATATTATTCGTCATTTACTTGACATAAACATTAAATTTGTATTTTTGATAAGAAGTTTGGCATACATGACATTGTTATAAATCCTTAATATATTGACAAAGTGCAAACTACTCATATATCACAAAAAAAGCAAAAAGTAAATTATTGAAAAGGTCATATAAAATTTGATGAATTGATTTTCATGAATAAATTATTGTAAGCGTGATGATAAATGTACTTTTTAAACATGAGATGTCGTAATACAACGTTTTACCTAAACAAATAGGAACAATTTAACCACTGGAATTTACTCTAGGAGTAATTGTGGGTAACACAGAACTTGAACTAAAATAATTATGTAAATTTCCCGAGCCATTCGAAAATAAATTGGTCAATTGATAGGCTGCATCCTGAAATTATATTACAACGAATCGTTTTTGGTAATAATTTAGGCGAAAATATTATTCTATTTACCCACCTGTATCGCAGACCCTAAAAATTGAGATATAGCCTTCGTTACATTCACGGCAGCATTTATTAACTGTCCTCGGACTTGAGGTTCTTGTTCGTCATCAAGACCATGTACTGGGCTGAGTTTAAGAGGTGGAAGATTCGGACGCCTTTGTGGAGGCTTGGTAGTTTCTTCCTTTGCGTCGTCTAAGATGCTATTGCTTACACCCAACGGTACCCCTGTCGTTGATCGTATAATACCAGATTTGGTTGTTGTTATCTCAGGACTTGGAAGTTGAAGCTTCGAACTTGAACCAACTTTACCTGAATTTGTTATTTGTACCGCATTGTTCGCTATTATGGTTGTAGTTGTAGGTGCCATTTCCGTGAGCTTTAGTGAAGAAAAGTCTAAACTCTTAGCTTTTGTTGGATCTTTCTGAATAGTTTCCAGTTGCGTTATTAGTGATTGTAACTCGGTTTCTGATAGCGAATGTAAAGGTCTTTTTTGTCGGGAACTAATTGTAGCAGTTTGCTTTTGAGTAGAAGCTGACGCCCTTAGTCTAGGTGGAGCTGTAACTACAACCGGTGATATTTCCGTAGGCTGGTTTGTTAAAAGTTCTACATCAAATGGTGCAGTGATAGGTCTAACTGTCGTGGTTCTTCTCGTTGTAACTGGTGGTCGTCTAGTTGTAGTCGGTTGAGGTCCAAGAGCGTTTAGAAGCCAATTTAAACCTTGCATTAGTGGACCCGGCCTTGGAGTTGTCGTTGTTCGTCTTTTCGTAGGCACCACAACCTTTTTAGTTGTAGATACTTCAAATGGAGTCTGTAATAGGTAGATGAATATATTATTAAATTCAAGCACTAAATTGAAGGTTATTACAGTGGTTTTCAATTGATCACCGAGCGCTTTAGGAGTACTCGGGCCAATGCCTTGTTCTTTTAAGAGAGCTGCCAAAATAGCGTCAGTAGATTTTCCATACGTCGATGAGAGCGAGGAAACTGTGACGCTATTGGGGTTTACGTTCAACTGTTTCAATACTTCTTCTACTGTAGGATTCTTTCCTTCTGCGGATGTTATTTTTTTAGATTCCCTCGAATTGCTGGCAGTGAGAGCTTCCAAAATATTTGAGGGCGGTGGTACATCTTTAGATACTTTGTTCCTTTCGGCGGCAAAATCTAGTACCTTAAATAAAATAGTTTGATGGATTTAAAAATTTAGCTTATATAACTTGCTTACCCTGCTAGCTAGATTGCTTGGACTTCGTGAAGGTTTAGGACCACCGCCCAAGTTCTGAAACAAAGTATTTTATTTTTGTTTTAATGAAACGTAAGTAAATTACGTACCAATTTAGTTAAAAATGCAAGTTGTTGCAAAATAGCCTTTTGTTCTTCTTCCAATCTAGCTAACTCTTCTAAATCCTTCTTTTGCTGATCAGTTAATAATCGAACTTTGGCGTTTATACTTTTCAAGGTTGTTTGCAAAGTTACCGGATTAAATGTAGAAACTAATGGAGATAAGGTAGTAGGTGATAAATAATCACCAGTAGTGCTTAATTCGCCATAGTTTTCGTCTACCCTCAATTGGGCCAATCTTTCTAAATTTTGATTTGTCGTAAAGATTGTTGTTAGATCAGGTGGTAAAGTGGAACCTGTCTGTCTGCTTCTAGAACGGAAGGTTGTGACAAATTTGGTGGTAGGAGGATTAGTTGTTTCTAACGAATTATAGTCGACAGTAGGTCGCGTGTAAATAGGGAAAACTGTCGAAGCTTCGAAAATGCGGGGTGTAGTAGTCGGGGTCATGTAATTATTCGCGATAACACTTTGCTCCGTTATAGTTGGAGTAGTTGTTAATCGTATTCTTGGTGGCATTGTCGTTACTCTTCTTCTAAGTGTATTTACTGTTGTAGGCGTATTCGTGTACCTTCGACTAGCAATCGTTGTTATTCTGACAGGCTGAGAAGTTGTTGTGCGTACTTGCAATGTATTAGGAGCTGGCATCGTTATTGTAGTTGGTTCTACTGTGGTTGGAATAGTGGGAACAGTTGTAGTAGGTATAGTGCGCATTCTAGTTCTTGGCGGCTGAGTAGTTGGAGGTGTAGTTGTCGGTCCTCTTTGTTGATTTCTAGATTTCTTACTAATTCTTTGTATTACTGAAGGGGTTTCAGTTGCCGGAATAGTAGTTTTTAACCCTTCAAATGTTTGTGTTGTTGCAATTGGTTCAGTTATTGGTTCCGTAATACGTGTCGTCTGCCTTGTTCGAGCTGCTTCTTGAATTCTTGATGCAAGTATTGGGGGAGGTATAGTAACAATGTCAGTAAGAGGCGTTGTCTCAGCATCTCTTTCTGCCATAACTATATCTTGCGGTGTTTGTGTTTGCTCCGTAACAGATTGTGTTGTTAGAACGGATGGATTTTGATTTGGTGGTGGTGTTGTTGTTAATTCTGCAGTCGCAGCAGCAGCGGGATTGTTTGTTGCTAAACCTTCTGCAGTTTTAGGTAATGTAGTTCTAATTGACTGAACAAACATTGTCGGAAGCGTCGTAGGAGGTGGTGTTGTCAAAGGTTTTGCAGTAAGTGGAAGAGCTGTAGTTGTCAATGGTGGCGCAACTGTAGTTGGCGCAGTAGTACTTGGGGGTGGTATTGTAGTTAGCACAGTTGTAGTTGGAGGTTGTGTTGTAGTTGGCACAGTTGTAGTTGGGGGTCGTATTGTGGTTGGAACAGTTGTAGTTGGGGGCCTTATGGCAGACGGAGCAGTGGTAATTGGGGCGTTAGTTATTTGTTCAGTAGTTATCGAGGCTGGTGTTGCAGCAGGAATTGGACGAGTAGTAATGGGTGGAAGAGGCGTGGTAGTTGCCTCAATAATTTTTTCAGGGCCAGTGTTTCCGCTGCTACTTATAGTATTTTCTTCGATGTTCACTTCCTCTACGTCCCGTGCTCTAGATTGAATCTAAAAAGATACATTTTCTTATGGTTTGAGACATGAAAATCAATTTATATTCTGTATATGTAGTACAGATATTTCTTACGTGGCAATTTGGCATAAAGAGTTTATTTGTTTACAGTCGGATTTGAATAAATGAAGGCAGTAAGATTAATAATATCTGTTCTACGTAACAGAATATAATAATTACAACCTTTTTCACCAAATTAATAGTGCAGCCCTCACATTAATTTAAAAAAAAACATGTTTTACTGTTAGATTTATTTATGATGATTCTGTTGAGATTTTTTAAAGACGAAGACGCATGCAATTTAACAATCCTTTTTTATATAAAGGTGTGACCTCTCTTAAAAATTTCATGACAATTTCAATTGAAGGTCACTTCTTATTGCCATTTTAATTCTATTCCTCGAATGTATGAAGTTATCGGAGCTATTTTAAACCCTTGGGGGATATTCATTTCCCATTGAGAATGATCATTGTTTCAAATTTTCCATTTAATTACTGTGTCCAAAATTTTACAAATAAATATAGGTGTGAAATGATTTTATAATAATAAACGTTTAAAAATTAAATTACATGTTTTTAAAAAGTAATTGGGCCAATTATTACATGTAAATCAGAAATATTTAGACTTGTTGTTAGGTTTTGTTTTTCCTTTTTAAGAATATAGAATGTCTGGAGTTCTTTTCTTAACGGATCGTGACGGATAGCGAGGCGAAGTAGCGTCACCGCCTAGATGACGCTTATCCATGTCATGAGAATCAACTTTCGAGATGCGTACCAGAAGTACTAGGACGATATAAAAGCTCGCCTTGTCGTATAGAAGGACCAATGACGATTTACCGCGAACAATGCCGTGTAAATAAATTGCGTGCGACATAAATTATTTAATAATATACATTAGTTATATGTAGTATTAAATGTTAGTAGATAAGTGTTTGTTTAATAGTTTGTTTAACTTGTTATTAAATATTCTTGACTTAAGACTGTAAGGAAAGCAAAATCGCAGCGATGCTGCTATCACACACAAAAAGGCTAATACACAATTAGCTTATTATCTCAAACTTGCCAAATTTTGATTGTATATCGGCTGGATTGTAATGGGGACCCCAGCATCCTCTGTATCCTTTGGAGTCCTCGAGTAATTTTTCTGCTGATGAAGCTCTAATTAGGGCCGAAGCAGCTATACAGAGGATGCTCGGGTCCTCATTGCAATCCAGTCGACCTGCAGCCAAAATTTTTAAGTTTGTGTTAACCCGCTCAATGTTCACATTGGCATCTTGTATGTGGTAGCCTATGAGGCATCAGCAACGCTGTGATTTTTGCTTTCCCTGCATAGTCACACGTCAAAAGCCAGCCGTGCGATGTCGCGTAAGTTGCGTAATGTTGGTCGTCGAGATTGCGATGGAGTTCTCGAGCTACTCTTCTGCTGATATGGCCTCAATTAGAACCGAAATAGCTATACAGAGGATGCTCGGGCGCCCCATTGCAATCCAGCCAACTTGCAGCCAAAATGTAAATATTCTTTTACTTTAAACAGACTATTTTTAATTTATACTTTTATTAAAAACGTTAAAATACAAAACTAAATATGCTTTTTATTTTTTAATGGTATGAACTAGATGATTCGTTGTTGATTCACTATAAAATCAAACGGTCAGAAGTATGAAGAAACTAGTTTTCTAAGTAATTTCAATTTTAAATGTTTTTGATTTGTTCTTTACACACCATTCTCAATATCTACATAGCTAATTGTCAATGCCACATATATCGTTAAATTTAGTTGATTCCCTTGTGAAAAAATTAGTTATTTCTTAACATAAAAGGTTTCATATCTTCCTAGGTAGTATTTTATTTACATTTATAATGCACCAGTAGTCAAAAAATAATACATTATCTTCTTGTTTAACATATACTTCTAGAAAGTTATGAAATGATATGTTACGTTTAACTTTGAAGTGAGTAGGTAAATGTATCTGTACATACAATTTTTAGTAGAGTTAAATTTTTAAATGATAAATTTTTTTCTTGCCTGTTTACGTATAGTTTTTTGTTTGGAAACAGGTTTCCATCTGTATATTATACCCTCAGTTATGGTAATGTTACCTAAGCGTACTCGATTGGTCTGTAGACAGAATGATGATGGGTGAATGAATCAAAACGGAAACAATTGACGTTTTGCCTTACCATTGGATCCACATCGAGCGTTTGAACTTTATTTGCTCTGTCTCCGTTTGTTTGATTGATGATGTCGTTGAATGCCTGAACGGTTTTGCCTCCTAATAAGTCTGTCAACGTAGGCAATGTTGCTACAGGTGGCGGTTGCGGTTGAGAGGTGGTTGTATCCACTGTCACTTGATTAGCCTCAACTGATGACGCTGTGTTTTGGGCTGCAGCATCGTCCTAAAAGTAAAAGCATTGCCATATTCTAAGTGAAACTTTATTAAAAGAGTTGGCGCCCTGGCGTAAATTGTAATGTGTTAGTTGCGATGTTGGTTACGTTATTGTATGTGGTGACAAAATTGAGTCGTCTTTTGTGGATACTGTCATCTTTCTAAGAACCAATTTTGTCGTGCTGCAGCGAATACTTGTGTAGCCACCTGATTTTGTTGCCTGACCATGTTAGAATATTAATAGAACCCCTATAATAAAGATTAAGTTTTATCTATGCATTTTATGACTATGAAATAAATAAAAATTAAGAAGATTGACATTGCTGAAGTTAATATAAAAATTTTACATTTATTTTTTTCTATTCTCCAAATATTAACAACCTAAAGAAAAAAATCATTCCAAGAAATGTATTTTAAGTAACATCTACTTACACGTCGACTTTTGAAACATCTAATTCAATTACTCTACAGTTACTTTTTCCTTCAAATAATATTTCATTAAACATTTCCACTCTACTTACAAATCATTCTTCCTCTAATCATCGGTACATGTACAATATTTACGCATTCAGGAACATACTTACCAAGAGGAAAAACGCCAATTCAATTTTTTTGCATTTCCTAGATAGAATACGAATATACACATACGTTATACGCCTTCGTATAAAAATAAATATATTCAGTGGAAGAGAAAACAGAAAAAACCAAAACACAAAAAAAAAAAAACACTTACACCTGAAGTAGTTAATAACAGAATGAATATTCAGGTGAGCTACGGAATGAAAAAAGCTGCACAAGCCCCTTCACCAGAAGTTATTAACAATGAATACCGTTTGAAGAATATTGTTATCCGGACGACTTTCCTGGTCGGGTTGGGTTACTTGGTTACTGGTTATTTCCGGCAAGGGACGGGTATCAAATCCACTTACTTGGATTATGGGTTCTTCAGGGATCAGTGTTCCGTTCGGAAACTTTTGTACGACAGTGTTATTGGGGTACACGCCGACGATAATGAACGGTGTGTCTTTATTGGGATACATATTCGGGCGTTTACGAACAATCGTATTATTGGGCAGAACAGCAAATATAAAATAATCTTTGGCCGGTGCTACAGACGACGTGTCTAGAGTATTTTGAACCGGATCAGTGAGTTCTATCAATTTTCCTCCACGGTTAGATAGGGATACGTTTGATTCGGTTATTGTTGCATTTTCGGCATTAGAATTAGTGTCCATTTGAGTTTGTTGCGCTTGAGTAGCATTATTATCAGAAATATTTTCAGTAGAGGTTAGAGAAGATATTTCTGTGTTTGTCTGCGTTGTGTTATTTGGATTTAAGTCAGATTGAGTCATGTTAGTTCTTAGATTGTCTACGGACATTTCAGCAACATTAGTTTCGGTTTCATTTACAACTTGAGTTGCATTTTGATCAAGATTTCCAGAAGGCGTTTGTATTTCGTTACTTACAACTTGATCGGGAGTTTCTGCAGCTGATCTGTTCATGGTGATATTTTGAGATATAATTTCTTGGGTCACATTGACTTCTAAATTTTGAATGGGTTCTTTTGAAGATATTTCTACATTATTTGTTAAATTTTCACTTGACATAATTGGGGTAGTTTCTTGAATAGAACTTTCAGAAGAGCTTTGAGGTTGTGATAACGTACTATCTTTTGAAGATATTTCTACATTATTTGTTGAATTTTCACTTGACATAATTGGGGTAGTTTCTTGAATAGAACTTTCAGAAGAGCTTTGAGGTTGTGATAACGTACTATCTTTTGAAGATATTTCTACATTATTTGTTGAATTTTCACTTGACATAATTGGGGTAGTTTCTTGAATAGAACTTTCAGAAGAGCTTTGAGGTTGCGATGACGTACTATCTTTTGAAGATATTTCTACATTATTTGTTAAATTTTCACTTGACATAATTGGGGTGGTTTCTTGAATAGAACTTTCAGAAGAGCTTTGGGATTGTGATAACGTATTATTTTCGGAAATCTCATTAGACACTGGTGCTAACTCACTGGTAGTTTGATTTGTCGTTTCTACATTTTGTGCGATATTTTCTGATGATATTTCTACAACTGATGTATTGTTAATGGAAGCTGTGTCTTCGACATTTTGACTTGGGGATTCTTGTGTTGTATTCGTTTCAATGGTTTGTTGGGAATTTTCTGAAGACGTTTCTACACTTAACATATTTTCAGTAGATGATATATCTTCGCTTTGTGTGACATTATTCTGAGGAACTTGTTCAGAAGTATTATTAAGAAGTTCGGAAACACTATCCTGATTAAGTGAGTCTTGACTTCGAGTTGATAACGTGATATTTTCAGAAATCTCATTATTAGCAGTTATGTTTAATGAATTATCGCTAGTGACAGCAGTTTCAGAATTATTTAGCATCGGTACTTCAGTGCTTGAATCGCTACTGTTATCGGAAGTTGTTAAAGATGATTCAACAGTTAATACAGATTCATTATTAGGTGATACTGTTACAGGATTAGTATCAGAAGATACAGTGGTAGTTTGAAGCGCATTACTAGGTTCAGAACTAGTTGGAGGTGATGTCGTGAAGAAAGATCGGCTTAATATAGTTACTGTGGTACCGTCTTCAATGGGGTTAAACGTGCTAGAGATGTCGTTAGCAGAAAATATAGTTACACTTCCCGGACTTACTTCAAAGTTCATCAAGGTCGGTAGTTGAGGAATTGTTGCAGTGGTGTCAGAGTCTGTGACCGGATTGTGTACTGAAGTCTGTTCTATGCTTAATGTCGTGCTAACCATATTAGGAGTACCAAGGTTTGCCGCCATTAATCGTGCAAGTTGTTCAGATAACGTAGTTGGTAATTGAACTGTTGGATTTGTTGTCGGAAGTTCAGCATTTATAGGAGTTGTAGCTACAGCATCATTAGATTGTGTAGTAGTTATCGTTTGACTTTCGGAAATTTGGGATGGGACAGCCGTCGTAACATTAGACTCTTCACTTTCCACGGCACTAACTGCCGAAGTTTGTGAGGATTCTATAGTCTGGCTGGTCTGTGGAGTTGTCGCAATTTTTATTTCTTCTGTGGTCTGTAGCTCATTTTCAGAAATCTGTGCGGATTCGGTAGTAACAGAATTATTGATTTTGCTAGTTGTGTCGGTAAATTCTGTAACATTAGCTATTTGCGCCTGTGACAAATCTGCAGTCATATTAGAATTGTCTGCATTGATAATTACTGTATTAGATTTGTCATTCTCAGTAGTATTTGATTCGTTAATTGGTTGGGCTTGTGTAGGTTCTGAAGTTACGTCCGTGACTTGTAAAATTTGATCCACAGAACTAGGTGTTACTGTATTTATATCAATATTCACAGAGTTTAAGTCATTTGTTTCAGTAATTTCTGTTATATTAGAAGCCGCCGAATTGACTGAGACTTGTGATGGTTCAGTGCTTGCAGAAAAATCAGTTGTATTTTGCAGTGTGGTTATATCTGAAGTGTTTGTATTTGTAGACGGTTGGTTATTGTCAAAAGAAGTCGTCTCTTGTAATGCAGCAGGGGTTGTTGTCGTAGGAATAGATAAAGTAGATTCAGGTTTAGCAGTTAAAGAAGCGATATAATCAGTTAAAGAAATAGCTTGAGAAAATCTAGAATTTAAATTCTGAGGTGACATTGCTTCTGTAGTTATTGATTCTGTAGTGGGAATTTCTTGGATGATAGAGTTTTCTGCTATATTTGGTGATGTGTTTTCAGTTTGAACTGTTGCAGATGTAGTGGTTGTAATAATTTCTGATGAAGAATTTGTTTCGTTATTGTCAGGAAATGAGTTGGCGCTCATGTCGGTTGTGGTTGTTACATTTGGTACTACTTGCTTTTCCGGATTATTAGTAATTACATTGGAAGAAACATTAAATACTTCAACATCTGGATTTTCAACAATAGTTGGTGTATCAGCGGTGCTTGACACAAAAGAAGTAATTTTAGGTGTTACTATAACTACGTCATCTTGTTTAGGTGTAGTAGTAGTAATAGATTTTAAAAGTTCAAGAAGTTTAGCAATGGTGCGTTCTTGCAAAGATTGTTCTGAAGAAATTTGTTCTAAAACAACTAAGGGATCAGCAGAAGGTGGTGTGACAGGAGGAAGTGAAGTGCTTACGGTAGAACTAACAGACGTAAATCTAGCTATAGGTGAGAAAGTAGTGCTGATGGAACTAACATTGTTACCTACTTGTAGTACAGACGAATTATCGGCTTGTATAGCCGATAAAGAACTGAGAATTCTTTCGATAATTGTCGTTGGTTTCTCTGTGGTACTTGATTCGATTTGTTTTAGTAATTGGTCTTGTCTTCCTAAGGTCTCGTCAAATGTAATGTCAGTAGTTCCCGATGTTTTCGTCGTTTTATTGGGAATTTTGAAAATAGCTGACGACTTGGTTGGTCCCACGTTTGTAATGGAGTCGATCGTAACGTCAGGTGCAGTCGTGGTTGATATCGCCGTTATCGAATAAATTATTCTTTCAATGATAGAAACTGGTTTCTCGGCGGTCTTAGAGATAATAGGTTGTGCTGTGGTCGAAGCTCCATTCCTGGTAACCTTTATAAAATTTTTGTCAGCTGTATTTAATTTATTCGAAATACGTATTTGATTTGTAGTTACCAGAGATGCAGGAAATAGAATTGATGGTGGAGCGAAAGGATTTGAGGGTGTTAGCAACTCTCCATTAACTAGACTATCCGAGGGAATGGTATTGACTGGTTCATCTATAGATATAACTTCCATTCCCGACACGTTCTCTTCAATCGCAAGGCCAGATTTCACCTGCAACACCTTATTTTCAAATCGTTGATAATGAAATTGCTACGATTTTGTATCGAACACGCCAGTTGATTAGACTCTTTCTTTGTTTCTTTTTTCAAAGTTAATGGTTAGAAATAATTAATAGCACATAGCGTGTATGTACAAAAATTTACAGGTATAAAAATAAACGAGTTACAAAAATTGCTTTTATTGTGCAAGAAAAAATAAAATAGTACACCTTCTATACAATTGCAACTTAACTTACATTTAGTTTAGGTTATTTTGTGCACCTATCTTTAATATTTATACTGTTTTTACTGGCTTGAGAAATATTCTATTATGCAGCCGGTTTAAACTATTCAAACCCTTTGGACTATGTACTCAAGATCACACGAATTGCAGTTAGGAATTTTGTCTTCCCTTTCTACAACTGATTATTTGATAAATATATAACCTAATAAGTACACATACGCCAATGAAAGCAAAGCAAGCATTTATTTGCGAAAATTTGGTAGATCCCCTAAATGTATCAGTAATCAATTTTTTTTAAATCTAATTCTATGTATTTATCACAAATGTAATACTATTCAGTTACCAAAACAGTCACTACAAGTTACTCAAACCCAACACCAATAGATGTACCTATTGTTAATCAAATACGAATCAATGAAAAAATCGCTTCTAACAACTTTAGAAACATGCCTAATATTATTATTAAATAATCAAGACAAAAGAGAATAAATATGAAGATATGTACAGATACATGTACATTTTTTATTATTTGGAAAATAAGTAATAGCTTCGTAAAAACCAAAATAAAATACGTAAAAATGATTCAGTTAAATAAGATTTAAAATAAACAAAGTAACTCGCTGAAAATTTTAACGGAAAGAAAGAAAGAAATATTTTCTTTTAATTAAATTTACTAATGTATGACAATTTTTTTAACTACACACGGGAAGATTTTATAATTACAAAAAGAACATAATTCTGAAAGCACAGTGTTTGAGGAAGAAAGAAATTATTTTAGTTAGAAATTATTTTAGTTAGAAAAGTGACAGCATTTAAATATTTAAAATACTTTCAGTTTAATATAGTAATTAAAACTACATATTGTTTTACTAATTTCATAAGATAATACTGCAATATTTATTATTTAACTTACGTTTCTGGAGTGTAAATAATCTACCTAAATTAAATAAATAATTTAATTCGTGTAACTTATATGATTTGTTTTAATGCCACTCTTTTTTTAATGTATGAACGTGAAGGAAATTGAACATAATTTACTGACTCTAGCTGTATCGTCTTCTCAGTTAATGCCATGTTCTACCATTCGTGTGCCCTTATAAAAATGTGGGTCTATAAAAAGTCAACAACGACTGCATTTAAATAAATAAAATAACACATTTCGGGTGTAGTACATAAAAAGAATGATACATTACAGCCTAGGCCAGTTTAAGTATAAATATATAAATTACAATGTGAACTTAAACCTAATTAAATAAAACATCCTACACCATTTTTTTTTCTTTCACATAAACAATGAATGTTGTAATAAAGAGTAAGTAAGTGGAAGCAGTAGCAGAAGCAGAAGATGTACAGTAGAAGCGATTGAACAGCAGAAATTCCTTCAATTTACGCGATTGAAAGACCATTGGTATCCTTGTGACCAGTCATAGTCCTTTGAGAAAAGACAGCATTAAATTTTGCACAAAATTTCAACAACAGTAATAAGTATAAATGAAAGTCAATGTAGAGCGTCATTAATTTGAACTACTAATGACTTGCTGTGTATATTCTTGTCTAATTTGTCTGTTTTGGTCCGTAACGTCAGGTGTACTATTTTATTTTTATTTTTCAGAATTCAGAATCATCAGTGATAATTTAACAATTCATTTTAACAACTTCTTTCTTGTGTTTTGTATTCAATTTAGAAACACTTATTAAATATGAGTTAATACTGATATATTCAGTACTGTAAGGTATGTGTATAAATAAAGTTTATAATTGCATTAATACATTGTCAAAATGCGTATGTAAGTAGTATTATTACTTTCGTAATTTTGCGTACTAGGTACATACTTGTTTTTAGACACGTAAACGTATTTTGTAAAGTATGTATATCTCGTCAATTTACGTGTA
Source organism: Serrognathus titanus (assembly GCA_039766575.1). Classification (NCBI taxonomy): domain Eukaryota; kingdom Metazoa; phylum Arthropoda; class Insecta; order Coleoptera; family Lucanidae; genus Serrognathus; species Serrognathus titanus. The sequence continues at coordinate 25,796,837 of CM077912.1, read as the reverse complement.
ATATTATATTTTAGAAGGTAAATGAAATTAATTGAAATCGAAATACGTTTTGCTTTATTCGTTTTGTATTTCTGTCTTATGAAGTGTGAAATGTAACGTGTAGCTTAATAATACCAAAAAACGACTGAAATAATAATTAATCCAGTCTAAAAGTATATTTCAAATTTTTAAATTACATTTAAAAATTTGATTTCTTTTAGAAATATTATTTGACGTCGAAAAAAATCCTTCAATAACATTATAGCACACCTTAATTAATCGTATTTTATTTACTTAATTATTAAATTAGATATTATTTCATAAGTATCTATGTTAATACTTTTAACTTATATTTTGTAAAAGTTACCTCGATCACCTATCAAATTAAACAAAAATCAAAATTACTTACCTGAAAAAGTAAGATTACTCTGTGCTGCAACTACCTTTAAATATTTTTTAAATTTTCAAATATAAGATTTATTCAATTGATTTGTGTTTTTAAACTGATATTGTGATTTAAAGGACCTTAACAGTAATTTGGGATCGCTGTGTGTGACGATATTGGATTGGAATGAATTATTTAAAACTTAACACAGAACATAAAATAAATTAAAAAAGCAGGAAGTTTTTAATTCAGATAGACCGATATCAACGAGGCTTCAATTTCCTTTCACTTCTTTTTAAAGAAATAAGAAATCATAATCACTTTCTGTAAGCAGAAGCAACTATAATTTTAACAATTTAAAAATTTTGAAACAAATCCTCCCCTTATCCAATAACCAGTACAAATGCATTTGCGGTATCAAATGACAGGTAATTAAAAGCTGGTTGGTGGTTGTTAGATTTCATGAAGTGCTTTTAACTTGGTGGTGCATGTACTGAAGATGCCAGCTTAAATGCCAAAATACGTATCTGAGTTTTTTTTAAATAAAAATATTCACTATACAGGATGAATCAGGTTTAATTTTGATAACTTCAGGAGTTGACAGAATTTTTCGAAACTATTGAAATAAGATATAAGGGAGACACTTCAGTTAAAAACTATATTATGTCGATAGTTTAACTAGCTTCCTTTGAAGAAGAAAATATGCTGTACGTGGATTCTGTAGCACAAATGTACATAAACATATATAACGAGAAATTATTGGGAATATCACTTCACAAGTGAGTGACATAATAGACATGGTCGTACATTTTTCACTAAATTTAATAACTAATAACCTTAGACTACCTCGTGTTAAATAACAAAACTCAGTGACCTTAAGTTCTTAAATGATTGTTGCTACATTATGCCGCGCCTATTCTTCGTAAAAGTAATTAATCCTGTTATACTATCTCAATATTCAAAATAATTGAATTTTCTTTGATAAGCTACGTACATACAGGGTGATTCTTAAATAGACCGCCAAATAATAATAATAATAGAAATCACAAACTATAGTTAAACTGGTAAAGAAAAATATTGCGTTCTTTAGTTCTCGAAAAATAATTAATCAAAAATTTTAGCCAAATACACGATACTTCACTGGTTAAGAACCAGCAGCTAAAGGAATGAAAATAAATACAGTCATAAATGTTTTATCCTTTTATGACTGTTGCGGCGAGAAATCGGACGAACTTGACCTTTAACGGAATTCAATGTAACCAGCTGAAAGAAGAGCTTTAAAATATTTATGAGAATATTGATAAAGGCATGCAAATGCAAATCACCTGTAGTAAATTATTTAGTACAAATTTTATAAAATGAGGATAACAAAGGTTTGCAATTTGATCACCAACTTTATTCCCACTGGTACTACAAATTTTGTTTCTCGTTAAGTTTGCACATTTGCGTCCGAAAAAAATTAATTGTTTGTCTCAAATAGGCTGTTAGTTTTTGCAAAGATAAATAAATTTCACCCGCTTTTAAGTAAGATTAATAAATGTGCACCAACAAACGAATGGCTTTACAATTATGGTCGCAGATGTGATAATTTGTGATTTTATGGTACCTCTGCCCAATAGAAACTCCACCCCTAAGCATCTTGTGGTTTTGTTCTTGTGAAGTTTAGTAGTTACAATCAGATGGAAGTGTACAATGACAATGACAACCCACAATGAATCGCTTTTCGATATCAGAAAAAACCGGTATGGTTTTGTTATACGGCGAAGCATTAGGAAATGCACTTCGCGCTCATCGTTGTGGATCGAAAAATCTTCTTTACGACAAGTGCCGCTTGGGAGCACTTTTGTTTCGGTGGTACAGCATTTGCGTGATCACGGACATTTTCGTTCTGCAAACGGCCGTGGTCCAAAGACAACTGCTGGATGCTGAGATAAATATTTTAAATATTGTCGACGAAGAACCCAGCATAAGATTGGCTAGAAGATTGGCGTACAGGGCTGGAATTTCCCAATCGACGACTTGGAGAATTCTCCGTCACCACAGACTGCATCCATATCGTGTACAAAAGAAATCCACACACTACATTACAGCTGGGAGATGCAAATCATTGTGTTAGGTTTCGTCAGTGGATATTACATAAAGTTGACCAAAACAATGAATTTTTAAACGTGGTATTGTTCACCGATGAAGTTCATTTTACTTGGGACGGTATTCGAAACTCTCATGAAACTCTCATAACATACACGAAAATCCACACGCTACAGCGAAATTCCATCATCATTAGCAATTTTCGGCAAATGTTTGGGCTGATATTGACGCTAATTGTTTGATCGGTCTTTACATTTTACTACAGCATTTGAATGCCATAAATTATTTAGAATTTTTAAATAATGACCTTGAGCTACTATTAGATGATGTGTCTTTAGCTGTACCACGTGATATGTGGTATTTACACGATGGAACACCCCCTCATTTGTATTGTGGGAGAGTGGTTAAACAAACACTAATTACAATAATAGATGGATTGGACGCTATGATCCAGGACTTTGGCCCCCGCGATATCCAGACATTTAAATCCCTGCGATTTTTTTTGTGGGGGTGAATGAAACAGCTTGTCTATTCTACCCCAGTATATAGTGTGCAGGAGCTGCATGAATGCATCGAACATGCTGCTGAAGTGATTCGAAATACACCTAATGTTTTCGAACGTGTAAGGGAAAACTGGAGAAAACGAACTACAGCTTGCATTGATAACAATGGTCTTCAGTTTGAGCATCTGCTTTGACAGGTAAAACCGGAATTTTCAAATTATTTATCACAATTATTTTTTATTTATTTCATAATACGACAACCAAATTGAAAGCATAAAACACCCAGCCTTACAAGCGTATGCAGGGTGTTTCATGCTTTAAATTGTTACAGGGGACTGTCTTTTGTTGAAACTGATTTTAGTCGGATCTGATTTAAATGTCCCAGTGGAGTGACGTTCGCAGGTCATCGTCTTCGTACTAATAAATTAATAAATACTCGGATAAATTTAAACGTTTAAGGCAAATCATTACAGCGGCGATCCCTCTATTGAATAAGTTTTACGGTTAACTTTTATAGTTTTACGATATCATAAAACTTACGATTGCGACGAACACCATACACATTGGTGTAACGTGCTTTTTGGGATCATTTTTAATTAATTATAAATTTTTCCAAAGAATTTTTTTAACATTTTTCTTATAACCCATGATTTAATTCCTTTCACAGGTTTTTTTAGCGGTTTATTGAAGAATCATCTGTATATAAAAATTTTCTTTCATGAAAGATAAAATACGAAACCGTAGAAAGCAATATTCTTAATATTTCATAGGTTTCTTAGTTGATTAAGTAATATTATTTAGTAACGCATTTAAGGGTGTGCATGAAAAAAATTGACCATATAAAAAATAATGACACAGTTATGTCTACAAAACTACAAATTTTAAAAGTTTGGAACTAGCATGGCGTTTAAGCTATACTTATAAAAATAATTACAATTCGCATTATTCTTATCTAAAATTTCTGACTTCGTTTTATCTGACTTTAACTTTTGTACATCTTCATTACTCATTGTATTTCTAGTTTTATATCTCTCTTTTTATCTTTGTTTTTAAATTTATTCTTACAAGTACCTAAGCACTGTTTGATTGCTGTACAACAATCTTTCACATGTTTTTACAGTACAGCTTTGTTCTTCGGTACCCTTTTGGACTTCAAAAGTCTACTTTTTACTTTTTGTACGTATGATTGCAGATGATGCACCATTGCTCCCGACGTTTCTTGCTCATTTGTTAGGCTTTTGTTTAAAATATTCATTTCACTACAGTTTTCTCTGACTTCTTTCTCTGACTGGACTTGCTTTCCTCCCTGAACCTAGCTTTCTACTTATCGTTAATTTTTCTTGGAAGTTAATATTTTGCATCCATTTATTTTGCAATTTTCAATGATTTTATTGCTATTTTCTTTTTCGAAATAAATCGTTTCTTCATCGTTTATTCCTAAAGATATTAAAAATTGATCTGAATCACCCTGAATCACCTGTATAGTTCACATGACATTGATAATTTTACCTATCACATCAATAGATAATTTATAATAGAGTAAAAATAAGACGGATCTTTGCATTCAGATTTCATATATGTACTTAAGGAGGATTTGGTGATATTTAATTATAATTTTTTTGAACCTATCAGCTGAAACTGCAGTGAAAGATTAATTATTCAGAAACTACCCTTACAAAGGAAGTAAAATAATTAACCTTGTAAGGCAGTTTCAGTTGATAGATTTTAAAAAATTACAAAGCCATCACACTACTTAGTTATCTTTTCCATTAAGAATGTATCAACAGTTCGTCAAAAAAAGTTATGGGGTATCCGATATATTTATTATTATTCTTAATAATATGGGAAAAAGAACCTCGTTGAAACTAAACGGTGAATTTCGGAATCTTAAAATGTAGAATAATAATAAAACACAAAACAAATATTTTAAAATTGTAAGTTTTTTAATGCACAATTTTATTCACTCAAAAAATTTTTCTAACGATAACGTTTACCATTATTATTTTTGATATGGAAATACTCCATTTATTGCGCTTTAACTATTAGAAAGAAGTTGTTAAAACATCACGGAATAAAAGTAAAGTTTATATTCAAAAGTTGAACTTACCTGGGTCACGGAAGATGGAGTCACAGTCGGAACAGTTGGTATGTAAACCGGCGCTGGTGTTGGTCTAGTTGAACCCGTTCTGCTGAAGATGTCGCTTCGATAGCGCGCACTATAACGCACAGGTTTCTTGGGTGTTACCGCTCCTAACGATGAGATCTAAATAATAGAAAAAAATGATGATATCCTTATCATAACAAAAATATTTAAAAAAAATTAAAAATCGTCGTTTTTGGGGCATTCTTAATTTTTTTGCGATTCGAATTATCCGAATATTATCGAATCAGCAACTAAGCGAAAGGCAAGGCGTGTTAAGTAAATTGATTATTCATGGTAATTGTTATTCTGACGTAATTGTTAGAGCGTAAACATTTATCTGTATTCCAGTAGATTTAAAATCTACTACGTTTAATTCTTGCGAGGAAATTTTTATACAGGTATTTTTAAATCAATTTAATCTATCTTTTAAGATAATAGATACAATTTTTAAAACAAGCCTAATTGAAGATAATTTTTATGTTAAATTTGGCGCAATTCCCAGAGTGTATCGTAAGCGTCATCTTACAAATGAGGGTAACATGCTAAATATTTATCTACTAGAGAATGCCCAGCGTGTGGAAATGAATACCCACTTGCCCTTCATATGAGATTTTGATCACACCAGGAGATTCCTCGGGAAATAAATTTCCCAGAAAAATTTAGTGGCTTTAGAGATTGATAAAAAATTTCTTTCGTGAATTTTACCACTCTCCCGTGGAACAAAAATTAATGGGATGAGCTCATAAAGATTATCTCTTCTCTTCCAAAGAAAAATATGAACAGAATCTTCGATCAGAAAACTTATAGCAACTATTTTCTAGGACGAGAAAGTCATATGGTTGGTTCAATACATCCAAAAAGGAACAGTTAATGAAGGAATTTAATCGAAACAATTAAAAACTCAAAATAAAACTTATCATAGTGACAAAATCACTATCAACGAAAACAAATGTTAAGCAATTATACTGTTCTGTTAATAATTTTAAGATACTCTTTCTGAAACTTACCTTTACTGAAGACAAGTCCGGTTTACCGCTTCTAAGTTTTTGCCTCAAATTCCCGTTAACTTTCTTATTGCTCTTTCTGGTACTATATGTCGATCTAGTTGGTTTCGAAGTAAAACTTCGGCCAGTTCCTGTGGTACTCACAGTTAGTTTATGCTCAAGATCTGTGGGAATTTTGTCCAAAATTTCGGAAGCGAATCTCGCATGGTACCTGGAATCCTTCGGTGAAAACGATATATTCTCAGTGGAGCCTGTAGAAGATACGTGCAAACTCAAATGAGGGGTTTTACTAGTAGGAATCGTCAATTTTTTCAATGTCTTCGAAGATGGTGCGGTATCCACTATCAATGGGTTCTTGGTACCCAAAGAAAAACGACGGCGAGTGCTGCTTTTTGGAAGGGATGTTGTCGAAGGCGTGGAATTATTTTTCGGAATTAGTTCATTGTCGACATCTTCTACCTGATTAAATATTACATTTGCTTATTAATAACAATTAGTTTTCAGTGGACCACATTTCACTGCTTTGTTATTTTAACTGTTTTATTTATCGTTTACCAAAAAAGAAAAAGAAAAGAAGAAAGAAACTGCGATAATTTTTCCAATAATATCCTAAGCTTATACGATGATTCACTCAAACTAACTAACCTTATTATGAACACTTATTATTATTCAATTATTCTATTTATTTTTAATAATTAAATTTTCATTACGTATTTCACGAACAAAATGAGTTTTTAAAAGTAAAATGCTTTCAGTGCAAATAAAAAAAATAGAAAGAAAATTGTACCAATTAATTAGGTAGTTACTAGAACGCTCATTGCCGTGTAGCTTTCGAATAAAAGCGCAAAAATTATACTTTCTAAATACAGAAAAAATAAATTGTGTTAATGAAAATAGCTAGATAAAGTTTTAAAGTAAAAAAACATTGTTGTACGTACTCTTCCGGAGAATGCTGATGGTTGTGTCGACAAAGATGGTGGTGTAGTCTTCATGACAGAAGAAGTCATGACTTTCTCACTACCTGTCGTGACGGATTCCGCGCTCGATCGAGTCCTTGAACCCTATATCAAAAGGTCATTAATTTTGTACTATACAGGTAACCTATTGTTAGTAGAATGTTTTGTAAGTGTCTGTGAATTATACGAATTTACTAGCTAAAATATTCACACCAATATTACTACTATGATGTGACACTATCACGATTGTCATCTATTACTCTGGATTCAAAAAATACTTTGTATTTCACTGATTGTTAAATTGTTTACTAACATATTAAACTTAGAACAAATTTTGTTTTAGAAGCCTCACTTACTTAGAGGAAGATAATGATGGCAATTGGATATCTTCTATCTGTCAAGCTACCAGTGAATTTTAAGTAGAAATTCCAATAGAGACTTACGTTTGGACAAAGGTTTCCCATTTTATAGTATGTGCTATTGATTTGGTGTAAATACGAAATGAAGGTGAATTTCACAACTTTTCTCAAAATCAACGTCATTTGAAATCAAATCTAATTTTTCCTGCATATAACTGATATACAAGAATAAAAATATACTTCTATTTCATTCATTCTCTGCGAGCAATACTGATGGCAACATTACTTTATAAAAAATACATCCCTTGCACCTAATATTGTTGAATTATGCAAAAATGCACTAGAAAAATTTTTACTTTAAATTTAGGCTTTCTTAAGCATTCACCAAACATTCATTCAACATACTCAAATTTTTATCAACATAGTTGACTTGACTATCATCAATTAAGTATTTAAAAATATGGAGAATCCAAATGTGTTGCTCATAGTGAAGTAAATGAAATAAAATTTAATGAAATAAGTTAACTAACCCGATAATCACTTTGGTTTACTTCTTTAAACTTTACTTCCATTATTTTAGTTTCAATGACCTGTGAGTAATGATTTGTTAAATCAAGTTAAAAACATTCAAAAAAGATTAAAAAAATTTCACAACGACTTTCTATCCAAAGGGCTAATACACTAGTTGTCATTTGGTCTTTTCAGTTAGTTAAAGGTACAGTGACAAATTTTTGTCAAATTTTATGTTTGACATACATCATTATTGTATAATTTTACTTTCAATCAAATAAGAAACTATTAAGCAACACTCAATTTGTTGAATTTTCTTTTACAAAAGATATGATGACATCGGTATGTGATTAGTACAGGAAATACTGATCCAAACCCTATTCCATTACTTTATCACCATACTGTATACATATTATTTTAGAACATTACACTACTTTGACTTCGTTAACGGTTTATATTAAGAATGATACATGTGACTGTTTGGAATCACTTAGAATTGTCGTTGATAAAAAGCTTTAGATAAAATTTTTGACATGTGCTATTTAAATAATGTTAGAGTTTAAGAAAAAATTTGGAAAAATAATTTATATTAAAAAATATAATAAACTCGTGAATAATTTAAGTATAAAACAAGTTCGGTATTCTACCTTTTTAGTTTGTTTGGTAAGTTTGGCTTGTATCAATGCTTTAAACGGCTCTGGATAATTATCGGATTCCTCATCAGCCTCTTCTGTGGATTTAATTTCTGCCTTCTTATTTCCTCTCGGTATATTTACAACTTCTGTTATAGTTACCTTTGGAGTCCCCACTTTGATCGTTACTTTTCTTTCTTTTTGAATTTTCAAACCGCCCGATCCAGTCTTATTTGTCGATACCAATTGTCTAGACGAAACGCCTTCGCTTACTTCAGACTCCACTGATTCTCTAATGATAGGCTTGCGCTTTTGTATGTTAATTTCCTCTGATTTTTCCGTTACCGTTTCTACTCGAACCACTTGGCCGCGTCGATGAGGGAAACCTTTACTAATCTCATTATTTGTTGCTGATTTCACTACATGCTCCGTGGTGCTCGCCGAAATGAAATCGTCCTTGACGGAATTCATTTTACGTCGTTCACTCGAATCAGAAATAGGTCGAACTGTTTTGGCTTCACTCTCAAAAAGTGGTAGTACTTCTAATTTTTGTTCGTCTATAATGGGCACCATAAAGCGAGTTCTATGTCTGGTTCTAAATTTGTCGAAACGTTCTGTGCTCGACTCCCTATTAATTACTTCAGTGCTCACAGGTTTTGATTGACTTCGCCTTCTTGAATTTGATTCATTTGAAGTTGACCTCCCTTCTGAACGTGGCTCCTGCTTCCTATTATTTCGTCTTGCATCCGATATTCTACTTCTGCTTCTTTTATTGTCTGTGGTTTCAAAATTTTGATTATTGGTTTTTTCTTCTTTAATTTTGGTATTGACTCTTTTCTGTTCTAAAGCCTTAATTGTTTTGATGTGATTTTCTGCCAAAGGTATTTCATCTGCCTTCCTTGAATTAGATTTTAAAACATTTTTCTCAAGATTTTCAGTTCTAATTTTTTGTCTTTTAGTTTCAGTTGTAGTTTCAGAATTAACTGATGCTTGCGCTTGTTGAGTGCTACTTTCGTCAATTTGAACTTTTCTTCTACTAACTGTAGAAGTAGGTATTTTCTTTTCCAACGCGCCTTCTGTGGTTATTTCTTTTTTTCTGTTCTCGGTTTTTTGAACAGGATTTTCTATTTCCGGTCTGTTTCTGTGTACCGGTCTTTTATTTTCAAACGTTTTATTCTCTAAAAAACTTTCCCCTCGATTTCTACTGTTAATTTGCTTGTCAGCAAATTCAAGACCTTTAGTAGTGCTTTCCGAACCAAGAGGTTCATAATTAAAACGGTTAATAAATTTTCGGTTTTCTACAGACTCGGATTTTAATACATCAGATTCCACTATTGACATCTTCTCCAAATGAGGAATTTCCGTTATTTTTTTCGTCGCTATAGATTCAGTTATCGGTACTTCGTTAATTTTTCCGCTAATATCTTGATTGATATTAACATTTGGTTCAGGTTTTCTGCTTCTAATAACGTTAACTCTACTATTTGTATTATCGCTATTGATATTATTAGCTGGAGTTGTCCGTTCTTCTTGCTTTCTATTTCTGCGTCGACCAGTATCTCGTCGACTTTCGGTAGTTTGCTTAACTTCTGTACTTCTGTTTCTACTATTTCTGTTTCGATTATTCCTGCTGGTTACAGTTCGTGATTGGTTGCTTTTCGATGTAGCTTCGTCTGTGTTTGCATGGCTTGGTCGTCTTCGTTTCGTTGCCCTGCTGATTTCCAAAGGAATTTCTTCTGAAATTGCTTCAATCTTTTCTTCTGATACCGGTTTACTCAAGTCATTTGTTGACTCGAAATGTAACTGCTGAGTTTTTGTTTCGACCCTTCTAGAACGTATTGTATAAGTTTTTTCTTCGGCAGCACGAACTTCCTTGCGTTCAGAACTACTTCCCTGCAAGGGTGTTACTTTTCTGCCGGTCCGTGAGCGTGTCGGTAATTCTTGAGAACTTGCTGTGGCTAGAACAGATGGTCCTCTGCCCTTAATTCCAGTTTCTGAACTTTCGGCGCTTTCTAAACGTCTTCTGGTGACTCTTGCCCTCGAAACTCGCGATACGTTTTCGCTAGAATCTGGATTCAAACGTGATCGAGATCTTCCGCTTTGATTCGATGATGTATTTTCAGATGAATCCGTTTCTTGTCTGCGGGAGGGTCTTCCCCTGGGACGATTTCTGGTGGCAGTCGTAACTGTTTCTTCCGAAGTTACGCGTGGTTTTACGTACGTCTTTACAGTCGATATTTTTCTTGGTTCGGGTAAAGGAGTTATTGGTGTTACAATCTCGAGTGGTATCTTCTTGAGTTCATTTTCAGTTGATGATGGTTGTTCACTAGCTGTCGTGAATTCTGGTGTACTTGGAATGATTTTTGATGATGTGTCGATGTTTTTCAGGGTAATAGGAACTTCGTAGACTGGAGATACTGATGATACTTGCACGGTTGGAGCCTCCGTTTTCTTCACATGTTCCGAAAATTTTTCTGTTTTTTTCACGTGTTCCAATGATTTTTCTGTACTTACTACGGGTGGTCCGAAACTTGCAAGCAGCTCTTCTGGTGAAAATTCTTCTTCCGGTAAAGGGACCGGAATAAATAGAGGTTTTTTAGGAGCATTCGCAGCTTCAAACCGAGTCTCGGTAATAACTCTCGGTTTATGTACTTTTCGCGCATTTTCATTAGGAATGTCATCGATGATTTCTTCGACTTCGTACGGCCGACTGTTCGGTCTGGATACTCTTCTCTCAGCTTTTTTCTTTTCAGATTTTGTACTGGCACTTCGATCTGAATCGGTGCGTATTTCTTCTATAGCTTCTGCCGATAATGAGAACCTGGCCCGACCCCTACCAATCGGTCTGTGTGACGACGTTTCCGTTTCCGTTTCAGATTTCTGCAACAAAAACGACATAAAAAATACTATAATCTGAAAGTTATTTCTCGAGTAATTTATTGTGAAAGTTGATTGTGTAATCGTACAAAGCGAGAACGCAATATAATTTATTCAAATTGTTTTTTAATTTGTTTTATTCGTTACAGTTTTTTAGAAGCAGTACGATGTTAAATGTCACGCAACGATAATTTGTATTACTACAACTTTTTCTATAGTTCATTAATAAACGCAATCATTAATTCTTATTAATCCTAAAGCGTTTTAGGTATATCGTAACATAATCGAAAGCAATTGTTTTGAGTTCGCTTTAAAATTGCGAAAGCGAAAACTATAGTTAATTAAAAGTTATTCAGTTATTTACTGCTGTTAATTTTGACAGAAGGGTTGTTACTGGCACTATATTAACTGTTGTAGAATGTTATTCGTTGGTTAATTACTCTAAGAGGAACTTAAAGGAATTTCGTATTCATTTTATATCTTTATTTAAAGGAATGTGTTTCCCGTATTATTATAGTGAACATATAAGGAGTAGCGGCGAGGTTTTCAGCAGTCATTCGTCCCCAGAGAGGACCTTAGGCACGATGCACACAGAAGAGAACATGGCGCGGACGTCGGACGAAGACGCGGCGTGAATATGACATGGTTAAAGCAAATAGAAGAGGTATAAACTTATGCGACCTGAATGTGTCAACATGTTCTGGGACACAGATGTTGAAGATAATCCTGGGTTTTATGCATGGTACATTCGATATAATGAAAGAATTAGTACATAATCTATGTATCCTGACATATTCCAAAATTGAATATTGTTTCATTCTTTTCAATAATTTACAAAACAAGGTCCGACAACGCACGTCACTTTGATACGTCCTTTGAGACTGAAAAGAGACGTGGCAAAAGCGCTGGACTGGTACGCCCTCGCCACCTCTCCTCTGTTTGCATTGTGCCATTTGTTATATGGCCGTGACTCAAATATAGGCCACATCTTCATCCGACATCTGTGTCACGTCTGTGCCACGTCCTCTCTGTGTGCATCCTGCTTTACTTTGCCTGCTTAAGAAGTTAAGTTTATGAGGTTGTACGTCTGTAACAAAAGTTTCTGGGACAAATTTCTTTGTCTTCAATTTAATAATAAATTATATCATCCAGTTGCCATCGGAAACAAATATTTAATAATGTCTACATTTTTATTTATCATACCGCACTTGTCTTATAACTATCGTTGTTATGACATGGATATCCGGAAAAGGAAAAGAAGTTATTCTTCAGAAAAGTTTTTGTGTATACACGTTGAAATGTACAGAATCTCTGCAAGTTTATTTTTTACTTTTTTCTTAAGGTCCTTGATGTACATCCGCTATTATTTGGCGAGTGCACACTCTGAGCAAACCCCAGCGACCCTCTAACCTCTAAGAGTTGTAATAATTCACCAAACATTATTAAAAATATTATAACCATTGGGTTAGTTTCGGAGAATTATTTTTCTTCGATAAAAATTACATTTATGGATTAAGATGAGAATGGTCCAGTCACTTTTACACTTATCAAACTCAAACAATATTAAATTAAACTTTTACATTCTCAGTGCGAAATAAATTGTAACAAAATTAAAAATCTATGTATGCTACACTATCAATCAGTCTTAATGCTGAGAATTTCCTTTCAATAGCCTCAATTTGTCACCCTTTTCAAACGTTGGCACGAATTCATGCATCGGAACCGTCGCTGCCATCGACGTAATTATTAAAGCTTTTTAAAGAACGGTAATTACAATCACCGACTTGAAATGAGTCTTACACAAGGATATCCATTCCCTTATCTCAGAACAAAAAAAATCCAGAACACAAATGGAGCACACTCGACCATTTGTGTAACATGCGAAAACGTCGTTTTCTGGCGCACTGCTCAGTTGGGGCATTGGACTCTGGTCGGCGATAAGAGAAAGTAAAATGTTACCGCGGTAGCGACGGAGATATATGTGAGGTATATTTGCAAATTTTTATAAAGGCGTGGGCAGCAAACTGCATAATCGTGTTATTACATTTATGCACTTAATGTACAAAATTTAGAACGGAACAAGTGCTAACTTAGATAATGATGCTATTTTCTTCTTCCATTATTATTAAATTTTCTATTGGTAATGCATACTATACTAAACATACGTTGTGATTATAAAAACCGCAAACACACGTATGCATATCTCACGAACGAGCACAGGTTTTCAAACAAAAAACGATGCGCTTTTGTGGTAGGTCAGTTTTTATTTTTGATATTTGTAGAATTAATTCTCTTATGTGATGAAGAAGTTACAGTATTGATAAGTGAAATTTAATCGATTAAACCCTGTATAATGTGTCACATTTTAACTGATTTAAATTAAATTTAAACTCAGTCTTATTGCCAATTGCACCAAATATTTATGCTGAGCTTAAATTTAATTAATGTTACACAAGATAGCGCAAATCATATTCTAAGTCCATGAACTCAGCTTCAGCCTTTAATTTGGAGTGATCTTGAGTTTGTTGTCATTGAATTCGTCATGGGAAAGAATACAAACTGAGGTGACCAAAAAATTAGAATCACATTAACAATTATGCCAGCATCTCCGGCGCAGTCCTAAAATACTTTCAAATGAAATATTTTGTTTATTTTTTTCCATAAATTTAGTTTTCTCGCTTTAAATCTTAATTTAATTTCATTAAAATTTTTTATTTTATATTATTTTTTCAATTGTTCGATTGAAATCGAATTTGATGAAAAATCAAAAATATATACTAGTTATTAGGGCAATCCGGTGAAAATTAGGAAGCTTCAAAGGGAGAAAATTAAGATTCAGTTCAATGAAACAAGTTGCGTTAGTAACAGTTTTAAGAATATACTTGAAGACAGTCTTAAGGTCGACCAAGACGTACAACTTCCAACAAAGCTATATCTCTATATCTGTATCAGGGGTGAAATTAATTTATGAGATGGTAGACAGAAAACTTCCAATGAAACGAAATTGGTAGACAAAAAAATGTAAATATAGTGAAATTCTTGGAAAGACAACAAAAATTGGCACAGCTGAAATATAACATAGAGGTACTGTGTGAATATATTATTCCCATTCGTGACTTTACATCAAAACCGCACTTAATTCTATTTAGATCGTTTGATGTAAACAAACCTGGCTGTGAAGTGAATGGTTTAGAAGGAGGTGTTGTTGATAGAAGTATTCTAAGAGGGGTGCTGAAAGTTGGACAGGAGATCGAGGTAAAACCAGGTTTGGTAAGTAAAGGCAATGAAGGGAAATTGACTTGTCGTCCAATTTTCTCCCGCATTGTATCCTTATACATTGAGCAAAATGAAATGTAATTTGCTGTGCCAGGAGGCTACCAAGGAGGAGCCAACTCTATGTAGAGCTGATCGTCTAGTGGGACAGGTTTTAGGAGCAGTTGGTGCTCTTCCAAGCATCTTCATCGAACTTGAAGTCAGTTATTACCTTCTAAAACGTCTTCTTGGAGTGCGTACTGGAGTACTCTAAGCACTGGAGGAAGAGTTATCGCAACAAAAGCTGATTTAGTAAAAATTTCTTTAACTAGTCCTGTGTGCGCAGAAGTAGGTGAGAAAATAACTTTAAGCCGTCATGTTGAGAAACACTGGCGTTTAATTGTTGGAGACAAATCCGCGAAGGGGACACAATTGAATCCACCAAGTGAGGAAATCCCCAACTCACTTTCAAACTTCAAATACCTGTTTCTTTTATATTTGTATTTGAACAACAATTTTTTTGTTAATGTTACTTGTATTTATAACAAGCGGTGTTTGAGTTAACCTTCCGGCGTCGTCCGCACCTATGTTAGAAACAACGTGAAGTGCAATGTATCTCAGAGATCAATTTCATTTTGAAGATCACAAAAATTCATATAAATAAAGAAAAGTATTATATTTCATCAAAATTGTAAAAAAATTCTATAGAAAATAACGAAAGAATAGATTACTGTAATAACAGTAAAGGCTATACTGTACGTTATAAATTAAATATAGGAACTGGTAACATCTTAGGTATAACTACAATTTCAATCTGAACTATCGTCGTCTTAATTCTCGAAACATCTTTGGCATACAATTGCGGCATGCTGAAAACATAACCCTTCATTACAAGTTGTGTAGAAGTAATTTGTCAATCTTCTTCTCCTTTCTGCTACACAGGACCCACAAGCTTTTCTTTTGCGCGGAGGGTTTTCGTTGACATTCTTCTCATCATCTAAACTTTGGCGTAGATGTTGACTTTGAACTTTTCTGGATTCAAAGATCTCAATTTTATTTGTAATGATCTGGGAATACCTGTATTTTTCAAACTTCTTCTCTCCAGTTGCTCTGATCCCAATTGCGTGACTAGCTCTCTCAGAAATAAACGTCTCTTTTTGACTTTCTGCCCATTTCTGGTAACAATCACCTGAGAATTGATGCCGACGACATTCAACATTGAAAAGAATATGACCATGGGCTACCACTTTATATTCCGAGCAACATTGTAGGATTCACACATTTTGTCAAGAACGTCGACCCCCGATTTACTGGAGTTATAAAATGTTATTATTTCGGGTTTACGTTTATTTCCACTATTTTGAACAATAGCATCATCATTATGTAAACTTGAAATCAACGTGACATTCTTGTATTTTTTGGGCACATATGATACTAGGGTGACATCATTTGAAAAACCAAATAAACTACTCATTTCTGGTCTTTTCTTCGTAGCTACAAATTCAAGAGGAAGGTTGTCTTTAATTTTTTTTATAGTGCTCACATAAGACAATTTTTTTTGCTTTTAGGTACGGTATTAGTTCAACATCTGTGAACCTTTTATCTGATGTGATATTCCTTCCAGAGTTATGTATTGGCGTTACTAGTCATTTTACAACATCCACAGGCTTGTTGCTAATATTATATACTCCTTCTGGCTGTTTTCCTGCATCAATTTCCATGTTGTAAGTGTAAAACCGGCCTGCATCTAGTAGTGCATATATTTTGATGCCATACTTTGCTGAGTTTGACGTAATATATTGCCTAAAACGGCAATTACCACGGAAAGCTTCCAACTTCTCATCGATTGTTACATTTTGGCCAGGGCAATAATTGTGTTTACAATTTTTTACGAACGTTGTAAAAAGTTCCCGAATAAGAGGAAGATTACTACCTTCTTTCTGTACGAGTATCTTGGTCGTCAAATCTCATACATCTCATCAGAAATTTGAATCTCTTTATTGACATAACGAGTCTGAAAAATTCTATGCCTTGTCCATCTGTTGACCAAATCTTTTCTAATGAAAGCCTATTACTACGTAATACACCTGCAAGATATAATAACCCTACAAACGTTTTTATTTCAAACTTATCTGTTATTTTGGCATCTCTCGCACATTGAAATTTATGAGATATTGATTCTATTTTTTGATTGGTCCAAGTAACAACTGAATCTAACATTTCACCTGTTATAAAGCAGCTCCAGGCCTCTCCAGGTGATTTGTCTTCTCTAGCTATACCTTTTACTCCTTCTAGCTGGGTAACAATATTATGAGTACGAACCTTAGAAATTTTGAAACGTTTTGCCTGTTTAGTGACTCTATCTTTGCCAATAAAAAAGTCCTGTTGTTTATCCTCTTCGTTGGAAGTCTCTGCCGATTGTTCAGATTCAGAGTCGTCCTACCCTGGTTTCAATGTCATTTTCTGGAGGTTCATCTAGCATTCGATGTAGTATTTCTGCATCTCTGGATTATATAGTCGACGATTTGAAGCCATTGTCTCAACTAAATCTGCAAATCTAAATGTACAATTTATGAAATGTTACACTATCAGGCGCACGTATCTGATAGATAGCATTGTAAAAATCGGTCAATAATTTTTTCTAGTTTGAAAAAATGTTATACTCACTTATGATATTGAACAGCAATACGTAAAGAATTTAAAAAGATTTGTTTACCCAAAACTCAAAATCGAAGTGTATTTGGGCGCACTGATGTGATAGATCGTTTTTTCGTAGGGTGTTACAACGTGTGCTTAATGAACTCACATTACACACTGATTGACTGCGCATTTGGAAGTTGGAAGGAGATGTTTCAAAAGTAGTGCGATTTTCAAATAATTTCAAAATAGCCAGAGTTGTGACTCTCAGATCAGATGCCCCCGACGGAAGGTTAATAAATATTACTTGACAAAAACAAAACGGAAAGGAGAGTCATAATATTTTAGGAAGATTGTAGATCATTCCATAAAGTAGTTGTAGCAGTTGCTGTGTTGTAGGTGACAGTTATTTTTGTATAATTTAGAGCCCATCGTTCCATCGTCCCGTTAAAGTTATCCGGTGAATAGCTTGATTTTTATGAATTATTGGATTGATTTTCATGATTTGTTTTCGTGGTAGTTATCCGTCAGTTAGAGTATCAAGAGTTTGAAAGACCGCCCTTAGTTGTGCAATAAAATATCAGTTCCATCCAATAGTAAAGTACATATATTGTGGGAGTAGCGTAGCGCTTGTACAATACCCGACACTAAAAACGAAGCGCTGTACCGAGACCGTAGCCATAAGTCGTACTCGTAATCGTAATATATTAATAATGATAATTGCACTTTATTTATAAAATTTATCTCGAACGATACGAAGTTAAAAACCATTAATCTGTTAAGGTTCTGAACTCATAGTCAGAGATCGGCAAGTATCAGAAGTAGGCAGTTTGCCTAGAACAAATCATTTACAAGATGTTGTATGGTGAAATAAGTAAATATAAAATAAACGCACAAGATTCTGTAAAAATAATTTTGATTCAATGGTTATAGTTTGGATGACCTTAGGCAAAATCTAAGATCATCGGCTTTGTAGTCGTAAACTTATCGTTTACTTCACATTCTTGTTACCAAATTTCTTACTAGAACACTGGGAGTGGTTTTTAATTTGCCAACTGATGTTTCGTTGGATACTCTATCAATTTTAAATTAAGGATGTGTTAAACGGCACAAAATTTAAATAATTTCTGAACAAACACAAAATCTATCATTGTTTCAAAAAGTAGTTAATATTATCTAATGAAAAGGTTTATGAACATTATAAATAGTTTTAAACGTGATTAAAATACGTTCCGGTGCCTAAGGCCACGGTGTTGCTGCTTTTTTGTGCAATAAACCACAAACTTGTGAAATCGAATCACACGAAACAATTTCGGCGTTTGAATTTTAACTGCGGTATTACCTAACGAGTTGCCTCAATGAGCCACTAGCTTAAGTGCTTTTACAGTACATTGTTGAACCACTCGTCCATAGTAAAAACTATTCGAATTAAAATAAGTGTGTCAACGGTCACTAGATTACATTATAAATGTGGCTCTCGTACTCACGTTGTTTATTACTGATTATATCGAAATAAAACTAGGAAGCTAGTTTCTTAAAGAGAAAAAACTGACCTTCGTAAACGGTTATTGTAGAATGGTATGCAACACAGACTAACGGAATTCCCCATAACATATTGATACCATATCAAGGTAATAATCGATTGTTTTTTATTCTTACGAAACAACAAGTTAGCTTCGGCATATTTAATTAGGCAGTAAATTTATACTGACATGATATTATTAGTGGCACAAAAGGAATTCATATATGTATAGAATTGTAATGTTAACAAAATAATTTTCTTTCCTATAAGATAAAACTAAATAACTAGAGAACTAAATAACGGTAAATTCAGTAAAACAATTTTTATTAAACTTTGCCAACGATATAAAAATAGATATTTTCTATTCCACTTCCTCAGAAGAATTTACTTTCGCTAATTCAGGCTACCGTCTTATCAATAACAACCTACCATAGTCTGCAGTAAATCTGTTTACAACTAGGTCTTCCGTTTACTTTAGAAATTTTGAATCATTTAACTAAATGTGCGGTATGTACCTACTTAATTTAGCAAAGTTGTATTAGAAATATTTTTATGTGTGATAAAACGATATACAATTTTTTTTAAATTAAATATAACAAATTTTGAATTTTAATAATTGGAAACTGATACTTCTTTTACTAAGACACAAAAATTATGTTCAAATAAAAAAAAGGTCAAACAATTTTTAATAACTTAGATCCGGGCCTGGGGCCGGGCTTTATTCGGTATCTTGGCGTTAATTATCATTTCGTTATGATCAAATGTCTACCGCAAAATCGATGTCTGCTTCCGTTGACCTAATATCGCGATGATTTTTGAAGTTAATTAATGAGTTCGATATTTAATGTCTGCCTTGAGAAATACCGAATAAGGCCTTTAGGATATAATTTGCACATTGAGCTGAATAAAAATTTCACTCTCTTTAAACCAATCAGAGCGTACAGAAATCAATATAAAATATCCCTCGAATATTGACACGCACATAGAGCACATGGTTTGTAAATGACGATAAAACTACGCTTCAACGGTAAAATTCATTTTTTTGTAAGATTTTCTCATTTTTTAAATTATTAATAAAATTTCATACTACTTCAATCGGTTTTGGTATATATCTTTTCATAATATGAACTGTACATAGGCAACAGAACCTTACTAACTTACTGCAACAAAAAGAAACACGAAGCACGAAAAATCACGTAAACATTACATGCTTAATCACATTTTAAACTGCAAACATGAGTTTCATCTAAAGTAATTGGGAGAGTAATGATAATTTTACTTTTTCGCAGTCTGATGTAGTTTCCAGGCATTGATCAGATTTACTCATGCTGTTTCTCAAATAAATTCAATTGCACGTGATTAAAATTGCAGTTGTGTATAACGAAACATGCTGAAATTTTATTAGTATGCAGCAAGAGCACTGTAATTTAAAAATAGGACAAATTTTAAATTTGATTCCGGTAGTCGTAGCGTTTAACACGTGGGTCTAGGTATTGACACTACCGATGGTATCTAAATATAACTCGCTCGACACAGACGCTGGCGAAATTGATTCAAGCATAATCATTTTTTTCAGCAACTGTTTAAAAATATATTAAGCTAATTTTTTACGCAATCAGGATGGACTGCCGCAATAAAATCTTGGAGAATTTCCTTAAACTTTTTAAATCACCGATTCACCAAATTGAAAGTAACAAATTATTTGTTGAAGTAATATTTTGGATTTTCTATTAAATTAACAAAGCTTTTCAGATAATAATTGCTTTGAAATGGTTAAAACTAACATGATCAACGCGTTTAAAGCTCAGATCCATTCTGTGATATTAGAAGATGAACGTGTAGTCTTCAAAATTTGATCAATTTTGAGCAAATGTATGACCAAAAATTCCAATTTACGGACTGAAGAAGTAGACTCGGTTTTGAAGAATCCCAAATTTTACTTTTAAGTGATTACATAGTATAAATACATTTTTATTTTTAGTAGAGTCACTTCCATTGCACAGTGTCCATCAATTATTTTAAGTACTTAATCCAGGGTGCAATGGATACAAAAAAATGGTACCTATTCCTTATCCACATTCACCGGCATAAAAAGTGACTCACTATTATTTATTAAAATAAATTATCTGAGGACACTTTTTGCCCATTCTTTTTTCTGCCCATCGGTGAATAGGACATTTTCAATAATCGGGAGAGCCATGATCATCATGGTAACTAAATTCTCTTGTTTAAATAAATTATTGAAAGTATCTACGCCATTGTCAATATTGTGTTACAATTGATTTTTTGTTTTCCAAACGTTTCCTAAAGACTTAATTTAATAATTTATTTACAATTTGTCATTAATAAGTTGTTTTCATGGCTATGAATGCAGTGGGTGCAACAAGAGTAATTGCTTTGATTCAGGATGGTCGGTCTCAACGTTACGTTGCACAAGTTCTTGGAACTTCTCAATCATGTGTCTCCAGAACGTGGAGGCGATTCTTGGAAACTGAATCTTACAATCGACGCCCTGGAACAGGTCGTCGAAGATGTACAAGCGCTAGAGACGACCATTTTCTTACCCTAACGATTCTTCGCAACAGGAATTTGACTGCTGTTCAAGTCAGAAATCACCTTGCAGAGGTTCGAGATGTGCAGAACGATCAGAAGACGCTTTAATGAAGCTAATTTAACGGCAAGAAGACCTGCACATGGGCCAGAGCTTAACACACAGCATTGAGTAAACAGACTTGCATTTGCTCGTGAACATGTTCATTGGAATATGGGGCAGTGAAGTCAAGTACTCTTCACTGATGAGTCCCGCTTCTGCCTACGAGCGCCAGATGGTCATGGAAGAGTGTAGAGAAGGACCGGCAAACGGTATTTTCAATGTAATATAGTTTCCAGACTATCTTTCAACGGAGGTTCGATTATGGTGTGCGGCGGTATTTCTGCGAACGCACGTACAGACCTTGTTGTAATAAATAGGGGAGTTATTAACGCTTAGAGGTACATTGAAAATGTTATTCAAGATCATGTGATACCTTTTGCCTTTTATTGGCGACAATTTTATGTTGATGCACGATAATGCACGACGACATGTCGCCAGAGTTGTTAATGAATCTCTTGACGCTGTTGGTGTTAACCAAATGCAGTGGCTCCCGAGAAGTCCCGACATGAATCCCATCGAACATGTCTGGGACCTGTTAGGAAGGAATATTAGAGCTCGCGTCCCTGCCCCCGCTACCCTAGAAGAATTATCAACGGCGCTTCAGCAAGAATGGGATCAACTTGACAATTCAGCGATTAGGCACTTAGTGGAGTCGATGCCACAACGTATGCAGGCTGTAATACAGGCTCGCGGAGCCAATACTCGATATTAATTAATTAGGAAGATTGAAATTTTGCATTTTTCTTTAAGTTACAATTTCATCAATTTTGCAATTTTTATTACTTTTATTAAAATCTTGTTTGTTTTATTTATTTTTGGCCTTATTTGATGTACATCAACCAAGAAAACTATAAATAGCAATTATCAGTCAAAAATTATATAAAAAAATTTATTGTCGCAATGAATTACACAAACCTCATAGTGAGTCGCTTTTTGTGCCGGTGAGTGTATTTGTTATTGCAGTATGCCGACACTAGTCAGTGAGAATGTGGTGCACATGTATGTAACTAAATTTTGACGATGACTTTCATGTCGATAAATATTTTAAAGTTACTCCGAGTTAGGCAATGTTGCGATATTTTCTTTCCATGACGATGTGCAACCTCGTCCAAATTTATATACATAAATTGTAAAACGTTTCACTTTACTTTTAATTTTGACAGGGTTACCTTTCTGTTTCGTTGATCTATCTAATTTGAACTGTCACAATTTGACGTATGTTTATGTTTTGTCTAAATTAAAATAATAGCCAACCTACAAACTTAAAGTCACAGCTTACTATGATAATAAATAGATAAGGAATGGATAATATACATGTACTAAGTTGTACATTATGGTATTCCAATACGTTACTGTTTGGTGTAATAGTATAATAAACAACTTAAAATAGTTTCATAGAACATATTTTGAAATTACTGTTTATATCGATGATCCATGTTTATTGTTCAATAAGTTACTGTACAATTTAATTTTAATTTAAAACTTACAAACATTGGAATATGTACTCGACTGCATGAAGTGATCGATTAGGTTACTGTAAATAGAAAGGAGCGAGTCGCTCAATTTGAAAGACACGTTCATGCTGGATGATTCTATTTAAAACTATAAGTTTTCTTTCATAAGCATGTGACATCAAAGGAATCCACCGCGACGTAAACCTCGAACGCGAGCAGCAAGGTCTCTTCGACATATTTGTACACATACTTCCTGGTCAAAAGGCAACCTGCTAACCTCAGAGGAATGATCTATTGCTGTTACATTTTAGAAAACTTCGCGGATATTCTCGTTAATTCTTAATTTCCCTTGCAAGTTAAGTATTTTCAGAGATTCAATTAGTTTGGAATGTTTCTATACTATAAGATATTTAATATTACAATGGTTTCAATTTAATTTCTATGCAAGCAGGTTTTAAGTATAATAACAATATTGTAACCAAATGGAATTAAAAAGGACGTCAATTTAATTGCAGCCACCAGTATTTTATATAAAAAAACAAACCAGAACACAAAATTACATTATGCTGAGAAACTGAGAAATATTGTAAAAAATATTCTCGGGCCGTGCGCCAGGGCTCCTAAAAGTTGCGTAACTCAAAGGGTTGTGCCCATTTAATAATCCGGCACTAACAGAGAGAAGAATTAGTGTAGATGAAATAGAGAAGTGTTGTTGCTCCAACATGACTCGTCACACATCTCTCTTTTACAGCAAGCATTAAACCTACACAAACGAGATACCAAATTTTGCCTCATCCTCACATTTTCCTGATTCGACGTTTACGATTTATTATTAATTAAAAACATTAAAAAGAACGCATTTAAAAAATGATAAGAGTGTGAAAAACGTAACGATAACCTATCTAAATGGATAAAGTAAAGTCTTTAAGAAGGGGACAATTAGAGCTAAAGCATTTTCAAGTAATTTAGTAAAAAATTGTGTCTCGTTTGTCTATGTTAATGTGCTCGATGACTAAATTTATTGAATTGGTTCTATTATCATGTGATTATTTCAAATCGAAATTATTACAATAGCATGTCACAAGGAATGTTTCTTATTAGTTTTGTCCAAAATTCGCTACATAATATTTGAGTGAATACAAGAAATAACCTTCGTCTCAAAACATAACGGGTAAGCCAGAAATGCATTCGCCTGTTTGAATTTCCCGAAAATTAAAAAAAAATAACCGTCTTAGTACCACCAGGGGTATCCATCGCTATTGTACATGTCACCGAGAATAGGTATTAAATTTCAAATGGCAAGAAATAGGAAACATATTTAATTCAGTGAGTACACTGAGAAAAAAGAAACTTTATAGCTAAGAAATTTGTATCTTTCACATTTGTATTTTCAGTGGAATAATTTGTATTTTCAATGGAATAAATATTATTTCTTTAAAATATATCGTATTTGTATTAAAAAGACTCCTTAGTCACATAAAAATAAATTTTTCTTTAGATATTTTTATTAAAATGAATAAATTTTCTTAGGAACAAAATATTTGAGTCTTTAAAATTTCTGCTTGAAAAAAAAATTATTTCAAACAAAATTAATGTGCCACATTCTGATAAAAATCAATAAATATTTCACTAGAATACAATTTTGTTATTATAAAGAATTGTTGTTATTTGGCGGGAAAATATTCATAACAAAAATCTCATTTCTTTATTCCAAAACCGTGATCCTTTTCACATGTGGCATCGTCTCCCTACCAGCTACCCCCAAACATTCGCATAAATAATAGTCGCAATTTGTCACGACATTGTTGCGATCTTTATTTAATTAGCGTCACAAGGATGGCTGTTTCTGTATCAGAACTTTTAGTGAACTGGGGCTTTTCGAGTTTAGTGGACATTTTTGAAGGTAGGTATATTTCATGCTACTCGTAATAAGTTTGGGTAATAAGTCGATGTTATTACAAGATAGGTAAACTACGCAGTTTTCTGGTTGCGTGAAAACAGTTTTTGTTACTTACAGAAAATGAAGTAGATAATGAAGCGTCCCTTATTGAAGGAAGCCTCAAGAAATACGGGAATAAATAGAGTCCGAAACTTTTCATTCGCGATATGACTAGTGGACGCCGGCAGTTTATGAAGAGTCACGGCAGATAAAAAATACAAATATGAATTTTTACTACATATAAGACTGCATTATACGAAATGACTAGGATTAGGATTAGGATTTTCATGAACTGAGGTATTTCACAATAAGACCAAATGATTCAAAATGTTTCATGAAGATTTTTTTTCTATATTTTTATTTTGTATTATTTCTTAGTACGAAAATAAAAAATTCAAATTGAAAAAACGATTTTTTCTATTCAATATATTTTATCTTTTACTATACTGTACCCTGATGTAGATGTAAATAGGTAAATATTTGATTCAAATATAAAACGTTAATTGAACCCAATAAATTTTCTTCTAGGAAACAACTTGATAATTTCCTATTAAATTTTAATATTATTTGGAACAAATTAATTTTTCATTTTGAATTAATGTTATGTTTATTGAATGAAATGTTGAAAATTTTCTTTACTTCAAAATTTTATTTTTAAAAAATAAATAATTTATACCGAACGAAATATATCTTTGCTACTATTGAAAGAAATATTTTCTTTTAATTAAAGCAAAGATTTATTTTTCTCAGTGTATATAAACATATATTCATTTACAAAATACATGGAACGAAACATTCATGTGTACGTTACAAACCCACTTTGATTACTAAATGCATTTTTTTTATTTTACAGATATTTAATTAAAATTTAAATTAAATTTAAAATAATAACTAAACAATAAATTTCTACTGCGTGTAGGATACGTATGGAAATCGATAAATGTTCTGCAATCTGTAACCAAAACAGATACACATTGAGTAAAGTCCCGGTTATTCGAGTCACGATTATCCGACTTCCGGATTAACCGAACCAAATTGGTTTAAAAAAAAATTCCCGAAAATTCTAGGCTGCTTCAAAAGTTGTGTAGATTATCCGAGCTTGAAACCGGGGATACCCCTATTTATATGGCAGGTCCAGTCGAAGCAAACACTGACAAAGCAGGGTGTTATTTTTTTGCAGTCTGACCTGCACTACATTCAGGATACAGATTATGTAGACATATCGTCACTTATATAGTTTATTTCTCTCGTGACATGGCATAAAACAGGGAGTTTATGTATCTGTTGAAGAAAAGTTGCGGATGAAACAATCATAGACGTATTCTAGGATTTTTTCAAACAAACATTTTTCTGTAAAATATTTAGTCTGTTTCGTTTTCGGTGACCCACTCGGTATATTATTATTCCTAGATTTTTTGGGTTATCAGAGTTTTCACATCTGCCTCGGATAAGGCAGATGTTTCCCACGTTACCTCGGATTATGGGGACACTACTGTATCTATAAGCAAGAGAAATGTGTTAATAATAACATATGTACAGTTGAAAAAAAACTCTAGCATGCATTGAAATGACAACGAAGGTATGTCTTAGTACTCTTATTTTATTTACAACTGTCAGAAAATAACCTCAATTTGAAAAATTGAAAAATCATTGAAAAAATGCAATGTTACTAATTAAAATTTTATTTTTAATTTATAAAAAGGGTTGAAAATGCCCTCCACCCTGTTCAATACATTTTAAAACTCTACGTTTTAAACCATTCATGACGTTCTGTAACATGACTGGGTTTGCATTTAATGTCACTGAGAAAGTGGACAATCAAGTTAAGACACACGTTAATTTTCCATGGATTGCTGCGAGCTTTTTTCAACTGTACATACGTTAGTAATAAGAAGTTTAAAGGATATATAACCTTATGCGTGTTTTTGAATGCCTCGAAAATTTCAACCTTGCATATGTATGTATCTACAAGTAAAGGGAGCAGATAACACGTAATGTATACCTTTTCGATACGTTACCTGCATTGTTACTACTTTTTTTTAAACAGAGACTTGTAGATATAAGTTCACAAACATAATGTGACGAACTAAGAGTGAGTCATGCACTCCGCCGACGGCCGACGTGACAAGCGCCTTGAAGTCTGGCCGACTCCCGAAGATTCGCATTCGAGAATACGCTGGGGGTTGCTGGAGAAGCCGCCCCTCTAGTATAAATACACGAAGACGATGAGTCTTAGGAGTTCAACGTAGAGTTCCTTACTGTGTAATTGCTCGGCTTGTAAAAATAAATTAGTCTTAGTCCGTTATAAATAAATTAGTCTTAGTCCGTTATAAATAAATTAGTGTTAGTGTTGTGTAAATAAATTAGTTATTAGTTTCATCAAGTGTTTCATTTAAAAACAAATCAAAATAAATCTAAAAACATTACAGTGGTGTCCGGTGTGCGGTTCGTGAAAATAAATAAACAATTTCAATTTAAATAAATTAATAAATAAGGTGTAGTGCTGGGAAAAACAATGGCTACAAAGAAAGTGCTGTTGAAAGACTTAAAAGTGGCCGAATTAAAAATAGAATTAGAAGAACGAGAGCTGGAAACTTCCGGTTTGAAAGCTGCACTTCAACAGCGTCTTCGAGAAGCTCTGCAGACAGCCGGGGATGATCCAGAAGCATTCTTATTCGAAATTACGTGTGGTTCCGCCGATATATCGAGAATCTTGGACGAGAAATTTCGAGAACAATCTGGAAATTTGGACCAGAAACTTCGAGAACAATCTGGAAATTTCAAGGAATTACAAAATGAATTAATGGAACAATCTAGAAATTTAGACCAAAAGCTTCGAGAACAATCTGGAAACTTCAGAGATGAACTTCGGGAACAATCCAGAAATTTAGACCAGAAGCTTCGAGAACAATCTGGAAACTTCAGAGACGAACTTCGGGAACAATCCAAAAATTTAAACGATAAGCTTCTAGAACAATCCAGAAATTTAGACGAGAAACTTCTAGAACAGTCTGAAAATTTGAAGGATGAATTTCTGGAGCAGTCGAAAGGACTCGAAGAAAAACTAGTGGAAAAAATATCGGAAGAGACAAGGAACCTGCAAGAAAATATGGAAGAAATAATATTCCAGCAGGATAACAAAATTAAGAATCTAGAACAGATCATGGCAGGGATGCGAATATTCGGGGATCAGTTACCAGCAGAAGTGCTAGAGAGTAATGAGGCGCGAACTGTGGAAGGACCAGCGGGAACTTCAAAATTAAAAATAAAACCACCGACGTTCGATGGGAAGTCTTCTTGGCCAAATTACTTCAAACAATTTGAAGCAGCAGCAAAGGCGAACGGATGGACGGCCAGTGAGAAAGCCACTTCGTTAATTGTGGCCTTGAGAGGAGAGGCTATCGATGTGCTACAAACGATGCCGCCAGAGGAACAAGAAGATTTCAACAAGCTGGTGAACAGGCTGGAGATGCGTTATGGTCAGGCGCATCTGACAGAGGTGTACCATGCGCAGCTGAGGAATCGTTGTCAGAAGTCCGGAGAGAGTCTTCAGGAATTCGAAGCCGACGTAGCGCGCCTAGCCCAGTTGGCGTATCCTGCAGCTCCTGTAGAATTCCTGCAATGTTTGACGGTGCAGACATTTATAGATGGAATTCGTGACCCGGACAACCAGCAGGCATTGAGAATGGCTCACCCAAAGACATCCAAGAACGCATTGGCTTACGCTTTGGAATACGAGGCGGCGAAGCGAGTCTCAAGAGGGCATGTCAAGGTACGAGCTGCTATGGATTTCCAAGAAGAGGAACCCATCAACGTCCAAGTGCGATCTACTGCAGAGGAGCGGCCCAAGGAGTTTACCACCGTCGAGGACGTTCGCCGCATTTTGGAGCAGGCCTTGAAGCAGAAGAAGCGGCTGGCGAGTCGGAATTGCCAGGAGGAGGAACATATTCGGCGATGTCCCAAACCCAGCCAGGATCCTTCAAGAAGGAAACTAAGTCGTGTCGGTGCAGTAGGGCAAACGTCAACCCGCATACAAAGGCCCCTAAAGACGGAAGCCAGGCAAGTGATATCCCTGCGACAATTAACCAGCAGTGTTTTCGTGGATGCCACCATTGATGACATCCCTCACACTATGTTGCTGGATACGGGTGCGACGAAGACTATCTTGAGGCCAGACGTCATCAAGTCATCAAAACGCACCGAGCCGACAAAGTGGAAATTGAGGACAGCAACTGGAACATCAGCTACTGTCCATGGTGAAGTAGAGGTGATTATTACCATCGGATCGACTCCCATCAAACACCGTGCGCTGATAGCAGAAATAGAGGACGAGGCGATTCTGGGAATGGACGTCATGTGTGCCCACGGGTTTCAATTGGATCTGAAGCGTGGTGTCTTGGCTGTCAATAACGAGGAGTTGATTCTACACCAACGAGGAGACATGGCCGCTCGAGTTATCCTTGCCGAAGACGTTGTGCTACCCAGCAGGACCGAGGTCATCGTCGACGCCAATCTGAATGGCGTTTTTCAAAATGGACAAGTTATTATGGTAGAACCCAATACTGACGATCTGAAGATTGGAAGAGGAGTTCTCGTTGGGAAAGCATTGTTAACGGCGAGAAAGGAAGTACCGGTCCGCCTGATGAATGTCAACTGTTTCCCAGTCAACATCAAGAAGGGGACAATCTTGGGAAGCTGCGCCATGGTGTCCTCCATTTCCCGCCAACTTGAAGTAAAGCTGCAAGAGACGAAGGTCTCAAAGAAGTTGTTGGAAATGGTCATGCCGTCAGCCCAGGAGTTGACTCCAGAGCAGAAGACAAAAGCAAGGGACTTGATCGGTCGCTTTCAGGACGTGTTCGAAGTAGAAAACGAACCTAGGGGAAGAACCGACGTCGTAAAACACAAGATAGAGACCGGAGAAGAAAGACCCATCCGTCAAGCTCCAAGGAGGTTGCCCTTGGCGAAACGTGAGGAAGCGGAACGCATTATTCGCGATATGGAAAAAGACAATGTAATAGAACCTTCAAGCAGCCCCTGGGCGTCACCAGTAGTGCTTGTGAAGAAGAAGGACGGGTCCACGAGGTTCTGCGTAGACTACCGGTTACTCAACCATGTCACCAAGAAGGACAGCTATCCTCTGCCACGGATTGACGATACTTTGGACACTCTGGCCGGTTCGAAGATCTTTTCGACTTTGGACTTAAAGAGTGGATATTGGCAAGTGGAGCTAGCGCCCGAAGACCGAGAAAAGACTGCGTTTTCCATTGGTATGGGACTATGGCAATTCACGGTGATGCCGTTCGGGTTATGTAATGCCCCAGCGACATTCGAGAGGCTAATGGAGACGGTTCTGAAGGGTCTGTCCTGGACAACGTGCATGGTGTACCTGGACGACATAATTGTGGTGGGAAAAACGTTCGACGACCACCTGAAGAATCTGGAAGGAGTGTTCCAGCGGGTTCGCGGAGCTGGGCTAAAGCTTAGCCCTAAGAAGTGCCATCTGTTCCAGAAGGAAGTGAATTATCTGGGCCACATTGTTAACGGAAATGGAATCGCCGTGGACCCAGTGAAGATTCAGGTGGTGAGAGACTGGCCAACACCCAAAAATAAACACCACATAAGGAGTTTCCTAGGCCTGTGTACTTACTATCGGCGCTATGTTCCCGGATTTGCAGACATCGCTAAGCCGTTGACAAAACTCACCGAAGAAGGTCGCCCGTTTGAATGGGACCAGCATTGCCAAATTAGCTTTGAACGCCTAAAGCAGTACTTGATAAGTGCTCCTATTCTGAGTTACCCTCTCCCGGAAGGCAAGTTCGTCGTGGACACAGACGCTAGCAACGTTGGTATTGGTGGCGTACTTTCTCAGATACAAGATGGGCAAGAAAAGGTGATCGGCTATTTCAGCAAAGTCCTGTCAAAACCGGAGCGTAACTATTGCGTCACCAGAAGGGAATTGTTAGCCGTGGTAAAGACGATAGAACATTTCTACAAATACTTATATGGTAGACACTTCCTCCTGAGGACGGACCATGCCGCCTTAAAATGGCTCCTCCGATTCAAGAATCCTGAAGGACAAGTTGCACGATGGATCGAACGACTTCAGGAATACGATTTTGAAATCCAGCATCGGGCAGGAACAACCCATAGAAATGCCGATGCTTTGTCTAGAAGACCCTGTGCTGAAGACTGTAAGCACTGTAGTCGTCTGGAGGAGAAAGTAGCCATGACTGCAAGGACGGCCATTGTTGACGACAAATGGCAAGGCGAAGCATTGCGACGAGACCAGGAGAACGACCCGGACTTGAAGTTGGTGCTGGAATGGAAAAGTAGGGAGACAAGGCCTACTTGGGAAGAGATAGCACCCTGTGCACCATCCGCGAAATCATACTGGGCGCAGTGGGACTCCATAGTGCTGGATCATGGTCTTCTCAAACGAAGCATAGAGAACCATGAAGGCACGGAACAGAAAACACAGTTACTAATTCCCAAGAATAGGGTGCCAGAAGTTCTGAGGGAACTTCACGATGGTACTTCGGGAGGACATTTGGGAATTAAGAAGACTATGGAGAAGGTGCGCGAGCGATTCTACTGGGTGAATTGCAAAGAAGACGTAAAGAATTGGTGCAGGAAATGTGTAGTATGCGCAGCCAGTAACGGTCCCCACAGGCGAGGCAAGGCTCCCATGAAACAGTATAACGTGGGAAGTCCTTTTGAGAGAGTTGCCATCGATGTAGCAGGTCCATTTCCAGAAACAAATAGTGGAAATAAATACATCGTCGTGGTAATGGACTATTTCAGCAAGTGGGTTGAAGCATACGCCCTACCTAACCAAGAGGCGGTCACTATTGCTGAAATCCTTGTCAAGGAATGGATCAGTCGGTATGGTGCACCCATGGAACTGCATTCGGATCAAGGAAGGAACTTTGAATCGACCTTATTCAAGAATGTGTGTACTCTGCTCGGCGTACGGAAAACTAGGACCACTGCGCTTCATCCACAGTCGGACGGAATGGTGGAAAGGTTCAACAGGACCATCAACCGACATTTGTCCAAGGTCGTCTCCGATCACCAGAGAGACTGGGACACGTATATTCCCCTGTTTCTACTGGCATACCGCTCGTCCGTTCATGAGACCACAGGAGAGACCCCAGCGAAAGTGGTATTTGGGCGAGAGCCAAGACTCCCCTGCGACTTGAAATTCGGCGTGAAGCCTGGCGAAGTCCCTACCGACGAAGACTACGTGAGCGGTTTGCGCAGGAAAATGGACAACATTCACAATCAAGTGCGTCACAATATACAGACCGCCAGCGACCGAATGAAGGAGCATTATGACATCAACGCTCAGAATGGGGGATACCAACCCGGAGCACTGGTCTGGCTTTATAATCCCCAGAGACGTCGAGGTCTGTCCCCAAAATTGCAGACATCTTGGGAAGGTCCTTACAAAGTGATAAAACGGATCAACGATGTTATATACCGCATCAAAAAGATCCCGAATGGCAAGCCCAAAGTGATCCACTTCAACCGGATGGCTCCTTACAACGGAGAAGAGAATGAAGGGACTGTACAAAGGACGCAAGGTTCCGAAATAAACTTCGAAACCTTTATGTCTCATCACGCCACAGGAAGTAAAGCACGATTTGGAGTAACCACGGAGAGACAGCAAGACCTTTTTCAAGTGCCACCAGAGTACAGTCTGGCCCACTGCGTGGCAGAAGACCTAAGAATGTCCAAAGGTGTAGCCCAGGTTTTCCGGAAGAAATTTGGTCAAGTCGAGGTACTCCGAAGACAGCATCCCATGGTAGGCAAGAGCCTGCAGATCATCGACACGAGCGCAGATCAGAGACGACGCTTGTACTACTTAGTCACTAAGAAGACATCAAGCGGTAAACCTGACTATCACAGTATGTGGAGAACTCTTTGTAGCCTGAAGAGGCAGCTGATAAAAGGCAAAGAGACTAAATTAGCCATCCCCAAGTTGGGCTGCGGACTTGACGGGCTGGACTGGAGGGTAGTCCGAAGCATGATCGAAGTTATCTTCAATGGAACAGGGATTGAAGTCCTGGTCTGCAGTCACCACCCACAGGCGACTGTTGGAAATGAGAAAACTGTGGACTGCTACTTCTTCCAAACCGGTAGTTGCAGAAAGGGGCCAGCATGTCGTTTTCGACATGCTCTTTCAAGGCTATCACAAGGAACGTTCCGAGACGAAACGTTTTTAAGAAGGGGGCAATGTGACGAACTAAGAGTGAGTCATGCACTCCGCCGACGGCCGACGTGACAAGCGCCTTGAAGTCTGGCCGACTCCCGAAGATTCGCATTCGAGAATACGCTGGGGGTTGCTGGAGAAGCCGCCCCTCTAGTATAAATACACGAAGACGATGAGTCTTAGGAGTTCAACGTAGAGTTCCTTACTGTGTAATTGCTCGGCTTGTAAAAATAAATTAGTCTTAGTCCGTTATAAATAAATTAGTCTTAGTCCGTTATAAATAAATTAGTGTTAGTGTTGTGTAAATAAATTAGTTATTAGTTTCATCAAGTGTTTCATTTAAAAACAAATCAAAATAAATCTAAAAACATTACAATAATATAGAACAGTAATGTAACTTTCAAACAGCCTTTAACAAAATGCGCCTACGGCACAGTTTACAACACGTTTAACATTATTTCGTACCGGTCTCTAGTAATTACTATCATAAAACAGAGCAAAAAGGAAGACCAAGTAAAGAACCTATACTTTGTATTTGCATAATTAGTAGCAAGTTTATGTAACTCAATACTCGACACTATTTTAAAACTAAACTTACATTTAGGTTTAGTTTTACATATTTAAAAACCTGACTTAGAATAATTACCTACCACTACTCATTAAATTATTAGAACCCGCAGTTTATTGCCCGTTGACCTTTTCAGATAAAGTATTCCAACACATCAAAAGGAACGTTACTTTCGCTTGACGAACAAAAAGATTAAAATTCCGTTAAGCTTTGACTTAATGATTTTGAATTGTTACTTTGTCATGAAGCATTTAATTTTGTCCATTTAATTGCAAACAGCTTGCCTTATTGCTCATGAAAGTGAAACCGGATTTAGGTAGTTAATCAGGGAAACTTCGTTTCTTCACCTTAAACCTCTTAAAGTGTGTACAGTGTGGATCATTAAAATCGTTACCACTACATGCTAACCTCGTACTTATTGACTGTACTCGATCGCATGGGTATCGTCGTCCTATTCCATCGTAACGATTTAGTTTACCACCAGTGTATCTATCATTGTGTACATATGTACAGTCAGGTAATAAAGTCACTTCTACCAAATAAAATGTAAATTTAGCTTAGAAAACTACATCGAGTAAGCGAATATTGGAAAGGAACAAGGGGACTACCTGCAAAGCACGTGCCTATCCCTATGTTCCTTCCATTCGATTGTCCGCCTGCTCGGCGTACTTGTTAACAATACTAACACATTTTATTGGGGAAACAACTCTTTATTATCTTACTATACTTACATATGTAGAAGTTGTCGTCGATGGGGCACACCCAATCCTATAAGACGTTTATTAACAAACAATACCAAACAATTCAAGGTCTCTGGTCAAATATGAAACTTAGCTAACTGGTCCTCATTTTAATTAATTAGAACAATGAAACGTCATAATTAGAAATACTGAAAAATATATATTATTTTAATATTAATTACTTTAGGCGATTTACAATAGTTAAAGCTTATCTTCTAGATTTGGCGAAGATTTTTGAAAAATTAGGAGACTGAAATTGTTGTCTGAGATTATTCTTGACCTTTCAAATATGTATCCATGTTTATAAGAAGTGAATGGAATGTGGAGCAAAAAGGGTACTAGCCCATGAAGATGCTAAAATCGAAGAAATTAATCTCCAGACTGCTTGTTACGTTTTAAAGTCTTCCCGCCAATTTCTGTAACGGAATCTCTGCAGATGGCAACATAGCGAGCCGAAGCGTACTCTTCGTGCAATCTGACAACCCTGTGCTTCCCCGAGGAAGTACGTTTTTCAAATTTTTAATTCTTATTGGCTCTCTATTTGGCGTCGAAATTATCTGATTGGTCATAGTCAACAAGACCGGATGTGAAGGCCATTGTTCGGCGTTAGACGGTCACTCGCGCTTTGGGTCCTTTCGTGTTAACACGTATAACGTGTAATCTCGAGAATTGTGCAACTTTCTTTGCAAATTCATAAATAACAGTGTTACTGGAATTTTAAATAAACCCTCGCGAACTTGTGAAACACTTGTTGGTGTTTGTTCAAACGGCTGTGCAATTTCTGCAGGTAATTTGCTTTGTTCTGTTTGATAAAATGGCGGCCTGTTTAACGTCCGATCTTGTTGCTTCTTCTAGAGTCGTTTTAGTCCCGGATTTTAAAATCCGATATCAGCAGTTGTCTTGACGTCCAGCTTAATCTAGCAGCATTGAAAGTCCGATTACCGTGGGAACTTCGAGCTCCTTTGTTCATCGATGATGACGCAATAGCGTGGATGATGACGCAATAGCATTCGGGACTTCACCTCGGCGCAAGCGAGCAAGTGCGCGCCATCTTGACGATAGCGGACGAGTCAACACTAGCTGACAGCTGATTACCGTATCGTACCTTTGTTTTTTTTTCTGACTGATTTCGTAATAACACTTGATTATCGAGGCATTTGAGCGCCTATTTAAAATTAGAGTTTGTTTATTGTTGCCAATGGCTTTCCGAGTGTAAGATCAGATCTGATTAATCGTAGTTGTCAATTTATCTAACGTTTATTTTGGTGTTTATTTATTTTCTTTTTTTGTTTGTTTAATTTGATCATTCTATTTAACACCAATTAAAGGGTGTGTTATCATATGCGTGTTTTGTTATTACACCTTACCTTGAATGCAACAAAAGAATCTCCTGGGGAACAATAATAGTAACTTACGGCGTACACCGAGAAGTCTTGGGACCGACTTTAAGGTGGAAGCAGCAATTGGGGGTTTAGTCCCTGGCGCCCGTTTTAATAAAGTTTTTGAACCTCCCCGTCACACTGAGCTAGTTTTGGGATAAACAGTTGCTGTGTTGCAACGCTTACTTGTCACCAAGTGCTAAAATTTCTTGCAGGAGAATTAATTTTAATTTTAACATTTTGGGGGTTACAAGTAAATGGCGTCCCGTCGTGTGGGCTTTTGTTAGTTTCTACTCATCTTAGTGTTGCAATCAGGGTAGGTTATTTCTTTTTCGATACGACATAACAAAACATGGATATTAAGTTGCGCTCTGACAGACTTAGTTCACAAGAACTGACGTATGAGTTGTTAGTCCGTGGAATTACTGACGGAGGCAATGTGCCACAAAAGGCCGCACTATTAAAAATCTTTTGATCGCTGAGAGTGAATCGCGTCTCACTACCGTTGAATATTCAGTGCCCTTCGTTGATGATTTCGCAGCCTTGCAATCTCAAGTAATAGAAATTCGAGCTATTGTTGAGTCATTAAATCGGACTACGACTAAATACTTTTACGAAAAGACTTCTTCAAAGCTTGCCCAGGCTTTCGCTCGAGTGAATCGGTGTTTAGCTGTTTCAGACTCAGAAATTAATGCGAGTAAACAAATTAAAACCGAATTAGACAAATTAAACGAGCAATTTCAAATTAAAGCTGGTGCACTGCGACTAAATACAACTTCGCCTAAATTAAGTTCAAGTCTTAGTGACGTAGTAGCATTAAGTATACATGACAATGATGACAATATGGACATTGATGATGACCTTAGGCCTACGTCTGTAGTTCAAGCGCCTCCACCAATTTTGTCTGGCGCAAACAATACTCTTTTTCTACCGACAACTCAAATTAGTGGGAATCCTAGACGCAATTTAACACTCGATCATGCGCACTCCAAGCCTTTAGATTTAAAATCGGTACCGGTTTCAAAATGGAACTTAGTTTATTCCGGTGACAACAAACATATGTCGCTTAACGCTTTTCTAGAGCGAGTTGAGGAACTTTGCATCTCGCGTAACGTTTCGGAGGCAGCTTTGCTGACCTCAGCTACTGACTTATTCCGTGGCAAAGCTCTTATTTGGTTTCGGGCGAACCGACATCGTTGTCAGTCTTGGCAAGATTTAGTGCGTTTTATGCGTGAGGAATTTCAATCCCCTGATTTTGATGATCGTCTTTTTGAGGAAATCAAACGTCGTACGCAAGGTCATGACGAATCCATAGGTATCTACGTCTCGATTATGACAAATTTATTTAATCGTTTGAATACTCAAGTGCCTGAACACGTGCAAATCAAAATTCTTTTGAAAAATCTTGTCCCCTACTATCAAAACCAGTTAGGATTAATCGAGATTAGTTCAATTGAACAACTATTAAAGTTGGGTAGGCAATTAGAAGTGCGTAAGGTTGCGGTCGAATCATATGTACCCCCTGCTCGAAAAGGGCATTCTTTAGAACCAGATTTAGCATACATCAGCGCTGTACCTTCCGGCCCTACTCAATGCAATATGGTTGAATCTAATCCACAAACATCTAGAACATCTAATCCACAAACATCTAGAGCTTTTAATCCGCAAACTTCTGGACAATCTAGGGAGACAGCCAAAAGATGCTGGAATTGTAAACAACTAGGCCATTTTTCAGCCAAATGCACTACTCCTGTTCAGAAACACTGCTTTCGTTGTGGCAAACCTAATGAGACAACCAGAACTTGCCCAAAATGTTCAAAAAAACTCGAACAACAC
The DNA here is from genome assembly GCA_039766575.1 of Serrognathus titanus. Taxonomy (NCBI): domain Eukaryota; kingdom Metazoa; phylum Arthropoda; class Insecta; order Coleoptera; family Lucanidae; genus Serrognathus; species Serrognathus titanus. Next base: position 25,759,209 of record CM077912.1, on the reverse strand, counting down.
GCGTTAGGAGGTCGTCTAGTGCGATGCTTTCGAATATTGAAACCGACCACTCCTTCTCATATCTTGACGTGCCTTGATTATGTTTTATCTAACGCTGTAGGTGATGAAAGACCTTATTTGGAAGTAACAATTTTCGACATAAAATTCTCAGGCTTATTGGACTCTGGTGCCACTTGCACTATGATTGGTGGTCCAGGTTGGGAAATTCTTAAAAATTTCGGTTTACCATTAACCAAGCACCAAACAACTTGCACGGTTGCTAATGGTCAAACATGTTTGAGTCCTGGAAGCATAACTACTCCGATTAGACTAAGGGATCGTGTTAAGATCATCGACATCCTTATTGTGCCTGACTTACCTCACAAATTAATATTAGGTGCAGATTTCTGGAGATTGATGGGTATAGTCCCTGATTTAAGATCTGGTGAGTGGACCTTTCGTAATGAGGACATCTGTTCCATTGAGCATATTACTTCTCGCTCTGATCTCGATCCTCATCAACAGTGTCAACTTGACGAAATGATTTCAAAGCTCTTCCATAACATTGACGAAAAGAAATTAGGTTGCACTGATTTGGTTGAACATGTCATCAAGACTGAAAGCGCTCCCATTAAGCAGCGTTATTACCCGATCTCACCTGCTAGACAAGCAATGGTCAATCACGAACTTGACAAAATGATCGATTTAGGAATCGTTGAACGATCACATTCTGCTTGGTCATCTCCAATACTCTTGGTCCCTAAAAAGGATGGTTCTGTGCGATTTTGCGTGGACTTTCGAAAGCTTAACCAAGTAACAACTAAAGATGCATATCCATTACCTTATGTCTCAGCTACGCTGGATAAACTTCGAGACGCTAAATATCTCACGTCTTTGGACATTAAGTCTGCTTATTGGCAAATACCTGTCGCTGAGGAATCTCGTCAATATACCGCTTTTACAGTACCTAACCGTGGTTTATTCCAATTTCGACGCATGCCCTTTGGTTTGCATAACGCCCCTGCGACTTGGCAAAGGTTTATAGACCGTGTTATAGGTGCAGATTTGGAACCTCACGTATTTGTCTATCTCGATGATATTATTATTGTAACGCAGACTTTCGAAAAACATCTGGAAGTATTAGCCGAGGTTCATAAGAGACTTGTTACTGCTGGTTTAACTCTTGGTAAAGATAAGTGTCATTTTTGTCGCAACGAACTGAAGTACTTGGGGTATGTCGTTGATAATAGTGGACTTCGAGTAGATCCTGAAAAGGTTGAGGCTATCCTCAAAATTCCTAAGCCTAGTACCGTCACGGAAGTTCGTCGACTTATTGGTATGGCAAGTTGGTACCGACGTTTTATCCCAAACTTTTCAACAATTATCGCACCTCTTACAAACCTACTTCGTAAGAATTCCAAATACCGTTGGGATACGACGTGTGATGAAGCTTGGGAGAAAATTCGTGAGCATTTGGTCTCTGCTCCTGTTCTGTCATGCCCTGATTTCACGAAAGAGTTTGTCATACAAACTGATGCTTCAGACTATGGTGTTGGTGCGGTACTTACGCAACAACAACCCGATGGAGAAAAAGTCATCTGCTTTTTGAGTCGTTCGCTCTCTAGGGCTGAGCGAAAATATTCTACTTGCGAAAAAGAATTGTTGGCCATGCTTTGGGCTATTGAAAAACTTCGTCCTTATGTTGAAGGTAGTCACTTTCAAGTGATAACGGACCATCATTCTTTGCTTTGGTTGAATAGGCTACAAAACCCTTCTGGACGGTTATGCAGGTGGAGTGTTCGTCTTCAACAATATGACTTCACTGTTATTCATCGTAAAGGCAAGGAACATGTCGTTCCAGATGCTCTTTCTCGTGGTGTACCAATCATTGATTCCATAGACTGTAGTAATGTGAAGGATGCTAGGTATTTGAATTTGCTTGGTAAGGTCAAACTTAACCCTTTGAATTTTCCGGACTATCGTGTTGAGGGAAATAAATTGTACAAATTCATTCGGTGTACGTATTACCATCTTATCGAAGCTGATCGTCAGTGGAAGCAGGTTGTTCCGAAGGAAAATCGGTTTGAAATTCTTCGTCAGTGCCATGACTCTCCTACGAGTGGGCATTTAGGCATTTACAAGACCTATAATCGCATTGCCCAAGACTATCATTGGCCCAAAATGCGTTCCGATGTGGTTAGACATGTACAACGTTGTGAAACTTGTCTTCGAGCTAAGCCCGAACAGAAAGCTCCTGCTGGACATATGGGTGGTCATACGAAAATTTCAAAACCTTGGGAAGTTGTGAGCATTGATCTTATCGGACCGCTTCCTCGTTCTGCAAAAGGGAACCAATACATACTTGTAGTGACTGATTGCTTCAGTAAATTCACCATGACTTTTCCTCTTCGTAAAGCCACAACTCCAAAGATAGTTCAACATCTGGAGGAAGACATATTTTTACTTTTCGGTGTGCCACGCATTATTATCTCAGATAACGGGGTACAATTTAAGTCTCGGGAATATCGGAATCTTCTGTCATCTTACCAGATTCGCCCTTCATATACTTCTTACTATCATGCTCAAGCTAATCCCGTTGAGAGAGTAAATCGGGTGATTAAAACCATGCTTATCTCGTACGTCTCTCAAGATCATCGTAAGTGGGATGTATTTTTACCGAAGGTTACTTGCGCTTTGAGGACTGCTCGTCACGAAGTTACAAAATTAACCCCTTACTTTTTGAACTTTGGTAGGGAAATGTGTCTTAAGGGCTCTCTTAATCTTCCGGTTGACAAGAATCCCGATACTGAGTTAACTAATGTAGAGGTTGAGCAGGACCCAACTGAACTACAGTCTCGTTCTGGCAAGTTCGCCAAATTATATCAGGAAGTTCAGGAACGTCTTCAGAAGGCTTATGAGAAATCTAAGTGCCGTTATGACCTTCGTCGACGTAAAGTCGATTACGAGCCGAACCAGTTGGTGTGGCGAAAGAATTTTGTCTTATCGGATGCTTCAAAGCATTTTGCAGCTAAGTTAGCTGATAAGTTTGTTGGGCCCTTTGTAATCAACCGACGAATTTCTACCGATGCGTATGAGTTAAGGGATTGTGACGGTAAAGTTTTACCAGGAACTTGGGACAGTTCGCATCTCAAGCCCAGTCCCTCTGATGATTAAATTTGTCCATTTCGCAACTCTCTTTGCTCTTTTCATCTTTTTTTTTCTTTTCCATTTCGACCTGCGGGATGGGTCTCTTAGAATACTCCCGACGTGTGTGACTGCGTGCCGTAAAAGCCGGCTAAAGGGCGACCAAGTTTCCGTTTGTCATCTTTGGAAACATTCATCGTTAAATATCGGCCTGCGGGTAGGGCCCGTAGAATCCTTCCGCCGTAAAATTCTGCGTGGAGTAAAAGCCTCCTAAAAGATTCAGGTTTCTGTTTAACATCTCAGGAAACACACCCTGTATATTTCCCTGCGGAGTTGTCTGCGTTGGTGTTGGTTGTGTTTATTATATCGATGTCCTTGAGACATATGGTTTTCGTTTATATCGATGTCTTTGACATATTATGGTTTTTGTGGTTGTATCGGTGTCTTTGACACATTGCGGTTTTCCGCGTTCTCGAAACGCACCAACATTAGTCGTGGGCATGACGCAATCGGAACTTGGGTGGTAAATTCTTTTTTTTTTTCCTTTCGCTTTCTGTTGAGTTCTGGAGAATGTAAATTTCGCCAAAGTCGTCTTTACATCAAGACGCGACTTCCTCTTGGATTTGACCTCTACTTATTAGAGTTGTTTTGTTGTGACTGACCAATTTTGTCCGCGATCTTTTGATCGATTTATTCGTCCGTTGCGTTATTATTATTATTATCTTCTTTTCTTACTCTTTTAAGAGAAGTGTTTCGATGGACCGAGATCGTTTGGATCTTCACTTTTGATTATTTTAATTTTTCTCATTGCCATTCATAACCTGCCATAGTCATCGTTATAGTTTACCGTTCCATAGATTTTTCTGGTTATCTTTTGATTTATTTTCGAAGTTCTGTTTAGGCTTGGTCGTTACAGTCTTTGGGCTCGAGTCAATTCTCAATGTCTTGTGACACGCGCACGGTTGGTTTTGATTTGGGCCAAGTCCTAAACGAATGGGTTTATTTTCTTTTGCCTCTTTTGTGTTAATCCAAGTAAATTTCTCGGTGATGATTGACTTCTCTAGGATGTCCCAGCATCCTTTTTAACGTTTAGGAACTTTATCATTTTGCTCTGGGAACTCTTTCGTTTATTGAATTTATTATAACTTTTCGGCGTTGTCGAAATGTGATGTTGCGGTTGCTCTTGGCACTGTTTTTGGCTTGGATAGTTATCTTCCTGACTACTTTAGTCGAGAAGTTGTGGTGGATCCTGGTCAGACGATGTCGACGCTTGTTGGCATGCGGACCCTTCTCGACCCTTCCGCTCCTTTCTCAAAATTCTCTTGCGTCCAAGCTTGATCAGTGTAGAGTGCGGCTGCTTCGGAAGCATTGAGGCATTCGATCCGAAACTTTTCCCGCGGTCTTTGACCGAATTGTTCGTCCGTACGTTAAATGTTTTTCTTTCTCGTTGCGTTTGTTTTGGGTTTCGTTGTTTCAATCCGAAGTATTTGAAATGAAATGTGCCTCACGTTATGAGTATTCCGAATTTTGTTCGTTTTATCGTTAGTATGTTTATCATACTTTAATCCTGGTACGTTCTGTACGTTGTTGCCTTTAGGCATGTTAAATTTTTCCCGCAGTCTTTGACTGAAGTTTCCGTCCGTTGCGTAATTTCTGACCCATTCTTCTTTCGACGTCACTGTTACTCTTCTTCTTTTTTTTTCTTCTCATCTATCCTTGTTGGATTGATCAGCTCAGCCTTGTTGGTCGAGAGATGTTTATTCGTTGCTTGCTAGAATTGTGGGAAAAGTAGGCGTGCTGGATCGCGTGAAGGCATTTCCTCCCCTCTCTACTGGTAAGTTCTGCGTAGGACATCTCGCGGTTCCTTGGCTATAGTATGGTGTGTTCCAACTGGATTTCTTCTTCGTTTCCTGGCATGGTGCCTCCACCAATTTTCTTTTCCATCTTTGAAGACTCGCTAGAGGTTGCTGAAATTTGTCCTTTCAGGAAAAATTTCCTCGCTGTTAAGGGGGGAATTGTTACGTTTTAAAGTCTTCCCGCCAATTTCTGTAACGGAATCTCTGCAGATGGCAACATAGCGAGCCGAAGCGTACTCTTCGTGCAATCTGACAACCCTGTGCTTCCCCGAGGAAGTACGTTTTTCAAATTTTTAATTCTTATTGGCTCTCTATTTGGCGTCGAAATTATCTGATTGGTCATAGTCAACAAGACCGGATGTGAAGGCCATTGTTCGGCGTTAGACGGTCACTCGCGCTTTGGGTCCTTTCGTGTTAACACGTATAACGTGTAATCTCGAGAATTGTGCAACTTTCTTTGCAAATTCATAAATAACAGTGTTACTGGAATTTTAAATAAACCCTCGCGAACTTGTGAAACACTTGTTGGTGTTTGTTCAAACGGCTGTGCAATTTCTGCAGGTAATTTGCTTTGTTCTGTTTGATAAAATGGCGGCCTGTTTAACGTCCGATCTTGTTGCTTCTTCTAGAGTCGTTTTAGTCCCGGATTTTAAAATCCGATATCAGCAGTTGTCTTGACGTCCAGCTTAATCTAGCAGCATTGAAAGTCCGATTACCGTGGGAACTTCGAGCTCCTTTGTTCATCGATGATGACGCAATAGCGTGGATGATGACGCAATAGCATTCGGGACTTCACCTCGGCGCAAGCGAGCAAGTGCGCGCCATCTTGACGATAGCGGACGAGTCAACACTAGCTGACAGCTGATTACCGTATCGTACCTTTGTTTTTTTTTCTGACTGATTTCGTAATAACACTTGATTATCGAGGCATTTGAGCGCCTATTTAAAATTAGAGTTTGTTTATTGTTGCCAATGGCTTTCCGAGTGTAAGATCAGATCTGATTAATCGTAGTTGTCAATTTATCTAACGTTTATTTTGGTGTTTATTTATTTTCTTTTTTTGTTTGTTTAATTTGATCATTCTATTTAACACCAATTAAAGGGTGTGTTATCATATGCGTGTTTTGTTATTACACCTTACCTTGAATGCAACAAAAGAATCTCCTGGGGAACAATAATAGTAACTTACGGCGTACACCGAGAAGTCTTGGGACCGACTTTAAGGTGGAAGCAGCAATTGGGGGTTTAGTCCCTGGCGCCCGTTTTAATAAAGTTTTTGAACCTCCCCGTCACACTGAGCTAGTTTTGGGATAAACAGTTGCTGTGTTGCAACGCTTACTTGTCACCAAGTGCTAAAATTTCTTGCAGGAGAATTAATTTTAATTTTAACATTTTGGGGGTTACATGCTTTATAAATATTATAAAGTATTGATATTATTGATGATCGAGTTTTCGAATCTCGATTTTTTTTAAGATTCACGGTATTCGTGAGTTCGAGTGCAAGAAGTTGCACTTTATAGATACGCGAAAGGGAACTAAGAATATAGAATGATGATCAATGTGGACCCATTCTACCTACATATATTGTCACTCCCTGAACCAGATATATTCAAGGCATCATGATATATGAAGATATTAGTTATGCACAAAGTGCATAATGGGGCTGTAGAACTTCTTTCACTCAAAATTGGGAAGAATAACAGAAACTATAAAGGTTTCTGAAGTTTTCACAATCCACATTCAAAAATAATAATTTCAGAAGTGCATTGTTTCGAAGATTTAATCTTACTCTTATTGATTAAAAATAGGGAAGTAGGAATCTACAAAATTGCTATTGCATTCGCTGATTAGTAACTCAATAAAACACCAACTACATTAACCTTTTAAAACAGTTGCTCAATGTGCATACTATTCATTTAATTAGAAATTCTTCTCTTAACAAAGTTTCGCATTCATTCAAAAATTCCTGAATGCTGCCTGATTATATTAAATACATTAACCATTTAATTAAGTAATTTTTATAATTTTTTATTTAAAGCATCTCAAAGGTGCAAATCAGCCAAATAATTTTGGATAGAGTAATGCCACTGTTCATCCATTTTTTTGCCCAGGGTGAAGAAATACTTCGAACGTGAAAGCTTCTTGAGTTTCAGTGAAGGCACAACCACAACTGAACAAACGAAAATTTACTTGTCGTTTGTTTTTATGATATATAAAACATATGGATGGTTCAAGATCAAACGTGACTTTCATAGCCTAACTGAAAATATTTAAAAACACGTTTTAATTTCCTTCATTGTAACTTTATCTCTCTTGTTACGTGCCGTTAGTATAAAGAATCTTATTGCTTTGATCAAATTTTTAAACATTTTCATTTTATAAAAGCTTCGGACTAATCCAAGAATGAGCTTGAGGTAACAACTTACCTACCTTCCTCGTTAAATTATTTTATATAAAATAGTCTTATCTTACGTAATATTTATTAGTCCGTTTACATCCGATCGATAAATAGTAATTAAAGAACAGTTACACATTTACACTGTTGGGAAAGAAAAAGTTGCAATTTATCAAACTACATGCTCAAGCAAACGTGCGCGGCCTTGCCGGTTATTTTTGCATCTCGTAATTATAAGGTAAAATTTATTGCTATAGAGGTCGATTCGATCCACAGTTGTTAGAATATACTCATTAATTTTAAGTGTACAAGACCAATAGCCCAGCCAAACAAATTTCTACTGTTGTTCTAGTTTAAATGTCAGTAGAGTGAACGGGTTTTTAAATAATGGTTGGCATTCTAAACACATTATGCTAAAGCGCAATAATTAATTTTCACGTCAGGGAGACTTTCATTGGGATTTTGCAAGGTTGCAAATTAATTTTATTAATTATTAAAAATTTTTGATTTAGATGCAACAAATTACCTAGAAAGTAATAATGTTAATTAGACTTTTACCTCAATGGTAATTTTAGTCTCTGTTATATTTTACATAGTAACATAGTACTTCTGGAACCTTCCACTTATGAAAATTTGAAATAGTTATAACCAGGAAGAGGAATTTTTACGGGATGACGAAATTCCTCAGTTTAGTTATAATCAGGCGCAAATCAAAATACCGAACAATTAACAAAAAATTAATTAGATTAAAGTTGACATTCATTACGTCGACGTTTATGTAAAATAATAACAAATAACAGCAATGAAGAAAACTCAATAATAATAATAAATGTTTTTTTTTGTGATCAGAACCCGTCTGCAGAGGATGCACAGGAGGCACCGCAGCCGTTTAGGCTTACTGTGCTCGTCCTGGTTCCCTTGCCGCAACCATTCAGTGTTCCATGCACCAACTGGTACAGGTTTTTCATTGACTGCGTGTTGATTTTCGGGAACTATCATGAGATGTCCGAATATGCGCTGTCTGCGATTTGCCAGCGCATCACATCTACACAGAATGTGTATTGCTGTCTCTGGTTCTCCATTGCCGAGTCTGCAGTTTAGATCCCCATTGAATTTATCGATCCTCCACAGATGCTCCTTAACGGTCACGTGTCCTGATAGTAACTCCATGGTGATCTTAAATTGCGCCCTGCTCAAAAGCAAAAGTTCCGCACTTCCTTTTTGCAAGGACCTCTAAGGAAGGCCTTGCTGTGGCGATGTTCTAGTCTGCTTAGCCAGTATCTGCTGTGTTCCTCGTTTATCCAGTCACTAAAAGAGCCCCGAATAGCCTAGTTAAACCTAGAACAGGTTCAGGGCCAAGGTATGCTATACTCGCACCCTGCCTGGCTAGTTCATCGGCCCGTTACCCATAACACCCCGACGACCTGGCACCCACACCAACGTAACGCAGTTGTGTTCCGCCAGGTAATTGAGCTCACTTAAACGTTTCCACACCAGTTTGGAAGAGATCTTTGATCTTACTAAAGCCTTCAGAGCCGCCTAGCCATTGGTTAGGATAAAGATCCGCTTATTTATGTAAGCCCTCCTTTTATTTTTTGGCGCACATTGTAATATGGCGTATATTTTTATTTGGAATACAAGGGCAAATTGGCCCAACGTGAAGCATAACTTCTCCTTTGGTCTATGGCCGTATATTCCAGACCCGGCACCAGTCTAAGTTCTGGAGCCAGATCAGACTTCCAGGAGGAAAGTTCTGTTCAGCTTCCCGATGTTCAGCAAATTCATTAATTTCTATCTTAATGAGCAGGTTTAAGTTGTTTTGGGAGCCATATAGTCCGTCCTCATATTGAGTAAAGGATCCCTTATGCTACCAATAGTACTTGTGTGACCCGCACTTGTATTTAAGTGGGTGACATGAATGCTACAATCTGTGAAGTCCTCGTCTTACCTCTCCCACTATCACAATGTGTAAGAGAGGGAGGTCTAGAAGGGTTTCCATTGCAGCGGTGGCGTTGTGTTCATCGCTCCCGTTATGTCTAGACAAGCAAGTCTTTGTACCCTGTTCAGTCTAAGTTTGGTAGTTTCCTGCTTGACCTTGGGCCACTACACCGAAGCCGCATAGGTTATTGTGGGTCTGACGATTCTGGTGAACAACCAATGCACCATACTTGGTTTTAAGCGCCACGTTCTGTCATAGGCTCGCCTGGTCACCGCTAAAGGGTCACCGATCGCCTGATTATCTTGTCTAAGTGTTGGTTCCAGGTAAGTTTGAAGTCAAAAACGACTCCGAGGTACTTTACCTCCCCCGACAAGACTATCTCGTTTGCACGAAGACGCAGAGGACCTAAACCCTCTAGGTTTCGCCTTCGAGTGAATGGCACAATGATGACTTTTTTTGAGGACTTATCCTCAGAACTTTCTCCTCGGCTCTTGTTACTACATTTAGAGTAACCTGCATTCGGTACATGATGTGTTATTGAATTTTCCTTATACGGGTATGACTCAATCATCGGCATACTCTAAGGGATCAAATCCTTCATCGCTAAGCCGTCTCAGAAGCCCGTCCATGACGAGGTTCCACGACAAGGGGGAGAGTAGACCCCCCCCTGCGAACAGCCTCCCGCTACCCCAGCCATCAGAGTATCATCCAGTAGTGATGTGTAGATCACCCTTCCTTTGAGTATGCAGTCAATCCACCTGCAGCAAATTTCATCCGCCCCTCTACCCCTTGGAGCCGTGGTGTTTTTAAACTATTTTATAATTTAAGTTTTTTTTTAAATTTTTTTGCTCTTTTGTGACAAATTTGCTTGTAAGAATTGATATAACTACAAAAGAAATTAAATTAGGCTAAGTATTTTTTGTTGCGTTTAACTTGCTCTGATGTTATTGTCATTTACATAACATACTATAAATATGATTACCTACTAAAACTCTTATTCTTTCTCTCTTTTGTAATTTCCATGATTTCTTCTTTCTCCCTTTATTTTTAATTTTATAAATTTTTAGAAGGTTATAATATTGAATTTTTTCTGTTTCTACTTCGACTGCGGTAAAACAATATTTTATTTTATTTCTAGCGATTTTTCATATTTTCCTGTGATTTTATTTTTAAATACATAGATATCCACTGGAAACGTCGGAAAAGAAAATCGTTTCGAAGTAAAATTATTTAATGAAAATGTTCACATAATTAATACAAACTGCATTATGATTTAAAATTTCTTTTAAAATATAAATAAAAACAATGTTATGCACCGCGAGCAAATTTATTGTAATTGAACGCACTACGCGCACGCATAGGTACGTGAAATTAAACGTTTTATATGAGTAAAGAAAACAATTTAATATTATTGTTATTACATAGCGCATCCGTCTTGCTTCATGTAATATAAAGGAGAAAATATGAAAGTATAATACAATGTTGAAAATATCATGGAAATCTGACAATTTCGTCGTCTCGTGTCCTACATGCATAATTTGTGTACTGTGTAAAAACAAGTGTCCCCCATTAAAATTAAAGATAATAGTAATCCCAAATTAATAAAATAATTGGGCCTATTTATTAATATTTTTAAATTTAAAATCGAATAGTAAAAGTAAAACGCGTGTTCTATTGATAATACTTTGAAAGTGATAATGATTAATTGAAACTCACCATTGAAATGGAAATCAAGAAATATTTTCTTTACTTCATAATTTTATAAAACATTCAATAACAATTTAAATGGGAACTAATTTCTTTATAAGTACAATAAATATATCAGGTATCCTAATTTTATTGTTACATACAACGAACTATAACAGTAAACCATAGAGCAGTTGTAAGATGCTTCAAAACTGTGACAAGTGGCCCCATGACAGTTGAGGTCAACTCGTAGTGTAAATGTAGGCTTTTGTTACAAACACAAATTTTATTAAACTTACTGTCAATAATTTACAATACACCGAATATTTATTCAATTATTACTCCATTTGCTTGTTAAATTGCAGTTTATTATACAGTTTATTATAACTCTTATCGCTCTTCAAAAATTGTTTTTGTTAATTTTTGTTTTAAATCTGAACCACGTTTTTTATTCTCCTTTTGCTGCAATTTGTAGCCGAACAAGCAGCGAGCATTTTCTGTTTGTAGTAATTACTTAACAAACAATTCGTTTACAATTCAATCTATGGATTAAACTACGTACTTATCAGAAAATAACGTTAAACATAAGCAATTATCATCATTTAACTGGTCGCTCTGACCTCAATTGTCATGGCAAATGCTAATACCTCAAATCACAGTTAGGGGCACTATTCCCGAACGTATTTGCCGTTCTGCGGTTTTACTATCAAAGTTCATTGGTTACAGCCAATACCTTCCTACCTTAAAATTTAATAATAAATTACTATTGCTTATAAGAAGTGATCAAACGAAAAATGAATTAGATTTTGCGATGCAACCGAACACGCATGTGTGCATTTAGTTTAGCGATCGTTTTGACGTTTCTACAAAACAAGGAAAACGTTTTATTTAAAAAAAAATTAACACAGATGCGTAAAATGACCACTGCCTGCATCAAGATACTTTTAAACTCTTGGAACAACTACGTGACTAACGTTAAACAACATTTCCAGTGTGTTATTTATGTTAAAATCTCTTGACAATTACATAGTATTAATATGACGTTATACAAGACATACATTTAAATTCCAACGCCTACTCTAATTAATTCTTTTATATTGTTCAATGATTATTGTTCTATTACCGTGCTATTTGAGAAACGGAGTTGCGAGTAGTTTTTGAGAGGTTTCTATTTAGAGGTTACTTTTAAGTACTTCCACTTGTAGAGCACTGCAGTCATTTTTTATAAAATCTGAATAATTTTTTTTTATCTTACATATGATACAATCAAAAATAAATGTGTAGTTTTAACAGTTGTTGAAATTAATCTGTTGAATTGAATTTTATATAGGTATAAACATTTTTTTTATAAGTGTATCCGATGTTTTGTGAAAATACTTCACTTTAAATTAAATCCGCTTGTAAATTTCCAAGTTTTTAGAAAGTTCACATATTCATAAATTTCTATAAATACATAATATAAGTTAGGTAACTGATATTTCTTTCGTTACATTTATTCTTATAATGCAAATAAAATTTACATTCATAATAGATTTCACATTTCCGTTGTGGATATGGACTTGATTCGAAATTTATTGTATGAAATTTGATACGCAATTGAAAAAATTTAATAGCTGTGATGTTACTTTAATTATGCGAGTAATTACAACTTCATAATAATAGATTTAAAAAAAACGAATAAATTCAAATATTAAATTATACAGTCAATTAATTCAAGAATAAATTTTAAAACTCAGTATTCCTAAAAATATATGAATATATGAGACTCAGTAATTTACGATTACGAGGGTCAAGCTGAATTTTTTGAGAATAAAAACACGGTTAACATTTTCTAGGATTTTATTTTAAATATGCTCGAAGTAATTCCCATCAGCAATGATACACTTGACCACTCTTTCTTTCCACCGTTCAAAAGCTCCCAACCAATCATCTTTCAGAATATGTTCAAAATAAGCGTGAACTGCGGCATCAATCTCTTCTTCTGACGAAAACCTTCTACCTCGCAAATTCCTTTTAGGCCCAAAAAATAGCCAAAAGTCACATATTGCTAAATCAGGTGAATACGGCGGATGTTCTATTACTTTTACATTTTTTTCAGCCAAAAACTGGAAAGTTAAAGCTGCCGTGTGGGACGATGCCTTTACATGGTGCAACATAATTTTCTTGTCTGTTGAACACTTCAGGCAAACATTTTTCAATGTACCATTTAGCTGTAACTGTCTTTTGTCCATCTACCCTTTACTAGGCCTGTATTTCTGAAGAATAACTTTTTTCATAACTCGCTGCTTCTTGATCATTGTTGGAGTTTCCCCATCATTTTCGTGAATCCATACACGACTCTATTGGCGGGCAGGTAAGATTCCTTTCTCTTGGCAATTGTGCTTTGCATATCACCAACGGTGAAAGATATAAAAGTGCTCTGCGAACGCTCAGCGTGCAAGTGAGATACGAAACAACTTAGGCCCGTATCGGGGCATCATTTCAATTAATAAGTTTTGTTAACGGGCTTTTGATCTACACGCCCGCAAACGACCTCTGAGTTTCCTTCTTTTACATCGTTCTTTTTTTCGCATTGTGCATACTCGAATCACCCGATCTCGACGCATGGCTCAGATTCGTGCGAATACCTGTCTTATCTTCTACTGTGACCTTAGCAAACGTCCGCGTACTGTACATAGTTTTTCCAAAAAGAGGCACATTTTTCAATAAATTTGTAATATCTTCTAGTTTGATTTATGTGTTGTCAATGTTTTAATTTGTGGATTGATACTAAAAAAAAAAAATTGCAATTTTGAAAAAAAACTGCTAATTCATAAACTAACGTTGATTATAGAGCGTGTTAAACGTCGAAAAATATTAGACATTTGTTGCATAACGTTACAACTAGTAAGAAACTACAGATCAATATTTTTATATTTCTCCCAATAAATGTAGTAAAACAAATATGTAGTAACGTAGGAATATTAGCATTAAACGGTCTTAAATTAAAAAGGAATTATCAGTTTTCTTTTTTTAATATAATAATTAGAGTGATGATTAATTTTCTCATTTTCTCACGATCTATAAAGTTGTTCTACTTCTACGGTTTATTTTTTACTGACGTTATGGATTCAATATAAAGTTTGAAAATCGTTATTTCTGTTATATGAGACGATATACAAAGAAATTGAGAGGAATAAAGAAAATAGTAAATGCAAGATATGAATCATCATTTTGTTAAATCGTCAATGCGTAACATGAATGTTCTCTCATACTAATAAAATTCTTTCATTATGTTTTAAGAAACATAATACAAAATAATTCAACGATTCCATAAAAACATTTTTCTTTAGAATTACCTTAAATATCACGTTTCATTTCAACACAGTTTAATTGCTCTATAAATCGGTTAATAGTTTCAGCAGCTACATGATTGCTTGGTTACAAATTTGATTAATTAGCATAAATATTAAATAGTTAAACATTTCATTCTCTAAAGTAAAGTATAAAAAGGTTTTTTTAATGCTTATTCTGTTCCGTGAATCATTTTGGACTCCTTTATGTCATGGAATCCAAAGGTGGGGGGCACAGAATAAAACATTGTCGAACATAGTTGGCCAGCTATAGGCGAACCTCTTGATGATAAAGTTATCCAAAAGTTGACCGATAATCCTTAAACAACCAGATCGCTGCTTAGATATTCCTTCAGTATGTAGCAATATAAATTAAATAAATTTAGTAAAAGAATAAATTCCAAGGTTTCATATAAAAAATGGTTCGCCATGGAAATTAAGGTACAATAAAAAATAAGAATTGGAAATAAATTTGGTAATAATATATGGATATTAAATTGAACGTGTAAAAATGTAAACTAGTATTGTTAGCGATATCTAAATACATTTTAAATATTTTTTTTTCTTAGATTAGTTAAAAATTCACAAAAATTAAAGTAATGAAATTATTTTCACCCTCAAACGACCTAACATTATCACTTTCTGCATTATTTTTGACTATAGTCTATGCATATACATATTTTTTCTTGATGCTGAAGTTGTAAAAATATTCATATGTCACGTCCGTATAAAAATGAATATATTTCAGTACAATTAATAAAAATTACATACAAATGTCTGGTTTCACAATATGTAATTATTACCAGCTTCTTGAGTTACAATTCAGTTTCATTTAATCGAAGGTCAAGAAGTAATGAATTAAAGCTAAATGAGGACGAGATCAATCTTACAAATGCAATGAAAGTAAAGTACAACGCAAAGAATCAATTCACTTGCTGCAAATAGAAATCCTTTCAGTTCAAGTTGATTTGAAATATCTACCAGCTAGCTATTCAGAAGAAATAAAAATATTCTATGTTAATATTTTCTTTTATAGGTATATTATTATTTTACCAGTCAAAATATAAAAATATATTAATGAATATGTGTAGAATCTCAAGAAAAAGTAATTGCGCATTGAATATTGTATATTCTGTGCAATTTATTTACTTATTCTCTAAACATTGTAAAATGTGTCTGATATATTTATCTTTATTGTATTTTACATGTTCGTGTAGCAATTACAAAATTATTCGTATAATTTTAACAATAAATATTGCAGTATATTTAAAAAAAAATCACAAATATTCAGTACTCTCATTTATTCATCAAAACGATCAGTTCATTAAAATATACGTACGTATATATAACATGATTTTCACAATATCTTCTGAAGTAAGTACTTGTATCTACGATGAAAAATTTCTGCTCATTAGATATTATTATAATAATATTAAATTAATTAGATAAACATAATGTAAAATACTTTGTTGTATGTATTTTAAAATAAACGTTCAATTCAATTGAAATTGAAAGTACTAAATATTAGAGGCTAATACCGTTTTTTTTCTGACCACAATGACACGTTCTTACTTATATTTAAAAATTCATTTATTCTAGAAGTATAATTTTTCTGCATTTTATCTTATTTTTCTGTAGTTTTTAAATTATTTTGTGCTGCATAACCATATTGTAATAAGCAATTATTCCTCCTGTACTTTTTAAAGTGTGTTAATTGTATTCAATAATCTGACATTAATCATTCAGCCTACACACAAAGTGGTGACAAGTAATCGAAAAATCATTTTAATTCCTTCTCGACAAGCACAGAGGACCTTGAGGAGCATAAAAAAAGTTCAAATGTTTTTTTAAGATACTAACTAAGTTTGAAACAATATTAGAAGACACCAAACTGAAACAAAACACTTATTTTAATAGAAGATTTCTTGTAAGTTATAAGTATTTCGAGAAAATATTTTACTGCATCCTTTTACTTTCAAGCAGCCACATTTTAACATAATCGTATTGGCTTAAATATAAATTATTTCGTAAACAAGAAATTGTATTATATGAACTGGCCTCATTTGCAAATCCATAGATACCATTGCAGCCGCCAGTCAATTTATTACGCGTAAATATTATGAGAAAGCAGAGTCACGATTTAAGTTTTTTTATCCGAAAATCATTAGGATTATTTATAACCAGTTCGACCGAATACTTCATTCCTCATTATGGTTAAAGTTGCATAATTGCTAAATTGTTATTTTGCGTTCTCTATTTTTCTAGTAGTTCTTACTTCATACAAACTTTGATGGTAACGTGTTATAGGAATGGGAACTACAATTCACACACGTAGAAAAACTACTTTTAAAATAAATTATTTATTTGTGTATAATAGAAACTATAATTTATTCCAAGATCGGAATCTTGAAATGTATGATGTAAAAACACTTTGCATTGCTTCATTCGCCCTTTCCTATTAGTTACATTATCAAAACAATCTTATATAAAGCTAGACAAACTTTTATTATATACTCCTGTATAGTTTTAGGTGAAGAACAAATTAACCTTTCACATAAATCGACAACATTTTCTCATAACCAATATGTAGAATAATAATAAGCCTGATCACTTTTGATTAAGTCTAACGACTAAAGCTCGGATTTACGTGTATTTTTAGGTCATGACTTATAGGTCATCATCACACAATGCGTACGTCAGACTAAGAAGATGACTAGTTTCACAATTTTAAGTATCAACTAAAGACATCGATATTTAAACTTGTTTTCAACTGAAAAAGTGTATCAATTTAAAAATAATCAGTATCATTTTAAAAACCAGACACATCTTCCTCTTATGTCTCAGTTAATCCACCGTGACAAACGTGCGTATTCTTAAATACAGAAAAAATATAAGGAAAAACTAATAAATTATTTTCAAGATTGTATTATTTTGATAATTAGACTCGGTAACGGTTAATGTCAGAACAAGATGCAGTTGGTTATTAATGTATTGAGTAAACATTTCTATGCTTTATAATTATATTATACATGCTTGGGTGTGAAATTAGAAAAAATATTCAAGGTCCAAACGGAATTTTAAATCATATCCAAAGATATTTTTAATAAATAAAATTTTTACTAACGCTATTATAATTATTATCTTTATTAATATATAAAGATTTATAAAAAAAGTGATTCATAATTAATAAAATAATAATCATAACTGATATATTTATATAGTGTTTGTTAAGAAACTTTCATTTAAATTCCTCCATGTTCGTGACGGAAATAAGCCATTTATATTACAATTAAGCAATAATTGCAAATATGAGGAAGAAAATATTTCTCCTACGGTTGTAGAGTTATGGATTACTGTAAGTAGGAAGAAAATTATCCTGACACGCTGCACAAGTTTCGCATATGTAGAGGAAGGTGGGACACATTTTTAATTTTAGATAAATCACTTAGAGATACTTGTTATGAAAATGTTTGTTTACAAAAGTACGCTTGCAGTCATGTAAGAAGAAACATTACAAATAACATTAGGCCCAGGATGAGTCCTTTGATGCACCAGAAAAAACGTTACCAAATTTGAGTTATTATTAATTACCTACTATATTTTATGTATCATTCGATAGATAGGAAATAAAAAATTTCTAAATGTTGTAACTCTGTAATTTTTCTAGTAGAGCATTAATTTTAAATATACTCAAAGTATGTAGATATTTAGATTAACCTTTTTTAATTTTCGAGATTAGGCAATAGTTACTTTTTCCAAATTGTAAGCGACAATTTACAGGAACATTACATTCATATGTACGTACATACAATACAGGGTGTTTCGTAACTTCATGAAAATAAATTAATCAATGAAAGTTTGCATGAAAATGAATATAATGAACCATTTTTTGTTGAACAAAGTATTAAATTTTCGAGAAAATAAATAATTTTGTCGAACGGGTAAACCGTTTGAATGTGTCTGGTTTAAGTTTAGGATGTTTACGCAGAATATGATTGATGTAATTTATTGTTAGTCATCGTCGGCCGGGCCGAGTAGTTTGAAGGTGTACGTTGAGGTGGTTGCTAGGAAATTTACTGAAAAAAATGGCAGAATTTACAAATAGTGAGACTGTTGATATGATTGTAGTGTACGGTGAAAGTGGGCAAAACGCATTAGCGACAAGGCGTTTGTATGTACATCATTTTCCAAAACGACATTTGCCAACCAGTGCCATATTTCTCTCTGTTGTGCAAAAAGCGAGGGATACTGGAACTTTAAGGGCACGTCGTGGAAAAGGTGGAGGACGGCAGCGTCCACAACGCATCCTAAACAGAGAAGAAGAAATACTACAACTTATCGAGGAACATCCTTCGTTAAGTGTACATGATATCTCAACACAAACGCGTTTATCGTCCTCCGTTGTTTGACGCATTCTTCGCGAACAACAAGTACATCCGTACCATATTCAAAGAGTTCAGGCTTTGCTACCAGCCGACTATGCTCTACGTATACGATTTTGTCGTTGGTTACTGCATAAACAACAGGCAAATGCGAATTTTGATCATAATGTCCTGTTTACCGACGAAGCTATTTTGACCAGAGAAGTGGTCGCGGCCATTTCCAACAACAATTTTCTGTTAACGTGTCGGCAGATATTCTAAACTGCAATTTAATCGGCCCGTTCGTCTTGCTGAACCGTTTAGGTGGTCTCCAATACTTAAATTTTCTACGAACTAATCTACCGGAACTTCTCGAGAATGTAAACTTAACTCTTAGAGCAACGATGTGGTTTATGCACGATGGGGCTCCACCTCATTTTCGACGAGAAGTACGTGCTCACCTCGACGATTTTTTTCTTGGTAGACGGATTGGAAAAACGGGCCGATCAGGTGGACTGCACGTTCACCTGATCTAAATCCGCTAGATTATTAGCTGTGGGGACACGTTTTATTTAGATGCATTTATGAACACATCTCATGTCCAACACGCCATTATTTTTTTTTCACGAAGTTGCGAAACACCCTGTATATATTTTTATGTATATTATATATATATTTTTATGTATACATGTGTTTTCATTTAAAATAATTTCGAAACTGGAAGATATTTAAAATACAAAGTTACAAATACTAATTAACATTAATTATTAATAATTAATATGTGCAATAAATTTAAATACATGCCTACATATCTCATTTCTGTAACAGATCTGTCACATATTAATTTCGAAGACTAGTCAAGGATGTACGCTCGTTTAAATGTCAAGAATTGTATAATATTTTGTGCACGAATTATTATTAATTACAGATGCAATTTGTTTCAATCAATAACTTTCATTTCATAAGAGACTAGATCTGAATTATTACCTAACGTCATTAAAAAGTACATTTGAATAAGCAGTAATGCGTAAAAATTCCGCACACACGATTTCTTTCTTTACATGGAAAAATAGAGACTTCATATTTTACCTGAATAAACGAATTTATTTTTAATGATCGCTTCTGAATAGTCTACTTTTCAATAAATAAGTACAAGTAGTATACTTTTCAATAAATAAGTCAAGGTTGTCATTTCTACTTGGAGATAAAACTACAGTGAAAAGTTATACAGTTGTCATTCAAATAGCTCCAGAAACAAATTGTATGTGATATCCACACACGTTGTTTGGCAATGACTATATTCTTGTGGCACAATTCCAATTCAATGTTTGTAATTTGAAACCATTTGGAATTTGAGTACAAGAATATTGGAATATTGTAGAGATGTACACTCTAATTGATCAAGCAGACTGTTTGGCCAACTTTCCTTGTTTGACGATTAGTCGCTGACTGCTTAAGAATAAACTTTTTTGCTTAAAAAAGCCTAACTTTGTTTAATCTTTGATTCCATATTCTTATAATTATTAATAATCTTCCGTTTTAGTAGTTGTTACACAGTCGTAAGTTACAACTACTAAAACGGAAGATTTATTATTTATTCAATAGTCGGCTTAACTGACTGATTGATACATCTCTAATATTGTCATGTATAGCGATGCCAATTATCGTCTATAACAAATTTACATTTCAAATTACATATACCTACGAATTGCTAAATTTAACTCTGTGAAAGAAATCAATCTTACTTTTCAACAAACATTTATTTATACAAGCGAATGTTATCAAGTTGAGGAAGTGGAAAAATAATCTGTTTATATTCGTAAAATAAAATTCGGAAATCGGCCGTTAGACATTTGAATAATTAGCATAAATAAACATATCACAGGTGTGAACTGGAAAGTTGAATGAAAGTCAGTCAAATTAAAGGAAAATTTATAAATAAACTTAAAATGACTAGTTTATGTTACGCAACACAATTTTCTAATTCAACGAGCAACAATTTTTACAAGTCTCAAATTCTGTTTACTAACGTTGAGAAAACAACCATCGAAAATGTACACGCGAAAGTCGTACACGTTAGCATACATGCCCATGGGTTGACACCGGCTATAAATAAGTCACTTCCGTGGCATCATCCGATATTTATGATTATCGCTTTTCAAGAAAGTCCATTGCCGTCAATGAAATATGAAAGTTTTTATTTGTTATTCTGCGCTAGATTTCACTCTTGTTTTCAATCATTTAGTTTTTTAATGTTAAATCATTTTACAGTCACACGCGTCATTTTCTGCTTAGTTTCTGGATCAAAGCTCTACATAAAACACCGTTCTGTCTGTGATTAATTTTGTTTCCGCATTTCTTAATTATGTATTAAACGAATTTTAAGGAAATATTAATTTTAAAAATAAACAATATTAAATTATTATAAAAGTTGAATTTGACTTAATGGTATATTCAAATTAATAACTGTTAATTTAAATTTGGTTAAAAATGCATTTAAAATTAGGTTAAAAGGATTAAAAAGAACAAAGAGATATTCGTTTGATAGGTCTAAAACTAATTATGAAGACAAAAGCTAAAAAGAATTATGAACTTCGCCTAGCCTATCTAGCTGTTAATCAGTACAAAGTAGCGTGTGACATCAAAGTTAGACATCGATGTTAACATCGAAAGTTAATATCGATATTAAAAGAATATCGACCGCTAAATATCGATTTTTCCTAATATCGATGTTGATATTAGATATAAATGTACGAATATCAACGTCATGGAAAAGCATAACGTCTCAATTTGGCACAACATGTAATGAGAAAGAAACCGATAGAAACGATTAGAAAAATAACAATGATTCCATTATGACCAAGAAACAAAAATGACGATGAGATGGAAAAGAAGAGGATATAAGAGCGATGAGAGTGACAGATTGTAAATCGAAGTATAAAAATATAAAGAAATGGAGGAAATAACGAATACATCCAAGACCAAAGATGTTGGGTACCCTTTGAACATATATTAAAAATAAAATCACATTATTAAGTTTTCATCGCCTCAAACATCATGTTGTTAAATTAAAATAGTTATAAAAACTACCTATATTTGACATCAAATGTTGACTATAATAAAAGGTTCTTGTAATTCTGATGACTTCAGCGGAACATAGAAGAGTTTGAATATTCAATGGATTCGGTCAATGCACAATGGTACAAATTTTAGGCAGTGTCATCCCTCTTTCAATTTTCTACAATAGAACAAACAGGAAAAGACAGAGGAGAAATTATTTAAAAATAAATCCAAACATAAGCTATACTTCATATTTTTACTTACATTTATTTGTAATTAATTTAAATTTAATTTCTATTAATAGAAACCTTAAAACAACTTTAGAGGTCACTACAATTAATAACAATAATTTCAGGCAAATTAGTTTTAAAAAATGTAAACAATTATTATAATTTTTTTCATTGAAACACTACAGAAATTAATAAAGTTCAACAATCCCAAAAAAAACATATTTTAATAAGGTATGCATAAAAATTGAACACGTAAAGGTTAATTAAACAAAATGATTTCGAAAGCGTTCTTTTTTTATTAATCTCACGTGAAGGTGCTTTACGCTCTGTCCACAATTTCGCAATTAAACCAATTACCAGAACACGATAGATATTTACCGAAAAAATCGAACTACTTAAGGAACTCGCGCACGTTAAAAGTGTAGTAGTTGACCATGAAAATGCTATTGATGAACTTTTATATCTTAGAGGCTACCAAACATGTTCCTTTTAGTCCACATATAAAAACATTGACATTCTGCAACGCCTTGTTATACGTTGTAATTCAAAGAACTGTGACCCTGAACACAGGGTTACTGGGATTTCTTAAACTTTAAAAGATAGAAAGTTTAGTTTAAGAGAAGTAAAGATCAAATGAAACTCTTATAAAAAAAAAAAAACAAAACTGCAACGGCAATCTTTTTTGTATTAATTGCTTAATGTCGAATTCAAACGTACCAAATGTAACTTATCAGAAAGGGACAATATTTTATTAAAATTAAGGTTTCGTCTGGTTATAGTGATCACTCGTGTTGTTTTATACTTGTTTTGACGAACATGGTTCCTGACTCAGTTTATAATAGTTTCGGATTTCTCTTTCGACTTCTAAGGACAGCGAGAGCCGAAATTACTGGGGTCGAAAGTCAAAAACCTTGTTTATCAAAATGAAGAGAAAACGACACAAATGATAAGTAGATTCCTTGTCGTAACTCTATAAACGAGTGTCTACAGATCTTACCATCTTGCCTTTCTAATCCTCTCTTTAAGGCAACCTTCCAATTCTTCTCTGATTTGCCTTTCTTTTTTACTTATGGAAACCTAATATAAAATTCTTACACAAACATCTACATGACACATGACACGCCATGGTTAGGAGTATGTCAATGTCTCTTTTCATGTGTCTCCTAATTTCTTCCTTTCTTACTTTGCTTATTCTTGTCATTTAGCAACACGTGTGCCATTTCTATAGTTTTCTTGAGGCAATTCTCTCATTTATTATTCTTAATCCAATTTCGTATTTCAAGGTACTTCCAACGGATGTTTCGTAAGTCACTAATGTCAAGTTAGAATGCATAATAATGTTCAGACCACAGAAGTGCACCTTCTTTTCCTACCAAACGAGTTATTCTTCGTGAAGCAAAGATAACTTCTTCCTAGAAGTTCCGAGAATATGATGTTGCCAATTTAATTTCGAGTATATTGTAACAAAAAGGAATTTCACACTGGCGCTATCGACGAGGTTTACACAAGAAGAAATTGTTTGTGTTTTTGAATTATTTTGATAGAATTGATTCTTATTAAATTAGTTTTTTATTTCTGTCTCTACGCGCTGAATTTGAAGTGTTGAATTTTTTCTAGTATTTGTTGATACAAATAATAGAAAAAATTCAGCGCGTAGAGACAGAAGTAAAACACTAATTTAATAAGAATCAATTCTATCAAAATAATTCAAAAACAAACAATTTCTTGAATTAGAACTTTTAATTAAAGAGTTAGAGTCTTATACATATAGGCAGTCTAAAAATTATCCGGAATTTTTAAATTTGTATCATTATATTACTTATTATATGTATTATATTATACTCTTGATATTTTAAGAACGAGAAAACTGATGGAAAAATTTTAAATAGGGGGCTTCATAATGAAAGAAATGCGATTTTGAAAGTCGTTTCGACCAAAAAATGTAAGAAAAAAATAAAACGATAGCATCAGTTTTACACGCTCGAAACAGTCTATTTGTGATTTGATTTCAGGTTCTCTGAACGCTTATTACAATTCTAGGACTAAACAGAAATTACATAAATAAATACCCAACTAGAATTGTTTTCCTCTACTATAATTGTTTCTGGAAGTTGCAGTGTTATTTTCCTTTTTCCGGATACTTTCTAGACTAAAAATAGAATAAAATTGTAGTTACTTGATGTACCAAAATGGAGGAAGGAAGATCTTCAAAAGGAGCGATCCAAGTATTGATCCTTGATGTACCCCTTCTCCTCAGCCGAAGTTCCGAACTCCATTCAGTTAATTTTATTTACACACAATTTTTTCTTTTCTTTAGTAATTCATTTTTTGTCAATCTCTCTAGGTGAGAACCGACAGTGTTCTATTATTTCCTATTCATCTCATTGTGTGCGTTTTTTTTTTGTTCATTTCAGTTCTTTGTTTCTTCTTATCAACTAATTTTCATATTACATTGATACTTATAGTTTCTTTTGCTTTCTGTTAGCCTTTCATTTTGAAAAAAATCATTGTCCGAGAATCAACGATCTTATTTTTAGAGATCTGCTGCTCCTCCAGTTGAATTATTTTTGTTTTCTGTTTGTCTTTTACTTGATTATCTAATTCTTCATATTTCGATATCTCTTTTGTTTTTACATTAAATTAATCTCTGATATTACATTGGCATTTGACTCTTTCAAATTATTTTTCAATTTTTTCCGGTCGATTTCATTTTAAATTAATTGAATCGTCTTTATTTTTTAAATCTAGACGTTCGTAATTAATAACGCCAAAATCAAATTACATAACTTGCTTGAAATGTCAGTATTTTGTAAAACATGAAAAGGTTTCTCACCAAACCAAACAATTTATAATCTGAAGCAAAATTATGCGTATCTAATGTTTTCTTTAATTTTCTGAGAGATTGTATCCGGGTAGGTTTAAATCCAGTTTTGCTTTACTTTTTTTTTATTTAGCTAAAGTATAGCTAATTTGTAAATGTAAACGGATTTCCGTTGTCACAGGATAAATTATAATTATATTGAAATAAAAAAGAGGTACCACTTTTAGTAAATAAAATCTATGAAATAAATTACATTCTTTCATGAATTAACTCATTTACTACGTCGAGTCGTTAAAAATTCAATCTTTAATTTCGAAAGTGCCGACCGCAATTTTTTACGTTTTGCTCTTAGCGAATACCACGTATTTCAAGTAATTAGGCCAATCATATTTCACGGCATCGTCTTTGCAAATAATACACAGGTTCGTACACGCTCCTTAAAACAAAGAAAGAAATACTGTTGATACTTGTAACTAGACATACATATATTGAATATGACTCTTCTGTCGTGTATAGGATTAAACTTTTTTTAAACAGCTAATCATAATCATCACCAATCAGTCTCACTTTTACTGTAGTATAAAGTTATAGTGTTACAAAGTTATAGATGGGCTATTTAATACATGAATGGAAAACATTTAATAAGCTTATGGTTTGTTTCAATACAGTGTACAGTTTCGATTTCACGTACCAAGTAACACAAATTAGAATTACTTACAATTAAATAGATACAGAATGTTATTTACGCATGCGACAGTCCTAACATATATCTATTTTTAAATTTAAAACGTCTTTACAATACCGACGGTTGAAACGATTTGATATTTGTTCAGTCAGTGAAATTGATCGCTCGTGTATCGTCAAAACAAATTACAATTAGATACTACGTGATAAACGACGAAATATTTGATATTTTACAGGAAATTCCTTAGCTATTGGACATGGAGGAAAGCATCGCATGGAAAACGACTGCAAAACAAAATACAAAAATATAACACAAGATGTCTTAAAGTTGTATTTACGTTTATGCGAACCCTGTCAAAAAATTGAAGTGGGCCAAAAAAGGAATTGTGGTCAAACCAATTGTGTCTACAGAAATGAATAGTCACTGTCAAGTGGATTTAATTGATATGCAATCGAATCCTGACAGAGACTAAAGGTTCATAATGGTGTACCAGGATCACTTAACAAAGTTTGTGCAACTACATGCGTTAACTTCCAAAAGAGCTGTGGAGGTTGTTCATAAATTGTTGGATACATTTTATATTTTTGGCGCATCTTCAATTCTTCAGTCGATTAATGGACGAGAATTCGCGAATTGGTAATTGAACCATGTGGAATGTACCATGTGGAGTGGATTGAAAATAGTTAATGGAAAACCTCGTCACAGTCAGTCCCAAGTAAGCGTAGAACGGGCGAATTGGGATATGCAAAATATGTTAATGACGTGGATGAACGACGTAGTAATCGATGGTCAGAAGGTTTGAGATTCGCACAATTAATAAAAAACAGGGCATACCATGACGGCATAAAACGAGCTCCTTATACGGCCATGTTTGGTAATGATGTTAAAGTTGGTTTAGCGTCGTCCTCTCTCCCACAAGAAGTTATTGCCAATATTCAAACTCAAGAAGAGTTCCAAACACTGGTTAATGAATTTAGTACTGAACCACAAATACAAGACCCCGACGAAAATCATCTCATAGAAAAAATTTTGAAAATGAACAGATGGAACAAATGGTAACACAATTTCAGACACTCTTAATAGTAGCATGGTCATGAACAGACCGGAAGATACACTGGGTTTAATAGAACAGTTTCAATGTACTGAATGTATGAAATCACCAGCAATAACGTAATAACTTTATGTGTACTTTGTAAAACGCAAAAAAATATAGATTTAAATAGAAGTGAAGCTCGGATGAACCTAGAAACTCAAGCTAAGAAAATGAAAGCATTCTCCTCATGAGAGTTCAAATCCCGGATGTTGATAGAGGAAGAGGAGATTTTTGGAACATTTTAATGACAATTGTGAACATTAAGGATAATGGTCTTTATAAGGTAGGAAATGAGCGCCGAACAATTGAGGAAATGTTTTTGAGAAACCAATTTTCTATGTGTCATGATAAATTTATTGATATAGAAAATGTATCGCCAGAAAAAAAAGTTTACGCCAACTTGCAAATGAACAATCGCTTTCGTGAGGCCAAGGCTACAAAAGGTGTAATTGAAAAACAAAATGTTTTACTAAAAAATGTCAATGCAGGGCTGCTGGAAATTTTTGTAATTCAAAGTGTCACGGCAGTCTGTCGTGTTTAAATAAATAACATATATTTATATATTTCATTATATATTACATATTCATATATATTTTTTATTCCTATTATAATATGTCTTACAATCAATTAAAAATTGTTTCGATATTCTAATTTTATTTTGTTTTTGAAAGTTAGATTGATATGATCAATCCACTTGGCTTTGGATAGAACTAAGATTACCCGAGTAAAGCCCGAAGTACGATTTACGTAAATGAAATTTCGGACTTTATCCAGCGCTTGTGGGTAATGCTAAGTTAAACTGGGTAAACTTAAGTTTACTCATACTTCTAACATTACCCGTAACATATACAGGGTGATTGAAATTCGAGGACCAGCATGGGAATCTCGCTTATTATAAGAGATAGAGAATCGGTTAAATAGAAGCAAAGTTGCCAAATTTCATGCTCATTAATAATACGTTAAGTAATTTGAAATATCTTAAACTGTTTCTTCACAATCGGAAAAAAACTAAAAATTGCGATTTTCGAAAATCGAACGTAACTTCTTTATTTATGATTTCTTTAAAAATCTGTGAAAACATTCCTGAAGCCACTTTTTCTGCTTGATTGAATGCCAAGCGTACTTTATTTCTGGAGCGATTCGTTTTTGTTTTTAATAATAATAATTAAAAAAATTGGAACACGTACAATCAAGAATATGGAAAAACAATTTTCTTTTGTGAAAACGCGAATTCAAATCTGATCTAACTTTTCAATCCTTCATTTCTCTCGTTCGTGCTTGTTCTTAAATGAATCCGCATGTAATTCTGATTTTAGTTGTCAAACAAATAAAACCATACAAGTTATTAAATTAGCCAAAATGTATTTGCTCCTGGTCTAAGAAGTTGTATTTTGGAGGTCCCTTCAAAGAACTCCTAAACCTCCACGATCTTGTACATCGAAACTGCTTTGAAACGTGTGTGTGTCAGTCCGGTGATAATGATTACAACTATGTTTGTTTTTATTATCAAAAATTTGTTGCTTTAGTAATAGCAACATTTGTGTTGAAATGCTTTGGGATCATAATTCCTTTAATTTCAATGTATGGCATATGACGTACCAAATTAGTATTAATACATCAAAATCATATGTAACAAAGATATTTTTTACTTGAAATAACATAGCAATTTGTATGTTGGTATGTAAAATAGAAAACATTCTTTCGCCAGCATTTCTCACTCGCACTGAATCGTGAATCCGAAGTAAAATATATATTAATTATACATACCTAAAAAACAAAACAAAAACTGATAACATCTCATTCATGTGTCATTTCAAAATAATTACTCTAGAACGAGGCAGTCAATTTTAATTACGTACTTACATTACATAACTATTACATTAGTTTGTTATCATTAACCATAGACGCGAGTGAAAGTTGCTTTTTTTAGTTTTAATTACTTATTTAAGGAAATCGTTATTGGTAATATAAATCACGCAGCTTTTCAAATGGTACTTATAAAATTATATTAACTCATCCTACATATATGTGCTAATTTGCTTCATAGTAGTAAATATCGTGATTTCGGAAGCACTGCAATATTATAAAATCAAAGAAAAATAATATAAAAGTATTTTAAACTTTGAAAAATTTACACTAAAGTTTAAAATGCAAATCGACAATACAATTTCAATAGTTTTTCCTATTATTAGTATTAAGATGAATAAAGTTTATTAGTAATAAATACAATATCACTACTTAATTTTTTGCACATCTCGAGACGATCTAAATTCCTAAAATCTGACATTAAGACATAGAATATGAACTAGAACTATAATCATGTCCGGAATAAGAGCAATAACTGCTGCAGCTTGTTTCTTTAGTTATTCAACAAAAAGCTTGAGCTGGTAGTGTAGCAACTTTCCAAGATTAGTTTCGTTTGCGTAATTTTAATACCCATGAAGTTAAGACAAGATCGATTTTATACCAAAGTAAGAACACGCAGAGCGAAAATTATACGGTGCTTTCAACTATCCCCGAGTCTCACGTGATCACCTACATCAGGTGATCAAGCTCACACTTATTATAAGTCTTAAAAATGAATTTACTAAAAGAAATGAAAGATCTGATATTTATCTTTTAAATAAAAAAAATGTGCAAGTACAGTTTAACTAAATTTTTCTGCGAGATTAAGTGAGAAAAATTTAAGATATTTAAAAATGTTTAAAAATAAATTTTCGGTTGTTTTTCATGCATTCAATTTATCTTATACGTGTTTTATTAAAAAAACTAAATAGTTCCGCTTAGTTTTAGAATACTAATCGACTTTTCACCGTACCGATTGATAAATTTAATTTAGCCGATAATCCTCGTTAAAAAATTAGACTTTGGCTTTACTAACAAGTACAGCATTACTTCCATACGGTTCTATAAAATATGTAAAATATGTAAATTTATGACATAAATTCATCTAACGTGTAACACATAATGTCAATAAGTCTTTAAACTTTTTTATTTAACTTACAACTCTGAACCTATTTGACACAATTTGTTACATTATTATAAAAATACAACTGGCTGTGTTAATCCGAGATTTTTAAAATTTTCTAGGATTGTTGGCGATATTCCTACATCCATAATTCCATAGCATGTCTCTAGTATGTTATATTAAACTCATGATGCGCTAATTCACTAAATTTTGGAAAATAGTAGGCTTTCTTATGAAATTAACTCGTGCACTTAATCATTATGTCGCAGTAAACACTTCAATCTGCAGGGACAGCTCGTGTCGGCGCCTTTGTTATACGTACTATCATACTGTTTTCAAATCCAATATGGCCGTTCTTAGCGGGCCTCCATTTTATTGCTACTAGATGTCACTACTTGAAAAAGTCGTACGTTTAAAAATGATTGCAAGTAAATCATTAAACACGATGTTTTACAAAACTTAACGCCTTCTACACAATATAAATCCATCATAATCTAACAAAGATGGTTTTCAGTTCAATCTTTTTCATCGCTCCACATCGATCACACAGAATGCTGAATTAAAGAACGTCCATTTAAAAGCAACTGATGAATTCGCCGTTGTGCCGCATACGACCGTTTGTGGAAAGTCCGCCAGTTTTCAGACATGCGCACTCAAAAATTGTAGCAACAAAAACTCCAAGCCTGGCCCTACTGATTGATGCGTATACTATGACTACTATATACTATGAACATCAAAAGTTTTAAGACATGATCGATGCAAAATACGCGTGTACGTTTTCAAGTTAAAATGAAACATCTGTTATGTCTTTACTGAGACACATATTTAGCGCGAAAATGGTCGCCGTTTAAATTAGAGTAACTTATATGGATAACTAAAATTGCAGTAATAAGAAATCTGAAACTAATATTGTTAAACATATATGATTGATTTATGCAATCAGTAAAATATCTGCATATACCCTATTAGGTATTACTTGTCTATAACAGGGTGTCCCATGACGTGAGGTCACTACTTCATGAAGCTAATACTTAGACCAAATAGAGTTAAAAAATCTAATAAAGTTATGTCCTAAAATGAACCAATTCAAAAATACAGCGTTAAGTTTTTATTTTTCCAATAATTACAATTTTAGAAAAGCCAAAATTTATTTTACTTTGAATTCGTTATAGAGAATGTGACCACCATTACTCTTGAGACACATTCTGACTCTTGTTAAGAGAGATCTAAATGTCCTAAGAAACATATCGTTGTTATTCCTGATTCATTCTGTTGCCCCAAAAATGCGTTTCCTAAAATCTTCATCAGTCTCTGATGATATTTGGTATACTATTTTTCATATGAGTACACAAATAATAATTTAAATAAGTTACGTCAGGTCATGGTACAGTGAATGTTTTTAATATTTAACTGGACAAAATTAATTGCAGCTAGAACAATTAACAAATTATTTATCAAGTAATCATACGTATACGGACTCGCAATGATCTGCAGATTCTAAATATGTAAAATATATAAGGTGTTCCGTTTAAAATAAGAGAATTGAAGTCACTTCCGGCGAAACTAGAAGTCCTAGTACATCGAAAAATCCTTTTTTGTTTAATTTATTCCTTCCAAATTTCATATATGTCAATTAAAAAATAAAAATTCTAGAAAGATGAACGTGAGACACTCGGTATATTGTATTTATTTAAGGACAACTAACTAAAAAAGCATAACTAACTTAAATATTTAGCTCTTGCTTTTTGTGTAATTCCTTTAAAAATTGTTGATTCCTGTTAGAAGTGCCAATTTGGTGCACCCTATATATCACAAAGCGCAAAAGTTCTCAAAAGTTTCTCTAACGGTTTAATAGTGCTATGTATAGTTTTATACAAAGAGTAAATAATTGTGGTAAGTTTTCACAAAATTTATTATTTCTTATTCAAATATCGCGATTTTATATGTTTATTATTAAAATTAGTAAAATAAAATTACCTTCATAAGGAACTACATTTAGGGCCAATTTTATAATCGAATCAAAGGAGACTTTAAATTTAAAATCCCTTTTGCATGTAAAAGCAACTGTGAAAACACATTTGTTTACATATCTGATTGCGAGTTTCATTTTAAAGTCTCATTTAAATTCGATTATGAAACTGGTCCTAAGTACCTTATAAAGTTTATTCAAAATAAAATATTTAAACTTGCTTCAAACTTCTCAAAAAATACAG
This sequence comes from Serrognathus titanus, assembly GCA_039766575.1. Lineage (NCBI taxonomy): Eukaryota > Metazoa > Arthropoda > Insecta > Coleoptera > Lucanidae > Serrognathus > Serrognathus titanus. The sequence continues at coordinate 25,727,447 of CM077912.1, read as the reverse complement.
GTGTTTTACTTCAGTAACTTTGATGTTTAATAAGATCTAATCGACATGCACGCAAGCAATTGTTTTTGATAACATGTTGTGTGAACATCTAGATATTTAAAAGTAACGATCTTTTTTAAATGTCCTCAATACTGAAAGCAACCCACTATGCATGGGTGCTATTCTCCTCTACCAATTATATATATAAAGCGTTCACAGGCCATTTAGTTACCTCTTGGTTACCTCTCTCCATCTTTTTTGTTCTTCGTTGTTTCCTTCCAATTAGTAATTTCTTTTCCTTTTAAATCTTCTTTTACTGCCTCCCACCATTTTCTTCTTGGTCTATCCCTTTTTCTTCTTCCCTCTGGTGTTACCATCCACATTTCTTGACTTTCCTATCATCTCCCATTCTCTCCAAGTGTCCTAACCATTGCAACCATCGAGCCTTTATCACTTGATATATTGAAGGTTCTCCATAGCTTTCATACACCTCTGCATTTGTACGTCTTTCCCACAGCTCCCCGACTTTCTTGCTTCTAAAAATTTTTCTTAATATTTTTATCTCCTATATTTCATTTTCTCTGAGAATTTCTTATTCATTACCCATGTTTCGCAGCCATATAACAGTGTAGGTCCCAGGATCGTTTTATCCACTCTTATTTTCGCCTTCCTGCACATCTATTCACCTTTGCTAGTCTTAGATTTATTTCTGTCTCTTCATTACATTTCTTGTCTATCAGCGACCGCGGGTACATATTGTTTTCCACTTATTTTATATGTAATATCTCTTTCCTTCCTATCCTTATTTTAAATTATTTATCTTGTATTTCCCATTCCTTCCCTAACTTCATATACTTGCTTTTCTCTTTATTTACTTGTAGCCTAATGTTTTTTGCTGACTTTATAAAGTCTTTTGCTTTTTATTCCAGTTCTTTCTTATTACGGGCCATTAGCAAGGCATCATTCACATACGCCAGACACTATATATTTCTAATCTTTTTTTCTGCAATGATAACGACTATTTTGTATATGACGTCCAGCAAAGCTATGCGTCTATAGTTCTGACACTCCGTATTATTTTCTATTTTGTATATTGGTGTTATTACAGCTTTTTTTAAATTTCTGCGGTATGACTTCTGTCCGCCAAATCTCCCGGACTAATTCATATAGTTTAATTTTCAAAGTCTCTCCTCCATATTTCAGATTTTCCACGATGATACCGTTTTCCCCAGGACTTTTGAGCTTTTTCATAAGGATTTATACATCCTTCAAAATAAAGCCGTAGTCTTGAAAAGTATTACTGAGAAGTATACTTAAATAAGGAAAAGTTTAAATCGCGACATCACGATCACTTCTTGACTTAAAATAAGGCGTCCTATACAAGGCGATTTGCAACAAAATTTTTAAAATATTTTAATAAGGTTCAGTTTCGCACAGTTTCATTGTTTCTCGATGATTACTTTTAGCAAGTATTATGCAAAACATTTTAAAATTCTGTATTTTCGTACAGAAGCCGTACATTAATGTTATCATAAATGTTAAACAACTAGAAAATTTCTGGACTTCTTTACATCAACATCTTACGTTAACATCACGTTACCATTAACATTAACACTATTGTGTTACGGAAAACAGTTGGATGAACTACTGCAGAGAATAAACTATCGCATTCCTGAAGTATTACATTTTCGTTTCAATAACTACCGCCCTGGAAGCTACCACAAATTCAATCCAGACTAAATCTTTTAAAAATTCCCGAGGGACTAAGGAATTCAGACATCCTTCGTAAGAGCCTCGCCTCTACACTTGCCCCCTTCCCGAATGCTGACGTCATCTACACAGATAGGTGTGGGTGCGGCGTTTGTTACAGTGAAGGAACAATATGCTATCGCAATCCCAAAAATTGCATCGATATACGCTGCAGAAATGTATGCTATCCTCCATGCGCTTGAAAACAATACTCCTGATTCTCGACAGGAGATCATTATCTGCATAGATTTTTTAAGCTCAATTCAAAGGATTTCCAATCCTTTGCTCGCTTGATCCACTAGCTCGAAGAATATTACTTATCTTGAATCAATAAACCCGGAAATGTCTGTTCATTTGGGTTCCGGGCCATATGGGCATTCCGGGAAATGAGCTGGCTGACGTAACTGCCCATCAAGCTACTACCCAACTTCCGGCAAACCTCCCAGTCAAGCGAGAAAACATAAGAGCATATCTAAAAACCCAGATTGTACAATCCTGGCAGAGATAGTGGGTCAATGTTGTGAATACCTTCCGACTAATTAAACCAACTACGAGATCCCTTAACACTAACAAGAAGAGAGCAAGTCACAATCACACGTCTTAGAATCGGCCGCATTAAATTTTCATCTACTCACTTGCTGACCGGTGAGCCCCAAACACTCTGTACCACATGTGGACTTCCCTATATTGTTGAGCACATCTTTTTACAATGCCTTTCCTTCGACCGACTTCGTGCACCACATTAGAGGGACACTCTCGGAGATCTTTGAAAATTCGGCTGAACGAGTAAGATCAGTTCTCTCCTTCATCAAAGTGGCCCTAATCCCCACCTGAATGACGGACCCATCTAGTCATTATACACCCCTACTGATTATATAACCCATATCAGCGTTATTACTCATAACTTGTGATGCTTACACTAACTGTGATAAATTGCTCTGTGATATTTTATTTGATGTGCCATCTAATCATATTCTGTGGAACATATTGATCCCATGATACCCTGGGCAAATGACCATTGCAGTCGATGCCCGTTTAAAATTTAAAAAAAAATTGTGAAAGAAAGGGCAGTCAGAAATCAATGCAATAGCAATGTCGTTCTGGTAAGGGTTTTGCCCGAAATCGACAGGTTTGTCAGTAGATTTATCAAGTAGCAATTTTTACTGGTGGATAGAGAGCGATAGTGTCCTTTCCAACTTTATCAGGTGTACCATATATTAAAATTTGTACTAGCTCTTTATTTAAAAATTACTTTTCCAAAACGAAAACCTGAAGGAAAATAGGCGGGAAAACTCATAGAATGAAGAATATCAAGCGAATATATATATAAATAATTCCTTCACTTTATATATGATAGTAAAACACGCAGGCAACACAGTCCAATTAGAGCCCCAACGCTCCCGCCGCCTCCAGAAGCGACTGACCAGAGTTACGCAAAAGCGCGAAAAGACCGGCGTCGTCATAGAGACTGTCACCGCCGCAGCAGCCGTCGCCATCATAATCGTAGAAACTGCCAGTGCCGCTGCGGGCGTCGCCGTCTTCGTCGTCGACGACGATATGGTGGAAGAAAGAGAAAACAACAACCATTTTGGGAGACCATAAATGTACCGGATGAAAGAAGGTAGTCGTGTATGTATAAAAAGGTATATGTATAATTAAAAGGTACCTACCTATTCATTTCAGCTTGTCCGGTGCAGAAATTTTTATTACTAAGATTTATTATTTATATTTTTGAATTTGTTGTAAAAGAATTAGAAACTTTAACATTTCATTAGTATTGATGTAATTCATGAGTAAAAAGTGAAATTATGTTCATTAGTATTAACCTAAAATCAATATATCTTTTTTCTGCTGACATTTTACCCTTGATCACACAGAACATCTTCAGGACTGTTGCTATTAATGCAGTAAATATTATGCTGCTGAGATGTAAGTCTTCAACATAGTACGAGATTAATGAAATATGATTTGTCAGAACCGGTAGAGAGAGGTCTGTGTTCATATTTAAGAATACAAACACACCAAAGATGTTTTGTCGTTCACTTTTGGTAAAACTCAAAAGTGGGTATCTCGATGTCGCCTTGTTATAATACAAACACATGGTTTTAATTGGACTTCTGCATCATACATGTCAAAGATATGCCCAGTGGACACCGTTCCATTTAAAACTATGTTTGTTTTATAAGAAGGTGACATCGAGGCATCCATTGTAGGAAATGGTCAGTAGGCATCTTCATCACGTTCGTACCTTTAATACTTGCGATTCACCCGCATTCGAGTTGTAACAGTAAAAGGAAGTTAGTGTTCACTTTTCGTAAGGTGAAGAGCTACTTCTACACCTTAACGCTCACCTTGGAATATTTTCTTTCAGGATCAACTTTCGTAGCCAAAGAGCCTTGTCCTTATCTTTCTCATTCTCATATGTTGTGTAAAATAGGTTTTAAAAGAGCAACCTATCGACATTAGTCCTGATCTCTTTGTCATATCTTACTAGCCACTGATTACGAGAGATTGCGTCATCAATCACCGAAGTTATAACCGACAAATATTTCAGTATTATTCCTTTTTCGATGGTGAATAAGAAAAGGATAGAAACATGCTTTGTACATCTTAAACTTTAACGTCAGACGCGAATAATTTATGATGCAGGGCTCATCTCTTATGATTACGATGAGTTCATTGAAATTAAAATCGAATAACTGAAGGGTTTTCCAATTAGCGTGTCAGAACTTTAAAATGAGACACAATAATAACTACAAGTGATAATCCTTTAATCTTTATTTTATTTTGAAGAACAACCGATGTCATTATGTTTTAAAAATAATATCGTTTAACTAACCTCCTCGACTTCGTCTAACTGAATGCATTCTGAAGGCCCAATTTGTGACCCTTTCACACACATCGCGTGGTATGTTTGTAATAGTGCATTGAATGTTCTGTTTAAGGTTGAAAATTGTTTGTGGTTTATTTTTGTAAACCTGAGATTTCACATGACCCCATAGGAAAAAATCTAAGGGCGTGAGATCGTTTGATCTTGGTGGCCAGTTGACATTAGCGTTTTTCGAAATAACGCGTCCAGGAAACTGCTGTTGCAATAAAACAATTGTCTGACGAGATGTGTGACACGTCGTTCCGTCTTATTAAAAAAAAATATTGTTTATGTCGACATTTCTCAGTTCAGGCCAAAGATATTCAGTTAACATTTTCCTGTACCGTTCACCATAAACAGTAACACGATTTCCATCACCGTCTTCAAAGAAATAAAGTCCGATCACGCCGTGAGCCCAAAAATCGCACCAAACTGTGACCTTAGGATAAAGAGGCGATTCGTGAATCACTCGAGGATTGTCATCAGCCCAAATTCTGCAGTTATGATTATTTACAAACCCATTAAGCCAGAAATGGGCTTCATCGGAAAACAATATCTATTCTACAAAATGTGGATCGGCTTCCAACTGCTCAAGAGCCCAGTTCGCGAAATTTCGATGCAAACGATGATCATTTGGCTTCAGATCTTGAGTGATTTGAGCTTTATAAGCCTTCAGATGGAGATATGCAAAATTCTCCAGGTACTCGTCTGAGAAAGGCCGAGTTCTTGAGAACGACGTGGAATAGAGAGGTTCGGATCATCTCTTACACTTTGACTCACAGCAGCAACATTGGCCTCCGATCGGGCACTCCGATGACCTACTGATGTTGACGTATCTGTAACTGAGCCAGTTTGTTCAAACTTTTGAATTAAACGATAAAGAGATCGTCCGGTTGGTGGATTATGTTGACCATAAACTTCTCGCAACGTGCGAAATGTCCAATGAACAGAACACGCATTTTGATGGTAAATGCGAATAATTTCTAAGCGTTGTGAATCGTTAATCTGTCCATATTAATTTGACACAATGTACTGAACTCATTTGTTATCAAGATTTGCCATTTACATTCCAAAGCAATCTTGTTTCTGGCATTAAAGTTCTGACGCACTAATTGGAAAACCCTTTACTTAGAGAATTACACCTTATACCTTGGCTGTATTATTTTGATAAAGTTGAAAAGACCGAAATATACACATGTTATAGACATTTAAGCTGATTTTGTGACTGGAAATTGGTGACCATCTTGCATAACCTTCAGAAATTGAAAAATATTATCGTTATTAATTTATATTGGAATTTCAATTATGGATTATGGATTACTTTATATAGGACATCCGGAATTTGAGCCACATAAACCACAAACAACCGACATTTGAAATAGTTCAAACACATATTGGTACCACATAATATATCTCCACACATTTTGTTTCTGTTATAAATAGGAGACCTTCACATTAGCATAATCTAGATTATAATGTCGGCTAATTCAGTTATTTTAATGGCACGAACAACAATGATGCATGTATTTTTATTAATTTTTTTGACACCGCCTTCAAATGTCAACCACTTCTTGCATAACTACCCGAATTAATTCCATGTTCTCCGATCTGTTATAATTCCACTTCATTCGGCCATAATTTATCATGTAAATGTTAACGATTGTTTCATGTTTACATATGTGGGTTATTTAAAACCCTGTTAATTTATGATTTAAATGGCATTGGTGTAATAATTAAAAAATATAGAGCAATATAACCAAAACCTGTATTAGCTGACAGTCTTTTGTCTCGATACAGTAAAGCGTTGAAAAGTTTACGATTTTGAAGGTGTTTCCGTGAGAAGTAATTATGAATATGTTATAAAAGTTTTCATCGAACAAGAATTTTAAATTTATAATCGTAATTATCTCGTTGGTCGTTTAAGTAGTGCAAAAGCTAAATGCGTAAGATTACAACTGAAACAAGGAGTAATAAACACATTTTAACAACAGTTATTAAGGCAGACTGATTACCTTCAATTTTTAAGAAAAATGTAGTAAACCTTGAAAAATATTTCCGTATTGTCTTTTATTTGCACGTCTGCTTCCGGGTTTTCGACTTGCATTTCCAGTTTCACGAAATAACTTGTTAAGTGCAACAGAATTTTTGATATGTAAATGGCATCTGAGTAAGTTTTTATAGAAAGTCAGCCAGACAAACTTGGACGGAGTAATGCCACCATCCATCAATTTTTTGTCCAGAGCGAAAATGTGCTTCAACATGAAAGTTTTTTTTTCCATCAATTTTTTGACCAGAGCGAAAGTGTGCTCCAACATGAAAGTTTTTTGAATGAAGACTACTTTGAATTATTGAATAAAATATCGTCAAACAAATCTGACTCCGTCTAGATCTTCCAAGCGTCAATCCATATTTTATTTACCACATAAAGGGTGCTGCATTGATGAACGCAAAATAGGAAATCCCATGTTAATTTAAAGGCTTCCCTAATTATTTTACAGCAAAATTTCATTTAGGCTTTTTTAAAGTACTATTTGCTCTTCATTTGCTCAGTTTCAAAATAATTTAAAAAGATTCAGTAACCATCAGCATGATCTTGATCAATGATTGTGAAGACTGGACAGATGATTGATAAATCTAGTTGTTTTTGAAAAAGATTGACAGAAAAAGAGTACTTTAAAAAACCTAAATGGAATTTTGCTGTAAAATAATTAGAGAAGCCAATATTTGGACATCTTTAAATTTATATGAGTTTTCCTGTGTTGCGTTCATCAATGCAGCACTCTGTATAATGACCGCTCGAAGCAGGAAGGCTAGTCGTTTAATAACAATTATACAGGGTGTATTATAACTACAACTTTTGATTTTCTGTTTAAACTGGCCAAGTAAATCGTTACGTTTCGGGGGACACGTAACCCTTAGCGGCAGGAAGAGTAGAACAACGATAGATGTATTCTAGAGAACGATAGCCTTTATTTTATTTTATTTATAAGGGCGGGGTTAGCATGCAGGGGTAACGATTTTAAAGGCCATCACTGTACACCAACGAATAACTAATCGGAATCTATTTGCTCGCTACTAAAACTCGTATAGTTGAAAGAGAAAGTATTAAAAACAATTAGATAAGAACTTTAATCGTTCTCAAATCAATCTTGTATCATATATTATGATCGCTCCAAGTAGGAATGCTAGTAGATTGGTAACAATTAAACAAGGTACCGGAAAATATTCATACTATGCAATTCTCTGTTAAAATTGTGGCCAAGTAAATCGTTACGATTCTAATGACACGATAATAAGAGTAGGACGATGATAGCCTTGTGCTAGAGAATATCTTTTTTTCCAAATCTGATGAAAATCCGTCAGATTTTTTCCACATTTCCGTTGGTTCAGGTCGGCTTTAGGTACCTGACAATCCGTGGCCGTCAAAAATCTGATATAAGGTCAAAACTGACCAAAAGATCGCAAATGTACAGTGTTCGTAATTGATCTAATTCACAGTATAGAAAAGGTGCAATGAAGTTAATTCCTAAATTCCTATAAACTTGCGTTCACAAATCCATTAATTAATTTAGGCGCTTGGTTCAGTATGTATACCTTGCACATTCTCTTGCTATAAATTTCAAGGCTAGCTTTGACTCCTTTTATTTAATATTTCAGTTCAACATTTTTTGCATAGGCAGACAAAATTAATTAAAGTTATCATAAAAATTTTAAAACTTCGAAATTTATCTTCCGTTTATTGGCGTTTAAAGACTGAAGATAAATTCACAGTGTCACATACCTATACAAAATTTCATTCGACATTTCTTAAGTGGCACCCACAAATATACATATGTATACTGATGCGTAGGAGCAAACAATCAAGTAATTTTATTTTAATCGTTACCTTCAAATGCAAATACGAAAACAACACATGTTTTCAATTTTAACAATTTATAATAACTGTGACTTAGATGGTTAAATATTCATTTCTCATTCAAACATTTAAAAAATAAATAATAAAACTTAAGGATTTTATTACTACTGCTTTAGGTTCATTATTAAAAATGTAGTTTATCGTATATCCAGTTAGTATAGTTTATTAGTATTAACATGTGATGCTTAACATCTATTACATACAAACAACATCATTATGCAACAAACTTTAATGTTCAAGAACGGTACAGTTGAAGGATAATTACTGTGTTAACGAAATGTTACGTTACCATTAAAAAACTATGCCCACCATCGTTGCATTCTTGTATTAACATTAGAGATAAAGGTCTGTTATTCAGTGAATAACATAAATAAAGCTGTTGTCATTAAATAATTTTGTAAACATTTTTATTTTCTAATTAAAAATTCATGGAAGTTTTCTATTAGCAGTGATACATTTAATATCATCTACTACACACTATATTTTATTAGATATTTTATTTATTTGAAAGCCCATAAATAATCATAATCATAATCAAAAATATTACTTAAACTATAACATGGTAACGAAAAATAGAAAACTTTAATTTGAGTAGGTACTTACCGAATTTCTGCGCTGAGCACCAACGCCAAACACGAATAGCAGAATAAATATAAAACGCAGCTTCATTATTTACTAGAAGAGAATATCACATCCGTTACAATATAAGATGTTAATCACTACTGTTCAGATATAGTCAGTGTTGTTGTTACACGAACAAATTTCTAAAAGAAATTGAATCCTGGAAAATATTTTTTACGCACATTTAATTAAGTTTTTCAATTAATTTTTAATATCAATTAATAGTCGTTAACCTTACTGTATCGTACATCAGCTTGTTTATAATTAATGTTAATCGGACAATTTAGGAAATTCGCAAATTAAAGGTGTTAAAAGTAATAATTTGATGAAATAGCTGTAGCTTTCTTTATTCACACTTTTCCTTTTGGACGTACGTTAATTTGTTGTAATTAGTTAAATCTTTAACTCTCGTTAAACTGAAAATTAACTTTCAATTTGTCTTAATTTTGAGCTAATTCAGTGAATAATAAAAAAGTGCGATTATAATAAAAAGTTAAATAATTTTATTTACTGGACCCTTTTGAGGCTTTCTTGAAAATTTCATAATATTGCGGAAACTAAAAAAAAAAGATGTTAAAAGTGGAAGTTCATTGACTCGTCGGGTGTCTAATTTCACTTTCCCTATGAAATTTCTAGTGTAGTTTATTAAAAATTTTATAATTAGATGAAATTTAAATTCTAAGTATTTATTATCAGTTAAAAAATATCTAGAATATGAGACATTTTCTTTAATAGTGAAAAGTAGGAATAAATGAAATATACAGAACGTTTAATGAAGACTCTGCTTCAAAGTAAATCTTTGTTTGTTCTTTTTTATGTAGGCCTTGTTTTGATATATCGGAACAATAATAAGTAAATAAATTTAACAAAATTTTTATATATTAAATTTAGTCCAACATTGACTTGCATCTTCCTTTCCAACCCAATGAACAATATTATAAATTCAAAGTCGCCGACTATTCGATTAGAATAGAAATAGTTTAATTACAGCTCTAATATGGTAGGTATTTCATTATTAATGCCATAAAAGTAGATATTTTAGTTATTTTAATGTTTTTGTGTGCAATCGCAAAGGTTTCTTAAAAAATGCAATGATGCATAAACAAGTTTGAAAGTCGTCCGTCCATTCCGAATCTGAAAGTTTATTTATGGTTGTACTACTTTAAATCTGAAGACGAAAAAACCTTTAATTTGATTAGTATTAATCTGCGTTCATTGACCATGTGACACGAGCGAACTGGTGAAACTGATATTTTTAACCTATTTATAAGAGCAGTAACCTCGTTTACTAATCACCATATTCTTGCAATATTTTTATACAGAATGAATCAGATCTGATAATAAAGCTAAGAAAATTCATTGCATAGATAATTTACTTTTTTCAATAATCATAGCCAAATCTCTCATGTAGGTACCCTGTAATGAATTTTTTCCTAAAACATGTTAGGAGACAGAAATAATGTTACTTCATAAATCTGTGAGAACAATTTCCTACCGTGCCCATTTTAGGCATTCGTAAACGTCGATAACATATCGTATTATACCCGGTGCATTTTCACCTTCTAGAAGTGAAAGTCTGTATAAAATATATTAATTTATTACATAGTGCGGCTATGCATAAGACATAACCACTGCGATAAAATTTCGATTTGCATTCTAATTTGAAAAATATGTAAGAGTCGAGTTCATTAGAATTGGAAATAGCGGAATTCATCGCGAAACGATGAGGAACTATATGATGCACTACATATTTTCTGAAAGAATCTTTTAATGCGTAAATATAAAAAGACAACACCAAAAACGATTCGGCAATAATGTCAACATTTTTTTACATTACATTCACGATAAGATTTTTGTGATTTTATCGCTTCAGCCATGACTTATGTTGTAGTTAAATAATCAAAATATTTTTTCTATTCTTGCAGCAATATGAATGGAAACTGACGTCTCTAAAAGTCTACTTTCAATCTCATAATTCTTGTTATGTTAGCGACAATAATTTCTTTAACAGGCGATTATAACGACGAAAATGAAAGTTAAGTGAGCTCCAGTTCGATGTACGACCCTCCGGGCACTGTCAGTTAATTTTTGCTTGCCATGCCAAAAGTGCTTATATTCTATACTGCTTTGCCAAATATTATTAACTCAATAATATTTATTTTTAAAAATAAATAGTTTTTTTATTATCGATTTGTACTCAAGATTCAAAACCAATGTGTCCCATCACTTACACATTTTATGAGAAAAGAGTAACAAAATATTCATTTTTTGTGTAATTTTTCCGATCTATTCGGAAATTGTTTTAGTATCTTTGAAAAGCTGACTATAAATAACTGACTAGTTTATCGTTATACTAAATTTAAATATAAAAAGTATATATTAGCAGAAAAACAGAAACACAAATAACAGGTCGCATAAAATGAAAATAGTTCCCAAAATTTAAATTTAATTAATTAATTAGTGTAATTGTTACCGAAGAAATTAAACATATAAAAAATAAGTAAATAAAAGTTCAACTGAAAACAAGTCCATTCGTAAATAATTAATAAAATAAATATTTTACGAATAAGTAGTGATCTTAAATTAAATTTTTTAAAAATTTGTAATGGCCATTTTTCAATGCTAAACGCATTAACAGACTTTAATTATCACGTAAATGTATAACAAGTATAACGAATGTTCGATAAAAAAATATAAGTTGGCTTTATCTTTTAATGAAAGAAAAGAAAAGGGTGATGACTTTCTAAAACGATTTATCGTTTGAATAAATGACAGTACGTCAAAGAGTTATGTTTTACTTATGATCTGATATGTGATATTTCACGTTGATCTAATTTAAGACATGCTTCACAACTCGATGAAAAATTCAAAGGCCACTTGTTTTGATTTGAACACCTGATACATAACTACCATAAATTTCAGGTCACAGATGACTGTGAAAAAAAAAACTCATGTCTTAACAGACGCGTTTGAATCACAGCGTTGTTTTCCTAAGCACGCCTTAGACACGTACTATAGGAAAGGTTAGATTCTTGTGAAATTCTACCAATAGACGAGGTAGGTGTTTCATTTACAATCTTATTAGCAGTTTCGAAGTTCTCGTCTGAGCTCGACCCGAACCTGTTCGAAAAGATTCCTAGGCAAAAATGACGTCAAAATGAGACACTTTTCGAACGATTCGTATAGTTTTGTACGAGACTCTACGTCATTTTGAGGTCAATTACGCATTACGAATCTTTTCGAATGGGTTGAGAATAGGATCGTTGTTCCACAATGTAAACCTTCTGTTCAATTGTAAAAACCATTTTCACAGTTGTGTAAAGCCCACGTGTGAACATTGTGAAGTTTTAATTTATCATTCGAAAAACCATTTTTTCAAAGTATAAAGTAAAAATTAGTTTAATTAAACTAATTGTTTTGAGTTAAGAAAATATCAAGTCAACAGCAAGATCTGTATTAAGCTAAGACATGAAATTTTATTCCTTGCTGCCAGTGACCTGAAATTCATTGAACCATGCGTTTTAACACGTATTTAGTATAGAATTTTTAAAGCAATTTTTAGATCAATATTTGAAAATTTATGCTTCGAATAATTTTATATTATAGAGTCATCTATGTATTAATTAGAACATCCACGCAAAAAGCATATGAAAGTGGTTAAATAAATACCAAATTTACAATCAAATAATGTCCAAAATAAGAATATTTTGTTTTAATTTCAGTTTAAAAAAATTTATGACTATGGTTTAAAGTCATTGATTGATTATAGATGATAATGAAAACTTTTCATTAAAATAATCTATTCAATAGTGCTATAATATTTAATTTTAGATTTGATCTCGCTTAAACTAACTATTAAAACCTATTTCATCTTATATTTTATTAAAAACCTAAGACTTTTGAAACCCATTTGAAACTTATTTCTCTGATTAAAATATATATTCTAAGCGTATCACTTGAAGAAGAACATTCCTATTGTGTTTCACTTAATTTCTGCGCCTCCGGCTGAAAGCCTGGGTCACAAAATTCTAGAAACAACAAGAAAACTCTACGTTCGACTTCTTGTTTTACAAAACTGAATTTTTTTAATTACATACAACTGTAAAAAAAGTCTAACTAGATAATTTTATTTTAGGATAATCTGTGCAAAAATATATTATTAATTTTTATTAAAATTCTCTTCTATCCAGAGCCTGTTCTGGATATGTCAAATTATTATTGAAAAATTTTTATTTTCTCACAAGTACGTAGAAAATAATGTTCTCAAGATTATAGATTCAAGAAATTTAAAAAACCTACATATTTATTTTCGAATTACGTATTAAAGGTATATCAAGTGTTTCATTCGTTTAAGGTTTCGTGCTTCATTTCGCTTTTACTATTGAGTTTGTTTCTAGATCTGCATTTGCTATTAGTCATTTGTTACACTTTTAATACTTATTTTTTGTGTAAAAGATATATAGCTTTGATGTAAACATAGTAAGGTTTTAAAACAAATCAATATTTTATTTTTATTTTTAAAATCTAACATGAACAAATCTAAAAGGCGAGGAAATTTTGTTGTATGACTTAAATAAGTAGTTCATTGAATTGAAAAGACATAAATCTAAATGATACTGAACCTCCACGCTAATTATTTAAATTAGGTATATATTATTATTTCTCGAATTGTCACGTCAATTAAAAATAAATAAATATTATCCAGGATGCAAGTAGACTTAGATTAAGAATGTTAATAAAAGCAGTTCGGTTCACTACACACCATAGTATATAGTAATAAAATATAGGGATGATAGAAACGGTATTAATGTCACCACTGCACTCACAAGGACATTTCAGATGCAAACTACACCACTCCGTGTACCGGACTAAGTCCAGTCGCTGAGCTTTGTAAAAATTCTGTAAAAGAAATAGAAAAAAAAACTGTATCGCAAGTTTCCCTCTCACCTGTGTATGTGCAGACGGTGGCCTTTCTCTTGCCAAGCCCCCCACTAGAAATCTGCGACAGTTGTTATAAGTTGTTGCTATTAAATAGTTCTTATTGTAACATGGTGTTATGTCCGATATTACCTAACAATATTTTAATACATGCAACGGAATAAAAAGGCTTTTATCGTGAAGAACATCTCAATGCAAGAAAATGAACTGGACATTCCCCCTTGGCCTACTAAGAGAGTTTTACGCGTATCTGTGTTGCTTCAACATTTTTTTATGAACGGAATTGTTTTGTTTTACTTAAATATTTATCAAAAATCAATAAAATTTTATCGCGAAATAGGTGATCACGAATTCATACTTTATCTCTTAGTTTATTACTTTAAAACAAATTACATATTTTACTCAAATTAAATCTTATTAAATTAATAAAAAGAAATTTATTCCACGTCTATTTTCGAATTTAGTTAGAATGTCGTAATAATATACATATAACAACAGTTACGTCTAATTGTAAGTCACATTCTGTGTGATACTTTTGACATGCACCGCTTTTTATTCGTCAGACAGAAAATGAATACAAATAATGAACTCATTTTCGAATTTTCAGATATTCGTAAATGTGAGATTAATTTAGAAAAGATTTATTAAGAAATAATTACAATTAACGCATTCTTTAATGGCGATGATGCATAAGTTATGAAGTCGATTAAGTCTACAACACATTCACATTACAAACTCTTCACTAGGACATCCGTGAGAACCACGTTCGGCGACGTTTCGTTTTACTTGATGTGACCTCTTCAAGGTCATTTCTATAAAGAACAACAAATGTTTGCAAGTAAATAATTACAATAATCGAATCGATTCACAAATTCGGAAAATATCGATTCAAAATATCGACTCGAATCAAATCGATCCATCAATTGATCGACCCTTCAATCGAATTTAATGTAATCTTAATACACTAGTACAGGTTCTTAAAAAAAAACAATGCATAATAAAATTTATTTTACATATTTTGTCTATTGTATCTGCATATTGTATATTGCCGGTAAAATAATTTTATGTTATAAAATGCAAATATCTGCCGCATTTGAATGAAGCCCTTTGGAATCCCATGTTTCAGAAGAATTACTTGTATATGATAGAGAGAGAGAAATGATAAAGATGGACCGGTATGCGACATAGCGGTAGATTGAGGCATCTTTAAGTATAGACATAAAATAAATACGAGTACATACGATTTTACATAAACATTTCATCGTAAAAACTGAAATCCTTACAGCTTAATCGATGATCAAACACGGAAATATGTGGAATGGTACCAGAAGCAGCTCCAAAAATTCATTAGAGTACCTCAATTTTGGTCTAAGACGACATCGTCACAGGATTTATTCCTATGAGCCAGAAACGAAAGTCAATCAGCCGTTTTGGTCTTCCCAAATGAGCCCAAACCAAATCAACAAAGGTTATTTATTCGTTCTCAAGTTATTAAAAAAATCGCTTCGTTCTTTAGTTTTACCAGCCAGGATACAAAACATACAACCATTGCTTCAAATTCTCTTAGCTTTTCACATATTTTTCCGAAATTTATACAGGAATCCATATACAGGCTCGAAACTGCATCTTTTTTTAAACCCAATCTGTTGCTTAATGGAGAAACGTAACACGTCTGAATCTGTTAATGAAATTCCATGCTCTTCTAAATTATTATTGTTACACGACTAGAAAATGTTTAATGAAAGACGAAGAACCAACGCTTGGAATTTGTTCTTTCAGGAGATTTGAATACAAGAATTGAAATAAAAAATGTGTTTCTATTTCCAACCAAATACCATAAAAAGTTTCGTGTGAATCGGTTCGATTCCGCGCGTATTAATTCAATTCTATGCGAATCGATTTTATTTGTAATGAACCATTCAATTAATCGATTTGAATCGATATTTTTGGGAAATCGAAAATTGATTCAGTATTTTCTGCATCGCACAGACCTAATTGATAGGCTACTTATAGTCTTATAGGTGATATTTCGAATCTTCAGATGTTCCAAAGGATAAGTTTCTCCAAAAAATTGGAATTGTCACGTACATTAATCAGACATGTCTTATTACAGGAAAGCAAGAAATCCTTTCAAAATCAATCCTTTCAAACAAAGAATATTAAAAAATATATTTTTTTTTTGTTACTGAATTGTGATGTCCCTTTACTTTTTTCTGTAGACTCCATATTCAGAATATGTTTGTACACCCACACGCTAAGTTTACAAGTTTACATATATATAAATACTTAAATGTGTTGATAGTGACTAATTACCAACAGTTTATATTATTGGTTTGGTTATTTATTAAAAATTCCAATCCTTGCATAATTCGTAAGGTACACTTATACGTAACTATGCATTCTCCTTACCTACGCGACTTTACCTTGTCTACGACCTGGGTTATGTTCCCTCCCTATTTCTTTTAACCTAGTTGCTTTTGCCCTTTCAAATATTTTTGTTATTGATTATTCACAGTTTACTAATCTCAAAATTATAATCCTATTGTCTTATTGTTAGTTTCGATCGTTTTCATGCATGAAATGTTCTATTTGCGGCAGGTTTCGTATTTTAGGAATATACAGGATGATTGAAATTCGAGGACCAGCATGAGGATCTCGCTTATTATAAGAGATAGAGAATCGGTTAACATAATATCTAATACAAAATTAATTAATTTTTTTCCGATTGTGAAGAAACCGTTCAAGATATTTCAAATTTCTTAATGTATTATTAATGAGCATGAAATTTGTCAACTTTGCTTCCATTTAACCGATTATCTCTTATGATAAGCGAGATCCCCATGCTGGCCCTCGAATTTCAATCACCCTGTATAAAAAAGAAAGAAATCTTAACTCATTGCAAATCAACATATTTATATACGCTGAGAGTGTGACCATAGAAGTCAACCACCATCTAACATCTCACATATTCACAGATCAATGTACCTGCCGATTTTTTATTTATTCCGGGTGCTCATTGTAATAAACGTTGCGTTTGATTAAGTTTAAATTAACGTTAAATTTTCCAGTTCGTCATCATAGTGGTTTGTACATTAAAAATAAAATACCATGCAGGGTTATTCGGGCAAACCTTCACTAAAAGTTTTCAAAGAAGTCTAGATAGATATACCATATTTCAAAAACATTTTTCAAATAAAATATAATTGTCTTCCAGTCACTTCCTGTTATATTGGAAGTCGCAATAAACTCGCTTATTTTAAATGGGGTGCTACATTTTTTGATACGTTTTTGAATTTTACGTGTAAAAATACGTAAAATTGCAATACATTTCCCTATCTCTACATTTTTTGAAATATTTGATGAAGAATGATTTTCCTTTGTATCTCAATTATCTTCATTCGTTCCATTGATTTAAAATTTTGATGTACTATTCTTATTTCTATCATAAGGTTAAGTGGAAGAACAGGGCATGCTGCCGCTGAACTTCGCCTTTTGGTCTAAATTGTTTTTTTTTGTTGTACTGCTGGTGATACAAGTTTGTTGTTGTAGACCAATAAAGACAATTTATTATTATTATTATTATTATTATTTTGAGTTTTCTTAAAAATCTGGATTCAGCAATCTAATTTTCACAGCTATTATTGAAGCAATTTATCTGTAATAGATGATATCGTAGTTCAAAATTTAGGGTTCTTAAAAATTCCTTAAGTATAATCTGTTAAGCTACAGGCTGTCTAAAATATACCATTGCACTGGGAAGATATTCAAACTCAGATATTTTTTTCTTCAAATGGAACGACCAATGTTTTAATACACAATCGTATGTGCTATTAACTGCTGCATCGATCTGTATCAGTATTCTCTATATAGGTTGAATTTTACAACTAGGTGGATAGAAGTAAATTCGGACGAAGTCGTGTAGGAGTAGAGGGGATTCTAGCGCTAGCGTGTATCAGTTGACGCTCCCAGTTCGAAGCGTACAGGTTGTAGAGTTTTTTTGAGCTACAAATATAATTTTTTATTATATTATAATATTTATTTTAATTGTTCTTTATTTTTCTTCAGTACAAAAATTCAGTATGAATTATAGTGTACCTGAGAAAGTACAAATTATAAAGTGGTATTAACGAATTAATTTATTCAAAGAAAAATTTGTAAATCGTCCAATTCCTTCTACTACAACCATCCACAGAATTAATAAAAATTTAATATATTTATTATTTCTTGACCAGAATTACTTTAAGTTTATTTTATTTTTATCTTCATTCAATAAAATATTTCATTCAATTTGAGAAATCGTTTTCTGTTACAAGAGAATCTTTTATTATGTTTTTATATTATCGTTGTGAATTCTTTTTAATTTAACCATTAGAGAAGATTTTTCATTTGTTAATTTCTGTGATGTTTATGGAAGTATTGTTTAATTACAAACAATAATAATTGCGTTATGCAAATGTATTGCGGCAATTATAATAATATTGTAACAAGAATTATTGAAATCCTACTTAGAATAAAATTATTAAATACGCGCTCACGTTTCGCTTCCCAATGCGAGACAAGGCCGGTCGCCTCGAATACATCCGAGGCACGCGTCGCCAACCTACTTGCTTCACTCAAGCTGTATCTATCTTCAACATTTTTGAGTTATGAGATATTTTTGAATTAATTTGTGAAAATTTACCATTTTATTAAGTGAAATGTTTTTAATTTTGAACAAACAGAGCTTATTGACATTTGCCGTTACTAGAAATTTCATACTAAAGGAAAAAAATGGAGTTTCAAATTCAAAAGTATTCAAACATTGATCATTTAAATCTATTTTAAATTCAAAAAGAGAATGTGTGTTCAAAGCAATGTGACCCCTCTTATTTTCTATGAGTAAAACTCGAAAATATAAAATGTATGAAAATATAACGAAAATCAGTAAGAAATAACGAAGATAATCAAACAATGCTTTCAAAACACTTTCACGCTATTAACCAATTCCAAGTAGCGAAATTCATTCTTTATCCTTTTATAAGATTACATGCGTACCAAGAAAAGGATGATCAAAGAACAATTAAAATTTGTGAATTTACGTTCGCAAAAATTCAAAAAACTCAATTTTCTTTGCTTTACTACAAAATTTGCAGTATTGCAACTTTCCATGATATCTTAATAAAATTAAAAAAATATTTGACATATTAAAATTGTAGTTTTTATTAATTAAATCAAAATTGTTTCATAACTCAAAAATTGTTAAAGTTAGATACAGAAAATACAGAAAATACAGATGCAGAGTTTAATTCCACATATTCATCTGTCCATTTGAAAAAAAGTAATAGCCATGAAAAAATATTTTAACAACGTGGTATTTTACGAAGGTGTGATGTTAACTGCGATACACTTAACAAATAGACCACATTAAGGAATTTTGCAAAAACTACTTTCTAAACTTAATTCACATCTAATTAGTTCTCAATAGATCGAGTGACATTTACATTCGGATGGCAATTATATATATTATAATTTATTTGCATTCTTTCTTAATTTAGTGTATGTAAAAAAAAATTTAGTGGAGCAGTTATTAATGTGATACACTGTTAATTTTATTAACCTCCACTAACGGATGTGTGTTTGATTTATGTTGTAGGCCTTGACGAAATTTATCCATGGTGATATTCGATGTTGTTTAATTCAATTCAAAAACTGCACGAATAATATAATAGCATTTAACAAATAGTTTTTTCTCAATAATCGATGTAGCTTAGGTAAGTAACAACGAGTTACAATTCTAAATTTTACAATCTTTTCGTCTGCGTTTTAAACTTCTTCAGATTTTAACTTAACTCCACTAACAGTGAATCATCAACATAATGTTATATAATGATTGTTAGAATATTATTATATTTAGCCTTATTTTTGTTACACCACAAACGCAAATTACAAAAAAATACTTGTATGTATTATGTTTTTCTGAAAATTTACTGCGCAGAAATAGCCTAGTTAGCAGTAAATTACAATTATATTATATTGTTTTATTAGTCATTTTTTCCCTTTCCTAGGAAAATACGTTCACATTAAACCGAACTAATTAAATCAGTTTCATAACTACTTCAATAATCCATAATTTATATAAATTAAATTGTTGGCTGCGTTTCCAGTGTTTCTATTCTAGATACTTTCGATTTCATATCATGACCTACATGCTACGTATATTTGTTGTTATAATACCATACATTCCATTTTTTCAAACTGCTCTCAGCTGTCGTTTTTCGTTGAACAGGAAATTGACAAACAATTTCGACAGGTGGAGATTAAGTATTTAGATATCTGAAAATTTTAAAAGAAAAGGAAAGTAGCTTTCCAATTTCTGAATTAATTCAACAAAAACATGTTTACAAAACAAGTGAGGATCTATCACTCACCTACGTCTATCTGAGTTCAAACTTTCTCGTTACTGCAATATTTTTATATTGAAAACAAAATGTCCACACCTTTTAATCAACTCAACGACCAAGCCAAATTAAGTAAATTAACAGTTCGCCTAAAATGAATTAAATAAGAGCAAATATAAATGAGAATTTTATAGCACAGCAAAAATACTTTTTGCACTTGTTACAAGTTTTCAGCAATTCATGAATATTTGGTTCACAAAAAAGTTATAAATACAATAAAATAACGAATTAGGTTTTAATTAAGAACTCGTATTTCGATAAAGTGTTTAAAGTAGATTTCGAAAATCGAAAAATGTACCAGTAATTTATATGGAGTTTTCAACAATTTCCGAGTCCCATGTGACCAAATTAACTAACCTTTTAGGAAAATTGGTTTCGCGCAGACTGGCGACATTGTAAGATATTAAAATAAAGTAATCAAAGTGAGGATTGGCTTGCGTAATCTTCTTAGTTATTTATAAACTATTTTTGTAACAAATAGTACATTGGCTGAGTTCATTTTTCCAACTTCGTTCAATCTATTTTATCTCACTTTTACATGTGTCAAAACTACTTTGCTTTCACGCTAATTTTGATCCATCCCTGCACCGGGTAAAAAAAGCGAACTCAGCCATTATTTCAGCACTTCTTAATTCTTGTGTAATACATTTTTGGGCATTTCGTTAAAACTGTATTTTGTACATTTTCTGACGTAACTAATTTTGATAATCAATGGTATGATTATTCTATTTTTGTAGTTGCGGTTTTATATATGTGAGTTTTCTTGGCTAATTTAGAACTCGGAAATTGTTGGAAACCCGGTACAGAATAATTCAATGCAAGTAGCCTTATAACAAATCCTGAGAGCTGCGTAACAAAGTGATGAAGAATTAAATACTCCGAGATAAACCATTCAAATATCATAAATTCAGAAGTAACACGCTTCCGATTTTATCGGAATAATAGTGTAAAGATTATTTTCTTTAGATTGTGTATGGGTATTTTATGCCTCCAAAGAAATCGAAGAAAATTATGCGTCAAATGTTCATATCTTTCGTAATCATTAGAAACGTCAAAATTTAGAATCTAGTAAAACCTGAATATCCTCTAAACCAGGGATGAGCAACACGTGGTCCGCGGGCTGCTTGCAGCCCGCTAAACATGTTTATGCAGCCCGCCAAGCATTTCTAAAATTTTTTAAATTTTATATTTTTTTATTCTAATGTTTATTATAAATAAAGTTTTGTAAATTATTAATAAGTGTTACTTTATGTGCGGCCCGCCAAAAAATTTTAAAATTTAAATTGGCCCGTTGATTAAAAAGGTTGCTCACCGCTGCTCTAAACAACAAAACACTCTGAGTTTTCTCAACTTATTCTAATCTCATGTAATAATAAGCGATGGAGATAATCTGAAAGTGCTGTAGAGTAGTTAATCTAAAACGCTATAAAATTTATTAGAAAGTCATAAAATTGTAAGGTTACCATTGCAGAATTTACTAGAATTGAAAAGTTCATCTTCGAGTGATTACACATACAAATTTCTACATTATGCACAGTTGCCCCAATCTTCTAATAGTTCCTTCACCATGCGGGTGTTCTAGAGTTCCGAAGAAAGTAAAAATGGCTTGTTATGAACATTTTATGAAGATTATTTTAAATTTTACCAGGTTGAAGTTTGGAAGAAAACTTTTATACATCTGGACTCCCAAAATATTTACTATCACTAGGGATAAATTATTCGCAGTTTTAAATACCCGATACAGTGGTTATCGAAAAATTCAATCAAATATGCAATTGTATCGCGGTTGGTCCATTCTGTTGAAAAAATCCTTCGTGTATTTCATCGTCAAGGAATTGGCCTATTAAATTTTGAAGAATTTCGTTTCAGTAACGTACTGGAAGTGACGATATCACTAAATGGAACCAACTAATTGTTGTCATCTTAATTCGACCCCGACACCATTTTTCTGAGGGTGAAGGAAATCTTCGGAATAAAAACGGGGATCTTGTAAGGTGTGTTAGTACAGTAACGAAAACATTATTCCCGTTTTCATAATTTGTTAGTAATATTTCTTGGACTCTAATTAGACTGTAGAAATATAATTTTAAATTTATTTTGAACTTACACTGAATGTGATAATTCCATTTGTTGTGACAAAACACGTAATGAAACTCGAAACGAATCATCTATAATTTGCAGAACGTTTTCTAGAACACCTGTGGCCCTTCTGACGTTCGTTTCTCGGTTTTTACTTACGAGGGCATTAAACGCTATAAAACTGTTGATAAGTAAATGACAAATGAGTATCAGAAAGATGGTTATGAATTTTTAAATAAAATCCCAACCACAATTAAACAAATTAAAATGTTAGCAAAGTAAATCAAAAAACACGTAACCCTTAGCGACAATATGAGTGGGGAGACGTAAATCTATTACAATTGCAACGACAGGCGCTGTTTGTATTGCATGTCAATAAGGGCGAGGTTAGCATTTAGCATGCAGGGGTAACGATTTTAATGGCCACCACTGTGCACCGATTAACGGATCAAAATATAAAATTATAATTACTGTATTATGACTTATGACATACAATGACATCAGAAATGATTTCGACCTACGTGACCAATTTGAAGTAAGGGACTGTCTCAGAAGTTAAGAGACAACATTTATTTACATTAAAAAAATTTAACAAACGAACAATTGGAATTTAATTTACAAATAAACACTCACATAATACTATTACATACAAATTATGTTAAATTGGTTCCAGCAACTCTTGCATGGGCCATTTTTCGCAAATTTATTACCTCTTATTTGAGGAACGTTTGGTGCATTGTCTTTCTTTTCGATAAATTCGATTCCTTGAGAGCGTAAAAGCTCGGTAACTGAAGCCGTATAATGACATGTTGCCATATCAGGCCAGAAGATAATATTATCCTTACAATGAAATTTATTAATAAAGGGAATTAATCGCTTCTACACACATTCCTTCAGGTAAACGTCTGAGTTCATAGAATCCTGGGAAATGAAGGCGTCGGAAACGTTGCCGTTTTCATCAATTGCCTGCCAAACAAAGTATTTTTTGAAAAAAATGGCTTTGAGCTTCACTCTATCGGCATATTTTACATTCATTCTCTTGCGAGCGTGGAAACATTGCTTGCCAGGAACGTCGCTTAGGTCGGCAGCTACGTAAGATTCGTCGACAATGATGAGTATCTTTCGTAGCGTGTTTGCATGCACTTTCCGACAGCCTTTTTTCGTACGTATTTCTTGGTCTTTGAAATATTTTGGCGCCGATAGTTTTGAAAAGGCCTTCATTTGCAAATCTTTTAGCTTGATCCTGGACACTGTTGACTTTTCTAGACCAAATTTTGCGGTTGCATTTCTGACAGACGTCCCTGGTTACTTGGTAAAGACCGCTTCTACGCGTTTTATATTCTTTAAACCTTGGACGCCCCGGAATTTTTTGAGAATTTGCAATTCTATTAATCTTCTGACTCCTTCCCATAGAAAGTGTTGAATACATTCAGATTTGCCCTAGTGATTGTAGTGCTGAACGACCCGTTTTACAAAGCTTTCGTATTTTAATCCTTTCATTAGTGTTAATGCAAAACTATTTACAAATACAGTTAACTGACAAGCATAGATGAAAGTATACTCTTTAAATTATGCTAACAAGTATCAACATAGTTGAATGTCATAGCATATTTTACTCAAAGCCACCATTTTATGTAAAATCAACTTTGTCTCTTTATTTCTGAAACAGCCCCTTAGGTTTTGTTTTCTTAAAAATGGACAACACCGAGGAAAGTATCAAATTGGCGTGTATTTGTGATTGACGTTCGTGGTTGTAGGTCTTCTCTTGTAATTTGATTTTGATGTTTCATCAGTTTATTTTAAACTCAGTTCTTTTGAGGACTAATTTGAAATTTGAAATCTTTCTCAGGTAAGTTCACATTTTTAATACAGAAATGAAATTTTCAAGTTAAAACAGTAACTCACTCAAGAACAAGGCGCATTTATCTTAATGGGCCGCCCTCGAATTTGAACTGAAAATCTAGGTTCCTGGGCATATTAATTGCAATCATCCATCCAGCAGCATTTAGTCAAGCATGTGATATAAATTACGATCGCAGATATAATATCTTCCAACGATTTAACACAAAGCACTGCGTTGCTACCAACAGAGTACAATGTGTTGGCGGGGCCACGTGAGTTGAAATGATTTCTGACGCCCCTGTATAAGACCGTGTGGTTCAACATTAAACATGACTTTCGATGGCCTACTCTTACCGAAAATATTTTAAATTAACTTTTAATGTTAGTGATATTCTCGAAAAGGAAACATACGAGTAGTGTTCCACTTTTTTCTTGTCTCGCTCTTTCTCCTCCTTCGTTGATTTGACTGCCTGTTCCGCACTAATTTCTTTATTCCGTTGCACATCCATATTATTTCGCTCGCAAATTAGACTACCTGCCATTTAAATATCCCGCCGAAGTTGCAAATTTCTCGTTACAATTGGATAGAACTTTACCAGCCTTTTATTTAGAATAGAATGATTTCAAATAAAGATAAAATGCATCAGATAAGAAATAAATGTATTTTTATCTTGTTTTATGTAAATGGGGCAGAATTTTTAATTTTAAACCCACAAAGTAACAATAGTAACAAAAATTATAATAAATAAGCGAAGCGACTATAAATTGTTGTATAGTATAATCGATAGGTAGTGACTAAAAATTAGTTATTGCATTTTATTGAAAATCCTTTACTGCAGAAACTATTAAATTTCTATGAAGGCATATTATTGAACGGGGTTTTAAAAGAGTAATCTATAGATTTTCCTGATAAAACGACTCTGTCGACATCTGTAAACCGATACAAACATCTTTTATCTAGCTTTAAGCGCCCACATCTACGGCAACATAAAACCCACGCGTGTTCTGTTTGTTACATACACGAATTACATTCAAACTATTTCTCATAATGGGTTTTTTTACTAGTCGCCGAAATGGATTCTGAATCATTTCGAAGATCCTTGGAAGTTTAAAGTAGTTACGCGAATTAATTCTTAATTTACTGGTTAATTTGTGAAAATTAATAATTCTATGTAGTGCAAAGGATAAACACCAGACACTTACAACAAATATGTAAACGTAAGTAGCTTTGCTTCATCTTATTTACTTACGCAGGTGTTTGAAAAAATATTAATCTTCTGTTGAGGTTATAAAACAAGACTCGGGTCAATTAAAAAGATCTAAATTCGGAGTTTTAAAGTATTTTTATCAGGAAAGACGTAGTAGTATTTAATTTACATCTTTAAATTATTCAATACTTTTAATATTTTATTAATTTTTAATTAGAAAGTTCAAGCCAAATGCTGAGTAACTGTATTTAATTAGTATTTGATTTTGGCGTACTAAATACCTAATCATATATAGCAGATCATGTTTTGAAAAATATTATAAATTACGATAAGCCAAGAGGAAATTAAGATCTCAATATCTATTAACATAAATTAGCACATTATGTAGACATATGGTATTCAAAAGGTTTTTGCTGATAAAATATTTTGTACTTTGATTGAAGAATTGACTTTTATTATTTAGGTTGGCGTAAGCCATGGAAATATATCAGTAAATCTTTTAAATTGATAACTTTAACAAACAATTGATGTTTCATAAATATTGAAATAAAAAACATACGTTTATTATTGTACATTTGTTTTTATTAGCATACTATTATTTATTTATCAACAACTATAACGTAAATGGGTTGATAGTTAGTAATTTTACTAATCTTATAAATTTCAGTTTGATTATTTCTTAGTACACCGGAAGATTCAAATTTAGGAGGCAACATGAATGCAACATTGTTACAAAATCCGTGTAAATGTACTGGGTGATTGAAATTGGAGGGCAACTGTAGAATCACATCATTTTCAGGAAAAATTAACTCGATTAATTACAGGCAAAATTGTTTATTTGAAAAAAATGTCTGTTTTAAAAAAAATTAAAATTGGATTTTCATAATTTCACTTTTTTCCAAATTCTTTATTCATTTCTGAGCAATTTTTTTTGCATTTTATTAGTTGTCGCTGAATCTTTTCTATCTTTCAAATAAAACTTTTATTGCAAAAATCGAAGATATATACACATGTAAAGTGTGTGACGAATGCTACGCACAGTGACGTAATAACAAACAAACCCACGCCCATGACGTCAACTGATACGGTAATGAAAAAAAATAATTAATTACTGGGGATTTTTTTAATAGTATTAATCATTATAAGGGAACTTATTAGCAAAACTTCAATCGCAAAAGCAAATAAATGTTACTATAAAATAACTTATAAAGTTCCAAAATAATGACATGATTAAACTACTTTATAAAAATGCACTTTAATATGAATTCAGACGTAGATATCGTTAAATCATTTTTTAATTATACGCCGATCATTCAACTAATCATTTTAAGAACTATTATGTAGGCATCTCCCTTTAGCCTTAGTGAAGTAGTTATGCTTCTCATACAATAAAAAATTATATTTCTATACATACTGTTTCAAAATCCAAAAATCACCAACTTTACAATTTATCTCGGAGGTGCAAACTGCCGCAATTTCCTGCTGACAAATTTAAAAAATTTTTGTGTCTTCGCAAATTGTTTTGTATAAATATTTACAAACTTGTACTGTTGACAATAAATAATGAATAATGACTAACTCGCCCTAAGGGGTTGCACCGATTCATTCGAAGTTTCCTGGTTCCAATTGTTGGGGTAGAACAGTCTCAATTTCTCGAGTTTTAGATGTTTTACTTTTCAGTATCTTTTCATTTGCATAAAACGTTCGTTTTGCTGCCTCTGTTCTTGCTTTTACGTCTGTCATTCTCTAACCACTATTTTCTACGATATCATCACTCTCAGGCATTTAAAATTCTTCACCTCTTCAAATTCGCTTTCTCCTATCTTTAGTTTTCCTTTTGCGTCCTCTTCCGAACTCGTTTTTGTTTTATTCGTTATCGTTATCCGTTTTCACCTTTTGTGACTTTCTCGCTGAGCCAGTCACAAGTATTCTTTCATTTGTTGTAATTATAACTATATCAGCAACGCATGCGATTATTTGTCCCCACCTGTTCTTAAGTCATCTTTATTTACTTTTCTTATCACATACTCTACCGCTAAACTGAACAATGATATCGATAGTGCCATCCTCTTGCTTTTACTCTTTTGTTGATTATAAATTCTGTCGTGTCACTTTTTCTAGTATTCTGATGATGATTCTCGTTTTATATTAATAAATTAAGTAATGAATTATCTCAAATGGATACTGAAAAATGGCACAAATGCTCAACGTTTCACTATCGCTTGATAGCTTCGTCAGCTGACAGCTGACAGCACATTTGATCTGATGAAACTAATAAATTTATCAGAAGTTCAGCATTGATGAAAAAGGTTTTAATTTATCAAAAGTTTAGCATTGATGAAAAAGGTTTTTATTAAAAAAAACGAATAATGTTCAAAAGTATAAAAATATAAAATAAAATATATCTAAACACATTCTCTTTATAAGTAGCCGTAAGGTTACGAAGATAGTTTTACGAGTAAATAGTAAATTTTACGTAATGAATTATCTCAAACGGACACTGAAAATGGCACTAATACTCAACATTTCAGTAGCTTCGTCAGGAGTTTCTTTTTTTACTCCTGACGAAGCTATCAAGCGATAGTGAAACGTTAAGTATTTGCGCCATACTTCAGTGTCCGTTTGAGATAATTCATTACACATTTCACCGGACAAGAATCTACCTTAACAATAAATTAAGTGTTATTTAAAGCATTTTAAGTTTCAGTATCAGAGGAAACAATTGAAGGCTGATATAACAGTAATGTTACACATAGCTAATAATTCATTCAATTCATTTATATACCACCAAATTGTTTTATTGCTGTATTTTCTTAGCTTGAATATTTAAGTAATTTTTTTGTGTAATTTAAAAAATAGTGAATCGATCTCTAAATTGACTTTCGCCTTCACCCCTGTCTTACATCACTTTTACCTGTGAATCCCACATATCTGTGTAATATTCATACAGTTATTCACTCAAACGGTTCACTAATTTTTCAAGGAAGAATTTTAGAAATTTGAAATTTACGGAACAGATATGTTGCAAAAGAAATTTTTCAAATAAAATAGAATAGACTTCCAGTTATACCAAAAGTCGCTCTTAACTCGCTTGTTTTATGATAAAATACATAAAGTTGCAATAATTTCCCTATCTCTATTTTTTTTAAATATTTTGAGTTTCCTTAATAGTCTAGACTCTGCAGTCTGATTTTCAAAACAAATCATAGCTACTATTGAAGCAATTTTATCGTAATAACTTATATTGTAGTTGAGGCTTTCAGGTTCTTAAAAATTCCATAAGAATAATCTATTAAGATACAGACTGTCTAAAATACACTCGCCGCACCGGCACAAAAAGCGACACAGTATTAATTTTTTAAAATAAATTACCTGAGGACAGTGTTTGTCCATTTTTTTTTTTCTGCTCATCGGTGAATAGGACACTTTCAATAATCGGGAGAGCCATGATCATCATGATAACTAAATTCTCTTGTTTAAATAAATTATTGAAAGTATCTACGCCATTGTCAATATTGTGTTGCAGTTGATTTTTTGTTTTCAAAACGTTTCCTAAAGACTTAATTTAATAATTTGTTTACATTTTCATTAATAAGTTGTTTTCATGGCTATTAATGCAATGGATGCAGCAAGAGTAATTGCTTTGATTCAGGATGGTCGGTCTCAACGTTACGTTGCACAAGTTCTTGGAACTTCTCAATCATGTATCTCCAGAACGTGGAGGCAATTCTTGGAAACTAAATCTTACAATCCATGCCCTGGAACAGGTCGTCAAAGAATATACAAGCGCCAGAGATGACCATTTTCTTACCCTAACGTTTCTTCGCAACAGGAATGTGACTGCTGTTCAAGTCAGAAATCGCCTTGCAGAGGTTCGAGATGTGCATGTAAGTGACAGAACGATCAAAAGACGCTTTAATGAAGCTAATTTAATGACAAGAAGACCTGCACATGGCCCAAAGCTTAACACGCGGCATAGAATAAGCAGACTTGCATTTGCTCGTGAACATGTTCATTGGAATATGGGGCAGTGCAGTCAAGTACTCTTCACTGATGAGTCCTGCTTCTGCCTACGAGCACGAGATGGTCGTGGAAAAGTGTGGAGAAGGACCGGCGAACGGTATTCCCAATGTAATATTGCTTCCAGACTATCTTTCAACGAAGGTTCGATTATGGTGTGGGGCGGTATTTCTGCGAACGCACGTACAGACCTTGTTGTAATAAATAGGGGAGTTATTAACGCTCAGAGATACATTAAAAATGTTCTTCAAGATCATGTGATATCCTGCCCCTTTTATTGGCGACAATTTTATGTTTATGCACGATAATGCACGGCCACATGTTGCCAGAGTTGTTAATGAATTTCTTAACGCTGTTGGTGTTAACCGAATGCAGTGGCCCCCGAGAAGTCCCGACATGAATCCAATCGAACATGTCTGGAACATGTTGAGAAAGAATATTAGAGCTCGCGTCCCCGCCCCAACTACTCTAGAAGAATTATCAATGGCGCTTCAGCAAGAATGGGATCAACTTGACAATTTAGCGATTAGGCACTTGGTGGAGTCGATGCCAGGTTGTAATACAGGCTCGCGGAGGCAATACTCGATATTAATTAATTAGGAAGATTGAAATTTTGCATTTTTCTTTAAGTTACAATTTCATCAATTTTGTAGTTTTTATTACTTTTATTAAAATCTTGTTTGTTTTATTTATTTTTGGCCTTATCTGATGTACATCAACCAAGAAAACTATAAATAACAATTATCAGTCGAAAATGATATAAAAAAAATTATTGTCGCAATGAATTACACAAACCTCAAAGTGAGTCGATTTTTATGCCGGTGAGTGTATATCATCCACTGAAAGATATTCAAACATCGAAAAATTCTTTTTTTTCAAAAGGAACGACCAATACTTTAATACACAATCCTATGTGCAATTAAATGCTGCACCGATCTGTATTAACATTTCTTACATCTAACTTTAACAGTTTTTGAGTTATAAAAAATTTTTGATTTAATCATAAAAATTTACAATTTTAATAGGTCAAATATTTTTAATTTTGTTAAATAACATGGAAATTGATAAAAACATTTTGATTTTTACTGTTACTACAAAGAAAACAGAGTTTCTTGAATTTTTGCAAAAGTAAATTCATAAATGCATCATGTATTAAGTGCCGACACTTTTTTATACGTATGCGGCGACGCGACATTATTTGCTGAAAGCACATTAAGTCTGTTAATGAGTTGAATCAATGAATTTTTGATGAATTAAATCAAAAATATCTCATAACTCAAAAATTGTTAAAGATAAATATAGGGAATGCTAATACAGATCGATGGATCATTTAATTGCACACACGATTGAGTATTAAAAAATTGGTCATTCCACTTCATAAAAGTATTTTTCTGTGTTCGAATATTTTCCAGTGGAAAAGTTTATTTTAATCTGTCTGTAGCTTAATAGATTATGCTTAAGGTATTTTTTAAGAACCTTAAAGCCTCAATTATAATAACAGCAGATAAAATTGCTTCAATAATAATTGATTGTATTTCAAAAATCAGATTGCAGAATCTAGATTTTTAAGAAAACTTAAAATATCTCAAGGATGATGCAATTTAGAGATAGGGAAATTAAATTTAAATTTAAATTATATTAAAAGAAGCGAGTTGATAGCCATTTCCGGTATAATCGGAAGAAAGTGCAAGTCAATTTTATTTTACTTAAAGAGATTCTTTTGAAATAACTCTTTTCCACAAATTTCAAATTTCTATTTAAGCTCCTTCCTTGAAAACTTTTAAGAACCGTTTGCGTGAATAACCCTGTATATCGAGAATTTTAGTTGTAAAAGGCGGAGACAGGTTAGAAGTAGCGTTTACTTTTTGTGCAAAAAGATAGTGAGGAATTTAAGTGCGCCTATTATGATCGCGTCCATTTTAAGGTGAAATTAAACATATTTTATACATACTTAGAAAAGGTAAAAGAAATTATTAAAGAGATATAAAACTTCTTTTGTTTTAAATGTGTTGAACGATGACGAAACTTCACGGCAACTAAGTATGTTATTTTAATTGAAAGGAAATAAGTTTTAAGTTGGCTGAAATGAAAGTTAACCTTGTCGTGTGACTGCTTATTTAGTAATTTTATAAAAAGTAGTTGTTACAATAAAAGAATTTAGTCTGCGATTAACTTAAATTGTTGAAGTATATTTCATACTTTTCTAAAAAAAAAAAACGATTAAAAAATACCCAGAAAACAAAAACATATTAAAACAACCTAATACATTTGTTACATAAATTAAATGAGTTTAAGGTTAGTTTATACACCATCATTTACTTTAAAGTGATGTAAAATAATGTAATGTAAGAGAGCATATATAGGTGTCTCAAAATCTATGTCATTAATTAAAACTGTAGGTATCTCATTATAAAAGAGATTGATTCTCCAAATCTGAACGGTATTGCTCAGAAATGAAAAACTAACTTATCACAAGCGCGTGCAGTTCCTTTGTTTTGGAACCTCTGCTTACTTTAACACCGTTGAGACAAGTCAGTTTTCAATAAAAAGCAAAAACTGCTTTCATCAGGTGGGAAATTGTCCCAAATTTGGGAAAGATCTGGACTGCTGGATGTTCATTTTAAGAGTGAAATATCGTTTTTGGACATCCAATTTTTCGCTTTCGTATGACAAACAACACCATCTTTTTGAGAAATACATTCAACATTATGCAAACGCATTTCTTGTATTTGTGGTTTCAAGTTATTTTGTAGAACGTTTATGTATCTACCAGCGTTCACTATTCTTTCTACGAAAAGCGGTTTACTTCCCCCTCTAGCTTACCTGCTTGCCCAGCTCACCACAGAAGGCAGTCATTGTGATAAACTTTCTGTGTGGTTCTTACGATTCGGCTTCGACTATCACCAATGCAAACCTCAAATTTCGCCTCATCACTCCACAAAATTGAATTCCACTAATTTTGAGACCAAGTTCTATGTTCTCTTGCCCAAACAAGTCTGTAAGTAAAGGCTTTTCCTTTGCCTATGGATTAGAAAATTGAAAATGGATAACAAACGGAATGTTTGAGCTTACCTTGAAAGTTTTAAACCCTAGTGTTCGAGCAACTCTATGACAAGGTGCTCTTAAAAAACGTTTACCCGTTGCCTCATTCCATAAAACACTTAACTCTCCCTAATTAGCGCGACGATTTTGCTTGATAACTCTCATTAAAACCCTTAAGTTAGTATTAGAATAACGTGGCTTACTTCTATTCTATCTCTCTGTTTCTGTACCAGAGAACCAGTAGTTTATAAAGTTTAACAATATTTCGCACTGTAGATTGTGACAAATTAACATTTTCTGAAATTTGCGTAGTAGATTTTCCTTTTGAATTCAAATGAATTATCACGTTTCTTATTTCTTCAGAAATGGCTTTGCCTCGAGGCATTTTTAAGTGTTAACAACAAGAAATACTCAAATAATCTGTAAAATGTCATCGTTAGGTTACTTACAGTTATTAAAATTATTAATTAATTATAATTATTAAAATTATTATTATTAATAATTATTAAAATTATTATTATCATTTGTTTCAAAGCAGCACACTTACTTTCGAAAAAGTGACCAGCAAACTTAATCCGTTTCAGTCATACACTTGTTGAAATCATATTATTATACTAAACGACAACTTGAAACTAAAAATATTTGAGAATATTTTTAAGAAATACTGTTAAGAAAATGTGGATGAAGTAAAAACTATGTATCTTGAACCAAGTTTATTGTAACATAAATTCACAGTTTTCATATTTTAAATAGCTGGGCCAACTTCACTCAGACAGGGCTCGTATGTATGTGTAAATAATATCTAACCGTGCAAATTTTATCTAACCCTAGCCTTCGAAGGACAATGGCCCAAGAAATTTCTTAACTGAATGAAAATATTTGAGGCTTAGAATACACTCATTACATTGTTTGTGTTTATGATTTTTGTACGTCACGCTGTTCACTCATCAAACAGCGATGTCTAGCTAGGTTTATAGGAGACATTAAGGCTGCGTTCACACTGATGAAAAACGCTTTCAGACAAAACATTTTTGACTAATTTTGTTAGAGAGCGTTTTACTTTAAATAGGACCAGGCATACACTGATACATCAAAACAAAAAATACGCCGTTTTTACTGAAAATGTTTCTCACTACAGTGAAACGTTTTTGCTTCATCAGTGTGAGCGCAGCCTTAAAGTAAGTCTCTAATAATTTAATCAGTGTGTACAAAGGTTACTTTGTTAGTGTAAGCCCTCTGTTAGATTCCAAAACATCTCGAGCGACCATTATTGTAATTTTCTAATCTTTCGACAAATTATTTAATGCATTTATTATATACTACAACAATACAGTTCACATTATGTGTTTCCTCTATTTGCATATTACGAGGATGCCAGTCTTAAGTTGTTCGCTAATTATTAATATGATGATTCATTTTTTTGAAGCTTACTTTTGTATTTTTTGAAAATCATAAAAAACTTTCTGAGCTTTGTTTGTATTATCTGTTTCATATGAGCGTCATAAATTATACGCGTCTGTCGTTGAAGTGAAAGACATATAAACCATAACTTTACCAAAATTAATTAAAATTGTGTAACTGGCAATATAGAAAGTGTTAGGAAAGAGTTTACACATGTATTTCGGCCTTATTGGGCCTCATCAGAACTCTGTACCTTAAAAAAAACAGGAATTAATGATAAAAATATGATTTCATAACTTTACCCCTTTCTTCCTCACCGAACGTTGGAAATAATACTGAAATACTTGTCGGTTTTAGCTTCGATGTCCAAGAAAGTGTCCAACAAATGGAAAATTGATTTCTCAGGAAATTTTATTCTTTATAAAAATTTGTGCTTTGTCTAGAACCCATAAAAAAAACTTAAAACAAATGGCGTACTACTTTAAATAACAAAAATAAGAGCATTTTATAAATTACTGTTAACTAAAATTTAGTTTAAGTCAAGTTAAATTAAAATTCTATTTACGGATGAAGCTATATTCAGTACAAATGGTGTAGTTTGCTCACAAAACTGTCATTGGTTGTCAATCAAATCCAAATTTCAAAATTTAATGTAAAAATCAATATTCGCAAAAATTACTTTGTCTGGTGTGGAACAGAAAAGCATTTTTTTCCGACAATCCTTTAAATACACGTGGAGTAATTCAGTATTTAAACGTAAATTTATAATTTTGTGATAGTTAATTAATACTTGTACAAGAGCAGAGTGAGCAGAGTAACTCCTGGCGAGGTGATGCTCATAGAGTTGTCATGCGCAAACGATATTTAGGGAAAATTCATGTTATTCGTAACCTAACCTGCTTACTTTCAAGTTACAGATAAATGTAATTGACATTGAATAGAATTGTTTGTTCAAAAAACGGACACTGCTGAGATATCGACTGAGACTCTCACACTAGTAATGAATGGGAGTACCGTAATGTCAGGAAATAAAGATGATGATTTAAAACAAGAATAAAAATTATGTTGATTGAAGTATTACAGTTTACAGACTTTATAGGTTTTATTGTGTCAGTATCACTACCCATGGACTCTCTTCCGTTCGGGTAACAACGTGACGTCACATCACTCTTCAATCCTGCGACTTTACTCCATGTTCTACTCTCTATTCTCTCCTTTTAGCCAAGCAGAACTCACCTCTCAATCTCTATAAAAACAAACCCAGGGGCGCAATTTGAATCAGTTATCAGAAAGTGACGTATGCGATTAATAATGATTTATAGAATAATAATAGAAGTATTATTTGACAGGAAAGTGCTGCGCTCGTTATTTAGTGTTATAATGTGTTAAACTGTGAACATTACATATTTTTAATTCAATTAACGATTATTAAATCGAACTCCGAATTCGTAACAATAACTAAAAATCTGTGCAAATTAAAAAAAAAGAAATAGGGTTTATAAAATCTTATTCACACAAATGCCAAAAGCTCTGAGAAACCAGATACAGTGACTTGATTCAGTGCCTTGACTTACATAAATGACTCACTGTCTCACTAACACGATTGAATGCCTCTGCTCACTACCAAGTTTATATTCTTTTAGATTAGGAAGAGTTTCTGAGTATCTTCTTTTGTTCTTGCAACAAAAAATTAGGCCTATATAAAGGCATTGATTAACCCTTTATCTAATTCTAAATCGAATCTACGAATCAGTTTAATGAATTGATTCTGTCCGACTCGGTCCAAACTACTAACAATAGGTTGATTTTGACTCTACTTGATTCTTACAGGCAGTTTATCAATTGAAAGTCGGTATTTTCTCATAAAGAACACAGCACTTATTACAAAAATTTAATTATTAAAATAATATTAAAATTAGCTTTCATATGGATTATGTCTTATTTCTCGAAAGAGGGTGCTAAAATCAAATTTTCGGATATTCATATTCATATTACTGAATTCTCTATAAAATTACCTTTTAAATTATGCCACTCATAGTACATATCCTATTTAAATTGTATTAGTTAGAGAGCTGGAAGGGAAGAAGATGACGTATGACAGTTCCCCTCCTTGGGAGATATAGAGTCGGTGTCGTTTTCATTGGGACACCTGTATATAGGAGTATTAAATAACGTATTTTGTACTTTTTTTTCATTCTGTATTAATTTAGAGTTCTATTGTGTGCGGACGTTATCTTTTGTCCTGTTGAAATTGACTGTATAATTTAATTACTAAACAGTGTTTTAAAAGTTTGCGCAAACCTAAAATGATATTTGTGTAATTGCATTACCTATGTCTGTGTATGTAAATATTGATAAGAGCACAGAATTATCAGGATATTTACGTAGAACCTATTATGTTAAAAAAAAGGTTTTTTTAGATGTAATTTTTCTTACCTTCTTAAACGTTATAACAACTTCATTACAAATTTTAAAACAAAAAAATATATTTTGATTGTTCGTAATTATTGTATTTTTTGTAATAATCGTGATATGAAATTATAATCATAGTCGCTATTAGAAATGCTGAAAGTTAAGGTATTGATTGCATCATAAATACCGAACAATACCAGGTTTTTACAAATATTAACGCGGTCGTGAATCCTCAGATAAGGATTTTAATTATACTTTTAGGCGATATATAAATTGGTTTTCTTTTCCATATTATAATATCACGAGTAAGAATTGCACCAAACTTATAAAAAAAAATTAATTTTGTCCCCAGAGTAATTGTTAATAAGAATTGTACGAAGTTACCAGTGTTTTTTGCATCTTGTACATATTGTTGTGTAAAAATCTTATTTTGTTTTCCTGGGTTGTTTTTTTTTATTATCCCCTAGAAATGGTTGTTTGTTTTTCAAAATTAAAATTATTATTATTCTTAATTTTTCTTTATTTTGTTATGTCGTCATTCAGGGAATATGTCTAATGTAAATGACGAATGTTTGCACATTCACTGTCATGCTACGGAAATCTGGATCGAGGAAAAGCTGCAGGAGCTTATGGTACAGTCCAGTCCTTCGTCCGTGGGGTGCGTCGAAAATGGTAATTCTGGTATAGCGGCGACCGACCATGTTTCAAATGATACAACTCCTGTCATTCCAAGAAATTATTTATTTCGGGAAAATGGCAGCAGAAGAAAGGTACGCATCCGGCTTCAGGGCGGAAAAAGGGTCCGCATCTGTAAGGAGGACGCCATACGTTTGGGTTACCTAAAAATGAAAAATATTTAATTTTAAAATTTTATTCAAAGTTTATTTAAATTTACGGACGAGGATGTGACGTCAAGAGAGAGATTCAGACAGCGGCCGGCAGGAGTGAGCACGTGGAAAGAGGTGCACAAAAGTGGAGTTTTTCGAAAAGTGAATTTTGGTTTTAATTTTCGGGTTTTGTGTAAAACACAGCTGAAAAAAAAAAGGTATTCTTTTAATTTTTTTATTATTAATTTTTTTTTAAGTTAATTGCTGGGGTTTCGCTGCTGGACAGATTCAGCAGTTCAAAGCTTTTTCTTAAGCTGACTGAGGGGGTTTGTTCAGCAGTGGGCCGCCTGAAGGAGGAAAATTAATGGGTGTTTAAGGTTTGTTCTTTTGTTTGACTAATTTTGAATGTACTTACCGTTGATTAGTTTTTTTTTTGTATCACCTGGTTCACTCTACAAATAAACAATTTATTTTAATTTTTTTTGTTTATTTCAACAATACAAAAGTGCAGAGCAGTGAGGACCCACTCTGCTCTGTAACAGGAGCGTTTGTTGAAATGGAGTCTTGATGCGTAATAATGAACAATCACCACGGGCAATAACACAACATAATTATTTGGCGCTGGTCAACGTTGGGCCTTTTAAAAAGGTTAAAGTTTTTTTTTAACGTTGTAAACTCGTGAAATACATATTTAAAATTTTTGAAAACGCATTCCGGAAAACGTTTGAATGTAAATAACGTCAATTCTACATTTTGTAAACATTAGTGGGGTAGACAACCAAGGGTACATCATTGTTTGTAAATGATCAAATCTTTAATTAATTGATTATTTATATTAAATATAATTTTTAAAATTTTTTTTTTTCTTCCCTGGTTTGTTTAATAAAAAAAAAAAATTTATTAAATGAATTATCTGGAACGTTTAATGGAATTCAAAAACAAAATGGACAAGGTACAAGATAATGCTGGGGAAGATATATCTGAACAACAAAGAAAAGAACAGAAAAAGAAAATGAGACAAAGGAGAGATACCGAGGTTGATGAAAAAAGAGCAATAGCCACTACAGAAGAGTTGGAGAAAGATCAGGAAAAAGATACAGAAGACGATGAAATGGAATTTGATGAAACACTCAAATATGAAAAAACTGAACCAAAAACATCTGAGATTAAAATGATGTTTAAATTTATGCAGGATATGCAAGAAAATTTGTGCAGAAAAATGGACGAACAGAAACAAGAGTTGAGAGCTTTGGAAAGACAAAGTAAACATTTAAAGGATAATGTGAAAATTTTGAAAGAAGACGTACAACAGAACATAAAGGAAAGTTTGGAAAAGCAAAGTAAAGATCTACGGGGTGACATGAAGCAATTGTGGGGAGAAATGCAAAAACAGTTGAAAGATCATAAGGAAGTGACTGGAAAACAAATAGATGATCTGAAATTAGAAATGCGTCAGGCATGGACCGAGAGACAGGAGATTAAAGCAGAAATTCACACGGAAAAAATGAATTTTCAAACAGAAATGAAGAAGGTCATACAGGACGCAATAGAAGAAGAAAGATGGTTTGTGGATACAAATTTTATGAAAATTAAAGATGTTGAAACGAAGATAATTACCGAAATTAATAAGAAAACAACCGAAAATTCAACGCAGGAGCAGTCGTTTAATTACGAAAAACCAACCCTACCGAAATTTTATGGTGATTTTAGAATGAATCCTATACAATTTTTAAATAATATCAAGGATGTGCTGGTCGACATTACAGATAATAGGAAGAAACTTCTAATCGTAAAAGGGTGCATGAAGGACGACGCAGAAACTTGGTTAAATATGGTTTCAGAAAACATCCTTAATTTTCCGCAATTTGAAGAAGCTTTTATTCGTCAGTATTGGGGTCGAAATGAGCAGCAGAGGATAAGAGACGATCTTCTTATGGGCAAATTTAAGCCAGGGGGACGTCTGTCCAGAGAAAAATACACAATAAAAAAATATAGCGTAATAAAATACTTAACCCCCAAGCTACAAGAAGAAGATTTGGTCGCTCAATTGGTGAGACATTTTGACCAAGAGATAACGCACATGGTTGCATTGCAAGGTATTTGCACGATGCCTGATCTTATAAATTTATTAAAAAGGATAGACAATTGTGAGGAGAGAAATAAACAGGACAGACGCTTTAACATAAATAATATACAACCAAACCAACACAGTCAAATGGGAACAAATAACAAATTTAAAAATGAAAATCGACGTACAGACACATGGACTAAACGTACTAACGACAATTTTAAAAGAGAAAATTACATTAAACGATTTTCAGAAGAGAAAGAGGA
This sequence comes from Serrognathus titanus, assembly GCA_039766575.1. NCBI lineage: Eukaryota > Metazoa > Arthropoda > Insecta > Coleoptera > Lucanidae > Serrognathus > Serrognathus titanus. The sequence goes on along the minus strand of CM077912.1, from coordinate 25,687,773 downwards.
GAATACGAATAACGCAAGAGAAAGTCACAACGGAAAACAGGAGTACAATTACAATTTTCCCAGAAAAAGCACAGAAAAAAACAAGACAACCTACAAACAACAAGGAAGACCAAGCAATTCAAATAGAGAGGAACGAGGAATAAGACAGATCAATAACATCAATACAGACCTTGATGAAATAACCGTAGCTGAGGTTCATGCTACGGATACTAATCAGGATTTTTGGGAGGCGCATCAATCAAAATGGAAAGTATAACGTTACAGATTGCAAAATATTTAAATAATCTAATATTTCAAGAGGAAGAAGAAGAACATGTAATAAATTTAAATTTACCTCATATTAGAATTCAGTTACAGAATATTAATTTATTGGCGTTATTAGACACGGGTGCAGAGGTTTCACTTCTGAGCAAAAGTTTTATCGAAAATAACAATTTAGCTTGTAAGGGCAACATTTTTTCAATAAAGAAAACAAATTTAGTTACTGCAACTAATAAGAAACTACTGGTTATTGATAAAATGATAATACTTAAAATGCGTATTAGAAACATGAGTTTGAATTCAGAATTTATTGTGGTGCCAGAGTTAAGAAACACGTGTATTATCGGCATAGATCTGATGAATAAAATGGATTTAATCATAAATGTAGAAAGAAGTACATGCATCTTTAAGGGCGAAGAAATTCCTTGGGAACAAAATCTAAGTGAAGAGGATAAAATAATAAATAATATAAATAAATATGATTTAAAGAAAAATGGGGAAGATAAATTATTAAAATTAAATTGTGATGAGAGTTATAAAATAATTCTTAATAACATAATAGCTAATAACATGCAATTAATTAATAACGTGCCATCAAAAGCATCGAAGTATGAACATTATTTAGAGGTAATGGATAACGCACCATTCTATCATAAAACATATCCTATTCCTCGTTTATATGAAAGGCAAGTGCAAGAAGAAATTAAAAAGATGTTAGATGATGAAATTATAGAAAGAGCGAGGACACCCTATATTAGCCCAGTTGTGGTAGTAAGGAAAAAGGATGGAAGCTTACGCTTGTGTCTTGATGCTAGAAAAATTAATACAATTACTAAGCCACAACATGAATCGCCGCCAGCTATCGAAGCACTGCTAAGCAAATGTAATGAATCTACAATTTTCTCAAAATTAGATCTGAAAAATTCATTTTGGTTAATACCTCTACACAAGGACTCTAGAAAATATACCGGATTTATTGTAAACGGTCAAGTTTTCCAATTTAAAGTTGTGCCTTTCGGTTTGTCAAGTTCTTCCGCAGCACTTATTCGAGCTATGCAGATGATTTTAGCAGAACATGAAAATTTTTGCATGCATTATGTAGATGACGTTTTAATTTTCAGCAAAAATTGTGACGAACATTATGAACACTTAAGATTGGTCTTAAATAGTTTGAGTAAAGCAGGAATGAAGATTAACTTGGAAAAATGTGACTTTATCAAGGATGAAGTTGAATATTTAGGGTACAAAATAAGTCATCATGGAGTTCATGTACACGAATCGAGGTTAGAGACTCTCAAGAATTTTCCGCTGCCGAAAAATTTAAAACAATTAAGAAGATTTTTGGGTCTATTAAATTATTACAAACGATTTATACCGAATCTAGCAAAAAAATCTGTTCCGCTATACGAACTTCTTAAGAAACAAACCAAGTGGAAGTGGGATGCTGAAAGAATACAAGCATTTCAGGATTTGAAGCAAGAATTTTACAATAATTTAAACCTGGTGCATCCAGATTTCAACAAAAAGTTTATATTGAGAACTGATGCCTCGGATTACGCAATAGCTGGGGAACTAGTTCAAATGGATGACGAGTTAGAGTTACCAATTTGTTTTGTCTCTAGAATTCTAAAAGGATACGAGCAAAATTATTCTGTTTCAGAAAAAGAAATGCTTGCAATAGTTTTTGCAATTACAAAATTAAAATTTTATTTGCTCGGCAATAGTTTCATCGTAGAAACAGATCATTCATCTCTTACTTCTATCTATAAATCACGTTTTGCTAACAGCAGAATCTACCGTTGGAGCCTAATATTGCAAGAGTATGATTTTATTCTCAAATACAGGAAAGGTGAACACAACGTGACTGCTGACACACTTAGTCGGATGTTTGAGAAGAAAAAGTTGACAAATGAAATCGAAATTAATAGTTACGACCTCAGGAACACTACAGGAATTTATTCGCATCAAAACATTTTGAACGCACAGCAAGATGAAAATATAATGAATATCAAGGCTGATATAATGAATGATATTTCACATCATAATTTTCTGATTGAAGATCAAATTTTGTACAAGTTAATTCAAAACAAGAAATTAATATTGATCAACAGAGATTTGGCTGAAGAAATAATAAATGACATACACGTTAAATACGGTCATATTGGCATCCAGAAAACCTGGTTACTATTTAGAGAGGTTTTTTGCACAAAAAAGGATAGAAGTCTAATTAAAACACTGATTAACTACTGTGATTTGTGTATTTTGGGGAAGAGTAAAAATCGCGTGTCTAAAAATCTGATTAAAAGTATCAGTGTAAATAATCCTTTAGATTTAGTTGCAATGGACTTTTTAGGTAATTTAATACCTGGACAATACGGCTATAGAAACATTTTAGTCATCGTTGATGTTTTCACTAAATACGTACGGTTATTCCCGACTAGAGAATACAATACTCTCACGGCTGTGAATCTTATACATACTTTTACAGAGGAAGAGGGCACTCCAATTAGACTACTCGCCGATAATGCCTCTTACTTCAACAATGCTCGTTTTGTACAGGCAATGGAAGTCATGGGTATAAGAGTAACGTTCTGTAGTATAAGACATCCTCAGGGGAACCCCTGTGAACGGTACATCCAAGAAGTCATAAAATACCTCAGAATCTTGACTTATAATAAACATGCTGGATGGGTGGCATACGTGGAAAAAGTCCAAGATTTTATAAATTTAACACCTAACACCGTAACACAACAAACTCCATACACGTTGATGAAGGGAAAGAAACCAACAAGACCTTGGAGAAATCAAGAAGAAAAAGAAGATGACATGGAAGAGATTTTGGAAAAATGCAGACAGAGGATAAGAAAAAGATCTGATAAATATGTGGAAAAGGAAAATCGAAACATAAAGAGGAAAACAACAATTAGAATAGGGGATTTAGTTGTCGTTCGTAATTGTAAACCAGGAAGGAGAGAGAAAAACCTGTGTGCAAAATTGCATTTGCCTTATGAAGGTCCCTATAGGGTAAGAAGAAGTTTTGACCATGTTACTTTTGAACTGGAAACTCTCGATGGAGTTTCCGTACGTGGAAAGTTCCACATTAGTGCCATTCACCCCTACAAAGGATTAGTAAATGAAAACATCTAGTAAAAGGTTCAATGGTTGTACGAGGTATTTTTAAAAATACTGAACAATTTTCTTGGGGTAAGAAAATTATTAACTATTTTTAGGGGATTATGTTGTGTAAAAATCTTATTTTGTTTTCCTGGGTTGTTTTTTTTTATTATCCCCTAGAAATGGTTGTTTGTTTTTCAAAATTAAAATTATTATTATTCTTAATTTTTCTTTATTTTGTTATGTCGTCATTCAGGGAATATGTCTAATGTAAATGACGAATGTTTGCACATTCACTGTCATGCTACGGAAATCTGGATCGAGGAAAAGCTGCAGGAGCTTATGGTACAGTCCAGTCCTTCGTCCGTGGGGTGCGTCGAAAATGGTAATTCTGGTATAGCGGCGACCGACCATGTTTCAAATGATACAACTCCTGTCATTCCAAGAAATTATTTATTTCGGGAAAATGGCAGCAGAAGAAAGGTACGCATCCGGCTTCAGGGCGGAAAAAGGGTCCGCATCTGTAAGGAGGACGCCATACGTTTGGGTTACCTAAAAATGAAAAATATTTAATTTTAAAATTTTATTCAAAGTTTATTTAAATTTACGGACGAGGATGTGACGTCAAGAGAGAGATTCAGACAGCGGCCGGCAGGAGTGAGCACGTGGAAAGAGGTGCACAAAAGTGGAGTTTTTCGAAAAGTGAATTTTGGTTTTAATTTTCGGGTTTTGTGTAAAACACAGCTGAAAAAAAAAAGGTATTCTTTTAATTTTTTTATTATTAATTTTTTTTTAAGTTAATTGCTGGGGTTTCGCTGCTGGACAGATTCAGCAGTTCAAAGCTTTTTCTTAAGCTGACTGAGGGGGTTTGTTCAGCAGTGGGCCGCCTGAAGGAGGAAAATTAATGGGTGTTTAAGGTTTGTTCTTTTGTTTGACTAATTTTGAATGTACTTACCGTTGATTAGTTTTTTTTTTGTATCACCTGGTTCACTCTACAAATAAACAATTTATTTTAATTTTTTTTGTTTATTTCAACAATACAAAAGTGCAGAGCAGTGAGGACCCACTCTGCTCTGTAACAGGAGCGTTTGTTGAAATGGAGTCTTGATGCGTAATAATGAACAATCACCACGGGCAATAACACAACAATATTTATACCTATAAAAATTTATCCAGCAATTATTTCTTTCTAATCACAGTTTAAAAAATGTCAACTTTGTATCGGTTTAACGCATTTGTGTTGATAATGAATTTTTCCAAGCGTATTGTCGAGCATTCCTCTCTGTGAGCATATACCAATCTGGGTCAGACTTATCTTAAGAATTGTTGTCGTAGTAAATTTCACAACATAAAACAAATGTTCATTTTTAATGATTTAATGCAATATATTTTTGATAAACTTTTATTAATTTACCTCACATTTAAACAGAAAAGAACTACGTTTTCGCTGATTGCCATACTTCATTAATAAAATAACAAATTAATAGTTATTCAGTAGTTTCAATACTTTTAAAATTCAACTCGCCGAATGACGACGAACAGGAACACGCCTGAAGATATTTATAAATTGATGACTTAACATGTATTATTAAAACGCTACCAAATTCCAATTTATGTAAGAGAACACAAACAGACTAGTTACAGTTTAATTGGGGATTGCTTTCCTTTCAAAACATTATTTAGTCTAGTGTTTTGAGTTCATCTATATAAAAGTCTCAAACTATGAGGTAATAAATTCATAAATTCGTTTTAATTGAGTTATTAATTAAATGAGCTAATACATAATGTTACCTTAAATGCTTCATGAAAAAAGGTAGATTTTACTGGAAGGAGAATGTTTATTTCGTGTTTGGTATAGAACTGAAACTTCAATCGCAATTCGCTGCTGAAAAAATTCAAAGAGCGATTATTTGGGTTATTTTGTGGAAAATTATATCTTTGTTTCGAAGATACAGGGTAATAAAGATTTTCAACAAACCCAATATTTATTACAGTTATTGCAATCCAGCCGACTTGCACCAAAATTTTTTACAAGTTTGCGATGACACACATATTGTCCGTATTGGCCACCTTGTGTGTAAATGATGTCACATCTATCTGGTATGTTTGCAATTACGCGCTACCTTTGCGTAAGTCATGTTGGTTGTCGGGTTTACGATAGCGTTGTCGAGCTACTCTTCTTCTACCCCTTTGCAATCCCACCGACTTGCAGTCAAAATTTTTTGCTTGAACTATACAGTCTTTCCAAAATAAGTGCAGAAATTTAAATCTGTAATACATCACCATAAATGGGAACCATTGAATTTATATGTCCTTAACAAAAGTTGCAAATCGGGCAAGAATTAATCGTACATCTATGTCTTTAAGGTAGGTCAAGAAAAGCAATTTTTATTGCGACAAAAAAACGAGTGCAATCGAGCAGTGACCTTTGCTGAAGTCAGGAGGCCAATGAAAGCATTTTTTCCTTCACGTCGCAATAATAATACACCTGAGCGAAAGAATTTGCTTCATTTTTTTATGATTATGACACAATTTATTGCTCCGTATCTTTCGAGATCAACAGTTTAGTTTGTGAAAAGTGGTTGAATAAACAAAAGCTAAAATGCCACAATTCACGAACGGCGAGAGAACTCATCTATGGCGAACATTTACAGCTAATGTGCAGCATTTACGCAATTACGGAAGTTTCGACCGCAAGGTGCAAACCGAGAACGCAACCGTGTTGCAGCAATTCTGGAACTGGAACAAAAAATTATGGACATTGTTGCGGAAAATCCGGGAATAAGTGTTGGCAGCCAGAATGGCTATTTCAGCTAAGGTTGTTTGAAGGATGTTACATGACCAGGGTTTGCATCCCCAACATGTTCAACGCGTACAAAAATTACACATGGGAGATTCCGAACGTCGGCGTACCTTTTGCGAGTGGTTACTGTAACATCCAACATCCAATTTTTTTTCAAAATTTGATGACCACAGATGAGGCCAGTTTTATTCGCAACGGCATTTTTCATATGCAGGATACACGTGTATGGTCAGATGAAAATCGCCATGCTGTACGTGAAACTCATTCACAGCAGCGTTTCAGCGTCAATGTGTGGATAGGAATTTTGGATGATGAACTTGTAGGGCCTTTTTTTATATTACCACCTCGTTTAACAGGTGCTGTCTATTTATATTTTTTGCGGAACACCATTGAAGATTATTTGGATGCATTACCGTTGAATGTGTTACGAAACACACGAAAGCACGATGGCGCTTCACCACACAATATTGTTCCTATTAGAACCTGGCTTAATACACATTTTCCAGGAAAATGGATTGGTCGAAACGGACTCATGTGATGGCCTGCCCGATCTCCTAATCTAAATCCGTGTGATTTCTTTTTGTGGGGTCACCTGAAGCAAATAGTGTATGCCGCCCCTATAAACACATTAAACGAGTTGACAGTGAGTTTTCATAACGCCGCCGACAGTATTCGCGCTAATTCTGACATGCTAATACGAATACAAGAATCGTTTCTTCGCCGAGCTCGCTTGTGCGTCGCTAATGATGGACACCACTTCGAACAATTGATATAAACATTTCTAAATGCCGATAGAGAACGTTTGTTTGAACGTGATCCTCCACACAGATGATATTTGGTGTGTGGGCTTTGCGAATTCCCTTGATGTTTACTGCCTACGATCAGCCAAGCAGTTTCTGTAAGTTTTTTTTGTTATTTCATGAGCGCCGAATAAGGGATGGATTAAGGAATTTTCTTTTTGTTATACGAATTTTTTTTGTATTCTTTCGTGTTTAAAAATTTCTTCACTTATTTTGGAAATACCGTGTATTATAATTTATATTATTTAACTAAAACAAGTTTAAACCACTTTAAAAAGGATGCATTCCGAAGCTTGTTTGACTGTTTTAAAAATAGTTTTAATTAATTACAAATTATCATGAGTAAAATAATTCTCAAGTACAAAGTAATCTCAATAATCCTGCATTCACCTATGCACGTTCAGTAATCCGTCATTCATATAGTCGGTATCATAGATTAATAAGAAAAGATGTGAATCTACCATATTGACCGTTAGACAAGAATGTTTGCGCCACCTAGGATCAAAGAACAAAATTAAAAGCGCGATTGCAAATTATTGTACTTGTTTATTTTTAAATTACTTGTTCAAAATAAAATCGCATTTATTACTGTTCAAATGTATGATCAGCAATAAATATGATTTTTTCTGTTTAACTGTTCTGTAAAAAGAGGAAACAAATACAAAAAGAAAAATCACTGAAAATAAGCAGTTAATTTATTAAAAACAAGTATGTGATTTACAAGGAAGTACACACAATAGCTTATCTTGAAACATATATTACATATTTTACTTAACTCTAATATTTTGTACAACATTACTATAACTATGTGATTTACAAGGAAGCACACACAATAGCTTATCTTGAAACATATATTACATATTTTACTTAACTATGACATTTTGTACAATATTACTATAACTATTAATTAATTAATTAGTTCAAGTCGACTCTTGTCTGATGAAAATTGTTTTAATCTTTAACTGGACACTGGAAATTGCTCAAAAGCTCAACGTTTCACTATCGGTTGGTAACTACCTGCCGAAGCTATTAACTGATAATGAAACGTTGAACTTTTCTGCAATTTACGCAGTGTCCAGTTAAAGATTAAAAACAATTTTCATGCAATTTTCAAGAGTTGACCTGCAATCAAAATTATTATTATTATTAATTATAATATATTCTTGATAAGTGTCAACAACAATTAGACAAAGTAGTTATGCATTTGCTTACCTATTTGCACACATTGTGGTCGATTGAAAATAGTGGGAACAGCATTTCTATTTAGCTTTTTTCTTGCGGGTGTTTGAAAAGAAGATGTTTCAAAATGTGCAGATTATAACATATTTGATTTCTGGGTATCTGAGATAATTCTGGCATATATTTTAGCCACTCTTCTAATCTTTGCAAATCTTGCGGAACAAAATGAAATGTCAAGTTTGGATGCGTTGCGGATGTATTGCCGCAGTTTGGTGCTTTGCAGTACCTTCTGGTGCATGGTGTCGTAGCCATTTCTTCAAAAATTGTTCACATACAAAAAAAAAATAGGAATAAACAAAAAACTGATTCACAAGAACTATTGAGGTTTACTCACGGTTTACTGCATAGATTATTTCATAGATTAAGATTATTTACTGCAGGTGTACGGCGTACTGGTTTACAAGCATAGATTAATAAGGTTACAAGCATTTACAAGTTGTTCACATGTAATGTTCTGCAATCTGTAATTCCTGTAATACTATAACATATAAGTGCAGAAACCTGTAAAACTGCCATCTCTGAGACTAGAACAAAAATAACATCCTCATTTAACCTTGGTCATAAGACATTCAACCCCCTGGTCGGTATGTCATAGAGGGTAGGGTTTGTAAATGAAATAGATGGAATTATCACAGAGCGCTATTACTATTTACCTAATTTTAATATTCTATTACGAAATTAAGCAAAAAACTGTTGTTGATGACATATACAGTGTTGGTTAATTTAACATAATCTTTTATTCAAAATGACAAACATTTTTAGTGGACATTATAAGTATATAGGCAGTGTTATAACTATCAGAAAATACTCACACCAGGCGATTCCCTAGGTTACCTGGATGCATATTTACATACTCGCAACAATACTCCCAAATTATAAAATGCAAAAAATTTGCTTGAGTAAAATTTAAATTAGAAGTAAACCGGGGTAGAATTCTATGAACTTATGACAACAGCAATGAGAGTTAACGAATTCTAAAACTTGCAGTAGGCAATGTAGGCATTATACTTGGTTTCAATGGTCAAGCATTAATCTAATTAATTTATGAACTTATGATACATATTTGACTAATAACACAAAACTTGTTTTTCAAACGAAACAATATTAAAAACGATATTCAATAAAAGTAAAAGCTACAACTGTCCATAATACTCTTATAATAATAATAATAATAATAATAGTTTTAGGCCCAATTTGACAATCGTCAGGTAAACTGAGTACAACACTATTCTTGGAATAACGTGACATAGATATGGAGGAAGGCGAATATTATTCCACGATTGTAAAATGGGTCCTAAATTGCACTTCCCAAAATATAATAAAAGTATTGAATAGAGCAAAAGAAAAAAGTTGATTTAATGAGGTGGTAAAGCGAACTCAAGGCGAAATTCTGACCATTTTGCAACTTCTCATTTGTGTGAAATATGCTTAAACTTACGTATACATGTTCCGTAAATAAGAATTTTGAACGTTCTGAATGTGATAACTTGTTGACGAATCAATAGAAGAATGATAGGTAGGTGTATAGTGGGCGAGTTTTTTTATTTAGCATTTTGCTGTGATCGATGTGAAGAGAAGTCCATTTCTGTTAGATTATAATCGATTTAGGCGATGTAGGAATGTACTGACAAGTTACATATTTTTACGGGCTTACATGTATATATACGTATTTGTCTCGCTTGATAATATAAAAATATTTTATCTGCCATAAAATAAAAATAAATAAAATTAATACGAAAGCTGAAGCTGCTGTTGTGATCACCTCACCTAACTTATCAGGAAAGTAAACAGATTTCCATGCAAATCATGACATGCTCTCCAAATGAAATGGGTATACATTAATTAAAGCATATCTCATATTTTTGTTATCTGAAAGGCTTATTAATCCCTCAATATATTTGTAATTGATAAACAATTTATACTTTTAAAGTGTTATCCTTCAATAAATATTAAACAATAAATTAATATAATTAATGATAAAATTAATGAAATTATAATGAAAGGGGAATCAAACGTTACAAAATGATTGTATAACCTGCTTTTCATTTCTTAGTAAAGTTAAATTTATCTAATCATAATTTTTATGGCACTTGACATTTCAGCTTTGCAGCTTTGTATTGCAATATTGATATTCTAAAAATGATAAAAATTGTCCATAGAATGATTCAACATATTCAATTAAAGTACCTAAGATGTTTGCTAGCAAAATAATGAAGTTAATATATTTCATCTTATAGAATGGAAACTACGAGTAACGATGTACTTAGAGAACCGCCGAGCCCCGCTATAGATTCAGAAGGCGATTTTGATGACGATTTGGGTGTTGCAGATAGTGTAAAAGTTGTCCATATTAAAGGATCAAAACTTGTTCTTAATGAAGACGAAGATGAGGACGACAGAGGTTTAATTTCATAACAAAAATAAAAGTCATCAAATACATATTAAAATTGTAGGTACAACTTCAGATAAAATATCTTTCCGTGCTATACACGAAGCCCCTATTAAATTTAAATCGTTCAATAGAAAAATTTTCATTCCTGGAAAATCAATTGAAGTTACCTTCACTGATGTTGAAACCAATCACACTACGCATTTACTAAATCCTAATTTGTAAGTAGTAAGTAATTTTTAATTTTTTTTATAATGCTTAATTTTTTTGCAGATATACAATTTCATTCCAACATGGGGAATTTACATGGGAAATTAAAAAGCGCTACAAACACATTCAGGACTTGCATAGTCAACTGACAATGTTCAGAGCTTCGCTGAACATTCCATTTCCTACCAAGACGCACAGAAAACAAAGGGAAAGTTTTAAAAATAACACACCTGAAATGGGAAAGAAGAAACGGAGAGGTGCTTTACCTAGGTCTGGTTTTATAATTTTTTTTAATCAAGTTAATTTTAATTCAACTTTAGGTTCCCTAAGAAACCAGAGGTATTAATTCCATATGAACGCTTACACAGTAGAATGAAGCTGTTGGAACAATATTTAACAAATTTATTAGCAATGAGCATTTATAGGTATCATCCTTCTACTGTAAGTTTAGTTTTCAGTTAAATATATTTTTTTAATTTTATCCATTTCAGATAGCTTTTCTAGAAGTGTCAAATTTATCATTTATTCATGATCTTGGCGCCAAGGGAAAAGAAGGTATGGTACGAAAGCGATCGGGAAGTACACAACCAGGTCAAGCAGGATGCAATTGTTTTGGTTGTGTACAAAGCACGTGCTGCTTGAGGTATTTACAATTAAAATTTTTAAAAGTTACATACTGAATGATAAAAATTTATACTTAGATGTAGGCATATATGCCAAGAGGTTCTCTGTTCGTCTTGGCGAGATAGATGGTTTTTCTTAAAGGACACATGTTTTGGCTATATTGATCCAAAAGATGGTACAATAAAATGTGTGATACTGTACGATCAGTGCTTTGAAGTGTCCTCTGGCATGTACTCAACTGGTTTACATAAAGCGTTGCAGATTGTTACTTTAAGCCGCCAGATTGTAATTAAATGTTCGACAAGATCACAACGGAAATCCTGGGTCGAATCCTTAAAAACACACGCCTCTGAATTAGGTGATTTAGATAAATAATTTAACTAATTCTTTTGTAATGCCAAAAAGATTTTATTAATGGTGGGAATTATTTTCCGGTTTAGCTAGAGCTTTCACACTACCTAATCGTCATCACTCCTTCGCACCGATACGCAACAATGTGACTGCTTGCTGGTTTATTGATGGTAGTACGTACATGTCGGCAGTTGCTGATGCTATTAATAACGCCAAAGAAGAAATTTTTATTGCTGATTGGTGGCTAAGTCCTGAAATTTATTTAAAACGTCCCATACTAGAAGGTGATTACTGGAGACTTGATAAATTGTTACAACGTAAAGCAGTAAGTAGTTTATTTAAAAAAAATTATTCACAACTTAAATATACATACTTAACATTTGGAAATAGATAAATAATACATGTAAAATTTTTAGGAGTCTGGTGTGCATATTTTCATTCTACTTTATAAAGAATTTGAAATGGCATTAGGTTTAAATAGTTACTACAGTAAACAGACACTATCAAATTTGCACGAAAATATTAAAGTACTTAGGCATCCTGATCACGCTAAAGTTGGCATATTTCTTTGGGCGCATCACGAAAAAATAGTTTGCATCGATCAAACTTATGCATTCCTTGGGGGTATTGATCTGTGTTATGGCAGATGGGATGACTATGAACACAGGTAAAATTGTTTTGTTAGGTACTGAAATATCCTGAAAAGTAATGTTACACTTGTTGTGCTTTAAAGCCAAGCATTTAAAAAAAAATAGGTCACAATTTTTGTCAACAAAAACGAGTGATGGTGTGAATATTTTCCTTGGCAAATCCCAAGTCCATCAACCTACTTGTTGCTCAATAGTTAAAATTTAGCTACTATAGCTTATAGTATCATCTTTAACGATAAAAGAATGAGATGAAGAATTTACTTAAGAAGAAATTCAATTATTAAAAATAATCTTCGTCAAGGAAACAAACGCATTATGCAAAACGGGATGCTACAAGGCAGTTGACTGAAAACCGAAGAATTATCGGAAGGTGTGGATTTCAGAAACTGTAGCATTAGTTGGTTATTTAAAATTCGAAATACTGTAATTTTTAAACAAAGTGGTCTCAATATTTGTCAAAAAATAATGATGCACAACATGTTGAATGATGTACTTGAAGTTTAACTCTTTGTGAGAAGCCAGGAAGGAAGTGGCACCAAAAAAAGAATCATAGTGAAGGAGTCACTTTTGCTGTTTTGAGTTAATCGATTAGCTGCGCTAAAAATGCATTGTTATTTAGCATGATCTTATAGAAATTATTGTAAGTAATTCTTTAATGCCTTTGTACTGAAAGCTTTTGAACCTCACTTCCTTTAATCAGCAGTGCAAGATTACTTTCCAGGTCTCTTACAATTTGTATGTTCACCTACAATTGTAATTACATTTCAGATTAACAGACCTCGGTAGCATAACTCCTTTAACTAATGTATCAACACGGAAAAAAAGAACATCAACTGTTCCTGGTGGTGATACAATATATCCTCTTCCAATTCCATATTATAAACAAACACCTCAGCCTGAAATCACAATTGAAGAAGAATCTGAACCTGCAGATGATGAATCCGAAAATGAGCTTCCACAGTTACAACCAGGAGACCATTTACTAATACCACCAGGGGACCAATTGGTACCACCAAGAACAGAAAATGTAAAATTAAATACACCAGAAATGGAACGTAAGGGTGGAATGTTGTCTCTTAAAACAGTGCGTTTAAAAAGCAAAGAATTAATTAGCATGATGTACACACAACAGGAAGACAGCATCGACACACCTGATGGTCTAGAAGAAGTAGCAGAAAATGATTCTGATAAAAGTGACTTAAATGGATCCGCCAAGTACTGGATTGGAAAGGACTACAGTAATTTTATTGTTAAAGATTTTACTGATTTAGATTCCCCTTTTATTGATTTTATTGACCGTGTTACTACACCAAGAATGCCTTGGCATGATATAGGGGTGTGCGTTCAAGGCGATAGTGCGAGAGACGCTGCTAGGCATTTTATTCAGAGATGGAATGCCACTAAGTTAGAAAAAGCCAGACTAAATAAAACATATACTTATTTACTTCCAAAATCCTACAATTTTGATTTTGTCCATAACATTTTACCTCATGAGAGTCACAAAGTTACCTGTCAGGTATACCTTAAAAAAATTGCAATTTCTAAACGTTTTATTTAATTTAGTTACGTTTTAGATTTTACGAAGCGTAAGTACGTGGTCTGCTGGTTTTATGGAACCAAATACAGTGGAGCAAAGCATACATGAAGGCTACATAGATGCAATTAATCGATCTCAGCATTACATTTACATTGAAAATCAATTTTTTATAACATTACCAAGCAAAAACAATTCACTTATAAGAAACCAAATTCAGGAAACACTTTTCAAGCGAATTCTAAGGGCTCATAAGTAAGTAATCAAACAAATCTCCATATAAGTAAAGATGTAATATTATAGGGAAGAGGCTGTGTTTCGAGTATATGTGGTCATGCCACTTTTACCAGGGTTTGAGGGAGAAGTTGGAGGACCAACTGGAACATCATTGAGAGCTATTACTCATTGGAATTATGCAAGTATTTCAAGGTCTGCGTTTTTTTAATTCTTTTAGGCACTGAAGCTTTACAAAATTTATTATTCTAGAGGTAAAGATTCTTTACTAAGTAGATTAAAAGCTGCGGGTATTGAAGATCCAACTCGCTACGTAAGTTTTTATGGTTTACGAAATCATTCTTTATTAAATGGAGAACCTATAACAGAACTTATATACGTGCATTCTAAATTAATGATAATCGATGACAAGATTGTCATTTGTGGTTCAGCCAATATTAATGATAGGTCATTGATTGGAAAACGTGATTCAGAAATAGCTGTGCTAATAGAGGTTCGTTTTTATCTCACTGAAAACTTTTATAATACAAACTATTATGGCTTTAGGATGAAGAATTTGAAGATGGTTTCATGAATGGTGAAAATTTTCCGTCCGGAAAATTCGCAGGCAACTTGCGCAAGAACTTATTTAAGGAGCATTTGGGTTTGATAGGCAGAGAAAATGAACGGATTGATATTGACATTACAGATCCGATCTCAGATTATTTTTACAATGAAATCTGGTATAAAACAGCAAGTTTGAATACAGAACTTTATGAAAAAGTGTTTCATTGCATTCCAAGCGATAAAGTCGAAACGTTCGCAGCCTTAAAAGAGTATATATCTCAAGAACCATTACATGTCTCGGAATACTCTAGATCTGAAACAATGTTGGCTACTATAGAAGTATGTATCTGCATCGGTATACTTAAATATAAATCTGTGTTTTTTAATAGGGGCATTTAGTGCTATTTCCACTAAATTTCTTGAGTCAGGAAAATTTAACACCCAATGCTACGACTGTTGAAGGTATGATGCCCACATCATTATGGACATAGTATAAATATAATACATGTAAAATGTTTGTGTACTTGTATATCTTATTTCCGTAAGAGATTTAATGCATTTTAGCTTTAATTTTCCATTGCTTATTTTATATTATTTTTACTTACGAATGGCGTCCAATAGAATGCATCTACTTATTATAAGAGTAAAATTAAAATGTTATACTTTGTTTATTTTAATTAAGTACAAATGCAATATTGATTGTTTTTAAAGTAATGATGTACTTAGGATTTTTACGTTAATTTATACTTGTGCCCATTTTAAACCTCTGAAAATTTTAGAGTAGACAAGCCATCAATCATATGAAAAATAACTTCGTGTTTTCATAATATACTAAAACTACGGAAGTAGAATGTGTTGCCTATTTTGTAATTTTTAGGGGTAACGATTTAAAATGTACACCTGTATAAATACACGACCTAGATTTCAAGAGACACTCTCTTATTCGTCCTCGGCAATTTACTGCTTCGAGTGCATCTCCACCGGGATTGCTTACCCAAAAAATTGGAAACTTATATCTGAACGCTACTTTCAATGAATATCAAGGGCCCTTTTGATTAAAGTTGCCTTTAACTAAAGCTGTGATTAAAATAAACAAGAAACCACCATATATGTAGCTTCACAATGTAATTTCATGCAATTTCGAATACTGGTTTACGATTAGGTTGGCAATATTTTCTTTTAATAAAGAAAAAATAAAGAATAACTTTTTATTGTAAAAACATTAAATGTAAATACACTTTCGAAATAATAAGTAACGCGGTGGCGGTTATTACGATGAAAAAGTTTAAAATGAAGTGCAACTTTATTTCAAAACCTTATTTAAAAAAAATAGTGCATATTTTATAGTGAGCTGTAGTTTACTTTTTTAATAAAAAGCAGTGATGTCTGACATAATCACAGAAAATAAATTAAATGTATGAATTTTCGTGCATATTTTAAAATTGTATTATTTGAAGATAAACAATATGTAACCTGTTATAGGTCTCTGAATTTTTATGTAAACTTTCTTTATTTGAAATACTTATGTCGGTATTTTTAGAAACAGACGTTAATGCAGGGCAACTTTCTTTACATATTTTTATTAAAAAATAAACTATAGTCAATTTTTATCTTTCCTCATATTTGTTTTTATTATTATTTTTTAGCCCAGCCTATACTTATCAAAATGTAATAAACATAATTTCATCGTAATTTTCTGAATGCTGTAAAACTCTAAAATAGTATACTTGAGAAAATAAAAGATGTGAGAGTTTAGAGTATTCACCTCTAAAAAATAGGTAGTATATTTGAGAAAAAATGAGAGTATAATATTCTTAAAAAGAGTACTTATGCCTGCACTCTCTCTAAGAGCCAGTTTTACAATGGCAGATTAAATGTAAGCTGAAACTTAAACCCATAACAATTATTTCAACAATTTAGATTAAGGATTTAAGCTAGCATTGTAAAACTGGGCCTAAGCGACATTCTTAAACTACACTCTGGACTTCTGCCCTACTAAGCAAGAAAAGCCTTATCTACTTTTTTTTGATTAGTACACGTTTAAAGTATCATAAATATATTTTTTGTATCATATTTACTACAATGTTGGTATAATTCAATCACATAATACTTAACTTTTAAAAGAAATATTATATATAATATAATATATTTTACCATTCAGTTCCCGCACTATTTTGAGAAAACTTTAGACATTTGAACAATATGAAATTTGCAGATAAGACCAGACTTATAGCGTTTTCGACTGACTGCTCTAGAGGACTCTCAGCATATCATCATCTTGTTTTAACCTCGTGTAATAACAGGGGATGGAGCTACTCTCAAAATTTTGTAAAGTAGTCATTTGAACACTATTACTTTCGGCTAATATTGCTGCCTCTCTCCTGCAAATGAGTTTATGTCAGATGTTTAATTGAAAAGTCCATCAAGTAGAGTTTTAATTTTAAAAACTTTAATAATTTTTAGAGAGAGTGTAAGGTTTGTGCCCTTATTGTTGAATCCAGATAATTTCATTTCCAAAACAAATAAAACTGCGTTTAAAGCAAACAGGTTTTTAGTTTAGCACTTACCTGACATTCCTCGATTTAATCGCTATTCACAATAGACGTAGCTATTAGCCATGACCAATCATACAGGGAGAGGTAAGAATCCCAACATGAAAAGAGGATTACCGATTATGGGTAAAATCCAGATTGGTGAATTTGCCGCTGCAACATATTAGAAAAACAGTTGATTTTTATATTACTTAACAAAATAAACACACGCAACTACTTTCTTAATATATGCCAGTGACAAACCCACAAATCACTAGTTTGCCTACAAACGGTGAACCTTTTGGTATGGTGAAACGCTTACTTCTCTAGAAATGATTAATAGAATCACTCTAATAATAAATACACCGTATATGAAAGGATGCGCTGATTGTTACGGAAATAATGTAAAGACAGAACGTCTTGAAAGAGATATGCGAAATGTAAAATAAGTTAGATATCATAACAAATGAGAAAGATACAATAACACTCAAAAGTACAGTTTATGAATAAGACCCCGTATATTCCATTTTGATTCCTATGTTTCTCTTTTCTGAAACTTTTCTTAAGTCATATGTTTTGAAAAGCACAACTATTATTTTTTAATAATTGTAAATTTTAATTGTCTGTATGTCTTCCATGTATGTTAATAAATGTTTCACGTGTTTAAGATTTTTCTTTGATTCATAACTGAATATTTTTTATTTTTTTATGCACAATGATTATACTCCGTTTTTCTTCTATAGTACCTGTGAAAGGTTTCAGAGGTTGGTACCTTTACTGAATGTTAGGAAATTTCAAAAATTTGTATTCTACTTTTAGTGATAAAATCAACAGATGGATTCTGTTCGAGTCAAATTCGTCATTTTTGTCACTAGATTGGTATACTGTTTCACAAACTTGTAGCAACTTATCATGTTCGTAATCGCAATATAATCGAATTGATTGATGCAGAACGGAATCCGACTGTATGGTTCCAACAGAAACCCTAGTAATTTGAAACTGACATACACTGAGAAAAAGAGTTCTTTGTAGTTAACGAATATGCTTTAATTTAAAGAAACTATTTCTTTCAATAGTAGCAAAGATATATTTCTTTCGGAATAAAATATTTTCTTTGGGGATAAAATATCATTTTCATACGAACAAGTAGTATTTTTTTAACACAAATAAGATATATTTTAATGAAATAACATTTATTCCTCTGAAATACAAAATGTCAAAGATACAAATTTCTTAACGATAAAGATTCTTTTTTCTCAGTGTATACTAAAAAAAGAGGAAACAGAATATACATGCTATTTTATTGTACAACATAGACACTATAGAGATTCAGTGTGTTGGTATTAGAAATTTTTTAAGTAATTTATCTTCTGAAACATATTGTACTTTCAATTTTTAAATAATAAATGAATCAACAATTATCTCCAAGAAACGTATCAAGGACGATTCTATGGAAGATTTTCCGTCACAAATATTGCGCTGATGTGCCAGTGGCAGAATTAAAGGGTTTCCCAATAAGGGTTATATAGTCTGTTATAAATAAAACTCAAATTATATATGAAAATTAAAAAAAAATGTGTATAAGAAACTGAAATATTTCAATTATACGTGAAACAAATGATGGCCAGATGGCCTTCCTGAGGCAGTCAGTTGACCATGATTTTTGTTAGAAATTTTGATCTGCCTCTGCCTGCGTCAACATCCATTCAACAATGGTTCCGGGGCTTCAATTTATGAGTCAACTAAAAGTTGTAGACTTCGAGAATCAAATCCTTCCTCAGAATACGCCATGTTATGATTTGAGAGGTCCAGTTGCTGAGAAAGACGAGGAACTAAGAGAGTTGGGTCCTGAATCACACTCACAATATTTTGAACTGACCAGCCAGAACAAGCACATACAGGAGGTCTCTGGTCCACCTCTAACCCGGTTGTCTTGAATTTATTCACCGTGTTTCAAATTGTCGTCTGCTCTGTTGGCCGATAGAATTGACCAAACGAATCACGCAATGCGGGGAACTGTAGTGCTTGCCTTGAAATTTTTTTTACGATTTGAATGCGCTTCTCCTTACTGTACGACAACATAGCAATAAATGAATATGTTGACCCGTTGAAAATAACATTTCGTTTTTCGCCAAAATAATGTAGTGGTGCGGTGCAACTATGAGTCTTAAAAACCCTTACTCCTATTAGAAAACCCTGTACAATTGCAACGATAACATTCCACAGCAGGTCAATAAGAGCGAGGCTAGCATGCAGAGGTAACTATTTTAATGGCCACCACTAGACATCCACTCTGGTTAGTTATTGTTAACTGTGTCGTTTGGCCAATGCGTGATAAACTCTAGATACAACTCGAATTTGTTGCAAAGTAAATATTAACGATGTAAAAGTAAGTTATATTTGCAACTTCATTTTTTAAATAAGCAAATATTGATTTATTTATTTCCCCCAATTGTGATTCTCGTAGATAATTAAATAATAATAATAATTAAAATACAGGCGTATTAAGCTGCATTCGTTATATGTGGTCAAACTGAACGCAATGAATATAATGTCTGAATACGTAAGAGTCATTACGGTCAGTTCTACTGATGCAAATCAGTTAAAAGATGCTAAAACGGTGCTTACGTACATTTACCTGAGGTTTTAGTAAAAATATAATAATAGAATATATTTCAATATAAAAACGCTTGCTATTCCTAGTAAAAATGCATTGCATATTTATTAGACAATTTGTTATAACACATTAGTAAAAAATCAACTAAATATAAAAGTGGATTTTAATAAATAATAAAAGTACTTCTGATCGCGCCTGTAAACTTGAGGAACAAGCGGTTCCTTAATAAATAGTAACAAAATGAGAATTACTTGATTATGTAATTATCGAGATTATTTGAGAATGAATTCAAAATTTATCAATTCTCGAAATCGTAACATTATTCAATAAACTACGAAAATAAATAAAATTTCAAAACATCATTCAATAATATACATAACATAAATAATAATAATAATAATACTTTAAGAAAAATAAATTTAACAACACGATTCTATTCAATAGGTTTGTTTGTTTGCACTATGTTGCACCTTGTGACGTCCCTTTATGAATTTCACAACTTTTAAGTGCAGTTTAAATCACCAACTTGTATGACAAACAAACAATAAATGGCTCCGCTTGTCTATACCTTACTTATATTATAAACATTTTATTTTTTTCACTTGCAAAGTCTAATTTTTATGTAATATTTCATAAAAAAAAATTATTTTTCACTTGGACTGCATTTATAAATATTACTAAATTAAAATTAGATTATTTTCTTACAGCTGTAGAATATCCACGCATACATACGAAAGAAAACCCGTTTACAATTTTCAGTTAAATGATTTACCATGTTTATGCTTTTGACTTAAATAGAAATTATATATTTAATTCTGCTTGAATTTACTCGAACGTTAGAGCTGGTGCAGGTATAGATAGCATGCTTTGGGTTGCCTCTGAAGAAACTGAGTTTGAACAAACAAACATTTTTCGAGAATGCTCTATACTACTTCAAATACAAATATATAAAGTAAAGTGTGCAAGATAACAAATCTTTTGGACTTATCGTGGACTTCGAGCGAATGTATTGCAAGAACGTATTTTGAACGTGACGGGGATAGAAAGGGTAGTTCAATTCAAACAGAAATTTGTATTTTGTATAAAAAAAACTCTGATTTCGCTTTAATAGAATTTTGCAAGAAGATTAAAAACGTAAGACTTAGGTCAGGCTATTATGTAAACACACATTTTGGACTTAAAGGAGACAGAAGTCGAAACTCTGGACAAAACCTCCGAATTCGTTTTGATACGATTTTGAAAAGAGATTAACAAGTTAGGCTTGTAAAATGCTTTGTAAAAACACATTTTTAACTTGAAGGGGATAGAAACTTATGAGTTCATTTTACACGATTTTCGGCGAAGATTATTAAATAATAAAAGGAAGAACAGCGCAAGAACTACAACAACATTGTAATTATATCCAACTCTGTTCTACATCTCGAAAATCGCAGGGGATTTTACACGCATTTGAGAGCCACATGCAAGATTTTCCCACTTGGTATATTGTAACAGTCCACTTACCCCTGTATATGATCTGATTTGCCATCAGTTGTTGTTAATCACTGATTTGATATTTTCTTATTAAGTATAAGAAGAATGAGTGATTTGACAGATGGCCTACCCCAAAGAAGCTTAGGCTATTGTTCATATGAGAAAGTTAGTTGATTTGAACACTTATTTAAAATAGTTCGATCCGGAAAAGGAAATCCGGAGTTTTTTTTTAGTTTAGTTACCTTTTTAGCTTGGTTTAGATTGCTACCAAAATTCACTTAAATGAGATTAACGTGATATAAGTGGGGTAATTATCGATACTCAAATCTACAAAGTGGTCAAGAATCACTATTTGAATTGATAGTGCTGAATATTATTTTTAAATTGTACGTGTGGAAGTGTTGCAAAGAAGCAAATAAAAAATGCTTTTAATTGTATTGCCAACTCAAACAGTTATTCTTGACCACTATATATATATATATATATATATATCAATATACAGTAAAATTATTGATACGTCGATAGTATAATATAATCAAGTAGGTAGTCGGTTTTTTGATTGGTACTTTTAGTTTGGTCATCACTTTTTCCAAAAAATATCGATAAATTATTCGACATATAAAAAAATTCATCAATATATCGATATTTATCGATGATTGAAAACTATCGTCATTCGATAGTAAAATTTCATAATTGACACGTTCTGCATATTATGTTACTATTCCAGAAATTTACATTAGTTTAAATAAACAAAAGTAATTGCAGTGTGAGCAAATGTATACATAGAAAGTTAATTATTATTATCAATTTAAATTTATATCAGTATTAATGAATCAGCCCTAAATAATTACACAAGTTTAAATTTCTGGACGGATGTCTTGCAAAACCAGCCAAATAGATTTAAAACAAAGGAACAAAATAGTAACAGTTGTGGTCCTGTTTTAGACAAATCGACACCGTGAAAACTAAAGGATATTACATTACTACAAATTAATTTAGTTTGTTTTCTAGTAACAAAGTAAAAACAATTCAATCCTTTCTGTTACATTTAGTTTTTATCGATTGTTTAGTGTTTAATTTTAAAGATGAAAAGCATAGTTCAAAAACTAGAATATCATTACACGACAATACCATACGACAAAAAAGGTTAGATTATCCTTTATAAATAGGCATAGACATTGATTAATTATTTAATAATAACAATTATTAAAATGATATTAACATCATTCTTTATTTAATATCTTACATAACTTCATTTGAATAACACACTACAAAATTAAAAAAAGAAAAAGAAATCTGAAGAGCTACTGCAATTACACAAAAACGCATTCCAAACTTAAGAATATTAATAACAAACAGACAGCCGCAGGGTACTAAGGCCCAGTATTTTAGACAGATTAACTTTAATTTTCAGCTTATTGTCATAGAAATAATTGTTTTTATAATTGTTACTATGGGAATAAACTGAAGCTTAAAGTTAATCTGTGACTGAGATATTGGGCCTAAGTGCCATGTGCACCGAACCCTTAAGCCGAGTTTAAATTTGAGTGACGTTTATAATATGACATTTGAAGTTTCCCAACATTGTGTGGGTCACATTCTGAGTGACGCTTAAAGTTCAACTGATTGTGAGTTAATATGTTTGGTGCATGTGGCTGTAACTTGACTAAGGCCCTCTTACACCCAAAAGTTTCTTTTTAATTTTCGGCTTATTCCTTTAACAAGAAATATGAAAATTACTGTTCTTTCGGCAATAAATTTGAGGTAAAGTTTTTGTAATTGTAAAACAGAATCCAATCACTAGTCCATTAAAGCCAAAAATAAATACACTCGCGTCCAAGTAAATCGTGTTGCAATAGTGACTTTTTCAACAAAACAAATTCAAACATTTTGGTACATTTTATTTAATCAATGTTCAAGTTAAAGCGCTTTCAGAAAAGTTTGACATACTCACAAACGTAATTTTAGTTAATTAACACTTTTCGCCGTTACTTTGTGATATTCCATGATTATATAAAACACTTCGTAATTTTTTTGTTAATATCGCATTTATTTTTCACATAGTGACTGCAGTTTCAACATTACAATGTCATTTTCAAACTGAATAAAACAGAAACTTAATCTAAACCTATATATATGTACAAACAAATTGCTATTTATATTGATAAAGCCGCTTGAAAAATGTACGAATTTATTATTTACAAGATTCGAAGAAAGATGAATACATAAGGTCGGTCTGGTCGTTAAGTAAAATGTCTTCGGAACAACTCGTTGCATTATGGATTTCCAGTGATTCTAATAGGTTTAATTTTTGTCCTTTTTCTGCGTAATGTAATATTTCCATGTTGTCTAAAGAGAAAGAGTGATTTTCGGCGATTGAATGATTTGCAGAATTTGAGTCCGTCTTATGTAAATTAAAAGAACGAATGTGCTCTTGAATGCGCGTGGAAAAACTTCTACCAGTCTGACCTATGTATACTCCTTTACAATCTTTACATTTTAATTTATAACGCCAGATTTTTGAAATTTATGTATTTTATTTTTAGCATTAAAAATTATTATTATTAAATTTTATTGTGTAAGGTTTGTAGGCAATTGTTACATTTTGGTTTTTGTTAATGATTCGGCCTATTTTTTCGGATATTTTACCAAAATATGTTATTGAAACGTACTGTTTGCTATTGTTTGAATTTACGTAGAGGTATATTGTGTGGAGTGTTTGTTTTTCTAATTTCTTTTTTAACAATTTGTCAATAATATTGCTGTTATAATTAATGGCTATTTGTTTTATAGTTGTTATTTCTTTATTAAAGTTATCTCTGTGAATCATAGAACTAAAAGCTGATAGTTTTTGTTTGTGTGAATGTGAAAAATCTACTGGGATTATTGAATCTGTGAACGTGGGTTTTCTGAAAATGTCAAATTGTAACATATTGTTAGATTTACTTATGGTTAGGTCTAAGAAGTTCAAATTATTATCCTTCTCCATTTCCACTGTAAATTTAATTTTGGGGTGTATTGAGTTAATGTAGTTTAAAAATGTTTGTAACTGTCTGGGTATGCCACTGAAGCAAACTAAAATATCTTCTACATATCGATACCTAAAATGTATATGTTTTTTACTGAGATCGGATGATAGAATTTTTTGTGTGATATGATTCATGAAAATTTCAGCCAGTAAAGGGCTTAAAGGAGAACCAATTGCTAAACCTTCTTTTTTCTTGTAGAATTTGTTTGAAAACATGAAATAATTTTGATTAATCACTAACTTTGTTAATTCTAAAATTTCACTTGAAATTACTAAATTTATTTGTTTTTCTATTTCTATTTCTGTATTTGACACATCAAATGAGACTATTTTCGCGTTTATTAGTATTTTTTCTTTTTCGAGGTTCTTAACTAATTGTATGGAATTTTGGACTGATGTGGGGTTTGAAAATTTTGTGTGTTTAAAAATATTATTAATTTTTTCTGCTACTTTCTTGACTGGACAAATGATACCACCGGTCTAATAGGGGCCTCGTTATATATATAGTCGTGGAGCTTGGGAGTTCATTTGTGTTAACTTATACTTCTCTTTGCCTAATAAAAAGTTATTACAATTCTTAAGTATTTCTTAATTTGGTGTTTGGTGTTTGGTATTATAACAGCAATATTATTGACAAATTGTTACAAAAAAAAAATTAGAAAAACAAACACTCCACACAATATACCCCTTCGTAAATTCAAACAATAACAAACAGTACGTTTCAATAACATATTTTGGTAAAATGTCTGAAAAAATAGGCCGAATCATTAACAAAAACCAAAATGTAACAATTGCCTACAAACCTTACACAATAAAATTTAATAATAATAATTTTTAATGCTAAAAATAAAATACATAAATTTCAAAAATCTGGCGTTATAAATTAAAATGTGAAGATTGTAAAGGAGTATACATAGATGAGATTGGTAGAAGTTTTTCCACGCGCTTTCAAGAGCATATTCGTTCTTTTAATTTACGTAAAACGGACTCAAATTTTGCAAATCCTTCAATCGCCGAAAATCACTCTTTCTCTTTAGACAACATGGAAATATTACATTACGCAGAAAAATGATAAAAATTAAACCTATTAGAATCAGTGGAAATCCATAATGCAACGAATTGTTCCGAAGAAATTTTACTCAACGACCAGATCGACCTTATGTATTCATCCTTCTTCGAATCTTGTAAATAATAAATTCGTACAATTTTCAAGCGGCGTTATCAATAGAAATAGCAATTTGTTTGTTCATATATACAGGGTTACAACTAATTAAAGGCTCACCATGGGGATCTCGTAAACTATATGAGATACAAAGACGGTTAAATTACAAGAAAGTTACGCTATTTTGGGGTCTATAAAAATGTGCAAAGAAATCTCTTCTATCTTTATTCATTACCGAAATATCTTCAAAAAACTGAGAACTCTCAATTTCGAAAATCTTGAATATCTTGTTCATTTATCAAGATAGAGTCACAAAATTCTGTAATTTTATATTAAATTCAATGGACAATCTAATACAGTCAGAATAAATAGGTTAGGATTCACAATTTCACAGATACGACTGTCAACTGTTTTTTTTTTTACGGCCGCTATCTTAGATTTTCGTACCATGTGATGCAAAAATAAAATCTGTATACGACGATATGACACACTTATGCTTTTGTTTTAAAAACAAAATTTGAAATTACTAAGAAATATTTTAGAAAATTTTAATTTAGTAGGCGGGCGCTTATTGCCAACAATTGGTATACGACATTTGCATGTCAACACAGAACATTTTCATTTTTCAATTACATTAAACATAATTTTAGTTCTTAATATTTGTAAACATCCACCTACCAATTTCAAATTTTGTTTTTAAAACAAAAGCATAAGTGTGTCATATCGTCGTATACAGATTTTATTTTTGCATCACATGGTACGAAAATCTAAGATAGCGGCCGTAAAAAAAAAAACAGTTGACAGTCGTATCTGTGAAATTGTGAATCCTAACCTATTTATTCTGACTGTATTAGATTGTCCATTGAATTTAATATAAAATTACAGAATTTTGTGACTCTATCTTGATAAATGAACAAGATATTCAAGATTTTCGAAATTGAGAGTTCTCAGTTTTTTGAAGATATTTCGGTAATGAATAAAGATAGAAGAGATTTCTTTGCACATTTTTATAGACCCCAAAATAGCGTAACTTTCTTGTAATTTAACCGTCTTTGTATCTCATGTAGTTTACGAGATCCCCATGGTGAGCCTTTAATTAGTTGTAACCCTGTATATATATAGGTTTAGATTAAGTTTCAGTTTGAAAATGACATTGTAATGTTGAAACTGCAGTCACTGTTTGAACAATAAATATGATATTAACTGATTAACAAAGAAATTACGAAGTGTTTTTACGTAATTTTAGTCTTGAAAAAAGATAATACGTGAGAAAATCTTTAGCGAAACGAAGTTGACAAAATTTTTCCGAAATTAAGAACCTCTTTCCTAGCTATCATACAACATTAAAAAAAAACCATAAAAAAATCTTTTTTAACGTTGTATGAGAGCAAGGTAAGTGGTGCTTAAACAGTTTCGGAAAAATTTTTAACTGCGATTTTCTCTAAAACTATTAACTTTTTGTTAAGGACATACAAGTTCAATCGTTACCGTTTATAGTGATATGTTATAGGTTTCATACTTTGCACAACTATCACAATCACCTTATATTCGAACACTTTTTAATGTCGGTATAGACGGTATGTAGTCGTAACCACAAAATAGCAGAAGCGACACTTGTGTCGGAACCTTTGATGTTTTTGGGTCCCGATTTTGTGTCCTTGGCGTCATGGTTTTGATAGATTAAACATCGAAGAAATATGCGAAATATGAATTTGTAAACATTAAACGAAAGAATCTTAGAACAGTTAGAGCAACACAAACGAACAAAGCTTTAAACTTTCCAAACCATATACAAATTGCATCAAGCAATAACATTAATCACGTAAAAAGTTTTGAGGTTGATAGAAGATCCATCAAAACCTGCACATGTGCAAAGAAAATCGGTTCCGTGCGGGAAGCCGAGCGTCGTTTCTGGTATTCTGTGCCGTAACGATGTAGCCACCTTTAATAACATGACGATACTACTATCTCACTTTGAAGCAATAACTTAGTTAATCTAAAAGAGCTACCAGAGAACACATTATCAAAACCTAAAAACTGGTTTACAGCAAATAAATTGAGTTTGAGTGAAACGAAAACCACTAAATTTATGTCTTCCATAAAACGAACTTGTAATGATGACTAAGTTAATTCAGCTAAATTCTTAGGCGTTGCCCCTGGAGTCGCCCCTTAATGTTTGTACGTGGGATTTATTTAAAACAGGATATTTCTTAGTTTCATCTCAAAAATACTGCATTTCTTGTATTGTTAAAAGCAGTTTATTTTCCTTTTGTCACTATCACATGCTTAGGTTACTCTATATAGTGTCGTGATTTGAACCAGTAATAGGTAATGACAAGGCATTACGATGCGCTCAATAATGCTTTGTCTTATACAAAAGTTCTTTGAAGGATAAAGAAGGGGTATGTACTCGAATACGGATCTCCGCGCACTCTCCCAAAACGCTCCCTGGTCCTTTTTACCTTGAATGTTGACGCAATTCGAGCGCTCCAAAAAAAATTCGCGAAAAGTTTAACCAACTCCTTTACGTATTCCCGTCCCCTGCCGCACAGTGTACAGTATGGGATACTGTAACAAAAATCATACCATAACCACTTATTATTTTTCGTTAATTGTTTTGTCTACCAAGCATATTTAGGGTGCTGCATTGATTACCGCAACATAGAAAATCCCACTATAAATTAAAGGCGTTCAAATATTGGCTTTCTTAATTATTTTAGAGCAAAATTTCATTTAGGTTTTTTAAAATACTCTTCAAGGTGAATCTGTTTGTGCAATTTCAAAATTTTGCATTTGCTCAGTTTCAAAGTATTTTAAAAAGATCACTAACCAAATTCAATTTATATCAAACTGTCAGCACGGCCTTGAATATATTTTTCTAAATACATTCTCATTGTTATGAATAATAAATGTGTATAAACTCATTTCATTCTTCCTTTAAATATTGATGTCTGCATTGAGGGTCCTACTCTGGCTGAAAGTCTGCAAACATAGAATCGGGGTTTGCCGGAGTTTTGAATTTTTATGTTGATAGAAGGAGTAAAGTTCTGATAATCATTTTGTTTACATATTAGCTGCTCTTTCCTACACCGAATTCTCGAACATTCTCTGTCCAGCTGTTTCGATCCTATTTGAGGCCTCATTTACAGAACAGTAGCTCAAGAATAAATGGGTCTTCTAGTTGTTGCGGCTTAAACTACTCTTTAGAAAATAAAAATAAATAAAATATATTTTATTTTTAGGAATATTTATAAAAGGGTTTTTGTAATGATAAGTGATGGACACTAACGAATGAAATGTGCTATCGAAAAATTGCTAAATAACGATACGAACTGTAGAATAAATTCGTTGGGATAAATGAATTTATTCATTTCACTGGGCAACAAAACTTGAATTCCTTTGCTAAAGTAAATTATATTTTTTGAATAGATGCGTTAAGTGAATACGTAATGCTAGACTTTCATTTGCGCCCATAGCGAACAACATGTACCGATTATGTGTCTAAATAACTGACTTATTCGTTCATTCTTTGCTTCATTTTCATTCGTTATTTGGTAAGTAGTTCGTTTGTTTCAATTCGGGTTCCACATTAGCACTACTATGTAATTTAAATCGTTTTATAATATAACTTGAAGGCTTTCGCGGCCATTGTCCATAATTGAATAGACTTCCGGTTGGAACCGCGTCACGACTACTTCTACTGCCGACGTTTCGTTCTCCATTGCAGAAGAACTTACTCAGGGCTGTTGCTGGCGGTGTTGCTGCTGCTTCTCGTTAGTCAATGAAACTGTCTCGTCGACTAACGAAAATCGTTTCATTCGAGTAGTTTTTCAATTATCGAATAATGCAAATAGACTGCTTCTTTCGAATACTTGGATTGTTTTTATTCCCATCATAAATTTAAATCTATCCGAATTTCTGTTGCAAATTTTTGAGATTAAATTAAATAAAAGGATTTTTCTGAAATTAGGAATCGTGTGAGGCATGGTGTTATTACTACAATCATCACATCAAACTGAAAAAAGTGAAATATCGGTTGCTTAAAGTATTAGTTTTTAGAATAACACGTTTATGTATCATCCACCCGAGAGATTCTTGTTATTGCGTTCTGAGTGGGATTAGACTGCACCAGTGAGTATACAGATCTATACTTACTGACTGCACTTTATTTTATTTATTTTACTTTTACATTTAGACTGTGCAAGGAAGATCAATCTCGATGTCTCTTATTGGCATCTCCGTAGCTATAAGAGACAAAAAAATCTAGCGCTCAAGTCTCGATGTCCTTTTTAGACTCAATAGTATAAACAGAATTTGCCTATTTTCTTTTGTTTTCGAGTTATAAGCAAAAATTATTAGTATTCTATACTATGTAGGCTGGTTTTGATGAAGGGACAACAATTTCTTTTTTGTTTTTAATAAGTCTTTTTGTTATATGTACCTAGATTAAAAAGTAGTGTAGAGGAAATGGGAACATTTTACCTTTGTCTATGTTAGAATCTGTCTTCTTATCTCAATAATTCTTCTCATCGTCGCTAGAGAGCACGGAATGTTACTGTATATTGAAGGTAGTGCCAACAACTATCTTAATCTCTTCTATCTCTTTTAATTTGGGGTTAAATTCATTCATAAACTCCATAGCAACAGCAACTTTTTATATATCTTTTTTTTTCTTAGCTTTTCATCTATGGTTTCATCACGTGCTTTTTAATTTGGGGGACGCAAGCCTTCTAAATTGCATTGACAGAAGCGCCAATTTTCTCTCTCACTCTCTTTTCTCTCTTTTAATTTGGGGTTAAATTTATTTATAAACTCCGTAGCAACATACCTTGTTACGTGTCTATCCTTTTTCTTCTTAGCGTTCCATCTATGGTTTAATCGCGTCCTTTTTAACTTGGGGAACGCAACTCGCGGAAATGAATGGCAGTACCTTGATTGAAGGTAGCGCCAATTTTCTCTCTCGCTCTCTTCTAACTCTTTTAATTTGAGGGTAAATTCATTTATAAACTCCGTAGTAACTGTATCATGTTATGTTATGTATCTATCTTTTTTCTTCTTAGGTTTCATCTATGGTTTCATCGCAGCCTTTCTAATTTGAATGACGCAAGCCTCGGAAATAAATGGCCTTGTTACCTTGTGAATACAGTAACCTTATGCCACACTCAGTAGATTACGTTACCTACCGTTCAAGTTAAAACTGTCTGACCCAGAAAAGTAGTTTGTCAGTGTCAGACTAATTACTGATGGTGGTAAACATAAAAGATAAAATACAAAACATACAAGTTGCGACAGTCAAATTATTGAAATACATAATTCGATTTATAACAATTGAATTAAACTAAAGTTTAAATTAATTCGTTTTATATAAAACTTAAAACCGACTTTAGAGTCGATATGTTTCCTTGAAAAATGAATTTCTTATGACATTTCTCCAACCGTATTGGCCGTGTTCCAGAATTCACCCGGTTCATTGAGAGAGACTTAGTGCATATGAGGGTGAGAAAAATAGAGGACGATATCCACAGGGTTAATTCTAGAACTCGAAAATTGCTGCACCTTACCGAAGCTACTTAATATGATTTAGTGACCTTACGTCATATGTAATATGCTAACCGGAATCGAAAATTAAAAACGTTTTCAATTCACTGCACTAGTGTGCATTAAAATTTCAATTTGTATTAACCTAGGTTGGCAAGATTTTTGGATAGCCAATAGGCTACACACAAAGCCGGGTTCCTGAAATCCTGGATATGAGGCAGTCAACAGTCAGCAGATGTTTCCACCGATATCAATAGCAAAATTAATTTACTAAATATCCAAGACAAGGTCGGTCAAGAATTACAATAACAGTACAGAACCGTTTTATCAGAATTTCAGCGCTACGGCGCGGTAAGGCGTCGTACTGTTACTGCGAGGGTATTACAAAATCACCTTCAGCGAGTAGATAACATTAGGGTATCTGATCAGACCTTTATAAATCGCCTCCACGAACATCATTTAAGGGCAGGGCCGCCTGTCGTATAAGATGTCTTGCATTCGCAGGAGAACACGCTGCCTGGACCCCTGAAGATTGGAGCACTGTTCTCTTTACGGATGAGTCCCGTTTTACTCTAAGTACTAATGATCGCAGGGCAAGAGTATGGAGAATCCCCTGAACGATATTAGTATCGATGATTGTTAGAAATTTAATTTTGAATATGCCAAATCGATGTGGAGCAATGAACAATTCAAATTATTGAAGCCTTTATTTTTTTTCAAAAGCCCTTAATTTGTTTTTAGTTCCAATTTATTTTTTCAACATATACGGTGATTAGCTCCCATAAGCGGACACTTATGGTTCCGATTTTTCTGTTCGGCTATGGGAGGGGTTCGGTTATGAGAATTTATGTAGCGACCGAAAAATAGGAACACCTGTTTTTGTACTTTGTAATAATGTAATAAATTATTTTAAACGGACACTAAAATTGGCGCTATGACTCTACGTTTCACTATCCTATCCTTTGATAGCTTCGCCAGGAGTAAAAATAACTAAACAAAGTTGTCAGGTGAAACGGTCGTCAAGTAAATAAAGTTTTCAAGGGAAACTAAAAAGTAAAACGATGAGTTTTATTTTTGTTTTTTTTTTTTTATTGTTTTAATTAATATTAAAGTTGACAGATCTATATCCTGCTTAACGAATCTAGAAAACTACTAGATTTGATCTTGCTCTTGATATCGGTGGAAACATCTGCTGACTGTTGACTGCCTCATACCCAGGATTTCAGCAACCCAGCTTTGTGTTTCTAGACAACTACTAGATTCGTTAAGTAGAATATAGATCTGTCAACTTTAATATTAATTAAAACAAAAAATAAAAATGATCGTTTTACTGTTTTGTTTCCCTTGACAACTTTATTTACTTGACAACCGTTTTTCTTGACAGCTTTGTTTAGTTATTTTCACTCATGACGAAGCTATCAAACGATAGTGAAACGTAGAATGTCCGATAGTGTACGTTTAAAATAATTTAGTACATAATTTCACCGGACACGAATCTACTTTAATTTTGTAGTAATGGTTTTTCGATTCAAACAAATACGAGTAAATTTCATATGGACCAGAGTTTATTTCGACATTGTAAAATGCTATACTTACGTGAAATGTACACAATTTCAATAAAATTTGTTAATTTAAGTAAACATGTCGATCTCTGTGTCTTCACAATAAAATAACATCTTGATTTTCAAACGGTATTCACAATGTCTAAAACTTATAAAAAAATATAACATGTTCTATTAGACACAACATTAACCACAACTTTATTAACACAATATGTAACAGCCTTTGTATAAACTTAACGAATATAAAAAAGAATATTGTAAAAGTGTATAAATAAAATTGTTGTATCTGAATCGAATGTCTAAATGAGACCTCGCCGGTATGTATCTACCTCGTATTATGAATAGTTTAGGGTCGGTCGCAGCACGGGAAAAGGATCGACGCCCAGATTGGTAGCTATCAGACGATAAGGGGTCTCTGTTGTCGGTGTCATGGTCCTCTTGATCGGAGACGGCGGTAGAGGTAACATGGTGATCGCCGGAAGAATTGTCATAGTACGTAGCATTTATTGCGACGCTCTTTGTCCTTCAGTTTCATGGCTCTGTTTTTTTGACAGAGCTCGTTGTGGCGTTGTCTTAGTTATCTTTCCGGAGCATCTTTTTCATCTCCTGACAACGACGTTTCCTGACGATGCAAGTAGTGGGCAGAGTGTGCGTAGATTCTTGGTTCTTATGCACCGATTGGTTGTTGAAGGATGTATGAAGTATGAGTTTTGTAGTGCCCTCGGAGGAAGTGCATGCTGCCGGCAATTTAATGCTTAGAAGACTTCGGGAAGTTGCTCGATGGGCAACATGTGTGGTGGTTGTTTCTTCTGGCAATTTAATGCACGGAAGCTTTTTTGTGAGCTGCGCGGTGGACAAATTCGTACAGTGGTTGTGCTTCTGGCAATTTAGCGCTCGGACTTTGGAGTAATCTTTCCAATACGTGCGTCCGCGGAAAGGTTATGAGTGTGGTGATTCAGGCAATTCAAAGGATGGGAGTCTTTGACGAGTGTTCCTGACAATTTAATACTCGGAATTAACTCGTGCTGTGAATGTTCCTGGCAATTTAATGCACGGGAAGCAACTGACGGTAAGCGATCGTGCTCTCGCTTTTATAGGACTTTTTCTGTAGCGGGGATAATATGATTTGGTTCTTGGTCTAAGGGTGCAAACGAATCAGCGATGATCAGATTTGTATCCCATTCGTCAAGGGGCTGTCTTAATTTCGAAAATTAATTAACTAATTAATCAATAGTTAATAATCAATTCGCAGGGTCGGCCAAACTTGTTTATTTACGTCGATCGTCATCATTGTTTTGTTAACAAATGTCTGCGTGACATTCTTATATCTTTTTGACGTTGTCTATCTGACGTTTTCCGATGTTTGTTATTTTGACGTTGTCGACAGCTGTCATTTTGATGTTTCTCAATTTGATATTTCTGTCATCTTGACGTTTTGTTGTTGCTTAATAACGTGCGAGCCCCCACAAAAACTAGTCAATAGATTAATTAACCTCGGTGTTCCAATTTTGTCAAAATTAACAATAAAATCCGAGCACGTTACTTGTATCTACACGTTCATATTTTTGACTTTTAATGCATATACAAAATGTCACTAATAATTCTGACGTATAATACAAATCTCATTTATTTATTTCAACAGAAATAATAACGTGTATTTTCATCTAGTGTGTTGCTCTCATTTTCGCATGCTCACGTATGTTCCTTACTTGATTTGTACCCTAAAGAGACAAGTAAACAAACATAACATAACATCTGTTGTGAATTCAGGTTCAACGTTATTTTTAATGTTTTAAAATACGTTAACATGCGAAAAAATGAGAGCAACACACTAGATGGGAAAACTTTTTGTAGACATGTTATATC
Organism: Serrognathus titanus; assembly: GCA_039766575.1. NCBI lineage: Eukaryota > Metazoa > Arthropoda > Insecta > Coleoptera > Lucanidae > Serrognathus > Serrognathus titanus. The sequence continues at coordinate 25,653,241 of CM077912.1, read as the reverse complement.
CTCAATAAAAGCCTGATTTGTCAAGTTTGTTAAAATATTTCTTTTCCGGATTTTATTGTCCGCTAATATACATTGTTGGTTTTGATTTATACATTGTTTGACGAATCCTGTACTATCTGCTTTAGAAAATAAATTCATTATTATAAAACTAAGATCTACTTAACTATTAGTTCCTTCAAAATTCAAAATACTGGGACACACGAAATCTTGCATTTTTTTGCAAATCGTTCATAAGATTCTGTCGTTTAGTTTGCAAGTATTCACTGCACAGCAATACAAAAGAAGAAAGCACAATTAACAAAACGGGGAACTACCGATTCGTTTACATGTTACGCGTTATATGAGTCCGCTTATTAGAGCTTTACGTCCGCTTATTAAGAAATCAACAAATGTGTAAAAATGTGGTATCCGCGTCCGCTTACGAGTCAGAAAACATTATATTATAAGAAAAAATTTGGTTCCAGAAGATTTGAAAGTTTATGAGAGACGTCCGCTTATTGGAGCTGTTCGTAAGGAGAGCTTTTACTGTAGTTCTTATTTCTACATGAGTTTATTGTTAATTTTATACTGGATTAACATTGTGTCGATAAAATATTAATCTCAAGTTGCATTTATTGCATTATTGCGAATTATGCGTTAATTGTTTTGAGTAGTACCTACACAGGCTGTTACAAATACGTAAAAGATACGAAATCGGATAAATTAGAGCAACGTTGCGTATTTTAATGCTGAACAATAATCCGATTTGAAAAATCTTCTACGATTTGTAGTTTTCTAAATATTTCCAAAAAGCTAAGAAACATAATTCTATTTTTTTTTGAATTTTTATTGCAGGGATCACAACAAAATTAACACATTCTACAGGCACTTTCTTGAACTCTTTACAATATCATTAAATTTCACTTAAAACGTTTCGTCTCGTTCTGACCATCATGAACTTCATTTTTCTTATGGGTGCCACATTGGATTTTAATACTATTAAATAGATACTTCTCCATATAGGTATCATTCATTCAGGTTTAACAGAGAGAATAACTATACTTAAAAGCAAGAAATTGTTGAAAATAACAGTCCAAAAAAAATGGTATGCTGGAAAGACAAAAACAAAAAAGCTTTGATTTTATTTCGTACATCATAAAAGCTGATTTTAGTAAAGTTTTTAAAATTAAGTAAAATTCTGTAACTGGGAGTATAGAAAGTGTTAGGAAAGAGTTTATACATGTATTTCGGCCTTATTGGGCCTCTACCTTAAAAAAATTTGGTGAAAAACTTACCCCAAACCAAAATTTTTTAAGGTACAGAGTTCTGAGGTACACAATTTTACTTAATTTTCATAATTTTCATCTGGCAAGAAAACTTGATTTTATAAAGTCTTTAAATATAAAAATGATTTTTTAAATTTATTGCGCTAACAACAATTCAGTAATAACAAGCGAAATTTACTTACAACAATATGTAGAAAGATGGCGATACAGCAGTAGTAATTACATTATACATTTTTATTATTGAAGCAAAAAAAATTCTCTCATTCTTTCTTGAAAATCTAAAAAAATATTTTTTGGTCCTCCGGCCAGAAATGTTGACGTTGCATTCGTCAAAATCGTCCGGAAACTGCCAGGCCATCAGAAAATATACCAAATGTTGACAATATTGGTTATCCGCTGACATCTGTGGTTGACATTTCTTAAATGACAAGGGGTTTGATTTCGTAGCAAATATTTGATGTATTGAATAATTTTTTTAATTTGGAGTTCAATTTAGCTGAAAATTTATATACATACCTAATACGTTTGCAGCTTGTTTTATCAAACGTGAGTATGACTTCTTTATTAAATGTCAGAAAAGTAAAAACTGTAACTTGATTTTTAATTTCAAATCCGTAATCATCACGTTGGAGATTTTGTTGACAACCTGAATACAAGTAACTTCCCCGGCGCAAACAATTTCAATTTTTTTAAACTTTTGAGACAATTTAAAGTTGGTCGGACCAAAAAATAGTGTGTATCATACGGCCCGAAACTGCTTTGCAAGTGCTTGTGCTGGCGCCTCGCCTTCACAAACTATGCTCGCACTTGTAAAATGACAGTTTCTGGCTTATTGATACAAATAACTGTTGGTAACAATAACAATTCAGTAATAGCCAACGAAATTTACCGACAATATCCAGAAGAACGCACATAGAACAATGTCTAGTAAATCAGATAGAAACATTGCATTTTATGAAATCTTTTCATAAAGTTCGAAGGAAGAATGGAGATCACTTAAATGATAATGAAAATTAAGAAATATTGAAAGGTTTAATTAATAGTTATTTATACAATGTATAAAATTATGATACTATAAGATTATTTTTCTTTGCATGTTTTCAACAATTTCTTGCATTTATAGCTTTTTTACTTTATTAAATCTGAATATGTAATATATGGAAAAGCATCAGAAAAAATAGAACTATTTAATGATCTTAAAACCAATATCAAGGGTATAAAAATGAAGTTGATGATGATCAGAACGAGATGAAAATTTTTAAGTAAAGAGCTTTGTAAAGAGCTTTGTAAAAAGCTCAAAAAAGTGTCTGTAGAATGTATTAATTATGATGTGCGACAGTAAAATAGTAAAAAAGAAAAAAGAAAATTATCTTTGGAAATATTTCAAGAACTACGAATCGTAGATTTTTCAAAACGGATTATAGTTCAGCACCAAAATGCACAACTTTGCCCTAATTTAACCGTTTATTTTAATTTACCATTTTTGAGAACCCAATGGTGAGCTTCGAAATTGTAACATCCTGTAAGATGCATTAAGAGTTTTTTTTTTTACTTGTGAATGGTTCTCTACACGTAAAGGGTCCTAAGTATTTTACACAATTCTTATTTAAACATTCTAAAACGTATCTTAAGTGACGTTTTGTTTAATGTGTCCACTGAAGCAAAGAAATAAAAGCACACTTTTTTCACATTTCTACACAGAGAAAAAGAGTTAAATTCATTTCCTCCATAATTTGCAATTAACATCTGTTTTTTTTTGTTAGTTCTAACTAAAAATTAATGTATTTTTCACCTTTTTGGATAGACATTCATCTATTGGAAGTAGTTAAAAATAAGGTGGAATTATTTGACTCCGACGAAATGAAAAATTCCACCACACTAACATCGTAAGCAGTTAAGCTTCACATACTCCATTTTTATATACATAAAGTGGAAGTATATTCCTAAATTTGTTAAGCGCACCTTTATTATTATTACAATTTTTCGTGATGAAGTAACACCTTCTTTTACCAAAGAGTTAAAATGATCTTAAAATTTGTTACGTTAGAATACCTCCGCATGCGTGTTTCCTATAAAATTGCATTTAATTACGGAACAAATACTATATTTTCGAATTAAATATCACAACTGTAAAAGTGAGAATTACCTATTTTATCTCCTTCTTGGAGTTAAGAAAAGTAACTACTTTAAATCTAACACCTAGCACGGATGGTCTCTAGGGAACTTCAATGCTTCAAAATGAGTTAAAAAGGAGTTACATTGAGTCCGTATTTTTCACCGTGTAGGCTACCCGAGATTGAAAGAATTTTTGAATTCTCGTTAATGGTGAACATATTAAATAATTGACAAAGCCTCTCGCTAGCGAACGTTGTTTTAAGGTTGGGATAGTGAAAGCCACATCCCTATGTCGTGTCGTTTAAAGTTTTTTCTTTGTAATATGTAATTAAATGAAAGACCTTTGCATTCAATTTCGATCGTTGAAACTGAGAGGCCACGAATTACAAGAAGCACGTGCATCACAGCTGTCCCAAAAATAAATCAGTGTGAAGGGGACCTCTGCTACCTATCGAATAATGCTTACAGGTAGTGATAAAATTGATTTAAATTACGCGTGTACTTGAGAGTCATATTTTTTTATTAAAGAAACTCAGATTTTAAATTAATTAAAAATATTATTAACCATTGAATGAGTATGCATCGAAAGAGAGTGCAGGCAGATGTCATTAGCCGCGAGTGGGTAAGTAAATTATGTAATTGTTGAGGAGCCAATGAACGTCGCATGCACTACGCATGGTGGGGTGCAGTGACGTCACCGATGCTTCTCCCCCTCTTTCTCTTTGCGTCCCGGCAGCGCGCGCCGCGAGGCGACGGCAAGCGACCGTGCAGTGCGTTCTCAAAATGGCAGACGGTTTGTGTTCGGGAGATACAGTAAGCCATGTAAGCGAAAAAACAATGGTGAAAGACTATGACGATGCCGTCGTATGTGAGAATTCTGACAGAGTGAATGATGTTGCGTGTGAAAATGTGAAATCTTTCTATATTTCTAGTGACAGTGCAAAGTTATTTGATAAGTTGTGTGTTGTGAAGGGCTCTTCCGATACGAAACATGAGGGATTATTGGACATGGAGATGCCCTGCTCGCCCGGAGATGAGGATTGCCGAAAAAAGAGATGCGTCGACCGATACGACAGCTCTGAGTCTTCCGACAGGTAAAGGGATTCTATGACATAATTAGAATAGTTTACGAAGGGCTCTGAAATTCTTCATTTCGACGAAAGCTCGGTCCTTGTTGACCGTAGTGCGTAAAATTCGGGCCGCACGATTGCTTCCACCGCACGGTCATTGTCGTGGCCTTTACCTTCACCGAATAGTACAAATCGAAATCGAGAGTGCACTCGTTTTTTAACTGAATGCTTTCGCGATTACTACATAACTTGTTCAAAAGTCAACGACACTGCTTTTTATTTATTCTGCGCACATCACGCGCATTTCAAGTACATCCTTACGTAGGTATGTTTCGTAGTCATGACGGAACGTAGTTTTATTTATCCTATGGCCAAGATGCAACATTCATGACGACCCTGTAAAGATTTCTCGCCCATAAATTGTGACTGCGCTCCTAAGAATTTATAGACGCGTCTCGAAAAGCATCCTCCGTGCCTTAGCGAATTAGAAACCACGCTCTGCAAACAAACAAGGAACGGTATAAGAATCTTAAGAAAAAATAAGCAAACTTGAGTTCATCGGCAACGTTAATAGAACGAATGCATCGGCTGGCTGTACGAAACACCAAACCTGTTCTGATGCTCTTATCTTTTATTTATTTTTTTATTCCGTGAAATCATTAATTCTTTTATTATTTTTTTATTTCTCTTTCACTTGCTGAACCGTTTCATTATTGATTGGGTGCAGTTTGTTTATCGTTATGAAACTTCGATTTGCATTTTCAGTTTACTCTGTCACTAGTCAACATAAATCGATAACTAGTGTAATTTCTACTTACCTAATTAAAATTAATGCCTAAGAATAATACTCTAAAAGTATGTTCTAAACAAAGAGTTCAACTATATCGATTTGCTTGTTGCTGTCGTGTGTTGTACAGCGTGGTATATTTTAACATAGATAGTAATTCGAAGCCCTACAATAATGGCTTGAAATTTATGAGGAGAGTTCAGGAATTATTGTCTCTAATGACCGACAATGAAAAAAAAAATTCCCCGAGCGTGTTAATTACTGACATTACACACAAAGTTTCAAGAAGAGCTGGGAATCATATTCGAATACTTTTGCACTCTCTATTTCGAATTTGATCAAGTTTAATAAGTTGAATTTTCAAATAATTTAAATAAAATAATTTGAATTTCCAAATTCATAATTTCGAATACTTAACCTTAACATACGATGCAATAAATATCAGGTCACAGGGGGGTATGGAATAAAATTTCATATCTTATACCGTTTTCCACTGACTGCACTAGTGCACACTCAGTTTATCTTCATCTCTTATTATTACATGAGGTTGAAATGAGATGGTAATATAACGAGTGTGCACTAGTGCAGCCAAAGGAAAACGCTTTTAGTTAAATACAGATTTTGCTGCCAACTTGACATTTGAGTTTTATTTACCAATTTAACACCTAATGTTTCTTAACTCAAATATTAACTAATTTGTATTTTATACTTTTATAAAATGGATGACGGGTTACATCGTGGAATCTTGTTTACGCTTAGCGAAACAGCGCTGTAATTCAAATACGTCTATTCTAAGTGAAGACATGAGGTTTTTTTTCCTCAGCCGCCAGAGACCCGAAATTTATTGAATCATACGTTACTTGAATTCGAATAAGGTCAAATTTAATACATAGTTCGATTATTCGAATATGAATTTGTAACAACTTTCCTAGTTGCCTTCATTATCGACAAGAAAGAATCGTACTATGCCACTTATAGAAGCAAAGTATTCCTGCACTTTTTGACCTATGACCCGGTGTTTATTTTTATGTAAAAAGTGAGAGTGGCAGAGTATCACTATTGAATTAATACTTCACTCTCAGTTTTTAACAAATTTTACACAAAAATAATAATACTGCGTCATACGGGCCTTTGACAAAACAATGTAGGTTCGTATCTTTAGTTATTTTCATAAGAGATGAGCTCTGAGTCATCAATTGGCGTTGAAGTAAAAGACATATAAAGCATAACTCTACCTTAAACGGACACTAAGATTGGCACGAACGTTCTACGTTTCACTATCGTTTGATATCTTCTTCAGGAGTGAAAATAAATAAATTTTTACTCCTGACGAAGCTATCAAGCAATAGTTAAACGTAGAGCGTTAGTGCAAATTTTAGTCTCCGTTTAAAATAATTTATTACACAATTTCACCGGATAAGAATCTACTTTAATCATAACTCTATCTTTTTTTTTACTCACCGTTGAAAAGGAAATAATACAGAAATATTTGTCGGTTTTTACTTTGGTGATTGATGACGCAGAGCTCAAGTTCCGTGAATTTGATAATAAAATGTCGTCCAGAAATGATGTTTGAAAATACTCTAAAAAAGTACAGTGTAAAGGTCTATTTATAACTTGATCGTAATCGTAATCGCAATTTTAGCCGTAATCATAATTTTATTAGTCGCCGTCATTTGACGATTAAACGTTACATTTCAGAAGTGATTTTATGGATATGACAACGGTTGTAAGAGTGAGTAGTAATTTTGGATTGAGGCCCCTTTTTAACATATAAATTGCTGGTGTCATTGCTAATAAATTTTTGCCTGTTAATTTGAATTTTAGTAGCACCACTGATTGTGTAATACAAATATGACCAAAGAGTACAGATTAAACTTACTAATTATACTAAATTCGATTTATCAGTCGTAAGAAACGGATCAAATTGGGCATCTCATTACAATTTTTGCGGTTGTAATTACGATTCCTTTCGAATTATAAATATAACAACAGAAATCATATGTTCCACATTTGTTACGATTGCGACTGAACTTCTGATTACGATATCGATCGAGTTATAAATAGGCCTTAAACGAATATTGTCGATAAGAATTAGTTTAACCTGTACTCTTAGTTATATACGTATATCATATTCAATGGTTCTACTATAGTGAAATCGAGGGCTAAACTGCTGAGGAATTTTGCTGTACACATTGAAGGAATTACTGGGTATTATTTAGATAATATGGGAATTACTAATAAGTACGTAATTAATATAGAAACTCCGAGGAAATATGAAGAATCATGTAGGTATATACTACAGATAATTTTGTAAGTAGCGCAAGGAAATAAAGGGCTTTAAAAAAAAATCCAAATTATTTCAAATATATCCAGGAATTACTGAGTAATACCCAGGAATTATTGTACAAAAAGGAAATAGTGTTTGAGTTTGTGGTTTAGCCTCGGTTGAAATGCACAAACACGATTTTATTAGTAACGATAACACTCAACATTCCAAAATTACTATACTCCGTTATTTTTTTCTATAATATCTGTGAAATGTTTCTGAGGTTGGTACCTTTACTTGAATGTTAGGAAATTTCTGTGATTAAAGCAGGGTTCCAACAGAAACCCTAGAATTTTGACACTGACAGGTATTATAAAAAACACAGAATATACTTATACTTACAACCGTCGCCATATTCATAAAAACGCTTTTGAAATGTAACGTTTAAATGTCAACTCACAGCAACTTATAAAATACCCAAACAATGTTGCTTGCAGTTCATACGGTTGGGATGACTGCTACAATTCCGATTACGATTACGATCGAGTTATAAACAGGCCTTAAATTTTGCTCCTACGGTAAATATTCCTAAATATTCGAATATTTGATTTATTTAAATTATTCAAGTATTCGCTTTATATAGCTAGCGTTCCTTCAAAAATGGATAAGATTGAAATGAGAGCTATCATAAATTATTACTTCAAAAAGCATCGCAAGAAATCGATCGTAATCGTAATCGCATCTGCAGAAAATAGTAATAGAATGACCTATTTGATCCGTTTCTTATGATTGACCAAATAACATTTAAAATATAACGAAGCTAAATGAACATTGTTGAATAGAATGACATTAGTTTAATCTGAATCCTTCGATCATATTTGTATTACACATTTAATGGTGCTACTAAAGTTGAAATTAACAACGTTTATTAGTAACAATAACCCTAATAGATCAATACCTGCAATCTCTATGATAAAAAGAGGCTTAACTCAACATTCCAAAATTACTACTTATACTTACAACCCTTATCATATTCAGAAAATCACTTTTGAAGTGTAACGTTTAATTATCAACTGACAGCGTCTTATAAAATATCCAAACAATGTTGTTTGCAATTCTTTTCTAGTTTTTATTTTAAAACAATAGTAATTTTAACATAGAACGACTACATTCTATGAGTGCATGTCTTTGACGGTTTCGAACCCGTCGGAACTGCAGTTGGAACATACTTTTCATAGAGGCAAGTATATTGTATTTGTGTTTGTTGGTGAACTATTTGTACATTTATATCGCCTGCCATTACGAATTTTTGATCTTTTATTAATATATTATGAATTAGTGTTTATACGCCGAAGAGAAGATAAAGTGAACCAAAAAGCAGAGAAGTTAAAAGTAATGTTCTTTTATATAGTGGATGCTCAGTTTCAACAAGTCACTATAAAAGTGTACTAAACTAAAAGAAAGAGATGTGAGTACCTATACAAGAAACAATTTAAAGGTGAGTTTAAAAACAATTTTTATGAGACAAAAGAGTTCTCTTCGTTCAATTTTATTTCTACTTACTTTTTTTCACACTTATTTTCTTTTTTCCGTCACTTTTGTACTTCTTTTTCTAGTTTTATTTTTAGTGCGATGTCTCTTTCTGTTGTTCCAGAAAGTCTACTATTATTCCCATCCAGCATACGGTTTGAGTCCATCCCTGCTTTAATTAACTAGTTATCGTTTTATTCCAGCATGCGGATAAGCAAGTACTTAAGATGTTTCGAAGTGGAATGAAAAATACCTTTTAAAAGCTGTCAGGACTTGCAACGAGCACTGCAGTAAATCCTGAATAGTGCACAAAAAATATTAACCTGTTTAATATGACCTGCATGATTCTCAACACTCCATTTAAACTATTTTGAAATATCATTATGATTATAGTGAAACAAAATAGTATTAGTTTTAAATCGCATGCCGTATTGTCGTTTTGCTTTACACCGCGCGTCCAATATATTTGCATACACTTTTTCGGTTGCATGTAGCAGTTATACTAACGATGCATGTATTTATGACTGTTTGATGTTTTTACGCAAAAAAATTAGATGTATGTAATATAAAGATTGTAAAATTTCAAGCGGCGGTGAACTTTTGTTTCATTGTTAACTTTATGAAGTTCACACACGTCATGCTTCATTGAAATAGGCAATTCCTGATTGTAATCATTGCCTTGTAATAATCTACTTATTCATTAGAACAAACTAACTGTTTTTATGTGTTTGATCAAATAGCAGATTACCATTTCAGCAGATCATATCCTAGAACGGCGTTCTATGAACTAGAGAAAAATCAGCAGATTTTTAACAAATCACGTAATATTTTTAAGTACGAATCTTAAAAAATTTACACATGACGTTAAATAAAGCAACAATTTTCCAGCGTCTGTGTCTTGTGGGTCCGATTATACGGATCATTTTTAATAGTTAAAGTTGAAGTTTTTTCTTTTCAACTAATGGCGTTGCATAATGGTTGGAGAAGACAGTTTACTAAACTGCAGCAAAGAAAATAATGTTGATCGAAGAGACTGTGATTAGGAATGAACAGTAGCTATCGTTGGCAGTCTGCTATCGGTTTTCCTTGTGTTAGGGAAAGACCAGCTTGCGTATAAAATACATTGGCTACTCTGCTCTAGTGTTCCGACGATGAATGTGGTCTGTGTGTTCGGATCCTTAAGAAGAACCATCTTCTCTTGAGTTGCAATATTAAACGCTTTTTTAAAACTACTTAGAAATAGTGTTCACATAAATATGCAGAATTTTGAAAATGAAACTAATATTGAAAATATCTGGATTTCCCCAGAGCTGAAAACGATTTTTGCAATTTTGCAAAGACTAAAGAAAAAGCTGTACACATTTCGTGCCTGGTTATTTTACTAATTGTGCAATCTGGCTATAGCTATTTAGGTAATAAGATCTCGAAAGATAATGAAACGATGTTGGTTTATCATTACATTAATAGAAAAAGTGATTCACTAACTAACCATTCAAGTTATGAGTAAAGAAATTCTCACATATATCATACAAAATGTGTGTATAATCTATACATTCATAAGTTTGGATATTTTATCAAGAAGTTTGGTATTTAGTATAGAATAGGAACAATAAAAACTGAATAATAAGTATAGGTATTTAAATGTTGGGAACACATCGCATTGTTGAAACACATATCCAGCGTAAACAAGTACTTCCATGAAATTGAAAACTGAAATAATTATTGTATTTGTTGTATTTTATGCGAATGTAAACCTACCGTTAAGAACGTTTATATTTATCCTTCATATCTGCACGTTGAAGTTCGAGTAAATAGGTAAGTATTAGTTCTTAAAAGCACCAATTGTAATGTCTAAAAATATATAAAATATAACTAATTATCATTTAAGTAAACTTGTTTATTAAAACCAAAACGTTTAAAAAATTTGTCTTTCTAAGGACCGGCACTTTCATCACTGATTAACTTTGATTTATTCCCATAGAAACAATTGCCTTCATTGTTTTAACCAAAGGTTAAAGTTAATCAGTGATGAAAGTACCGGCCCTTAAAAGGACTCTTTACTTCCAATGCCAAAATATTATGTTCAACTTTTTGCTGGATTTATATGTATGTGTAAGAGACTTTGTGTGAGTGAGGCTCGGTTTTTCGATCACACTTTAACTTTAATCTTCAGTTTATTCTCATTGCTCCTGTAGGAATAAACTGAAGATTAAAGTTAAGCTAACACTAATAACTAATAATTTACAATTAGCTCTTTTTATTGTATAGTGTTATTTCACGCAATTTTTGTTGATGACAATAGTACAGATTATAATAGAATCAATACAACGAGGAGAAACTTATAAGTTTTGATAAATGAAATAATTATTTAAAGCTATTTAAAAATATCTAACTGTTTAATAACTTCCGCTAACATGTAAGTGCATACTTTGAAAGAGTAAAACTTTTATTTAACACAACAACTTTCCTCGAAGTAAAATAAATCAGGGTCTGAAGTGTCAAAGTCTGAGTAAAGTTATATGTATATATAAAGTCTAGATACATGTTATTATTTTTTTTTACAAATAAATAGATATGCTGCATTTAATGATGCATTTTTTCTTTCTTTAAGCATACCGATACGTTTATTAGTTTTATTTCATGAAATAAAAAAATATATGAAACTTCAATTTATTTTGTTCTAATTTTGGTAACAACATATGAAATATGACATGGAAGTCATTATAAATACAAGAAAAGTTTGTCTCGAATTTAAAATAAATAGGTGTGTGTCGTATTTAAAAAATAAGTAAATAATAAAAGTTATAATGGTTATTTATAATTATATCGAATTACAACGATGAAGGGCTAGTAATAAATTAAAAGTTGTTTAAAAGTTGCTTATATCATTAAGGTAAAATAAAATAATCAACAGGAAATATCAATCAGTGATACATTGATTTTTATATCTGAAAAAGTCCCTTTCGAGCTTAGTCACTATGAATGTTTAAATAAAACAATGATAAAAGAACTTAACAACAAGTAAAAATGTTTACTAATATTAGAATAGTTTTGCAGTTAGTTTTGTTTTCTTGTAGTGCAGTAAATATAAAATTTGTAAAGAAAAAATGAAATAACTGAAAATATTTCTTTTCTGGTTAGAAACCCATAGTATAAATAAAATAACAAATCAATAACAATTTATTAATAAGCTACTTTCGTCAGTTTCCGGAAATTTCATTATCTACTCCGATATAAGGTTTAATAGATTAAGTATTAGCGAAGCAGAATTGATTACGTTCAAAAATTAGTTTGATGGAGTCAATCTAGCTTTTTCGCTTCTTAGATTTTATTTTTAACTATTAAACTTAAGATAAAGAACGAACAAAATCATGATAAAAATAATAAAAATTATTCAATGCATATATTTTACAAACAAAAATGTAATCATTTACAAACACTTAGGATTTTACTTTTCCATTTACTGACCAATTATTAAGTATAATTTTCAATTTTAATGACGTTATTAAAGTGACAAATGTTCAGGTAATATGAGTTAAATGTGAAATTCAAAATTGACAATCAGAATTTACAATTACACATTTTAAAAATTAATAAAGTATTATATACGAATAAGTAATAACGTTTGTGGATACTCAAGGTCTTCGTTAACTATAAAATCTTTTAGTTTGTGCGTCTTGTGGAATTTGTTGGTCGATGTTTTGCAGATTTTGATATTCTGCAATAGCAAAAGTTTTAATTTTTATTCACGTTTACCACAAGTAATCCTTATCACGTAAGTAATTTTAAACTCTTAATGATTGGAATGTTATTGAGATTATTAAACGCAAGCTTTTTAGGTATGACAATCAAAGCAGTATTTTATGCGATTCGAATAAATTGCAAAACTAGTGTCTCTTATCACTTAGAAACTACATCTTTTGCGAGCACAAATATAAGTTTGATTATGATTCCTGGAAAGTGCATCGACTAGAGTCGATATGAATATATGTATGCTAAACACATTTGGTGTCGGTATAAATTTGGTTGAACGAAAATATGTTCCAAGATAAGCACGGTGTACATATTTCACAACAGAGAAGAGCGAACATGGGCATCGGTTACTTGTTTTGCAATTACAACTTTTAAATGTGCATGTAATTTGTAGACAATTGAAATTTTACAGTTTTTGTTATATTTTATGCTTCCCGGCGGCGTGTAATGATTATATAAATTAAAATTTATTGGTTGTCATAATCTGGAAGAGAATTATTTCTATTTTCTGTACTTACGTACACAGGCAACTTCTTGTGTTAATAACAATAATTAATCTCTTCTCCCATTTGCATAAATCCACACGATTCACAACAGAAAGATTTTCACGCTGAATTTCTTTATAAAACTATAAACTAGAAAGTAATACAATTGTTTACTAATGGAAACTTGTAGATACGCTTTATTTGTTATAAGTTATAAGTATTTCTATAAACATGTAAGTTTCAAGATCCTACGAAAATATGAACCAAATAAGGTATATAGTATCGAGCAAAAACAAATTTATAAAATTTCTGGAATATCCTCCATGATTTCAAGAACAAATTATAATAAAAGTATACAGCTTGCGAATTGCTGCTAAGGTCGTATCCATCCACACTTCGTTCTGTAGTGCGGAAGGGAAACGTTTGTCGTTTCCTTACAACTTTTCATAACATTTATTATTTTGTTTCTTAAATAATATTGAATTATTTTATTTTAATGTGTTATTTGTTTTAATGTTTACCAGTTATGGATATTTTTTCAGTCGAATGTAAAAGATATACTTCTACCGCCGACTCTCGATCAGGGAAATTTCTCGTTTATTTCAAATAAAATTTACAAATAGCAACTAGAATGACAACATAGCTTTTTACTTAAATATTCAAAAATGCAAATTTCAATAATGCAAAAATTTAATGAAAAGTCTAAGTCGTGACATCTTGCAATCGATTTTCGACCTAATATTACATGAGGATGGACAAATGGCAGCCAGTTTGCTACGTGATAAGTCATCCCATATAAGGCGGCCAAGCGTGCTGTCTAAGCATATTGAAAGTTTTTAGAAATTTTGTTAGTAGTCGGTTTTGATTGCAGTGCACCCCTCGAGCATCCTCTGTACAGGTGTTTCGGGGGCTATTCGGGACCTCGTCAGCAGAAGTGTAGCTCGAGAATTCCACTGCGAACCAAACCGATCTGTCATCGCATACAGGGATGACTTATTATATAGCAAACTGGCTACAATTTGTTAATCCTCATACAATGTTAGGTCAAAAAGCGATTGCAAGATGTCGCGACTTAGACTCTTCATTACTATTACATCGCAATTGCGAATAACTAGGACAGGTCGGTTTGGTTTGCAGTGGAATTCTCAAGTTACGCTTCTGCCGACGAGGCTCCAAATAAGGCCGAATAGAGGATGCTCAAGGAATCCACTGCAATCCAAAATCGATTAGCAACAAAATTTTCAAAAATTTAATGTTCACTTAGTGTAGCATTTTCTCGAGTACAACAAACTGTGATAATCGCTTAGGAGCCGCAATCTGTATATTTTATATATGTACATACTTGCTTAAATCATAATAATGAATTAATTTTTTTGTATGAGATATTTAAAAAGTAATTAAATTATTAATTAAATTTCCCAGATCTCCCTATGGTATCTGAGCCCCTAATTACAAGTTTACTTGTTACCCCCTTCTTGGCGATTTACATCTGCAATTTACAGTAAAATTTCATAAAATATATCTTTCATATGCAGTTTGCAATTACATACTATTAATATTTTTGAAACAAGTTGGTTGCTTAATAAATTCGAAACAAAGCTCAAATATTGTCGTCTTATCTTTTATCCTTTATGTCAATAACTGTCGCCAGCTTCGATATATTCAAGTCGGATAACCAGTTATCATACAGCAATTCGTGCTATCTACAAACAAATCATGTGTTGATATATCCTTCATTCATTGATAAGCAAAACAAACTGAAATGTATGATAACGGGACGAGGAATTCCTTGCCAATCAGTCTGTTTTGTTTCGGGTCGTTTCATTAGTTTCAAGACTGCTGCCAAGTGATAATTACGTTGGAAAGTTAAGAGTAATTATTTTATCTCTCGATTTATCTAACCTACTCAATATTTTAAATGTTATATTTGTATTATTTTCCACGTATAGTGTCACCCAGTGGTATGCTTATGAAAGATGAGTTTAGATGAAATGTAGATAATTTTCTTGATACATAATTGTTTTTATTGACAGGCAGAAATAATCGTCGCGGAACTAATAGAAATATTGATAAAATTCCATTCCATCCTGGACGCATAGTGTTTTTTTTTAAGTTCGCCTGTAATTGCTTGGAGTAAAGTACGACAAAGACTAAAAAGCTACATCTATGTTGCGTTATTATTGCTGTATGTTTTCCCTAAATACTCCTTAGTTATTGAAAAAGCACAACTGAAGAATCGAGCTGAATTGTTTTTGACTTTTTGTTAAAGTGGGGATTTTTTATGAGTCTAGTCTTCAATAGTAACAAAGAGATTATATTATTAATACCTTAATTTTAGAGCAGTTGATAATTTGTTGATAATCAGTTATTCTTGTTTAAATCAATGATTAGTTCGGAATTCCACGTTATCTTAATGTTAGTAGTAGAGAGTAAATCATGAAAAATTATTTTAAAGTTCTTATTCTCATGAGCACGTGAGTGACTGTCCTGATCCTACAGTACTTTCCGTGAGCTTGATATCAATATTTACATCTGAAGGTTAGAACAAGAATCAACGCACAGCAATGAACTGTCATCAAAATCTTGGGATATCTAGTAACTTCCATGGATCTCCCTACGTTGATGTAAATAATATCGATATCAAACTCGTGGAAAGCAGTATGGGATCATGACAATCAATTCTGATCGGTCTGTAGATATATACAATGTAGGTAGCTGTATGGAATAAAACGTCGTTAAAATAAACGGTATACAAAGGCCCAGTATTTCAGTCACATATTAACCTTAATCTTAAGTATATACAATTGTTATAGAAATAATTATTGTTACTGTAATTGTTACTATGGGAATAAAGTGAAGATTAATTTGTGACTGAAATACCGGACCAAAGTGATTTATAGAAAGCCTGTATCTTATGGGTAGAAGGGAATAAAGTATAAAGAAATATAATAATTCCAAACGACAGATTTCAAATGTGGTGCTGAAGTTGTAGCATCACAATGTCAAATCAAGTGGTTTCTGGAGAGAAGGGTTTTGCAATCGCAAAATTGGGAAATGACTGGTCGCTACTTTTATTCTGTTATTTCAGTTCTAATGCTTTACTATTACCTTGCTATTCTTAAAATATAACCAAACAATCTGAAAACCAAATCACTTTTGATTAAATGTCTCTAGTGTCAACATTTAGGAAAAAAGCTGTTCTACGAAACTATAATTTAGAGAAATTCTGCATGCATTATGAACGATATTCCCTGCTAAAGTAATCTTCAGGCCGTCGTTGGTTCTTCGGTTCTTGGGTTCTCTGCCGCGTAGAAAGTTTGTAGAACTTGTGATCATCGTCACTTCACTTCTGAAGAAGATCACAACAAGATGATCGAAAAATTTGTAGAACTTGAGGTTTCGATCATCTTGTGATCTTCTTCAGAAGTGAAGTTTTTCTTCAAGTTGTCAACGGCAGTTCTACAAACTTTCTACACGGCAGCGAGAACCCAAGAACCGAAGAGCAGATATTCCCTGTATTTAAAAGCAAACATTAAAATGCATTACTGTGTTAATTTATTTGTTACTGCTTTCGAAAAAAAATCTACTGATTGCTCTTGGTACACCTCTAGTGCTTGTTGTAATGTCGCTCCCAGGCATGTGCGTTAATATTTGTACACAGTTATGTGCAAACTTTCGGGCATGCAAAACTGACTCGCTTTAACAAATTGCAAACGACCATAAAGATATGCATATGTCTATGCGAATGCCCTTCTATACTATGAGTTTGCGAATTTGCGCTCTTGTCTGGGAGCGGCGTAACACGTAATCTCCTTTACATTGTGCATACTATTCACGTTAATAATATAAGTTGACTAGATATGTTGCATGTTTCTTGTTCATGAAATACTTTTGGCTAAAGTGAAATCTTCAATCTGTATAAACAATCTGTTATTAATTTTTGAAAGTTCTACGTTTTTTCTAACTTAAAAACTGTTTATTGAAACTTGTTGTGTAAATAGAGTTATAGGCACTTACATTACTTACGGACGAGTTCTCCACTTCACGGATGTCATAATTCTTCAATGGATCGATAATGGTACATGAAATATAATCAGCAGAAGTATATGATGCGCACATGCAATATCCGCAAAAACAAAACGTTTGATCGGGACGTTGGGCAACTATAGAGTTTCTAGTGAAATAATTTAGCATCTTATAATTAATTTTTCGTAGAGGTTAGATGTTATAATATTTAGCTATTTATATAAAATGTACAGTTTTTGCCTATCGATCCATTAATAAGTTTAAGGACTTTTATTTAGCTCCTTTTAACTTTCGTGAAACAAGCTTTGCTGCTTGCAATCGGAGGTCACGTTATGTTCTTAATTCAGATTGATCGGCATGCATATTGTTTCCCGAAAGTAACGGATATATTCTATAAAATGGTTGAGAAAAATGCACGGCCATTTTTATTTTTAAATCATCATTTAAAAATGTAATTTTCAATTCTCCACCCCTCATCCCCTTAACGCTAACAACCCCAACTTTAAAAATTCAAATAGCAAAGTACTTTTTGTGATACCTCATTTAAGAGCCTTTTTAAGCTGAATACAATAAATAAAGCTTTTTCAAAATCGGTAGATAAATAACTGAGATAAAACAAACAAAACATCAAACTTACAAAAAAATATATTGAAAAATAAAACAATATTAAACATTGTTGTCTACCATTTTAGGGGTGATTGAGCAAGTTTCTTGTCAAATTCTTTCAAAAATAAAGTGAAAGTTCATTCAGAAATGTACAGTGGGAGCATTAAATTTTGGTCGTCACTGTCAATCAAAACGTCACTTTTTATTCTAGAAATTAAAAAAAAATCAGATAAATATCCTATATTTTCCAAAAAAGTGGCGAAAGTAAATAACGTTTTTAAGATATTCCCAATATTCAAAATGAAAACATCAATCTTCTTATTTTTTTATTAAAATACAAATTTTTTATTAAAAGTACAAAAGTACAAATCTTTGACAATCAATGACGACCAAAATTTGCTCCCGACCTTTTTTGCACAATCATTGCAGAAACTTCAAACAGGTATTCAGGACGAAAGATAAGATCAGAGTATGCGCGGTTGAATTCATGGAGACAAATGACAGAAAACACTTTGTGGTAGTAGAAGGTAGTACAATTTTAAGCGTGGGCAGGTATACATTGCGCGACGCATTTACATTATCTAAATCTATTACATATTTTGGTGTAAATAATTATCCAATCAGTCTTCCATTCAAAGAATTGTGAAAAATATTGAAAAAACTCGTTGTGGATGACCAAAGCTGTATACATGAGAAATGAAAACGTTGCCGCTGCAAGTGAAAGTGTTGAAAATCAACCGACAATCATTTTGACGTCGTATACAAGAATTGGACATATCTTACAGCTCTTTATGGAAAATTTTGCATTAAAGTTGGCATTTGTATGCAAACAAAATTCAATTAATCCAGGAATTAAAAGAAAGAGACCATTTACGACGTTTGTGATTTCACTAGTTGGATTATTGAACGACGAGCAGATCCATCAAGCAAAATTTCATTTAGTATTGAAGCTCATTTCATAATAGATAGATTTGTTGTTGAATGTTGAAAATTGTCGTTTTATTCATGAAAAATTTTAAACAAATGGAATCACTGAACCAGTTTTCTTCGAAGATTATGCTGGAAATGCTGAGTGATACCAATCAATGTTAATTAAGTAACTTTTTATGGCCAAAATTGAATTGATGGATTTGTTGTCCGTTTTCAGCAAGACGGTGCTACGTGTTTTACAACTCGGGAAGACAATCAGCTTTTGCGATCGAAATGTCTTCAACGTGTAATTTCATGAAATAAAGATTCTCCTAGAGCATGCGATTTTACACCGTTATATTTTTTTATGAGATTTTTTGAAAATCGGTGTCTATACTAATATTCCACAAACATTAATTACCTGAAAAAAATAATTCGGGTTTTATTTCGTGAAAAAGCTATTGAAAATTTCAATGTTCGAATGGGTTTACTCATCTCATTTATGGTCAAATAATTTCTACGAGAGATTTCCCAACTTCACTATAATCAATCGGTCTTTTTGACGGTAACTTCAATGAACTGGTAAGTAAATTTTAAGACAAAGGTGACTTAAGTCAATCTGAAAGAAGATCCGTTAGAAATGGTGATCTAAACACGAAGACCTACGTGGCTTATCAGAAGAAATACATTTAAATTATGGTTCCTGTTCAACCGTTAAACATAATTTGAACATGTTTCCTTATAAAAAGTACTTTTACTTAAAAAAAAAGATTACTTGGGAGTAGTAATAGAAGTAAATAATTCCGTAGACTTCTGGGATTGATATATCTCGAATTTGTTTAGATTTCTTGTTTAGTGCCTTCCTTACTTGATGTGATTGATGTATTACTTAAAAAGTTGCAGTAAAAATATAGCAAATATTGAATTGCATAGAACATACTAAGCAAAATAAAGATTCGAAGTACATCATCTCATTAATCCTCCTAGCTCTTTCTAAAATTGGGCAAAACAGATACTTTTTCAAAGTGTGACAAGTCAACATTTTATTGAAAAAACCAAAGTTTTTTTTTTAAGTCGATTTGTGTACATTTTTAATAGAATTCATTAATTCATTCATTACCAATATATGGTTAACATATTACAAATTATAATTAAGTGCAGAAAAATATGAATGTGTGAATTATCGATACGTGTGTTATTTACAACTTATTACAAAACAGCAAGCCGCTGGTTATGAAATGAATCAAGAACTGAAATTGATCACCTTAAAAATCAACAAACCAGCTTCGAAAGGGCCAATGTTGCAGTCATTTCCGTGAGTCGATTAATAACAGTGGTCACTGCCCCGGCAAAGGAAAAGTTTTGCTTTTCTTTGGCACTTGCCTGTTTTCTTCAATTAGCAATAAAAATTATTTATTTAAAATTATAATTTAAACGTGTAAGACGTCGCTATGACGAGTACAAAATATAAAATATGTGTGACCGGAAATATAACATCCTCACCAGACCAAATTTTGCAAAAAGTTGACTGCACGTGTGTTTAATTTTAAGGAGGGTACACTAAACTTAACTGTTATTCATCCAAGGTTGACACAACAGGTTAAAACGAATTTCTATGTAACTTAATAACGGCGAGATCAAAATACACTAGACCGTTACCGTGTACGTTGTACTCGTTCGCTACATGATGTAAGCGTTGTTTCGTTTTTTTTTCCTTTTCAAATCACAGAATCTGCAATTCACGAACGTGACTAAAAAGAAAAAAAAACTATAAAAGCTCACGACGCTGACATATAATAAGTATGTGTGCATATGTGCGATCTTATTCCGTACAATTTAGCGAACAGTTATTTTTATTGGTCTTACTTTCGCTGTGTATGATACTTAATGATCACTGATTTCAAACTTCAAACAAAACATAATGAATACGAATATTTTGCTTTTAATAGAAACGCTCCTAATATGTTTATCATTAATTTTCAGCCTACAAAGTAAATTGACAGTTGAAATAATTTAAATCTAGTTTTGTTGAAGTTTGAAAATATAGTGGTGTATTAAAAAACAAGTTCTTTATGTTTTTGGCGTATGCGTTTGGAAAACGAGCTGCAAACTGTTGAGATCTGTAATAGACAAGTGCGCTAAAATGTCTTGGAAAATGTCACCAACAATATCACATAACAAAACAAAATTGACAGATACATAATTAAATTACGCAGATTTTTAAATTTTTTTACATCAAAGAACCAAAATGGAAAAGAATTAAAAATCTGCTTTATTTAAATATGTATCTGTAAATTTTGTTTTGTTATGTGACATTGTAGGTGACATTGTAGGTAAAATAATTTCAAACAAATTAAGGGATTGTTTATAATTTGAGATACCAACAAATATACAGTGCTCGCCAAAAAGTCGGGATCAAATGGGAAAAATTTGTATTTCTGAATTTTCCAATAATTTGTACTTATCTGAAAACCGTTTAACCCATATCAGATATACCGAGTGATTTTCAATTAGTTAGAAAATAGTGTTTTTCAAATGGTCACAATCTTAAAATTATTATTTTTCGGAAATTAATATTTTCTGAAAGTGTGTTGGCTTCAACTTAATGAACAATCTCAAGGCTAGAAAATAACTTGGTTTTCTTTAACTTCGTCAAAAATTGAATTTTTTAATGTTTAGAATGTTCTAAAAATTGGTCAAAAATGAACGATGAGCATTAGTTCGCTTAATATATACAAGTAATATAATCGACACATGCTGATGAAAAGCTTATTCCTATCGGTTTCTGATATGATCCATGTGCAAAGGAAAAAAATAAGCATACACTTTCAGGATCTGTGTAATGTTTTTTTAAAGCTTTTATATAAAATTAATTGGTCACAAACATACATAACCTAGAGAATTAACTACTTACTAGCGATGTAGTCCTGTGTCGTCATTCGATTAAGTGACGTCATGTCCTTGCCTAAATGTATATGTATGATTTCGCCAACCTAACAAAAGAAAATTTCTAATGCTTCAATGAGATATTTTATAAAACACAAATGGAGTTTCACGAAGTAATCATTAAAACACCTAAATAAAAAAAATATTTGAACGCTACATAATTATTATTATAAGATTTAACATTGTTGTTATATTGTATTGGCATATTCTCATTGGTATTAATATTATAAATTATTTGCGTGTCAAGAAAAATAATTATATTCAAGGTTCGTCATGAACATATCGCAGTAAAACTTTCTTAATGGATAGACAATAATAAGTAAGGTTGTTGTTGTTGTTGATACGTCATCAACCGCAGTTCTCAAATCTGAGCTTTGCTTTTCGCGCACATGAAGTCGAATTTTCTTGTTGGCACAAATTGCAGTGAACTTAAACACAATAATGTTTTAAAAGCTGCTGGGAATAATATGATGGAGACCATGTGATTTCGGATACACTGGAACAAGTTAGTTATATTCATATATATGTAGAAATAAAAAAAATAAATAAAATAGAACAAACGATAGTTTTCAATGATGAACTTTGGTTATAAATATTTTGAATATTGTCTGTAATTATATAATCAGGGTGATTCCTAATAAACCCTACTGAATTAAACCAGTATAGTGCGATCGTAGTCTGCAAATCCAGAAGTAAAATAATGCCATAAATTTTTACGATTATCAGCTGAATTAAAGCGCGACCTTAGCATAAATTACACATTACATGTTTATCGACTGTGAACGAAATAATTATTAGTACATATTTGCTAGTGATCAATAAGTATTAAAGCGTATATAATATATTATTAAAGCGTATATAAAATAACATGCCAAAGTGTACCAAAAAGAGTCATGTATCAATCGGTGCTTTTTATTTCCTTTATCTGTTTGAGAAAAGTGCAGGATAAATGCAATGTGTTTTTACATAAATCGAGAATCTCTTACACTTTACAGTTTTGACGATAAAATACACATTTTAAAGCATCCTTTTTCCTAACGATATTAGCAATTAATTGCACACGTATTTTGAGTCATACTTATCTCTTTGATTGTAACTAATGATAATGATTGAGAAAATTTAACGAGATTACATTTGATTACGAATATATTAGATGTTTGGTTGTTAGATAACACACAAATAACGAAGCTGAAGTGTTACAATGCTTATTCAATTTCACTTTTCATTATCGATTGAGTGCATCAAAATCCATCCTTGTTTCCTAACAAATCAGTATTTCACCACATATACATTGTTTTTCTGCTGTTACCTTTATTATTAATGAAGCGATGTGCTTTGGGTAAGAAAAGAATAAACAACAGTTGTTGCTGACATACCACAATAACTAATCTGGTGTTCTATTTATAACATCAAGAATTGCGTTACATGTTTGCAGGAGTATTTCTAGGCAAAACATACAGCATTAGTTAAGCGAGCCGTCGCGTGTTTCACATATTTTTTTCTTTATTTGTAATGACAAAGAAAGTTGGCTATGGGGATTTTTTTTTTGCTGCAAGAGCATTGCGAAAACATTAATGAGCGAACTCGTTTCTTGCTTGTGAATGTTGAACAAGTATTTTTGACACGAGCAAACTTAGTATTTACTCACTGTCGAAGTTTAGGTAGATGTCAAAAATCAGAAAAATATTTGTTGTTCCTGTTTTATACTTGGTACTGGATAACTTTTTATGTGGAATTATTTTTGCAAAGTTTTTAACAGAACGCGAACTATCATAGTTTGCAATCGTGTAATTGATTAGAATATTACGACGTTTAAATTAAGAATACGTATATTTCTTCTCTAATAGTAGGTTTAAAGTTTTGACAGTTCAGATTAATATTTCTCACACTATAAATAGTAAATTTGTTCTTGATATATTTATGTATGTTATCGTTCTTTAAAAAATTTAAAAACTATCGTTACAGATAATAGGAACGCGAGAAAGCCTGTCACAACGAATTTTTGTGAAAGCATACGACGGTATCATAAATAAGATTTAAAATATGATCACTAATCACGAATGATTATGAAATTGAGATACCAGATGTAGTTTGGCTTTGGTAAATATTTATAGGAATAGGAATCAAATTTGTCGAATTAAATGTTTGTGCTGAGTTTCCTTTTTTTTTAAATGGTATCTGGAGTCAATTCACCTTATTAGGCCAGATACTTCGGTAGTGGTAATGGATCATATTATTTGATGTTGAAATCTTTATGTTGAATGTTGAACACTTGAACAGTCATATCAAGTATCATAAATTATTAAGTCGAAAAATTTTGCTAAACTAACGCCACTACTTCCATTTCTAAATATTTAATATTGCGTTTCGAAAATAGATTCGACGGCAATTTTTTATGATTAATCGTGAAAACTATTTTTTTAATTTATCACGAAAACAAGTTTCGGCAAAATTTGAAACTTTAATGATGTTGATGTTTAACGCGAGTTTCAATATAGACATTTGCAAAGACAAACTAAAATGTTATATTTCGTTATATTTAACATGAAGTCTCTGTGTAGTTAGCACCCATTTTTGTAAAAGAAATTTGTTAAGGTTTTTTTTTTACGGTGCATTAGGAGTTTTGCAATTTTGGTTAAATTTAGAAATAGTTCTAACGATTTAAAGAAAAATAAAAGAAAGTGAATGGTGTTAACTTCAAGACAAAGAATACAAGTTAGCAGTAACTTTTCCGTTAGGATTTTCATCGGAACTCTTGAGGTGGTAGATTCTTGTCCTGTGAAATTGTGTAATAAATTATCTTAAACGGACACTAAAATTGGCACTAACGCTTTACGTTTGATAGCTTCATCAGAAGTACACAAAAAATAGAGGCAAAAATGACCAGAACTTCTTGAGTTTTAGTTTTAGTGTTATGATTGATCTAATTCCTAACATTTTGCTCAAATATTATTTTTCTGTATTAAGTCAGATTCTCAAATAATCTTACGAAAAAATCAGAACTTTTCAGTGAAATTTTACATATTTAGTAAGAATTAAGGACAATCGAATACATATTTGGCATTAAAATCAATCAATGCCAATTGTATGGTCATTATGATTATTTTAAGAATTTTATGATTTATGTTTGATGTTGAAAGAACTTTTATCAATTTTGTTCTCAACCAACTAACCTAATACTGCAATTGTATTATTAAGCTTTTTTTTAACACAGGGATACTACACAGTTTTTTGATGATTATTTTGAAACGTATAAAATACAGGGTGATCTATTAGCTTACCGACAAGCTTCACCATATGGAAGCTCATGTAATTTTAAGAAAAAAAAGTCGTTTGGACATATGTCCGACTTCATTTATTTAAGGAAATAGACTTCAAAGTCTCGATTCTAATTATTTTAATGTTTCAAAATAATAGCGAATTTAATAATAATAAGTTCCATTCATTTTTGTGATTTATCAATAACAAAACAAAGTTTGCTTAGAAACAAGCACAAATTCACTTGTCAGATTGTGAAGAGTATTCTATATTCGTGTATGGTTATTGAAATGAAAATGCACGTCAGTGGCTACGTCATCTACCGCATTACTCAGTTTTCGGTGAATCTTTCAGAAGATTACGAGAAACAAGTTGTCCTGCCCCGGCAAAAGCTATTAGATCACATGAGGTTAATGTGGAGCAGGAGGAAGCTGTAATTAATGCTGTCATTGGCAATCCATCAATTACTACTAGGAGAATAGTACAAAATCTACATGTAAGACATGGCGTACTTTGTTGAACCGCAAAGTCCTTCATCCTTACCACCGACATAATGTTCAAGGTCTGCAGATTGGAGATGCTCGGCGACGCGACGGTTAGAATTTTGTAATTGGTTACTGCAGCAACATGTCCAAAATAATAACTTCATTCCACATGTTCTGTGGTCCGATGAAACGTGCTTTACACGAGATGGTATTAACAATTACCATAATGATCATATTTTGGCAATACAAAATCCACATGCAATTAGACAACGTAATTTTCAACAAAGATATAATATCAATGTTTGGGGTTGAATTTTCAATGACATCTTATTACCCGTCCATGTACTGGAAGAGTGTTTGAACGCAGATAGTTACAGAATTTTTTTAAACAACATCTTTGACTTGAAGATTATTATAATTATTTATAGGTAGTTTGTAAGGCGAATGCTAAAAGAGAAAATAATCAAAGTCAGTCGCAGTTGCAACCCCCCCCCCCTCCTCCCGACAAGCTTTGTGTGCTTGGGAAATATTTAAATATTTAAGTGATTTTGAAACATTAAAATAACTAAAATCAAGACGTTGAAGTTTTCTATTTCCTTAAATGAATGAAATCGGACATATGTCCAAATGACTTGTTTTTCTTCAAATTACATGAGTTTTCATATGGCAAAACTTGTTGATGAGGTAATAGATCACCCCGTATTACTAGGTTTTAGATGTTTCAAGAAGATTATTTTTAAAAAAGCTTCAAAAAAGATATACAGGTTGGTGAACAGACCAACGTATCCCCTTGAGGACATGATGGCTCCTTTGCAATTGATTCAACTTTAATGCCGATTATATAATACTCATTAGTTTATAAGATATTTTAATGCCTATATTTTCCTTAGAAATGCATTATTTACTCCAATCAGCGCTTATACAAAAACCAATTAAAAAAAGCTGCTACTCAGTTACACATTCATGTGGGTTTACTTCTAAAATTTAGTAACGGATTCAACCTAGAAATGATATGGAAAAGTGATAAAACAGAGTTTTCTAAATATTCTGTAAAAAAACTGAAGGACATCAAAACTTGAAATTATCTTTACTTACTTAGTTTTCATAACTTAAACTGCTTTTGTTACATGCGCATTTAAACTGTCTGAAACCTAGCCAGAAAGCCACATGAATTTTAGTTATTTTGAACACTTTTCTATTTTCAAATAAAATTTTTAGTTTATTTTTTATTCTCAATTATTTGATAACAGATAATATTTAGGTATTGTTTCACAATTTTTTGTTCACGAGTGTATTTGACACAATATTTGTTACAGAACTTGTGATATCGCAACTTTCAATGACTGACAGGACCGTATTTACATAAAAAACGCAAAAATTAAAATATCTCAGAAACTATCGAGTTTTGTATAGTGGATATTATAGTTAAATTCCAAATAGGGTCTACTGACACGTCATCAAAGCAGTATGTTGGCCTATTAATCACCCTGTATATAAAATTATCTGACTACAAATTTCCTTGTCTTCAAAGAAGTTACATCAATTTTTCGTGAAGAAATAGTAGAAAATGAAATTGTGCCTTTCTCTTACGAGTACGGTGAATTTATTCGTGCGACAGAGCATCAATTGAAAAACGAAGCATGCCTTGGTCGCGGTAAATCGATAACGAAGGGCCAGCCGCACATACTTTATTAATTTTAATTACTTTCCATTGTTTTAAAACAATGAACTGTTGACAGCGGAACTTCAACGAAGCAGTGTGCACTTGTCCGCCGATGTCGGCGGCCGTCTGCGTCAAATATTTATTTACGAAATATACATGAATTTACGACAGCTGTACCGCCACAAAGTTCCTTTGCGTATCCAGGGCTCCAGACTGAAGAACATAAACGTAAAGATTGTGGTAGCTTTTTCTATGCCAGACAACGTTACATAGCTTTTATAACTATAACATAACAGCGGTAGGTATTTTAAAACAAAATTAAAAATCTGCAAGAAACAATGCCTAGTAATGGTAGTGAGCACATTATCAAATCAAGATTTGTGTTGTTATTTTTTATAATTTTTCATAGAAAAAATAAGTCGTCAAATACTATTTCCTAGACAATGTTTAGATTTAATATACTGAGTTGTTAATATGTTTCTAATATTTCGTTTCTTGTCTATCTATGCTTTTTTTCTAATTTTCATACTTAAAACACTAATGCCATCTGGTGTAATGAGAGATATTATTAATCACAGGTGACTCTTATTGTCCCTGATATTATAAAAGTATGTTGCTTCCTTGTTGAAGATGCTGAGGACTCGTAAAAGAACAACATAGTAAGCTAGTTCGGATATGTGATTTTTGCACCTAACACATCAACAAATATGTGAAACTACCTTTATTATTGTTTTCGTATTTTTCTCGACATTACATTTTATGTTGTGTTATGAAAGAAAGAAAGTATATTATTTATTTTATTAACTGTGGCAGTTATTTGTTAAAACAAGTTTATTTAGGCAGCACTCGGTTTGTCTTCTTTCATGGTTCTAATTACCCTACCATGTGGGGCAATAACAACCAATTCCATTTTTACTTTAAATTAATATATCATAATTTCTGTTAATGACGGGCATGATTCAGTTATGTCATTTTAAAGGTTTTTCCTTATACGAAACAGCAGAATATTGTTATTGTTATGATTTTCAAAATATATTGTTCTTTCCTTAAGTCGCTCTCATTCCCCCGTCTCCTCTACACTTTGTCGAAGCCCCTAATCAAGGTAACAGAGTTCAATTGATTTAAAGTTTTTTTTTTTATTTTTCAAATTTGTTTGAATTAAACTATGTGTTTACTTAATATTTTTGTAATTCCATTCTGTAGAAATGCAATCCAGGAAAAGTAGGAACCTATTTAGGTGGATTTCAAATATTGATAAACACGAGTCATTAATGCTTAAACTTCACATATGGCGTACTCACGTACAACAGCTCGTTGCTAGTGCACAGATTACGTTGTAGTCGTCCAGTTGAATACAGTAGAGAGATAACAAAGGGGACCACACATGTAAAACTCATTCGGGCTGCAAGAGTAAATGTGTAACTCGGGAGTTCTCTATTGTGAAGGCGACTTCTTGTTTCAGAAAAAAAAAACGAGGCACACAACAACCTAGCTCGGGGTGTTTGGATTCAGGTAGAACGAATACTATAGATAGAAAACACGCCACCATTTTCAATAAAAAAGGCTTTTTTTGGTAAACTTTCTTGCATCTGCTTGGACTCGTATTTTCAATTGTTACGGTAGCTGCACTTTAAATTTTATTATCGTTTGTATTGCGTACTCAGCTGTGACAAATAATATTGCTCCGGATCTACTTTTTTGATAGCGTGACGATTCTCCATTCTCAGATTTGAAACTGAATTTATTCGAATAAGTTATTCTTACATTTCGTTTAACTTGTCGCTTAGAAATTACTTTATTTATTTATTTAGGATTTTGTAAATAACTCTGCAATAATAGTCACTATTATTAATCGTTTCATGATATAAAAATATATTTAATTTTGTAAAGTTTGTAAAAGATATCTTTGTTTTTGATCTTAGTTTTTAAGCTAAGAATTTATAAATTGGAGCATAAAGAATTTCAATATGTATTTTCAATGATGTTTGAAAATCATCAATGTAGTTAATTTGAACTGAACTTTATGAATCAGATCAAAATAGAGCTTCGTTGAAACTTTGAAATTGTTCTGTATTCCACAATTTTGGAGTTTTTTTTTAAATTAATTGCATCGATTGTCAGCATCGTTAGAGTTGGGAAAATAAAAGACTTCATTGTCTGTAGACGAATAATCAAGAAAGACTGCCTTTAAAAATGATACAGCTGCCGTGTTAAGAATAAAAATCATAGATGGTATTGTCGTTTTCATAAGAGAAAGCTCTGCGTCATCAATCACCGAAGTAAAAACAGACAAATATTTCAGTATGATTTCCTTTTTAATAGTAAGTAAGAAAAGGATAGAGTTATGCTCTATATGTCTAATACTTATCGTCAATTTATGACGCAGAGCTCCTCTCTTATGAAAACGTTAATAAGGTGTCACAAATGATAAAGTATCATAGATGAATTCTTATTTTATGGCCACCCAAAATCTGAAATTTATTGAATCATAAGTTAAATGTTTGCTAATTGTTTGTTAAATGCTAGAGTGTTGTGAAGGTTTCGTGTGCGTTCATAGATACTCTATGATAGATAGTGGTTGTAATAAAATATGTTATATACAATCATAAATAAATTTAATGCCATTTTGTTATTGCTTCCTGTCATGTCAGAACATGAAATTCATCTTTGGTTTACAATATGAAAAATTTTATTTAATCTTACGTTGAATGGTATATTTAAGTTCTAAATAAGTTTCACCTTTAGTGAATCCATTTACATCTTCGCTGTGTGTGGTATCCTGCTGCACGTGAGCATCTTAATGTATATAGCAATTAATGCCAAGCTGTTAACACGTATTTAGGATGGCATTGTGTGCTTTCTATTTACTTTCATACACTATTATGCAACTTGTTTGTTTACGTGCGTTACATTCGAGCAGCAGCAAGCATGCAACAATAGTTCGGAGAAAGAGACATACAAATTACGAGATTGTTACTCTAATGTGAGTATCGTTTCGAATGTGTTGGTGTTTAAATATGGTGTAAGAAGAGCGTCTTCGGCGGGCAATGGCATCCAGCATTCGCTGAACAGTGAACCGGTCTAAATAAATTTGACCAGTTGGGTTAGGCAAGATATTTTTCCACATGCCTGTCTTATCTTTCGTATTTTCCTTGCAATCTTGCTTTTATTTACATAAATGCCGAGTATATTTCCAGTGTAATTTATTTTAACTATGCTTGTTACGGCGAAGAGTGAAAATTACGAATAAGGCGAAATCTACAGGATATAACCTCGTTAGCTAATGTTCAATTGAACTAAATTCTAGTTCATTTGTATTTTTATTTTTTTATTGTAAATGTATGAAAAAATAGGCGAGAACAAGTCATATGTATAGAGTATTTAGGAACTAGAATCAGCGAGGATGGCAAAATTGAAACTGAAATTTTAAGTAGAACAAGTATACTACCAATTAAATAAAACAATGCTGGGTAATATATAGAATATATACGCAATGTGGTGGCAGTATCAACAATGATCTACGGAAGTGAGTCTTGGCTGTCCCAGGAAGATAAGATAACGGAGATGGAAATGAAATTGCAGATGAAAGTTATGTGTAGAAACGCGAATGTAACAGAAAGTATAAAATAGAAACCAATTATTCACACAATAGTAGCAAAGCAGCTGAAATGGTATGACGGGTATGTGCAGAAAATATTCCTGGATTCCCTAAGATAACGGCAGAATCCAAAAGAGTTGGGAAAAGACCAGGAAAGAATATGGAACAAATAATTGAAGACACTGCTCAAAAATGTACGAAAATAGGAAATGGGTGGAGACACCGTAAGATAATGCACTACTTTTGAAATTTAAATTTTAACATTAGCGATGAAAAGCAATTTTGATCATAGAATGTGGTTTTAATGTAATTTATTTTTTGATATTGCGTATTCACTTTAGCAAATGTTATAATATTGGCAGAGAGTAATACCTTTGTTTTATTAAAAATTGAGGTCATGACTAGCAAATAACAAGTAAAAATTTTGGCTAGACCACAATAAAAATTACTATATAAACTTTAGGAAGTGAAATAAGTAACTCTCTGTTACATTAACTACGTCTTTTTTGCACCCTTTTCATTCTGTACAATACTACTGGGATTTAAGAGCGAATTTGTCACTTTAATTAAAGTCCAGGCTTCGCTTGCGTACAGGGATCAAACAAAAGATGTGGGTGGCTGGAGGGACGTAGGACGGGGTACATGTGTTACTTGATCCGTTTATCGGGAGATGATTCATTTGTTATTGTCCCCGACAATGCACCGTGCACGCTTCTGCTCCATATGTATGCAGCAGCGTGCATCGTGCACAAGGGTGGCTGGATTTCTTTTTTTCCCGCTCTTTGCCCGGCCAGCTTGATTTAAATGCAAATTATTGGGTTCGGCGCGTGTGCCTGGAAAAGGGTTCGTTATTAGTTCGCTTTTTACTTTTTTTCTTTCGTATTTTGCTAACATGCCCGCGAATTTATGAATAAGATAAGAGGAACTATTACAAATATTTTATCTTTTATTTATTTATTTTTAACAATGTAATCACAGAAGTTTTATTTACTATAGAATTTATATTATTTCAATACTATTTGTTAAATTTGTAAAATATGAGTAAAAATTATAAACGTTTTTTTAGTAATATGAAATATCACTTGCCAATAATATCCTGTTATCCTGCCCCTGAAGGCATAATAAATGATATTTCTTTTGAATATACGCGGTTACGTTAAACTGTTTTATTTAATAACGACGTCCGCAATTTTCTCTGAATTTTAATAAAAATTAATTCTTAAAGTAAACATGTACATAAAAGATATATCAATTAAAAACAATACATTAATTGCTCCCATCCTTTTATCTACATATTTCAACTAATTCCAGCTAGTGCAGAAACCCGACTTTATATCAGAGTTAATCACTGGTTGCTGTAATTAAAAATTTCCCACATATATTTGCATTTATTAATAGTTCATACCTCCCTACCAAAACAATAAGATTGAATGTTAAATACGCAGTACCTTATCTGAAGAAGTAATTTCTGTCGTGATCAGGAAGTGATTCGTAATAACCGGAGCATATAAATATTTATTCCTTCACAATTTTCTGTATAGATAAGAATCGTAATTAAAAAAGATAATATTCTAGCAATTAAATTAGTTAAATGTAGCTCATCGTACATCAGTCGTGTTTTTGTTATGGTTGTAATCTGCCATTAAAGCGATAAGATATTTAATTGAGTTTTAAATAAGATAGAATTAATTGCAATAATATATTTGCTATTCTGTATATTATATGAGATTCAGTTACTGATATCAAATTCATAATTCAAAAGAAGTACATACCAAGAAGCTGTTTATATTTTTCTACATGTAATCTTGATTTATCTTTACAAGATACGTGATCTTCATCTGAAATTTGATGCAAAATTCTCACTGCTAACTTAAAATATTAATTTGTTGCGTCAAGCGAGCATTAATAAAATATTAAACTGTTTAAGAATTTCTTAAGCACTTACAATTTTCTTTTAATTCTTCTTTTATTTATTTACTATACAATTTATACAATACTTACGTTTTATTTTCGGCAGAGAATTAGAACAATACATTAAACGTTTAATTGATGGTCAATAGATTCTGATATGTATTTTAACAAGATATTTAATTAAGTAGTTAATATTCTTTAAGTATTTTAAAACTAATCACGTTCTAATATAGATCGTCTAGAAAGTATCCGGAATTTTGAAATTTCTATCAATACATTGGTTATTAAACGTATTATATTATATTCTCGATATCTTAGGTTCGTAGTATTTTATCAAAATCATATTTTTCAAAGAATCTAATCAAGAGTAGTGACCACAAATTTTGTATGTTAACAATTTTGAACAAACACAAAAAATTGAGTAATTTTGTCATGTTTAAGAAAAGAGAAAACTGATGGAATGTACATATTTTCAAGAGATTAAAGAAAAATAATTTGTAAAGTTATTTTGACAAAAAAAATGTAAAAATTAACAGCAATTTTACATGCATGAAACACCAAGTCTACTCAGGATGCAATTGATTTCATTTAAGATTCCCTGAACGTTTAAATATAATTCTCAGGATTACATAGAAATTACGTAAACAAATAACTAGAATTTTTTTCCTTTACTGTACTTGTTTCGTTCATAAATTCAAAAGCTGAAAGTCGCAGTGTTGTTTTCTTTTTTCCGGGTACTTTCTGGACGACTATACATTTTCAATTTTATATTCTTAGGTATTTCATTTTAATCTTAGGTTCCAATAGGGTAAACTGAAGATTAAAGTTAAACTGTAATCGAAAAACAGGGCTCTAGTGAATTCCATTCTTCGCTTAAATGCTGTAATTTCATATATATGATGTATGCTTAAAATTAATTACAAATTATAGTTTCTATGTACATAATAATAATTGTATCTATTTTCTTTACAGGTATGTTTCCTCTGCGAATCAAAGCCAAGCCAAGAGATTTTGGTACGTACATATAACGTGGATCACAACTAACAATTTGCGGCCAACTACGAGGAGAAATAAAAAAGAAATGATAATTTTTAAAGCTTTGTTATGGCATTACTTTCAAGAATTTTCAATATAAATAAATTTGTTCTCACATTATTTTGTTTACCAAGATTTTATTTTAAAATAGTTCATGAATCAGAAATTGATTAATAAGTATATACAGATGTCCCACGCCATATGTTCATCCTTCTAAAATTTTTGTTTTTAATCGATTCCAATGGAATTTGGAAAATAAAAATTAAACAAGAAATGCATTTTCTGAGCACCGTGGGATTTCCGGTTTCGCCGGAAGTAATATCAACTTTCTTATTTTAAATGGAACACCTATACATTATTACATATTTGGAATTTGCAAATCATTGCGTGTTCGAATATGTATTATTTCGCAATTTTGGTTTTCAACATAACAAGAAAAAATTTTTTTGTCTTTCATTCATTAGGTCGTAACTCATTTTTTAAAATGAAACCTCTTGTGCTTCTTAGCTCAAATCAACAGATATCTAATTGACGAATACGTTCATACCAAATACTTTAATGCCAACTATTTTATGCATTCTTTGAAAGTTGACTGAAGTATTTGGTCAACAATAAGTTTTCTGTTGATTTAGGCTAAGAAACATATGAGGTTTTATTAAAAAAAATGTGTTACAACCTAAAGAAAATTTGAAATGCTTTAAAAATGTTAAAAATCAAAATAGTGATTTTCTCGAGTTGCTCGATGGCAATAGAAGGACATAGCTTTCTAGACTGAAAGACAAAAAAGTTTTTTTTTTGGAAACTTACCAAATAATACATATTCGGACTCGCAATGATCTGTGCATTCCAAATATGTACAAATATATAGGGTGTCTCATTTAAATAGTATGTCGGAAAATGCATTTTTTTGCTTTCCAAATTTCATAGAAATCGATTAATTAATAAAAATTCTAGACGGGTGAAGATTTATAATTTTTTTGTATATCTAACAACAAAATGTGTAGGTACCATTCAAAATATAAACAAAAACTATGTACATTTGGATTGATGTACTTACATATCCTGTATCCCAGGAATTCTGCGCTGTATGGAATTAATGAGGAATCTTATATTGATTATTATCTTCCCAAGTCAAAAGACAGCTAAAAGATCATACAGCGTCCGCTAGTTCTCGAACGAATAAATTTGATGCTTGAAATTATGAAGATCCTGTCACATTTATTTAAATGATTAAAGAAAAAGACTAACACAAAACACTGGTCTAATTTGATAATGCTCAAATCAATCTTTTGCCATGGCCATCAAGATCTCCGGATCTGTACCCCATCGAACAGGTGTAGGATATTGTTGGTCAGTATTACCACATTTCTCAGGACTTTTGGTGGCACTTCGTTATGAGGTACAGGTAGCTTGGGATGAAATTACTATTAGAACTATGTCTGAAGGCACTAATGAATATGTTTGCGAATATTATTGAAATAAAATAACATTATTGAGTATTCATTTTTTCGTTATTTAATACCGTGCTTTCAACTATTCTCGAGTCCCACGTGATCACCCAAGTTAGGCAACCAAACTCACTTAATTTATTTTTACGTTTTGACAGAAACATAACCCCAATAAAAGTCTGACACATTCAAGTTAGAAAGAAATAATTTAACGATAATTTTCTTTCTAGTTTTATTTATAGAAAATACTTCACAAGGGTTGTACCATAATTCTATTAATTTATTTTACAATTTAAATTATTATAACTTCTTCCAGGTTAATTTTAATGTTAACTGTACGTAGTGAGCTGAAGGAATTTACATGTTGCCAACACTAAAGAATAAATATACGTTCAGCGGGTCGTAAAACGACACATGATGATACAATAATTACTAATTAACCTGACTTTGAGTACGGTCGCGAGTGAAGAGATGAAACGTCACGACGACTAAACTTTCGCTCCCGTTCCTTCACGAACTAAAAATAAAAACGCGCTAAGAGCATTATAAATTCCGTTTATTGCGAAACCTCGGCGTTCCATTTAATTTCCGTAGGTTTACTATCATCTAAGTTTCATAAAATATTCCAGCGTGTAACGTGTAAACCTTCGTTTTTGTTCTGTGTATATTCAAATCGTCCTCGCAGAAACGAGCTGTGAAAACAGTTAACCGAGTTATGTACTTTATTTTAAATATAAAATTTAAATTCAAAGTCCGCCAGTCACGTTTCGACGCTACAG
The DNA here is from genome assembly GCA_039766575.1 of Serrognathus titanus. Taxonomy (NCBI): domain Eukaryota; kingdom Metazoa; phylum Arthropoda; class Insecta; order Coleoptera; family Lucanidae; genus Serrognathus; species Serrognathus titanus. Next base: position 25,617,303 of record CM077912.1, on the reverse strand, counting down.
ACGATTGTGTTGGATATGATTGTTATTTTATCGAAGGAGTACAGAATATGATCTTGCAGTTTAATTTTTTTTTCGTGAAAATGAATGAAAAAATATTCTCATTACAAAATTTGTAAATATAATGTATTCTATTTGAAAAGAGTTAAATCTATTTCAAATAAAATCTACTTTACCTAACTTCAAAATCAGTAGAATATCATGTACATAACGAAAATATAAAGTTAAATTAATTAAACATAAAGAATTAAAGATATTTGTCTTGGTTCCTGCATAACAGTTTCAGCTAAAACTAGTTTTTATAATTTGTTATTGAAACCAAAATAGGATGTTTCGAAATCATTTATTTATTTTATTTGTTATTGTGCAATCGAATCGCAACACCTACATACGATTCAATCTTGTTGCATTCAAAAATATTGAAAGCTGCAAACCGCTTGGTGGTTTCACCGCCTTCAAAATTAGACCGATTTGTTTGATCGTTCACACAAATGAACAAAAATACTTAAATTTTGTCACATCCAACACGCTGTTGGAGTGTGTATAATTTTAAAACGGTTGATTGTAAAGAAAAAGTAGTATATTCGTAATCTCTGATTTACAATTCTACTATTCACACAAGTGGCGAAGATAGATCCCTTAATTTGTTAACGTTATTTATCTTATAGAATGGTCGCAGCATGTCATACCTGAAATGCCGTCCATGTCATGTATGTAACATGAATATGGGCAATTGGGCATTGAGCTATTCACGTTCTAATGCCGCAGATGATTGTGTTGGATGCAATTGCATGTCGGAAGTACGATTGTGTTGGATGCAATTTGGAATATGTTAGGTCTTAAGATTAAGTTTTGCAAATTAATTGTCATTGGACGTAAAAACAGTTATCATTTGTACAGCTTTCTTAACTTGTTACTATTCCTTTTTAATTTGGATGTTTCAATTCCATTGACTAGTTTCTATGATTTTCTGATTTAGGCCTCAAATAGACAGACATATTCTCATTTTTATTTTCTTACTTTCTCCGTATTCTGACTCCGGTTTCAATAAACTTCTCCAGACTTTTTAGTAATACACATATATTTATTTTATTTAATAGCACAAGTAAGTAAGTAATTGGGTCTGTTTTTTAGAATGCCTTATCAAATGTTTTGCGCAATTTATGTATTTTAAAACAGAAGGAGTTTTAATGTCTCAGAGAAAACGTGAAATTCACTTTTAAATAACATCTAATTTCTGATACTTTTACTTTCTGAATGTAGTGTCCGTAAAAATGAACTATGTATGTACGTAATAGGAAACTATGATGCAATATTTTGGTGATAACATATTTCTAAATATAATTTCTAAAAATGTTTAAACGGTTTTCAAGTCTAAAGAATGTTAACATTAAAATTAAGTAGTTATAAAGGAATTTAAAAAGAAATTAAATTTTCCGAACTATATGTATTGTAGTTCCAAATTGGGATGCTTAGAATTAGAGAAAACATAATTTGCCTTTCGAATACCGAGTAAATTTCCAGGATGTAACAGATACGTTTTACAAATTTATCAGATTTATGTGTCAATTCTGTTCATATCTATAAGGGCCCTAAGATCTGTAAGCCTGTAACTCAAATATGGAAAAATTTATAATTTTGAAGTTCTGTGGAAGATATGATTTCTCCTAGGTCTATAGGACTACTCGTAAGTCTCTGTGAAATTTTCTTAGAGACTTACAATAAATCGTATCATATTGAGAATAGAGTTTCATTTTTTAATAATTGAGTTACAGGCTTACAGATCTTGCGGTCTTTACAGAGATGAACAGAATCGACTCAATGATAAAATATGTATTTGAGAGTTTGTAACCAAAATCACAAAATTGGAATTATTATATTCTGCTTAACATATGTAATCTAAGATAAGTAATTGATGATCTGAACCTTAAACGAGAAAATAATTGCCCTGCGTCGTAAACGAATTTTATCAGGACAATCATCGAGTACATTTCACGGTTATAAGTATCAGATGTGTTTTCGACACGGTGTAAGCGACGATTAATAATGTCAGAAAAAAATTTCATAAATTTTTCATTTAGCGTATAAAACATAATAAGTTCTCATGGACTCGCGCATTACATAGTATACATAAGTAAGCATAATCCATGTAGAACATCAACTTCCTATCAAGAGATCTGCACTATGAGATAGCCTGCAGCAGGTATTTGAGTGCAGTGGGTGCACGGTCTGTCGGTTTCGACCAGGTTACCGTCCTCTGCGGCCAATAACCACGATGCTATTCTTCGGAAAATATCTCCTCACGTTAGCCACCAACTGGTATGACGTGTGTATATTAACAAACAGGCTAGTCTGCAAGTACGCAGACGAACACATCTAACTTATTTCAAGAGTTAGCCTCGAAGTGAACGAAGAGAAAATCTAAATAACCTGCCGATGGCAATGACGGCACGACTGTGTCGGCGAAAACGACAACTAAGGATGGTATGTAAACCATCTACTGGTGGTACCTACCTGAGCAGTTTTTTTTTTTTCATAATAAAACGTGAAAATAAAATTAATTTAGTATATGCGCAAAGTGGAGTTAATTATTGATTTATGTGCAACAAAAGTTCCATGTTAATTAAAAGTATAATTTTCATTGATTTATCTTTTTAAGAATATAACCCCACCACCTATTTTTTCTCTTTAATAAAATTATAATGTGAACTCATAGTTCTGTATTTCAATAATAGTATACAGAGTGGTTGAAAATTAAAATAAAAGTTATCTTACTAAAAAAAAAAAAAAAAAACAGAGTCTGAGTTTGCAATTAAGAATTAATTTCCTGATAATGGCTCAAAGTTTTTCAGTAATTTCTGGTCAGTCGATTGTCTTAAGATCAATATCAGTTATTGTTATTGTTATTAATTTATAAGATGGGGTGGATGATTTACAAGAAATTTTCATTTTCATTTGCAGTTTATTTAATTCATTAGTACTACTACAAATTAACGAATTTGCTTTTAGATATTTAGTTTAATTCTTTAAGTGATTATTGTTTTTAAATTTAAATGTTTACTGTGTTTATGAATATTTCGCCATTTCCTAACATTAAGGTTGTCGGAAGTTACGGTTATAAAATGAATTAATACATTATTATAGTACAAAGTTTAAAGCATCGTCTAGGAATCCTTGGAACGCTTCCAATATTTAGTTTCGTTAGCTGTGTTTGTATTTATGCTTGTTGCAAAGGAAAAATGCTTCGGGTTAATATTCTTCCTCTCTCACACATCTAATTTATACAGTCACATGTATAGCAATGCTTGGAATTGTAATACACGTTAGGTGGTAACTACAAGATATAATTTTCTCGCTATAAAACACAAAAGGACTTTAAAATTTATGCATCCAGAAAGCCTTGTGCTTTCCTTTTATTAATTCAAATTTAGAGTCGCAATTTCACAGATTTTCTTAACTGGAGCTCGTAACAATTTGCTGCTATTTTTAAACCATTAAATTAAGTTCATGTGTTTATCAAGCAAAATCAAATATTATTTTTACTTAGTGTTTTTTTTAGTACAATAAATTCAGAGAGAAAAGGAAACTTCAGTAACAGATTATTTTATGTTTCAATTAATTTGGAAAAACAAATACGATTTGGGTTCACAGCACCTCCATTGACTGACTTTATTTCTCTTTATCTTTATGATCAAAGTTTCTTCAGAGTTTTCATAATAATAATAATTTGAAAGTTGTTACAGCTTGATTTAAATTGTTTTGTAAATGTACGAGCTTGCGCGACTTCTATTTATAAAGTAAAAAGGACCACTCGGGGATTTAGCAAACCGGGCTTTGCCTTTTTTTAAAATTTTTATAATATAGTATTTTTTGTTCGTCGTTACCTGTTTACAAATTTTTCGGAAACAATCAGTAAGTGTATATAAATACATTGTTAGATCCATTTTGTGTCAAATACCAAAACTTGAAACTATTTAACAACTACTGTTACAAGTGATACCAGTAAATTAGTATATGAAATACGGATCATTTAAGATGCAGAGTAAAAAGGTATTTATCATTCCATGTATAGAAAATATCTATCAGGTTTGTTCAATTTGTATTTGACTCTGTTGTTTCATCCGTGAAGAAAATTATAATGGTTATGTTTCATTTATGTAGATTAATCATTGCATTGTTGATTCTGAAAACCCGAAGCGAAATGAAAATTAACGAAAGATATTAAAATGCGCATACCGTAATAAGTGAAAATTGCTGGTTTCGTAATTTGATGCATAAAGCAAGATATAAATCAGTTTGTAACCGCAAGTACACTTGTTGACATGCTCGTGGTGATGTTCGTGATGATTTTTAAAATTAATAAAATAATAAAACTTCGTTTGAACTGAATTGAATTTTTCGGCACTTACTGTTATATACATATTCCGTTGTCGGTGTTATTTAAAATGTGGCGAAATTCTGAAACAGTGTATGGTATTTGTAGTAACGATTTAGAGGAGTACATTAGCATCGTTGCCAATTTAATAAAAGAAGATATATTGTCGATTATGTAGTGCAAGCCGAAACATTGGACATTTCTGACGAATAGGATGAAAATATCAAATCAATAAAATCAAACAAACAACAGTTATCAACAAGCCGCTGGTAAGAAAAAATATTTACAAGAATTTGCTAAAGCTAAAGGGGATTCCATAAAAATGAAAGTGCACAATAGAAGGTTTTAGAGAAAGAGTTGCAAGATGCGATATCACTTTCCTTTTTCTCGTAGATGATGAATTTCATTTGCGAAAATTATTTTACTTTATGCTAAATAGTATATTACATATCGAGGTGGAAAGTGTTTCATTTCTGTCGAGAGATTAGGAAGTTAACTTTGTCTCGAGACAGAAATGAAACTTTCCACCGAGGTTTGTATACTATTTTATTTTTAACCATTATTATCCAACTTTATAGTAATAAATAAGATTCTATTATTACCAGAAAAGAAAACCGCCTCAAATTAATTATATAACTAGAAGGCGTTTGCGTTACCATGACGTGAAAGATTATACTTATTAATAGCTTAATTTCTTGAAGGTTTTTTGGTATAATTTTTCTATCATTAATTTCTTTCTTTAGAAATAATTTATTTGTAAGCAAAAAGTGGCATCATTTTTCGCGAATTGTGAAAATCCAGGAAAAATGTTGGATAGTGATTGTGAAAATGAGTTTACGTGCACTCCACCTGAGTTACGGGAGGCCGCAGAAAGAGCAGAAGAATATTTGTTGCCCCAAAAAAGTAAGACAAAGTACGAAACGGCTTACAATGTTTTCAAGGACTGGTGCAGCACAAAAGGCGTTCAAAATGTAGGATCGGAAACGGTTTTACTTGCTTACCTTAGCGAAATGGCTAAAATTAAGGAGGCCTCAACCTTATGGTCAATGTATTCAATGTTGCGAACAACGCTGACTCTTAAAGAAGAAAGAATTGATATATCGAAATTTGGAAAACTCATAGCGTTTTTAAAAAAACAGAACGTTAGCTACAAGGCAAAAAGTCGTGTTTTTACAGCGGAGAATATTGAAAATTTTTTAAGAGATGGATCTAAGGATTTGATTGCACACAAGGTAATTTGTATTTTAAAAATCTAGTTCTAAATTTTCTTCACATGTCTTTAGGTTGCTCTGATCATTGCCGTGTCAGGAGCCTGTAGGTCTGACGAACTTTACAAAACGAAAACGACAGATGTTAATTTTTTAGAGAAGAAAATTAGCATTAAATTAACCAATACAAAAACTTACTAGGCAAGAGCATTTATGATCACCAATGAAAAATGGATTGAAACAATTAAAGAGTACACCGACCTTCGAAAAAATATTGAAAGTGACAAATTCTTTATGCAAATTAGATTAGGAAAATGACGAATCAACCTTTTGATCACAATAGCATCAGCCAGTTCCCTAAAAAAATTGCAACTTTTTTAAAGATTTCTGGTCCTGACAGTTTTACTGGACACTGCTTTAGAAGGACGGCGGCGTCTGTACTTGTTAATAACGGAGGAGATATCATGCAATTGAAGAGATTGGGAGGATGGAAATCCAGTTCGGTTGCAGAGGATTATATTGATACTTCTGTGTCTAATCAAACCAAAACGGCGACAATGATATCAAATAGTGTAACTATGGAATTTGCTGGACCGAGCTCGAGTAATTTATTTTTGGCTTCAACGTCATCAGCACCTCAGGAAATCACCGTTTCTTCGCCAACAGGTCAACAGGGATTGCATTTTTCAGTTTCAACGTATAATAATTCAAATGTAACAATTAATTTTAATAAATAGTTCGATAAAAATTAGCACCTTTTTTCCAAACAATAAAATGAGAAGGAAGTTCAATGTTGGTTTTTTACTTTCCACTCTAGGGCGGAAAGTGGTTACTTTCCACCCAGGTAGAAAATGACAGTTAGTAATCGTCAATTTTCGAACTGACGAAGACGTCAGAAATAATGTCATTACATATATGGTTGAAAATAAACTTGGTTACCTGAATGCATAAATTTGTGGCATCTTATAATTTATTTATAATCCACTTTCACATATTTAAAGTAGATTATTTAAGATCAACTAAATTATTGGGTATCTCAATGAAGTTCTCGCTTTTAACAATCCCAAAACATTTTTCATGATGTTAAAATCAGGGGAGAGCAATGGCCAATCGAGAATGCCCATGTGTAGTTCTTAAAACAAGCGTCGAGCGTGTTACGTGTGGAATGAATACTGGCGTTGTTTACTTGAAAGATAAATACATACTTGACCTGCCATAAATTTTGAAAATTTATCTTTCACCTTTTCTAAGCTGTTTGTACAGGGTTAATTTTATTAAAGTAAACTACCATTTATTATTTTAATTATTAACCGACACAATAAAAAATTGATCTTACATGACTTTTTATGTATGTTAAGAGTTTGCAGTATAATTTTTTTTAAGTACAAATAAAACAAATTATATAACTTTTTCAATGTAACCACTCTTAAAATAACGTCGTACTGTTTATGTTTTATGTATATTTTTGAAATCTGTAAAAAAGGATCTTTCATTTTAAGGAACGATATATAGGGTGTTCTATTAAAAAAAGTTGTATCTTTTGCTTCACTTTGCGATGCTCTTTGTTTGTTTTTTCTTTCTAAAGGTTAATACGTATAAAACCATTCAACTTTTGTACTTTGACTAAGCCTTTCTCTAGCTCTTAAAATAAGGCATCTAGATAGGTTTCAGAATATTAAAAAAACTTATCCATACTCATTTGTATTTCATTGAATGACAATTGTGATTGTGATTGTTGGAGAGCCCAAGGAACTAATAAGTTATAGCTAAAATTATTTTATCTTACCTACAATAAATAATTAAAATATACTCTCTGCGATTGAGAAAAGAGTTTTAGGTAATAATTTCTTTTTGTTCCTGCATGTATACTCAATACATTGTTGTTTACTTCTCATCAGCCTCATTCAATGTTCTTGTTTTGTGAGATTCTTGCATTAATAAATAAGTATTTTATTGTTTCCGTTTGTAATGGACAAATCAAAATTCAATAGGTTTTTTTCTTCCTCTTTTGTCTTTCTTGTATTGTCTTCACAATAAAGCAGATCTCTCAAATTCCGTCCTATCTTTATGATGGTACCGAACTTCAGTCCTAGACAAAGACTATCGGTAACCTGTTTGACGCGACCAAAGCACAAATTCTGCGGCGGTCTCGCTCATACACCCAATTGGTAAGGAGACAGTGCAAAGGACGCATAGAACAGCTGTGACTCCGGTACGGACCAGTCACGGTAGGGAAAAGGAAACAAAACAAGTCTGGCCGTGCATCCACATGCAACTACGATGCACTGACCGCATAATGTAGCTCGGGCCACGCAACACTACGCTGTGCAAATTACCATTGCTACGGAATGAATAATGAATAATAATGTTGAATTTTTATCTAATTTTCCTTGTCTGCTCGGTGTTTTTCAATAACAATTAGAGTAATTGATATAACTGAATTATCACTGATTAGTCGTCTGCAGCAAGGAATATGTAGTACAAAAATTGATCCACGAAGAGTAATTATAAAAGGTGTTTAAATTTATGGATGTTAGCATTTAATTGAATTAATAAATATCTGCATATGTATATTAAATAAATATTAAAAGTGGATTTTTTCTTTTCTTTATACTTTCCTGATAAAATAACTGAATATGTTTATTCCTTTTCTCATCACCAATTACACGCATTGCTATGTATCATAAATTAGTCTACAGACGGTATACATGTATTATTAAACGACGCAAAATATGAAGTTGTTTATTTATGAATTACTTAACATACTTTAATAACATACAATAATTACATATTCGATAAGAAATACTTATTTACAAAACTACTAAATACCTGGGATGAACCATGTCTGGGTGTTGGGATAACACGATTTTTTGATTGAGATTTTGTAGGTATTCTCGAGAGAAATTGAGATTGTCCCCTGAAACCTCAATCTGCCTACTCCTCAGTAACTCACTTATGTCGCCTTGCTATACTATCCATGTTAAAGTCTTTCTTAAATTTGCATATTTGTTAATGTTCCTTCCAGAAAAATATTTTTTGAAATCACTGAACTTCCTGCTATAAGGACGCCTTTCAGCTTTCATTATTTTCAAAGAAATGGTATAGTTTTTTATTGCACATTTTTATTTTGCTTGGTATTGTAAATCCTGTTTTTTTTTTTGAAATTTTCGAATTTTGTGTTACCTTTTTTTTAAATTCAAGATGAAATCAATCAATTTGTATCAATGAATAGTAAATGTTTCATGATCAATGCTCCGTGAAGTATTTAAAAATTTTAATTATCACCCCATGTATTGCAACTCGGAAGTATAGTAGAATATTTTCTATAATATATGAAATATACTACTTCTTGAACTACTTAAAATAGAGTCTTTTTTTTTAAGTTTGTCAGTCAAAAGCAAGAATTATAAATATAAAATAATCCATTTTCATTTCCTTTAATCAAAGCGCATGGGTTTCTTTCATTCACTAAATTTCGTTCTTGTTATAATATTTATTGAAATTGAACAAAAATTAACTTGTAAAAAAACAGTTCTCTATAGTAACTCTATTACTTCTACATCATTTCTGCGAGTAACTACCATTTCCATTCTTGTGTTACCTAAGTTATCCTTTCTAAAAAATATAGCTGCCTGCAAACCGGGTTTAAAACTTGTTCATGAGATTAACTTATTTACACTTGAAATTAATTTATGTCCGTCTCCGGCAGGAATTTTGCTTCAGGAGCACAGAATCATGTTCATTTCACCTTATGAGTTCCACAATTTTAATTTCTTTTTTTTTGTTGCACTATTACGTTGTCCTGTCAGTAGTTTGTTAAGTAAAAGACGCATAGTTCGTATGAAATAGTTCACACACACATTACAGTTTTAGCAAATGTTATAATTTTTATATTCTGTTAGTGTTGTAAGTTTACAAGTAAATTTCCAAAGTTACCGCACTAGATTCTGTTTGTTTAAAAACTATTGCAAAACTTTCTAACTAATCTAGTAGATTTATACACATTAAAGTACACCTTTCTTGAAAAGATGTGAATGATTATTCAAAAATAATTTGATTAATCAAAATGCAGTGAAAATCTCTGTAATTGTAAGATGGATACGATTCATTTCGGATCTTATGTCCGATTGAGAAAAATTTCTGGTTTAAGAAGATTTAATGCATTTAATCGGTTCCCAGAAAGATGTCCGTTGAAGAGGAAAGTCCGCGTAAAAGAGGGATTTCACTGTGTTCATTTGACAATAAATTGATACAAAAAATCATCAGACTTTTAACTTGTAAAACACATTCAAGTAAGACAGTTCTGTCAGTGCAAAATATATGGATGTGTTATTCAGCCAGTAGCCGAGGAAACCTCGCAATGGTGTTAAAATCAATATTGTTCAATCACGTGCAAATTGCTGATTTGCATAGATAAATATGAGGAAGCCTTTTTATAGACGGTATTTTCATGAGGTATGCTCAAATCTCGCAAGTACTTTTATGATTTCATGTAAACATTACCTGCTAATAAATTAATAATTAGGCGATATTCAAAGTTTATGAGCATTGGTAATGTGTATATTTATAATAATAGAGTTTGCATTTACAAACATTTACTTTTGTAATTCTTAATTGTATATTATATCATTGCGCATTGCAGTATGAAACGACACAAACAATATTCGTTACTATGTTTAATTTAATTTGTCAACCGATTTCTGTAACATTGTAGTTAAATGATGAACAAGACAAAGTAGGAAATTATATTAAATATATTGATGACAAAGATTGCACTATAATGCGATCGACGCGCGCGTCGCCTACCCCACGGCTAGCTGTTGCAGTCTTCATCTTTTCCATGTTCACTCCATTTACTTCTTTGTATTAACATCAACTAGACCTACCCACATGGGTTTATAGGATGTTTAGTGTCATTCATAACGATTACTCACTCGTATATTCATATTTTGATTTTGTTGAATTAAAAATATTAACTTTCTTTTTCATTAATGGCCTGAAACTATTTGTTTTATATTTTTTTCCTAATTTTCTTTGGTTGTGCTGTTTTTATTGTTTATAAACTGAAGAGCATAACTATAGGCCCACTTCCAGTTGTTATTTTTTTATATCATTCAAAAACTACTTCATGTGACTTAGAAGAGTGATAAAAATAACTAAACCAGAAACAATAAACTAATTCAAAAATACTAAGAAACAATTCATAAAATTTTTTTAAGAAACATATAGAAACTCAACAGTACATAACCATAGCCCCTAGGTACTTAATATTGGATTGGTCCTCCGTTTACTTATGATTAACCCAAAAATTTTTGAAGACATGCTTTCAACAAAATTATGCAATTTCCGTCTCTAAATTAACTCAAACTTCTGCTAATGCAATTTTGAGTTCATTAATTGTGGCATATTATTTATTATCACAATAAACTTGGTGAACCAAAATTCCCCAAAGGGTTTCTATTGGGTTAATGTCTGGGAAACAGAAAAGCCAGTCAAATTATTCGATATTTCTTATTTCGAACGAATACATCGATTCCCTACAAATATGTATTCGTGCATTGTCTTATTGGTAGACCCATTGTTGATAATTGTTGTTATTTAAAAATAGAATTAAATTTGCTTCAAGAACGTCGAGATGTTTTCTGTTATTCGTGCGTGTCAATAGGTAAGCTAATGTTAAAAAAAAAGTTTTGGTAAAGGCACCCAAACCTTTAAAGTACCTCCCAAAAAATTTCTCTTTGTAAAATACTAAGGCCCTTTTCTTAAATCCTGCCAGTAAGGATTAAATTCGTCTGAGTCATCTAATTTAATTAATTCTCGCCAGAAAAAATGATCTAAAAAGAATTTTTTAAAATGAAGTACAGTTTAATAAAAATTAATTTCTTACTTTCTCCCAATTGCGGTTTATACCCTCCCGAGCAAATTGCAACCTGGAAATTTTGTGGCGCGGGAGAAGACTTGGAGCTGTATTCAACTTTTGACGCACGATATGTCCATTTTTGTTCAAAATCCTGGGAACTGTCACCGGGAAGCATTTGTTCCACATTGTGAAGCTATTTTTTTTTACAAATTTGAAGTTTTTGCTTGCTGCAGCAATAATTTTTTTTCAGTTCTAGGTGAAACCTTCCTTTTTGGTCCGCCTTTTTTGTTTGTCCCGTACTGAACAGGATTTTTCAAATAATTTGACACAACTTTACACGATCAATTAATTCTTCGAGCATTTTCAAGGCGGCTCAAACATTCATCTTCAAAAAGGAAGATTTTACCTTTTTCCAACTCAAAGATAACTTCCTCGAGGCATTTTCAGTCTAATTGTCACTAAGTAATGACATTTAATGATAAAATTACTTCTTTCTTTTGTTTCATAATAAGAGGCACAGCTGAGTTTGGATCTCATTAATTTGTTTCAACGGGCGCTATAGTTATGCACTGTTCAGTTTTAACATTTTTTTTTTAAATAAATTACACAAATTGTTTGTTCTAATTCTCAATTAGTTTTTACTTATTATTATTTTAACTTCTTTTATGGTTCCTCTAAGTAAGATTAAATTATTGTAGTTTTAGGAACAAAAAATCAAAAATTGGGAGCGGGGCTAGAGTTGTGTTCTTCAGTTTATTTAATTTCTTTGTAAATACAGCTAACCACTAGGTGGTGGAAGCTAAATTTCCTTTGTAGTTTCATGTAACATTTTATAATTTCTTACATTAAATGTTAATTTTATACTTGATGAATGAGTTACTCCACTGCATAATTTCTATACAGCGTTGCAAGTGCATTATTTGAAACTTTATATCTTTAACCTTCTAGTATATTATTCTATTATGATGGTGATAAAACAGGACGATAATTATGATGAATGATTATTTATTAATAGCAATGCAATAATAATTTCGTGTAATTATGTTTATTATAATATGTTACACATATAGGTCACACATTTAGGTAAAAAGTGACGCGTTGAAACAATCTAAATTTTTTGGTCAAATTGAGATCGAACTACATCTATCAATACACCGTTGCTCAATTGAGTCTTAAATTTGTTGGCAACTCTAACTTTCCTTATCTTAATAAATTCATCGGTATTAAATTCGAAAATATATGCTCTTAAGTTTTATTCTAAAAAGTTATATCCACATTGGCTTTTTTGAATGTTTCCTTCAGTCTCACATATTTCTTTTATATGGAAAAATTAAGGAAGCACATGGGGGATAACTAATTCGCTTCATGATATGTTTCACGTCAAAATTTTTCGCATCATTGTGTTATATAACTATTTGCTTCAGCTGGCCTATTAAACAGGTGCTTTAAACTGCGTATTAGAACAAAAAAATAATCTATTCGAAAGTTTTGCAAATTACATCTGCCGCGCGTTGGAGTTAATTAAATTTTAAGTATTAAAAGTTATTATTAATTTTTTATACAATACAATATAACACGTGTTGATGTAAACAAGTTAGTTATGCCTTTTCTTATACATGCACTAGTTTACAATTAATTAAGACTTCCCTCTTGAAAAAATGACTTGATGCCTTTTTCACTTGAACACCGGTTATTATTGCAATTACTTAGCTGAATATTTTTTTGAACTTTAATGTGTGTGTTATGTCTGTCTGCCACCGACTTAACTGTATCGTCTCTTATTTAAAAAAAATCCAAACGATCGTAAATTATAGTCTGTACAGCGCCGACGAGGAAGAAGTCTGCCCCAAACAAAAGCAAAGCAGTTTCTCTATTAAAGCCGAGCGTATTAGTAAACGTCATAAATAGTGGACTTATTGGGGCAGAGTAATTGACGCTTTTTCAACTAGTTAAAATAATTATTTCTCACGGGCTGAGTATCCAGGAAACTGCCAAGATATATCCCTTATAGTCGGTATGTTGTATCCGTAGAGAGTAGCTTAATTGGTTGTTAGATGATGTAGACGGCGCCATTACTGTAAAATTCTTATCGTTACTTATCATACAGAAAACGTCAGTGTTAATTAATTAATTTAATACTTGTTGTGTTTATTTGTCAAAAAATTATAATTTCATACTACGATAATATACTAAATTTGTCTTATGCAAAATTGTTATTAATTAAACAGATTTATATTTCTGGCACAATGCTAAGTTGTTTTAATAAGTACTTCTTATTTAAAATTAAAAAAAATATATCTTTCTTTATTAATAAAAGTTGCTAATTTTTATGATATATTTACTGTAAGATGCTCAATTATTTGTTGTCATACTGGTGTAGCCATTTAGTTGCATATTTTCAAAGTAACAGAAAAGTATATCTGTTATATAAAATTAGCAAAATAGCAAAAAATATGGCTTTCCAAAGGGTGATTTACCAATTCAGGTGATTATGAACAGTTTGCATACTACTAGAGCAAAAACATATTTTTCTCCGAGCGTTTTAAAATTTTCATATCACACATTATATCATTGAAAGGAAGCCATTGGATTAAATCTGAAATAACATTTACAAAGCACCTCTCTATAGAGAGCATTAAGTACAAACATTTTTACATTGGATACGTTTAGAATTTGGTACTACAAGCCGAAAGCGAAATTTGTCTTTGTAATTTTAGTTGACTAAAGAGCTATTCCTTTGAAATTTAATAATATAAACATCTCGAGATATTTATAAGTTGTCTTGCATTCGTGCAAACTATGAATTTAAAGCTGTTGATTTTATCTTAAACGTTAATCGCCTAATAATTCTGGTGCCGCTTACAAACGTACCGTTAGAGTATAATTCTCCTTACAGCATCTGCGGTAATAACTGCAACAGCAGCAAGAATTTCGTTTCATCTTAGGTATATACGCATTTACACGTTTAACTTGCTACGTGTGTATGAGAATAAAGTTCTTGGTATTATGTAGTAAGTAAAGAGGAAGAACTTGAAATGATAAATACAAGATCTTGGCGAACATGTGTTTGTGACGACGAAAAATAGCTTTTATGTTCGACGACACGCAATGCATTGTATGAGTAAATTACCGCTTTCTGTTCGGGTTGCTTTTTTTTGCCCGTCAACGAATGCTAAATAATGTGTTTATTTAAGTATTTTGCTTCAACCTACATTTAGCATAATTTTTTTTCCTTGAAGTGAAGTGCATTTTGTGTTACGAAGAACGGACTCCGCCTGCGTAGTTGTATTATAACACCTGCAATGTAATTTTCGTATATAGGACAGGCAGTATTTATTTATAGTTGTATGCATATAAGAGAATGTACGTTGAGACACAAAACATCCTTAATAGACGCCTACTTAATTGCGATAATTATTCTTGTTACACAATGTCTACTGTAATCGTGTGCACGAATTTATAGACCACTTTTGGCTTCAGTTGTTTAATATATAAAGGTAAACGAAACTTTAGCGATTGTTACTTTAATCGGTATCATAATATCTGCATTTGCATGTTGCTTATGATATTATTTCTGTGGTCTTTAGGAAGACATCGCCATTCCATTTAGCTTTGACTATTGGAGGAAGGTCAGAATATTATGGCAACGTAGTGAACGGCGTAGTTTAAACAATGTACAAGTATCGTGCGTACGATGGTATCAGGAGTTACATGTGTCAGGAGCAGGTTCCCGTTAAGCATTCAGATGAGTTTAATGGTTCGTTACAGGTGCGCTTGGACTTGCTGTCTTTCTAAATATTGGAAGTCTTGAAAATGCTATTTTCCATCACAATATTGAGTAATATTCTGGACTTTTCGTATCATAAACAAAATTTGAGGTACATTTAATGAATCTATAAAATTAGTTTCTGCCGTTGCTGCTACATATTGAATTGTGAATAAAAAAATGGCGAATTTGTAAAACCTTGTCAATGGCACGGTGGCGTTGCCAACGATTGCAATGCCCTAGATAATTTCGTCACTGCGTCGGCGAATATTAGCGCAACTCTACGAGTAAGTGTGCAAATAATTTCCATGGCGATTTATTTGCAATAACTTCGTCATGGCAGGCAGGCGGGCGAGCGATATGCAGTTATTGCAAAACGCGATTTCTAGTGACCTTCACCTATTCTCAAGCAAGACACTTTCCGTTGCATTGTTTGCCTATTGCAACTGTAGAATACCATTTACGTCTGAATCATAGTACAAATCTAACCTTTCATTTGCTGCTGCAGCGATTAATCGCGAATCACGTCGTGATTTTGTTTAGATATTTTTTTATTTGTCAGAATGCAGTGGTTGTAGTTTACTCATCTCTGCATATGGTCTTAGAAGGGTTACTTCTTCAATTATCAGGAGAGCTAACGTGTACACAAAAATCAGGTGAACACTTCGAGCAATTTCTCAAACGTTTTCCTTAGTATGTTTATTAAGTTATTTTAATTATATTTAAAAAAAATAACGTCTTTCTATCTGACGTTTTACTCAACATTCGTAGCTTCACTACGACTAAGCTTAAACAACACATCCTTAAGCTATGGCCATTATGTATTGGGATAATCTGTATAATTCGTATTTTGAATTAAAAAATCAAGTTCTCCTCTTGTAAATGCTGATAATTATGCTGTTAGTAATGTTCCTGAAATCTATGGACATAATTTAAAATCTACATATTTTTTGTGTAAACAGAAACATAGTGTGAATACGTCATTTAAATAGAAATACATATTTTGAGAGAGATTTGGTTAAATTAAATTATTAAAAAGTAGCGGTCAAATGTTAATCATTTAATTTAATCAAAATTAGAAAACAATTTGTCAATAAATAAAGTAATAAAATAATATCGAACTTGTGCGTTGCAAAATAAAGAATAAGAAGTTGTTCTTACGTACCTAATCAGATAAATGGTCGTATTCTAGATAAGACTCGGCAATTTCCTGTACAATCATGTAATTATTAAAATAATGACTACTAGCCTTTTTGCTCAGTAAATACTAATAATGTGAGCGGCAAAAAATGATTGATATCTGTATTATTTAAATACGAATCACTTTGTATAGGATAAGAAGTATCATTAAATCGTGTTCATCTAAAAAATAAATCGACCAGTTAGTTCAATTCGTGCCACTAAGAATTTTATTTTATTTTACTATTTTATTTGTTTGGGAGTCTAACAATAAATTCATTTAGTAGTTACAAAATTACTCATCCAAAACAGTATATTACGGGTATGGCGGTCATTTATCTTGATCACGAGTACAACCTGTGCGCAGCTGCTTTAATTATGTTGTTGCTATCTACAAATGTGCTTATTATAATTAAGGTATGAATTGCCTGTACTTCGTCTGTATGTGCTAAACCGACAGGCTTATCGAATCAATGCTGAAAGCAGTAATTTCTTATTTTTCCACGTTACTTTAGCAAGCCCGTCCGGAAGCAACCCCGAGATACTAATGATGAACATGCAATTTAATTATGAGGCAATTAGATGGTTTAATAGCATTTTGAGTCGTCGACGTTACATAATTTCAACTTGTTTTCAGTGCTGTCTATCCGAATTTCCTAATTTACCTTTCAATACTAAAGTATGTACTAAACATAGTTTATATTTAATGTGACGATAAATTATTTATAAAATTCATGTAGTTCAAAAGATATGACAAAAATACAGACACACACACACACCGAAACACTAAAATTATAAATATCTGATTTCTACAAAATATCGCAACTTAATTAAGGATTTTCAATTCGTAAACATATTTTATGGCCACCTAGGTTTCCGTTTAATCTCATTCTTTTTTTTGTGTTATAACAAAAATAACCTTGAAAATGTTCAAGACCTTTAGGAATTTGTTGTTGGAGACTAGTTTCCGTAATAGTAAACTACTTTGTAAGTACATAGTTAAGTATATACATTTTTGAAGTTATTCATTATTTTTCTTTATGGCTTTCCGGTTGTAATGCGTCATAATTCTTTCTTGTCGCTCACTCTGTTGCTTCATATAAGCTACAGTGAGAAAGACATTTCGTAAAAAAAGACGAAACATCTACAGGAAGAATAATTATGACGCGGTAAAACTGGAAACTATTTTCATTTATTGTTAGAAAATTTATTTATTTTTATAGGTGTACGTATACAGGATGCCGCTGAATGACGTGGACATAGCTTAACCACAGATTCCTAGGCGGGAAATAAGATGGTAGAACCTAACATGTATATATCTAAAAATTCTTCGTTAAGCCAGTATTCTGTTTCGAAATTCTTAATAGAAAAGTAATTTTTGTAATAACAAAAGAACATTTGAACCAATTTGGATGATATTTGATGTGACGACCCACAGGAAGCCTTTCCAGATGCTTTTAGTAATTTAAAGTAAACAAAAACATCAATTTCGATTGCAGTTTTTTGGGTATTAAAAGTCATTACATTTAAAACAGATACAGAAATAAGATTTTGAAAGTAAATGCTTTGTTTTTTTTATTAAAATGAATTATCTGAATTCAGTTTCTTTGCATAACCTAAATTTTATATTTTGACAATTTTTGCGACAATCACAGCACCCGTATAGTACGTACGATGCGTACTTTTGTGTCCAAGGCTAACTCGACGTAAGTATTTGTTTGAAGACTCGATATACAGGATGTCGCTAAATTACATGCACATGACTTAAGCACAGATTCCTGGGCTCGAAGTAAGACGATTGAACTCAACTTATCTATATCATCAAAAAGTGCTTCGTTAAGCCAGTATTCTGTGCCAAAATTCTTGAAAAAGAAAGTAATTTTTCCAGATGGTTTTAGTAATTTGAAGTAAACAGCTAGTGTGTTACCACAACACAGATTTTGCAATAACTTTTTTGATGTTATACTATACTATAATTAATAAGTTTTTAGACAGGAGCATTCATTAGGAAACATTTTCGTGTTTTTCTAATGGGTGATAATTTTTACAGCTTAGTCACAAAATAGGGAAATGTGAGTGTTTATTGGAAAAAGTAGGACATACAAGAAGAATAAATTCCTCTTACATACATAACTAATTAATTTTTAGAAAGAGTCATTCCTTCTTAGTAAAAATTCTGTTTCTTTGCAAATTTTGATACCTGTTATGATTTAATCAAAAAACTGTTTGCAAAAAGACTCTACAGTCATCTAAATTTTTCTGTTTCTATTAGTATGTTTTATTCGGGTTAACAGTGTATTTTGTCTCGTAATTTTGCATTCGTTCGACTACGCTTTACTTTGCCTCGCAAATGCAAAATTTTTTCGATAAAAAATGACACTTCTAATCCTGATAAAACAATATACTATTGGCTACTTCCACCAACGAATATGTGTCGTCCAACAACTAAAATTAACGATTAAAAGCTACATTTTATCCATATACAGGTTGAATTTTACAACTAGGTGGATAAAAGTAAATTCAGACGAAGTCGTGTAGGAGTAGAGGGGATTCTTGCGCTAGCGTGTATCAGTTCACGCCTCCAGTTCGAAGTGCGCAGGTTTTAGAGTTGTTTTTGAGCTACAAATATATATTTTTTTATTATAATACAATATTTATTTTAATTGTTCTTTATTTTTCTTCAGTACAAAAATTCAGTATGAATTATAGTGTACCTGAGAAAGTACAAATTATAAAGTGGTATTAACGAATTAATTTGTTCAGAAAAAAATTTGTAAATCGTCCAATTCCTTCTGCTACAACCATCCGCAGAATTAATAAAAAAATTGAAAGATATTTAATATATTTATTATTTCTTGACCAGAATTATTTTAAGTTTATTTTATTTTTATCTACATTCTATAAAATCTTTCATTCAATTTGAGAAATCGTTTTTCTGTTACAAGATAATCTTTTACTGTGTTCTTATATTATCGTTGTGAATTCTTTTTAATTTAACTATTATCAGAGAAGATTTTTCATTTATTAATTTCTGTAATGTTTATGGAAGTATTGTTTAATTACAAACAATAGTAATCGCTTTATGCACATGTATTGCGGCAATTATAAGAATAACAAGAATTATTGAAATCCTAGTTAAAATAAAATTATTAAATACGCGCTCGTTGTTTCGCTTCCCAATGCGAGACAAGGCCACTCGCCTCGAATACATCCGAGGCACGCGCCGCCAACCCACTTGCTTCACTCAAGCTGTATATACACTTTGAGGTTAATTAAATGTTTATCTATTTTTGACATACCTGTAAGGAATTGAATATGCAAGCTACGATTTTTTTTCAAGGCTATCTCGAGGTACTTTGTTGTTAAAGACCCGATATAAAGAAGTACTTTGAAAGTATTAAATTATCGAATATTTTCATAACCTTGTATTAATTATGTCACTCCCACAATAGTTTGGTGTAACTCCTCGTAATTATTCAAGAAGAGCTAAAATTTAGCTGACCACGAAATATATGCAACTAAAGCAGGAAATGATTCATAAAGTTAATTGTTCGCATTAAGTACTCCAGCTGAGTTCTTTCACTTCCGAAGTGCAGCATGTATTAACTTTTGTTCCATAACATATAATGTGTTAGCTTTATGATGAAATGCATACATACCAACTTGCGTACATACCGAGCAAATCAGGACTGGATTGTAATTTATACAATTACGCCAGCCAAGATCGAGTATGAAAATAATTAACGTGTGTTGGTTGGCATTGAAAACATCCTCTTCCTATTTTTTACATTATTCTACAACCGCAGATTTCCTGATGTGATGACCGTGTGGGGAAGAGGAAATTTTGATCTTCCCAACATAGTTGCTTGTATTTATGAGGTAAATGACAGAATCGAAAGATATCCGGTGTTGAAGTTGTTTTCATCTTCTATTATAAAGACATTATACACGGTGGTGATAAAATCCCGCACTATGTTCGTAATTTGTTTATTTAACATTTTTTTTTGCAAAATTCTGAAATAGGTCAATTTTAAATTTTAAAGCGATACATTTTAGTGCAAATATTTTTTCTTAATCGGCATTTGTTTTTCTGCTGTGACGTCTTTCTTTATATGGCAACCCTAATTTTTCATGCAGATTTTGATAGTTTTTCTTGTCAGCAATATGGTGATATTACAAAGTAGTAAAGCTCTTTCCCATGAACCAATTGTTCTGATTTTCATTGCAACATAACATAAATTTTTCACAAAATTCCAGGCGAAGGTCTGGATCATTTCTATTTTTTCGAAAAATTTCTTGTGAATGGCACAAAAATGCATGAAAAAGTTAGGGTTGCCATTTAAAGAAATTAATGATTTCGTCACAACGTAAGAACAAATGCCGATCGAGAAAAGATTTTTACACTAAAATGTGTCTAAAACTAAAAATTGACCTGCTTCAGAATTTTGCAATAAAGTTTAAATAAATATATTATGAACTTGGCGCGGGACTTGGTATAATAAGTAAATAGTAAACCGTAACATTTTTAAAGTGAAAAAGTTATTTAAAATTGTTCTAACATCTCAAATGTGAAATTATGGCTTTCTAGAATGAAAAAATAATGGACACAATGGCATCAATGTTTTTGATCGTAATTTCTAGTTTGGTAGAAGAGCGAAATGCAAATTCCAAAGTAAATTTGTGTCGCACCTGAAGAAACGTCAAGTTCTATACATTTAAAGTTACACGTTGCACACGTTGATGCCAGAGAAAATGAAATGTTAATTTTTTCTGTATCATCGTAGATAGCCATGACTTCACATTTGAAGTTATCAAACATAACAAATCTGAATAACTTTTCCAATTTATATTATCGGTTTATGACAAGAGGTATTCTTCACATTTTGTTACGTGCATCTTGAGTTTTGGGAAGATGCAGAGGCATTCATAAAGAATACGATTTTCTGAGAAATCAATAATAAAATTCCCACATGTCCAACTTTTTGCAGGTCACTGTATAAAAATTAATATGGCTCCGCAAATTTTTGAAAAGTTTCGTTTTTCATATCAAGACTTTTGTCGACATTCCATTTTCTTGTGGGATGCTAGATTTTGTTTATTACGATAGATTGAGGACGGCATTCGCATAGGGATGTGCAAATGTTTGAAATCACATGCATTTTGTCAAAGCAAGTCAGTTTTACTTGCGCGAAGGTTTGCATATAACTTTGTACAAATAACGTGTGTACAAAAAGTTTTCCCATCTAGTGTGTTGCTCTCATTTTCTCACATGCTCAGGTATGTTCCTTATTTGATCAGTGAACGCCAAATTGACATTTAACCTTGACAACGTCAACAGAAAATTATAACCAATAATTATGATTTATTTATTACATATTTGGAACCAAGAAATAAAATATTGAAAATAACGTTGAACGTGAATTCACAAAGATGTTGAACATAGCCTCTGTTTTCTTCGAGGCATTTTCTAACTCTTCTGCGACATCCATTAATAACATTTTGCAAAATGTGGGAGAATTGTTTATTTTATCACACTTTTCGATGATTCTTTGGTTAAGTTCCTGTAATCATTAACAAGTGTTTTAAAAATGGAATTTTTCAAGTAGGGCCAAACAAAGAAATCCAAAGGAGTTAGATCGCAAAATCGCGGAGGCATGTGTTTTGTCCAACAAGTCGTCATTGTCAATATTATTTAAAAAGCTATGATAATATCTTCGCCTTGGTTCAAAATCTACTAGAAGTAATTCATGCACGGCAGTCAAACGATAAGGGAACATTTGCAAGTCCTTTTTTAGAATAGTTCTGCAGATCTCGACAGAAAGATCAACTTGTTGTGATAGGTGACGGATGAAAGTGCGAGGAGCATCAGTCTTAATTTGTTTCACATTTTCAACTACCCCATCAGTTCTTACTTTAGGCCTACCCGATACATGTTTTCTAGCTACACTGCCTGTTTCTTTGAATAGTCCTACAGAGTACTGAAGTTAATTAACACATTTTTGATGCAGAAATACAGTTTCTGGAAATTTTTCCTGAAATTCTGCAGTACGATCAGGAATGGAAAGGTTCATTCGCCATTGATTTTTTCGAAAGTAGTGTTCAACCATAAAAGATTTTTCTTCCAATGTGAAAACCATTGTAAAATCAAATCAATAAAACAATTTTTTTAAAGTTATGTTCGTTTACTTGTCTCTTAAGGGTACAGATTAAGTAAGGAACATACGTGATCATTTCAAAATATGAGAGCAACACACCGGATGGGAAAACTTATTGTATTCATGTTATTTACGCTCGTGTATAGGAGCGACTTAAGTAAGCCGATAAAAATTTAATTTTGTATTATGTAACCATGTTATCAGCCTGTGATTTAAATTTCTCAATATTGATTAAAAGCTTTGCTGCAATGAAAATTCAGAAATTTGAAGTAGTGTGTAGGTATTTTATCTGTATCTCAATTCTCTGCTTTATGGAACTCCAAGCAAATTATTAAATACATTTTAATCAATGAAATCATACTAAGCATTAATTTTACGCAATGTGTTAAAAATTTCTACCTCCAACCTCGTAGTAATTAATTGCTCTTGGAATAATTGTTTGTTGAATACGTTGGAACAATTTTTCGGTAGTATAGTTGCTGCCCCTTGACATATATGAAATATGGTCTTCATTTTCAAAAGGGGTTGCTATTGGTTGGTAGTTGGTAACCGAGTGGTTCAGTCCGTTGGCAACGGACTTGACGCTTGGCGGGCAATTATTTAGGCGTAAGTTCAAATCCTCTCCTGGTGCGTGTGGGTTCTATGTGGGAGATAGAATTCTCATGGCTCGGACCGTGTGCGGATTCATGCCGGCTCCTTCGAACTGGGTTTTCTGCGTTTCCCCAGTTTGCAAGTCGAATACCGAAGGAGAAATTATAATATCAAGTAGGCCGCAGCCACCAACCGCCCCCCTCCCCGACAAGCTCCACGAGCTTGGGGAATTTATGGGGAGAAAAAATCATATTTTTCAAGTAACCCTAAACAAATAAATCCAATTGGGTTAGATCTAGACTTCTTGGAGGCCAGGCAATTCTAACTGTTGTCCAATAATTATTGTAGTCTTGGATGACTGTGAAATCAAACATAGTTAATTAATTATTGTTTCACATTGCAATAAAACATGAAACATATGAACAAGGATTTATTTGTTGCTTAACAGTCAAATATTTGAGACGTCAATTCAACGATGCGATGTAAGAATCGACATTTATGTTCGGTTCCACACCCAGGACTAGTAATTGTTGGACACGTATTACTTCCACGACCGATCCACTTCCGTGGATAATACAGATTAAGCCAATTTCTAACTCTAGCAGCACAGTGGGATGATCTAGCTGCATCCACATATTGTGGCGAATCAATGGAACGTGATCAACACAAAAGAGTTATACAAACGGGATACGAAGATATCGTTTCAACACAAATACAACTAAAATACAAAGAAAGCAAAACAGAAGAACCAAACACGAACAGAAAATGTACCGTAAAGTACGATTTGCAAAATAAATTTGCTTGTCAATTTGACAGTTGTCAAAAAGCAAACAATGGAATTTCAAAATATATATCACAATGGCAAGTATGTGCGTTTTTTCAAATCGTGAGTTGACTAAAGGTGCGATTTCTAAGAGTACGTCCAAAAGAACTGAATCCCTAATTTAATTTTCATTATCGTTTCATTTTAATTTATTAACATGCTTTTTAAGCAAATACATGCTTCGTTTAAGTTCTCATAAAAGTTTTCATAAAATTCAGCATTAAAGGTGTGAACTTTAACACTATCGTACAACAAAAGTAGAGTCCAAGGACTATTTTTTTTCAGTTTTGTCTTCTGTGCCCGTAGAGGAAAGCTTTTTTTTAAAGACATTGAAGAGACACCTTATAGTATAAGCAGAGGTATTAAAAACAAATAACACTTGTAATTTATAAAATTCTATACTACTTTTATGATTATTAGTTCACTAAAAATGTTTGGCGATATTGAAGAGCCTGATGAAAGTCCGGCTACCCTGTTACATTTTTTAAGAAATTTCGTTAGTAAATTTTTCAAGATACGTGACAGTATTTTAATTGCATGAAGTGTTAAAATAAACACTGCTCGAAGAAAATTAAACTCCTCGTAATTCAAAGTTTATGGCCAGAGTAAATTTAAGCGTATAAGAAAATTTTAGGTGTAAGAAGCTTGTGAGGTAGATGTTTATGTAAATGTTCGTTAGTTACAAAATTAAAAAAATAGAGAAGGAGTTATTGTAAAAGTAGTCTCTAGCAATTACTACGTGACTTCAGTTGCGCAAGAAGGAGCAGGTATCATAATAACAGCTGACAAAGCTCAAATCCTGCAGGGTCGGATGTAAAAAACAATCGCCGGCTGTCCCGTACAGCTGTTCGACCGCTACGATAGTGGTCGCCGTCGTCTCGTGCCGAGGTGGATCCATCCGTTTGTTCGCTCCCTCGTTCCTGCTCTCCTCGTTCTTTCCAACACCAAACTCACCGATCGATTCGCTCGGTTATAGCGCTCGTGCTTTCCAGCTAAATTTTAAATGACTACCGGTGTTCGAATAGTTGTAGAGTTTCTTACAACGCGTTCATTATTATTTAGGTATTCTAGTGTACGATTCCGTGGATAAAATAATTAAGATCTGCCTCTACTTTCTTCCGAAAAAAACCATGAATCCAAATTGGAAATTAATGAACGAATGGGCGATAAATTACAACTAGCCAGAGCGTGTGCGTTACGGGTTTTCGGTATTCTCACTCATTTCTATTACTGTGATACATCACGTTAATTAAAACTAATTGATTTATTTTTCCCGCGTTTAACCACAAGGGTAATATTAAAATTCGCAGGTACAGGTTCACTCGACGGGTGTCATTTTAGGTATGCAAACATTAATTTTATTTTTGAAATTTATTGTGTTAAATTATTTAAATTTTTCATGAGAATTTATTGAATGGGGTGCAATTCAGCACAGTGATGTAAATTAAAAAAAAAATCATAATTAATTGCATAATATCCAATCAAAAAAAAACGACTTTGTTATAAATGATGAAGCTTGAAGCTGACGCCTCTACGTTAAGTCGTTTATAATGTATCCAGTTGGTTGATATTCATACGCAGAATATATGAATATTAAATTAAAATTTACTCATTTTTATATTATTTATTGAAAAGATAAAGGAATTACCTTTTTTATCCAGTTAAAATATGATATACCATTCCATTTAACATTGATCATGAATTTAATAATTACTTTCGCTGCAACTGGAAGTTCCAATGTATCTGTAAAGTTAAAAAGAAAAAGAAAATAGGCGATGTTCATTTTCAAATAGGTTTCAGTTACAAAACTTTGCTTTAATTCACTCTGTAACTTATGATTTGGGAAATTCTCTCAATGCACATTAAATTTAAAACAGTTGGTATAATTGAAATTTACATGTATAATATGTAAGAGTATTTTGAATTTAACCCGCAGCGGAGCAGATGTTTGCTCCTAGCCTCCAGCTTTCTTTTAATTTTATATCAATTCTGTTCGTTATAATAAAATTTTAATACATCATTCTGGACGAGCATCTGTTTGAAATACTAGGTAGTTGGCAAATTGCTCGAATCAGGTCATTACTCAAAAAAAGCACTTAATAATAATTAAACAAGTGTTCTCATTATCTTGCAATATTTATTCATTTAAAATGCGCAGTTTTGGTGCTGGCATGTATGTACAATAGCAGGCAATTTGATGTATTAGTAGCACGCAGGAAATGTAAAGCAGGTACGGAGTACATGTAATTATTTTATACGAGCAAAGTTACATTAGCAACTTGTATTTAGTAATTGATTATTGTTTATCTTCTTTAATTTAAATTCATAATTTTTGTGGAGGTAGAATATTTAAAAGTCCAATAATTTTTTTGAAATTAATTACCGCACTTAGGACTGGTACTTTAGTCACTGGTTAACTTTTAATCTGGTTTATTCCCATAGAAATAATTGTCTTTACCATTGTAGGCATGGAAATAAACCAAGGGTTAAAGTTAATCGGCGATTAAAGTACCGGCCCTTAATAATTAACATAAAATTATTTTTGCAAGTAGAATCATGACATGGAAGATTAGATACAAAATTAAAATCTATGAAACCGTAGAAAGATCAGTTAATAATTACCCTGGCTGGGTTTAAAATAAGAGTAAGTTTAACTGCGATTTTTATATACAGTTCAAATTTTTTGTTTAAGAACAGCAACTGGAACGTCACGAAACAAAAGAGTTTGCAAACCATTCATATGAGAAGTAATGCTTCAGGTTTTGAAGAAACAAGCAGACGAAAATATTAAATAAATAGAATGGATTGTAATAGTTTACAGAGATTATAATATATAGATTATAGAGTTGAATCTAGATAGATCAATAAAAATAGGCAAAATGTGGCAATAACGCAGAAGCGACATAACGGACTTAGCGCAATAAGAGAAGACGAATACAATATTACTGGTTTATAAAAATTGAGGTAATAGGAAGACATGCGAGCAATTTAAAAATAAAAATGTAAGTTTGATGTGCTTAAGCTGCACATTTTTTTAAATATAATGCAACTAATAAAACCAAAGACAATGAATATTTTCTCTACAATTAATATAAGAAAAGAAAAAAAAATGTATCCGCAAAGCAAATATATCGAGAGATCAAAAAAATTCTGTTGAAATCGGCCATGAACATATCACAGCATACCGTGACCTTACTCATAAATTAATACTGTCACTGGCAACAATTATAGAATGAATGATCTAATTATGGTGTTCACAATCAAGAACAAAAAATATTCTTGGTGGGAAGTTGACTCAGAAATCCTGAAGTAAGGCGGTCATGTTTCCGGGCTTTTAGTTCGATTTAAAAATGATGAAAAACTGAGAACTTATTCATTCACCTTTCTATTTGACGTATGAAATAAGCTACGAATTATATACTGACAATAGTGTTGATGCAGAATCTTAGCGAATACTAAAGTTTGCGAGTTTAAATGTTACTTCTGCATTCTGGTAATTATGGTAAAAGATTAAACTTTAAAATTAGTAGAAGTCTTCGTATACAACAAGTACCGCCAAGTTTATATGAGAGATGAGAGGTAAAAGACAACTTAAAATTAACCCAAATAGATTAATACCCTATGCGAATGATAAACATTTAACGAATTACAGGAATTATAATATTGTTCATAGAATTTAATTTCGTATTTTTAATTAAAACTATATTAAGTCCTAGTTTATTCTTCGACGTTCACATATTATCATTCCTTAATAAAATAATTTGTTGCCCCATAAGAAATATCTTGGATCTGTACTAAAATTATGGATAAAGTTGGTCCTAGAGTTATTAGTTATTATTTTCGTATGCCATGCGATATGTAGATAGGAACAGAAAGGTTTTGAAGTATCAACATCATAAGATAGTTTATATATAATGCAACTAAAGTTTCTTTATTAAAGTGCGTAAATTTGAAGCAGGTTTGACAGTACAAACTAGTAATTATTTCTCATAAAAAATGAACTGAAAAATATAACCGCTTGATCATAATATATGATGAGGGTACAAGTGTCTCAGAATATTGCAAATGACCAGCATAATTTAAAAGGGTTTCCATTGATTGCTAATGCGATCATGACTGACATCTATTAAAATATGTACTCTGAACAGCTGTTTTAAGAACAGCGTGTACACATTCTACTTACACTTAAACACGATTTTATAAGCAGGTGCACCCGGCTTACTTGATGGATTTTTGTAACTGCCCCTTTAATTTTTATACATATAAAACTGCAAATTATAAATTAATTACAAGATAATTTCATGTCTGTGTCAATTTTTCACTCTGTTGAACTTCTGACTCATTAAAATTCGCTTATCACGTCATATATTGTAGTGTTTATATAATTTTTTTACACTTAATTCTCACTTTACTGACTTTCTTAGTAGTTACGAATCCAACAAATTCAAATGAAAATGTTTGTATTATCGCCGTTAATCTGAAACTTTTCTTATCTGGTATTCTCCACAATTTAAAATTAGTGTCACTTCCTTCACTTTGTATTTCTTAAATATTCTAGTTACTTTGCTATAATATCTGTGCTGCTTGATTTAAAAACTGGAACAATTAAGTAATTTGCTTCAAAGTTTTTAACATAAAATCGCGTGGTATGAATATTTACCGGACGTTGTAATAAACCCTATATGTTTCCTGACGGAACATGTTAAATTAATTTTGGACTGTTTGGTTAATGTTTTATTTGTATTGAATGTCAACATTGTTTTTAATCTGATATTCTGAGATTGTAATAATGACATGTCTTTTCTTAAGGGAACCGTATTATCTTTTTGAGATATCTGCTTTTGCTCTTCGTTGTCGTAAACAACCTTTCATTTTTGTTTTTCCAGCTTTTCCTGTCCTATTTTGTCTCTTCTCGATTTTGTATCGTAATCTTGCGTGTAATATACCATTTCGCCGTTCGCTTTATTTAAACATGTTGCATGCCAATGCCTTAATTACGCGCAGGCCTGGTTGAAGTTATGCTTGACTACGTTGCAATTAATTCCCTGCAAAATGAGAACTGCCATTACAATTCGTTACGATTATGTTTTATTGCCTTCGTTATAATGAAAGTAATAATTTCTGTTTAGATGAAAAGCCTGAAGGAAGTAAACTCGCTGAAAAATGCTACTTAATTAACGGAACATAAAGTTATCTATAATATAGAAAAACCTTTGCAGTACCTTCAATTTTTAAGTACGTAAAGTTCATAAACTGCAAATAAACAATTTTAATTTTAAAACTTATATTTTGTTTAACCTCAAAATATTTAAAAAAAAATATTGAAACAGAAGAGCAGACTGCTTCTTGCGCCAATATATTAGTTATTGACAGAAATTGATTACAGTTTTATATTTCGAATTAGAAACATAAACCTAAATAATGTGTAACTTAATTGTAGCAAAAGACTCTTTCCACTTCTTTTCAAAAATCGTATTTAGTGCTACTGTTTTGTTCAATTGCAAAAATCAATAGGAAACATAGGAAATCTTCCTTAAAGCAATATTTAAGACACCTTCATAAATTCGACAAACTGTGAGGTAGACCAACTTTAATTTGGCAATAATACGAACTTAAGTAAGAGTTATATTATCTTAATTTCTATGAAATGTATAAACTATGAAAGACATACCGAGTAGAAATTGTCAAAATTTCCTGGCTAACAGGCATAATGTAAAAGAGTAATACGTATGTATATGGATATAGAATATGTTTGTGCTTTTCCACCATTCATTTTAAATTGCATATCCGGGAAACGCATGAAATAAATTGCATATTTCTTATTTAAATTGTAAATTTGTATATCGCGATTGATGTTTACCGTGTATTTACGTCTATTATGATACAATTATGTATTTATGCTGTTGCAAATTTTAAAATTTGCATTTTCGCTAAGTCGTCACTATCTTTCTTCATATCTACGCAATCGATTTGATTTTTTCTCTCCAAGAGGGAACCTGTTAAATACACTATCGCAAATTCCTCTTACACAAGATCCAGAAGGAACCTGCTCGTCTTAGGGCCAGTTTTAGAATCGTTGGATAAACTAAGTATAACTCTGTTCTTGATATAAATATAGTTTAAGCTTTAAACTATAGTTAAACCAAGAAAAGCGTATACTTAGTTTATCCAACCGTAGTAAAACTGATCCTTAGAGAGATTTCACTGTACCTACATAAAATAATTGAAAGTATTATAAGGTACTAAAATAACCTTTCAAGGTAAGTGAAATAATTTTTGTAGTTATTTAAGACAATACTAAAGACACTTGTGTGAACGACTGAACGATGTACGCGAACGAATCTTTTCGAGATGATAAAAAAAAAAGAAACGAGTATTTCATCTTTATCAATTCGTTGGAATGAATGATGACCGAGTGAAATTTTGTCGAATTAGGTGAACGTCCAACGTTAATTTCATTCGTAAAGATTGTTCATTCGAGAAATAATGAACAAATTGATTTATTCGTTCGTCACCATAGATTCTTACGCCAAAAAAAAACATAATAACAATGAAAGTGGATAATTTGGTGTAATTTCGAAAGAAAGAAAATAGGTTGAACAAGAAAATTATCTTGTAATGTTTTTATTGATTTATATATCAATGTATCTTTTTTGCATGTAATCAATAGATAACATTCTATAGTTCCTGTTACCAGAAGGTACTTAGAATTACTACAAAAGTGTTGTTGGGTTACATATTTGAATACAGTAATAAAAGATAAATACTTAGCAGCAGCAAATAGATAAGGATTTATTTCCTTATAGCCGTAAGCTTTTACGGTACTCAGCAATTGTTTTTATGGATTTTGACTTTATATGGTTTCTCATTGTTCAATGTTTCGCTCTTTATACTGACAGCTTCCTCATTAACATGAGTTTAACTAACATTAAATTTGCCTAAGTTCCCGAATAAACGGGAAACTATAGTGATAAACTGCGCGCCGGTGATACTCGAAAAGCACTTATACTTGTAAGATGAACAAATAATAGATAACTTAATTATTGGCTCAGATTTAATGAAATGTAAAATTAATAGTAATGTAAAAAAAAAATAATAAGCGTTCGTTAAACGATATAAAACTTGGTTTAGTAATCAGATTTACAGCGGAAATCTCTACATTTGGGATCATGGGAACAAAAATAACTACAGTGTCTTTGTCGATCGGTCAGTAAATGCATCATCTTTAAAATAAGTATAATAAAAGCAATAGTTCATTGTAGACTCTTCTCATTAAGTATGTCATTGCTTTTCGTTTTGAGTGTATATTTATTAATTGTATTAATTTTCGGGAGTAAATATGTTTTTTACGGCACGAAATATTCCTGGCAAAGTACATAATTTATTAGCAGCTATTCCTTTCCAGTAATAATAATAAATTGGAGAACGTCCATGAAGTTTTGTTTACATTTTTTTTTAATGTTCCGAGTGCAGCATAATTTAAATTTTTTGTCAAGGTCAGAACGAAATTTATTTACGAGTGTATGCTAATGTGTTTGCGAAAACAGCGATTTCAAGATTTCAAATTAGGTATTAAGAAAGTTCATAGACCTTGGTTCAGTCATGAATATTTCGTCTGGGTTTTTTTTTTAATAAATAATTAATTCGTTTATAATACATTGCCCACAGCCGAGACAACTTATTATACTACAAATTGTACAACTACAGTTGTATATTAAATAAATGTAATGTACTTTATATCTCTATGGGCAAACGGCGCAAATACACACGTTGACATGTTCGAGGTGTTGCTCTTAGCGTTTGAAATAAAACTATAAAACTGTGCAGTAGGGTCCCCTTATTTATTCTTATGGGAATATTTTCATTTTTGTTTATGTAGGGACACCAGCTAGATTTATTCTATTTCATATAACAACAGAGTTTATAAAATTTCAGACATTGTATAACCGGAAAGGGTGCTTATTTAAAATATCCTTGGGTTTCTGGTTTGGCACACACCTTGTATTTGACGTTTCAGCTTATCTGTGTTATTAATCGGGGGTTTTAAAGAATTTTTGGAACTAACAATTATATTTCTTGGAGGACATGGATGAGCAAACGCAACCGAGGCTTTCTTTCGTGTACCAAGAGCTTGCGACCATACTTTTTAGATGTTTAAGGCGATATACTGTCTAAAGTTATACGTTCTTCGTCAGCAATTCCAAATAACTTCAACAGTATTGGTATATTTCTCGTAAAAGTTTATGTAAAAGCATGGTTTCGAATTTCGAGTATCTCTGCTGCTGAGACACTCACAACAGATATGACCAGTGTCATAAGGCATAATTTTCTCTAAAGTAGAAACATTTTATAAGGTTTCCCTTTAAAAAAATTATTAAACACAAGTTAAGGGCCATCCTTCTGTGTAGCTATTTTTCTCAAACGATCTGATATGGAAAGAGACATGAGATAGCGATTGATGTTACTTAGGATTTACGTTACAAAAGCCACTTAAAATCACGTCGTTAGTAACTTTAGAATGCAATAAACGGTTCTCCTGCAAGTTCGCAGTCGTTAAACCCATCAACGAGAGGTATTTTTGATGGATTTAGTATCAACATTTCAGACTAAAGTGCTCATATGAACATGAAAGAAGTCCTTGCGTGCGAATGAAAACCGTAAGGACCTCGAGGAACGTTTGACCCGTTCTCGTCTAATAAATACGTATTCTAAATTGCATCAATGCTAATAACATAAATTTAAAAAGCAAAGCTTATGAATTTTTAAATGGGAAATGGATTACCTAACTACGAAGATTAGAGATGTGGGAATTTCCCGTTTTAGCGAAGATTATATAATAAATTTTTATAATTATATTGATATCAATTATTTTCCTGGTTTTTGATTGTAGTTTGTTTTATTAGTAAAATAGAAAAACATTGACTATTGAAAGTGTTAACTTTGAGGTTTTAATAAATAGCTCTACCTCCTTTTTGTTTGAGTCTCTTCTCAATTGTAGATTCGCTTTACCTCGTGGAACAAAAAAATTTGTAAAACTAATCACTTGTATCGTTTCATAATGAGCTGTTAATACAGACGAAAAATTTGAAGTCGTGCACAGGCAATTAGAGGATGGAAAGACGAAGTAAATAATTACATAAAAAATGCGCGGGACACACTTCGTTTCCCATGCAAATCGGTATCGTTCATTAGCATTTTCAACATGTTTGTATAATTAAAGCGGATGAATTTTAAATGTGTCGCTTTAACTCTTTTTTATACCCCTGAATTACTGACTCATTTACATAAAAAAATTAATTAACGGCGTCATGTCTTGTAAGCAAAGTAGATGCCTTATTTAGACACTTATATATTAATTTTATATTACACTATTTATTTTTTTACCTTCAACGTGTTTAAGTGTTTATGCAATGAAACTCGTGAAAGACGCACGCGATTGTGGATAAAAAATTTACAAGAACACGTTTGATACGATCTGAATTAAGTACGTACTACATTATTTTATAATTTATTTAATTATTTTTTATTTTCAAAAAACTAAATCAAATCGTGTGATACTAGATTCATATTTATGTATTGATAAATAAGGAATTTACAAATTCATATTTAAATATACTTGTACACCCTTACTAGCAAATCTTGTACTAAAACCAATCTCTATTGGTTTAAACAATTTTGTAGAATCGTTTTATTAGTCAACAATTCAATACTGTATAAGAACAAGCATTTAAACTTTATTTAAGATTCATTCAAATATTACCAATTTTCATTTTCATCTCTTAAAATCTTTGTACAGGATCATTTGGTATCATTTTTGATCGATCCTTCCATTTATATTTAAAATCATCAACAGTTTGGCTGATTTTGTGACATTTTGCTAAAATTCTATGTGGGTTCTTTTATACTAATCAATAGTACTTCACGTAATAACAAGTTACCAAGTCTTATCAAAATCGTAAGGTAAAGTGGGTATACATTGACGAACCTTTATATTATTTGCAATGAGGTCTCCAACATGGCAAAAAGAAATTTGTAGCTGCACGATAATTGTGGGGTTTATAAAGCAAGCAAAATTCAGCAGATAAAACCAGTGACTGCGGGTTCATAGAGTTACGGCATCCAATTTATAGCCCTGACCTAGTTTCGTCTGTTCTTTTTATTTTTATTTATTTTATTTATTTATTAGACTTAAATATTCATCTCAGGGAAAAGCACTTAAAGAAGCAGTTTGAACAATATTTTGTATAATTCACGAATGAATTTTCTTCTGATGGTATACGACAATTGGAAAAAAGATGGAATAAATGTATTGAAGGGAGTTATGTAGACAAATAAAGGGTTGTTTGTGTGATAGTGGTTTTTCCATGGTTGGGTAGATAGCAAAAAAATACGCCCTCGTAGACAAGTTTTACGTGGAGAAGTGACCCGTTTAATTCTTATTTCTAATGTCAAGACTAAGCCATAAACAAGTTGCTTGTAGTTGCCTAACTGCAGTAAAATCACGGAATGGATGCTCTGCTGCTATTTTTAAAGTTGCTTTTAATGTCTCATAGTTTGAGATATTTATACATACGTGGTATGTAATTACCTCTCTTGCGTGAGTACCTTTTGACCCATTTCCTTTCATAATTCGAATTTAGAAATGTCCGTAGTAATTTTGTTTCATAAAATAGCAAATTTTTATGGCAATTGCTTCGAAGCAAAGTCACCAGCTCCGAGATTATTTATTTAAACGACCGAGCAAGCCCATTTGTATTCCTAACTGTTTTCAGCTATGTTGCAATAAATAACTTGTAGTAGATGTATTTATCTTGTTATTTTATTCCATATTCCAAGTGTTCAATTTAATGTGAGATACAATCGTGATGTTTATATGACTATTTTTCTCTCATTAGGCACATATTTCTTTTTCATACATAAATTCTGTACAACGTAGTAGGTATCTCCCGTATTTCATTACGTAATCCTTTTTTTTTAATTTAAAATAAAGTCAGTGTGTTGGTGTCTTCCATATTTGCGAAGGCTCAATAAAATTGACACTTAAGTTGCCTTGTTTCTTTAGTGTAATTTTGGATCACAGAAATCTCCAAGATAAACTTGGAATTTTACCGCGTATATTTATCGCGCGAGATATTCCTTTGATATTTCATTCAATTTTATATTTAAATTTATCGCGTTATAAAAGCGATTCATCTAATATATTCCATTCAGCAGTTGTGTTTATGCATATCAGATTTTATCTGCAAATCCGGGGAACTCTAGCCGCAAACTGTGTTTGAGGTCAATGCAATTGGCGCGTGCTCCATTACACTTAATAAAGTATACGTATTATTACCATTCAAGAAATGTTGGAGATATACATTACGCGTTACGAAATAAAGTCCAAAAATTAAATTTCTCATTGGCGAAAATTAAGATGTGTTCTTTATGTGATTTCTTTCCGTTTAATCGAACTATAATACTTCCTTAGAAATGTATCTTCAAAACTTATTTTTATTTATTTTAATGAAAACCTAAATAAAATCACTTTTAATGTATGTCTTCCATTAGCGAGCATATCCAAATGGGAAACTTCGTTTCTTCGTTCCAAATAAATGTCAAAAGCACTTGGGATATACAAAGGAAGCACGGAAACTTGTTTGCAAGTAATCTTTGATATTAGCCAGACTGCTCCCGAAAATATTGAAAACATTTTGGAAATAAAAGCAACGTCATTTACAAATAATGGGATCTACTTTGTAAGCATTTCATATCAATTGTTACACTTGTTACGATTAATAAAATAACAACCGTAACAATTGATTTCCTAAAAATCATATTCTCCTCAATTGATTATTACGGCATATTGCAGTGTCATTGGTGAATTGCTATGGTTACATATCAATTCAATGGTTGACAAGATTTAGTTTTTACTCGTTAATTTCAATTGCATTTACATGCAAGCACAGCACTCTATAAGTTATAAGGTAACTAAAAGAATGTTGATAAAAAATTAGACAGAAGGTTATATGTGATTTATATATTGGAATATAATTTTGGACTTGCTGGTGCATTCCTCCTGCTCAATAAACCAACGTTTTAAGACGAGAGTTGTTATGCGCTACTCAAGAATCCAACAAGTTCAACAGTTATTTATCTGAATTGTAGATTCACAAATAAATAGTATCTATCAAAACACAAACAAAAAGACAAATTAATATTGTAATATGACTATTGGTGCAGAACCGGCATTGTACTTTCAATTAATGAATCTTTTGCTTATGGCACTTACCGTATCTTCATTAATAGTACTAGTATTTCTTTAAACAATTTTCAAATAATTAAATCTTTCAAGCATTTAAAGAAATTACTTTAAGAATAACCGTAACTATTACAAATTTGTATGTAAAATTTTTAACAGACAAGAAATTATGTTAATTGCTGGTATTTCAATTTAAATATACCTTCACCTGTTTTTAAATCTCATACTATTTTTCACTTTTGCTGCAAGTTTGAAATTATGCTAATTAAAATATTATTTAACCCGCAGCTAGGTATGTTTGTTAGAATGTTTTATAAATTTACAATGCAAATGTAATATTAATATTATACTAAATAATTAGACAAACGTAGTCAACCTTTTTTTATTTTATATTTTAATTCTAGAATAATTGTATTTAGAATGTGTAGTTTGTTATAATTTATATCTTTCCTCTCTAAGAAGATAACTACATTCTGTGTTCGGTATTTAATGTTTATAGGTGAGTTGGTTATAATACCGGGTTTGAAATGTAAAAATAATCCTGTTATTTATAATCTGATTTGAGTAAGCGAAAATCAAAATTTTCTTTAAATTATTTAATTAGGAGTGAGATTTCTCAATATGAGATTTTTCCTTATTTGGTAGCTTTTCAAGATAAACATTAAAGCTGTTTCGATCTGTTGTACAGGTTGTCTAATTTTCAATGATATTCTATTTTTCGTTTTTGAACCATGCCACGTAAATACTAAGAAATGCAAATTTTTGATTTCCCCATTTAATTTAGAATAAAAAAATCACCCATTGTGCTCAATTTTTTTCTATTTCCATTATTAACGGAGATACCTGTGGAATACTATCGAAAATGGGACAACCTGTACATATTATATATATATATATACATACAATCAATGTCCACTTCTACCAGTTATGGTGTGTGGATATACATATACCATCATTGGTGTACGAATTTGGACCATTCTTTTTTGTCTTGCGCTTTTCGTTTAGCTTCTTCCCATGTACTTCCTTTCTTCATCAGCAACTCAATTATAGTATTATCCCATATCTTTTTAGGTCTACCTTTCTTTCTCTTCTTATATAATTTTGCTTTCCATACCTCTACCACTTGTTTTTTCCCTCTCATACGTTGCAGGTGCCCCCACCAACTTAGTTGTTTTTTCTCGATGTATGTATTTAGCGGTTCTATGTTCAGTTCTTCTCGTACTTGTGTATTTCTAATTTTTTCTTTTTTTGTGACACCTTTAGTCTTCCTCAAGTACTTTATTTCTGCTGCTTGTAATTTACTTTTTTGTCTTTTTGTCAGTACCCATGTCTCACAATCGAAAGTCAATATTGGCCTGTATATTGTTTTATAGACACTTATCTTTGTTTTCTGTGACACTTCCTTCTTTCCTATCAAACCTTTATTCATAGCATAATAGGTTTTAATTGCTTTCTCTATTCTATCTTGTGTTCCCGTATTTTCAATCATAACTCCTAGATATTGAAACATATCCACTTGTTCGACTTTTGTACCTTCTAGTTATATATTCATTTCTCGTTGGTCTCCTATTCTCATACATTTCGTCTTGTCCTTGTTCCTTTCCATTCCATATTCTTTCAGGATTTCATTCCAAATGTTTATGTTAGCTTGTAGGTTCTGTTCACTGTCTGTAATTACCATCACGTCGCCTGCAAATGCCCCTTCAGATATTTTAACGATTTGTAAGTTGTTGTATCCTACATTTAGTTTGTGTGCTTTATTTGAACATTTTCTGATTATGTCATCCATAATTATAATAAAAAGTAAGGGACTTAAACCTCCCCCTTGTCTCAGTCCTACCATTGTCTTTGTCGCAGTAACTCCCAAATTTTCCTTCTTGGTACTTTATCGATAGCCTTCTCTAGGTCTATAAATGCAAGTGAGGCAATTTTGTTCTGCGCTAATACTTTCTCTGTTACTTGCTTTATTGTGAATATATGGTCCTGGATACTTCTTCCTTTACGAAAACCACTTTGTGTGTCGCATAGTGTTATATCTATTTCTGCTCTTAATCTATTGCCTAATATTATTTCATATACTTTCATAGGTGTACTCAGGAGTGAAATGCTCCTGTAGTTTTTACAGCATTTACTATCTCCTTTTTTTTTGTAGATTGGTAGTATCAGTCCCATTTCCCAATCGGCTGGAATAATCTCCATATTCCAGACTTTATTATAGATTGCCAGTAATACCTCAGTCCCTCTTTCTCCCAAATGTTTTAACATTTCCGATGTAATTTTATCATAGCCTGGAGCTTTTCCGTTTCTAAGCCTTCTAATAGCGTCCAATAGTTCTCCTTGCCTAATTTCTTGTGTGTTGGTGTTCTTACCTATTCTATTTTTGTCTGTTCATCTTCTACAACTGTGTCTGCACCTTGCAGTAGTTCCATATTTGATCCATCGTATCATTATTTGCTTTTTGTCAGTCAGAATCTCTTCTCTTTTGTTTTTTATATATAGACTGGTTTCTTCTTTTTTTCCTTTTCTGAACGATTTTAAAATCCTATAAAACAGTTTCTGATTACCCTTACTGTCTTCCTCCAATTTATGTCCAAATTCGGTCCAACTATTTTTCTTCGCCTGTGCAACTAATTCTTTTACACTTTTCCTAAGTTTCTTGTATTCTTCATAATTATTATTATTTCTATTTGCAAGGTATTTCTTCCACGCCACTTTCTTCTTTTTGACTGTATGATTTATTATTTCAGTCCTCCATGATGTTTGTTTTATATTTTCAACCGTTCTACAAACCCCATAAGTTTGTTTTGCTGCGTCTAGTATAGATTCCTTAAATGTCTTCCATAATTGTTCTACGTTTTGGTCTTTGTTAGTGTTCAGATTTATGTTTAGTTTTTCCTCCACTAACTTCTTAAATTTGCCAGCTATTTGTTTATCTTTTAATCTAAAACTCTTGATGATTTCATATTCTATTTTTGGTTCCTTTCTTCTTATTTCTTTGTCTTTTCCTTTTTTAAAAATTGTCGTTAGAAGGTAATGATCACTCCCAATCTCTGGTTCCCTGCGTACTTTTGTATCAACTACTTCTTTTCTGTTGTCTTTTCTCACTATTACGTAATCAATTACTGATTTTTCTCCCCTAGTTGGCATTTCTCTTCTATAGGTGTGTATATCCTTGTGTTTAAACCAGGAGTTAGTTATAATCATGTTATGTAATAGGTAGAAATTTAAGAGCCTTGTCCCATTGTCATTTCTTACGTCTTCTCTATACTTTCCTGTACATATTAAATAACAATAAGTGCAAAAGGCTACATCCGTTTTTGCAAGCAAATTAGATACGAATAGATCATTTAGGAATTTCAGTTTCCATGTTTCTTGTTAACTAGAACTGCAACGTAATTATCTGGCAATAGATAATTCTAAAAGAATCGGCTTCATTACTTTTTTGCATTTAACGAAGTAAATTGCCGTGCACCGTTTATTTGCGCTAAAACCACGAAGCAGAACCGAGCGGAGTACAAGGGTATTGATTGAATTTTCATCGATAATACCGAGTGATACAGTACGTCTGTTGGAGGATATTTTCTGTACATAATTTTATATTACTGCTATGGACAATGATAATTTGATAATTGCTGTGAATTTGATTATTGATATTATCGTAAATCACTCATATTATGTAGAGAATACTTGTTCATCACTTTTTTACAATTAATATAAATTATTAATTGAACTTAATCTCAATTACCATCAGATTCCAAAGAACATTTTTGACTGTCGTTTTGTGCATGGACGTAACGTGCATTTCGGATAAATAATTATATAAATTGTTGTCTAAATTTTGCTCTGGGAAATCTCTTCTTTCGTCAGAATTTTGAAGTGATTGTTTATCTTTATATTAATTTAATTATAGTGACAAACTGATTGTTAAAATTCTATTATTAACATAACAACAAAATTATCCGAGTAGCATTCCGCAGATATCTTTTCGCATTTCATTAATGTCAATGTTCTAGTGATGTTAAAAATAGTATCATCGTAATATGTAAAGTATGTTTTTGTCGATTGTTATTGATTGAATCATACAAGAGCAGACAAAACACGGACGGGAACTGTTTATTTATTTACTGGGTTCACTGGCCGTTCTTCGATAAGATTATAGTTGCATGCAATAAATTCATTATGCGAAAAAATAAAAGAAAAACCGCTTGTTGTTATGATTTCTAACAAAATGCAAAGTACTGCTGAGATAAGTAGTTTTCATTTCGTGTGAGATAGCGAAGCTAATCCTTTCAGTCGTTCTGAGTCAGAGACCGTGCAATCTTTGATTGCAATAGAAAAGGGTGAAAATTAGAAATTTAGTAACAAGTTTTATTCTATTTATCGTCACCGTTAACTTCATATTATATACTTCGAACTACAACAACAATTTATCACAAAGAACTATTTAAACATATGCATTGTATATGTTATGTGACCTTACAGTCAGAGTTGTTTGTTAATATAGTTCTTATTTATTACTACTCCTTAATGAATATTCAAAATAATTCATATATAAGATGTTTAGAAATTAGCTGACTATCTAGGCTATCGAATTTTCATTTGTGTTTTTGTTGTTTAGAAACAATTAATAAATTAAAAGACAGAAACTTTCTCTGCGTTAAACGATTCAATTTATTCAAATCAATTTAAACATCCTTTATTGCAAAACCAGTCGTTCATGAAAATCACAACTCTGGTGCAAAAAGATAAATTATACGGATATGCATATCTAACTTTATTTGTAATACCTTGAACAAAATAAGAAAACTTCCGAAGTTTACAAATGAAATGTTTAGCTTATTTATCAAACTAGGTTTCGTAAAAACGCTTCTAGAAGCATTCATTAAGTATACCTTGAAAGCCTGCAATAAGTAGTAATTGCACTTTTCCTTGAAGAAATCCACAGATGCATATATACCGTGAGTAAACCTTCCAACATGGATATAGCGTCCTAATACAGTTGTTTTTTTTTTCTCTCTTTTACGGCCTGTAAAGTGTACAATCAAGGTTTTTGTTAAAACGGAATTATTTAATTACGATTATTTGCAATTTTAATTTCACAATAGTTATCGTTATCCGGCATAGCTTTTACTAACTTTTTAATAATCTTAATCTCACATGGTTATAACAATTTTAAAAGCCTTTGTACACTTTTCACATATAAACAACAAAGTTAATATCGCGTACTTTCAGTGTTCACGCAACATATTTCTTAATCATTCACGTATCTATTTACTACTTATGCGGTTGGCATTTCAAGGAAACTCATTGTTAAAGAAAAAAATACGGAAATGCAATTAATTGTAATAAATGAAAGCTTGCAAGGTTAATTATTTATGTGTTCGCTATTTAGATTTGGGTCAATGAGTTTTGATTTATAATAAGGCTAGGTAACTATTACTTAACGTATCTACATGTTTGTAATACAAAATTACCCGAGGCGTCCATTATAATTATTTAGACACCCTGTGTAGCCCACGTAATTATTTCGTAATACACGTTGCATTCGCACAGTGTAATGCAGAAAACTGACGGTGGCGGAAATTGACTCACATATTCATAATTTATTATGTACTGTGGATGTCAAAACTGACGGAAATATTGCTCACTTCAATTTATATTTAAATTATTATTTGAGAATTGAACGAAAATATGATATATTTGTTTGTATATCAGCATTGAATTAACAAGAATTTACTTTTTACTTTTACTTCGACGTGTATAATTTTTTATCATTTTAATGTTGAAAAAACACCTTAATTCGTCTTTTATTAAATGTGTATAGGTAGTTTTTTTTTTGTTTTGATGCACCTCATTTTAATTAATTAATCAACTTAATTTATTTACTCATTCGGACTGAATGTATTTTCGTGTTTGCCAGTGTTTTAATTATCACGGCAGCATATGACAGCGCTCGCGATAAGGGATAATGTAATCAGTTCTAATAGAAAACAATATTCTCACAGATTCGTGCTATATTGAGACACGCTCTATGTCCTTTAACCTTTCGCTGCAAGTCAAGAACCGATATTTTTGTAATAAAAATGATATATATGTTTTAATAATAATTATTCCTATTCTGTGTTAATCTAAACATAAACACGTGTTGCAACGAAAAATTATTTTTAAAGTTTATTGGTCTCTTATGTTGTGACATAACATAAATAACAATTTCTAGTATCGCGTTTTAATAGGAAAATGTTTATCTAAGGAATCATTTCTGTTTTTTTTTGTGATTACACATGTTAGTCAAAAATACGCAATACCAATTTATATCAAAATTTTAATTGATACTTAAACAAAATGTTTTATTTGGATTTACAATGTCCACACATTTAGAAAGAAATTTTGCATCCGTCATCGTGGCAATATTGGCTATAGATATTAATAATCAATTTCCTTTTAATAGCGTTTTCGATTCCACTGCAAAAGATGTGGAATTGAACTGGGAATAAAAGTGTAATAATTTACTGTGTGTTCCATTTAAATTAAGAAAGCTAGTTCGTTAGAACCGGAAGTATGTCATGGCCGATTTTGCACTATTTAAATAGTTGTCACTTACTTAAGAATACGTACGCCACCAGCTAATATTCAAGGATCTGTAAGGCATCGTTTCCAATATATTCTAATAAGCTACTTACCATGTATATATATCCCTGTACATAAAGCGTATTTAATACGATCAAGACCAAAAAAATCTTAATCAAAATCGATCATTTTTGAAATAAGATCCATTCTCTGATTTAATAACCTAATAAATTGTTTTGTGTGCACACTACACTCATTTTTTTTTCTATATTAGAAATTTTTATGTCCTATTAGAGATGGGTTTATCAATCACAAGTTAACTTCAAGTTAACTCTAACCTTCAGTTAATTTCCATGGCAACGATTGTCTTCATTGTCGCTATTATGGGAACAGACTGATAGTGATTTATAAATCCACAATAAATAGAACAAAATAATTCTCTGTTATTAGCTCAAACGAAGTAAGTGAGCGGTAATTAAATTTAGTTTTCGAAGTTGTTCTGAATAATGCTATTCAATGAATACAATATGTTTCCATTCATTTCTTATGTGGCCGATATTTACAACTATGATGGTCCTAATAGTAATGTCGTAGAAGCAATCGTCTTTATGGCGATTTTTTTCCCAACAGTAAGTTATCTTCCTATGTGATTTTACCATCAACTGAAGATACAGCTTCTTTAAAAAAAAGTGTACGAATACGGACGGCCGAAATTAGGTCAAATTTTACCTGTAGTGGATGAAAATCACGAAACAAGGACTTATGAGAACTTTATTTAAGCGGTTGTTTTGCTTGGAGAAAGCCTCATCAATTTTTATTTGCGTCCTATGTCTACATAATCACTAAACAAAAATAAAATTTTGTCAGTAGTGTGCGGAAAGCTGTTGATCTTTCCACGATAAAGGTCGGATTTTCAATTTCCACAATAACTACGTTTGATCAGATGAGAATCCATACGTAGTTCTTCAAGTTTGACGTCAGACTGAGCATTTTGGGCAAAGGTTTTTTTGCCATATTGTTTA
Source organism: Serrognathus titanus (assembly GCA_039766575.1). NCBI lineage: Eukaryota > Metazoa > Arthropoda > Insecta > Coleoptera > Lucanidae > Serrognathus > Serrognathus titanus. The sequence continues at coordinate 25,573,519 of CM077912.1, read as the reverse complement.
ACAAATCTCGCATGCCTTCACTTTACACTTTGATAAAGACCTTGCCCATACTTTTGGAAGTTGTGCATTTTATGACTTTTAAGCAGCACTTATATAAAATTTCTTCTTCAGAAGATGCAAATCCTGTATCGATATGAAAGAAGAGTATTCCAAATAACTCTGATTATTTTCTTTTGTGGGGCTAAGTAATTAACATATAGAAGGTCGAGCGGGTTTTTCTGTTGTGATCGATAGCCAATGATTTAATATAGGAACTCATCTACTGATATTTACACCGAATTTATTAGTTTGTTAGGTAAAAAGAAGGAGTATGAAAAGCCGCTGCTGATTCTGGTTCGAGCCATTTTAACTCTACTTGCAAGGTCTAATATTTTTGTGAGTTATGGAGAAATAGACAAGAAAACAATGACAAGTTTCGTTTTCCTGACTTAACACGAGTATGCCGCAAGGTTATTCGTGTCGAAGATAACTATCGAAATTAGTATAGGTAATAGGATTGTGTACGAATTCTGATGTGATTCTACGTTTTAAACTATGTACCGCAATTTCGTGTTGGAATTTTGATACAAGATCAACTTTACACTCTGAAGTGATTTGGATATCGTTTTCTTGCTAATCAAGAAGACTAATAAAATATGTCTATCTAGAAAACTAATAAAATATGTCTATCTACTATATCTTAAAATATGTATGTATTATAACGTCCGCCAAGTATGCACACCATGGAATTCTATGTTGAAAACCGAATCAAAAAGTATATTTTCTAAAAAGAATGTAGTTTCCAAAATATAGCCCATCCCAGTTTTTTTTTTTTTTTTTAATAAAAAAACGCGGTGTAAAGAACAGCATATTTAATTAGATCTATCTTAGTATTTGGGAACATGTATGTAGTGTCGTTTCTTAGCAACCTAATTTCAGTAAGAAGCTGGAGAATTGTGCGAAAATATACTTCAAATTTACACTAATGACGTAATGACATTCAAAGATATCCGAAATTTTAAGTTACCCTGGATACACACCTATGCAATTGCAACATCCTCTCAGATTATAAAATGCGAAAAATTTGCTTTAGTAAAATACAAATTAGAAGGAAACCGATGAAACCGGTGAAAATATTATTTAGTTGATTACTCTATCCCAGGTTTCATGAATTTCTTGACGATAATAGGTAATCAAACCTCAACTCTCAATAACTTCACAACCAGAGAGTTAAGAGCAAAGTAGTATTATAATTTTCTTATTCATTTATTTTTACACTTACAAATGAACAAGTGTTTAATAAAGACGTTTTCGTAAAATGTTTCTGCAAAGAAGTATTCTTTGTTAACTTTTTCTATAATAAAATTGCAAATCATAAGATTTAATTATTCAGAATATGTCTGGACTCACAATACGTATAGGAAACACTTAAAAATTAATGGTTTGAAGAAATTTATTGGCTGCCATTTATAACCCAATAAATATTCTCATTATTCAATGAAAAACAACGGCAATGGCAATATGATTGAATAGCCACATAATTAGATACAATTTAATAACAACTGTATTAAACATAATCGCTGGGATAATATTTGAAGATTGATAAACTATCACAATAAATTAATCGAAAACAGTCATCATGTCAATAAAACGCATACAGGTGCAACATGTTACAATAAATTCGAACATCATATAAAGGCCGGTTCGTAATTAGGCTAGGATTCACATGTGCTCTTGGTAATATTCGACGAACCATAAAATGTATCGCCTGTCTTTATTAGAGGCAAAAAAGGTACAATGATGTCTAAAGCATCTATAGTATACTACGTTTTTACAATTTTATTAAAGCTTTTTTACAAACAATTTAAAAGTTGCAATTTTAAAATTACTTATGATATGTGTATGGATAACCAACAGAAATAATTAAAGTAATTAATAATCATCATTAATGTTAAAATTACTTTCTTCATTATAAGCTGTATTCAATTCGCATCCAAAATCAATTCGTTTTTATCAGTACATTGATCACTTAGAAGTGATTTGACTCAAAAAATAAAGAAACTCGTGATTTAATCAGGTGCAGAAAGAGTAACATTTTAACTGCTCCAAAAATACTTTATGGGGATAAAAAGTCAGTTCATAGTTTTTTTCTAATTATTGCAATTTTTTCACTTGGTACTCCCGTATTGTAAAGATTTTAAGAAATTGTCATCCATGTTGGCTCCGTTATAGAGGACAAGGTTAGGTACCTTACCAGTTTCAAATAATTTGAAATGTTTTATGCTTAAGTGTTTCACCTAATCATAATTATATTTTCTGTAACTTTAAATAATTTAATTCATCATTTCGCCTTCTTTATGTCCTAGTTTATGGATGGTGGAAATTAGAACAGTTATCTTAGCCATATAAAAACAAGTATGGTTTATTGTTATGATAGAATAAAAATATGTTTCTATAACTATAACAATTCATAACGATATTAATGTAGAAAGAACCTTGTCCAATGAAAATTTGTTAGCAAGTTTAATAAATATTTAAAATCATCACGATGGCCAGAATGCAACTATTTCAGTGGCCCGACTCTCGAGCCGTGCGAAAAGATTCGTATACGAAAGTGATGTCAAAATGATTCGTATAGTTTTGTACGTCATTTATGCTTACGAATCTTTTTACACAGTTCGATAATCGGGCTCCTGTTCGTCCTTTGACAAATACTTTTACCCTGAATCTTAATAAATACAGCATTTTGACAGTGTATAGTGAATTTTCGCTGTCCGCTAACGTAATTTAATAAGTGGTGGTCTTTTAATTTATATGTTTCTTAAGTTAATAAATTACATAATTGAAATACTAGCAGTATTTGAATTCATGTCGATAGCCGAACCTTTCGTAATAATTCCCCCGTGTGAAAGAATACTCTCATTTGACTATTCAGTTTATTCCATCACCTGCAATTACAAGAACAAACAACCGATGAATTATCAAATAAGGATGCACACACCTAGCTAGCTAATGTACAATAAAATTTGAATGCTTTATGCCCATATAAATAATTACGTAAAAGGTAAACTATAAATATTTAACAAGTTACGGATAATGGCCGCTAGGAATTGAGAATGAGAATGTAAATGGATATGGAGATTGTTTTCTTTTTTAAGTAGATTTCTCTTATATCGCGGCATTCATTTTCTAAGGCAATAAAATTCTTGCATCTTTCACTGTATCACCGACTTTTTTACGTAATGCGGACGTTGAGCAAAACTCAATTACAATTGAGGGCCATATATTGTTAAGGTGCAACTGTAGACACATTTTTTTGGAAGTTATCAGCGCACTGTTAAATTAGTGTTTCATTTGTACTAAACGTATTCAGATATTCAATAATAATTCTTAGAGGTGACCTCATGAAATTAACATAGAAACCATAAGTCAATAATTTTTTATAGCTGATTTAATTTATATTACTTTTATGAAACGTCCCTCATAGGCTTTAAGTATTTTCCTGGTTCTAGACGTGAATTTTTTGGTTAAGAGATAAAACACCCTCAACGGCCACTCTTAAGAAATCATAATCATCTGTAACATAATTGTTTCAATCAACGATTTCTGTGTCCTTTGATAATTTAATGTTTTGTAGTTGATTTACTACAGAAGTTGTACAGGTTGAATGAAGCATTTAAAATTTTTCAAATAAATTATATCTGTTACTTGTTAATTTTAAAGTTCTCGTGTGTTGATTCTTTGCCTAAAGGTTTTAATTGCAGATAGACTTTCTGTTGTCTCTTGAGTTAACAGAATAACAAAATCGCAGATTCATTTCGCTGATGATTAAAAGTGTATATGGAAGTTCTTCTGAAGATTTTGGCATAATAGATGGTGTTTCACATAATATTGAGTTAATATTTTTCACTCTTTTCAAGTTAACGCCGCGAAAAACTTTTCCCAAATAGAATGAAAATAAAATTCAAACGTGCGGATGCACGCGGAGTAAATGTGGATTCGGCTGCAGCCGCCTCGTCTCGTGCCCCTGCGTACCATAAGGGCTGAACATATATACTGCGGTAGATTAGCAGAACAAGAATGCTTCTTCAGATCAATATCGAGGGCGCAAAGTGTGGTTTACACTGCACAATTCTCGATCCACCAAATTTGAAAACAATTATTTTTTTTTAAGAATCGTTAGTAGTTAATATTGTACTGATTTTTTTTTTGGAATTCCCATATTTTACAACGAATAAGTGTCATTAATTTGAGACAAATTTTCAGTTTGTAATCTTAATGCGCTTGAATACAAGTACGAGATAAAAAAATAAAATTGTATTGAAGAGACATGAAATAATAAGTCCCATTATCATATGAAGGTAACATGGTAACCACGAGAGCGCGCAGGAGATAAATCACCAAAAGAGGAGAAGCTCTATACTTAGTAGAGACTGCCTTTTATATCTTTTGGTAGTATGAACAAAATTGGAATGACTATATGCTAGATAAAATACAGACATTATGTTTCAAGGTAACATTTTTTGGCCTACATTTTCAATGAGCTCGCGTATTAGAAGACTTGCTCTAAACTTAATCCATGTCATGACGCAGTTCAGTTGCACTTTTGCCTACATAAATTATTGATTTAACTTTACCTTTAACATTAATCTTTTCTTCTTATTTAACTTAGGCTGGTTGCAGGAGTAGGAATGATTGAGTGGCGATCAAATTAACGCGTAAGTTAGAATGTGACATAATATCCTGTACGTCATAATGTATGTCACACTTTAACTTATTGTTAGGCTAAAACAATCGACCCATTAAATTCAATTCGTTTCTAGAAACCGGGGCCTATTGTGTTAATTAAAAAGTGTGGACGTATTTACTTTCCATATCATATTTTAATAATTTTTTGCTACTCCTCCTTTCTTGGCTCATTTTCACTTATATGTCATAAAAGAGGCACCTTGTTTGGACTCTCATTGTGTGTTTTATTTATAATGCTATAAAAGTAGTAAATGTTGTAAGCCAAGCGACTTTGACAGCACCAATTCCGGAGAATGTCAAAGAACGTTTCACGTAAGGAGAGGAGATTATGCAGATGCTCGCGTGCAAACTTTATTTCAAAAAAAATTGCAGTACGTAGACAAGCAGGAGTAAGCTTGTAATTTTTAAGTATGTCAGTAGTAAAAATTGAATACAGAATTATTTGCAAGCTGTTAAGATAAACTTCAACAGTTGATTGCTGAGGCGGTTCTCAGAAATTCATAACGCATACCTACTATCATTGAACAAATATACTTTCCCTTCTGAACGCAGCGATCGATTGTACATCAGAATGTGAATTGCATTTACCATACATAGAGTTGCATATGGGATGGTGTCTTTTTAAGATGGGAACTCATTGTCAATTTTGACGACTTTAATCGCTAGATTGAAATTTTTTTGGTGTTGTACATGATGTGAAAATCATAGGTCTGTAACTGTGAATAACAACAACGTGAATCAAATATGCACAATGCCAGCTTGTCATATGTATATGCTATCGTCTTAATTTTTCTGTAATTCTTTAACTAATTTCATTTGTGTTTTATTTTTAGGGCCAGTTGTACAAAGGAGGTTTAAACTCAAGCTTAACTGAACCAGGTTCAAAATAAATAAATTCGCATAGAATCCTAAGGACATATGGCAATTAATATATTCATAAATAAAATTTGATGCGACTTTATTTACTTTTAACCTGATTCAGTTGAAACCTTCTTTATAAAACTGGCCCTTAAATTGATATATATATATATATATATATAATTCATATTAGTAATGATGAGCAAAGACTAAACTCGCAATCTCTGCAACGAAAATAAGTCTTTAAAATCCTACATTATTAATGTCTTATATGGTTGGTAACAATCTTTTAGATAACTCTTTAATTATTCCTATTAAACTTGTATTTTATTGTTTGCGGTATTCTATCAAAACAAAGCCTCTCTATAAAAGTATCTAACTTTTTTACGATTTTATTTGTGTTCATTGATTGTACAGTTATCGCAATTATGGAAGTTGCTGCTCATGGTGACCTCTCTTACACCATAGACGCCGCCAGCTAATGCGTGCGCACGTGGCTTCTCTTCCAACGAAAAGAGTATCAATTGCTAGATTTGTAATGAGTCCTTTTTTTAATTGTTAGTACAAAAGCGTTACATCAAACGTTGAAATGTTCGATGATAATGTGAAATGTACTTGTGTACCTTTTTCAATTTAAGTTATACAGGGTAACTGATATTCGTTCCATAAAGAAAAAAACAAGTAAGAGAATCAATATCATATATTATGAAAAAAATATAAAAATAATATGTCTTAATTTTCAAGATATAATTGATCAAAAATTATACCAAAATACCACACTGGCTGCTACATAGAATGAAAACTCGTGCACTTCACATTGTCTAACTAAATTTTATTATTTTACGATTGATTGAAGTGGGACTTTGATATCGGAACTGAAATTGCTATACCTTTGAATTTATTTACAATGAAGATATGCGGTTCAAGTAGTTAATTTGTCAATGATAAATTGCCATGTGCAATTCAGTATTAAAATTAGCTGTGTTACAATTTCAAAAGAAACCGACATAACTATAATAATCTTCGTAACCAGTCAAACAAAAGACTTTCATGTTGGTTTTTCTGAACCTAATTATGAATACGAAAACTATTGTTGTTTTACATTGCCTACGATACGGTAGAATTTTAGTTAAATTACTAAATATTTAAATTTAGATATTTACTTAACGAAGAACATTATAGTGACTATAAAAAAAGATTGTTTATTAAGCGGGTACAAAAATACTTTTAACAGTTTACTATGTGATTCAATTAAAATTTAATTGTAATATCTTGTAGAGAATTCAATGACAGGAAACTTTCACCTGTTTTGGTTAACTCCGTTCGAACAGGTGATATTATTAATTACAAATTTTGAAAAATTACTATTTCCGTTCGCGGTTAACTGTTTGTGAGTTAGAGCGAACATTAACGTATCTACATCATTTAAAAATATTAAATATTCGTTAACTGAGAGATATCTACACCGATAATCTAGAAACAATACCTTTTGTGAACATAATTTAATTGTCACGGCAATTTCAAACAAAAAGGCGAGATATTAAGAATGAATTACAGTTGACCGTGCGCTCTAATATGCACACCTGTGTTTATTCATAGGTATGCATTTATCCTCTAATTCATTTTGTCATTTTGACATATCATTGGAACGAATGGTAAATAGAAATTAATATTTAATTTTAATTTCAAAATTAAGAAGTATAAAGTATCCACTGCAATAACAGTTGCATTGTTAAAATATTTCTGTGAATTATTTATTTCTTAAATTTTTTTTTAATTGTGCGTTATCTCAAAAGTTTCAACACGTACTTTTATATTTATATTCATTTTTATTTAGCTGATGTGACTTTTTTTGACAATTAGCTTTTAGACAGAAATTGAAAATTTACATGTATTTCATACTTCGAAAGCAGTCACAAACAAGTGTGAGTTTGTACGCCAGTACTGAGGTTTTATAGATGACAGGGAAAGATCACTCTGCAGACCTTCCGTATAACATTAAGACTACTATTCCGGACACAAAAGACATTGCTTGAAATATCAGTCCGTTTTGTGCCCCCATGGAATGATTGTTAGTTTTCATGGTTCTTATCCACGACAAAAGCACGATGCAGGAGTTCTTAGAAACAAAAATTTGTATAGTCACCAGTCACTGCAAAAAAGGAACTAATTTTAATACCAAATTGAATGCTACTCGGCACACCGTTAAGTGGGACTTTGGAAACATAATAAATTTGTTCGCGTACGTAGATTTTCGAAAAAATCAAAAGTAAAAAGTTACTGCTTCTTATTATTACTAATACAAATCGTTCAGAGTTTTCGAATTGTTTCATTTCGTAAAAGAAATCTTTAGTTTGCGCTTCGAAAAACGGCGCCACAGCGACTTTCAACTCATCACCTGAAGAAACTTTTCAGCTGTAAATTTTTCAACAAAAAGAAGTCGCTGGGCGCTAAATCAGGGTGGGTATTATAGTTCGATAAATCCATAGCTTTCGATAAAGGCTTAAATTGTGTGGGGACTGTGTGGACCCTGTAGTTGTCGTGCAACAGCAAAGTTTTGGTTCTACATCAATTCGGACTTTTTCTCTAATGGCTTGCTTCAGGTTTTGGAGCGTTCTTTCGTAAACATCCCCTTTAATTGTAGTCTCTTTTTCTATACATTCAATAAACAGAATACCTTCGCAGTCCCAAAAAGCGGTCACCATCGGCTTTTCAGAAGGCAACTGGGTTTTCGCCTTCTTTGGAGGTGGAAAGCCCTTATGAACCCATTGCATCAATCCTACTTCGTAAGAGGCTCCCAAAAGAACACCCAAGTCTCTCCGCCTGTGACAATTCGCGAAAAACAACTCTTATAACTCTCTAAAGCCGCGAAATGTTCTTAACAAATATCTTTCCTCGACAGTTTCTGTTTTAATGTAAGGAGTTTGGGATCCATCGTGCAGACATTTTTTCCATCAGTAAACGTTCGCACATCTTTAAACTTGTGGTTTCGGATATTCCAACTTCTTTAGCAAGCACTGGAATCTGCATTCGTTGATCTTCACAACTCTAACTATTTCTTTCTAGTTCCAAAAATATTTAAACATAAGAATGAAAACTTAGAAGTATTGTAATTATTATTATTATACAACAATACTTCGGTGGACTTTTGCTGATGCTCTTGTTGCATCAAATGGTTACTTATTCTTAATTTGTTTATTAAATTCATAAATAGAATTCTTCACTTGCAGTTACAACCGGCGCTCTTCGAAACTTAACTTTCTGTGATCCATTTCTGTTTCTCTTTCTTTTAATATCAATTCTTGTTCATGTTTTGATGCCAGAATGATGGACTAGGCATGCTTGTGTACAGGGATCTTCTGCATCAGTGTCATATGTTTACATGCCCGAAGGCTATCTGACGAATTTCGAATTTCGACGCTCTTCCATTCCTTTTTTTTTTTCTCTCCTCTATTTTCCAGCGGAGATTCTCGTAAGTTGTGAGGCGGCCTCATCCTCACATCTGTTGCCGATGGTAATGCCCTGCTCTCCTGCTGAACTGTCCGTCGCGACCCACTTTATAATGCAACAATTTTTTGAAGCAGCAGTTTCTTTTCATTTTGCAGGATTATTTTTTATATTGTGCACCTTATCTCGAGATTTTATTTTAGGAGCTAGAGAAAAAAATTAATATAAAATTTGTAAGGTTTTATTAGTATTATCTTTTAAATAATAAAAAAAACACATTGAAAGATGAAAAGGAAAATACAATTTTTGTGTTTCTAAATACAACATCCTAGATGTATATTGTTCGCCAAAATGAAAGAGAATTTTTATCTGATTTCATAATTGTAATATGTTGCTATTTGGATGAGCCGTTTATGATATGTTTATAAAGTATCCTACATACAATACATTATAAACTTTTTGTTGCACCAAGCAATTTAAGCTCAACTTAACTTAAGCGACACTTAGAATATGATTTACACAATGCTGTGTAACCTAAAATATCACTTTATAAAAACCAATTAAATTTAAGCTCAGCTTAAGAGTTCGGTGCAAATGGCCAACAGTTATTACATTTCCATTGCCTTGCAGTTTTCGTGATTCGCATATCGATTTGCTGAACATATCTTTCGGTAATATTAAGGCAAAGTTGTACAATTGCAGCTTACTTTACCCAAAGCTTAAACCCTTAACAACAATTGTTGAAATAATCGTTGTTAAGTGTTTAAGCTTCAGCTTAAATTTAAATTGACATTGTACAGCTGGGGCTAAATCGTCATAACTTGTAAAACATAAACATATGTTCGATGTTTTAATAATATTAAGGCACTATAAGTCTGAGTATTCTCTTTTACCATGTTTTGACCCGACAGTCGCTCAAAAGAAAATAGAAGTGTTCAGAAGCTATCACATATTTCTTCGAGGTTATAACTTTGTACTTTAAAATCAATTTTTAATTTAATTAAAATTTGGATATCATGTCTTAGCTTTACTCTAAAACAATATCAACGAGTGCAACGACATTCTTTTCACTTAAGCTAAGACATGCCGTCTGGATTTCATGGCAAGAGTAGATAAAAAAATTAAAATCACTCAGTACATTTTTTAAAGAAAAATTACAGTTCCATAAAAACGTGAAGTATTAAATTAAAGGAAAAAAGAAAAAGTAATTTTTATTAGCCAATTTCTATTATTTGTGTATACAGTGAAAGCTCTCATACGCGGACACCGACAGTTCCAACCTTTTTGGGTTTATGGGAGCTGTCCGCTTATAAAAAGGCTTAAGCGAAATAATACCCAAAATTTTGGTTACAGAAAAATTGTCCGTTCATGAGAGATGTCCGTTTATGAGGGCTGCCCAAATGGAGAGCATTCACTATATTTGCAATCTAAAAACACCGTGTTTGTAGGAGGGCAACGGAGTACATATCGTACTCGAGTAAAGATGGCAAATGAAAATACCTGTCCTTATAGTACTTTAATAATAATAGTTTAAAGTCGATGATTTTGAAGTTATGTTATTATGGATATCACCACCCTTAAGCGTTCGCTATCCTGATCTACTTAACATTAGATACTTTGAAAATACATAGTATTCCGTTATTAGCAAAGTGTCAAATCGCAACACTATTATTGCGCGAAAAGTCCCTATTATCTATACTTTTTAGGGTGTAAGAGTAACTTTTGTAGGCAGAAACACATTAGCTAACCCCCGTTATACACCATGCTGTTTATAACAGCTGTAACTTGTCCGTCATGGCAGCCATAAATGTAGCCTTTATTTCTAATTTTTTAGGGAGAGATCATTTCGACCCGATTCAAATTCAATACTTCCAATGAAGAAATCTGGGCCCACTTATCTCGGCGTCGTTTACATATTTTACCGGAACCAACTTTCCGTTCCGTTTTCGTCAGACGCTCTTTCATTTTACATTGTGCAACATAAGGAGAATTTATTATGTACATACTTGAAACATTTTGAGGTAAAATATACTTTTGCACTAAATCAAGTGGAACAGGGAATTGCATAAATTTATGTGCTGTGAAATATTAATTTGACGATAAAAACTTGAAATAAATTACAGGTTTTTTCTAATCCCAATCTTATAAAATATATAAATTGGTAGACTCCTAAATCTATTTAAATATTACTTTACATTTTTGGACATGTTTCAAATGAACAAAACAATTGCACCGTCCAGTGTTCATGATAGAGGATTTACGTTGTAGGTTACAATATAAAATACAGAAAGATACTGTGATTTTCATAGGTAGATTAGCATTTGAATTATCGAATATAGTACCCTCTGTTATCTATTACAGATTAATATACCGTAAAAACCACTTAACTTTCTTGGTTACGATTCGTGAAAGTGCGAAGTGAATAATGATGACGTTTTCCACTTCTTTGTATGTGTACAACATTAATTTGCGCACTGATTGTAGTACATCAAGGTTTCTTTACCTCTTAACACATACAGTTTTTTCGCGCATACGCAACAATCATAAACAAAATTATTTGTAAAACTTGCATTTATCTTTTGACACTTTATTAATTTATTAGCTTTATCAAAGTAAAATGAACTACAAATTTGCAATTGAAAGAAGTTGTGGGAAATTGTGAAAAACAAAAAGATTGAAAATGCCATAACTATGCTGTCTACAACAAACGTAGGCAGCATAATTATTTGTACTCTTCTATGACCCGATGTTTTATGATGTTTTGGACTATTATTGCCCCAGATACATTATCAATTCCAAACCAGAGTGGAAGAAAATACGGTTCCTAGATTTTCAGTAAATATATCCTTAATTATTCATATGGACTATTATAACGAGATGCTTAATGGCCTGGGGGAACTGGTTTTTCATTTCAAAGTTAGAGTCCTCACCCTAAAAGAACACGTTTTCATCTGTAAAGATTATCTTGTATTAATCACTAAATTTCATATGTTCACTATAATCACTTTTTACGTTCATGATTATTTTCCCACTGTATGTTATTGATCGCTACTGAAACGGATAGATTGCTCTTAGTGATAGAGAACATTTCAAATTATTTGAAACTCATAAAGTACTTAACGCACTTTGACGGCCAAAAACAGGTTGCAATTTGTAACGCTTAATAATTTTTACAATCAGTTTGATGAGTTTCAAATAACTTGAAACGTTCTGTACTAAAAGTGTCTACATAATTGGTGTATTTTTATAAAGACCATTTTTTATATACCGTGAGTTTTTTTTTATCTCTGAACATGTAACGTAGCCAACTCCTAGCAATGTGTCAATTATGAAATGTCCTGATGTAAATCCCGAAAACTTAGAAAATCTTTGTATCAGATAATTGCTTAGCGCCTGTTTAAAACGCGAAAGGAGAATATTTCGAACATTTATTATAGTGTTTTTGTTAACAAAATAAATTTTAAAATTACTTTACTTAAACTAGTTCTGTTTCATCATAGGTAGCCAGTACACCCTTGCAAAGCATTAACTTATTTTTTTTAAGTGAATATTTACATTGTATGTTCAAAGTTAAAAAGAAACTCATGATAAGAATTTTCCATTTCAAATTATATCATATAAGTTTGAAAAATATGTCGTATTTCATATTTTTTTTGTTTCAGGTATAACTTTCGCAACACTGTAGTCATTAGGTTTTAAAACATGGACGGCATGTCAAGCAATTCCGAATATTTTGGTATGTCTTTCGTTTATTATGTTTTAGTTACATGTGAAACTCTTGTATCCTTCAAATTAATTGCCTTGTTATAATTTTATTGTAATAGAATTAGACGACCTGCAAAGTTCCGTGATATTTTCTCCAATGATTTATATGTTGAGTTTCTTGTTTTTCGTTGAAATAAGATGATCTGACGTTGAACTCGATTTCGCCGGTGAAACTCCGTACACCGCTTATTTCGCTCCATTAAATTGCATTGAGAAGAAAAAAATATAGCTTTATGTCTACTTTAGACATTATAATCACCAAACAGATTAAAGATGACAAAAATAGCCCGTCGAAGATCAAAGATGCGCCTCTTTGGTATTACCTGAAATTTATTCTCTTTTTTTTATGATATATTCCATCATATGAAGTATTTGGTTTGCCAGAAACATATCACGGGCATATCGTAACTTAATTTGGAGCTGAGATTAGTAATGGTTTATAGGAAGAAATTATCTGATTATGAGCTTCAAATAACCGAATAGAAAATTATTTCAGAAAGAATAAAATGGCTACGTTTCCGGGTGGCGAGTTTGATTTAAATATCACTGAAAACTACATTATTTATCTTTCAATATTATTTGACAAAATTTACAAACAATTATAACAGTGCAGTCAATTTATTTATTTTATTCTCATACACATAAAAATTCAAAAAGAAATATTTATTTATATCTCGCTGAAATTTAAAATTTCTTTTATGTAGCTGATTACTTACTTTTGTTAAATTACCAAATTAAAACATCTAAATAAAATTAGTAATTTTCCGTTACTAAACTGTAAACACAGGTTCTAGTATTTGTTTGAGCTTCTTTGTTAATTATTTATTTAGTAGAAAACAGACACCGTAAAACGAAACATTCGCGGTACACATTTATTTCATCGCTAAAAGTCTGCAGTTTAAATAGGAGGTCGGTATGACTCATTTATTGTTTACTTATTTATCATTGAAATGCGAATTTTTCTGCATGTAATTCGAATCCCAAATTAAAAAATTCAAATCTCGGCTACTACCGATGTGTGTTCCTCTCTTCACCAAGTAAGAAATTGGGTCAAACGAGGTTACGTGCTTCGTTTGATACTATTGGAAGTTTGCCAAATGTTCTCCACTTCTGTTTTACTTCGGTTATCGACACTGAATATTGTGTTTATTTTACAACTTTACAACCTCCTCTCCAATAACTTGTGATACATCTTAACAACATTTTCGATCTAAAATTTATTGTGATTTAATGTCTTTCGTGACTGTTTCTATTTTTCTTTAAAAATTTGTGTTAAATATCTTGTGAAATGTTCTTTTCTGTTGTTATCAAATTCAGTTTTAAATAAAATGTCGTAAATATTTTTCTCTAATTCTTTTCAACTTGGTGTCTTGATTTAAATCAACCAGACTAAGCACATTATAAGTAGTGATTATCAATATACACTCACATTGAGAATAGATCATTTTATAAATCACATGTAGGTAATTTGATTTTCTTCTCTCTCATCATTTCGTTATTAAGTATTATTTACTCCTAAATATACAATATTTAAAGTACAACTGTTTCCAGAGGCTCTCACGTTAAGAAGTTACATATTTTTTAAATTATTTCACATACTAATCGATCCAACAATTTGGAACAAATGACTTCAAGCACAGCTTATATCTAATTATAAAAAAGTTCTCTCCAAATTATTCTTTATTCTCAGTTTCTTGTCTGTTGATGCATTACCACAATACATGTTTTATCACGAAAGCTTCTAATAAAATTCAACAGAGAAAACTGACAGTCAAACATGTACTTTTGCTGAGACTCAACGTTAATCAATAGTAGATTTTTTGTGTGGTGTCCTGAAAATACAGGAAATAATACCTAAATTAAAAAATATATAATTGACAGGTACGTTCGGACGGTGTTGGTGCCAAACTAATTAAACCTGTCATTGAAATATAAGAGAGCTTTTAGTAGACAAAATGCACATGTCAAGAGAAGTGATTTTTAGCGGCCTTTAAAAGGACGATAATATTACCAAATTAAGAAAAAACTGTACATGTGAGCAGCGAACTGTATCAACAAATTTAATTTAATAATAATTATATGACTAAAATTTAATCCTTTTATATCAACAATGTAAATTTAAATTTCTAAATTTATTAGTTGTTCCATTGTTATTTTGTCCTTTATTTTTATTTCTTCAAATTTATGAACGCGGTATAGAAAGTATGAAATGAATAACATACATTTTAATATACATATAAAAAAAATTACAATAAATACATATGTTCCTTGCTCTTTTTTACCATTTTGTTTTTACGTTGCTTTTTGCACATTGTCATTCGTTACCTCAGAAAAATACTTTCTGTTATTTCGCTGAGTGAATTGAGTATTTCTGTCTTCCTCAGGTAGTACCATATATCCAAGGGTAAGCCATGAAAGTGTCAACTTTTTCGTAATCAAACAGTTTTTGGCGTTAGTGACACGTCAAGGTGTAAAATGTGGAAATTAAACTTCGGTTTTAATTAAATACTCAAGAGCTAGACAAAATTTTAATGTAAATAATAAATTATAATTTAATAGAAGAAAGTTACAATAATTGTAATTGGACAGCAAATCGTTAATTCATAAATTGTCAAGTAAATAAATAAATTAATTAATTGCTATAGTAATCTGAGACAAAAGTTTTGTCTTACTTTTATTTAAAATTTATTTGATCATAGGGTACATTGAGATTGGCATAAAAATCCTGTGTCTGCCAAACCTTTTTCTTCAAGACCATGCTTAGAAATTATCCATACTAACAATTCTCAAGTATATCTGGGTGATCCTGACATACTTACTTGGCCTCTTCTCGTACTAGATCGCTTACATGGCTTAAAGTTTCGCTCGAAAAGTTCTGGTAACTTTAATATATTTAATCTTTTGGCAAAAATATCCCTTAATTTTTTACAATTCAATTTTTATTTCAAGCAACCATCAAGAACACCAAGACAGTGTACAAAATAACAAATTTTTATCTAGAATCATGAGGTGGTATCTTACCCTCCATCATCGTTATGCAAGTTTCGTAAAAGATTTCAAATGTCGTTGTACTTTATTTGCTTCCCGTGTGATTTTTATTGATGTCTTAACTATGAACAAAATAATGAGCAGTACCTAATCCCCCTTCAAAAAATAAACCTCCAACACAATCGCACCTAAAAACGTCACATCTAAAATAAAATTTACAAAGCTGAATCAGATTTTCGAAATTATTTAAGTCTTATAGAAGTTTGAAAATTTCATTTGTGTTTTAGATTTTGCCCCTTTTTTTCACACATTGTTGACCATATAAATATTTATATTAACGCAATCTGATTCTTGCTTCATATTATTATGCAAATAAGGAGATGCGTAAGTATATCCGCATTCAATAACCGGTCGTCACTGAAAATAGTTGTAAAGGCAGGTTACGCACAGAAAGCAGACGTGTTATTTTAGATAGGTACTTCCTTTTCTTCAAAAATTAACGACACATGTTGTGATGACAATGAGCAAAATCCTGTTGAAACAGTAAGGAAACAATTTAATATAAAATCACCTAGGTTTGTCTCTAAATCCCGTTGTATAATAATCTTATTGTATGTAATGCGACGAATGCTTTAGGAGTATTTGTTATCGAAAGACAAGTATCATTACTAAAGCTTGAGATTGAGGGAAAAAAATTAATTAATGAAAATGCATGAGTAGTTTTTTTTTCAACAGAATTTAGTGGTTAGGTTTTTGTGAAGAAACGCAGTCATTTATATTTCAGAATAAAATTCCCTCAGTTTGGAATTAATAAATTTTTGCAAATATTCGAATTTTATAATTTTCTTTGTGTTTGTTCTAATTATAGCAATTCAATACTCATTAACAACGTAAATAAAATAAGAAATATCTGACAACTTATGAATAAGAACATGTCGTAGAGCACACTTCCTAATAATTATACTAAGATTTAGTACATTTTAGAAATAAATCAAAACCGTTAATGGAAAGCAATTACCTACAAAGTTGTGGGACCACCTATAGGCGAGCTGCTTGCACGTCTTGGTTAGAATATATGGTGCAGTTTGAAGTAGTAGTGAGAAGGCAAAGAACTTGTTTAATTTCTTGTTACGTAAGAATGACATTACCCACATAATTGAACTTACTGAATAATAGCATACATACATCATTTTGTCATTGTATTATTTTTATACATCTGGTTTCCTATGGTTTTTCTTTTTTCCTATTGTTCCTTTATATTTAGAACAATAATTACTTTCGGAAAAAGCATTAATGACAATTGTATAAATTGTATTATTTTATAATGAAAACAAGAATCTACCTTAATTATGTGTTATTTTAGTTACAGAAATCTCAAGTATAATTTCCACTAAAATATTATTACTCGTAAATACAGAGTGACTCACGTTTCTGTAGTTTTAAAATAACTTTCTTATTGTTAAGGGTTACAATCGCTACAACTCCTATGAAATCTGTGATTACCGTTATAAAATGTTTACCTCCATAGATAACAAAAGTTTCGAAAAAGAAGCGAAAAGCCGAATAGACCATGAACGTCAGCCGAAATTATAATTGGTTTTCTAACTAATAACAATCATGTTAGCTTTTCAAACTAGAAGTCTATCAGATGGGAATTGAGAGATTTCTGCAGTATGAAGATTTATTAATAATATTTTTATTTCTTTGTCGGAAAAATATTTGTGTTTTACAAATAAATATAAAACACAGATAGTTTTTTCTTTTATAAGAACGCACAATAAATTATAAATTAATTAATAGGAGTTCTTTGGATTTCTAGCATTACAATTTTATTCTTATCTCAATAATTGCGCTTGAAATGAATGCCCAAGTAATTACATAATCCTGTTTTAATTAGTCATTTAATGTTACCTTTAAGTCTTATTTCTTCCACAATAATCGTTAATTTTAATCGGCCTATTGTAAAAAGTCGAGAAACAAAGTGCCTCGCAGGCTTTCATTGCTATTATTATTATTTATTAGCTCTTTCAGCACGGACGCGAATGTTACCTTTGTGCGGAAGCATGAACTACTAGTACAACGTACAATGATTATGAGATGTTGCGAACTGATTTGTAATTGGCAACAATTTGGCTCTCTTTTTCTATTTAACAAACTGGCGTACGTATTTCAAAAGCAAAAGGAAAATTAGAATGAAATAATTATTACTAGTTTCGTTTGAAACATTATAAACAAGATTTTATTAAATATTAAACGTGTTCCTTGAGAGAAAAGGTAATAAAAGTACATAAAATAGTCTCATCTGTAAGTGCCAGTTTTGTGAAAGATCCATTCAAATGTGGCTAAGGTTCATACATTCAGCCGAAGAGAAAATGTCTCGTTTTTTCACAAAAGCAAAGAAAGAGCGCCTACATAAAGTCTTAAAGTATTGCAAACTTTAACCTAATTTAAGCAGTTTAAGTTAAAAGTTCAAAAGATTTTTAACGCCACAAATCCAATTTCAAAGGCGCTCTTTAAGTTGTTTATGAACGGGCGTAATAAGAGGCGAGATTTATTTGGTTGACGAATATTTATTGTTTCGATACAGATTGTTTTGTTGAACCGACTGTTGCGAAACTTTTCCCGTAACATATGTAGTTCATCGTTGGTGTTAGTATAACTTTTTATATTTTGCGGAAGGAAACAATGCTATTATTAGATTGCTTAATAGATAAAAAAGATGTAGAGTGTTTATAAAGTCTTAGCTTACTTTATGGAAAGTGTCAACTTTCTCGATAGAGAAATGTGTATATAATATTTGTGATCGAATTACCTATTAAATTTCGTCAGATACTTACGCCAGATTGATAAACGCAAGATAAATTTATCGTACAGTTTAATACCTTGGTAACAATTGTAAAAACAAGGAGGTGATATATGGTAAACCAATTTAAGTCATTATTGCCAATAAATGACATTTTAAGATTAAAGTTAAATGAAATTATTTTGCAGAAATTTAAATTTTAATTAACTTTAAGAGGATATCCATAATTGAATCTTTTTTCAGAAACAGTGATGAATAAAGGTATTTGGTTGAAGACTTATACAGATCAATGTAGTATTTAATTCCACATACAATATACCCAAATAAATTTTTGGTAAAGGTAGGCAATTGAAGGATAAACGTATGTCGTAACTAAACAGTTCTTGATTTTAGTGACAGATCAAGGTGTACAATGTGACAAATTAAACTTCGCTTTTACAACTACACAAAATAATAAATTATAATTTAATAAGAGAGAGATATATTAATTGTAATAGACACCAAGTCTTTAATTCATTAATTGTCAAGTAAATGAATAAATAGCTGTAATAATCTGAGACAAACGTTTCGTCTTTCATGGCCTACCTTTATAAAAACATTATTTGGATATATGGTACAACGATGAATTAAAATATTGGTCAACGCATTTGAAAATAAGTATGTTCAAATGGATTATGCTTATTAAAGTTTTAAGGCCCTTAAAGCCTCAACTACAATATCGGCTCCTACAAATAAAATGACCGTAATAGCTGTAGGATTTTTTTAATATTAGATTTTTTAATAAAATATATTTCAAAATATAAAGATAATGCAAGTAATCACAAGGTGAAATATACAAAAAGTCGATATCGAGAAAATATCCATGTGCAGGAATTGTTTATTGAAATGAGGCGGATGCGGGTGACCGTATCCTCCAGTGAAAAGTATAAAGAAGTTGTTTTCTATGATATGCAATCTTCATCGTACAACAATTCTACGATTAATGTTTATCATGGTTGAACGGTTAGAAAACGTAGATATGGCTGCACGTTATTGTATTATTGTGATTTGATGAGTTTCAATTTATTTCAAAATTGCAACTACGAAAAGGAAGTGGCTCCATATTTTCCTTAGTAAACTCTTTTGTATCTTTGCAAATTTTGATACCCCTTAAGTTTAGTCAAAAAATAGAAAAATTTAAATGGCTATGGCGTGTATTTTGCAAATCGTTTTTTGAAATTTTTTGTTTCTTCCGTGGACAAAAATAAATAATACTGAAAAGTAAACTTGCCTTCGATCAGTTATTATAAAATGTTTGTGTGTTTAAAGCATGGTGTTGCATTAGAATTATAAATAAACGTTTGTTATGTCGTCGTCCTTGTGCAAACGAAAGTAAATTCATCTTAGAAAGTAACGTGGGAAGAATTAAGCAAGGAATTGAGCGTATGTGTCCTAGTATCTCGACAAACGAGTTGTAACATATAAAGATACGTGTTTTCTCTAGAATTACAATTTATTTTTCTTATCTCGCGCATGTTTTCTATTGAAGTCATACATATTTCGTGTCAACGTTAAATTATTTCATTGTCACATATTCTTAGAAACGCTGAGAGTACTACTAGTATGTACAATTAATTTCATTTGAGTACAATTTTTAAAAATATGAGAACAATTTTCATGTAATCTACTATTACCCGTAATCTTCATTCCTTTACAACACAGGTTTAATGTTCAGACTTGAACCATGCACTTTGAAATGATGTTGCGTGGAAGCTTTATATGCACTTGGTATAAAAATATTTTCTTAATGAGATTTTCAAAGAAACTTGGTGTTGGTAAAATTAAAGTACACGTAGTGGATGACATAATCGTTACTTTATGTTTACAACTGACGTGCTACAACGTCTTATTTCTGTTTCGGTTACTTAATGACTACTTTATGAAACTATTTGGTTTCATGAAGTGGCTAATTAAGGCCCGATATTATAAAAAAAGTTAGCAACTTTAACTATCGCTTTATACCCTTGGCAACAAGTGTCAATACAACTGTTGTTATGGCAATAAACTGGGGGGTTAAAGTTAACTAGCATTTCGCAACCTGAAAACCATAGAGTCCTAAGTTACATTTAGTAAATTTTACACAGTATCATAATTAACGTTGGCAGTTTAAAAAATTTTAGTCCCAAATGCCCTTGGAACTAAAAATAAATGTTTATATTTTGAAAAAATCAAGTTTTCTTGCCAGATGAAACTTTTTTAAGGTACAGAATTCTGATGAGGCCCAATAAGGCCGAAATACATGTATAAACTCTTTCCTAACACTTTCTATACTGCCAGCTACACGATTTAGTTAAGTTTCTATTTTGATAAATAATGAAGCCGTGATTTTTCGGTTTGATTGAAAATGATAGGTTTGCATTTTTTCTTTTGTTAGGGCGAATAACCATACGGTCGTTTGAGCCAATTTTAAAAGACTTTTCGACATTGTTGTGTAAAGTCAACATGACGAATTTACAAAAATATTAATAACAGGAGTATTTAGTGAATGCTTTTCTTAGTAACTGCAGGCAGCCTAAGCGGCTACAAATTACACACAAACGTTTCTACGAAGTCCTAAGTGAAGTACTTATATTCTTGTGTAATCCTATTGCGAAATACAAATAAATCGCTAAATGGATTTTTGTATAAGGAGAATAGATTCAAAAAAAGAAGTAAGCATGTAGTAAAACACAAAACCTTGAAGATCAAATGCTGGAAGTATTCCAACTAATTGATTTGTCTGCGAAATTTTCTTAAAACACATTAATGATTTGCACGAATGTACAAGAAGTTGAATCACTCTTTTTAAAGTAATTAAATTGTGATTTTTGCTCATATATTGATAGGGACAGAACTGAGAGTATGTTCGAAACAACTGAATATAAGATTATGCTGCAACCATTTCCTTGACAAGTAATCATCCTTTACTCCTTAGGCGCACCTATTTCGCCTCTTTCTCTGTTTTAACGACACCTCGAAATTATCTTATATCACTATGAGGCAATGTGATACAAAATTCAGTTTCTCTTTTTAATTTGAAGAAAAAAATCAACATGTGATTTTGTAAATTACGCCAATGTATATACAGACTGCTTCTTTCCATTAAAACTAAATGGTATTTGCGTTTCAAAAAAGTTTCAGCAGTAATCCTTTCTTTTTCTTCACATTAATTCACATTTTATACTGTTCTGGCTATTACAAATCTTCTCTTTGGATATCTTCGTTACCGCAATGATCGGAATAATAACTACAGCGGCACATCTTTTATCACATCACTGGTTCAGTCTCGTCATAGCTTCGGCTTTATAAGTACTTATTGCTTTTGCACTTACCCGGCTAACTGAAACTGCCGTGATAATCACTTCGTTCGCTTGCGGAATACATGCATCGCAGTAAAAATCTCGTAAGTGGCAATCAATGAGCACAGCGCTTTGTCGTATTCATTAAATACTTTTTGTTAGCACCTTTTAACTAGTAAGCAGTAAAATAAGCTCGCGCGTACAGAGTTCCAGAGTACACAAATGGAAAAGAAAAACGTTTTCCGTATGCAATGTATGCCTTCACTTTTTGTCGTTATGATTCCTACTTGCTAAAATTGGAGCTTTACGTAGGTTTGATTTGAGGTGCATGACCTGTGAGCTCGTTCCTTATTCAGACAGTTAAAAATTTTAAACTTAATCAGATTAAGGCTCATTAAAGTAGATATCAGATGAATGTATTTTAAAGATTATACAGCAAATGCAAAAAAAGACTTATTTCTTTAATTAGTGTAAAAAACAAATCTTAAATGCGAATATTGTTGTTGGTCGAGTGTAGAAAACAATACAAATTCGTACCTTTTCATCGTAACTTTTTTTTTGCAAATTTTCAATAAAGTAAGAAGATAAGTGATCCAATATTAAAAAGAAAATAAGTTGTAAAACATTGTTTTTTTTTTTAATTTGAAAAAACGCACGAGATTGAAAATATTGAATACTTCAGACACGAAGATGTAATAGTTAAACAAAGAATGTGTCATAGTAGATTTCATATATTGTCGGCACACTAATAATATCAGCGTATTTAATCTATGTTGAACGTGAAGTATTAATAAAACCAATAGATACGATAATAAAGTGTACCAAAGGGACGTTCGATAAATATAAAGCACCTGTATATTAACATACGAGCACACCTGCAATAGATAAGATGTAATTTATCTAAAACCGTTCCTAGAAACTCGAATAGTCGTTGAGTTGTGTGTATGTACACTTGTACACATATTTAACCAACTAATGCATTAACAACTGTCAAATTAGCAAGAAAAATTTCTGTACGACCTCTAATTTATATGTCTTTTTATATTCACATTGAAGATTTGTAACAGTCAAAAAAAATAGTTTATTAACTACACTTACATTGCTGTGTAGTTACGGAATCATACATACATCTAGTTGCTGAGTTTGATTAAAATAGGATTTTGTTCTCATTAATTCGAGGTTAATTAACTTTTAATGTCTATATAGCAGGACGTTAAATTGCCTTCCTTTTATTTTCTAACATCTTTCTTTTCTAAATCTAAAAGGTCTAAAGTTATTACATTCCAATGAAATAATATAGGACATAACAGAAGAATTATTTTGACGGATTAATTAAATTCTATTGTATTAGTGTCCCCTGCATTAAAACGATTTTCATATAAAATTCAACAACGAGGTTCGGTTAAAAAAGCCAATAATTAATTGCTATTAAGATTAAATAATTGCACAGCCAATATAAAGGGTTTTCAAATAAAACACATCACTAGCGTGCCCTGGAAAAATATTACGTCGAAAAGAAATGTCTGGCCCGAATTGTCATGAAAAAAAAAAAATGCTTCAGGTATCTCAAAAGCTTTATTTATGAAAGGTGTGTAAATGTTTTTCGTTCTTTGTCACTTCTTGGTACAATGTGAGAATTTTTTAATTGAAAACCCGTCATCCACAAAAAAATAAAATAAACAGAAGCGAGTAAATAATACTAACTATACCAACCACTTGGAAGCACAAAAAGTGTGTAGCAAGACTAACAGTTAAAGAATAATTTGGTAGAGTGAAGGAAAGAAGGAATTTGTATGTCGTCCATGTTATTAGGAGTCGTCAACAAAATACAACAAATACTAAAGAAGAGGCTAATGAGGAAAGTGCAACAAAATACGCCTTTGATATAAACATATTACCCAAAAGCGGGCAACAAAGGTATCGCAGCATAGCACGAACTAACCTAACCGAATGCAAATATGATTGCTGCAATAAGGAACTACCGTTGTAAATGGATTAGAAACGCTATTGAGATCAAGAAACATAAACTGTCAGCGATACTTAAAAAAATTACTTCAGCAATACGTCATGGACAAGTGGAGCGAGGAAGTCTCGGATGAATGGACTCATTTACGGCGCATACATATAGATGTAACGAGAATCAATCAACATTCTGAAGAAATAGGGGGCTTGGGTAGCGAAACGTTGACAAGCATTCACATGTGGTTAAACTTGGTGCTCTTTTTTTCGTATTAACTTGTAAATTTTCAATATATTAAGTATCTGAAACAATTATTCACAGAGTTAGTTTAGTTACTGTAATTTTTCTTTAAATTATTATAAAAACTTACACACTTTAATTCAATAGAACCTAAAACGTCCTATAGATGGTATATCTACTTAAGGGTGGTGAGTAACTTCTAAGGTCCCGGAAACAGAACAGAGAGGTGAGATGCGCTTTGATTTACAATCATCTTAAAATTGCGTTTGAAAGAATGCCAATATCATGGTTAATTTGAAAATTATATAAACATCACATTTTTTATGTAATTTATCTGTTTGACATTCGTCTCATTTCTAAAGTAAAATCCAATTTTTAGACTGTGAACAAAGCAGCGAAGATAACGGCCGTGTTGGTGAAGAGACAATGATCGACAGCATTGGTTGAAAATTTTATATAATGGTATATAGAAAAGGTATGTTCAAGGGTATAGTAGTTAAATTGTCAAATTGTAATAATAAACTACAATTTTCCAACAATTTCGTTGCTTATAGCTACACATCCGAATATTCATACCACGCGATTCCATGCATATTGAAAATTATAATACATTTTCCTCTTAACTCTCTGGTTGTGAAATTATTGAGAATTGAAAATTGATTTTTGATTTAGTAAGATGCGATAAATCTACCTAATATCGTCAAGAAATACCAAAAAGATGCAATAAACAAATAAATTAATGTGGGAGGATATTGCAATTCTGTAAGTGTGTATTCTGGTTGCTTGAAAATTCATGATATTTGTGAAATATCACTAGTGTCAAATTTGAAGTGTATTTTCGCAGAATTCTCTCGTTTACTAAAATTCAGTTTGCTAAGAAATGACGCTACATACATTCTGAATTCTGGATTTGCTGAGGGGGTGAATAGGAATTCACGTGCACTTAGGCCACAATTGGGCCCATTGTACTACCCCCAGGTTCAGCAGTGTTTGACTGTCAGCGTTTTTCGAGCCATCCCACCCTTTCGATGAAGCCAAGA
This sequence comes from Serrognathus titanus, assembly GCA_039766575.1. NCBI lineage: Eukaryota > Metazoa > Arthropoda > Insecta > Coleoptera > Lucanidae > Serrognathus > Serrognathus titanus. The sequence continues at coordinate 25,548,373 of CM077912.1, read as the reverse complement.
ACGTCCGACAGAGGGGCACTGCGAATTCCACCCATGTCAGGCCACAACATGGGACCTCTGATCGAGGCGAGTGCGGGGCAATCAGAGAGGATATGCTCAGCTGCTTCTTCCTCTAAGTTACAGCCTCCACAGATTGAGCTGTCTGCTAAACCAATGCGATGCTGATGATATGTTTGTTTAGTTTACAATGTCCTGAAAGTATTCCTACGAGTAAACGTAGTCGTCTTCTGGGTAGTTGCATGCAGAATCGTGTCAGTTTGAGCGAGGGGGCCGTTATAGCTTTTTTTGCTTGGTGACACTTGTCTAGATTTATCCATCTGTCGATATGTCGGTCTTGGGATCTTTGTTTCAGTAAGGCATTAAATAGACTTGATGACGGTGCTATGGCTGGTTCGGGGTCTCAAAAGGGCTGCCTCGAGCCCTGTATAGCCAGTTCGTCTGCCTGTTCGTTGCCAAATGATCCTTTAACCCAAATGAGTTACAGGATGTTGTATTTGGCCACTTGTTCTAGTGTGCCATGGCATTGGAGTGTTAATCATGAGGATATTTTGTTGCTATTTGAGCCAAGAGTGTCGCCCTACTATCGCTAGTTATCCTAACGATTTTATTCTGGACACCCTTATCCAGAATTGCTCTTGCACCTTCTATAATGGCAATTAGCTCTGCTTGGAAACCAGTTGTCAGTTAACCAAGTGCTAGGATCATGTGAAGGCCCAGGTCGTCGGAGAAAATTCCTGCGCCTGTTCCTTCCAAAGTCTTAGATCCATCGGTGAAGATGGTTTTATCAGGTTTGGGTGCTTCTTCAGCGTTCAAGAGAACGTTGAATATATATGTACGTGCGAGGGAGTCGACCACCGCCCCAAAAAGAGGAGTTTCTTGTAGAGCCTCCTCCAGGATGAAGTGGTGTCTACTTCCGACACCTTTATTATTCCACACCTTTTTTGCCTGCAGTCTAAGGATCGATCCCAGTGCCATCTTCTCCACATATATCTTCAGCGGAGGGAGGCGGTAGGGGTGGATTTCAGCGCACCGGTAGCACTCATGCATGCCAGCCTCTGTACGTGCGAAAGCTCCGATGCTGTTGTCGATAGTCAGGCTCGATGCTACATACATATTCCTGAAAAGTGGGATTATTTAAACGAAATATGCTGTTCTTTACAAGGCGTTTCCATATTTAAAAAACTTTGATCGGCTGCTTTTTGGAAACTACGTTTTTGGAGAAAATGATACTATATTTGTCGATCAGTTTTTAATAGAGAATCGCGTGATATGAACATTTGTCGAACGTTATGATACGGCTTGTAGGTATAATGATCGTCCTAGCTTGGAAAATGATCATCTGAATCTGATGGCAAAGTTGTTGGTTTTGTAGTGGAGCAGCCTGTATGTATACACAGGTGGCGTCGCGGAACTGAAAGAAACCATTTAGTTATTAGTTTGCATGTGAAAATAGATTAAATTCGTCTTACATCGGCCATATATGTATCCTATAGAATTGGAGAGGCTTTGTCGGTGTCTACCGATCAACTCTTGTTTCGTTTTGTTGTAATACGTGACTTGCTTTGCCGGATCTGATCGATCACTTTCCTTAATTTTCGCTAGCGAAGCGCTAGGATGCCTAGGTATATGCAATGGATAGCAGACGGAATTTCTATTAAGTAATTTATAATTTTATGACGCCATTGATAAATTCAACTTTACTTTCAATGTTTTATAATCGAAGCAGTAAATTTTTCGCACCAGGTTTCGAGGCGCTACTTTACAGCGATCAGCCCGTTGCATTTCAATTAATTATGCCGGTCATGATTATCATAAAACATTGAAAACATAGAATTTGCTCCACATGCCTTAGAATTAATGTTTATTTATTCGGTGCAACAACTTAATCGGCGCGAAGAAATTCACAGTCATGTTCGGCTACCAATTTATATGGTAATTGCGCCGATTTACTGCATTTATAATTAATATTTCATTGGGCGTGGCTTGCATTTCACGGTTATTTAAGATTTTATTTTATTTGCCGTTAATTTTCTGAACGTGTTCTTATAAGCGTTACTAAACAGTATTGAATCAGATATTTATCTTACGTACGCTATGCTAACTAATATTTTTCTTAATTGATTATTAATAAGGAAATTATGAAGTAAGGCATAATTTTTCATTTCAAGAGGACAACAAGTTCTTTCTAGTTAAATATACAAATAAATTGTCTACTTTAATCAACTCTATTTAATTTAACTTAATATAAAAATAGGGCTAAGGTAAGTTGATATTAGTTGTATAATGAATAAAATGGAATTTCTCTTGTTGAGATCAGAATTTTGCTCCCGTGACTTTTTTCTTGAGATATTTTAATTGCATGTTCTTTGTAACTGTTAATTGCCAAACATGATCCATTAATTCATCTATCAAAGTACTAATTTTACTTCAAGCGAGCCTCAGTGCTCTTTTCTCTCTTAAATACATGTGTGCAATTTTAATATTACTGTGCGGATAAAATTTGATACCCTAATGCAAACAATATTACCGTGGGTAGCATATTATGTTACTTCTGTAATTTTTTCATGCTTTAACTCATTTAAAAATGAAAAAGTTCACATTATTAAGCATAGTAGGAAAAATGGACATCTTAACAAATTCATAGGAAGAATATACTTATTAAAAATTTTTATGCAAACATTATTAAAAAAAATAAATAAACTGATCCGTCTTTTTTTATTTACTCCTCCGCGTTATCTCAAAATTGTTCTTTTTAAGAGTAAACGAATAAGGGAGAATAGTTGATATGTAAGTTAATACAGTTCTAGTCGACGGCCAAGCAACAACCTTCATCGATTCGTCAAGTTTATCACTATTTCCGTTTCCGTGTGTGCGAGCAGCGTTACGTCGTTTCCGACATTTATGAATTGCATCTAGAACATGCCTAGTCATAACGCGGACAAAAGCGGTGATGTTTCACATCCTTTGTATCTGCATCACATCACATCATCAGAGATTGTAAGAACGTGAAAAATTCGGATCTCTTCGAAATACTTATTTGTATAAACTGAAAGAATTTATGTTTATTTTTTCCTCTAATATATCCATCCTTATAAAAGCGAAACTGTTATCTATTATATCTGAAGTCACGAAACCTCAATTGGACTGATTTGGGTATTCAATACTAATCGTTTAGCTTATATTCTGCAGTATTTTTTCTCATTCTACAACCTTAAAGCATTTAAAACAATTTAACTTTTTAAATAAAACGTTGCACGTAAAATAATTATTATAATCGAATCACTAAATAATATTAAAAAGGACACACAGCAGCTTTATTTCATCTTTCAGAAAAAATAAATGTAGTTCAGCTTTATTTATGAAAAAGTTATGTTGACTTTTATTTTCGTAGAAGAAATTTATGGAGCACTGAAAATCTCTGATATAGTAATTATGGTAATTGAAGATCTACTTACTTTTTCCTACTGCTATGCTTTTATTTTCGTCAACTCTTAATTTGCTTTAAAAAGTCAAGGAATTTTCTTACTGATCTTGAAAGTATGTAAATGGCAGCGCGTGCTGTTATTAAAAAAATAAAATTAAAAAATTAAAAACTTTAAATTTAGAAAACATGTTTACTTATTCTTGAAAATTCGTCTAACTTCGAATTACATTCATAATTATCGCATTAGCCGGAATTGTCGATGTGGTTAATCGAACTTATTCCTTGTGATTATCTTTAATTAATACCCTTAGTTAAAACAATAGTTACCGTGCAGCAACGGATTTATTTAGTAAAATGTTACAGAATTGGAAAAACTACTACTACTTACGACCATTGATAAATTTAATTTAAAATATTCCGGCATTCACGTTACAGTTAATAGAAAAAAAAAAATAGATAAAAAATATAGTCCAAAAATTTGATGAAAGTGATTCTGAAAGGTGTATAGGAAATTTAGGTACAGGGTAGAAAAGTGCGTAGAGGTGGATGGGGATTATATTGAGTAATTTTTTCCATATCTAAAACTAATAAAAATATTCGAAGTAAGAAATGTGTAATATGTAGGACCAATTTAATTGCAATTTCAATTTTCTATAAAGGAAATCCTTAAAAGATACAATGAAAAATATAACAAAACACACTATAGAAAAGGTAAATGTAATCGATGTATATGTATTTATATCTTAAAAATAAAGATAGTTTGGGTAATTTTCATCCCTTCACTTCATAACCAATTATTTTCTGAACATCATGAAACCATAATCCCTTTCTTGAAAATGCATTCAGGGTAGAGTTTTCTGAATACATATACTTAAGAAAATTTTCTCTTCCGTCTTAACAAACATTCACATTAGTGTAACTTTTTCTAAATTTACAGTCACAATATAAGGACAAGAATAATTAACGAATGTTCAACAATTATTGTAAACCTACGTGGCTGTGCAAGTAAACATTTTTAACTAATTATTGTTTCAAATTGCAATAAAACATATCGTCAACAAGAATTTGTTGTTTGACAGTCAATATTCGAGACGTGAAATCCTCAATGCGAAGTAACGAATCGACATTCATGTTTGATTTCCAGGACTGCAATAATTGTTGGACACATGTTATATTTCAAGTAAATTATACTGTGTGAAATACTTCGTACAAGCGAACGTTTTACAAGTACTCAGTTTGGTAGGATCGTAGAGTATGCCAAACTTGTTCTGTGCGGACGGTAATAGTTGTTATAAAAGTACCGTTACATAGGATAATTTGATCGTTGTAAAACTAGGCGTTAAAGGTATAATTGAAGATTTGTTTCAGCGTCTAGGTAACTTTAAATTTATGTACGAGATGCCTTAAGTTCCGTTTTGTTACTTTTAATTCAATTAATTAATTTCACTCGTCTATTCATACTTTTTAGAACATACTGAATTGAAGTATGTGACAAATTAAAAGTAAAACTTAAGCTAATTAAAACTGAGGAACAAATATTAGATACATGAGTAAGAAAAATTTTAACTAGTACGTATATCTATATATTTGGCATTGTGTAAGAAGAGGAAATTTGGAGAATAAGAAAAAATAACGAAATGGTGACATTATTTAAAGATTCTGTACGAATAAAGAGATTAGAGGTAAAAAATAAGCTGGTTGGGCCATTAAATAAAAGTTATAGGTCTGATTTGTCCAATAGTAGTACTGGCGTCCCTCAGGGGTCTATCCTCGGCCCAAGTCTCTTTCTGCTATCCACATTATCTGTCTGAATATGATTTAACCATATATGCTGATGACACTTAAGTTCTCATCTCTAAAAAATTTAGAAGATTCAGTTAACGCTTTAATGGATAAATTAACCACGTGCTTTTCTTCAAACAATCTTTATCTGAATATCCCCAAAACATGTTACCTTCAATTTCACAGTAGACAGAACCGATGCCTATCCCCTCTAAATATAAATATTAATAATGTGGCACTACGTCACGCTAAACAGACGATGTTTCTAGGAGTAAATTTGGATGAAACCTTGCATTGGAGTATCCACTGCTCCAAATTACATTCACGTCTGAACGTCGTTTACTTTCAGGTTAGATTTTTGAAAAATGTTCTTACGGGAGAACAACGTTAGTTGTTTACTACTCCCAATTTTACTCTAAGATATCCTATGGAATCACTCTTTGGGGTATTTCTGCAGCATCAAATCGAATATTTCTAGCACAGAAGAGAATAGTGAAAATAATAGCCGGTGTCCCGTTTCTAGCATCTTGTAGGAATATTTTTAAAGAGTTAAAAATTTTAACGCTTACTTCTGTTTATATTCTAGAAATTTGCTCATATATTTATCAAAACAAATCAAAATTTATAAAATGCAATTCAATATATAATCACAATACCAGGTACAATCTAAACTTCTATTTGTCAACACCCCGTACAGATATTACCAAGAATTTTGTGATCTTCACTGGCTTGAAAATTTTCAATAAATTGCCTGAAGATATAAAAAATCATACTTCATTTATCAGATTTAAATCGGCTCTCAAATCCTACTTAATCGATCACTCTTTGTACTATTTAGACGAATTTTCTTTCCTTGTGACAATAATGTTGTCATTAGTCTTAGTTCTAGCTTCTAGTCAGTAGTATATGTATCTGACACACTCCATACATGTTCATTGTCTTTTGGAGGAATTAATAAACTAATGTGTATCGAATGAGTAATAGAGGACACTAAAAAATGGAAAGAAAGGTAGAGGTAAAAGACCATCAATATAAAAATGAATGAATAAAGAAGAAAAAATGAGCTTAGTATAAACAATTGAAAGCAAAAAATAGAGAATAGAAAATAAGTTTACATAAAAATTTACACCAGGTGACCAATTTGATTACGCACCATTAGAATTCCAAAGCATTTTTTTATAACTATAAATTCCTACTTCCCTATTGAAATTATTATTAAAACGATTTCTTCTTGTGGCCTTATTTAAAATTTGTCAGATTATTTTGTGCGATTGGAAAAAGTTGAAATGTAGAATTGTAGAATCATGAACTATTACTTCTAGAATGGCCGCAAGCGACGAATTATTTGAACATTTAGTGTAGTATCTATTTATTTATAAATAAATATTTTTTTATTCGAATTATGTTTCGAGTCTCTATTTTTCATTACAAAATTTTAAAACCAATAAAATTTGTCAATTAGAAGTTTGCCTGCTCGATCAAAACTGTGGAATAAAAAAATATCTGCTTATTTAATTTTTTCTTTTTAATTTTGCCCATGTATTTGTAGACTTAGCTAATACATAGCACAAAGCTACGTATTATGCCGTTTAGTGCTTTATGATATATTTGATAGGAGAGTAGGAACTTAAATTTGAAAAAAAAAAAGATTTATTGAAATCCCTACGGCGCGTAATCAAAGTGGACACCCGGTATGTATAGCAACAGATTCAGTCCTTTTGAAATATATTTGGGAAATTAAGGATGCATTTCGCCACCGATTCTTGTAAAAGTTAACACACCCTTATCTGAGAAGATAATTGATAAAAAAATAGAACCTTAAGAAAAGAGATTCGATTTTTCATTGCTATTTTACTAACTACAAAACTAATGTTTGCTCATGCCACATTTCATCCAGGTCAATAAGTTTCAAGAATTACAAGAAGAAAGAATTCATTCCATGATATTGTCAACGGTATCAGTAACCTAAACGATAGGAACATCTTAGCTCTAAGGTCTGGTCTTTTCATATGTCCGTTAAGTTAATCGGCGAATAACTTGATTTTTCCGAATAGTTCTTTCTGATTTTTACGAATTGTTTCTATGGTAGTTACCCTCCGTTAGTTTAACAAGAGATGAAAAAATCGACCCTCAAGGTGAAGGTGTTTCTCAGTTGCAAACCAATGGTTTACTGTAGAACGAAAAACAATCACAAAGAAGACTCTGTATCATTGAAGAGTATCTTTTGCACACTTTTTCTACCTTCCTTCTTGTTTCATCTCTGATAATTTATTAAAGTAGGGAAAAAAATGAATAATGCAAAGAATATTTTTATTGATGAGTCACATTTTTTTGTTTATAACGATGCGATGTCGTGGAGAAAGATGTATTTTTTTTGTGGAGAGGTAAATGCATCGATCTGTGGAAGTTATGGTTTGGACTTGAAGTCCTTTTGCGTAGGATAATAGGTCAGCTTCAATATTCGTTAAGGGATTGTCTATTGTTTCTTGCGAAATTGTGAAATCGTACTTTCTACCTTGTCCTAGGATGCTTTCAATTCTCACTTTTCAATAAAGTAACGCGCCACTTACGTGTGTACATTGAATTGATCAGATCTTTCCACTATTGGATATGTGTAGAATTGCTGATTAAAATATTAAAAAGTTTACCTTATCTTCAAGATACTTTGAAGGGTCTTTGCGAGACAAGGAGCTCAGAACATAAATATATCATTAGTTTCACATCCAAACGAGTAATATGATGGTCCAGCTTGTTATTAAGTAAAACTCGATACGTTTCCAGTATTTTAGTCAGAAATCATGTGCACGAATATGTACGACAAATGATAAAAATTGCATATTTATTAGTTGATGCTTGATTTTCTATGACACTTAAAATATTTGATGTATTTTGTAATGGTATGGTTTGAATTACATTAAACTTTTTAAAAGTTTATTATTTCGGGTATATTTTTTTACCGTAAATCTAAATCGTGAATGATACTGTGAATGTTGCATTTAATTTCCACTTTATTAACACAAAGAAATCGAATGGAAACAATTATATGTTTAATGAATGCACTGAAAAGAAAAGTTGTGCCGACGTAATAATAAAAACGAAACACCAATTCGGTTACATAATTATACAATAACAACTGGCTGTACATATGTATTTTTACTTTCTCGTCAAGAAGTTCAAGTTCAAACTAATTATTGTAATGTTCGCTCACGCGGTAGCGATATATTATAAATTAATTTTGTTTTGCATATCACTTTAATTATAATTTCTAATATAAACTACCTCGTACGCCATTACTATTAATTAATTAATTAATTTAGAGTGAGCTGGTGGAGTGAAGGAATGATGCAAAAATGATGGCCGGTAAACGTGACCGCAGCTAGTTCGTTCATGGCCTGCCATAGTAGAGTGTACTCAGTACCAATGAACACAGTACGGGACTGTACAAGCTGCCTACGGATCAATACCCTACGGTGGTACCTACTTTAAGCTATCCATCCGTTGGTTGGTATGTTGCCGTTGCATCCATCCAACGAGGATACGTTCAGCTATTTATTTATTCCCGCTTTTTTTTCGTATTCAGCACACGAAACTTATTTCCAAGCTATTTCCAATATATTCTTGTTACGCATTCTTAAATATGTAGATATGTCGCGTGCAAATATTTACATTCATGAATATATTTTCTAGTTTACTTTATGTGTTATATTGCCCCATTTATTTCACATAACTTTACCACTTATTATTTCATTAACTTTCGATGCTGAAAGCAAACAAAATATAAGGACTAATAATATTTTTCCGTGTTTTTTTTTAGAGTAAATATTTAGAAATTGGTTAGTTAGCTTAAGAAATTTAAATACCATCAAGGTGTCTAGAGGAATTCGTTTTATATAAACTGATACTTTGTGTATTCCTCTAGCTCGGTTCAAATCTTAACTTATAAAAGATTTTTAAAACTCCAGCCAATAAACTCTTCTATGTCGTCAAGATTATTCCGTGAGAATCATTGTACACCGAGAATCAAAAGAAATGTCTCGCCTACAAAAGTTAAATACCTTTTGTCCACTATAATAAGTAGACGGACAAGTACACGAGCATGCAGGTAAACAAACGTCAAATAAAATTCAACACGAGTTTATTTACCTTTTAGATCGCGATTTAAAGTTTTATTGGTAATACATTATCTTTAACGTTCAGTGTACGTTCTTCCTATATAAAGAAATATGTAGCATGTCATTGCTACACAGTGACCTAGAAGAAAATTCTATTGGACGTTACAAACTCCGCTTCATCAGTGAAATGAATGACATTTTGTAAACAGTAATTATGAAATCTGCAAGTCAATTTGGATCGTTATATTGTCGTGGAATGACCCTTCGAGGTGATAAAAATACATGCGACGGGGATAAGTAGATGGCGCGAGGGTTGTGAGGTGTACACCCGGAAGTGTACGTTTAACACCCTCAGCGCATGAGTTCCGGTCGACTATCGTTACCATCTCACGCGATAAGTGGAGGTCGACCTGCATCGCGTCAACCACGACGTGATTTCTTTACAGTCGTCGTCATCCTGTGCTTGACCCCTCTAAAGTAGTCATAAATTGTTACTAGCTCGTGTATGTAATCATTTAATGATATTTCTAAATGAACACTAAATTAAATTATGCTCGAATGTCTATGATTATTTATAAAACAAAAAATTTACACTAAATTTTATATTGTGAACACGACTTTCATTTTATACATTTATAATATGTGGCTTTCTAGTAATTAAAAGTGTATCACGTTAGAAAACGACCTTTTCGTATATGTAGTAAATATTTTATTTGTATAACATATGGATAGATGCCCCTTTGTAAACTTTTTGCATTTTATTATTGTAAAGTTTGTATTACTAAAGCAAAATGTATTAAATTAGAACACAAAATTTGTCGTTTTCTTTTTACAAATATTTCTGGTGACTTATTTATTTCTTTTAACTTGATGTTTTGTTTTGTACGTGACACCATCCCAGGCAAAAATTAAAAGCTGGAACGTTTGCTTCGTCAGTTATTTATTTCAACTAGATTCAATTTTAATACTTTTCCGTTCAGTTTAACCATATTTGCTAATCTCTAACCTTCTCCAGACCTGTTTCTGATAAATAACTTTAGTATTTGATACGCTATTTTTTTAATGTCTTATACAACTGTAAATTGCGGCAATTTCCGGTGACGTTTCTCGACAATTTCGTTCTCGTAGAATTTTAACATGTTGATTTTCGTTTGCAATAGTAGGTGTGTCAAAGAGTTTTAAGTTTCACAGTTTGTCGATTTTATCGTCTCTGAGTCTTTATCTTTTATACATGCAGAGAACTCGACTAGAAGTTATAATTTAACACTTTCATATCGCACAACGCACAAATATTTGCTCATGTTGAAGTATAATTTCCTATACCTTGACATTTTCCCAACAGGAAACATCTTATCATTAAATTTGCATAATTGTGTGCAAAATTCTTTTTTAATCGCTAGTATTAAATTGGATATCTACACTAAATATTGAATAATTAGGGATGCAGAATGTAACTCGTCCATCCCACTAGACACACATTTGTATCGAACTACGCGATCAATACAGTTTATTGCACATATTAAATTCTTTACCTACTGATGGTTGAATTGTATAGATTGTTCCAAATTCGATGCTCTCACTTTTTTTTAAGAGATGAAGGTTAAATTTATAGAAGAAAAGATTCATTATTATTATTAAATAATATTCAGGTAATTCAAAAATATATCAGTTTCTTATTTTGCTTATAACTTCTTTATATAAGCTAATATCAAAATCATTTTTTTCAATTTTTTATTATTTTATAACTATTTCGACAGATTGACCTGACATCATGAAGTATTTTTTTATGAAAAACTGATCGTAAGAAAATACTATTAATATGCTAAAGTCAATTGAAGAATACAGAAAATATGATTATCTGTGGATACCTTCAGGTAAAATACATAAATGCAGAAATGCAAAAGAAGATGCTTGGGGAGAAATTAGCAATTGCTAATCTACAGTTTGTGTCAGCTTGTCGTATGATAGGATTGATGCCTTGAAGTAGATATTCTATATCCGTATTAAACAGATGGAAGATATGTTATAGATGTCGCTTAATATTTAACAAGTCGTTGAGCTCAAACGTATTCATAAAGTTCTATGCTCTCAAATCTCTTATGCTTTTGAAGACACACTTTTTTCATTTTATTTTTTTTTTTAGCACCGATGACAATAAATGCTGCAGCTGCTAGAAGCATGTCTTCTTCGAGCATTTTTCAAGACTTCCGCAAACACAATGCTTCACTTTAGGTGTGGACGACTTGTTACTAGGAGTATATGCAGATTTGAACCAGGAACAAAATCTAAATGTGCCTCTGATTATATTTTGCTTTAGTGTAGACAAAATGTTTCTACGAATTTATACTTTTTGGATTATTTATCCGGCAACAACAGGCTACAGAAAGTTGTTTCCTCAGTGTGGATATGGCTTTGGCCTCGCGTTAAATCGTTTTACTCTGTAAAGGTATGAATCCACGATGAGATATTTACATGAGAATTTTGTTTCATGGTTACAAAATCTCAGCAAAACTTAAATTTTGTGCGCGTTTCCATTTAAAATGTACAGGGAAACGGTCGTGAAACACACACAAAATTTAAGTTTTGCTGAGATTTTGTAATCGTGAAACAAAATTCTCATCTACATATCTCATCGTAGATTCGTACCTTAAGACGGAGTGGCGTAGGACTTCATGCGCGCCAGATCACCGTGTACATTTCCAAATCAATTTGAAACAGACGGTATATATGGATAAAGAAAGGTAACACTTAATAGAGAAAAGAAAAAAAGTATCAGTCTATAGACAAAATGATAAAATGGATGTTAATAGGAATACTTAATAAATGAATAAATTATTTCATTGAAATTTTAGTTAAAGAAATAATTATTAACTGGTTATTATGTTAATAAAAGAAACCTTCAATGAATTTGATCAAAAATAAACATAAGGAAACCTACACATTACATTCGGTTTTCGTTAAGTACATATTGACAATGTATAAATCTGTTTGTTATGCGCTACAGAATATCATTACATTGATTTAAGCTTACGTTTGGAGGTGTGCCAAAATAAGTCTTTACGCTGTTGAGATAGTAGTAAATTATTCAATGAAATTATGAGTAATTTTTGTTTACACCAGGCACAACCTGTTTACACATCGTTTAAAATATACGTGCAAATACACAAGTAAAAGTTATTAAAAAGGATTTACAATGAGAATTCGTACTGCAAAACTTCTTATCCCTAACAACAAAAAACTCCATACGTCCCCTGGTCGATGTTCCATTAAAAACCTCACTGTATAAAGTAAATATTTAGAATGAGTGCCATTGTTATAAGTTGTCTTTTGAACAGGGATTGTCGGTATCCGGCAATCAGCTGATGGCACAAGGGTTACTAATACTAACTTTAAATGGCAAGTAACAGATTAGAAGAAGCATTGTAAACGAAAAGAACAAAAAGGTTAGATCGCAACATCCTGTTTTTTGACCTAATATTGCATATTCTCATCATTCTCATCTTATTTTAAGCTCATGCAGTAAAACGAGATGAAAATACACTGAGTGACTGAGTGTACCTCAATCGAAAGTGCTATCAGAGCATTAGAACAAATCGCGAAGAAATATACAATCTGCAAAATCTCTTATAGCGCTTTCGAGTGGGGTATGCACCGAGTTTGCATTCAGAATATCTTCATCTCTTTCTATTATGTGAGGTTAAAATAAGATGAAAATACTGTTAGTACACCCCAATCGAAAGCGCGTTTTTGACATCGTGTAGCGAAGAGCTCAATTATATGAGGATGTACGCGGTACGTTCAAAACTGTTTTATTGAGATAATGACGAAAAACTTGTTCGATATGAGGTTAGGGTCTATTTCTTTAGAAAACTTGTGTTTGACATTTAGTTTCTCTGTCGATAATAATCTCATTAGAAAAACCACATTTGGATATGTACTTTTTGCAAAAGAAATATTCAGGATTTATTTTACTACGTTTTGTAGGTCACAAGTCAAAAAATATATTTTTGTAAGTAAATGCCTGGAGTAATTTAGTAGTGAAGCATTTTACAAATCAAATAAATTGTATTCTTTAGCAAATGTAATAGGTAACGTAAAAAAAAAACAAAACATCAGAAGCAAAACTAACAAGAGAAAAACGTATATTGTTATTGTCGAAATTAGTTTCCATTTTATACTATTTAAAACGGCGTTAAACCACTTTAAACGAATTAAAATGACAAAACTGCAAACAAGAACTTTCAAGTATCCCATTTAAAAATGCAGTGGCCAAATACTGCGTTTTACAATTCAAACCAAAATAAACGTGTCTGTTTGGCTCCCAAATAGTGCGATTTGAGATTTCAAATCTACACTGACAAGCAAAAAATTGAGGTCAACATATAGTTATGATATCTTTGTGGAATTTTCTGTTTTAAGCTTATAATGGCCAATTGGTAATCACAGCAGGCGTTTAATCATTTGTTTTTCGAGAAATGTTATGTGTCATGTTTATCTGTCATACATTATCACCTTTTTTTGAAGTTCACTTTGATTTCTCTCTGTAAAACCTCTCAGTCGCATGGTGTATTGTTCGTAGAAGTTACTGCGCTTGTAATAATGCCTTTAGATCCTATCGTTGTGGCAAGAATTGTAGCGTCGATGCAAGATGGTCGAGGACAACGTGAAACTGCAAGAATTATTGGTAGGAGCCTTTGTGCTGTACAGAAGGTATACCAACGCTATGAGGAGACTGGTCTGGTAACCAGAAAACCAGGATCGTGGCGAAAAAGAGTCACCACCCAAAGAGATGACCGGTTTTTGGTGTCTCTTAGTTTACGGAAAAGAACAGCTTCTGCAGTTTTGCTACGAAATCAATTCCAAGAAGTTAGAGATGTAAACGTTAGTGAATGGACCGTTAGGAGAAGACTTCGTGCTGCTAGATTGTCTTGTAGAAGGATGGCTACAGGTCCACCATTGCAACGTCGGCATCGAGTTGCAAGATTAACTTTTGCTCGGAATCATGTTGCATGAAATAATGAGGATTGGAGCAAGATAATGTTCTTCAGACGAGTGGCGTTTTTGCCTTACTGGGTCAGACGGACTTCGACGAGTATGGAGAAGACCCGGAGAAAAGTACGCTCAAGCTTGTATTGACAAGCGACTTCCTTTTGGCGGTGGGTCTGTTATGGTTTGGGCAGGAAACAGTTCACAAGCACGCACAGAGTTGGTTTTCATACATAATGATTCACTGACAGCTCACAGGTACATTACAGAGGTTCTAAAAGATCATGCTATGCCTTTCATGATCACTATAGGCGAGCGTGACATTTTTATGCACGATAATGCTATACCTCACGCAGCTAGAGTTGTCGGAGAATATCTGGATGAGGTGGGAATTACGCGGTTCGATTGGCCAGTGGTCAGTCCGGACCTGAATTCCATCGAACAAGTCTGGGATGAATTGAGACGTCGTATTCGCAGGCATACACCACCTCTAAGAACTACCCAGGAGCTAAGGAAGTTGCAAGAATGGGGTAACATCGACCAGAATGTAATACTTAACTTAATTCAAGGTATGCCTCGTCGACTTGAAGCAGTCATTAACGCAAGAGGAGGATATACACGTTATTAGTGATTATTATTTTCATTTTTTTGTCCCATACTGGTCCTATGTCGACTTTCGTTTGAAATGAAAATTTGTTGCTCTATCACAATAAATCGTAAAAACAAAAATATACGATTCATCATTGAATTTTTAATTTAACCTACAAACTATAGTACAATGGTTTACAATTTTGCCAATCGTAAACTTAGTATACCTTGATTTTTATGTTTCCTTAGAATACTCAATATTTTCTAAAATTGAGGTTTCCCATATTTAATTAAAAATTAATCTCCACCCACAATTAATTTTTAATTATTTCTTAAACCACATTCTCCATTACTATTTTTTTAGTTTATAATATTTATCCGCCCAATTTTCACCACAAATTAATAACAAGGCGTGACCTCGCAAAACATTCCTAGATGCGCTAGATATTAACCTCTGTGTATCGCGTTGTAATTTGTAATTTTTTATTACATCATTCACACAAGCATGTGGTATCTATAAATACGCGGTCATATGGTCTTTCGCATGCAGGGGATATGTGTACGTATATCGACACCATTCGTATTTTTAAACGACCTCGCGATATGACTTTCAATGTATTCGTTTTTTCGATTTATGCCGAGTTTTTAGTACTCTTACGTTTTTACGCAACTATAGTTTTTCTTTTATAAAAAATTGCCCCTGATAACTGTGGAATAATATGTTATTTATTCCCTTTTTTGATTGTAACAATAGTTCAGAACTGAAATAAGATATATTGTCATGTGTTAAGATGTGTGTTCGCTATACTACCGTTTTTCTTCTACGGTGGGGTAATTTTATAAATATACTCCATTTCTAATTGCCTTTTCATGTCATTTGGTTTAGTCGACACAAACTACATTTAGAGACATGATACGTACGCGTAAGTTGAATAAATAACTGTGATATTTATTATTGTTTTGATTATGGATAAAAAAAAATCTGGAATTGTGAAAACATGGTAAGACACAAATATTTTTTTCTATAATACGAAGGGCGAGTATGTTTTAGTTATTTGTATTTGTTAGGTTTTTGTAAAATTTATAGATTTAATTTTTTTTGAGAACAGCAGCAGACATACACATCTTAGTTCCTTTTAGTTTGACGCACACTGACGATATGAAAGACATATAGTCACTAATTGACATTTGTACCTGTAAATTCTGGATGAAGGGCAGTTTAATTTGGGCCCAATTACAATACCATATACCTAGGTTTCCTCTAGCTGAGAACTATTGATGGATTTAATATTCAATAGGTTAGATGCTTACACCATAGATGTATTTGTTAAAAATTAATGTCTGTAATACAAGATAATCAGCTGTTATTGACAAAGCATAGGGGAATTAATAAAATCTTTAATTGTGTCAATAGGTTATTCATTTTAGGGCAAAATTCAGAATAACTCAGTAGCCTCGGTGTAACATCCTTACTTCTGAGGCTTTTCAATTAAATTAGAATGAGTATATGATGACTGATGATGAGTTTCCACTTGTGATATTTAATGAGCTCAGACACAAGTAGATAAATACACCTATGTAATACCGACTTAGTCATTTTGATAATCACTTATTAAATATCTCCAATATTTAGGATTTATATAAAAAAGAAAGTATCTTGATCGTTTAAACTAAACATATTATACAATGAAAAATTTATCGTTTCCTATTAAAAAAACGTTCGCACTTAAAAAAAGAATGTCATACTAAAAAAGACGGCGACGGTAGATGGATATCCGGTACAATTTTCATTTCACCTCTCACACTACACCGGATAATTTATATTTTTCTTATCGAAACTTGACGTTTAAGTAAAAAGTCAACATAGTAAAGGTTATCATTTAATGAACCTTATGTGTTGAAACATGATTTAACTATACAAATTCATTTTCGTTAATAATGTCTTATTAAATTTCGTTTTATTCTTATCGAAGATATATTATATTATGATCAATGCCCATAGTTGATTTAACTGGTCAACGTGACAAGCGATCAAGCTTATTGCCTATATTTAAATGTGATAATGCGATATAAAAATATAAGAACCATATATATCAAATGCACTGCTGCAACTTAGTAACTACAAAAAATTAATTATATCCGTTAGACAAGCATGTCTTTCCTTGATCTTTCATTCCAACCCTCATATTTTCGCAAGATGTTCTTTGATTGCTACATTTTAGATTAATTGCGTCGATAGTGTAATGCATTACATAGGGGATCAGTTTATCTCGCTTTATTTTATATGTAAAATTCTGATTAATTAATTAATTTGGTAATTATTATTAAAACACTGAAATGCTACTGGCGCCAGCATTGTTTTTGGAAAACATAAGTAATTTATGCAATATTGATTTAATTAAGTTTAATATAGAAGATATTTAATTTCGACCGCTCACCAGTGCTAACGTTTTTATATTTCTAAAAGGTAGAAATGCAATTAGCAAAGATTTCTGTATTCTCTATTCTGAATGGGTAAAGATTTAAATGGAACACTCTAAACATAAAATCAATTTTTAATGAAAAATATACTAATAATTATAAACTTCTTTGCAAATGTTGCAAACTAAAGGTGCTTGAAACAATGAATGCTGTCCGTAGTATTTGTAAGCACATATTTTTTTGGAAGTTAACAGAAATATTGCCTTCTTATGTCATATTAGTATTGTTGTATTGCTGCTTTCATCATTCATATTTCAGATATATGAAAACAATGAATTATTTGTTGTTATTATTTTGCAATAACTTTTTTGAGGTTAAGGAGATAACTTTAGTTAATAAGTTTTTAGAAAGAAGCATTAATTAGGAAACTTTTTCGTGTCTTTATAATTTTTGGTACCTCTTACGGTTTAGTCATAAAATAGAAAAATCTAAGTGGCTGCAACGCTTCTTATTGAAAAAAATAAGGATACACGAAGAGCATATGCTTTTTACATGGATAACTAATTAACATTCATTAGTAAACTTTTGTGTCTGCAAATTTTGATACTTCATCGTTTATTGTTGAATTCTTGACTTCCGGTTGGAACCGCGTGTCTCGGATTTCTTCACTGCCGACGTTTCGTTCTTCGTTGCAGAAGAACTTCCTCAGGGCTGCTGCTGGTGGTGATGCTGCTACTGCTGCTGCTGTTGGTCTTGCTGCTGCTTCGCGTTAGTCGTTGAGACTAACAGCAGCAGCAGTAGCAGCATCACCACCAGCACCACCACCAGCACCAGCCCTGAGGAAGTTCTTCTGCAACGAAGAACGAAACGTCGGCAGTGAAGAAATCCGAGACACGCGGTTCCAACCGGAAGCCAAGAATTCAACAATGGACGACGGCCGCGGAAGCCTTCAAGTTAAACTTTATCGTTTAGTCAAGAAATAGAAATATCGAATTGGCTATAGCGTGCTTTTTTACAAATAGTTTTAATTTAGAATTTGACTTTACTAGGCTGTCACTAAATTTCAACGTGTACTCTAGTATTTTAAGGCAGCAGTTCTTTGGATCCGGATACAAGATATTGCTCAAATAATTAGAAGCAACGCAGAAATGTTGAAGAGCTCGTTTTTGTAAAAATGCCCGGTTGCGTCTTAGGTTTTCCTATTTTCTATACAGCCTAATATAATAGTATACCTGTTTTCGATTATAGACGCTGCAGCCTCTTAGATTTTTCCATTTTGTTACTGAACCGTAAGAAATATTAAAAATTACAAAGATAAAAAAAAGTTCCTAATGGATGCTTCTTTCTAAAAATTAACTAATTAATGTTACCTTCCTAACCTCAAAAAAGTTATTGCAAGATCTGTATAGTAGCAATCCTGTTTCACACACTAGCGATCCAATGTAAACTACTCAAACCATTTGAAAATGTGACTTACCGCCCTGTGGACACTCATACCAGATATCATACGAATTGGTTTAAGCGTTCTTTTGTTATAAGAAAAATGAACTTTTTTTCAAGAACTTTGAAATAGAATACTGGTTAACGAAGCACTTTTGGATATATAGCATGTTTCATTGAAGATGCATCAAACTTGAGGAACACGTTTCTGACATTATTTCAAACAAAATATCTTAATAAAAATTTTAATCAGAGCAACTTGAAATTTGCATAATTTGAAGTCGATGTTTTTTGAAATACTGTAGCGCGCGGAATCGTGAAACAAAACCGGCGATCTAAATTGCATTTATGAATGGCACACAGCTGCAGGGGGGTAATAAATCCATAAACAGCGAAGAAATTTATGACTAGATTTTATTTTGCCCTTGACTGAAAGCTCGGTGTATTGAATTTTGCCACACGTCGAATGCAGCAGCAATGTGAAATCGCGTGGATATTTAAACTTATTTAATTTAATAATAAATTACAAATGTGAGGCTATGCAAAAATATGCATAGTATGTATGTTGTCGCACATTACAAATTGTTATTGGTTGAGAAGAGAGTGAGACAGTAGGTACTAAGAAAACGAAATTAGTAAATTTTGCGTTCATGGAAAATCTAATACCATAAAGTCCTTAATGGGGGTAGTCCAGCGAACGAAATGTTTTGGGTAAAACCAGGTACTTGGGCGCTAAATTTCTACGAACGATTTCATGAAACGGTGAATGTGAATAATAAATTCTTAAATAAGCGCAACCTACTAAATGTTTGAACAATCCTAAAAAATTCTTCAACTAACAATTAGAAAATTCGTATTAAATGGAGAACAGAAAATAAGCGACTAATTATTATTTTTATTGATTCCCAACAACCATGATGTTTTAAATGTGTTTTGCCGAATCGACTGGGGCGATATTCTAGAGGCAATTAGCCAATAAACCGATTTCGTATGTGAATGAGTAACAATCCATTCATTCTCATTAAAGTCCATCCTAAAAATATGCGACTTTGCTTTCCCTTCGATTTTCTCTAAATTTATTCATTACAGAGAAAATTTTACAAAGAAAATTTTCTTTGTTTTCCCGACATCTACCCGCATACCAAGTTTGATGCATCTTCAATGAAACACCCAGTTGATTTAAATCGTCTTATTTTAGGCTCAGGAATCTATGGTTAAGCCATGTCCACAGAATTTAGCGAGACCCTGTATACATTCAAAAATATGGCTTTAGTTAAAAAAAAATCTTAACATAAAACTTTATATTAGTTGACCACATAATAATAACAACGATAATATGCGTTCTGTAATCGAAAAGTACAACCACATCGCGAGAATTTGCGAATTTTAGCTCTAATGTCGATCCTACACATGTACACAAACATTTGTGCAGTTATGTGCAAACTTTCGCGCGTGTAAAACTGAATACAAAAACCACAGAAACCAAAAGAAGATTCCCCGATGTAATCGTTTTCGTCAATTAAATTACTAAAATACAGACTGCATTTCATTATCAACTGCCCCCTATTTTCTATATAAAGAAATGTTTCTTTTCTATTTCAGTAAATAGAAATCAATTGAATGGTGAGCAGTTAATCTTTCAATACGGTTGGGTGATGGAATTTTAATAACTAATAATACTTCCTAATAATACCTACGGCATTTAATTATCTTGTTTTATTGGGAAAATTTTTGAAGTATAGAACATGAGAATATAGTTTCATGATCTCTGACATTTACTTATTTTTACTTGTATCACCATTTCGTATTGCTTTTACCGCGTGTATCGCTTTGCTATTTTTGGAGTATATGTTCATCAACTTTATTTATTAATTAATTTTGAAATAATTCTTTATATTCTATTTCTACTTGCGATTGCTATGTCGAATTTCATTTTTCTTTCTTTATCCAATTAGGCAGTGCCATACTGTTTAAACTTTAAAGTTTTTTTTATTATTACAATTTTTAATGGTTTTCAATTTAATTTTTATCATTTCTGTAATAGAATAACAACATCGATGCTTAAAAACTGTAATAATAAAAGAAACGTGATGTTATTCAAACCGAAGGTATACGAGCGGAAGCGAGAGACTATAATTTGGCCGACGTGTTGGCTGGAGTCAAACGTCAGGAATAGGATATTAAAATATAACTAGATTTTGGAAGACCTTTTTCTTTAATTATTTAATAAATTGTGACATAATGCTTCATAATTACAAACATCAAATTCTATTTGTTCGAGAAGAAGAAGTAGTAAATACAATTTGAATTTTTAACGTATTTTGTCTTGGGGAGAAAAAAAATCTACGTTAATTCCCTATAATTCTGATCGGTATACCCCGTATAATGTACAGTATTGAAAATCCAACAACGTGCTTAAATATGTTAATATCTGAAGTAATGAGAATCAGCTGAAATATTTTAAGTTCTGTCTATCATGGCTTTCTACAGACTATGGCGTATAACGTATGTGCAGACATAAAACTAATCGGTACACAATCAGTGGCATTATCTGTAGTTGTCTTGACTTACGTAAGTAGTATTACAGCACAAATGTGCTACATAATACTATAAAAACAAAAGTGTAGTAAATTCGATTCGTCATTGTGAAGTGTGCGTATGTAAATGAGATGACATATATAAGCCTGTCGCGTTTTCGCTTGCTTTCTTCGGCGTTCAGCTGTGCAATTCAGAAGGTGAGCTGAAATGAGAATGGGTATAGGAATTTATTAAGCGGACCAGTTGCACCTGTACATGTATGTTCTCGTTGTTCACTTAAATGGTGAAGATTTACGAGTCGGATATTATATTCCGGCAACATATTTTTGCGCCGTCGCGTCGTAATCGAACTCGCAATAATTTTATTTATATCTTCATTACCACTTGTACAGTTTCGTTTTCATTATGTTTCGTCTTTCCATATACAGTAGTCTCCTATATCCAGTAGATATATTTGTATATAACAACTTTGTAATAACTTTAAAACTCGCGTTTTCCTAACGGTTAACAGCTTCTTTAGGATTGAAAAATTCGTTCCTCGGACTTGTTTATATTAAGTTATTACGAATTGTAATAGTACAAAAATTTTCATCGGTCCATCTCAGAATAAACTGATTAATAGTTATTCTACGAATAATTACCATTGGAACAATTCATAAATCAAATAACCATTCAAAAAAATCAAGTTAACTTTAACGGGCAGATGGAATCTAGTTTCTTCAAGTCTGTTTGATACTAAAATCTAAGCTGTCCGGCGGATACCTAAAATCGCAGAAAAAGCGAAGTTAATTTATTTCTACTACTAGGGAAATGTAAATACTGGGTGAATTTAATAGTTATGCTAGTATTTCACATAGCGATAGTACATGTTAAAAGGATGCAAAATACTTGCCCTATAACATTGTTTGACTCACAGTATAACAAGTAGAGCTGAAATAGGAAAACAGTTCAGATATCCACAAGTCATATTAAAAATTCCTTCTAAAACTGTTCTCAAACCAGTGAGAAACTGTTTCTCTTTTTGCCAGTCAGTATGATGGATACAATAAAATATTCTTCCAAATTAGGTTAGCCAGGTAGAACGACTTTACGACTTTAATTTATAAGAACACCTAAAATGTAATCATTATCACCAAAAGCAAGTTGGTAAAAAAATTTCCCTGGCAGACTTGTTTGTTTTGACGCGGACAATGAACGGCGAACGACGTACTTTTGTAAGGCACCTGTTTATTTTCGTGCGTGCCGAACTTGTTGCACGGAACACTAGGCATCACAGAGGAGGCCACGAAGTGTTTTGTCTCACGTCCAGTCGAGTGTGCACTTGGAAAACTTGAAAGTCGACCTGCGCGATTATAAAGGATTGAACGAACGTCTTCGCGACCGGCCGCGTTCATTGTCCGTTCGGCCTAAGAGAGATTTAAACGGTGGGTTAGAAATGATGATTAATACGTTCGGTATTTTACGGTTTATGTTGTAGCACAAAAACGCATATTGTGCGCTCTTTAACAATGAACTATGTGTTATTTTGTTAATATGGCTTCGCATTTTTTTCTAATGATTTACTTCTTGTTTATTTTTCTTACATGCGAGTTATATTCCATGTGCACGAAGATTATTTTTAAGTACCTCTTGCATGTTTCTAAATTGCAAGCAGAGTTTGATGTGCGTGGAGTTTTATCTTATCTTTACTATCAGAGTAAAAAGACAGAGGAGCCGAAAATGTTAAGAATTTTATAGTATAGCGATCAAAGACTTATGTTTAAGGGTCGTTTTACACTACCCTACTTTTTCTGCAAGATTTGGTTTTTCGGTTTCCTAAACATTTAAATGATGCATTAATTGTATTAGAAATTAAGGAAAAATAGAACATGTTCTATCTAGAAACCATATGTGGAGTCAAAAAATGTCTTGTTCTCAATAGAAATGGAACCACATGGCACATGAAATGGGGTAGTCTAAAACGGTCTTGAAATGTATAAATTTCAAATATTTTGTCGAAGTAGTTATCACGTTTTCCACGTATTAACTATTTTTCAACCCAATTATAAGAAATTTGGTAATTACATAATTCAATCATTTCTAAAGAGATTGAATTTATTGTATTTTCAATATTTCAATTAATTTCAATTCAATTTCAACAATTTTATTACAATTAGCGATGTTGTGCCAGAAATCGAAAAAAAATATTTTTGTGCATGAACATATCGGTTGTTCAATTTCAAACAGTCACAATTGCTAATTTTTGTATTTTTAAAGAAGGAAGTTCAATTAAATGGGCAAAAATTCTCTAATTTTCACGATGATTATGAATTTCTAATAATGATACTGCTAGTTGTCAAAATATTGTACCACCGTACTTTTTTTAAATAGCAAATTATAATTTTTGTAATTCATTCAGTGAAGATCTTTTTTCTCTTTACAGCGACACCAAAAATTTTTACATCTGCTTACAAAATAACTAAATAATTTAAGAAAATCATTTTTGAATGAGTAGGCCTTGTTTATGGATAAAATGAAGTTGCCTAAATAACTGACAAATTATATCTATCAAATGTGCATGTATACAAACGAAATAAATAAAAGAAAACATTACTGTTAGCAATTTCCTTTGAATTTATATTACATATTAGAACGAACAATATTCCGTCTCATGTTTATGCTGTACATGTTATCTTCATTTAAAAATCCCAAATCGTATTCCACCAAATAAATAGTATTAGGAAATTGTCTAGTTGATTACATTCAAATGTTAAAACATTGAATGGACACGTTTATGGAGGATTGAATATAATCAATTACATAATTTCCTACTAATACTACTTATTTGGTGGAATACGATTTGGAATTTGTAAATGTAAATAGCATATACAGCAAAACCATCAGATGGAATATTGTACTAACATAAAGTTATCTCTGTCAGATGTTTCTTTCTCAAGAATACTTGCTTAATAATTAATCTGTCAATACAAAAATTTCAAAAACACGCACAGAAAACCCGGTTTTTTTAAACATATTTTACTATACTAAATTATTGCCTAATCGAAAATTATGGAGATACTGTATGCGACATAAATTGATTGATTGAATGGTTTTTGAAATGTAGGCCTTCAGATTCGTAGGTTTAAACTCTTTATTTCGATAGTACTTAACCAAATACACTCACTAGCCTAATTTTGGATGCTTTATTCAAGTTTATTGGTTTGGACAAATTTTATTTTATATTATATTTTATAAATTTTGTTGGAAGAATTCGCGATCTAAACTTTTAATTATATTTTATGTTTACTTAATTTATAATATTTATGGCCAGTCGCACCAACCATTTAAGCTCTGCTTAACTTTAAGCGTCACTTAGAATATGACTTACGAAATGTTGTTCAACGTCAAATGTCACATTATAAAGACCGCTTAAATTTAAGCGCAGCTTAAGTCATGCTTAAGGACTTGCTGCAACTGGTCATTGGAAATTTAAAAGTAAAAGTAAAAGTTTAATTTTTTAATAACAAACATTATGCAAATTTTCTTATAAGTAAAAATTCAAAATTCAATTCTCCATTTCTTAATTAAGTTAGGACGTGCTATGAAGATCGGTATTTCTTATTTCAGATGTACGATGTTGTTAAGCGGTTTATAACTTTTACTGATGTTTACAAGTTTATAACATTTGTTTCAAGACGTTTTGTTAATTTGATGCGCATGAAGTAAGTCTCGGGTCTACAAAGCAAAACGTACCGCGCGAGGCTTAGCGAACCAGCTTATATCTCACATTCTTTTATAATATCGCCATTTCTGCCCTACTGCTACCTATTTACACGTATATTTTGAAACAAGAAGTATTTTAATATTCAATACTGATTATGTCGAAGGCCTAGGCAATGCAGGTTAAGTTATTACTATTTGTAAATACAAATATAAGCAAACTGTTAACATAAACGTACAAGGACCACTGTTCCTAAGATTAATATGCAGGGTGTTCTTCAACTTGATGCAAAAAAATTAATGACTTATGTGATAAAAGATAGTCCCATGAATGCATCAAAATTAAAAGGAAAAAAAAATTAAAAAAATTATGCCGACATCCGGCAATTCCTTGTGAAATGTTGAGAACCGCTGAACGTAAACGGACGGTGAGTTGCACTCACAATAAGCGTTCGAAGTTCCCCCCCCCCCCCTGCGCGAGACGTAAACATAGATCAGCTCGACGAAGCAGGGATTCACATGCGTTAAGGAATTGATTCTGTTATCGGATATTTTCCACTGCTTGCGTTGAGTTCATCTATTGTGTTTACCTTTTTCGGCGTACACTAGATTTTTTAAACGTCCCCACGGATAAGAATTTAATGGATTAAGGTCTAATACTTTCTAATATTTCAATTTACATCCTCTAGGAGTTCCGGCAAATTAGTTAGCAAGAAACGTAAATTCAACATTTCGTCTAAGCGATTAGGTAAAACGAATAGAGCGATTAAAGTGCCGTTTAACATACCTGGACACAGATTGACCGAAAAGCGTTGTTGAAAACTACGGCGCCGCATTGCATGAGGATTTTTTTCTGCCCACACTGCATCCCTTGTAAACACTGATTCGTCGTAACGCTGTACGCTGTCTTGCATTTTGACCACATTTGCCATAAATTAAAATCATGTCCACAAGAACAGTATTGGAAAATTCGGCCATGTTTTCAACGCGACAAAGTACAGCCGAAGCTGACATCAACAAATTTCTCTGAGGACGTAATTACGTCATAAAAATAAACCAGGAACTATCAAACTGTTTCATCGTTCGTCAAAAACATTGATGATCTCTAATATTTATTAATCAATTGTTATACAAAAACTGCTTCATTCTATCACTTTTAATGTAAACTTTCACTGGTTTGATTTTTTGTATGAAGTTAAAAAATACCCAGTATACAATATCCAGACTTCGGACGATTCGGAGCCATGGTCTTCGTATTACGTGACCATGGCATGGCTCCGAAATATCCAAAGCCTGGATATCCAATTTTGCTTATTCAAATCTTCACGGTTCTGTTGTTTGTAAAGCATATTCAAATGCATTCCCTCCCTAAAAAATAATCTTGTCACTGCATTTAAGTGAACTATAAAAGCTGGCACACACACTCCTTTTTGCATGTGGTTTTGCTTGAACTTTTTAAATGAAACGCAAAACAGAGCTTAGTGGGACCACATACACTCTCCCTTTACACGACAGTTTAAAAATTGAGTTTTAATAAATGTGGCTAAGCTGCAGAAGTTGTTTGCAATTTCTGGAACTATTATTAAAATAGAAATGGAAAGAAAAACTTAATTTTCGTAAGCAGTGGTCAAAACAATGGTTATTGAAGAGAACGGAATTTAGTCACGTTAATTTACCGAACGAATTAAAGCTAGAAAGAATGTCGTAAAAGAACAAGTTTTGTTGTACTAAATTAGTTTTTTTTTGTGATACTTTTCGATCAATATCTAAAAAATTTATGGTTAGAAATGGAAGTTGTTCCGTTACTAAAGATATACATCATGCGTAAATAAAACCAAGATGGTTGCGTGGGTAGCGGAAATGTGTCTCATTATGGAAGCACGTGCCATACGACAGCCGAAATATACGAACTTGTGGTCAGCTTACATACAACTTATAAGCCGCATCCTGATGCCTGACCGCAAAATGCCAACAAATTACACAAAAAAATCGACTCACATGAAAACAAAACCACACCTGCTGTATTGCAGATTGTTGTTATTTCATTCTTCAACGACATATGCTGTGCGCAAGGAAAGCTTCCAATTCAAGAAAGAATTAACATTAATGACTATAATTTTGCAAAACTTGACTTTCAGGGAACTTTATTGTGTAAATGTTTGGGTTTCTTTAGGAGTATTCCGAGTGATAAATTGAGAATGTTACGACATTCCACTAATGCATTGAATATTAATTACAAATCGTGTCTTATTTATACCATTAATAATGTTTTGTTTTCTAGCAACTGTAAACAAGCGTATGTAATATAATACATCAATAAATTATTGTTATACCTATAGAATTACATTTGCGCATTACTCCGGAGTCCATAATTAAAATTTTGCAACTTAGCTGCGATCGTGTGCAGATTGCAGAGCACTTCAACACGCACCGGCTAGTAGTAGTATGTAAATGTGACGTTTTCATTAATGATCAGTTCAAATGTGTTTCACTGCACGCACGTAATTTATTAATTAACGTAATAAATTATGGTACAACTAAATGACAACTTATTATCGTTTACATACTTACATATATGACAATAAAATCATTGCAGGTGTTTTTTTAATTTTAACGCCTACATATGTATGTAGATATGCAAATGCAATTATAATATGTGTACAAAAAGTTTTCCCACCTAGTGTGTTGCTCTCATTTTTTCGCATGTTCACGTATATTCCTTACCAAACTTCAAGTAAACAAACAAAACTTTAAAAAAATTGTTTTATTGATTTGATTTTACAATGGTTTTCACATTGGAAGAAAAATCTTTTATGAATTTAAAGGATTATCCATTTGTATTAGTGACTCTTTTGACTGTAGTTTGGAAATGGCCGTGCTTGCGGGTTTGATTTAATTAGATTTGAAAATGGATTATTGTCCGAAACATGTCATCTAATCAACTTGGTAGTAAATGATTGTTAAGAAACAAATAGATTTTTGGAAACCTAACCTCGAGTTGGAAACTTGACTTATCAAAAATTTTTCATAGTGACTTAAGGCATATCCTTTCAACATTTAAATCTTTTATGGTTGAATCCTACTTTCAAAACGCCCAAAAAATCAATGCCGAATGGACCTATTCTATTCCTGATTGTATTGCAGAATTTCAGGAAAAATTTCCAGAAACTGTATTTCTGTACCACAAATTTGTTAATCAACTTCAGTACTCTGTAGGACTATTCAGAGAAACTAGCAGTGTGGCTAGAAAACAGGTATCAGATAGGCCTAAAATAAGAACTGGTGAGGTAGTTGAAAATGTGAGACAAATTATGACTGATGCTTCTCCCACTTCCTTCCGTCACCTGTCAGAACAAGTTAATTTTTCCGTCGGGACCTGCAGAACTATTCTGTGAAAGGACTTACAGCTGTAACCTTATCGTTTGACTGCCGTGCATGATTTGCTTCCAGTAGATTTTGAACCAAAGCGAAAATACTGTTATTGGTTTTTAAACAATGTTGACAATGACGATTTGTTGGATAAAATTTTCTTTTCCGATGAGGCCTGGTTCCATTTAACAGGATACATTAATTCCCAAAATATAAGGATCTGGAGGAGGAAAACCCTCATATTTTCATTGAAGCTCCACTCAATCCACAAAAAATGGGTGTTTGGATAGGTTTAAGTCGGAGAAGATTGATAGAATGGCACACTAACAACACTTAGATATCGGAAAGAGATTTTGCATCCATTTATTAATCAACTGCATGATGACGAGTTGCAATTTGGATATTTCCAGCAGGATGGTGCAACGGCCCATGCTGGTGGAGATACTTTAAATTTCCTTCAAGAGTTTTTTGGAGATCGGATAATTAGCAGAAATATGGCAAACATATGGCCTCCGCGATCTTGAGTTCTAACTCCTTTATTTGGCCCTACTTGAAAAATTCCATTTTTAAAACGTCCGTTAATGATTTACGAGAACTTACCCAAAGGAAAGTGTGATGAAATAAATAAAAGTTAGAAAATGTCTCGAAGAAGACGGAGGCCATTTTCAACATCTTGTGAATACACGTTCAACGTTATTTTCAATGTTTTATTTTGTTTGACTTCAAATACGTAATGAATCGTAATTATCGGTTATGATTTTCTGTTGACGTTATATCAAGGTTAAATGTCAATTTGGCGTTTACTGCTCAAGTGAGGAACATACGTGAACATGCGAAAAAATGAGAGCAACACACTAGATGGGAAAATGCGAACAAAATCTCTTTCTAGAATTATTTTTATATTGATTTAATAGCAATAAAGGATATCCGTTTAAATATTATATCTAGAATATAAAAGATAAACTTTCTAATACCTGTTTATAGTATTGTAATTCTTACACAAGTGCCACATGAAGCAGATATGCCGACGTTGGGGCAAAGGGCTGATAAATTACGAAGACATCCAAAATTTCATTAGACGAATAAAGGCTGCGAGCCTTTATTGGTCTAATGGACTGTGACTTTAATTGATAAGGAGTAAAAGTAATACAGTGGAACTTCGATTGGTCGTATCGCTATTATCCGAGTTCCAATTTATCCGATGAAGCGAAATAATTCCTTACATTATGTGTTATCCCAAGCCAATACCCTTTTTATCCATATAATCCGAGTTCAAAAATTCAGAATTATCTCTTTTTGACAATCAAGAGTCTCTAATCTTATTTAAAACATATTTTTCGTCCACAAATTTTAATCAAGCAGAACATAAAACAAGATATTAAATTTCAACAAAGCGATAAAAATATGTAAAGCGAAAGTGTATAGTCTTGTAAATTTTTTATCATTTAATTATTGACTAATAATTCTCGCAAAATTAACGTCTAACGTGTGGATTTGAAATTCTTTTAAAGTGAGCTAGCAAGTCCCGTTCTTTTTCGTAATCATTTAACTGTTCACTATAAATTACGTAATCGTGTTTCTCTTTTTTTCAATATAGTACACATTTCCAGTAAGATATAAAAAGACAGTTTTCAAATTATGTTAGGTGAAAATTAGAAAAAGATAGTGGCCTGTTCGAAATATTCTTGGTTCGGAGCAAACCGGAAAGTCCTTTCTTTTTTTCGCTCTCGGGTCGACCCACGTGTTATTTAGAAACGTAACTCTCAAAAAGAAACCTCACCGAATGGCCTTGTATTAGGTCCATTGACCTATAACCATCTTCCTCGCGCGGACGCGTCTTCCGTTAGTTTTGTCCTCGTCAGTCCGTCCGCGGAGTCTTCGTTCGAATTAGCTTTATCCTTTTCTATCATGGCATTATTTACGGCATCCTTATTTAATTGTAAATTGCACTAGCAAGTTTTACCTATTTGCGTCTCTCTTGTTCTTTCGCAATGAGATACATCCATTCGAAACTGATGTCTCTCAAGCATACTATACATTTTTTCATTCAGTATTTTTTCAATGTTTCCTTTGTTTTTTACGCCTGTCGATGCAGTCTATGCTTACTTAATTTAATTCTTTATGGATTCTTTCGATTTCTTCGAACAGCAAAAGCACAGTAATGAAATTAAATGTGGATAAATATCTACATTGTATCTGACTCGATTTCTTGTATTTCATAAAATTAATGATCGCTTAAAATTTATTATTCATCGAGGATTTTTTTTTAAATTTTCCTTTGTGATTCTTATTTTTTAATTCTCACACTATGTTTGCCATTAATGATTATCACTCTAAATTTAAATATAAATTTTTTTTGTGATAGAATAAGTCAACAACCAACAAAAGCAAATTGTTTAGAATTTAGATATACTGCTACCGAAACGAATTTAATATCCTATTAATAATTTTTGTATAACATATTCTTTTTAATTTTTAAAGCAGGTCACTCACTAGGGAACATGCTGGGCAACATGTTTGTCAACATATCTTCAGCAGGCCACTTACATATTGGGTAACATATTCGGCAAGTGTCCGGTAAAGATTAAAAAGAATTAATCATACAAGTTTTCATCGGGCAAGAGTCTACTTTCACTATGGATAATTTTTATGAAAAGTTTAAGTCGCGACATCCTGCAATCACTTTTTGACCTAAGATTGCATTAGAATTGATAACTTGTAGCTAGTTTGCTGCTTAATAAGTCATCCCATACGAAGCGGCTAAGCGGTTTTAACTCCACTTGCAACAAAATTTTTTTGATAACTTTATGTTTGATATAAAATATTATTTTCGTTAGATAAGTTCTAATTCTGAACTCAACTATGTTCTTTCTCGAGTAACAAATGGAAATGTCACATGACCAAAGTATCGTGTTTTATATTAACAGGCAATGTTATCGCTAAGCTGATAAAAAAACGAAATGAGAATGGAAGTCGTTAGATTACGCAGTGTTTTCGATAAAATTATTGGAAATTTTTTATCGAATAAGTAACAAAATTGTAGCTTTATTATTCACAAATACGCACGCATAGTTGTATAGAGATAATACGACCGCATTATTTGCATTTTAATCAAATCAGAATTGTTTTTTCTTTCCTCGAATACTTTAATTATCAAAATAAATCAAGAAGTTCTTTATTTTCATCTTGTTTACGTTAATTGCACGGAAAGAAATAACGTTAATGTTACGTCCGGAAAAACGGGAATTATTGTTGGTCAGCAAGAAAAGGCTGCGCTCACACTAACGAAGTAAAAACATTTCACTGTACTATGAAGTATAAAATTGACCCAATATTTTGAGTAAAAACGTTTTTACTGCTACTGTTTCAGCGCGGTTTTTGTTTTGATGTACCAGTATTGGAAAAACGTTACCTAACAAAATTATCAAAAATGTTTTGTCTGGAAACGTTTTTACTTCATCAGTGTGAACGCAGCCTAATACCATAAACTCAAACTCCGCACTTTTGCCACATTTTTTAAATTTACTAAAGAATAGTGTAGCAACACAAATTAAAATATTATTAAAATATAGATAAAACACTTAAATACGTTTTTTTCTGTGGGCTCTATAGAAATTTCCTTTTTTTACAATTCACAGCTTTTATTTGATTATAGCCAACATATTTCGGTTACAAAAATGGCCATCATCGGTAGCTACAAGTTTTCAGAAAAGTCCATTATAACATGTTTGGCTAAATAAAGGGACTTTAAAACTGAAACCCCTTAATTCTAAATTCTACTACTGTTAGTATTAGTCACATGAGCTAGGCTCCTATTTTAATATGTTATGTACTTTTATTTAAAATTGTGACTTTGGTAATTAATTAAGAAATTATACTCGTGTTATTTATTATTACATAAGTATCAACGATAAATGAACAAAGTTTGCTGTAGAAAAAGTATTGATATTAATTATTTAATCAATATCTACTCACTCGTACTAATTGCAGCATGCAACTTCAGCGTACATGAACAAACTTACAAAGCAACTTATAATTTATATTACACTGAAGCTTGATTTTAAAATAATTTAGCCTATATTATTTGTTTGCTTTAGCTTTAAAATAATTCAGCTTAGTTGTGTCATCGTCGTTCTTAATATCATTATTTTTGAATTAATCCTCTTGGCTTCTGGTGTCCACAAACTTAGCTAATCACAAAAACTTGCAAAATCTCATTTGAATAATAAAATTGACCCAATATTTTACGATCAGTATCATAATTACATATAAGAATCGAATATTTCAACATCATCATTACTGTAAGGAATTCTATATTTTATTTCAGCCTCCCCACCAAATATCATTGGTGCTTCGTGAACCCGAGAAACGTGAGCGGCAGGCTGCAATTGTAATTAGTATCCAGTATTATTTCGATAATCGGCGAATATTTCTTTATTTTTTTTTTATTATTATCATCGTTATTATTTATTTTCTTTAAAAATGTCTGCGATTCAATTGCATATTATTTCAAACCGCCTACACATGTAGCCGATGAATCGTAATGTTTTAAAACTACAAAAGGCGAACAATGAACCAGCTAGATATTGGATTCACGTTCGCATTATGAAAGCCTAACCTCTATTGGTCGACTTATGCCAAATTCGAGTTGACGTTCGGAGCGCTAGGAGAGTTTATTTTTCTCACTCTTACATGCACTGAAACGCATTCGGTCTCCCTCACACTTCTGCTCAGAGCGTTTAGAAGTAAGCAAGCAAGTGTTCCTAAGTAAACACATTATGTGTCGGGGTTTTTATTTTTTCTTTTCCTATTTTGATATAACCAATCAACTAATTCTATTTGAAAAGAAAACAAATGATACCAAAGCTGCAAATTTTTGGTAACCAGAGAATAAGAGCAAGACAAAAAGTAGTAAAACCAATTAAATCAATCGCCAATATTGTATAAAAATTGCTCTAGTAACATTCCTAGTGCATTCCTAAGTGAGTTTGCAACAGCACTCTCCATTTCTTTGGAGTGTGGAATTCTGGGATGCATTTATTGTTCTTCCGTGCGGAAATCTTTGGTAAAAGAAGAAGAATTACTCGGTTTGAAAAGAACTTAGAGTATTCTTTAACATTACGATGAGATTGCGATTGACTGTTTTCACGTTTTACTATTTCTTGTCTAACAAATTAAAAATATTAATATCAAATTGATTGTGTAGAAGTTTATGTTAGAATCAAACAACAATAGAACATGCTTCTCAAGAACCTCATTAATGTCATTAATTAATGACATGCTCAAAAGCCCTAAAATTTACTTTTTGTGGATAATTAATTACGACTTATTGAAAAGAGGAAGGGTAGCTCTTGAAATGTGTATGCAGAGTTGCGTCTTAGATAAGTTTGCTTTGAAAATAAATGTTAAAATAATTTAACCAATGTTAATGTTAAAACATCTCAATAAACGTTGTCCTTCACTTGCAAAACAATTGCATCCTTCTTTTTAATCTTAAATTTTCTAATAATAGTTATTTGTCTACCAAGGCCGCGAAATCATTCCTTAACGTACCGAGAGAAAAATGTCGCCGATGCCGATTGCAGCCGAGGCAGGACAATTTCGAGGAAGTTAAAGAATTTCGCGGATACGACATTTTTTGGGCAACCGTATAAAACCTTCAAGTTTTACTTTTAATTTTCGTCGCAAACAGAATGACGGCTTTCATGTTACCATAGAAATGAGATAATTTTTTGTAGGTTCTTTATGTGTATTTAGTTTAACGGCCGTTACCCTTAATAACGGCCGCGAAATTCGATTTCACGAATTGCGTTGTGTACGCGAAATGGTCACCCAAAAAAAAATTTGTTCATTAGAAAGCATTGTAATCACAAATTTAGAAAACTTTTAACATTTATAACAAATAATAAAATAATTTTCACCCTTTCACCTACACAAAAATGAAAACAAATTAATAAATACACATCAGCTATTACGAGAGTTGAAAAATGCACTAAAGAAGAAACTGGTTTGACAAATCTGGATATTACTTGAAGGTTAGATGAATGATTAGAACCATATGACAAAGTGATACAACGGTTCAACTGACACTCATAGTTTTTTTTGCAGCTAAAACATTGAAGCAAAAAATTCTTATATTAGTATATTTGACAGTTTATAAATGGCACTACATGTTGACTACATGGTGTAAAAGCAACTGTTTTGTTATGCCATGAAATCATTAGTAGCCCCTTTAAGAACTTATGTCAATTCACAAAAATTTGCACTTAAATCATTACGGTTCTAATCCCTTCCATTGTCACAAGTAATTTACTTAAGACATACGTTTGAAATTCCATAACCAACTTTGGCCCGCTTTCAAAAAACCGCATGCTATATTGGCTATACATTTCTGATGGAACGAGAACCAATCGGATGAGCTCTTCAGATTAATTTGTTACAGAAAATCTCTGTTAGTCTTTTTTGTTCTCTAAAATTTATTGTATGTTTTTACCTTTTTTTGTTTTATTTTTTACATTTCTTCCTGTCCGTTATGTCTTCTATTTCTGGGTTCCTAATGTCTAATCTGTCTTGCATGTTCCTCTTGGTCTTCTTGTATCAAGTTTCTAAATTTTTATTTTCCTTATTAATGTTTCTAGCTGTCTCATTTATATGTGTCCATACCATTTATCTTTGTGCTTCTATATATTTGACTATATCTTCGTTCTTTATTTTTTGACTAATTTCGTGGTTTATTAATTTCCTCAGTACTTCTTCTTCTGACCCGTTTGATTCAATTTCTCAAACAATTTAAATTGTATGGTATCAGACAAAAATCGTACCGAAAGTTAAATAGAATTAGAAATTATCTAGAAAAAATAAAACCTGTACTGTATTTTCACTTGGTCAAAAACTTCTTCAAATTTTATTGCAGAAATTGAATCAAATCTAGTCTGTAGTCTAAAACGGTTTTTAGAGAGCATGGTGTACACTACATAGAAAGTCTTAAAGCCAAAGCTTTGTCCTAGATCCAATGAATTATATTCAACATTGACTAATTATTTTTATAAGATTTCTTAATGATACGAGGGTCAAGCTCAATTTATTGAGAATAAAAAACACGGCTGATATTTTCTAGGATTTTATTTTAAAAACGCTCGGTGATATGCTTGACCATTTTTTCTTTCCGCTTTCAAAAGCTCCCAACCAATCATCTTTCAGAGTACCTTCAAAAGTGTAAACTGCGGCATCTTTTCTTCTGACGAAAACCTTTTACTCTGCACATTCTTTTTAAGCCCAAAAAATAGTCAAAAATAGCACATTGCTAAGTCAGGTGAATCCATGCACGACTCTCTTGGTGGGTAGGTACGTCGAAAAAGGAAATGTCAGTTTCATCACCTGTCACTATTTGGTGTCCGCTATTATTTAAGAAATTTAAAGTTCCATGGCAGATTCTTACACGCTCTGCTTTATGGAAATCAGAAAGGTAATGCGCTACAAAAAAAACTCACCACTTTTTT
The DNA here is from genome assembly GCA_039766575.1 of Serrognathus titanus. Classification (NCBI taxonomy): domain Eukaryota; kingdom Metazoa; phylum Arthropoda; class Insecta; order Coleoptera; family Lucanidae; genus Serrognathus; species Serrognathus titanus. Next base: position 25,512,515 of record CM077912.1, on the reverse strand, counting down.
AAATGCAGGTGATCGTGTATGATTGTTCTAACAGCTGAGGATCCAACCTTGAGTTGATGCTCTGTTACTGCACAAGTGTCTTTATTATCCTCTTCAATTAATTTTTAATAGCAGCAGTGTTTTTGTCAGTAACGGCCGTAGGAGGACGCCCTGCTCCTTTTTGATGCTGAACAGAATTTCTTTCGCGTTCAAATTCCTTATACCATCGGTAAGTTATAACCAAGGAAGGTGCGTATTCACTAAAAGCCGAATCTAAACTCTTTTTGCACTCATAAGTGCTTAAACTTTTTTTAAAACCATAATAAATTATGATTCGATATCGCTCTCTGGTTAATTCCATTTTTTTTGTAATATCACTTTAAAAAATTAGTAACTTGGGTTCTAACGAATGTAACGTAAGAACTAAACTTCAAATGACAGATAACAATGTATATTTTGTTTTTGACAGCCTACTGTATTTTCTTATTCTCCATAAATTCAGCTTTACCCTCGTATAAGCAAGTCGCATTTTTCGAATAATTTTAGCAATAAATTTAACTCCACTTTTTTTTTTGGTGCCACTATCAGTTTTGTATATTTAAATGATGAACATAAATTTGCCTACGTTTTTAAACTTACTAATTTAATATATTCATTTCTAATAACGAATTTATTAGTTCAACGATTTATTTGGACGTGTGAATGTGTAAATAGTGAAATTGATTTGTTGCTTCTATCGGTCGTGTTTAGTCTGTCACTTTCGATGCGGCAGAGTGCGCTGAACGCGGCCGAACCTGGTGGGTGCATAGGCAGGCGTCGATTTCGTAGCGGTTCCGTTGTCGTCCGTTTCAGCAGACGGGTCCACTAACCTAGAGTGTAGCGGGCGCGGCGGCGAGGTGAACGCGCCAACCAAGGCCGCCATACGTAGGTTCAAGTTCGATATACCTCTTCTGGCCTGGCCCGACGGTTTCTACCTGCAGCGGTGCGTCATGACTCCTCTTGTTTGTTGAAAGGTCCGAAATTTTTGTGTTCGTTACAATCTTTCTTCTACAGCTACGTCTACTAGTATATTAGAATAGAATTTTGAATTCAAATTGTTGAAATTGGTCAAAGTAGGTCCTACATTCTTCAACTCATGTTAACGTTAAGCAATTGTAGGAAAATGGCCAAAACACACAAAAAAAACACACAACCAGGATTAAATCAAAACTATATTTTCGCTCCACACACAACCGTGACAAAAGCAAGAATCCCCGCCCGCTCTTCTGAGCCGACGACTCACACACAGAACGCTCTGTGTCAGCATTATTATTGTTTAATATTTGGCGTATCAATACCGAAACTGATATTGCCAAAGATTATTTTCTTACATTCGGCTATCCTGAATTGCAGGATGTCCCCAGCCTGCCGTTCTTTGCGCACATACCTATTACCCTATGAGTAATGTACATGCACCGTTTAACTACCAATAATTTACATTCTAGTCTCTGTAACTACTAAACTAGGAACTAAGAAACTAGAAACATTATAGTCACTCAAATACTTCCTGTTGCAATAACGTGACATTATCAACACGGGACGGTTATTCAACTAAATGGTTCTGTACCTCTAAACACCAATTCTATCGAAAACAATTTCCAATACTGAAAGAGTGTTCTCCTGGACGTCTGCTCTGTTAGAAACGTCTGTTCAAAACACTGAGACTGCGTCCGGTACACTGAACTATTTTGAACAACCCACCTGTCCTGCTGATAACAGTTACATACAACCTACAACTTGAAGTAGTATCTAGTTTCTAAATAATTGCCAAAATCAACTTTTAATTATTCAAACAAACTAAAACATTTTTATTGTCAAAAAACTTAGAACCTTCTGGGTGACTAACTACACAAACCTGTAACAATTTATGACAGCCACTTTAGCTTTTACAAATAACTGCTAATAGTGCCAATTACGCCTGTGCAGTCACCCAAGGCTTCATTTTTTCCACTGCCACTACTGTTACAGACTTACGGTGGCCTCCTCGTAAGTCTTCCACCTGGTAACGATCATTCTGTAAAACTCTCACTATCTTAAATGGCCCTCTGAATTTCGGCAGTAGCTTTTTGCTAGTACCACTATTCGGCACACTAGTAATGAGAATTAATACGAGATCACCTACCTTGTATTCATTTGCTTTTCGTCTCACCCTGTCGTAATATTGTTTCTGCTTAACTTGATCTTCCGTGATATGCACCTGAATCTTCTCCCTAAGATTAGCAAGATCGAGTCGTGGAAAGTCAGTCTGCACCTCCGCAAGCAGGTTGGCTTCTGCTTGTCTTCGAGGTTTGTAGCCAAATAGAGCCTCAGAAGGGGTGGTATTGATGCCTTTGTTAAACATGGTGTTAAGTGAAGATTGCACTTCCTTGACATAATGGTCCCAATTTACGCTATCATCGTCCGCACTCCGGGTAGCTAACGCACTTACGATAGTCTTGTTATACCGTTCGCACTGACCGTTTGCTCGCGGAGTGGCTACAGCGTTCAAAACATGCTTAACACCATAAGTTTTACAGAATAACTTGAACGACTGGGACGTAAAAGCGCTTCCTCGATCGCTAATTATACGAACCGGAGTCCCGAAGAGGCACATTATTTCTTGTAGAATTCTAGTAACGTGGCGGGTCTGCTGAGTCTTTACCGGTTCCACTATAACAAACTTGCTGAATGCATCTACAACTACTACAAGGAATTTATTGCCTCGCATACTTGTTTCAAATGGTCCCACATGATCAACATGGACCGTGTGGAACGGAACTGGAACCTTTTCGATCGGATGCAATCGTCCCTGTTTCTTGCCCGGGCAATACTTGTAATAGGAGCAGTTCAGACACGCATTCACATACTTGGTCACAAATTTGCGCATACCAGCGAACCAATAGTTTTCTCGAATACGCTTTAATGTATTTTCCACGCTATTATGCCCCGCGTTATCGTGACATAATCGACAAATTTGCCAACGAACGTCTTTAGGTACCACCCAAGCTACTTTTCCATCATTCAATTTTCTGAAAACCTTGCCATCTCGCAGTAGATATTCCTTGAAGTAAATCTTAGCTTCTCCAGATTTATCACCCTTCATAAGAATACTCCTAATACGTGACAGCTGATCGTCTTGTAACTGGGCTGCGACTACCCAATCTTCCTCAACTAAATCGACTGCATTCACACATGGTTGTCCGAGGTACCTGCTTAAGGTGTCTACATGCGGCATCTTTTTGCCTGATCTGTATTTTATTTCAAAAGTGTACTCCTGTACTTCCAACCACCACCTAGCGACCCGTGGGATCAAATCCTTCTTGGTGAAAGCAGTTCTTAACGCATTACAGTCAGTAACTACCACAAACTCAATGCCTATTAAGTAAACACGAAAATGCTTCAAAGCCAATACCACTGCCAGTGTTTCCAATTCGTAAGAATGGTAATGGCGTTGATCGGTGGTAGTTTGTTTGCTGAAATAAGCTACCACTCTCTGCATTCCCGAACTATCTCTCTGAAGAAGGGTAGCGCCAAAACCCAGACTACTTGCGTCCGTGTGCAGTTCAGTGTCATAAGCATGATTGAAAATTGCTAAAACAGGCCTAGTCATTAGAGCTCGTTGAATCATTTCGAAGGCTAGCTGTTGCTCGGAGCCCCAATGCCACTGCACGCCCGCCCGCAACAAACGAGTCATCGGTTCTGCCTTTCTTGCATAGTTTTCGATGTGCTTTCGGAAATATCCGGACAATCCAAGGAACTGACGTACTTGCTTAACAGAAGTCGGAGCACTCATTTCCCTGACTGCCTGTACCTTTTTACTTCCAGGTCGTACTCCTTCGGCAGAAATTTCCCTACCCAAATAGTCTATAGTTGTAGTGAAAAACACACACTTCTTCAGTTTTAGTGTCAATCCATGTTCTTTCAAAACTTCCAGTACCTTCCGCAGCCTACTAAAGCCCTCTGTGACGCTAGGACATGGTATAATAATATCGTCGATATAAGGAAAGGCTATGGTATTCTTAAGGTTTCCCAAAACACTGTTCATCAGCCGTTGAAAAACAGCAGGCGCATTCGCTAGCCCAAAAGGCATGCGCAAAAATTCATAATGTCCTTCAGGGGTCACGAAAGCAGTTTTGGCCACAGAATTATCAGCCATTGGCACCTGGTAGTACCCTGATGCCAAATCCAACCCTATGAAATATTGGTGTCCACCTAGTCGGTCGATTTGATCGTCGATTAACGGCAAGGGATACTTGTCCTTGACCGTAATTGCATTGAGTCGACGAAAGTCAATACATAATCTATAATCTCCCGTTTTCTTTTTTACAAGCAAGACCGGACTAGCATAGGGTGACGTCGAGTTTTGAATAATTTTATGGGTTAAGAGGTCATCAATCATGTCACGTACTATCTCTTTCTCTTTCGCTGGCATACGGTAAGGTGGATAAACAACAGGCTCATCGCGAAGAACCTTAATTGTCATTTCAGTTGCCGTAGTCCTTCCTATGTCAGCCATTGATACTGAAATACACATTTTAAACTCGTTAAGCAAATCCTGACATTTCTGTTTGATTTCAGCGGTTACATCACCAAATTTTACATCGGATGCACTTCCAACTGCCTGACAAGAAACATCCTGTAAACAATCTGGTGTTAACTTAAGATCTCCTAATTGATGTATCATAAAAGTATTTCCTACTTTGACCATCAAGACATCGGATCTTTTTAAGAAATCGCAGCCAACAATGCAATCATGTGTAAGCATGCTATCTTTCATAACTGTTAAGTTAATGTTTGTCTCGGCTTGACCTACACGGACCTGTGCCACCACTTTTCCTATACTGGTTACCAATTCACCGTTGAAATTTCGTAGGTAATCAACGCTTGGAAAGTAGTTTAGTCCTATACGTTCTACAATGGACTCTTTAATAAGAGTTGTTGTGCTGCCAGTGTCAAGAAGGCAATTCACCTTCGTGCCATTTACCTTAGCCACAGCTGTAAATAAATCAGGTCTTAGCATTTCCGAATTTATTTGATTTATCGTTTTACTAACAGTCGCGCCTCTCTCTTTCTTTTTATTTATTTCCCCACGGAACTTATTTTTCGGGCATTCACTACGATAGTGTCCCATCTCTTGACAAGTGAAGCATTTAATTCTAGCCTTAGATTTGATCTCATCTGTCACCATGCCACTATGTCCCGACTGAATTCGCTTTCGAGAATCACTTACGTGACTTTCTTCTTTCGAAATTTCAATTTTATGCTCAAGAGGTCTCTTTACAAATTTGGAAAGGGAGCCCAAAGCACACAAAAATGAATATAGTTGACTGGTATCATCACAATGGGATGTCATAGCTGAACGTCTCAAATCTGTATCGGGAATCCCTTCGATTACCGTATCAACTAAATAATTTTCGGGAATCTGAATGTTTAGCGCCTTCAATTTTGTTAATTTGTTAAAACAATATTCTCCAAGATTTTGTCCTGGCATTGCAGAGTAATTTGCAGCCTCTTTAAATAGTTTACCAAAAGGTAACGGTTTTTTAAATTGTTTTATCAAAGATGTTTTAAGTTCAGACCATTCGATACGAATGAAATTATGAGAATCGTACCATCGTCTTGCCATTCCCTTTAATCTTCCCGCCACGACTCGTACGGTTTCCAATCCGTCCCACCGAAATGCACGGGCTATCTCATCAACACGAGCGACCCACGATTCCACAGAACAAGCATGATCAGCTGGATCAAATATTGGAATCAGCGCCTCATCCGCTGCCACTGTCGAACGTAAATTCGACGCAGTCCTGGATGCTGATACCGTACTTGAAGTTCGCTCCAACATATGAATTCGATGTTTTAGCCGACGCATTTCGGAACACGACGGTCGATTGCGTTTATGTTTATGTTGTCGGTGCCCTTCATGGCTGCGACGATGCCGCGACGTGGCCTGCACTCTCGCTCTCGCAGGGGAAGCCCGCGACCGAGACCTAGAGCGCCGGGATAACGCCGTATTATCTAGTGACCCTCCGTCCAAGGGGGTCCCTTCACGTCGCGAACGGGACCGCGATGCTGACGAATCACTAGACATTGCATATAACGGTTCGTATTTTGATACACAAGCAAGTTCAAACTCGGCGCAAAACGAACGCAATACTGCTAAAAGTTATAATAGCGAAAAACTTACGTGAGTGTCCAATGTTCAAAATGGGTTTTGCATTGCACTGAAATGCACTGATCCCACTTCTGATTTTGTAGGAAAATGGCCAAAACACACAAAAAAAACACACAACCAGGATTAAATCAAAACTATATTTTCGCTCCACACACAACCGTGACAAAAGCAAGAATCCCCGCCCGCTCTTCTGAGCCGACGACTCACACACAGAACGCTCTGTGTCAGCATTATTATTGTTTAATATTTGGCGTATCAATACCGAAACTGATATTGCCAAAGATTATTTTCTTACACAATACTTATGAGCAGAATTAATGTATAATGATGGTCATTATGCCAGTACGATTTACAAAGCGCAGGATATTGTCTTTTCCAATATATGCCGATCGATCGATAAATCAAAGAACTTTTATATAGCTATCTCCTTCTAACTTTCGTGAAACAACCTTGCGGCTGTTGTCATACCTTGTTATTTTGACGTATATTTTCCTAACTCAAATCTGTACGATCAGCATATAGTAAAAAAAATGATGTGTAATAATTATTACAAGTGGATAACAAAAATAATTTCCTGACTCAACTTTTATATTGACTTTAAATATGTAGTTTCCATAACTAGTTTGTCCAACTATCGTCCACGTTCTTATCTTATCGTAATTTTTATCTTTTTTGTGCTCTATTGGTTCTGTCTATTTCTATAACATTTTTAACAATTCTAAGGACTATATATAACAACAACTATTAATCGAATGCATATTCGAAAATAAAGGCTATATTATTTGTTTACTTGTTAATCGTTCAGTCTATGTATTTTATTGAACACACATAGACATAATTTCAACAATTACTCGATCTTGTAATTTGCATGATAAAATAAAGTATCTTTCGATCGTAAAGATTGATTAAATTGGTTGTGATGGTGAGTAATTACCCTAATATATTTTCTGCAGTTTGTGGTACAATCTTGGGACCAATTTAATTTGCATATAAGATAAATTGGCATTTTAAATTTGACTCGTGTATACATCAATGTGACAACTTTGTTCGTCGTCGTGAACTGTAGAATTTTCTTTCGTACCGTAGATTTGTTAGAAATAAGGCTATTTTTCAACCAGAAAAGTTACAGTGTATCGAAGCAAATAAGACTTCATAAATACATGTAATGACAATATATCCGTAAAGGCAGCATTTTCTTAGGTAGCTTGAAGTTATAACACGGATTTCTTCAGTGATCGATCATCTGCTTAATAAGAACTAACAAGTTAGTAAATTAATAAATATTTTAGTAATTCACACTTTTATTAAGTGTTGTCCTTGATACGTGAAAATCAAGCTTGCTATAAAATTCTGTTATTTATTAACAGGAATTTTGATAGCACACAACTAAAAACTCCGCGACTTCTAATATTATTCTATTCACGCGCAATTTAAATATTATCTGTACCTACGTAGTACTATCATTGTCATTTTGACAATTATTCCAAACCTTTAAACAGAAACTATGACGTCACGGTAAAGGAGTTTCGACATTTAAACCGTTTCCAAAACACGGTATTTATCATTTTTATCAATGTTTGTAAAGAAAAAGTGGATCCAAACATTAAGGAGATGGAATGTCTCGAGAAGAGAATGAAAAATTGTTATTTTTAGCAAAATTAACGCCCCCAACGCAATAGAGAACTTACTTAGCTACTTACTTATCCGAAGTCTCCTGTACATTTAGATGTCGAGGACTGTTTCGCTTTGCAAACTTTTCCATGTTTTCCCATGTTTGGCCTTATTGCGAGCTTTGCTCCAGCTACAGTGAAGTATTTAAGCACTTCTGCTTTCTTGATTCCAAGTAGTTCGACCGAAGGTAGTTTTTTCAGCCGAAGCCGAACTTCGGCTTTCTTGGTACATTCGGCTGAAGTCGAAGCCGATGGAATTGCGCAACGCTTAGAAAATGACAATTCTATGTTTTCTCACTTCTTATGTTATATTTAGTTTGCATTATAAAGATAAAGTTATTATTGGCATATGAAATTGAATAGGAAATTAATATTTTAATTTTCCAGTTAACTTAAACGTCCATCAATCAAGTTAGGTTTGAGAGTTATAGTTCAAAATAATCTTACTATATCAATTTTTTTTATTTAATTTTTTAACGCAGCTGTTTTGTATTAGAAATATACGTAGTCTTCTTAAATTTTTTTATGTGAACTCGCACAGTATAATCCGCCACTTGTCGACAACACCCGTTTATTAAAGGAACCCTTGGCTTCAGCAAAAGTTTCGGCCAAACTTGGCCGATGCCAAAGCCAATTAATCGGTCGGATTTTAATTCCAAGATTTTAGTGGTTTTCTACGTCGTTTCTTTCCATCCCATCCTGATTCCAGATTTCTTTGACGAGATTGTCGTCTTTCATTCTAACTAAATGCCTGAACCAACTTAGCTGACGTCCCCCTCTATTGTTCTAGCTGTCACTCCTAGTCTCTCTTTTATGTCTACGGTTTCTACCTATCTATCTCATCTGGTGACCTTCCTCTTCCTTTCCCAATATTCTTATTTTCATTGCAGAAGTTTTTGATTTGGTTCTTTTCGTTAGGACCCATGATTCACTTTCATAAATTAATGTAGGAATACTTTGGATACTTCCCTCTTGTTTAAGTATACTGATTTTAGGGCATGAAAAAGTTTGGTCGTTGCTTTTATTCTATTGTTTACATCTTCTTTTATTTTACCCTTGTTATCTATAACTGCTCTCAAGTACTTCAATCCTTCGTAATGTTTTTGCTGTGTCCGTCTAGGTTCAAGCAGAAATTACTCAGATGCGAAGTCTCCAAGCAGGGCCTTTGATGCCTTCGGCCGTTGTGGTTCTTAAGGCGCGAAATTTGAAAACTATAGCGTGTTTCAGTATTCGATCTCTACCTACCACTTCAATACATTAATGCACCTTTCTTCAATTTTCTATTAATAATAATGTAATAATATCTTTATTAGAGAGTACATGATATTACATCGTGATCAAGCAGACATAATAAAGAAGAATCGTATTAAATTTCATATACTAACTAATCCCAAGGCGAGATTCAGTGGCAACAATGCCCTGCTCTACCATCTAAACCTTGACAATCAAAATAAATGAAAGAAATAATTGCCTATTCTAGTAATTTAAAATAAACAAAGTAAGGAGTATAAAAAGGAGTTAAGAAAAGGAAGAAATAAAGAGAAAGGAAGAATGACAAATTAAATACATTTGTGTATGATATACGCTCGTTATCCAGAAGGCTTCACTCATCTTGAGAAAATTGGAAAATTTTTTTGAGTATTTTGAGTATTTTGAATCAATCTCCAAACACTGTTTATTAAAAAATTCAACAAATAAAGGATTTTTTAAATTTTCTAATGGTCATTCCTTTCAATTGAGAAGGGAGTTTATTGTACGACTTATAAGTGTGATACGTGAAAGATCGTTGTAATAATGAGGTTCTGTGTTTCGGCGGGGAAATCAGATTTTTGAATATCGTATGTAAGACAAATCTGTATTTAACTTTATTGTGTAGGTATTCCGGCTGACCAGTTAAAAGTATTTTATGGTAAGTACATAATGTTTACAATCGCCTACGGTTTTCCATTGACAGCCAGCCAGCCTCTCTTAATTTGTATGAAATTCTCTCGTACTTCCAAGCACCATAAACAAAGCGCAAGCAAGAGTTTTGTATTTTCTGTATGCGATTTGAAATAGATTTATCTATTGCAGGTTCATAGACAGGTATACAGTAATTATACTGTGATAGTAAAAAAGACTCGCACAATCGAACTTTTACTGGAATCGGAAGATAAGCTCTGTGGGGATATAATTTTTTTAGTGATGTATATGCATTCATCACGTATTGTGTTATTGACATCTATAACGGAAACTGTTATCTACAAGTAGGCCCAAACTTTTAATCAAATTATTTTGATCAAAGAGTAAAGGTAGAAATGAACATTAGCGTGAAATCATTCACAGTACACTGATTTCATAACCTGATGACATACTCTATTTTTTTTCTGTCAAATTTTTCTGAGGTTGATCGATTCCGCACTTACTTGATGGAAATTCATGATTATTGTTATTGTTTAACATTTTCTGAGGTTGACACCTTTACCTGAATGTTATGAAATTTCAAAATTTTCTTTTCTACATTTATTGATAAAAGCCGGATTCCAACAGAAACACTAGCATTTTGACACTGACAGGTATTATAAAAAAAAGAACAGGTTATAACAAACTCTCTGACAAATAAACTACCAAAACAATGGTGGCATGAGAAACGGCGAGAATGCCTAGCCTTCGTATCTGTATTAATCTGCGTTTCAAGATTACACTTTCTTTTCCTCTTGATATAATAAAAGATTCTGCTTCCAATAATTCACACACATCTGTAAAGATTTTCCTTGGACATTTTAACATTTAACCTTATTTATAAAATTCATAAATATATGTACATTTTCCTAACATTAATATTAATAAAAAAAAACTCACTTTTCATTGAATAAGTTTTAAATTTTTAAGATCCCGTTATTCAATCTCAAGTAAATTTTAACTTTCTGTTTATTTCAATTGCAAAAATTATGAGAACAATTGCTTTTGGCTTTTATGACAATAAACCGAAGATGAAAAACCCAAAAATGAAATAAATTTATGTTCTTTATCCGTTATTGATTATGCACTTTTTCATTGAATGGAACGATTGATGAAAACAACAAGACTACTGTTCTACAAATATCTCCGAAATGAAGTTCTTTTTTTATATATTTCTACTGCAACATCGTCAAATTAAAAAAAATATATATTTTTTCACATTTTTCTTTAATCGTTACGAATGGAAAATAGTCACAAGGAGTCCACATTTAAGAGGTCAAAATATTACTTTGCTTTGTGTGATGTACCGATGGGGAATTAATTATACTCTTGAGACCTCGCTTAAGACTCTTTTTACTTAAAATAAAACTTGAACAAACAAATCAATTGCTCGTGCAACAATCTTTATTCGATTGATGAAAATGACGATAATTTTTCGTCCTACTTCTGACAATTACAATTCAGTTCAGCTTCATACAACTGGTAATAGCATGGATCGATGAAAAACTGAAGTACGAGGCTTAAGGTTAAAAAGAAATCTTTTTAGATGTATTATAGGGTTTAATTGTTGGATTTCATTTCCTAAGCAAACTTCTGACAGGCTTTATATTCACACGTTTTGCCTTATTTGGAAACATGCGACCCTTGTAGTAACTTTTAATTTCTGGTTCGTGGCAATAAATCCAGGATTCGTTATCTGTAATAAGATCTCAAACATGGTTGGATCGACCTTGTTTGAGTTATTGAATTATGTCTATAAGGCGCCTGTTTCTGAACGTTTCTGAAATATAAAGAATTCAACATTCGCTTGGTAATGTAAGATCCTTCGAACTTAGTACTGATTTTACATTTATACAATAACAACATTTTCTTCGATAATTATTTTTGATAAAATTTGTCATTAAGGTAATATTGTCGTCCATTTTGGAATTCGCCATCGCTCAACGATCCTGGGAATGGCCTCCAATATCAAAAAGACGCTCGGAAATATCCGTACATTGTTGTCGATGTCAATTTAAAAATTCATGGCTCGAAAATGTTCATATTTTAAATTCATTTTTGTAGATGGTTTTTATGTACCTGAGAGCACAAAGTAGTGCACGGCAGATTCATTCCTAAATTAGTCTGGCTACAATATTCGTAAATATTATTAATTATGAGACTGTTGAAGGATATGATAAGCTACCTTACATTAAACTATGTAAAAACTAATTTTATTCAAGTGCTAAAAAAGGAAAAGAGCACACCAAAGAAAATAAATATAATTTCTGTATTTGTGGGTACTTATTGGTTATTAATTGGTCGGTGATATGAATACCAAGGAACATAATTTGAATTTTTCAAGTTTTATCGCTTGACATATCTGAATCCGAAATGTAAACAAATGTCTATTTGCCTCGAATAACTAAGAAGGATTTGTGCATTAGAATTTACAATAGACAGATTATTTTCGGTAAAACCAATGACCGTCAGGCAAATAGTCTGAAAGTCTGTCGAAAATAAGTCTGCCATATTGGCTAAATTTAATTAATTATATTGTTCTAAAATATTACTATAATTAAATTAAAATTAAAACGCATAAACATAACTTACATAACACATAGGTGTAAACAGAACTCGTTTTCGGTATTGCAATGAATAGGATTTCGAAACTGTCGTTTCACACGACCGTGGCCTCTCGATGATAATGATGATGCAAGGATCATAAACGTGAAAATCGATAGGTGTAAGTATAAATTATCATTCCCGGAACTCTTTTATTAAGGATTTACCGTTCGGAGGGAAGATTTTTGGAAGTGTCTATACAAACAATAAATTAGAAGTGTAGTCTTTACGACGTGCGCAAATACGAAGGATAATAAATGTATGTTTGTGCTGCGTCTACCTATTATAGGGGCTTAGCTATGCACTTGCAACGACATGATGCAACAAGGCAGTTACCGTATACAAGCTGAACGGGTTACGGATGAGGAACTTGCAGCAAAAAGTACCTATTATACGACATGGAAATAAATTACAACGCATGTAGCCTGGGCTGCGTCGCTGTTGATGGCACCGATGACAAAACATAAATAACCAGAAGTAACTGTAAACATGAGGAAGTTGTGTTGAATGTTTTTATAAAACTTAATGCGTATGTGAAAGGTTGAAAATTGTAAAATGTTTATCGGAGAAGGTTATTAATTGTGCAACTAAGTTCAGGCTGTAATATACATTGATTAAACAGAAATATCCATCGATGATCATGGTTAATTAATAACTTTAATTATTTATTTTAATATAAATTTTCTTTAAAAAAAGCGTTGTACTTTAAATGTGTAATTACTATTAAAATATCATCTTTTTGCAAGAAAAGGATCATTCTTTCATAATTATTCGACAAGGTATTATTTCTATGATTATTTACACAACATAGAAATATTATTTCAAAGAAATAATTATAAAATTAAAATTTTAGAAATTTCTTAGGTTAGTTGCGATCCATTAAATCACTGCTAAGACCAAAGTCATTAGCATAATTGATTCGAGCTTAAATTTAGTAAACCGTATTACCGCACATTTTGTAAATGAGAAATTTCTTAGGTTACTTGCCTCTCAGTGGTCAAACCACTTCTAAGAAACACCGATCTTAATCATTAGTATAATATTGTCAAAATTAGCAACCATTTTCTTTCGAAAAGAAAGTTGTTGGCAGTTTACAGAGAATGCATAACTTATATATTAATGTTTATTTACTTATTGAAAATAGAAGAAAACAAAAGTAGCCTAAGAGATTTCTAATAGGCATCATCTACATACAATGCGATCAAATATGAAGGAGCAATTACATATGTCAATTACAATTCAGTTGAGCTTCATATAACTGGATCGATGAAACACTGAAGTACGAGGCTTAAGATTAAAAAGAAATCTTTTTAGACGTATGATTTATGATTTATTTCATGGGTTTAATTTCCTAAGCAAACATTTACACATTTTATAATTTTTAATATTTTCAATTTTTACATTTTTTCGAGAGTATATAATCGCTAAAAAAAACATAGATAGTGATTCTGATTATTAAACGTTATTTTGGAATAATTGAAAATACGTATGGAGTTGAACACGTTAAGAATGTGAAATAAGGCGGAACAGCTGTACTGCGACATCACAACTTATTCTCATTCACTTCCTGACTTAACCATCTCATTACTCGAAACATGGTTGAGGAACACGTGCGCTTGCGTTACTGTCGTCCAAAAAAACTTCGGTTTAAAATTACGCACGAGATGGCAATCAAAGATGCACTTGCATATCAAGCTTTCAAATTAGTTAATTCACGGCCACTGGTTTCTATTGTTTGTTTTGTTGTTCTTTCTATTCTGCTGCTTTTTTCATGCGTGCCTGCGCAGCTTCGAATTCAATTTTATCCCACACTTACCGAAATAGGCGCTAGGTGAGTGACTTTAGTGTTTTTTGTGTGCCTGTTTTTCTGATGTGCCTACGCGATTTCTTTGTTTTAATGTGCTTTTGGTTGTAAATGTTTTATTTTTCTCGTCTCGGAAAGGAATTTTGTTTTTTAACGTTCTAATTTTGAAATAAGAATTCTTTTCAGATTCTTAATCAATATTTAATGCAAACATTATAAATTAAATTAAAAAAAACATATTAAGGGCCGGTTTATTCACTTTCAATTAACTTTATCTTCTGATTTATTGTCATAGTAACAATTGTACAAATAATTGTTACCATGGGAATAAACTGAAGGTTAAAGTTACTTGAAAGTGAATAAACAAGGCCTCAGTCTGTTATATAGTTATATTCAATAATTGACAAGAAAAGCAAAAGTATCTAGAAAAGTGATAGAAAGTATAAATTAAATAGAAAGTATAAATTAGGGAACCTATGTAATGTCGATATTAAAACTGTGACCCTTTGTAAACCTAAAAATAACAATAATTAGACTAAAAGCTGTTCGAATCGATAGACCGGTACGATATGGTATGCGAAGTCAGTTGCGGTTGGCCCTCACAAAATGTATTTTTCTAGGGTCACTTAAAAGACAAAGTCTATTGAACAGTTAATATAAAAAGGAATAAATATATCGTTCTATATAACCACTTTACGTATTTGTAACGCGTCATAAATCAAAGTATCAAATACATATATGATTTCAAAAGCAGTGATATCATTTTTTAATGTTTTTAACCTAAATTACTTTTTACAAATTTGTTTGCATATTTTAATATAACTCACGGATAAGCTAAATTCCCGCCGGTGCAATTTATTTTGAAACCACTGGTATAACAGAAACATTTCCTAAGTATACAGTGGTGGGCAAAATTATGGAGAAGCCTCAATAATTCGATTACTGTTAAAGATATTCTTATGAAATTAGGTTTCTGTGTATTAGTCCTTATTCTGAATGAAATGAATTTATCATTATGTTTAATCAAAATATTTTAAAGAGCAGGGATTAAAGCCCCCTCATTAGCATAAAAAAGATTACCTGATACCATCATTAAGTTATTTAATTAAATACAAATAGAACAAATAATTATTATAACCGACAATAGGAAAAATAAATAAGAAATATTTAGCTGTTTCCATACTATAGCCCATCACTGAATATGAAAACCAGAAAATAAAGAAGGATCAATTAATTGGTAAAATAATGTAAATAATAAAGATCAACGTTATAAATACTGAATGTTGATTAAATTATATAGCTACGTCAATGAAAAATGGCAGACTAATCTGAACTAGCATCTATGACCTATGTATGTATGCAAGGTTATTCACGTAAACCGTTCATTAAAAGTTTTTAAAGAAACAACTTGGAGGGCAATTAAAATTTTACACAGTAAAGGTTATCTAATAAGATCATTTTAAACAACAGAAAATAACGCATGTAGTTGTAACGTACATTGGTACCACCTCGCTTATATTGAATAGCACGCTATAATTCTTACTGTCTTTTTAAATTCTAGAAAAGTTACAGCGCAATATTTTATCATTTTCCAAGACAATTTGAATCAATTTGAAATACAATATCGAGTGCTGTGGAATTGTTTTGAAAAAATAATGTTTTAATGAATTCATTACTGAGACATCTTTTAGTATTAACTCGTTTTATGGTGGAATCTCTAATAATGTAGCGGTTGAAAATATTCAATAGGGAAAAGTGAAATATTCAAACAAGGAAAAATACTATTTCTCGAAGTGAAGCCGATTCCTATTGTAATAAGCAAAGAGAAAACTAAATTAGACAATGCGCAGATATATCCCACCCATAACCAGCACGTGCAATTCGACATCCAAGGTCGGTCGTCCAGCAACATAGCACCAAAAATAACGCGTTGAAAAAGTACGAATTCATTGGCATCTCCGCCACACTCCTTCTGCGCGGCCTAGAAAAATTTCCTCTCTGGTAATAAGCCATCACATATGGAATTAAGTTCTATCTCAGTATCTATTTTCTAAAAGTATATTTTACTGCTTTCGAGTTATTAATGTTTAACAGAAACTTATAATTTATAGGGGAATATGTTTAAAATTTAGTAACCTTAAAATACTTACCTAAGCTTGTATAACTGTTTCCTAATTTATACAAGTGTGTCTTAAAATTCGTGGACATAACATAACAGCAAATTTTCAACTTAACTGGTTTAGCGAAGCACTTTTGAATATACAGCCTTGGCCAAAAGTATTAGGCACCTTACATTAACTCCTATATCATGAAAATCTGTTGGAATGGGGTAAAATAAAGTTTCCTAGGTACAAAATAATAACAATTTATTAAAGTAATTAGTATTTTGTTGAGCCACTTCTAGCCTTAGTCACTGCAGGTATTCTTTTCGGCAGAGTACTTATAAGTTTAAGACATTCCTCTGCGATAATATTATTCCATTCTTTCAATGACACGTTTTTTAAAATTGCTTAGATGTAATTGAATGCTTTCTAATGTTACGCTTTAGAATCCCCTACAAATTCCAAGGGATTTAGGTGTGGGGATTGTGCAAGCCAATCCAGGAGGTGAACATTGTTTTCTTGAAAACACTTCATGGTAACTGCAGATTTGTGGGAGGGTGCATTATCTTGTTGATACAGCATTTCTTCCATATTTATATCACCAAACATCTTGGAAAATGATTGCCGCAATGTTGTTTCCAATACGTTTATGTAAGTGTGGGAGTTCATTCGACCTTCACAAACAAACATTTCGCCTACATTGTCGGCTGTCATACAGCTCCAGATCCAACTCTCGAATTAAATTTCGATCCTCACGGCCCGAAGTTATCCGTTTTCTACCTGTTCTTGTTCGGTTCGCATGTGATCCAGTATCTGCGTAATGTTTCAAGGCAGATTGCACCGCACAACGCGAACGTTTAATACTTTTGGCTATTTCTGTCTATGTGTTGCCTTGCTCGTACAAGAACTGAATTCGCAAACGTAAATGCTCACTAAGTTCGTTCTTTTTAGGTATTTTTTACAGCAAAAATGGCGATATTCAAAATTATAATGAAATATACGTTATACTGGAAAGATCGTTCTTACTACAAGTGCTTATACAAGACTGACTACCTATTCACGGAACCACAATTGCGAACTATCATCTGCCACATGTTTTACAACCGCTGTAAAGTACTGTGCACTATTTAAATTATCGTTTATTGTTGCCGACTATTTGATAATAAAATTCTAAAGATTTCTGAGTAATATTTTCGAAGATAAATTAGAAAATTAAGGGTGCCTAATACTTTTGGCCAAGACTGTAAGCAAGAATCAACCTTATGAGCAATCCATTTGCCCTTTACCAAATTTCCTTTTTGAACGGGTTTATAGCCTTATAGACCGTAAATTTTCATAAAACAGGGCATTCTGCTTCCTCTTGAAAGTTTGCATCAATTTTATCCATTATTAACGAACAAAAAATTTTACTGTCTTTGAATTAAATTCATAAAGGTGTTTGATTTATTTACATTTACGCCATTCACATCGAAACAATACATTTTTCAAAGTAATCATTAGAATATAATCCCAGAAATTAGTAACTCTTTCAATGTTTCATTGGTTTTATATCAATGTTATAAAGGTATACGCATACGCACTTACCTCACACACATTTAAACCCCTCAATACCCTTCCATCTACAAAATAACATATAATAATTTCAATTTTAACATTTTATTTGGTTACTTTCTGGAGGATTTTTCATAACTGGCAGCAACAGTCCAAATATTAGAAAGAAACCAGCGCCGGTTACAATACACCTATTAAATAGAAACCGACGCCGACTAGAGTGCGGCCAATTTTAAGTTTTTAATTTTAGTGATAGGTAGTCAGTCTGATTAGGTAATTTACAAGATGTTGAATGAGTGTGGATAAGGAAGATTCTGTAAAAATAATTCTGATTCAGTTGTTAGGTTCTCTACCGCTCTCTACTTGCAGCAATTTCCTACAATCCATTTCTGTGGTAATCATTAATTCCACTTATGTTGTTGGAATTTCTCTTTTGTCCTGTGCGGTAGTTTTCATCAATTTAATCATCTGAAAGAATAAATAATATTATGCGAACGTCAAATAACTGCAATCGACAGAAAGGATAATACCAATTAGAAAAATAGAAAGTGATAAATAAATGTGGTCATTAATATACATTTGCAATTTTTTTCGTCTACGAATAGCTAAATACTCCATTTTTAAATATGATGCCCAGTAGATCATCGTTTGCCAAAGTTTGTTCACACAGATGTCACCACTAACTTCCATTTTAGCCTGAATAAATTAGACACACAAAATCAATATTTCGCAGATTTTTCATCGTAATGGAAAATTATGAAGTTAACTCTTTGACCATCCTAGTTCAAAGAATGAATTTAGTAAATTTGCAATACAGAATACTGCAAAAGCGAAAGTGCAGCGTATTAATTGCACTAATGCAATTACGTCAGGAACATTCGACTTCAAGCAAGGCAAGCGTACAAAATTCAACCTTCATAAACGATTTGCATTCACGCTATCGTGCTCATCCATGATTTATTTAAATACGATTTTGATTTCGACCTAATAATAAAGGTATTTACAAACTAGTAAGAGGATGAATGACGAAAAAGTAAACAAGTGCATTTACCTGGTCGCACGGTGATGATGGACAACCGGAAACGCGTGGGAGGAAGTAAAATTACGGTAATATGGGCGTGACTGGTTCTGCGCGTGTTGTGTATACGTGTGTGTGTCTGTTTATACAATACGAGGGCAGCTGAGCGGGGACGAACATCGTTCGTAATTAGGTAAATGAGTGACATCATATAGCGATTCTGTATGCCTAAACGTCACATTTTGCGGAGTATTGAATCATTCAGATTTGAATTGTGTGGTAATATATGTGTTATATGCTCCTTTGTTGATTGTGTGGCATAAACAATTTGTTATTGTGTAGTTGGTACAAGAAGCCAGCTACTAAAGTTAAGGATTGGTTATATCATAGATTTTGTTGATGAAGTAATTAAGTTTTCTCATATGTATATCCTGCGTGGTTGTCATCATCGATGGGAATTCACTTTAAACATATGAAACAACAAACTACGTTCCATGTACGTCAGATCATTAGATTTAACAGAAACATAATTAAATCTTCATAGATTTTATATTATATTAATTATCTCAACTATAAAAACCAATGAGGACTGAAAGTAATCGATTCGGAAAGAATTATATTTCAGTTCTTCTGCAATAATGTTTAGTTTATACTACAGCGTTAAATCTTTTAACAAATATCAATTATCTTCAGTCATTAATATCCCCCCACCTCTCGACCAACGACAAGTATCTTTTAAACAAATCAAGATACCAAGATAGATAATTATTATATGTATATGGCTGAAAATGATGAAATTTTGCAATACTGAATACAAAACATTTTGCTACTTTGCGTAATGAAACTGAAAATATTAAATTCTTATAAAAAAAACAAAAAAATCTTATATAGAGTTTAGAAAAGTGACGTTTTACTAGATAACTTTGGCTTGTTTAAATACGAGCGAGCGAGTAATTTAAAAGGCCATACGAGTTTAGAGAACATTTTTCTAACGAGATTGCGTGATACTATTTTTTCGCATAGTAGTTAATACGTTGCTATGCTGTAATGATTGCTGTGTTATAAAGTAACTCGTTACTATACGATTTTGAGGATGCGAAATATGATGCGAAAAAAAATTACATTGAAATAAATGTATCACAACTTTAATAAATTTAATTAATTAATACAATTACATTTATAAGATAACAAATTAGGACATAACATTCGTAATCATAACACTCAATAACCATACACACAAAAATATTGTCCATGAAATTACTAAACATAATTAAATAACAAATATGAGTCGCTTTTTATTAACAGACAACTAATTATCTTAAGCAATTTGTAAATTCAACATTGTTATTATATCATTATTCATTACGATATCATATAATTTACAGCAATTTTGATATCAAAAGTAACCTAATAATGATGATAATTTTTTTTTATAATTTTTGCTGAAATCTCATTCTACTTCAAACCGTAAACCCTAGGAGAAATTCCCAATACTTTATTTAGTACATTATTTAGAAAATAAAAAATTTTAACTCTTTCGAAAGAATCCCTGACACAATATTTTTATTTAATCAGAGTATTTACGTAATCTACAAATTCGCCATCCGATGGAAATAAAAATGCAAATAACAAAGCGAATTTTGTGTATATATAAATAAATGTTATGAACTAAATATTGTTACCAAATTTGGCATTAATTCGTCCATGTATTATCGTGATATTAGTTTTGCTTGGTTTAGAATTGTTCTTGCTCTCTGTTGTTGGAAACAACCCATTTTTCAAGAGATGTTACCAATCAGATCGCTTTCGTTATATCTAAGAAACAAATCGCCAATAGAGATGCGGGCAATTATATTTTGTTGAACTTAGAGTATCAATTTAATTTCGATAAATGGGTTTCTCAGCAATTTCATGAGTAGTCTGGCGAGTAGTATTTCCAGCAGTGATTTGTTCTTCGTCACATTTCGTTGATCTTCCGAAGCGGCTTTGATTGAAAATTTTCCTTCACAAAATTTTTTGCAAACCAAAAACAACCTCTTTACCTTTTACTAATATCTCTTTTTTCTTGCTTCAATTGAATTTTTTCTTTGTAATACATAATATTAAAGGAGAATATGCCGAAAGTGCTTCCATTCTTAAATTTAGGTTAAACCCATCAAATGTACCAACTTTTGAATTTTTTTTATAATTGTACATTAAAACGAAAAATTGAGAAAACTTTTAGGCTAACCTTGGTACATTATTATCAGTTCATGAAACAATGCGTGGATAATTATCCATCTTGATTACCTATAAAACATTCTACCTAGCAGAAAACAATATTACTATATAAATTGTATAATTTTCAGATGAGAATAAAGAAGAAACAATAATAACTTGCAATAATAAATTTGTTTTGTAATTATCTTCAATTCCTCTCTATCTTTCTCTCTCGCATAACCATAAAATATAATCATTGTTTAACGTTACTTCATCTTTGCTATGAGGCTCTGCTGTAACGTGTTGATCATTGAAAGATGCCAGAAGTTGAGAATGAAGGAGAAAATTTATGGTTTCAAATTAAAAAGAAGAAAAGTAGAAGAAAGTAATCTAGTTGAAAGAAAGCAATATTACAAAACTACACAGAGAAAACGAAGTTTTCTTTTATGAAGGATCGAAGTTTGAACCCAAAAGAATGTTGGTGTTAATGCGAGGAGAAAAATTTAATCTTTGCGATTAAATTTCGTTAAAATATGTATCACCTCTGAAACAACAGTTTGTCTGGTATAATTAATTAGAATTGCAAGAATACAGTTGAACAAAATTCCCATTCCGAGTTCTGAGTGGATTTACCTTGAAAATGAACCAAGTATCTCTGACGTTAACGATGACGATATGATGAAACATCATCATTTTGCTTTATGTATGAATGATATGAATATTTTTGCCTAAAGGTTTGAGACAAAAGTACATGTTTCTTATCCATGAGTCATCACTCTTTTAATTTTTTATTCATGATGCAGGTGAGATGAAGACTTAGATTTAGCATTTATTCGTCAGAACAACCAATTATGCAATAATGAGGTAGAATTATAAGCAAGGTGACAATAACATCAATGAATTTTATTTTTGATTATGGGATACCAATGAAATTCGGATATTACAATATACCAAAAGAACAGCACTTTTGGAAGGATTAAATTATGAACTTCCGGTATTATCAGTAGATCATTCTTATTCAATTACTAATGTAATAATACATATATATAATATTTTTCATAGAATCTTACCGATTTGTCATTCGTCATTGGACTACATTCACATCTAGTCATACTATAATATCTAATAATGTTTAACGTACAGTTCGTCACATTTTTATGCAAAAGTTCAAAAGGTACAAACGCATATGTATATTTGAAATGTCCCTCGTAGACAGATATCAAATTCAATTTGCACTACCTGTTCATATTTTTTATAACGGTTGATTCTGTGGCGGAAATTACTTAGTCATCTTGCGATGAAACATTCTAACATTTCTTTGGTTTAAGTTTAAGAACGTGTGTCATGTGTTCACGTTACTTCCTGTTTTTATCTCTACGTATGCTGAGCTTACATAAAAATATGTGATTAGGTATTTCTATTTACGAATACAATGCATAATATTTTCCGTGGGAAAACCTGTGAATGTGGAATGCAATCATGAATTAAATTAAGAGTTTCAAATGAAAATAGGATAAAAAAATTATTCTTTTTATATTTTGCCACTTGGTGCATTTTAAATTTACTAAAAGACAAAATTAAAACTGAGGAACAAGTTCATTTTTTGTTCTGTATTTAAGCAACAGTTGAAGTTGATGTACGGAAAGCACTGTAATTTTAGTGAAATTTATACACAAGTGTGAGTGTTATTTGTAACTCTCACGTGACAAGAATGTTGACAAAAAACTTTCGATAAAGCGAATAAATCTTGGAAAATAAGAGAAGGTGTAATAATCTAAAATAAATGTAATATTGCGAAGGAAATTTTTTCATTTACGTAGTGAAGTTCCGTAGGAGATGAATAACTAGAACTCCGGTTGTACGACTTGTAGTTCAATACAAGCATTTTTATGATTTCTAGATCTATAATAAAGTGACTCATAAGATATCAGTAAGGTAAAAATCATAAATCACTGCAATGTCATAAAAACTATAAATACTTACAGTCACTTCCATCATTTGCTTAAGCTGAGCTTAAACTTAAGCGGTGTTTGTAATATGACATTTGAGATTAGACAACAATTGTTAAGGCCTATTTATACAATTGCAGCTTAAACTCTTAACTACAACTTTTCAAATATTCATGGGTTTAAGCTTCAGTTTAAATTGAAACTGGTATTGTACATTGGGCCTTATTAATACTAGCCGTTTGCACATGAGGTCTCCAGATCGGAGGTATTTAAAATTTGTCATCAAACTCTCCATTTAACTTTCGTGAAACGGATTTGTCGCTTGCAGTCGGAGATCACGTTAAATTCTTGACGTAGATTGATCAAATTGGCATATAATTAAAAAATGACGTTTATCTTATTTTCTCTACCGGATGTTATAGTTTGTCAAAAAAGTATAAAAAATAGAAATAAATGGCATATGGCAAATGAAAATTTAAATCTCACAATTACCCGCTCATGCTCGTGACTTATATGCATCATAGGATAATGGTACCATAAATAACTATTAACGATATGTACAATACATAATTAAACGATCCATTTCTAAGAAAAACTGACGTACCCGTCAAGAGATGCATTCCAATTACAAATTTGGACTTTTGGTTTTAGAAATGCACACTTAATTTTTTCCATTTCGCAATCTCCTTGATTTCAAAATTTTTCTTTTTTTTTGCCGAAAGATTTCATGAAATGCCATTAAAAAGCAGCAAATTACAACAAACATATTCATGTAATAGTGAGAAAATTTAACTTACTCATCGATAGTTTAAATAACCGTGTTTTCCGGACATGCGGTTTTTCACAAAATGTGACTGACTATAAGAATGAATGACTTCGCGACCTAAAACTAATAGACAGTTAAACATCACAAGTTGTGGTCATTAAATTAAGGATGATTCGAATTATATCGTGTTTAAAATGTGGTAACATCAAGCAGACCGATCACCTTTACGTTACTCGATACATAAAGATTTAAATTCTCTTTCCAAGAAGGAACGTAATCGGTGCTTTAAACTTCATAGTAATTCTTATGACGAAGTAAAACCTACGTCAACGGTAATAGTGCATTCGCGCCTAGTGCCAGAGTGAGATGCGCCAATGAATGCGATAGTGCAGCTACGTTCAGGAAGAAGGTAGTCCTTCTTCAGAGTTACGTGAGGTTGGTGTTTCTTCATTTTTATTGTAATTGTCGTAACATTTCCAGCAAACTCTACTCAGTAAGTCTATAGATGCCTACCTGTATCAATTATTTTAGGATTTGTTAACACTGAGGTGCTTCCTTTTTAATCGTGTTACGGCATACCGCCGTACCAAAATTTTTAAACTTACTCGTTTGCGGATTATATTTTCTTTCTGTACAACAGTAATAACACACAATACACGTTTATACGTCGTTCGTGTACTGATGAATTTCGTAGAATCGTCGCAGTGGCAGCACGTATAAGGTTCTCCCTCCTATTTCTTAATCGACCTTAACATGTGGTATGCGCAATTCCATTCTTTAAATGTCGAGTTGGGAAATGGAAGAACATGTAACCGTCTATACTTCCGAAATTTTGCTCTCATAAGAAAAGCTAGTAGTTATTTAGTATTTATTTTTATTTATTTTATACACAAAACCATGGTATTGTAAAGTTCTACAGGTACTAACGAGGTATGCATAAATAAAACCAGTTCTGCTGACGCGACGATTCAACACGTGTATTTACACGGGCCGGCAAACATGGAAAGTGAGGTGAAGTCATAGAAAATGAAAAACTAATACGGAAATAAATTATTTAAACATACATGTTTATATTTATTTCTTTTTCTTTTCTGGTCAGAAGCAACTGTGATGTTTTATTGATATGTCAAACATCAATTAATATAATTGTGGTATGAATAAAAATATAGTAGATAACTGTTAATACTGCCGTATTTAATATTTCTTCCATAGTGTTTACTTCAGTATATGGAAGTGTTACTAATTTGCTAAGCGTGTATGTAGGGAAGATGGGGGGAATTAGAAGCGCTTGAGGAAAAATCAATATATTTTGAAAAAAATAAAGCGGATTATCTCAATAATTTTGTGCGATTTTGTATAAGGAAAAACCATTAAAAAACGTAACTGTATCATTCCTGTCATTAATACAGGTTATAGTACTGGGTGTTTCTTAACTTCATACAAAAAATGAAACCAGTGAAAGTTTACATTAAAAGTTGTAGAATGAAGCAGTTTTTTTATAACAATTGATTAATAAATATTAGAGATAATAATTGTTTTTGGCGAACGATGAAGAAGTTTGATAGTCCCTCTTACTGCCCACATGTAGGGGTAATGAGAACCATGGAAAAAGGCTGCCTAAATAAACTTATTAAAGTATTAGGTGCAAAAATCATATTGTGTCATAAAATGATCGCAAGATGTCGCGATTCAAACTAATTATTATTTTATCGTAAATATCGTGAATTTGCCTTGGTGCCGCTGGTTTTGTGACGTGTCATAGGTGGTGCAATGAACGAAATGACTGGCGAACTGAGGCAAATACTTTTAGTCGTTGGTTTGGTCATATTATAGGAGAAATTATTGCAATAAGAGTTCCATAACCGAAGTGTTTGGGGTAACGATAGCGGTCACAAACGTTCACAAGGCGGGCGATCACCATAAAGTATAAGTGGTTCAATGGTAGATTGTTACATTTGTTACATTGTTACATATATTTGTATGTGAACGATTTTCATCGCCATCGCCATTACAACCGTAAACGTGATCACCTCGGTGTGTGTAACGGTTAAGGCCGAACACACACTGGAGCAATTATGGTGACGATCGTATGGTGGTGGTAGTCACAAACATTCCTGTGCGAATCGTCTCCGTAAAGTAAAGCTTTTTTTAAGATTCAAAAACTTCAGATATAGGTTTAAAATGTTGATAAGATGCTTAAGGAGTTTAACAACAGAAAATCGATTATTTTATTGTATCAAATAAGAGGACAGGGGCCAGGGGTCTTAATTCATTAAAGTACCGATCTTTTGAAACATATTTCAATATTTATTTTTAGAGTTGTTCAATTTCAATTTTCCAGCTGTTGTAAGTAGAGCATGAGTTTTTTTTAATGTCATTGAACTTCTAATGTAATATTTCAATATTTACTTGAAAGAAGAGACTATATCAGTACATTAGGATTACTTTTGATAAGACAATGTTTTCAGTTAAAGAATTTGAAGGTTTATTTAAATATTCGAGTTTTAATTCCTGATCTTGCTTAATTGACATTGTTACGCATTAATGTTATTGAGGTGTGATGACGAATCCAATAGTTTTTTTCCAAACTGAACATGGAATCATTGTAGGATATTCTTCTTCTTCCACTTACTCATTTTTTTAATTTTTTCAAGTTATTTATTGCAAGTCGGTTTTGATTGCACTGGATTCTTCGAACATCCTCTGGACAGTTGTTTTGAAGCTCTGTGGATCCTCTTCAGCAGAATATTAGCTCGAGAATTCCACAACGATGCTAGGTCAAAAATCGGCTGCAGAATATCGCGACCTAAACTTATAATTATATTTTATTTATATAATTAATTAAATATTTGTGTATTTTTTGTTACTAATATTCAGTTGAATAATATCTTTTAATTGGGTTTATCCTTTATCAAAGTCTTAAATTATTTTGGAATTAGGATTTTTTTCAGTTTCAAGCGGTACATTTTTCGGTTTTATTTTTTTTAGGTTTTCTTATACGGTTTTTGAGTTAGACCTTGCTTGTTTCAGTCTTACTGTTTTCTTATTTTTTCACAGTTGATTTAGCTACTTATGTCATACAACCTAGCCGCGACAGGCTCTTGACCTATGTATAAGTGTCATAACTTTTTCATATTTCAATTTATTTTAATTGAAGCCTTCATCAAATTGACTTAATAAAACACTAATATGTCAGTCAGCTTTATTAATGAAGATAACTAGAATGTATAACATTCTATATTAGCAGGTGAACGCAGCAAAATCGTTACAAAGTAATTATTACTCAATTAAAAAAAAAGAAATTAACAGCAGATTTACGAAGCATAATTTTTTTCTAATTTAATTAAAACTGACGATTCATGCATGATGGACAATGAACTAACACGTTTGCAGTTGCTCACAATTAAATTTTTGGTTAGTTGATGTATGGAAAATCTTCAAATTAATAAAGCTATCCATACTTAGGCACGGTACCCTAACGGCTAATATCACAGGCTTTAGTGATGTCCGAAAAGACCGCCGGAAAGTCCTCCATGACCACCTCCAAATCCTCCTCCGATTCCTCCACCGAAACCACCTCCGATTCCTCCATGGTCACCTCCGAAATCACCCCCGATTCCTCCATAACCGCCGCCGAATCCTCCTCCAATACCTCCGCCTAGACCTCCATCGAATCCACCATCACCATGATCTCCTACGTGCACGTAAACGGGTACTGGTTTTTTGACGATATTAATGTCAGGAATATGAACAGGGACGTGCTTGACTACCTTCACTGGGTAAGGTTTAGGTACTGGAACTGTAACTTTGACTGGCACTGGTACTTTGACTGGATAGTGAACTGGAACCGGAATGTTTTTCACTACTTTGTATGGAATAGGTTTATCTATGTGGACTGGGTATGGTTTTGGTACATGAACTGGGTACGGTTTATCAACTTTAACTGGGAATGGTACTTTGACAGGCACGGGAATTTTCTTTTCTACTGGAACTGGATAAGGTACAGGATGATGTACTTCAATTTGTTTATGTAACGTGATGTGCGTAATTTTTCCATGGCCATCGTCTCCTCCGCCGATGCCTCCTCCGAATCCACCTCCAATTCCACCGCCGAATCCACCGCCGAATCCACCTCCGATTCCACCACCGAATCCACCTCCAATTCCATGTCCGCCTAAATCACCACCTAATCCTCCATGACCACCATCTAGGCCTCCATATCCCAAATCAAGTCCACGTTTTTCGTTCTTTTTCTCGTCCTTTTCGGCGTATGCTGTGAACGCCAAGAGTACCGCGCACACCTGAAAAAATAGCTTTGTTACATACAGAGCGATTCTCTTAATAGGACTGTGTTGGATACGACATTGTTGTAACACTATACCAATGGACCTACCAAAAATTTCATGTTGCTGCGTTTGAACACCTGGGGCAACTGTGCTTCATGAACTTGCCCCGCTGCCTTATATATTCGCAGAGACTCCCCAAGAACCGCCGTAAACAAACACTTTCTAGAATTGGAATTAAATTTAACGAGCGTGGACACGCTTTTTTAACGCTCTGCCTAAATTTATATAAGGTGAAGCCGCTAATTAGATTAGATTCCACTTGATGATGTTCTATTCATATGAATATAAAGTGTATTAGCTTAAATGTTTTAACGCAGAGGCAAACGTTTTAACTATGTGTAGCACTGATAAATTTATGTTCGCAATTATTGTTACGTTACATACTTTGTGTCCGTGTAGACATTACGTATCGTGTCGAATAAGGAAACTACAGATCTGATTGGTAGTAAAATTACTGCGAATTCTAAAAAAGCATTATAAATGAAATCGCGTATATGTGGGATATGAATAATTGAATAATTGAAAAGTGTTTAGATATTAAAAAAAAAACGGTAGATATTATGTTAAATTGTATTTTGTGTTTTAATTACTTTGTACTATCTGAACAGGCAGCGCGCCTGGACGATTGTACACTGATTGACAAAAGTATTCTTCCGAAAAGCAATAAGACTGTGCAAAACTGTGTTTCAATCTTTGATTATTATATATACTAACGTGGATAACACTTAGGCTCCGTATACATGTTCCAAAAAAAAGAGACAGATAGAGAAGTATTTTTGTGCGTTACGCACATTTTGGGAAAACTCCTGCAAGAACCTCCACGTCAAGACGTTTTACTTTCACTGTGACGGTATACGCAAACGGTAGATTAGTCCTGCGGTGGTCCTGGGTAAAATTAGATTTTATATACTTCTGATGCTGTCTCACTTTCACTTACACGTTATATATTTCGATCATTATCTAAGTTTTTGGAACATCAGATGTACTCTTCTGAACAAAGTGTACGTTAGTATATAAAAAGTAAGCAACAGAAAATCAGATTAGAGTAGGCGGTGCAAAGAAAATGTATGTCTGTGATTAACTAAATTAATTAATCTAATGCATTCAAGAACTGTCAGATCAGCCGCATTAGTCACAGCCATACACTTTCTTTACACCACCTATTCTAATCTGATTTTTTGTTGCTCACATGCTATAAACAAAGCTTTCAATAAGGTTCAGTATCACACGGAAGGATACTTTTGTCAACCAGCGTACATACAAAGTTCTGTCATTAGATTACACAAATAAACAATCCATTATGCAAACCAACAAACGTATAATTTAATAAATTAAAAAATCATTTTACAGTAAATATTGGAAATGATCTACACCCACTTGTTGGCATAACTATATTCATTTTTACCAATAACTTCTTGTTGTTGTTCACTTCCTCACATTTGTCAGTAATCCTTTATATTTTCAACAAACATTGTTTTTTGACAACTCTATTATCATATTCTTCAGTATTTCTCTTTGCCCAGAAAAATATTTTCTATACCTAATTTAAGATACTTGTATTGACGTCTTCCGGGTTCTGCAATGTGTTGGACTTGTTGCAGTTCGACGTTTCACTGTTTATACTGACAGCTTCTTCAGGATACATTGGATAACGGTCGTGAGAGTCTACGATTTTATTTAGGATACTTGTTCCTCTCTTTTAATATAATAATAATAGCCATTTATTAACCCATAAAGAAATAACAAAAGACTTACAGTCCATAAAATTGTAATTTAGATCCTATAGTTGGTAAAAAGGTTTTGACAAAAATAAATTATTTAAACGCATATGTTTACATTTATTTCTTTTTCTTTTTTGGTCAGAAGCAACTGTGACGTTTTATTGATATGTCAAACATCAATTAATATAATTGTGGTATGAATAAAAATGTAGTAGATAACTGTTAATACTGCCGTATTTAATATTTCTTCCATACAGTGTTTACTTCAGTATATGGAAGTGTTACTAATTTGCTAAGCGTGTATGTAGGGGAGATGGGGAATGAGAAGCGCTGGAGGAAAAATCAATATATTTTGAAAAAGATAAAGCCAATTACCTCAATAATTTTGTGCGATTTTGTATAAGGAAAAACCATTAAAAAACGTAACTGTATCATTCCTGTCATTAATAGAAATTATAGTACTGGGTGTTTCTTAACTTCATACAAAAAATGAAACCAGTGAAAGTTTACATTAAAAGTTATAGAATGAAGCAGTTTTTCTATAACAATTGATTAATAAATAATAGAGATAATAAATGTTTTTGGCGAACGATGAAGAAGTTTGATAGTCCCTCTTACTGCCCACATGTAGGGGTAATGAGAACCATGAAAGAAGGCTGCCTAAATAAACTTATTAAAGTATTAGGTGCAAAAATCACATATCCAACTTGTTTACAGTGTTGCTTTTTTACGAGTCCTCGACATCTTCAACAACAAAACTTACTTTTTTAATATCAGGGATAATGAGAATCATCTGTGGGTTATAATAACTTGGCTCTCATTACCCCACATAGCTTTAAAAAAAAAACATAGATAAGCAAGGAACCAAATATTATAAACATAAAATAGATTAACAACTAGTAATATGAAATCTAAATATAAACATTGTCCAAAAAACAGTATCTGCCTATTTATATTTTCGATGAAAAATTACGAAAAATAACAACACAAGTCTTGATTTACAACATGTGCTCACTTCCATTACTGCGTATTGCTTTTTTTTTTCAATAAATGGATTCTCTATGTTAGTTGAGTGGGAAGAGGTACTCTTCCACCAAATTTCGAGTATTTTTTGGTTTGGTATACAGGTTGGCTCTTATTGCCCGCTGCCTCATTACCCCACGCTCCCCTACACACTTTTTTTTCCAGAAGTTATTATTCTGGTTTTAATGCTTCCATTGGTTTACTATACTTGTTAGTATTTGTGAAGATTTATGATAAAAATATATTGTATCCTAAAATAATTTCGTTTGAAAGCCATTCATAGATTTGAAATAACGCCCATAGACAGGTTTCAAATCCAATTTACACTATTTGTACCTATATTTTTTAAAAGTATCGTAAAAACGTTAATTTGATTTTGTGACGGAGTGTAGAATTGTGCGATTTTTAAAGTGTCTGTTAAAATATCATAAAGAATTTGTTATTCAAAAAGTAATGTCCACGTCTAGGGCATTCACATCTTATTTATTATTCCTTGAAATTTTCTCCTGAAACTTTACTTTTGTCCTCATAGGCAGCTAAGCAAAGTTTAGGTGATCTTTTATCATCTTTATTAACACTCACAGTGAGCCTCCCTAAACGTTTCTTGCCTTATTGACCTTTTATTTTCCGTTCTTGTTTCAAAATTGTTTTTTTCGTTTTATTCTTCATATTATTTATTTTCTTTAAAATTTGCTTGACTTAGGGCCGGTTTCATAATGGAATTTAGAGAAGACTTTAAAATTTAAGTCACCTTCAGATTTCAGGTATATAAACAAATGTCTTTTCATATTTGTTTTAACAACCAAAAGCGACTTAAAATTCCATTATGAAACTAGCTCTTAAAGTTTATTTGAAATTATCTTCATCCTTTAAATTATCTGACGGTTCCTTAAAATGAGAGCCGTACCTTAGACTACTTTAACGTTCCTCTTGTCAAATACAAAGTTTTAAAACATAGACATAAATACAATAACCAGTTATAAATTTTCAATTAATAATTCTTCTTTGGGCATTTTGTCGATCAATTCATTTTTCGGCCTGAAATGATTTCGATATTTTTTACTTTTAGTGATTTATTTATTTATTCACTTAACCAGATTCGTTTTGGATGACAATTGTCGATTTAGAATTTTAAGAACGAACCCATGAAATCAATTTTAGAATAACGAATTGAAGTTGTCATTTTTCTGTATTATAAAAATGTCCTGTTTAAATTTTCTTTGTCAGTTCTTTGAATAGTGAAATCAACTTTATCTCGGCGCACTTGTAGTTATAAAACTTTATTGCGTTTGTAAACTTTTAGAGACCGAAAGGTCCTTTGTCGGGCAAGTTTAGTTAACACGCAGCGGCGTACAAAATTGTAAATGTAAATACAGTTTTCAGTACAGAGGTTGGCTTTGGAATTTACAAACAAGGTTCCTGTTTTATTGCGTCGGAACGATATACTATAAAACTTTATTATTATGTAGTATTTGCTATTTTTCAACAAAAAGATGGAACGGATGAACCTAGGAAAACTTAAATTTCCTGTGTCAACAAATGACCTATCATATACTTAATACATGTTCATATTTAAAACAATTGCAAATTGTATAAATTAATTTTCTTATAGTCATCACTTATAAATTTAATTAAAAAAAGTTAAATTTCTCTTTTTTCTGCATTTGTGTCAGTATTTGTTATTGAAGTACAAGCGAAATTGTTAAAAGTCGTACTTTTTCTTTTCTTTTTTATTGCTCTGAAAAATTTTGACAATTAACGGTAAAGACGGAAAAAAGTCGACTTTTTAACGTTTTCGCTTATTAAAAAATTCTTGCAATTATTTACTTAACTACCTTGGGACAAAAGAATTTGAGTTCCGTAATTTACTTATTATAAAATCTGCATTTATTTTTTTATCAAGTAACAGGCAACAGTTTATCTTCAAAATGAGTAACAAATTAATGATAAACATTACCTATCGTTATTGTGAAACTTCAATATGGCTTCCAGTAGAACCCCATGTCAAATTCTTCTATTGCCAATGTTTCGCCCTTCGTTGATTTCGCTGATCTTCACACTATTTCTGTATCTTGAGTGCAGCAACGAGATCAGATTAAAGGGTGAAAGATTATATAATTTCAAATTTCAACCCTGTATTTGTAAAGTACCCTTCAGACTGTTGACTATTGATATTGACGACACATTAGAATGAAATACTACAATTATTAATAATATTTAAGTCTCGAAATTACAAGGACATTAACACTATTAGATTTTGTCATTATTGTGAACAATTTATGTGATAATTCTGTTGGTATTACCAACATAACATTATGTTACATTGACGTTATTGTGATGAAGCACTGAGGGCTCAAATATAACTTTCTGTTCTGTGCTCGTACAATGTGACAATTTTAAAAGTTGTCATCGGCTATATCTTAAAATCGCAAAAAATTATTAATAATAACTCAAAACCGTTTAGGTGGCTTGATGGGGGAACTAGAATAATACAGAGAACGATATCCCCCGACCTACTTCCTCCGCTCCAGCTACCTCAAATTAAAAATTTCAAATGACATCTCTATACTTGAGATACATCAATGGAAAGGTCTTGAATCAAGCTTTCGAACGATACAAAAAATTAGAAAAAATTTAAAAAGCTACGAAAACTTTAAATTCTTAATTTTTATTATATTTATATTAAACGTTGAAAATGGTTTTCATTGTTTTGTCGAGGTGTATCGTTCTCAAGCCCACCTAAACGGTTTTGAGTGATTATTATAAAGCCGGTAGTAACTTTTAAAATTGTCACCCTCTATGTTTATTTCTAATATGCCATAAATTGTTAAACCAGTACCATTAGTCTTATTATTAAATATCATTACATTGCCGTCACGGTGTTATACCTATTAGTTAATTAACATTAATATTTTTAAATAAAACTAAACGCATTGCTTCTCTTAAGTCATCCAGACTTCCCTTAATACTGTACCAACATTTGGTTGGTTTTACGTGCACAATGCAGGGTCCCTTATCTAGAAAATATTGCATTCAGCAGGTAAAGAACCCTCTTCTATGTATTATACTATTCTATAATACACGTTGTGTGAGTGGGACTGAGGGTAAATATTAATAGACATTCTAGCAGTGCTGTAAACGTCGAGCTAGAATAGTGGAGAGTGAGAAGGCGAATTTGAAAAAGGTCTGGTATTAGAATTTAAACTTTCAGCCTGTTAGTTGAGGCTTATTTGACACATGCAGTACAAGCTTTTGCCGTGCACTGCTTAGGTCTGCGTAAATTCTGTGATTTCGGATTTATGAGGTGCATAAAAATGTGCTGTTGCGTAAAATCACAAGAACTTAGGTCGGTTATCGTCTTGTTTTTATATCGTGTTGTTTGTAATTAGTTGTCTTAGACGTATTTTTCTTTTCAGTGGTGTGGCGGTATTGAGTTGTACGGATTGCAGTGGAAGTAGTACGGCTTCTAGTGATATAACTGAACCTGGATCTCCATTCAGTGTCGCGTCTAGTCACTCTGAAGATTCTGGCTCGCAACCTGCCAAGATGCCACCTACGCAAAGTGCTCATCTTCCACCGTGGTCCTGGACGGAGGAAAACGCGCCCGTGAAGAGGCCGTCGCAAGAGAAGACTGCCTTTACGAAGAGATTAAAGACAGAGGAGGATAGTAAACAATCACCAACTTGCCTAAATAATAATTTAAATACTTCCCAAGCGTCTAATTTATCAGTTTTAAACAAATCTATAACCGCACAAGTACTGCCTAAAGCTACAAGTACTGCAGATGAACCTAGTCTTAATTTAATAAATAATAGAATTAAAGTAAATAAAGTAACGAAAAAACCGGAAACGTTAATAACTCCGAAAATGCAACAAGGAAAAATAACGGAGTACTTCAAATCTCAACTGAAATCAAATGGTATTAAAAAAGAGCTCTCTAACACATCCACCAAAACAAATCCGTTGCAAAAATATGTGAAGCTAGTCGATGGTGCAAAGCAATTAATTAATAAGCCTTCGTGCATACGTAAAATTGATGTACGGACTGTCATACCTGTAGTGAAGAAAGTGGCTGCAACACCTATGAAAAACAGAAAACCTTCTCCAGTTACTGTTCCTAGAAAAATTTTACCCGCTCCCAGCAAACAAAGTGAAAAGATTACAATTAATACCATAAATAATTTCCATCCTGTGACATTAGCAGCGGTGGCCTTTCCACCCAATTTAACATATCTTCATACCAAAACACCCAAACCACCGGACAATATATTTGTGCCACAGTTTGCAATAAATAGTGACAAAATAAATGCAATACCAATAGTAAATCGAACACAATGCCTGAATGTTATCCAGCCTATCCAAAAAATCACCACCATTAATAACTTTAATTGTGTTAAGCTAAATGCTACAGTAGTGCCTATTGTAAAATTAAACACCTTGCCTTCGAGATTAAACGGGTCAAATTTAAATACTGTTGCGTTAAATGTCGAAACGGGAACACCGACGGTTTTGTCTGCCAAACCTATTGCCGTTAATAACTTAACACCAAAACAACAAGGCTCTTTGTCATCGTCATTGTTATCATCGAGCATTACCAAATCAGAAACAATTTTAAATGTATGTCGAACTGAAAAGTCATCCACGCCTACGCCTGACTCCGATAGTGGAATCTCCAGTAAAGATAATTTGGAAATCTCCATCAGCCAGACGATTACCATTGAACAACAAAAGTCTCCTATTTTATCACAACCCAAAACGATTAGATTTCCTGCTAAACAGGAGAGTTCTGAATCCAAAGAGAAGAGATCGCACTCCAGTGACACTGCCGCTTGTCAATGGGCCGAATGCCAAGCACAATTCGATACCAGTGGGGCCTTATTAGAACATCTACAGGTAATCATACATGCATTATTAAATCATGGTATAATCAGTATCAACTTTGCATTGCTTAGAATAACTAATAAAGATTAACTTGTGACGTTACAGACTACTCAGTTGTTGTACATTTTTCCTTTTTTTTTTCTATAAAGCAATCAGCGCACTATTGACGTCATGCTGAATTTTAAATTCCAACAACTGTAACTTAATATAATTTTGCCTTCTCTACTTACAGGTTAAACATGTGATATCTCAAGCAACTCAAGAACAGTATGTGTGCCTATGGTTGGGTTGTAAAGTACATGGCCGCACGTCGTGTTCTAGGACATGGTTAGAACGTCATGTTCTTGCACACGCCGGAACTAAACCATTTAGATGTATAGTCGATGGCTGTGGCATGAGATTTAATTCACAAGTAACTAGATGTGAAGACGCAATGTCCAGTTTGTAAATTAATAAATTTTCCCGTTTTAGTTGGCATTGGAACGACATGTAAATAATCATTTTAATGGTGATACTTCACAAAATGGAAACAATAAGAAGTCATTAGATAATGGTTCCGCTAAACTTTTCAAGAGGAATGGTAAAAAGATTCGGTTTCGAAGACAGCCTTGGTCAGGTAAAATCTTTTTCTGTGTTGGAATAGTACATTATTTTTTCCCTCTGTATATACAACTTTGGAGAGGTAACGAATCATATTGTTCATACATCCCCATCCACGCATTAAATAAGTTCATACATTTTTGTCTCACGTTTATGTCTGTTCTAGATAATCTTCTAGAATTGGAGCACCAAGTCAAATTAAATTTTTTTTGTTATTAAATATTTACCAGTTTGATTCATTAATTTGTTAAGCTATAATACAATTTGATTTGACTTATGGCTTTAAAATGAGACATAGGAACTGAAAAAAATGTTATGTACCAAAAAATTCGAACTCTTACGTATCCTGTGTTGCATTTTAAGACCTACTAAAAATTTCCTAAAGTGAATATGTGCGGGATATTCATAAATCAGAGCTATTCAAAAATCAAATTGATATTTAAAGTTTCCGGTTTGTTAATTACTGTCAAAAATACATTTCGTTGGTCGTCTTCTTTTTACTGCCTCTGTACGTTTCTACACACATTGAAAATATCTTAAGTAATGATATTCTGGTATTTTAGAAAGATGCAGTAACAGAGAAACAAATAGGATGTTTATCAAGATCAAGTTTCTACACTTCATCATCATATGGAATGTGTTTGTAGTCATCATTCAATATCAAGTTTAAAAAAAAAGTGTACATCACTAAGTATTTATACACTGCTCGAGTAAATATTAGTCACTTTTTTTTGTTGATGTCTAGCATCTAGACTGCTGAAAGCTTTAAAGAAAATACGCCAACAAAAAAAAATGACTGCTTTTTCTAGTAGTGTATTTTACTTTACACGATGTTGGTTCATTTATGTCATCAGTTTTTCCGATTCAAATAAAGCAATGATAGGGAATTATCATTCTGTATATTTAATAATAGCTGAGAAAACAGCTTCAAAATTTTAGGGAAATACATTCAGTTTTTATCAACAATTCTTTATATTTCTCTGAATTGTGAAAAAAGTTGAAATACTAATTATTTAGTAAGGTTTTTCAAGTTTTTACTTAAAAATATTGATGAATCGAGTTCAACTCCCATATAAAAGATGTTTGAATAGTTGACTACTTAGATGTTAATTTTTTTTAAATAAAGGGGTCTTTCAAATAAAAACCAGCCAAAGAACGTGCTCGAAAGATATGAGAAACTAACTGGATTGTAGTACGGGGTCATGAGGTGTTTTTCACCTGAATTTAGGAAGGGAATCATACGAAATCTGATGATTGTTTAGGCAGAAAGTAAAACTTCCTGTTCAGTTCTGTTGATATTGTTTAAAGTAAGTAACATTTCATATCAGAACAAAACTTTCGAAAGTTCGTCTTATAGGTCTTGATTGCCATGTATTCATAGAGGTGAACTTTGCTAAGGAGTTGGTCTTAAGTATGTATCTTTCTTCGTTTAAATATTTACAATTTTATTGTGTTTTTTTAGAAAAAAAATATTAATTCTGTTTATTTCAAAAAATGTATTTTAAAGTAAGTTTGAGTACAATTGCAATTTCAATTGACTTTTGCTTATATTTACATATGCGTAAGAAATACAGTGAAAGTCACGAAAGATGAGCCCTGCGTCATCAATCACCGAAGCTATAACTGATAACTATTTCAGTATTATTTCCTTTTCGTTGGTAAATAAGAAATCACTTACTAAGTATCTGAACCATTCTAAAGTGCTTGAAAACTTCCAACTGCACAAAATCTCAAACATATTAATCATTGCAATATTGGAGCAATGAGTGGTCCACTCTTATTTACTTTCGCAACATTGCCTTCAGTTTCAGGCAGTATGTTTAATAGTTTTTCTGTTGATCGAAATTTTGGAATAAAAATCCCGTGCATCATCAAGTTCAACATCTCGTACATTCGGCAAATCTACTTGTTTGATAATAATAATTCGTAATAGGAATTGAAATTTATCGTCATCGCAAAACAATCTCCTTTACTTATAACTAAGCAAACGGAAGTTCGTCTTGAGAATAGTTCAACCACGACTTTGTAACTTCAGTTTTCTGACGATTTTCTATCATAAATAAACCGTCAAATTGCTTATGAATACATAACTCAAAAAGCTACTGCTTAAGAAATTTTGAAGTGATGTCTGTTAAAAAGTTTCTAAAAAAGACCACTTGAGTTTAAGCAAATACTTAAGTCTTTCTTAAAACCTGTCTAGACATTGTTTAGGATTTTCTTAGGTTTAAGAACTGACTATGAATACGGGCCCTCATAGTAATCACGTGATCACCACACCTTCCCCAAGTGAAATGGTGTTGGTTACGCTTTATATCAAAAATAGACCCTTTTGACAAACTGCAGTGTCCTTTGGCTAGTTTTTATTTTATTACTATTCTCCGTCTAGAAAGTACCCGGAAAAAGGAAAACGCTGCAACCTCCAGATTTTGAATTTGTGAACAAAATAATTAAAACAAAGGAAACAATTCTGCTTATTTGTTTATGTACTTTCTAGTTAATCCTGAAAATTATATTTAACGTTCGTGTAACTGTATTCAAACCACTGAGATTTCATGCATGTAAAACTGATGCTGTTATTTTATTTTGTAGTCGATACATTTTACCAACCCTTTTCCTTCATTTATGAACCCCCCATAGAAAATATACTCCATCTTTTCTTCAATTATTCAGTTTTGGTCTTTGCTTCAAATGGTTAATTTTACCAACCCTTTTCCTTCATTTATAACCCCCCCCCCCCATTGAAAATATATTCCATCTTTTCTTCAATTACTCAGTTTTGGTCTTTGCTTCAAATGGTTAATTTTACCAACCCTTTTCCTTCATTTATGAACCTCCCCTATTGAAAATATACTCCATCTTTTCTTCAATTACTCAATTTTTCTCTTTGCTTCAAATGGTTAACATTCAACACTTTTTTTGTTAGACTCTTCGAAAAATATGATTGTGATAAAAATATTATGCTCCTAAGATGTCGGGAAAGGAATTTGTACATTGAAGCAAATTCTTAGAAATTCCAAAATTCCGGATACTTTCTAAGTGGACTATATTTATTAAACAGTACTTGTTGCTGTAGAAAAATGTACTTCTTCGTATATTAACACAAACTAAATTTTAGCACGTATGTTTGATTTCATTGATTCTGGAATCATGGAAGGGTTACAATACCAACTGCTTACGATGACGGAAAAACGGACTGTAGGCCAGTTTGATAACGTAGCCGGGGACTCCCTCACTTTGCAGAGCCAAGTATTAGCAAAAAGAATTGAAGCAGACGGCAAACGACAGTTGCTTCTGAGGTGGCATCCTCGAAATGTGTAAGTATTTTACGTTTTTATTATTCAAGTAGAAAAACATCAACAAGTAAGATGAATTTGACTAATCGTTTTAAAATTTGTTGGAAGGTCTTCCTTTTCAGTAGTTAAGCTAGCAACGCATTGTGTTAAAAGCTCATGCATGTTAATGATTTGGTGAGTCCGTTTTAAAATATCAAAGTCAGGTTATTTCATATTATCTGTTTTTGTAGCAGGTCTTGCTCAATCACAGAACAACAGGAATATAAAGGATGGTTATCATCGCTGATATGACGTTCTGCCTTCTATGCGTAAATTTTAAAATAAATGCACCCATTCTCTTACTTCTTTTTGTTTATTACTTTCGTTCTAAGAAACGCGACAGTAATATTAAAGTAAGTAATCTGTTCATTTGTATATTTTAGGATACCAGATGAATGGATTGCGGAAAACGAATACTCGCCGACAAAAAACTTACCTATACCAGCGATGTGCGATGCTGCCAAAACTGAGGTGAAGTCCCTGCTCTTTCCCTTGAAGCAGAGCCAATCGTCCCGACAGAAACACCGCCGTAAACCGTGCAAGCAAACGACGTGATATAAATGAAATTTTTTAAAATATTGTAGTAATTTGATGCAACCTTTGTACATTTTCTGTATAGGAAATAATGATGATTTAATCAT
The DNA here is from genome assembly GCA_039766575.1 of Serrognathus titanus. Taxonomy (NCBI): domain Eukaryota; kingdom Metazoa; phylum Arthropoda; class Insecta; order Coleoptera; family Lucanidae; genus Serrognathus; species Serrognathus titanus. Next base: position 25,472,198 of record CM077912.1, on the reverse strand, counting down.
TGTCGACTGTAAACCAGCATGATTTTTTGACTGAATTATAATAATGCAATTTTTTGTGTCAAGATTTAGTTTTAAATTTGTTGACTGACAATTTTTAGTTTGCTTTGTGATAAAATTTAATAGAATTATGTGCTATTATTGTAGCAGACTTATAACTTTTGAAAGCAGTAATTATATTACGCTGTTACATGCTCTGTATAATTATATATTGATCTCATTTTATGAAAATTACAAAGGTATCATCACGACTGTATAATATGGGAACACAAATGTATATTTTGTGAAGTCTTTCACCGTGTATAGTAGATTTGTATGTATTGTAAGTTATTGTAGTTAGGAAAGACGGGAAGGCTGCCGATTGTGAGGCACGTGCGACCGTTTACAACCAGCAGATTGACACTGCCATGTTTCTGGTTGTTAGTTACATCTAGACTAGCCCAATTTATTAAGGTATTCTAGTATTATTTAGGTTTTAATTTACTACGTGTGTTTGCAATATTACTATGTAAACTGTAACTTTGTTTGCAATTTATTTTCTCCAAGAAAAATGCTTTCAAAATTTCATACTACATCAGTTTATATTCAAGTGAATTGAGAAAAAACTAATTTTGAAATAAAATGGTGTTTGTTTTTTCTACCTTACAACTTACTAGGCATTTATTTAAAATTAACTGTTAAGTTTACTTTAAACAGAAATACAAAGTAACTCAAAAAATAAAACAAAAATTTATAATCACTACTTCCTTCCATTACTAATTTAAAATTAACTTGATCACAAAGCAAATTTGAGAATAATTGCTGTTAATAATTTCATCGCAGCATATTGGCAATTGTAAGTACAGTTTGCATCAGTATATGCATTTTTTTATTTAAAACTAGTATTTGTATGTGCGCGTTTTTATTTTATAGTTAATATGGTAGTAATAAATCATTTTAAACAATCACTGCCAATTGACTGCCACACAATCTAAAATTAGTAATAAATTTAGGAAATGCCATGACTTACTTTTTCTTTGAAAAATTTTTGTAGTTCTTCAAAATTTTTTCATTCTCTGTCGCAGTGCCATTTGTTATAAAACGTATTTGATTTTTTTCTAATGGGAAAATATTTATAATGGGAAAATTCTTTTTCAATAAGTTTGATTTTAATAACTTTCCTCGTTGGTATATTTGAGCTTATGTTTTACATTAAATTCGTTTCCCATTGTTTTGATTCCATATCATCGTCTTAACTACTTGTGCGTTTAGTTTAAAAAATAACTCATCATTTGAATCATAGAAACACTGATCTCTCTTACCAAGACAAATCATTTACGAAATGACGAAAGATTTTTTTTGTAAATAAAATTCCTTTGTAGTACAAATTTGTGATGCATTTATTTAATTTCCATTTTCTCATCATAAAGAGCAGCAAATTATAAAAAAAATTCTTTATAAAACTTTACTTTTTTACTTTTTACACCAAACTTAATTTTTTTAAATATTATTTGCAAAAGAGAAAAAAAACATTGATGAAAGATTAGGGGAGTTAATTAGAAGTATAATTTTATTGTTTTAATTAATCGCTGCTCTTTACAAATTCATCATTGAAAAAATAAAAAATCTTTCATTGTTTTATTTTGTACTTAAAGAATCATTTACATGTGAAAGACTAGTTCGCTAATTTATGGAGCATCATAGATTTCTTATCATTATTAAAGTAAATAGCACATTTGCTCATGTCATTTTGAGAATAGACTGAAAATCATAATTAAATCACTTATTTAAAAGAAAAATATTTGACTGAGTTAGGTAATTTTTTTTGTTCTGACTAAAAAAATAAAACAAATTGTAGTTTCGTATATTTTATATTATTTTTTTAATTAACGGAACAATCCCATGTACAATTAATTTTTATTAATGAACGTATTTATGCATTTAAGTCAACTTTATTCTACAACTTATTTTTACATGATTTACAATGACTGGTTGCTGTCGCATCGTCTTTTCGATTGTTGTCGGTTTACACACAATTTTAGTATGTACATCGTAATATTTTCCAGTATTTATTCATTGCTCTTAACGATAATGTTATCGTACTTATGTCAGGCACCACTTTTAGCAGCCATTCATGTGTGTTTTCTGTTAATAATTTATTAGTTAAGTTGTAAATACATGAAGAAGATGAACAAAAATTGAGAGAAGCTGATCAATAGTGTAATATAGTAGTGTAGATTTTAATGATAGTTTGTATCTACCATGTTTCTAACAATTCAAAAAGTAAAATATAACTTTTATAAACTATTCTTTTACACTGCATTAAAAAAGAAAAATCTCTAAAAAGACTGTTCCAAATTATATCATAAAAATTAGGGCGATTTGTTTGTAAGAAGTCAACATTTTTGTCGGACCTTTCAAAATAATATATTTAACAACAGTCTTAACTATGCAATACAGCTTCATAGATTTTTTGAAAAATCCTAAAATATTAACAGAAACAAGTGGAAACAAATAAACAATGAATGTTCAATAATTTCCCTAGGAAATTAAAATATAAAACTTTTCTAAAAAGTGTAGTATTGATTGATCGAAAGAAATGAAAAATTTATAAATGCTGAAAGACATTAAATTCTATTACAGATTGCATTAATAACATGATTAAAATAAATTTCTAATGTTATTCTTCTGATGTCTTTTGTAAATTAACGCGAGTACAGAATAATTTACATTTAGTTAAAATTTTCTTCAAATATCCTAAAAAATAAAGACATTTCTGAATTTATAATCTTTTTGTGGACAAGCTTTGTAAAGCACGGTTATATACTTCATGATTGCCACAAAACTAATCCAGAAGCGATATATTGTCGAAAGTATTAAATAAATCATTAAAATAAATTTTATTTTATTTATTTCATGGTTTACGATTATGCTAATACATTTACAGTGCATGTAATATTTAGTCCAGTCAGTCAAGACCAAATTAGAACTGCTGTTCTGCACTACAATGTAACCTAACTAAATAGTGTGGTGATGGCATTTTCACTTTTTATTTACTAGACTAAAAATTACAAGAACTGTATAGTAAAAATTTCAAAATATAAATGGCATGCATGTTTTCTGATAAGTTAAAAAAAACGCTATATAAAGTACAACAAAAAGTCATAAACAAAAATGTCTTTGAATAAAATGTAGTTAAACTAAATTAAAGAGACTGTATGCAGTAATCAAACATTTGTTTACTTTGAATCAAATAATGAAGTATGTATCTTTATGTGAATCATGGAAAATCTTAAACTGTGATTGACTTAGCAGCTGAGAAAACATCACCAATAATAGAAGAATATAAAACGATAAAAAATAGAATCCAAGAGATAAATCAAAAATTAATACAATCATATCAAAATCAAAGCATACAAGTTATTTTTGATAAACTTGTTTTCATCCATCATGCATAATGTAAATTATGAAATGAGAAACAATGCTGCATTAGGTTGAGACTGTTGTTGAAGAAATGAATTATTATTTATATAAATATTTCGTTCAGTATTGTGTTATCAGAAATTGTTTCTGTTTTTAATTGTGAATTGTTATAATACAGAGCGATAATTTAAATTTATTATTTACTAAGTGAACCATCCAACAAAGAAATTGTCACAGTCGTTAATTTGGTGTTCATTAAATATATATTTTATTGAGTAAGCACTCACTAAGGTATAAAATTTAAATAATCGCTTTATGGAAAGAATATTTAAGAATGATTACTTAACATATGAATGTATTTGTTAGGTAGAGGAATAGTTTTAATAGTGTGAACAATTTTACTTGAAGACATTTACACGTAATTTTCATACTGAAAATGTTCAATTGCAAGCAGCAATGGCCCCAAGTAAGATTGTAAACAACAGAAATACGGAAATGTTTGAATTTACTATAAGTGTTAGTGGCTGATTAGAATATTTTAATATAATAAATGAAGATTGTATAAAAAGATGCTTAAATGTTTATGAAAGTGTGACAAATATTATTGATTAAATTATTATATCAAAGTACATTTTATCCTAATTGGTGTCTTATATTTACTAAATTTTTAACTAAAATATACATATTATTAATTTCCGATTTGGTTACATGCATTTATTGTCCATTTAAATAAATATGACTAACCACAAACCTATGTTTTAACATGAAATGGTAGATATAGAACAATTTGTGTTTTGCCTCCGCATAGATGGGTAAACGACAAACGACAAGGTCATGCAGTCATCACATATTGATGGATTATAACAATTTCCAATTAGTGTTGTGTATATAGTTAACTGCAATTTATTTTAATTTAAATGTCCTAAAATTTTCTGAAAAATTTTGCTCTTTGTGTTTAACATTCATTCATTGATTGGTTCAATTGGAAACAAATTCTACCTCACTCAAGTTTATAGTAGTATCTCTCTTTATTTAAGTTATTATAATAATTAATTTTTGTAATTACGGAGTTCATTTTGTAGCTCTCATGTCTGTTCGAATTAAAAAGACTGTAAGCAGTAGGAAACCGTTTATTCTTTTTCCTGACAATTTCTTGTTCACTGCATTTTTAAATTATTTGTGATTCGACGGACGTCTTATGTATCTATTCGATTCAGAATAAATATGTAAATATAAGTATTTGTTTTTCTTCTCCTAACCACAACTAATTAACTATTATATTTTTCTGACCATATGAATTTCAATTATTTTTTTAACGTGTTCTTACACATTCAGATCGAGATGGATAGTGTAAATTCTGTTTATAGGAATCTGCATATAATAATACATTTATTTTTATTTATGTCGAGCCTAGGCACCACGTAGATAGGCAACTATAATATCTAGAATGTATAGGAATAATAATTGTCTGTCTTGAATACATAACATATAATTTATAATTTAATTAATTTAACTTAGTAAACATAACAAAAATAATACTATAAATGTTGAATTTCATTTTTCTACTGTTTTTGTGTAATATCATGGACTTAATTTGCATTTAAGAGTTTATCCTTTTCTTTTTTCCGTTGAGTAGACGCTGAAGAATAGCATGAAAAGTTTATAAAAGTCACAATTGGCAAGCTCACAAAGTACGTGAGTGAGGGCGAGTCGGGAGGACTGAACCAAACTGCAGGAGCATATTCTACCCGTCAATATAAGACCAAAAAAAACCCTGAAGTTGTAATCCGATTTTCACTTGTTTTCTACAAAATACTTCACATAATATATTTTTTTCAATTGAAGTATTCAGATTAAAAGATTCTCTAGTACACAAATGCAGTTTTTTACGAAATTTAAACATTTCAGAGTAGTGTAATTTTTCAAGTGTGTATTTAGGTAATGCAGAACAACGAAATCAAAATATCTAAGGAACATTTGAATATTTGAAAGCCAACTTCAGTTGCTTTCGAATATGCCGTACATTTACTCAAATGCTGAATATGCAAATATGGTATTTGTTTATGGTTTTTGCAACAGGAATGCTAGAGTTGCTGTTGAAGAATATCGTGAGCGCTACCCAGATCATTGGATTCCTAGCAGAAATGCATTTATTCAGGTTTTTAGAATATTATGTGAGACCGGAAAATTACATGTAACATCTGACCGTCCTAGTAGACAAAATGTAGTTGAGGTCGAACATATCCTCGATTTAGTAGAAGAGGATCCAATGTTTAGCTCAAGAAAAATTGCCGCTCAACTAAAAATTCCTCAAAGACGAATAATCCGCACATTACACAAGCAGGACTCATATCCGTATCATCTTCAACGTATCCAGCACCTGCAACCTGAAGACTACCATAGTCGCACGCAATTTTGTCGTTGGGTAAATGATAATCGTCGTGCTGTGTCACATATACTTTTTACCGACGAAACAACATTGATGGCATTAACAATAGCCGTAATTCTCCCCTATGGTCTGACGAATATAATCGTGGACAGGAATTTTTAGCACCGGTTTTCCGTTAAAATGTGGTGCGGCATCATCGACGATTGTTTAATTGGACCTTCCATTTTTGAAAATCGTCTATCAGGAGACCAATATTTGGATTTCTTACGAAACAATCTACAAGGGTTATTAGAAGAGCTTCCATTAACTATAAGAAAAGAGATGTACTATCAGCATGATGGAGCTCCTGTACATTTCGCTCGTCAGGTTACGGAATACTTGCATGAAATTTTTCAAGATCGTTGGATTGGTCGTGGTGGTCCTATTAGCTGGCCTCCAAGGACTCCAGACCTCACACCGTTAGACTTCTATTTGTGGGACTGGTGAAGACTGAAGTGTATAAAATAAAAGTGAACAATCGGCAGGCATTAATTCAAAGAATATTCAGTACTGCTGCTTCGATAAAAGAAAGAAAAGAAGAACTCAAGAGAGCAACGTCTAATGTGCATAAACGAGCCAGCCATTTGCTATAAAAATAAAACGGCACATTGAAAAGCAAGTCGCAATTCTTGAATTTTCATTGAATTTTTATTTCAGGTGTTCGGATCACCTAAAAAATTAATAGTAGTGACAGCACACTTCCCTGAAATGTTCAAACATCGTAACCCTTATAATTCACGTAAGAATTAATTAATGTTCAAATTTCGTAAATAACTGCATTTGTGTACTAGCGAATTGAGAAAAAAAAATTATGTAAGGCATTTTGTTAAAACGTTACAACTCGAAAACAAATGAAAATTGGATTACAACTTTTGGGTTTCTTTTTTCTCTTATATTGACGGGTAGAATATACTTCTGCAGTTTGGTTCATTCCTCCCGACTCACCCTGTATAATTCAAATGTTCGATTCCATGAAACTATGCATTTTTGTGCCTAAAATTCTCTGCAATCGATGCCATGTTATAAGATCAATTATGAATTTTCTTTAGTAATGAAGATAAAAAATAATTTATAGCAACAAAAGTAAACATTCTTTAAAAGAAACAAAAATTAAAACATGTCTTAAGGAAACTAAAATTATGCGCTTAAATTGTTTTATCTTTTATGGAAAAAGTTAAAGTTAAAATGTGCTTTGTTTCACTCAAAATAGTAGTACTTTAACCACAACCCGTACTACTGAGTACTTAAAGTGTAGTTAATAATACTGAATGATTGTTTAAGTTTTTTGTCAACTTGCCATGAAATTTGGACGGCATGTCTTAGCTTAATTGAAAAATAAACTATTGGACTCCTTGAGCTTGAGGTTTGTATTTTACAGTAAAGCTGAGGCATACCGTTCAAATTTCATGGCAAGAGTTGGTAAAAAACTTAAAAAAAATCATAAGCATAATTATATATTTTTCTTATTTTTTTGTTAACAAATGCTATAGATAGAAATAAAATTTTATACAGGACGATAAAACTTAATTATCAACTTTCGAAAAATAGTTCAATTACATATTAACACTTAACGCTTTCCGCTCGTCGGTCGAGAAAATTGAATTTCATCGTCTTATATAAGAAACTATTTAAAATTCGAGAAAATTCGCTGTTATACATATTTATCGATAACAGATCAAAAAATTGGAATTTTATAATCGTACACATCTTAATGTTGAGAAACCACCTTAATTAATTTTGGTCTAAAATTAAATTAGGAACAGTACAATGATATTTCAATGAAATAATATTGAACTGAATTTTTCTTTTTCAAAAAATTCTTATTTTTTTAAATAGTTTTTGAAGCACGGCTGTTGTTGAAAATCCTGTATATGTAAATATAAGTTTCTTCAACTCGCAACAAAATATTTTACAAATTATCTGTTTATCATAGGGATACGTAAAAGAAACGACAAATTGCAGTTGTTGAGATTGTAAATTTGTCGAACTTATAAATATTTATAAATAAACTTACCTATAGGGGATTTTTTTTAATATTTAGCACACTACCTGATGGTTTCATTTTAAGAGCTGAAGAAGAAATTTAAAAGTTGTAGAGTTCTATATATGAATCATTCCACGTCAAATCGAAAATAATTAGACGAAATGTAATCTTAGGTTCTTTGATTTTTCTCAAACGTTATTACTGGATTTTAGATGCCACAGAAAAGTATATGGAGCTATTTACTAAATATCAAAATTTTCAAAATAATGCATATATCTCTCCTTTTAATTAAGTTATAATCTAATATAAAGCTAAAGAATAGGTCTTCACTTCGAAGTATTTTTTCTCAAATTTGGAAGAAATTATTGAGTGTTATTGGATCATTTATTTTTGTAAAGTCACATTTCAAATTAAGAACGATGAACTGGCTTCCAGTTGGAACCGCGTCACGACTGCTTCTACTTCCGACGTTTCGTTTTTCATTGCAGAAGAACTACCTCGGGGCTGCTGCTGACGATGCTCTAGTGTTACTTGCTATTGGTCTGTTGGGGGGTGACAGATCGCTAATGAGATGTTTCCAGGTATTGTGAATGTAAAAGCCAGATCACGGTTTAGGTTATTGGAGATTTCTATTGATTCATGGATTTTACGATTGAAAAAATGAGATGAGCGGGCTAAAGTTTTGTGTCAGAAAATAGGATTTGATGACCGGTTTTTAGTTTGTGTTCAGCTAAGGCGGAGCCAGTTGTTTGGAGTAGTCTAGTACAGCGTTCATATTCAGATACACGAGTGCTAACATAACGTTTTGTTTCACCGATGTACGTGTATACACGCCCACAGGATTGTAAGGGGTTGTGATCTTTTGTGGAGGGTAGACGGTCTGAAAGTGTTGTCATGGGTAAGTAAATGGATTTGATATTCTGTTGTTTGAGAATTTTGCCAATTCGGTCCGTTATGGTGTGGATGTAAGATAGGTAAGCTGCAGCGACTGGTGGTACATCAGGTTTAGGGCGTGGGGGAATTGGGGGAGATGACAGCAAATGGATCTTTGGATGTCGTGTTTGTTGTAGTTATTGTTGAGTAGGACTTTTGTTACGTGGTTCACTTCAGTTTAAAGGCGCGGCTAACTAGTGAGTCAATGGCTGATTGTTTTTGAGGATGATGGTGCGAGTGCGCATTGTAAACAGGCGAAATTTTTGAGTTTTGCAAAATTAATATTTTACTGTTAAATTCAAAATCTCGTTAGTATTTCGAAACCAAACCCTTTTATAGATAAATTTAAGAAAACTTTTCGGCGATTAGATAGAGCATTTCCGTTCACTAAATAAAAATACCCAATTCAAAGGATCATTTAGATAACGCGGGAATAAACAATGGGCAGAAGAAATTAAGTCCGTGAGAACGACTTAGCCCCTTTTCCTTCCCTAAGTTCCGTAGTTGAGAATTTTAAAGACGTTGAGGGTAGTATCTGTTGGGATAAGAAGCGAAGTAAGGGGGGATAAAGTAAACGAATTGGCACCGCGTGGGGACAATTTAAAAAATAATAATAATATGAGAACACAAAAGGGGATTCGACAATTTGGCCTCGGACAGAAAGGAAGTAACATTTTCGGAATCAAAATTTAATTTGTGTCTTGCAATAGATAGCTCAGAAAACGATAATAATCAAAATTAATAAGCGTTAATAACCGAGTGTCGTGTCCGGTGCCCTATTCCCTGCCTTGGGAGAAAACCAGAAAATCCTCGTAGAAAAAGAGCCCGGCGTCGAGTTCCTACCTTCCTCAATTGTAAGTAAACTTTACAAAAATTGTACATAATACTAGTACTTGATTATTTTGTGTGTTTTCTGTCCCTTGTATATAATACATGTATACCGTTAAAATGGACGTGCTTGTTTTATACACGTTAATCGCTCCTGACAGCTCTGGAGTCTTAAAGAGCCAAAGCCTCCGTTTTTTTTTTTGTTAATAGATTTTAAATGTAATAGAATTCAAATTCTTTAGGGTCCGGAATCCCTCAAAATTTCGGTGGTGGCAGCAAAACGCTACTAACAAAAATTAATATCGGCCACGTTAAGGGGGAGAAATAATTCCTTTCATTTAGTTTTGTTTTTATTTTTTTTTATCTATTTGTAACCATAAGACAAAGGAAGAACTACCCCCTTACAGCATTCAGATACCAATCAGTATGGGTCGGTTTGCGATACATAGAGTGTCCTAATCTACCGTTCGGAAGACGGCAAATGAAACATGTCATGATATTGATGCCACGACACTCAGTCTCATCGACCAACGAGAAGTAGCAGCAACACCGCCAGAGGAAGTTCTTCTGCAATGGAATACGAAACGTCGGCAGTAGAAGCAGTTGTATCGCGGTTCCAACCGGAAGCCAATTCAATTATGGACAACTGCCGCGGAAGCCTTTAAATTCGTAAAAATGGCACAAATTAATACCATAATCATCACAAATACCTAAAAATTAGTTTTTCAGAATTAAATTATTTAATTCATTATGCGCTTAATGAATTAAATAATTTAATTCATTAAGCGCAACGCCTAGAGCTGATATTCCTTGTACAAGCTATAACTCTTTTATTTTAAAGAATATTAAAAAATCGTAAAGGGAACAGTTGCTTGACTTTGTGAGATCATTTAGAATCTAAAGCAAGGAAAACTCCATAGCCTACAGAATTCATGTAACGATATTCAACTACTGTAGTATACTTTTTGCAAGATAACGAAAATATATCCAAAATATCAAACATATTTCATTTCAAGGCGTGCGAAACTTTAGGAAAAGTAAATTCATTAAGCGAGCTTTGGAAAAAAAATTGTGAAACGATTAATATGAACAGATACAATAAACACCGGCTAATGTAAATACTAGAACATGAGGTTTATATATTATTTAACCACGTTAATTAGAAAACCTGGACTTGTGCGCTAAAAGCATGTCTTATGAAACTTGTTTTTTAATACACTATTTCGTAATACTTGAATGTTATTTCATTATATCTGCACTGTTTCCATGGTTGTGATGCTATGGCTCTATAACAGTCGAGGTTGTTAAAATTTAACAGCTGGTCGTAATTATTTGTGGAGTTCGATATATCTAATGACAATCATTTTTTTCTTTTTGGTGGATTATTATGCTGTTTAGTAAACCTTACACAAATTTGTAATCAGTTTTCAAAAAATAATTCTAAATACTTCTTTAATTTCACGTCAAATATGAAGTAATAAAAAGCCCTAAACAGTATATATAATGTGTGTCCAACAACTATTATAGACTTGAGTGACTTTTTAACTAATTATTGTTTCAAATTGCAATAAAACGTTACAGTCATTTTCTATTGCCTTTCCTCTTTTGTCAATTGTGTTTCAATGTGTGTCTAATAATTTTCCAATGAGTCTAAACTAATAGGCTTGTTTTGTCAATGAAATTCGTTTTGTGTTAAATGTGTTTCCGTATTTGCTAGTTGACATTCACAAACATTTTGCATGCTTAAATATTTACCGTATTGATATGGATAATAATTAGAGTAATGGTCACAGGAGAAGAAACGCCAAAATAAGCAAAGAAGTACGTATTTTAATCATTAGTTCTTTGAATAATGGTTCCACGGTGTATTATATAACACAACAATTTTCAGTTTTACCTGGTATCGTTAGAAAAATGTATGCAACTTATAAGAGGACTTTTGGCGCGCTGTCGGGTAATATTAAATAAAAGTCGATTTTAATAAGTTTATTAACAAATATTATACAATGGTTTCGCGATCTCGGTCCTTTCGCGACGATCAGCAATTACTGTCTGCCTATTCCGTTTCTTCACCTTTTCATCGTCCTGAATTTTACCTTTATCTTCCGGGAAGGTTCGTCAGAACTTATTTACCGTTTGGGCGCTTCTCAAAAGACGATGCGTCACAAGTGTAGCGAGAATGGCCAGGTGTTTCAGAGTACCGCTACAGACTAATAATGTTGTAAAGGTTAGTGTTGCACATCGACAAACAAAATTATCTCTAGCTCAGAAAGATCAAATTTGAATTAATGTAGATTATTCCTTAACTCTACGCCAATTGAAAGAAAAATGAATGGCTACTTCAACAAATATCAGTATCTACGATTGACAGAGCTCTTAGGAACTTGCACTACTCTTTTAAAAGAATGTCATTTATTCCTGAAAGAAGAAATAATATACACCTGAAATAATTTAAACTCGTTTTGATTACCCCGTCCAGTACAATATAATTATGCTGGAAAGAGAAAAAAAAATATTTTATTGATGAGTACGGCATTGAAGTAAACTCGATTGTTTCCTACATAAGGTCTATAAAAAATACTCGAGCATCAAAAATAAAAGCTCAATTAAGAAGATGCAATTATTCTGTTGCTGCGACCATGAATACAAATTCCTTGTATGTGTTTCAAATTCAAGATATGCCCTACAATGCAGTTCACTTTTTTGAATTTCTCACAACGTTAATTATCCATTTATATCAGGACGTGTAGAAGGAGCTCATACTGTTACGGACAATATTAGATTCCATAGAAATGAAGAAGTATTGGCTCTCATTAGAACCCATGGTCATTTTCCAGTGTTTGCACCTGCATATAGGCTTTTTTTTAATCCTATAGAAGAATTATTCAGTCAGTGGAAGCAGATAATAAGAAGAGCTTAGCCGGTGGCCGAAAACAAATTATATGACATGGTTCATAATGCATCTGAGTCATATTTACACGACTGTTTACAAAAAATTTAAATTTTGAACTAGGTTATTTATACGTGTGAATAAAAACAGAATAAATCTGTGACTCTTCTGCATATTTATATGTTTCAAATTTTAAAAGTAAAAGGTAGGTATGCAATAAAAAAAAGTGAGAAAAGCATTATCTAAAATCAGAAAGACTTTTAAAAATAAGGAATGTCACTCGCAACGTAGCTTTGACGTTTCATAATCTAGAAAATTATTTGCTAAATAGGGAAATGCAATTGACAAAAGATGAAAAGTAAAAGAAAAATACGTAAGCAAGAGTTTAGTTTAGTTTAGTTTAGTTTAGTTTGTTTGATAATCAATGTTTGAGGTCAGTTCAACAATACGAAGTAAGAATCGACATTTATCTTTGACTTCACAGCCACCCTGCACTTCAATAATTATTGGATTCATGTTATTTTTAAGCATATAGCAATAATCTGCAATTAAATGTCAAAGAGATATGTTATGGAACCTGGTATAAAGTTTTTCAACAAAAGCAATACATCAAGAAAAGTTTAGGTTTCGCATAATACGTTTTCGCGATTTGTGATAAACTTCAGTTTTTGGATTTATCGGCTTTTGCGCGCAAGCTCCACATTTGATATTTATCTCCTTTATCTCAATATGGGAAGTAAAATTACCACGACACTTATGAGAGTAATGTTTCTTGTTTACGTGTAATTTATTTGAGATATTATGTATATAATAAAGAAATTACAAACGTCGTTAATCATTTTGTTTGTAGACTGGAAGTTTTATTTTAGAGTTTTAAATGTTCAAATTAAAAATTACGCCCCTACTGGTAGACATGCGACATACAAATAAGGGTCGTTGATATACATATTTTCCAATATCTAGTCCTAAATTATTACCAAAACCATCCATAAAATAGTCATATAGAACTCCAACAACACGTTAAAATCAGTACCGAGAAATGTTAATTTGATTCGGTGATTCCACGGGTGCACGCCATATGCTTACCTTCTAGAATTTTTGTTTTCCAATCGACTTCAATGAAATTTATAAAATAAAAAATAAGTAAATAAATGCATTTCCCAATATACTAATAAGCATCGTAGCACTTACGGTTTTGCTGGAAGTGATGCCAACTTTCTTAATTAAAATGGAATATCCTATATATTTTTACATATCTGGAATCTGTAGATCATTGGGGATCCAAATATATATTATTCGGTAATTGTGATTTCCAGGATCGCGAATTTTTCTTCTTGTGCGATCAAGTAATTCGAGAAAATCACCATTTTGATTTTTAACATTTTTACATTTCACACTTCAAATTTTCATTAGGTCGTAACTCATTTTTCTTAATGGAACCTCATGTGCTTCTTAGCCTAAATCAATGGAAAATTTTTTACTGAATACGTTGATGCCAAATACTTAATATGTTCTTTGAAAGTCATTTAAAACAGAGCATTTTATGGGTATGTGATTGATAACTTGTGAGTTACTATCATCAATCACAAGTCCATAAAATATGGTTCAATGGAAACCTCGTAGAGAAGGATATCCATACATGTTATAATATACAGGTGTTCCATTAAAAAAATTACTAATTTTGCTATACGTGAACTGAACAGTACTGTAGTTGAAGTCGCTCGATTTTCAAAAATAGAAATATTTTGGCGTAAAATTGAGTGTTGTATTAATTTGGCCATCGATCGAATATGACTATTTTTTGCACGAAACTAAAAATAATTCAGAAAATATTCATAAGTAAAAATATAATGTTATATCGTTTTCATTGGTTCTTCAATGGCTAACCAAGTCTGTTAATAAAGTCTGTAACTTTTAAGTCCTGTATAGTTGGAAATAATTTTAAATTATCTACGCAACTTTTGTTAAGGATTTTAATATTTTTGAACTATTTCATGAAGTTCACAACAAATTGGAAAAATGTTTATTATTGCGAGAAAAATTTACTATAGATAAATCGATAGCTGTTAATCTTTTTCTTCTAGAATTGATGCACTCAGGTAAAATTAAGTGTAATCAATAACCTACGTGTTTAGATACAATATTTTGGTAAAATTATGACCAAAAATTAAGATACACTTTTAAATCGTTCAAAAACAAATATTATCTCATTCTTTAATCTGTGACTACTAATACCACTAAGGCCCGATCTTTCCACTTCCTAATAAAGTTCCCGATAAAGCTATTTAGTAAATAACTTGATTTCTGTGAATGGTGTCCATGGTGATTCGTGAAGTTATTCATCGAATAAATTTATCAGGAGGTGGAAAGATCGGGCCTAATATGAATATATATATATATATATACTTTAGATATTACGCATTTTACAAAAAAGAAAATAGAAATCTCGCTTTAAAAACCCGTTCTTGTTAAATTGCATTTTTAACAATTGAAAAAAAATTGTTTCCGTTTATTTTTTGCGTAATAGAAAGACAAGAATTAATTTTTATATAAGTTTCGTTAAATGTGCCGACAAAGTTGATTCAACAAGAAATATGAAAGAGAATTGCAATACGGCCCATTAACTTTTAAAGTAATAAATACAATACAAATTTAAAAGATTAAATGTAATTATTCAGTAAATGTTATACCACATGTTTTATTTTGATTTAGAAACTCTTTCACTTAGAAATTAACACGTATCAGGTGTGGCTTAGCGAAGAAGCGAAAGCTGATGTTTAACATCCTTTATTTTCATAATATTAATTTCTATTCTATTCTAGTCTTCACCTTTTCATGAATTTGAAGAAAAAAAGTATGCGGTGCACAACTAAGTGGGGACACCGATGTGAAGTTTCCAGTAACAAAATTCTAAAATTTTATCACAGAACGTTACGTTTTTAAACAGAAAGTGCTATTTATTTTTGAGATTTAGCCTTTGTAAAGGTGTTTCATAAACATAGACGTTCGATTTAATATAACCCCAAATGGAAAAATGAATTCGAGTTATATCTCGTGATTGTGCAGGTCAAAGCAAAAAAACATTTCTCTTAATCCAGCGATTATCCTTTTAAAGATTAGCCCGCACGATCGCAAGATACGACTCCAATTCATTTTGTATTTGGAATCATATTAAATCAATCGTCTAGGTAACACTTGTCTCGAATAGTTCTTGTTTTTGTTGTTTTGTTGTTTGATCATATCCAGAAGAATTCGTCGTTCAATCATACGTCGTCATAACTTATGCATCCAAAATGGTGTCCTTAATTTTAAACATTTCTTATAATTTTTCAAATTTTCTTAGTAATTTGAAATTAATTATAATTGTGTAACTATTAGAAATAAATAGAAAAGTCATTTCTTACATTGAAATTATTTCTAGTCCTAATTTTCTTGTTTTTTCGTTTTAACACGGAAACATTTCCGGCCACTATTTTATTAGTAAAAATTGCTTAATTATGTGCCCTCTCTAAGTCTGAAAGTTAAGTTAAGAAAGTTTCTGTGACATCCTATACAAACTGAATTACAATTTAAACATTTGATTTCATGAACCTATAGTGTCACATTGAGTGATTGTGTAAATTCTTATCGTTCGTTAAAAGATTAAAAAGAATTTGCCATAAAAATTTTCAATTTTTTTAAACAATTTAACTGTGCAGTAAATTGGACCAACATTTAAATTGAATTAAAAACTATATGAAAAAATATAACATGTTCTATCTCCAAACCGTATCTGCAGCCCGAAAATTTCTTGTTCAAATTTTTTTTTGTGGATATTGAACAAAATCTTGTAAGTACACGAAATAGGGTAACATTAATTACGTGAGAATTATTTGTTTATTGATGCAAATCAAACAGGGAGAATTTCACAATTTCTATTGGCCACTTTTTCAGGCATTCTAACTTTAGGTAATAAAGTCATTTAGAGCGGAGATGATTTAATTCACAGTTTGACACGTTTACCTGTCTTTTGATGATAATTTTAGTGTTTCTGTAACATTCCTCAATATTCGTGTAGTGAAAGGTACAGTAAAGTGCAATTATTTATTAATTTAATATTAAAATTGCAAAGGACAATTTGAATTAAGAATTTTATTCTCTATCGATTGGTAAAATAATATATAGGATGTTAAACTTAAAAGAGTGTCTGTCTGCATTGCAATCCAGCAGTTTCATAGTTGTACGATGCACAAGAAAAAGCGATTACGGTGTAATTCTTTTTAATGCAAATTGTTTTCATAGATTTTATTTATGTATACCTATTTCTATGTTTCGAATAAGTAATACACCAAAAATAAAAAATTTTAATAAACGTTATCTATAATAATTTTGTGTACAAACAGACAAAAACATCATGGCAGTAAGTTTTCTTGCGCTCAAAGATTTGCAACAACAAAACATGGTTTGAAGCAATTAAGGTGCATGTAAATATACATTATTACATACAAACTGAAAATAATAACGAAAATAAATACATATAAGAAGATTATTTTAAATTCATTAACCGCATCCTGATATTTTGTAATCTGAAGCTAAATATATATTTTGTTTATAAATCCTTTAAATATCTGTATAAAAAATTAATTTTTATCTTTAACGGGTTCTTCAAAAATCTCACAATCAAAAACAACTGCGGAATTAAGAAAAACCATACAAGTCTTTAGGTAATTTGCAAAAATAAAGAAGTGTAAATCGATCTCTGTCAGATTGACATAATCGCTGACGATTAAATCATTCAAAATGACACAATGCATAAAATCTATATCATTTTTAGAAGTTAAGAAGAAAACTATAAAAATCTAAACATGTTTTAGTTCTCTTATTAATATTTTTGGGCAACATTTAAATGCGGCATGTTAATGGCGGTCTGTCACTTTGACAATTATTAATTTCATGCAAAACCAAGTTCACAGTGAGGCATTTTTAAATCGTCTTCCTCTAGAGCCAAAAGTTCTAATGTTTCTGGCCATAATGCTTCTTTTTTCTGGTTAATTAATGTTGCAGTTGTAGAAGAAATATAAGGGTCAGATGTTAAAAGTAGTATTTCCGCGAATCAAACTCTGAAAAATGTTATATATCTTTGATTCTTGCTTCTTGTGCCTCTTCGGATAATTTTCCAATGTATACTAATAAGGCATGTGCTACAATTTATCTACGAATGAATGAATGAAAAGTGTAGGTATATAATATAACGGAACATATTTCTTAGCTATTTCACAATCAAAGTGTTCTAATTTTTGTATATTGATTTGCAATAATTTGCAAATCTTTTAACTAAATCTTCATCTAATTCTATTATTTTGAATGTTGCCACTGGATTCGAAAAGAATTTTCTTGCTATTTTTCTCATAGTATCCGGAAACTTATTCTGAATTGCAGTTTTTCTTTCTAAAATCATGTTTTTGGTCTGCAGTTGTGTGACCTAAATCCCTTCCTTCTTCAGCTCTCTCGAGATGTTTTACTAAATAATAAATAATCCTAGAAATATGTGTGTGACCATTTGCTTTAATTCCCATTTTTGCAGCAAATGCTAACCTTCGGACGAATATTCTTGTCGAATTTGCTGTATCTTGCGTCACTTGGAACTTACAGAATATTCGTCAAACGATTTCGTTGTAGACAAGATTCCTTTGGATACCGCTGAAAATGATGAAGATAACCTGTTAAAAACGTAGGCCATGTACTATTCCAGCGGAAAGTAATGAAAGTCTGGAAAGGGTAAGCGGCCACCCGACTTCGCCCGACCGAGAGATAAACGCCGTAGCTCCGCCCGTTGAAATTTCTTAGAAATATCTACCTACCCTCAACTGCAGGCATTGCTAATATTACGATACGTAATTATTAAATGTAATTGGCCGACATCAATGAATTTCTTATTAGCAAGAAGTATTATGAATTCTAAATATTATTAATGAAAATATTTATCTTATTCATAATTAATCTTTAGGAAATTATTTGATGCTCTTTCAAAAAATGAAATAAAGGTATAATAAAATAGTTCATAGTTCATAGTTCGTTTTATTATTTGCAATTAAGATTACAAATTCGTCAGATTACCCAGATTACATTAAATCTATAACATTTAAATAAACATATTACATTAAATACCTATTTGGTAAATAACATTTTTGGTAAAAATAAATACATATTTAACAAACAAGACAGTACGAAATATAATAGTTATTGCGAAACAAAATTATTAATCTAACTGATGCAGAAAGAAAAGACTTTTAATAAACAAATATTGTAATTACAAATTAAAACAGAAAACAATAATCCAATTATATTGAAGGCGTCGCAGTGTCCATCGTCTATTGTTGGAATAAAACTCAAACAGAAAATAAAAATGCTAAATGTTCTTTTAATACGAAATCGGAATAATTAAATCCGATTTATAATTAAACACAAAATTATTCTGAAAGATTTAGTCCCATTTCATTTGAATCCCATTAAAGAACACGTGTTTCTTTATATTCTTAGTATTCTGCTAATCTGAACTTCAGAGCTATATAAACTTCGATTGTTTAAACATTGATCATTTGCCTTTGTGCCTTACCAAGGAAAGTTGAACGAGCAGCATGTGAGTTTTAGTCAGTTTTATTTTTGATTTTCTGTTTGAGTTGTATTGCAATAGTTTTTATTATTATTATTGTTTTTATTTAAACTTTGCTTAAGTTTTTGTTTTAATATTGTTAATTAATTACTTTTCTTTCAGCAAATTATACTTTTCTGTTGTGATCTTTTTTGTGATTTTTTTTTATTTTACCATTTATTTGTTTTTTGTTTTTAACAATTTTTTTTTTTCTTCTTTCAGCAAATAATCATTTATTTTTCAGAATTTAAATACTTCTTTCAGTATGTTTAATTTTCTGTTTGGATTTTATTGTAATAGTTTTTAATATTTTCATCTTTTATTTAAGCTTTGATTTAATTTTTGTTTTAATATTGTTTTGAGCAAATTAATTTTTTGTTGGGGTTTAATTTTCATATTTTTTTATATATTTTGTTTAATTTTTATCAACTAAATATAGTAATTTTTATGTTAGCATTTTAAATTTTTATATTAGCATTTGTTTCTTTTTTGTTTTAATATTTTTTTTTCAGTAATTAATTACTTTTCTTTCAGCAAATTATAATTTTTGTTAAGGTCTTATTTTCATATTTTTTATGTAATTTGTATTTTAGAATTTATTTAATTTTCTTCCGCCATTTATATTTTTTGTTCTCAATTTTTTAAAGGTCTTGTCGTCTGTGATTAGTTCTCCTTGTAGGAATCGCAACTTTTTTGTTAGCAAAATGGGAAGAAGAATGGGGCAACGAGAATCATCCGTAGCTACAAGAGGATATACTTGCGGTTTAGCAGAAGCAGGAATGTCCATAAGAAACATCTCTCAGCAAGTTGATATGTCAGAAAGTCAAATTCGAAGATGGATCAATAGAAGACAAGAAGACGCTTCCCTAAGAACAGCACCGAAATCAGGTCGTCCCAGAGTAACAACTAATAACGAAGACCAGGCAATAGTTGCCACTGTCGAAGCTAATCCGTTTACAACTTCAGTAAGGATCAGGGAACAACTAAATTTGCATTGCTCTTTTACGACAGTAAGGGAAAGGTAAGGAGTGCAGGTATTCACAGCAGAAAACCAGCCAAGAAAATTTTGCTTTTACCCGAGAACGCTGCTGCAAGATTGCGTTTCTGTGAGGAAAATATGAATCGCAATTGGGAAAATGTGATATTTACAGACGAGAAAACATTTTCTACATCGCAGGATTCCCCAGTCGTGTTATGGAGAAGGAAAAATACACGGTATAATGTGGTAAACGTAAGACCAAATGCAACAAGTGGACGCATATCAGCTGGATATTGGGGTTGGATTTCGAGTGCAGGTCCCGGTGCATTAGTTCCCGTTTCACCCCCAAGGTTTACATCTGCAAGGTATATAGAAATTTTGGAAGAAGTGATGCTGCCATCAGTAAGATTAGTATATCCCGAGGACGAGGTGGAAATAATAACCATTGTGCAAGACAACAGCCCCATTCACAAAGCTGCCAATGTAACAGCCTGGTTTACAGATCGCAACGATATTGAGGTATTACCGTGGCCTGCAAGATCTCCAGACCTCAATCCAATAGAAAATATGTGGGGAGCGATGGTAAGGAATTGGGAGGATATCGCTGGACACGGTGTTCGTGAAAGAACCGTTGAACAACTAACGCAACATGTTTTCCGAGTTTGGGAAACATTTAGAGGCACAAATTTTTGTGAAAATTTGGTAAATTCAATGCCAAACAGGTTAAGAGAATGTGTTGAAAGTAACGGGTATTACACAAAGTATTAACATGTTATCTTCGCTTTTTTCGTTCTTTCAGCAACTAATCATTTATTTTTCAGAAATTAATTACTTTTTCTTTTGGCATTTTTATTTTCTGTTTGAATTTTATTCTAAGAGTTTTTAATAATTTTTTCCTTTTCAGCAACTAATCATTTATTTCAGCTTTTTGTTTCGTATATTTTAGGTTTTCGGTTGACCACGTCGTTGTGTAATGGTTGATCCATCACGCGGTCAACCGAAGGCCAACAATATACGATGGACACGGGACGCCTTCAATATAATTGGATTATTGTTTTCTGTTTTAATTTGTAATTACAATATTTGTTTATTAAAAGTCTTTTCTTCCTGCGTCAGTTAGATTAATAATTTTGTTCCGCAATAACTATTATATTTCGTACTGTCTTGTTTGTTAAATATGTATTTATTTTTACCAAAAATGTTATTTACCAAATAGGTATTTAATGTAATATGTTTATTTAAATGTTATAGATTTAATGTAATCTGGGTAATCTGACGAATTTGTAATCTTAATTGCAAATAATAAAACGAACTATGAACTATGAACTATTTTATTATACCTTTATTTCATTTTTTGAAAGAGCATCAAATAATTTCCTAAAGATTAATTATGAATAAGATAAATATTTTCATTAATAATATTTAGAATGCATAATACTTCTTGCTAATAAGAAGTTCATTGATGTCGGCCAATTACATTTAATAATTACGTATCGTAATATTAGCAATGCCTGCAGTTGAGGGTAGGTAGATATTTCTAAGAAATTTCAACGGGCGGAGCTACGGCGTTTATCTCTCGGTCGGGCGAAGTCGGGTGGCCGCTTACCCTTTCCAGACTTTCATTTCTTTCCGCTGAAACTGTACACTTGCAACGGAAAGTAATGAAAGTCTGGAAAGGGTAAGCGGCCACCCGACTTCGCCCGACCGAGAGATAAACGCCGTAGCTCCGCCCGTTCTTGGAAATATCTACCTACCTCAACTGCAGGCATTGCTAATATTAGGATACGGAATTATTAAATGTAATTGGCCGACATCAATGAACTTCTTGCAAGAAGTATTATGCATTCTAAATATTATCAATGAAAATATTTATCTTATTCATAATTAATCTTTAGGAAATAATAATTATTTGATGCTCTTTCATAAAACGAAATAAAGGTATAATAAAATAAAATAGTTATTGCGGAACAAAATTATTAAATCTAACTGACGCAGAAAGAAAAGACTTTTAATAAACAAATATTGTAATTACAAATTAAAACAGAAAACAATAATCCAATTATATTGAAGACGTCCCGGTGTCCATCGTGTATTGTTGGAATAAAACTCAAACAGAAAATAAAAATCCTAAATGTTCTTTTAATACGACATCGGAATAATTAAATCCGATTTATAATTAAACGGAATGTGATTGCAGCCCACAAGATTATTCTGAAAGATTTAGTCCAATTTCATTTGAATCCCATTAAAGAACACGTGTTTCTTTATATTCTTAGTATTCTGCTAATCTGAACTTCAGAGCTATATAAACTTCGATTGTTTAAACAATGATTATTTGCCTTTGTGCCTCACAAGGAAAGTTGAACGAACAGCAAGTGAGTTTTAGTCAGTTTTATTTTTGATTTTCTGTTTGAGTTGTATTTTATTATTATTATTATTATTGTTTTTTATTTAAACTTTGCTTAAGTTTTTGTTTTAATATTGTTAATTAATTACTTTTCTTTCAGCAAATTATACTTTTCTATTGTGGTCTTTTTTGTGATTTCTTTTTTAAATTTTACCATTTATTTGTTTTTTGTTTTTAACAATTTTTTTTCTTCTTTCAGCAAATAATCATATATTTTTCAGAATTTAAATACTTCTTTCAGTATGTTTAGTTTTTTTATGTATTTTGTTTAATTTTTATCAACTAAATATAGTAATTTTTATGTTAGCATTTTTAATTTTTATGTTAGCATTTGTTTCTTTTTTGTTCTAATATTTTTTTTTCAGTAATTAATTACTTTTCTTTCAGCAAATTATAATTTTTGTTAAGGTCTTATTTTCATATTTTTTATGTAATTTGTATTTTAGAATTTATTTAATTTTCTTCCGCCATTTATATTTTTTGTTCTTAATTTTTTAAAGGTCTTGTCGTCTGTGATTAGTTCTCCTTGTAGGAATCGCGACTTTTTTGTTAGCAAAATGGGAAGAAGAATGGGGCAACGAGAATCATCCGTAGCTACAAGAGGATATAATTGCGGTTTAGCAGAAGCAGAAATGTCCATAAGAAACATCTCTCCGCAAGTTGATATGTCAGAAAGTCAAATTCGAAGATGGATCAATAGAAGACAAGAAGACGCTTCCCTAAGAACAGCACCGAAATCAGGTCGTCCCAGAGTAACAACTAATAACGAAGACCAGGCAATAGTTGCCACTGTCGAAGTTAATCAGTTTACAACTTCAGGAAGGATCAGGGAACAACTAAATTTGCATTGCTCTTTTACGACAGTAAAGGAAAGGTTAAGGAGTGCAGGTATTCACAGCAGAAAACCAGCCAAGAAAATTTTGCTTTCACCCGAGAACGCTGCTGCAAGATTGCGTTTCTGTGAGGAAAATATGAATCGAAATTGGAAAAATGTGATATTTACAGACGAGAAAACATTTTCTACATCGCAGGATTCCCCAGTCGTGTCATGGAGAAGGAAAAATACACGGTATAATGTGGAAAACGTAAGACCAAAGTGAACGCATATCAGCTGGATATTGGGGGTTGGATTTCGAGTGCAGGTCCCGGTGCATTAGTTCCCGTTTCACCCCCAAGGTTTACATCTGCAAGGTATATAGAAATTTTGGAAGAAGTCATGCTGCCATGAGTAAGATTAGTATATCCCGAGGACGAGGTGGAAATAATAACCATTGTGCAACACAACAGCCCCATTCACAAAGCTGCCAATATTAACAACCTGGTTTACAGATCACAACGATATTGAGGTATTACCGTGGCCTGCAAGATCTCCAGACCTCAATCCAATAGAAAATATGTGGGGAGCAATGGCAAGGAATTGGGAGGATATCGCTGGACACGGTGTTCGTGAAAGAACCGTTGAACAACTAACGCAACGTGTTTTCCGAGTTTGGGAAACATTTAGAGGCACAAATTTTTGTGAAAATTTTGTAAATTCAATGCCAAACAGGTTAAGAGAATGTGTTGAAAGTAACGGGTTTACACGAAGTATTAACATGTTATCTTCGCTTTTTTCGTTCTTTCAGCAACTAATCATTTATTTTTCAGAAATTAATTACTTTTTCTTTTAGCATTTTTATTTTCTGTTTGAATTTTATTCTAAGAGTTTTTAATAATTTTTTCTTTTTCAGCAACTAATCATTTATTTTTCAGAAATTAATTACTTTTTCTTTCTTTAATTTGTAATTACAATATTTGTTTATTAAAAGTCTTTTCTTTCTGCATCAGTTAGATTAATAATTTTGTTCCGCAATAACAATTATATTTCGTACTGTCTTGTTTGTTAAATATGTATATATTTTTACCAAAAATAGGTATTTAATGTAATATGTTTATTTAAATGTTATAGATGTAATGTAATCTGAGTAATCTGATGAATTTGTAATCTTAATTGCAAATAATAAAACGAACTATGAACTGTGAACTATTTTATTATACCTTTATTTCGTTTTTTGAAAGAGCATCAAATAATTTCCTAAAGATTAATTATGAATAACATAAATATTTTCATTAATAATATTTAGGATGCATAATACTTCTTGCTAATAAGAAATTCATTGATGTCGGCCAATTACATTTAATAATTACGTATCGTAATATTAGCAATGCCTGCAGTTGAGGGTAGGTAGATATTTCTAAGAATTTTGAACGGGTGGAGCTACGGCGTTTATCTCTCGGTCGGGCGAAGTCGGGTGGCCGCTTACCCTTTCCAGACTTTCATTACTTTCCGTTGCAATAGTACATCATCTTTGCAGCCATTTTCTATTCCTGTTTAAAAATCGATTTTCTTTGTGATGACATTCAGCTTATTACCTCTGATACAATTTTTAACAAAAATGACGCACAATTTCTTCTATTTCACTTTCTTCATCATCCGAAACAATTATATTGCACAAAATTAAGTTGAAGAACACATAATAGTCCTTGAACTGAGTATCAGTATGCTTCATCACTAAACACATTGTCCATATTTGTTTTAAAATAATTCATTTTAACAAGACACAATTTAGAAAATTTGTACTTTCACCGTATTTTACTTGCGTAGTTTCCACACTCACTAACAATTAGTGAATACAACGATTGAAGATATTTCGGATTTATATAAACCGACTGCATCCTTTAATCCTCTCATTATTATATATATATTAGTTTTTGAAGGATAAAAGCTCCAAAAGCTGCCCTTTTATTGTATATAAATTTTAGATTGGGCGAACTTGGTCATTTTTTGTAGTTCTAACAAAACTACACTTTTACTGAAAAGATCGTCCCACTTATCTTATAAACGAATAAAGTTATTTAAATTGTTTCCAGTTTTAAAAGGCCTGGCCATTTATAAATAACATGGAAATATCTTCTTCACACATTAAGCAAGTTGATTTTTTGCTCATAATCGCTTCTTCTTGTCTCGTCGCACTGTGACTCTTCAATTAATTTATGTTTAGTCTTTTGTTATTCATACTTAAAAAATAAATATTTCTTTTCAATTAAAGTAAGATTTTTGAACTATTGTAGTTTTCATTCCTCATTATTATTAATAAAATACACAAAGATTGCATTATAATTGAACGTAGTTTTAAGACAATTTTTAATCTAATAGATCTCTGGTTTCTTTTATTACTGTTATATTTTATTATTATTTGTTTATCTGTTAGTTGCTGCTACGTCGCTTCTTTTACGAAATACGAAATAATAACTCATTTTCATCAGCTTCTTAAGTACTATTCAAACATACAATTAAAACGCAGTGTATCATTTAAAAAAGTTTATTGCATAACTTAATAAAGAGACACTCTGTATAGAAAATAAAATGGGAACATGTACAATTTTTGTTAATAAAACGTATAGGGTTTTTGTTTATATATGTGAGTGGCACCTACACATTTAATTAATAGACATCAAAAAATGTTAAATATATAAATTTTAGCAATTTACCTAAACCGTCAGAATTTACTAAGAAAATAAATCAATGATGATTGGATGATGATATTAAGAAAGATATTTTCTTCCTAATTCCAAAAATATGTTGTTTGTCAATATTTGAATTAATACTTTTTGCAATATTTAAGTTTGAAATTATTATTGTTTAATTTATTTTATGTAATATATTAATCTGTCTTAAGTTCTACGCGTTTTGTTTTATAAAATGTCCCAGATGAGCAATGTGTTAATTATAATTAACACATTATACATAATAAAATTGTTATTAATCAAAGTAAATGAATATTTTCTAAATGACGCGAAAAAACATAAAGTATATATTTTTGGAAATAAGAAAAAATATCTTTCTTAATTGGAGAAATTACAGTGAGTGTTCTATTTAAAATAAAAAAATTACTCATTTGTTAGGTGTTTGATCGCCATTTTTTCTTTTTTTAGTAAATTTTGGCTGTTCAGGTGAATCTCAAAAATTTTTGTATTTAACATTTTTGATGCATGTAATAATAATATAATAATAATAATTATTAATTATATTTATATTTATATAATTATTATTAATTATATGTATTTATGTTTATATAATTATTATTAATTATTAATTATTATTATTATTAATATTAAGTAATGAATTATCTCAAACGGACACTGAAAAATGGTACAAATGTTCAACGTTTCACTATCGGTTGATAGCTTCGACAGGAGTGAAAAGAAATTTATTTAAATTTAGTTAAAATAAATAAAATAAATTTATTTAAATTTATTTATTTTCACTCCTGACGAAGCTATCAAGTGAAACGTTGAGCGTTTGTGCCATTTTTCAGTGTCTGTTTGAGATAATTCAATACACAATTTCACCGGACAAGAATCTACCTTAATTATTAATATTAAGCTCTAAATTAACTGAAATTAACCTAGAGTTAGGATAGATATGATATACATAGTTATAGTTGCTAGAGGAAGTATAACTTTTATCTCTTCAAATAACCCCTCACAGAAAGGTAGAGGGAATATGATTATATACCGGGTGAGTCAATTAACCTGGAGTGGGTGGGATGAGGAGTAACTTCCAAATCTTAAACAGGAACCTCCGTCTTTTATTGCAGATTTGGATGGTACGTCAAAAAGTATGAAACATTAATGGGAAACAATTTTCTCGATTCGCGACAGATGTTCCCTTCGGGGGGCTTGACTTACATGAGTCCCCTTGCCTCTTGCGATTCAGGATGTCTGATTTCTGTGAGTCCCCCTTGCCTCTCATCTTTCAATTAAATTAAGTGCTCGAAATGATGTCCTTCAACTTTGATACATTTATTAATCTGCATTTCAAAAGTGTACCTGCTTGAATTTCGGCTTTAAATTTAAGAAACATGCTTACATTTTCTCAAAAATTTGTTAAAATTACATTCAGAATTATCGCATTTAATCAAATTTATTCCTTAAGTAGTTTTCGTTAATTAATATCCTGAGTTAAAGCTGTGGTCACATTGCAGCAGCGGATTTATTTAATAAAATATTACGGAATCGGAGAAACTATTTGCCAAATGATCATTGATAAATTTATTATGCATTTCATCGGACAAGAATCTAATGATAAATTTAATGTAAAATATCCTGGCGTTTATGTTACAATTAATAAGTCCAAAAATTTTCCGAAACTGGTTCTATATTGGTAAGTAACGTGTACAGGGAATTTAGACATAAGTATATAAGTACGTAAAGATCGGTGGATATAACAGTGAATAATATTTCCCATATTTAAAATTAATAAAAATGTTCGTAGTAAGAAATGTTTCATTTTTTTAATAAAGGAAACTTAAAACAAAAGAAATAATGAAAAATATATGAAAGTCATATGTCACTCGACTATTGCAGAGAATCTGTAGACAGACTGTATATAATAATAAAATGCATAGGTACCGTTCAGAGTTTAAACAAAAACTCCAAATTTTGGGACTCCCGTATACCACGCACAGGAAAAATTACTGCAATTATTGAATAGATTATTAGGATAGTTTAAAATTACTATAATAAAAGTATTGGTTTTGCAATTATGTCTCTATGTAAAAAGAACTGTAATGATAATCAATAATTAAAATAGCTGAACAAATATTTGTAATTTGTAGAGTGCAGAGAAAACAAAAGTTTCTTGAACCTGAAGACAGGAAGCAACGTGTGCAATTACGAAAAAACTCGAACTCGCACGCGCTGGAGTTTTTGCGCCATGAAAGCGCTTTTTTGCAGCGAAAAGATGACACCGTCTTCAATTGCGCTATCGGGTTAATTTCCGTTCGAAACAATTGCACTTCCTAAGCATTTTTCGAGGATCAAAGAACGCATTGCAGCGTTGATCGGCGCGCACTTTAATCAAGCCGGGTACACCTGGAACTATTATGCCTTCTTGTAGCGCGCAAAATCAAACATTTAGTTCATTACAGACGGTCGAAAGTACGGGATCTCTTGCGTTGTAGTAGCGGTACTCCGACTGGTTTTAAAGTTTTATCTCTGTTACGCAAATATGCTAGTGCTGTGCATCCTTAATTAATTGTGTGTCTGAAATCATTAGATTTTTTATTTATTTATTTTTTTCAATTTTTTTAACTTGTTAACATTTCACGGGTACTTTTTCCAAGGACATTTCGAAGATTTAAATTTGGAGAGGTAAATATTATTATTTTATACTTTTAATTATATATAAAACTCCTTGGTATATTTACACCAAATGTAATATATTTTACTTGATACATACTAGGTTTCGAACAATTGATGACAAATTGAATTAATTTTTTTCTATTATGAACAGAAAATGGAAAAAAAAATCTGCAAACACATAAGTGTATCGGGTGTTCAATTTAAACCATGCCCCATTGCAAACTTTTCTACTTTTAAAGATAGAAATTTGTTTATATTAACAAAACTTCCATTTTCATGCCGAATTTCTAAAAGCGATCTAAAATTGTTTAAGTTTGCTTACAAAATTACGAATTAGTTAAAAAAATTCATTTTCAAATGATAGGCTATGTTCAAATATAAATCAATTTGTCTAAATAATTGACGAATGATGTTTTTATAATGTGCATCATTTAACAAAAAATCATGATTTTATCTGTTAACATGGCCTATCGTGTGAAAATGATTATTAAAAAAAAATAATGACAAATATTTTAATAAGTAGCAGCGTAATTGTTATTTTGATTAAAAATTCAGAATGAGCGCGAACACTATTGATTATTTGCTAATTTAACCGAATTTTTACCTTTCAAGATAAAAAAGTTAGCACCGGTTGTTGAACAACCTGTATACAGGGTTGCAACAAATTAAAGGGCCACTATAGGGATTTTGTAAACTATGAGTGAAACAAAGATAGTTAAATTACAAAAAAGTGCGAAAAAATCTCTTCTATCTTCATTAATTTCTGAAATATCTTGGAAAAAAATTGAAAATTCTTAATTTCGAAAACCTTCAATATATTTTGTTTATTTATTACCTAATATAGAATCACAAAATTCAGTAATTTTTATATTAAATTCGATGGACAATCTAATCTAGTCCGAAGAAATAGGTTAGGGTCGCAGATGCGACTGTCAACTGTTTTTTCTCTTATGGGGTGCTATCTTACACTTTCGTACCGTGTGAAGCAAAACTAAAATCTGTATACAATGTTATGACTCACGTATGCTTTTATTTTAAAACAAAATAAATATTAACTTCTTATTTTGTTTTAAAACAAAAGCATAAATGTGTCATGTCCTCGTATTTAGAATTTTTTTTTTTATCACATGGTACAAATACCTAAGATAGCGCCTGTAAAGGAAACAGTTGACGGTCGTATGTGGGAAACTGTCAATCCTAATCTATTTCTGATTCCATCGAAGTTAATATAAAATTACTGTGATTTGTGATTCTATCTTAATAAATGAACAAAATGCTCTAGATTTTCGAAAAAGGAAATTTTCAGTTTTTTGAAGATAATTCAGAATTGAATAAAATTTTTTGTAATTTAACTGTCTTTGTATCTCTTGAAATTTATAATTTACGAGATCCGACAGTGGCCCTTTAACTAGTAACCCTGTATGTGTTTTTTTAAATATTTGAATGAACTTATATAATATACAATTCAATTTAACATTTATAAAATCAATTAGGTATTTCTCTACAACCTATGTTTATAAATATTGGCCAGTTTTAATAAAATTATTTATTTCTTGTTTCATGTTATAGTTTTCCAAGGTTTTTCCGGACTAATATTAATATAGTAGATTCTTGATAATTTTGCATGCCATTTTTTCTCATTATCTTTTTGTTTAAAATATCAGCTAAATGCGAATTTAAAATTCTAAGAGTACCTACTTTTCTAAGAACGTATCCACCACGGCATCCACATACATTTTTTCGAAGATTTTACTCTAGAGAGGTATTTAATCAAATTAGTTTGTATTTATAAAATATGTGCTTCATGGTGCATTTATACTAAATAAAATAAAAAAGAAGTTTTAGCTCCAAACAATACTAGTTTTGAGTAGTTGATTTTTTGCTTTATTTTTGCTTTATTTTTACTTGGAAGCAAAATAGAATTATAGAGAGTTATGAAATGTTAACGCCCTCTATATATTGATCAAAAAAGAAAAAAGTGTTCTAATATGGGTTGAGCATAATTTGAATAGTTATATATTTTATTTGTTTCTTCAATAAACATTATCCACGATTTTCCGTAATTTTAATTTCCTTCCAAGGATGTTGGAAATTGGTACACCTCCCTAATTTTAAATGAGAACCATTTTATTTTACTAACACCTTCTCCTAAATTTAAAAGGAAGACTGTTTTACCTTACATAGATTTATTTCTTCTTGCATTAATCCCACTCCCTTGAATTTTTTTCTAAATCTTACTTTTTACTGGGCAACCATAAAAAATAGTTACTCTTTCATCTTATCTTTTTTTTTCATTTTACTACAGAGTTTTTTTGTATTAAAATTAGTATCGTTGGAATTTATTGTTTCATTAATATTAGAAATGTAGCGGGTATCCGGTTATCCGGCATACACACAGGTCGAATATCCGGCCAAACTATTCTGCCAAATTTAATCAGCTTACTCACAGAAAACAAGTTAGAAAGGACATATATGACTACGGCCTATTTCTGATTTTTACTCTGGCGCGTTCATACAATACGGCTGGCCCTTTCAGTCATCCCGATTTGCCGAAATACACTGATTTCTTAGCAGTTTTTATGATAATTCACTTTTTTATATTTAGTACATGTTCTATCGCGGCCTTGAAATTTCGCACGATTTTTTATCAAGTTCATTATTGTTTTACCTCTAGAATTAATATTGACTCATTTGAGAAGTAAATTGGAAGAATTATAACATTTTTTCGTTAACAATCCTTTGTTCCAATTCTTGCAAATTCTCAACAACAGTTTTGAAAATCCTATTTTTTAAGTAAGGAAACACAAAATGGTCCATGACTTTCAAACAAAGTGATCTCTAAGGAAATTCCACTTGTGTATGTAAGCTTATCAATCACTCATCAAAAATCTCGCAGAGAAAAGCTATAGTGTCCCGTATCGTATCTGTCATTGCACCTTCTTGTTGAAAATAGCCACGCTGAATTTCATCATGGTGTAACCGTTGAACAAATTCCTTTTTGGTCCTCCAGCCAGAAATGTTGGTATTGCATTCATCAAAATCGTCTGGAAACAGCCCTATTGAAGGCCTAGGCCACCAAAAAATTTACCAAATGTTGGCAATATTGACATCTGTGGTTGATATTTCTTAAATGACGAGAAGTTTGATTTCGTAGTAAATATTTGATGTATTGAATAATTTTTTTAATTGGAGTTATGTTTAGCTGAAACTGTATATAATAATACGTTGCAAAATCTGGTGATGGACATTGTGTTGCCAACCCGAATACATGTAACTTCCCTAGCGCAAACTATTTAATTTTTTTTTATTTGAGACAGTTTAAAATAGGTCGAAACAAAAAATAGTGTGTATCACACGTCCAGAAACTGCTTTCCAAGTCTTCTCACTTGCGAAGTCTCGGCTAATGCCTCGCCTTCGCAAAACTGTGCTCGCACTTGCAAAATGACAGTTTCTGGCCTAAAGATACAAATAACTATTAAAGTATTGTTTCTGTATCTCTCGGCATTGACAGTAAAATTGAAAAAATAGGCCCAATTATTCTTCTACGAGATAGAGAGACACCAGTTTTCTGAGCATGTAGTGGAGATTCAACAGAAATATGCGGATTGTTAGTGCTCCACATCCTTCGATATTACGGTCAAACCTGGGAAACGTTCTCGAAAACCATCCAAACATAAACGCTAACTGTATTTCCAAATTCCATTAAATAGAACCAGTTCGGAAATAGGATTCAATCATGTAAGTCTTTTGTTCTGTGGTGAAAACCATAACGCAGTAACTTAAAAACACAATTTCCAAAACCTATAAACTTAGTTTTACTAAGTAACTAAAGAAATAACAGCAAGTAAACTTTTTCAGAATTTTGACAATTAAAAAATGATTGATACATGACTACCCTTGACCAATAGTTATTTGTATCATTAGGTCAGAAACTGTCATTCTGCAAGTGAGAGCACTTGCAAAGCAGTTTCGGGTCTTGTGATACATACTATTTTTTGGTCCGAGCAATTTTAAATTCTCTCAAAAGTTCAAAAAAATTCAAATTGTTTGCGCAAGGGAAATTACCTGTATTCAGGTTGGCAACACAAAGTCCAACGCGATGATTTCGAATTTAAAATTAAAAATAAAGTAATTACAGTTTTGACATTTAATAAAGAAGAACTTCACTTTGCAAGTTATGCTCACATTTGATAAAACAAGCTGCAAGCAAAACTTAACTCCAAATAAAAAAACATTATTCAATACATCAAATATTTGCTTCGAAATCAAACCCCTTGTCATTTAAGAAATGTCAACCACAGATATTAAGGGATAACCAATATTGCCAATGTTTGGTTAATATTTTGATGGCCTAGTACATTAATGGGGCTGTTTTGACGAAATCAACATCAACATTTCTGGCCGGAGGACCAAAAAATAATTTGTATGTTATAGTAGGCTTTTTTCTCCTCTATTTCAACACTATAGACATTTAATCAAAAGTCATTTGCTTTTCAGAATATTTGGTTATATTTAAAGAACAGCAAAATAGGCTGAATTAAAATTACAGAACAAAAATAGTAACCAACCATCTTCTAATTTTACGATTGCAAAACCCTTTTTCTCTCCTTCAGAAAGCACGTGATTTGGTATTCTGACAATAACATTATTTTTGAAATCTGACGTTTAAAATGATTATTTTTGAAAAGAATATAGTACCATCGGCTACATAGAAAACTAAGATAGTGAAGGAACATAGTTAACCAAATTTTTGAAAATTTTAGTGTTGTAAGTTATGTGGTTACTAATCAAGTTGTGAGGATTTGCGTTTTAACTATATCGTGATTGGAGCGTGCTAATTTTGTATTGAAATTGGTGACTTGTTGAGCATCGTTCAGCTGTGGAATTTTGACTTGAAATTAAAAAACGACAAAGTCATAAAGACGGGAGTTGGTTTGAAATTGTCATGTTGTAGCCCCAAATCAATTAGTATAAAACTGACTGAACCAAATTCCTATACTGGTGAAGGTACATTGCTCTATCTAAAGTTGTTTTCTTTTCCACATTGTACTTACCTATACTAGCAAGAATTTCGCTAGAGTCATATGTATTTTTATTGTTCAGTTATTTAAATGTTTAATTTGAAGTTAAAAGTTCTTACAATTTCTATCACGTTCATTTTTCCAAAGTTTTCTTTTATTTAGTTAATCAACAGTGTTGTTATAAATCTTAATTTTTTCATATTCATATCATCATCAGCTGCATTTCTACTTTTTACTACATTGCAATTAATATTCAATTTAGTAATAATTCTCTTAATGGAAAAGTAATGTAATGGAAATTGCAAAGAGCATTTTATCTTCCATTAGTGTGGTTGTGATATCTCACAACAATGATAATCATCATACTTCCAAGACAAAATTTTCAAAAATACAAATTTTATCAAAGAAATTTTGTATTGGCAAAGTTACTTAGCATTAAAAAACACCTATAAGTAAAAGTAAATAAACAATACGAAATAAAATGTGTTAGAGTTCCTTCACATTGTGTATAAGATTCACACCTACAATGCCTTTCATAAACTTCGTAACGTATGCTAATTTCTATTTAATATGTTGTAAAGAATATTTTTGTATAAAAGAAGCATATTTACTGCCTTATTTTCGTACTAAACAAAAAAGAAACGGAAAGAAATGATGCTTATTTATTATTAAGAGCTCCATGTAACAAAAACGTGTTTTTTTAAGACAAGATTTCTATTTTCTGTCGAGAGCCATCTCATTTAAGGCAATATTTTGATATTGTTGGTGTTTTTCTTACAAATTACAAATCAAAGAGTGATACTATATTTGTCTTTTAAGAATTTACGACATCAGAATTTTGAAGCCATAGAAGAAAAACTAAAAAAAAAATATTTTCGATCATAACTTTTTGTAAAACATTGACTTACTTAATGTTGTCCGACTGCATCTACTCTACAATAAAAAGATTAAAACTTTTCGAACTATAACAATTTTTCGTTTTTGAGAAATTGAATTTTCCGAGTTTAAAATTCAACTAGATATAATAGTTGTGCTGTTTTTTTGTATTGATTGATGCACGAATTGATCCTAGCAAAATCTTTTTGCAAAAATCAGTTTCCTATATGTTACGAACTTTATGAATGACTCTTTTGTATAAAAGAATTCGTGAAGTTGCTCAATTTCTTAACAAATTTTGACAGTAGCTTCCTGTATGTTGACTATACCAAAAACAGATACTCAAGTTGCAAGCGAATGTATCTTGCATAACCAAAAGAAACATTTTTAAATAAGCAAACAAAATCCCCTTTTAAAGAAGTAAGGTCCTTTGAAGTTGCAGCAATCAAATTTTTCAAATTGGAATATCTCGAAAATTGTTTGAGCTACTGATTTGAATTTTCTTCTGTTCTTCTTTTTCCAGCTTCGCTTTTTGTGAAAACCTACATACTTTTATAATTTCCTTATTCATGGCAATTTAATTTTTTTTTCACCAAATATTAACAGTTTAGAATGTGATTTAACATGTCAGTAAAAAGCATTTTAATGGTTTGGATGTTTCTACTTATAAATGGCAAAAACCATTAAAAGATCAACATCTAAAAATAATCTTAAATATCGAAACTGTTTAAATTTTAAATGTTCATAATTACTGCTTTAGTGAATCGTTTTGCACATTTTTTTTTACCTGCATCATACACCATCAAGGTTCAATCGCTGTACTTTCATTGCTTTTTAAAGATCTGTTGCTACAGATCATCCATTTAATGCGCCGCAAAATTATTAGCAACAGCGGAAGTTTTGAATATCAAATTATGAATTGCGGATGAAAAATGAGGCAACGTTAATTACACTAAATTACATGTTCGCGGATGCAAATGTGTTTTGCCACCAACATCCTCGTTACTTTGCCGGAATTAGCAGTCAGAGGGCACGAAATTATTTCACAAGGACAATTGTATGAAGTTAGTGTTTAATAATTATTTTGGTTTGGTTATACATATATAAAAGGCAATAATAATATAATAACAATGAAAATCTTTATTGTCGAATAGTGAAGGCCCAGGAAGGATACTGAATAAAATATTATGAAGTACATAAAATTAACGATAAGTGAGATAAAATTTGAAAACAATTGAATTTTGTAAGGCCCAGTACCGTACGGAACATGAGGGCGAATTTTATCTGAAAAACTTGGAATGTGTCGAATTGCGGCTAAATTTGTTGTCTGTCTGATAACGATTGAACAAAAAGAATATCGCGTTCAAGTGTGTGGGGAGCTCAAGGAACATCTCACGCATCATGGCGATGAAACATGGATTTATGGCTACCCAGAAACAAAGCAGTAATCATGTTAAGGGAAGTCACCAAGTTCACCGAAACCGAAAAAAGCAAGTCAAATTCGTAGCAACCTCAAATCAATATTGATTAATTTATCCATAAGGATTTCTTCCATACTGCCAAACGGTGAATGAGCCTTTCTCTATGATGTTTTGAGGCGTATTCGAGAACAAGTTTGATGTGAATGTCCTGAGATGTGAGTCAATCAAATATGACAAAATACCGACACATTTACCACTCATTGTACGTGAGCTTTTGATGTCTATGAACGCTACTGTCATGCCTCATCCTCCCTACTCTCCAGATTTAGCTCCCTGCGACTCTTTCTGTCCCCAAAATGAAAACGAAGCTCAAGGGTACGGTAGAGGAGATTCAAGCGGTATTGCAGAACGTGATTAAGAAGCTGGCGAGAAATTAATGTTTTTTGTAAGTGTGTGATTTTGAATAAATTCATTGCGGGAGCTTTTAGTAGCAATTCGCTATGGAAATGAGCTGAGCTGTAAAAATTCAGAATAAAAATAATGCTAATTTTCAAATAATTATTAAAAAAGGTAAAATAAACCGCTTTATCAAAATATCGTTGTCAGAGTTTGAAAACTACTATAATGATAACTATTCACAAATTTTGATTAAAATCAGATTGTGAGATTTTCAAATAACGGTACAGAAAAATGTGTACCCTTAAAACAATCGTTGTTGCTCTCTCCTTCTTTGTTAAATCTTTTGTTAAAAGAGGCGAGACCACCAGACTTTAAAACCTAAGTGTTAGTTAGTTAGTGTTAGTTCCTTCTGTTCACAGAAGTA
The DNA here is from genome assembly GCA_039766575.1 of Serrognathus titanus. Taxonomy (NCBI): domain Eukaryota; kingdom Metazoa; phylum Arthropoda; class Insecta; order Coleoptera; family Lucanidae; genus Serrognathus; species Serrognathus titanus. The sequence continues at coordinate 25,435,392 of CM077912.1, read as the reverse complement.
TTCATTCGCGCTTACATAAAACTAGAGCAAAATAATATTTTTCGTTGCGCTTTGCTTAAGTACGTGAGTAGTATTAACATTATATACGATTTGACATCAACTGTTAATTAAGGGCCCAGCATCTGTTCATTAAAAGGATCGGCATTTATTGATTAAAAATCGAAAGCAAAATGATTATAAGAAATCGCCTTCGTATTTATAATATTGTTTACTGCTAGATTTGTTGACTATAATTTGTGCTTAGGTACTGTATTAATGCGTAGAAGATATGAAGAAATAAGATAGTGCTGTGAGTTATATCTAGGCCAATTATTTGAATTTGAAATTGCCATTTATCGATGAGATATCGCTGTGAAAAAGTGTGTCTCTATGATATGTAAATTAAGAAAGAGCTGCTTACGACCATAATTTAGCATTACACCAGAGAAAATCACCGTCGTTATATATTCATGCCACTGGGATTATTATTGCCTGCTTGTTGTAACAATTCATAGAAACTAGATTTAAATATATGCAGAGTGTAGGTTCTTGCTGGGTGAAATTTATTATTAATTGTACTTTCCGGGTCGAGGTTTTACCACGGTTAAGTTCTACTCGAATGTTCAACGTAGTACACTTACATACCAATATATATTTTATTTGTGTATTTATAACATTTCATAAGCTTTAACTAACAGTAATTGTAATCGGTATTGAAATTTTTTTTGTGTGATTAACAGTAAATTTAATCCTCAATACAGATCATTTTTTTGCTCGTTAATGTGTTTCTACATATTTCTATAAATAGCTTTTGATATGATTTTTATTTTTCGGAAACTTTATCATATGCAAATAAAACCAAACCCAGTTTAAGGGAGCGTGGGATAATGAGAGCCTGCGGGCAATAAGAGTCAACCTGGATTATGTATACACATGTTTAAATCAAGACTTGTGTTGTTATTTTTCGTAATTCTCATGGAAAAAATAAGTAGTCAGATTTAATTTTTTAGATTTCATATTAGGGGAAGCACGGTAAAAGTGACTACCCTAAGGAATTTTAATTAAAATAAAAAAAAACGTAATTGTTCTAAAAACCCCAAATATTTATACACATTCTGTAAATTCTAAGGAACCACAACGTACATTCCTTTTTCCATTTAAACTTATTTTTTGGGTTGTACATGTGTTTTCCTATACCCTTGCAAAGTGGCCACTTTTCCCTACCTAGTCGGGTAAAGTGGCTGACTAAGGCTGAGTTGCATAAAAGGTTTAAGCCAGAATTAAATGTAAGCATATATTGAAATGTGCCACACAATATGCTGTACGTCATGAAGAGTGTCACATTCTAAATTAGACTTAAATTTAATCCTGGCTTAAACCTTTTATACAACCCACTAAGTCTTTTGATGTGAAACACACGAAATCCGTTAGATAACCATGTTTCTTTTACAAAGCACAACTTAATAGCCTAATTTAACGTTAGTTTTAATGTAGAAACTTGGATGAATCAAGAAGGGCATTTATGAAACAGTTATTTGCAAAATTCATATTCAAACTTGTCATCTTCGCAACCGGCACACTCCTCATGCGGCCACTTCTTGCACTTACAACATCGTATCCATCCTTCTTTATCTTTTGATTTTGAAAATGCTTGATTGCAGTAGAAGTATTCTGCGTTGTCATCGTTGTCATCATCTTCTTTTTCTGATTCTTTTTTGCTTGGATAAACTTTAAGTTTTCGTTGAATTTTATTTTTCTTATGAGTTTCTTTTACTCGCTTAGCGATTTTTTTTTCAAAAAGTTTCCTTTTTTAATCAACATATCTTCATCTTTTTTTTCTCTTCGACCAATTCAGCCTTATAGGGGCTTGAAGTGATAATGGCAGTCTTTTTTACGTTTTTACGGTTTACGTTTCTTTGTTTTTGCTTTCTTTGCTTAGGCAAAGGATTGATATCCTTTGGGCTAAGTGGAATCCTTTGGACGTGATTCTCGTTCGTTTTCTATTTGTACATCAAGTCTACATTTCCTGTAGGTTGAGAGGGGAATCCGCGTTTGAAAGGGGCACGTCAGTCGAACGCTGAAAGGGCCCGCATCTGAAGAAGACTCTGCAGTTAGACGCTGAAAAAGGTCTGCTCTTGAAGAGGGTACGTATGTTGAACGCTGAGAGGGATCCCAACCTGAACAAGGGTTTGCAGTTTGACGCTGAGAGGGTTCGTGCTTAAAGAAGACTCCATCATCCAAGGGAATGTCAGATACCTCAGTAGCAACAAAGTCAGAGGACAGATTCCGCATTTTCTAAACCCCTGAATTGCAGTGTTGCTGTTGATTTGGAACTGAGTAATAACTCTTCCAGGATTGTTTCGAAGAAGCTTTTCACATGCTTGCGTATAAATGCGACGTCCAGTGGTTGCAGCTTGTGGTTACAATGAGTTGGCAAGCAAATAATCGTTATATTGTTTTCCCTCGCCTTTACTGTGAATTTTAGATTTTTTGTATGGGTAGAATGCCCATCTAAGACTAGTAACACAGGATCTTTTGGTGTTGGTTTGACATGATTTAAAAAATAGTCCAAGTATTGCATGAAAATATCGATCTGCACCCACCCGGGTTGCAGGCGAATTCTGTACCAGGAGGTGCACCGTCTTTCAGTTCATTTTTCATTCTTTTTCTTGGGAATATCACAAACGGGGGAATAAAATTTCCTACTGCAGACATACACACTACGAAAGTGCACAGTAACCCTCTTTCGGTTGAAGTTATGGCACCGACTTGGCGTTTCCCCTTAAGTTAACTAAAATTAAGAACGAACATATAGATTTGTAGGTAAGCTGTGACATTGCAAATAGCTACTACTGTACATAAAAGCAAGGTACCAGGGATAATATAACTGACTTACCTTACATCAGACGACTGAAAAACACAAAAACTTCTCCCAAAAGAAAACGGGCCGAGGCATCGCCACCAAACTCACAGACAATACTGATGGCGTCGTACGAACTAGTTTGCCAGTTTTCCGTCAGGTTGCATGAAATCGACAATGGCCATTTTTCCCGCACTGGCTACTTTTCCCGTGCTTCCCCTACAGAGTTGTTAAATATATTTTATGTTTCTTCTGGATTCTGGATTTGGTGAGGGGGGTGAATAACAATTCACGTGCACTTAGGTCACAATTGGGCCCATTATACTACCCCCAGGTTCAGCAGTGTTTGACTGTCAGCGTTCTTGGAGCCATCCAACCCTTTCGATGAAGCCAAGAACGTCCGACAGAGGGGCACTGCGAATTCCAGCCATGTCAGACCAGAAATCCCGTAACATGGGACCTCTGATCGAGGCGAGTGCGGGGCAATCACAGAGGATATGCTCAGCTGTTTCTTCCTCTAAGTTACAGCCTCTACAGATTGGGCTGCCTGTTAAACCAATGCGATGCATAATTTTGTTTCTTATTTATCTACCGTTTTTCTAATTTTCATACTTAAAATATTAATCCCATCTAGGGTAATGAGAACCAAATTATTAGTATCCACAGGTGACTCTTACTAACCCTGATTTTATAAAAGTATGCTTTCTTATTGAAAATACCGAGGACTCGTAAAAATTAATTTGGATATGTGATTTTTGTACGATATATATTTAAGTACTTTTATTATTTTTTTGCGTATTTTTCTCACTATAACATTTCATGTTGTATTATGAAATAAAAGTGTATTACTTATTTTACTAACTGTAGCAGTTATTTGTTAAAACATGTTTATTGGGTTGCCTTCTTTCGTGGTGCTTATTACGCCAACATGTGGGCAATAAGAGCCAATTCCATTTTTATTTTAAATGAATGTATTATAATTTCTGTTAATGACAAAAATGGCACGGTTACGTCATTTTAATGTTCTCTCTTATATGAAACAGTATAAAAATTGTTGAGAGAATACGCTCTATATTTTTCAAAATATTTTTTTCCCTTAAGTGGCTCTCATTCATCCCTACTACCCATTATTAAATTCGTTGCAAGAACAAGAAGTCCGGTAATAAGAGGATATGTTACTATGAATTTTCTTAGATATAATTGACTTTTCACAATTTACGAAGGAACCCCTACGAAATTAGATATTATAAAAATATTTGGCATATTTCCTATGAACAATTTATGTAATTATAAAGAATTTTAAGAAGTTTAATTTGTGAAGTCCTGCGTCGGTACAAATTATACTATTTTGAGAATTTAGAACTCATACTTTTCGATTTTGTTTTAATTTTAATTTTGAAAAGAAATTATTCCGTTCTAATAATTAAATTCAAGCCTTTTCAATAAATGTAAACTCAATTTACTGAGTTGTTTGCTTTATGCTAAGTTGATCTAAACGTTGTTTTGGTCGCGTAACGTTATACAGATTTCCTTTCCAATTATAGAGTCGACTTTCTAGTTTAATGTAAATAATAATAATCAACCATAAAACATCTACATTCTTTGTAAATATGCATTTATTACACGATCTAGAATCAGAAATGCCCAATAAGTTAAGTCTAAATTATAAAATTGCTTAAAATAAGAGGCTTAATTAAACAGCTCATCCAATTTTCCTTTCATTTATTTCATTGCTTAAGGTATCTCATTCAAGGATTTGTGTTTCTTTATTTTGAATCATTATAACTAGAGAAGTATTGGTTAATTGAAAATTCGCAAAGGAACTTTTTATTCAGTACTGTACGCACGAATATCGAAACATCCAGTATATCGCGAAATATATTGATTTTCTTCAAATATTAGAATTTTTTTTGTTTTTACCTACCATCTGTAAACGGTTCCCAGTTTAGGTGACTGAAATCAAAAACTAATCAAAAGTTTTTTTTTTCATTTTCAAGGTTAAATTTTCAATTAACTCACCGTCTCACTAATTCAAAATCTTACATCCGGGAGGCGTTATATTTTTCATTCATTGATCGATTAATATACAAAGAGTTCCGTGTATATTAACTATTGTAGTTCGACTTCAAAGAAGCAATTTTATGGGTTAGCGTCTTATTAAATATTTGAATATGGACTCGGTTTCGTTTTAATTTCGCTCTCGTTATGACTATAATCTTGAAGTGACTCGACGAATATTTTGCATAGTTCTTCTACAGCTTTTCAGTAGCAGGCACAAACAAGTAACGTGAAGCAAATGAATATTCTTTTGTGAGTTTGCTTTGCCACATACGTGTTGATATTTCAAATTCTCTGTAAATAGGATCTCTTCTCACAATCTGAGAAAAGCGATAGAAACATAGGCATACGATTATATTGAAATATCTGATATCATAACTAGGGAACGGATTCTGAACAATTTGTGTTTTTGCTTGCTGATTGTAAAAATGTAAAGAAAAATTCTGTGTACTTTAATTTTCGAGAAATAATTAATCAGAAGTTATATGCAAAAATACGATGATTCCCTGGTGAAATTGCTAAAGCAATATCAGAGATTTTTCAATAATAAATTCATATGTGTTATAAGGTTACTATTTTTTTAATTTCAGGTTTTATTGTGTTAAAATTTTAAGAAATAATGTCACGTGCAAACTATGAGACAAATTTTAAAATGGATGTGTTCCAAGGATCTTTAAAGAAACTTATATCAACGTGTAAAAACTTGTTTTGTTCTAACATCGAATATAAAATTTTCTGTTTAGGGTATCGATGGTGTTGTGTTCCTTTTGTCGGCTTGTCGAAACTCAGTACAAAGCTGCGTCCTATAAATTTATATGTGGAAACCAAATGTTCGGTCCCTGTAATCATTAAATAGCTAATGAAGCTAATTCATCATCTTTACAACGCGCGCGGGTGTAATGTAATTAATAATTAATGAACTTCGTCCAGTGCTTGTATTTCAACAATCCATTTGCTGCATCGTCGTAATAAATTTCATTCGGGCAGCGTTGCGACACCCTAAAAACCATCTTATCGATCGCGTCTTAAATCTCTGACACTCCGAAATGGAATATAACTAAAATAATGCAAGTGGGTTGACACTACACTAACAGGTTTTTGTTGCACATACGGGTGAGTCATGTATAATGAATATGCAGCGACAACAAAACGAAAGGGCATGCAGCATACTCACATATGTTCAAGTTGGCATCGACGTTTGTATATACATATATAGATGTGCCAAATTTAGGACGAATGATTCTTAAATTTCTCTTGAAAACTGATCTTAAAGAGTTATATTTTTGACGCAATTGTATGTATCTCAAGTCACATAATATTTTTTTTACATTTGATAAAAAAGAGGAAACAATATCTAGGTAATAAAACGGAACAAAATTATACAGAATACAAACGTCAGCGTATAAAAGTAAAGGAATTGGTACGGGAAATTAAGGAAAGAACATGGGAAGAATTTGGCAAAAAAATTGAGTAAGACAGTAAAGGAAACCAGAAATTATTTTACCGAGTATTAAAGAGTCTAAGAAAAGGAAAACAACAAAAACTACGACAAATAAAATAAAAAGATAATAAAATTTTAACCGAAGAAAAAGGAATTATGGAAAGGTGGAAAGAATATTTCCAAGAACTCCTCAGTACAAACAAAATGGACAGCACAACAAATGAGGGTAGAAAAGAATACTCAGAAGAGGAAGACGAGGATCGCATATAGTTAGAGGAAATAATAAAAGCGATAAAAAGCATAAAAAGAGGGAAAGCAGCAGGACATGACAAAATAACAGGTGAAATGGTGAAGAATCTGGGTACTAAAATTGTTGCAAAAAAGATTCAATGAGGCCTGGGGCAAAGGGAACTGGAGGACTGGAAGATTGGGGTAATCGAGCCAATATTTAAGAAAGCTGACCAGTAGAGAATGCCGAAATTATAGAAGAATAACACTATTAAGTATTGTATCAAAAATATATGAAAGCATATTAGAAAAGAGACTAAGAAACACAATTGAAGAACACCTAAAAGAAGCACAGAGTGGGTTTAGGAAGGGAAGGAGCGTACAAGACCATATTTTTACCATAAAGCAGAGGTTGGAAAAAATAGAGTAGGAGGCTGGAGATATACATTTATGGCATTCTTAGATTTGGAGAAGGTCTTTGACACAGTGCCGCAAAAAGAAGTTTGGAAAAGCCCAAACTACAGAAAGGGTAACCAGAAACTAATCGCAGCGATTAAAAGTCTCTACGACAACAATAAAAGTTACATCAGGAAAGATAATGCAGAATCACAAACATTTACTATAAATGAAGGCTTAAGGCAAGGAGGAATAATGAGCCCAACTCTATTCACGCTCGTAATGGACGATATTATGAAAGGGGCAAGGAATAGAACCAAAAAGCTACATGCAGGTTACAACAGATTAGCAGCAGTGAGTGTGTCAGAATGCGCTTTCGCGGATGACATAATGGTATATGCCGCTAAAAAAGAACATTTACAAGAAAGCCTCCAAATATGGGAAGAAAAACTATCAAAAAGAAAAATTAAAATAAACACGGACAAAACAAAAGTAATGGTGATTAGTAAAGAAAACAAGAATATAAATATAGAAATAAATGGAGATTTTTTTAGAACAGGTTCATGTATTCAAATACCTAGGAGTTCTGATAGATAAGAATGGAAACATGACAGAAGAAGTGAATGAGAGAATCACTAATAGCGGGCGAATGTTTCATAGTCTTAGCAAGTCTTTCATAAGCAAACAAGAAATCAGCAGAAAAACAAAGATGACAGTATATAAAACAATATTTAGACCAAGTTTAATATACGGAAGTGAAAGCTGGGTTCTATCAAATGCAATGAAGAGTAAGATCTAAGTACAATTACTACATTGAAACTAATTTGTGTTTCATAAAGAATTCATTAAAGCACTTAAAATTTTATTTTGTTAGATGGATTATTGAATTTATTACTTTTTGTTTGGAAATGAACCAAATGTATTAGATTAGAATCCACCACCACATACTACATACTATTTCTAAATGGAGGATTGGTTAATAGTTTACCCTAATCGTCAAACCCAGCAGCTAAAAGATCATAACATTCAAAAGTCATTAATTTGGTTCTTTTTTTTACATTACTTTCATTGTGAAATAAATTTGTGGTATTAGAAATGAAAAACTGACTTCATATATGGAATAACAATATTTAGTATCTATTAAATTGCGTTCAGGTGTCATTATTCGTACCTTAGTATGTATGTACGTTAGTAAATCATTGTTTGTTTTTATTATTAGACAACATAAAACAGTTACTTTAGCAGTTAGAATGAAAGCAGCCTACGATATTAAAACAAGTCTCAGATTGTGAGCGTGCGCTAGCGCGTGTGCACTGTCCCTTTCAAAACATTAAGATTCATGCGAGACCGTAGGAACAGGTTTCGATTTAACTCCATAATTTGGCTTTACTTTCTTATTTACCTTATCGTACCGTCTTTGCATATTAATACCTCCGTACTTCATCTTGGAGCAAGCCATCCATCCACAGGACAAAATGTAAGAGTCACAGCGTTTGCCTTTTTATTCTTTCTTTCTTCGTGGTTAACAGGAACTAACTGTTGACATCGTATGATTTCAACACGAAAACTATTTAAATTTATCAGGTATTAGCGGCGTTCATTATTAGGCTATTTATAGCTTAATGAATAATTTATTTCGGAACCTGTTCTTATAATGTAGTGAATTACAAAACATTTGTGTGTATGTAGTTTTTTTTTTGTAATCGTAGTATCGTGTATTCGATCTTCGACAGAATAGTTTCGAAGTCAGCTTCCTTAAATAAATACAATTATGATAAATAACATTTTTTTTAATTAAATTTCAATTGTTTCACATCAACTATCTGTAAGATAAGAGTTTTATTAATTAGCTTTTCAAAGCTTTCCTGAAACATTATGAAAACTTGTCCTTCAACATTTTATGTTATAAGGTGCTCATGAAATAAGTACTGTATTGATATTATCAGAATCCTGAAGAGATTCTGTATGATTTAAAAAAAAATATTTGTCCATTAATTTAGTTATTATTACTAAATTATATAGACATTTTGACACCAATTCGTTTGCTTTCAAACTTGGTATTACGTTCACTAGTAGTTGGTAATTTCATTAGGACGACGTGACATTAATAAATAGTTTAGTTAATGTTATATTGAAAAGGGGTAAACTTTATTAAAAAATTCCTTTTGATCATCATTCTGTCAACGCCACATACGTGATCTTACTTTTTAATTTTCATATCATTTTTCATTTACTACTAATATTTCAAACGCTTTTTCTTTTCAGGTGAGTCGTCTTTATTATTTTTGGGCGTAGGAATTGGTAAGAACACGACTAACAAAGAAGGTACGTTTGTTGACCTTATTCAACTTTGAAGAAGTGTAATTGCCACCATAAAACTGGCCACTTATAAAATATTTGTAAATAACTGTACCCTAAAAAATTGTTGATGCCCTAGATTGATAGGCGTTTTGGAGTGGTATATCTTCATGCACAAGAAAATTTTTTGCTTTTATAATTACGGAGTTCCTTACAAATATTTTAAAATTCGCCAATTTTGGAGCGGCCATTGCACCCCTTTGTGTAGCAACAGAAAGTGATTTCACATAGAATTGCATAAGGTCTACAAACGTACTAAGTTGAACTAAAATCCGGAGGGGACCTTCGTAAGTTTATGTCTAGTAACTTCTGCAAAATGCAGAATATGCAGAATTATATCTACCTGAGATTTGCATGTAAGTTCAAAATCATTAGTAGACAGCAAGACTACAAGATAATTAATTAGTGATTAGTTTCCATAGATTCGTTTAATAACGTGCTTGGCACAATATCTTCATGAGTACTTAAAATAATTCACTATCTAAATTTTCATTTTTAATTACAACTCTTTAAAAAACGGGTTAATTAATTTGAATATAGTGTTAAAAGAAATATAAAAATTTACAGTTCGACGGAACATGATTCTAGATTCTCCACTTTTTTTTACAAACAGTTCAGCCGCATAATCATTTCACTTTTTAGAGAGTACAGTTACAAGAAAAATAGCTGTAGCATAACTGTTCACGTTATAAATAATCGGCTGAAAATTAGCTTTGGTGGTACGTGCTCGTAATAAATCTTTGGAACTTATTAAGATTCAGTAGTGCCGAGTGATATTTAGATTGTGAAATTATTTACTTGTTCAATCAGATTACGTGATGATCACCTTCTTCAATAAAAAAAAATATTGCTTTTCATCATTAAGTTATTGCGTATCGACAAAATAAGTGTAAATGACTTTTCATATTAATTTTTAGGATAGGTAAATGTTTTCGCTTTAATTAATTTTCATCAACTGAAGTATCAATATTTCAAGGAAAGACGTAGCAAAGAAAATTATCGAATTAATTGATATCGATACTCTTTCTGTTGTATTCTGGCTTTTGACGTTTTTTCGCTACAGTTTTTTTTTGATTAACTTAAAGAAAATTTCAACAATAAAAACTCAACTAAAGAATTTTTACCAATAATTGTTATCCTAATTGATAACATGGATAAAATTTTACCTGAAAAATTATAACGCAAGAATTAATAGTGTTATTGTTTTCTTTTCCCGATTAAAATGCGTCTTAAAAGTAAAGGTGAAATAATTTTACTCTAACAAGGATAAGCTCAAGTTCTATTTAACTCCTTTTTAACATACACTGAATATAATATCTACAATAATTCGTTAATTCAATATGTAGGAGATAAGTTACACTTCTTTTGAAATTACATTCAAATAGCAAGGGTTCAGTTACAAAAAATGCGCCCTAGAAAAAATAAAACGATAATAAATTATAATTCTAGGTCTAAATGAACATACAAACAACTGATCTTCCGTGCAAATCAACATATCAGCTAAAAGAGAAAAGAGAACGGTAAACTCTAGAAAGCCATGGAAAGCATTCATAATGAAGAAGAAATAAAGGTTACATAATATTGTGGTTATGTTGGCAAGATAGTTTACTTAAAAAACATAAATGTTTTCACTCATTAATAGCAAAAGAACGAAGTTTAAGAAAATTAATGCAAGAGTAAGCTATTTCCTTAATTACATCTAAATTGGGACTATTTAATAGACTTATAAGTTCATCAAGATTTTGCAATTGTCTAATTTTTGGACCTCTAAAGCTCTCATAAAGCTTGCATTCAAGAAATATATGCTCCACACTTTCAGGTTTAAGGGAGTTGCACATTGTGCAAATTTCATTACAGTTTATGGAGTGAGATATACCATTATAGCAGAGAAATAGTCGCGTCTTGGAGAAGAGAGAGAAGAGTCTAGTTAGTTTTAGAGCTAGATGGGCTGGATTGGGTTTGACTGAGAAAAACTTATAGAACGTGGAAAAGTCTGAGAATTTAAGTCTTTCCAAATCTTCGTCAAAAAGTTTATATCGATAAAGGGATAAAATTCTATTAAAAGATGCCTTAAGGTGTCCAACAGAGAAAGTATTCCAGGTATCCAGACAATTCATTTTTGTAAAGATACCAGATGAATCTAACTAGATGTAACTTTAACAGTTGGTTGAAAACGATTTTTGGGAACCTATTATTTTCCATTTGAAGAATTTTTAGAAACCAGTTTAAGCAGTGTTTTACAATAAGGTACTCACGTTCAACCACACCCATTTCTAAGCGAACTAAATAATCAGGGGAATTTTTTAGCAACAAGAGTAATCTTTTAAAGAACCCAACTTGTGCTCTCTCAATGACGTTTAAATAACGCAGACCCTAAACAGGGATATAATTAGATAGAGGATTAATTATAAGAGTGTTGTATAAAGTTATGCGTGCATCCAATTGACTGTTTTGACTTAGAAAGGCATATTTCTGCGTGATTACGAAATAGAGATGAAGAAGTAAGAGAGACCCCTAGGTATATATAATTATTGACTTGTTCGATTTCGGCACCGTTAAAGAGGAAGCGTTGCTCCCGGTTGATTCTGAAATTTCCTCTAGAGAAGCAAAATAAGTTACACTACTTTTCGTCTATTGGTAAATTCTGATGTATGTGGAGAAAGGATTCATTGACGTTCTCATTACAAGTTTTGAATAGTACATGTCTACCAACATTTTCTTTGCTCATTAATATAAAGCAACAAAAAGTGGGTAAAAATTAGTGATATAATAACAACCGACACCATAGATGATGATACAAGCTTTATTTACCGGGCAAGGTCTTATGAACATCTTTGTTCATAACTTTCTCTAAATAAGCTTAATGTTCTAGTGTAATAAAGAATTCAATTATTTTCATGCAAAAGAACACGGAATAAAAGATGCAATTAAAAAAAAAGTGTATTCCTCTCTTTGGAGTAGTTAAAGTTAAAATACAAGTTAAGATACAAGTGACAGCCCCAACAGTGAAGACCTTTTTTATTTTCTGGATAATACTAACTCCTCTAAGAAAAGAAATGCTTTATAGATAATATTAATTCCTTTAGGGATACAAACTTCTACCACAAGGATTAAAATGCCACTTTTGAATACAACGTTCACACTTTCTAAAGTTAAATGTCCTAACTTCGTTTATTTTAACACCAGAAACGGATGGACGTGAGGGAACACCGAAACCGAGTTCAAAAAATGTTAGAATTAACTCCAGGTTTTTGTGTGTATACGTAAAAAGTTTCTTGTAATAATGGGTTATAATATTAGAATTTTTTCCAATAGATTTTATTATATCCTTCCATTTCCAATTGGTATTTATACTGGCTGATTCACTAAGTCCCGATAGTTCATTTGTAGAATGAGGATTTCTGGGTATTAAGTACTACGACCTAAAATTATTTTGACGTACAGTATATTTTGCAAAATGGTGCCAGCACGAAGCATGTTTTTTCATTTTCTATGAAATGAAAGATGTCGACTTTTAATTAGAAAATGACACTATTTTAGCAGAATTTTGTATCTGCCCCTCTTACCCCCTTCGAGTGACAGATACATACCTCTTTAAAACTTAAATGGAACGAGGGGTCATGTGATACCCCATTTGAATGACTTTTTACTTCTATATTCAGTAGTATAAGAATTTTGTTATAATTTACGTGACGACAAGAATTTTCTCATTTGTTTGCACTGAATTTTCGTTGCTAAAATAACCACAGATAGCAAACAAGTTATTTGCCAACTTCAATTTCAGTAAGAAAATAATTCGCTGAAATATAATCTGCCAAATATTGATGGCGTCTTCATATCTTACATACGACTGTTATCATTGTATACCAAACCTCTCATATTTGCTAATAAATAATACGTGATAGGAAAATTTTTTGCAACTGCATTATCAAACTTGTAATCTAATACTGGCAGTAAGCTATCTTGAAATGCATTTCTTAGAAGGTGATAACTATGTCTTTTGTCAGCGTTTTCTTACTTTTTAAATATCACATCACATTTTTCAATAGAAACTTATGTTTTAGTAAGCTATAATTATATTTAATTTACTTATATTTTAATTTAATCAAAGGTAATTTATTAAAGCCTACTCCACTGCACTTTTCTAATTAATTTTAACGTAATTCGCAAATACAATAAGTTCTTGTTTTATTGAGTGATTCTAATTAAAGAAAAACCAAAAATATTTGCACGTTTCAATATGAGTTTCAACAAATCAATTTTAGTATAATCTTATTGTGCATAAAACTCGTTTCTCATTAAAATGTTATTGAGCAAGCTTTATTAATCTTGTATAAATAAATTTATGCAGGAAGTGTATGCTTAATGATAGTTTTGTCGTATTGACAGGCGAGCTTTTAATATATTCAGAAACATATAATTTAACAAAATATAATAACGATAATAACGATAAGTCTAAAGAAGTAAGATTCTTCTTCTTAAAGGTTTTCATTCAAACAGTTATATGAATTTCTGCTTCCTGACTTTATTAACCGATTCATAGAAGTGTTTAATCATGATTTTCTGTAATTATTAAAGCTATAAAGAACGATCAGTTGTGTCTAGCATTTTAAACATTATTCGGAACATTAAAAGTTTTTCAGATTCTTAGAGAATTTCATTGACAGGTTATTTTGCAGTTGTTTAAAACTTTTTAACCGACAGAGGAGACAAAGGAGTGCAAATGCATTCTAGTCGTTTTCAAATTATTAATATATTTAAAAAAATTGCTTTTTAATATTGTTCATTTATAAAAAATATATATAGGGTGACCGACAATTGTTCCTCAAAAAAAAGTTTAAGAGAATGAATGTTTAAAAGTAACAAATTCGTAAATAATTGTTTGGTAATTCTTGTAGAGCAATTAATTTTCTAATTACTGATTTCGTTTTTTCCTAGAATACTGTGAAGTTAATAAATAACCTTATTGAGTCAATACACAGTCAAAAGCTACCTAAAAATTACTTAGCAACTACTTTGGACGTTTCAGGTAGTACCTTTAACACTTTATTAAATCAGCATTCAATTTATAACCAAATCAGATATAAGATTATCAATTGTTTAATTATTCACCCACGGACAATTTATTTTAATTAATTTAATTAGGCGACTTATTAATAATTTACTACTTTAATCGGAGAATATTAAATGATACATTACATGTTACTTTTTAAGGCGTTTTGATTATGTTAAGTTCTTGTGGTGATGGATTTTGCACGCTGGTGATGGTTTTTTTCCCTCCAGGTCCGGCCACTGCCTCGCATTCACGCCTAGTTTGTCTCGTGTGATGTGACGTAGTGGTATGTCTAGGAGGGTGTCCCTTGCATCCCTAACAGCAGCCCGCATGTACTAATCGTAAATTTTAGTTAGTGTTTGCATAATTGTAATTGCATGTGTATTTAACCTAGAAACTTTGCGTCTCAAATAAGTACATTATCCATTTGGCTTATTCATGTTCATATACAACTTTTGTATATTTATTAAAAAAAAATCGTAAACAACAAAAGTAATAAATACATTAGTCATCCATTCATCACTCCGGCAGAATAAATATCCTTAGTATTTTTTGTCCAACAAAGTGAATGTTTGCCCATAGTTCTAGGTTTAATAAATTTGCAAGCATTTTACGAGTTTCTATGATTATATAATTTGCAATGCCTTCGTTATGGTCATGTTTTTTTGGTTAATTTAGTTTTTTTTCGCATGCTTTTTGTAATGTATTGTAGGTGAAGCACGTACTGCATTTAAATTATAAAAACTGCCATGCATTTGGTTCTCTTTGTAAGAGATAGTGGCAAAAATTTACGAGCACTAAAGTTGTACAAGATAAAATAGTTTAAAGCATTGATATATCGTAAAAAAAAGTATTTGTATTTTTTGTATTACCTCGTTGTGGAAGTAGTTACATATACCGGGTGACTGATAATTATTCCGTTAAGAAAACAAATGTTAAAAAATCTATATTCTGTTTTCTTTTCTATGATAGCTGTTAGTGTCAAAATTCTAGGGTTGTTGGAATCCTGCTTTTATCAGTAAATGTAGGACAGAAATTTAGGAATTTTCTAACTTTCAGGTAAAAGTACCAACCTCAAAAACATTTGACAGGTATTACAGAAAAAATATATACTTTAGTTTTTGAGAAAAATTATAGTCACAATATAATGATATGTCCCTGGTTAAGAAAGGATGGATGAAATAAATACAATCATAAAAGTGTTTTAAATTTTTATGATTGTTACGGCGTCGGACATGAACTTGGCCTTTGAACGGAATTAATGTGATCAGCTGAAATATTTACGAAATTATTGACAAATGCATGCAACTTCCTTGAAGTAAATTATTCAATACAAATTGTATAAATCTCCGTCCGTTATTACATTTTAATCACTCTTTGGATTTATAAAAATTCGGTTTTCATAGATATTTTAACAATAATAGACTTTGTTAATAACAAAAATTTCATAATTTATCCATACGAATATCAATCGCGATGCATTTCTTTTTCATCAGCTGAATTAATAATATCATTCACAGTCAAGTTTTATAGCTTTTTATAGTCTCAGCAATATCATAAAGCGCTCTTACAGCTGGGGAGTCGACGTTTTGCTTTATACACACTGGCGTAACGTACTTCTAGGTAAATTTTTAATGAATTATATTCCATAGAATTTTTTAAACATTTTTCCACAATCTAACGTCCATTCTGTTACACGTTTTTTTTATTTTTGGAGGAACAATTGTCAGTCACTCTGTGTATACAATGTGTTGATTCGTTTTTCAGGCATGGAAATAACATGTGCAATGAAATGTTTGCAAGTATTGGCCCTTCTGTACATTTTTGAGTAAAGAGAATTTCGTATAAATAATACATTATAAAATAATGTATTAATTTGGAGGTCCTAAAAATATATTTAAAATATTTCCTGTATTTATACATTACCCTGAAATATTTTGAAATGACTGAAAATTTTCAAAATTTTGAACATTATGTTTATTCATTAAGGTAGAATAATAATATTTTTACACTCATATCGATGAACAATGCAATGTAATTTAACAATATTTATGTTCATAATTCACGAATTTCTCTAATTGATGTATATAACAATGTATAATTGACTATTTTTTTGCAAAACATGTTGAAAATATTAGGCAATCAGGTTGATAGTAATGATATTAAAAGCGATAACGGTTCTTGTACGTAACCATTTTTATCACAAGTTAAAAAAGTTAGGAATCAGAATCTGATACAAAAACGATAATACATATACGTGTATCAAATAAACGTAATTTTAATATGTCGCATAACCCAACATTTATTCCTTTTAATTTAACGTTTGCATATTTTTTGCATTTCTGGACTATATTAATATTCGAAAATATTAATAGAAACCATAAATTTTTCCATAACCCTTAGTAATCTCAATACCATTACAATCATTCTGGTATTTCTGTTTAAAGTAAATATTGTGTAAATAAAATATTGTAATGTTTTTAGATTTATTTTGATTTGTTTTTAAATGAAACACTTGATGAAACTAATAACTAATTTATTTACACAAGACTTAACACTAATTTATTTATAACGGACTAAGACTAATTTATTTTTACAAGCCGAGCAATTACACAGTAAGTAACTCTACGTTGAACTGACTAAGACTCATCGTCTTCGTGTATTTATACTAGAGGGGTGGCTTCTCCAGCAACCCCCAGCGTATTCTCGAATGCGAATCTTCGGGAGTCGGCCAGACTTCAAGGCGCTTGTCACGTCGGCCGTCGGCGGAGTGCATGACTCACTCTTAGTTCGTCACATTGCCCCCTTCTTAAAAACGTTTCGTCTCGGAACGTTCCTTGTGATAGCCTTGAAAGAGGATGTCGAAAACGACATGCTGGCCCCTTTCTGCAACTACCGGTTTGGAAGAAGTAGCAGTCCACAGTTTTCTCATTTCCAACAGCCGCCTGTGGGTGGTGACTGCAGACCAGGACTTCAATCCCTGTTCCATTGAAGATAACTTCGATCATGCTTCGGACTACCCTCCAGTCCAGCCCGTCAAGTCCGCAGCCCAACTTGGGGATGGCTAATTTAGTCTCTTTGCCTTCTATCAGCTGCCTCTTCAGACTACAAAGAGTTCTCCATATACTGTGATAGTCAGGTTTACCGCCTGATGTCTTCTTAGTGACTAAGTAGTACAAGCGTCGTCTCTGATCTGCGCTCGTGTCGATGATCTGCAGGCTCTTGCCTACCATGGGATGCTGTCTTCGGAGTACCTCGACTTGACCAAATTTCTTCCGGAAAACCTGGGCTACACCTTTGGACATTTTTAGGTCTTCTGCTACGCAGTGGGCCAGACTGTACTCTGGTGGCACTTGAAAAAGGTCTTGCTGTTTCTCCGTGGTTACTCCAAATCGTGCCTTACTCCCTGTGGCGTGATGAGACATAAAGGTTTCGAAGTTTACTTCGGAAACTTGCGTCCTTTGTACCGTCCCTTCATTTTCTTCTCCGTTGTAAGGAGCCATTCGGTTGAAGTGGATCACTTTGGGCTTGCCATTCGGAATCTTTTTGATGCGGTATATAACGTCGTTGATCCGTTTTATCACCTTGTAAGGACCTTCCCAAGATGTCTGCAACTTTGGGGACAGACCTCGACGTCTTTGAGGATTATAAAGCCAGACCAGTGCTCCGGGTTGGTATCCCCCATTCTGAGCGTTAATGTCATAATGCTCCTTCATTCGGTCGCTGGCGGTCTGTATATTGTGACGCACTTGATTGTGAATGTTGTCCATTTTCCTGCGCAAACCGCTCACGTAGTCTTCGTCGGTAGGGACTTCGCCAGGCTTCACGCCGAATTTCAAGTCGCAGGGCAGTCTTGGCTCTCGCCCAAATACCACTTTCGCTGGGGTCTCTCCTGTGGTCTCATGAACGGACGAGCGGTATGCCATTAGAAACAGGGGAATATACGTGTCCCAGTCTCTCTGATGATCGGAGACGACCTTGGACAAATGTCGGTTGATGGTCCTGTTGAACCTTTCCACCATTCCGTCCGACTGTGGATGAAGCGCAGTGGTCCTAGTTTTCCGTATGCCGAGCAGAGTACACACATTCTTGAATAAGGTCGATTCAAAGTTCCTTCCTTGATCCGAATGCAGTTCCATGGGTGCACCATACCGACTGATCCATTCCTTGACAAGGATTTCGGCAACAGTGACCGCCTCTTGGTTAGGTAGGGCGTATGCTTCAACCCACTTGCTGAAATAGTCCATTACCACGACGATGTATTTATTTCCACTATTTGTTTCTGGAAATGGACCTGCTACATCGATGGCAACTCTCTCAAAAGGACTTCCCACGTTATACTGTTTCATGGGAGCCTTGCCTCGCCTGTGGGGACCGTTACTGGATGCGCAGACTACACATTTCCTGCACCAATTCTTTACGTCTTCTTTGCAGTTCACCCAGTAGAATCGCTCGCGCACCTTCTCCATAGTCTTTTTAATTCCCAAATGTCCTCCCGAAGTACCATCGTGAAGTTCCCTCAGAACTTCTGGCACCCTATTCTTGGGAATTAGTAACTGTGTCTTCTGTTCCGTGCCTTCATGGTTCTCTATGCTTCGTTTGAGAAGACCATGATCCAGCACTATGGAGTCCCACTGCGCCCAGTATGATTTCACGGATGGTGCACAGGGTGCTATCTCTTCCCAAGTAGGCCTTGTCTCCCTACTTTTCCATTCCAGCACCAACTTCAAGTCCGGGTCGTTCTCCTGGTCTCGTCGCAATGCTTCGCCTTGCCATTTGTCGTCAACAATGGCCGTCCTTGCAGTCATGGCTACTTTCTCCTCCAGACGACTACAGTGCTTACAGTCTTCAGCACAGGGTCTTCTAGACAAAGCATCGGCATTTCTATGGCTTGTTCCTGCCCGATGCTGGATTTCAAAATCGTATTCCTGAAGTCGTTCGATCCATCGTGCAACTTGTCCTTCAGGATTCTTGAATCGGAGGAGCCATTTTAAGGCGGCATGGTCCGTCCTCAGGAGGAAGTGTCTACCATATAAGTATTTGTAGAAATGTTCTATCGTCTTTACCACGGCTAACAATTCCCTTCTGGTGACGCAATAGTTACGCTCCGGTTTTGACAGGACTTTGCTGAAATAGCCGATCACCTTTTCTTGCCCATCTTGTATCTGGGAAAGTACGCCACCAATACCAACGTTGCTAGCGTCTGTGTCCACGACGAACTTGCCTTCCGGGAGAGGGTAACTCAGAATAGGAGCACTTATCAAGTACTGCTTTAGGCGTTCAAAGCTAATTTGACAATGCTGGTCCCATTCAAACGGGCGACCTTCTTCGGTGAGCTTTGTCAACGGCTTAGCGATGTCTGCAAATCCGGGAACATAGCGCCGATAGTAAGTACACAGGCCTAGGAAACTCCTTATGTGGTGTTTATTTTTGGGTGTTGGCCAGTCTCTCACCACTTGAATTTTCACTGGGTCCACGGCGATTCCATTTCCGTTAACAATGTGGCCCAGATAATTCACTTCCTTCTGGAACAGATGGCACTTCTTAGGGCTAAGCTTTAGCCCAGCTCCGCGAAGTCGCTGGAACACTCCTTCCAGATTCTTCAGGTGGTCGTCGAATGTTTTTCCCACCACAATTATGTCGTCCAGGTACACCATGCACGTTGTCCAGGACAGACCCTTCAGAACCGTCTCCATTAGCCTCTCGAATGTCGCTGGGGCATTACATAACCCGAACGGCATCACCGTGAATTGCCATAGTCCCATACCAATGGAAAACGCAGTCTTTTCTCGGTCTTCGGGCGCTAGCTCCACTTGCCAATATCCACTCTTTAAGTCTAAAGTCGAAAAGATCTTCGAACCGGCCAGAGTGTCCAAAGTATCGTCAATCCGTGGCAGAGGATAGCTGTCCTTCTTGGTGACGTGGTTGAGTAACCGGTAGTCTACGCAGAACCTCGTGGACCCGTCCTTCTTCTTCACAAGCACTACTGGTGACGCCCAGGGGCTGCTTGAAGGTTCTATTACATTGTCTTTTTCCATATCGCGAATAATGCGTTCCGCTTCCTCACGTTTCGCCAAGGGCAACCTCCTTGGAGCTTGACGGATGGGTCTTTCTTCTCCGGTCTCTATCTTGTGTTTGACGACGTCGGTTCTTCCCCTAGGTCCGTTTTCTACTTCGAACACGTCCTGAAAGCGACCGATCAGGTCCCTTGCTTTTGTCTTCTGCTCTGGAGTCAACTCCTGGGCTGACGGCATGACCATTTCCAACAACTTCTTTGAGACCTTCGTCTCTTGCACCTTTACTTCAAGTTGGCGGGAAATGGAGGACACCATGGCGCAGCTTCCCAAGATTGTCCCCTTCTTAATGTTGACTGGGAAACAGTTGACATTCATCAGGCGGACTGGTACTTCCTTTCTCGCCGTTAGCAGTGCTTTCCCAACGAGAACTCCTCTTCCAATCTTCAGATCGTCAGTATTGGGTTCCACCATAATAACTTGTCCATCTTGGAAAACGCCGTTCAGATTGGCGTCGACGATGACCTCGGTCCTGCTGGGTAGCACAACGTCTTCGGCGAGGATAACTCGAGCGGCCATGTCTCCTCGTTGGTGTAGAATCAACTCCTCGTTATTGACAGCCAAGACACCACGCTTCAGATCCAATTGAAACCCGTGGGCACACATGACGTCCATTCCCAGAATCGCCTCGTCCTCTATTTCTGCTATCAGCGCACGGTGTTTGATGGGAGTCGATCCGATGGTAATAATCACCTCTACTTCACCATGGACAGTTGCCGATGTTCCAGTTGCTGTCCTCAATTTCCACTTAGTCGGCTCGGTGCGTTTTGATGACTTGATGACGTCGGGCCTCAAGATAGTCTTCGTCGCACCCGTATCCAACAACATGGTGTGAGGGATGTCATCAATGGTTGCATCCACGAAGACACTGCTGGTTAATTGTCGCAGGGATATGACTTGCCTGGCTTCCGTCTTTAGGGGCTTTTGAATACGGGTCGACGTTTGCCCCACTGCACCGACCCGACTTAGTTTCCCTGTGGCTTCCTTCGTGGAGGATCCTGCCTGGGCTTGGGACACCGCCTGCGAATATGTCCCTCCTCCTGGCAGTTCCAGCATACCAGCGGATTTTTCTGCTTTAAGACCTGCTCCAAAATGCGGCGAACGTCCTCGACGGTGGTAAACTCCTTAGGCCGCTCCTCTGCAGTAGATCGCACTTGGACGTTGATGGGTTCCTCTTCTTGGAAATCCATAGCAGCTCGTACCTTGACATGCCCTCTTGAGACTCGCTTCGCCGCCTCGTATTCCAAAGCGTAAGCTAATGCGTTCTTGGATGTCTTTGGGTGAGCCATTCTCAATGCCTGCTGGTTGTCCGGGTCACGAATTCCATCTATAAATGTCTGCACCGTCAAACATTGCAGGAATTCTACAGGAGCTGCAGGATACGCCAACTGGGCTAGGCGCGCTACGTCGGCTTCGAATTCCTGAAGACTCTCTCCGGACTTCTGACAACGATTCCTCAGCTGCGCATGGTACACCTCTGTCAGATGCGCCTGACCATAACGCATCTCCAGCCTGTTCACCAGCTTGTTGAAATCTTCTTGTTCCTCTGGCGGCATCGTTTGTAGCACATCGATAGCCTCTCCCCTCAAGGCCACAATTAACGAAGTGGCTTTCTCACTGGCCGTCCATCCGTTCGCCTTTGCTGCTGCTTCAAATTGTTTGAAGTAATTTGGCCAAGAAGACTTCCCATCGAACGTCGGTGGTTTTATTTTTAATTTTGAAGTTCCCGCTGGTCCTTCCACAGTTCGCGCCTCATTACTCTCTAGCACTTCTGCTGGTAACTGATCCCCGAATATTCGCATTCCTGCTATGATTTGTTCTAGATTTTTAATTTTGTTATCCTGCTGGAATATTATTTCTTCCACATTTTCTTGCAGGTTCCTTGTCTCTTCTGATATTTTTACCACTAATTTTTCCTCGAGTCCTTTCGACTGTTCTAGAAATTCATCCTTCAAATTTTTAGATTGTTCTAGAAGCTTCTCGTTTAAATTTTTGGATTGTTCCCGAAGTTCGTCTCTGAAGTTTCCAGATTGTTCTCGAAGCTTCTGGTCTAAATTTCCAGATTGTTCTAGAAGTTTCTCGTCCAAATTTCTGGATTGTTCTCGAAGTTCGTCCTTGAGATTTCCAGACTGTTCTCGAAGCTTCTGATCTAAATTTCCAGATTGTTCTCGAAGCTTTTGGTCTAAATTTCCAGATTGTTCTCGAAGCTTCTGGTCTAAATTTCCAGATTGTTCTTGAAATTTCTCGTCTAACTTTCTAGATTGTTCCATTAATTCATTTTGTAATTCCTTGAAATTTCCAGATTGTTCTAGAAGTTTCTCGTCCAAATTTCTGGATTGTTCTCGAAGTTCGTCCTTGAGATTTCCAGATTGTTCTCGAAGTTCGTCCTTGAGATTTCCAGATTGTTCTCGAAGTTTCTGGTCTAAATTTCCAGATTGTTCTCGAAACTTCTCGTCTAAGATTCTCGATATATCGGCGGAACCACACGTAATTTCGAACAAGAATGCTTCTGGATCATCCCCAGCTGTCTGGAGAGCTTCTCGAAGACGCTGTTGAAGTGCAGCTTTCAAACCGGAAGTTTCCAGCTCTCGTTCTTCTAATTCTATTTTTAATTCGGCCACTTTTAAGTCTTTCAACAGCACTTTCTTTGTAGCCATTGTTTTTCCGAGCACTAGACTTTATTTATTAATTTATTTAAATTTAATTGTTTATTTATTTTCACGAACCCCACACCTGACACCACTGTAATGTTTTTAGATTTATTTTGATTTGTTTTTAAATGAAACACTTGATGAAACTAATAACTAATTTATTTACACAAGACTTAACACTAATTTATTTATAACGGACTAAGACTAATTTATTTTTACAAGCCGAGCAATTACACAGTAAGTAACTCTACGTTGAACTGACTAAGACTCATCGTCTTCGTGTATTTATACTAGAGGGGTGGCTTCTCCAGCAACCCCCAGCGTATTCTCGAATGCGAATCTTCGGGAGTCGGCCAGACTTCAAGGCGCTTGTCACGTCGGCCGTCGGCGGAGTGCATGACTCACTCTTAGTTCGTCACAATATTAAGAATAGCATTTTTATCGGGAGCAATATGGCATGTAATTTCGTAGTAATTTTTGGAATAATAAGAATAACAGATTGAAAGTTATTGTGAATTGCACTATGTACGTAGGCGAATATATGATACTAATGGAATATTATATTTCATTTGTGTTTTATGGGCGTATTATACTTGACAAATTTGATAAAAATTTTGTTACAAAGTGAGAGAGATAAGCTATCACAGTGAATGTTGATTGGTTGAATTGGTACTTCTCACTTACTTCGTAACATATTTAAAACGGACTTTAAACATAATTTTTCTTGATATCTGTTTTTCATTACAATTTACGGTTCGAATTTTGCGCTCGTCGTTACATTTATACTTTACCGACTTCGCACTGAATCGAGGAGAAATATGGAAAATTATTAAAAGTAACTTCTGGGCATTTCTTATTACGATCAGGTAGACTTTTCTGGGAAGTGAAAAGATCTACCTGCTTTTGGTAATTTCTCGGGACAAAATTACACGAGAACTACGTGAAGTACGATTACATTCGGTTTCAGAATTTCAGAGATTTATTTACTTTTACTCGTAGTTATCTCTGTTATTTCTAATTTTCATTACTTAAGTTGTTCATACAATATAGCGAGAGTAGGTGGTGAAATAATTACATTTTGCTGTTATTGTTTTGTTTTGTTCATTAATTTAAATTATACTAATTGGAAGCGATTGTTTTGAAACCTGAAATTGTAACAGTATTGTTATTGTTGGAAGTTGGAATGAACTACTTTGAATTAATATTCATCTGAGTATAAGATAACAAGGTGTGTTTTATTTTTTCTTACTTTCATCATTGAAATAATTTTGAAATCCATAATTAATCTGTGCGTCTTTTGTCAAATTGTCTGTTGTTTACTATGTAGTGCTGGATAAAGATAGTACTGGGTATGTCAACAAATTTCTTAGAATTTACTAAGAGTAATTTACAGTTGCAGTCACCGGAGCGTAAAATAAAATGTTGATCTTAATTAGAAGTAGTTAAAGAACTAACTGTCGTTGATTAAACCTTAAGGGTACCTATATCGATTGCAAATAAAAAGTATCAAAAATAACGCTTTTTTAGGAACGCGAACGGGATAAAAATGGGCTGACACCAATATATTTACGTATGCAGAGAAAACACATATCATTGTTAAACGCTACTTAGTATTCACTGACCTTTTAATTGAAATGATAATATAGACATGATCCGATACGAAATTGGATACGTCCCAGATACCGGTTTTAATGAATTTCGGGCACGTCTCTTACTGTGCAACGAAAGCGAAATTTTTCGTTTTACTTTAATGGAAATTGTTCGAATTCCAGATGAACGTAATTACAAAAAAAAAACATTATCTTAAGAGAGTAATAGTTTCGATTTATTTTTAAACGAAGTAAAAGCATTTAACTAAGTGGATGACTAGGAATCGGAATTTTATATTTTGTTCGCCTTATTTCGAACAAGAAGGCACACGTGCGAAGTATAGGTTTTTTTTAACAAATATTTTGCATCCTGTTTAAAGGCGTTACTTTAGGAGCTAGAGAAAAACTTAAATACAAAAGTTGTATTGTTTTAAACGTATTATCTATTAGGGTCGTATTCATAGACAAATCTTAAGTTCCGCTTTTGCTCAAGTATCAGTTACAGCAAGAATTGCATTTTACAGTCCAACAAGTACATCTTAATTTAAACTGCAACTAAATTATACTTGATTACATATATGTAAGTTATGTGTATCTGCACATTTTATATTTGAGGTTGAAGGTGTTCGTTATTACAAATTATGAAAAATTTGGAGGAATCTCACATCTTTACAACCACGTGGGACACAAAACGCAAACGATATTTTACCTTTACCGAGTTATTTTTAGTTTTATGCAAAAATTAGGTCATATTTGATCAGTTGCCAAATTGTCATTTTTGACGACGCAATTTTGGACCACAAACTATTTCTACATATCTGTAATTTTAAAATATTCAACATTTTTGAAAATCGAGCGATTGAAAAATTAGATAATTGATTCAAATGAAACATCCTGTATATTATACATCTATGAATAGCCTTCTTACGAGCTTTCCATTGAACCACATTTTATG
Source organism: Serrognathus titanus (assembly GCA_039766575.1). Taxonomy (NCBI): domain Eukaryota; kingdom Metazoa; phylum Arthropoda; class Insecta; order Coleoptera; family Lucanidae; genus Serrognathus; species Serrognathus titanus. Next base: position 25,409,750 of record CM077912.1, on the reverse strand, counting down.
GGCTTACAATTGATGATAATAACTAACAAATCGTCAATCATAAATAATTTCAATTAAATATTAGCTTATAAATTATACAAACTAAACAAAAAATTAAGAAAATCTTTTCTTAACTTTCACTTTAATAAATTTCTGAGTTTTTATTACGTTTCAATTACTTAATGTGAAACTGGAATACATGTATATATTATAATTTCTGGCAGCTGCATATTGCGACACACATACCAATGCGATTGTTTAAATAATTAGCCATCGATCGCGAACCAGTTTCAGATACATGTAGATTGGCGTGGCGCGTAGAAAGTGATTTAGATTAATTTGTGTTCAGTAGGCGTACTCTTATAAAATTTACATGCAAATGACCTGGTCGTTAAACATACAAAACGATATTTGATTTCGCGGTAAACTTTTTGTTTGAATATTCAAGGAAAATGGACGCAGTAATTAATGCAAACCTATTGCATTCATTAGAAGATCTGCAACGTAGAAAATTTTGATATATATATATATTTTTTTTTTTAATAAATCTAGTTGAGCTAAAATTTATTTATTAATTATGATGATTTTGAAATATCCAGTTTTCTAACAACAAACAAAAGTATGGAATAAGTCAATTGCAAAAAAATAGTCAGAACATATGTGTTAGTAAACGTATTATACTATAATTTACTGTTAAATCGACTTCCTATCAGGGATCTAAGCCTATAAAACGCTAATTAATTTAATGCACGTAATACGGCGTTGATAATTAACAATACAAATTAATTAGTTGTGAAATATTGTTAACACTTTAGACTATAATAATATAGCTGACATTTGCAAGGACGTGCATTCTAATTGGTAGCTGATTTAAAGCGACCAGGTGTATCAGTTTGCTTCTAATTATAATTTTTTTTTGCAAGGACCTCTGTCAAGCAGGACATTATTTTAATGGCGGAAGTTAATTTCTGCAATGTAATGAAATAACTATTTCTTCAATCTATTTGAATATTTACAAAGAGAAGAAAACCATATTCTGGCTTGTACAATAAATATCGAACTTATTTATTTAATAAAGGCCTACCCCATCCATTAGAAAAGTTAAATTATTCAATTTTTAAAACAAAATTGTAAATATACACCCTATTAAGTAAGAACGGTAATTTAAATATCAATATTTTCCAATTTAGAATTTAGTAACGAAACCTGTAGCAAATTTAATACCAATACAATAAAAACATAGAATTCTGTCGAAAGGTGAAAAAATATCTTTATTTATTATGGCACCTTTCGGTGAAAGTTCTTTTAAATCACCGGTTAGTTAATAATACCACCCACTTATGAACAGCAAAGAACAAAACAAATAATTTATTGCGTTTAGGGCCGGTCTTCCCTTCTCTTAATAAACTGACTGATATAATAACTATTTGACGAATAATTACCATGGAAACAATTCTTAAAATCAAACAACCATTCAGAAAAATTAAGTTATTCACCGAATAACTTTATTGGGCAGATGGAAAGACCGGGCGTTGGTGGATTTAGTACATATTAGGGAATACACAGATATTTTAATTATTGCATACATGTCATTACGTGTTATATTATAACATGTGTACAAAAAGTTTTCCCATCTTGTGTGTTGCTCTCATTTTTTCGCATGTTCTCGTATGTTCCTTACTTAATCCGTACCCTAAACAGACAAGTAAACAAACATAATTTAAAAAAAAATGTTTTATTGATTTGATTTTACAATAGTTTTCACATTGTATGAAAAATCTTTTATGGTTGAATCCTATTTTCAAAACGCCCAAAAAATCAATGGCGAATGGACCTATTCTATTCTTGATTGTATTACAGAATTTCAGGAAAAAAATCTAGAAACTGTATTTCTGTACCAAAAAATTTGTTAATCAACTTCAATACTTTGTAGGACTATTCAGAGAAACTGGCAGTGTGGTTAGAAAACAGGTAGGGATGCCCGAAGTAAGAACTGATGACGTAGTTGAAAATGAGCGACAAATTATGACTGAAACTTCTCGCACTTCCATCCGTCATCTGCCATAACAAGTTGGTCTTTCTGGCGGGACCTGCAGAACTATTGCAAATGTTTCCTTAACGTCTGATTGCCACGCATGAATTGCTTCCAGTAGATTTTGAACCAAGGCGAAGATACTGTCATTGATTTTTGAACAATATTGACAATGACGATTTGTTGGACAAAACTTTCTTTTTCGATGAGGTCTGGTTCCATTTAACAGGATACATTCATATCCAAAATATGAGGATCTGGAGCACAAAAAAACCTCATATTTTCATTGAAGCCTCAGTCTATCTACGAAAAATTGGTGTTTGCATAGGTTTAAGTCTGTGAAGATTGATAGTCCCAATATTTTTGAATGGCACACTAACAGCATTTAGATATCTGGAAGAGATTTTGCATCCATGTATTAATTAACTGCATGATGACGAGCTGCAATTTCCAGCAGGATGGTGCAACGGCCCAAGCTGCTGGAGATACTTTAAATTTTCTTCAAGAGTTTTTTGGAAATCGGATAATTAGCAGAAATATAGCAAACATATGGTTTCTGCGATCGTGCGATTTAACTCCTTTGGATTTCTTTGTTTGGTCCTACTTGAAAAATTTTATGTTTAAAACGTCCGCTAATGATTTACAGGAACTTAGCCAAAGAATCATCGAAAAGTGCGATGAAATAAACAATTCTCCTCACATTTTACAAAATGTTATTAATGAATGTTGTAGAAGAGTTAGAAAATGCCTCGAAGAAGACGGAGGCCATTTTTAACATCTGTTGTGAATTCACGTTCAATGTTGTTTTCAGTTTTATTTTATTCAGTTTCAAATACGTAATAAATCGTAATTATTGGTTATGATTTTCTGTTAATGTTATGTCAAGGTTAAATGTCAATTTGGCGTTTACTGATCAAGTAAGGAACATACGTGAACATGCGAAAAAATTAGAGCAACACACCAGATGGGAAAACTTTTTGTACACGTTATTAATATTAGTTTAAAATATTTTTTATTACCGCAATTTAAAATTTTTACTCATCCATCTAATTTACTCTAATTTAAACGGCGACCATTTTTACACGTTTTAAATGGCGTCACATGATATGATCATGTCGTTCTTGATACGGGCGCTTGCCAGTGTCCAGATTATTTGTCAGTGGTAGTTTGGTGGCTTTTATAATGGAATCCACTAGAAAGTTCATATATTATGTCAAAGTGCACAAATACTACTATAACCACCCCGAATAAATTTTTTTTAATATACCAAAAATTGTTGATGTCAGACGAATGTGTTGCAAAATATTTGTCACAAACCAAAACATATCAACTGACGTCACAAACAATAGTATTGCGTTAGTATTTACGTCCCGATCATTCAAAAATTTTAATGGAAAAATCCTTTATTAAAAAAAAGGTAACAAATAATATGAAATAAATTTACCACCTATAAGTTTCTAAATCCACATATATCTCGTTTGCTTTAATATTCCCTATTCACCAAAACTAGTTCAGTATTTTCAAGTTTAGTCTTTAAATCATATAGGTTCTCTTTATTTCTTAAATTAAAAATAGTAAGAACTGAAACGAACTATTCCTACTTGCAATTGTACGAAGAACTTTAGCAATCGTGTTGTGAACAAGTCTAGTGTCCCCAAGCGACAAGAAGATTCGTGCACATCACCCAGCAGTTTCACCGTAAATACGGCAAACGTGGCAACATTTGTATTATATTTTATTTGTTCAGAAACATCTCGTCTAGTTCGATCCTTTTATGGCGCCACATCTCGTTGAACCTAACTGAACCCATAATAAACTTAAGTAGTTCCTACTCCCTGCGGATTGCAGCTTTTTATCCGCCAAATCCATTATGCACCTTATCGCATTGGATAACACCATATATCTCAATGTGATTATCTACATGTACTTCCTACACTGATTGAAGTTTAAATATCAGCCACTTTATGTAATAATAATAATAATATACTAGAAATCTCTCAACTTTGCCGTTTGTGTTAGTATGAGTCAGTCTTAAACATCTTGGTGATGTGTACCTATCCTTATTGTACACATTAACCCAGTAATACAATAGTGCATAACATACGTTGGAAATTTGTGGGCAAATTAATGACGTGCACGTAAACTTCCACTGTAAGCATACATACATGAAGTCATTTTACGAGGTAAAGACGTCAGTAAATATCGTAGAAATTGTTCCTGTATTCATTTGAAATGGGTTTTTATATGCCATCAGGTTGGCCATGCTTTTACAAATTTGATTAAATACTTTTATTAACTCTCTAAATTATATTCCAGGACTTTTGAGACTTCCAAAAGGTTGAGCTAAAATTAATAAAGTGACAGGTAGGTATAGTAAATTTGAATAAAATCGAAGGTAGCTTGGCAGGTTTATTCACTTGACGCGAAGAGATGACCCAAATGATCCTTTAGAATAATGAAGTGCAAGGATAATCATTAAATTAAATTTCATATAAGAGCAGTTATTTGTGAACCACATAACAAAGTTTAAAAAAAATTCTCCGAATAAAATTTAACACTTTGACCTATGTAAATTAGTCTTAAAACTCATATCACGAACACGGTATGTGGTAAAAGGATGCGGTTTTCGGTAAAACCGTGTTCAAGCTAATAAATACCCCATTACAAATTAATATTGGATTTAAATAAAATGTCGTCGGGTCAATGTTAAGGTAAAAGAAATAAGTGCCTACTCAAATGCACCATGGTTTAACTTTAGGTCATGTTAAGCTTACAAAAGTGAGTAAGTAAATCCTAAATTTTATATATTTTATACATAAAAAAATGGTTGTCTTGTTAATATACATATGAAGATAACAAGATACTTCGCGCTAGGGTTTATCTGTTCAGGAAAACTAGTGATTTATACACTTCTAAACTGATGGCCAAAGAGCAAAAATGAGCGTATTAAAATTGCCATCAATTTTAATTTTATACCAGATTACATTTATTGATTGTTATGTACTTATATGAGTCAAGTACGAATAAAGGAGTCTATTTCGTTTAACGTGGTGTGAATGGAAGTTTTATACCGGTATGATAGTTTCTTGTTTTATTATTTAATTTATTATTACGTACGTAGAAGTCACAGAATTCTAGATTTACGTAATAGTTTCGATCATTTTTAGAGTGTTACTTCAGTATGCATATTTTAGAGATTTTTGAATGATATTTTCTTCAGAGAAAGAAACACGTTTAGATTTTTCTTAAATGTAATACGTTCGATGTGAAGCACTCAACAACAATTTCCTGTTTGGTTTTTCGTAATCTTTTTCGTGATGGTAAAAGAAGATAAATCACTGACATAGGGAATACAGGAACAGCGAATGTGTATTAAAAAAGTAAGATAACGAAGAGCTGAGAATTGATCTGTGAGGGGTTGCAAGTGCTTCTGATCTTTAATCTGATTCTTTAATATCGATTGGATATCTACTCGTGTTGTAAGAATCTAAAAAACTTATTTCTATTGTTGAAGTTGTACTTTTTTAATTTAGGAGAACGTGCAAAACGAAATCTGTGGGTCATTGCAAGTCACCAAAGGTTGGGACGTAGTATTTATTTATTTTTTCAAGACAAATGAGGATGAAGCTTGTTTATTGCTTCAGTAGTACTTTGATCCTTTTGAAAGCGAAACTTGTTCCTAGATTATTACTTTCTAAGGAGCAAGTCGTTATTTTACCAGCGATGGTAACACGTTTGGTTACTAGATGTTTAACCATCGTAGATGTTATGTTTAGTTTTTAACATCGTTAACTAGTGTAATTCCTAATTTTGTTATACATAAATCGCACGCTCACTTCTTTTTTGACTTACTTTTAAAGTATGCTTTACAGGGCAATTAGTTTTAGTGCTTTTTTTTACTATAATGATTGTCAAAGCCATTATGTTAATTTGTAAGATGATTTAATCGACCGCCATGTGGGTTGAAACCACTGATTTTGGAAGGACATTAAATGTGCTTGCCTAATATGTTACCATGAACAATCGCCCACTACGTTTCCTTTGAATAATAATTCCGTATAGAATTTCGTAGTTCCAAGTGCGTAATAAATCTGCTCTAGACGCACCGACATGCTAATGGAGAAGTTTGAAAAACCATAAGCCCTAATATTTCAACTTTTCCAATTCTACAGCAAAAAGAGCGTATATATTCCCGTTGGACATCATTTTATGCCTTAGAGTTTAAAGAAAGTTAAATATTTGGGTTTTATGATTTTTCGAATATCATTACGAGCATGGCTGTACGTATAATACTGGCATAAGAATGAGTTAAACGAGAAGATGAATTTGCTGATTACTACGATATTACTACGGCAAACGCCTCGCATGTGGGTTGCGTTATTAGCGAAATTGAATATTTAAATTTATTTTTCTTTGTATTTAACAATCGATGCAATGTTAAAACTAAATTAAAACAGTAAATTCATTGTACAGCTAGATTTGCAAACATTTACATACAATTGGTAGACTAGCACTGTTTAACAGGAATAATATTTCACGTGTTATAAATACTCCGGTTTCTTTTTTTATTACCGGACTCCAGTAGCTTTTAATCGATCGGTATGTTTATGTTAATTAATAATAATAAAGTAATGCATTAAATAAATATTAATTAGTTTATTTGTATAATCCAAATACACAATTACAGTGTCACTGAAATGAATAATTACTATGAGTCGGTTACAATTTAATTACGGTTTTTAGTTTTATGAAATAGAGGGTCTAGAAAATGGAGATAGTGTAATCATTGATTGATCTGAGAGCGTGATTACTTGAAGCGCGAAAGGAAATATTCATAAGAAAACTGAATCCGGCACTCTTTACTCCCACCCAGCAAATTTAGTTTTATTCATGTTTGTTGCTATTAATATTAATCGATCGTAAGAAATATTTGCTAATAAACGTTAGACAATAGCACATAAACAATTTTATTTAAAGTTGGAACCGTTGACGGCTACATGAATGTGGTGATACTCGCAGTGAAGGTTGCTGGTAGTCCTTTTAATAAAATAAACAAATAATGCATTTGTGCTACTATGACCTGTCATTGATTATTATTTATGACATCTATGCTGAATACACATAGTAGATACCATTAGATAGAACGTATCTTAGATGCTGTTACTTCCAACATCAGTTGTGGCAAGTTGTAAATCTAGGTAGAGCGATTCTTTTACGTCTCTGTGGGTGGCACCAGCCTACTAAAGCAAACAGAATATTTGGAAACTGGTGCATTAATTGTGTAGAGTTTTGTACCGCCATCTTGAAAAAAAACTTTAATCGAAAATATCAGTAAATAGATGATTACTTCCTGATACATCTTAAGACTTGTAAATTTGAGAACATCCGAGATTACACATTAAGGATATTTTTAATTACTGAGAAAATTAATATGATTCAATAGATACTTGTAGTACACTTGCGTAATGCATAAAGTCTTAAAACTATGTTGCTGATGTTAGAGTAAGTTTGTCTTTGATCATACTTGGCGAAGTTAAACACTAACTATTTAATTCCCTACTTAAACGTCGCTATTATCTAATTTTACAAGTACTACAACTTGTTTGGTAAAAATCGGCAAACTTTAGATGGCTGCGAGCTGTTTTCATTAAGCATTCTTCTCATTTCCATTTCCAATCCACTTACGTAATTCCGAAACATTCGAGTGTATTATATAGATTAGTGGCAATTTGCAGTGGACGCGCGATTTACATATGAATAGGTATTGGTGGTCTGGACTGGTGGCGTCCGTCCTCGACATCGGGGATTATTTAATCGACCATAATCATGGTAACCAAGTTCGGAGCTGTTACGTGACCTTCGTGCTGATATTTCAAAATCGATATTGGTTACGTTAATCTACAATACATTCGAAGTACATAATTCATTTTGTTTTGTTTTGGAAGCTTGCTTGTTTTAACAAAGTTTATGATTGAGGGGATGAAATTAAAGTAATGGAATGAATGTAATTTCTTGTGTGTTGAAAGCTCGCAGATGTTATTGTTTGAACACATTACCTACTATTCGATATTTCGTTCTGAAACAGTGTTATTGAAATTAAATACAACAATATAGTTTCCATGTAATTTTGTAACGAAGAAACCACTTATATAAATCTTGCAAAATGCCGCACTTATTTCAGAAACAATAGCATATTGTGCATAAGCAGAGTACTAAAAATCTGAATCTTTTAAAGTGATTAAAATATATGAAGAATTATTTAATAAACTTGAATGTGTATATGATTATTAATATGAATTGCTTATGTACATATGAATTTTGTATGAACTCAATAGTTAGTTTATGTAAGACTGTCACAATTATGAAAGTAAAGAGTATCAACGCAAAAATTTCGACACCTAATCTAAAACTTTAGTAAATGATTACAAAAAAAAAACAATTGAGAATATCCTCACATATTTCAAGACATAAATTTCATGAGATGACAACTTTTCTTTTATAATAAGCAATTACGGTCTAATATTATTATGCGAGGAATGTTTTCAAAGTTTTAGGAATTTGGCTCTAATTCAATGGTGTAAATGTTATAGGCCACGACTATTGGTCAGAGACAAGTCTTGACATGTTTATGCAGCTAACCCTTGTAATATTGTTTAGTTTACTTCAGTTACTTGATTGAAACAGACGCATATCCGTAACACTGTTTTTGCAACTATGGAAAACGCGGCTAAATCACAAAGAGTTATCATTTTCTTTTTGTTGTGTGAAACCTTCAGAAATTGTTCAACGTCTGCAAGGGGTATTTGGAGAATCTGCAGAATCTAAAAGTACTGTCTATCAGTGGGTTGATCGTTTTAAGAGGAGGAGACGAGCACTTCTGAAAATGAAAGAAACGTTGCTGCCGTAGAGAACCTACTCAAAGAAGATAAGCAAATAATTATTCATGAAATTAGTGTTAATGTAGGAATAGGTACACGACAGGTTAATGATATTTTACACGAACGTTTAGGTGTGAATAAGGTTTCAGCCCGCTGGGTACCAAGGTTGTTGGGACCGGAAACTCAACAGGTCCGACACATGCCGCCAAGTACAAGAGCTTTTAGGCCGTTACGGAGACCAATTTTGCGAGCAGATAATAACCATTGATGAAACATGGATCCCATACTTCAAGCTTAAGACAAAAAATCCGTCCAAAGATCGGCGCACACCCGAAGAAGGACCTCCGCTTAAAGCACGTGTCGTTCCGTCGATTGAAAAAGTAATGCTTACTGTATTCTGGGGATTATTTTTATGGATTATCTACCGAGAGGTACGACAATTAACGCCGAATATTGTTCCAATCTTTTATCTAGCCCGGCACTTAGCAAGAAACTGCCTGGAAAGTTGCATAAGCGTCCGTTATTGCAACAGGACAATGCAAAACCTCATACCGCCGCATGCATGAGTGCTACCGCTGCGCTGGAATTCAACCCTACCGCCGCCTTAGAGCCCATCCTTGGCCTCCCTCCACTGAACATATATGTGGAGGAGATGGCACTGGGGTCGGCCCTTAGGCTGCAGGCAAAAAAGGTGTGGAATACTACCTAGAAGAAGACTACGTCTACTCGTAGGGATACTTTCAGGACATTGTAAACTAAACAAACATATGCATCGCATATTTTAGTTTAGCAGACAGCCCAATTTGCAGAGGTTGTAACTTAGAGGAAGAAACAGATGAGCATATCCTCTGTGATTGCCCCGCACTCGCCTCGATCAGAGGTCCCATGTTAGGGGAGTTCTGGTGTGACATGGCTGGAATTCGCAGCGCTCCTCTGTCGGACGTTCTTGGCTTCATCGAAAGGGTGAGATGGCTTGAAGAACACTGACAGTCAAACACTGCTGAACCTGGGGTAGTAAAATGGGCCCAATTGTGGCCTAAGTGCACGTGAATCCAGAATCCAGACCTCATACCGCAGGAAGAACGAAGGATGTTTTAAACGAATTGCGCTGAGAATTGTTTCCACATCCACCATATTCACCAGATCTGGCTCCTAGTGATTTCATAGTCATTTGTTTCCAAATAAAAAAAAAACACTCCGTGTTGTTCGATTTCAGAGCTTAAATGAGATAAAAGTTGCTATAAATAGGTGGATTGAAGAGACTCCGAAAAAGTTCTTCGAGGACGGTTTAAAAAAATTAGTTTCACGTTGGGATAAGTGTATTCAATTAAATGGAGATTATATTCAAAAACTACACTGTAATTTTGATGAAAATAGACGAAATAAAAAAATTATAGCCAAATTCCTAGAATTTTGGAAACATCCTTTGTAAAAAGGAACTTTTTATAATTTAATTTGTCAAACTACAGTATCCTATGTTACAACTTTATGATTGAAGCGGAAAGTACTCAGAGGATCATGAAGCTGTCCGCTGTATTAATGCAAAAAATTGTTCTTCGACTTATAACAGATTTATATGTGTTATACTAAATTTTTAATATATTCAATCATTAATTTAACTTGAAGGCTTCCGCGGCCGTCGTCCATTGTTGAATTCTTGGCTTCCGGTTGGAACCGCGTGTCTCGGATTTCTCTACTGCCGACGTTTCGTTCTTCGTTGCAGAAGAACTTCCTCAGGGCTGCTGCTGGTGGTGATGCTGCTGCTGTTGGTCTTGTTGCTGCTTCGCGTTAGTCGTTGAGACTGAGTAGGTAAGTCCGTTGTCGTGGTATTTATAGGAGCCGGTGGGAGCAGCGGGGTGGAACGGTGGGCGGGGCGGAACGGTATATCGGTGCGTGACGGATCGTTAATGAGATGTTTCCAAGTATTGTGAAGGTAGAAGCCATTGTCACGGTTTAGATTGTTGGGGTGTTTGAAAATTTCTATGGATTCACGGATTTTACGGTTAAAGAAATGAGATGAGCGGGCTAGGAGTTTTGTTTCTGAAAACTGGATTTGGTGGCCGGTTTCTAGTTTATGTTCAGCTAAGGCGGAACCAGTTGTTTGTAGTAGCCTGGTGCAGCGTTCATGTTCAGAAACACGAGTACTGACAGATCGTTTAGTTTCACCGATGTATACACGCCCACAGGAACACGGAATACGATATACTCCTTCGGATTGTAAGGGAATGTGGTCTTTCGTGGAGGGTAGGTAGTTTGAGAGTTTTGTCATGGGTAAATAAATGGATTTGATGTTTTGTCGTTTGAGGATTTTGCCTATTCGGTCCGTTATGGTGTGGATGTAAGGTAGGTAAGCCGTAGCAACTGGCGGTGCATCAGGTTCAGGGCGTGGTGGAATGGGGGTTCGATGACGAGCAATGGATCTTTGGATGTCGTGTTTGTTATAATTGTTGTTGAGAAGGACTTTTGTTATATGGTTTAGTTCAGTTTGGAGTGAAGAGGACTCTGATAGGGTAAAGGCACGATCAACTAGTGAGTTGATGACCGATTGTTTTTGAGAAGGATGATGGTGGGAATGTGCGTTCAGATAGCGATCAGTATGAGTTGGTTTGCGATACACAGAATGTCCTAATCTACCGTCCGGGAGGCGACTTACTAGGATATCAAGGAAAGGTAAGTGGCCGTCCTTTTTGTATTCCAAAGTGAAACGAATGTCCGGATGTTGGGAATTAAGGTGTGTCGACACACCTTTACGTCCCATAGTCAGCGCAATCAACTCACCAACGTACAAAATCTCTAAATATCTAGCACACACCCTCAAACCATTTGCAGGTAATAGTGAAACCTTTATCCTCAATTCCCAACATTTCGTCCAAAAAATTCACGATATATCCTTAGACCCGCAGGACCTTCTGGTCAGCTTCGATGTTGAATCCCTGTTCACCAAAGTGCCAATACCCGACACCGTTACTATTATCCAGCAACTGTTCGGAGCCCATAACCAACCCGAAGACCTAATTCCTTTGATAGAATGTTGCTTAACCTCAACTTATTTCATGTTCCGAGATCAATATTACGAACAAGTGTCAGGAACAGCCATGGGTTCCCCTTTATCCCCAATAGTAGCGAACATCTTTATGGAGGCTTTCGAACAACAAGCCCTTACTTCTTTCCCTCTCAAACCCAAATGTTGGTTCAGATATGTTGATGATATTTTTGCAATTTGGCCACATGGTAAGGAATCCTTGGACAACTTCTTTGAACACCTTAATTCCCAACATCCGGACATTCGTTTCACTTTGGAATACAAAAAGGACGGCCACTTACCTTTCCTTGATATCCTAGTAAGTCGCCTCCCGGACGGTAGATTAGGACATTCTGTGTATCGCAAACCAACTCATACTGATCGCTATCTGAACGCACATTCCCACCATCATCCTTCTCAAAAACAATCGGTCATCAACTCACTAGTTGATCGTGCCTTTACCCTATCAGAGTCCTCTTCACTCCAAACTGAACTAAACCATATAACAAAAGTCCTTCTCAACAACAATTATAACAAACACGACATCCAAAGATCCATTGCTCGTCATCGAACCCCCATTCCACCACGCCCTGAACCTGATGCACCGCCAGTTGCTACGGCTTACCTACCTTACATCCACACCATAACGGACCGAATAGGCAAAATCCTCAAACGACAAAACATCAAATCCATTTATTTACCCATGACAAAACTCTCAAACTACCTACCCTCCACGAAAGACCACATTCCCTTACAATCCGAAGGAGTATATCGTATTCCGTGTTCCTGTGGGCGTGTATACATCGGTGAAACTAAACGATCTGTCAGTACTCGTGTTTCTGAACATGAACGCTGCACCAGGCTACTACAAACAACTGGTTCCGCCTTAGCTGAACATAAACTAGAAACCGGCCACCAAATCCAGTTTTCAGAAACAAAACTCCTAGCCCGCTCATCTCATTTCTTTAACCGTAAAATCCGTGAATCCATAGAAATTTTCAAACACCCCAACAATCTAAACCGTGACAATGGCTTCTACCTTCACAATACTTGGAAACATCTCATTAACGATCCGTCACGCACCGATATACCGTTCCGCCCCGCCCACCGTTCCACCCCGCTGCTCCCACCGGCTCCTATAAATACCACGACAACGGACTTACCTACTCAGTCTCAACGACTAACGCGAAGCAGCAACAAGACCAACAGCAGCAGCATCACCACCAGCAGCAGCCCTGAGGAAGTTCTTCTGCAACGAAGAACGAAACGTCGGCAGTAGAGAAATCCGAGACACGCGGTTCCAACCGGAAGCCAAGAATTCAACAATATTCAATCATTTCCAAATATATTTGTTTATTTTATTATGTTTTGATAAATAATTTAACTTCTCTCAATATTTCTTCAAAAAATAATTTATTTAAGTCTTGCATTAAACCTTCAATATTGTTCAGGTTCAATCTCGATGTAAATAATAAACTTCCCTAAATATTTAACCTATTTAATAATGTCAATAAACATTTTCTTAGGTGTATAAATTTATTAATTTTCCATTATAGAGTTGTACTGTCTCTTGGAAATATAATAATACGAGTGCATTCGAACTTTTCACAGTACAGAGCAAATTTTGAATAATAAGAAATTCTTAATATATGCGTGATGATATAAATTTGTATTACCGAATCGATCGATAACACAAATTCAACTTTTGTAATTTGTTCAAAAATAGAATATAATATATATAAAATATAATATAATAATAACATAATTCCAGGAATATGTACGTTTAACTATAGCCGCAGGTGAAAAAATCTACTACATTAATGAGCTAGTTATTGCGAAGGCACACAACATACAATATCCCTTTATAGTGTCATAAACTGCAAGTAATGGAGTGCATAAAGCGTTTAAAAATTGAGTGCGCAATCATTAACAATCGTCGGAATGGAAATAAAACACAGGAATTACCTTACCCGTATTTTTTTAGAAGTGATAGATATAAATGATACAAGAAATATACTGCAACGATAACAAAGATTAAGATAATTAAAATATATGCTGTTAGCTGCAATTATTTTGATCTGTTGCGAGTGTTCTCATTTCAACAAAACGCTCGTATCTTTTTAAAGGTACATCAAAAATAATTAATATCAACAGTATAAAGTAAAAAATTTACACCAGTCCCCTTCCCAGCACAAAATTAGTAAAGAGCTTGAAGATAAGGCAGTAGCATCATTACTGTAATAACGTAAGTGCTTCGATATATGAAGTTTTTTTTAATAATTAAAGAGTCCAGGCGAAAATACTGCTTTCAACCTTGCTACTTCGCAAAGAACTTTACTTCAGTAGTTTAACCACCGCCTTACAAATTACAATGTAAATTATGGTTGAGAGACGTCGAACTCGTCGACTTCGATTTCTACCTAGATTTTCTAATATATTTCGTGACGCGATAGATTAACAAAAAAACATGTTCGACTTAAATTCTTATTGAGAGGAACATTACTAATATAAATTATGTTTCTCTACATGCCTTCTTCTTTCTCTATGTATTTCTCTCATCTTCGTTTGTTTTTCTTACGAATTAAATGATCCAAACATTCAATATTGGCTTCATTCATAGTAGAAAAAGAACTCGGGAAGTTTTGTGTCATTGTGATTTTGGGAGATATGTTTCACCAAATCCTAGTTAGTTTAAATTTCAGTGTCTACTGTTTATTTTCTTGATTAGGATATCCACAAAACAATATATGGTATACCTTGTAGTTAGATGATGTCTAAGAGAAAAGAGTGATTTTTAAAAATTATTGCCTATACAATTAATTCTTTTCTTTAATCGCAATCATTTTTCTTTAACCAATTAGTAAAGTTCGCATTATGACGGCTGACAAATTAATCTAAAATAATGCTTAGTATTATACCGTTTGAAGTCTTTCACTTTAGCCAATAGTGGTTTAAAAGATGCAAGTAACCCTGACCCATGACCCATTCCCAGTTTTATTACCATTCGGAAGAATAAAATCGATCCAAACATTCAATATTGGCTTCATTCATAGTAGAAAAAGAACTCGGGAAGTTTTGTGTCATTGTGATTTTGGGAGATATGTTTCACCAAATCCTAGTTAGTTTAAATTTCAGTGTCTACTGTTTATTTTCTTGATTAGGATATCCACAAAACAATATATGGTATACCTTGTAGTTAGATGATGTCTAAGAGAAAAGAGTGATTTTTAAAAATTATTGCCTATACAATTAATTCTTTTCTTTAATCGCAATCATTTTTCTTTAACCAATTAGTAAAGTTCGCATTATGACGGCTGACAAATTAATCTAAAATAATGCTTAGTATTATACCGTTTGAAGTCTTTCACTTTAGCCAATAGTGGTTTAAAAGATGCAAGTAACCCTGACCCATGACCCATTCCCAGTTTTATTACCATTCGGAAGAATAAAATCGATATTTTTTACACAAATTAATATTGGCTAGGCGATCACCAAAAATGATATTAAAATTTAGAATCGATTTGATATGTATAATGATGTGTATAAATTAACTAGAATAGTGGGGTCGCCTTAAATGCAATCACTTATTTACTGCTTGTAATTTTATGAGTGTTCTCTAAGGTAATGAAACAAACGATTTTTAAGCATATTAATTAAAATATTCGGACACAAGAATTAAGATAAAATACTAATTAAACTAGAGACGATCGCAGAAATTGCCGCGGGACGCAATTAACTTCCTACAGGATCAGGCGAATCGATGTGAAGGTTGCGTTCGGATACATAAGACAATAAAACTTTATTAGGTGCAGCTGTGGCGTGCATGATTTTGCATTTAACTTAACTGCCAGTGGCTTACGTGATTTTGGACGTAGCTTTTAATCATTATATATACATATGTTAAAAATTACGAAAGAAAAATTGTTTTTATAGAGGTGTCTCATGACATAACAGCCTTTGCTTAAGAGTGGGTTACTTTAAGTCAAAAATGTCTTGTAAACATACATATATCCAAAACTCATTCATTACGGATATACAATCGTTTTTAATTTTAAAAGTTAGTAAGCGGATATACACTAAGAATTTATTTATTTAGATTGAAACAGGGGAATTAAGTAACCTAACCTAAATCCTCTTGACTAGTTCCTTAGGTGACATCTAAAAAGTCTCGTTTAAGCCAAAAATTATGATACTAGAGAAGAAGTTTATTGTTAGAATTATGAACGCTGCAGTCACTATTCGTGTTGATCATAATACTGCTAAGCTCGTTTTACATTGACAATTTATTCATGAGTTAATTCATGTAGTTCTTCATGAATTTCGTATTACATAGAAGAAGAAATTTATTAATTTCTTTCATCCTAATGTATTTACCTACATAGCGAAAGAATTTGCAAGTGATTTATACTACTACACCACAAACAAAAACCTAAGTCTTTTATCTAAGCGAATATTTTTGATTCTTAATTGTATCGTATCGTCAAAAATGTAGCAAATAACAAAATAAAATGTGACAAAGTTGATCAAAATATTCCCTCTATATCGACGATATAATACCATAATGTTTGCAGCTCCGATCTGTGCCAGGTACGCATCGCATCCGGACCTATTTATTGGAGACTAGTTATTACTATAGAGCGGATTTATGATTACAATAAAACTAAAAATATGCGCTTAAAAAAGCTCAATATTTTATGGAAAAGAACCTTTATTTTAACAACAAAAAACTTTAAAAATAAAATAACAAAACTCACAATATTAAACCCAACTGACTCAACCTTGACAAAGCAGTATTCTTTTTTAATCAAACTTATAAATACTGGGTGTTTCATTGAAGACGCATCAAACTTGGTTTGCGGGTAGATGTCGAGAAAAGAAAGAAAAGTTTCTTTGTAAAATTTTCTCTGTAATGAATAAATTTAGAGAAAATCGAAGGGAAAGCAAAGTCGAATATTTTTAGGATGGACTTTAAATGAGAATGAATGGATTGTCACTCATTCACATACGAAGATTCGACAGATTTTATTTTAATAACAATTTGTAATGTGCGACAACATACATACTAAATGCATATTTTTGCATAGCCCCACATAACAATTTGTAATGTGTGACAACATACATACTAAATGCATATTTTTGCATAGCCCCACTTTGTAATTTAGTATTAAATTAAATAAGTTTAAATATCCACGCGATTTCACATCGCTGCTGCATTCGACGTGTGGCAAAGAGCTTTCGGTCAAGGGTAAAATAAAATTTAGTCATAAATTTCCTTGCTGTTTATGGATTGATTACCCCCCTACAGCTGTGTGCCATTCATAATAGCAATTTAGATCGTCGGTTTTGTTTCACGATTCCGCGCGCTACAGTATTTCAAAAACATCGATTCCAAATTATACAAATTTCAACTTGTTCCGATTAAATTTTTTTATTAAGATATTTTGTTTGAAATAATGTCAGAAACGTGTCTCTCAAGTTTGATGCATATTCAATGAAACACCCAGTATATGTTTTGAATAACACGATTAATGTTTATTCTTCTTCACTGCAATAATAAATAATCAAATTTAGTTTTAAGTGATTCATGTGAGGTTCATTTTTCGATGACTACATATTTCTTTTTCTGTAGCACTTGTAAAAGTGCGTTTTTTTTTCACTCAAAGTGGATAAGGTAGCACTTTAACCGCAACCCGTAGTTTTGAGTAAAAGTGTACTTAATAATATTGAGTGATTTTTTAATTATTTTTATCAACCCTTCCCATGAAATTAGGATAGTATAGAGAAAATTGAATCTTTTTAAAATTCGAGAAACTTCGCTAATATGGATAGTTATCGATAAAAAAATTAAACAATATTATAAAAAATAAAATTTGAAAAAAGCTAAATATGCGTATAAAATTAAGTATGCATAAAACTGGTAAAATAGCATAAAAAACTATGCGTCAAATAATATCAATTTGAGTTACAGAGTGTGAAAAGTTTAGTGCTGCTATTATCTTACACGATAAGCATAAAGGCTAGAAATCCGGTCTCTAGTTATTGCAGTACTGTGTGTACATACATTGATTCAAGTTAAAGACGTACAATTTGTAAATATGTTGCAATTACAACCGTACTTTAATGCGAATACTTTGAAATCGTAAGATTCTCTAGTCAATTAATAGATAACGTAGAACTAATACGCCGCACTATGGAACCAGAGTAACATTATCGTCTCAAAAATATAAAAAATGAAAATCTGCATTGCGATTTGCAATACTAATTTTCTAATAGCCAATGAATCAAACTTTTACAATAATTAATTTATATAAGTTATTAAAACATTGACTGAGATTAGTTTTAAGACTAAGAATTTCAAAGTTAGATGCGCATGAAATAGCTCCTAGTCTCAAGCTCATTTTAAATAAACGATTTACGACACAATTAATGTGTAATATATCATTGGTAAGGGCATTTCTTCTAGTTTTAAAGTATGGACATGTACACTGCCGCTCATATTAGTTCGGACACTTAAAGAAATTTATGAAATCCTGAAATATTTGACTTAATTGAACTGAAAAACAAATCTTATATTGTATTTTTATTGAGTCATATTAATTACACACAGCAACTAAAATAAAAGTATTTCTAATATTAAATGTATAAATAATTTATTAAATTTTTTTCTCATCAAAGAAACCTCCTTTAACACGAGGAACTGCTTGCACAACTCTCGGCATCCGTGCCACCAGTTTGTGGAGAACTTCATGTGGAATATTGGTCTATTCTTCTTGCAGGATATTTCACAAATGTACTGCGGAAGTAGGGCACACTTTTCGAACTCTTCTGTCAAGCTCGTCCCACAACAACCCAATGGGGTTCAAGTCGGGACTTTGGGGTGGCCATACCATCATTTATAGAGTATTATCAGCCTCGGCATTATTTAAATATATTTTGCACACTAAGGCAGTATGTTTAGGATCATTATCATGCATGAAAATAAAATTGTCGCCTATTAAACGTATCCCTGATGGAATTGCGTTTTCTTCCAATATTTCTAAATAATTTTCATTCCGTATGATAACTTCAATTCTCCGTAAATCTCCTGTACCGTTGTAGAAGAATCTCCAAACGAGAACAGACCCCTTTCCTTGTTTGACGGTCGGTACAATACAATCCCGCATCATTTTTTCTTCCTTGGACCTCCTCACGAAAATCTGTCCTATCTGTCCAAACACTTCGAACTTTGATTCGTCCGTCCAAAGTTTGAAGTCTTCTGTTGTCCACTTCCGATGGCTTTCTGCCCATTGAAGTCATTTTTGACGATTTCCACGACACAGCAATGTGGCCATGAAGATTTGCAGCTTTTAATCGCCGTTTTACCGTACTAACAGATATTTGCCTTTCACGATCGCGATTCATTTCTGCAGCAATTTCGGGTGCTGTTAGCCTTCTATTTCGTTCGCTTAACAGTTTTATACGCTTACCATCTGCTTCTGTTGTTATCCTGGAACGTCCTGAACGTGCTTTGACCTGTATCGTACCCGAACGTTGAAACCTCCGAATGATGTCACTGACTGTCGATTTATTCACGTGCGTTTTCTCTGCAATTTGGCGCACAGAATGGCCTTCCTGATGAAAAGCAATTATAACTCCACGCTTTTCTTCACTCATCGGTTTCCCTTTTGACATTTTTCAGTTGTTTTGCTCGGATATGATTGACGCACACTCACGCACGTTTGTCAAACAATTGAAGATAGATATTGTATTCAAACGTTGTGACACCCCTTCCATGAGGGATCGGTAAATATCTTATGCGCATTACAAATGTTCTAATCCCTTAAATAAATTTATTTCGGGGGTTATAAGTTTTTCTCGAAAACATCTTATAATTACACATTCTTTCAGGAAGAATTTATTAAGGTATTTCTGTAGTTGCGGGTTATGAAATCCATTAAAAACTTGTTTCATAATATTATTTACATCTGCAAACAATATTAAGGTTTTCAAGAAAGATTTAAGAAATTTTATATGTGTCTGAACTAATACGAGCGGCAGTGTAAATTGTTTACTGGTTTATACATAAATACAGATACGTTTCATTTGAAGTGGAGTTCTTGGTAGGATATAATAGTGAAAATAGTGCTTTAAATGATACGGGAAAAAACTTATGAACATATTTGCACCTAATATCAAAAAACAGGTTGAAAGATGTAATGTAATTCGTAATAAAAGGTGATTTTTTTTAATTTTTGAGAAAGGAGGCTGTAATTTTGTATTTGAAAATTACTTTTATTCTAAACAATATTTTCTTACGACATTTTCCTGTATCTTTTAATATAAGGGCACTTTACTCTTAAGCCGTCTTCATTTTTCGGAGTCATGCTGTATAACGATAGGATAAATTTCACCTGGAGTTTCCCAATTTGATTTGAAGGAATACAGAAGTGTCTTGCATCAATAAAAGTTACTAAAAATCAATAATAAAGAAAAATCGCATCTGTTGCACACTTTTTGAAAGATTCTGTATATCAAATTTAATAATATCTTCCGGTTAAAGAAGTAGTGGAACTTCATGAAGAATCTTTACAATTGTTGGAATGATTACCGTTATTATTTTGGAGTATAGATAATTATGATTGTTTTACATATCACTCAGATTCTATTATGTATATGTATGTACTTTACCTGGGACAAATTTTTTTAATGGACAAATATTTTATTTATTTTAATTATAAAATCCAATTCTAATTATATAAGCTTATTATGTAACATATATAAGAAAGCACATATTTTTTAATCACTTTCTTTTCTTAAAGTCCATGGCTGTCTTGATCCAACAAATTTCATTAAAGTAACTCAGTAAATAAAAAGTTAAGATTTTTGAGACGCGAAAGTGATGTTGGCCATATAGTGCGCCGTATACTCGTACAATTGCAATTTCTAATATTTTAATACATTTCAATACACTGAATGCTCTTTACTTCATTTTAAAATGTCGAAATATAAACTTAGGTCTATGTATAAGTACATTAAGTTCGAGGTATCTTTGCACTTCACTAAATTTCAAGAGAGTTCCAGTATCAAACGTAAAATATCTTTTAGCGTCGCATTTACTTCGTCGTAATTTAATTATTCTTTTACTCTTTACGGGTTACGACATGAACCGATCTGCTTTCACCTTTACTCTCAGAATTTCTATACTTACATAAATTAAATTGCGTTCTTCGATAAATTAAATTATACATTAAACGACATAATTTGAATAGAGAGTTACAGAGGAAGAAATTAAAATTTCTAGTCGAATTTTTCAGATAAAAAAATGAATACTAAAAAATACAATGCAATATAAGCGAAAATAACTTCTTTTATATAAATGTTTTTAATTCAGCAAAACTGAAGTAACTTGTGTTATTTATTGATCTGAGTCGTAAGTAAAACGAACACGCCTACTTGGGATTGCTTGAATTTCTGCACAGTTGTTCAGAATTCATTCTGTATTGTTGGTGGGTTGAGATATGCATATACCATTGCTTTTATATCTCTATAAATACTAATGATATAAAAAAACAGGGCAGTCATCCCCAAAAGTTTACTTTTAAATTTGCAAATTAATTAATTCGGATTTATTTAAATGCAATATGTGAATTAACTTTAATCAATCAACTTTAAAAATTGGTACACGTAATTTGAATGGAATGCAGCATATTTTAAAATTATTGGTTTAACCAACATTCCGTGCATTCCATCCGTTGCGCTTTGCAATAAATTACGTGGCAGATATACATACTATACCTAAGTCCAGCAACTCTTGGCGAGTTAATATAGTACCTCTCTTGCTGCTTCCGGCTTACGGTCCTATAAGAAATATGACAAGGTATCACGCGATATTTATATGTAGTAATTTCGAACCACTTGTACTGAATCGATCAAGTTGTTAATACAAGCTATTTGATTTCAAGGTAACTGTTAATAAATATTAACTAAATAGTTCAGCAATTATCAAAAAAATCATTTTGTTGTCTTTGCAGAATTTTCATCAAAATATAAATATTCTGAAAAAGGAAAAAATAATTGAGCTAAGTGTTTATAAGAATAAATAAATATAAAATTGGAAATACAGAAAAACATACAATACAATTTTTTTTTGTTTTCTTGCCTTTTTGAAAAATTTTAGGTATTACCATGAAGTTCTCGAGCTATCCGATGTAATTTGAGTAACAGCGACTGCTGTTGTAGACGACAGCTGCCTCTGTCAACTTGTTTCGTTTCGACAGCTATCTATTGCCAGTCTTCCATTTGAGATGTATTAGCGCCCGCCAAATTCATAATAAAATGTTGTCTGTGTATGGTAATGATAGTCCAGCACATGACACTGTCGTGAGATGTAAAAGAAACTGTCAAACTGGACACATGACACATAGACAAGAAATCAAAGGAAAGATCAATCTGTTACATTTTTGGGACTGTCGTGGGGTAATCCTAATTGATTATTTCTCGAAGTGCTTATACTGCACCCTTTTACATAAATTACGAGATGTGGTAAAGAAAAACACTGTTTTTGGTCGGCAAAGCGTTCGTATGCTAGGCGACAATGCACCCCAATCTGTTGTGGAAGCCGACAGATGTGCTTTGAAAATTTATCCCATCCGCCTTATTCGCGACTCCTTGCTGAGGTGAAAAAGGCACTTCAGGATTGGCGATTTAACACCGATGATGTCATTCTGGAAGTTGCACGGTTTTCGATGCAATCGCAGGACTTTTGCAATAATGGATGCGTTTGCTCAAAAAAGTTGATAGAAATGTGTGGCTCTGCAGGGAGAATCCGTGGAGAAGAAATAAGTTCACTATAGTACATTTAATTTGTTCTACTCAAGGTGTTAATAAAAATTTTACGATATCCCCTCATATAAATAGTAGCATTAATTTGCTTTGCTTCTTTTATGTTTTATATCGCTGCTCACTTTTTACATTTCTTTTGATTCAAAGTTAAGTTCAAATTTTAACTACAAATTTAATCAAATTTTGTTACATTTTTGTATTTAAAAATGAATGTCCCACGTTATCGTTTTTCATAGTATATACATAATCATGTGTATTCTGTAAGGACTAGCTCATTTCAATTGTTATCTGACAATAATTAAAGAGAAATAATTTGATGCGGAACCATAGCAACCGCAGTAATTCACCAATGTCGTAACAATCACTTGAAAAGAAGAAGAAGATTGTTGAGACTTTTGACATTCATTGGTGAATTACTGTGATTGCTATGATAAGTATCAATTCACTTCTCTTCAATTATTGTTGGATATCTATCGAAATGAACTGGTGCTTGTAGAGTACACGCAAATATGAACTGATCTACCATCAGGGTTAGATATAAAGGATTAAATTCATAAACATTTGAAATAGCTTGATTCTGCCGTTGGTTATACAATGAGGTATTGTTAAGTTCTTACCTTTCTACTAACAATCAATTGAAGAGAATACGTTTTTAGGAAATAAATATGCTCTTCAATTGATTGTTGAGACTTTTGACATTCATTGGTGAGTTACTGTGGTTGCTGTGGTTAGTATCAATTCATTTCTCTTCGATTATTGTTAAATATTTATCGAAATGAATTAGAATTAGAACTTTGAGGGTTAGATATAAACGAGATATTGATAAGTTCTTAGCCTTCTACTGGAGACGTGTAAATTATGTAGCATAAGTGATGACGTGGGCCACCTGGACCCCAACACTTTCATTATTATTACCAATAATATGATTACCAATTTATACAAAGTCCTTGCATAAGGAAATTTTGTAATTGATTTATTAGCTAAAAAGCGTATGGTGAAGATAAAAGACAAAATACACAAGCATTTGCTCTAAAACTGCATGTATATATAATTCTGCAGATTTTATATGAGTATGTTTAAAAAAAATAATAACAATGAAATAATATACCGAGTGATCTTTAAATTTTTAACAACTGTTGCCATGAATTCTGAACGGCATGTCTTAGCTTAAGTAAAAAGCACTTCTTGATGCTGTTTTATGGTAAAGCTAAGACATGCCGTCCAAATTCCATGGCAAGAGTTGAGAAAAAAATATAAATTATCACTCATTACTGGTGACGGGGTGCCTAAATGACCCCAATTAAATTTGAAATATATCTAAGACTTTAAATACTTAACCGATCGAGTTATAAATACGTTTTACTGGGGTAGCTATGTCTAACTTAAAGGTAGATGGTGCGAAAGTAGTTTAGCTTTTAAGTTTTGCAATTGGAGATATATTTAAAATCGGTTGTGGTCATGAGGGCACCACGTCACCAATAGAAGGTTAGCCTTTCCTTCATTTCAAAACAAATTTTTATTTTTTCAACATAATCACATAAAGTGTTTCTGAACCTTTCAAAAGAAATTATTTATCTTTCTTTCGATTTTTGGACGAGAAATAATTTTTGGCAGGTGTTTCCATTCTTTTGAGTGTGCTTTCTATTATGGATAGCAATGATGGAACCGCGTTTCGTCTTTCATAATAATTCGATCCAAGAAGTTCGAAGAATCCTCCTCAAAAAGGTAGCAAAGCGACGTCGAAGATGTCACTCTGAGTCGTTATTGATCAGCATTTAGGCAGAAAAATTCTGCTAAATGGATTTAGCAGATATTTTTTTCATGCTCCAATCATAATGTATCAAGTGAAAACACGTTCGTAGCAAATGTTCAATATTTTAACTATACATGCGACTCCAATTCTTTGATCTTTCAAAATAATCTCATACACTATAACAACATTTTCTGGAGCAGATACTGAAACAGGTCTTCTAGCACGATATTTATCTCTTACCTCTGTTCATTCCCTCTTAAATCTTGCAACCTAATTTTTTATGATGGCATATCCTTCAATGAACAACATACTTGTTGTTATGGTAAATTTTTTCGATTTTGTTTATGGGAATGGTCCAAGTCCTTTCTAATTACATACCATTATGTCTAAATAAATTTTTGATAAAAGTAGGTGAAAGACAAAATGTTTGTCTCAGATTACTATAGCAATTAATTAATTTATTTGACAATTTATGAGTTAACAACTTGCAGTCCAATTACAGTTATTGTAACTTTCTCCTACTTAAATTATTATTTACATTTAAATATTGTCTAGTATTTGAGTAGTTAAGTGAAATCGAAGTTTAATTTGCCACATTTTATTCCTTGACGTTTCACTAATTTCAAAAACTGCTTGGTGTTTATTGTAGGTTACGACATGCGCTTACATTTCAAAAATTCATGTGGTATTTGTATTCAATATTCATGGAGGTGAATGATATTATGCGAATTATGTAAAAACTTTGTATAATAAATTCGCACAGTTTATGGTGTATTATTTAATACATTTATTACATATTTATATGTGATAATTGGACATAATATTTATAATGGCGAGAATAAATGAATAATGTAAATCGTTTTTGTATGCATAAATGTACTTAAAATAGTTAGTTTTTATATCACTTTTTCTAAAAACAAATTAGTAAATTTGCTTTTGCCATTTGCCTAAAATAGTAAACGTTAATACCTGTATGTAACTAAATGTTATCAGAACTTAAATTATCATTATAAATACTTCATAATTCATGTAAATTTGTTGAAGCATGTCCCGAAGTGACAACACAAAAATCGTCCACGAGAAATAAATCAATTACTTATATCGCCAATGTAATTTATTTATAATTTTAAAAGAAAGAAAACAAGATAATACTGCACGACTACAATAAATAAAAGCCAGATTAAAGTACTAACAGCGTCGACACGTTTTTAAGAATTCCTCTTTCTATCAGCAGTGTCATCTTTAAAGCGTTAGTCCTGCCGCACTCTTGGAAGTAACAAACAATCGATAGAGGTTGAAAATAATATCACCGCCGTTGTTGCCATTGCCACCACCGTCATCCACACCCATAGCAATCTGCTGCAGTAATAACAGTGAAATCTATTGCTACTGCGTGTATGAGAAATGTATTTTTAATATTAATGGCAGGCAATGTTTTGCGGCTTTCATATTCCGTTTATTTTTATATATTCGCTGAAGGTCTTTTTAGCATTCCGTCAAAATTTATACCGCAGAGAAATTAGTCACAAAATTCCAACTACAAAATTTTAATTGTTTGCCAAAGATACACTTCGTACTGGGAAAATAATAATAATCAATGACATAATTGGAAGCTAACTGAATCCACAAAATTATTCTGATAGTTCCAAATTTATAGAGATATTGAGTCGAACGAATCTTCGAATAGTCTTGCACGATATAGGATTTCATTTTAAAAATGATAATAATGGACGAACATTATGTGAAAAGCCTTACGTAGCAAATCTCAGAGTAACATTTCTTAGAAATTATATTAAATATCGAGAGGAAAAAAATGTATCAATTTGTTTATACGCTTGAAACTTGAATATTTGCAAGAGGTGGTAATAAACGATCTTGGCGATAGTGTAAAATCGGTAAAAAATACTGCCAGTGAGGGAAAGCGTTACATAGTGGTCATGCAGGAAACGGTGACAGTTTTATAAATGGTGGTGAATTAATATTTTCTTCAACCAATAATAGTGCCGATTACCATGATTCTATGAATTCGGAAAATTTCGTGAAGTGGCTGACGGAGCCACTTTTGGTAAATTTGGAAAACCTTCAGTCATTGTATTAAACAATGCTCCATACCATTCAGTGTTGTTAAATAAGGAACCGACCGCTTCTTGGAAAAAAGAAGAAATTTGTTCATGGTAACAATCGAAACAGATCATAACACCGCCTGAAGCTCTTAAAGTCGAACTGCTACAACTTGCAAGAAATCATCGCGAAAATAAACAATATTTGGTAGATCAAGTAGCCCAAGAGAATGGTCACATTATTTTTCGTTTACCTCCGTAGAATTGTCAATTTAATCCCATAGAAAATATTTGGGGAATTTATAAAAATTATTGCGAGCGGCACATTGGCAGAGACGGTTATAGTCAGTTCTTAATATGTGGAAAGAAGCATTGGCTACAGTAACACCTGAAATATGGGAAAAGAAAATAAGTCACGTAGACAAGGAGATTTCCAGATGGTGGGAACGTGAAAAAGAGTTGGATAATGAAGTGGAACGCTTTGGTAGGCGCTACATATGCTTTTAGTTTAGTAGGCGCTTGGCGTACTTTATACACTTTTACTTTATTATTGAAATAATGAACGATTAACAGCCGAACTAAAATTTATTTTTCAAGAAATACAGTTAAATAAAACAAATGACATATAAATAGCTAAAACGTAACTGTTAGTGTTCAATTTGCTGGACACAAGTCAAACAGATGTGCGTAGTTTGAATATGTTCTTTGCATGCCATTTGCCAACAGGTACTGCACTGTATAGTAGTGGTTCTATTTTTTTTTTCGACCACACAAATGACATCTCTTTCGCTCACGCACGACATGTTCTACAGCAGCCGCTTCTACAGGAGGTTTGTATTTGGATAAAAATTGCTTTACATCCAATGGTAAATTCCTAATTTGTGCTCTGGATCGTATGGTCTTATGAGAGCAAGGACCAAGTTTTTCAAAAATATCGTTCTCCGAATGCCAGATTTTTCAGGAAATATTCCATTGTATAAAATATTTGAATTTATTCCCCAAATGTTTAGAAATTGGTAAAAAAACAGCCTGGTTTTCCTCTGTACACTGTAATTTGCACACATTTGATCGACTGTATCTATGCCTCCTTTGGTAGAATTTTAAAAGAAAACTATGTCTGGCTTTTGGCTAATTTCAGAATGCATAGTAGATAAAAGTATCACAGATTTATTCTTTTTAGAACAGTATGATACAAGCGTCACGTCCTGTTGGTAAGCAAATATTGATGAGTTTATCGGCCTTGTTTTACACTGTAAAAGCTCTGGCGAAATTTCTTGTTTTATTTTTTTTCAGAGTTCCTATTACAGTGATTTAATTTTTCAATAATTGCATTGCCAATGGGTAGCTTGTGTGCCAAATGTCTGTCGTCAGGTTTCTGTTTTTTCCCACAAAAGGCTGAGTCAATCTGTGAACAATGTCCAAGGGTGTGTTGGAAATGGAACAAGGGCCTTCTGGTTGTTTTCCGCAGTAAATTTCTAAATTAGCCGTGTAAAATGTCGTGGAGTCACAAAGAGCAAATACTTTTAGGCCGTATTTAGCCGGCTTAGTCGGAATATATTGTATAAAGCTACATCGTCCTCGATAAGGGATCAACATTTCATCAATAGTGATTAGTTCACCAACACTATAATTTTTCTTACAATTTTCTACATATCTGTCATAAACTGTTCTAATGGCTGCCAATTTGTTAGTAGTTTGCCTTTGTGGTCTATTATTTTTATCGTCGAATCTTATTGACCGAAGTAAAAATAAAAATCTCTTTACATTCATGCAGGCGCGAAATATTTCTATCCCCGTACCGTCAGTGTCCCAGATATCTCGAAAGTTGGCATGACTTTGTTTTTTTAGACCTGATGGGAACAGCAGCCCAACATTTCAGATTTTGTTGTTGGTTTCGCATCCCTTTCTCTCTCAAATTTATCTTGGATGAACGAAATATAAATATCGGTAACCGTTGTTATATCTTCCAGAATTTCATTTGTAAAAAACAATAAAAATGCGCTTAGTTCATCTGTTACTATTGATCTATCAGCCAAAACCTTGGGAAATACTTTCACTATATTTCTAGCAGAGGTTTTTGCGAATTTCTTTTTTATCTGGTGTTTTCTCCATACTGTTTGCTTATCTTTACCTTTCATTATCGGCTCATCAGTTACTTTCGTGTTAGACTCAACTACAACTACAACTACAAACATGTCGATACACTCTTGATCATCTGCCTCTATTTCAGATTCCGAATCATGATCACTAGATAAAATAATTTCTTCTTCATCGTCATTCTCACTACCGCCAACTATTTCTTCAGACTCATCAAAGATTTTTTTTGCTATTTCCAGCAGCTTCTTCTGAGTAAGATTCTTTCTTACTTTTACAGCATGCCTGGTTATAAACAGTTATTACCGACAAAAAATACAAAGGCTCCTCTAATTTATTGCGAATAAAACAGTTGTATGTAATAGATAATAGGTCTATTTCTTTTTATAGAATTTCTGATTCTGACCTGTCCAGATCATGCGTAATGATTTAATTACATCTAAATTCAAGCATTACGCTTGCGCAGAATGGATTTTTGCAGTTCGTAACTTGAAATTCTGTTAAAGGGAATGAACCTAGTATAAATTTTTCAACTTATATTACGACGCGCTTGACGTATTTTTCAACACAAGGGTTTTATGATTTAGACGCATATCCAAATGGAACGAACTATACTATGATCATCCCATCACAGAGCTATAATAAACGATGACAAGAAGCGCAACTCTTCCTATCATTTTCTTTGATTTTCGATGGGTAATTTTTGGCGACCTGTCTTTCTAGTAGAAACAGGAAAGTGCGACGATTGTGCTTCAGATTATGTTTATTGTTAATAGCACAATTAACACCAATTTATTAATTAATTAAGAACTAATTGATTACCATAAAAAAGCAATATTTTTTTTCTTTTACCTCAATAATGCTTCATTGGTATAAGGATTTTGTTGACTAACGATCAGTATACTCACGGCTATACGCATTTAAAACGTAGTCAACTACAAACAGATTTTTTAGAGAATATGAAAGTACTTATTGAAATTTATTGATTGATGTCACCGCCGAGTTTTGGCCAGTCACTTTTATTAATTACTAATCGATTAAGAACAGTCGTTTTAACCGCTCTAGTAGTTTAAGTCATTAAGCTGCACACACACAATTCTTTCTGTAGAAAATTCACAATCAAAATTATTACAAGACATGAAAGTTCATGATCAGATCTATAGATTACTGCTATCGCTGAATTTTGACCAACGAACTGTAATAACTTTTATTATTTATGGACTTGATACATCATCAGTTACGAATATAAATAACTTCTTTTCCAGAGTGCTCACAATTAAAAATTTTGCAAAATATGAAAGTACCTACTCATTTAAATTTATGGATTCCTACTGTCGGTGAGTTTTGGTCGGTGGATTTGTTGATTAACGACCGCTTGAAAATAATCGTTTTTCCCTCTTTACAGTTTAAAATATCAACTATAAACATTTATAAATTGTGAAATGTAAGAGTTACAAATTTACGTCAACACCGCCACCGAGTTCTGGCTGGCGAGTTATATGATATTGATTGTGATACACCGAGACCAACTGCAATAAATGATATTTGAACGGTGTTAAAATTTAGTTATATGATGGTTGAAATTTGTAGCTGAAATTTTGACAAGATCCTAACCATCAAACTTGAGGAAAAAAATGACTTCAGTCGACATTTAATGAAAGTAAGTAATTATTTATTAAGAATAATAAATGGTTTTAGAAATAACTAAAAGTTGATATATCCCTCAATTATATTAGATTTTAGAAAATGTTCTCAGTGCACTGAAGATGACATATAGCTGCCGAAATACGTATCCAAAATAATTGTGGGAAAGGATCATTATAGGTGGATTCCACTGTAATATAATGAGGTGTTTGGCGACATTTAGCTAGTTTCTTTTAAATAATTGGATATATTTTACAAGAAGAATTTGTGGAAACCTGTCTCCAAGGGTCCATAGAGCATGAACTCTAGTTTTACAATTATTTTTGATAGCAAATTTTTCTTTAATTGCATTGAGAATTATTTATTCTCCGTTATCAGGTCGTTCAGAATAAAAATTATATAGTGGTGGAGTATAATTTAGTTTCAGTGTCAACTAATTTCTCATAAGCATAATCGGCGCGATCTTAATTGTCCATGAATTTTGCACGCGATTATGTAATCTGTACGCACGCAGGAATATATTTCTGTTGGCATTTTGGCATTTCGAAACTTGATCGCACGTGGGCGCTATTTTTACCTATGCTATTATAGATAACGTCATTATTAATATCGAGAAAATCTTGAAGTTAAAGATACTCTAATTTAGTTTATTTATCTACAGAATGAAATAGGAAACATTTGCCTAACTATTTAAGAAAAAATTGTTTACAATTAATTAAATAGTTAATACCATTTATGAAATGATTCAAAACAGAAAAATAAAAGCAGTTTTAAATTGGATATTTAGTTGGTTGAATAACATTAATCTGATAAAAGACGTGAGTGTGAATGTAGATATTTCAAAAATACACACAGAAAATCCGGTTTTTTAAAACTTATATAATAAGCATTTTAAAATTTACAAAATTATGAATTTACTTGCCTTTATGTAGAAATAATAGTTATTTATTTATATTCCATTTACGATCTTTTTAGACTCTAGAGGATTATGCTTTTTTTTTGTTAAGTTACATACATGTATTTTGATGAAAGTTAAAAAGTGATTAATGTAAAATTATGTCACTTTAACGTCAGTCCCATCGATTATATTGTTTCTTATACTCTACGATGGCATGAAGAAAGTAAAATAATAATATTTAGGCCCCATTTATTCACTTCCAATTAAATTTGTCTTCCGATTTATTGCTATAGTAACAATTGTACAAATAATTGTTACTATGGGAATAAACTGAAGGTTAAAGTTACTTGGAAGTGAATAAACGAGGCATTAAACAAGTACTTACTTGTGTCTTTTAAATACTAAGTCAAAATGCTAAAAATCATCCATGTTTTTCGGCGTCAGTTTTCAAAAATATAACTATCAAATTAAAATGGAACATATCCACTTGAGGGTACCAACAAAAATGTCACTCTAACCATGGTCTACTCTGAATCTAAAAATATCGTGAACGGATATTATCTAGAACGAAATGTTGAGCTTTAAAGTATGAGCCGAGGGTGAAATTACTTGCGAATACCTTTAAAGACACTATTCGTTCGAGGTAAATACACTTCGTTCCATTTTGATATGCGTCTAAGTCATAAAATGTAAATTCGCAAATCGACATGACCGGCTGACGCACAGAATAGGCTGCCCGGCATAGAAATTGTGTGATACAGAAAGAGATCGGTAATATGAATCGTGTGTCTTCTCAAGACAAGGGTTTTATGATTTAGACGCGTATCCAAATGGAATGAACTGTACAAAATTTTACTTCATATTGGACTCTTACCGAGTTTAATTAGAATGAAAATAACTTTTGAGATGTACAGTCGAATTCGTTTACAACGAACCTCAAGGGACTACCAAAACAGGTTCACTATAAGCGAAGTTCCTTATAAATAGTGGGTCATTATGATCACCATACTTTATTTCGTTCTTTCCAAACTGGTAATAAGCGAACTTTATTGTATTTGACACAAAGAATCCGTAATAATTAAGATGCGCGACGAGCTTTTCCATAGCAACGGAATTGTTTGCATGTAACATTCTGCGTTATTACAACCAATTACGACGATTTATTGTATTTTAAAGTCCTAGG
This sequence comes from Serrognathus titanus, assembly GCA_039766575.1. Taxonomy (NCBI): domain Eukaryota; kingdom Metazoa; phylum Arthropoda; class Insecta; order Coleoptera; family Lucanidae; genus Serrognathus; species Serrognathus titanus. Next base: position 25,377,386 of record CM077912.1, on the reverse strand, counting down.
ACTTTAAATATGTGCTTTTTGTACTATAAATGGTCCGAAAAACGTCACTTTAGAAACTAATATGAAATAAATTATTTTTAAATAGCAGCTAGTTTGATTTGAATGGTTCTTGAGTTATAGGCTTTCAGATTCAGAGTCTAGAACTATTTACTCTTGACTTATTTCTGTTTGGAAAGGTTTGCTGTGTATTTCAAAACTACTACTGTAATATTGTAATATTGTTTAAATAAATGGATTATTCTGAAATTTAATATTCACTGTTAGTATTTCTGTTATTTTATTAAATTAAAATATTTTCTACAATTTTTTTGTCGTTTTGCACATTTTACAAATTCAAATTTTGTGTATATTAAACTTTCCAAAAATATCTTTTTTATTTTCAAAGTATTTCTTTGGTTTTGCATTTAGACAAACTTTTCTTTAGAAGTCTTATTAAAGATTTATGGCCAGTTACACCAACACTGCACAAACGTCAAATATTACATTATAAATACCGCTTAAATTAAACTGTGCTTAAGGGCTTAGTGCAACTGACCATTAGTTTATGGAATTATTATTGGATATTTGTTTATAACTACTTTAAATTAATGTTTATAAGGAATAATACTCTCAGTGGGAGGTGGGTTTTAAACTTGTTTAAAGCAATTATAATATTTTCGTGAAATTTTGATTTATGTCAATTATCCATGAAATAATTAATTATTAAAATTTATGCGCAGACCTGGTAATATTTATCAATTAATTAACATTTTCAACAAAACGTTTAGCTGCTCCCGAATCTGAAACAAGTCGACGAGAATCAATTTGCATAACCTAAAAGCTTACTACATACACCAGCACAAAAACTTTATTAATAAAGAAAGGCGTATGATAATGAGAAACGCCATAAATCGCTTCGTTACAATGGAAAATTTCCCTGCAAAATGTAAATTGAATCGTACCTTACACAGGCCATTGATTTATGACATGATGGAAGCGAACCTATTATTCTGGACTTGTATTAAATTCGACCTCTAAAACAACTTAAACTTGTTTTTTTTTAATGGCTATTAATTACGAATTAACAAGTTTTAATTAATCCTAAAGCGGTTCGATCTACTGACCAGGAAGTCCAGGCGATGACTGAACATAATAAAGAAATGTGAAACACACAAGAATTTTACGTTCAATGACTGCAGTTTCAAACAGTTTGTAATTTGAAAGCGATATTAATAAAGTAAAATCTGTATAGTGTGTCTGATTGTTCATTATGAACAAAAAGTAACAGCTGTGAAAGAGGCAATTTTTTACAAAAATGTGAACTTATTTTTTAATTTTAAAATATTTACTTAGTTATTTATTTATTTTATTTTTTGGGTGATCTCAAAACCATTGTTCTGGTGTTTTCCTTGATGCTTTTAAGACCTTCGTTAAAGTTTGGCATATACTTATGTTCAATAAAAAAGCAGTTTCGTTCCAGGACAGCTGGATAAACCTGTCAGTCCTGCCGGCAGTACGCTAACCTGGTCTAAAATGTCATTCATTTTTGCGTGTATCATATTTATAAAATCTTTGAAAGGCTTCCATCTGTTGTCATTTTCGTCGTCAGTAGAAAAAGCTAAATTATTAAGAATAAATTCAAATCTATAGTATCCCAAACCAAAACGTTTTACGAGTGATGGTCTTGGAAATATTTGGTTTTCGCTTTTTGTAAACCAATATTTGCGTCTAGAATGTTGGTACTCATGGCATATAGAAGTCCAAGAACTTTAAAAAACTCAGATTTGCTGATTTGTTTTGTTTCTGGATCCACTTTTGCATTACAAGCGTCGAGGATACTATCAATATCTTCGTACGGAAAAAACAATACACACATTTCAAGTTCGTTCAAATTATGTATCAGTATATAGTTTTAGTTAATATTTTATATCTGTAAACTGATCAACTTTGGTGTACTTACCGAGTTTCCATATCGTATGAAAATTAACAGGTTTGCATCTAATTTTCTTTTTTAAATGAAAGATCAAATCAAAAATACTATTTTTCTGAATTCACTACAATTTATAATACAATAATTACTGTGAAACTGTAACTTCAGATATATTAATTTTGGATTAGAAAGAATCGATGAAATAATCATAAACTGAATGTAGAAATTAGTTCACCTAACTGTACAAGCGATAGCTTGCATTTCTATAAATAAATTTGTTACAAAACCGAACAATGGCTTTACTTGCACTCGGAAGAAAGTCTTAAAATGGAAATGTGACCGGCCCGAAGTACCGATATATCCTTCGACCTTAGCATAGTACCGTAATACGAGATTTAGAGCAATCGTGTAGCAGCCACAAAGTGCAGCGCGGTGCTATCGCATTCGCATCTAACCTTTAATTAGGTCTCTTGCATGCTTTCATTCTTAAGATACTGATACTTCTAAAAAGATTGATGGAAACCGTTGTTCTGTTTTTGCAAAAATGTAATTCTGAAAACTTTTCACGTGTTGCAAATATATTTTTAAAACCTTTATTCTTGTAATGATACTGGAAATTATCATTACTCGCACTATTCTAGAAAATTAATCTAGTTTCTTTCGTCTTACTTCAAAGTCAGAAAAAAATTAGTGTTTCATTGGGTTTAAAATAGAATCTTTTTGTGATACATTTATTTATTTACTAAATATACTCGTAGTGTCAGATCGAGATGTTGGTACAGTTACTTAGCTCGAAATACATCTTAAAAGCGACCTAACAGTATGTACGCTATACATGGACACAGTTTGCAACCATGACGTTCGCATGTATGCACAAGTAATGGTTTGTCTGTCGTTTCTATACAGTGGACTTTAATTAAACCAATCTAGTATTTGCATTTTAAGGTTGCAGCAATTCAAATGCATTGACAAGTGCTTCGTACAAATCAATGATCTTGAGAATTAACTGCACTTTAGACAATGAAACTATCATATGCGCCAAGGCAAGAATTATGACATAATTATACCTTGCAAATGAAATTTCGAAGACGTAAATCTATATTGTACATGAAGCGTATAATAAGGAAACGGTACATACCCTGTGTTTCTAACCATCTGTTCGCAAATAAGATGCAATTTTATAGGTGGTGCTGAATTCTTCGTAAATCGCCTACATTTTTCAGATAAATATATAGAAATTTGCTAATAATAAAGTAATTTTGCAGTTAAAGAAATTATTAAAAAAATATTCATTCTGATTGTATTTAGTGCGAGTTATATGATTAAGAAATAATTTCTTAAGTCTTCGCCAATAATTTTTTTAATTTAACCTAGAGTGATCTTTATGTGGTTGATTGCTGGTTGTCTGTGGAATCGACTAAATCTGAATTATTTTGTTCTTTTGTTGTAATTCCGTTGGATACGATGTTAGACTGACATAAAGATTGACTTTAAATTTTCACAAAAATTATTCATGACAAATAAACTGGAAAAAAATTATTAAGTGTGAAGTTCCGAAAGCTGTTGAGTGTTTCTGTGCAGAATGACACGGAAATTAGACAAAATTTTTTTAGAACATGACTAATTAACTATTACAAAAAGTAATTATTTCTTTTTTATATTTTATCTATGCAGGCTGTTTCTTTTAACTAACAATCATTGATCTTTCGGTATACACACATATGCATTTCTAGTATTAAAACCAGAAGAAATAATATATAAAAAGCGTATAGAAAAAGAATGTGAGCTATCACATTGGAAGGGAGGCCGCGCGCACGCTAATAATAAGACGTGAGTATCAGATCTCAGTTGAAACTTATCACTAGCTGTAATCGGATAATTCAATGCACAAAACCCAGACAAATTACAGTTATTGTTACAGTTCCTTTTTAATATTTTCATTTACGGTATGCTACCGAAGAAGTTTATATTATAAAATGGTATAATGGTCTTAGTAACATATATGATAATATGATAAAGTAATCATGCAAGATTCAATTTTCCTATTAGCTTCGTTTCGTACCCTACATTCGTTACTCAACTGTTAGAATAAACATCACCATATACAATTCTCTCTTTAACTTTGTTATGTCTCGCTCATACTAACGCTTCTGAGGACTTTAATAATATTGTTCGACATGCGTAAGCAAAATTTTGCGAAGTTGAGCTTCTGGTTAACCTGTGGTTTGGACTATTCGTGTCAGTTCTATACTGAGATTTTAACTAGTTCGTGCTGTTTGTTATCTCTTTTTTTCTACTTTTGGAAGGATATCTAGCACAGTGTTGACAATAATTACTTAATTTACTGCAATTCGTTGTTTTATTTCTGATCTTGGAATTCATAAAAAAATTTGTTGCTAGTCGGTTTGATTGCAGTGGATTCCTCTGTACGGCTGCTTCCATCCTATTTGGGAATTCGTCAGCAGAAACGTAGCTCAACAATTCCACTGCACACCAAATCGACCTGTCCTAGGTATTCGCAATTGCGATGTAATAGTAATGTAAAGTCTAAGGCGCGACATCTTGCAATCGCCTTTCGACCTAACCTTGTATATTAGGTCATAACATACAATGTTAGGTCAAAAAGCGACTGCAAAATGTCGCGTCTTAGACTTTTCATTAGAATTTATTGTAAAAAAAGCATATTTATTAAATATTTCTCGTTTGTTTGTTTACACTGATGACGATCGGGTTCGAAAAGGTTTTGTAAAACGAAACAATAAATTGTTGATCGAGGGTCACGTTTTTTATAGTAACATTCAAACTAACGGTCAAGAAACTTCCAAATTATTATTATTATTGTTATATTATTTTGCGTCACTATTCACGGTTTTTACATTGATATTACATGTGTAGATTATACATTCTTTTTGTTCACGAGTACTTAATAATCTGTCAATTATTCATGTTTTCGCTCGAGGATAATGCTATGGTATGTACCAGCAGTGAATTATCATTATTCACGGTGTCTTGGTAACCACATTGTTTATGGTGTATAATGATGTAAATTCTAGTAAAATTCTAGCAGAACTTAAAATCGTCTTAAAATAATTTACAAAATATTCAAAGGCTGTTTTAAAATTTGTTTTGTCCGCTCGCAAATGTTTATAGTTCTACCACTTCGTGTAACGTATATTCTTGTAATAATACAAGGAGTATCGACCGTCAGACAAAAATTGTTGTTTATCAGGTATATCGGACAGGAACAAACTAAAAGAACCTTTTATCAGTGCTGAGCTTTCGCTAAAGTTTATTAGCTTCTCCAGAGCATTCTGTAACAACAATTTAAATCAAAATTTTTTTTAAATTAAGTAATAAGAAGCAACTTACGAAAGTGGTTAAGTTTAACAATTAATACATAGTATTAAACGGATCACGTAAACAGACAACGTGGGTCAGACACATAAAATTAATGTAAACACATTTTAAAAACAAAAATTTTTTGACTTAAATTGTTATTACAGAATGCTCTGAAGAAGCTAATAAACTTTAGCGAAAGCTCAGCATTGATAAAAGGTTCTTTTAGTTTGCTCCTGACCGAGATACCTGATAAATAACAACTTTTATATAGTTTTGTGACAGTTTCTGATAGTTTTTCATTTAAGCTTATGTTGTTGTGATTTCGTCTTAGATATAGCAGCGTAATTCTTATACTATTCTGCATAGAGAATCTGGACCTTACTCATTCAAATCTGTATAGTACATTTCTCGTGAAAGAAATGTGTTAGTTTGTGAAATTTACATAATCAAATTTAGAGAGAAAACTAGAAAAATAAAAAATCATAACTTTTACTAAATATTATTTAGCCATGAATTCTGTTGGCAACATATTTGTCAATAACCAAATAGTTAAAAAAATATTTGTTTCATTTGATACGAAAGTTTTGAAGTTTTTGAAAACACATAAATAAAAAAGATACTGACTGAAATATTAGCAGTGTTGAGATTAGTTTCTGTAATAAATGAAATTATCTTCTATTTTTGATAAATTAAAGAAAATGAAAGTCAAATTTGAACTCTGTCTGAAGTTACAAAAGACATTAAAGTTTTTATTGTTTTTTTTTTGTATTACACTCTATTGATAAATATTGTAAGTTATTTTATAATCAATAATAAATAATGGTTGTTTATCAGATTCAAATCTCATTGTTAAGCATTTTAGTAGAATTTAGGAACAAGACGATTAAAAATAATCAGCAAGCGATAGTGAAACGTTGAGCATTAGTGCCATTTTCAGTGTCCGTTTGAGATAATAATTCATTACACAATTTCACCGGACAAAAATCTACCTTAATGATGTATTTTATGTATACAAAATATATTTTCATTATCACTAAATATTAAAGTTATTAAAAAAAAATTCTCTGAGGAAGAATATACCGAGAATGGAACCAATCCAACTGAAAAGGATTAAGAAGGCGAAGCTCCGACAGGGGTGTGGAACTACATACTGTCACATATTATTATGAAAGTTTGTATATCTAAGAACATCAAATAAGTTGTTTCAATCTGTTTTCCTATTTAAAAAAGGGTAAAATTCAATATTTCGACAAAATGGTGAATGAATCGCTACAATTAACCTAAATTTGGGTTAATTCGACTAATAGGGTAGACAAATAGTGCTACTTCAATTTGTTTCAAAGGAATTTTTATTGAAAATTTTATCGGATATTGCAATTTTATTAATGATTGATACCCAATAACCAGTGTAATAATAATAATAATTATATCGAATTTTGATTTATGACACAAGATAACCTGAGAAATTTTACGGCAAAGGCAAACCTTTACTTTGAAAAATGGACAATGCACAATTTGATATGAAGTTAGCTCCAAGCATCACTTTTCCCTTAAGCCTACATTGAGATTTGTCTATGGGTACGGGCTAAGAATAATAGGAATCCTATGTAAAATATGCAATTGCTAGAAAAGACTTTAAGGGAAGTTGAAATAATAATAATAATCATTAAAGACCTGATAAATTTTCGAGAAGTCTTAGCACATTTTTAGTTATTTTTTATGTTCTTCACTTTTTCCAGAATCCCGTTAAAGATTAATTGATTAATTAATAAACTTTTCTCATTTAACTTGACCTTAGTGCACATTTTTAGGTGGTCCAAATCATTTATTGAACGGTGTATATTCGTACGTAACGATTATTATCAAAAACAATTTCCTAACAACACAATCACATTTTCTGGACATACCATAAAATGTACTTTAAATAAAATTGGATGACGTACCACACGGGTTATCTTGTTTATTACTTCAGCGCCACCAAGAAAATGTATTCTTGAAAAGGAAAAAAGGACGAAAATAACTACATAATAGTAGTAGCATAAGCGGCTGCGACTGCAACGCAAGATAACGAGGCGCACTGATAAAAATGCACGGCGTAACCACATTACGTGAGCTACACCCTTTGGTTGCTGTTGCTATTGTCGGTCAGCCGATTACGCTTGGAGAAAGTTGTTATTCCATTGTTTTTTTTTTCCTCCGAAGAATTTTAATTTACACGGAGTTTACAGACGACAGAAGTCTATGGGCGATAACTAACTACAACACGATCTGCGATCGTTAAAAGTTTAAACTTTTGTTGCTCGTATTTTCTTCATGCTTTCTTTATTTATCAATTGTGTGGTCCAAGAAAATAAATAAGAAATGACTCAAAAGTTCGTTTCTGAGAAATTGTTACCATAAAATATGAAATGTCGCTTTTGCGAAATTGATAATTTTCACTATTTTCGAAGTTATTTTAGTAATAGCGAAAGTAAGTGGATGAAATTATTGCATATTTTTATAGGCTTTCCTTCTTTTTTCCTTTCTCTTTCTCTCTTACTATTAAGATATTAATGCAGTTAGCTAGGAAACAAAGAATGAATGATAACTTCAGCACCAACATGATCATCTAGTATCACTTTAATCATATACGCATAATATTTAATACAATTCTTAATAAATTTATTCCTTGGAATTTAATCAAGACACCGCTGTTAAATGCGAGTTTTTGACCATAATGTCGCCGTTCAAGTAATAAACTCACAACTTTGCACGCTCATGTATTAAGAGAACAACTTTGATGTTAAATACAGGAAACGACATATTCACTATCATCTCCGGCAAATTTACGGAAAATATCTTGACTCTGACTACACTTAATATTACCACTGCAAGTCCATCCGTGTCTGCTTGATGTTCGCCGAGGATTATATTAGAAGATGCAGCGTACGTTTATACAAGATATGAATATTTATTAAAGGCGTTGACGTTGGACGTTTGTACTTTTTTTTTCTCAGACGTTCGACTGACTGCCATTTCATAAATAATTAGTATGCTAAGGAGATTTATTACTTCATTGAATGACTATTTTGTGATTTGAATACTAAAAAGACAAACCATTAAAATGAATCGTAATTTATGGATATGATGTGGAGACATTCATGTTTCTCGTAAAATTAACGTGAGAAAATTAAATTTTATTTGAAGACGTGTACGCGGTATTAATTTGAAATATGATCAAAATGTAAATTATTTGCTTCATATTACCACTAAGGATGTAATTGAGGTGATTCATTTGTAAGAACATGATCGCATGTAAATTATCAGTACACAAAATAGGAAAACTGTATTACAAGAATAAACAAAGAAAAATTAGTTAATTTTCTTGTTAAATATGAAATATTATCATGTAATTTTTAATAATATCTGTAACGTTTTAAAATTAAACAAATGATTTAAATATAATACACGTAAATGCGTATTAATTTGCATGATTTTTATCACTAGATTTACAAAAAAATTTGAGAGACGAAATATTTGTGCATCCTATAACAGATAATCATAATAATTATCGATGTAATTGTAAAGGTATACTTAAAGAAATAGAGTTATGTTCAGCAAAAATTTGGCAGCAAGTCGGCTGGAATGCTATGGAGCCCCAGAGCATCCTCTGTATAGCTATTTCGGCCCTAATTGTGGCTTATCAGCAGAAGAGTAGCTCGAGAACTTCATCGCAATCCCGACGACCAACAAGACTTATGCAAAGGTAGCGCATAAATGCAAACACGCGTCACCGCACGACAATTTTTTGACCTGTGATTATTTTTGAGTAACAAAATCGTAGCAATATTGCTGCCTCTTAAGCTACCACATACTAGATGGCCAGTGCTGACAATAGTGTGTCATTGCAAGTCGGCCGGCCAGACAAATTTTGCAAGTTTGTGATGACATGCTATTGTTCGCAATGACCATCTAACTTGTGGTAGCTTAAGAGATAGCGATATTGCTACGGTTTTGCTATTTACATACAATTACAGCACAAAAAGTTGTCGCGCGGTATCGCGACGATGTGGCAGAGCTATGTTCTGTTCTACGGTGAGTACTAAGTCTTCAATGAGCATTTCATAAAAACCAAGAGTATAATTAAAAGTTAAATTAGAGTACACCGGATCGAGCAGATACATAACATTTCATTGATTGTTTAATGCGGTAAATGTAAAATATCGTTTGTGTTTTGTGCGCCACGTGATTGTAAAGTAAAGATTGTGAAATTCCTCCAAATTTTCAGTAATTTCTAATAACAAATACCCTTCAATCTCAACTATGAAATGTGCGGATACACACAATTATTGTCTTCATAAGAAGTGAGCTTTGCGTCATCAATTATCCAAGTAAAAATCGATAAATATTTCAGTATTATTTTCTTTTTAATAGTGAGTAAGAATAGGTCTTATTTTCTAAGTTCCGTTGTGCGTCATCAACAACGATGACGTAAAATTTAGACACCGTTGCCAATTGTAACGAATAAGAAACGGAAAGTAAACAAATACTTAGAATTCGCAATATTATTGAAAGTAGATAATTTCAATGTGATTTGTGATAATCCATAATTATTATAGGATTAAATAAAAAGCTTTTACTTAATTATTAATTAATTAATTAATTATCACTATATTTTAATTATCGTAAATGCAGTTTCGACATCACAGTGTCATTATCAAAGTACTTCATATCAGAGACGGCTTAAATATAAGAACTTAGTTCTTAGAATTTATTACAACCTTTAATATACCTTTAGTATGCACCCCCACATTTAAAGATTGTAATATAAATTGTAAGAAATGTTACTCCTAGTTCTTATATTTAATATGGGGAAACAAAAAATGCACATTAAATTAAACAAATAAATTTTGTTCATTCAGTTTTATCAACTCGATAGATCTGATTCACTTTCCCTGTCATCAGTGTTACCATTTATAGTAATTATTAAGGGATATATGTCATTGGTATCTAAATGAGCTTCTCTGTCCCACCATTTTGCTATTTCAGTATCAGTATGTCTTATACAGTCGGCCCAAACTTCAGGAGTTTTCTGTGCAAGTGCTTCTCGCCATAACATAAAACAGTTGTCCATCGAAGTACCAGATTTTGTTGCAGGATTATTATAATATCTTTTTGCAATTCCCCACACGAGTTCAATAGGGTTAAAAATGTAATGATATGGTGGCAGCCTTAAGATTTTATGGCCTTTACTTGCAGCTAATTCATCGATAACATATGTTGTAGATGGTCTATTTCTACAATAAATTTAATTAACAGAATTAATACTGTAACTAAACACTGTGAGAAAAAAAAAGGTGTAAATTATTATTCTCGGGTTTAAAAAATCTACTTTAGTATTCATTACATTCTGATTGATTAAAAAATAGAACACTTGCTGGGTAACTTTCTGCAATAATTCAGATTTCAAGAGATGAGAGTCAAATATGATTTGTTTGCTAGTTAGCCAAGTTTAAATGTCGTTTGAACTTTATCTTTTGTTACACTATGGTATGAAGCATTATCCATTACGATAATTGATGGGTCCTCTAAGTTTGAAATTACTTTTTTTTTAAACCACTGTGAGAAATTGTCACTATTCATTTCGCCATGGAGAGAACTATTTCTGCACCTCGGATAAATCCATTTTCATTCCCGGCATGAAGAAGAAGAACATACCTACAATAAAAGAATGTTATATTTCCAGATATATTCCTACATAAAAGTTCTCTGACCTTTTACTTTCAACTTTAGTAGTCTTCACTGTGGATCATCTTCGCGCCAATTTATTTCAATACCTTCCAGAGGGAACTTATGTTTCCATCAAATAAAGCTCTAGTCTTGAATTTATCCAATAATATTTTGAGAGTAATGTGGTCTTCTAAAACGAACAATTTTTATAGACGTTTTTTAGAAGGCCCATACAATGAGGTGCCTTTCCTAATGTCAGATGAAATGCGACAGACAGCGGAAATATTCAGCTGCAGAGCATCTGCAACTCGCTGTGAAATATATAGGAAGTTATACAATGTAAAATTGTTAAATTATGTGCATTACCTCCCTTACAGCTGCACTCTTTCAAAGTACGTAATTAAAGAAGCAACCATTTACTGTGATTGCAAATTTAATCCTGGTGGCATGTCGTATTAATTCACGCAATAATGAGCTCTGAAAAGGACTATTAAATATTGCCTCTGCAATATACACTAATACAACGTTTTGAAAACAGACCAACATTTACGAACCAAATGTAAACAATTCAAATGGCAGCGGTAAAGTTTGTCAACATTGCAATTTATTGCCAACAAACTTTTCAAACGGACGGTCTATTTTCACGCAAGAATATGGTTGCATTCGGAGCTGATACTTGGCATGACTGATTGTTATGTTGATAACGCACAACGGAACTTAGAAAATAAGACCTATTCTTTATATGTCTTTTACTTCAACGCCAATTTATTACGCAGAGTTCATCTCTTATGAAAACAATAATAAGTATGACGTAAGTTGCAGATGGACCTTGAGCAATAGTTCAACTTATGATGTACTTGTTGGACTGTGAAATGCAATTTTTGCTGTAAGTGATACTTTAGTAATAGTGGAACTCAAGATTTGCCTATGAATATTAGTTAAGTTAGTGCAACTTAGCTTCGAAGTGAATTTGTTGCCGGTACTGAAACTTTGGTGTCAACACAAAGAATAAGTAATCATATTCTTGACATTAATCTGTATTTTTTCTAAAAAACAATTTTATGCTAATCCACATCGAACAAATATCATGGTTAACTAGTTTGAAGTGGAATTCGGTATAATATAAATTCCCCTGGTAATAATCTCTTGGAAAATTTTCTTCTTATAAGGAGAAATGTGAGTGAGGGAGGTAAAAGTCAAAATCTCATATTGTATATATAATCAAAAAAAGTAGCATTAAAATCAAAGGAATAAACGAGAAAAAGTCATAGTCATTTAAAGAATGCCCATTTGAAAACATTTGAACATTTCCGACCTTCAAAATGTTTAAAATTTTACACTGCATAGTTTTGAGCAGTGTATGTAAAAGACAGTGTTGGTATGCATATGTGCGAAAGAAAATTGCATAGGAGCAGACAAGAAAGTAAATAGAATAGATTGTAAATGAGTATCCCTTCGGCTAGAAATTAAATATTCCAGCGTCATATCTGAACATGGAATCAATCAACTTGAGTACAACAGGAAATAGCCGCGCACATGTGTCTTAAGTATGAACAATTGAATATGGACAATTAGAAAAACGAAGAACAGAAAAAGACTGAAAGGCTAACGTGCACATTCATACAGATCGTTCACTCACTAATACCCGTGCATTGTTACGTGGAAAGGTAACGCTTTTAACGATAAATAAGAAATGCGGCATTCATTGCTGTAATTTATCTTTTCTCTTAACAAATTAAGTGCACACGTATTGTTCAACTGGAATGTTGTATGTTGCTATTATTAGATAAACTGTAATACAAAGATTTCATGCAGTGATTTGTACATATCAATTTGATTTGCTTTAATTACGGTATTGATAATTTGTGTCTGCTAGAAACAAAATTGTCGTAACTTTCTAAACCTAATCTATTGCTGAATAAAAGTCCTTGCTATGACCAATACAAAGACACGCGTACAAAGCTATATGATACAGGAATTCATTTGTATTACTTTTTAACTGCAATATTATTAAACTAACAATAGGGTATTTCGGTAGTAAGGAATGCGAGGCGTAAATTTTCACAACTTTTCGATTTTTCATAATCCACAGTTCTCATTTGTATTTTCCTGAATCTGCATTCAAAATTATTTAATTATGGGCTGCTGTGAATAAATTGTAAGACGCATTATTATCTTTATAACGTGACGTCAAATTACTTAAAATAATCCGTTTCGTTGTTAGATTTGTTTAAAAGAAAAATGTTTTTCCATTAAGGAACAAAATTTAAAAATTGTTAGTGATGCTGAAATTTTTAGTTCATAAAGAAACGTGTGATTGGGATTGCTATTGACTTGTTAAAAAATTATTTAGATGTAGATAAGTAGGTAACTCAAATTAAAACATAGCTTTTCGTTTTCCACAACGGAAACACTTTTTGGATACTTACTTGTACGCAAATTCCACATTCCGTAAATTATACCGCACGCGGAAGCACTATAAGGCTATTACATAATAAAAAGCGCAGTTATTTATTCATATTTAGAAAATACATATATTTTAGATACGCATTATCGTCGAGTGATTAAGAAAGTGGAGATTATATTTAATATTAATAACAATTTCTGATAAAATTATGCATGTATTTTAATGTTCTTTACAATACTAACTTAAGGAGGAAGGAATGTGTATATATGTCAATTAATTTATAACGAATATAAATATGTGAAAGCCGAACTTATGTAATGTAGTCACAAAAATAATTTAAGAAAGTTGTAATATAATACAATTTAGTTATCTAGAGTTTACGTACGTATATCTGCAGATAAAATTGATACGCTATAAATTAGAATGTATTGCATTTAAGTGCATTATTATTATTATACAGTGTGATCAAGATAACTTTCCCAGCATTGGGATCTCCGTTATTATAAGAAATATAGACTTGATTAAACGTTGCTTTTTACACTTTCTAAAACAGTAATGTCATGTTGATTCATTTCGTTAGGAATTTTCTCCGTTTCAATAAACTAAATTTCTATTGATAAATTAGGAAAAATAAAAATTTTCCTGGAAACATTGTGTTTTTAAGCATTAAGATAGAAAGTACAATATACTTATTCCTAGTTTTGAACCGGAATTGTAAATTGGTTTAAACACTCTCATTTTCTTTAATTGTGTTTAGATAATTGACTTTTCATTGCTTGCTTATAGGGTTAATCAAATTTCTCATTTTATTGCTGCACATCGGCAAGGTTTTATGGACAAATTTAAGTCTCATTGTAATAAATGGAAAGTTTTCTGAAAAAATAATTTACTTGTGCTACTTACTTACCTTGTTTGTGAAAACTTCTAATTAATAAAAGTATTCTTTATAGTGAATGGAACAAAATTTATTTACGGTTTATTTATTTACTTTTGAATGGCAGTGTATATAGAGTGGCATCTCTCTGGAGAACGACGGTGTAGGAGAATTTCAATCAATTTGTGATCAGTACAATGCAGTCCGTTTATAGTGACATTCAAGGGATAATTAAGACATACTAAAAGGACGATGTTATATGTGGATATAAGTGTATATGAAAAACAAACGACTGGGTACAACTATGTCATAATAAGTGGTTTGTCACTATAAGCGGAGTCATACTAAGCGAATTCCACTGTACTTCCGAAAAAACACAAAGGGCAAAAGTATCTATATTTTGCGTCGGGACTAGACTGCGATCACACATTCAAAGCACGTCGCATAGATTCTAACTTATTGGACGGTAATGCAAATATATAATCTCTCAAGAAACAGCTCAAGGGCAACAATATTATCCTAAAATAAGTATTAGGTCACATGAAACAGAAATTAGATATTTCATATACTCACTGATGCGAATTTAGAAGCTTTTTTGATTGATTCTGAATCCCTTTTTTAGTCTAATCAAGACTCTATAGAAAAAAGATCCAAAAAATAATTAGAAGCTATCTCTTTAACAAAGAATGAATAGGAATCGTTATACGACTTTTACTAGTCATTGTCGTGTGGAGAATCATTTCAATAATTTAGCCATAGCGAAAACTGAATGTGCTGAATACATAATCTGTATGCAATCTATTGGTTTACCTAAGATAAGCTCACAGTTTGATGACGACTAAGTTCAATAGATACTACTCAGAAACATTTAAAAGAAAATTAGAGTTTTTAAGAAAATAGTTACTTCAAGACTTTGAACACAAGATCCGTCATAATTTTGAAAGGTTACAGCCTAGCCCATAGACTTCCTAACATACCCAACTATAACATTTCATTTAGAAAATTCTTACCGTACACACCACGGCACTCTTGACTAAAGCACTGTGACAAAGGTACGTTTAATTTAGAACATGGTCGTAGTGACAATTTTGACCACGAATTTATTTATGACGTTTTTAATTTATTGCTCTAGAGCACTCTCATTTAATAATAACAGAAGATGAACATATTCTGAGGATGCTCTAGAATCTAGAGCATTGAAAACGCTGCAAGATTCAATACATCACTGATATATTTCTTTTACTGAAATTTATAAACGACTTTTGCACGTAATTTGCATACACAGCTCAAAACTTGATTTCCTTGATAATTCGGTAGCCTCGGACCTGATTTAGGTATCGAAGATGGCGAGGTCAATAGATCGATCGAATTTAAATAGAAATATTTATGACTTGGAGAAATGTATTATGTAATTGCTAATTAGTTTTAGCTGCCCACTGTCCGTTTGATTTATGAGATTTAAAGTGATCTATATTTTTTAAATTAGCTACGAAGTAGTTGTTGGACACGTGATAAAAAAGTTGCTAATAGCCGTTCCTTGTACGGGGACAGCGTGTTTGTGAACTGTCGGGATTTATTGATTTGCCTGGATTTACGACCGAAATGTCCTCGAGCACGCCGAAAGTTGCAACAAATTATTCGGCGATTCAATCGAATTCATCGAGGTTAATCGCAATTGTTCTGCTTTTTGCAAAATTCCAATAACCATGAATGTTTCTTTTTTGTTTGGGAAAAATTAAATTATTTAAATTAACTTTTGTCAAGATTATCATTTTTTTTATCAGATATTGTTTTCAAGAAATTTATTCACATATTTCATTTATTCAAAGAATATATAGTACTCGTATACAGTCGGTATTTGACTTTTTTTAATTCAGATTTAGGTAATCGACCGATAAAAAATTTCCTTTAATTTATATTAATGAATGGTTTTGAAATGTAACTCTCGAATGCGGGCATTTTATAGAAGTTTCGGAGAAATATACGAAATGAGATGTAAACTTCATTTTCTTTTATGCCGATCGGATCAATCTGAGTGAAGAATACAATGAAAAATGGGCAAAGATGTTATCTCTCTTATAATACATTATTTACAAGTATGAATATAAAAGATCTTCATGATCATTAAGGTGATATGCACATCAGTTGCATCAGTCTGTATAAATTCATTCGGCTTAGTAAGTATTGAGAATGGTTGCATGTCATATGAAATGTGCATCTGCTTAATGATAAAAAGATGTGTAAGATGCTGTTCGGAAATAACAAAATTAATAATTTGTTGTCTTGCCCTTTTACTAGAAGATGCAAGAAAATATTTTATTTTAGATTATTTCTAAATAAACGCAACGTATAATAAATGTTTAAGTAAATATCATACATCCCCTAATAAAACTGTAACCTCTAATTTAGTAATGTATTCTGCTCGTTGAAATAAGTAAAAAATGTACTGTAAAAGCGCCTGATTAAAAATATAGTAACTAGCACTCATATTTAATTTGTTGAATAAATAATTTCACTAGTAAGTAAGCACAACATGAAAATATATCTAAGTAGATCTAGAAACGTGAATTATTTATAGGAAAAAGTAGGTATAAGAAATTCC
Source organism: Serrognathus titanus (assembly GCA_039766575.1). Classification (NCBI taxonomy): domain Eukaryota; kingdom Metazoa; phylum Arthropoda; class Insecta; order Coleoptera; family Lucanidae; genus Serrognathus; species Serrognathus titanus. The sequence continues at coordinate 25,360,546 of CM077912.1, read as the reverse complement.
ATAAATCATTAGGCGTTCACTTATATATTATAAAGTAAAATTTTCGCATTGATAAGTAAGTAATTCATATTGTATTTTGAATAAAAAAGAACTTTAGTTCCTGATTTATATAATTTATATAACACGAAATGTAGACATTGCGCACATATTTTTTTTAAACTAAAAAAAAGACAAAAAGACAGAGTAGACACTTAGCGATATTCTTGATTTGTCTTGCAGATTTATAAATAACGGATTCTTTATAAAAAAAAAAGAAATTTTGTCTGTTGGTATTTTAAGGCATGGTTTAGTTTCACTATTTGATTATGTAACAAAAATCTGAGCACCATGACGTTAATGACTGAATGACTGGTTGAAAGTGAATGAAGCAAAGGAGCAAGAATTTAACTGTCTCAAAGTAGGTAATTATAATTTACCGCTGTTTTACAAAAAAACGTGCTAATAACGTAAACGATCACCACCATTTGGAGTTCAGTTGCTTTCCTTTGATAAAATTGAGTTGTTTGATTCTTTACTGTTACAATCTGTATAAAAAGCAAATTATTCATTTCTTTCAGTAAATTGATACACATTTCCAAAGCGGAATTTAACCATTTTATTTACTATAGTGCGAAAATGAAACATATTTTCTTTCGTTTCGTTTCGTTTCAAAGCGTATAAGTTACCACTTGGCAGGAACATTTTATAAACATTGAGAAGCTCTCAGGTACTCGTATGTGAAGTCAACCATATCTGCTGTTCAGTTCCTGACATTTTCGTTTAATTCAAATTTATCTTGTTGTACTACATATACTGTTTTACTCGTCGCCACTGGTTTTTTGTTTTCTGTTTTCGTAAATACTAATTCCATTCCTTTAAGATTTAACTCATCTGGTAATCATAAAACATGGATTTAGGTGCATTTTTAGATCCTTAATGATCACTCCACAATAAGTACGCACGACTAAAAGATGGCTCATGAGTCAAGAGTCATCTCTTTAGTTGAGCATCAGTCAAGAGTCATCTTTTTAGTCTTTGCAAAATGTGTTTGGGTTTAATTCTGTTTCTCTATTTTCAAAATAACAATGTTTTTAAACCTGTACTAAGTTTTAAATTTAATTCTATAAATTTTAATCCATAAATCTAAAATAAATTACTTTCATATAAGTTCGAGTATCCTATATTTTTAGCAAATAATTCATAAGGATTCTCGTTGAAGGCTATTAATATACTTAAATCCAAAAGGGAAAAACACACATGCAAATTAAGCGGATAAACGAAGTTCTACAAGGCGATGTGCGTTAGATGAGCTGAATAGATTTATCACAGTGCAATTTGTACTCGCGTCTGTCTTCCGACTACCTACTTGCATTATGATTTACGATATTTAAGTCGTAGATGAAGCAATCTAGTACGATCTAATATTTAATCACACGTGATGTTAGTAATTTCCCCTTGATTTTATTACCTACTACTTCAATTTATATTACCTGTATTCTCAGTGCGCCGTTACGAATGCCGTTTGCCACGCAGACTTCTTTTCATTCAATTTATGGCCGCCGCCGTTACGAAGCACTGCATTTTATACTTATGTTCTAAGAGGTCTCCTCAGTCACATATGAATTTGTTCTCATTCCAGAAGTGAACTTAAATATGTATAAGAAAATTTCCTTTCATTGGAAGGAAGATTTACTAATGTACTGTCCTTTAAGCATTATAAACATTTAGTTTAAAATGATTAAAAAATTCAAAGAAAAATGTATTCGTAATTGAATTTTTGTAAAATAAAAATACATGGATTTTTTCTAATCTTAAGGTATTTCAAAGAAGCATTAAGTTGAGAAGTAATACACAGCACTTAGGCTGAGTTGTACAAAAGATTTAAGCCTAAGTTAGAATATGGCAATGTACGCCATAGTGTTACAATCTAAGTTAAACTTAATTAAAATCTTTTATGCAACCCAGCTTCAGTGTCATTCACATTAGGCGCTACATCATATATGGAAATAGTAAATTATTTATTTAAAAAAGAGGATAAGTGTGTGATACTCATAATATCAACAATAAATACACCAACAGCTAACAAATGAAATTACTGTCATTCAGTTTACAGTTTACATCCGATTGTGTGTCCCTACGTTTCTATAAATAGTGAATTTGTATTTGTTCTGAGCGAGTGTTATTAGTGCTAATTGTAATTTTCAAAAAGAATTTTTGTTATTAAATTTACATTCACATGACAAATAAAAATTGCAAACGCATCTTATAAACTTTATGTCATTCCTATACAAGAGAAAAGGCAAAATAAAAGTGTTTACATATATTATTTCAGTAAGTTTGCCAGGCTTGTTTGACTGCAAATTTCCATTTACAAGTTCGAATCATCGTTGTTTTCTTTCAACAACTATTGTTCTTTTCCTCCAATTATACTCTACCTCCGACTGTTTTCTTATGTTTCTGCATAATATTTTGCTTAATATTTTCCGTTCCTATAATTTGAATATTTGCTCCTCTTCTTTTATTAAAGTCTATATCTCCAATCCATACAAACTTGTACATCTTATGAATGTTTTGTATACGTTCCCTTGATTTTCTTCTTTACTTGTTAACAGTTTATTCAGCATTTCTTCTGTTTTCTTCCCATTCAAAAACCTCTCCTTAATCACCTTCCCCATCTTACTGTAATTTTCATTTCTAAATGCGGCCCTATAATTTGTTTTTACCTTTAACTCTGCTTTAATCTCCGTTAATGTTGCTTAGTCCTCACGCGCATATACGTAGTCCTGCCATAATTTCTGTCACTCTTAAAATGTTGATTAACAATGAGTGGAAATGAGACAAATAAAACCAAATGTGTAATTCTTATTTTTTAATCAATATATAAAATATAAAAACTATTAAAAATGTCCACCTTTTGCTTTCACGCACTTTTTCAAATGGTCCGGCCATTCATCTATCGCTGCACGCACCACTTCCAAAGGTATTGAGGCTGCTGTTTTGACTAAATCTGCCTTTAATGCCTTGATATTTCGATGAGGCTTAGAACAAACCTTCTCCTCTAATATATTTCAGAGACAGTAATCTAAAGGATCTAGATCTGGACTTCCGGAGGGCCAGTCTTCGGCCGCGATAAACTCAGGCAAATTGGCAGCCAGCCAGCATTGAGTAGACTTGGCTTTATGCGCTGGAGCTGAGTCTTGTTGGAATATCCACTGCTTGGCTGCGAACAAAGTACTGTTTAAGGGCTTTACATTCTTCTCTAAAATGTCATTTTGGTAATTGGTTGCGCGAGTTTTGACACCTTGTTCACAAAAATGCAAGTGAGTGACGCCCTCGTAGCAGACTCCTCACCAAACCATCACTGAAGCAGGAAGATGTCCTCTTTCCACCTTCGGCATCTTTTCTGCTGCTTCCCAAGAGCTGTGTGCAAAAACCCTATCATTTTGCCTGTTAAATTTTTCTTCAACGGTGAAAATTTTTTCATCTGTGCACAACATATGTGGCCGATATTCGCGTGTCGCTGTAGCAATCTTTTTGCTCGGGTGGCTCTGATATAACGTAACGTGGTTGTCAGTTGTTGTCCAGTACTCCTAAGATAGGCTCCAAGTTTAAGGTCTTCTTTAATAATCCTCGACATGGTTCTCCTAGGAATTTTCATCTCCCTAGCTATAATTTTTTGATTTCGAAGCGGATTTCTATGAATTCTTTCGGCCACCGGGGTCGTCCGCTTCTAGGCCTGTCATTCACACTAGACATCTCATTGTATCGATTTATGGTCCGATAAATAAATTTCTTTGAGATTCTTAGCTTTTTGAGCAAATCGAAAATTTCGGCTAAATTTTTGTTGCATTTGTGCAACGCGATAACAGCTATACGGTTTTTTTTAACATTCCACTCCGTGTTTACTAATGAAGTGATTGTCACCAAATGACTTGTTTACGCATAGACAAAGAGAAGACGTCTCAAAGCCATGTTTTATCTCAGGAAACGAATGAATGGTGACGCCCTTCTTAGCGGTACGGTCGAACTTTTGAAGTGTAGCGGCATTTTTAAAATATAATCTCGATTAAGAATTATATTCTATCACAATTATATGACATATATCAGGTAGTCTATTTAAAACTTTCATAATCCAAAAATAAATAAAATAAATATGTTTATATATACTACATAAATATAGATTTTAATTAATGAAATTCACTAGATGATGAAATTTTTGGACCATCTGATATTATGCAGTAAATCCCTAGAGCCGCGACTGGTTTTTTCCTTACATGTTTTAAATACTAGGAGAAACTCAGAAAAACGGGAAAGCTATACTTGCATATATTTTAGGAAGGTAATCTGAGAAAGCAATTGAAGGGTTTGGTGCAAAAACCGGCCAGCTCCATTTTTCTTTGAAAATCACTTTTTAGTTGGATTTCATTCTACTTCTCCCGCCGCATCGTTTGAAATTGAAAACGAACAGCTTCCCGGTTTCTAATACGAAATATTTTAAACCAAATTTTCTAGTTTATATTGAGTTTTCTTATTTTGAAACACAGTTTTTTGTTGCTACTGAAAAATTTTTAAAAATGGAGCTGACCGGTTTTTGCACCAAACCCTTCGATTATAGAAAGAAATGTGTTTACATAAATGCAAAGCCTGCTTGACCTGCTAGTATCAACACATTTCCGAAACCCACTTAACCCACTTATGTTGGGGACAGAACTTATGGCATGACTACTTATGTACATATTTGGTTATATTTGGTGTTCTGCTTCTTGTGTGAATCTTTTTCTCTCCAGTTGGAGTTCTTAGTCTACATCATAATTGTTACGTCGGCAAATATTTGCAGCGTGTGCCTTTTATTGCAGATTAGTTCTGTTTTATTTAGTGTTCCTTTTTAAAACCAGATTGAATTATGGATATAGTGTCTCTTTGCATTTTAACATTATCTTTACTTCAAAAACTCAAACTCTAATTTTATTCCCGGTATCTTTTATTATGGCTTTTACTATTGTATCTAGCATCCATTTTAATGATTGTCTGTTAGAAATCTATGAATAGCAAATTAATTTCAAGGCCTTTAACATTGTTCTTACATTTTAATGATTGAAAAGCTTTCCTGTTTATTGAGTGGAGGTCTGTTGTAAATCTATGAATAGCAATGAATGAGTTTCAAGTCCCTTCTAAATAGCTTGCACCTTCTTTAAAGTAAATTGTGAATTGGGTTTTTATTAACTCCATCTTACATTCGCGTACTAAGTTTTCAATGTTTTTCTTCATTTTTCGTTTATCTAGATTGTCTGATCCCTCCATAGGTCATTAGTTCCGCTAATATTTCATTTTGTTCAGAACTTTTGTGCTTCTCATATTTGTTATTCCTTCTATTTCTTTTTGTTCCGAACCAGGTAAGTCATCTTTCGTTTTGTAATTTGAGTATGCCTAGCTTGGCTCAATTTTTCAATATCTTCACCATCAGTTTCTTTCTTTATTCCAGTAGTGCATTGTTCTTTTTTTGTGTTTTTCGGTAAATATTCCTTATTTCTATTTTTGTAATTCTTTTCAATTTTTTCCATCTGCTGTTAGTTTTTTAGTACTGCACACTCTAATGGAATTCTTTCTTTATTCCGAATATTTAATTTTATCAGTTGGACTTCAGATTTTCGTGTATTTGGTTCTGATTTCCTTACATCCTGTTTTGATCTGTAGACATCCTCTATAAAACAGCTCTCCTTCGTTCTTGTTTTTGGTCACCTTTCTAACAATTCTCTGGCAATTTCTTAATTCCGTTTTGCAATGCCTTACAATTCTCTTTTAATGTGGTTTCCTTTCTATTTTCTGCCAACCATTCTTAGTCTTCTTGCACTAAACCGACGTGCTATTTCTTCTACCCTTAGATTATCTAGTTATTTCAATTTCGCAGTAGCTTATAAAAATTGCAAGCATATTGGATTAACTTTGTCATTCCCGTACAAAGCGAAAAGCAAAATAAGGATTATGTAAATAAGAAGAACTATAAAGTGCTTAGGGACTTTACTTACATTTCTAAGTGGTCTGTTTTAATATTAAACAATTTACAGTAAGTGCTGGAAGTAATTCAGTTTATTTAATAATTCCCTTTCTCATCAGGGTAAAAGCGCTTCTAAGAAATTCTGGTGAATTATATTTTTCCTCGCTTTTCTTGTAATTTCGAATTTCTGCGCCAGGTTCCTTGTGACCCGCTAGAAGCGTCGAAATGTACGATAGACACATGGAAGAATAAATAAATACTTTTACTAAGGCATTCTAAAATATTGGCAAACACGTTTCAACTGCAACTGTTTCAAAGTCTTTAAACTGCTTTCTATGTTCTATTAAAAAAAAACACTTCCTAACAAAATTAGTCAAAAAGTTTTGCAGAAAATTGTTTATGCGTCAGTTTAAACGCAGCTTTTACTTGTCTGAAAGTAATAATTTTTAATTCTACGTAACCATCGAAACTATATAAAAAAGGTGTTAACGAGTGTTTAACATTTAACGTAGACAGATGTAACTGAACATTTCAAATTGAAAGTATAGTTATGTTACAACTACTTCTAACACCCATAAATACACTGAAGGTCTCTTTCTGATTCAAGTATGTGTTCATCATACATTTATTCTTATATGGGAATGAAAGAATTATTTTATTGAAATATGTGCTTAAGGAAGTTTGCAGTATGATTGATTTACCACGTATTTTGTTTATAATTTTGCAATACATGTATGTACTATGACGCTCACTTAAAACGGTATTCCTGCATGCAAGCCGTACCCTTATGAACATTCAGCGGCAAACATTTAAAACATCCATCGCCTCTCAATTGATAAGGGTCAGTAAATTGCTGAGTGGTATCACTTTAATTGAGCGTCGTTGTACTTATTTTTGCCAGTGCATAAATTATATTTAAATGAGAAAATCAAGTTCAAGTAATATTTGAAAATGTGAAAATTATGCACGATAAATCCCTTAAGCTATTCCCGGTATTTGACACGTACATTATAAATCCAGGAATTTGTAGATAGATAGGTTTTTTACTCGGTTAAGAACATATTCAGCTAAAACCAGCTGACCATTATGCAATTGCCGCAATGATTTACGCGTATCCGCGCATGAAAGTGAAAATAATAAATGCGAGTGTACGTTGAATAACTTATAAGACCACGCTAAATCGGATTGAGATAATATTTAAAACGTGATATACGAGAAAGATGTTTAAATTATGTAATACCATATTGGGTAAAATACTTAGTAAGTTTTTAAATGATTTCCTCGACGTATGAATTGCAAAATTGACATAAATAATAAAGTAAAACAAAGCGTTTATGAAAGAAAATAATTAATTATTTTGCAGCTTTTAACATTACATCCTTATTAAATTATTATTAGAAGCAAAGTTTATACCGTTAGTAATTTAATAAGATGTTTAAAATTTGGCATGATTTGTAACTCGAGTTGAGTTGTTGATTGAAAGCCTTTAATAAATTTGACAAAAGTTAATAAATGTTAAAACAAATTGATATATTAATTTCTTCTTGGACGAAAGATGTAAAAATTATTGTGACTAAACTAAGCAACGGACAGGTATATAAAAATAGTTTTATTAATTTGAAATTAATGAATTTGAATTTACATGCATATTTAGCTTGAAACAAGAAGTTTCGTTGCTTTAAATGAAGAAGTTTGTTAACATTTCTGCCTCTTGCCATATCTAAATATTGTTTTTTAACCAAACTTAGAGTAAGTGCTGTAACTTATTTAAAACTGACAAATTTATTCTATAAATATGCGAACTGCAAACGCGAATGTTTCACAATAAGTTAATTCAAAATATAATTTCACATCCCCAATTAAAATGCACAGCACATTTTGCGTTGCAATTTCATTTTCCCGCATTTACGCTGGCTTCAAATGAATGCAGTGGCATCAGTAATTTTCACGGTGTTAATTTAGCGATGAGAAATTATACCAGTTTAATTACGGTTAAGAATAGTCCACCTTAATGGTTTTATAAATTAATTGTTCATTTTATGTGGTCGCTAAATAATAAATTTTACTATTGTAAAAGTATAGAAAACGTATTCCCTGATTGATTTTTATAATGTGTATTTATACCACCAAGAAAATATCAAGTGGAAAAACTTTTATGTATTCCTAACGTAGACCTTGAAGAGTTTATTGAGGGTCCAATGACTACGTTGGCTCACAGCCAACACTTCCATATTATTTCAAGGAGTATCTCATTGTCATACTTCTCGATGTTTATCATTTTTTAAAATTATTTTACAAAACATATAATTATAAATTAGTTGTTGGTATCGAGTGGTTCAGTCCGCTGGCAACGGGCATGACGTTTGGCAGACAATTATTTGGGCGTTGGTTCAAATCCTCTCATGGTGCATTTGGGTTCTATATGGGACATACAATTCTCATGGCTCGAACCGCGTTCAGATTCATATCGGCTTCTTCGAACTGATTTTTCTGCATTTCCCCAGTTTGTAACGCGAAGCTCTAAGAGCTTGGGACAAAACAGATGTTCAGACAGTTGTAAAAACCAATTCAAAAGTTGACTACTTCCCCAAGATAAATAATAAAAATTTATCTTTTCAGACCTCCATTATCAGAAGTGGAAAAAGAAATTAGCACATACCATCAGAATGTTATATTTTAAATTAGAAATATTTAGGTATATTAAAAAATAGTTGGACATGACCTAGCCGTTGATAAAAAACTACGAAACGAGGAGGACCATCTGTCTACACAACCTTTTAGTATAGCAGAGTATAAAATATTTCCTATTTAGTAGTAGTCTTTGGGTCTGGTGTGTCCAATGAATAAGTTAACTTGGTAGTAAAACTCTAGGCTACTTCCAAATTAAACTTGATACTCATTCTTCAACCACCGAGAGATGAACGTACCGTAGGTAATTTTAGTGATTCATGTAGTCTTCAGGCTTTCACGGCCTCCGTTGATGGCTGCTCTTCGGTCTCGGGTTCTCTGCTGTGTAGAAAGTTTGCAGAACTTGACGTTTTGATCATCTTGTCGTGATCTTCAGAAGTGAAGTGATTAGTTTGTCTTGTTCCGGAGTTTATATGGTTGTGTGCGCTTTGGGACGTAGCCATTAATCTTCGTTGAGGTTTGAAGAATACTTTCCAGATACTTGGTAACTGTAATCCGTCTTCTTTGTTGATCTTGATCGGATTCTTCTGTATTTCAATAGCTTCCCTATACACTCTTCTCCAGTAATGTGGTTCAGTTGTTCTTACATTCCAACAAGGTATCTCGTATACTTCTGGATTTAGAAGCAGCGACGTATAATATTTCATTGAAGGTTACTTTACACGAAGTTAACTTGTACGAAAGATCACACGTCACCGCTTTAAAATCTAGGAGTATACGAAATACCTTGTTCCTGCGAAAAGGTGTACATCGAACAAATAGGCAGAAATATAAATACCAGGTTAAAAGAAAATATACGAGATCCAAAACAAGGAAACTTAGACAAATCACAAGTAGCAGAACATTCAACCAACACGAAACATGGAACCAACTTTGACAAATGTAAGAAACTAGCAACTGAAGCACATTACTGGAGAAGACTGTAGAGGAAAGCTATTGAAATACAGAAGAATCCGAACAAAATCAACAGAGAAGACGGATTATAGGTACCAAGTATCTGGAAACCATTCTTCAAACCTCAACGAAGATTAATGGTTACGCCCTAACAAAGTGCGATGACTACGTCCCAACAGAGCGAGAGGGCTACGCCCCAGAAAGCGCACACAACCATATATAAACCCCCGAAGAAGACAAATTAATCACTTCACTTCTGAAGAAGATCACGACAAGATGATTGAAAGTCAAGTTCTACAAATTTTCTACACGGTAGAGAACACGAAAACCAAAGAACAGCCATCAATTTTAGTAATTATAGTTTGATACATCTGAGTTTACTAATAGTGTTTACAATTCATCGTTCTAGAGCACTCCCGGAGTATCTCAATCTTCTATTATTACATGAGATTCAAATAAAATGAAAATACTCTGAAGAACTCTAGAGCTAATCACTCCAGGAAATCTTTGGTTGCTTTTAAATTGTGTGTGCGTTTACTAAAGATAGCAGCGTAGCTATCGGAATACGTATCTACGGATATAAGCTAATTATAATAAAAGATAATTTTTCGATTAATTATGTCACTTTCTGTTTTCTCGGTTTCCTAAAATATATGTTTCTTTTTTAAATGAAAAACAAAGTAGTTATGAAGAAATGTATTAATAAAGTTGACAACTTTGGAGAAATAATTCCACATCTTATTCTTATTATCTACGTCAATACTATAAATTGCTCGAGTTAAATTATGTTTGTGAGCATAGATTTACGTGTGAAAATGAATTAAGTCTAATATATTCGCTTTTAATTAGTTACACAACATTCTTATACCATAAACCTTACTCAAATATAAATAAACCGCTTTTCAGTCACTTGAATCAGCTAATTACGGTTGGCAAAAACTGCTCTAATTTTGTAGATTAAGCGACACCGCATTTACGCAACGTCGGTCGCTAATAAAGTCCCAGTATAATTGATACCTTTTACTTCAACTGACTTACATTACTAACCGGACTGCGAATGCGTGAAAGTTTACTTCCGTTTTTTCTCCCTTGTTATGTCAATGAACTATCACCATCATTGATTGGTTATCTGGCTCTTGAACATCAATAATTCTTTTGAACCCGCACCGAGCTTGTTCTTTTTCCACCTTGATATTTTCTTGCAGATGAAGGCCAGTACATAAAAGCATTAGAGCTTTAAAGATTTATGCCACATTGTTCGTCCGTGCTAGCTAACACGGCCTTTTACTTTTTTCATGATTATCGAACGCTTATCGAATGGCGGCCACTTGCAGGGATCTGATTTTTTCGGACACGGTTTTATGTTGCATGAAAATTATTAAATCAGACAGGTATGCATAAATCACACTCTATAAGGTGCATCGAACGACGTTCAAATTGTGTCTAGATGTAAGATATAAATTATCGAACGATCGAAAGGAAATTTATGTGGTTGAAAAGGAAATAAAAATAGAAAATAAAATTAAAAAATCATTTTTTTTGCTTGAGTATTATTTTATACAGTTAACAAATTCTTAACGATTTAGTAAATGATAGTGTTTTTTTTTTCGTTCATTAAAAGTTTTCAAGGAAAAAGTTTAGATAGAAATCGAAAGTTTACAGAATAAAGGTATTTCTTTTCAAATAAGATCAAATTGATTTTTAGTCACTATCAATCGGAAATCGCTATCAACTCTTTTTGTCACAGCTCATGTTGTAATCGAGACTGTAAGGTTCTCAAAAATCTCCTGAACTAAGTTACAGGGTGTCTAAAGTGCATCGCTCAGCTCAAAATATATTCAAACGTCGAATAGTTAAAGGACTTAATTAAATGTTGCACTGATTTTGCACTGATTTATATTAGCATTCTGTTCACAATAGAAATAATTGAATATAAATTGATTAACAATAATTTGTAAATATACTTTGAAATACTTTGAAAAACACCCAAACTTAATAGAATTTGCATTTCAGAGTACATGTAACTAACGGCCATTTTCATAATCAACTTTAAAATTTAAAGTTGACTTTAAAAATGGTCTAAACCAACTTTAACACTTTAACGTAATTTTAGATTAAAGTGACAATTTAGTAGCTTTTATTTTTAAAGTAACTTTAATGTGGATATAACCTCTGTACATTAAAAAGGCCCATGAAGCGAAATTATCATTTGAAAAGCATCTGAATCGTTGTTAACTTCGAACACGAGTTCTGACGAACACATAGCAATTTTTCGTACAAAGAAGTTGTATAACAAAAGAATTGAAAATTTTAATAACTAAACAATGACGAATTTTTTTCAAGATTTCGTTTTAGTAAAGAAGTGGAATTAGCATTATTAGAATATGTAAGAAATAATATTTCGTCAGTTTCAAACCGTTGAAATCACTTTTAACAAACGTTATAATCAATTTTTAGAGGTGGAGCTATAAAACCAGAACAAAACTATTATTGACATTAAGATTTTATGCTACCGGAAATCTACTAATGTCTGTGAGTGATTTTGTTGATGTGAGTGTAGCATCCGCAAGTAAAATAGTTAAACAAGTCAGTCACGAAATCGCTGCGTTGAAACCACTATTTATCAATATGGCGAGGACAAGAAATGAATTGGAAGAAACAGCGTTGCAATTTTTCAATATTGCTCATTTTCCAACAAGTTGTGGTGCTATAGACTGCACACATGTGAAGATAATATCACCAGGTATAATCTTATGCCAAGTATTGGCATATAGTAGTTTCACAATTTTGTACAAATTGTGGGAGATGATGCAGAGATTTATCGCAACAGGTAAGGATATTTTTCATTGAATGTGTAGACAATCGCTGGTGCTAAATTACGAATTCGTAACATTGTTGCAAGGTGACCTGGCAGTTGTCATGACCAAACAATATTTAATAATTGCACACTGAAGAGAGAATTCGAAAATGAAGTTTTTGGCACTTTTTTGTTAATAGGGGACAGTGGGTATGCACTAAGTCCTTACTTATTTACTCCATCACAACAAATAAATTCAGAACCAAAGCGATTGTACAATGAGTCTCTTATTCGCACCCGTAAGAAAGACAGTATGGAGCATGGAAACGAAGATTTCCAATTCTTTCCTTAGGAATAAAACTTAATGTACATACTGTGATGATGATTATCAACTGCAGTGTTACATAATTTAGCCATTACAATGAATGGTGTGCTTGAGGCACCACAAGATGACATGGATTGGAAAACGACCTCGACAATAATAACATAAGAGATGAAAGACATGCTCAACAACTCTACTTGTTCCTTATGAAGCGCATCCTTCCTGGCCTCCTCATTTTTTAAATTTATTGATTTTTATTCGATATACGCAACTTTTAAACTATGTAGTGTTCGATAGTCTTGCACTTGTTTCTGTGGTTTATTATGCATTTAAACTTTTACTTCTTTTTTCCTGCAACATTCATGGAGTGTACAGTAAGTGTACAAGTTGAATTTCCCGCCTTTCAATATTTTTCTTAAATTGGTCAAATGCATAGGCGTGCACTCACAAATGTATGTAGTCGGAATCTTAATTCATGACATAACCTTTTCAGAAAAACTCATTGTGGACATTTTATCTGTGCTTTCCAAGCAAAAAATAAGTTACGACATCTCGGATTCTCTTTTAAGTAGTAAGGATTTGGATGCATTCGACGTTCATAGTTTTGAAGGAGATGGGTACGATGTTCTGTAAGCTTACTATAAACGTCATGAATTATGATTCTGTACATTAGAGTCTCGATTATCAGGTTTGATTGGAAGTCAAAAATAATATTTTATATTATACAAATGAGCTGGATAAATGAAAGCTCGAATAACTGCAATTATTTGAATATTAAAGAGTTTAACGTCAAAAAAATATACCACACAAAAATTATTTTTATTTACAAACTCAGTGCAGGTCGGACTACAAAAAACAATACTCTATTACTATTGGTTAATACGGAACTCGGATAACAGGATCTCTACTCTATTATAAAAGATGCTCAAAGTGTCCACCTTTATTTTCTAGACACAAATTTACTCGACGCTTCATATTTTCAAATAGCACGTTCAATATATTAATATTTATGTTTCTTGTTTCTTGTATAAATACAGCTTGTAATTTGTTTAAAAGATGAGGACGATTTGCAAAAATGTTATTTTTCAAATACCCAAAATAAAAGTAATTCAGTGGAGTTAAATCTGGAGAACGTGGTGGCCACCGTCTTCTTCCAGGTACTGAAGAGTTTGTCGGGCAGTATGTGCAGGTGCACCGTCTTCCTGGAAGAACGAACCCGTATTGAAGTTCATCGTCATGTAATTCATTGATGAAGATGTCCAGTATTTGTGTCCGATACCTTTCTGCATTGATGGTATCATGAAAGAAATTGGGTCAATTATACGACGTCTTGAAATTGCAGTCCACACTCCTATTTTTATCGGATGCAAACTTGTTTCAACAAATGTATGTGGATTTTCAGTAGCCCATGTTCGGTAAATCTGACTGTCTACGTATCCCGACAAATGAAACCATACTTCATTAGTGAAAAATGTCAGATCTAATAAATCATTATTTAGAGTATTATTGAACCATTCACAATATTGCACCCGTTTTTGGTAATAAAGTGGCAATAATTGTTGTACAGTTGTAACTTTATATGGATGTATTTTTAAGTTTTTCTTCAATGCATTCCGGCAAGTACCATAAGACAAACCTAAGGACATATTTTAGTTATATTCACATTAAATATTCAAATAATGTTCCATATCTGTTTGTACAGGGTGGGCCAAATTCGACACTTTTAATAGGAAACACCTATTTTTAGAAGAGTTAGACAAAAACTGACCTCGGTCCCTGGAGCTCGATTTTTAAGACAAAGTTAATGGTGAAAACCGCATTTCGATATCTTGTACCGCTTAGGAGCTACAGGGCGTTTCTCAAAATTCTACGATTTCTAAAAATCTTCATAACTTTTTTGTTTGTGAAAATTTTTGATTTCTGTAAAAACTTCTTTAAGGCACTTTTTCATGCAAAATTTATTGCTCCAAATTATTTTTTTCTAAACTGCTCAATATTTGAGATATTAGCAAGAACTTTGATTTTTTATATGGAACACTCTATATATTTTGAAGTTTTTGAAAGGAGTATAAAATTTCGTTCATATAGATATAAAACACTTGATATTTTATTCAAACAGTTTGTGAAATATAGAGTTTCAAAGTTTTAATCAAAAATTTAATTGTTTTTACAGCATTGAAGTAGGCTATGGATGACGATAAGTAAACGATTTAAGTTTTTGTAACTTCCTGGTAGGCCGCTATCAAAATTTGACACAATCTCTTACACTATTTGCATTTCTATTGAATTTTACTGTCTCTATAAACTAGACTTAGGGAGATAATAAAACATGTACGAAAACTACGAGAAATACGACATGTTATAATATTTATACCAACTCAAGACTTCATGAAGTGCCTTTAACTTGTAAGTGTATGTGTGTACTGAAGATGACAGCGTAGCTGCCGTAATACGTATCTACGGATACAATCTATTTTGATTTATATTTAAGGATATAAACTTTTTTGATTTATATTTACTTTCTCGATTTGTTATTTCTAAACCACTGTCTTCTTTACTAATATTAAATGTTAAGTATTTTATAGAAATTGGAGAAAATTGAGAAGCAGCGATTCATCTTTACCATGAGTGGTATCCTGAAAGATGACAATCCTTCAGAGATATATTCTTGAGATTTAAAAACAATTTAATAAATTTTTAGTCATTTAAACGGATAAAAACTAAAAATTATGAATCTCAAAACGGAAATAAAGAATTAGAGGAGATCATAGTTTTGGGAAAAATTGAAAATGACCGACGCCAGTTGGAGCAAACATCTTAGCAAGAACTTCTGCAATACGAATTTTAAAGAAACAAGGATTCTGACCTTATTGAATAAGAAAAATGTATCACTACCAGTCCTTGAATTGGTAATGTCAGCTCAAACCATAACAAAACGGAATCGTTTATGTTTAGTACAAAATGGCCGACAATTTGATACTTTATATAATTTTTGCAGAATTTCGATTACATTAGTATTTTTTTGTTATAACTTCGTTATATTTATTAAAAATAAAGTAATATTTTTTATGGCTCATTGAATCTTCAAAAAATATTTAGCTATCATCATCCACAGCCTACTTGAATGCTGCAATAACTCAAAATTTTAATTAAAACATGACAGCTCTACAACTCAAAAATCTTTTAAATAAAATATCAAGTGTTTTATATTTTTGTAAATAGAATTTTATGCTCTTTTCAAAAATGTAAAAATATATAGGGTGTTCCATATAAAAAATCAAAGTTCTAGCTAATATCTCAAATATTGAGCACTTTGGAAAAAAATAACTTGGAGCAATGAATTCTGCATGAAAAAGTGCCCTAAAGGAGTCTTTACAGAAATCAAAAATTTTTATAAACAAAAAAGTTATGAAGGTTTTTAAAAATCGTAGAATTTTGAAAAACGCCCTGTAGCTCCTAAACGGTACAAGATATCGAAATGCGGTCTTCACCATTAATTTTGTCTTAAAAATCGAGCTCCAGGTACCGAGGTCAGTTTTTGTCTAACTCGTCTAAAAATAGGACTTTCCTATTAAAAGTGTCGAATTTGGCCCACCCTGTACACTAAGTTTTCGTACCGATTTATTTGGGCTCTGATCCATACGACCACGAAGGTCATTAGTAACTTCCGCAGTTAAAACTGATGATTTGCCCTTGCACAGGCAATGCTTCATTTCAAAACGAGTAACAATACGTTCCTTATGTTGAATAAAAACCTTATATGGAACACAAATATGAGGAAATTCTTCATTAAACTGTTCAATACAGGAACGTGTGGAAAACCTCCATGTACTATTAGCATTGCGGGTTCCACTTCGAAAGTATGCTTTCAAAATGAAAGCCTCTTGCTCCTCCGTAAATGGCATTTTGGCACACCATTAGACCTTTCACTACAAAATAGTCTGGTAATTAATTATGAATTAATTTGGTCATTTCAAATACCTAATTGCAATATGTATGCAAACGTTGGCTCTGAAAAAATCCGTTTAAAAATTCGTATGAAAGCAGAATAATAACTCAGAAAACAATAAATACAACGAAAATTAATTAAAATTGTGTAACTGGCAATTTTCATAATTTTTATCTGGCAAGAAAACTTGAGTTTAATAAATACAACGTAAACATGCGACGGACGACACTGAACAAAAATTAATTTATTTTCAGGACGGCCACACACAAGGAGTAAAAATCACTAGATAGAGACGCGGGAAATTTAACTTGTCCTCAATCATTTATGCTCATACTGTATATGCTCCATGCATTGTCAATGGGTTGTTCTGTTTGCCAAAAAGTAAAAAAAAATTAAAATATTTCCTTGGTTACATTTATGAAACAAATTTGTAAATGACATAAGCTGCGTTCGTTTATTCAACTCCGTTTTCTCTTGGAGCGTTTAGTCGCATCTTTCTCACTCATGACTTTTAACCTATTTTGTATCTCGCTAATCCATTTGAAAAATCTTGTAATTATGTTATTTCCATGACATCAGGTGATCTATTCACAATCTATTCACAACCTACTTAAAAGTGACATGAAAAGATCGCCTATTGTCATGGACATAACAAAAACACAAGATTTTTCAAACGAATGAGCGAGATCAAAATAGGTTAAAAATCTTGAGTGAGTAAGATGCGACTATATACTCCAAGAGTTGAATAAATGAACGCAGCTTTTAAAAAGTTGTAAAAAGACCAGTAGTTACAAATTTCTTTCATTTCTTTAATCACCTTTGTAATTTTTTTGTGTATTTGTGCAGGAATTGTGGATGTAAATGATATACCAACTTCTGATGGTGTTGATGGTTGAGGTGTGTAGTCCACTTTTATCTTTTGTATACCCTGTCAAAGCAAATGCATAAACCATACATCAACAGTAATATGTCAGAGTCTGAATCGACAACAATATCATCGTCCACAATACTGTTTTTATTTGTACTTTGTAATATGTCTTCATCATCATCATGTAAATTTTCCAGTCCTAGTACTATTTTTTTATTTAAAAATTCCAGCAATTTATCCAGAATGGTATTTTCCTTTGTAGAATTCGGACCTTCTCCAGTTTTTAACAAATTTTATTTGCAGCAGCATTTTTTTTTGGTCGCTGTTTTGAGATTATCGTACTTACTTTTTTTGTTGTAGAGTTCGTGTACGATAACAGCTATTATAGTTTTTTCTACAGTTTTTGTCCAGCTTTCTTCCTGTATTACATTTAACATAATTTTGAATTTGGGTAATATTTATTAATACTTATTTATATGCATACAAACTTACTTTTTGGTGCGGGGTAAAGCTATTTGTATTCTTATATTCAATTCTATTTCTATATTGAAAAACAATATCTACTAGGGCCATTTCTTCTTCTTTCGTGAAATTTGTACCCCTACACCTTGAAACATCACTTTTCTTCGACATTCTTAAAAATTTTATTTGTCATGTAGTACGACAGCGTATTTCATTCCAGCGCATTGAACTGACAAGCAATTTTTCCAACCTTTCTACCCAATGACTAAAGTCTATCTTACGCAGACTTTTAGTTAAAGTTTTGAAGCTACTTTAGTTAAAGTGACTTTAACGTGTCGAGTATGAAAACGGCCGTATAACTCTAATTTAAGTATATATGCCTAACCGTATTAAAGTTTTCCTTTATGTATGAGCTTTTCGAAAAAAAATTCTCCATATTTGCTAAAAATTTCCAAATTATTTCAAAGTATGTACTTAAAATACTATTAGTTCATTTTTTAAGTTGTAAATGTATCGGTGTATACGACTATAATGATCAAACAGATATGAAACGCCACAGAGTACTGGTGGTTTGGTTAATTATTTAATCAAAATATACCCACAAGTAGGGGGACTTTCGAATTCATGCTGTGCCGGCTGCCTTAATTGTGGCTAATTTAACGTGTCAAGTGTGTGCATGACACCTGTGTGCGAATGAGTACGGCTCGGTGGACAGCTAATACACCGTGTCATTTTCTGGTCCAAGCAACGTCGGTTGATGTGCGGTTTTGAAGCAAGCCTGTAAAAAGGAAGAACTCGCGTGGCAGATCAAAAATTTACACACATCCGCTCAGCCGGTTTCGTGTTTAATTGCCGGAACCAATTAAAACATTGTCATGATTTAATTAGGCAAATGGAGTGTTTACTTTCTCGTTTTTTTTTTAATCTAATTGTTCTGGACATTGTTGTGATTTGCAACCGTTAATTGCACTGATATTTTATATTATTTTTTGTTTTTTATTATGTGATTGAAATGATAAAGTTGTGCAATTTTACTTTTTAAATTGATTCAAAATAGTTACAAATAGCATATATAAAAGTAATTAAAATATGAATTAGCTAAAGACTGAAGGCATCTTTAATACAGAAGATATTTTTGATTGAGAGTTATGCAGCTATTTCATAATATTCATTTAAATAAAATATTTTTTATATTCAATACAGTGTAAAATAACATTAACACATGTAAATATTTTATAGAAAGTCTGGTAAGTCTAAGATCAATTAAGTTTGCGGTATACGTTGTACTCCTTCCTTTTTTCCTTATTCGTCCCAAGAAAATATGATAATTAAATTGGTAAAAACTTGGACGCTGGAAGGACTTATGTAGTGCACTACATCTATCTCTGCCTCGATAGAGGAAATCGTATATACACCGGCATAATTTGTTATCTTTGCAATAACTTTCTACTAATAAAATTAACATGCTAATGCTGTGTGTATAATAAATGTTAATTGTTCGATTATAATTTGAATGATTATACTACCCTAGTGTGGCTACTCCTTTTTAACAGCCGTGTTCTTCTTGGTAATCTATTAATTTGCTCCACGTTTTACCATCTATGAAACACACATCTAAAATTATGGTTTATTAACTTAAGTGTTTTTTAAATATGCATATCTATGCGTGTTATTTAATATCCGATTCACGCCGATGAATTTTGTATTTTTTTACACAAAATTTTAGTCATTGGCTACAAACAGTACATGACATACTTTAGAATAATTATTAAATAATAAAATTGAAGTAATTTTATATTCAGTCAACGAACAGGTGATTGTAGGTTCATAGAGTGAAAACGAAAGTTATACTTGTTATGATCTCTGAAGTTCTTTCCTTACGTGAAGAGAATTTGTAATTAATTTTTATTGTTTGGAGTTCAGCTGACGTAGCACAGCATTGAAGTCGTTTATAAGAGGCGTCTAGACACGACTAGGTTTTATGAAAACCAAACAAGATAAAGCAGGGGTGAGATATTATCGCTGCATTTAAAACAGGGAAAGCTGAAAAATTTTAATATAAAAGTTTTCAACGCGAGGAGAATATGGAATAAATTTTAAGTAAATACAATTCATTAAGTTTCTTAAATCCCCTTCTTAGAGGGGTTCCTCTTGTATTAAGGTAATTCGTCGAAATAGATACAATTTTTTGTAAAGATATTTTATTCATAGGACTGATCTTTATATCAATAAACTACAATTGTTTTAAAATTGTAAGAACTTCTGCTTTTCATAAGCCAATTATTGATTTTGCCCACTGTATTATGAAATTGATATTATTTAAAGCGTGTTTGCATTAGAAGTAATGGGGATGCAGATAACTTTATATCGTGTGTTTAGTTAAATATTTACTTATTTAATTATTTTAAGACGAAATTAATAAACTAATAGAATAAAAACAGTAATGCGTATTTATTTTTGTTCTAATCTTCCGCAGTTTGTTCAAAGAACTTGAAAGCGTTTTCTTCAAAAAAATGTAAACGTAAGCAAGCCTACAAAATAAAAGAGACTTACTGTGTAATTATCCATAACATGTAATCAGAATAATTAAAAGTAACCGTCTTTACAAAAGAGGCGAGTAAAATTCAAACAAACTTTAATTCAGGCTAATTAAAAGTTTAACGCGCCGATCCTTACGGTGTATAATCAAATTCGCTTCCATTTTTCATTAACGTTTTACTTCACTTTACAGAAAGAAATACGAGATGATAAATTATTTACTAATTAGTTCTGTTGGAAATTTCTTTTTTAATTTCAATGTACTTTTGAAAGGACATTACCTAACTAAAACACACGTAGTTTTTTGATCAGAGTGATACAAATAAAATCTGCATCAAGACAGTAAACATACATATACAAAACACCACATTTTGATTTCTTAAATAGCTTTATTTTATTATAGAAAAAAATATTTATAAGACGTGTCGATTCTAGTGTGTAGCAATCTACAACGAACGACAAAATTGAAGGACCACCATTAACAATTCATGCAATTAAAATCCCATGTAGCTTATAGGTGTCCAACAAGAAATGAGTTATTTAATGTACTGTGTTATACAGGGTGACTGTTAATTAACCCGACAAAATGGAACCACTAAAAAGAGGATGTCCGAGAGTATAGGCAAAATGTTAAAACAATTCTTCTAAATAGTTTATAATTAATTAAAAAATTACCCCAAAATCAAGCTCCGGTACTGCGTACGAAATACGACGCTACGTTCTATAAATCCACCAGTATTATAGTACTGTAAAAGCTTTTTATTGGCTGCTCGCTTGCCACAATACGACCAACTTCGACACATATCTCAATTTGTTTAGTTACACAGCTGGGAACGGAAGTCTGAATTGTTTCTTTTACGCGACTTATTATTAGTTTATAAAATAACTGGAATTGCATATGAAATTCTTGCGGATTATTTACTAGGGCGTAATATACCAGTTGCTACACCCCCAAGAAGAATCACAAGAATTTAAATCTGGTTAACGCACGGTACGTAACGAGAGCGTGCAATTTTTTACTAAATCATGTATCTAAGTAAATGTCATAGATTACGAGAAAATCCATTATCACTCTGACTGCCTGGGTATGTTTGATAACTATACTCAGCAGCAGAATATATAAAAAATTCTGTAGAACAGTTTGTAATTGATAAATTATAAATTTCAGAAAGAAGAAGGTATTTTTAGATTAAAACGCCAAAATCACAGCGTACGTTTGTCATAAATGTTGATATACACTCAGACAAGCTTATAAAACTTGACCATGCGTAATAGACCTCATAAAGTGCGAACAAGACAGCATGCTTCGCGATGCAGGATCTCAGTTCTATCGGAATGCTATCGATGCTCAGTGAGTTCGTAATATTTGATCCATATTTCTTTACTGCCGACTATTCAATGCTCTCGGACATCGCTTCTTTTAGTGGTTCACTTTTGTCGGGTTAATTAATAGTCACCCTGTATGTTTCAATGTGTAAAAGTTCGTGTTGAGAGAGTTTCTAAAGACAAGTTGTTATTTAATTTCACTTGCTTTAGTCATTCCAACTTATGTGTGTTTATTATTAATTAAACAAGTGATCTTTTATTTGGAAAATGACCTATTTCGAAATCCGTTAATCTACTTATCGTTTAAGAAAGTAATGTTAAACCGAAAGCAAAAGTAGTTTACCTAGTGCATCTTAATGTAAATTTAGTACCGATGTATATTTATATGACATGAATATGATGCATGAGAAGCTCGAAGCAATTTATTATTTTCTTTTGCAACCTTAAACAAGTATGGAGCACACGGTGCATACGTGCCTACATGTGGGCAAGTCTCATTGTGTATTTTTACATCTAGACTACAAAAAAAAGAAAAGAAACTGAAAAATCCCTGGCGCATGATATATGTGGCGGTAATAAATTTATTGAGTTATGCGCCGTAAAAATACTTAATTGGCAGTTTTAAATCAAAATCATATTTTAAAATCAATTACATGTTGCCATAGCGAAATGAAAAATACTCCCCGCATGCGTGCCTGTAGTTTGCGTTCCACGCTGAAATATAAATTCAACAATATCTGCTAATTTCAGTGTCTTCTCTCGGCAACAATGCGGGGATTTATGCGGTTGATAAGCAAGTTATTTGTCAAAGACTAGCAATTTTACCGTCTGCGGTCTAACGCAGTTTATAAATCATGATTAAGAATCACATATAGTACGCAAACAGGTACGCCTTCAATTTAGTTATTTCAATATTAACATATGTTAAGTTGCAGGTGCTGTAATTAAATTTTTTTACTTGATTTTATTGACTGAAATACACATTCCAAAAAAGAATGTTTTATTATTTAATTATAAAATCTTGAAAATCCAAAATTGCTGAATTTGGGGAAGTGAAAAAAGGATATGTAATAAGCACTACAAGAATTAACGAGTTACATGATAATGAGTTAAGAATTGATAAAAGAATAATGAAACAGAGGACGTAAGTAAGTAGAGAAAATAATTATAACATTTTATTAAAGATTTACGAAATTATGCTTCCGTATAAAAAACGTTTCTTAATATCACGTCTGGATAGTCTGAAAGTCTCATCAATCAGAAGTTAATTTAGATTTTTTTTTGTTATTGCATATTTTTTCAGGTCTCATTTTTTATTTGTTTTTTAACATTTATGTAATTTTTATTGCAAAATGTGCTTTGTTAAAGTACACTATTTTACAATTGTACCGGCATCTGATAGTGTGATTTAATATCAGAATGAAATTTCAGAATAATTACTCTTTGTTTTACATCGACAAAGTGATATTTATAATGTATTATATACTAATTCGGTGTCTTCTGTTAAGAATAGCTTACGTTTCAATGTCAAAATTGTTACTTAACCTAATCAAAAATATATTATTAATTATCAGTCAAGTAAATGTAAGTGTAAAAGCGGTAAGAAGGAGACTAAAGGAACCTACTTTAAATCCTAGACGTTCTGCCAAAGTCCCTATATTTTTTCGATATCATAAAATTGGATGGTTAGAATCGAGCTCATGCTCATTGAGATCAACATGAATGGGATAAATTTCTTTTCTCAGATGAGAGAAAAACAATTGTGGAAATCAGATGGACGTGATGCAGTTTATGGAAGAACTGGTAAGCGGTACATAACATGCAATTTTGTGCAAACTGTTTCTTTTGGTACGATTATGTTATAGGGTAGCATCAATTAGAAAAGTCGCATAATTGCAGCTCAGGAAGAATGCAATCAAATTTCACAAGCTTAGAGAGAAGCAAACTGTAATTAGACCTAAAAGAAGAAATACCAGTTACTAATACATCCCTATTTTACATACAAATAATGTTGTTTTCCATGCCGCTTTTGTTACTTTTTTCAATTTAATTTTTCAATTAAATTTTTACTATTTTATTCATTCGTCAACAAATCTGTTTTAACGCTGAAAATATTACTAGTTTACTTAGGAAACTTCAACATAAGACACTGAGGAAGAAAAACTAGGTAAGTGTTTTGGAAAAAGCAAAAAATTAATTAAAAAAAGTGTATAATAATACAATAATGGTTACATGGCGAGTTGTTAGGGTGAGCTGATAACGCCCTTGATGATTATTTGGATAACTATATGAGAATTAGATTACTCTTCTGGTGCGTGCGATATCCGTTCTCATATTTTGGATTGTATGTGAATTATCGGCTCCTTTGAACTGAGTTTTATCTGTTTCCTAGTTTTTAAGGCGACTGTCAAAGGAAAAAACAATATCTAATAAGTTGATTTCAGAAGCAGTATTGAATGACCAGTCAAATGACGCTAGAAGAAACTGCAAAAGCTTGGTACTCAGAGCAGATGTTAAGAAACAAACATATAAAATATTCGTATACAGTGATACCTCTCTAAGGGCCAGTTTATCAATAACGAGTTAATTTTAAGTTAACTCTAACCTTCAGTTAATTGCCACGACAATTATCTCCATAGTGGTTACTATGGGAACTAACTGAAAGTTAGAAATAACCTGTGATTGATAAACCGAACCTAAAACTTGAGGAAATTCAGTGAGAGTGTTACGTATTTAATGGCATTGATTCGTTCCAGACGAAGCTTTTCAGTCTCACCATTCATGGCAAAGAAGGTGGCTGAATAGCTCCCGAAGGAAATGGGATAGCCTCCAAGTAAGGAGGAAAACAAGAAGAGTAATTTAATGTTTATATTGTTCAAAACTAATGCTGTTACCTGCTCTCTGTAATGTCTAATCAATTCGAATTAGTTTTGAATATTTTCCTGAATGATAACAATTAAAAATAATAATAATAATTACATGTATTGACAATGGCAGCTTAGGTTATAAAGTAATTGTGGGCCGGGATTATTATTTCTTAATTATTTCTTAAACTCACAGTCTCTCCTTTACTATTTTTAGTAATGGCACAGAAATTAAATAACTTTCCTCTAATTTTGGGTTGTATTTTTGAATTATTAAGTGTAGGAAGACATTTTATGTTTCCTGTGGTTTAAATTGTGATAAGGCGATAACGCATTAGGCGAGACACAATTGGATAGCGCTAGTGGTCACAAACGTTCACATAGGAGCGATCACCGTAAGGTATGGGACTGTGATACGTAGTTCACGCTTACTTAACTGATTGCATGTATGTGAATATTTGTTACATATACGGATATGTTCGTTCAGAGATTCTTGCACTGCTAAAATATTTACGCTGAAATATCTGATTCCGTTTTCTAGTAATAAGCATTATTGCAACAATTATTTCTTTACATAACATGTGTTATGCATATGATGGTATAATAACACATACTCAATTCAGTACATTTTGTACTTCAATACCAATTACAATTAATTAAAAACACCTTTTTTATCAACCAGTATGTATACAAACCTCACCGCGACTAATTAGTTGCATTACTAAACTCGCAATACGCCCTAGACCTAATTTTATTATTTCCGCTTTCATTTAATGTATTTCTATGTACATATTCAGTAAGCGTCCAACGATATGTATTGCTATTAAATTCACATGCACAATCGTGCAAAATAAAAAATAAGTCTCACGATTTTCTTACCTATCCACGTATAGGTTCGAAAACTCATAGCTTCCGAGTTAAATATGTTTGTTTAACGTCCTGTGTACAACTGCTTATGCAATTAATTACATTTACTTTTTCTTACTTGGAATTAACACTATACACAATCTCATTAATATCTGCTTTTTCCGAACAAATGTAATGAATCAAAATTCTTTGTGTATCTGGTACATTCACTCTCATGTACTCGGATATTTTTGTGCATACGTATGTTACAAGTGGAATAAAAGTGAAAGTTCGTTTTGCTCCCGACAAGCTTTAAAAGCAGAGTAGAGTAAAGTTGTAATACATATAATGACTTCATAGAGATAAAAGAGATCTTGCAGTAAGCAAAATTTTATATTTATTTAGATCTAAATTAACTTTTTCCGCTTCTACTTTTGGAAGCTTATTTTTCTACATAATTTCAGTCAAGTCAGTTATTATTACACATCCGAGATAAAAGATATTATATGACTGTTGAAGGTGACTCTTACTTAACAAACTGGTAGTTCCAAATATGAATACCTGCCCAATATTTGAAACATATGAGTTAAAATGTACAATGCAATTTTGGTCTACATTTGCCCACATGCTGCTTCAACATACTTTATTGATGCACACTATCACGTTTGGAATATACTAGTTGCAATTGCAAATCAGCTAAATAATTTATCTTTTGTTGAGCTTTTTCATTGTATATTTAGATCGTGTTGTGTATACATCTACATTTAAAATGTTTTTTCTGTCAGTATCAAATTTTAGATGATTTCGTAATTAATAGCATATTTTCTATTGAATAAGTCCATATACAAGGAGGGTTCAAATTTAGCCCGAAATTTTATTTAAATAAGATTTTTACAAAGTAATATATACAATGTATTTTTCAACATATTCGTTCTCTAACTCTCTGTACTTCTGCCACGTCCTTTATAGAATTTCATCGGCTGAACATTAAATCAGTTATGCCATGCACAAAAATTTTAACTTCACGGTCATCTTGAAATCTAACGTTACCATTAAATTTTTTAGTCGTTCAAAAGTCGCAGGGAAGCAAATCTGGACTATAAGGAGGATGCGAAAAGGTTTTCGAATGCAATCTTTCTAGTGTCTCTATGGTCGTGAATAGTGTCGTAAATACTCGGATGATTTTGATATTGGAATACTATGCATTCGAATGAACGAAATTTTCGGTTCATTTGAATTCGAATGCAATTGCGAAAGTTCATTCGAATGCG
The DNA here is from genome assembly GCA_039766575.1 of Serrognathus titanus. Classification (NCBI taxonomy): domain Eukaryota; kingdom Metazoa; phylum Arthropoda; class Insecta; order Coleoptera; family Lucanidae; genus Serrognathus; species Serrognathus titanus. Next base: position 25,333,747 of record CM077912.1, on the reverse strand, counting down.
CATTCGAATAAAAAATATTATCGGAATCATCCGAATTCGAATTTGAATGCGCTAGCGACGTCGCATTCGAATACTGCGCATTCGAATACCAGATATCCTCGGATCACACAAATTATATAGGACACACTTACAATTTTTTTACCATTTTTTAAAATTTTGTACTACAATTTATACTTGTCTCTATTTGTGTAATTTTTGTAGCAAATAATTCTACAATTGTAGAAATTTTTTCCAAAAACTTATGCAATTTATGCATAAAATATTTTACTTTCGCCTACTAAACACGTCTTCAATTATTTCGAACAAATAAATAAAAGGTGCATTCCATTATATTGTTTCTTATTTTTATTGGAACTATATAAATAAAAAAAAAACTGGGAATTGTGTACGGTTCGTTTAACGCATAGACAGTTATTGGAGATTTGCGATTTTAGACTCTATTGCTGCGTATGCAGAATTAATCCAAGTATCCGAAAACTCGGATTAATTTATCCGAATATCCGAGTATCCGAGTACTCGGTTTAAAGGGAAATTGATTCGAATTCGATTCCGAATTCGTGCGAGAGAAAATAATCGGATTAATTTTAATCCGAGTATCCGAGTACTTGGATGCAACGAATATTTTAATTCGAATTATTTACATTACTAGTCGTGAAGCTTGGATCACACTTCTGACTGCAATTTTTTTCGTTAAGTAATTGGAGCCATAACGACAACACCACAAAGCTTCTAATATGAGTTCATTAGCTATGGAAATTGTTTTCGTAAAAGTATGTCGTAGCTTTTGCTTACCTCGAACAGAACAATCGTTATGTCATTCCACATCTGTTAATTGACGAGTGAAGTGGTTTTGCGTTGTTTGTTGGTTTTATACAAAAATAAGTTATTTTCGGAAGTCATTTACGTTCTTATTAACTTCATTTTTCATTACAAAATGGTGTTTACATAAGGGCAGAAAATGTGAATGAAAGTTATTTTGGTAGGTAATGATGAAAAATCGATGGGGTAGTATGAAACTGCTTGGAAAAGTTTAAAGCTGATTTCCCCATTATTAACTACAAAACATTCGAAGACATGTATCAGTGTGTACTATTATTTTGTGAAGCTAGAGGTCTTTTCCGATGAAATATAACAGGTCAACCGCGAGAACGTACTGCTGAGGTTATCGAAACTGCAAAACATAGAAAAAAAGGCCGAGAAAAAGTACTAGAAAAGCCCTTCGTACCTCTATCCCTCAATTATCACAACATATGAAGGCAGCTTTCTATAGAAACGTGACACAAATTGTTACGCAAAAATTGTAGAGCTCTCTATTCTTACTATATGACTTTGGTGCAAGAAAATGGCACGGGTTAAATTTGAATCCTACTCATATGTTAATTAACTTGTGCCTGGAAAAGTAATTTTGGAGACGCAATGCACAGATGATAATAAAAAGAAGAAAATGGAAACATTTTTCAAAATGCAGCAACTGGACGCACTTACTAGAGAGTATGCGCCATCCCATTCTTACGTTCTAAACGCGATCGTTATAAATTACAAAATGAAATTATTGCTTGAGAATGAACAGAAGAAGCACAGTATTGAAAAATTGTCGAAAATTAGGCTTACAGTTTTAAAATTTTGTACTTGTCTGTTTGTTCTCAAGCAATAATTACATTTTCTAATTTATAACGATTGCAAAATCAAGTTTTCTTGCCAGATGACAATTATGAACTCTATACCTTAAAAAAATTTGGTTTATTATAAACCAAACTTTACAGGGTTCTGATGAGGCCCAATAAGGCCGAAATACATGTATAAACTCTTTCCTAACACTTTCTATATTGCCAGTTACACAATTTTAGTTAATTTTTATAGCGATTGCATTTATAACGCAAGAATGGGGTGTCGCATAACAATATATAACGTAATGAGTTTAGAAAAGTGTTTACTAAACGAGTTTGTTACGAACGAGCGAGGCGAGCGAGTAATTTAAGAGGCATGTGAGTTTAGAAAGCACTTTTCTAACGAAATTACGTTTACTATTTTTTCGCATTTCATGCGAAATTTTATTTTATTAATGTTTAATAGAAGTAACAATAGTCACCGTCACATTAAAATAACTGTCACAATTGATAGTTATTGAAAATAAAACATAATAGTGGTTTATATGTTGCTATGCTGCAATGATTGCTATGTTATAAAGTAATCCATTACTGTACTGTATGAGGATATTAATATAATGCGTCACTATATGAAATGCAAAAGAATATGTTACACTATTTTGCTTTTCACATCTATATATATTTCTTTATTGTATTATTACTAAAAAGTCTACATTACGATTTTATATTGCTGTAACGTAAAACTTTCAATTGTTTTTAATAAAGGTTAAATTGATTCACAAGCACGTTTTATAATTATTTTTTCGTATTTCATACACTAACGTATTATATTAATATCCTCAAAATCGTACAGTAAGGAGATCAGTAGTGAAATTATTAATGTAACGGTAACTAATGTCACTTCTATTAAACATTAATAAATCAAATTTAGCATGAAATGCGAAAAAATAGTAAACGCAATTTCATTAGAAAAGTGTTCTCTAAACTCGAATAGCCTTTTAAATTATTTGCTCCCCACGTACGCTCATATTCTAACGAGTCATACTCGTTTAGTAAAACTTCACTTCACTAAACTCGTTGCGTAAATACTAAACTGATGTTATTTTGTAACTGTTGTGTAATAAAAAAATTGCCATTTCTTTAACTAAAGAAATCTTTTAAATTTTGTAATAGTATGTATAAAATGCCAATGTCACGACAATCACATGATAAGTAAATTTATCCTAAGCATTTAAAAGATATTTTTAATGGATGGAGAGTTTGTCAACTAGTGTTAAAGTACAAGATTATAAACTGTAATTATCTAGCAGCGTAAACTATATTCATCATTCTCCCATAACGAATGAATTCCATACACAACAATGGACATTTTATGGGAAACGAGCGCGAAGAAACGAAGTTAGGTTCAGTTTTGCAAACATGGAATAAGTGCAGGATAACTATTCGTTGAATATATTTTAAACTCCTTCCATATCTTCGTAGAAGTTATTTCATCAACATAATCAGTTTCAAAAGTTTCTTATACATACAAACTTTGTTTTTGCGCAGTCTTATAAATTGGTGTTACTTTTAATAAGTTGTCAATGAAATTGTGTACTTTCTTCTGTGATTCAAAATTTGATTTTAACAACAAAAATAACAACTTTTATTTGTCATAATTGACACTTTATTTAAAATTCTCCGCAGCATCAAATTTAATCCCGTTTTAAGCAGGTCGGTGTTGTCAAAGGAATGCAATACGTTGACAGTTGTGGTGAGAATACTACTTATACGAAGATAAGTTATTCATTCACAGCGGCAGAGTGTGAAATAAATTGTTAGAACATTAAGATTCGTGTGAAACCGGAATGAGGTGCCAGTTTATTGCAACACAAACATTCAAGTTTTTTAATATAAGATATGTCTACTAAAAAAATTAGGAACTTTTGTGTAAATTTTTATGACAAAAATTTTAATTTGTATTAACTTAGCACGTTGCCGTTGATTTTAATTTTTTAAAGCGTTAAATCTCAACTATTTGAATGAAGGAAACAAAACACTAACATTCCGCAAACAGAATTTAATTAACTGTTAAAATTACAAACACGTTGCAATATACAAATTTAATTGATCATTTAAAGCTCTTTACTCGCAGTATAAATGCACTTCTGGACTAAATTAAGGGACCTCCAGTAAAATTCAAAATAAATTTAAAATAAGATAACGAAATTTAATGAAACGAATAAATACATAAATCTAATCATTTCCTTACAGTATAGTTGATTTAAGGGCTACTAAATTTAACAAACTTTAAAATACTTTAAATCTTTAAAATACCCTTGGTCTTTTCATGAACTTATATCCTAATTTGTAACAAGTTAACAAAACTAAAATTATTAATAGCTTGTATGCCCTCCTCTTGGACCAATACACGCAGCTAATCTTCTTGGTATGCTTGAGATTAAGTTTCACAAACTTTCTTGAGGTATCTGTTCCCATTCTTGAACAAGCATGTTAGAGAGAGCTCATCAAGTGTTGCTGGTGGTCTCGGTGGGTTTTTAATTTCGTTTCCCAATTGATCCCAGATGCGCTCAATAGGATTGAAATCAGGGCTTTTGGCAGACCACTCCAAACTTTGGATATTTACATCTCTCAACGTAGCAGTGATAATGTTAGCTGTATGATGTTTGGCGTTGTCTTGCATAAAAATTAATCCAATGCCGAAATTTTCGGTAAATGGTTGAACATCGGGTACAATAATCTCGTCTCTATATCTTCTTGCTGCTAGCGACCCATTTCAAATCAGTACGACCATTAAATTGTATGCCACCCCAAACCATTACAGATCCCCTACCAAATTTGTCAAATTCTCGAATGGTACTGGTGCAAATGACTCGCCTGGTCTTCGTATGACAAAAGCAGGGCGATCATTCCTGCTTAAAAGGAATCTGGACTCGTCCGAAAACATCAAGGTTGGGACGAGGAGCAGTGGAACACCGTTTTGACAAAAGTTTAAGCGATTTCTTTTGTGCGTAGCTGTGAGCGTTGTATCGGTTGCTGGTTTTCTAGCAGACAAATTGACTTCTTTTATTCTTCTTCTTACTGTTTTGATAGAAATTTCTTTTCTACTGGCTAATCGAAGATCTTTTTTTCATTCACGAGATGTTACAAACCGCTTTCTTAAACTCTGAAGTTCGATAAAGCGATCTTTTCTGCGTGTTGTTTTTCTTTTAGCACCTTGTCCGCGTCTTCTTTTGAAACCAGTGTTTCTGAACCGTGCTGCGGCCCTCTGTACCACAGATTTGTTGGTATTTAGAATTCCAGCAACTTTTCTCTGTGAATATCCTTTACGAAGAAGAATAATCATTTGGGATACTTCTTCTGGTCTACAATGGCGTCTAGACATATTTAATTAACTTAATGCAAACAAATTCACTGGTTTTCGAAACAAAAAGCACGCTTAGAAATTCTCCTTGTAACATTTCAAAACTTGATGCCTTTCTCTTTTGCACCATATTTAATTTATTTACAACCTGCTTAAAAATTCAGTTTTGTTTAAGGTACCTATGGTAGTACAAATAAGATATGATAAAGAAAAGAATGATCGCATACTACAATCGAAATTTGCGAAGCATTATGCTATTTCTTTTCTTTTTGAAAGGCATCGTATCTTTCCCTGCCACACATTTAACCACACCATTATTCAGAACAATATCTCATATAATCTATTTAAAACAACTTTATACAATTTTAAAATATTTCTCCTAAGAATAGAGAAAATTTGCACCGGTGACACTTTATTGAATTCAGTGATGGATGATTCAAGAGCCGTTAATTTAAACTTCTGCGAATAACACTTATATTACAAACTCATTGGCTTCCCGTTACTAAACAGGAAATACGGGGAGTCTGTCGAGAGGATTGTTAATAACATTGAGACAGTTATTTGACGATTAACGCTCGTAAAGAACGAGTAAGAGAATGTAGTTTGTTATTTAAAAGAAAGAGATATATGCTGCTATAAACTTATCTGTTAATGAAGACACGTTGAAAGCATTTAATATAATGTAATAGTGCTATTAGCAGTTTTGTTTTATGTCGGAGTATAGTGTTTTCTAATGGTCATAGTTCTAGACTTTTTCTTAGATAATAAAATTTTTATAAAAACGTTAAAGATTTCCTCATAGTATACAAGTGTCGTTCTAGATTACAGAATACTTTGCCACTTTTATGCGGACGTTACCATAATATGCATATAAGGAAATGGAAATGTTTCGGTTGAAGTAAGTCGTCAAATGCGCTTCTTTATTAGTGAATGAGCTAAAGTTTTAACAATAATTACGTTTAATGAGTTTTCTAACCTGTCTTTTGATATAGACAAATAAAGTCAATCAAAATTTAAACTATTTTCTATTAATCTAATAATCTGACCTCGTAACGCACAACATTCACGGCGAAAAGTTAAATTCAGAACAATTTGTACAGGTTACCTATATTTACTACTAATACAATAAAGCGAAAAAAAGTCCTCGATGAGCTTTGCTGCCAGCAAATCTAAGCACTTGTTGTTTTATTGGGACCACACAAGACATTCAACGTCTTCGTTTCCGGTTTGCTGAGTTTGATGCTCTGATTGAACGTATCTGCAGAAAATCAACTAGTAAGACACCTTTTTTCTATATAGGTTAATAGGACTGGCATATCTTTAGTTCTCACGAATCACAGTAAAACAATATTTTCGTGACTTGCCATTAAATAAAGAATTACATTTTTATTTTACTGATGATTAAGCTCGTTGCATATTTTTTCATAGTAACGGGACATTCTGTGACAAATTGATAGATCGAAGTTAGATGTCAACAATCTGCGCTTATTTCCGAAACAATATTTTAGCAGACATACCGATTGTTTTACTGAACCTTGAAAAATGATGGAAACACAATGGAAATGACGATATTATAAAATGGATATAATTTAATTTCCAAATTAAAATGAAACATACAATATACATATTCAATAGATTTTAAAATACATATTTTAGCAAAAAAAAAAGGATTGAATGCAGAGGGGTGTATTATTAATGCTTTCTCAAAAATAAGTTTCTCTAAATGTAAATCAATTGTAAAATATTTGTGAATGTAGCTCTAAACTTGGTTACGGAAATTGGAGCGACAAAATGCAAATTAATTTTACTCAAAGGCTGTTTTTTAACTTTCGGACTAGAACAGTTTTTTTTTTCTTCTACTGACATTTCGTCCTCAAGCCCTCCCTTAAGGACCGACATGAAGTTAGCAATAGATTTCCAGCAATAAAATCGTAAACTTTATCACCGGAGATCGAGGGTGCAAATTACATATTGAGACTATTCCATACATTTATCAATCACCTTCATGTTAATACAAAAGTGGAGTCTTTTATGAACTTTTTCCAAAAATTACATTAAAATACGTACAGAATTTACTCAGATCCAATGTAAACTCTTGCTACAAAAACAGTCCTTTTATGATTCTTTGCAAATTTCTTCAGGATAGTAATTTCCAATGGTTTTTAGATAACATATAAAGAAATTGCGATGTAACTCCTTCTAGTTTATCTTTAAAAAAATCATAAACCTGAGCGCACACAGTTTAAGCAGCAATTTTGCCTCCATTTAATCGATTCTCCATCTCTTATAATAAGCGAGAGCTAAATGCTGGCCCTCAGCCTGTATAGGTAAAACCTCGAAGAAATATGTGAATACTTCTGAACACCTGTATTTTCTTATGAGCCTCTGTTGGGTCAAAGATGGCAGATGAGAATTCTCACATTTTTAGTGCCTTAGTTTATGGAGGCAAAATTGCAAAAATTAATAATCTGTTAATAAATTTGATACATTTGGAAGGGTTCCTCATAATCGGAGAAAACCAAAAAAATACGATTTTCGAAAATCAAACATTACTTCATTATTTATGATTCCTTTCAAAATCTGTGAAAACATTCCTTAAGCATCTATTTATGATTGGTTGAACCTATTTGTTCGAAGACATTTCCATTTTCCTAGCCATTTCAAACAAATTGTTATTCAACTTGAAAAAAATATCTAATACTTGAATGAATTATTTACGGATAATTTTCTAAATGAGGGACTTAGTTTCAAAGTCTACAATCTCCAGTATAATTTTTACTTTCTTGGGAAACTGAAAACATGTAATTTAAAAGACGAACATTTTTTCTTATTGTTTTTTTTACTTTTAACACATAAGTGTTGTTGTTAAAAGATTATGTGTCAATTTGTTTACTTAAAGAAATTAGCTATTAAGAAGGTATTACATAAATTGAATGGAGCTGCACGTGAAAGTAACAAATGGAGATTGCTCACTTTGGAACTAGGCCCCTCAAATACCGCTAGGCACTTGTAGTGGAATCTCGTTGCGACAAATAACAAGTACGCAACATATCACGTTTTTTTCATTTAAGTACGCCACCCTGTATTTAATGAGAAACCAATTAAACGTAGAGGTATACGTTTCCTTATGGCAAGTGTGGCACACCAATGTTAATATAAAATATGTCTATTAAAAAAATTAGGAACTTTTGTGTAAATTTTTATGACAAAATTTTTTATTTTGTATTAACTTAGCACGTTGCCGTTGATTTAAATTTTTGAAGCGTTAAATCTCAATAGCTATTAGAATGAAGGAAACAAAACACTATCATACAGCAAACAGAATTTAATTAACTGTTAAAATTACAAACACGTTGCAATATACGATTTTAATTGATCATTTAAGGCTCTTTACTCGCAGTGTAAATAACTTCTGGACACAATTAAGGAACCACCAGTAAAATTCAAACGAAATTTAATGAAACGAATAAATATATAAATCTAAGCGTTTCCTTGCAGTTTAGATTTGAGTGTTGTCTTTCATATTTTGCAAGAAATTCGTTTGTACAACATTTATATAAAAAGTTATGAGCATTTAAAGTTAACGCTGTTTTCAATGTCAGGGCAGTCGCGGAAGCGCCCGCTTCCAATCCATAATTAATCAATAAAATCGATCGGCCAAAATTCAGAAATAGCATAAATCGATAAATTTGAATGGTCTGCTCCGTATTTTGCAAAAAATTTGTTTGTGTAACATTTGTACAAAAAGTTATGTGTTTTTCTATTTGGCCTCTTTTAAATGCGCGACATTCACTATTCTCAATCGATCAGTAATCAATAAAATCGATCGGCCAAAACTTACTGGTGGTATAGTTTGATATATTTGATCATTTGCTATCCGATTACCTGAAAGTTTTGATTGTAAATACTTTCTTTAAGGAGTTATTTCTATAATTAGGTACCGGGCATTTATTGCTGTTAATAATTTGAATTTCGTTTTTTTCTAAATTGTGATATACCAGGGACAAACTACATTTAATGATATTTGCAATGCTGTTAAAATTATAGTTCTGTGATAATTAGGACGGCTTTGGCAGCCAATTTAAATTTTGAAATTTTTCTTGGTGGAGGTTTGTTGCTAACTTCTCAGCGATACTTATATCCTAATTTGTAACAAGTTAACAAAACTAAAATTATTAACAGTGTCTATGCCCTTCTCTTGCATCAATACACGCTGCTAATCTTCTTGGCATGCTTGAGATTAACTTTCGTATACTTTCTTGAGGTATCTGTTCCCATTCTTGAACAAGCTCATCAAGTGTTACTGGTGTTGTCAGTGCGTTTTTAATTTCGTTGCCCAATTGATCCCAGAGATGCTCAATAGGATTGAGATCAGGGCTTTTGGCAGGCCACTCCAAATTTTGGATATTTGCATCTCTCAATGTAGCTGTGACAATGTTAGCTGCATGATTTTTGTCTTGCATAAAAATTAATCCATTGCCGAAATTTTCGGCAAATGGTTGAATATGGGGTACAATAATCTTGTCTCTACATCTTCTTGCTGTTAGCGACCATTTCGTATCAAAACCAATTCTGTACTACCATTAAATTGTATGCCACCCCAAACCATTACAGACCCCCCACAAAATTTGTTAAATTCTCGAATGGTACATGGTGCAAATCGCTCGCCTGGTCTTCGTATGATAAAAGCACGACGATCTGGAATCTGGACTCGTCCAAAAACAAAACGGAGTTCCACTGCCCCTCGTCCCAACCTTGATGATTTTGACAAAAGTTTAAGCGATTTCTTTTGTGCGTAGCTGTGAGCGTTGAATCAGTTGCTGGTTTTCTAGCAGACAAATTGACTTCTTTTAATCTTCTTCTTACTGTTTTGGTAGAAATTTCCAGTGGCCAATCGAAGATCATTTTTTAATTCACGAGATGTTACAAACCGCTTTCTTAAACTCTGAAGTTCAATAAAGTGATTTTCTCTGCGTGTTGTTTTTCTTTTAGCACCTTGTTCGCGACTTCTTTTGAAACTACTCTCTGTACCACAGATTGTTGGTATTTAGAATTTCAGCAACTTTTCTCTGTAAGTATCCTTCACGAAGAAGAATAATCATATGGGATACTTCTTCTGGCGTTTAGACATATTTAGTTAACGTAATGCAAAGAAATTCATTAATTTTCGACACGAAATCGAATTTTTTATATGTTGTCTAGAAAATATTGAAAATTAATATCTCGAAGGAAATTTCAATAATAATAATGTAAAAACGTATTATTCTATTTTTCGCAATTTAATGTTGACTTCCTTTATTTACATATTGACCTATCGTTATTTTTTAAGATATTTTCGCGGATCGCTTACAATGCGCCGTGTTGCACATTGTTGGTGTGCGGTCGAATAATCGCTCATTGAACTTAAGAGCCGTTCGCAAGCTGTATAGGTACGTATATTATATTTCTTTTATTTATTTTCTTATTAACCGTCGTCTCCGGTAGCACTTCTTATTAAGTCTTCGGCTGTGTTAATTATAATGTGTTTTCCTTCATACTGCAATGTACTCTGCTTTCGCAAAGTAATTATTAACATTCGTCAAGTTTATTATACTAATTGTAGTGTGTGTTATTTTATTAGCGATAAACGGAACTAAGCGAATTATCTCATCAATCACAAGTCTCATTCGAAATGTGCAGTTGTCTGTGACTAAAATCAAATGTTCCCTGTGTGAAATGGTAGTAGCAATGACAATTAATTTATTGCCGCTGCTGCAATCTGTGCAAAGTGCGACGCAGACAATGTACCTGGCAAGATATTATATTACGCCGTCATTCGATACCGACGCCAGGCATTTATTTTCAGATAACTATGCTGCATGCAGCAAGTTCTTTATTCTAAAGTCATCTATTTATTTTTCTTTTGAGATTACTTAATTCCATGTGACACCAAGTTTCAGATGTGAACGTTAATTCAAGTTTAAAGCGATGAACTGTAAAAAGACCAGTTTATTTCTTCCCTTGCTATTGGATACTATATGAAAGTTCAAATATAAATAATGTCATTCCGATACACGCTAATGTCGCTATAAATAAATATACAGGGTGACTGAAAAAATACACGACAAAATAAAACCAGTAAGAGAACCAGTCATAGATAATGTAAAAAGTAAGTGTAGCGTAAAAATGTATGTAAAGTTTGAAAGTTTCAGCATACGCGGCAAACAGAAATTATTAAACTTGGCAACGTGGCTTATGTATGTAGTTAATTCGATTTATAGAGTAAATAAATTTCAAATATCTTGTTGCCTTAATTAAATATTTAATCTGTTGTACTCTTTTTTGTTGTTTTTTAAGGTAACTCGAAAAGAAATCTTGAGACGTTGAAGTGTATTTTAATTATATTTCGTTATTGATGGAGAGTTGCTTACTGATTTAATAAGAATTTCTATTCAGGTTAGCCGTTTTCATCGCATGTTTAGAGGATTTGTACAAGATATATATGCTATCAAAAGAAATGGTATTTGCAATGTTAGATTGAAATAATTAAATTTCACCCACAATTTAGTAATAGTTCAAAATTAAATTTCTAAAAATACATTTTTTAAGTTATAAGTTATAGGTTAAGCAAGTTCAATAAATAAAGAAGTTTCCAATATTAGCTACCTCAACTTCATAACTTAGTCGCATAGAATGGATGAGATTGTAAGATAGTGCATGAAAGAATTTATTTCATTTCTCGAAGAGCAATCTCTTGTTATTGAAGTATCTGCGTTTGTGCTGTCGTTCTCATAAGGCATTCCACGTGTACTCAAAGGATGTTAAGTTCGTGTAACATACACTTTAGTCCAATCCGTTACATCAAACTATTCATTAATAAGATTTGTTCAGAGTAGTCGCGTTTATTGTTTAAGAAAAGAATGAATCAACTGCTGCATATGCATGCAGTTGCAGAATGTCATCGTGGAACTCAAGTAAAGAGTGCACACTCCTCTGTATTTTAGACTGCCATACAAATCGTGATTATTCTTGGTACGCCTGCACAGTGGACTTTAAACCATCATAGAACCCATTCTTTACGTAAGTACTTAATGAGCCTATCCAAATATGCTCTTTACATTGTTGCAAATTTTAATTTAATTTAGAAGAATAATCATCTGGAGTACTATTTTACTATGTTACATTTTATGTGTAGTAAATAATGTCATATCCTAATTATTGTTTTCAACGACTTGGTTAAGATATGGAAAATTTGATAAAAAAGATAATTGAATTCCTCATTTTTCTGCAATAAAAATATTTGTAAGGTATAATATAAATGAGAATCTAATTATGACTTTAATGCATTTTAAAATTTAATTACCGATTAAAAGATATACTTTGCATATTTACGATGTACTAAAGTCTCACATCAAATCTACTTTATGATTTAGCACTTGATTTAACATGAAAAGTAATGGCGGTTCATTGTTTTACAGATAAGGCACTATTAATTAGTTTTAATCCACGCTTGCATTTAGCAAAAGCATACTTAAGTAGGAATGTTAAATAATTAGAATCTTTTATACTGTAGGTATGTACGTAGTAAATAACTACGAAATTGATATAATCTCTTTATGATCTTGGCCTTGTCGGGAATTTGTATTTTTTTTGATAGGTAATATAACCAGCAATATTGTATTTGCTGGAATCTAAACGGAGCAGTTACTTACTTCTTTAATTGACATTGTTTCCTGGAGAATCACAATAAGACGAAAAATTAATTTGATTTGGCTTAACAGACAAAATCAGCGATCTCGGCAAGCCAAAGTGGAACCAAATATTGACACGTCTGCCAGGAGGTATTATTATGCAAATGTCGTGTACAAACAGAACACATCCTCTACACCAAGCCAATTGCATCCTGTATTCTAGCTTAACATTAACACGCATATATGCGAGAAACAATAAACGTGAGCAAACTGTATGAACAAACAACGTGAATTGGCAACTATTTTTACATTGCTGTCACAAAATCACAACCATCTTCGGGTTCATCGATTTATTTAGACGTAAATGTGGTACTATTAATTGGTAACGCCAATCTTTAACAACAAAATTATTTATTTAAATACAAATTAAACTAGTTCAATATTAGGTATCCCTTAAATTTAACTCTCAAATTTTTCTTAACGTAACTCGGATACAAAGTACTAAACACAGTAGGTTTAATATAATTGGTCTCATATTGGAAATAATAATCTAAGACCTATTGACCATGATTTCATTTCGTCATCATGATAATTTTGCTAAGCCTCCGTCAGAAAAATCTACACTTCAGATATATTTGTAACATAATAGGTGCTAAAAAAAACTTATTTCTTGTTTGATTTTCTGAAAAGAATCATGTAAGGTATTAATAATGTAATTAATAATTATTGGTCGATATTATAAATGTCGAACATGAAGATATATGACTTCCAATGGCTATTATGCGTGCGGGATATTTATCGAGCTTAAAGCCGTATTACAGACAGCATTGTTTATTATCCTGGCGTATACACGCACATACATCATTCTGTATTCACTATTTGATGTATCGCACGTTCAAAAGCCAAGTATGAGAAAAGGAGCGCCGCGACAAGTGATGGATTAAAATTTTAAATATAAAATGTTCTGAAATTTAGATGCATACATTCTTCACAAAAATTATTCTTGCTACTTCAGTAAGCCATATTATTCAAATTAATGTTAATAATGTTAGCTTTCACCTATGTAATGTGATATATCAGAAAAAATTTAAAAGTTTTTTGGACTCCAACAGAGAAATGATACAAAATTTATTACAGCTATTTGATTTACTGAAATTAATAATACCGATTCGTTATTCTAGGCATGAGAGGCTAATTTATCTACTATTTTTTTTCCTCTGGTAAACCTACTATGAAAGAAATTGCATATACATTGTTACTATATAAATTTTCAATGAACAAGGACCTACTTCAATTATTTAATTTTCACTTTTTACCTGTTATCAACTTGTCAATGTTGTATATTTTCCTTAAACAAAGGTGAAATATTATGTAAAATTGCAAGAAAAAAAGAAATGATCACCCGAGAAAAAAATAACTTCAATTTTCAATATTAAATTTTGTTACTATTACATACCGCCTGTTTCACGGAAACTTGAAAAACGGTGAAAATAGAACAGAAATAAAAAACGAAACCTTTCGCTTGATCACTATCACGTTTACTTCGCTGTATTCTCGAGACACAAGATTCACATAAAATTCAAAAATGATGAAGTAGAACGTACGGCATGTGATAATATAGAGGAACTGAACGTTATGAAAGTATTTGAACAATAATTTTATGTGATTTATAAAAATTCCGTATGGAAATTAAAGCCAGTGAAACTTATGCAGAACATGCGCAACATAAAATCGACGGGTTGAAGTAATTGCGACAAAAACTTTGAAACAACACTCTCGCAAATCCCACTGGTATGTAACGTACAAGAACTTGTGTGAGTCCAAGTTGGTTCGTGTCGTCTCAGGTGTTCGAAGATGCGAAGTATGCATCTGCAAGCCGTGTTATTGCATCTCAAGCTCGGTGCTGTGAACCATTTCCCATATGTTAGGCTGCACGGGAAGTAATATGAAGTGCTCACGTAGGACAGAACATAATACTCGTGTTACTGTAGGTAATATACTTAACTACTTTATATACTACATACTTCCAGAACTATTAATGGACGATTACCAATAGATTTGTGCTTCATAGTAACAAAGTACGTTAATCTTGAAAAGCAATCAAAAATATTTTCTGGAAAAAACATTTAACACATTTTAAATAACTTTAATTATTTATGAAAATAAAGTAAAATTGTGTAACTGGCAATATAGAAAGTGTTAGGAAAGAGTTTATACATGTATTTCGACTTTATTGGGCCTCATCAGAACTCTGTACCTTAAAAAATTTTGGTTTATTGAAAAATTTAGAAAAACTTACTCCTTTCTTGAATTTCTAAAATCCAAAAACAAGAACAGGAATTAATGATAAAAAATATGAAAATCTTTTGCAAATTATACAAGGAAGCGATAGCATTCTCTAGTAAAATCACAAAAGTGACATGTTTAAAATATTTGTTTGATGTTACTAAGGCAACAAATTGACAATTATAAAATTTTCTTGCCAAATAAAAATTATGAAAATTAAGTAAAATTGTGTAACTGGCAATATAGAAATTGTGATTTTACTAGAGAATGCAACACTTTCTATATTGCCAGTTACAAGTGGCAAGAAAACTTGATTTTTTAATTATTTAATTTAAACTTAATACTTAGTGAGTACTAATGAGTCATAAATTATTTCTTAAAATCACGAATTTTCATTGCACTGTTACAATATGAAAAAATCTATTTCTATAATAATCAATAGATTAAGTTGAATATGTTGTGGCATACTGTCTCACAAATAATTCGTGTATGTCACTCTATCAACTGTAAGCTCTGTCTGTAATACAAATATACGCTTCTTTCCGTTTATACGTAATTTCTAATTTTAACATCGATTTTGTTTAGATGAGTTCAATTTACTTTTATCGAATTTAAACCGAAAAGGTGTACCTAGTTTTATTATCTGTCTGAATGTTATAGCGTGAAAACAATAAAAACTGAATTGGGTTAACTTTTTTATTTCTTATTAAAACGTGACCGGCATATATGAAGTCAGCAAACTCTTTGTGCGGCCGAGTATTAAATTTTTTTCTTCGTCCGTATATCATCGTCGTTTCCTATTTGTCGCCGATAAATAAAGATGTCTGCTTTTTTCGGTATCACTTGGCACATTAATCACTCCCCAAATATTGACACATCAATTATAAAAATGACAATAACATTAAAAATAAATGCCAAGGCTGAGAACCACAGTAATTCAAGGAAAAATAATGTGCTGTGACTCGTCGAACAGTTAAATTAATTTTAAACATAATTTCTGTAATGAATTCGGACAGTAACTAATACTTAGGTAATTTATAGCCTCGCCCTCAGGCATTATTTACATCAATAATATAATATTAATTTTATCGATTTGTTTATCAACTACTCAATTCAAATACATATCTATATTCATATTATCTTGAAGAAATTAAACGTGGATATTTTCTTTGTTCTCCTTTTGTTTTCTTTGTTGCCTTCTATCTAATGTTATATATCATGCATTTACCGTACATCATACATGTTATGATTAATACTTATTTTCTCTCTGTTTCAGGTTAATTTTATCTAGTCCCACTGTATAATAAACGGTAAGATTTCTTTCTTGCAACTACCGGTAGCTTGTTAGTTTAAAAACAGCACGCTTGGCCGCCTTGTATGGGATGACTTATTAAGTAGCAAACTGGTTGCAATTTGTCATTCGTAATGCAATGTTGTGTCAAAAAGTGATCGCAGGATGTCGCGATTCAAGCTATTCATTACTATTGCATCGCAAATGCGAATAACCTGGGACAGGTTGGTTTGGTTTGCAGTGGAAGTCTCGAGCTACGCTTCTGCTGACGAGCGGCCAAATAGAGTCGAAGCAGCTGTACAGAAGGTGCTTGAGGTATCCACTGCAATCAAAACCGATTTGCGATAAAATTTCTAAGTTGTTTAGTTCGAACTTAATTTTAAACAGAAAAGAAACTTAGCTAAAACGATTCCAAATTTAACATAAATCAAAATATTCTAAGTATGATAATGAAATTATAAGTTTTCAGAAAACGTTTACAATTGATTGATCGAGATGGACGCGTGCAAATAATATGGAATGCAAATGATAAATTTCGATAAATAGATGCTCTGCCTCTACCTACCGAGTTTGAACGTGCGAAAGTAGGGGAATGTATAGTCCGATACAATACAGTAACATTCGAAGTGTACTGAAATAATAAGCTTGATGATACCATAACAGCCATTATAAAAAACTTTTTTCTTAGCATTGCACTTCCTATGATATTTATAGAAAATTACTCCTGAAGAACACAACTTTTTTTTTAGTATTTCAGTTTCAAGAAGGAAATTCTTTAACACTTTTCGTTATATACGTAGCATTGCTTTAATCGAAGGAGGGACATTCTTGTAATATTTTGATTTTAAAGTAACTTACCTCCTTTATTTCAGTTTTAAAATTTCCAAAATTCTCTTTTTGAAATTGCTATTATAGAAAAAAGTTTTTAGTCTTTGTGTGGATGTTTTTTTATAAATGATAGGTACATATCTAAGAGAAACAAAGAATTAAAACCTCCGCAATTATTGACTTTTGTATAATTGATATTTTGGGCAAATGTGCTCTACTAATACGTCCCCAAAGGAATACGTTGTGTTACCAGTCACCCTGCCAAGAACGTAAACATACTCGGTTTCAGATTATTGGGAATGAGTTTCCTGAAATGTTTGTGGATTATTAACTTTTTAAAACCACATTAAATGGTTGCGTCAAACTAAGGTATTTCGCGATATTGGAAGCATTTTCAAAAAAGAATCATCATTTAGCAGAGTAAATGGAAGTTTCTAGCGATTCATGTTACAGCATATTGCAGAAAGGTTTTTATTTGCATTCATATTGACTTAAGTATCCCTGACCTTTCGTACTGACTCAATTTTGTAAATAATTTTGAAATAAATGTTCTTTGGCGATCCCTTGTAATTTTATTCACGTTGCCTGGCTTCATTGGACGGGTTATGTCAATTTACAGAACATGCGTGTGTGGTTTTCTGAAAACCCTCAAGTGTTTGTTGAAACTTCGTTACGTTCTGAAAAGGGTGGCGTGTGCGTTGCAACTGCGAAGCCAAAGAACACTTGTTGAGAATAATTTTTTGAAAGTATACATATAGAAAGTGACATTGCACGTTGATTTAATCCGAGACCTGCTTCACAATGTTATTCCGAAATAAGAATATTAAAAACTGTTTTTCTAGCAATAATAATAGAAAGAAAAATTGTGGTTTAGTAAAATTTTGTCAATTAAATCATATCAACCATATTATATCATCATTTATAAGTAGACATCGGAATATATGCAAAATGTTAATCTTTAATTTTAATTTTTTTGTAAAGTCAATATACCATATTGAATTTTTTAATTATTGTTAATTAAGTTAGTACTATTGAATTTAATAAAGTAGCATATAGAGTTCAAGAAAAAATTTAAATTGAAGATTAACATTTTGCATATACATATTCCGATATCTATTTATAACGTATGTACTACTATTTTTTATTAAATAAATGTTAACTCCTCGCACTAAAGCGTAATCCTTGTGTAGATAAATACATATTATTGAATTTGTTATGCTTCTTAGAGCACATATTTTGCTATTCGTTTTTATGTATAAATTTTCTTTAGGCTACTCATACTGATGAAACAAAAACGTTTTCGGACAAAACTTTTCACTTTATTGTGAAACATTTTGAGTAAAAACGTTTTGACTACAACTATTTCAGCGTGCTTTTTGTTTTGACGTATCAGTGAGTACTTGGTCCTTTTTAAAGCATTGAAAAAACGCTCTCTAGCAAAATTAGTCGAAAATGTTTTGTCTGAAAACGCTTTTATTTCATCAACATGAACGCAGCCTTAAGTTATAATCTCATTATATTATTCTGCTTGTGGCAAGTGCACTAAACCTTATCGCAAGTGTGAAAATGCTGACGACTGCCGTAGAAATTGTGCGTGCCTCTCATAATTGCACTCTCAATTCTAATGAAAACGTCTTACATTATCACGTTCTTCAGCACAGGAGACGTGCCGTATCAAATCAACTGGCGACAATGTACACCTGATATCACACGCTTGTAAGAAGAATATTTTAACCGTATCTCATTTTTGTGGTAGTTTCGGTATGCGGTCAAGGTATAAAAATTAAATAAAGTATTCCAGTCAAGTTCGCATTCAGAGCGTGCTGTATGTAGACAGAAATAAATTGAGATGAGCGCAAATTCAATTCTGCACGCCAGTTAACAAACTAGAAGTCCATCACGGATTTTAAGTGAGTGCTTGTTATGAATTACAAACACTGATGTTGATGATATGTGCTATTTCATCAATTGATCGAGGCACATGCGGAAAACGTGCCTGAACTTCTGAAATAACACTTGCCAAAGAAGTTCGAGCAAGCTAACGTGGTTTGCCCAACTTTATTAGACTGAACTTATATCGACTGTTCCAAATTGATCTGAAGTTCTCTCAAACCGTAAGAGTTACAGATTCGGTTTTCTGAAAGTTAAGTTGCATTACGAAATTCAACAACTAAGTCGATTTTCCTTTGTAAATGGAGACGAAAAGTTGCTTTTTTGTTTCTTTACATACATACTGCAACCTCGTCTTCTGGAAGTATTTTTGGAGTCTGCATCGAGTCAGATCAGTAAAATGTAGCCTGCCAGAAGGAACTAAATGTTACGAATTGACCCTAGAATTTTTTTTCGTATGGAATGAACTTTATCAATAATGCTGCGTTTTAAATTGGAGGGGAGTTGTCTTTTGTTAAGGTTTGAACTGAGAAATTGGAGGTTTTTTCCTAGGTGAATTTTATATTGTGGTGAAGGTAATTGAAGGTGAAATTCAGGAGGAAGGAGAGTCATGAAAAGTAATAAGGGGCCGCCTCAGAAGTAAACAGATAACATTTGTTTGCAATAAAAATTTTTAACAAAAGAACAATTGAATTTTAATTTACAGGTAAACACTAACATAATACTATTATATACAAATTATATTAAAATGGCACCAGTAACTCTTGCATAGGGTCTTTTCCGCAAATTTATTGCTGCTCTGTGCATAACAGCCACTCCAGATTGTGCACCTACTTTTCTGCTAATTCGAGTCCACCTATTTTTGAACGCCCGCAAACTTTTTGGTTTTACCAAAATCTTTTGATATTCTACCAGAATTTTTCTATACCTCTTGCTTGAGGAACGTTTGGTGCGTTGCTTTTCTTTCCGATAAATTCGATTCCTTGAGAGCGTAAAAACTCGGTAACTGAAGCCGTGTAATGACATGTTGCCATATCAGGCCAGAAGTTGATATTGTCCTTATTATAAAACTTATTAATAAAGGGAATTAATCGCTTCTTTACACATTCCTTCAGGTAAACGTCTGAGTTCATAGAACCCTGGGAAATCAAGGCGTCAGAAACGTTGCCGTTTTCATCAATTGCCTGCCAAACAAAGTATTTTTTGGAAAATTTGGCTTTGGGCTTCACTCTATCGGTATATTTTACGTCCATTCTCTTGCGAGTGTGGAAACATTGCTTGCCAGGAACGTTGCTTGAGTCGGCAGCTACGTAAGTTTCGTCGTCAATAATGAGTGTCTTTCGTAGCGTTTTTTCATACACTTTCCGAGAGCTTTTTCTCGCACGTATTTCTTGGTCTTTGAAATATTTTTGCGCCGATAGTTTTGAAAAGGCCTTCATTTACAAATCTTTTAGCTTGATCCTAGACACTGTTGACTTATCTAGTTCATGTTATGTGGCTGAATTTCTCACAGACGTCCCTGGTGACTTGATAAAAACCGCTTCTATCACTTGTGTATGCCTAGTCTTAGAGATTCGGATTGGGGATAAAAGATAGCCAACGTCTTGTTGTAATTTTACTTCAAGTTGCCGCCAGCACTGCTCATTGGTTATGCTGCCCTGAAAAAGATTTGCATTTTTTTTACTTTACTTGAAATGATTTTTTGTAATCGATAGCAATTCCTTCAGAATAACTTTCCTCTCTGCTCATCTCTAATGTTTCAGCTTCAAATGGCATGAAGTTTTCTCAATGCTTTCAAGGATTATTAATCTCTTGTTTTAATTCCAGTTTTACAAACATTGAATAACGGCAGAATAACTAATCGCCGAATATCTTTTAACCTTCTTCCATATCTGCGTGACATTATTCCAAGAATATTGTTATACTCAGATTATCCGACGATTGGAAAATCGAGTCTAAAACGGTAAAGTTAATTAAATTGTCTTTATAATATAATCAAAGCAAACGAAGTTTTTGTAATTTATAAAAGCTCTTATACAGGATGAAGTTGTTTAATATTAAAGACTTAGTTTAGTTATATGGAAAATTCTCACTTGTTTCAGAAAGTTTTCTTTCCTTAGATTGTCATCACGAATATTTCTAAAATCGATATTTTCAGGATTTCATTTTGTTTCGCAGCCGAAAATGATTAAATTACAATTGATCTCTTAGAAATTAATAATTACCTCAGCTCTTTGCCCCAAAGTTTTAAAACCCCTGCAAGGGGCGCGGATCTACCGGCCGTAGTCGGGGGTGGTATAAGGATCATGCGCTCCTGTCCATTGCGTTCGGTGTTGACAAACGTACGCGGGCATTTAATATATCTTAAAAAGTACCGTTACCGCGTTCACTTTCATTCTACACCGCCGTGATTTACAAAAACGGTACCGTCAGTCGAACATACGTGTTGAGAGAAGCGGGTTGTGTTATCGCAGCCGTAAAACAACGCGCTCGGTGGTTTTGTGTTTTGGTCAGAACGGCAACGTCGCAGGCAACCCTCTTCGAATCTCCGGATGACGGGAAACTACCTTGCAGTTCTCGTGAAATTACGTAATAGTGCTGCTCTAGAGTGGTGTACTGACGTCGTTCACTTTTTTATTTGAATATCGAGATTCTTAACTGGTAACGGGTGCATAGCAACGGAACTAGTGCTTTTGTGCTATTTTCTCCTAGACGATCGAACGCAGCAGTATTTATGCAGGAATGCCGAACTAGTGGATAATACATACGAATGTAAACAGTAGCTGTAAGTGTATATCATTATAGGATTTACTCGAAACACATGAAATACTTACTATACACACTATAATTTTCACCGCGATCGATTGAACACAACACAAAAACAACTTGATTGTATTGAGCCATTAAAAAGAATTAAGCACTCCATATACTTTAAATTTCGATTCCACACTGTAATAAGTAGGGGGAGGGTGCTTTCTTAGCGGAACTCATCTGTCTAATTGGATTATCTTGAAAATAATGAAAGCTTCTTTAATGAAGTATTTGAGTCTAGTATTCGATATTTGTTGAATTTATTTTTAACTTATTCGATATTGTTGAATCTATTTTTGTAAAGCAAAAAGTCGTTAACCAATTGAACTTGGCGTATAAACTAAGCGCGTGCATTGGCACTATTAAGCAATGAAAATATTTCTCATCAGAAGATAAGCTCATGAAAATAAATAAATGTGCATTTAAATCTATACCTTTAAATGGAAAATTTAATTTACTTTTTGGAAAACGAAAAATCGATTATGTCTACCTAACTGCCAGTGGCAGTCGCCAATTAGTACACTACGAAAGTTACTTTATTTTGATTAGGGCAAGCTGAGCAATTTAAGGTATATATCCATTATTTAATATTTTTAAGTGTAATGTACTAGTTTTGTTTGACAAAGTAAAAGCATTTCAATTTATTAATATTTGTATATACGCTGGTTGACAAAAGTATACTTCCGAAAAGCAATAAGATTGTGCTCTAAGGGTCGTTTACACACTCCCCATTTTCCCTTGTTTTGCCTGCGTAAACTAGGTTTATACAGTTGAAATGTAATGTGTAAACGCTAAAACTGTGCATAATACTGTAAATTTCAGTTTCGCACAGTCTTATTGCTTTCCGCAAAGATACTTTTGTTCCATCGTGCATCATTAAATTTCCGTTTTTAAACCCTCATAAATTACACTGTTCCAAGAGAAACTTTCCAATAAAGAATTTAATTCATTAAATGTGTGATAATGAGCAAGAAACTTGTCATAAAAAATATATAGGTATAATGGAATAAAAAAGAAAAAATTAGTTGCATCAATATTATATCTTCTATCGATGTTTCGCCTCGATCTAGAACAGATCAGCAAAAAACCGTCGAAAAAACTTAACATTTCTTAAGTTATTGCAATTTGTGGAAATAAATTTAGTTTTTCATAAAAGATACTGTTTCTGTTTAGGAGTTTAGAGTTAAATAAAATTCGTTGACATGATATTTTCGTTCATAACTTTTTTTGAAATAAATAAAATCTATCGTCAATCCCATCCATGGACATACTATTGTATATCTCAGCGCTGATGGAATACATAGTTATATTACTTTAATAGAAACTACCAATATCAAAAATAAAAAATGGGGCAGTATTAATTGGGGGTGTAGCAGATACGGTTGAAACAGGGGGTTACAAGCAACTACATATTTGGTTTCTGTAATTATTGAGATACTCATCTTATTGAAGGAGACTGATCGTGAGGTTGTAATAAAAATTAATTACAATTGAACAGAACGTTTCGCCAAAACGTTACCTAACAATACATAATCTGGGTACTTATGTATGTATCGTAGACAGACAATTGAAAGTTGCTTGGCACTAGCGCAATTCGATCTTTCGTACTTTTACTACTTGGAATAATTACCACATCTGCACTTGGCAATGAAATTTGCAAATATGTAATAGAATGAATTGAATACTTAACAAATACGTTTAGCTTAATTAGTTTTATATGTATCTATTTTTTATTATCTTTGTTATCTTTAAATAATGTTCAAAAATGTCAAAAAAAGTTTATCTGTTTGTTATCGAAACAATATAATATCGGAAAATGTAGGACCAATGTTTAGATTTAGAAATTTTTAATTATGTAAAGTTTAAAAAAAATGTATTTGCCTTAAATCACCATGAACGTTCATAGTGACTTAAGACAAGTACATTTTTCTCCAAATTTTATATTTTTAATTAGTCACTAACATCATGGATAATCCATTAAATTTTTAATTGTTTTGAAATATTTCAATTTTCTTTTAGTTTTCTGCTTTGGCGTTTTAACGATTACGTTATGAAATTCCTTTCGATTTCATAAAGTAGCTTATTAAAGAATCTGAAACTTTATTTTATTTTATTTGTTCATATTTGAAATTACAAAAATAACTTCAACTTGTCATTTGTTTGACGATACCTGTATTTGTTGACATCTCAAATGGCAAAAATAATATTTGTTTGAAATAATTTTAAACGTTAACCACAGTCATCAATCATCTCATAACTGAGCAGAATTTTTCTATATTTAAATTACAATATAGCGCAGATATTTTTTACATTTAAGCAACTAAAATAGAAAAAATAGTATAAAATGCACATTTCATAAGATTTTTCAGAGCCTTTGGCTCATTTTCTAAACGTGGACGCGTGCGCTAAAATCCTGTCTCATGAAATTTGTCTTTTGATGTAGTATTATGATTGCATTACATTTAGCATGTGAAATTAATAAAATCAAAAGACACTAATTTGTTTTCCCGAATTTATTAGAATTGAATAGAATTTCTGTGATTTAAACAACTTTCAAGTTCAAATAAATAATGTCACTTTTGTAATTAATTACCAAAACTTAATAAATTAGAAAGTTCAAAAAACTTTAACGCTTTTTTTTCAAAATGCATAGGATTTTTACTATTATCAATTTTATTTTTTTATTCAAAATTCGAAAATTCCTCTTTAATGGGGTAAAATCCCTAACGTTGTTTCACGCTAATTCTTAAAATTGGAATATCTGGAAAATTGTTTTAAGATATTGGTTTCAATTTTCTTTGTGCAAAGTGTTTCCTATGTTAATTTATTTAAATTTTTTTGAAGAAATGTAATAATTGCGGTAATTGAAAAATAAATTACTAT
This sequence comes from Serrognathus titanus, assembly GCA_039766575.1. Taxonomy (NCBI): domain Eukaryota; kingdom Metazoa; phylum Arthropoda; class Insecta; order Coleoptera; family Lucanidae; genus Serrognathus; species Serrognathus titanus. Next base: position 25,309,117 of record CM077912.1, on the reverse strand, counting down.
AATTTCTCCTCACAAACTTTTTTAAATTAAATTCTTTCAAACAAGTAATTATCACCAAAATATTACATTTCAGAGGTATTCCAATCTTAAGAAATAGAATAGGGCGACGTTGAGGCGCTTCATCACATGGTAGAGGATTTTGCGATTTTGCATATTAAGATGTTTGTGCAAGGGACACGCTTTTGCTACTTGATCACCAATTTTTGGAACAGTATATCTACAGTATATGTTTTTTATAAGATAATATTGATTATATGATTTTATTGGGACATTTATTTAAAAAAAAAGTCATAGCCACAAAGTTCTACATAAATGTTTTTGAGCACATAATTTTTTACCAAAATATGTAATTACTAATAAGTATTTAGGTGTATTTTTAGGTCTTCATTTATTACTACACATTGCGTACGCCCTACTAAAAAAAACTCACGACTTAAAAATGCACCGTACTTTAGTACATAATTATAATTTATCAGACACTTCGTAAAATTGATATCAATGTCGACGTTTTACTCTACCTTTGCCTGATTCTATATACTGGGTGTTTCATTGAAGTTGCATCAAACTTGGTATGCGGGTAGATGTCGGGAAAAGAAAGAAAATTTGCTTAGTAAAATGTTCTCTGTAATGAATACATTTAGAGAAAATTGAAGGGAAAGCAAAGTCGTATATTTTTAGGATGGACTTTAAATGAGAATGAATTGATTGTTACTCATTCACATACGAAATCGGTTTATTGGTTAATTGCCTCTAGAATATCGCCCCAGTCGATTCGGCCGTTTATGGATTTATTACCCCCTGCAGCTGTGTGTCATTCTTAAATGCAATTTAGGTCGCCGGTTTTGTTTCACGATTTCGCGCGCTACAGTATTTCAAAAAACATCGACTCCAAATTATGCAAATTTCAACTTGCACCGATTAAAATTTTTTATTAAGATATTTTGTTTGAAATAATGTCAGAAACGTGTCCCTCAAATTTGATGCATCTTCAATGAAACAGCCTGTATATACATATTTTACGAAGTGTCCTATACAACATGTCTCAAAAGTAAATGCTCAAACAAAAATGGTAGAAAATAAACGAGATTTCATCGATAAAAAATCTTATGATCAGAGTCTGAAAGGCTTAATTTTTTATGGGCATTTAAATTTTATTCACAAAGAAAATATATATTTAAAATTGGCACATAGTTCATATAAACTATTCTATCAATTTAAATCAATAAAACAGTTTTTCAAAGCTAATTAATACCTTTTTAATTTAATCATAACACATATTCGCGATCTAATTACTTTATTAAAAAAAAGTTTATCAAGAAATTAACGAAAATGCAACTTTTTTTCGCTAGTTTCGCTCATATCACAGAAAAGAACCCAATAAGGGTACCAAGTTTTTTGGTTTTATTGTAAAATTACATCAAAAACCCATCGAATAAAAGATATTCAGTGTTTTCTTTATTAATAGTGACGATATGAGTAAACTGAGCAAGTGACTTGGCGTAATGAGGGAGGTAAAAATCTTTTGTTTCATGAGAGAAATGTACATCTTACTAAGAGAAGGCACTAAGTAAAAAAAATCTAACGTTTTATTTAAAAAGAAAGATAAATGTTTTCAATTATTAAGTGTTCAAAATCTTGCGTAGTGTATTTTTCATACCGTCACTGCTCATAAAGTAACAAGGATAGAACACTGAATCTTTTTTTTATTCAATAGACTTTCGCTGTAATTTACAGTAAAACTAGAAGAAAGTGGTATCCTTATGGTTTTTTTTTCTGAGATATAAACCAAAACTAACGGAAAGTAGTTAAATTTTCGTTAATTTTTTGTCAAACTTTATTTTTTTAATAAATTTTAATTTGTTCGCGAAGATGTATTATGCTTAAATCAAAAAGATATTAATTAACTTTGCTATTTTGTTGTCTTAAATTGACCGAATATTTTATAAATTATAGACCAATTTTGAATGAATAAAAGTTTCTTTGGGAATAAAATTCAAATGCCCATAAAAAAAACTAAGCCTTTCCAACGCTGACAATTTAGACTTTCTACCATTTTCGTTTGAGCACTTATTTTTGGAACATGTTGTATAGTTACTATAGAGATGAATACCGGATACTGGCTATTAATATCCGCTCTAACCGGATATTTAACGCGGAATATAATAATGGAAAAATTAAGGTTGAATAATAAATCGGAAGTTTTATTTCAATCTTTTATTGTTAAATATAATATATAGTTGATCCAAAAATTAGTGGATACACCTTTAGTTTGAAGAGCTTTCGTTAATATTGAATAGCTTCATCAGAACACTATATATTTTTATAATTTAGAGATTTACTAAATCAATATTGTGACAGACTTTGGGAAATTTACATTATGTTCTAAATGTTTTGAGAAATCAAATTTAAATAAATATTCATATGCTAAATTTAAGTTTTGAATATTAAATCAAAAATTCATTGAATTTTTATTTAATTTTATGTGAAGCAATTCCAAAAATAATCTGTTTTTATAACTATTCTCTTTATATAACTTCTTTGTATTTTCAGAATCATACGGTTACAATGCCTGTCTACTATTGAAAAATTGGCAAAAAACTAAAAGCAAATAATCATATAAATTAAACCAAAGCATGTCCTCAATTGCAAAGTATGAGGACAAATTCTCAATCACATTTTATTTGAAATAAAACATTTGGATACCTATACTTTTGGATATTGATGATCAAAGAATCGAGGCGAAATCTTTAATTTTAGCAAAAGGTTGGGAAGTAGAATACAGAATTTAAAATTCTTTTAAAAAATTCTTTAATCATATCAGATCTAATAACTTTAAGTAACTTAATAATCTGAAAATACAAATAAATGAAATAAAACTTTTTAACAATAATGAAAAATTGTTTTGTGAATTTAAGTAAGGTATAGAAACATTAGAAACTAAAAGATTAGTTATCTTGAGATGCAAGATTTAGTTTACTAGTCAAAGTGAATATAGCAAAATTATTGGCTGATTTTGAGAATCTAGTTGAACAAAGAAATTTAATTAGATTGGAACTTTTTAACATTACTACTAATTTCTTAAATAAACCTTCAAAAGATCTTTCATTGAACATCACATTTAATAGATATGAAAAATGTTTGAAAAATAATTCCAATATGTATCTATACATATCCGTTTAACAGGCCAAATCACTATCCGCTGCATCTCTAATAATAACATATTTTGTATTAATTATTATTATTAATTAAAGTGCTTCAGTCAGAATTTTATATATAATTTTAAATTCTAATTTTATTAATTAAAATTTTAAGGAACAATCTTTTATTTTATTATTATTTATTATTGTACAAACATTTCACATTTCTTCGTTTGTGTAAAAGCAATAAGTAAAGTTGTGAAGCGTTTGTATAATAATTTTTACAATAAAAGAATCTTATTTGAAGAGCTCTCCATAAAATATAACTCACAACCAGTCAAGAAAATCTATTTTCGTTAACTTTTTTAATTAAATAATATGCACTGCAATATTAAAGTTATAAAAAAAATTATTGTCGCGATTCAAACTATTCATTAAAGTTATAATTAACTATCATACCTGTATACTCTTGTAACAAGACGGAAGCATTTGCTCCATAAAATGTTAAATATGTATTACCAGTTCGATATTACAAATGCACAAGCACTTATGTTGAAGAAAAGAATCATTTATATGATTCAGTCTTATTTATTCTCTTTGCTTCATGCAACTATATACGTTATGAAAACCAACAGTGTTTGCTTTGTTAATTTATTTGCAACAGCAATCTACAATTACATAATGATATGTAACTAAATTAAATTAGTAGGTTAGAACGACAAATGAAATGAAATTGACTTTCATTACTTCGAATGGCTGTTGTGTTAAGATTAAAATAAATAAATAAGTACATGTGTCAAAGTAACTTTCAAATTTTAAAAGCAGATAAGAATTTTACGCCTGCGGAATTTCAACAAATGAATTTTGCATTGAAACTAGAAAGCTTGTTCACACTTTTATAGTTTAAACCAATTACAAATGGTTTAATGCACGAAAAGTGAAAATAATTGCTTGTGACCTTACCGTAAGGTAATTGGGATGCATACTTCATAGTATGCGATAAAAAACTGCTTTGTTATTAAAGCAATTCTTGTTTAATGGCCCATGTTGTTAAATTGTAATTATTTAATATTTTAATTTTATAAGTTTTACAATATCAGATATACATAATTATCCTATTTATTTCTGTTAAGTAAATGCATTATTTCTTGTGTTGCGTTCAAGGGAAGGATGGAGTTCTCATTTCAGTTCTTCGAACGATTAGTTATTCTTTCCCAGAACAGGAATATATAAAAGTTATATTTTATTAAATAAGATAGAAAATAAAGTTAAAAAAATGAAACGATTATCCATTAACTTTTGTCAAGTATTTTTATGTCACAGAATGCATTTAGTTGTTTTATAATCGCCTATTTCTGGAAGAATTAAAAAAAAATGTTAATAGTCAATATTAAGTTACGCAATATAATATAATGATTATTATTAATTCAAATGATTTCATAAAAAAATCTTATCCATAAAAGTTCAGCTTAAAATTATACCAACTTGATATGCATATAATACAGTCTAATTTACATACGTAATTATTTTTAATATGTTAATTACCATAAAAATACGCTTTTACTGGGATATTCCATTTATTATGAATTCAAATAGTTTAATAAACAATTTTAAAAATGAATTAGTGGTTTTTATTTTTAATTATGTTATCTTGATATGGAAATTATTTTGAACTAATCGCTATTTTAAACAAAACATGAATTACACGGATTTCCTAAATAGAAAAGTTGTTGTTTGTTCTATATCAAAAATTATTTTCATTCCAACTTTATTTTCGTCTTTTTAGCAAGATAGTAAAGATGTTTCTATTGACAGTTTTATAGAATTCGTTGAGTACAGAAAGGAAAAAATCAAACTTGCTCCATTTTAAATATAGTCTTTGAAAATAATTTTCGGTTATAATAATAATAAATAAAATAATAAAGAGATCTTTCCCTCCCTAGTACCCAATTTGAAAGTGTCAATAAACTTCATTTAAAAACGGCAACTGTCGATCAATAAAAGTTTTTTTAATGTGCTTTTTCTGACCTTAAAGTTTTCTTGACTAAAATAGAGTGGTGCTAATGTCGTTGTTAAGTAATCCTAAATTAAACATAGGACTTTTCTCGTTTTAATCTAGTTTAACTTTAGTCGATGTCGGTACGACTAGACATTACATTAAATATTCCTTGAATCATTAAACCACATATCTTGAATCCGAGTAAAATAAATCTTTATTCCACTTCACAAATCTAAAGAACATTGCAATGCCAATAAAAATGTTTGTTTATTGATACGGTATTTACGTGTGATTTATAGAATTACTTAAACAAACTCTCTTGAAAGTATCGAAGGTCATACGATGTCGACTTTGAGGACGACCCTATTGATTGATCAATAAAGCTGGGTCTTTATTGATTTTATTAAAGTAACAGATAAGGTGGTGTAGGTTGAAGGTAATAGCGGAAGATACCAGACAATCTCATTTCCATATCCTTAAACGTGTGCTAGAAATTAATATTGTATTGATTTTATGTTGTCGTAGTATAGTAACTACACTTTAATTGACGCATTAGTAATTCAAATTATTTCCGCGATAGATTCGTAGTTAATACGCCTTGATTTAATCATTTGTGTTGCTGAATGTATGACGCATAACTATAGCGGGACTCAACGTATTTATCATATATTACAAGAGTTAGTCAATTACGTATGTAAAATGTTTTACTTAGGAAACACGTGTCTTTGATTAGGGCATACAATTTAATTTTTTTTTAGCGAACGTTAAAATGTGCTTCGTCCAACTCAAAACAGTCGATAAAACGGAATTTTAACAGCAATAAAGTACTTTAATTTTGTTATTTCAATTAATAAATATTACATAATTAAGGTGGCTTCTTGCCCGGTGAAATTGTTTGATAAATTATCTCAAACGGACACTGGAAAATGGCACAATTGCTCAACGTTTCACTCCTGAAGAAGCTATCAAACGATAGTGAAACGTTGAGCAATTGTGCCATTTTCCAGTGTCCGTTTGAGATAATTTATCAAATAAATATTACAATTTAGCCATAGCAACAACCCACACTAGATACTGGGATCATGATCATACAATGCGATTTTGCACATGATTGCTCTATTTATTTTTTTGCGAAATTGTTTAAATTTTGTCTTTAACCCTATAAAAAAATAGAATGTTACACACGACAGTAAAATTTATCCTTCGTCGCTCGTGAATTAAACGTTTTCACTCATCGATAAAAATCTATTTTACCGTCTTGTATAACAAATAACTATTTGATTTAGAAAAAAAAATTACCAGTCAAATTTTTATAAGGTGGTGATATCTTTGCATTTAAAAATTATCCATAATTTCCAAAAAGCAGGCCACTGACTAGGGCAACATCCTCGGCAACTTGGCTCGTAGCAATAAGTTGTAGGCTCCTGGAAAAATATCCAGAAGCCTGCATGAACATACATTGCCGAATATGTTGTCCAACATGTTTTCTAGATAGTGACCTGCTTAAAAGGGACTTTAAATTCCTATTAACCAAAAGATGATCAGCTTAAATGTTGATAGTTAATTAGCTATTTAAGTAAAAGTCGAATAGCTAGATATTCGTATTTTTGTTCTTAATGAATCAAAAATCACCTTCACATACGTGCATAGATCAAATAAATATTATTATTATTATTAGTGTAAACGTATTTAAAATGAAAGTTCATATTTTCTTACTTAACAGTCAATTGTGCGATTTGTGTTAAAAGTGTTAATATGAGAAATTGTTGAATAATAATAATAATAATATTAATAATAATTTTTTTATTGGATCAAATATAAATGATTCAAAAGGATTGGCATCAATGTGACTGCAGATGCAGAGGACTGTTCTACCTGTCGATCCTTGTTCACTATTCGTCATTGCGTCGATCTTGAATAGTTGAAGTTATGAATAAATAAGATTTCATTTTGTTAAGTTGCTCCATGATTGATACTAGTATCCATAAATTGTAATTATTTATAATTGCTTTCAGGTCTCCTTCACCATTACAGTATTAAATAACTGAAGTAAAATGCTTGTTAAAACAGTTCCCGTGTAGTAGTGTATTATTTGAGTTCTCTTTCGCTGCATCAATAAATAGTGTTTAGAGTAAACAAATCAAAAAATGGCCTCTTACCATAACTAATTTATAGATGCGAATTTCTGCCGCTACACTGCCATCTTCAGTGCACACAGTTAAAAGCACTTCATGAACTCTTTGGTTGCTATAAACCAAAGGATATTCTCCTCACCAAATTTCCAGGGGAAATGCATTTTCATTTAGCAACGTGCAACAGATATTTTTAAATAGAACACTGTATTTTCTTATAGAAAGACGTAACATTAGATCCTCTAAACAGTAGCACATATTTAAAAGCTATATGTACTGCAGATATTATTTTGGACAGGTCAAATCTTTTTACTTGTCGCTATTACTGTCATGAGCTCATGAGTATAATGACATTTATTAAGTTTTAGTAAATTTACTGTTAACTGGTCGTCTTGGGGAATATTTAATTGAAAAGAAGCTAATAAAAATTTAAGTTAGTCCATTATTTAAAAAAATTAATAAGCATTTTAGTAAATAAAACTAATTAGTAGGTCACGAAAATTTAAGTTGAATTTCCAAAAGTCACGTTACTTGGGTTTCATTCATAAAGAACACATTTCTTTTATTAAGTTAAATTCGGTCAAACACATGGTCTTTAGAAAGTTTTTCAATTAAATTAAAAATAATTAATTTTTTAATCATTAAGGTTTCGCTTTGAATAGCTTTTTCAGAGAAATTTATTATAAATGCAATTTACGCGTGTGATCATAAATTTGACGAAGCACCACTTCAGTGAAAAAAATTGTAAAAATAAAAACATTAAAGGAAACAAACATTTATTTACTTTATGTGATTTATAAACCAGAATTTTCTACGCCTACGCATTTATTCTTCTCTGAATTCGTAATACGCAAACAAAATAAGGTATTTTACATATTCGGTTTTCGCTGTCTTAACCTATCTTATAAATTAATCTCGAATGTTTTAGAAATTATTCTGTGAGCTTTTTTAATGTTGTATTAGCATATAAAACTATAATTATCTGTCATAGTAATCACACACTAAATGATCATACAAATTATAGTCGAGGTCGTGTTTATTCTTGGAAGCCAAATCATTAAGGATATAGGATATAGGATATGAAATAAGATATTTTAATGGGATGTACTTTACGGTATATTTCACTTATTCTGGTTTCAATATTGGCCCTACGGGGCTCTTCCGGTTTACTAAATGCACATCTGTACCTTTACCGTCTTATTACCTATCACCTGAATTGTTATAAACTTTTTATACCTACTACTAATAGTTTGTTATTTGTTTGATTATAGATTATAAGATGTTCCTTGTATTTCTTCATGTAGATTGCTTCCATTATTTCCAAACAATTCAATACAAACAAGTTCTTAAAATTCGTCAACAGCCAAGATCTCATAGCCTTTTTAGATTTATAACAATAACAGAATAATAAATTTGACTTTACTTATATACCTATCATAAACAGGAAAGAAAATAATTTTCTATGAGATACTTGAAAACCATGATGTTAAATAATGTTTTAGGAATGAGGAAGTGAAATTGCAGTCACTAATACATAATCAATTATCTGCATCTAAGTAACGAAATATATTTATTTATGCATGGTATAAAAGTAATTGGTTATCTGAAGACTAAACCCGATGTTTCGAAGTTTGTCTTCTGCCGAATTTCGCCCTCGTTGTTTTATATGCGAAAAAAATGCTGTAATTAGATGTTCACATGTTTAATAATGTTCACAAATTATCATTGATATATTATAACTATGTTGGCTGTCACTTGTCACTTGAAATACGTTCAGTAAATTTATATATATTCCCACAATTTTGTATTTTTATTGGATCTCGATTATAACTGTTGACAGATTCGTTTGGTTACCCATGTTAATGATACATGGTATTACCATCTTCCAACATGTTAAGGGTAGATTTCATATTACCCGAATTTGTCCAATCTTTCTGTAGCAAGAATATATAGAAGTTTTGTTTTAATCAGTTCGTTTTCCAGATTGAAATCCCGTAGAATATGTGTAGCGTGGGGAGGAACTTCATCGACTCCGATAGGTGACATACATTAAACATTGAGGCATGAGCTTTTGAGATAAGAGATAAATTGTTGTTCTTTTCCAAATTTAGGTTGTTTATTGCTTAGGTTAAAATAATTACGCTAAAAGTTCCAACTCCTGAATGATACATTTCTTTGACACGAAGCTCAAAACTAATCCTTTCGCAGGACGATATAACATAGAAACTGCAGTTATTTGAAATAAGTTGGAGAGCAACTAATGTTGACTTAAATGAAGTTAAATTAAATTTCAACAATTAAGTTTAAAATTTGTTTAATATGCAAACTTTAATAATAAGTAAACATGCAGGAAGGAAACTGCGGTGAGATTGAAACTGTACCGTGCAATAAATCTCGTCTTGGATTGCAATATTGACCTATATGAGATTTTAATTTACCTATTTGAGAAAGTGAACCGGTTTGTTCTGTGGCGATAAAGGCTCAAATTAATACCGGTCGTATATTTTGTTGCGAGTTGTTATTTGAAGTATGCGTTCAGAACCGATTTTGCACGTGCGTTACACACTGTCTCCGTCCTCTCCTAGGAAGGCGGTCAATTTTTTTTATTTTTCGCAACTGGATTGTGATTTTAACGGGGATGACTTATTGTAAATATTTGTTGTTGGTTTAAGTGGATTGGTGTGGCATTGTTGATTAACTCTCGTTATTTATTGAAGTTGCAAGACACGAATCATTTAACTTTTAAATGTCGGTATTATCTTTGGAATGTTCAGTATTGCAATTGAAAGTTTTCAGTACCAAGTCTATCCGAATCGAACTGGCGTTGAAATATACGTATACATTTTAGTTGTTTAAATATTTTAATAAATAATCATAAAACATTAAAAGTTTTAAAATACTACTTAGCAAAAAATAAGGATAACTTAGTTGGATTAGTCTTGTAGACTTAGAACGTATAAAACTTTACGTTGAGTGACAACCGTGACTTTATTGAATTATAATTTAATTTTCGTTTCTGAGAATTCATATGTGTATGTATTAAAATTCCATTTCGTTTCACATATCTTATGTTCTTTTTAAATACATACATAAATATAACGAAGGTCAACAGGACAGAATGTCTGAAACGAATTAGTCACTCTTATGTACTTTTCGGCCTTTTTTGGAACCAATCTACAAGTTAAAATCACTTGGTGTTGACTTGCGCATTCCTAGAAGTTGGCTCTCCCAAAAGTTCCGCGTAAATAATTCACTTATCAACCGTAACTAATATTTTAATTATATTTCCTAAATTTAATGATTCGAACGAATTAATAATCAGTTCCGTTGACTCAACGAACACGAATTTCGTACTGTAATTACTTTCGAGAATTCAATATCGCCAGCCGATTTACGATCTTAAATCGATGTCTGTGGTGGATTTTGAGAACGATCGTCATTGTACCACACTGCGACCAGATCGAATCCATTAGGCGCTCGTGGTAACGCGAGCAAGTTCAAAAACCTTGTCGCTTAGGTCACGTCTATTTAGTAGCGATTTGTTACACTAAGGATCTTGCATGATTGAAGTTTTTGATGTATTATAGTGAGAACGTAAGTATAGTAATAAATTGAGTCGTATCGTGTTGTCTATCGCACCGAATAAAACGCAGACGGAGCGATTAACTTATGCCACCACACCGGTAGCAATAGAGCGAAGGGATAAAAAAACGTTGCGGACTTGACGTGATTTCAAGTCATGAACGTTAAAGGTAGATAATATTGTCTCAATTTATTTGAGTGAGTCTTTACTTTGTATAATTTCTTGATAACTCATTTTCTGCAGAGCTTTCATTATTTTGCTCTCCTTGAACAACTCCAAAGCTTAGCAAGAGATTTTATGCAATAGGATTAGAATGGCACTAACTGAGTAGATCTGTTTTATTTTCCGTATTTTATTTTGTTAATTATTGTGCGAAATTTTTAATTGACATCCATTTAAATAAGGTTCCAATTAGAGGTACGTCATGTTTTTGAACCTATGTCGAAACCTTACTTTATACCAACTGGACTGATAGAGCGCTTGTACCATTATCAGTTCAGTTACACTTATAAATAGGGGGAAGTAAGTCATACACATGACGAGTGGAAGGGAATAGTTATGGTGGGTGGTCACGTAACACCTGATACATAAATTTTGGGAAAAATTTTAAATGCTCTCTGTGACAGTAAAACTAATACATCTAGTCAACTATGGCGAAGATATAGTAAACTTGTTTCGCGGACAAACTATTTCAAAAAGTACCATATATCGGACAATTTAGGAATGCGAAGAGGGAATACCATGTATAAGTCTACCTACAGGCCGTCCACGTGCGTTAACTGAAGTTCAAGTCAACAGACTAGTCAATCGTTCCAGAAACATCATTGGACTGTCTACCCGCAAGCTTTCCCGTCGGTTCCGCGTTTCAAATGCTACAATTTCTCGTTACATTGCAAGAACAGGCCTAAAATACAGAAAACGCAAGGAATGCCCCAAGTATACTCCCGCACAATTGGCCAGAATCTCTGGTTGTTGCCAAGCTTTGAGGCGTCCTCATTTCGCACACAACCGGATCATAATCATGGACGACGAGAAAGCAAAATTTTCTGACAAAATTTTGGTATGGTGTGCCATTTCTGAAGCGGGCATATTTAGGCCCTATGTAGGCCATGTAAGAGGTCAGGCAGTGAATGCTGAAGTATACATCCGAAATTGCCTATCAAAATTGATTATTTTTATTAATCAGCATCATACTACTGACGATTACTTGTTTTGGCCTGACCTTGCAACATCACATTATGCCAGAGATACGCTAAACTGGTTAGAAGCCCACCATGTGCCATATGTCCCCAGAAATAATAACCCTCCAAATGTCTCTAAGGCAAGGCCAATTGAAAATTTTTGAGTCCTATTGGCAAGAAAGGTGTATGATAATGTTGGGAAGCCCAAAATGAACAACAATTGCGGCGAAGAATTCTTCAAAAAATTCGGAAAGTAGACTTAGAAAGCGTCCAAATCCTGATGCGACATGTAAGACAAAATTACGTCTTATTGAAGATAGAGGCTCCCTAGCAGCAATGTAGCAACCAGGTGTTAAAGTCTAACATTTATTGGTGATTGTTATGTTATGTTTATGTAATACAGTTCTCTTAAATTTAAAATAATACCCTCCTATATTTTTCCCAAAACTTATGTAACAGATGTTACCGGTGACCAGTTGCAATGTTGAACGCCTTAAAAGTTATTTTAAAATCAGAACGGATGAGGTTTACAAAGGAAAATTAAGTATCATATTTAATTGTGAACGCATATGTAAATCTTTCCTTGATTGTAGACGAATTTTAGTTAGGGAACAGCTCAGTTGGTCAGTGTTGTAAATGAGTTGTTTACACAACCTACTATTGAAAACGTAGTTGTTCCACTGGAGGAATTCAGACGAGATACTTCTCTCTACCTATAAACAACTCGTAACGTAAACTGATAAATAATTCATTTAATAAATTTAAAATAATCTTACAGTAGATGTTGGAGATAACCTCCATAACTTTTAAGCATAACTGAGTCCTCCTTTTTACTTCGTTAATAATTTGTTGCAACAAATATGGTGAATTATTCACTAGCTCACATTTGGCAGTAATCCATTGCCTGAGTTCTTCAATTGCGACTATCGGGGAATTTGTAATTTAATTTTTCAGATTAGGCCCCAAGAAAGATCAAGAAGACGTAAGTCACATGAATCAAGAAAACTTAAATCAAATAACGGGAGTATTCTTGCTAATTAAGCCATTCTGTTGGAAAAGTTCTTCAGGTAATTTATCATAACGAAGTTGACCTATGAACTTATGTTGAATTTCGTCCTGTTAATGCTTTGCAGTGAGGGTACTGCTAAAAAAAATGAGACCAATTAAGCATCGTCGACTTAATTCTACCCAGACCCCAATTTTCTGTGAATGAAAGGAGGCTTCTGTATAAAAATGCGAAATTTCCACTCTATATCTCCATATTTTAGGTTAATATATCCTGTGAGGTGAAACTACGTTTCAACAGAAAAGTCTGATTTAAGAAATCTTCATTAGCTTCATGATTTGCTGATACTATTTCTTAAACTGTTTTTAGTCGATAAGGATATGATTTTAAATCCTTTTTCAATATATACTATCCATGATTTGCTGAACATTTTCCAAACTTTTTGCAATCCTTTTGATTGGAGGTCTTCCACTTCGTAATGTCTATGTGTGTCAAAAATAACGTAGACGTTGGAAATATCTGTGTAATTTTTTTAACAAAGATTACAAACCTTTTATAGTGAAGTTATAAGTTACAATCCAAAGCAGAATATCTTACAATAAAACAATTTTGTTATGCAACTATGACAAAATAGAAGTATCTTCAAAACAGTAATTAATTGCTCGACGAAAATTGTTCATTCAACTACATTTAGCTTTAGTGAATGAAAGTGAGCGGCCACTTTGATCTCTCGGTAGAAAACAAAGTGCCGGGTGCAGAAGAGTAAATTCAGCAAATGCAGTCAAAGTAATAATTTAGCTCGCCGTGTGGAAGCGCCCGCGGTCTTTCATATTGATCAGACGGCGGCGTCTGCAACGTCGCTAGGCAACTCTCCGCTGCTCTCCCGCATTCTCCGACTTTTTATCTCCGTCTCCTTCGGCATGCGTACGTACTGATGTCCTGCTTTCCTGCTTCTGTCTTTCGTTGCAAGGCTTCAGGCTACATGGGAATCCTATAGACTGCAGGGAAAGCGACGTTTGCATTGTACAACCCTCTGTGGTTTTTCTCTAAGAACAACTTAAACGGGTTCATCGCTCTATTTTTGACCCCACAGTCCTACTTTTAGTTCAGTTTACATTTGTGCTGTTCGACTGTGATAATTCCTCTTTTTTTCTAAGTTTTTGAGTAAAATATTCTTGATAATTTGCATTTTAAAAACAATTTATATTAAGTGAATCGCCAAATTTTAAGAGGACTTTACTAATTTGAGTTACTTGTCTATTGGCTCGGGATAGTTAGACTCTGCAGTATGCCGAGAATGCCCGACTGTTGAGCTTCAAATTTATTCTTTCTTATATTATGTGCGAATTTTATTGGATTGTGGATAATTTGTTGTTAAGAGATCATTCAGCTGGATATTTTTATCATGAATTTGCGCTTTGATCGTTTTGGGTTCCTAAAAATACCATACCAAAATTACATTGAAAAATACTTTTCATGAGGTTTTTGTATCTTTGAACGTACATATAGGATAACATTCTCAGATAATTGTTAAGAAACCATTCCACTAATCCCGTTGCACCTTAGATGAATTGAAAGTGAGAGCACAAATTAATCTGCTTTGTACAATTAGTCGCCGTAGGAGTCTCGTGTATGTTGGGTGCGAAATCTAATTTAGATTCTTCGACAGTATTAAAATATTTGCATTATGCTAATGAAATGACTATGTGAAACAAAGGCATCTTTTTTCATCTAAATATTGCCTAAATCTAATCTGGAACATTTTAAAAGCAACTTGTGTTAGTATATTACATATTGGTACGTTGATATTGACTGTATAAGAGCACCAATTGGGACAAACGTATTGAAATTGCGGGCATTTTATAATTTTTGTCTGTCGATATTATTTGGCATCGCTTGACCAATAAGTAAGCCTTCTAAAAAGTCTAAATAAAAAATACACCATCCAGAAGTTTAGTTAAAAAGTTAAAGTTTTCGCAGAATAATTATTATCCACTTGTCAAAAGTTAATGATAAAAATTCACATAAGAGACGTTCCTTCTTCTAAATACTTTTATGCATGAAGTAGAGCTTTTATTCGCCAATTTTTAAAGCATGCATTCAAAATAATCAGTATTTTTTGAGATATTGAGCCTTAGGGTGTAAAGTCAGAATACAATTATCAGGTTTTGAAAGGGATGAAATTTGTTGGTGTGCACTAAGTTGGTTTCTCCTTCCGAGAAATTGCATGCCTTTTAGACCAAAATCATTCTTCGTGCTTCCGGTCTGAGAAAGAAATCCAACATTGCCCTTTGGGTAGTGCACGACGCGAAATGCAAACGAGTATGAAGATCGCCAGCATCGAAAAATTACGTTAAGGAAGATGTTTCGCTGTACAGCCTCAGTTGGGACGAATTTAGTGCAAATATTGTACAACTGCGTCGTTTTGTCTCCATTCGTACCGGCCATACCGACACCTATTGGCCAATTTTCGCAACACAGCCAGGTTTCTGGTGACACGAAAGATAGTAGTCCCAGATTATCTTTATCAACGAATCACAATTTTGTTTGTGGCAAAATTATGGAAATTCAAAGGTGAAACGGTTTCATGGTGAGACACACAATTTGGAATTTACTTTGAGAGGTCATCGCGGTGTAAGGCCGAGTGTAATTATATGAGATGCCAAATGCATGGGGTACAGAGGACTTTTAATTTTCATCCAGGTTATCCTATTCTGGATGAAAACTAAAGGCCCGTCGATACATTGACGAAATTTTAAGACCCGTTTTGCTTCAACGAACAAGCTGGTGTCTTTCTTCATTAAGAAATCCCCAGATCTCATGATGCACAATATTCTAGAAAAAGAGCACGTAGAGTTCTTGCCGTGGCTAGCTGGTTCTCTATGATTGGTTGCCGCTTAAGACATTTTGCTCAACCAGCAAACAATTTAGAACAGCAGCATCGTCATTTACAAGAAGCCGGGCATGAAATATTCAAAGAGGGTAAGGATCACCTCATTCGTAGCATACCCGGCGAATTAGGGAAAATTTTCATTCCAAATTTTAATTATTTAATTTGCATATTAATAATATGCGTAATCTGTACAACTTCACTTTTATATGTTAATTTCTTTTTGTTTATTCATTTTAAAGAATTATGGTTGAGAGCAGTTTCACGAAGAATATTTTTGACAATCTTTTTTCGAAATTAAATTTTTTTAATATTTTATTACTGATTTTTTCAATAGAAATTTGCGGATTGTAAAGTTTAGCATAAATGTCTCATTATTTACGGATTTAGTATCCACTTTATTTCACATAAATTTCACATAATTAATCCTTTATCGATGATGTTATGCAAAACGCACTCTACTTTGTCCTACTCCTTAAATATTATATTATTTAATATTCAAAATAATCTAAATAGTTATTACATTCGATATTTTACCCATTCCATTAATCCAGATTGTATCACATCAAGTAATTTGAGATGTAGGCAACATTATAAATATTGGATTTACATCGAACTTGTATTATTTTTTAAAAATTTTAATACACTCTATTTTTGGTCATACGTGTTTTATTTAAAAATTATTACAAGAAGAACTTTTTTTGTGAATAATTAAACGAAATTATGTTGTAATTTGGAACTTACAAATCTGCTGTCGCTCAGAGAGATTTATTTTTAAACACAATCACATGTACAGTAATTTTATGATTGCATTGCAAAATTATAACCTGTCATATACATTAATTTGATCTTCATTTAAGCAAAAGGTGCCCAACTTAAATTGACCACCGTTAGATACTCTGCTGAAGCACAGACGTAAATTATGTGTTGAAAAAGTTCCTTATGATCCAACGGTGTTCGGTCACACTTCAATTAAATTTATTTCTCATAAATTATGCTCATTTATATTTAACAACTAAATTCTTTTAGAAAAAAAATGGAGTGACTTTTTTCTGCAGAAGAAAAAAATGTATTTTATGTATTTAATCTACTCAAATCAAGGACTAGTAATTATTTTATGTTTACCAATAAATCTATGAAAGAAATTGATTATATCTGGAGTATATCGTCAAACTTGATCACTGAGTTATAGTAGAGCGAAAACCGAAATATCTAATTTTCCTATGTCAAATACATCCAACTTAAAATTGGCAATACCAGAGAACTAATCAAATTAAATTTAAAGATTTCTGCACGATTCATTATAGCTTTAAAATGCCCTTCAATAAGTTTGGTAAAAAAAAATTGAATTCGGCCAATTTTTACTGTAAGGAATTGCTTACATAAACCGATATATTACTGCAGTGAATTTAGGGCTAGTTTTGATTTATTTTAAATAAAATACTCGATGAGACTAATAACTAATTTATTAACAAAACTTAACACTGATTTTATTTAGAACAGACTATGAATAATTTATTTTCACAAGCCGAGCGATTTAACAGTAACTAAACTCTACGTCGAACTAAGGAAGTCTGTCTGTGTTCCCCCGTGCGCGTGTATTTATACCGGAGCAGCTTTTCCAGCAGCTTCTCCTCTAGAGTCTTTAGACGGCGGAATAATCTCGAACGGGTCCAGACAGTTCGGCGAATCGCCATCGGCTAGGCGATTGTATGACTAATTTATTGCTTTATTGATCATTGTGATTTTAATGTTTTGATTCCAATTATAACCATCTTAACCAATTTTTCCTCCGCAAAGTATAAACATAACTTAAATAATAAATCTAAAGTAAATGCTCAGTTACGATTTGTTTATCTTATTTGGTAAACTTAATGTGTCGGGAAAAGTTGAATTGACTGTACCTTGTCATGTGAATGTAGGCTAGAGAACGCGTCCTTAAAAAGTTAGTGAATACTATGTTTACGTAGTAATAGGTTTTAGACCCCCTCGTCACATGAACTTCTTTTCCAACATCGTAAAGCTAGACTTAAGAGCAAGAAGGGGATTAACCCAAATAATTTCGTCTCCGAAGCACTAACAAATTTTATTGCTAAGTTATGAAATATTACTTTGGTTTTCTGTGTGACAAAAGCAATAATATGCTACACACGTTCCTACACAAAATAAAAATGCAATGCAGGAAACTTCCCCAAACACATATGCCTGTCCACGTGATACAGGAGGGAGAGGCATGCTTAACGCAGCACTGTGTGCAACAACAACGGTGTAATCATCACCCCACAACACACAAGTTTTCAAATAACAAAGTTAGGAGCAGCTACCCCTCTAAGTGTATATGCCACGTACATTTAACTAATGGCTTGGTTTCATTTTAGGGAGAACTTGGCGCGGGATAAGTTAATCTGTTGTCATTTAATACTTCAAATGTTTCTTATAATTTAACGAAATTTTTCAAAATATTAATCAATATTCATTGCATGGATAGTTTTCCAAATTAAAACGAGTTTTCTGGAAATTAGGAAAAGCACTCTTTAACTGAAAGTAGCAGATTTAGCAATAAAAATTATGAAATATTAAGTATTCTTTAAATACCATAAGAAGTCTGTATATATAAGGCTATATTGATTTTATAGATATGTTACCGCTGAATTTTAAACAACTTATTTATGTGAAGGTAATAAATTAAACAAGTTTTAATTTCAAAATTGGCAACAGTTTTAAAACAATCAAAGCAAAAACCCGAAAGTTGATTTCGCAAGTACAATTCTCATTGATTTTTATCACGTTGAAATTGGTGCCACCGTTAACAATATTGCTTCACTTATTCGTCGGAGCAATATTGGGCAACTGAAATTTTATCGTGGCGTACAGGTAGGCGAATAGTGTTCTTTTAATTTGTTACCAGTTGCGTAACGACTATTTTCGCCGTGGAAGTCATCTGAAGTAAAACAACCATCAACAAAACAATGGAACAATTACGTTTTGCAAGTCGTCGCGCCTTCTTATTCACTTTCGCATTCCCATTTCGAGATTTGATTGTAGAGACGTTGATTTATTCGCACTTGTGTGTCATCTGTATTTTGTCCCCCTGATTTAAAAGTAAATGTATAGTATAATGTGGCAAATAAGTAAATGCGTGAATTGTGACAGGAAAGTGTTTCGTCGTAATAAGTGAAGGCGACACTTACTGTTTGTTAGACTAATTTTTAAGTTAAAATGAAACAGATATTTCTATTACTTAGAATGAAGAATATATCTAAATGAAACATTTCTATTACTATGGGCAAACGATTGTAACTATATAAGCGTTTCAAATAAGAGCTGTTTGAATTTTGTGAAACTGAATTGTCAACATCAATATTCACATAACTTAAAAAATTCTCATTTAAAAATCTATTCCTATAGAAAATGAAATTTGAAAATGTTTATTTTGATTTTTTTATATACTAATTTACTTTTTATTTTCAGAAACTCGTAATTTTGGAATTAGGATGTGTCAACCGCAAAGTAAGTGCACTTTCAAATATCGTCGGTTTTATTAAAGTACTTTCTGGCGATGCTTTTTCCTCTTGTTTAATAAAAGTTCCTCGCCCTCTATAAAAAGCGCCGCGTTAGATGCCAGGCTACAAATATATAGTGGGTGGACGTTTTCTCCCGGCTGCATGACGTCCGATAAATTCCTTTGCGGCGCTTTTTATACTCGTGTTTGTGAGAAAAATTGTCCTGGAATAAATTTTCCGGGAATTGCTCCGTGGTTTTGAATACAAGTAAAATGAAGGCGTGTGCTGGTTTTTACGTCGGATGAACGCTGCAGGCGTTTCGGTTGCATCACACGATGCGTTTCTCGGAAGGACGGACGAAAGCCTCCTCGGTTCGTGTTTTGACTGCTTTGAGGTGTGTGAAAATAGTAGAAATTAATGTAGTACGTAATTGCACTGTACTGCTTCGAACTCATTCAGGGTCGTACGTAATGCATTTGTTTACGTTCCAGAAAATTATAAAATGATTAGGCTCTTGTAATTCTCAGTATGAATGATTTTCATATGTGTACATAAATCAGATTAAATATTCATACAAGTCTGAATATTATAATTACTTTCAAATATTCGCGTAAGGTATTTTTTGTAAACTAAAAAATTAGAAAATAAATATTAACGCTTCACGTAGTTCAAGAAAATTCCAAATCATTCATCAGAAATGTGCTTTATATTTATACGTAGTTCTTGAGGCATAAGTACATACTTACATCTAAAAACGGACTTGTCTCAACGTGATGTATTTTGCAAAAAATGGAAGCAAAACTATGTGTATGTACAGGTGAGTCTGTATATCCCCCCCTACTTTTATCTAAAGAACGGAAAACATATTTAAAATTTGAAGTTAGCATTAGTTGGAATTTCCCCACAAGGTGACAACAAGAAACTTAATTGAAAGTGACTAACCTGATGATGATTCAGTAGACTAGTCTCTGAGACTATAAGGTCTGCAAATAAAATTCCCTGAATTTGGTCATAAAAACTTTATATAGTTACAAACTGACGTCACCTTCAAAATACTTCTCTTGATTTGCGAACATTATTTAGACAACGTGATGCTGCCACTGTTAAAACCATTTCTGAAACTCGTCTTCTGAGACTGCTTTTCAGTAATCTGGTCTTGTGCTTTTAATTGTCAGAAACATCAGAATATCAGTGTCTTTGAAGGAATTTTCTTTCTTTGGGAAAAGCAAACAATCAAAGTTATCAAAAATTATCAAATCTGGCGAATGGAGCGGACGTTCCAACTTTGTGATTTCTTTTTTAGGCAAAAAATCGAGAATGGTATATTGTCATGAGGGATGAGTTAATTATTTTAACATATTTTGCATTCAGCATTACGTAGTCTTGTCATCATTTCTGAGCAACAATTTTGGTTCATGTTGTTTATTAAATTTAAAGTAACCTCTGTCTTTATAAGTGAAAAATAATTTTGACACATATTAGCAATTCTCGAAACATTCTTCGCAGAAACTTTTCCTTTCTCCATCTAAATTCAACTTCTATACTCATGTATGCTAGATCTCAGTATTTGTAATTTTTCCATGTTTTCATACGTTCTATCAGTTTTTGTTGCCTAGTTCTTCCATCATGTTTCATATCTTCCCCGTCCTCCTTAAATTTAATAGGCAAGTACACAATTCAGTGTAGAGAGTTTAGACAGTTTAGAGAAATCTTGCGGAAGGAAACTGTATTTCCAGCTTCAAGCTACATCTCTTGTCAGTATACTCGAATAGCGTCAAATAAATATTAATATGAAGGCTGTATTTAAGTCTGCCTTTTATTATTTTGTTAGTCAGGTTTAGCTTCTAACTGTTTATTAATATCGCCTACGCTTTTACTTTTCTTAGGAGCGCCTTACACATGATGGTCAGAACGCGGTCGGGTAAAATTCGATCTTCTATATTCTGACGAGACCCCACAGAGGTCTGACTGCGTTCTAACCGGCTTGTATAGGGTGCCTTTTACAATTTAAACTTATACCTTGCCAATTATTATCTCATTGGGAAACACGTAAAAGCTGTAAAATAAAAATAAATAAGTTGTTTTGCTCCTAATCGGTGTTGTAATATGGATAAAGTTGTAATGCTTAACAAATTCGGTGTTATTGTTATGTTTTCCCGATATTACTCCAACAAGTATAAGCCCAAATCTTGTTTAACACCGAGCAGTAAACATAATTCATTAATTCAATAAAAAAGAGATAAGTTAGTTACACCAAATAGTAAAATATTCTATCTGCATTTGTGACAGTCATTTAATCCAAAAAAGTAAAAGTGTTATCATAAAGGGCTTAGTTCATACTTATTTACTTCTTGTTTATTGGTAAATTCTGATGCTTGAGTATATGCCTACAACTTGCTTTAGAATGGAATGTCATTTTAATTGCACGTTAAATACTGGGTATTTCATTGAAGATGCGTCAAACTTGGTATGCGGGTAGATGTCGGGAAAAGAAAGAAAAGTTTCTTTGTAAAATTTTCTCTGTAATGAATAAATTTAGAGAAAATCGAAGGGAAAGCAAAGTCGTATACTTTTAGGATGGACTTTAAATGAGAATGAATTGAATGGATTGTTACTCATTCGCATACAAAATCGGTTTATTGGTTAATTGCCTCTAGAATGTCGCCCCAGTCGATTCGGCAAAACACATTTAAAACATCATGGTTGTTGGCAATCAATAAAAATAATAATTAGTCGTTGATTTTCTGTTATCCATTTAATACGAATTTTCTAATTGTTAGTTGAAGAATTTTAGGATTGTTCAAACATTTAGTAGTTTGCGCTTATTTAAGAATTTATTATTCACATTCACCGTTTCATAAAATCGTTCGTAGAAATTTATTGCCCAAATACCTGGTTTTACCCAAAACATTTCATTTGCCGTACTACCCCAATTAAGGACTTTTTGATATTAGATTTAATACCTTAATAATTAATAATTTATTATTAAATTAAATAAATTTAAATATCATCCACGCGATTTCACATCGCTGCTGCATTTGATGTGTGGCAAAGTTGAATAGACCGAGCTTTCGGTCAAGGGCAAAATAAAATCTATTCATAAATTTCTTCGCTGTTTATAGATTTATTACCCCCCTGCAGCTGTGTGCCATTCATAAATGCAATTTAAATCGCCGGTTTTGTATCACGATTCCGCGTGCTATAGTTTTTCAAAAAACATCGACTCCAAATTATGCAAATTTCAACTTGCTCCGATTAAAATTTTTATTAAGATATTTACCGCGGAATATTGGCAAGGCCTTAGAAACATATTTATTCCACTTCCTCCAGATAAGCTTACTATTCTAATACAATAAAGAATTAAATTATTTCCCCACAAAAGTACAAGGGTTGCATTCCTCTTTTTGGAGTAGTTAAAATATAAGCTAAGATACAAGTGATTCCCCCAACAGAAAAGATTCATTTTTTTTTGGATAATACTCTTTTAAGGATGGAAATGCTTGACATTTTCTGGACAATACTAATTCCTTTAGGGATACAAACTACTAGCTCAGAAATAAAGTCTCTCTTTTCCTGTATAATATTAACAACTTGAAAGACAGAAAAAACTACCGCAAGACTTAAAATGAAGATAACATGAACACCTCTTAAAGTTAACTTCGTTTATTTCAACACCAGAAACGAATGGATGCCAGGAAATACTGAAAAGGAATTGAAAAAATGTTTGAATAAACTTATTTTTATTCCTCGTTTATAAATTTTAACGTCTTATCGGACTCAATCTTCATTGATTATTTCCCTAAGGAAAGCTATTCATTTTTTTAAGAATAATACATGTGTTTTTAATGTAACTACGTGGGCTTAGTTGAATAAGCTAATAACGTATTCAAATTTAAACATGCATTTACGTCACATTGTTAAGAAATGACAACATTGTCACAAAAAATATGTGTTGGAATTGTACAGGTTTTATGATGATTTGATATGAAGTTACAAGGCTTTTACGTTATAAACGCACATAAAGCCCACGTATCATCTCTTGCGGACAATTATATTCCAGTCGTACCTACATACTCTACCTCTAATACCTATAAGCTGGTAATTACGGTTAATGTTGAATAATAATAAACAGTTTCTTTCTCGTAATGCCCTCGCAATATATATGTTAGTAGTCTCAAGACGGACGTTTCCACGTTATTTATCCGACCCGCAACGTTATTACTTACGGTTATCCATATTTATGTGCTGCTTCGATCAGCAAGCAAGTTGAGTGAACTGTAATTCTATCTAGCCATTGATCTAATAACCGCGCCGTTAACTAACTCCGTTTGCCGTCGCGGAATGCAAATTTTGATAATTTTCCTCTCGGTCGTGAACCAGCCAGGCCAGAGCTAGTTGAGAATTTATAGGCGTCTCGCTCCGTGGCGCACGTGATTTATTCCTATGATACTTTTGTGCTGTTTAGTTTACACGTTTTGCTACAGTCTGTTATGTATTTTATTTATACCGAAGAAAAGTGTCCATAAATCAAGTTACACTACCGAAAGGAAATATTATTGTTACCTCATTAATCAACCATCATATAGTTTTTTTTTAATGTATGCAAGAGATATACGATAAATAGAAAAATTGAATACCAATGTGTAGTATGTATGTATAACAAGAAATTGTTACTTTGTGTAAAAGACATTCGATTGAAAGACGAGCCTTTTGGAACTTTTACATGAAAACTGGTACACTTTTGTAAAATGATTGCAAATTGGTAGTGGAGGACTTTCTAAAAAAAATATTTTTTGTATTGAAGTAAGTTGTTAACTAAAATAAATTCTTAGGCAAATCTGAAAACTATTGTAAATATTAATCTTAAATTTTCTTTGTTATTTTGATTTTATTTTATATTTTTTTGTAAATTTGAATGTGATATTGTTATTAAATTTAATCAAGTTAACAAAATTATTTTTAGGACTGCGCAAGTAACCATACCCCGGTATTAAACAATCTAATACCCTAAGAGGTAATAAAATGGTGGCAGCGGTGAGATCTGAAAAAGAAGTGTATTAAGGCAGAGTATTTTAAGACGGAAATATGTAAAATATATATCAATTGCAATTCACTTGTACTAAGCCTTCAATTGCAGGAGTTGGCAGTTTTATTTTATTTATTTGAACTTTGATCTAACACCTGTTACATAAGTTTTGGGAAAATTTTTAAATGCTCTCTGTGACATAGTAAAACTAGTCAACTATGGCGAAACATGTTGCTAGGGGTTATGTCAATTTGTTTGACATTTCACATTTTCGTTTGTCATTTACGAAATGGCGTATAAGCTAGATTTACGAAAGTCCATCTGCAACCTGGTTGGACAGCTGGCTAGACGAGATATAGAAAACTTGTTTCGCGGACAAAATATTTCAAAAAATCCCATATATCAGACAATTCGTGAATGCGAAGAGGGAATTCCATGTATAAACCTACCAAAAACAGGCCGTCCACGTGCGTTAACTGAAGTTAAAGGCAACAGACTAGTCAACCATTTCAGAAACACCATTGGAGTGTCTACCTGCAAACTTTTCCGTCGTTTCCGTGTTTCAAATGCCAAATTTCTCGTTACAATGCAAGAACAGGCCTAAAATATAGAAAACGCAAGAAATGCCTCAAGTATATGCCCGCACAATTGGCCAGAATCCCTGGTTGTTGCCGAGCTTTGAGATTTGTCATTTCGTCCACAACCGGATCAGAATCATGGACGATGAGAAATATTTTACCTTTGACCATGCAGAACTTCCTGGAAATGCAGGTTTCTATATGGATAATATTGAAGACACTCCCATTAACGTAAGATACAAAAAGAAAGCTAATTTTTCTGACAAAATTTTGGTGTGGCGCGCCATTTCTGAGGCAAGTATAGGTAGGCCACGTAAGAGGCCAGGTAGTGAATGCTGAAGTATACATCCTAAATTGCCTAACAAGATTGATTCTTTTTATTAATCAGCATCATGCTAATGACGATTACTTGTTTTGGCCTGACCTTGCAACATCGCATTATGCCAGAGATACGCTAAATTGGTTGGAAGCCCACCATGTGCCATATGTCCTCAGAAATGATAATTCTCCAAATGTCCCTCAGGCAAGGCCAGTTGAAAATGGGCCCCATTGGCAAAAAAGGGTTTGATAATGGTTAGGAAGCCCAAAATGAACAACAATTGCGGCAAAGAATTGTTCAAAAATTAGAGAAGTAGACTTAGAAAGCGTCCAAGCCCTGATGCGACATGTAAGACAAAAATTACATCTTATTGAAGATAGAGGCCCCGTAGCAGCAATATAGCAACCAGGTTTAAAGTCTAAGATTTATTGGTGATTGTTATGTTAAGTTTACTTAATAAAGTTCTCTTAAATTTAAAATAATACCCTTTTATATTTTTCCCAAAACTTATGTAACAGGTGTTAATAGACACTGCATCAATACATTTTGCGCGTTATGTTAGTGATATTTGCTAGCTTCCAAATTCCAAAAACATCTTTAGGTGCTTGTTTTGCATAGCATAAATACGTTTTCAGGGAAAAAAGAATTAAAAAATTGAACGTCTCGTACAACGGGCTGATTTAGATAAGGGGCCTATTACAAACGTTTATGCATAGTAAGAGTTGTATTAAGAGGACAGATATGACTTCTATAAAAGTGAAGCAAAGTTATCATCATCCACTATATCTTATGTCGAATTTAAGAATAAATTTACACCGTAACGAATACCAAAGGCCCTTGAAATCACTCGACAAATGTCGTATACGACATGACGTTAAAATCATACAAAACTATACAAATCGTTAGAGAATTGCGACATTTTGACATCATATCGCACACGATCGAATGATTTCGAGAATTGGGTCCCAGTTACGCAATGCAAGCAAAAACGGGATGAAACAGTTGATCAATTTATTACGTGTTTAAAATTGTTAGAACAAGAAGAGGATTTAGAATTAAATTAGGTTAGACCAACTGATTGTAACGCTATTCCAAGAATAGTGTTACGTAGATATGGAAAACTGTTAAAGAATATTCGACGAATAGTTATCCTGTCCTTAACCTACGATTGTGAAACTAGGCCAAGATGTATTAGACTAATTTTTTATGGGCAAGTCAACTTAAATATACGAGACTAGGTAAAGCTACCCAAATTGCTAGACAATAAGAATTAAGAAATCAGTTGGTAATTAATATGCCCAAATTTGTGTAACATTAGCAATTTAAAAAGATAAGTTATCGATAAACAACATCTAAAATTTGATATCGCCCACCCCTGCACATGAATTATGTTGTTAAATATATATATTTTTTATTGTTAACAGTATTAATATCTTACTTTTAGCATCATGATATCTCATGATTTTACTCTTCCAGCGGACGAGTATAATTTATTCACTTTCTAAATCTCCACGTTTTGGACGGCAATGCTAGACGTCGGGACACTTTGTCGATCCTTTTAAATATTTCATGTCGAAAGGATACGTAAATTTGTCTGGTTTTAATATTGTATGGGGAAATCTGGAACAAGCCATCAGTAGTATTCTTTATTATTCTATTTATAAAATACATTAGCTACAAAAACACTCTAAATAAACTAGACATAACTGCAATTTCATAATGTATAATAACTTCTTCAATGATCCCTAAAAATTAAAAACGAATAATTTGGAAGTGAAATTTCTTTAGTCAGCGAAAATATAAACTGTTTGACAGAATGAGATATGTCCGTTAAAGAGGAATAGAGATTTTAAGTGAAGAATCTTTACCTCTTCTTTAATAACTTACTTCTTCTCTCGTCAAATAATCTACCTTTTTTTTGCTGAATTTCTTCATTTTTGCACTTGCAAACCACCGATTCTCCGTATTTTTAGGCTGATTATTTGAAGACAATTATCATCAAAACTATTGGATTAGCGATACAGGAAAACAGTTTGTTAGGCAAACGTCAACAGCAGAAAACCAACTATCTAGTCAATCGCGGCTGTAATATGTGAATGATGTAACACGGCTCAGCGCATTTTTAAAAAGGGTGGAACTTAATGAGGGTATTGCTAATCTGGTAATTAGAATCGATCTGTTTTAATGCCTTTTGCTTATTTATGAGTACTATTATGTCTGTACATAATACGTATAAATCATGTTCATATTAGAGAAATTGGGAAAGTCTTTCAAAACTTATGGAAAAGTATCTTCTTATGATTTTTTCTCTTAAAAACGATTTGCTGGCTGTGATTTTCATTCCAAATAAATTTTGTATTGTGAAACGATGTTTAATTATGTCCTCCAGTTTCAACCTAATAGTAAGTAACTGTAGCACCTGAAATGAAAATTACAGTGTTTCCATGTACTTAATTAAATCTACAAAATAGTGATTATCGCAAAAACGTTCCGATTCACTAGTTTTACGACTAGACTGTGCCACCTGACGAATCAATTTACAAATAACAGTATCGTGATAGAAACGATCGAGCATTTACAGCAATCTTTACGCCGTAACTGAAAATTACTAACTAAAAATTTCACACAGAAATGTTTGTTCTAACATGCCAACCAGGTGACTGGCAAAGGTGTGCTATAACGGTCCAGTGATTTTCTACAAATTAAAAGGCAACCTTTTACGATCACCTCCGCTTAACGATATCTGCAATAATTAGCCTAAAGCCTGAGCTAACAAATCACGATTAATGCCACTAATTTAACCAAAATAATGATTCCCAAACAATTTCAAAAGTAATGCTTAATGTCATACAACACCTACGTTTGGCGTATATTGTACTCTAATTCGAATAAGTTCTTGTAACTTAAATCTTCAGTGTGTAATATTTTAAACTTAATAAAAGTCAAACAAGTAAAAAACAATATTCCCAATTAAATACAACTAACATATAACACACAAAGTACAAAAATATGTTCCGCTCCTAGCGAATTTCAATTCAGCCGATACAAAGTAATATGAACATTTTAATGCTGAAGAACAAAAGTGTTTACTGTCATTCAAATTCAGTTTCTTAAACCCCACCGTTATTTACTTCATTAATGGCCAGTTGCACCAAACTCTTAAGCTCTGCTGAGCTTTAAGCATCACTTAGAATATGACTCACACTACGTTGTCTAACCTCAAATGTCACATTATAAACCCCTCTTAAATTTAAGCTTGGCTTAAGTGTTTGGTGCAACTGGCCATAAATGCTTTTATTAGAAGTTCAATATTTATTTTATATATTTCTAACATACTCTGTCGTGTACGTAAAGAAAAAGTCTTTCTAACGTTGAAAAATATTTCAAGTCTGCTTCTAAGTTATTTGTCCCTGAAGGAAGTTAATTAAGCATAATGTGGGTATAAATTAAAACTAATTACTTTATCCACTTTTTTATAAATTTAGTGTTGAGGAAACGTAATAAATAATAAATAATCAAAAAATATTCTCAAATTTAATGGCGTTATTGGTACGAATCAACAACGAACAATAGAATGCGTATTTTATATTTGAAACTATTTGAATTTATTGATTCTTAATTATTATGTATGCAACATCATTTTACCTTCACCTAGGAAGTGTGTACAAAGTAGCGCCGCCATCACTATAACGTTTCATCGTTAATTACGAAATGTAGAATTAATTATGCAAATAATCACTTGAAGCAGGAATTTCTCAGTTTTTGAATATGTATGGTGTGTGTATGCATCTCTCGCATTACGTTCCCTTTCAATGGTGACGTTGATGTGGGCTGTGGCCATATGTTTAAACCTGTTTAGGACTCAATATCCTTATATGAAGGACCAGAGGTCAAACTTCTTGTCCAAAAGTAAAAGTGTGGATATCGTGGCACATGTAATCATACGTGCCTTGTTCGATTTCGATATACTCACATAAGACTTGTAGGATTTGTTGTTACAAAAAATTAAAAACTGAAACACTAGGAATATAAAAACTATAATGAAAGAAATTTAAATTGTACATATTATTGTCCTAAGGGCCAATTTCATAATGGAATTTAAAGGAGACTTTCAATTTAAAATTACATTCAGATATAAAAGCAAATATGAAAACACATCAGAATGTGACTTTATTTTAAAGTATCCTTTAAATTTCATTATGAAACTGGCCTTAAGTTCAATTTCTGTATTCCTAAAATATCTTATTTATATGCACTTTTTTTCTCTTACGATTTAATCGATATTGATTCTGGTATGATTAAGAAACAATGAAGAGTACAGAATATGCAGAACAGTTAAGTTATGTCAAGGACTTAAAACGAACATATGTGTACTGAGCAGGATACTGTTTGACGTTAAGAAATGGTATACTTTGCTCTTTGAAATGTTTACAGGTATTTTACTCAACATTAGTAAAGTAATTAGACAATTGTTAAAATTAATGCTGCAATTTTGTAAGATGTTGTTACATAATTTGTTTAACAATTGTGTGTGAATATGTCAAATCACCTTCGCCGCCTTTTTTTATGTGCCCATCAATTTATTAAGTGGCTTCACACAATTGTGAAACTACATTTTTTTCTCTGTGTCGTTTGGCTGCTATTAGAATATCATTATCAAGAGTGTACGGATTCCTGTCATCTTCCCCCGTCTCGTCGGCCCTGATAGTAAAAGAATAAAAAGTCTATATACATCCAGTGATCGGAATAACATATTTTGACGTCATCATGGTGCGGCGCACGCAAGTCTCTGGGATTTACCCAACTGCTACTCGAGTAAAAATAACATAATTTTTTTTCTACGTCTTTAACGCTATGACGCATTGCTGTACAAAACAATAGTCAATGTGAAGCATAAATTATAAATTATAATCATTATTAGAACCATTTGTTGAACAAATTGAACTTTACATCACTATTTTCAAGACCGCGTAAATTATTTAAATTTAAGAGTCTAAATCTGTAAAACGAAGATCAATTTAATTTTTAAAGAGAAATGAAGCTTTTATTTTATTTGTGATTCTTGCTATGAGCATTACTTTTTTTAAAATGTACACTGAACACTCTTGGTGCGATTATCCTACCGAAACGAGATTTCTGGAAATCACGTTTTCATCTTTTTGCAACAATAATTTACCAAACACCATTTAAGGCGTAACGATATGACGCAACATTTAAATTATCGCGATGTTACGCAAACACGGAAGCAATATAACGGAGATGTAAAAATATAACCGGATCATTTTCGATTATCGCCGTTATTTTACGTTGCCATCAGATCGACGTACAAAATACTTTTCCAGACGTTTCAAAAAGTTGAAACATCGGGTTATTACACGATACACGAGATGTTTGATTTGCAAGTTTAAAATAGTGCATTTTAATATCGCAGGTTAAACACTCAAGTTGTTGTGCATGAACGAGCTTTGGTTTCTCGAGGCTGAGGTCAAGACTCATGCAGTGATGACTTTTATTGTAATGTTTCTCGTCGAGGTCGTATATTATTTACCCTTTTTACATTTGGTTTGAAATTTCTTATCCTTAAGTTATGTTTCAAATAGTGTGCTTTTAAACCCTAGAAAATATCTAATAGTTTAATTAAAAGCGCCTTTAAAAAATCTCATTTTATCTTTTTACACTACAATTTAATTTGTACAGTAAATTTTAATTGAATTAAAAACTGGAAAAATATAACATATTCTATATTCAAACCGTATAATCGTATCTGCAGTAAAAAAAAATTCTTATTTAAATTTTTATTGCAGAAATTGAACTAAATTTTGCACAAGAAATAGGTTAGGCTAAAACAGCGTTTAGTTGAAACGCACTGCTCAAGAAAATTAGCAGCAGATTTTGAATGTATCTTACTAAATAACAGATTGAAGTTTTTATGATTGGTTATTAATCCTTGGACAACAACCAATGAAAAATTAAAAAAATGAAAATTAATTATAATTGTGTAACTGGCAGTATAGAAAGTGTTAGGAAAGAGTTTATACATGTATTTCGGCCTTATTGGGCTTCATCAGAACTCTGTACCTTAAAAAAAATTTTGGTTTATTGAAAAATTTAGAAAAAAATTAAAAAATTAAAAGTAATTCAATACTTATTAATAATAACAGGAAAAGTTCGAGACCAGTACCAAAAACAATGTGTACTAATCACTTCCAGCTTTAAGAAAATTCAGTTCTCACTCAAAATATTGTACCCTAGTAACGTGTATGACCCCTACTAGCAACTAAAGTCGAGACATATTTCGAAGAAAACATCTTAGTGTTTTTATCCATTCTTCATTAAAAGTTTCAGCTAACTATTGTAGGGTGTGAGGTGCAAAAGGTCGCTTCCTAATACGTCTGTCAAGCTTATGCCAGGCGTGCTCAATTGGATTGAGACGCTGGCTCACGGTGGGCCATACCGTCACCTGAATCTCGTGTTTAGTGTATGATCTGTTGTGCGGATTCTTCATTTAGTCTGTTGGAGAATAAATCCATCTTCGAAATTGTTGCCACATAGTAAAACTTGCTCTTGCAGGATGGTATCTACATAATCTCGTGTATTTAGAGGTTGGGGAATCACGATTAAATCGGTGTGGCTATCTATGCATATATCTCCCCAAAACTTTGCCTCCCCCAAGTCCGAATCTGTTGACTTCCTATATAGTGGATTCACTGTAACGCTCTCCAGGACGTGTGTTTATTCGTACCCAATCATTGTAACAATTAAAGCTAAACCGCGACTCCTCAGGAATAAGCATGGACTTCCAATGTCCAAGTCACGAGCAAAACCTAGGCGGCCAATTTTATAATCCCTGGTTCAACAAGAACCTCGCACAGGTCTATGTGGTGTTAAGTTAGCTCCTCTCAATCGATTTCTAACCGTTTGATCAGAAATGTCGATCCCGTTCGCATTTCGAATAAGTTTTTGTATCTCTCGAACAGTGGTAACGCCTTTGCGAAGGGATGATGTTAGGATATACCTATTATCCTGACGAGTTGTTTTACGTTTACGACCTTGTGCAGCATTCCTGGAATAAGCTACCTATTGTGGTGTCTATGCCAAAGTCAGCAGATAACGGATAGACTAGCTTGAAGCTTTAGTGAGTGATCGCATTTTATACCCAAGAAATAAAAAATAAATAACATTTATATTTATAAAAATGTTCTTATTTTTTTAATTTCCTAAATGGTCTAGAGACACTTTGATTTATGACTTCTTTTGCATTTTGTCCCATTTAAGAGAAATGGGTCGAACAATGACAAAAGTTTTGTTTTACTATTTGAAAATGAAAATCTGGAAATAATCAAGTACCTACCATAAAATTGTAATTTAACAATTCTAATAAAAATAATAACCATTTAAATTTTCGATCCTCTAATTTTTTTGAGCGGCGTATTTATAAATTATTGAAAATTGAGTTTTGGAACCCACATGCGTAATAATATGTAGGTACATATTATGATCTCACGTATTTATATTGTACCTAATAATTGTCTAGTGAAATGTTATTTAACTGCATCTGAATTACCTTCATTTACCAACTTCTGATGTGTACAATCTGATTGCACACTTATCCTCCTTATCTGTAGTTTGAGTATTTTGCAAAATCAAACATTTGATGTCTGAAATTTACGCGCGTAAGTTTACAAAACTTATACCATTAAGTTTGCGAACTTTCCAAACTCGTATTTATCTTTAATTCGAAAATTGTAAAGTTTTCGGCGGTGTGTTACAGTTCGGGTATAAAGTTAGAAAATTTTCAACTTTATGCTTTCGAGGTGCGAAGTCCTTCGCCTGCAAACTGATTGAAAATGTGAGGAATTCTTCCCCGAATTTGAAGCTGAAGAAAAAACTTTAACTCTTGTGAGCTGAATATCAGTCGTTGCTGAATCATTCAATATTTTTTTATTATTGAAATATTTACTAATTGCCTATAATATATAGAAGTAATTATCACTGTATCCCCTCGCTTTTTTATTGCAGTTTTTGTTTTTATGGCGTTCATTCCAATGCATTTTTTCATTTATCTTTAGAATTACGCGGGCTAGTTACAATGCGACACATATCAGTTTCCACGTTGTGTACGTTTAATTATAATATTATTTATTTACAGATACTTCCTCATTTGTTCTAGAAATTAAAATATACATACTACATTCTCTCCGTAATGTTCTATTTGCTTTTCTTTGCAACGCTTCGGAGAGCAACTATGTTTTTTCCCAATGGAACACGATGAATTTCCCTATGGCAACTTTTACGGGACACGAAAGTAATAATGTTGCTCTTTGTCTTTAGGGCTGAATAAAATTTAATATTCTCGGTCATCCGTTTTAAAATATCACATAAAACCAACACTGATCAATTTAAATTTTAATAATCGTCATGAGTGGCTCCGAGGCAAACGCTTATTGTCTTCAAATGTACATACATTCTATTAATATTTATGCACTCATTTGGTTCTGCGATGTAAATGTATAATAGAACTTCATGCAGTGTACCGGGTGTTTGTAACAGTTTTCAGTTAGTAAAGGATATTTCGTTAGGAATATATTTTCTTGCTGTAGATAAAAAATAACAATAGGAATTTACATATAAATTTTAAGAAATGTGATGTAGACTTTTTGTTAATATTTCCCATTTTATGAGAATTTAGTGCAGTGTTTACTCGTGATAGGTATTATATCAAAAAGAAACAGATTATTATCGAGTAAATAGTATATTTAATTACTAATGGCGTTTCGCAAACAGCTTGTTTACTATTCTACATTGAAAAAGCAAACAAGCTGTTTGCGAAACGCCAGTGGTAATTAAATATACTATTTACTCGATAGTAATCTGTTTCTTTTTCATATCATAGTATTATGGTTTTGAACTTTCTTGCACAATTTTTAAAATGTCTGAAACGAGGCGATAGTTTGCAAAATTAATTCTATGCGAAAAGTTATTAAGAATTAATCACGATTGTTAACAAAGCGTAACAAACTCTAAACGTAAACTATTGGTAATAGTCACTGAAACGCTGCTTTCTTATCTTATGAACAAAAAAAATACAGATTTATTGTCATGATTTGCAGATGCCATCACCATTGTGTGTACCAGCCTTTAAGAATTTGCAATAAGTTCAAATGTACAGATGGAATGCAACAATGTAATCGGTGAATATTATATAAATTATTACAGTGTGATTGATGTACAATGTAAAGTACGAAGTATTTATGAATGAACAGAGTATCTTTTTTCATTCGAGGGTCATTTTGAATGTTATGAGATACAAAGTAACTATAGTTACTTCTATGAATGAAAAGAAAAGTTTTTATTAAAAACTTCAAGTTATTTATGTGAAAGAATTACTTAAAAGCTGCTATCATTCCTTTTTTTTTTGGAATCAATTAAGATGGGTTGATCTCAGGTGGAAGAATTTTCGTGTACATTTTTTTCCGATTGCGAAGAAACTGTTCGAGATATTTCAGATTTCTTAACTGGATATTTATTAATCAGCATGAAATTTAGCAACCGCCCTCATTTAACCCATTCTAAATGAATATATTTCTTGTACATAAACACAAGTAACCCTTAAAATGTTCGATTCTTTAAATATGTTACGACAGGATATCAAAAAGGAGACGCCAGCTATGAATCCCACTATTCTCTGTGTTAAGAATATACGATTTGCAATTGGAGAATCTCCTCCGAGAATAATTCCACAAGACATTCTGGAGTAAAACTGGGCATACTAGCTGCCTCTTAACTTTTCTTAAGAATCTCATATGAAAGTATAAGAGATTATAATTTTGAGCAATGGACATTCCAATGTAGAAAGCAAAGAGATTGTAATTTTGAGCGTATTGTAATATAGGCAGTCAAAGGCCCGACTAAGGTCGCAAAACACCCCGATTGGATATTCTCCCACACCGAGTAATCGATGATCTTTTGTAAAAGGGGAGGATTGCGGTTGAGGATTGATCTTTTAGGACGGCTTTCTGCTAGAACACTGTTTTTACTTAAAACAGTCATAAGTCTGTCAAGCATCGCATACACGAATGGGGAGCTGATGTTATTTCTTTTTTCGATGGTCTTCCTTCTTTCGCATTTGTGTTTTTTACTTTAATAAAAATTATAATTGCTGCGTTTTATCAAATAGTATTCGTCATGCTTACTTCTAGCGTGTTCAAATTTCTAGTGTTTGTTGGTGTTAAATCACGTAATTACTTTCGCTGAAAACTCAATTGAGCGATTTCAATGAACGGCGCGACCCCTACACATCATGGACAGGACATGGGAACGAGAAGCAACAGCACGGGCGGTCGTTGCCTGTCTGCTCGTGAGAGTCCGCATCACGACGCTCCATTGTTATTATTAGTAAAAAAACCTTCTCACTTTCTGTCCTCTTCATCTTCATCTTCACTTTCGACGGGAATGCTACAATTAATTATTTTCACATGCACGCAAACACTGCCCACCATAATTTATTTGATGATGAAGGTAAAACTTAAATCTGTTGATAGTGCAACAAATACATACATGTACTGGAGATGATTTGACAATTATTGAACAATAAAATGTAATTGCTATTATTATCAATAAAGTGAAAATGTGCCATCGATTAATAATATTTTGGTTTAAAAATTACGAATATTCTTATTTGTAAGAGTTTAGTGCATTAATGTTGCCCTAACTGTAGGGCAACAGTACCTACGTATGTAGTACCTATACAGCAAGAACATATTTATAAATTGTTGATCGATTGTTGGTTACAACATACATTTAAAGTTTAATTTATGAAAATATGTTGTGTTGGAAATGCATACAAGAGATATTAATTCTTTGCATCATTATCAATTTATGAAAAATTCTGCACTATTATTAACGAATATCTATCTGATCATTATTTTTGCCATTTTTTATTACTGTAGTCTTCAAAGCGTAAGTGTTTGTCTGTTATTTGAATTAATTATGTGCTCACTTAAATATTAGCGTTATAATTGATGACTTGCAACAATGATTCCGAATGCACACACATACACGCCTGTTCACTGCTTAAGGTACCAGTTATTTTTTTCCTGATTAATTAGCGTTGTTTATTGCATAGTCGTGAAATACTAAGAGAATGTATGCGTATATCTTTCTACGATAAATCCTGAATTCAGCGCGCCGTGTAATTGAATCGAAATTAACAGCGGTCATGTCAGTAACTGACCTTTGCAAGATAACAAGTGTGTTCCATTAAATTTGAGTTACGTTAGAAAAAACCAACCTTGCATATGATTTAACTTTCGTTCCAGCCAAGAAAAATTTCTTCATGGGAGATATAACTATGTACCAATTTTGATTCAAGATTACTTAAATGTTTTAAGTTTTTTAATTAAAAATTATTTTATTAAAAATCTATATTTACGTATCACCAATTACTAATCTCCGTATTCTTCGGTACTAAAGTCATAAATGACCTGCCTCAACGCTTATTATATTACTTACATTTACCACTCTATCAGTTATTATACATAATAGTAAACTTCGCTCAGTTATTATTAACTTCGCTTCTTTTCTTGTATAATTAATTAATAGTGATTACAGTAAGTGAAACTTATTCAATTACACACTATACAAAAATTCAATCAATTTAATATAGAGTTAAATGTAAATGGGTTTGTTCAGTATGTTTTTCGTCTTTCGTGTATAGCTTATATATAGGGTGCGGATTTTTAGGCTCTTAAAAGCAAGATAAAATCCAAAAAAGCCAATTCATGTCCAGTTCCACCGTCGTTGATTAAAGTTAATCTCAAGTTAAAGCGAAGAAAGTCCTACGTTTAATCTAGTAACGATTACAATTTTTTACGCATATGTAGTGTAGTAAAATTAATTTCCGTAGTGGTCATAGAAAAAATATTTTACATAATAGCAAAGCGTGCACACAAGATTATAAAAAAAAACACGATGCATAAATGTTTATAAATTATTATCTAACAGTATAAATAATTTTCAGTTACAAGCGATAAACAAATCAGTATTTGAATATTTAATAGATTTAACCTGAGGCATGGGCATTATACACTCAAACACAAATTATCCAAAATATTTGTCGCCTGCAGGCATTTCTTAGACGATATTTGTCTATGTGATAGCGTAACGTTACTGACGTCTATCGTACATAATCACGCATCATTTATTACTCTGGTCAAATATTGATAATGCACGCATTGTTAAAAATTACGACAAGCAGAACAATGTAATCAGATGCTGGTAATAGATTAGCGTTTAAGTTTGTGTAGAGCGATCCGAAAGAGAAAATTGTAAAATTATGATTAATAGTATTACTTTGAGAATCTGACAAGTGATTGATAATATCTGTATGTTTGACCCTGTTTTCTTACTTTAACCGTATCCTCAAGAGGCTTTTATTCGGAGTTTGTCATAGGAGCGCTTTTGAAATTTTGTTTTGTAAGTTTCAATCACTGATCAATTGAAAAACCGGCGAAAGAAACGTACGAAGAAACTGTTACTAAATTGGTTCACCAATGGAACACGATATTTTAAATTATTATTTGAAATTGATTTTATTGATGTTCAGTGACCTACTGATTTATTGGCGCTTAATTTATAAATTGAGACATCGCTTAGCTTCTGCCGTCGCAATACCGATTTTGTAAACCGGCTTTAAAAAAAATTCTTTAGCATTGACTTAGTGGAGGCGGTTTACAGTATCTCGTGTTAGTAAATAGGTCACCGGTGCAATCGTTATGAATATTTACTGTAGGAGTTAATATAAGGTGAGTAGGTCTTTCTAACGTTTGCTTCATATCGCATGTATGTGTGAAGCTTGGGATGTCTTAAAATATTTAAACTTACATTGACTTTCTGAAAAGCCTTGAAATATAGTTGGAAATTTTCGTTTCTAAACTCATTTATATGCACACATTTTTTTTAGTGAAAAATAGAATTAACTTTATTAAATTGTAAAAAATGAGTGTCACTACATATCTATAAAGACGCTCCTACACATATGCGCAAACATTTGTACAAAATTATGCGCAAACTTTCGCGCAAGCAAAACTGACTCGAATGCCCTTCCACACTTGTGAGTTAGCGAATTTGCGCACATGTCGGTAAGCGGTATAATAAGTAGATTGTTTCTCGAACTTGTAGCCAATGCCATGCTTTTTTGATGAAATATGAAATTATCACCATGAATTGCGCCAATTATAAGTGTCGCAAATTTTAATAGTTATTTATTTATCTAGAATGAAAAGTTGAGCTTTAAAATATGAACAAGTTGTTTACAGCTCAGGCGTTTAGCCGAGGCTGAAATTGCTTACGAATAGTGATAACCGATATCAATTTATCAATATCACTGTGAAATCACAGTTTTGGTATCAGATATTTTAAACTGTGACTTGATATCAGTCGTTGTTCCGAAATCACATTTTGTACTTGGAACGAATATTGTGCTTACGGTATAGCGTGTATAACACAAAATCAATTTTCTTTAACGTCATAACAATTATATGCGCAGCAAGTGACTTTGTGCATTACTGGTATTTGCAGTCCCCCCTGCTAAAAAGTCAGGCGCCCTCGAGTAAAATATATTTCTGTGTCTTTTGGTAATAATGTAGTAAAAATTACGTAGAAAATCTGTTCGTTTTCTCTAATTTTTTGATTAATATCATTACTAGTTGAAATATGCAGCGACAGCCTCTTGGACTTTATTTATAAGAAAAAAACAAATCTAAATAAATAGAGTTAGTAAGCAAGATTCTTTTCCATAATATCATACATTTCAATCTCAAATAATGTTCATTTTTAATTATAAGCATTTATATATTTAAATAATTATAACAGACATATTGGCGCCCTTCTACTGTACCCTGCATAACCCATCGGCATTTCTAATTTCAGTTCATTATTTGATTAAGCGTATTGAATGTAAGTAATGCAAGCTATTTAATTTTTTGCAATTAAAATACTAGCTTTAGCCCGGAAAATTATTTTATAACTTCCTCCAAATGCTTTGAATTTGCACCATAGGTGACGTCACATCTGCAACAAGAATAGGGCATGTCTGCGCATTGTCGTATATCATAAATAATATCTTATGCTTATGTCAATAAGACACGAGGTCGCTTTCTGCACCTAGACTTTGTGTTAAACACGATATATCGATACTCCCGATACTCGTTCAAGTACTCCCGATACTCGTTCAAGTATCTTTAAAGACCTTTTTCGTTTAAGGTAAATACAAATTTTATTTTACATAAATAATAATAGTAATAGTAAAAGCAACGGAATTATTTACAAACGTCAAGCGAATTAGTCATGTCATGTTTTGCTTTATTACGTCGATTTTAATGTCCTAGGACTTTAAAGATGTATTTTTTATACTATAAATGGCCCGGAAAACGTCACATTAGAAACCAGTACGAAATAAATTAAATAATTTACAAAATTGTCATGACTCAAACATTTTTATACGAGCACCGTTGGACGTAAACTTGAAGTTAATATTTAAAGAAATTTGATGAAAGACAAATGGCGAAGCGTCAGAGACCGTTTCTAGTCTGAATTAAGGGAACTATTGAAATTTGAAAGCGAAATAATGATCTTTATATCAAGTGAACGATAAAATTTCAGCTTTAGTTACCCATGAATATGAATGTCGTTGATTAATCGACATAAATAAATTCATGTATTGTTAAATTAACCGTAATTCCTATTAACCATCAATTATTTTAGTATTTTATTAAAAAATAATTATACTATTGCACAAAGCTTTTATTGCTGAGGCACACACGTACAAGAGCGTGTCTCATACTACTTAATGGGGAAGCTATAATCAATTCGGAAGTATATGATAGCATTTGAAGAGAAATTTCTATAAATGGCGCTGGTGTACAAATAATTTATCAATTTATCAGAGGGGCCTAGTTTTGTTAACCTTCGAATCTTGATAGGAGTTAAACTAGATATTATATCTATTTCAAAATAACAAGAAATTGATCGTGTAACTAGAAAGGAAGGTAGTATCAGCCCATCGTCAATGAAGTTCTTACCCTTTCGAATGAATTTTTAATTTATACAGCGCGTTTCATTGAAGATGCATCAAACTTGAGAGACACGTTTCTGACATCTCAAACAAAATATCTTAATAAAAAAATTTTAATCGGAGCAAGATAAAATTTGCATAATTTGGAGTCAATGTTTTTTGAAATACTGTAGTGCGCGGAATCGTGAAATAAAACCGGAGATCTAAATTGCGTTTATGAATGACACACTGCAGGGGGGGGGGAGAATAAATCCATAAACAGCGAAGAAACTTATGGCTAGATTTTATTTTGCCCTTGACCGAAAGCTCGGTGTATTCAACTTTGCCATACGTCGAATGCAGCAGCAATGTGAAATCGCCTGGATATTTAAACTTATTTAATTTAATACTAAATTACAAATGTGGGGCTATGCAAAAATATGCATTTAGTATGTATGTTGTCGCACATTACAAATTGTTATTAAAATAAAGTTTGTCGAATCTTATAAATAAAAACATTTATGTTTATTACATTATTATTATTACAAGAAATGTTTTGGATAACACCAGGTACTTGGGCGCTAAATTTCTATTTCTAAATGTGAATAATAAATTCTTAAATAAGCACATCTACTAAATGTTTGAACAATCCTAAAATTCTTCAACTAACAATTAGAAAATTCGTATTAAATGGTGAACAGAAAATAAACGACTAATTATTATTTTTATTGATTGCCAACAACCATGATGTTTTAAATGTGTTTTGCTGAATCGACTGGGACGACATTCTAGAAGCAATTAACCAATAAACCGATTTCGTATGTGAATGAGTAACAATCCATTCATTCTCATTTAAAGTCCATCCTAAAAATATGCGACTTTGCTTTTCCTTCAATTTTCTCTAAATTTATTCATTACAGGGAAAATTTTACAAAGAAACTTTTCTTTTCTTTTCCCGCATACCAATTTTAATGCATCTTCAATGAAACACCCAGTATATAGTGAACGCCAAAAAGTTCGCACCATATGGGAATGTTCGTTAGCCAAATATAAGTAGGACCGATCCGGGCAGCAATTCTTAGTTAAAAATGGTACCTATTTAAAATAATAAAAATAAAATAAAATAAAATAAAGAAATGTAAAAATTTAGAATTGTTGGACATATTAGTCAAAATTTTATTAGGATTCGTTAAGTTTTTACAAAATGTGTCACTTGGTACGCAAACATTTTTTTGTGGCATAATATTTCGAAAAAGGATATTTCATTTTCTTAGTTTTGTTCAAGAAGCGAAGCGGTAAATGGGCATTGGAATTTAACTTTTAGAAGTAGTTGGCTTGCCCATTTATATCATTAAAAATATTTAAAAGAATTACATTTGCTCTTGGGTTCTTAATTGTTGCATGCACGATTCATCAGGTTTCTGGTGCAAGGCTTTTTTACATAAAATTTTGTGATATCATTATTAATAATACAATACTAAAAACTCCAATTTAGCCTAAGGAGACCAAACTTGCAAGAATTGCATGCACTTTTTATTTTAGATCTGTTTAATATCCGTACATTTTTCAGGACAGTAAATATTTCATGGCTACTATGAAAAATATCCATTTTTTTAAGTACGGATATTAAACGGATCCAAAATAAGAAGCGTTTGCTACTCTTGCAATTTTCGGTCTGCTTATCCTAAACTGAGGTTATTAGAATTGCATTATCAAGAAAACAAAACTGATAAAACATTTTTTTGCATCAGAAACTGAAAAATCTTCATAATTTTTTTTTTCTGTATACAACAGTTAAAAATCCGAGAGCAAATTTGACCATTTTAAATATTTTTCATGAATATAAATGAATAAGCTATCTACTTGTAAGAGTTAAATGCCAAATGCCCACTTACCGCTTCAAACCTTGAACAATTAAGAAAATGAAAAATCTTCTTTTTTCGAAATATTATATCGCGACAAATTTTGCTTGAATACCAAATGACACATTTTGTAAGAACACTCTGAATTGCTCACCGGATCTGTCCTACTTATATTTAGTTATCCGAATGTGCACAGATTATTGGCGCAATATTTTTTTTTAAAAAGATCAATAATAAAAAAATGTCCCTTATAGTGAGTGCGGTTACGATATATAGACGTAAATTTGCGAAGATCAACAGGAAAGATTATAATCAAAAGACTACCGTATGAGAGCTCAAGGAGACTTGCCAGAAACAAATTACTCTTTGATCAGGCACAGATAGAAGGAGTGTTTATCTGAGCATTGGTAAATGTGAAATTGTGGTTTTCCCTACAAGCAAGCGATTTGCCAGAAATATGCAAGCCAATGATACACTCGTACCCTTGCCTGAAACAGTCTTGCATATTTCTGGCAAACCGTTTGCTTATAGCGAAAACTACCAAGTGACTTTTAATGATTGAGGCAAATGTAGTATACCAAATATAGTAAAGGAGAAAGTGGTTTAAGAAACAATTAAAAAATTAATCTCCGCCTACAATAATTTTTATATGCGTAGATACGTATTTTGGCAGCTAAGCTGCCATCTTCAAATACGTATCTACGGATATAAAAATTATAGTGGGCGGAGATTAATTTTTTAATTAAATGTAGTATGTTGGGGACACTAAGGAATTGGCAGTACCTGTTAAGTTCGTTAATTTTGTGTGGTTTCGTAGTTATAGGTTAGAATTGAAGTTTACAGTGACGATGAAGACTGTTCTAACAGATTATTATAATTCAGGAACTAAAAATATTGGCTCTCTTTGTGTAAGTAGCATTAAATCCTTTGACTTTAAGTTATTGAAGACATTATTAAAGTTTCAGGTGGTCCCATATTCGCAATTGCCTGCTGCAATTCTTCCAAATTTTTTAATACGTGTTCTGAACACTGCATTATTTAAATAAAGAAATAATAAGTTTATAAGGGTTTAATAGAATATTACAACAAATGTTCAAAATGGTGGCCTCCTTGGTAAGCAGCATTGAATACTTTGTGATAAATTATTGAATACATTAATTAACGTTTTAGGTCTGATATTTACATTTGCTTGCTCAATTGCGTGCTGTAATTCCAAGTTGTTAAGATGATTACGGAATACCACATTTTTTAAGTGCGGAAATAAAAAGAAATCCAGGATTGTCAAATTAGGTGATCTACTAGGGCACAAAACAGCATTAATTAAACACCCTAGGAAAAACTCCTCTAAATAATTTATTGTGGTTCGTGCTGTGTGGGCAGTGGCGGAATCTTGTTGAAAGTAGCCATTTGCTAATTCAATATCGTCTAATTGGTTTATAAATGGTTTCAATATAAGTCTCTGATATCTGTGGGCATTAATTGTTTCCCGGAAGAATATTGGTCTAACAATTCTTCTCCGAGACCCAAACACTAATTTTAAGTGGATGTAAAGGCACTTCAATCATATTATGAGGATTATGTGCTCACCAAGTCCTGCAATTTTGTGAATTAATAAACCCAAAGAGATGAAACCAGGCTTCATTGGAGAAGAAAGTAATATCCTGGTGATCAATATTATTTAGCAAGTTATTGTTGTACCACTGACAAAACTGAATGCGTTGAAGAAAATCGGGTGGGTGAAGTTGTTGAACCATCAACAATTTGTACGGTCGGAAATGAAGGTGTTTTTTTCAAGATATTCCGAGTGGATTCGTAAGAAACTCCTAAATACAGGAAATTAAAATAGAAAAGCTTAAAAGAACCAAATTGATTGCTAATAAAACCTATTTGTTGAGATGCGCGACGTACGGAAACATGAGGATTCTGTTGTACAATATAGTGGGGTGACCAGTGGATTTTCCTTTTCCTACATTACCGGTTTGCAAGACGAAACTCAATTTGTTGTTCCGGATATATTTCAATAAATTCGTCATAGGCCTCATGACGTGAATAAATCCAATTACCATTTTCATTTTGCACTCCGCTTCGAAAATAAGCCATTAAAAAATGTATTTTGTTCTGTGCTCAAAACCATTTTGATAATAAACGGTGATATTTAAAAATCTGATTTATTTGTTTTTTTTATTTGACAATAGACGAATTTGAATTTGACAATCTAGTGTACCAATCTAAATTTTGAATTTGAAAATCCAGTACACCAACATTAACATTGAAAAGTGTTGCCAATCTAATAAAATAATTTTCAAACATTAAAAGTCACTCGGTATAATATAACATTTACCAATGAGAGACAATCGCACCTGGGCCTGACCTTTTGGCCTC
This sequence comes from Serrognathus titanus, assembly GCA_039766575.1. Lineage (NCBI taxonomy): Eukaryota > Metazoa > Arthropoda > Insecta > Coleoptera > Lucanidae > Serrognathus > Serrognathus titanus. Next base: position 25,264,467 of record CM077912.1, on the reverse strand, counting down.
GTTAGTGATCTGTGTCTGGTAAGTCTCCTTGAGCTAAGTTGCGATCATGTTTTGATTATGATCTTTCCTATTGACCTTCGCAAATTTCCGTAACTTATATATAAATAAAAAAATTCGTTCAAAAGAGTGTGAACTTCACTGACGATGGGCTCGTAGTTGCTCTAAAAAAATGCTAAAAATATCAACAATAATTAAGAAATAACTGTCAACGAACGTATCACATCAATTACTAGATTAGCACAGCAAACAGATCTCTATCTCTCTTATGGAATATTTTAAAAAATGATCTGCTTATTCTTTAGCTTCCCGATTAAGCAAAGCGAGTGGAATTTTGATCTCTCGCAAACAACGAAAACGACACGCGAAATAAAATATTCTTTTTAGATGAAGCTTGGTTTACTCCACAGGGAAGCTTTCGTACTTGGAGCGCCGTTAACCCCCATTTTTATCGAGATGCGCCACAGCAATCGCAATAGGTTGGTATCAGTCAAAGTTTAATGGGCCCAATATTCCTTGATCAGCAAAGGTATCAAGAAACCCTGTAGTCATTTATAGTTTTCTTGCATAGAAATGAGCTTTGGGAATAATTTTTCCAACAAACAATACATATATTATATAACTCTGTAAATGACATGGAAGTATTTTGAAGGGCTTATTATCAGCGTAAAACACTACCCCTTTCTTTCCATGTTTTTACGATTTTACAGTTTTAAACTTCTTTGTTTGGCAGCATTATAATCATATTACATTCACAATACTTGTAAACACAATTGAAGAACTTTAGGAACCAATTGTTTTAAAAGTTGAAGAATTCACTGCAAATTTTAGAAATTATATAATGCATTGAAATGAAGATTCCAAATTTGTCTTCAAGAAAGTTGGAAAATTCTTGTTTATTTTTTGTTTAATGAGAAGATAAATCAGAAAACTCCGCTTTCTGTGCAAAGATATCCAGTACAATATAATATTATACTTATATAACTAAAATTAGACAGTATATCTAGACTGTCAATATAGCTAAACCTCACTTTTTTAATATATATCGGATAATTTTAAGAACTTTTATGTAGCTATCTCCTTTTATCTTTCGTGAAACCGCTTTACTACTTGTGGTCGTAGGTCCCGTTGTATTCTTAACCCAGATTGATCAGATCGGCATATAAAAAAATGCCGTTTATGTATTATTTTCCGACTTACATCTAGCATTTACAAAACCTGATTTAGGCAAGTGTCATTGTAATTATGATATGGAACGTGACATTTTTTTTTATCTAAGTAAGTGAGTTCCTACTTTTACGGAACATACAATTTTATGCTTTCATTTATAGTTCGTTCTGAGGAACCAACGAGAATATACTTTACCGCTTGTTAGTTGAGGAAATGAGCGAAAAAGATATTTATCGCTCATTTTACCCGAACTAAATCGTATCACTATGCGCTGTTAACACGTAAATAACTATCCTCTACAACTATTACATACTAAACGATCCACATTGTACGTTTCACAAGCTAAGCTTAGGAAGTCTTTACGCACAGTTGTGCGTAAAATGATTTGAGAGCACACTTATGTATTTGTTACTATACTTAGGGCGTATTTTTTTGAAATCGGTATTTCCTGTGATGGACGTAGATAGTGTTATAAAAGATTGAACAGAAATTCATCTTTGTTAAATTATAATCGATTATGTTGTGTTAGTAACTACATTCCTACATCCCTTAAGGCCCAGCTGTACAATTCCAGCTTTACTTTAAGATAAAGCTAAGTTTTAACAACAATTGTTGAAATAACGGTTGTTATCGGTTTAAGCTTCAGCTTCAATTGGTCAACTGAATCTAAATCGATTATAATCGATTATAATATATATATAATACAAGATGGATCTCTGTTCAATATTTTAAAACATCCATCATAGGAAAATGTTTTCTTAATTTTGGAACAATACTGATTAAAAAAATTTAAGACCACACTTTCGTCCTTTGAATGGAAATGATTTTTAAAACCAAAATTTCTTTCGCTAAATCTATCCTATGAAGAAAAAAATCTCTTAGATTCTTTGATAATTTTGATAAACACGCTACGATTCTAAAATATCGAGAATATAATGTAATATAGAAAATAAGAAAATTAAGTAAATTTTCTCCTGGCAAGAAAACTTGATTTTATAGAAAATAAGCATACATTGTTAGAAATTTCAAAATTCCGGATACTTTCTAGGCGGTCAATAGTATTGATAATGTCTTACAAATTTTGTAACAAATAATATCTCCATTTTATTATCGTATTCATAAGAGACGAGCCCTGCGTCATAGACTTTCAGTTTTGTAGTTTTACTTAAAATTTTGGAATTAGAGATTTAAACAAGAAAATTGCTATAAATGTTAATTTTTAATATGCATGTAAGTAAGAGTCACTCTCCAGGAAGTCAATGATAATAAACGTTTATGCCGACACCTATCTTTACATTCACACGCATAGCATCACGTCACATCGTGTAAATGTCTGCATGCATTCACTTTATTATACAAATCAGGAAACATTTAGAATTCAATTCGGAAGTCGACATTATAAATTTGCACGCTCCATGCAATTTGCAATAGCATTTTAAATTAAGTTAAAATCTCCCTTCTAATTACATTAGCAATAATATCAGCAAACTTTGAACTTTACGTTAAATTTATAATGAGGAGATATTTCTTCCTGCTTTAAGGAAATTATTGTGTCACTTTTTGTCTTTCATTCTGGGTAGAACCGTTATTTCTTGGGTTCCGTTTTAGCAAGAATCTGTGAACAGATCCACTAATTGATCTATACTGTACTTCGCCAATTAAGAGAACTGTCTAGAATTCTCTTAAAATTGATAACTTATCTGCACGAAATGGGACGTTATTAACATTGAATAGTTCCTTGTAAGTAGAAGGCAATTGCAGTTCCAGTAACAGTTCTCCATGGCAGAAATTGGTCATAAATTGTGTGTTCGTTGCACGTAACTGTTCGCGAGCTGCGTCTATCCTATGAGTTTCATTATATGTAATTATTGAACGAATCCTCTCAAGGATTATTTGTTGTATGAACGAGGAATATGATAGGTGATTTGCAGTACATCGGATTAACTTTTATAGACATAATAATTACATGGACTTATACTACCACAATTCGATTCGCAAAATAGAATAATATATAATAATGAAATTCGCTTATTTAAACTCAGTAAATATTAAAATCGATTCATACCTTCTTTCAATTAAAATTTTTTACTGAAACATCTTACTTTAATTGTTAAATAATTATAAGTTTCAATCACAACTATTGGAAGGTATCTAAAATTTTTTTCTCATATATTTTTAAGTAAGTTACAACTCTCATAGTACTATTACCAATTCTATTTCAAAATTGTTACTGTGTACTAAATTAGAATAATTTACTGAATTAATAATTTAATTATTTACACTGACTTATTCCCGAATCCATGTATTCTAGAATTTTTCATAAAGTTATGTGCACGTTTATAGTGTGACATGCGGGTGTACCTTAAAAGTGGTGATGATTTGTGGCTCAATAACAGAGATTGCGCGACCATAATATAGTAAATTAACGTACGCTAACCGATAAATACAAAGAGCAGGTCCACGTTAGCTAAAATTACAGTACATCGAGATTAATACTGCGGGTTAATCACACGGTTGCAAAAAAGGTGTATTACAGTAAACTATATAAAGATAACGGTGCGTGCATTCTCCGTGCTGTATTTCGTTTCAAATAGTGTTTAGGTAGGCGGTATATGTTCACTAATCATACTAAATTCATTAATTATGAAATGAATTTAAATTAAATTCAGTTTTTTTGTTACAAAAGCTTATGGTTTCCTATAAAAATTAATTAAAAATTAAAGAATTACGTGAACATCTGCCTCCATAAAATAGAAGCGGTTCTTCAACAGTAACCTTATCGTATTTTACTTGACCCCGTCCCCATACACGATTTACATTGTTGTGGAAATATATTTCCTTTAAGTAAAAGAACTGTTACAAATTTGTGTGTCTTTAGGTGATTTTTTTTTTCTACTTGAAGCCTATGTAATGTCTAAATCCTTAAATCAAATTCTATTTCAACATAAGATTGGATTTATAAAAAACAGCTGTTGGTGAATGCTGTACGAGAATTCAAGAGAACTCAAAAGTGTCTAAGTTGACTCATTTTTCGTTTTTGAGGTTTTATTATTCAAATTTCCAAGTTTTGGCATTTGCCAATTGTACAAAATTCCAAAGTTATACTTTTGATAGACAAACTAAAGATGTCCCTTGCCGAATGACTGAACTATTGAAATATACTGAGAGGCTGTCACGTGACCAAAGACAACTTCACATGCGCCATATTGGTAGTACGCTCCGTGACATTTCGTAGTCCCAATTCTTCAATTAAAAACAGTTGAAATTGATTATCACTTCGAAGAGCGACTAGTTCTGACGGTTCCAAATTAGTTACAAATTGCACTACGAATAAACCTATTATATCGGAATATCTTAAATTTATGTTATTCAAAATTATTTTGTATCAATTTTATTTTAACTCAAAGGCCATCAGATGATATCTAAAGTCGTGCTTTGTAAAATTAAAGCTTAAGCACCATGTCAAACCTCAGAGGCCATTGTGTCTTTAATTATTAAAGTTCAATTTAGAAAACTCTCACTGTCAGGTAAAGAAAAATAATGTCTCTAAGCTATCCTGACTGTGTACCTGAAAGATGTTACTAACTTATATGTGCACACATATACCTATTTATGTATTTCTACTCAGTTAAAAAGACATTTATATGCAAGGCGCACGCACAAAAGCTTGTGCACGGAACACACGCATAGCAGCGCTTCTTCAACTTGTCTATAAGTTAACTGGCTGTGAGTGCAGCTCGACATACTAATTAATTTGTAATCAAGACGTGAACACGTGAATCATGTAGTTCGCTGAAAAACACTCATGTTCATTGCATTATCTCATCTCTCATATGTTCTACATACAGAATGATGAGTATGGAAGCGAACGAACATCATACGTCATACGGACATACATAAGTAATAAGTAGGTACAACTCTTTTCTGGTTAGAAGTGCATCCGACCCATCCATTTCTTGCTGCTTCTACTATATTTTAATTTAATTATGGTGTCGCAACGCCTACATAGGTGGGCAACAAACATGAGTCTATTGGTACATACACGCTTCGGACGTAACAAGATAAAGGATGAAGAATGACGGTTTCTTATATCGCCATTGTGCAGCTGTAATAATAAAGACAGTTATATAAATCAGGAACGACGATAAATCAGATGGAACAAGTTTCTGTATCTGCAACCAAATGTACTTTTTATAAGTAAATCAGTAATTAACCAGCCGTGACAACTAGTGTAATAAGGAACTCACTTCAACATTTCGCAGATTATTTTTCTGAAAACTGGAGAATTACTTTGTGCTAATGTTCATATAGAGTTGTTCAGAGTTGAACTGAAACGTGTAAACCAAATAATTTTTTTAATACTCATGTTGTTTTTGTTTCATTCAGTACATTGATAGATGTACCACTAAGTTTTATTTTATTAAATAAATTAATGATAAATATGGATCATTAGATTACCTGACCAGGAAGTTGGAAAAATTACTAAATTATTAGTTTTTCGTTGTCATGTTGTATTTTATATGTATGTATGGTGTCTATAAAAATAAATATCTAATCTGAAATTGTCTTGATATAAAATCTTACTACACTCATAACTAGCTCCATGTTTAAAAGTTCTTTCCTTCGACATACCATTATCTCTTTTCCAAAAAGTGCCAACGAGATTATTTATGAAAACATTAAACTTTTACAAGGAATAAAACCTGGCAAAATATAAGTATGCATTAATAAATTTTTCTACGACTGCTTGGATAAGAAACTATTATGACATTCATTTGCGTTAGTTAAAGAAGTTTATTACCACAAGAAGGCCATTTGCACCGCGTTTTTAAGCACAGATTAAATTTCAGTCGTGTTTAGAATATGATAAATTAACGTATATCCAGCATAATGTCAGGCACATTCTAACTGACTCTTAAATTGAAGTGTCAGTGAGATGGTGGTTGACATATGCTGTCATATATTCACAATTGTCATGTTGTTAACACATCTTAAATATAATCAATAATTAAAAATGCGGGGCAATCAGGCATAGGTGTGGTAATGAATCATTACCAAACTTATTTTTTGAGCACAATTTATGACGACAATTTTATTATTTCTGAATTAATAAGAGTTGAGATCAATTATTTATGAACATATTTACTTATTTTCTCCAATTTTTTTACCACAAAACAAAAAGAAATTAGAAAAACTTCATTGTATACTACGTAATTGACAACACAAGTTGACATACAAATTGTCTAGTTGCTATGTGTTGAATATTGGGCTGCTCTGATTTTAAATCGAAAAGAATTATGATGTTTCTTAAAAAAACTATTCTAAAATTAAAAACATAGTTTTCTTCAATTCTGAGCAGTCGCAGATAAAAAGTTGTATCTTACACGTGTGATAAGCCCTAGTAACATACTTATGCTCTTATTCGTCGAGCAACTTACCGCATCTCACTTATAAGATAAATAACTATTTTATATATATTATATATATATATACATAACTTTTGATGATTAAACTAAAAGTTTCATTTTTAGCGATATGTAAATTTCTAAACAAACAAATATCAAATAAATTTTTTCGCAGAAGTTATTTATTGCAATACAGACGTTTAAATAATGTAAACATTGCCAATTGCTTAGCCATCATTACAAAACAGTTATGGTTAAGAGAACATAAAAACACACACGTCTTTGAGAACAATGCTGATATTGTAGCTCAAGCATCATAAAATACTTAAGTGTATACATCAACTATCCCATTTACAAGAAATTAGCACTGATCAGTCATCTCGACTCAATTCCGGATTCTATTCTGTGAAATGAAAGAGCTTCTGTTTATATAACAGGATGTACGAGGCCATTAAAATTGAAATGAAGGTAACTTGTTCTTATTTAAATTTCGTTTCTGCAAAATTAAAAAAAAGTATCATACTTTCTATAATATCATTAAAAAGGAATGTGTTTTATGTTGCAGGTGATACAGGAGAAATTTAAAAATATTCTAGGAATGTAATTTAAATTTCTTCAAAAAATTATGAAATAACTCTTAAATGCACGAGGTTTTATAGCCTAAACAGAAATTGACTAACTGTACGTAACGGTTAGTATTTACCGTGTTCATCTTTTACTTCTTAATAATAATAAAAAAGAATTCGTTTGTCAAGTTTTATTAAAAAAAATGATGAAGCTGATATTTGCTTTTGTAAACTTACAGCGAACATTTTGAAATGTTAATTATGAAGATATAAGGATATACCGAAACTTGATATTGTTTATGTGGGGAACCACATGTCTGAATCCGGAAGACAAACGAACACTAAATTCAGCCTATTATGGACCAATTAAGTACTCACCTACATTGCACAAAATAATAATCATCAAGATTCAAGAAATAAAGGTTATCCTCTGCGTGAAGTTTAAAATTTGAAATAAAATAACTTGGTTTTAATATAAGAGAAAATGAGCGCTACATAAACTATGTCGCCAAAAAAATGTGAAACAACTCTATACATGCGCTTTTGAGTATTTTATTAAGTTGAATGCATCTTTTACCAATTCATTATGCTTGTTCTACAGTAACGTAAAAACAACATAGTGCATGATTCGCCGGAATCAGTTTTAAAAACTAAAAGACCGAAATATGTGGAAACATTTGTCAGGGACGAATGGAATTTGTCGACAATAAATATAAGTGCCCCATATAAAAAGGAAAACATGCAAGAAACAATAGAAACTCGATAAATCAAGAAAACACGAAGAAAGAAGAAAAGCTACAAAATATTCATCTATGGCAGTAGAATTTAAATTGTGGAAATAGAAGTTGTGACAATAATACGTAACAACGAAAAACTTTTTGCAATTAGCTTCAAATACCTAATAGACATCGACACATACATATACACACATATTCAAAAAGTAATCAAACTTAAAAGAAAAATAGCCAGAAAATAACAAGAGAACATTGCTGAAGATCTTGATCAGTAAAGTGGGGGTTAATAAAAAATAATACAAAATTGTAGGAAGTAAAACTGTATGATGTGATGCACTTTCAGTAGGGCACGGTGAAATTTTTATTTGCAGAAGAAATCATGCGAACGTAAGTTTGGTTTTAGAAACCGGGCCTCCATATATTTAAAAAGTTGTTAGAAGCTATCTCCTATAGCCGTAAGAAAAATAAACAACGTGAGAGAACGTATTAAGTGATTGGTTTTTTTGCTTTGGGCCATCTGAATCTTGTTTTTATTTTGTTTTGATTGACCAATTAGTTCTAATGAAACCTTTCTACAAAAATTAGTTATTTAATGAGATCTACAACTTAAAAAAACACGAGTTGCTAATTTTACTGAACTGGAAGTAAGTATTCTCGTTGATGTTGTCTTGAAACATGTACGTCTATGTACATAGACGTAATTGAAAATAAGCAAAACTTGTAGCATATAAATAAAAAATAAAAAATTTTGGACCAAGGAGCAATTGAATTTAATAGTTTAACGGGTGAAAGAAATAGATGTTGAAATATGATTCTATTAAAAGAAATATCGAGAAGAAGCAGACTCATAACGAGTTTTAGGTGCATTACAAGATTAGAAGTAGACCTGCAGAGCTGAAAGCATTTAGTGATTATGATGAGTACCTAAATACTAGGACGCACTGTATTATTGACGGATTGTTATCTGAAAATGATTGTGATCTTCAATTAGGTAATTGTTTACAAATCGTGTTTCATTGAACAATAATAGTAAGCATTTCCCCAGACAAACAATAGCACGCGCAACGCGCAAGAAAATATCAACAGGTGAAAGTGCTGCGGAAATAATGCAAATGCAACTTTAACTCACCAATCTGAAACTGAAAGTATACTGCTCAACATTTGAACTGGTACACTTACAAGAACATATATAAATAACAATTTACTACTTTTTGAGCAACACTTTCTTGCTTAATTGATAGTATATGGTTCTGGGAAAAAATTTTAGGGCGAAGAATTAAAAGAATAAAACTTACATAACGAATTTCAAATGTTTTAATAGAAAAATAACAAAATCTTCATTTTAGTATTACAGAAAAGTTTGCTCTGGAAAGAAATGATAACCAAACATTTAAAGATTAATAATGCGTGAGATCTCCACTAGCTCTTATGACCTCTTGGCAACGTCTTGGCTTGCTGGAAATCAAATCCCGAATGTAATGCTGAGGAATATTTGGTCATTCTTTCAAAACGGCAGTTCGGAGCTGATGGTGATTGTTTGGATCCACTCCTCGTGACCTTATCAACATTTTCAGGTAATCCCATACATTCTCTATGGGATTAAGATCTGGAGAGTTCACTCTACGCGTAGGTAAAACATAGCTACGTGAGAGCTATCGGTATAACAGCAGATGTTCGACCGTTTCCTAGCAATATTTAAAGGTCATATGTTTAACATAGACAATTTTAGTTTTCGAATTTACTATCTCCATTGCTGTATGCACAAGCCCTTGCTCTCTGGGGCGCGAGTTCTGGTACATGGTGTATATGAATGAAGCGATTTAGGCTTGGTTATGGTGGCGGGTTGCTACATTGTCTGACCGTTGGCCAGTAGGTTGACCGGGATGGCCATGGTGGCATACAGTTTATGACGTTATTTATTGATTAGTGAAAGCACTGCTGGGAGTGAACGACGTATTGTTCGCGGTCCTATGGTGACCCATTAAGAATCCGATGCCGCAGATTGTGAACCCTAAGGTTATTAAATTGTCACCACCCCTACTTGCCAGATGAAAGGGGCGGCACCTGGTGAGTTGCAGGTGACGTCGATTTGTATTATCTAGTAAGATGCGGGTTGACGTTGATTTGGGTTACCTAGCAGAAAAGTAGATTAGTGGTAGAGAATGTACGGGTCGGATAGTACCAAAATAAGACAAGGGTAGAGTTTGTTTGCATGTCAATGAGGCTACCTATGCTGCATGTGGTTTGTGTTTCTGGGAATAACATTTCAGAGCAATAGTTTAATAAAGAGCAGTAGAAATGGTTCGAGAAGGTTGGTCACCAACAGGAGCAATGGTGGAGGCACTAGTTTGATTTGTGAATTGATCAATGCGTTGAGCAGGTGCCGACCGTTGTGGCCAGGGGGACTGGGGTTCCTAGTGACTAAATAACTGTTGTCTCTTCCAAATTATTGTAAATAAACACATATTATTGTTGTATGAACGCATCATGTCAATGGGAAGAATTCTGATTACTTAAGTATATGTATCTGCGTTACTACATTTTAATAATATAAAAAAATGCGTTGATATTTTGACCGCTCTTACGATATTATGAATAATTTTATTAAATATTTCGTTAGTACATATTCCAACTGAAATAATGGTTTTGTTATAGTAATTTGTATTAACCAAAACTGAAATTCTCATATTTTTACCTTTTCAAAAATCAATTTGCATTTATAAATGATAAGTTGCTTTTATTTGCACAAAAATTTAATTTAGTTCCAAATAATTGTCATTTACTTCCTCTGGGATATATCAAATAAATTTAAAAAAAGGAAGTGCGGTTAAACTAATTCAGACTGCTCGTTCTCTGTCCCCAGAGAGAAATGGATATTTGCATATTATCATAATAAAAATAAATTGAAATGCCAGCCGGTCAGTAATCATCATTCATATTCATTGACCAGTGGGTTCGATTTCTAAATGAGTTACCGCACATTATAATAAACAACACTCAGAGTTAATTCTAAAAATGGTCGACTGTAAGCCAATTTATATGTCAAATTTCGCGGCCTGCATAAGCGAAATTGGTAAAACCGCCCCAAGGCAATCGAAATTGCAAATTTCCGTTTCTATGACCCACACGTACGATCTCACGCATCTACCTCGCTGTAAAGCAAGGCGGATAAGTTTTTTATCGCCTCGTATAACGGTGTATAGCGTAGCGCGAGATGTTCTCGTCAAACACACGCGAAACAGTACCCATTCGCAATGTAATGTATCATTATATAACTGTAAATGAAATATTAACGCTACATTTTTATCGAATGCGGACTTTGTATAAATAAATCCACTTAGGTAAGGTTTTTTCTACCTAACGCGCAAATTAAAAACACATTAGGTTTTCTCTGCGGCTCGCAGTTGAATTAATTTTAATCTTTTATGCGATTTCATTAGAGTAAATTGGCCTGGCGGGGTTCACAAAAAAAGGCTTTAGGTATTATAAAGGCCAGTATTGTTCGTTGTTTCATGTTTATAAAATGGATTAAAATAACAATCGTCGGGAATACAAAGCCCGAGAAATTCTGTTTATGTAAGGCGTCAATGATGGTCTTTGTTAGAAATAAACATGAAATTATTACGAATTAAAATACTACGAATTTATTATTCTCGAGGAGAATCAAGTTTTTCTAATTAAAAATAAATAAATAAGACGAATAATAATACATTTACGTATTATTATTCGTCTTATTTATTTATTTTTACTACTATTTTCTATATATAATTATTTTACGTAAACATTTATTCTACAATAAACCTTTTACAAAGAAAAAATACTCTACCATAATTACGACTCGTATCGTTTTCTTGTATCTAAATTCTGTAGTACGAGGGTCAAGCTGAATTTATTGAGAACAAATCACATGGTTATTATTTTCTAGGATTTTATTTTAAATATGCTTGAACTAATTCCCTTCAGCAGTGATACACTTGACCATTCTTTGTAAATACGGCGGATGTTCTACTACTTTTATATTTGTTTCAGCCAAAAACTGGAGAGTTAAAGCTGCCGTATGGGACGATGCATTATCATGGTGCAGCATAATTCTCTTTTCTCTGGAACTCTACTGAACACTTCAGGCAAACATTTTTCCGTAACCGTCTTTTGTCCAACTAGCTTAATTGCCTTTACTAGACCCAACACTGCTGAAGAATACCGCATACATAACATTTTAACAGCTCGTACTTCTTGGTCATTGTTGGAGTTTCTTCATCTTCGTGAATCCATACACGACTCTCTTGGCGGGTAGGTTCGTCGAAAAAGGGAATATGAGTTTCGTCACCTGTCGCTATTTTGGAAAAAAAAAATTATGTCCGCCATTGTTTAAGAAATTTAAAGTTTCATGGCAAATTCGGTTTTTTGGAAGTCACAAAGTTGATCCACTGGTGATCGTGTATGATTGTTCTAACAGCTGAGGATCCAATCTTGAGTTGATGCTCTATTACTGCATAAGTGGCTTTATTGTCCTCTTAAAATTATTTTTTTAACAGCTGCAATGTTTTTGTCGGTAACAGCCGTAGGAGAATGCTCTGCTTCTTTTGAAGCTGAACAGAATTCCCTTTGCGTTCCAATTCCTTATACCATCGGTAAATTGTAGCCAAAGAAGGTGCTTGTTCACTAAAAGCCGAATCTAAATTATTTTTACACTCATAAGCGCTTACACCTTTTTTAAAGTCATAATAAATCATGATTCGAAAATGCTCTCTGATTAATTCTATTTTTTTAATCACTTTAAAAAATTAGTAACTTGGGGTCTAACGAAGGTAACTTCAAATGACAGATAAGGAGATGCTCCAAATAACACTGTATGTTTTGTTTTTCAAGGCCTACTACATTTTCTTATTCTCAATAAGTTCAGCTTTACCCTCGTATAATATGTCGCAAGATATCAATGCATTTTTTGAAACTATTATTTGAAAGTGTTGATCTAAATACATTAACATAAATAATCAAAATGTTCACCATTTTCTCTGGCTACCGGATTTACTTCCGGTTTTTGCAAATAGAACAATATTAAGATATCCAAAGGTAGTCTCTATCAAATATTATGGTCAAGATAATAACTTGAATTATTATCAATAAACCAGTTGAACAAGTGTACTTCTATGACTGCGTTAAAAATGTAGCAAAACTTAATAGCAGGTCAATATGTGACCATTAAAAGAGAAAAATAAAATAAGAAATTTCTGGATCATCGAAATAATTAATCAAATTCTCAGATAAACCAAAGCTTTAACCCATCTGCCTTCTGCGCTACAGAAGAAAGTATGGGTGCAGCCGTTCGCAAACTGTATATGAAGACTTCCTATAGACAACTGTACGTTAACATAAATTTACAACCAACATAATTTTAAAATATACTTTCCTAACGCCGCATAAAATATAATGAGAAAGTATATTCTGCTGCTCTAATAAATAATAATTGGGATATTCTGGTGTTACATCCGCGCGATTTAAATAAATAGAGGGTTGCGGCAAGTGACCCGGAACCGGACAAGCCACTTAACGTTATAATCCCTAATCAGTTAGTTGATGTGACCCGTCATACGGGCTTTTTAAATATTATCTGTTTAATTTAACTCTGCGTCCTCAGTCATTTGTAAGAAAGGTACAAAACTATGAAGTTTTTTAATCAAACTTAATGAAATTTTTTATGTTAGGATTATTATTTAGGCTTCATTTGTGCATTCCTATTTCATTTATTTCGATCGAGCGTATCATCTTTTTCCGAGTTCCGTTCTCCTATATGAAATTGTTACTTCACAGACAAAGCAATTTAAACTTTCAAGACTTAGAATATATTTTGGTAAAAATTGAAATGCTTTTCGCTGTTTTATAAAACATATATGTACATTTAACCGAAACAATGTTATAATGGCAACAATACATAAATCTTTATTGTCTTCATTATTAGTTGGCTTAGCAGGTCATTTTGGCAGCTGGAAGAACGACCGAAATCCATGTTTTTGTTAGCTAAAATAAAAATAATATTACGTTGCCTGCGTTAAATAAAATAATTAAAAATCATGTCAACTCTTTTCAATTTTAAAGTGGACTTAGACCAGTGCTATATAAAATGACGTGGACTTAGATCGCTATTTCAAAACAGACCAATTTTTCATCGCATATTTGAGAGATTTCGATATTTATTTGAGCAACGAGCTCAGGTCAGTTTATTAGCACATACGTCAGGAATCAGATGCCACTAAAATAAGGAATTCCTGAAACTCTTTTTCCCGCGACTTATAATGTTCCTCAGACCTTCATTTCAGAATTTCCTACGACACCCGTGTTTTCTTTTACCAGAGGTATCCAAATGGTTTCTTCATCACTTATTCATAAGATTATTGGGTCATTTTCCACTAAGCAAGCTGATATATTGGTCAGTCCGTCATTGCTCATAGCTCTTCTCTGGATCACTTATGTTCTTCGAGATGTTCATTTTTCTATCAGACGCATTATCTGAATACAAACGTTTCTGAACAAATTCACTTTGGTCTTCACATTTCCCAAAGAGTTTGCAGATACTATGAATATGGAGACTCCTAAAACTGCTCGGATCTCATATTGTTATATTATTAAGGTAAATTACAGAGATTATCTATGAGATGATTCAAAAATTTGGTATGTAATATGGTGTTATTGAAAATGAAAATTGGTTATCTTTTTTCCAAGTAGTTGTTTTGTTTTTCACGGCATTGAACCTCGGCGCCGGTAGTATTTTTTTGATTAGGCGTCAATCAAAACGATGTTATCGTCAAGTGCGAGTTAGTAATTTCTTGTAGCGAACATCAGAGATAGCTACGAAATCTTGCGTGTCGATCTTGATAATTCAGGAAGAAAAATTCCTCGTCGCGCGCGAGTTCAAAGGAACACACGCGCAGCGGTCTCGCAATAAATGCTAGCGATATCTCTATCTTATAAGACTCCTGGCTCAGATAACGAGGTTTTAGATAGCGTTGTATTCGGCGATAAAACACCGGAGAGTGTTACGTCATCCAGGTTCTTCTTTGAACTAGGTGATAAGCAAACACGATAATCGCATGTGTTATTTCGTGTCGGGCTCATTAGTTTCGTCGGAGAAGCATGAGAACGTCGAGGGCGAGAGCAGATTGAGTGTATCATTTTACGTTTTCTAGAAAACTTATGTTGAAATGTGTTATTGTTTTTCTTCTGTTTTTGTTCGTCGGAAATTTACATAAAATAGAGTGATAGCATCATGACTTGGGAATTAAATTTCTTACGCCTGTTGTAAAAGAAAAAGCCAAAGTTCTCGGAATGAAATTTTACACGGTGAGAAGTATTGTGTCTACCTCACCAAGTGACGGTATGTATCCTATATATATGTTGTTTATGACTTAAACTTTTAAAGATAAATATTTTTCTAAATTTTACAAGTTTCGTTTTACTATAAAAAGGTAACACTAATTTCAATATTAATATAAATTGAAAGAAAAGTTGATCTTGATTTCTTACTGAAACAAGAAAAAGGGATGACTTCCCAAACCGATTAAAATGACAGTTGCCAAACAATGGTAATGTTTTACTTATAATATTCTGTAGAGCTTTTCAAAATATCATATAAGTTTTTTTTATTCACTGCTCCAGAGCACTCTCACAGTACCTACATCTCCTATTAACTATATCAAAATACTCTGAGAGTACTCTAGAGAGTCTAGAGTAGTGAATTGGAAACACCGTTAAATTTCTAGTGGTTTTATTTTTTATTGGCAAAATGTAACCCCCAGTGTATTTTTACGAACTTTTCAAATAAGCTTTCGAATTAATAGAATTTTCTGAAGTATTTTTCCAAGGCAAAATGGCGAAGTATTTTAGTGACTCCTTTTATGTTAAAAAACAATGTAAAAGTATTTTTGTTAACTTTAAATAATTCGCAGAAGAAGAAGAAGAATAAAATGGTATCTTCAATTGTCGAAAAAACTACGTCAACAGATAGTTTTCAGAGAAGATTCTGAAATCATAAAACGTACAGGATATTTCATTAGGAAGAACAATGTTGTATCATTGCCACTTTTGTACACTTGTTATATAAAACAATGTACGGCACCTCAGCCTAAATATCATGTCTACTTCCATTAATTGAGTTATTGAATATCTACCGTTCTATAATGAATATCCTGCAGACGCTAATAAGCATCATATTTTTTAAATACTTAATTTTCGATTACTTACATATGTAAAATTTCAATACTATCTTGTATATATACCATTCAAAATAAGCCACAATATGGTCATTCTTTAAACTCTCGTATGCTTTGTAGAACATAGTGTAACGATAATATGTTCTATAAACTGATATTTAAAAAAAAATCTTATCTTAAACCTTTTCTATTGTCCATAAACTTTTCCAAGTTTTTCTATACTGGTTTCTTACAAGTCACACACTTCCCTAATGTTTGTTATAATTACAATCTGTGATACCATTCGCTTGACTTATTACAAGGGATTGCAATTTCGTTAATAAAAAAGTTTGATGCTTATAAGAAACATATTAAACAAATCAAAATCATTTTTATTTGTACTTCAAACGAACCTACCAAATACAAACTCATTTGGCATAAAATTTTCCTTTCAATTAGTAGTAAATACAATTCCATTAATACAGATAATTTAACCAACGGTTTTCTAATTGCAAATTACATGCGATTTATTGCGTGTGATTAACAGAGAAAAGTGTACGTTCAAAAATAAACGTGCGCGAAGGACAGTAACTGCAAAATCCGTGAATTAGGAAATAAATTGAGGAAAGTCAAAGTATTTAATATTTGCAGATACGTATTGACCTGTCTGTGATAATAATTGTATTATTATCTGATTATATAACTGAGTGTGTAAATTCTTTAAATAAGTTTTATCAAAGGTCATCTATTATAGGTAAGTTTGTTTTACTTATTGTATTCGGAGGATCATAAAGTGCACACTCATGTGATACAAACGCACGTAGACTTTTCTGCGCTCTATAAGGAACAAAAATAAATTTTAGTAGCTAATTACATTTATAAATGAATAATAATTAATATTAAATTCATTACAACATAAAAGCCTTATTTAATATAAATACAAATGATTCAAGAGCGAAACATCTAAAATTAATTTTACAATCGAATGACTTTTCAATATCTTCCTTACAATTTAGCTAAGGGTATATTTAGTTTAATTCTTACTTAGGTACTTATTTTAGTTTATATTATCGATTTTTTAACAATACGTAATACTTTTCTAAAATGATTTTTAGAAAACTCAAACATTACATAATTAAGGTAGATTAACAATACAATTTGTTACACATACAAAACAAAATAAAAAATGAAAATATAATATGTTTATTTGTGACTTCTAACATGCTGTATAATTAAAAAAGTTTGAATACATATGGCTTCTGCTTCAAAATGCAGTACTAATAATTTAGAGTATTTAAATGTCGAACGGTCCGAATACATTCTATTTCATTTCACATTTAGACAGACGCCCTAATTAAATATTTTAAAAATACATTTCTGGACAAAATTAAGGGACAACCATTAAAATTCAAAATAAATTTAAAACAAGATAACGAAATTTAATGAAACGAATAAATATATAAATCTAAGTGTTTCCTTACAGTTTAGTTGATTTAAGGGCTATTAAACTTAACATACTTTAAAATACTTTAAATCTTTAAAATACCATTGGTCTTCTCATGAACTTATATCCTAAATTGAAACAAGTTAACAAAACTAAAATTATTAATAGCGTGTATGCCCTCCTCTTGCAGCAATACACGCTGCTAATCTTCTTGGCATGCTTAAGATTAAGTTTCTTACACTTTCTTGAGGTATCTGTTCCCATTCTTGAACAAGTATTTTAGAGAGCTCATCAAGTGTTACTGGTGGTCTCGGTGTGTTTTTAATTTGTTGTCCAATTGAACCCAGAGATGCTCAATAAGATTGAGATCAGGGCTTTTGGCAGGCCACTCCAAACTGTGGATGCTTGCATCTCTCAACGTAGCTGTAACAATGTTAGCTGTATGAGATTTCGCATTGTCTTGCATAAAAATGAATCCATTGCCGAAACTTTCGGCAAATGGTTGAAGATGAGGTGCAATAATCTCGTCTCTATATCTTCTTGCTGTCAGCGACCCATTTCGTATCAAAACCAATTCTGTACGACCATTAAATTGTATGCCACCCCAAACCATTACAGATCCCCCACCAAATTTGTCAAATTCTCGAATGGTACATGGTGCAAATCGCTCGCCTGGTCTTCGTATGACAAGAGTACGATCATTCCTGCTTAGAAAAAATTTGAACTCGTCCAAAAACAAAACAGAGTTCCAGTGCCCCTCGTCCCAACATTGATGATTTTGACAAAAGTTTAAGCGATTTCTTTTATGCATAGCTATAACAGTTGGACCGGTTGCTCGTTTTCTAGCAGACAAATCGACTTCTTTTAGTGTTCTTCTTACTGTTTTGGTAGAAATTTCTTTTCCAGTGTCTAATCGAAGATCATTTTTTAATTCACGAGGTGTTACAAAGCGCTTTCTTAAACTCTGAAGTTCGATAAAGCGATCTTATCTGCGTGTTGTTTTTCTTTTAGCACATTGTCCGCGTCTTTTTTTTGCAACTACCAGTGTTTCTGAACCGTGTAGCGGCCCTCTGTACCACAGATTTGTTGGTATATCCAGTAATCTTTCCTCTGTGAATATCCTTCACGAAGAAGAATAATCATTTGGGATACTTCTTCTAATCTACAATGACGTCTAGATATATTTAATTAACTTAATGCACACAAATTCACTAATTTTCGAAACAAAAAATACGCTTTATTAATTGAATGCCTTAAAAAGGTGTCAACAATTAATCTTTTTTGTTGATTTTTCGTTTCCTAGCAGAGAATGCCTTGCTATTGTAAATTGTATCATGGCACACAATTTGAATTGTGTTTAGCAAGCGTCAATTTATGACATGTGAAAAGTCTATTAAAAACAACTTGTAAATTGGAAGAGTTATTTCAATTTTATTTGGTGGTCCCTTAATTATGTCTAGAAGTGTCTGTTGTCGATTATTTTTTTCTTACTTCACTTTTGTAATAGTGACTAAAAGCAGCTCATTTACCAGTTAAGCTTCATAACTCCAATAATAAAAAAATGTAAACCATAATACTGCTATAATTTTATACTGTTTTGTGTACTATTTGTCCAAATAATAAAATTCAACAAAAGAAAATCCTGAAGATTACAGCAAGTCTTTCTTTGACATCTCGTTGGTGTGATATCCTCAATTTCCTCAAAAATGAAATGTTGTAAGTTAGAGCCCTTAGCATGAAGGTTTTGCCACCAATAATTTCAAAAATTAGACAATATTTTAGGTTGTAATACTTATTAAGGGCATAATTAGGAGATTATAGCCCGAGAGTATATTTAAAGCAGTGCTTTTAAATACTCGAGGGCTTTTAGCTACATTTATGCTCGTGGTGCATACAACGTTTTAAAATACCCTGATATGGCCAAAATTTATGAATTCAATATTTTTATATCGTATGCGAGTGAAGTGCACATTGTTTCAAATAAAATAATTATGTAGATTGTTTGTGTTATTATAGGTTTATTTAGGTTAGTAACTTTAAAATCCTTGGGCAATAAAGGCCAAATTATGTTCCCAATTGAGTGTCAATAAACAAGATTTAGGTTCCAAAATAAAATAATATATCTTTTTATTTCCACAACCTCCCATCATCAAAGATTTATTTTTATAGTCGTATTCTTCCCAGAGTTAAATTCATATTTTGAAGGCGTTGAAATTTTTACTCGGTTTTCCATGTAAAATCTCCTAAATTAAGAATAATTAATTAGGTGTCTGCGACGACTAACCTCAGTAAGATGGCTATCCCAAAGCGAAACCATAATATTTTCAAGATTCTAGGAAGATGTAATATTTACATTTTTTTTAAATAAAACTACTTGTCTGCCGCCACATCCGTTTGTTTTAAAACACCTGGTCATTCTTGTTTCATAAGAAAATGATTGTACCTCCATTCCGCTTATAATATAAATTCATATCAATACCCCTGTTCATGCTTTCTTAACTTGAATTACAATAAGTTTAAGGATAGTTCCTTAATTCCTGTTTCGTTTTTACTATAGGCTGTACTCTATGTACAAAAAGTTTATTTGGTTCACAAAGAAGTGGTACCGAAAATAGTTCAAAATCAATTAAAATCATGAAAAAATTGATCAAATCTGTATTATTGTCGGCTTAAGGATGATATAAAATAAAATGTCACATATTTTCACAAATACTTAACAAAATTTACAGTTGGAGTCTCACAGATATTATTATGGTTGTTTGGGGATTAACTTTTAATTAGCGCTGAATAATCAATTTAAGGTAAAATTACTGTAATGATTAACGTAACATTATGGGTATTAACTGTTCTACTTATTTTCGAAACGGCAAATAGTAACGATTTTCTTACTTAGCACGTTATGTAGTATAAACAAAACAAATTGAGAATTTGACGTGAACCATTCTCCGGTAGAAGCCAACCGAAGATCTCATGACCTCGCTACTGAATGTAACGGTATAAATGTTGAAATACGTATTTAGTTAAATAAATGTTCCTATGGCAAAGGCAATTCTTTTATTTACTTTTTACATACTTGTTAATCGTGGTCTCCCAATAACCAGTTATTACTCATTTAACTGTATTTTAACTATTTAAATACCTCAGTATTATTACATTATTCCTTAAATTTAAATTTATTTTATTCCTCGTTTGTCGATTTTATAAACATTAGTGTCTTTTTTTACTGGTTTTTATTAACATAAAGTTAAAAATATATGATGGAGAGAATTTTTAGTGTTAAATATGTTGACATTGTCAAATTTGGATAAAAATCAATCTATTAGCCGTGCACTCACAATTCATATTAATGCGCGTTAGTTAATGCAATTAACAACTACATGTTTATCACCATCCAGACATTTTAGCATAATCCTATAGCCTTTGTTGACATGCGTGAAACACGCGAATTTGAATGCGTTTACTTATGGTCTAATCCTATATATATATATACGTAGAGCAGTTTAAAACAAATCGATTAAAAAAAGCAGTTTTATAGCGCAATGCGATTTCGCAAGAGTTCCTATTTAGAAATTGACTTATTTGTCGTAGTTCGATTGTTTCACGTTTTCGCAGATTTAGTTTTTATAATAACAGGCTGTGTTATTTTATCTAATAATAATAAATACTTTTATTAAATTCCGAGCGGTAAAAAATAAGCACTCAAGTTCATATTTTGTATCAAATTGTTATCTAAATTCTTAAAATTGTGATTATTTGAAATCAGTGGTGTTATCAAAAAAACAAAAATTGTATGAACATTGCACCCTGCCGTACAAAAGAAGGCTTGGTACGTTCCAACATTTCATAACATATTCGTTAAATAAAATATTTTAAAACAATATAATAAACTAACAGGTTACCATTTATTATTTTGTCAAAAAAAAATTTATTATGAATCTGAAGACGATGCGAATTTATGTCGATAACGTCAGTTCAACTCAAATATAAAAAAAAAATGGATGTGAAATCAAAATCATCTCGTTTTTCATTAATAAGTCAAGAAAATTTCGCAACATTATTCTGTTGGTAATTTAATAATTTTCGATCCTTTTAGAAGATAACTAATAATGATTCAGACTTTGTTACCTAATTAAAAACACCAATTGAGAAACTTAGAAATTAAAGTTTTAGCTTCTCGAGATAAAACCACAAGGGATCGCGCAACTAAACGAGAATCAATGCATGTGTGTGGTTGTCATGGCAGCAATTACTCTCACCTCACTTGATGTGGGAACTTCTCTTTCTCTGCAGACAGGCATTATTCATGAAGTGCCCGAGAAATAAAAGCCACCCTATACGAAAACATCTGAAAAGTTTGGAATGGCACTTGACTTCCTATGGAAGTGTACAAGTAATCGAATTTTTATATCATCTGAACTAAAACCTTTTTTGAAGACAAGCGAAAAATATGTACATACAACAGATTTTACTTTTCTGAATTAATGAAAAACATATACTTGGGATATTGAGATGAATTTCAGTAAGATGGAGGAAATGTACTATATATTATACCTGTGTCGACAATTATTATTTAGTATTTAGTACTTATAAATTGGAAAAGCATAATATCAGCACTTCAAAGGTAGAGTGTGTTAAGACACATTTTTTTAAAAAACTACACACAGGTCATATCAAAGTCTTGCTTTTTAAATGTTGTGACGTGTAGGATGAATAATGCAGAAATGTTTCTGGATTTATATAAGTTATAAAATTAGAAAAGTTGGTCTGCTTAAAAATTTTGATTTTTCTGAGGAGCTGATTTACAGTGATCGGCAGAAAGTTGGACACATGGGAAAATTTTTTATTATTGATTATTTCATTATTGATAGTTCTTGTCAGTGCTCAAACCGCCTTCACTAATTATGCCTGTATATTTCAATCTTCAAGAAAAAATGAAATTGTTTTAATTCATGGCGAAACCATAACACTTGTCGAGAAACGGCAATTATTTTTAATGAGAAATGTTAATTATTCATCTGTGGTAAAACTTATAAAATGTTTCAAACAATCAAGATCAGTTAAAAATCAATACATAAAGCCACATAAGTAATGCATAACTGGTGACGAGAATTTTATCAAGAAAATTGAGGCATTGAAATTCAGGGTATACAAACCAACATTTATTCGTATCCTTCAGGCTAAAGATTGCTCATGATTTCAAGAAAAAGTGGAAGACGAACAATATTTTTCAAAAAAAAATCATTTACACGGACAGGTCAACTTTTATATCCAACGGAGTAGTAAGTTTACAAAATTGTAGATGGTGGACAGTTAAAAACTCACATTCTAAAATTGAATGTAATGATCAATATCATTTCAAAACGAATGTATGGTGCGGAATTCTAAACGATAAAATTATTGGGCCCGTGTTTTTTAGAGAAACATGAACGATATACATTTCCAACGGGTTGGTATACCTGTTCATTCGACGATGGAAATAAGAACGTGATTGAATGACATTTTTCCAAATTGTTGGATAGGAGGATACTCCAATAATTCATGGTCGGCAAGATCTCCAGACATAACGCCCATTGGATTTCTTGCTGTGGGGATACTTGAAATCGAAAGTCTATAGAGAATGGCCATTCAGTAACGTCGATCATTTATAAAACACAATTAGAACTTGCATTGAAACAATAAGTACACAATACTGCAGAATGTACAACGTGAAATGCATATTAAAACGCTAAAATGCATTAAAAACGGAGGAGACCACGTAGAATAAATTTCACATTTCCTTTCAATGAATTTCTTCTTTTATGGTGGTCCACCCATTGTTAAGATTGTTAATACTAGTTATTTGTGTTTGTTGTTAATTTATTTATATTAATTTAATATTCAATTTAATTAATTACTATTGTATCTGTTATACTTACATACAGTTATCTTTTGTTAGATTTCAAATATTTTTATTTCCTCGGTATATGACAAGAGGCATTCAAGTTTTGATATTTGCATTTTGAGTTTGGGAAAAAGCAGAGGCTTTCTTAAAGAATATTTTTTCTGAGTAATCAATTATAAAAAAAATTCCCATGTGTTCAACTTTCTGAAGGTCACTGTATAAATAATAATTAGGAATTCAGATGTGGTTTATAGAAATAACGTATATGAAACCAATAACCAACTTGCAGTAATTGAGAATTGTTGGCATATATGATAATTTTCATATAATACGCAGATGGGTTTAATTTAATCTCCTTTATACGGGACACTGCACTTTAAAAACCATAAAAGATATATAATGACAGTAAGAGGAATTAAAGCCATTAAAATAACGATTGTAATAACTACAAAATCTATGAGAATTGTCTATGTCTATGTCTTTGTTTTTCACGTTTTGATAAACATTTTTGCCTTAGGGCATACTAGAAATATTTTTAGTTATCGCAATTTATCCTTATTTTAGTTTAGCTTTAGTATCAAATTGATAAATATTTCACATAGTTAAAGTTAAAATACCCGTAGAAATATTAAGTTTTCATTTCACTTGAAAGATGCTTTTATATCTGTAGATACTTCGTCAATAAACTGTATAAAGGTATATTTCCAGACAAACTTAAAGAAGCTAAAGTTCTTCCAGTACACAAAAAGGGTGCCAGAGATATGATAGGAAATTACAGACCTATGTCTGTTCTGCTTTCTCTTTCTAAGGTATTTGAAAAAGCATTTTTGATTAAACTTCAAACATTTCTAAACACAAAACAAATAATAACGGATTGCCAGCATGGTTTCGTAAAAGGTAAATCGCCTGAAACAGCACTTTTAAATCTTGTGGAAAGCATACTTGAAAACATTGATTCTCGCAAAAAAAACGTTAGCTATATTTTGCGATTTAAGTAAAGCTTTCGAAAGGATACAAAGGAGTATCTCAAGATTCAATTTTGGGACCTATTCTGTTTAGTCTTTATGTTAATGATATGCCATCGGAATTATTAGCTGACACTTGTATTATGTATGCAGATGACACGTAAATAAAATGCAAACTTGGTGCCTTGACAACTAACTGATTCTAAATAAAGCCAAAACGGAATAAATGTTCTTTCATTCTAAGCCCGACGAAAATATCATGCTGCAAATTGATACAAATATTCTGTAAAGAAATTCGTCGATCAAGTGTCTCGACATCACTATGAATGAAAAATTGGACTGGACAGATTTATTAGTTCACTCTCCAAACAACCTTGTATCTAAATGCTATTATTCCCTAAACGAATACCTCCAAGAATGACTATGTGTGGTCAGACAATCAGGATAAGTTAAAGGACTCCATGTTTAAAATTAAAGTTCTGTGATCATTAACTGTGTTAACTCTGAGATATTGCCATATTAATATCATTATTATCCTTGCTATTGTGACGAACTAAGAGTGAGTAATGCACCCTGGCCGGCGGCCGGCCTGACGCGCACCTTGGTGTCTGACCGATTCGCGATGATTCCGCAGACAGAATATTCTAGCGAAGGAAACTTCCGGAAAATCTTCCAGTTTAAATAGACGTGCACGAAGCAGACTTAGTTCGACGTAGAGTTTAGTTATTGTTTAATCGCTCGGCTTCTAAAAATAAATTATTCATAATCTATTCTAAATAAATTAGTGTGTTAAGTTTTGTCATCGAGTATTTTATTTGAAAATTAACCAAAACGAACTCTAAAATCACTACACTATATTAACTGTAAAGTAAGTTGTTGCACTCCTTGAGGTTGTTTTACAGTAAAGCTAAGACCTGTCGTCCAAATTTCGTGACAAAAATTGATAAAAGAATTTAAAAATCAGTCGATATTTGTGTATTTATTACATAAATACATACGTGTCATATTACTTCCTTCAAAATGGTATGCAATGTTATTTTTTTGTTATCAGTGACAATAGAAAATCTAGGCTTAAGATAAATTCGAATCCTTTAAAAACAAAGGCAATGATACTAACGACTTGGCATGTATTAATCTTTTTAAATTTATGGTATCCAAATATTGTATCATGACTTCATTAAATTCCATTATGAATAATCTCCAAAAGCAGATTTGTCTTAATCGAACTACTTCTTACAGTGTATTTCTACTCAGTATACCGACGACTGTACCTAGTGGTTATTTTACAATTTTTTTGACACCCACGAAAGTCCATTATTAATTAGGAAGAACTAATTTTTCTACAAAATCTTCTTCCTTGGAAATGTCTTTCCAAATGCCTTTTATTTTATCACACTTCAGACGATATTTGATATTTGCATCAAAGATTTTTTGTGAATGTTGTAGTACTTCAACTAAGAGAAATCTCTAATTCTTTCAAGAACGCTTTGGTTAATGTCCAAAAATCATCCTCATGAAGGAAGACTGAAGATAGATAATAAGATATTTTTACAGGTGCTAGTCATTCTGCTGAATGCTGATTGGTTGCGTTACCTAAACTGATTTAAGATATTTTTACAGGTGCTAGTCATTCTGATGAATGCTGATTGGTTGCGTTACCTAAACTGATTTTTAACGAAATTTAATAAAGAATTAAACGAGTGACTCTTTTTCAGATGTGAAGAGATAGAACTGATGGAAGACGACGGGGAGCGCGGTCTCGAGGAGGGCTATCTCCTGGTGCGAGTTCACGTGCCGGAGCTTAATATACAAAAGTGCCTCCAGTTCCCTCGGGACCAACTCGTCTGGGACGTCAAACAACAATGTCTTGCCGCGCTACCAAAGGTAGGTAGGCAAATGATTATCATAACACCAGAAAGTAATGTGGTATTATTATTAACCATTTAAACCCAAAGTTTTTTAGACTTTCGCACTGATATTACATGAACTTACGGTTTAAGTGGTTAATAATACCTACATAGTAGTTACAAGACTCTAACTCGAGAGATTAAGATATCTAATTAATTAAAATTTATGACTAAATCTCTTAAGTTTTATTACAAGCTTATTTCGGTATGGAACGTTTGAGGCTGTCATAATTAAGCGAAAATAATTTATTGTCGCTATTAATAGCCACCCGAGAACTTATCTCAGCGGCATTCTAATTGTTTATTGTAAAAAATGAGGCATTTAATTTAAAACTTTATCTATGGTTTTAATCTGAAAAAAATACCTTCTTTTAGTATTCATAGTTTAGTGTTGATCTGCTTTCACTGTTTTATTTTTATGTTGCTATTTACGTAGTTAGTCTGCTTTTATGATAATTTAATTAATTTATAATTTTTACCGAGGTACTAGTTTATTGCATTAAATTATTGTATATTATAGATATACGATTTTTGTTAACCTGTACATAAAAAAAACCTATGTTTCCATTACATACATATCTGAAGCTTTTCAATTTTGAAATAATCGAAAAAAAATTCAAGAGACCGAAAAACATTTTGTCATCAACAAGGACTGATTTAAAATAATCTGAAAATTTGCCTACATGGCCACGATATACCCAAGTACACAAATTTGTGCTTCGTGTTTAACTCGGACAGTTAGTTCTTAATAGATTAGTATTCCATGTTTTTTATATTATTTTTATATTATGTATATTATATTAAATTGTACTGATGAGATACATAATTAGTAATTGCTGTAATTTTAGTGCAGTTCTCTAGTGCCCCGTAATTTATGTCTCAACGTTTATTTTAATTTGTGGTCCTTTTCTCACCGCAGGTGGCAAGCTGGTACCGGGTATGTACTCGTTTTGTCCTGGTTTTATTTTTTCCATTGTCTTGATTTTGCCTTCGTTACGCTAATTGTGCATGACACGATTTATCTTCCGTCCCTCTGCGCCGCCGCGCCGCCAAAACACGCGTTGCGTGCTTGCCGAACGAAGCTTTGCGTTTCGTAATATGCTAATTGCATTTTCGTGTGAATGAATTTATGAATTCCAAGTTGTGATTTGCATGCTCAATTAGATGGATTTGTTTTGACGACTGTATCTCCGTATTTAAATTGTGTCATTTGAATAAACCGACTGTGTTATATTTTTTCCAAGCCTCTTGACATAGTTATACAATTACATTTTCATTAATCACTTTGTCATGATTTAATTTTTTTTTTTTCATTTCAGTTACTGCAATAATGTTTTATATCAAAGAGAAGGTGTTTGCTGTCCAAAAAAGTCTTTAACGATTAAAATCTCTTTAGTTTTTAGTATATCATTTTAGTTATTTGCATGCATTTATCAAGTAAATATTTTTGGAGTTCATATTTCAGCTGATCATATCAGTTCCGTTTAAAGGTCAAGTTCATTTCCTGTGCCGCGCCGTTGCCATTCATAAAACTATGGAACTATGACTGTATTTATTTCGTTCATCTGCTACTCTTTCTTAACCGGGAATGTATTGTATATATGTATTGGGGATAATGTTTCATTAAATCTTTCTGGAAAACTAAAATACATCAAATTTTTCCCATGTTTTTTCTTTGTCAACCTATTTCAAGAATCACCTTGTATTTTAAATTTTCAATTTGTTCTAAAAATAAATAATAATTTTGTGATTTGATTGGTATTTGTTGTCTTTCTTGCTAAACACTGAAATAGTGCGGTTTATTATTGTTATCTGAAATTAGATGTCGTAACTTAGTCGCATTAACTCAATCCTTTTAAAGCCCCCTTAAAAATCGTTTCTTTATGTTTTATTTTATTTTTTAGGTTAAAAGATGTGCCTTAATTATATACCTAAATTATCTTGGTCATTAAGTTCATGGATAATCCTTAGAGTTTTATGTTTTATTAAAGTAAGTTAGACAGTAACCAACATTTGCTCTCTTTTGTCTTGTTGGTGCTTTATTAGTTCTTCGCACTTGCAGAACTTTTATGGCTGATTTTATGCGCTCTATATTTATGTTTTTTATGTCCCTGGGTTTTATTACCTCCATCTACTTAATGATTCGCAAATGACTTCGTGTTGTTTTAATTGGTCTGAAGTTTCTTTCCCCTTTGGCTGTTCAAAGACACTTAATGAGTTTAACTTAATTTTCATTCAGAAAAGATGCTAAATAACATAAATACATCTTCATTAAATATACGTATTAGTGATGTACCTACTATGGTATTGGCTGACTAGCCTACTACCGATCATTCTGGCTTTTCACTGAAGCCGACTAGTCGGCCGATTAGTCGGCTCCCCTTCAGTCGAATAAATTCGATCTCGAGGTCGCTTCGTACGATCTCGGCGATTACGATCGATTAGTCTTCACATGTTTATTTTGCTTAATTATTAAATTAATGTGTAATTATTATTTATAATTGTTTCAAACTCAAACACAAAAATGAGTGTTTAAGATAGTTCTTACTATTTACTATTTTTAGTACTAAATTTACTACTAGTAATAAACAATTTACTTTTTCAATAAATAGAAGATATAGGGTGTTAACATGTTAACAGAAAACGGTTGTTGGAAATGGCCGCGACGAATTGCGTGAGGGTTTTCCTCAGCGCACAAATGCATGTTGCGAAAATTGCACACCCCATCTCTGGTAAAAATAGCTTCGTCGGAAAACAGGACATTATGAACAAAATTCGCATTTGCCTGTTGTTTATGCAGTAACCAACGACAAAATCGTATGCGTGGAGCATAGTCGGCTGGTAGCAAAGTCTGAACTCTTTGAATATGGTACGGATGTAATTGTTGTTTGCGAAGAATGCGCCAAACAACGGAGGACGATAAACGCGTTTGTCTTGAGATATCACGTACACTTAACGAAGGTGTTCATCGATAAGTTTAGTATTTCTTCTTCTCTGTTTAGGATGCGTTGTGGATGCTGCCACCTCTTCTGCGACGTGCCCTTAAAGTTCCCCCGCTCTTTGCACAACAGAGAGAAATGTGGCACTGGTGGGCAAATGTTGGTTTGGAAAATACTGTACTTACAAACGCCTTGCCGCTAATGCGTTTTGCCTACTTTCACCATATACTAGAATCATGTCATTATTTGTAAATTCTGCCATTTTTTTCAGTAAATTTCCGTGCAACCACCTCAACGTACATCTTCAAACTACCCGGCCGGCGATGATTAACAATAAATTACATCACTAATATTCTTCGTAAACACCATACACTTAATCCAGAGACGTTTTAACGGTTTACCCGTTCGACAAATTTTTTTTTTCTCGAAAATTTAATAACACTTTGTTCAACAGAAAATGATTCATTCTATTCATTTTCATGCATACTTTCATTGTTTAATTTATATTCATGAAGTTACGAAACAACCTGTATAGATAATTTAAATCAATATAATATGGTAGTCGTTTCATTCGTTATCATCATTACAAATTTTCTCTCCAAATTAAAATGAATGTTATACCTTGATAAAGGATATTCATACGTGGTTTATTTTTCAACCAGTAATCGAAAACAAAAGAAATAAATCACAACCAACATTTCAGCCAAGTAGAAATTGTATTACACAAAGGAATTTTTTTAAGAAGATACCCTCAGGTAATGCGTACAGACAACAAGTCTTAGAACTTTCAGCTTATCTTGAACGTTCTCCCAGGGGATAAAATACATGTTACATCCCTAATATACGTAATGTTACACAAGAAAACTTTTTTCAAATTTTTGTGAAGTGTGGGGGATAAAGTGTTGGCGAATATTTGCTCTCGTGGGTTTGTGTGTAACATGGCCGGATGAAAGTTGAAATATGTACATTACATAACAAGAAACAAACATTAAAATACGACGGAAACTTGTTGTAGAGAAATTATGTTAGATCGTTATTTATTTTTCTAATTTCCATTTTTATTTCACTGAAAGTCATAATGAAATCGATTTCGTAAGGATATCTGCTGACCCCCAAATCTATACCACCTATACGTGAAACGTTTCACCTTAGTAATGATTTTACTTTGAGGGATCCCCCAAAACGTGGTTGATAAATTGATTCTGGTAAAAAGATTAAGGAAATAAATGTATTTGCATTAAAATAAAAAATCTTTTTTTTTTGGTGCAATTATTTTTGGTGTTTATAACATAGGCCTACATACTAAAGTACTTCCAACCACTTCAACAATCACGCTGATCTTACAAACCGAACCATTTCCAAGCTTCTTCAACAGCCATATCTATAAATTTTAGCAAAATTGCATACGAAATGATTGGTTATAAACAAATTAATTTAATCTGATTATGTCAATCTTATTGTGTTTCGTTCTCTCAGGTCAAAATATAATCCTCAAAGTTGACGATAAAATGGAACTACGATTTTTTTCATTTAAGAAATAACATGTGATTCCAAAACAGTGTACTTACGTTCAAAATTGACTCATAACAGAAAGTAGGTCATTTTAAATTAGTGCAACTATTACTTTGGCAAGTTCTAATCCACTTTCTAGATATGTCCTTTTGTTGTATTTATGGTGTACAAGAGATTATAAATAAATAATTATATATGTATATTCTTGTACTAACAATGAGATATTGAAATAAGATGATTCAGAAAAATGGTTATTGAATTATTAAGTTTTAAAAGTGTAAATGCTTGCATAATGATTTATACTCGTAATGTCTTGTTCTGCAAGGCTGAACTTGCAATGTGGGAGCTTCCAGTTGGCGTCTCATCTATAAAAGCACAAAATGAAAAAAAAAACAATATGCAGCTGTAACCGATTTCGTTTATTTGTTGGAATACCGACCACCACGCGTATCGTTCGCTCGTTCGTTCTCATTCATTAAAAAGAACAGTAGTACCAATATTTTAGCATAATCGCGTTCAAGTTCGATTTACATAATAATTAATCTTCCTCCTACGTGCAACCGTATCCATCTGTGGGACGACGAATCTTAACTTTTTTTCTTCTCGAAGGATACAAGGTGATTTATTCGTATCAATAGTGAAAAACACCAAAGGCAATTTCAACATCAGTTTATGAAAATTCACTAGTGGCATTTGTTGATTAAGCTTAAGTCGCTTTCGTCGTGGCATTTAGGAAAATTATATTTTATTAATTACTAGGTTTCAATCAGCAATCAATTTCGCTGGGATTTAATTAATTATGCTGTTTGTGTGTTTCATTTTAACATTGCTACTGCAGTTAAGTAATTATATCCGGAACTGCAATTATTGTTAGTTAATGTTCTTAAGCTTTAAATTATAATTGTTGCTGTCATTTACTTTCAATTTATTAATATTAATAACTAGGCTTACGAAAATTCTTGTAATTAGAACTTTACTAGGTTTTATTAACGTAATATAACAAATTTTGAGTCACTTGGAATTTGTACCGTCATCCTAGAAAATGTAAAAGGCGCATAGGATTTATGTTATTTTCGAGACTATTCGCTTGATTAGAACATAAGTTAAATAAATAATTCATGACTTCAAGTTAATAATAACCATAACTTGTTACCTTATCATCCGCAGTCTATTGGAAATACATACATTTATTTTCATTCGAACTAAAACGGCAACAGGAATTGCAGCAATATTTTCGATGCGGCCTTGCAGGAATCCTAAGTCGTAAATCTGTCGGGCTCTGCGATATTTATGAATATTAGTACGCTCTCTGCACGCCACTGGTCACCGGAGGGTGCCAGGGGCGAGATGACCGTTGACCCGTACAAGAAGAATTCCTCCCACTACACCGCAGGAAGATGGCTAGTCCTTTATTTCTCATATCCACAGCCCGCACTTGCGGTTTAGTTATTTTGCTCCAATATTTTCAAAAGATACATCTAAGGATCCTCCACAAACACTGGTAGCAAATAGTTATATTTATGTTAATTCACTGCATCAGGGTTTAAATTAGATTAAAAACTATCAGGAAAAATAGAACGTGTTCTATTTCTAAATCTACAGCCCAAATACGTATTTCTTGTTATAAACATTTATTATAGGAATTGAAAAATCAAATCTTGTACAAGAAAACAGGTTGTTAAAACAATCTCAAAAGTATAATAAAATAAACATATCCGATCGACAAAAGAAATAAACATTCGAAATAATATACCATAATTTCCCTCAGTTTAATAATTAAATTAAATAGCTATTAATTCAAATATAAATAAAAAAAGGTTTTCTGTTCTTGTGTTGCTTTCTAAAACACCTTTCGTAATTAGCTGTGTGTGTCAGGCCAACAGAACGGTTTCGAATTTTGCCAGTAATTAAAGTGTATCCACATCAATCCCTCGAAACGCATCATTAGCGGGCCGCACTGCCGGCTTCTCAAAAGCAATTAAACTAAGTACAATGTTGACGTGAGTCACAGATTAATTATGTAATAGATAGCGGCCTGGTGTTTGTTGGTGCGCCCCTGATTTGCTTAATTTGTTTTATAGAAGACTTTTCCGAGTGCGTTGACTCGACAAAACACGTGACATCGCCACGCCAGAGCATTGCAACAACCAGCCACGGTACTGTCTCTATTGTCTTGTGTACAATGCAGCTGTGCCTTCTAACACCTACTATAACTCTATTGACCATCTACACTTTCTGCATTGTGGCGGAAGTAACAGAATGGACTTGACATGAAATATCAATGTCACAAAGCTCAATCGGTCAATGAAATTGAAAAATTGCTCATGACAACACATTTTCAGTTTAATTCCTACTTACATACAATAAGAATTTAAGAATTGAAGCTGTAAACTGCGATGGACAAGATACATATATAAAAATAAAAAATTACGGAAACAGAAATTAATTCGAAGTAAAATAAGCCATAATACTTAATTGGGAATATTGATAAGAAAATATTTTTTTACAATTAAGGTTTATGAATTAATAATACTGTTAATTTTTTACCGAATGAAACGGACCATTCATTTCTAAATGTGTCACACAAGACAAGACAAGCTATAATAAATCATCATTTTCAGGATCATAATATGAATATTAA
The DNA here is from genome assembly GCA_039766575.1 of Serrognathus titanus. Taxonomy (NCBI): domain Eukaryota; kingdom Metazoa; phylum Arthropoda; class Insecta; order Coleoptera; family Lucanidae; genus Serrognathus; species Serrognathus titanus. Next base: position 25,231,120 of record CM077912.1, on the reverse strand, counting down.
TGGTCTGGAAGGTTAAATAGGTAACTGACAGTATATGCAAACTAATTTTTCTGTTTCCACCATAATGTATGTACTTCGAAATTCCTTTTGAGTTTACAATGGTTGGATAAACTGAATGTAAGGCTATGCTTGGAATAACATGATGAAGATAAGGAAGAAGGTGAAAGGATATTCGAAAAATAGATGTTCATTCTATGCTTGTAAAATTGGTCCTTAATCTGCTAATTTTAAGCGATTACATAAATATTTGGTCCTTAGTATGATTAAGTAAAAATCTAATCAAACATCTCCAGGAGCATATACGTCAGTGTGCACTGGGCTTTGTGAATAATCATTTCTATAAATATTTATGTTTATAAGAAAATTCAATTGCGATAAATGCAATGTTGTTTTATAACTAATTGTAGATCAATAATCAATTATCTTTATACCATCAGACAAGATTCCTAAAATTCCATTCTTATGACTAATTAAAGTACATCAACTTGTTTTCCAGTAAACCAGCAACGGTAATGCAAACGCAATTTGTACATAAGCCTGATTTTATTGGCAAAAACGCATTCTCAGCAATGCGAATTGAATATCGCTTAATGAAGTTATTTCTCCTAAGTAACGCCAAGAATGCACGATCGTAGTATGATAACTGCACACTAAAACGATTATTCGGCAGCAATTACTTCAGAAAAGAAGAACAAAAAACATTGACTGGTTTTCGTCATCTTAAGAGTATTCTTTATTTTGATTTTATTTGTTTATAAGTGAGTAAGAAATTTCATCATAGTCTTAACGTTTGGATGTGGTTCTTGGTTCTATTCATTATGTTGTTTCTCTAGCTTCGAGGGAGTATAGGTGTTTTATGTGCATTCGTAGTCTACTGGTATTAGGATAAGCCGATTTGCGTTTTAGCTATTGTAAACTCCTACTGCCACTTTCAGTTGGCTTATGCGAAGGAGGACTGAGTTCGAAAATAATTTGCTACTACCAACTTGATCCATTTTTTAACGTATTATTTAAGAGTATTCTTGACAAACGAAATAAATTTTATAAAATATTACAAAAGTATGACATTAAGTTATGCAATTAATTGCCTTGAAGAATAAGTGTATTCATTGAAAATCAAAAATGTTATTACTGACGCTAGTAGAATCACATATGAAATTAATTATATTGATATAAGCAGACTTATGATTTCGGGACACTGTATTATATTGGACAGTACACTCCCTACCTTCGCACGTTCAAACACGGTAGATAGAGGCGGAGCATTTATTTATCGAAAATTATCATTCGCATTGCATATTAGTTTATGCGTCCATCTCGATCGATCTATTGTTAACTTATTTTTTTTCTGAAAACTTATAATTTAGAAGTTTTGGATTTATGTTAAAATTTAAAGTCGTTTTGGTTAAGTTTCTTTTCTGTTTAAAATTAAGTTCTAACTAAACAATTTACATTAAGTAATTTTGTAAATTTTTTCGCTTCTTTCGCAGCTTTTATCATGAAAATTTTGTAGATTGTATGTAAATAACGGCCGCAGTAAATTGATAGTTTTGTTCAAAAAGTACGTAATAGTTTCGCTCAGAAATATTTTTCCGTTCCGCATATGGTAGTAAATCGAATATTTACAAATATCAAAGCATAACACGACTCATGACTGAATATGTTTAATTAGGTAATCATCCGTAACACGAATCCCTTCCACACTCCGACGGCATGACCTGTACAGTCGAAATAGTAAATTTCAGTTAGTCGTGGGCCGAAATCATAAGCGTGGTTATAAGCATCTGCACTAAGCAATTGAGAATACAAATAGAATGTAAAAAACTTACAATTTTTTACTCAATTTGCATTAGGTTTTTTTCCATTCATTATTACAATGGAAAACTATAGAAAATATGATTATAATATTTTTTTGTTTTTCAACAGCAATCAATTAAAGTCCAAAGATTTTTAATTGCCATTTCAGTTCTCAAATGACTTTTTTGCGCTAGACACTTAATACAAACATTTACTAAATAAAACAATACCAATATGGATACTACTAAGCCTTCGTTGAGAATATTTTTGGACTTGGCCAAAGTTTTTGATAGTATAGATTACAACGCTCTAACAGAAAAATTTGAAATGTATGGTATTCGTATCCTTGGTCTTGAATTAATTTTAGACTTCCTGGAAAACAGATACCAAGTAGTCAGAAATGGTGCATCAACCTAATGGAAATCAAACATGGGGTTCCACAGGGAATAGTCTTGAGACCCACTCTATTCCTTATTTACGTAAATTACTTATTAGAATTAGATATCGATGGTCTGCTAATCTTTTACGCTGAAGACACTGTTTTCTATGTGTATTGCTGACGACATTGTTCTCTATATTGCTGACGAAACTTGGAGTAATCTGGAAAAAAAACTGGTTAGACTGTAATTTACTAACTCTAAACATTAATAAATCTAAATACTTACCCTTTACTGCCTACAATCACCCTCAACTTTGCCTAAAACTAGGGGATATTATGTTTTGCGATAATATCAATTGCAGTAATAGCTGTACTAAATGAATCAATTAGGGACGGCGCTGTTTGTAAAATAAAACTCAGATATTGTGAGTAATTTAAGATCATTTTTAGTTTGGTGTAGAGTCGGTTAATACCGTTATTGATGGAACACATCATTCAAATGTCCTCCACCTGACAGGAATGAATCCGTTTTACCCAAGTTTCCATGACTTTCACATAAATTGGGTCGTATGTCAGCAATAACATGTTGGTCTATAAGTCGTAATGTTGCTGGTTTGTTGGCGCAAATTACTATATTACTTACTATAATTCCTCAGAAAGAAGTCTGTTAAATCGCACAAGCGAGGAAGATAATTGACTGGTCCATTTCTGAAAATAATCGATTCACCAAACTTGAGTTAAACGGATTAATTCCTGTCCGCGCTGTCGTGGAGGACATTTGGATAAAGTTGTGTTCCATCAATGACAACATTAACTGTACTTTTACATCGAACTGATCTTAAATTTCTCTGTGCTTTATTTTACAAACAAAATGCGTCGTCCCTAATGGAAACCCTTTACATACATATTAATTTCGTATTTTAGATTTGTAAAACGTAATAATTTAATTTTAGGTTGTGTAGCTTATTTGCTGCTTACGTATGGAACATAATATTGTCAGTAAAGCATGCCAGCATAAAATAATTTAAGAATGAATAACTCACTCGCTACTGTTATTATAAATGTTAGTCTTTCTTCCGGCAAGGAGGAGTAGTGAAATCCACATCTACGTTGGTGGATTTAAAACATTACAGCGTATTGTTTCTAAAAAGTGTGGATAAGGTCTCAAAATGATATGATTAAACCCAACTTACCTATATCCAAAATTAATTTTGGTTACAACAAAATAACGCTTTGTCTTATTTAGTCTGAGGCACCGTAGGATAAGTCACATTTCCAATGGATTTCAGTAATTGGTTGCTGTGACACACTATTTAAAAGGTTAAGCCGGTAACTTGTAATTAATTTTAATAAGACGCACTTATTAGATAACTTTTTATGTCTTTGAAATTTCCATATCTCTTACGATTTACGAGGAAACTGAAAAATTAAGCTTATTATAGCATTGTACTTTTAGTTCAAATACAACATACTTTTTAAATAATTAAAAATGTTGCAGAGAATGCAGTTCAAATTTTTCCATCGAACATGTATGCTTTTAGGAAAGTGAACAAATAAATATTTATTGTAAATACAGAGTTTGATCTCAGAATGCCCGAAGCCAGTGGCACCGATGGTTTTAAGATCGTTTCGAAGGCAAGATATGCTAAAAATCCTTCCGGGGTTTGGTTATTATGCATGTCAAGTAAGAAGAGAAACATGCAAGGACACCCTCTCTATAAGCTTCTATATCACCAGGAATCTATTAGGCCTATTGAATATTTACTTTTCCGTAATAAAGTTGACTTGTCATTATTTGCTTCCCTCTATGAGCCAAAAATAATTCCGTTTTTTCTGTGTAACTGATTGTGAGGTGTAACAGATTTTAAAAATTGTAAAAAACCCAAAAGACTCACAAATACCTCTTTTTGGAACTAAATGAATCATGCATGCAACCTATGCACTCATTTCTCTTTGGATTGCCTAGATTATACTTATTTTCTATACTAGATCCGTTTTGATATTTTATTATTACGTGACTAAAACGTAAGAAATGTCACACATTACAAACAATTGCGTTTGTTTTTTGTTTTAGCAAGAAGGCAGTTGACTGCTGAAGAAAATAAAATCCTTTAATGGTTTAATACATTATTTCTTGTAATGATGAAACTTAGCATGTAAATAATAAATTCAGCATTGCTTAACAAACCTGTATTTAAATATAGTGGTTAATAATAGAGCAAAAGACATAAATAGTATTTCAAGCCATTATCGTTAAACATTATTTTTATAATTCTACTTTATTTTTATGATCCACAGGAACTGAAGGAGAGTTTCAATTATGGATTATTCTGCCCTCCGGAGAATGGGAGAGCTGGAAAATTTCTGGACGAGGAGCGGCGCCTCGGGGATTATCCCTTCAACGGCCCTGTGGGGTATCTGGAGGTAACGTTTTTGATTACTTAAGCTGATGAAATTTTAACGCTTTTTTTATTAGTAATGCAAGAGTCCTCATTTAATTGCGCCTCTTTTTATCAAATATCTGCACATTACTTTTTTTAAAGAAGTTAATTATTTTCTTTTATATTCAATTGAATCACATAAAAAAACTATAAAAATACAAGCATTATTTTCTTAACTATGATTCATCAATGCAAATTCTTATGCAAAATACACAACCAAAGGATCACTCGGACAACATAATTTACGATGTCGAAAGCATTTACGATTTCAGCAGCATTATGCCAGTATCGTTACGCGTAGGTACATACAAACTAGGAAGTTATTAAATAAAGAAAAACGATTTCCGTTTCTTAAGAACGAAACACAAATAACGCCCTCGTTCCTGAAATGCTTTCATATTAATGCTGCCGGTATATTGTATTCTAATTGTTGGTACACCCAAGTGTGGAGCCTACGCCTGGACGGCTGCGATTTAATTCAAAACTCTATCGTAAATCATCCTACGTTTATAAATATGGTAAATAATTGATGTTGTTTATCTGCTTACATATAAACAAATAATTCTAAATGGGTTTGGCAATATTAAAAAAGATGCTAAAAGATTTTGATGTGTATAGAAATTAAGTTTTCTAAATAACAAAAGGAAGTACAAGGTCCGTCAAAAAGAAGTATAGTCTGGCCGCCGAACAGACGGAGTGATTACGCATCACCCTCGTGGCAAGAACACGAAAAGACGTATTTACTCCAACCAGAAACAAAAACGTGTTTGCAGTATTAGATTAGCTTTTAAAATATGGAATTATATAAAAAGACATTTTCAATAATTACCAGCGGATATTTTTCTCGTGAAGATAAATAAATAAATTGCTCGTAACTCAATTGTACACTCAACTGTTTTTAAAAAGAGTACATTGTAGTCTAGTGTAAATTCGGGTTTCAAATAGCTCATCAAAACGACAATCTCGTGTAGCTGTAGACCACGCAGCTTTATTGTGCTCTGTGCGTTCAGAGACCGCACTATAACTTGTTTATTTTCTAAATAAAAACTTATTGTTATGAATTAAAAATTGAAACAAAACCATTTATTGAAGTGTATGAATAGGAGATTTATTTATGAAATATTGCATGTCTCAAGTAACCTCCACCGTTTTCTATATATTCTTCTAACAGGCGGACGAAATTTGACAATAGTCCAAGCTTATGATTTCGGGACACTTCGAATGTTACTGTATTGTATCGGACTGTACTTCCCTACTTTCGCACCTTCAAACGCGGTAGGTAGAGGCGGAGCATCTGTTTATCGAAATTTATCATTCGCATTGCATATTAGTTGCACGCGTCCGTCTCGATCGAACGATTGTTAACGTTTTCTGAAAACTTATATTTTCATTATAGTTTTGATTTATGGTAAAATTTGAAATAGTTTTAGCTAAGTTTCTTTTCTGATTAAAATTAAGTTCGAACTAAACAACTTACACTAAGTAATTTTGTAAATCTTTTTGACTTCTTTTGCAGCTTCCTTCATGATATTCTAGACAAGTGTCAATTATTTTATAAATATCTTTAAAGTCTACTCTTTGAAACATTATAACTTATAGAGCGATTACTTTGATATTAATTTTTTAATTTAGAAAATAAACTATTTAGTCTTTTTTGACGGACCTTGTACATTTCTACAAGATGTTATCGATTAAGGTGGCAATAATTATATCATATATAGAGAACATCAAAATAATCCGTTTCTAAGATGCAACTTTCTAAAAAGACAACGCGGAAACTATATTTTCTTAAATATCTCTGGAACGGTTTGATTTACAAGACAACTAAAATGCAGGAATGGACACGTCATAAAATGAACATTCTTTATCAGTGACGTAGATCCACAGTAGTAGATTAATATTTTAGTGAATAACTATTTTATTGTCACTCAAAAAAATCTGAAACAAAAACTGTAAACTTCGAATAAATTTATACAAGAAATAAATTAAGTTCCATCTTCGCTGGATTAACAATTTTCGAGATATTTAGACCGAAATATTATTATATTGCTTCAGAAATTCAAAATTGGGTAATAACATCGAATATGCCTGTACAGGGTGTCTTCAATTTGACGCAAAAAAATTAATGACGTATGTGGTACGAGATATTCTCACGAATGCATCAAAATTAAAAGGTTTCATTTTTTGTATGAAGTTAAGAAACACCCAGTATAATTTATGAATTAAAATGTGCGTACTCTAACAATGAAATAATGAATATGATATTCATTATTTAAAACTGTTGAGGTTGTAGATTCGTTGTTTAAAAGATAATAGAAATTAGATTATTAACAATGGAGTTTATTTAGATGGATAATTACACAAAACACGTGGTACAAGTATAAGTTGGATAACGGTCAGAACACGACTGACTCTAGCGTACAATGTTTGTACTATATTACAGTAGTTCTTAAATGACTAAAAGATGTCACCACATATATAATAAAACTTGTGTAAAACTTATGTTTCTACATTTATTTTATTCTACAAAAACTATGTTTATTTTATAACGAAGTGACATCGAGTATCTATCTACTGGGACGTAAACCTTGAAGGCAAGCAGCCAGACACCTGCGGTATATTTTGTTCCGTTACTTGCATTCAGAAGTAGGACTTATGCTAAATCGAGTCTAAGTAATCAAAGATGAGTTATACTTGAGATTTTCGACAGAAAGAGGAAGGTAAGATAAGATCAAAGTATGAAACTCGATTTTTTATAAACTTATACTTTTAGTGTTCGAGCGAATCTAAAATCGATTGAAGACAAAGGTGTCGTGAATATTAACACCGAACGACGGCATTCCACTTTATTAGATTAGAGTTTTCTCATTTTGGAGCTTGTGTTTTATAATGCCTTCAGTATTATAACTTTTATGGTATTTCTTGCGTCGAATGAGACCGTCAAGGGTGTATTTATGATCCGACGTAAAATTTATCAAGGCCCTGATCTTCTTAATACGGTGTTTAACGTCTTTATTACAATTTTCCCGCGTATATCCCTTAAGGTTCGTCGTAGCTATGCGACCTTTCATTCAGTCTTAAACCACGTAAACATACTCAAAATGAATCTAGAACAATACTTGAATGTTAATTGTATTCAACTGTAAAACACGAAATAAATAAATACACTTTTATATTTTCGGAATAAATACCATGATTATAATTGGGGTGATGCATCTGCAGTAGGTAACAAATTTTATTACTTTAAACAAAAGATCAGAGCGCATGCTAGGGTTACATTTCATTAATATATACAATCTGTAAATCATTACGTGTAACGTAACAATTCGCGCAATTGTCAAGGCAAAGGAAAAATACATTGGAGCTGACATGATAAAGACATAGACTGCAGCAACCAGCTATGGAGACGCGCAATGCGCAAGCCGACCCCTAAACTAATTCAATCTCTGTGAGTAGTACGCTTTATATGAAGGACGTATTTCTTCTCTTGTTTTACCAATTAGGCTACTCTTATGTCACATATCAGTTTACGTATGATATGTACAGCCATGCGTAACTTAAATGCTACAATTTGACAATTCTGTGAACCTAATACCACAAGGCTTTAAGGTACATGACTGTACAAGTATTTGGAAAGTATTAGTTTCATAATACCTTCAATTCGAGTATATATTAATTATAAGATAAGACTAATACGATGCGATCATTACAAATACAATATAATTAAATGCAAGAACTTTGCACATCCAGTCATCAAACTTTACCATAAGTTTCACAAACACATAAATACACCTTTCTCATTCAAGAATTACGTAATTCGTTGTTCCGATCTATATAATCTTTTTCTTTGTCACTTTTCTTCTGTTTATTAGAAAAGAGAACATTTGTTGAAAATTGGATTGCATTTTTGGATATTGTTTATCGAAGAAAGTCCCATTATTTTCTAAAGCTCTGTCGAATCCTGAACTTATGTAAATTAAATCTGAATCATCTAAGCAAGTGGATCACAACTAGGAAATACAATCCCCGATTATATTTTCGATCCCGGGATTTCGGCATTTTCTGTAAGTCATCCCGGAATTAAAAATAATTAATAATATTAATAAAATTAGATTTAAACATAGACACAACTCGACTAAATAGTTTAGTCGTGGTAAAAATTGCATATATGCATTTGTCCTTAGGATTATAAATCGCAAACAATCATACTACTGGCATACGTATTTATTTATTAATAATATTAATTATATTATTTATAATTAATTTAATAATAAAGTATATTATATTTTTAAATACTGTTGAAAGTACTAATCCCGAAAATCTCGGGATTAGTACTTTCTATTCCCGGAATATTCAGAACGAAAAATCATCCGGGATCCCGAGATTGTATTTCCTAATCACAACATCACAACTCACAATGGGATATATTAGGTATGAATATTTACACAATAAACTTGTGAAATTAATTACGCAAATAAAACGTTAAATCCGAACTAAAGAACTATACACATACATATATATGCAAGGATTGTTTCTTTTGTAATTGTAACCTACGATACAAAATGTAACTTGAGGTATTCTTTCCCATACTTTAAATTCACAGAGTATTATTTGTATTATTATTTTATTAAAAGTTCTCAGACATATCTACATGTCTGTAATTGCTTTCACACATACACACAACAAGCCACTGGTGCGGTGCGACTTGGTGTATTGGTATCGTTGAAATTTTTAAAATTTATAATTGCTACATAAATCAAAATTAATAAAAATTGCGCACAATGCTAAAGAAAAAGCATTACTGTCGATTTAGGACAAAATAGTACCACAATTTAAAAGAACTTGTTAAATATAACTCAAGACTTAGATGAAGCTGTTTTAAGATAAACTCCAACTTATGTTGTACTTGCTCAACTATGAAGTGGGATTCTTATCTTAGGTAAGAGTTGAGATTGAAGTTTAATACAGTCACTAGTGCGGTACTACTTTTATAAGTTTGTAGTTGTTGAAAACTAGTTTTTATAGCGTAAATAGTGAAAACTTTTTTTAGGACGATGTCGTTGCGTTATTTAACTAAAAAATAATAGAACAGATTTAAGAAGTGTGCAGTTTAGTTTGATTCGAGATACATAAGTTAATAGATACATTCAATATGCATAAACAAATTGATGTGATTAAAAACTATTTAAATCTCTGCAGTTACAACATTCATATATTTATGACACCTAACTTTCAACAATATTTTTATTTATACTGATGTACCATTAAATCTTTTCTACCCACGTGATTTATTTTCAAACATCAATACTCTAAAAAAATAATAATATGTTTGCATTTATAATTATACAACATTTCTGTTACAGTTGAAATACAAACGAAGAGTTTACAAGATGATGAGTCTTGACGAAAAGCAACTCAAGAACCTCCACACTAGGGCGAATCTGAGAAGATTTTTGGAGTACGTTACGAATGGTCAAGTCGAAAAAATTACGAAGATGTGCTCCAAAGGCCTTGACCCCAACTTCCACTGCCACGACTCAGGTGGTAAGTTAATTTTTATTTCTACTTTTATAGAGGAAGCTATCAAGCTTGATTGATGTCCATTGTTTTAAATAATGATCGTTTGAAAAAATCCATGTGGTTCATTAATTTAGAATATTGCCATGAACACGGCTCAGATGCCATCTGTTGGTGACTCACTAATTAAACGGGGGGAGGGAGGAGGGTAACAGGTATGCTAATGGGGATGATAGAGACGTATATCAGAAGATGCTTCCTGAGAGGAATACGACGTAATAATGGTGGATGCGTCGGGCAGACTGAATCGAACCAGATCTACTTCAACGTTGCTGATGTCATATGGCAACGCCGACTGGTCGTTTACAGAGTAGGCTGGAGGAACCCTCACCTAGTTTGAAGTGGTTGACATCATCGTTGTGTGTGAAATGGCCCGTATGGAAAGGTTTATCTAAGAGATTCTTATTTTGCGACATGTCGAAGGCGAAAGAGAATGGTTGACATAATTTCCACGTCTTTGAAGACGTTTCAAAATGATTGGCAATGTCCCTTATTGAATTAGCAAATTTGATTTCGTAGCGAGCCACATTCTACCTTTCCATATCCGGAACAATCCATGATAATCTCGCTTTCATATCTTCCGGTATAATTTCGACTAAAACTAAAATCACTATAACATCTAAACAAAAGCAATTCGACCTAAATTAGGATGTTTTTTTTTTCATAAAATTACAGCTATCAGCCCCTAACAAGATATCCTGTATGTGTGCATAGGATTTATGAAAATTTAGGGCCAACAAATATTTGTCCATAAAAATTCTTATGAAGGCTATTACAAACAAAACACTCGTGTGAGGTTTTATCAGTTTATTTTTTTTTATATGGCAATTTGGCTTAGGTTACAAAACTTTTCGCCATCGAATCTTATTTCGATCAAAATTAGGAAGAGTTGTTGTTCAGTTGTAATGTTTAATTAAAAGAAAATAAAAAAAAACGAAAATAAATTTTTGTGAATCTTTAATAAGGTGAATCGGGGTAAATGTAACCTAAAACATCATTAGTGTAAATAAATCACGGCTTATAAAAGTGAAAATAAATTATAATTAAATTGTGTTCGTTGTAGTACTTCATCAAACTATGTGATAAGATGTGTTATGAATCATTAAAAAAAAATGTCGAAGCACCTACTCATCAAAGATTTGTTATTTTAATGCACATACATTTATTTCCTTAATCTTTTTACCAGAATCAATTTATACTGAGGCTTAACGATGATATGAACATAATTTTTGGGTGCGTCAAATGAAGCACCAAAGCGTAAATCAAAGAAAAATTAACAACTTACGAGATTTACGTTGATTCCGTTATGTTTTACACTTCCCCAAATTTACACTTACCCCAATTCACCTTACATTTTTGAAAATATATTTTAAGAATGAAGTAATGATGTAAATGAAGATAAACATAAAAAGGCGTGACTGCAGTTATTTTCCAATTTTTTCGACAACAAGGAAGGGCAAGCGGTCATTAAACGCACTTAACATTGTTGCGAAATAAATGTTAAAATGCGAGCCGGAGTGTTTTTCCAGGACCGAGGTAAACACATGGCTCGAATTATTATCATTAATATTATTATTCGTCGATCTCACTGACACGCAACATTCTTGTCCGTAGGCATTTTGGCATAAACCGAAGCTCATTTTCATACAAGAACATGTACGAGATCGTCAGAACTGCTACTTAGTTGTCCTCATCCGCTTAATATGATGGCGCATGTAATACAAAATATTGCGTTTTTAAATCAGATTTTTTTTTAATTTAAGTCTTAAATGTCAAGCACTTAAAGAGTAAACAAAAATTGCTATTCTGAGCCTTCTTTAAAACTTAAATTTCTTAAATTTGTTTTTAAATCTGACAGCGACAGAAATATCGCCGTAAATGCTTAAAGAGTTTGAATGATAAGTGCGTTTAAATAAATTATTATGAATAATAGGCGATATATTGAAGTTTTTGCTGCTTGGGTATTAGAGGAAGATCACATAAGGTAATTTTTTGTAAATAAATATAAAAATACTTTAATTAAGTAAAAATCTACAGGAATTATTTAAGAATTGAAAGAAGACTAATTAGAGATACAGAGAACCCTTTTGAACTGTCTGATATCAGTTTTTTTTTCTAATTTTCGACTAACAAAGGAATGAACTCGTCAATTGATTGATAGATTACAACCACACTGTAATCTTCCTTTAATTCGAAGTGGAACTAATTTTACTACGAAAGTAAGGTTTTTTAGTTTTTTTGACATATGTTAAATAGTATTGTTTAGATATTGGCTACGCTTTATTTCTTAGCTAAGAGCTCCTATCAGAATGCTATTGGCAATAGCATGTTACATAATTTATGTCAGGCATCTGTTAGCAGAGCCGTTAATACTTTTTTTAATAATTTATTTCCATCTTACCTTTCCGTCAAAACATGAAACTTCCTAACCTATGCACTGATATATACACTTCTTCCATTTGAACGAAGTTAGCTGAATTTTACGTTCCCGGAAATACCCGGAATTTAAAGAATATTTTAAAGAGATTGTTTCAGAATACCTATTTCGTCATAATCTTTAAGCGCTTGTTTTAAAGAGGCTTTAGGTTAAATAGTTAAAGACTTAAAGAATTAAAGAGTAAAATCTCAGAATAGCCCCATTGGAGACTTCAAACATAATTCGCATTGAGAAATGATTATCTATACTACACCAAAAACTCAAATAATTCGTCTTCGAAGCTTCCACGAACAGTCTAGGAGTGAGTAGTAGTTTCACGTTTTTCCACGATTCTACCTCTCAGCTCGTTCAAATCGCGGCAAGGAGTCTGATAAATTTTTGATTTTAAATAAGGCCGCAAGTTTGGTATTAAATCCATGTAGACCACCGCGAATCAGCAGGCCTACATTCAATATGCTGCTTTTTAACAATAACTTCAATAGGGAAGCAGGAATTTACAATTATAAAAAATTGTGAAAATTAACTAAAATTGTGTACAATTATAAAAAAATTGCATTGAAATTTCTATTGTACACAATCAAAGTGTTCTTTTCTCGTGAATACTGCTTAGGTCCGGTTTTTCCATCTGCTCATTAAAGCTATGCTACGAATAACTTAATTTTTGTGAATGGTTTATTGACTTTTATGAATTGTTTCCATGGTAGTTATATTCGTCTAATAACTTAAGGATTGAGATCAAGAGATAATATTTTTTTTAAATTTTACTATTGTATGAATGATAGCCGTACGTGATATTCTTTTTACCACCAACATAGCTGTTAGTAGCTAAAAGAGGAGTGTTCTCAATTATGTCATGTTGCCACTTACAGCCTTCATTCAACCCCCCAACCCTTCAACTATTAGTCAGTTTATTAAGAAATGGACAAACCGGCCCATATAACTAATATGTAAAAGCAGACATTTTGAAACTACGTACATATCGTTTCTTAATATTGCCTAAACCGCCTAAAACACGTGATCAGCGACCATACGGTTAGAAACATCTTCGCAACAGTTTTGAAATCCCTCCCTCTACCACCGGGTTATCGTTTCGGCAGTCTACCCTGCCATCATGGTATCTACCCCATTACATCTCCAACCAGAGTTCCGCCAAGGACGATACCAACTGCGATCGAGCGCCATCGCAAAGTCCGAAGGCGAACGAGTGAAGACAATCTCTCAAGTGACCTAGACGAAGCTGCAATGCGCCCTTTGTGTCAGCCAGCAGACGACGAGTACTTCTGCGATGACTCCCTCGAAAAAATACTCCCGCCCCCTGCACTCGTAAACAAGCGGGCAAGTATCACCTGGGAAGTCCCCTTGGCCTCAGATGAGACTCTGTTAACTCCCGCAAGCACGAAGGTCATCGGAGGCAGAAGGAGAAAGTCAGGGTCGCACTCGAACACCAGCTGAATTCCCAACAGGCTGAAGGCGTTAGACGATTGGCCAGATCCACCCCCGTGCATCATCGACGACGATGTCACGTCGCCCTTCTCGGATTCCAATCATCTTATTCACGGAACTCAGCGCAATATATCGGGAAACAGCACGTAATAGATCGTGAGAAGAGGCAAGGAAGACAGCTCTGGGAACCTCCGTCAACTCGAATTTGTCCTTGAACTCGCGCTTGAGCTCCGACTTGAGCACAACGCATTCGAGGTTCAGCGCGGATTTAAACGCGAGGTTAAGCAAAGAGTTGAGCACGCTGAATTCGAGGTTCAGCGTGGATTTGACAACGCCCCATTCAAGGTTGAGCCTGGATTTGAATAACTCGAGGTACATGAGTCCAAACCTGCACAGATCACCTTCGTGGACGAGCATCGACGTATCTAGTTCAAGGCTAGTTTGATTACAGTCGATTAAACAGTTTTCAACAAACGGCTTCAAAGTTAGGAGTCAGAACTTTTTGCTCCAATAGTAGTAGTTCGGGAGGTCTAATGGCCTAGTTAATTTCATACTTCAGCATACGTTTTTACTTAATATTAGAGCTTACTTTAAAGCTCGAAAAACTTTAAGGTTTTATGGTTATGTCCTTCCTGCCTTTAATTATTTTTGCAATAGAATCTTTGAATAAAATTTCCAGTATGAATTACGTTCTTTCGTTCGTTAAAATTTCTTTCGGTCAGAATAAATGTGTTATAATTTATGATTCATAGAATTTAATAAAACGCTTATATTATTTTATCAAAAATTTTTTGTAACATTTGTCAGTTTGATTAATTGATTCATTTATAAAATTCCAACAAAATAAAACCTATAAGAGAATCATCGTCACACAACAACAATGACGCTTAGTTTTCGAGTGTGTACATACTCAAAATCAGGATACTCCACTTTGGCGATGGGTCGCTTGCGTACGACTCGTTCAGAACGAGCGAATAAGTTAACTGAATCAAATTAAACGAAACTTTGTTCTGAATAAATACAGTGGCGTATCAGTATAATGATTGCAATTCGAGATGACTCGGGTCTTTGAATTTTTAACTAAATTATTAATTTACGCTTTGCAATATTTTTATGTTGCGAATGAACACAGAATAAACTAATCCTTATTTCGATAAACAGTTTTCCGCCTTCATATTCTTTTTTTCTTCTTTCTTCAACACTAAATTTATCTTCTTTGCTTACCTTTTATTTTCTTCTTTCTCCTTTCTTTCATTCTTTATTTTAACTTAAATTAGCATTCTACGTGCATTATTTTTTTTACGTCGGTTTTGACATTAAGACCACGTTTTGAAACCTTTTAACTCAATTAATTAATAATTATTATTATTATATTTGTGTATGGATTAATGTATATAAATGTATTTACCAAACAATTCCACCGTATGTACCACTAACATGAACAAAAATCATGGAACATAAATTAAAGGAGGCTCGATTCAAATACGATTCGAATATGAATCTGTAGCCCAATTCGTGAATGAATAATAAATCATATGACTCGATTCAGTATCGATGACTATTGCGTAGTAGGAATTCTAATACGTATCTTAGATGTTTCTAGTTTTATTCTTTTACGATTACGAATGACTCCATAGTGCAACCTTGATATCAAAACGAATTATAGGACCAGTTGTATATCTGAAAAGTTTATCAACGATGAAACTAAGATTCAAATAATTATTCAAATCATTGCAAGTGTATCAGTCATAGATTACTGTATAATTCAGTATTTAAATTAAACGAGCTGTATTATGATTTTGGAAAAATGAGTGAAATTTGTTAGCACAAGCCACCGTCTGACATCTGATATACTGCATACTTAAGCAATAAAAAATCGCTTAGTTATTACTTACCAGTCACAAGTAAAGTAATTATTGCATATCATGAATGAAATTTAACTTCATTTTATGTATTAAGAATTTGTTGAAGATCTATGTAGTAGTTTTAGTTTACTTTAATCGTAATGAAAAGCTTAGATTGCGACATTCTGTGATCGCTTCTTGACCTAATATAGTACTGACAAATTGCAACAAAATTTTTAAAACTTTAATCGTTTGAATAAATATAATTTACTTAACGGTCCTTTTTTTAGTACAGTGATCTATGTGTAATGTATGGTACATACATTAAAAAGTAACAAATAAGTTTTTACACTCTCTACGATATATTAAATTCATTTTAAATGACGAAATATTACTAATAGATATTATAAATCCAAATGCTATTTATACTATCAAACGGAAACCGCGTGAGTAATAACGTAATTATTTACCTGTATGTTTTCACAATTATTTCAGTTAAAAATAACAATGATTCTTAATCTGCGCTAATGTGATAAGTAAAAACCGGATTATCACAGTCTGGCGGTAGAGTAAACAGGTGATCGAATAACTAGAAATTACTGATGAATTCCAGCCGTATGTGTTTTTTTTTTTTATCAATGTTTAATTACGTATACTATAATCAATGCTACACAAATATTTACCTATGTAAATAAACATGTAATAATCAAATACACGTTGATTTATCAGTAGATTCAGTATTAATGTATTAATTATAATATCCATTATAATTACAACATGTAAATATTTCATCCTCTAGAAATTGCCCTTTTAAAAATCCGTAACGGTGAATTACATCCAGAGTGTTTCGCAACTTCGTGACATGTTGGACATGAGATGTGTGCATAAATGCATCTAAATAAAAACGGAAGTAAAAACAAAATAAAACTCAAATGATAACGCATTAACAAATGTTTAGAATCTCCGACTCAGTGCCGGCTGAGTCAAATAAGTATCTATAATAATAATGTAACGGATTTAGATCAGGTGAATGTGCAGACCACCTGATCGGCTCGTTTCTTCCAATCCATCCACCAGGAAAAATTTCGTCGAGGTGAACACGTACTTCTCGTCGAAAATAAGGTGGAGACCCATCGTACATAAACTACATCGTTGCTCTAAGATTTAAGTTCATATTCTCGAGAAGTTCCGGTAGATTAGTTCGTACAAAATTTAAGTATTGGAAACCATCTAAACGGTTCGGCAAGACGAACGGACTGATTAAATTGCCGTTTAGAATACATGCCCACACGCATTAACAGAAATGGTCGCGACGAATTGCGTGAGGGTTTTCCTCAGGCCATAAATGCATGTCTCGAAAATTGCACACCCCATCTCTGGTAAAAATAGCTTCGTCGGTAAACAGGACATTATGAACAAAATTCGTATTTGTCTGTTGTTTATGCAGTAACCAACGACAAAATCATACGCGTAGAGCATAGTCGGCTGGAGGGAAAGCCTGCACTCTTTGATGGTACGGATGTAATTGTTGTTCGCGAAGAATGCGCCAAATAACGGAGGACGATAAACGCGTTTATTTTGAGATATCACGTACACTTAACGAAGGATGTTCCTCGATAAGTTGTAGTATTTCTTCTTCTCTGTTTAAGATGCGTTGTGGACGCTGCAGTTCTCCACCTCTTCCGCGACGTGCCCTTAAAGTTCCAGTATCCCTCGCTCTTTGCATAACAGAGAGAAATGTGGCACTGGTTGGCAAATGTCGGTTTGGAAAATGCAGTACATACAAACGTCTTTCCGCTAATGCGTTTTGCCCACTTTCACCGTACACTAGAATCATATCAACAATCTCACTATTTGTAAATTCTGCTATTTTTTTCAGTTAATTCCCGTGCAACCACCTCAACGACACCTTCAAACTACCCGGCCCGGCCGGCGATGACTAATAATAAATTACATCACTCATATTCTTCGTAAACATCATAAACTTAAACAAGAGACGTTCAAACGGTTCACTCGTTCGACAAAATTATTTATTTTCTCGAAAATTTAATAACTTAAATTAAATAAAATAATTTTGTTCAACAAAAAATGGTTCATTCTATTCAGTTCCATGCAAACTTTCATTGTTTAATTTATTTTCATGAAGTTACGAAACATTATTACATGTATTACTGTTACTCCAATTTTAATGTAGTGCACTATTAATTCGTCCAAGTTCTTTCGGATAAAACGTTCTTAAACTATCGGTCCATTCGTGTCAGAATACCCTCTAATTATAATACAGTGCAAATATTTTAGTATGCAACATATCTCCATGTTGCTTTTTAAAATAAATGTATCAATGCATTCCAGGATATGGAAGCATGTCCTAGCAATCTTGAACAAAACAAATGTGCTGTCAGTGTCAGCTATGAAATGTCATGAGTTAAATCCCGAAACCTTAAGAAAATCTTTGTAAGTGTTAGATAATTGCTTATCACATTGTTTAAAACGCGAAGTAGGACATTTTAAACATTTATTATTGTGTTTTTGTTAACAAAATAAATCTTAAAATTACTTTGCTGAAACTCATTTGTTTCATCATAGGCCAATACATTGATATGATTATTTTAAAAAGCAGCATGGGAATATATAAGTTTTAAATATACGTATGGCATGTTTTTAACTTGAACACGCCACCAATTTACAACTGCGATACAGGAGTTGTCTCGCCTAATTAAATATATTGCAATGTATAACCATGTCTCTGCATTTACAGATTGTAAATGTCTCTTTATTGTTTTTAATTTCAGAAACCCCACTAACTGTAGCAACGGGCATCAAGAAACCCGCTAAAGTGTTAATAGCGCTAGTCAACGGAGGTGCTTTGTTAGATTACCGAACGCGCGACGGCTCTACAGCCATGCACAGGTCTGTCGAGCACAAAAGCTTGGAGGCAATGAAAACCCTACTAGAGCTTGGTGCATCTCCAAACTATAAGGACGGAAAAGGGCTTACGCCTTTGTATTTGACCATTACTCACAATGTTGATCCACAGTTTACAGAAACATTATTACATGATCATGCAATCATTGGATCACAAGATTTGCAAGGATGGCAAGAAATACACCAGGTGAGTAGATTTCAATAATTTAATTACTACTACTACTATTTTAAGTTTGTACTAACTACCTTTTAGTACTTAAAGATCATGTGTTTTGTGTGATATTAGTGTGATCTAAAAAAATCGTGTTTTGAGTAGGTACTACCAATATTTCCAAGGAATAAATATCTAACAATTTCATATTTTAAACACATTTTTTACTTTAATAAATGACATACTTAAAGTTCGAATATGTTCAAAATTAGCTTGTTTCAATAAATTAGATGCAAATCAATAAATTGCATTGATAATTGCCCTAGCAATATGTTTTCATGCGATAACAAACTATCATTTACATTATTTAATTTTGTCATAAATTTGTTTCAAAATTATAATTTATTGTTTATAGAAGTATAGATTTTTCTTACTGAATTTTCATCAATGATTGATAAATTGTCATAATGTTATCACAAGTGTTTTGCTTGTGATAACAGCTCTCGGCACGTCGGGGTTGTTATCTTACAACGCACTTTCAAACTTGCTTATTATTTCGAAATTATTATCGACCTTGAGAAATTGTAACTGAAACGATACCAATATTCAGAAAGCCATTTTAATGAACTCAGATTAATTATTATGTCCAAATTCGCAAACTCTTTTTAATAACTCTCTGCCGTTTGCAATAGTAGTTAACAGAATCGAATCTTGAATGATGTTATACCATTATTGTTCATATTCGTTTGTTGTATCTTGGAAACAAAGATGAATTCTTGAACCTTGTTCTTAGCTGCATACATTAAAAGTGTTTTACGTACTATAAGTTAAAATGTTTAACTATTAAAATTTAATGTTATTTACAACTTTATTTAATCTAAGACAAGAATTTGAAATTTCATGGGTATTTTGACTTGGGTTTTTATTGCTCTATTTACAAAAGGGATATTTGCACAAGGGATACGATTTGTTTTTGTTTGAAAGAAACAAATTTCATTTAAGCGTGTACCTAAATGTCCAATTCAGAGTTTAAATCAAATTGAAATACAATTTAGGAACAAATGGCGATGTTCCCAACATTAATTTCGTAAATCTGCGCAGGTTAATTAAAAAGTGATTTCCGGACTCCGGGGTCGTGGAACAAATCGAGAGCGTAATATGGACGAAATGCAGACGTATTAATTTTAATTAAGACCTGGCACCTACGATGTAATTATCTGCAAATGAAATTTGTTAAATCAAATTACATAAATACTTCTCTAGGATTCATTTTTATTTATGAAGAAGTAATTATTTAAATTTATATATGATGTTTTACAATTAAAATCTCCTTTAAAGGATTGATATAATTTCCGCCATTTGTTATGGTAAATTATTGCCATAATAGTGAACCATTAAAACTTGAATATTATATGTTTCTCCTTTTAAATCACTGCTGGTATTTTAATTTTTTTTATCTCTCCCATAATATATGAAAGAAATCAAATATAGGTTTCATTGAAAAAATATTATACGCAACATAGCTTGAAATATTCTCTTGAATGCGGCTATCTGATCAATTGGAAGAGCAATATTCAGAATAAACATTAACATTGGAATTACAGTGAAGATTCATTTCAGTTACCTGTTTTTTTTTTTGCAAAAGCTCATAACAATTAAGCTTTATTTTTTCTTTTAGTTCTTTATCTTGTGATGTTTCATCAAAATAATTTACACTTTACTACTCATATTTAATGGTGAGAATAACCGATTGAACACTATTCTCCAGTGAAAGTGAAAAGTCGAAATATCGCCACGTTATTATAAAGTTAACTCAAGTTCTGTCTATAAGAATTATGGTATGTCAATCCATAATACTTTAAAGTAATTTATCTTTCCAACAAATCTATGTTTTTTTAAGTAAATCCACTGTGTAACTGTATATAAACTAATTCTAGGCATGTCGCACGGGCCTTCTTCAACCTCTGGAGCACCTGTTGTTCTACGGAGCGGACATGAATGCCCGGAACGCGTCCGGCAACACCCCATTACATGTGTGCGCTGTGAACAGCCAGGAATCGTGTGCGAGACAACTCTTGTTCAGGGGCGCAGACCGACAAGCGTTGAACTACGCCAATCAAACCGCTTACCAGGTAGCCGTCATCGCCGGAAACATGGAACTTGCTGAAATCATTCAGAATTACAGACAGGAAGATGTCGGTATGTGAATACCTCTTAACATTTTTATTGCTTGAAATAGATATTTGCATTGATGCATGATTGCCTGAAACTATCCGTATATTTACAGTGCATTAAACAAACCCTTTAAGTATATACGAATGCGTTTTTGAAATTATTTTTTTAGGCGATGATTTTATTTTGATTATTCTCATTTTCATGTACAACCAATGTGAATGAATATCTAACATAGATTTAAAAAAATGCAATGTTAATAGCAAAAATGGTCAAAGTAATGGTATTCTTGAATTCATGCTGCAATTAAAAGAAAATTAGAAATACCTTAAATGCAGCAGAAACATTAAAATAAATTAAAGAGTAGTAGCTTTATACCAAGTAAAGTCCTGTCATTTTAAGCTACTTGGGTTAAAGGAAAAACTGTAATTATGGCTTAACTTTGATAATCTCAGGATCAGTTGTACAATTCCAATTTAAATTTCTAATAAGTTAAGTGATCCTAAAAAGAAAGTGCAAAATTTCTGTCCATTATTGTTTAAGCAAGAAATATCACAAAAATCTCTAACATAAGACGACATTTTATCTGTTTATGTCAAACTAGCATTCGTTATAACCATAAACACTATTTTTAAGAGAGAAAACCTAGTGAGTCCACATCAGAAGAAATTTTGAAAGAGTTCGATTTGCATAATGTTCTTTGACTGTTGGAAGCTTGAGGTTGTTGGTACTGATCTTTTAGGAACATTCATATCCTTTATATTTCGTAGCATGTTTTTGTTAACTTAAGATATTATGAATCCTGAATTAAAATTCTTATTTGTTTTTGCGGGAGATGCTTTTGCTGGTAATTTCCAAAATCATTATATAATCCAACCTTATTAAATTTAAACTCCGGCGGAGTACATGTTTTTAGAGGTTCTAATTAATGGGATGAAGAGGTGCCCAATCCCTTGAAAATTTCCAATACTTTTTTATTTTTATACTTTGAGACCACAAGTTTTTCTCCTTTTTCCTTCATTTTTTAATACTTTATGTACCTCGCACGAACCATTCTGCGACAGGTCATTATGAACTTTATTCGTACTGAATGGAATTAATACGTAACCTGCTTTCTCTCTGAATGAGCACTTAGACTCTTTTTGGCTAATCGTTTCTGGCATACAGACTATATACGAATTTGACCGACAAATTTCTAGTACACATTCTTCTCCTAATCTGAAGCATAAAAGGTTAGATAACATTGGTCTTTATATGAAGAATAAATTCTGTACGAGACAAAACATTTTCAATAAACTACCTAAAACCTAATTACATGTCTCTTTCAAACTCTGGACCAGGAGAAAGATGTGCCAACCTTTGAAACGAAGATTGCATCTCCGCAGTTTAACAAAATATAAACGACTGGTTCTTCGAGCATCACCATAACTATGCTACTGTCCTCATTACCGTGTACTGTTTTTGTTTTTGTATATAAACTACGTGCCAATAAAAACGCACCACTAGAAGGGATCAAGTTACAAGGTCGATATTTTTGCCAAATGATTATCCACATCTTAGGAGTCGGTGATAAAAACGTCAGAATTAAAAACGAGAAACTTCGGTTTTTGTGAGAGTTGCCTCAAAAAGCTGTTCTTATTAGTAACTTTTGAAACTGGTGTGTCATAAAATAGTCTTTATTTTCTGCGAAAGCATAAAGAATTGATCGTTAATAATGCCTAGAATTGCCAGAAGACAACGTTCTCAGCAACTGTCTGACTTTGAAAGGGAGCGAATTGTCGGCATGCACAAAGCGGGTTTCTCGTTCCATGTAATAGCGTGACGTTTAAACCGAAGCCATTTTACGGTGTTTCGAGCATGGAGATCGTGGTCTGAGGAAGGCATGCAACACCGTCGACCAGAAAGTGGGCGTCCTAGAAGAACTAATGAACGCAAAGATCGGCGTCTCCGTCAACTTGCTATAAGAAAGAGGTTTCGTCCTTCAGTTGCAATTGGAGTGAATTGGATAAGAGATCTACGACAAAGGTCGTAAAGTCGAATCATTTACCGACGTATTGATCGTTTGGTCTTCACTTCTATCGGTCGTGTCGACGCCTTCCGCTAACACAATTGCATAAGGCAGCCAGACTTCAATGGTGCCGAGAAAGGCATCGTGGGTCATTGAATGGGATCAAGTCATGTTCAGTGACGATTTTGTCTGGCACAATGACCGTCGAGTAATGGTGAGAAGGTTCAGTGGAGAGAGACGCAATGTGGAGTTTGCTATATGAGGCCATGGCGGCGCAACACCAGGTGTTATGGTATGGGGTTCCATAGGTATCGGGTACACATCCCCTTTGGTATTCACCAGAGGCAGATTATATGCGCATCAATATATCGACAAGATCTTAAGACCCGTTCTGTTACCTCTGATAAATGAACACAGTGGAGTAATTTTCCAGCAAGATAATGCCCGACTCCATATCGCACAAATTTGTAGAAACTTTCTACAAGCAGAGGTAGAAGTTCTTCTTTGGCCAGCTTGATCTCCGGATTTGAATCCCATAGAACATGTGTGGGATATCATGAGTCAACCTTTAAGACATATTCCTCAACAAGCTAACAGTTTGAACGAGCTGCGTCATCACTTAGAGTAAGCTTGGGATGAGATGTATAGCTAACCATGGCGACATGACACATTATTAATTTTTTCCCTTAATTTTTGTTATTTTTTTTTTCAAAATAAAGTTATTTAAGAGAAATAAACTGTGAAAATTTTAACGTTGTAACTTGACCCCTTCTGGGTGGTTCGTTTTTACTGGCAAATACTTTATTTTGTTATTTTGTGGATCTATGACTTCAAGAATAATAAAAACTTCACTCACCATTGTTAGTGATTTTCAAGGTCGCTAACGATGACTTGGTTCTACGTTTCGTTCGCAAGTCTCATAAGAAATTTTTTGTGCCCCTTGTTTACTGTGAAGTTGCTGCTTCTATAATTTGCCAGACATTATTTATTTAACCCCAATATTGAACTAGTTTCTTGTCTAATAAAAATTTATGTAACAATTTCGTTAGAATCTTATCATGGGGAGCTTAAAGATCACACAATTCTTCTGCGCATCACTATTATTTGAAAGCTTCTTACCAAATAAATGTGAAAAGTAAATTACGCTTTCTAGGTAAACCCACGTTAATCAATTTTCTAAATTTTGAACATAAAAAATGAAAATTTGTCTGGCGACATTCAGTAAGCATAGATTAAAAAGTTAGATATTATTTCTATTAGAGATAAACATTTTTACATGAAGTTTGTTAAAAATATATTTTCTTTTAGATAAAGAAAATTAAAGATTAAAGAAAAAATCTAAACGTGGAAGCAAAATCATGAGAAAATGTTCGATTTTTAAATTGCCCCTGTTTTTTTTATAAATTTTTATAAATAGTTACAGATTATGCAAATATCAATTCAAAAAATTAGGCTCATTTATTTGAAAGTTAGTACTATTACTTTTTATATCATTTTAAACTCTTTTATAACACTTTTATAACTAACCTTTAACTAGATTGAAAGCTTTCTCTCAATAGGTTATGCATAATAAAATAACGGTTAAAAATATTAGGAGTATAAAATTTATTTGAAAACTATTATTCAGAAATTTGTTTAATTTTTTGGTGGTCCTATGTTCAAACTAACGAGTAGCAAGTAGCTTAGGAACTTTATGATGGAGATCACTTCAGCAATTTATGGTCTTCTGTGACCATACTGTTTATTCAAATTTATTTTACAAATTTTGTTGCAAATCGATTTGGATTAAAGTGGACTCCTCGAGCACCTTCTGTGCAGCTGTTTCGGCCCCATTTAGGGTGTCGTCAGCAGAAGCGTAGCTCGAGATTACCACCAAACCTACCTGTTCTAGGTTATTCGCAAGATGTAATAGTAATCAATAGTTTGAATCGCGATTCAATTTATCATTTATCAACGTTAGGTCAAAAAGCGATCGCAGAATTCGCAATTCAAACTATTCATTACTATTACTTCACAATTGCAAATATTCTAGGACAGGGTTTGGTTTGCAGTGAAAATCTCGAACTACATTTCTGCTGACGAGACCCCAAATACGGCCGAAACAGTTGTACAGAAGGTGCACTGTAATCAAAACCGATTTGCAACAAAATTTTTAAACTTTCAATATGCTTTGACAGCACACTTGGTCGCCTTGTATGGGAAGACTTAAATACCAAACTGGCTGCAATTTGTCATTTCTAATGCAATGTTAGGTTAAAAAGTGATCGCGATTCAAACTATTCATTCGAATTTTTACAATCATAATTTTCATTTTGTAGGCGGCTCGTCCTAAATTACTAAAAATCTATCTGAAACTGACTTTTGTGTTCAATGGTGTCTGCGCATAATTACTTGCCCAGGGCATTGAACTCAAGACGTTTCCCGATGGTGACGTTAAACTATAAAATTCTTAAAGTGATTGGTCCTAAAAGATTGAACTATTCGTTCAGGTAAGGTACAGAGAAACCTATTTCGTTTAGATTAAATTATGTCAGAGGTGAGGATCCTAAATCAAAAACATCAAGGATTCCCATACAAGTACAGGATTACAACCATAGTTACAACTAAGTAATTTGCATTGCGCATTATGTCCTAAACTTTTAATTCATTTCTTCAGTAATGAGATGAAGCCATTAACCGGTACAACGTATCGTTGAGAAATTTGCGATTTTAAAGGTATTCATCAGGATTAATTACTTAATTAATTGATTAATTAATTTTATCGACGAATTTAGTTCATTAGAAGATTACAACATGTTTAATTGACACTTATTGATAAATATCACTAGAATAACATTATCATGTATCAAATTGAGAATTTTCGATTTTTTTTTTGAAAATATTTTAGTAATGAATGAAAATAGACTTTTTTATGATTTAATTGTATCTCTTATAGTTTACGTAATCCTTATAGTGGTCCTTAATTAGTTGTGATCCTGTATAAACCCAACGCGAATTCAGTTGAAGATGTTTCTTCCTCATCCTCTATTGGTATGACGGCGATATAATAGTAATTAAGTTTTAGATTTTCCAAATGAAATTATGACAGTAACTGTCAAAATTCTAAGTTAATGTAACAATTTGCATACCCGTAGAATGAAATCTGTTTAAATAGTTAATTCAATTCAAGATTTTGAGAGAATATATGTAAATATATGCGTTTTTCAATCTCTTCATATTAAATAACATTTGGTAAAATTGTTTCCATGTTAGCTTATTTCATAAGCGGGAAAAGACATAAAATCTGAAAATAAGATTTCCTGAATGTAGCACAAATAATTTTCTTTGCTCATTTTAGTACATCCGTTGAAAGTTTTATAGAATTGAGTCACACTGCAGCATTTTACATAAAAAATGAAGGTTGTTTAGACAACGACATCGAATAAAATTACGCGGGCACGTATTCATCAAACTGTCGACGACCATATTTGCATGTTTATTAAGCTCCGAGGGCGTCTTAAAAAAGAACACATTCGAATGTGAAAATCTCAATCCGTCAGATTTATTACTTGGCATTTTTCAACCGGAAACATTTAAAACTTCCTTGTATTATTGATACACTATAAAATATATCAAAAATGTTTTTGTAGATTCTTTGGTCATGTGTATATTTCTAATTCTGTTGTAAAGAACGTAGAATAATCTAATAGAATAGACATAATTAATTTTACAGTTTAAAATCGATGTTTATTGAAAAGATGAAATGTATTTCGAACAGTAAACCAAAATTTCATCACTTCAACAAATGCGTGTATTTTTAAGTATGTAGGTAAATTGAATTATAATATTCGCACGAAATTATATGTCGAATATGTTCAAAACTTAATGTTTTTGCAAACACTTGAATTGCATTACTGTCTCGATTGCATGCTCGTCATTAAACATTGCTTATACGGCTTACAAGAATTAATGGCTACGCATGTCCGTACTTGTATGCATTTAGGATGCTCCTATTTCTGTATAGTGAATGTTCAGTATGTCTTAACTGAGTACTTATGTACCATATGCGAAGTGAGTAAGTTACAAGACCCTTACTGTAAATTAAGTACTTTCCTTTACCGTACCTAAGTATTTAATCGTGCTTTGTTTTACAGATGATACAATTTACTTTATTCTTATTCGTTCATCAACGCATTTTATTTAACTGATTTTGATATTAAAAACATATCACGTGTTACCCGCCACCCCTACTAATCTATTGGAACAGTTCACTATCTTATCTTTAAATTACAAAAATTAACTGCGAATTAAAACAGAAGTATTGTTTCAATAAATGTCTGAATAAAAGAGAGAATATTCTGTAATTCATAAAAGTTTCCGTTTGGATTAATTTAGACAAGCATATGAGACATTAATTTGTGGTTCCGTTCTTTTTTTTAATTCCGTTGTGATTGTAAACTGAAAATATTTTAAAAATTATACTTTTCTTCTGTAGAAGCTCTATATCGTCCCTAAAGAGAAGTTGCACCCCTAAGCGTACAAATTTTACAGTGAGTTTTCGTGTACATACACAAAGTGATATCCAAAAATTTTGGGACTTCTAATATCATGTGTGTTTGTAGCACAAGGTTTCGCTGTTAAGAATTCTGTTGAGTGGTCTCTCTTTCTTTCAGAATGAAAGTTTTTCTATGCTTGAAGTTTTTCTTTACCTTCGGGATTAATTGCTTCAAATTATATTGATGGTTGATGCTAAGGATTAAAGAATAAACTGAAATAAACTAAAATTTAAGCGGATCAAAGATATACTTAGTTTAAAAGTATCTTTGATAAATTATCTCAAACGGACTCTGGAAAATGGCATAAATGCTCGACGTTTCACTATCGCTTGATAGCTTCTTCAGGAGTGAATTAATTAATCAAGCGATAGTGAAACGTCGAGCATTTGTGCCATTTTCCAGAGTCCGTTTGAGATAATTTATCAAACAATTTCACCGGGCAAGAAGCTACCTTAATTTAAAAGTATCGTTTAAAAGTGGGTTAGGAATTGTTAAAGATCTTCGTTTTGATTACAAACTATCCATAGTGTCTGAGATTACTACGATTTATTAAAAAAGTAATGACAATATGCCCTGGATGGTATTTGAACTATTTGTACTAATATTTACTTCCAATATGAAAACGCCAAAACTTCCAAATTTTGTACATTTGAAAATTATATTTTTATAGTCAAAATAAGTTCTTATTTTAAAATGATTTTAAAAGAAAACTTGTTTACAAATAATCTGAACCAAGGGTACAATAAAAACTTTTACGTTTTCAAACTTTATTTACAATATTTTGCAATTTAATTATGAATAATGCAGTTCTTACGTACTAAATCCGTAAGGAAGGTACTAGGCTATAAAGCGGAAGACAAGTATACTTAATGTGCATTTTTTTTAATTACCGTATTACCTTGAGTACTTACGACTAGTCGAAGTTCGGGCGTGTTGATGCAAAGTGTGGTTTACAACTGCGAGCGAATTGAATTGAAGCGTGATAATCTAAGGAAATTATTGAAGAATGTCTTAAATAGTATACTAAAGTCTTAAGTGCTTCAAGTTATTTCAACTCCTAATCTTCCACTTTTTCTCTACGTTATTGAGTCGTGTAGGTATGAATTCCTGTTGTTTTATTGCTTCTATTTAACCATACTTCAAAAAATACAGAGTTCAAAAAAGTAGCTAATCAACGCCACACCGAGGAAAACATTTAAAAATTGATCCCGTGATTTCTTACAATATGTTGAAGATTCAATTTACATTTAAAAACGTAATATTATTCTATTTATTCTAGCAATCATTTATTTTAAATAAATGTTATTGTTAATCGTCCTATAATGCTGTGATTAAAAAAAAAACTATTGAGACGACATAGGAACGGTTTTTCAGTAAATCATTATTTTATTTAAATTACTTTTGTTAACAAAGTAATCTCTTAAATATGTTGCACTTAGAATTAAAACTTATATTCGAAATTATCACTGAATTAAATTGAATAGTTCAATTATTCAAAATTAAATATTAAATTGTGTTCTTGAAACCTTCTTAATATACACTCACCGGCACAAAAAGCGACTCACTTTGAGGTTTGTGTAAATTTTTTTATATAATATTATATATATAAAATAACTGATAATTGTTATTTATAGTTTCCTGGGTTGATGTACATCAAATAAGGCCAAAAATAAATAAAACAAGCAAGATTTTAATAAAAGTAATAAAAACTGCAAAATTGATGAAATTGTAACTTAAAGAAAAATACAAAATTTTAATCTTCTTAATTAATTAATATCGAGTATTGCCTCTGCGAGCCTGTATTACAGCCTGCATACGTTGTGGCATCGACTCCACCAAGTGCCTAATCGCTAAATTGTCAAGTTGATCCCATTCTTGCTGAAGCGCCATTGATAATTCTTCTAGGGTAACTGGGTTGGGGACGCGAGCTCTATTATTCCTTCTTAACATCTCCCAGACATGTTCGATGGGATTCATGTCGGGACTTCGTTCAGTTAACACCAACTGCGTCAAGAAATTCATTAACAACTCTGGCGACATGTAGCCGTGCATTATCGTGCATCAACATAAAATTGTCGCCAATAAAAGGGGCAAAGGATATCACATGATCCTGAAGAACATTTTCAATGTACCTCTGAGCGGTAATAAATCCCCTATTTATTACAACAAGGTCTGTACGTTCGCAGAAATACCGCCCCACACCATAATCGAACCTCCGTTGAAAGTCTGGAAATAATATTACATTGAGAATACCGTTCGCCGGCCCTTCTCTACTCTTCCACGACCTTCTGGCGCTCGTAAGCAGAAGCGGGACTCATCAGTGAAGAGTACTTGAGTCCACTGCCCTATATTCCAATGAAAATGTTCACAGCAAATGCAAGTCTGCTTACTCTATCTGTGTGTTAAGCTCTGGGCCATGTGCAGGTTTTCTTGCCATTAAATTAGCTTCATTAAAGCGTCTTCTGATCGTTCTGTCACTTACATGCACATCTCCAACATCTGCAAAGCGATTTCTGACTTGAAGAGCAGTCAAATTCCTGTTGCGAAGAATCGTTAGGGCAAGAAAATGGTCAACTCTAGCGCCTGTATATCTTTGATGACCTGTTCCAGGGCGTCGATTGTAAGATTCAGTTTCCAAGAATCGCCTCCACGTTCTGGAGACACATGATTGAGAAGTTCCAAGAAATTGTGCAACGTAACGTTGAGACCGACCGTCCTGAATCAAAGTAATTACTCTTGCTGCATCCACTGCAATAATAGCCATGAAAACAACTTATTAATGACAAAATGTAAACAAATTATTAAATTAAATCTTTAGAAAACGTTTGGAAAACAAAAAATCAACTGCAACACTGCGTAGATACTTTCAATAATTTATTTAAACGAAGAATTTAGTTACCATGATGATCATGACTCTTCCGATTGTTGAAAATGTCCTATTCATCGATGAGCAGAAAAAAAAATGGACAAAAAGTGTCCTCAGATAGTTTATTTTAAAAAATAATAGTGAGTTGCTTTTTGTGCCGGTGAGTGTATAACAAATCATGATTTTCTGATATTCAGTAACACTAAATTGTGTGGTGCAGATTTCTTTTTTTCGTCTCCTGCAATAACACCCGGCAAAATAAAAGTACTAAGAGAATCCATGTCGTAGATTACAAGTTAAATATGAAAATAATTCAAAGATTCTTAGTTTTGGAGATATAATTGATCAAGAATTTTAACACAAAATTATAGTACGCTATTGGTGGTTACGTTGAATAAAAATAATAACAGAACTTACCGAAAGCTTAAATAATAATAATAATAATATTCAGCAATCTCAGTATGCGACCTTCCCACCGATACGTCCGATCATTTAGTTCGTTAATTAAAGTTAAATTTTCGGAAAAAACCGTTATATTCAAGCGATTTTAATTCTTGTTCGCAAATAATTTTGTTTTAAAAAATCGTTTAGTTACTTACTGTAGAACACTCAAGAGTTCACTAATAAAATAACAAATATTTTGACGCACATTTATCGATTGTAAAATCTGTTGTCACCATTCTCTTTGTTCTCATTGTTAATTTTTAATTTTTATTAAATACAATTTTTAAAACATTTTCTCTTTATTCTCTCTTACTCGTTTTATTTTGTCGAGTATTATGCGAGTCAGCCTGTGTGTTTTGTTGACATTATCAGACTACGATATTTAATATGAAATTGTACTGCTTTGTTTTTCGAATGTTTATCATTATTTTTCCTAAACACTTCATAGCGTAATTGCAAGCTCCTCACAAACAAGTTTGCGTGTCACGTTTGTGTTTTTCAACGTGAAAATAATATACTTTGTCATTCATTTCAAATGAGTTGCAAGAAACAAAGTTCGTGTGTTTAAGCTTATTTGTAAACATTGACCAGGAGCGACGTAAAACATGAAGTCGGTCTAATTCTACTTTTCAAACACGTCAATATCTAAGTTTTTTGTTCAACGAAAAATATCTTGAAGCCAGACATGTCTTATATAAATATATTGTTATGAGAAGTGCCACCTAAAACCACATTAAATGAATCGTTTTCCTTTCAGTGTTCGTTAAGATTTCATAATTAAACAAATTATAAGTCATTTTGTACTCAATCCATCTGTATCTTTTCAATTAAAATTGGAGGCAAGAAAGTACTTTACTGTTTGCAAATATGTTTCAGTATAAATCGTTGTCGCCAATTGTATTAACTTTATGGCTAACAAAAACATTTTGAAAACATCAAAAAAATAGAAAAATGTTTATAAATGCACAGGATGTTTTTTTTAAATATGTTTAGAAATTTTAAACAAAAAAATTTACGGAGCCCGCTTTATTGATAGGCCATAAACATTTAGGGCGGTAAGCACCCACGAATAGGATACAAAAGTACACTCTTCAAATATTGTCTGTGGAGGCAATCACTATAATATGCGCTTAAATAAACGTGATTTAAAAATGTTGTAACAGTATTCGAAGTAACATTCATCATTAGCAAGACACAGGCGAGCAAGGTGAAGAAGCGATTCGTGTGTTCGCATTAGCATGTCGCGATTAGCACCGGCGTTGTAAATACTAACCGTTAAATTATTTAATGTGTTCATGGAAGCGGCATAAACTATTTGCTTCCTGAGTTTTCTTAAAAAGAAATCACAGGAATTTAAATCAGAAGACCGGACCATGGCCGGCGTAATTTCACGGGGCCGGGTTCAAAGATTGCGCAGAAGCAAAAAGAAACACTTCTAAATAAAATATTTTTTTTATAAACACATTTTTACATATTATATATAGGATCAATCGTAGGATATTATTAAATAATTTTTCTGAGAACGCGCTGAACCGGCATCGCGCCGGGCCTGGACCGGGCAAGCCACGTAGGTCCGCTTCTCCCAATCCATTTTCCTGGAAAATGTTCGTCAACCCAAATTCTAACAGGAACACTATTGTTTGCTGGAGCCTAGCGCATAAACCACTATTTATGAGGAATAATAACTGCACGCGTTGTTTAGCTCAACCGATTATCTCAACCATTCCCCAAATAATAAATTATTGTTAGCAATTAATACAGAGCAATAAATTACGAGAGTCACAAACATAGAAAATCAGAAAAATTCTTTGCTCCATTTCAAAGCATCTGTGATAGAATTTATTGCGCCATCAAAATAAATGCTTTATTAGTTTTGTTCTTGACTTGTTCGGAACCGCCAAATCCATGCAACCATGAAAATAGTGTACTTCGAAGCGTTGTTAAAATCGATCATTACTTCACTGGATATTTAATTTTAACATTTAACATTGAGTTCCTTGAAGATATGCTTGAATAATTAAAAACTTTTATTCTGTTTTTTCATCTAATTAAAACTTTCGTCTCACTTTTTTTTATTAATTAAATTTTCTGCTCAAATATCGGAGCTATTTATTCTCCACAACAAGGCTTTTTTGAAACCCGTCGAGACTTAGAAACTGAGTAAACTCTATTTTATAACAAGTATTCGGTAAATAAATTACATTTACTTTATTATATGTATCCGAAAATTATAACAAGTGTGTACATTCTATTAACAATAAAAAAAAATCTTTAGAAAGCAACTTTACTTTGTTAGGATATGACATAAGTGATTTATTTCTAGATTTATTTGTATTAAATTTGTGTCTGAAGCAAGAGCATTTTTAAACACGATTATAGAAACTTACATTTATAAAAAATGAGCCATTGAAAAAGACAATAAGGAACACTTCATCGTTAAATTATCCTCAGTTTAAGGCCATTCACATTTCATTTTTAAAGTGTAACTTGTGGGAAGCTCTGTCAATTGTAAGTTGCCAAGGATCATCTCTACTACAGAAAAATAAATCCTATTGTTTAGCATAGACACGAAAACATCATGGATATTTTTAAAAGCTTATCGCTTAGTCATAAGAAAACCATTTGTTTCTGGTGATGGTGGTGGTAGTACACGTAATTATTTTAAGCTTAAACTTTTTGTTTTAACATATAAAATTTAATGAGAAAACACTATAATAAAGTAGTTTATTTGGTAAATACCCAGTTTTTTTTATTGTGAAATGATCTCTAGATCTCTAGCTATCTTTCAGTTCCTTTTCGTGGCCCTCCAAGCTATAATCCGAAGCGTCGGTCTGCCATAGGCTGGCTGACCCGGGCCCCTTCAATGAGCTGTTTAGCCCTGCCTCCTTCTCCCTGTCCCAGTGACCGCTCCTCGGCCCCCTTCAGCTCAGCCAGCTCTAGCATGAGCGAAGGAAGTGCACCTCCAGGTCATGAAACCGATACCGCTAGCATCGTCACAGGTATGTTTAAAAAACTAATCCAAATATAATGATTATTTTATACTACTATTACATAATCAAATCTTAGTTTTTCAGAGTAACTGAAAATTCGAGTTAGAAATAATTTTTTTTTCTAATTGTGATCTTTCAATTTTCCTATCACGTTTTACTATAAACTTTGAAAATTCGCACTTTGAAACGAGTTTAAATATATTTTTTTTTATATAATATGACTGTTTCATGTATTTGTAAATACATAAAATAATCATTAATATGTCTATTGGAATTATTCATGAGAAATTATTATCTATTTGGTCAAAAATTTAAGAACTTTAGAATTGACAATAATGCAAATTGCAATACTTATAGTAGGTATTTTGGAAGTTATCTGAAAATATCTATTAGGTATAAGAAGATGTGACCGAATTGATAATTTCTTTATGAGAAAAATTTTGTGTTACATCGGATTCTAAAAAGTATAGCTCAATTTTTACCAGGCATGATTAATGTGCATTTGTACTGCATTTTCAAACATTTTAATGTGATTTACTTCTACTTACAAAAAAATTGCTGTTATTTATTTTATGGAATGGCTGCTCAGTTTGTCTTTAGAATAATGTCCAGAACAAAAAATAGAACAGTTTTGCACATCATCCATTCCGACATTATTTCATGCGATTATTTACTCAGTGCTCGCACTGGGTGTTACAGATAAAAGTTTAGGCGACGCCAGTGACATAATTAGCGATAGTTCCGGCGTAGGAACGGCAAATTCGGATACAACGATAGGAAGTATTTCCATTCCTGGTAGCACCGTCGTATGCATTGAGACGTATACACCAAGTGAGGAGGGACATCTGCATATACGCGAAGGAGATATCCTTGAAGGTAAGGAGAGATTATTTACTGAATTCGACATGAGTATAGGTTTGGACGAAGAGGTCAGGAGACTGCGGGAATAATTACATATATGCGAAGGGAAAAACAATGAAGATCCTCCTCCTTTTAACGTAGAAGAATTGCGTAAATAATTGCGAATTAAATTAACACCTACTAAATATGGGGTATATAGGAGATGCGTACGTTATAAATAGTCAAGATCATTCATTATTTTTTAAATCATTGGACGTAATTATAGTTCACGCATGGTAGACTGCAAAATTAAATTATTTTTATAATTGTATGTAACACCTAACTTACTTGATTATCATAATTTAAGTCTTTCAGTCATAGTAGCGGTAAAAAATATCTTTAAGAGCTACTTTTCTTTTTTGACTCTTTTTTCTTATAAATCATGCATTGATTTTAAAATCTGAAAACCAAAATTATAAAATAGATTCATTCAAAACGAAAAACAAATACATTTCTCTTTTTTTATCATAATTGGGAGCAACACAGTTCCTAACTATCCAAAACACACAATGGCCAGGGATTATTGTGACCATCCTATGAAGTCCTAAAAATTCTTATCAACAATAAGTAACTTAAATGGCGCTCCTTAGGCCACTTCACCCCTGGCACCATCATTCGCTACGCCACTGATTGATTGTATTCCTTAAAAGCGAGACATTTAAGACATTAATTTTTGAAATTAGATATCTTTAATTTATCAGAGCGTGTATACCTAGACACAAACAATACATATAATTTCTTAATACTGTGAGTTGGAAAAATACATAATTACTAGGCATGACATACCCGTATGTTTGAGCTACCCGAGTACCCGAATAAACTACCCGGGTACCGGTATAGTGGTCAGATAATCATGTGAGCTCGGATACCCGTATAAATTCGGCTACCCGTATGAATTCGTGTATCCGTATACATTTGAGGACCGTTTAAGTTCGGGTACCCGTATAAATTTGGATATTTTAACTTAAATGGATACGCGAATTTTACATGAGTTAATGTTAATGATTAAAAATAATCAAGTTTTTATCATATAATAACAAATTACGCGGGTAAAATGGGTATCCGAGTAAAAAATAATATCTGTATAATAATTTTACGGGTAGTGCTCGAATAGCCGATGTTTTCCTTAATTTCCCACTTCTACCCGGTAATAACGGGTACCCGGATAAAAAAAATGATACGCGGGTAACTATTTATACGGTTAGTATTCGGGTACCCGGATACCCAATGTCTTTCCTAATAATTGCATAAGGCTTGGCCATGGAATACTAAAGTTATGTCTGCAGCAAGTTGTATTCTATTGTAAAAACCATTGTAGCTTAACAGAATTTTCCAAATACTTTTGACAGCAATGATAACAGTTAACGATTTCTAAAACAGTATGCATTGTTTTGCTTTCCAATGTAATGAATTATATAATTACTTTCTGAACAAGATAATCAACTATGTCAATAATTTGGTAAACAGTAACGTATTAGTAAATTCCTTGAAAACAAAATTGAAATATTCAAATAATCAATGCATAATAGATAACTTTAATTCATCCTAAATTCGTGTATAAACGTGGGACTTCATAAGCTACCAACGTCACTGTTGAGATATATTCGATCATTGGATAAATTTGTGTTTAAGTGTACTATGTTGTTTTGAAACTACATATTTGTACTGCAAATCTATTTCTTACTTTTGTATATCTTGTTTATATGAATCTTTTTTACAATGTTGGTTTTCGAAAACTAAAATTGATCTATCCAATGAAGCTGTTTTTAAATACTCATTTTGTACTTATTTTAGTCACTGGTGCGACAGATGAAGGCTTATTGGAAGGCACTTTAAAATCAGGTGGCGGAAAATCTGGTCTCTTTCCTCCTCATATAGTCCAAGAAGTACGGTTACGGCACCATAACATACAAGCACCCATGATGATCGCCAGAGACACAAGACCACCAAATCGGTCGGATGGTAGAGTACTTGGTCGGCGAGAAAGTACCTCCAAACATTTCGCAACAGCGCCTAGACTTAAGAAAACGTAAGTATCAGGTTTCGGTAAAACGCACGTATAAAAATAATTTATAAAACTGGCGTTATTATATTTTACAGGTATGTTGGAGTTGCTGTAGAACCAAGGACCGTTGTCCTTCACAAAGGACGTAAAGGCTTTGGTTTCATATTACGTGGTGCCAAAGCAACTTCTCCATTAATGGAGCTAACGCCATCTGAAAAATGTCCCGCTCTTCAATACTTGGATGATGTAGATCCTGGTGGAGTTGCAGACATAGCTGGCCTAAGAAAAGGAGACTTTCTTCTTCAGATTAACAACGAGGATGTTTCTGCCGCTTCTCACGAACACGTCGTCGATTTGATTAGAAAGTCTGGGGATTTGGTATCGATGACTGTCGTTTCGTTAGGCAGTCCAGCCACTCCTCGAATGTTACCCAGCAGCAAATCAACGATACTTCCAGGCGGCGGAAACGTTGAAGTTCCTTTGAGTAGGCAATATGCTACATTACCACGCAAGTTGACAAACACTCCATCCAGCGGCATTTCGACGCTGGGTCGATCTCAGGCTCCTTTGCCACCCAGGAGGGATCCGAAAACTACTTTGAGTGTTGGAAGAGCTAGAGCGAAAAGCATGGTAGCTGGTTTAGGTAAGTAAAACTTTTCAGTTTATAAAAGAAGTGCTTAAATAATTCATTTTTTTCTTTGTTTGACAAAATGTATACATATAATATATGCATATATTATTCTCTTTATCCAAGATCTTCAACTTTGAGTAATGATTACAAAATTTGTTTTTCTCAAATACGGAAGTTCTATCGAATATAGTAAAAAATAAGTATAAGACTAAATTAAAGTGTAATTTTCGCCATCATTTTGTACAACGCTGTTAAAAAAATTTTGTCTTTGCAATATTTAGAAGGAGAAAAAGATGAGACTGATGATATAACAAAATCAAGTTCCATTGAATCTATACACCAAAATACACCTGGTGGTACAGGAAATTCAACACCAGTACAACCGCGCACCGCCTCTATTAGACAAAGACCTACCTCAAGCCGCATTACTTCTGCAGAACTAGAAGAACTTTTCCAAAGACAAAAAGGCGAGGAGAATGCGCGGCAGCCCTCGCTTATGAGTAGCTCAAATTTCCAAACTGGTTACAGTACATTAAGTCATCCAAGTTCTCCCGCTAAAAATAGAGTTTACGCTAGTGTTGCGGAAATGAAAAGAAGTCGAAGCAAAAATTCGAAAGTACGATTTACGAATCCCTTCAACGTCGGCGGAGAATTGCGTAGGGACTTCCACAGCACACCTGATTTAGCTCAACAGGCATCGCTTTTACATAATGGATTTTCCAGTAATAAGGGCCATAGAAGCCAAGAAGATGTTAATTTATTAGGCACTAATCGTAATATTCTTCCACCGCCGACGCATCCCCCACCACCTCCACCCGTAGCACAATTAGTCAAAGTTGATATATCCAGAGGAGCTCAATCAGATTATGAAAATATAAACAAAGAGAAAAATGAGGAAGGCAAGTTGACTAATAATGTAATTAGAGTGAAAAGTAATTTTAGTTTTATTTTTAGGAATTGTGTCTTCATTCAGGCCGACGGCAAATGCCAAACTCTATGCTTCACCAGAAGACATGAAGACGGTGGGATACAGGTCCAGAAGCCTGCCATCACATACCTCAAAATCACAAGTTCGCAAGTCACACAGTATGCGTACCAGTTCAACTTTCAAACCTGTCAACACATCAACTCCACCAAATAAAAACAACAATCCTTATGCGCAACCAATTAGGGCATCACGTTCACATTCAACCGCCGGAACCAAAGAGAGAAAAAAAAGAATGAGCAACAGTAACTCAGTCTCAAATGCGGTGATAATAACGCAAACAGGAGCACCTCCTCCAATTCCAGAACCTGATTACAGCTGCAGTGAATCTGAAGTTGAGAGTGAAGAAGATCATAAAGATGTAAATAAAGTATCAAGACTGACAGCTGTACAGTTACAACCTGTAGAAAATAGTGGCAACAGTAATACTAGGTGAGTCATTGTAGTTTCATTCGGTTCGAACTGTAGAAAATTAAACTGAATACATATATTATTACGACTGAAAAAATGGAAACACCAAGATAAATCTAGTAATCAATTTTTATATATTTTAGACATTGTGAATACAGCTTTAATATGAAGATGACATTTCATGGCAAAGACACAGAGATCAACCTGCTTACTTAATTTATCAAATTTTATAGAAATTATGCATATTTTCCAATTTGAAGCAAACTCTTGTCAATGTGAAATTTATTTGTATTTGTTTGACTCGAAAAACCATTATTACAAAGTACAAAAATAGGTATTCCCATTTTTTCGTTCGCAATTTAAAGTAATAGAGTTGCTGGCGACTTCCACTACAACTAGTTTTACTACCCAATTTTATCAAAAACATTGAGAATATACAAATCACAAATAATGATTGTGAAAGAACATACTTTCTTAAATAAAACTTTTATG
This sequence comes from Serrognathus titanus, assembly GCA_039766575.1. Lineage (NCBI taxonomy): Eukaryota > Metazoa > Arthropoda > Insecta > Coleoptera > Lucanidae > Serrognathus > Serrognathus titanus. Next base: position 25,191,687 of record CM077912.1, on the reverse strand, counting down.
TTTAAATCATATGTCTAATTAAAATTTCAGTGGGAGTAGTTCTGGAAGTAGTTCGATGCCACATAGTTTCAGTGTAGAAGAAATCCAAAAAGGACGTTCCTTACTGAAATCTTCAAAATCATACCCAGATGATTTTCTAAAGAAACAGAAGGAATCTGAAAGTGCTTTGGAGGATGGTGATAACAGTTCATCTGGAGTTAGTTCCGATCAGGAAGTTCCAGCTGCATCATCAAATGAATTCAATGATAGACTGACACATGAACCGAATAATATAATGTTACCATCTAACAAAACGCAGAGACCTCAAATAGGTAATGCTTAACTCTCAACTACAAAGTAATGATCAAATATTTTTAAGAATTTTCTATTTAGGTTTATCGAGACATGCTGTATCATTAGCACAACTTCCACCTCCCATAGAAGCAGATACAGATGAAAAAGAAGAATTCTGTCTACCGCCTCCTCCAGAATTTGGAGAAAATCAGAGTTCAGTTGAAACAACAGAAGCTGTACTCGCACCACCTCCACAGTTTAGTGACAGTCGTCAAGTGACAAGAGTTCGCATTGTAGGCGCCGTGCCAAAAGTGCCAGCGGCAACCCTGAAAGCTCAACCGAAGGTTAAACAAGGGAGATTGCATAGTCAGTGATCTAAATAAGTATTTTATTTTAACCAAGTTTTTTCTGAATACTGCTGCTGAAATAAATAGTGAATAAATACTCAGAATAGGAAGGGTAAACATAACAGCGGACAAACCTGAAAACAACTATATGTAAATGTAGTCAGTTTAATGATAGGTTTGCGTATATTTTCCGAATTTTATCATGTAAATTCATCACAATGTTACTTCTCTAGTTTCACGTAAAGACTTGTCTTTGTGAATCACTAATTTTCCGAGCAATTTTCACTTTAAGTGCACTGATAATTAATCCGTCATGTTGGTTACATAAACTAAATCCTGCCAGATATTGACCACTATTTTTGAAAAAAAAAACTAGAATAAATGTTACTTTTCAAATTATTAATGTCCTTGAGATGCAACGTATTTTAATCATTATGATGATGTTAACGGAAGAAATACAGAAAGAATTTAAATCATGAAAACATACTCTCGTTAACTTATTTTGAAGGATTCGGTCACTAAAATGAGTATGAGTTTGTAGAGAATTTGGTGAATTTTTATTTAATTGATCTCCATTAAATTTATAAAATTTGCATTTACATTATTAATAATAATTTTCTAAAACACAATGTTCATTCAAATCAGTTACTAATAATAAATAACAATAGAAACAAAACTTATTAGAGTTTAATTGAAACAATGATTTGTTCTGCTTTTTCTTTTAATACTGCTTTTATAGTCAATATTTCTGTAACTAATCTGTATTATCTCCAATAATGAATAATTAGAATTATTAAAAGAACCCCCTTCTAAATTATAATATTAAGGGAAATTCAATGCTAAAATAATGTTTAAATTGACATTGATTGTGATCGAAATATTTTATAATTATTTAATAACTTTATTATTTCATTAATAGTAACCATTTTTCTTTCAAGGCTTATACCAAATAACGCAAAAATTTAGGAACTTAAAAGCAAATAAAGTAATTGAAAACCTAAATACATTTGTCAATTTAAAAGTATGTATTTATTTAAAACTTTCATAAAAATTAGGTTTTTTGTTTTTGGCAAAACATCATTTCTCTATTGTACAGCTGTATCTATGTACAGTCACTTGTAGTTGATCAGTTACATTTGTGATTTAAATTCTTTACAGTAATAAAAAAATGCCAGTTAGATTTAAATGAATATGTCTTGTTGTTGTTCACGAGGCTGCTTCTATGGCACTTTGTATCCTTTATCTAACACCTAAGGTAGGCCTAATTTATTTAAATAAAAAGTGATCTGTACTTCTGGAATTTGTATCAACATAGTTCTTTTATCATTAATGTCATCACACACAATACAGTGATTTAGTTACTTTCTGTAAAAAATGCTCAAGTAAGATATAAAATGCCTAAAGAACCTAGAGAACGAGTTAGTGTAATTTTAATAGAGAAATGAAAATCAATGCATGATGTAAATAAGAAATCACGCTGCTGTAGTGGGACAGTTTTTGTATGATACATTTTGTACGTAAACTGTATGTTTATATTAAAACTTGTTCGGAAAATATTTAACATGCATAGACGTATGATATTTATTTTTTCTTTATTTTTATTGTGAAAAGTGTATGTCTTTCTTTTTCGTTAAGTGAAATCGTTTAATATCACATCATGTGAGTTATTTGCACTTTGTTGTAATTAATAATGCTGCTATCTATAAACAATATAATTGTAACTAATTAATTATTATAAAATGTAATAACGTGTATTGCAGATATTCAACTTTTATTTTTTTACATAGTATTTATTTTACTTTTCAAATGCAAATAGGTTTATTTTTCAAACAACTGTTATGTTGTAATGATCTGAAACACATTAATTCTTTTAATATAGGAAGTTTCTAATTTTTCATAGTTAAAATTAAAGATCTATTTGTACAAAATATTATGTAACACCGTAACCATCTTTACCTATATAAAAGTATTGTTTCGTTATGAAATACTTTTTATGCCATTAGATGTACCTTATTAGCGAATTAATTATTATGTTAATGATAATATGTTGTGTGATAGCGAGCGACGTTTATAATGGGAATTGTTCAAGATATTTTTACATAATATATTTCCGTAGAGAATAACGTTCGATTTGTGATGTACTGTACTGAATCTTGTAACTAACTTATGATTTTTACATAATTCTACTGATATTTCTACTCCTATACAACAGATTTATACTTAGAAATTGTAAATGTTTTTGCACTTTACTATTTTAAAACTGATATTAAATGTGTTACTACATGCTGGGCAGATTGCAAACTCCTTTTTTGTATATAATAAATATAAGACCTAATACTTTGTTGTATCATTTATCCAAATGAAAATTGATATACTCGTAAAGGATAAAATTTTATGTAACGAAAATGAAATTATTCTTTTTTAGGCTTCCAAAAAAAAAGTAATTCTATTTTTGTTTTATAAATTTTTATCTGATAAGGAACCATAACTATTGTGCATACAAATGAATTTCCATTTTCACTAGGACACAGTTTTCGACATTGAGCGATTTTCTGACTATAATTAGTCGCTCAGTGTTGCGACCGTGTGGCATGTTTGCATTACTCGCTATCTTTCCGTCGTTGGAATTGGGATGGAGTTCTCGAGCTACTCTTTTGCTGGTGAGACTCCAATTAAGGCCAAAATAACTATGCAGATGATTGCACGGGGTCCCATTAAAATCCAGTTGATTTGCAGTCAAAATTTGGATTAAATAAAACAATAAAAAGAAATTGAAAAGTTATTACTCAACTAGAATCTTTTTTGTTGCCAGCAAAATTTAGAAAACTCTAAATGTTTCATTTATAACTTAAATATAAACCTTTACATTACAACCTTTAGCTCCTTAAACCAAAACAGAAATTCGTCAGGAATTAAATTCTGCAAAATTGAATAGCTTTAGAAACTGAATAAGATAAGAGTCCATTCACTGGTTCGTTTGGGAGGTATTCAGTCTGTTTCATTTTCGTTGGGGTACCCTATGTATACTTTTTAGAAAGTTGAAATTTAATTTTTACGCTATGTTTATACTTTTGCTCCCATCCAGTATTGTCAGATGCCATGAAATTTTTATTTTAGGAAAAATGATTTTTATTTCAAATATGAATTTTGTAAATGTAATTCATTAAACCAATTTTAAGCACAAATTACTATAATACTGATTATAATTTTAGTGCATATCGTAATATTATTGAAATTTTTAATCTATGTATTTAATTTATTTAAATAAGTTGTCAATAGTTCACCAGTCGATTCCCATTCTAACCCAAATCCCAAATGACCAATTAAATCATGATTATTCTAACTGAAATTTTGAAATCTGCAAATTATAATTTGGTTTCAATCAAATAATGAATTATTCTGAATGTAATTTATCCTCAACCTCAAATAATGCAGTTAAGATCAAATTGGAATCATAAAAGATATTTACAAAACTATAATATTTTATGGAAAATAAAAATACTTGTAAAAGTAAGATTTTTTTTTATTTATCATTTAAACTCAATGCTCCCTATTCTGTAAACATTTACCTTCCACTATTCAAAAATCTTTTGTAATAAAATATTGTTAACAATTTTTGCATTATATTATTAAAATAGTATAATGAATTATCTCAAACGGACACTGAAAATGGCACTAACGCTCAATGTTTCACTGTCGCTTGATAATATCATCAGGAGCGAAAATAAGAAGTGTCCGTTTGAGACAATTCATTACACAATTTCACTGGACAAGAATCTACCTTAATTACATATAATAATTAAGTATAAAAACGAGTATCATGAATTCTCAGGAATTTTAGCTGAAATTTCCTAAGAAAAAAACTCAAAATATTATGCTGTACAGAGGAATAGTCTTTCCCCATGTATTTGACAGTGCACAAACAACATCGATTTAATTAATGAATGTGCAGGTATAAAAATAGAATATACAACAGTACATTTTATTAATACACTTTGAGTATTACAATGGCAACAACGTAATAATTACACTGTTCAATAACAGAGAAATGTTAATAACGTAAAGCGTACAAGATAAAGAATTGTTTGAAATTATCATAATGTAAAAACCGGTGCCTACATTCGGTTTCATAGGCCAATTATGAACATTCATTCCCCTTTTAATTCTAAGAAGTTAAAGCAAAATTTACAAAGAAATAATAAAGTTAAACAAATTCTAAAAACTATTAAAAAAAACAAAACAAACATTAACTCTAAAGGTATAGAAGTATAAAAAATCTAAGAATTATTAAAAAAATAAAACAAACGTTAATTCTAAAGGTGTTTAACTATTTCCACCTTCTGTGAAGCTCTCCTCATAGTTGTCTGTTCAGACGCGTGCAAAACCAAGGGACACAAATGCGACACAAGGATCTCACAATTCCTTCCTTCAAAAAATATGGATGTTGTGAACATGAAATCCACGTGAAATCTACAATTAAAAATATTCTTGTGTGAGTTGCTTCTCAACCTGAAGAGTGTGACTTATGTCTTGTAATTTACTTTCAATAATATTAACCGATAATGTCACTGCATTAACTAGTCTTTCAGAAGGATATGTTAAACGAGAGACATTATCAGAATATTCCTTAAAAGAAATAAAGTCAGTAATCCACTTTTCAGGATCAGAAGTTAATGTAGCTGTACACAACTTAAACCCAATGTCTTTTAAAATGCGTTTGGCAATGAATCCACTCACATAAACAATGGCTGAACCACTTTTAAATACAGTTTCATCAAATGATGAGCTAACATATTCAACAAGTTGGTCCAGTCGATACTTATTGCTAGTTCCATTGTCTTTCGGTGGATTTCATGTTTCACATGACCTTTTTTGAAGAAAATTTCGAAAATTTGTTAAAAACTCTTGGTAATCTGTCTCGCAGTTAGTTCCCTTCAGTTCAATGCTGCTTAAACTATTAAGAATAAGCGTTTTCACACAACTCACAAATTGTGAGCAGGTGGGATTGTTGTCTCCACAGTACGACCTGATGCCGCCAAATAGATTTTCTAGCGCATCTTGGTTTAAATTGCAAGTCCAAAGGTGTTCTATTTGTCTTACTTGGAGCTCTTTCCATATCTCAGGAATTGCTCTTAGGTTGGATAACCATCCTTTCTGAGAACGTGGCATTTGTAGTTTGGATCCCACAAATTGCCACTGACCTAGAGAAAGTACATGTATCAACATATTTAAATATACAATTGGTAGAAGCGTTATAAAAATACAGAAATTAACAAGTTACCGAAATATTTTGCAATAGTATTTCTTCCAATCCTGCATTTTATAATACAATAATTCAAAAGAATGACAAAAGTAATAGGTAACTCAATTTACTTCTAGGCATAAATCATGATCAACAAAAATATATGAATTTTCATAACTTACTGATTTTAGTTGCCATCTCTTCCCAGAATCGCAGATGAGGTGAATTATTAGTTAAAGCTGTCCTTAACTCTTTCCCTGGCTTAGAAAATAACTGCGACCCATTACAACTATCAAACAGCATATCCATTTCTCTCACAAATGTTACAGTGCCGATTGCTGAATCTGGTAACAGACCTGCAAAAAATAGTTTACCTACATAAATTTTCTGTTTATATACAAACAGGACAGGATAAGTGACATAAAATTATCTGATTCTCTATAGTTTAAGAAAACACTTAATAACTTACCTTGTCGCATGCCAGAAAGGAGCAAGACTGCTACTGAATGACTCAATAGCTGCGCAGCCAGAGAAACTCGTTTTTTTGAAAATGAGTCTGGCTTGACATGTTGGACAGTCAGTGACGGAGCCATGCAAAAAATTTCTCTTTTATCTATTTCGAAGGCTTCTTGGATAATGTTAATGTCAGCAGTGCCTGTTTTCTGTATACCATATTGTACTGGCAAACGGAGAGGATATTTAAGGAATAAATTTCGGGTGCATTTAAGAAGATGTGGTGGATTGTAAATTGTAAAAATTTTATGGTTTTGTAGGAAGAAGTAGGGCTGCTCAAATGTCCCTCCCAGTATCTTTAAAGCTTTCACATTGTTTGTCCCCATATTGCAAACAGTTGCGAGGACTTCCAAACCTGTGGAGAAAACAAAGTGAAGAACTTCGTGGATACAGTCAGCTAATCTCAATGTGTCTGTTTTGCTGTTGACGAAGTAGAAAGCAACAGGTTGCTTCCAACTTCGTCTCAAACCTTGAATCATGAAAACCAAAGCTGTAGTAGCATAAGTACTACATCTCTCGTTTTCATTATCCATGTAGCCTGAAATTGAATCAGATGCTGGATCATACTGTAGGTGTTGTTTGATAGACATTTCATCAAACATCAGTGTACATACACGGTCTTTCTTCAACATCTGATTAACACAGTCTGCTAGGTTTTGCCCAACACTTTCATTGATACCAGCTGAAAAGGGCACTTGAGCTAAAAGAGACAGAAGAGTCGAACGAGCTGGAAGAGGTGTGAGAGTACTTAACAGGGAATAAGATTTTCGACTGCGTTTAAAAAGTGACAGGGCTATGAGTTTTTCCTCCAAAGACCACCTCCGCCCCTTAGTTTTACGATTGTGTCCTTTAATTTGACCCAACAAAAAGGCTGCAGCAGTAGGCGCATTGAAACCTTTAAAGACTTTTCCAACAAGTTTGTGCGTATCTTGTTGACAAAGCTCTTTAATGTTACCTTGCCTAGATCTGCACAGCCTTTTCAATTGTTTCAAGTGTCGATATTTACTTCTGAGACCATTGTACAGAATTCTTTCCTTTCGTGTTTCACACACTCCCGAATTAAATGGACATTGCTCTTTTGTTAACAATCGTAAACCACCAGGAGCAGCAGTACTCTCTAAAGGTGGATGCAGAGATGTTGAAGAAAGAGAGGGAGATATAGAAACTGAAGATGTTGAAGGAAGAGGGACATCATCAGGACATGAAGGTAGTGAAAGTTTAGTTGAAGTGGCAGTTAAAGAAGGAATAGTGAAACTCTCGGTACAAATCTGATCCGGAACAGCAGTTCGGTTTAATGTATCGTGAAGGGAAGTTCGGAATGCTGATGAAGGGAAATGGTATTCACACAGCCTCTTTCTACGGCTGAGGTCTTCGGGAGTCACATTTAATCCTAAGCTATTAATCCAAACTTGACATCTAAAATAAATGGCAAACAAAACAGCATTAATTTTTTATGTTAGGTGAGTTAACGTTGTCGGTGATCTCCAACTATTACTTATAATTTTGAAATACAACACACTTTCAACAGTTGTGAAACTAAATCGGAAAATTAAACAAAAAATAATGCAAAATGATAGTTGTGATATAAATAATAAATTACCTTTCTTTAACTGAGGGAAACCAAAAAAGTTTCACTGCTGGCCCCACAATACCACAACAGTAACACCTCTCACTGCCCATTTTCGTATTTTTCTTATAAATTTGCACAACAAAAGGAAAAACAAACAAATTCACCGCAATCAGAAATTTTTACTTTATGGACTTCACATGTGCTACTAACGATCGGTTTTCGTCGTGTCCGATCCGTACCGATTGTTCGATTACTTGCACTTTTGGTGTACACTTTTTGAACGAAAAGCGTTCGATATAGCAAATTTTCATTTCAAATCACGTCATGTTTGAGTGTGTATTTCTGAATTTGGTCCTTAATCTTTGGTGAGTTGTTTCCATAATCGAAGAAATAAAAAGGGATTGCATTGTTGACATTAAGGGAATTCTCGATTCAGTTGATTGGCAACACTATTTCTAAATGCAATTCAGATTCTAGATGGCAGCACTATTTCTTGCGTCATCTAATTATACTTTGTACAGTTAGGAAAGTTAAATGTGTTTATTGTTTTTTGATTTCCAGTTAAAATTATGACAAAATAATCATGGCAACATCGAAAACTACAAACACATACAATCGACAAAATTGGGAAGATGCTGTAAGTTTGAACGTGAAACTTCATTATCCTCATTTTGTTAACCTAACCTATAATTGTTTTAGGATTTCCCAATTTTGTGTCAGACTTGTTTGGGTGATAATCCGTATATTAGAATGGTAAGTTATATTAAATTCATTTATAATTTTAGTTAATTGCAACGTAAAATTTTAGACTAAGGAAAAATATGGAAAGGAGTGTAAAATTTGTTCAAGACCATTCACGGTGTTCCGTTGGTGTCCTGGGGCAAGAATGCGCTTTAAGAAAACTGAAGTTTGTCAGACCTGTAGCAAGTTAAAAAATGTTTGCCAAACTTGTTTATTAGATTTGGAGTATGGCTTGCCAATTCAGGTACGAGATGCTGCTTTAAAAATGAAGGATGATGTACCGAAGAGCGATGTGAATAAAGAATACTACATACAAAACATGGAGAAAGAGGTTAGTTTGCCTCAGTTTGTATTTTTGCAATTATTTCATATGGTTATTTGTTTCAGTTGGCAAAATCTGATGCTGGAGCTATCATAGGCAGTAAAATAAATGAACCTAATGAATTATTAATGCGCCTTGCTCGCACTGCTCCCTATTATAAAAGGAATCGACCTCATGTTTGTTCCTTTTGGGTAAAAGGTGAATGTAGAAGAGGTGAAGAATGTCCATATCGTCATGAGAAACCTACAGATCCAGATGATCCTTTGGCCGATCAAAATATCAAAGATCGTTATTATGGCATCAATGATCCTGTAGCTGACAAACTATTAAAAAGAGCAGCTGCTATGCCTGCTTTGCCACCACCAGAAGACCGAACAATTACTACTTTGTATATTGGAAATATTGGCACTTTAACAGAACAAGATTTAAAGTAAGACAAATTCAAAGTTTTAATAAATTTTTTGATTATCGTGATTATTTTAGGGATCATTTTTATCAGTATGGGGAAATACGATCGCTTAGTATTGTTCCCAAGCAACAGTGCGCTTTTGTACAGTATACAACAAGAGCAGCTGCTGAGAATGCTGCTGAAAAAACTTTTAATAAGTTGATATTAGGTGGAAGACGTCTGACAATAAAATGGGGCCGTTCACAAGGTAGAATTGGTACTTCGATTATTAATCCGAATGCAGAAGTATATGAGCCGGTTCCCGGTTTACCAGGAGCACTACCAGAGCTCAGTAATAATTTCTTTAATTTAGAACCTGGCCATATACCGTTGCCAAACATGCCTCCGCCACCGTCATTATTGGTTCCTCCAATGTTTCCACCACCTCCAATGCCTCAATTTTTTTTCAATCCTCCACAAATTCCTGCATTTGCTCCTGCTGAAGTAGCACCAAGAAGTGCACCTACTGCAAATACAAGTACTATTACAAGTGATAGTTCTACTGTTATGCCAAAGCCGACAGTGCATTATCCTAGTCAAGATCCATCTCGGTTAGGAGCCACACAATTACATGCAGATTGCCAAGAATAGAGTATTTCAATATAATAATTTACCAATTAATTTAAAATGATGTTTTTTAATGATTTTTGAGTAAATTTAAAATACAATTTGAAGAATAAAATATTTGTCACAGTTAATTTGGTTTTTCTATAATTATTTTGTTAATTTTGGTTAGGTTTAATGATTTTTTTAATCAAGTGAAATAAAACATGTTCCTAGGTGCAAACATTTAAGGGAAAAAAAAACAAAGTGTTGAGTAAGTTGTAAGTTGTTGAAGAATTTTAAATCTTGAAAAACTAAAGTTTGAAAGTCTTTTCCCTTTAGATGCAGATGGGACACCTAAAAAGATGTGATTCAGAAAGGATTTCAGTATCATGAAAAGTCAAAATCTGTACCTTTTGCTCTTAGTCTTATTTTTAGTTCCTTGAAAAAAAAAAAACTAGACGCGAATATGCCTTCAATAGCACTTTGAAAACTTAATTACTGTAATTTTATCAAAAAAATTCTTTAATTTGAATACTTTGAGAATTTACCGGGTTCCGTGGAACGCGCCGAACCCGCCTCGCCTGGGACGACAGACAATAACTAATGTCAGTCATTATTTGATTGAAAATTAAGTTTTTTGATTTATTAATCCGTTATATTTTTTTAATTACTAAAGATAAGATGTATGAATTTTTTAATTAAATAATAAGTCATTATTAGCTGTCACAAAACGTTATAGTCGCCCGACAATGTTTTAATTGCAGTGAAATTTCCATAACTTGACCTTTTCTGTAAGTCGAAATTTGCTGATGGTCTCTTCACATTGAATATAACTGAAATATATCTTTTCAACTCGAAATAACTCGAAGTAATTTTCCGATCCTTTAGATATTCGAGTTATGGAAGTTCCACTGTACGTCAAGAAAAGGGTCCTTTTTCTTGGCCGCGACAATATTTTGACCATTGTTAATAATTAATGAGATAAATATTATGAACTTCCAAGAAAATCTATTTTCAGTAATCTTTTTTTCCATTTTCCCATCAGATTCTTTTTGTTTCAAATGCATCTTTGTTTAGGTCTGTCATTTCTTATGTAACGACCCAAATTATTAACAATTTTGTTGCAAATCGGTTTCGATTGTTGTGTTATAAAGTGATAGTAGGATGTCGTGATTCAAACTAATCAAATTATTAACAAAATCAAGTTTTCTTGCCAGATGAAAATTATGAAAATTAATTAAAATTGTGTAACTGGCAATATAGAAAGTGTTAGGAAAGAGTTTATACATGTATTTCGGCCTTATTGGGCTTCTTATTGGCAAGAAAACTTGATTTTATAATTGTCAATTTGTTGTCTTAGTAACATCAAACAAATATTTTAAAAATGTCACTTTTGTGGTTTTACTAGAGAATGCAATCGCTTCCTTGTATAATTTGCAAAAGATTTTCAAATTTTTATCATTAATTCCTGTTCTTGTGTTTTGGGATTTTAGAAATTCAAAAAAAGGGATAAGTTTTTGTAAAAATTTTTCAATAAACCAAAATTTTTTAAGGTACAGAGTTCTGATGAAGCCCAATAAAGCCGAAATACATGTATAAACTCTTTCCTAACACTTTCTATATTGCCAGTTACACAATTTTAATTAATTTTCAAATTATTAACTTTTTTTTATAGCGAACGCTAAAGTGTTCTTTGTCCAACTCAAAACAGTCGATAAAACGTAATTTTAACAGAAAGGGTAGATAAAGTAACACTTTACCAGCAAGGATTAATTTTTTTATTTGAATTAATATTACAACTTAACCATAGCGACAACCCACACTGGGATCATGATCATACAACGCGATTTTGACACATGATTGCTCTTTTTATTTTTCTGCGAAATTGTTTAAAATTTGTCTTTAACATTCGCTATAAAAAAAAATAGAATGTTACACACGACGGTAAAATTTAATTACCGACTCGTGATAAGTTTCACGTTTTCACTCATCGATAAAAATCAATTTTACCGTCTTGTACAACAAATAACTATTACGTTGGCTTCTAACTTAATGGGCTGGAGTGTATTTGGATATTGGTGTTTTTTCAATCTACTTAGGCTTACTATTCTATTTAAAAAATTCATTTTTTTCCATTTCTTCTAGGCTATCCTCACCCAGTTATTATTTTCCACGCTCTTGGTTACTTCTAATCTTTCTCTTAATTCACAGTTTTATTAAAAATCTGGTGAGGGGTAATTTTTTTGTTATCCAATTCAAGAAGTTTTACAAGTTTGCCAATATAACTATACCTTTTAACCAAGGCCAGGCTTCGTGGTTCTCGTTTTATAAAGCCTACAAGGAAACAAGATCTGCAACATGTACGGCCATTACCTAAACCGGCTGGATTTTACCAAAACTGCGACTCCCCGACCAACATCCGAAGGTACAGACAAAGTCGAGACGATAGCGTCGTAACTATCAAATTGTGCTTCCTTCTTCAACGAAGTAAATAGTTGATGCTCCAAATCTCATAAAATTACTATTTTTTTTTTCTGATGACTCGAAGCTGTACTGTGACATAAGTTAAGCTGTGATACGATGCCTAATGATATCGAAATGTCTGTGTTTTCTAAATGTACTACGTGCATGAATAAGGTTATAGGGAACATCTGCATGTTTAGTAGTGCATAGTCAAGCTGTGATACAAAAAAATTCTAATTTCGTACAAAAGGCTAGTAGTATGACCATATGGCTACTGTTGTTACTGTTGAGCTTGGTCACTGAGTTGATTTCAAAATATCGAGAATTCAAATACAAATGCTCAAGTGAACAATGCTGGTTATACAAAAGATGCAGATCCCGATTATTTACAAAACAATACAGAATCCGATTTTCCAGAGTCCACAAGTTCTTCACAATACGCAGTACGATGAAATTGAGATACCAAAAGAAACTAGGAAAAGGCGGAGAAAACCCAAGAAAGCTGAGTGGAATAGAGAAAAATCAGAGTTGGCAAGAATGAAAGGTGAAATCTATCTTCAATTTACCAGAACAAAAAAAAGGTCACGTTTATCACAATAAAATACGAGAGAAGAGAATACTTGGTGCACCTTGTATATCACAGAAATATACAAGAACCGGTGTTGCAATAAAATTACTTCGCAATAACGAACAGACATCTTTAAGAAGTTTTGGAAAGAGTGGTAGGAAATTCAATTCTGGAGACTCGAGAAGAGCTTTCACTTATGACTATTAAACAAGTTTATAAGAAAATGTTTTTATCCAACTTGGGAGTAAAAGATCGTATGGTTCAAAATTGGTGCTCTTTAAGCAGTCATGGTATGCATTCGTCTGAAGAAATAATCATTGCCAGTCGTAGAAAGGACCGGGCAGATACCCACTGAAAAGCGGACGATTGTACGTAATCAGAAAACGTACCTCGCGTAATTTTTGACTAATCTACCGAAGACGCAGTCTCACAACTGTCGTAAAGACACCAAGATGTTGTACCTGGAAACTTACTTCACATCAGCTGTTATGGACTACACAAAACAATTTGTGAAAAAAATAATGAAACAGTTTTCAGTAACTGGAAATGTTTCAAGAACTGAGTTTGGCACAACAGCCCCAAGAAAGAACAGTGCAATATTTGTGTTGTACGTCAAGTTGAAAACGTTGACGAAGATGAGTACCAATCTCACATAATAACTGAAGGTTCAAGCTCGACTCCGAAAAGAAAACGATATATTTATCGTTTTCTTTTCTTGCCTTCTATTGAAGGCTATCGTTGGTGAGCTCCATATTTTTGTTATGGAAGTGCAAGCTGCCAAGCTATTCTGCTTCACATAAAAGCTGAAGATGCAAAATTTCACCATTTATAATCTAGCTACCCATTAATGCACCAATTATTGGTGGAACGAGTGAGAAGCAGACTTGGTATCTTCAGTTTTCACATCTATACACTCAAATAAAGTGTGACTCGGTTCATAGCTTGATGGAACGTAAAATTAAAAATAGAATCATAGTTTTGCCCTAGGACTACATAAACATAACTAAAGAGGCAAGAACCAAACCTTTTCAATATGACGTAGAATACTAGAACACCTTTTTCAAAACCTACGATAATCAAACCATCATGACTTACAAAAGTATTCGACCTAGTCGAGTAGTACGTGACTCAACTTTATCCAACATCTGCATCTTGACCTATAAGACTACACACTCAACTTTGACGATGAGCTTAAGGATTTGCCTCAAAGATCTAAAGTTATAAATCGGGGAACGGAACCTGAGCCACTTTACAAAGGCAGGATCAAAATATCGAAGCAAAAGGATGACCACCTCCAGGACATAAATACCATACTTCCAAAAGGAACTCTAAATTTCTATGATATTCTTCACGAATAGTTTGATTACATAATTTATTATTTATCTACTTTTCCTATTATTAATAAAATTTATTTTTTCAATTTTTAAGTTGATTCTATTAACCTAGTTAACTAGTTATAATATGAACCCCTAAGTTTAATAAAACAGCGCGGTTTTGTTTCACTACCTTGTCTGGAATTGCGCAGTGCTGATAAGGAAAAAACTGTAAAAAATTCGAATTCTCCTGAAAATGTTGATACACAGTATTGCCACTAAGCCATCGATATCCTTTTTCACGTGTATCTTCTTCCTAATTTTCTATTCCTCTTTTTTGTTTCTAGTTTACTAATCAGCAGTTAATGTTCGAATTAGTGATTGTGTGATGAACACCACGTTCCTCCTCTTTCTCCTTCAGGATTTCCTCCGTAAGTCAAAATCCAAGGAACAAATGAAACCTGTTTCGATATCAAAATCATATTCTGGCACTTAATCACCATCACAAAAGAATAAAACTTTATTAAATTCATCTATGTATTGTTTTCACCAACTTTCTTTTCTTAAAAGTCAGTGGTGGTTTTTAGTACAATTTTTGAACGAAGACATCTCGAAATCTATAAATTTTTCCTTGTTGGAACAGTTGAGAATCACTTTGTTGCATGCAAAATTTTATTCTGTATTCGTTAGTATAATTTCTTAAAAGTTTTCTATTTATAATTTTTTAACATTTTTCTTAACGAAATTAACTAAATTTCTTTTTTATCATTAATTCTGCTTCTTGTTTTATGGGATTTTAGAACTTAGAATAGGTAAGTTTTTCTAAATTTTTCAATAAACCAAATTTTTTAAGGTACAGAGTTCTGATGAGGCCCAGTAAGGCCGAAGTACATCTATAAACTCTTTCCTAACATTTTCTATATTGCCAGTTCCACAATTTTAGTTAATTGCATAGTTTTCATCTGGCAGATAACTTAATTTTATTTTTCTTAACATATTAAATTATTTCCTTGGTTTTCCGAGTTGGAAACGCGTCTTCTTTCTTTCGGACCTGCCGGTGTGTCGTCCGCTCTACAAGGGACTTCCTCTTTTTCTTCCCTGAAGAAGTCCCTTGCAAGAGCGGACGAAACGCCGGCAAGTCCGAAAAAACGAAGACGCGATTCCAGCTCAGAAAATCAAAGAAACACGGACAACGCCGGCGAAAGCCTTTAAACCATATTAAATTATTGTTTTTAAATCGAATATTAAATAGAAATGAAAATTTAACTGTAAATGGGTCAACATTTTTAGTATTATGTGTAAATATTAGAAATTGTATTTTCCATCAGCGCTAATTAACATCACATGTTATGCCTTTGAAATAATCTGGAAATTTTAATTAGCGTGCACCAATTCATGCGTGTGTCGGTTTAATTAAAACTATAAGTGAGTTAAGTAAGCAATATACTTTACAAGATAAGTAACATATCGAGGATCGCGTGCCATTTTAATTATGCCACCATTTTACACATAATTTACCACACGATTAGAAGTCAGGTAAGGAAAGATAAACTCCTGAGCACAGTATTAACAGTGACTAGAAATTTAATCTTTATTTCTATTCCCACATGCATTCATGAAGATGATTAATTGGAATAAGTCTTTATGAACGATATCGTTTCAAAAGCGTTGATTCGTATCAACTTATTCTGCTTCAAAGCCGCAGCGCCTTGATGCGAAAAGATTTATGCCCTGTAAGAAAACCGTAAACGTAAATACTTTAAGTGCGTTTTTGCGATACTCCTAATGATGATGAAACTTTAGTTCTGCCGCCTCTTTCGGATAGATTCCGTTTCAGTCTGCTATGTAATTCGTGACTGACGAAAGTACGCAATTGAATAATAAACAAAACATTACTTCTTAAAATATCGTTCGTGCTTAACGAGTAGGCAGGTTACTGATCCTGTTTATTGTAGTTATTTAATTGGTTTTTATTTGAACCGGATTAACTGTTTTGATACTAACTTAATTGAAAACAACTTCTCAATGCTTTTTATAAAATTAAAATTATGATACGTTCATTTTTTCATGTGTTTATGTAATTTAAATTAAATATTAGATGCTTATTTTCGATGACTGTAGAAAATGTAATTTGTTAATTAAGATTATAGTGCATTTCTATAAAAACAAAGAACCAGAATAAAAATAAAGCTTTATTGACTGCATACCTTGAAAAATCTTGGCTTGTAAATTTTAGTCTCATTTCATGCAATGATTTGGACCCATTTTTTGACTACGTGATTTTCTACTACTTAACTATATAATTTTCTGCTGTTTGTAATTGTTGTAATAGTTAGTGTTCTTATTTGAAATAAATTACTTCTACATAAAAAGCAGGACCGGAATACGGTGAAATTAGTTTCAAATTCTTAAGGTATCTCTGCCTAAAATAAATGATTGTATAATTATTTATTAATACAAAAAGTTTTTCGAGTTCTAGAATGCGATTATTCAAGTAATTAATGTTTGGAAGAACTTTACTTCGACTGAATGACTAGTATTTGTATATATTTTTCACAAGGTTGATCATACGAGATATTTAAATTTTCTCAAAGAGAACATCTATCTAATAATTTCACGTGAATAAAAATACTATTTGATACTTGGTATAGTGATTGCCAAAAGCAATCGACCGAATAGCAATAGAACTGTGCGAAACTGAAACTTAAAGAATACTTCTTAAGACCATTTTAGTGCTTTAATACATGTGGTAGGCAGCATACATACTATTTAAAATTTGTTGCAAAGATCACAAATTTCATCGTCTAGTAAATGCTTTACTGGATATAAATAACTAATTCAGTCTGAACTCTGAGTGTGTGGCTGTACTACCTATCACTGGTGATATAATTATGCAATAAGACGAATTCTAGTTATTGATTATTGAATTGTAGTTATTGATTATTCTATTTACAAAGTGACTGACAATTGTTTCACAAAAAAAATACGATAAGAAGCTACGTATGTATATGAAAAAATGACGATACGTCTCTGGTTAAGAAAGAGCATCAGATGAAGGAAGTAAATACAATTATAAAGTATTTTATGGTTTTATGGTTTTATGACGTGGCGTAAATTTGACCTTTAAACGGAACTGGAATAAATTATTCCGTAGAAATTGTATAAAATGCGGATAACAATTCCTCCACTTTGAATACCTAACAAATAAAGTATCCTTTGTTTTTAGCTTAGTGGGTGTAAATCGTTCCTCATCTCATCAATAATCATTATTTTGACTGAATAATTTATTCGACTTTGAATTTTTTAATTCTTTATAAACTCTGTTCCGTAGAATTCTTTAAATATATTGTCGTAATCTGTAGCATTCACTTACGCGTTGTATCAAAAGTAATCATCAAAAATTGTATGAAAAATCAAAGACATGGCATTATGTCCTTGATTTTCATAGCTGAGCCATAGCTCTGTGTGACCTTCACATCGGCGAAAACTATTAAAATCAGTTGTGAGTTTGAACTAGGTTCGTTCATTAACAGTAAAACAATTATCAGCAATGAATTGCAGGTATAGTAAAATGATATAATGTATAATTTTACAAAATTCTAACCAAATTTCTTAAACACGTCATCATTCAAACATGTAATTTAATCATACAGTTCTTGTTTCCAAATTTTCAGGCCCGAAGAAGGTGAATTTCACTGAAACCGGTCGCTAGAGTAAAATATTATGTAATTAGGAAGTGCCTTCTTTTATTCTATCTGATTATGGACTCCATTCAACAGTATAAGAAAGCATTTCACATTTTCGGAGAAAATTGCGTCTTGTAGGGATAATGGATAAGTTTACTAACCTTTTTTTTTAAAGAAAGAAAATAAAGTTAAAGCAAGTTGATAAGTATAGAACTGTAAAAGAATTATTAAAATATCCTTAAATTGACCTTTATTATAAGAGTTTAAAGTTAGGTTTTCTACAACGGTTTCCTAGTCGACAAAATTGTACTATGAGGCTTTATAAATTCTATTTTCATTTTAATGCAAATACACAGGTCTTGTAATAAACAAGCGTGAAAAAATTACACACGAACTGTGCAGCAGAAGATGAATAAACTTCTTCATTCCTACAATAATAATATTAGCAATTTTACCTACATCCATTACTAGTAATCTTCTCTGAGTTTTTCATACATCCCCGGCAATTTCAACACCATTTACCTAATTAAATCGTGTAAAAGAAACATAACTCAGACTTTTCGTACCTAGCTTGTTAAATATGTAATAAAATGAAATTCAGATTTGTGAAGGTCAAATCGTGTATAGTGCAATCGGTAGCAATCAATATAATATCTATTTCTTTCCAACCGATGAAAAAGAAGTATATAACATAATTAAACAAATTCGGCCGAAAAAATCCAGTGGTTTAGATGAAATTCCCAGCTTTATTATTGCAAAATGTGTTCAATATATTATTAAACCTCTCACTGATATAATTAACCTGATGTTTGACAGTGCACAATTTCCAACGCGATTAAAAGAAGCCAAAGTTATCCCTATTTTTAAAGGGTCAAGAAACCATATTCGTAATCACAGACCTGTTTCTCTTTTGTCATCCTTTTCAAAAGTTCTTGAAAAAATAATTAATGTAAGACTCCAAAATTTTTTTCGTAAGCACAACATCATAAAAACCTGTCAATACGGCTCTCTAAGGGGGAAAGCATTGTCACTTATAAAATCATATTTTATATCACTTAGAAGTCAGCGAGTCTGTCTCACCACTGTTAGAAATGAAAATAATAAAAATGTATATTCATTAGTCTTACAAGGGATACCTCAAGGATCAACACTGGGTCCCTTGCTATTTTTGGTATATGTAAATGACTTCTATCTTTATCGGAATGCACAATCACTGTATCAATTTGCTGACGACATATCATGTATTATAACTGAAAGTAGCATAATTAAATTATCTTCTACAACTACAAATACTGTCAAGGAGATGGCAGATAGGTGTTGCTTAAATTCGCTGATATTAAATAGCAAGAAAACCAAAATGATCATGTTCAATAATACATCAAAATTTGAATCCTTATATGTAAACTTTTCAAATAAGTCACTACCCTACAGAATTGTATAAAATTTTTAGGTGTGAGTATTGATGACACTCTTAAGTTTGAAGAACAAATAAATGTACTTTGCAATCAACTAAACAAGTCGTTTTACCTAATGTATAATATAAGGAATGGTGTGAACATAGAAACATTATTGACAATTTATTATGCCTATGTCCAATCTTACATATCATATGGTATTTTGTTCTGGTCAATAAGTTCTTCAGCAAATAGAGTATTTATTAACCAAAAAAATAATTATAAGATGCATGTTAAATCTGCCAGGACGAACATCATATCAAAAATATTTTAGGAATCTTAAAATACTAACAGTTTCCAGTCTTTATATTTATAGATTGTTACTATTTCAAAGAAAGAATAAGCACTTATTCACCAGAAATTCTGATATATCGAATGCCATGCAACTAGGAATTCTAATAATTTCATTACTCCATATCACACTTCTGCACTTTTCGAAGAGGTCCTTATTATCGAACAATATTAGCCTTTAATGCACAACCTAATTACTTGAAAGAAATAATCAGTGATGCAATCTATAAAAAAGAATTGAAAAATTATTTGATTGAAAACTGTTTTAACAGTTTTGATGAATTTATCTCAAGAAACTAGCATTGGAAGTAAATGAATGTCGTGTTTCCGCGTTATTAGAGAAACTATTGCACGATCTTGTTTGTACAAGTTATAATTGTGGTATATTATTATATTTTTAAGTGTTTTATGTAACCACAAAGACGTGTTCTACTACGGCTTTGCCAAATAATGGAACTAATAAATTATTATTATTAATATTAATAATAAAACCTTATGCTCCAATTTACTGCTGCATTCACAAGATGTGGCGTTGTATTTCGTACACAAAGTCGCAGCGTGGTTTTAGAGTACATTTTTAATGAATTATAAACTGTTCTTTAGAAGTTTCTCCCGTAATCTATATCGTTCATTCGGTTATGTGTTGAAATAAATGTATGAAAAATGTTACGACAAGAAATAAAATACATTTAAAAAGTGGCGAACATTTCAAGTATATTACTATGCTTACTTATATTTTTAATTTTGATTTTAACCTGCTCATTTAAAATTCGACACCTTTACGAGCGAATTACAAGAGCTTATAACCTTATATAAAAATAAGAAAATAATGTTCAAATCCTTCCTTGAAGAGGCTTGGCTCCTTAAACTGACTCTTAAAATGAGAATATCTCAAAAACAGAGTGCGCTGTGTTTTTTAAATGATGAACTCGCTAGGAGATGATATGACGTAAAAAACTATTCAGGACATCTTTTAAATACATTTTCATTGCGTGTGTTCACTATAGAAATAATTTGCATTTTTTGATATATATGTATATATTATATATATATCAAAAATGATTGCTTGCAGCAAAAAAAATGTTTTTGAGAACTTTTGATATCTATTTCTTTAAAAGCTTAAGAAAGTCTGTAGGAGAGAATCTTGTGTATTAAAAAATTCAGATTCAATATACGTATTGCGATGTATTGTCGTTGATAGTGGGTTTTGTTTAAATTAATTCTTAAATGTGAAATTTATCAACAAATAACAAGTTCACGTATAAATATTTAGCATTACGTCTCTTTTCTCTTTTTAATTGTTTAAATAAACTGGTATTTCAGGGCTGCCAATTGTCTAGCTAACAAATTAGGATTACGTGGTTCTGTTTTGTCTTTAATTTATTTATAATAATTGACTATTTTTAGTTGATAATTTCATGTCGTTACGTGAATTGCAATAGGTAAATAAAAGACAATTTTTAATCATGTAAATGTTTATTAATTGAATATTTCATTTACAATCAAATTGTCGTTGCATATTATTTTACTTTTGTTGGTAAAATAAGTTGTCGAAAGACACTCAAATATACAGGAAAAGTCAAATTATACATGGACTTATAATCAAAAAAGCAATAATAGCCCTTCTTACGAACAGAAGTAACTATGGTTATGAAAATTGTTGTAGCAGGTAAGTTTTCGATTTTATTTTAATTAATAAACAATAATTAAATTTATTTATCAGAATTGTGAACATTTATGTGAATGATACAATCAGTGTTGTTGTTTAAAGGAATTGATTAATTCAAGCCTTAAACTAAACAAATTGTCACCATAAAGACAACATTATTCCTCCTGTCTAATCACACGGAATTTGTTTAGAAATCTGATAATAACGTCTTTAAATAACTTAAACAAAAATATTATATGCGACCAAAATTAAAATAATTCTTATTAGTTTTCACACAATACAAAATTTTGCCAAGCTGTTAACAATGAAATAAATTTAATTATAAATTTTAAAGTAAATGTACTTTAAAATTCGAATTAAATTACATAGAGAATTAAATTCAAATAGGTCTTACTTCTTTCACAACTCACTACTTATTAAAGACTGACCTTGAGCTTGAAGAGTTGAGCATGACTTCCAAATCAGACAGGATTTCTCCCTTTTATACCAAAATAAATAGGCAAAAACTGTGTAACATTAAATTTAAAAAAATGTAAAACCTTTAAATGGATGAATTTCAAAATTTAAAGTTTCAAATAAATTAGACCTTCTCTATCTAAGTCTAGATATCTGATTACATTTTAAATAAACTTAGCCGTACGGCTTCTATTTTGGAAAGTCTTAATTTATTTTGATTTTTCAGTTTTACAAGTACACGGCGCCTTCCACCTCTTTTTGAAGAAGTAGTACTGATGGCATCTTCTAGTGACGTTGAAGAATGTGAACAGCTTCCCTGTGTTGCGTGATCGGCCTGGAATGGTTCCTTGAAGTGATGGGACTGCTTTTCAAGACAAGGGGGCTCAGAAGTCAATTCTGAAGTCTTGAGATTGCAGCCCCAGAAGTTCTCCACGTCGTTGAAGACTTCGTTGAACTTCTCGTGAAACCAAGTCTCTGTTGTGATAGCGAGACTTCTAATACTTCATTCGACAGTTTTCTATGTAAGAACAGAAATTTGAATTAAATATTTGCAAATAATGAAATTTCATTTGAGTTCTGGAAGTTTATAAGATAATGTACATTGTTTTAACAAATTATAAAATAAAATAAATACAAAATATTTCTAATCTAACAAATATATATACAGGGTTCTCTTATTTTACTAAAATAACATAGCAATATGTATTTGTAGGTGATGTAATTAACTGTACTTGTTGTAATAACAAAAAATGTTCTGTTGTATGAAAACCAAACGCCTTGTAGAATAAAAAAAATCATTGTGTATTACGTGAGACTAAAAAAGTATTGAAAGTTCATTTTTACGTTGAATAGTATACATACCTACAAATATTCTAGGGAAGAAAGTGACCTATAATATATTTTAATATATTTTTAATTTTAGTTTAAGTATTAAAAAAAATAAAATATATGTTTTCATTAAAAAATTGGCTCAATATGAAATGTATACGCTTTTGAATGGTGTGTAAAAAAGGTTCTCATTGTTTTACAAGTTTTTATTTACTCATAATACACTTCGATCTTTCTTCGCGGCATTTATATTACCAAAAATACTTAAAATATATAAAGAATCAATAACTGAAAACATTGTTAAATGCTGGTTCTCGGAGAGATAAATCAGTTACAACAGTCGTAGTTGCTGACAATAACTACAAATGAAGTAGAGTACTGTAAATTCCGCCACAAAGGAGCATAAAATTGCCGTTCCTTTACACAAGTGGCGATGAATTCGTTCTGCAACACCTGAATGAAATTCTGGACTGAAAGACTTCGCAGTTCGCATTCATACTAGATTGACGACAACAATGAAACTCGAAGGTTTTTGTAATTTTTCGAATATATGTAATCTTTGTATTGAGTTCCCTTCCGATTTAGACTGTGACGATGCTCTTGAATTTCGAATGAGAGATGAATGAATATGTGTTGAAAAATTATTTACAGGCAATTTGCTTCCTTTAAGTATAATCTGTGTCTTATGTCTCGTGAGACAACTTAAATATATTTGAAATAAAAAAGAACTGTTGATGAAGTTTAACAATTTGGATTTTGTTTTTCTATTTATTACTGTTACTTTTTGTATTATAAGAAAATTTGTGACTCATCTTCAAACAAAATATTCAGAGGTGACTTCTGTTGAGTAATTAACTGAATAATAAGAAAACTACGGAACCCTTTTTCTATTCAATTCTTTTGCAAATCATTTTTAAATTTTATTGAGATTATAGTCAATGTTTCTTAACTGAAAATAAATAATAAAACTATAAGAAAAATTTTGCAAAAATAAATTTCTGGTTTGTTCTGGAGGGTAGGTTTAAGATTTACACAATTCTTTGAGTTTCCTTATGTTGAATGCAATGTTTATTTCACGAAAACAGATTTACTATCAGGATTTAAATATTTTAATGCCGAGTTCATGTAAGCAGAATTAGTAAGCAGATTATAAAGTGACGATTTAAAAACGTTCAAGTCAAAAAACAATTACCCACTACTTAAAAATAAGTATTACCTTTGTAATAAATAACGAAAGCGAGTGTCTAACTGTTTAAAGACGATCAGCTTTAGTTTAGGATGTTTGTTGAAAAGGCCCTGTGACAAGTGACTACTTGATATTTATCCCTGCAGATTAAGTAAGATTTAACAGGTATTGTGTAATTTTCAGAAATAGGGACTCTGGAAAATTCTTCTAATCAAATCTTAAGGGCGTTTTAACTACTCTATTTAATATTTGGTTCAATTTCTGCAATTACATTTGAAACACAAATTTTTGGGCTATTTGGAAATATAGAACACATTCTATTTCTTCAGACAATTTAACTTTTGGTACAATTTACTATGCATTATAACACGATTATTTAAGTAAAAGGTAAAATTTGTTTTGTAAGAGAATGTATTACTCTGCATTGTAACACAAATTACGGGACTCAAGTAAGATTACGTATTTGGGTATTAAATTAATATTATGGTCCGAAGTCTTATTAACGGTGCGAAAGAGTCTAATCCCGTAATTGCTTCATGTAAAATGTATGTGAATGTTTGTTAATGTTAAATTAATATTTTGAGTGACGGAAATTGGGAAGGTACCACGAAAAGTATTCTTTTAAAATTATTAATGGCCATTTGTTGTAATCGCTTTAAGTTTTTGTACAGTTATAATAAGACTGTAAATAGCAATTATTTTCCAAGAAAAGGCAAACTGAATTTATTATTCGCAGCTGTACAGTTTAATTAATTACACAAATTCTCCAACATCAAGTAGCTATTCCTACCATTCATTTACATAATGCTTTCGATGCGTAAATCCTCAATTTTACATATTACCTAGGCAAGTATTTAGAACTTGAACATTGTTGGTAACGATTCCGTTCGGAATTATGTATATTACACGTCTTAGTAGAACCCGATGTTAAAATAAGGCGAGATGTGTGGCGTAAGGATCGCAGGAACTCATGAATAAATTCACGTCGCTACGAAGGAACGAACGGTAGCAGTGGCAGGCTCAGGTTTTGTGCTATTTGGTTTAACAATCTTATGCGTGAGCGGCACTGCTATCAGTAGTTCTTTTGGACGGCGCTGCGACGCCGCGGGAGACCGTACAGGTAGCTCCATGACAGTTCATTTTAAAGGAATATAATCTTTGCTATGGGCTTAAAATATGACCACGGGAGGTCTTGTTTAATTGCACCACAGTAATTAGAGAAAGGATACTTACTATTAATTCCTTTATGAAGCATTTTGCATACTTTTGCATTTCGTTATTTGTAAGAGCTTATTATAATGGAAAGGATCGGTCACATTCTAATTATTCAGATTTATATAACAAACGTTTTAATAATAAAAAGATTACTTGTTTAAACTTACTTTACAAATTTGAAAAAAATCACTCTGTAATTCTTAAAAAGTGGACCTTACATTAAATTTGAAAAAACGATCGACAGGCATTGCACTAAAATGCTAATTGACGTAGATGAAATTCTCGAAAAACTTTAAAATTGGTCTCATAGTACCTATAGCAGAATCACCATTCAAAATTAATTTTTCTTTTAAAAATGGAACATATCCATCGATGACCGATCACGATGGAGAACTACAGAGCCCTGGGTATACAGTCAGAAATTTTTAAAGCCCTTGAATTTGAGAAATATAACTTTTTTGAGAATTATGACTTTATTAAATTCCTTTCAGTATGGATATACAGGATGTCATCTATCTTAAGATATCTTTTTATATAGAACGATTATAGGTAAATTATAATGGATTTACAAAAAGAAAATATAATAAAAGGGAGATAGAATTTTTTAAATGTAAAAGAAAACTTTGGAGAAGAGTAGTTGACACTGTCAACATAAACATAAACATCCCTTTCCCAATTAGTGCACATGCACATGAGGTCACAAGCTAGTAGAGTATCACTTATTATGGAAGTAATTACCAAGATATCTCTCTTATAATCCTCCTTTATTATATTTTCTTTTTATAAATCGATTGTAATTTACCTATATAGTCGTTTTATATAAAAAGATATCTCAAGTCAAAAATAAACTGCAGGAAAGCCAGATCAAAATCATCATTAATCAAACTTTAGAGAGCATTTGGAAAACGTTGAGGGAGACTCATGTTTTGACATGAGTAAGTCACTCAATATGGGAGACCTACAATCTTCTATTGAGGAAATTATTTAGTGTTGGAGTTCGAGGACCTGCATATAACTAAGTATCTTCGTATCTACATTATATGAAACTCAAAAGTTTATGAAATGTAGAGACTCATCCGAATTAGGTAGATTCGATAGAAATGCGTTAAGTAAGGATATTTTCTAATTTTGAAATGTTTATTTTCTTAATAGCTACCGGTTTCGGCTTCTAAAGCCTTCATCAGGCTGGTAAACGTCTGTCATATAATTAAATATTATTATTGAAGAGAAAGAGACTAAATCGTAGAATGTCTTAAATATTGTTATATAAAATTTTTGGAAATAAACGCGTATGAATGTGGTGTAACTGGGTTGCAACTTTCTTAGATAAGTGCTAATTTTAATTTTGTATTTTTATTTTATTTGAAGCATTTTTCATAGTATAACTTCTGTTAATGTTTAAACTAACGAGGCAAATTTAAATATTAGAAAAACATTTTTTCTTACTGAATGATATTCTGATATTATGATATATCATTTCTGATATTTTGATATTAAATCAATTACAAACGAGCTATACTAACAAAGGAATACGTCGAGTTATCATTCACCATGTATATGATAGAGCGCATTTGGTGATGATGATGAAAATCGAACCTATGCATTAAAGGAACTGCTAGTAATCATTGTCCCAAATTCTCCTTATTTTCGACGACTAGAGTTAAATAAATAGATAACGTGCAATAATAATCGTAAAATAGTAGTACATAACCATTAAGCATTAACATTTTTCTTACCTTAAAATTCCTTCAGTTTCCTCTTCATTCTTCATTTTTTTATGATTTAAAAACTTAAATAACATTCCTGAACGGCACAGATTTGCATGTGAACAAAAATCTATTTTCTAGGAACTTGAAGTTCATCCCAATAGAAATACGAGGAACTTGTGTAAGCAATGCCGCTGTAACTATTAATCAAATGTACGCCGTTAATGAGCGAAACGAAACGCTCAATAGGCATTCAAAAGTCAAATGATTTACGGTGAGAACTATAAATTTCATGATATTCTTAGCCGATGCTACACTTTCTATCTTTTTTTTACGATTGAAAAACAGGTGTACCA
Organism: Serrognathus titanus; assembly: GCA_039766575.1. NCBI lineage: Eukaryota > Metazoa > Arthropoda > Insecta > Coleoptera > Lucanidae > Serrognathus > Serrognathus titanus. Next base: position 25,164,494 of record CM077912.1, on the reverse strand, counting down.
CGTCGTTATACTTAATAGAGAGTAAGATATTTTTGCATCAGTATCAAAAATAAAACGAACATATCTAAGAATTTGTTTTATTGTGGTCGGAAGATTTATGAAATCAAAGACTGCAGAGATCTGACAAAGATGGATACACACCGAGGTGAATGAAGGTTCAGAAGAAGTGAGCGTGGAAGAAGTAAACACGGTAGCTGGTCATTACAGACCATGAGGCAATAACAAACCAGCGTAGGTAAATACAATAAGCTGCCGGCTGAATAGCGATATTTGTTAAACATGTTACTTGTTACGAGAAGAATGGTAACGTACTAACTTCGTCCCGTTTGTACTTTGCCGACTATGAATCCGCAGGTTTGAATTTCTTTTTCAGAGCCGTGTTGGGCAGTAGCTATATATATTTCAGTCCCTGTAAACCAAGATTAAAGTGTTTCTATTTCAAAATTTATTTTGTCGTCCACATTTCAATTTTTATATTTAAACGTTTCTTTACAGATTAAGTGAATTTGTTGATACAAAATTGCTTATTATAAAAAAAAATTGGTTTTGCTGTAATTATTTTATCGAAAGTCGAAAAATGCGAGTACGCTTTGCTCAAAATGATCACCATTTGATATTTAAAATCCCAATTAAAATTTCTGTTCAATCTAATTCATTGATCTACGTGGCATTTTTATTTCAGACTTCACAATTAAGGTAAAGTGGGGTAAGTGCATACTACTTTTCGAAAAATTACACTTTAAATGAATATATTTTGAATCTATAGCAAAATACACATCTTCCTTACAAACAGTATTTTACAACTATTGTTTTTTCAAATTTAGTAGAACAACCTCCATGTTTAATTTTACAGTATATGAAATATCAAAAAATTTACTAGCTGGTCAGAGGTGCACTTTCCATCAAAATGGGGTAAGAGCATACCAGCTAGTTAAAAACGTACCACGAACTGTGTGTATTGTATTATGCGGGATAAGGGCATATTTTTAACACATCTACTTTGTATGCTTTTTATCGCATTGTCCTAAGTAAATAATAGTATATTACATATCGAGGTGGAAATTGTTTCATTTCTGTCGAGAGATTAGGAAGTTTAACTTTATCTCGAGACAGAAATGAAACTTTCCACCAAGGTTTGTATACTATTTTATCTTCAACCATTATTATTCAACCTAATAATAATAAATAAGATTCTATTATTACCAGAAAAGAAAACCGCCTCAAATTAATTATATGACTAGAAGGCGTTTGCGTTGCCATGACGGGAAACATAACAAATAATTTATTTGTAAGCAAAAAGTGGCGTCGTTTTTCGCAAATTGTGAAAATCCATGAAAAATGTTGGATAGTGATTGTGAAAATTAGTTTACGTGCACTCCACCTGAGTTACGGGAGGTCGCAGAAAGAGCAGAAGAATGTTTGTTGCCCCAAAAAAGTAAGGCAATGTACGAAACGGCTTACAATGTTTTCAAGGGCTGGTGCAGCACAAAAGGCGTTCAAAGTGTAGGATCGGAAACGGCTTTACTTGCTTACTTTAGCGAAATGGCTAAAATTAAGAAAACCTCAATCTCATGGTCAATGTATTCGATGTTGCCAACAACGCTGACTCTTAAAGAAGAAATAACTGATATATCGAAATTTGGAAAACTCATAGCGTTTTTAAAAAGGCAGAATGTTAGATACAAAGCAAAAAAGTCAAGTGTTTTTACAGCGGAGAATATTGAAATATTTTTAAGAGATGGATCTAAGGATTTGATTGCGCAAAAGGTAATCTATGATATTTGAAACATTTTCTTCACATGTCTTTAGGTTGCTCTGATTATTGGCGTGTCAGGAGCCTGTAGGTCTGACGAACTTTACAAAATGAAAACGACAGATGTTAATTTTTTAGAGAAGAAAATTAGCATTCAATTAGCCAATACAAAAACTTACCAGGCAATGGCATTTATGATCACCAATGAAAAATGGATTGAAATAATTAAAAAGTACACTAACCTTCGAAAAAATATTGAAAGTGACAAATTCTTTACGCAAATTAGATCAGGAAAAATGACGAATCAACCTTTTTGTCACAATAGCATCAGCCAGTTCCCTAAAAAAATTGCAACTTTTTTAAAGATTTCTGATCCTAACACTTTTACTGGACACTGCTTTAAAGAAGGACGGCGGCGACTGTACTTGTTAATAACGGAGGAGATATCAGGCAATTGAAGAGATTGGGAGGATGGAAATCCAGTTCGGTTGCAGAGGGTTATATTGATACTTCTGTGTCCAATCAAACCAAAACGGCGTCGATGATATCAAATAATGTGACAATGGAAATTGCTGGACCGAGTAATTTAGCTTTGGCTTCAACGTCATCAACACATCAGGAAATCACCGTTTCTTCGCCAACAGGTCAACAGGGATTGCATTTTTCAATTTCAACGTATAATAATTCATATGTAACAATTAATTTTAAAATTAGCACCTTTTTTCCAGACAATAAAATGAGAAGGAAGTTCAATGTTGGTTTTTTATGAAAATTAATTAAAATTGTGTAACTGGCAATATAGAAAGTGTTAGGAAAGTTGGTTTTTTAGTTTCCACTCTAGAGCGGAAATTGGTTACTTTCCACCCAGGTAGAAAGTCAGTAATCGTCAATTTTCGAACTGACAAAGACGTCAGAAATAATGTCATTACATATATTGCTGAAAATAAAATATTTTTTGTCCTTGACTACTCAAGGCGTAATGTAAAACTAGGATCTTTCTACATGTGGTAAACTGTACTTTGACAGATATACTAGTAAGTATACCGAAAAATGCACTTGCCCCAGTTACACACTTACCCCACTTCAGTTATAGCATTTTTGAAAGTCGAGACTTGTGAATATGCTTTGTTCAAACGTGATCAAAAAGTTGATTGTTTTGTTGTTCAAGACTTCAGTGAACGTCGCGCATAATTTTTCATTCAAGTTTATTTTGTTTTTGTCATTTTTGTTTTCGATCTTTTGTTTTACGCATTGTTCGGCATTGTTCAAAAAATTGTTTGTTGTCCAAGAGTCCAATTAGAATTTGTGAACTTTTTCTAAATTGTCATTTCAAATTTATTTATTTTTTGATGATTATTTGTTTTTTTATTTTTATAGAATCGAACCAATCGTGTTGTTCAACAATGTTCAAAGAATTGACCACCATTTGGCATGTAAAAATCCAATTAATTTTTTTGTTACTTGACATTTTTTATTTCAGATTTTTGTTTTAAATTATAGCTATTTTGTAACTCGAGACATGTGAGTGCGCTTTGTTCCATACAGTTGTTTGTCTTTTGTTGTTCAAGATTTTGGGTGAACGTCACACATTTTAAATTTATATTGTTTGTTATTTTCGTTTTCGTTCTTTTCAAAAATCGACGTTTTTTCACGCGTTGTTCAAAGTTGATTGTCACTTATTATTTGAATTTGAAATTTCTTTCTAAATTATTGTATCAAATTTATTTTGTTTTCTATTTTTTGCAATTGGTGCTTTGAAAACATGACTGCGTTGTTCAACACTGTTAATGATCGCCGATTCGTTTTTAAATATCTAAATTAAATTGCTGTTTAATAATTCGTCGATTTATGTAACATTCTTATTTATTCGCTTTAAATTGTATCTTTTCTTATAGTCGAAAATTGTAAGTACGCTTTGTTGAATTCAGTGAACGTCACAAGTCATTTTTCTTTTTAATTCATTTTGTATTCGTTTTTTTGTTTTAGACCATCTCTCGTTCTTTTCAAAAATCGACGATCTTGTGTTGTTCAGCATCCTTTAATTTGTTGTTTAATAATTTAATTAGAATTTGTAAATTTTTTCTAAATTATTATTTTAAATTTATATTGTTTTCGGTGGTCAATTGTTTTTTTGAATTGATAGTTTTGAAAACATGACTACGTTATTCAACAATTTTCAAAGTTGATGACCATCATTTGGTATTTAAAAATACAATTAAATTTCTGTGCAATAATTCATCGATTTGCGTGATATTTTTATTTCAGGTTCTTGTTTTCAATTAAAGTTTTTGGAAGATCGAAAAATGTTAGTAAATTTTGTTCAAACATGACGTCTTTTGTTTCACGCCTTGTTCAGTAACGTTTAATAAGTTAATCGTCGTTTGTTATTTAAAAGGCCAATTAATATTTCTGTAGAACTGAATGAATTTTGTTTTAAACTCATTTTCTTTTCTATTTATTATTAAGCTAAAAATAGTAAAGAGCAAACAACAAATATAGGTAATTTCAAATATGTCAACTTGGAAGTTATTTTTGTAATTTGAGGTGTGAATAATTTTAGCTACTTATGTTGTCGCCAACCTAACAAAATAAAATTTCGAGTGCTTTAAAGAGCTGGTTATTAAAATAGAAAAAGTTATTCGTACATACAAGTACTTGCTTGTTAGTTCCACTGAACGTTAACAGTTCTTTGCATCGACAATCTTTAAAAATTTGTTCGCCTACATGAAGGACATAAAGAAAGAGTTTGTATTAAACGTAATAAAAGTAAGCAGAATTGGTCTACACCAATTATAAGTAAAGCTAATTTAAGGAGCAGCTTGGATTAATAAAAAAAGTCATTGTTCAGGTATGTCTTGACGGTTATAGAAACTCTATATAGATCGATATAATTGTTTAGGATAAGATTTTTTTCTAGTTTGAACACGAGCGCTATTCAATGTGCACAAGGAGAGATTATTTGATTAGTCAGTACGTATATTGTTTTATTATAATCAGGAATGAAGTTTCTAGCGGCGGTCGGCTCATTAAAGAAAATGTCTTCGCGCAGAACGATGATGGATGACATGTTGTTATCACTATATCGCTGCGGACGAACGTTGTGGATCGTACCGGCACTCTGGTGGTCTGTCCGCGTTGTGCTGTGTTTCGATTTTTTATTGTTTCATACAAGAAAATTACTGAATAATATGTATGTAAATTTTGCTGTAACACGTACGGACATAAGACATACTTTTTAGTTTTGCACTGTGAGATCAGAAACGATGCGCAAAGCAACTACATTAAAAAAAATAAGTAAAATTCCGAAGAATACGTTTACAAATGCAAAAAATCTAAAAAGAAAAGTACAATATTTTTTAAACCCCTTCATTTATTAACAAGTACTTGGACGTGCACTTATCTATTCTAAACTTATCCATATATATTGTTTATAGTGATAATACTAAAGTAAAAATATAATCAAAGTATTGACAAATTTGTGTTAGCAACTACAAAGATAAAACTAAAGTATGAAATAAGAACATTGTTAGGGCAATGCCTTCGCCACTGCTCTTCAAAAATTACGTCAATAAATTTACTGTGATACTAAAAACCAACTATAGTCAAGAAAACAAAGAGCAGATAATAATCTAACAGGAAAATTTTATAATTCCACAAAACTGAAAATGAAAAAAGTTTTGAAGGACTTGCAGGAAAATACAGGAGAGACGCCGAAACTTTCTTTTATTTTCTTTTGAGGTAGGGTGAAGATTAAAATGTTGCACTTCAAACTCCAATCAGATGAACCTTTTTCAAGCTAAAATAAAAAATGTGACTTTATCAATATTTTTGTTAGGTAAGTATTATAATTGAAAGAAGTATAAAACTTTTGGATTTTCGTGCTGGAACCGTGTTCTTCTGCCGACGATTCGTCGAACTAGACATCCTCAAGGCTGTTGGCTGTTGTTATAGCATTCCCTGAGTCGTACGGTGACAAGAAGTACCGATGATTGAAGTGCACTATTAAAAAATTTAGAATGACTTGGCTTGTGATGTGACTTAATATGAATGTTTAATATGTAACATGCATGGGGGCTTCCTCGACGGTAAACTAAGACAACTTAGAGATACTATACAAAAAATTCAATTTCTAGAAAGGATTTTAAAGAAAATATGATACAATTTAGTTCGTCTACAATTTAAAATCAAATATGACTAAACAAAGCTGTAAGCTTTGATAAATTCTGGAGGAGACCTTACTCGTTATTAGTTTCCATCTTTTTAGCTTCTGCTTACGTTCTTAGTTTTTTTTTTATTGTTTATACTCTATTACATATTAATTTAATTCTTAAATCATATTTAAACCTTCTGACTTATGTAAATACTGATTTTCCCTAGCAATACGATTATGAATTTATATCTTTAATTAATATCATAACAATTATAAAAGGCTGCTTCATAAGTGGAAACAAGTGTTCCTGTATTCTTTTCAGCATAAGAATTCTATTTGAAAAGTCTTATGGAGAAAAAAACCATCGATTACACCATTTAATATTTTGTTTTTGATTTGTCATGTGTCGTATAAATAGGTATAATCAGTTAAAATGTAATTACGCACGCTGTCGTGACGTGCATATGCCGAGGCTCTTAGCTCTGATTAATCTTATATGCTAATTTCAGCAGCAATCTTTATATTCAAGTACTTTTTCTTCTGTATTTGCAGTGAACAATATTCATTCTCTTCAATATTTCTGTATTGTTCCTAATTAGCAGCATTTTTGTACATTTTTCCTAATGAATAATAAGACTTTTGGTAGAACAAATCCCTCTAATATATATTCAGGAATGATGACTAAAGAAACAACATTGTTTTACTGAATTTAAATAGGTTCTAATACCTCAGAGATTCATTTCACGCACATGTTAAATATATGAAGTTTCTATTTTTTTAAATAATATTCTATTAATCCTAAATATTGACCATCCTGCTTATTTATGCAAATATATAATGTTTTTTCTTTTAATTATGTATGTTTAAAATTCTGTACCAAAGACAATTTGTAGTTTTCGGTTGTCCCGGTTGTAAAAAAAAAACTCCTATGCATATTTCTAAAAACGTTTTTGTTTATTAATAAATCATGATTAGAATTTTTGGATGTGATAAGTTGAATGCAGGTCTACGAGTATAATCGTCCTTGGCACTCATCTTCTACAAGTCCGAAATTTAATTATCTGAGAGGAGAGGTTAACAAGGATTGCCGGCCGCATGTCGCGTTGTCATGCTGTCATTCTTTAACACGACAAATGCACCAGATACTGTCTCCGATGTCAGAATTCTTATTAAGAAATAAAACTAAACGCGTGACAAATTTTAGTCTAGGCTGAATTAATGAGTGACTTGTGGTGAAAGCAAAAAAAAAGCTCGCGCCTGTTGTAATGAATCTTTCATTACAGAAAATACTTTTTTTGTATTTACCTTCAGATTTCGGCAAATTATATTTTCTCTCGTTCAAATTCTAATGAGAGGGCGACGTCCTTTGTTATGTACACAGTCATGATAAAATTCAGCACCAAGGTCATAATTTGTTATTTAAAGTCTTTTTTTGCAAAATCCTGTAGAGGTAACTTTTTAATTTTAAAAGTCACACTTTAGTGCGAAAATCTTATATGAATCGCCATTTGTTTTTCCGCTGTGACGTCGTCATTAATTTTTTTAAACGACAACCCTAAGTTTTTCATGCAGATTTTGATCGTCCTTTGAACCTTACACAAGTTTTTCGAAAAAAATAGACAAACACAATACAATTATTTTATTACTTTTTATTTTAATAATAATCTTGAAATTGAAAACAAAATCAGGTAAACATTAACAAAATTAGTGAACCTGTTCTCCATGAACCAATTGTTCTGATTTTCATTGCAGCATAACATAAATATTTGACAAAATTCCAGACGACGGTCTGGATTATAACTATCTTTCTTCGAAAAACTTGTTGTGAAACTACTATTTTTTTAATTCATTATTTAACTGACAAGAAGGACGATCAAAAAAAGCGGAAAAACAAATGCCGATTGAGAAAAGATTTTTGTGTTAAAATATCTTTAAAATGAAAAATTGACCTGTTTCAGGTTTTTGCAAAAAAGCATTAAATAAACAAATCATGAGCTTGCACTCAGAAAAATAAACTATTCAGTCAACCAAAAAGACGTTCAGATAACAAAATGTTTCGTTTACCTACCAACAATTAAAAAATGTTAAATATTTTACATTAAATCAACTCAATATTTCATTTGAGGCGAGCATAGAATAAAGACACCGTGCCTGTTGCTTCTATATACAAAAAGATTAACACAAGAATTTTAGATTGTTAAAACTGCTAAATATTTTGTTTTATTTAACAAAATAAATAACAATTCAACCTAAACTATAGTTTAGAGCGAAATCAATTAAATTTTCATCTTATTGCGATCCTGACAAATGTAATGTTATCCTTGGGTGATGAGCTAAAAAGCCCCAAGAATTTCTTTTTAATAAAATTCGGATACATTTTAAATATCAAATACTTTTATCCGTTTATCAAATGATATCGGAAAAACCTATGTTGGGACAGGTTTTATTTAAGGCAATGCACTAAAAGTTGACATTCAAAAATTTGTTCATTTAACGATTTAATTTTTCAGTGTGGTGCGGGATTTTATCACCACTCTGTATATACAAGGGATGTGGAAATGATTAATGTCTATATACATAATGTTGCCAAATCGAACACAAATAAAGTATAAAAAATTATAGTTATTTTCTTTCCAGATTTACTGAAATACTTACAACAATAACGTGTGTTGTTGTATAGGAACACTTGTAAGAACACTGTTACACAATATCATTTTAAATATTTATTTCCGTTCTTTAATAATAAAGGAATTTTGAATTCCTACGCTTTGATATGTTCCTTTGCTAATGGTATTCAGACGAAGCTTTTTCTTCTAACATCGTTTAAAATTACTTTTAGGCCAGATTACTTTTGAGAAGTTCCAATGTTTTCAATTTCTTCTAAAATGAAATTAAGAATTATTTTCAAAAGCTGTGAAAGAAAATAAACCATTAGTTCTAGCAAAGTAGGACTTTCTTTGTTTAAGTAATCTGGTGTCTGATTATTTCTTTTTAATTATCCTCAGGTTTATATTTCAACTTATTTAGCAAAATTTCAATATGAGCCGGTATAGAACGTTTCAGATTATTTGAAACTATGGTCATAAAACAAATTGCAATTGGTAACCCTTAATATTAATATATTTACATTCGGCATTTTCTTATTCTATTGATTTCGTTATAAAGGTTAATTTTTCATATTTCATTTCAATCTATAATTACCGAAATATTAGACGATCAGCTGTATTCGGATTTCAAAATCAGAATCAATATTTTGCAGACGTATTAAACAGAAACGTTTGTAATTTATGATACATTCGTTAGCATAATATTTTAAGGATAATTTTTTTTACACGTTGTTATGAATTTTCAAGAGTAACCATTACTGCTGTACACAAATTATTTGCAGTGTTTTTCTAGAGTCAATCTAGTCTTCCACTTTGAGAGCTAAATATTTGCTATGTAGTTGGGCACTAATTTATTGATGTATTGTATGTAGAGTCCGACCGACTAATCGTCTTCGCCTTCGGCTTCGACCATCTTCGGTCAAAAATTGTACCTTCTTCAAAATAATCGTCTTCGGCCAAATTACGCTGAAGGTTTCACGGAAGCCGAGCGTCGTCGATAAGTGGCTGGTGTAGCTTTATACTGTGCGAGTTTCGCAAAAAGAAATTATTTATTTTTAATACAAGACAATTTCGATCAGGCTCTAATTATGTGGGTTTGAGAGTGGTCCCTTTAGTTGTGCGCCGATGTTGTGCTATGAATTTTCGGGAGTTATCATTATTATTATGTATTTGTTAAGAGCCAATTTATTATTTTCACTTTTAATTAACCTCTTCGAGTTTTTTTGTGAATTGACCCGGTTTTCGAGTTCTTATCGTGGTTGTCAAACTTATTTTTGTTTATTTCTCTTTTATTGTCCTCTAAATTTTATGATACGGAAACGTTTGACGGTCAATATTTTTTTTTCTTTTTCAATTTTGGTTTCTTCTACTTTTTTCAATTGTTGCATTCGTTTCTTTTAATTTTGCGTACGCTTCATTTCTGTTTTCTTCTAATTTTGATCATGACCAACATTTTGATATCTTCTCCTTGTTTATATTTTTGTTTATACTTTTTTAATTTTGGAATTCCATCCATTTCCTTACAAATTTATCTTGCTACACCTTATCGTAAATATGACTACACACAATCACCTTACGCACTTTTGAATTTTTATTGCAGAACTTAGGTGGTATACAAAGAACGAAGTAGATGCTTACTTCTCAAATTAGTATTTTCTATTACATAAAGTACTTACTGCAGCTCTAAAGCGTATACTAGGGCCCGGTATTTCAGTTATAGTTTAACTTTAATCTTCAGTTTATTTCCATAGAAACATTTGTTTTTATATAGTCACTATGGGAATAAATTAAAGATTAAAGTTAAACTGTGACTGAAATACAGGGCCTATGAGAGCAAAGTTTATACAACACGTAGTTAATACTACCATGCAGTAGTATTTACTATTAAAATGAAGCATCTACTACAGACGTGGTCAAGAAAAGCAAGTGACTTGTTTTTTATTTTTATTCACGAATACGGTTTCTTGTTTCTTGAATATTTTTGTACCAATCTACTGATACTTCACTTAACCACTTTATAATTACAAATTATGTCATTTTTATCTAAATAACTTGCATATGCATCTTCGATATATATTCTTTTTTTTATATACACTTTCCGGGTACGCATTTTCATAAAAGTTTAAACTGAAATAGATACTACGCGGCTACCAAAATTTAAGGCTTTTCAAGTAGATGCTACAAAATTTCCAGTAAATGCTTCTATGGCGCAGTAGAAACTCCTGTACATGTAGTATCTACTAGGCGCGGATAGTAAATACTACAAGCCCTAACAACTTAATGCTTGGACGGCCAGAATTGTTTCGTATTGAATTATCAAATTATCCATGGATCTGTTAGATTTATTTTTGTAACAAATTAAGAAACCACATGTATTTTCAAACGTTTATTACATATTTTGAACAAATTTTCGCCTCAACTTCTGCTAGAACAAGACTAAATATCATATTTATCAGAAACTATTGACAACTAAATGTTTGGACTATTACTATCTAATAACATGTCACATCTCCTTTTGCTTTTATCATGGCCTTAATTCTATCTGGTATTGAAGTCACCAATATTCTACTGGAATACTCGCCCAGATTTGCAAGATTTTCTCCTTCAGAGCAGGCAAAGTTCTTTGAGGATTATTCCTCAATTTTTTTCATTTCATGCCACACGTTTTCGATTATATTTAAATCTGGACTATTAGAGGGCCATGAAAGCATGAAGATGTCAAGTTCCCCAAACCAATTCTTAGTCGTTTTCGCCGTGTGACAAGACGCCCCGTCCTGCTGAAAGATAAAATTTGTGATCGGATTCGCATTTTTCAACTCATCCATAGCTGGTATCAAGTTAATTTGCAGTATCTCTTGGTATTTCGCAGCATTTATAATCCCATCTACGAACTGTATTTTACCCACACTCTTTATCGACACACAACCCCACACCATTACTCCTTTTCGGAACTTGACAGTTCGTTTTAGGCAATCTTGGTGAAACGCCTCCGATTTTGTTCTGATTATTCTTTTCCTTAGGTCTCCCACGCAAACATCAAACCTTGCTTCATCACTAAATACAATTTTGGACCAGTCGGCGACAGTCCAGGATTGTTTAGATTTGACCCAGATCAGTCGTTGGCATTTTTGGGTTGCAGTTATCAGAGGTTTCTCCTTTGCCTACATAAATTGTTAAGTTTAGAAGCGATTCAGATCCAAGACAACTCTTTTAAATAAGTATTTACCTTGTAAAATTTCAAGCCAGACTTGTGTATCCACTGTCGGCAACACTCTATGGATTCTTTTTACGCCAGTTACTGCGTACAGTTCTGCGGTAATATGTCTTACTGTCGCTCGTCTCTGCGCTTTGCAAATGTTAACAAGACTTCTTCTTGTCCTGTCTGACATAAGTTTTGGACGCCCATTGCTCTTTCCGCGATTTTTGGTATTTCCCGTCTCTCGAAATGGGTATATTCATTATGTGACTTATTTTTTTCATACTTTGCCACGTAAATATTGCTGCACTATTCTTTCACGGAGATCTATACTGTATAATACACCTTTAGCCATGTTTATAAACATTTAATGCCTTTTGCGTTCAATCATATGCACTACTGACATTATTTGACAACTCATATTCTACTGTTTCCAAAGCTGACTCAGTTAAAATGCAATAATACTTTTTGCGTCCAAACATTTAGTGTCAATAGTTTCTGATAAATATGATATTTATGTCTTGTTTTAGTGGAAGTTGAGGCGAAAAATTGTTCAAAATATAAAATAAATGTGTAAAAATACATATAGTTTTTTAATTTATTACAAAAAGAAATCTAACAAATCCATGAATATTTTGATAATTACATAACGAAACCGTTCTGGCCGTCCAAACATTAAGTTGTTAGGGCTTGTATGCTAATATAGTAAATACTTTACTTTCGAAGCGATGTTTGAAGTATTAGCACATACTACGTTTCCCTCATCTCAATGTGGTTGTGCTATACTTATGTGTTTTTAAGGATAGAGAAATATAAATTCGGTGTCGCTTTTCATTCATAAAAGATTGCAAAACATACAATCAACCAGTAGCAAAGTAGTTTTACTCTTCTTTTTTAAGATAAAAGCCATCATCGTCTTGAACGAACATTAACTAGTTAATTACCTCTCCGACTATCGAACGTCGGGCTCGCTGAAAAGATTAAATTAACAAAACGAAAAACATGTGCACAGTAATCCCGACTCCTTCCAAATAATGGACGTGTCTTTTTTGTCTTCGGGAGAGTTGCGCGTCCACGTCGGACGGAAAAATGAATAGCGTATAATTTTCAATAGGTACAGTGTACGGATCGTGGCCGCTATGATAATTCATAATGAGCAGCCAGGGAAGAAGAAAAAGATGCGTAGAAGCCAGTAGCTACGGCCATCGAGATCAAAGGAGGCGGTCATCGTTTAAGAAAGCCGAGTGACTGTGGAATTCCTCGGCGCATTATATCCTACAACCGGCTGCCGCTTTCGAGAGAATAGAACCGAATGTGAAATTCAATTAATATAAACAGAGGTCGTACTTATATAACATTTACTTACCTATTACATGTGTACTATTCTAGATGTACTGTACTTTAATTGTTATTTCTATATAATTTCCACATTTTTGCCTTTTTTAATAATAATATTTTTTTAATAATTAGGAATGAAAAAGATTTTATATGGAACTTTAGCTGTTTAACCTGAACGCTAAAAATGGCTTGATGATAATATGCTTTACATACCATTAGAATCAGAGCTTTAATTTTTCTTTTAAGTCAATATATATGTTGAATATGTTCGCGCAGCAATTTATCAGAAGACGACTTTTTACGAAAATGTCTGTTTCTCAAACTCAAAATTTACTAGTACAAGTTTGATAATTTTGTTTTATACTAAACATGAAAAAACTATTTATTATATTGTCTACTTTTTTACTGTAGACTTTATCATATATCCACAGTTACCCTAGAAGAGTTAGGGCTGATGTGTCTTGCACAATTTTTTTTATCCCTTCTGTTACCACTGTAAACCAATCCTTTCTAGCAGACAAACGATGCTACACGAGACGGGTTTAATAACTGGAGGCTAAGGGCCGTTTCATCCCACAACATATCAAAGACGAGCACCCCAACTTATTGACATTTCTGTGTGCTGAGTTGATTTCTAACACAGATAGCGGCGTATGATGTTACCTGTCCGCTGCTGCGCGACCGTAGAGGCTTCAGTTTCACCTGGCTTTTTGTCGTTTCGCCAGGTATGGCGCTGCTCGTGGTGTTGATTTACCGTAACCCCAAATAAATCAAGTCACGATAGGGCGTAACAAAGCACTAATTTGATTTCCTTCTTAATTAATTACGTGTGTAAAACGTATGCTCTTTAAACGATAACATAAATGCAGAGATAACAAAATTATAGAGCGAAAGTAGGTGTTAGATATATAAAAAAAAGATTAACTAGATGTACCTAAGACAAAAAGAAATTAAAATGAAAAATAAGTTAAAATAAAATTGTTATATCTAAATGGTTCAACCCTGCAGTAAATGTAAACAAACTTTTTGTATTTATTGATCTTAAAAATTAAAAGAAAACTGGGTATGCCATTTGGCAAGCGATAACCAGCAGTATTTTAAGTGAATTAAGTATTATGAGTTGACAAACAGGAAAGAACTACTTGTGAGGTAATGGTTTAGTTATCGAATATTTTTGGGGTACGATGGCACATGTTTGCCGTTATCCGATCCGGCACAAATTAACTGGATGTTGGGGTGAGTTTCTGGTATTGAAGGTCCCGAGGTGCAATTACTCAGAGTACAATAACTACAATGAGCTCTCTAAGTACGTACTACACTTCGGCGTTTTAGAAGGTTCCTTTTAAAGTGACAAGATTTGAAAAAGAACTTCACGAAATATTATTCGTACTTTTTTTTAATAATATTCTTTTCGTATTAGTATATGAACAATTTATTTAAAGGAAAATATTAAAGAAATTTTCATTTGATGTTTAAGAGTTGAGATATACATTTATCAGAATCAACATTGGAAACATGTACAGTCGCAATCATAATTCATAATATAACTTTTACAGAAAAACTCATCGTGGAGTGTTTATTTGCTGTTTTCAAGTAAAAAATATTTTACGATATGCCGGATTCACTTTTAAGAGGTAAGATTTGGATTCATTCAACGTTCATAGTTTTGTAGGAGATGAATACGAAGTCGTGTAAGCTTTCTGTAAGTGTCATGAATTATGATTGCGACTGTATATAGAATGCCAACGTACTAAATCCATGACAATTTGACTTCTAGAGATTGTATGTGGAAAACATTTTCCACGTAATTCAAAATAAACTAAGTAGAGAAGTACAAAATTTAAATATTTCAGAGGAGATGGAAATGAAATATAATTTCAAAACTTAAGTAGGTAGTTAAGAAATGTTGAACGTAAGTTTTGAAAATAACAACAGGGATTCTTACAAATTTATTAATTACGTTATTTTTGAGAGCTTAAACGTTTCTAACAATACCTTTTTATCAAGAATAAATCTGTAAATGACAAAAAACATCACAAAAACATGATATTGGTTACTTTAGACTGAGGATAAACGTTTTATTTCTGAAAATAAAAGCTGGCATCCGGATATATGGAATGACGACATTTGGAGTGAGAATTCAAGTTCAAAATCTGGCGGAAGTCAATAAAAACAAGAGTGCTTCAGCTACCAAATTAATGGACCCATTCATTTATAAAACAATTTTTGAAGCACATTTTTTTGCCTCTTATGAATCGAGCTACATTTTTTGAACAAACTTTATCGCCAATTGAAGCACGACGCAAAATTTCTTTCTCGAACTGTTACAGTTTTCTAATTGAAAATTCTAGAAAAACTTGAGGTAATTTTTCAATGAGAGTTCAGTAAAAAATTAGTAATTATTATGTTCGATCGCAATCATGTAATTTTAGAAAAAGAAGGTAACTGCACTATGTTGTGACATCGAATGTTATTGATTTGTCCTTACTGTCGTAGATGTATTAGGTTATTAATTTATTATAAATAAATTCATATGTGACTGAATTTGTGTCTCCTATTTATGTTCCCCCTTCATTCTCGATTTATATGTTTTACATGTACCAAGGACTTTTTTTAACAGACTTGTTAAGATGTATTGTTGAATAGAATAAGTTTGTTACCTATTATTTGTATAAAGCGTGTTCATATATCACAATGTTCAAGAACATCAAAAGGCAATCTCTTCTCTTAGTAAACTTATCTTTTACGTTACTTGTAAAAAAGCAAAGACAAATAACGTTAGTTTTTTTTTTTAAATTCGTGTTCTTACTGATTATAATATTCGGTCACAAATTTTATTCTCAGAATTTGTATTTTAAATCGTCTAAAATTTTAATAATACATGGAAAATTTATTTTAATTAACGTTAATGCAGTTTTAGAGCATTCTTTTGTTATTGTTAAATCTTAAATTTTTTTTCTCTAGCATTTTCCCTTAAGGAAATGTATCAAAGAAAAAATCCAAAATAAATCCGCAAACTATCTGTATCTCCTCTGTGTAAGTGCTTCTTTAAGTCATGATAAGCTGAAACCGATCTTTTCAATTTCCAAGCCCGCAATATCGGTATAGGTACCTGCCATGTAATCCCTATAATGTAAAAGCCGGGTCCTTTCTCTGGCTTAGCGAAGTTTCATCCTTTTACACGAAAACACTCGCCGTCAAAGAAACCGACGATTATGCAGTTCATAAGCTACGTATGTATTTTTTAGGGGAATGCGTACGTGTTTCCATCCCCTGCAAGCGCTTTGTACCCAACTCTATTTCTATTATTAGGTGGAGTAGATTATATCGGTATTTTGGTAAGCAAAGACGATGAAGTGAGAACATGAACTTTTTTCTGCCAGGATAAAGACATAAAAGGGGCCGCTCGACCTGATTAATCGGTATAAAATGAAATTTTTCCACATGTGGTTTGTTCAATTTTTAGAAGCATACAATACGTTTGTGTAAACATTCTATTTATTAGATTTAATATATCATACCGCCTATGTGTATGTTTTGAACAGAGCAAGGGATAAAATTTCAACCATATGAAATAAAAACTGTAAAGCAGTAAATACGCTTTGAGTGTTACAATATAATTTTTAACTCTGTGTACCCAAGTTCTGTACTAATAAAAGTTAAACACGACGCAAATTCAATGACTTAATTAGTCACCCTTATGTAACATAAATACATTTATAAAATGCAAGGAGCTTACAGCTAGGATCAAAACACCCTCATTCATCATATATATGGCGAATGATTCGTTACAAATAACTCGACTGCGGGGTCCTTTTATAGGGGTGTCGACCCTTACGCAGGGCCAACTCTTGATTACGCAACTCATAATGCGATAAACTGCAGCAGCCCACCCACATCTATAATATTGTAGCAATGAGAAAAATTAGTTGTGCAAACAAACGGCCCAAAATTAAACATATGGAATACTATTGCTACAATTCAATAATTTCATTTAGTAAAATGAGAAATTAAAATCTTTATATGTAGCATGATTTAATTATTGATCCTTCATGAAACAACCAATATATGTATTATTAAATACTTGGATATATTGTCTGATTTTATCTCAATTTTTTTAAAGTCTTATTATGTTTAAAGTACAAGATTTGTTCATGATGAAATTAATTTTGCTAGGAAGACATACCTAAATTTAACGGTTACGATTCAAGGATACCACGAAACTCAAACAGATGTAGTTACTATTGAAACGTATTAATAAGCGAATTGATATATCTTCTTTAAATAGAATAAGACATTTGAAAAATGTAACGAATGTTCTAGGTATCCTGACAATGGTAAAATATTTTATCAGAGAAACAAAAGTAGCATTATTGATTAGTTCGTAGAATTAATTAATTAATTTTGTTTTTATTTCAACTATTAAATCAATGGAGTTTTCTTAACCACAGAAAATTCTTTTGATTCAGTGGCAGTACAGAAATTATTTTGTATGTTATTTTGTACGAAACAAATCTATTTTTTGCGTTTATTGATTTTCACTCACATCATATATGATATTTACTGCGACATCATATTTGAATACATGAAACTACATTTAGCAATCGTACAAATGGTGTTCAGTTCTTGTTTACAAAAAAATTCTGGTTTACATAACGCTATTTTCACAAAATTAAAATTGCAATTTTTTCGGCATTTATACCTTTTTATGTAAAAAATATTTGACGCTATATTTTCACAAAATTGAAAATTATGTAGGACACATATATAGAGCGTTGCAATACTTTTTGGAATTATATGGTAAGAATCTCATTCTAAGCAAAATAAAACTTTAATTACTGTACACTCCGTTAAGAAAGAGTTTTCTTTGTTATTCTTTAATTAATATCTTGTATGCCACGATAATCTAGCGTACTAATTAAGAAACTTGAAAGAATCTGTAAAGAATGAGATAAATGCTTCCGGGTCAATCAATGAAATATTGTTGGTACTTTTATAATATTGCCACAGAAGTTAACTTAAACAACACCAGAATCTCGTAGTGACAATAAACTATTAGATAAAGATTACATACAAAGCGGAAGGAAATAATTTTAGTTAGAGTTACTTTTCGTAGTACTCATAAGCTAATTGAAGCGGTTAGTATATGATTCTGGATGCTCCTACCTTTCCTAAATCCATTGTAGTTCTGTTGCCCTCCTCAATCTCCGTTCTAATATACTTTCGTAGGCGTTTAATTCTATATTAATAGCGTAATGTAGATTGTTTATTGAATTTTGACAAAATTATATCTATTTCCCATCATGTCTGTGAATTTCTAGACGTTTAGCTCCTAAAATTTTTAGCATTTCTGTGAGATCTAATCATATCCTGCTGCTTTCTTTTTCTTTAATTTTTTTATAACATGTTCAATTTCACTAATTCGAATGTCATTACTTGTTCTATTTTTGGTAATTCCTGTTCATTTTAGTTATTATAATTTATCATTTCTTTCTTGGTGCACAGCAGTTCTTGAAAGTAGGAACTGTTGTTTCCAAATTTCTAAAATTTTTTTGCCTTCGAACAAAAAAGATCGTTTTACTGTTTTAGTTTCCCTTGACAACTTTATTTACTTGACAACTTTTTTTTATTATTTTCACTACTGACGATGCTAGTGATAGTGAAATGGAGAGTGACAGTGCCATTTTTAAGTGTCCATTATAAATTATTATATAATTTTCACCAGACAAGAATCTAATTATAAAAAGAATGCAAAATTAATTCTAATTTCATGTGTTTTATTTTGGATAATAATTGCAAGCGATGTAAAAGAGGTGTCAACAAAAAAAAATGTTCAACACTAAATTATAAATTCAGAATAATATAAAGTCAATGAAACCATGATTTCCAACATCGTAGACTCAGTAAATAGATCATAGACGGAGTGATCAATTTTTTAACGCTATAGTTTCTTGAGAGTCTGTACTACGTCGATATTGTAATTGGAGCTAATGTCTGTTTGTTTCGAATTAGTCTTATTGGAAACCTTGCGGTAAATTTATAAATCCTCTATATTTGTTTTTTAATGGCTAGAGAGCTTAAATGTTTATTTGTAACTTCAATTTGAATTTCTGTTGAGCGATTTTCGCACGAAATAAAGAATAAAAGTAGTTATTAAATAAAATCTAATATGGGGTGATTCATATAAAAATGTTTTATTTTGAAGGACTTTTAAGCGATTGCAAGTTATAAGGAGTATGACTAGCGCTCTTAAATATCAGAGGAGTACGCATTTTCAAGAAACAGACTGTCCTCAACAGATATTATCCGAAAGATCGATCTCGGTAATTAATTGCTCTAATTGAAAACATTTTGTTAAGCAAGCGGTTCTTCTTAAACGGCGGTATATCCTATTTCACCGCCATTTATTATCGTCTTGTTACGAGCCGACCAGAAGTTCGCGAACTCAATGCGTTCTTTATTCCAAGCTTTCTAGGAATACATTATAAAATAGAAACAATATAGCATGTGATTCATAAAATTTCAGATCTCGGGCGGCAGTGAATAAAGTATTTGCATCTGAACTTAGAACAAACTGAATTTATTGAGGTAAGCAAAACAAAATGTAATGCGTACGGGAAAAACAAATCATATGTTGTAATGGTTTACACTGGGTGTTCATAGAGTGTTTTTTTTTCTAATATTTAAAATACTCTACAAAGACAAAAAAATCAGAAAAAAAAGGTCTTTAATAACAATACTTGACTTTAGAATTCCATTTAATCAAATCTGTTAAAGTTACGATTTAGGAGATTCGTTCCTTGCATACTCAACTTGCGGGTGTATTATAAATAATATAAATTTGTCAAAAAAAATATTGTTCTTCTTATACACTGAGTCCAAGATAATATCCCTAACATGCGAATCTCCGTTGTTATACGACATTAAAGATTTGGTTAAAAAGGATGAATTACAAGCAATGAAAGGGAAGTAGATTTGTGTTAAAAAAATCAAAGTTTTCAATAAAACTTCTTTATTTCAACAGACTGAAAAAAAGTTATAAATATTATATTATAATGGTGCTTTTAGAATTAATTAATTAATTTTAGACCTAAAATTGTGTAAGAAATTCTGTAAGTTCTAAGAAATTCTATCTTTCTGATTTACACTAATTCATCACATTAACCAAGTCTGTATTTCTTATAACAACGGAGATCTTCGCGTTGGAATGTTGTCTTTGATACACTATAGTTTCGTTGTAATACAACCATTTATAACTTGCTACAGATATTTTACATTCTGTCATTGTAGTTTTTGTCGTGAAATCAAATTTACAAGCAACTTTTTGTTACTTTTACCAGTTACTTTTAGTGAATCAAGTGAGAAAGGTGAAATACTAACAAATTCAGTACTTCTTAACTTTTATTAAAAAAAAATTAAGTATTATTTTTCGAAGGAAATCAAAATCTAAAACGATCAATTTACAATTGTATACAAATAAATTACAATAATTGATGACAAATACATGGTAAGGTACGAAAAAGATTATTAATTACGCAAAATTAAATTATATTCAGTAAATATACAATATTTTTTTTGGTATGTTTTTGCAAAAAAGTATTGATGTATGTATATGTCTTAATAGAAATACTATGATATTATTATTAATATTATGATTAACTCGTAGAAATATTTTGCAAGGGACAGGTTCCAATTTGTCTAAAGCTCAAACGTACGGAACAGGTGATGCTTTGAAACTTTCAAAATAGTATTTAACCGAACGCAGGGTGGTCCCAAGTTTCTTCTGTTAGTTGAGATGTCATCCGTTCAACGATGCGGCCGAAGATATATGAATGTGTAAGAGACGAAAAAAAAAAATTATTATAAAATATGAATAAGTATGTACAAGTGGTGTTATGTGTTCATAAGCTTCGTTAGAAGTTAATAAGCGATGTGTAAGACAAGTGCTTCAATTATATGTACTTACAATTTTTTTTAGTAATGAAACGTGTATAAAGTTCAAAAGTTCTTTGAAATTTTTGTTTCTGTTCCTTTCGTTTACATTCAAATGCATTGTATTTTTTATTTAATAGAACGCTACGTAGTTAAATAACCTCGTGGTGTTCTTATTTAGAAGCTGTTCTAAGCAGACCATACACGATATAAAAATTTTTAATTAATAATAATAGTAAATATTGTTCATGTAGTAGAGTTTCTAGATGAATTTACTTTAGCAATTACAATATTTCCTGAATTTTGCTTTTGCGTGTTCTTACCGGGGAAGATGCAAATTGCTGTCAATTAATTAAACCCTTTTAGTGCTGTCGTCGAATTAACTCAAAACATCAAATGTCCAGAATTTTTTGAACACGAGTATATATTTTTTTTAATATTGTCTCCCATATAAAAATTTATTTTTTCCCTTAATTATTTAATTACTACTAGAATTACTATCTTAAAACAGTACATTTTGAATTTAGAGAATAACATACAATATGCATGTGAAATTAGTAAACAAATCTAACAGTGCGAAAATATGTAAGTTATTTAAAAATACAAAGTAGTATAATACCTTGCTTTTGAGGCACGGTGTAGATATTTTTTAAAATATGTTCAAATTAATTTTTTTAGCTTTAAAACTTCAAATTGAAACAGCATAATCTGTACTTGAAGTATTTCTTAAATATTTTCAATGATCCATAACGTTTCTTGAAGCGTATGACCTGCTGATAAAAAAACATTACAAAAGCCGTTGGAAAAAAGTAGTAAAGACGTTTTTAAAATATTGGATGGCAGTAACTGAATTCT
The DNA here is from genome assembly GCA_039766575.1 of Serrognathus titanus. NCBI lineage: Eukaryota > Metazoa > Arthropoda > Insecta > Coleoptera > Lucanidae > Serrognathus > Serrognathus titanus. The sequence goes on along the minus strand of CM077912.1, from coordinate 25,142,664 downwards.
TATATTAATTGGTTGTATGGATTTGATTCTCCTATAAACGGCATTGGTTATTAAAATTGTAATAAGTATTCAAGTTTGAGTTTAGACTTGAGTCCATACCGGAAGAGTTTTCGAATCAATTGAGTACCTACTGCTGAAAGCCAAATTTTTAAATTTTCCTTGAAGTATTGTTTATTAATCATGTTGTATATGAGACAACTGAAAGTATTAAAAAAGTATAAATTAAGTCTGATTTTTATGAAAATATATACGTCTTTTCATAAACGAACGTGTTTTGTTAGTTTAACATTCTTTTTTTTTAATTATATACCTACAGCTGGTCCTACACATATGCATAAGTACCTAAGCGTTTGTGCTATCGCAAATCTTGGTTTTGACAGATCAGTAGTACTCACGTATTATTATGAGTACTATCAAACAATTCAATTATTATATTCATAGGTCAAAACAGCTGAAAATTTCTTAACAATATTAATTGTATCAAATCATTAAACTATTGTAACCTTCCACTATTTACAATTTCAAATTCTTAGCGACGGCTTTAATTGAACCTTCGGTGAAAACTAATATTTATCTTAAAACATATTTGTTGAATTAATTAAGGAACTTAATTACAAATTTAAGCTGGTACGAATTTATCGTACTTTTACACCAACAAGATGGTATTCCCTACTCAAACGAAATAATTAAAACACAAGTTATAAGCACCTGCCAACAATTAAATTTATTGCAATTAATTTTCATAAGTAACTACATTACATACGAACCTGCATACATGAATTTGCATTATACAGCACAATAACGAAGTCACTCCTATTTTGTTTTGTGGTTTCTCTCTCCAGACTGTAAATTAATGCAGTGCATACAACAAACAAAGGAAATCGTCTCACCTGACAAAGAAAAGACTTTAAAATAATCCAAACAGCCAGCGGCAAAAACTTAATGAACAATCTTAAATGTATTCTTCAGCGAATGGCTCGGAGCGTTGTCGTATGGATTCTGGCGTCGCGACAGAAATGCGTCCCGATGACGCTGCGGGCTAGCGTCGCTCTTCACTGCGTCGCCGCGACGGATTACGTGCACAATGGCGTCTCGTCATTGACCAATCGCAGGTGGCTGGGATCGCGACCACTCAGGCGATCCTAATGGAACGGCACGCCCCGCGAAATACTATTTCTTTGCCGCCGGAGAACTGAAAACATTTACAGTGCGGAAGGTAAGGGATGAAAATCGTTCCAAAATTGATTTTGGAAAAATTTAGAAAAAGATATAAAACTATAATGTGATCTACAGTTGACTGCACAAGAAGTCGAGTACATCGAAAACATCAAGAGTGCACTTTTTCACAATGTAAATCTGTCTCTTTCGAATTTTGAAATCTTATTTTTCAAAAAATTTTAAACTAGAAGTTCAGAGCGTTAAAAAATTTAAAATTTTGTTTTATTCAAACATTTCCTTTGGCCAAATTATAATGTTTGGTTACAGTCCTCACTGACCAACCAACTGTACATACAGTTCATTTTTCCATTAAATGCTGATCGATCGAATGAAAAATTTAAGACACTTATTTAGCTATCTTCTTTTAACTTTCGTGAAGCAGTTTTATCACTTGCAGTCAGAGGTCACGTTGCTTTCTTAACTCAGATTGATTGGATCGGTATATAATAAAAAAAAAGAACCGCATGCATTAAATTTATTGATGGTTGATAAAATTGCTCTAAATATATCCATCACATTATAATTTCATTTTATAAAATCAAAAGTCTTAAAAGTGGTATAAAACCACACAAATTTTACAGATGAGATTCGGAAATAAAAGACTTTTTATGAAATTATACGTCTTATAAAAATGAAACGACTTTCGTTATTATATTTACGATTAATTTCATAATTACTGATGTAATCAGTGTATACAGGGTGTTTCAAGATGAATGGTACATACTTTAGTATGTTATAGTATTATTCATTTTGAGTAAAAAGATTCATATGAACAAGTGTCCAGCTCTCAATGGTTACTGAGTTATAGCCAATTTAATGTGGAGCGTACTACAGATCAATTACTAATTATGCTGTTGGGATACAATTGGCATTTGTCGCTGGTTGATGTTCTCTACTAGTTGGTTAACGAGCTTGCTCAAATTGAATGTAGAGAATACCGGATTCGGTTTTCTAAACCGAATGGTATCAGATTCAAAAGTAGTTTGGCGATGGAATTTTTGAACTAATTTTGCAAAATCATTACTTTATTTTGTACTAATAAAGTAGTAAGTAAATTGCTTTATACAGTAATTCAAATCAGTAAGAGTCGGTTACCTGTTTATAAGAAATTTTTGATCAAAACGAATGGTTACTATAAAATATCAAAATAAGTTCCATTTTTTTTGAAACACCCTCTTTACCAAGTTATTCAGTAAATAGGAGAATGAAACCAATACGTTACTCTGTCGATATGCTTACAAGTAATGTACTTAGCAGCGTTCCTCGATCAAATTTGCGATAGATAGAGGTCGGCATTTTGAATTTTTGTGGTTCAACTTCTAATACAGCAGCAATGACTTATGATACAGCGCAAACTTAATGCATCTAGAAATGTTTAAGTCTCGAGAGAAATATAAACATAAACGCAAATAAACGTACAAAAAAAATAAGTTGTACAGTTGGTATTTATCTTTTCAATGCGAAAAAATTTTCAGACTGATATAGACTTACGTGCATAGAAATTGACCTCTTCGTACTTATGACTTTGATTGTTTCTTTTTTTCATGGAAAGTTAAAATCCAATTAAAAAAAAACCTGCATTGTTTGAAAGACAATTTGACAGCCTTTAACAGGAAGCCATTTTTAAAGATTTCATTCGTCTTCTAAAGTGGATAGAAAAAAAAAACAATAAAGCCAAAAGAGTGAAGTGGGTCAATTCTTTGCACGCAAGTAAGATGTACCTTGACCTCGATATTTACTTGTATCGGTACGTCATGGTGGATAGTTATTGTAAGAGGAAAAAAACAAAAGACGATTAATACTGTCAACAGACAGTGCGTTTGATCAGAGGCACGTGCTGCACCGTTGATATATGCCGACGACGAAAGACATACCTCTACCACTCACCATTAAATAACCTTTAACCTTATATGTACACTCTGCAGTAAATAAACATGATATTTGATGTAGAGTATATTATGCGCGGTGATGTTGCAATTATTGACAACTTGCGTTTATGATTTTTACTAAATTTGCACTATAATAATTTTGTTAGGTACAACACCTCCACGGACAGCTCAAATCTCAACGTTTACTCCCTTACTCAAACGATTTGATTTGGAAATGTCCCGCCTCAACCTTCTTGCAAAATTTACTGAAACAAATGATATATACCGAGTGTATGTGGAAGAAGGACACATTAATAAATTATAGTTTAAAGCTTATCCGACCTTTTTCCATGAAACTCCACAATGTACATACTTTCCTACCATACTACATTGTATATATTGACAGATTGTAAACAATGACATCACCATCTAGGGAAATGATATTCTTTGTATCATTAATCTATATAGAATACCTATATTGCTACAACAGTTATAAATATAATTTATTATTATCGGAAAACGAAATAAAATATTCAACCAAATTCAACCTATTTTATATATTATAATTCACCAACAAAGGAAGTTATAGTTCCCTTTTTTCATTACACCTTTTGTTTCAATTACCTGAAATTATCTGTAATGACAAATTAGAATAGAGTAGAATATTTATTTGAAAACTTTCATAATTTCATTAATTACAAAATCTAATGCATTATTGTAGATTCGAAAAATTATTTTTTCTTTAGTAATGCGATAGTAGTCAAAAAAATTTCTGGTTGTATCTACATTATTTTATAAATTCAATTATACATGACATCTATTTTAATCTTTCATTCAAGTAATGAATAAAGTAATAACAAAAAGTAATCTTAAATAGTATCAAAAAGATATTTTCTGTCATAGGAGACAACAAAAAATATCTTAAAATTATGTTATTTATGCAACTAGTGTAGTGTGTAAAGTAGCACGAGATAAAAAACAACACATAATTTTCATAATTTTTCTATTACCAAACAGATTTTGTTTATTATATGAAGAAGGAAACAGATTTTGTTTTAATTAATAGGCTAATTATTTATTATGGTTATTTCCTTTGACAGAGCAAACAGTCACTTCTTCGAAACGTTTTGAAAAAAATCTGTTTTCTGCTTTGTTTATGTTAGTATTACTTTCTTTCTGATTTTTTAACCTTTATTATCTACTGAACTATCTCAAACGGACACTGAAAATAGGCACTAATGCACAACGTTTCACTATCGCTTGATAGCTTCGTCAGGAAGCTATTACACAATTTCACCGGACAAGAATCTACCTTAATTTATTATCTACTTTAGACAGGGTAGTAGAATAAAAAACCTCGGTAACTGTAAACGCACTTGTGCTAATTGAATTTTGTATTTTAACATAACGACAAATAATATTTGCATCAAAAATGTTTTCAGATAGCTTTTATTGCCTTTCAAAAAAGTATTTTACGTTAATCTTGATTTAACTAGTACCTATATATTAGTTCCATTTTAAACACTGATTCTTCACTTTTCGTTTTAGTCCATAAATATTCAATAGTACAGTGGATTTTTTATCACGTGATTTGATCCACAGGAGTTGCGCACTGAATGCATTCTTCTGCCTCGACATGATTTATTTCTTTTTTTTCTTGAAATATAAGCAACTGCACAAGTGTAAACTAATTTGAAATTAGACGTAATTCTTTTTGCAAATCTTCACCTTTCTTAAAATTGACATTTTAAATATAATATACAGTTATCTGTTTTAGTATTTGATATTTTGATATCTTTCTTATTCACAATGATTCACCATGTTCAACACTTTGTTTACTTGACACTAAAACAATCGACGTCTGAGTTACAACAACGTTGACTTTTTCTTTTGCCGGTGTTTTGTCCTCATTCATCTTCAAAGCCGTTATTATAAAACATTTTTAAACTTTGCAGTTCTTGGTACCTCATTTTCTACTATATATGTGCACAAAAATGGCAAAAGGCAAAACAAACTGAAAAAAGATTCTAGTCTGGAACATTTTTGTCGTCCAGTTTGTCGAGCCTGGAAGCCAAAGGTTACCAATGAACACAGGAGCAATAGCTTCCGAATGAAGCAGCAGCATCAGCAGCTCGCCTAATCCCTCTGCAAGGAAGGACGAAACAAAACAAAGGAAAATCAATTTTACTGTAGGTTATAAAAAAGTAGGTAATCAATATTGCAAGTTTTATTTGTTACTTACGCCATCATTTTTTATTGTTAGATGATGAGGGTTCTTTCGGTCATGTAGAAACATCACCATTCATTTCAGCCTGTTGTCTTTTCTTTCACAGTGGTCCAGATACATCCCCTTGCTTATAAATTCTTCGTGACCTATTGCGACGATGTTCTTTTCTGTTCTTGCCTCCCAGACGATTTCCATTAAATTTTATATTTTCGTCCTCACCAAGTGCCCAAACCAGCTTAATTGTGTCTAGTCGATTTGTATGTAACGTTTTGCCTTATTTTTATTTAGCTTTTTTCACATTTTATCTTTCTTGGTGACTTAATTTTCCTTAGTATTTTCATTTCGGTTGCATACACTTTCGACTTTGAGTTCTTATTCAGTGCCCAGGACTCACTTTCAACTGTAAAATGTGGGCTCAAAGTGGCTTTATAAATTTTCACTTTCGTCCTCTTGGTTACTTCTTTTTTGTTAAATTTAACTTTAGTGCATCATCAAATAAATAATCTTTTGTTGTTTTGTTGTACTAATTTTCCGTTATTAACGTTCAAATATCAAACACAAATGTTTCATACTTTTTATCTGGTTTATCCGTGTCCATCTATATCCATGTTTTTATGTTCTTCGTTTTTGGATACAACAATAATTCAGTTTCTTCAAAGTTTATTCTCATTTCCGACTCTTTTATTTTTATTTAATTTTAAACATGATGGTTTAGCACACTCAATTTGACTTATTATTGGATTATAAGAATAAGTGAATTATTTTGTTAAGAACTTTAAAATGCAGTGCAGTGATTTCGTATACGAAGAAGTGAAGTAAATTGACGTACTTTTGTCAAAATTATACATGACATCTATTTTAATCTTTCATTCAAGTAATGAATAAAGTAATAACAAAAAGTAATCTTAAATAGTATCAAAAAGATATTTTCTGTCATAGGAGACAACAAAGAATATCTTAAAATTATGTTATTTATGCAACTAGTGTAGTGTGTAAAGTAGCACGAGATAAAAAACAACACATAATTTTCATAATTTTTCTATTACCAAACAGATTTTGTTTATTATATGAAGAAGGAAACAGATTTTGTTTTAATTAATAGGCTAATTATTTATTATGGTTATTTCCTTTGACAGAGCAAACAGTCACTTCTTCGAAACGTTTTGAAAAAAATCTGTTTTCTGCTTTGTTTATGTTAGTATTACTTTCTTTCTGATTTTTTAACCTTTATTATCTACTGAACTATCTCAAACGGACACTGAAAATAGGCACTAATGCACAACGTTTCACTATCGCTTGATAGCTTCGTCAGGAAGCTATTACACAATTTCACCGGACAAGAATCTACCTTAATTTATTATCTACTTTAGACAGGGTAGTAGAATAAAAAACCTCGGTAACTGTAAACGCACTTGTGCTAATTGAATTTTGTATTTTAACATAACGACAAATAATATTTGCATCAAAAATGTTTTCAGATAGCTTTTATTGCCTTTCAAAAAAGTATTTTACGTTAATCTTGATTTAACTAGTACCTATATATTAGTTCCATTTTAAACACTGATTCTTCACTTTTCGTTTTAGTCCATAAATATTCAATAGTACAGTGGATTTTTTATCACGTGATTTGATCCACAGGAGTTGCGCACTGAATGCATTCTTCTGCCTCGACATGATTTATTTCTTTTTTTTCTTGAAATATAAGCAACTGCACAAGTGTAAACTAATTTGAAATTAGACGTAATTCTTTTTGCAAATCTTCACCTTTCTTAAAATTGACATTTTAAATATAATATACAGTTATCTGTTTTAGTATTTGATATTTTGATATCTTTCTTATTCACAATGATTCACCATGTTCAACACTTTGTTTACTTGACACTAAAACAATCGACGTCTGAGTTACAACAACGTTGACTTTTTCTTTTGCCGGTGTTTTGTCCTCATTCATCTTCAAAGCCGTTATTATAAAACATTTTTAAACTTTGCAGTTCTTGGTACCTCATTTTCTACTATATATGTGCACAAAAATGGCAAAAGGCAAAACAAACTGAAAAAAGATTCTAGTCTGGAACATTTTTGTCGTCCAGTTTGTCGAGCCTGGAAGCCAAAGGTTACCAATGAACACAGGAGCAATAGCTTCCGAATGAAGCAGCAGCATCAGCAGCTCGCCTAATCCCTCTGCAAGGAAGGACGAAACAAAACAAAGGAAAATCAATTTTACTGTAGGTTATAAAAAAGTAGGTAATCAATATTGCAAGTTTTATTTGTTACTTACGCCATCATTTTTTATTGTTAGATGATGAGGGTTCTTTCGGTCATGTAGAAACATCACCATTCATTTCAGCCTGTTGTCTTTTCTTTCACAGTGGTCCAGATACATCCCCTTGCTTATAAATTCTTCGTGACCTATTGCGACGATGTTCTTTTCTGTTCTTGCCTCCCAGACGATTTCCATTAAATTTTATATTTTCGTCCTCACCAAGTGCCCAAACCAGCTTAATTGTGTCTAGTCGATTTGTATGTAACGTTTTGCCTTATTTTTATTTAGCTTTTTTCACATTTTATCTTTCTTGGTGACTTAATTTTCCTTAGTATTTTCATTTCGGTTGCATACACTTTCGACTTTGAGTTCTTATTCAGTGCCCAGGACTCACTTTCAACTGTAAAATGTGGGCTCAAAGTGGCTTTATAAATTTTCACTTTCGTCCTCTTGGTTACTTCTTTTTTGTTAAATTTAACTTTAGTGCATCATCAAATAAATAATCTTTTGTTGTTTTGTTGTACTAATTTTCCGTTATTAACGTTCAAATATCAAACACAAATGTTTCATACTTTTTATCTGGTTTATCCGTGTCCATCTATATCCATGTTTTTATGTTCTTCGTTTTTGGATACAACAATAATTCAGTTTCTTCAAAGTTTATTCTCATTTCCGACTCTTTTATTTTTATTTAATTTTAAACATGATGGTTTAGCACACTCAATTTGACTTATTATTGGATTATAAGAATAAGTGAATTATTTTGTTAAGAACTTTAAAATGCAGTGCAGTGATTTCGTATACGAAGAAGTGAAGTAAATTGACGTACTTTTGTCAAAATAATGTTAATATTTTGACTGAAATAAAGAATTGTTATTATTATTACAAGGGAAATTTTTTCATTATTGACTTTTGCGAAAATAATTTACTGCTTTAACTTCGTGTATCAATCAAAATAAAAAGCGAAACAAGCACATCTACAATTTGTCAAGAAATTAAATCAAGGAAATAACCTGCAGAATCTAAAATAAAAAATTAAGACATCAAAAATAGTTAAAAAACAAATATTGTCTCGTTCTTTGAAATGCATTTATCGATAACCAATATGCAATTTATTGCCTTCAATATGTTCTTTATTGAAAAGAAAAATTTCGTTGTGCAAAAACGTGCTTTACAAAATAATAAATGTATTTTTTTTGTCTTTTTGAAATATTGTAAATCTTCATATGTTACGAATTTTATGAATGGCACTGTAGGTATATAAAATGTGATTCAAAAATGGGGCTTAAACTATCCAGTAAGTTATTCTTAAGAGAGTATGAGACAAAATCTTTATCTTATAATTTTACAAAGAAGTTAAACTTTTATTTTTAATACCTTATAATTCAGAAAAAAATTATTAAATTATGAACTTAAATAAAAATAAACTTACAAAAATTGCTCATAACTACAAAACAATCTGGCAACGGTGTATTTTAGAATTTTTTAACTTTTTTTCTCCGTTATATTACTATTAGACATTTGCTGTCATTTTTGTCACCTTGTTTATAGGTATTTAATGTAGGTAACGTTTCGCTTGCTTTCTTCTTTGTTGCAACTGAATGTAAGATTACACTGAAAGGTTAAATTAAATTAAAGTTGATGCAACTGAAAGTAAATAATTCCTGTTGCAACTGAAAGAAAAATTGCACTTAAGTAATTGCCTTAATTAACTTCAATTTACTTTGCTGTTTATTTTTGTCCGTATGACACCTACAATTAATAAATAAAGACATACTTTGGCCAACTCCAAACATGGGTGTTTCTGAACACACACCATGTATTCAATTTACTACATAAGGCTTGAAATATAGAAAATAAAATTAACTAACTGCTGTTATAAATAGAACACAATTTGCAGACATAACTTTGTTTACCATAGCTAAGCTTCAGGTAACACTTTTTGAACACATGGTATTTAAATTGTTTCCTTTTTTAGTTTGAAACATATACATATGAAAAAAATTAAAATTTCTATGTTAAAAGAATTAGAAATTTAAATATGAAATGCTGAAAAGCATGACCTTTCTTAAAGAAATCCTACCTTCGCGAAACACTAAATTGAAGAATAAATAATTGTGAAAAGTTCGATGCGATACTAAAGTCTCTGAGAAATAGCAAAATTTCTGAGGGAATGAGATTTCAAGAATATTTCTGAATCTTTGCAATTAAAAGTATTCTAACCAAATAAGAACTATTATAAAAAAGAAAAAGGGAAGTTTTACTACAGTGACTAATGTTAATGTCAGTTATAATTTAATTAAAAGAAAATCGAATAACATTTTGACGAATGTAGGTATGTGTATTTCTTAAAAAAACGATGTGGTATTTTTTCAGTAGTGAACTTTTTTAAGTTGTTAACTTCATTACAATGACATCATTATATTAACAGTTTTGTTACGAATACTTATCAAATATGTTGCTCCCAGAAATCTAAACCTAAGAACTGGCTCCGTATGACATCACTAATTAGTGATATTTTGATGTATACTTCGAAAGTTTAATTTTCCATATTTTAAAACTAGTAGAAAAACAAAGCTGAAACATTTTGCTAAAATAAAATATTTAAATGTAAATGTTTCAGAAAACCTATAAATTATCTCTCATATTAATATATCAGAATTTACCTAATGCATACCTTAATGTATCTCTCGAAACATTAACACGAATAGAATTGATTTGATTATATTTTCTAAGTAAAAAAAAGTAAACATTCTTGAAGGCTTTATATTTGCCTGTGATTAATATAACACGCTTTAAGACAATTTGAGTATACCATAAAAACATATATTTCTTTTACAAAATATAAGTTGGTTTTAGGACGCTACAGAATTTCTTTAAATCACAAAGTCCGCGCTTTTGTTCATTCAATTGTTAAGACGCACACACTCACACACATACGTACACCCAGTATAAGAGCAAAGGTAGTGGTATGAGCACATAATCCCACTTCTGAAAAACCCCCACCTTTCATAATTTGTGGGAGGATCGAATCCTAACCACGCCCATCGACACCCAGATCAAGTCACCTCTGTACGGCTGACTGACATGATGCAGAAGCCAGTCTTTGGTCCGCTTCGCATGGTAGCACAGTGGTCTTCCCCATATCGTACTTTTAAGCACGTGCCAAAATTGTCGAAGACCAACGGACCACGATTGAACGGGTAATTACCGCTAAATCAACCGGAATCGGTACGCGCCTCTGGGTTCAGCCAAGTATAACGCGAGCTTTAAGTGATCAGGCGACGTTCTACCTTAGTTCTTTTCTGCACTTGAATTTTATTTTTTCGTTTTTGGTTTTGCAAGTCTTCTTCAAAGGACATTCTGAGAGTTTGACTTTTGCGTTCGGTTTGATTTCTTTTACCTTCAATTGAATCGTGAATTTGGAAGTGTGGACTGTGGTTCGTTTTATTTTATTTTTTATTTCTTGGACTTGTGACAAAGTTTGGTGTTGTATTTTATTGTCAGGTGAGTCATTCTAAGCTAGTCACTACAGTTTTACAGTAAATAATTTCCATGCTCATACTCTTGGAGATACATTGTTTTTTTTTTGAAAAAAAACTTTACTGATACGCCAAATTATTTTTATAATACTGATATTAGTGAGTAAGGAAATCAGAAACGTTTTACATTCTGAACTACACTGTGCTAAATAATCTGAAGCTACCATAACCAGGTGGTATTTATGCGAAATTGAGGGAAAAATTTCTTTATAAAAACTGAATTCTGAAATTTAACAACAAAAATTTCATTATTTTGTTAAAACATTTTTATTATTGTAGATCTCGATATATTATTTTTAATAATTGTAAAGTGCATTTCGCTTTCAAAAAAGATACTGTATAGATACCTAAAATTCAAATTGTCTTATGATTTATAAATATGTGTGATATATTCCATTTGGAATGCATATAGAATAAGAAATATACATATATTTTATTTTTGACATAAAGAAATTAACATTCCTTTTGTTTTCTTATATTATGGAATCTGATTAAACGGAAAGTTATTGCTGCTGACTACTATAAATGTAAAAAGGCAATGGCGTTTCAAAATAATTTTTTTTATTAATATGCCTAAAAATATGACATAACAATTAAATATCTTAAAGGCCTATATTTTAATTCTTCTAAAAACTTAAAGAAGCAATACTTTTGCGTATTCTTTCTGATAATCGTAGGTATTAAATTCACATCTATAACTATTGCTAGAAACATTTAAAATTCAATTCAATCACAGAAATAACTTCCATTTTATCAGAAGTACTTATGTCCAGTGGCGTATATTTTCTTTGAGGAGATCGAGGTAATTGGACGTTTAAATCCCATCTAAAAATATAAAAATATTAGTAACATTAGTAACTCAGGAAGTAATATTATGTCCGTTGAATACATATTTTTTTGGAGATCAATTACTTTTAAATCTTTCTATAATCGACGTTTCGCTGTTTGTTAACATCTTGAGAAAGGATTACAGAGCCATTTAAAAATTGTCTACAATAGTATATTAAAAATGTATTCATTTATTTATTATGTAATATTGCAAATACTGAAATTTGATTCCAAAGTTTTAAGAATGCCTTTTTGTAAATTTAGGATCCTGAAGTACCTGCCTTTGGTTGTATGTTACCATATTTGTTTATAACTATTCATATTACTTTCTTAAATTTTTTAAATACTTAAAATACAAGCTACATAAATAAAACATTTTCTATTATTCATTAATTAGTATTTATTGAAAATATGTATAACAAATATGCAAAAAAAGTTGATATTAATACAAAATACATAATTATTAAATCAATTCAAAAGTTGACGTTTCGCTATACATTAGAAGCTTCCTGAGGAAGCTGTCATCGTACAGTGAAGAAAACGTTAACTTTTGTAATATTTTTACAACTGTCCTATTATTTATAATTACATAATTTATGATAATTAGATAGATAAGAAAGTGCTTCAATTGTAAATATTACTCTTCCGACAACGTTGAGAACGCTTTCTAGTTAACGTTTCACTGTATCTCTGGTTGATAACTTATCTTCTAGATTAATTAATTGACATGTTGTCGATAGGTATAATGAAACGTGAATTTTAAAGTATTTTGAAATTGTCATTTTGAAGCTATAAAAAGAAAACAAATTACTAATTTGTTAATCTTTTATATTTTGTTTGACATTATTCATATTATTAAAATATTGAAATGTAAAAATATAAAGTAAATAAAAAATAAACATGTTGTATGTACGGTTATCGTCGAAAGAAACTGGAAAACATCGAAAATCTGGCTTAAAAATTTTAGGTTGGTGCATCGTCGAAAATGTAATGACATGAATTTAAAAATTTTAGGCTGAGTTTGGACTTAATACTGTAATATTACTGATATTAAATTCCTCAACTGTCCCTCTTATTGGCATTAATCCCTTTCGACAATTCTGCCTTTTTCGAATTTATTTAAATGCCGTGGCACCTCGTTCTTACAAATTATAACCAGCGATCACTATAAAAATGAACTAGGCTAGGTGTTGAAATTTACATGCAAGTCCTGAATAACGTCATATTAATACTAATTGTTAATAAGTTGTGACATAAATTACCCACGTAGTTATTCATAAAGTTCAAAAGTATCTTGTAGGTAGTAGTTATTTTAAGCCTATGCTTTATTTTTTAAAAATAAAACTTTTCTTGTTTTGTAAAAACGTCAAAGTGACTGAAGGAACGTTCGATGAACTAAATGCGCACATGTGTGTTTAGTTGCAACACTAACTCTAATTCATTTTTCATTTAATCACATCTTATAAAAAAGATAAAAATTATTTATCATAAGATCAAAACATGGTGATAGCTAAGTTTTCAATTTTTCTGGTTGCTATGATAAAGTAAGCAATTTGATTTGCAATTACAAAATTACAAAAAATTTGGTGCCAGTTTTTTCGGCGATAATATACATATAACCAGAAAAAACAAAGGTTTCTTTATAATAAAATTAATATTTTAAATACTATACGTAATATGGATTCATTCAGAAAAGTTTCGAAAAATAATACATTTCGTGAAAGTTTGAGTGTGTGGGTAAAATTTTCATAAAACGGATAGGCTAGATTACGGAACGTCAAACTTTTTTTTCTTTAGTTTTAAGAAGTTTTTAAATTAATCAATTAAACAAAAAATATTTAAATAAATATTGAAAGTATCCGTTAATTTATGGCCTTTCAATTTCATTTCAAGATTTCAAGTAAACATCTAAATTGTTTCTCATTTATTAGAGAAAACTATAATAATGTTTAAATATTTGATATGAAAAGATTTTCATTACTTATTCTTTTATTAAAAAATAATCAAAAGAAAATTTGAAAATATGCATTTATATACCATAACGGGATATACCTGCTGCGAGCAAGAGGAAAACATTAAATATTGTGAAAGTGTATGAAGATTTATTTGGGCAGTTAAATTTAAATTCATTGATGTAAATTAATTAAAGCGAATTGTGTTAATCGTGTGCGCTTTTCGCCGCGCCGCCGAGAGACACGTACTACAATGTCGAGTTAAGCTACGGCGGCTTCTTTGGCACAGCTTTATCGAAGCACCGCCGGAAACATGTAGTGGCTCATAATAGAAGCTTTCGCCGGCGAAGCTTGCTCGCTCAACGCATTCAAACTTTGTTACTTTCGGTAAAAATGTTCCTTTCAATAAAAAGCCGGCTTTTGAAGCGACAGTTTTCCGCAGCTATGTGGAAAGTCGGTTACAGTTTATGGCTCGGTTTGTAAAGCCATTTCGCCATTAAAACTTTTAACATGAAAGCCATAAATTCACAATAATTATTTTCCTACATGAATTTTCCGAATAAAAGGCGTGTAAATCACGGCGCACTTGTCGTTACGGCGGCGCGGCGGTAGGGTATACGAGTCAAGCATGCGGCTCAAAAAGTCGCTTTATTCGAAAGTATTTCTTATGCGTTTGATCTTCCTTTTTACGTATGCCTACATCATTAACTTTGAAAATGCATTTGAGAACGCCGTTTCTAATTACGAGTCAAGTGCATGACTGATGTGCGCCGATTTGTATCGACGTACTCAATTTCTCTTGCACACCGTATTGACTTCACAGTGCTACAACAAGTGCCAACCCCTGCTGAAGGGTAACGCTTCTTGTAATTGTAATACCCGCAGCCGATAAACTAAATCGGGTAATATCCACTTCAATAGGCTATAAATTTGAATTGACTGCAACAATTCTAGAATCACTAAATATTTTATATTATGTAAGAAAAGATAAACTATCTACAAATTTATAAATTTACTGAATATATTTACTTTGATTATTAATCTATACTAACAACAGTCAATCAGTGCCTGATTATTAAATAAGCAAAGTAGGCAATATTTTGTGATAGTAATTTGTCTCGTTTGATTGTGTTCCAAAATTAAGTTTACTTTAGTATGTTTCTTACTTTCTTAATTAGTATGTTGCTTATTTCTTACTTAAAGAAAATAACAAATTCAGCGGTTTTTTTAAATTGAATTTTGTTCTAATATTAATTACTTAAAAACTGCTTACGTAGAAATTAAACTAAAATATTTCAAAGGGAAAGGATCTGGTTTTGGAAGTTGGGGAGGGGGAAGGGAGTCTCGAGACTTGGCATTACTTAAGGGCACCTACAGGGCTTGGTCCGGCACTGTAGTCACTTTGCTTTTAGATATACATTAACTTCCATAAAGTTCGGAACAAATGGGAAAACTTTTTATTATTGATTTTTGCGAAAAAAATTTAGTTGATTCGCGTATCAATCAAAATAAATAAAACAGAGTTCCATATAACAAATTATTTAAGATTAAGTTGATATTAAAGTTAATTTTATACATGTTACGTTAAAGATGCCGTTGTTGACTCAACAAGAAATATTAACTGAAGTTTCGCTTGACGTTAAGTTCACGGCTAACATTAATTTACGAATTATCGCTAAAAAATTTACAATATTTTTCAAAAGATCAGAAGATTGCATTTAATAAATCGTAACGATTTTTTTTGTACAAAAAGAACATATTTACATCTTGTCTTTCTATTACACAAAAAATAAGAGCAAAACATGTAACAAAAACGTGTTTTTAAAACGTAATTTCTATTTTTTATAAAAAGCGTCTTATCTGAATAATACTTATTGGTTTTAATAGTGGAGATGAAAGGAATGAGAACCACTTAAGGAAAAATCAATATATTTTGAAAAATATAAAGTGTATTATCTTAACAATTTTGTGCTGTTTCGTATAAGGAAAAACCATTAAAAAGACGTAACTGCATCATTTCTGTCATTAACAGAAATTATAATACATTCATTTAAAATAAAAATGGAATTGGCTCTTATTGGCCACATGTAGGGTTAATGAAAACCATGAAAGAAGGCAACCCTAGAGCTGTTTAAATAAATTTGTTTTATTAAATAAATGTTACAATTAATAAGATTAGTAATACTCTTTTATTTCATAAACGCAACATAAATACGAAAACAATATTAAAAATACTTTAACATACTTACTGAAGGATTAGGTGCAAAAATCACGTATCTAACTAGTTTACTGTGTTGTTCTTTTACGAGTTCTCGGCATCTTCAACAACAATACATATTTATTTTATAATATCAGGGATAATAACAATCACCTGTGGATTTTAATAACTTGGCTTTCATTACCCCACATAGCATTTTAGGTATGAAAATTAAAAAAAAAGCGTAGACAAACAAGAAACCAAATATTATAGATATAAAATCGATTAACAACGTAGTATTATGAAGTCTAAACATTGTCCAATAGTATTTGACTACTAATTTCTTTAATAGAAATTACGAAAAATAAAAGCACAAGTTTCGATTTACAACATGTGCTCACTGCCATTACTGTATATTGTTTTTTTGCGATAAATGGACTGTCCATTTGGGTTGGGCGGGAAGGGGTGCTGATGCACCAAATTGCGTGTGTCTTGGTTTATTAGTTATATCTAAAACAGATTGGTTTTTATTGCTCGCAGTCTCTCATTACCCCACGATAAATACAGATCAAAGGACGAAATGAAATTTGTTTTTGAAGGATTTAAAAAGCATCTTAATTTTAAAACCACATAAAATAGAATTAAAAAAAAATATCATTTCTTCAAAATGTATAGTTTCCAAAATGCACTTTCGTTTAATTAATATTCGGGAACATGTATGCAGCGTCGGTTCTTAGCAATTTGATTTTCAGTAAGAAGCGGGAAAATACACTTCATACTTGACACGAATGACATTCGCATATATCACGAATTTTTAAGGTACCTGGATACACATTTTACAGTTCCCACATCCTCCTAAATTA
This sequence comes from Serrognathus titanus, assembly GCA_039766575.1. NCBI lineage: Eukaryota > Metazoa > Arthropoda > Insecta > Coleoptera > Lucanidae > Serrognathus > Serrognathus titanus. The sequence goes on along the minus strand of CM077912.1, from coordinate 25,125,706 downwards.
TAGAATGCAAAAAAAATGCTTTGGTAAAATATAAATTAGAAGTAAATCGGGGCAAAAAAGCTACAAATATTGCTTCTTGACGATATTAGGTAGATTTATCGCACCTTACTAAATCAAAAATCAATTTTCAACTCTCAATAACTTCACAATCAGAGAGTTAAGAGGAAAGTGATGTCATAATTTTCTGTTTAGTTTTCAACATAGAATCGCGTGGTGTTTATAATTGTTGGACGTTTTGATACAGTCTGTATATTAAGCATTTTGTCATGACACAATCATCTTCAATTTTGCTTTTGATTTTGAAGTATATTACTTATCAGTTAATTATTATTCCATGTACACTGCTCAAAAAATAAAAGTAGTCATTGCACTTTGTAGGCGTATTTTCATTAAGGCTTAAAATTGTTAAGTAAGACACGGCAAATCTACAAAACTATTACTTGTTTGAATAATATCCCCTTATTCCTATAAAAATTAATTTAGATTTAAACAATTTAATATTTAGAACTTTTCAGTCCTGCTAAACTTACAACAAGAATGAATTATTATTTAAGTAGTGTTATTTACAATATTATGCAGCCATTAAAATTATGTTGATTTGTATAATTAATGTTTCTTTTTATTTATTAATGTATTTCTTATTGGTTTCAGCTATTAAATTTTCAAACTCTAAACATCAAATTATAAGTTATGAAAATAATCACTGATGAGTAGGAGAAAACTTAATTATAATTATACAAATCATTACGTTATACCTAATTTGGATATGTTTCAAGATTTAATATATTGTTACAAAATCAAAAGTCTGGATTTATAATAAATTATCAGAAAGTTAGAATCTCAAATTACCTAAAACATTTAATTTAATTCCATGACATTCTGAAGACAACGTTAAATTGGATTACTGAATAAAATGTAAGAAGTTTTTTTGTTGTTAAAGAAATTTTCAGAGAGTATAAATAAAGAAAGCGTCAGAAGTGAGAAGGAGAAATTTAAAGTCAGCAGAAAGAAAGTCACATTAAAGAGAGAAAAATTTTCAAACTTGCCAAGGTTCTAAATGATGTTATAGAAAAATTATATACAAGTTAGAATTTTGAAATATGAATATGTATAAAATTACGGAATTGCGATATAGACATGACATACAGATAACAACAACAACAAAAAAAAATATTTGCAATATGATAACTTGAAGAAACAATACCAACAATTCAATACTAACATAAATAAATAAACGAAAAGTTAAAAACAATTGTTAGATTAGATTAATAAGTCTAGAATACGTGAAAGTAATTTACAGTGATAATAAATCACGAAGAGGAGGAGAAAGTAAATAACAAGAGAAAATAGCAGGGAAATGTTCAACGCAATACTAAAAGTAGATACCAGAAAGAGGACGAAACCAATAACTATATAATGAAAACTATAAAAATGATTCAATACAATAGCAAAAGTAACATCAGAAAACATTTAAACTAATAGGTACTTATGGGAGTGAATCACGAATTTCAAGAAATAATCAGATAAAGGGGTGTCTAAGTGAAATTAAAAAAAAATAATAAGATTATAAGAAATAAACTATATGTGTAGTCCATCGCCTCCAAGAGTGACACAACTAAAAATTTTTGATAAATGTTAGCTCTCAAAAAAAGTGAAAAACATTAAAAACTCTATAATAAATATGCCAAATTAATTTAGAGAAGTTAAAGATATGATTATTAAAACAATTTTGCTTGAAATTTTGAATTTTTATGGAAAAAAAAAGTTGCAGTTTTTGCACATAACGGAAAATTTGCAATTTAGGAACAATATTTTCATTTTTAAACGATATATTTGTATATAAGAGTACGTTTGTGACAATGAAGAAATGTTAAGAGTTTCATATGTAGTAAGAAGGACAAAATTTATTTTGATGTATATATGGCGTAATTGAAACGTGGAACAAAAATTGGGGTATAAATAATTAGAAACATTATCTGCTGCTTCTTCTTTGAACAAAAAGCAACGTCTCATACAATATTTAATTGATAACGCTGTTACTTAGGTAATATCGTGACTATTAAAGCCAAACTGACATGATTATCAAAGCTCGGCAGCTTTGCTAATCTGATAGTCAAAGTGCAGAATACTCCTTAAGAATTAACAAAAGAAAATCGATTTCCTTTGGAATAAGTACCAAACTTTTTATTATATTGCCAAGTCTCCAACTTATATATTAATAATTAAAAAAAAAAACGTGTAAGTGTTTCGAACTTTGAAGACAAAAATATTAAACTGTCATTTTGATTATTTGCATTCCATTCATGTGTCTGCGCGCCATTTAACATACAAATACAATATTTAATTATAAAAATTTTATATTAAATTTCGAGCATTGCTCTTCAAATATTTAAGTTTATTCAATATACTGTGAGATCAATTGAGTTTTGAAATTGAATACATTAATCTAGTCGGTGTATCTGTCACAGAATGTCACATTAATTAGTTAAGTCATTTTATGAAACGTGAATAGACTTTATTATTCAATTATCCGTATTTTTAACCGAACTTCGTTGGTTTAAATTGTATTTTGACTCAAGTATGACTCATATATTTCAGTGAATATTTTGTATAACTGAAAAATTAAACAAAAGTTTTATCATAAATCATAATAACTTACTGCATCATTCTTAAATCTAATGAATCTATGTAGAAGTTCACCTTTATAAGAAACACAAAAATTATCGGTGTTAAAAGTAAACAAGAACGTATGCGATGCGAAGCACAAACGATTGTCCAGTCATCATATCGATGGCAAATGTTTAGATAACCGATTGGTCGGCGTTGATTCAGTTGTTTCGAAGCGGTCAGTCGCAATCAGCGGTACGCTGGAACAATAGGGAAGCAACGGACGTATAAATTTGTCTTCATTTACGTACATCGGTTGCTGGTCGCCCGCCGTGAACAAAGGAAAGAGAGTTGTCACAAATTTTTCCAAATCACTCACGATCATAGATCATTCACTGCAGCAGTGCTATTGAAAATCTCATAAAGGCACGTGGTGTAAAGAAATGCCCGTAGATACATATGTATGTATACCTAGTCGGCAGGCAGAGGAACTTAAACGTTAGTGCACATAAACACACACTCACACATATACATAAGGGAACCATACACACAAACAAGATGTTAAAGTTTTGAAAGCTTGACACTTGAATAATTTGACTCAGGTATCGGTGTCAATGAATTTAATTTATGTTTCTTATTGTTGTCTTTGAAGAAATGGAACTTGAGTTTAGAACGGCACCTTTATGCCAGTAGTTGTTCAACTATAGACTCTGTCTTACGAGTATCTTGAAAGGAATGCCGCTTAAGAAGTCTAATAAAAAAGGACCTCTCAACTTATTAATCAATATGGCATAAATACCTTTCGTGTTGCTTATTTGAAGTGAATGTCAGTTAATTATAGCGAATAAAAATGCATAGCTTACACTTGGTATAGAACGTTTCAAAATATTTGACATTCATAATACCGATTCTAAAGTTATTAAGATTATTAAGCGTTTACGGATCGTAATCTGTTTTCAACCTTCATTGCACGTTAAGTATTTTATAAGTTTCAAATAATCAATTTAAGACAAAGAGCAAATTACGTAAACATTAACCTATTGATAATTTGAAATAAATAAATAACTAACTGACTAACTTAAAAATATTTTTACTTTGCTTATGAAAAGTTACAAATTGAGATGGTTTTAAAAAATATGAATATTTACGACAAATTTATAACATAATCGAATGTTATTATTAGTAGTACCTTTTTTCATTTTCTTCTTCATCCCTACACTCTATCGCATCAGCTGATGTAGACCAGATAGATTGGAGTTAATGTAATCTTTCTTGTCAGTATACAGTTATCAAAAAAACTGTGGTATACGACTTTCACAGATTTATAAGTATTCACTCCTTAATTCTATGCTACAAAAAGTTTTTATTTCAAAAAACCAAGTTTATCGCATTGCATGACAAGTCACTTTTTCTTTTATATACTTGAGGCATTTACTCACATCACTATAAATGAAACGCCCCTGTAATTTCTTGAGTTCACTGTGATTGTTCGCAACAGTTTTAACAATGAAATATTATATCTGGTTTCTTTATAAGTATGTGTATACTGCTTAATATGGTTAACGGATTCTGAACGTTTCGTTTAATTGATTATTCAAAACTTTAGAAATCACAAAAGTTTATGTGTATAAATATATTGTAGCATACCTTACAAATAAACTCGAAGTCTTCAATAGCCGAAGATCAGCTTTCGGTTGGACCGCGTCACTTCAGGCTTCAAAAAAGAAGCTTCTTTTAATTGCCGTTGCCCTTCTTCTTGCTGCTGTCGCTGCTGATCTTTTTACTACTCGCCCACACCAAAAGAGCGTTATTATATTGTAACCTTTCTTGGTTGTCTATTAATGACTGTAAAGTAAAATTTTGATTTTCTAAATAATACTCATCCCCAATCATTATGGTTCCAATTCCTAGGGTTCTTTGTTCACATTGTGCGAGTTCTTTCATGTTTTACAGTAAGTGGAATACAAATCATTGTCGTTTCGACAGAAGCCATAGTGCTTATGTTGGTACCAGTGTTCTGGTTAAGCAACAACAAACTTCCGTCGAAGCTGATTTACATAGAGTCCGATTTCTCTGTAGAAGTAGCTGGAGCTATTAGTTAGGTGTTGGTGTAGTTGATTCTGGTTGATTTATCTTGCTTTCATCGCACATCTCCAGTTCCTGAAAAACAATTTCAGAGGCGAGACATTACATTTTGGCTCGCTCCACGGTGCTAGCAACAGATTATTGTAGATGATCACTATCCAACTAACCCATATGTTCTTCAATTAAAATTAAAAATCTCTAGCTATAACTAGGAAGCGAAAATTTGAAGTGATAGAGACCGTGTTAACGGACTTTCCTTACTCTCAATGAGGATCATTTTAAAATTGATAAATAGTTATTTGTATCATTAGGACAGAAACTGTCAGTTTGCGAAGGCGAGGCGCTAGCCGAGACTTCATAAGTGAGAGCACTTGCAAAGCAGTTTCGGGCCGTGTGATACACACTATTTTTTAGTCTGACCAATTTTAAATTGTCTCATAAGATCAAAAAGATTCAAATTGTTAGGGAAGTTACCTGTATTCAGGTTGGTAACATAATGTCCAACGGGATGATTTCGGATTTAAAATTAAAAATCAAGGCACTTACATTTTTTTGGTTTTATGACATTTAATAAAGAAGTCATACTCACATTTGATAAAACAAGCTGCAAGCGTATTATATATATAAATTTTCAGCTAAACTTAACTCCAAATTAAAAAATTATTCAATATATCAAATATTTACTACGAAATCAAACCTCTTGTCATTTAAGAAACCAACCACCGATGTCAATATTGCCAATATTTGGTAAATTTCTTGATGGCCTAGGCCTTCAGTAGGGCTGTTTCCGGACGATTTTGACGAACGCAATACCAACATTTCTGGACGGAGGACCAAAAACAAATTTACATACTATATGTGTTAAAAAATGTTAAATGAGACCAGATTTAAAAATTATTTATATTTAAATTAATAGAATCTGTGACGCGTTTGGACGAAAGGAACTTTATAAGTAAAATTTTCAATACAGGCCAAAACACGAGTTCAGGTCAAAATTTCATGTTTTGGGTATTTCGCACCAAACGCTACTTAGACATCTTAAAAACAACTACAAATAAGATTTGTTTGATATATTAACTGCTACATAGCACAATATTCCATTTTTCTGAAATATACCCAATGAACAAAAGAGGCCTTAATTTAAATATGTACCAACCTTTTTTCAACTTCAAAATTCAAAATACCATAACTTCACCTATTTATGGCATTTATGGCGATTCTTGCAACATTCTCTTCAGAATTTTATCCTTTATCTATTTTCGACCTCTAGCCCTTTCGTCAGACCACGTCATATCTATAGATCAAAAACAATGCCATCCGACACGTTAGTTAGTATTTACATGTTGCGTACATGTTATGTTCAGCAATGAAGAAACAAGTATAAGTATTTAATGTAAGTAGTAAATAATAAAATTCCAATAGTAATTATCAAATTCGAAATAGTTTAAATTCAATAAATGTAATAACTTATACTGTCTGTCTTACGAAAAACATACCATGCTGTAACTCTGTTATTAACAGTCCGATTTCAATAATTCAAAATCACTGATTTATAAATACTAGAAAAGGGTTTTGATGTTTTTAATAATATGACGTTTTTGTGAGGCGACAATAAACTTTTTTAAATAGCAGCTTTTATATCAATAAAAAATATTTAAAAGAATCAAATTTACTCTTAAGTTCTTAACTGTCGCAAGAAAATTGAAAACGATTTTTCACGTTTCTGGTGCAAGGCTTTTTCCACATAAAAAAAATTTGTGTTACCAGTTTTGTTTTCTTGATAATGCAAATCTAATGACCCAAGTTTAGCATAAGCAAACCGGAAATTGCAAGAATTGTTGTAAGAGCCTCTTGTTTTGGATCAGTTTAATATCCGTACTTATAAAATGGATATTTTTCATAGTAGCTATGAAATATTTACTGGCCTGAAAAATGTACGGATATTAAACGCATCTAAAATTAAAAGTGGATGGAATTCTTACAATTTTCGGTTTCTTTAGACTAAATTGGGGTCGTTAGTATTGCATTATCAGAAATTAAAAGTAATAAAAAAATTTATTTGCACCAGAAACGTGAAAAAAAAATCATTTAAAATTTTCTTATTCGTGGAACATTTAAGAACCTAAAAGCAAATATGATTCTTTTAAATATTTTTTAAGGTTATAAATAAGTAAGCTAACTACCCCTAAGAATTAAATACCAAATGATCATTTATCGCTTCACGTCTTGAACAAAACTAAGAAATTGAAAAATCTTCTGTTTTTCGAAATTTTATGAATATCGCGGCAGTTAAACTAAATACACACAAGAACCAAAAAAATTTATCTCATTTCTATGGTAACATGAAAGCCGTGATTTATTTACGACGAAAAATAAAAGTACGAATTTTGTAATTCTAAAATTTTAAAGTTTTAAATTTTAAACTTGCCTACAAAATCCTTTAACGTATCGAGAGAAAAATTGTCGCAAGACAATCTCGAGGATGTTAAAGAATGATTTCGCGGCCTTGGTATACAAAAACTATTTTCTAATTTTCGTATTTTAAATAGTTACCATTTTTAGCTACACTAAATATTGCTTCTTTTTTAATGGCAAGAATAAAAATTTTTAGCAGTCACTTAAATATATTCTACGGATCAGATTTAGGCTATATGGTAGCTTCTCCATATGTTTAAATCAACATCTCGAAAGTAATTTGAGTGAATATAAAATATAAATTACATACTGAGCTAATGTACAAATGTATACTCGTAATTATTTGAGATGTACATATAAGACTGAAAAAGTTGTGCGTTTCTCAAAATATAATACTATCAGTATCCTTTCATTGTTAGTATTTCAAGCGAAAAGAATTTTTAAAGTTCAGAGAAAAGTAATTAGAATAATAGATAATCTATCCTATATGGATGATTGTAAAGAATCATTTATAAAATTGAATATACTAACACTTCCGTGCGAGTTTATTTTACAATGCCTCTTATATGCTTACAAACATAAAAGTTCGTTTGTTTTGAACAAAGATATACATGAACATGATACTCGACAAAATAGCAATATTCACTCTAACTTTTATAGATTGAGTAAATCAAATACAGGTACTAATACAAAAGGCATAAAATATTATAATTTACTCCCTCCCAAAATAAGACTGTTATCTTATACTAATTTCAAAACTGAAATATCATTGATGTTAAGGCAAAATGCGTTTTATTCGGAAAATGAATTTGTCATTTCTAAAAAATAAAAGAGAGGATTAACAAATGGAGATAGCTATGTAATAAATGTGTGAAATTGTGAAACTGTCCTTTTACAATTAATTGTTTTTTGTGTACGTTTATATTATATTTTGTACTCAAATTCTTAATATGACGACATCTGTATACACTTATACATATGTACTTTTAGATATAAATGACGATTGTAAATGCAACACATTGTATATGAACAATAATAAATATTATTATTATTATATTATTATAAGTGAAAAGTGAATATTAGATATTTTGTTTTATTCTGTTAAAGCAATTACATGTATATGAGAAAAAATATTGTATTTTGTGAAATTGATAAAATGTTAAAAGAATTCATGTTTTATAAGAAGAGATTTCCCATAAAATCGTTCATTCAAGTTACTTTACCAATGATGTAAATAAACTGTTCTGACTACCCTTGAAAACATCAGGAGATTAAGTTATTCCTGCAACATGTGCTTTTCATCAAATAATTAATGGTTTCGTCTGTTACAGGTGTCAGTAAGAGGTCAGGCTGGGAGCTACGTCCGGACCCGTCCCGTCACCGGGCGGGTTTTCGCCCGTACTTTCAGCGGTGAAAACGCTTTCACTCCGGGAATCAGCCTGTGCAGAACCCTTCTGGAAAATGCCACATAAAGGTATGTTCACTTATTTCATTATAAATTGAATTTCTTCATATATGCGATATTACAAGTAGTAGTCAAAATTTAAAATTCAGTATATTTTGTTATTCAACCACACTGTCTTGAATGTCATCGAGAGAAGAATTCAAAACTTAAATTTTACACTGTAGATGAGTGAGATCTGATATTCATTGATTATTTTAATTTTAACTATTTAATTATATTAATCCTCTTAAAGATTCATATTAAAGGAAATCTATAAAGTCCGTAGAAATTTTTTAATATTTTTATATTATAGAAAAGTGTGTAGTATTAGTGTATGTCTATCGAATTTAATTTATGTTATTTGTTGTATCATGTTTTCATTTTTACGTTTTTTTTTCAAATTTAATTTAAAACATTTCTTTTATTTCTTTCTATGTTTTATCAAAAATTCCTCAATGTTACAAATAAATGACACCTGTTATTGATTCACTAAAGATTTACAAAGTGTATATTTAAGACATGAAGAAGGGTATACTTTTATTTAATTGCATTTACTAACATAAAGGATAAATTCAACTTTAAAACTAATTGGTAAGATTAAAGAGGGTTTAAGTTATTAAAACTTTCAATCCGCAATCGAATCTTTAGTATCTAGCGCCAAGTAGGTGGTAACCTGACCTTTGAAAAGCGGTGATGCACTTAGTCGTGGTCTTCGAAATTCTCTCGGGATCTGTAATTCCCGTCACCTCTCGGGAAAATCTTGCTCTCTCTGGCTGATGCGGACCGTGTATCTCCCTCGTCGCTTACGCCGTGCATATTTCCGAAGTAGGACCGTGCAAATGGCGTCTCTTTGTTGACTCGGTTACCCGTGAGTTCGCGACACTCGCGTTCAAATTGCATTAGCCTTAACATTACATGGAGAATTGAGGATGTACCGAGACGTGAAAGCTGGGATGGAGGAGTGGGGTCTCTTTACCGGCAGGATGGTGACAGCTCGCAAACTCGACCAGACATGAATTAATGGCGGAATGGAAATTAGAGAAAACTAATTCGCCTACAAGAGACTTGAATAATTTAAACTTAAAAGGCTGCTAATGAACATCAAGATTCGTTCTAACTTTAACTGTTCGCTTCGGTTTTATATATCTTAAAAACTTCTTCGACCGTTATTAACGCACGGGGGAAACTCAAACAAAAATAATATATTCTTTCTGATTGACTTAATCTATTCCACGAAGTATTCTTAAGTAAAAAAAAAGTTACATGAAAATAAATTCTTCAAATTTATTGGATAACAGACTACGTATTATAAATGAGGAGAGATGATTAGCCAAGAAAGGTATCTCTGTATTCAGCACTAAATTGTTTTCCTAAAACGTTACAGCGGCAAATCCAAAAGACATTAGCCGAAAATGTGCAGTACAAGAAAGATAACGTATGATTCAAAAAATTTCAGGTATTAGGTGGTTGTGGAAAGAAAACTCATTTCTTAACTTAACAGATGCATTTGGATTACAACTCTATTTTGCTAAACGCAAATAAAATTCCACAATGTAAGCCTTCTGCTTAGTTGTCAAAATTATTAAATTAATTAAACTAGTGGAATAACATTTGATAGCAAGATTTGTATTAAGCTAAGACATGACATTTTGTTCCGTAGCAGCATGTGACCTGGAATTTATTGAATCATGCGTTATCTCTGCATTCAGTAAGATATTAGGCATTAACCTAGCAGTGGATGTAAATATTGTACACGCATTTTCCATAGCCCATGTTTATGTTTATATTGTGAAGCAAAGTAAGCGTTCAAAACGATTTTCCTAATATGTTATAGCGATAATTCCAATGAATTAAATAGGTTACGAGGTGGAAGAACAATAATCTAAAATATGTAATAATCATTTGCACATCGAACCAGATATTTCAAATATTTCGAGATGCACTACAAACGCAAGCTTTTTTGTGACATTTGACAAACACGCCATATATTGGACTTATTCATATTCTTTGCTCCTTTCCAATTAATATGTCAGTCAATTAAATCAGCTTAAAAAACTAGATGATTGTGAAAGGGTCTTTTTTTGTTGAGTTTACCGCTTCATTAGAATTTGCACAAGAGAAAATATAAAATACCAGACCTTTCCAATACAATCATCGATCACTTTTACTAAGAAATGTGGTCGGTCGCTTGTTATTTGGAATTGCTTGTGTAGGATAATCAAACTTGTTTCTTGTTTCTGTTGCTGCTTATTGAATTATTATAGAAATATCGTTCAAAACTACTTATTCGAAACTGCAATTTTCATAGGTAACGTAAAACCAGCTTTTCAATGTTCACCTGAACATTTCCTATTATGGCATTTGATGAATGATTTGAGTATAGGTAATAAGTACTCTAGTTCCTATTATTTAAAAAGAAATATGTTCCGTATTTTCTCTGTCCCCTGCCCAAATGTTACAAATTGTACGTTTATTGGTATAATAAATAATGCGGTATTTAATTTGGTGGGTGGAATTCGTTTAAATATGTTATTACACGACCGTAAGTTTGTTTCATGCAGGCGATATTCAAAATAGTTATTTGTCGCGAATCACGGCGAATTTTCCTTGTAATTCTGCATTAATCTACACTCGGCGAAATTCAAAGCGGGGAAGGTTCTGCTCGGACGAGCATAAAATGGAACACAGATTAAATCCTACAGAACGCACGCATTCGTAGGCGCGCCGCCGTTCACGACAAAAACTTTAAAATGTTTAATGGAAAACTCGCTTCGTCTCTTTCTAACGCTCCGTAGAAGACCGTCATCAACGTCGTCGCCGAGCATGTAAACAAGATTTTTCTGTTAAAAACTCAAGTTACGACCGATGGCATTTGCGCACCATGAAAGATAGATTTATTTAGGATCTCTTTTTTTGGCTGTCTATGGTTTAAATATCGAAATGACAGTATTGGCGAACTCAAACGAAAATAATGTAAATAGACTTAGAAAATCTAATAAATTTTTTGATATTTTTGACTATAAACAAATTTGGATGCATAATTTGAAGGTATTCATGAATTTCATTCCTGAAGAAGTTATCAACCAATATGCAAACCTTTGAGAATCGAGTCAATTTAGAAATATTTCAATTTCAATAAGTAATATTAAAGGTCAAGGAAATATCACTCATACTCACTCAACTCTTACTCAAGTTGACGGTTTGATGTTTGTTTTTTAATTTTCATTTTAATGTTTTCTTGACTTTCTGTAAATCACTGATGGTTAAAATACATATAATGACTATAAATATTATACAAATAAATATAAAAGCATTTCTGAATTTCAAATAGCGTTGAGTGTCAAATTTAAGTGTGAGTTGAATATGAGTGATATTTCTGAATTTCACTCTGGGAATTTAATTTTGATGTCGGTGCTATTTAGAATTTCTCCTTATTAATTTTTTTTTAAATAGAACGGTTTAAATTGAATTATATTAGCGAAAAATGTTGATGGAGTTCTTTCCAAAAATAAAAGATAACTAAGGAAATATATAGGTACGGTTAGGGAATAAATGCACTTTACACTTTATATTGTCATCAAAAGTTAGTAGCACAAAATTTGTGAGAAAATTTCTTTAACATTAATGACGAATTTACACGTGTATAGTAGCTAAAGCAAGTTACTAAATTTAGTTACTGGCATCATATATACAATGCCGTTTAGTTTAATAAATGATGCCAGTAATTAAATTTAGTAACTTGCTTTAGCTACTATACACGTGTAAATTCGGCTGTATTGTTTGCCTATGTTAGACAATAGGTTTGTTCGTAGAGCAGTTTGTAACTAGTATCGAACCGTCAGAACCAGTCGCCCATCGAAGTAATTTTCAATTTCGACAGTAGCGTTAGATGTAAAACGTTAATTGGTGCATATTTTCAGCGGCCCAAACTAGTCGGAATTGCTCTATGAGCAGACTCAAAGTTAGCGTTCAGCTAATATGCCTGCAGCATTCACAATTTCACATGCAGCTGCTTCCAAATTATTAAAACAACGCTGAAAAATGGATTAAGGACGGGAAAATCATTGTGCCAAACCGGTATTGAATTTAATGTATCACACACCTTGGCAAAAATTCGAGATTGGTGGCAGCAAAATCAAAATTTGTATCCCTTAGGTTGTATTGGGCAATGGATAATGTCTATGAATGACAAAGATGAAGCATTGGTGATATATATACGACAATTATTTTGCTAGAGCTGTGTAGGTCCTTGAGGCAACCTGGACATGTGTATACTGCTAGAAGAAGGATTAGACAAGCAGATTTTCAAACTTTCACGACAGCTACAGTTTCTTATAAGAGACGTTCTAAGGCAAAAAAGAGTAGAGTTTTGCTACGAATAATAACAAAGATGTAAATTTTTGGAAGTCGGTAGTCTTTTCAGATGAGAGCCACACTGGAAGAGTCAGAGTTTACCGGCCAAGGGAAGTGTTTTGGAATAGATTATAGGTTTTTTTTTAAATGCATCATAAATCAAAAAATTTAAAAATATTGTTACTAGATTAATGAAATTGTAAACTCTACATGAACAAAATAAAAAGCAGTTTTGGCACAAACGGAGTATGTCAAGTTCAATATCTTTTAAATTTGATATTTAATTAATTCAGAAATAAGTAAGGCGACATATAGACAACATATTTTTGACTTACATGTACAGTCGTGGCCATTAAAATCGTTACCCTTGCTTGCTAAGCTCGCCCTTATTGACCTGCAATGGAAACTTCCTCTGGTGTGCTAACTAATTACGATTATAAATGTTCAATTGGCTTTTTTTACTTTCCAATTGCACGTTCCTATTCGTTTCTTATTGCATGGAAAGTGTTCAACTAGGTTACACAAATCCATGAAAGACTATTTTCCAAAAGTTATTTCAATCAATCATCTTCTGAGAGGTCGGGAAAATGCTATATCTTATGAAAGTAGTACTTACATTGTTATACAACTTTTAATTTGCAGATTTTCCTAATTCAAACTCTTGTAAATTTGTATATGAATTTGCTTCAATTGATAGCAAACATTTTCTTACATACCTACACTAAGACACAATTCTTTTAAGATTTCAATTTGTGCTGGACCTTTGATCCGTTGATTTTCTTATGTGACAAAGATCTAGATGAATGTTATTAAAAATGAGTCTCTTTTCATATGCGATTTTAAATAAAAAGTCTGTTTTTTTTTCTTCACTTAGAGTCATTATTAATGGGTTAAAACGTCGAAAAATTTACTGAATAGAAATTAGGTAAATAGCAAACTTAAATTTAACATGACCGTTTGGTTTTGTCACACATTATTTATTAACTTTGTTCACTTTTTTTTTATTATCTCTTTGCGTTTTCAAGTAACCTCATCGACACATCGCAATCATCTTAAGATCCCTTTAAAAATGACATAATGTAGGTGGCCTACTTAAAGAGAACGTGCTAGTTGTCTCTTAAGAGGAATTGTACGGATCAGTGCCAAGATTCAAATTTCCAAATATAAAAACAAATTTACTACACTGAGAAAAATAGTTTTTTGTAGTTAATGAATATGCTTTAATTTAAAGAAACTATTTCTTTGAATAGTAGCAAAGATATCTTTCGTTCGGAATAAAATATTTTCTTTGGGGATAAAATATTGTTTTCATGCGAACAAGTAGCTTTTTTAACACAAATAAGATATATTTTAATGAAGTAAGATTTATTTCACTGAAATACAAAATGTCAAAGATACAAATTTCTTAACGATAAAGATTCTTTTTTCTCAGTGTAGAAGTGTTTATTTTTAATATCTGTATGAAATTAAGAACGTAATAGGCGTTTACGAAAATTCACCCGGTTCATAACCGGGTTAGAAGTGTGAGAGAGAATATATAGAGACTTAGTGCACGTAAGAGTGAGAAAAATATAGTACGGTGTATCCACCGAGTGTATAACATAAAAGAATAGTAATTTTTAATGGAATTTCTGGTTAGAAATTTTTTGAAAACAGAAACTTTTGAGAATTTGTCACTTTAATCCTCAATTAAATGCTTAATTTTTCGGTGTTTTACTCTTGCAATATATCTTATGACAAAATGAAAATGATACGTACGCACTTTATAATTGTAAACAGGGAAGCAGTATGAGAGATTAGAACAAGTTTAAGTACCTTTCTGTATACTGCCGCTGCCTCTGGTACTGCTTCAATGGATTTGGAAAGTGGTTTATACACAAGAGGATCTCAGAGCAGATAAAAGGGGTTTAAGTGCGTTATAATCCGACGGTACATTAGTGAATAGGTGGCTTCATATTCAGCACAGAGTGAGGGTGGATACAGAAGTTAGTAAGTTCGTCGCAACTGAGAGAAGTTCGCCGCGCCCTGGGGCCGCACGCCTTCATCTCATGTGAGCGACCAAAGTTTACCTTAATGAATGTCGTATTTAGCGCGTATGAGAACTTATTTCAGTACAACTTTCTCATTAATGATGATCAAAATTCGAAGGATTTGGTTTATATATATTCTCGTTACTAATTAGAAATTTACTTAAATGATAGAAACTGAAAACAAGCAAAAAAAAAATTGGAAAACAAAATATAGATCTTATAAAGTAAGATAACACGACGTAAGTAAAATAATTTTTACAGAAAAGTGATACATTGTTTAATTAAAAATCGTGAAGAAAAGTGGGACTTTTCTCGTTAGCAACACTTGATTTCAGTTAGCAACACTTTTTTTTCATTCATTTTATTTATTAGCGTAAATTGTAAATGAACAATTTGTTAAATTATTAAATATTACGCCTGAAGATGATGAAACTGACCACAACGCAGACACTGACAAATTAGAATTTATTACTTCACTTGCTGCTACTGTTGATGATGATTCAGAGGTCGAAGATTGCTTTTCAGTCGAATTACAAAAAATTTTCTTTGAAATTTTTACTTTATTTTTGACGCAGGCTTCTGCAACAGCACTACTACGCCAGCCACCGTGTCTCTTCAAAATTTGAATGTCAGTTCCACTGTCGGCCAAAAAGGTCGCTGATGTCCTTCGGAAACAATGGCCTGTGAAGCTGTTCGGCTCCGGTAAATTGTAGAAGGTGTTTATACCAATTCGTTGCTTTGTGCACTTTCTCTGTCTATAAAATATAAATAGTCTGCGATGGTCCACATTTTTGGGTCTCAAATTCTAATACTTTTTGTAAAGCTTAATTTCATTTATTCCATCTTCCGATGTAACTGTAAAGACTCGTTTTTTCTTTGTTTTTGTGACATGTAATGTTATGACCAAAATATGGCCGCAATCTTCTACGTCATCCACTTTTAGTAAACGTAATTCTTCCGCCCGACATGCTACATGCAAAGCAATTACCAACACTACCTTCATAAGCAGAAAACTGTCATGAGGAGCTTTTCTAAAAACTCCTTTACATTATCCATCGATAAAATTCTCGATCTTTTTGTCACATAACCATCATTTTGACGTTCCAGGTAAGCTAGCAATTTTTTATATGCAAAAATATCCAAATTTTCATTTATTTGTAAAGTACTTCTCAGCATCGAGTACACTGACCATAGTGTTGAAGCTTTAAGAGTTTTCACCTAAGAATATTTAAAAATTAGTGTTAATAAATCTTATAAATAAAACAAATGTTTTCAAAAAAGTACGCAATTAGAATATCTTCATTTGCCCCTTGCACATTTTTTTCATTTCTCCAGCCACAGAATTGTTAGTAAGTTTTCTCGTACTTTGCTTTGGACTTTTTAGGTAATAAACTTGACTCTGCTTCTGATACCAATTGTAAAATTTCTTCATTATTCTCGTTTGATTGACTCATTTTAGATGAACGTTTTTGCACAAATTATTTACTTGCTCATACGTTTTGTTACTGTGTCAACAAATGCTTGTCATACTTTGATAACATATTATTATTCTTCGACACTCCGATAATGTTAGCATTATTTTCGTCAACTACACGAAAAAATAGCATAATGTACACGTTAGAAAAGTGATTTTCCATATTCATGCAAATTTGATCCACTACGCTCACTCGTGAATTCAAACATTTACACTCACTGGAAAACTATCACTTTTCTAAACTTATAAATCAATACACTATTTTTTAATTAGTTTTTTATTACCTGTCATTAAAACGATAGAATATTTGAATTACTATAAAAGCATTATTTAACCATTTTGTGTGGGATGACTTATTAGGCAGTAAATTGGCTGCTATTTGTCATTTTGCACATGTCTATACTGTAGATTATAAACTTATATAAACAAACAACGATTGGGCAGATTTAATTATCGACGATTTTTTATACTAAGCAGTCAATGATTCACTATTGCAGATTATGAATTATCTACATAACTATCCCTTATTTTGTGCTGTGATACTTTTTGGGGAAGAGTACAATTTTCATTTTTCATATAGCTGGAAAAAATATTAAAACAGTAATAAAATAAATTTGCTTTGAGCACTCCAAGATCGCTTTATTTATTGTTACCTGTTCGTATTTCTTGACTTCCGGCCTGAAACCGAGTTGATCTATATTTTTAACGAAACGCTTATTAGATAATTGTTTTTAGAAAATTTCAAATAGCCATTCTTTTTTTTTATTTCTCTGTTATTATCATAGAGATTCCTCGAGAGATGTATTTACTATTATAATTCCCATATAAAAATTTTGTCCGCTCACTGATTTACTGTTTGCCAGACAAGTTTACGCTGGCCTTTTCAAATTTCCTTATTCGCAACCAGATTTCCGGTTTATATCATTTACATGCGGCAGGTGGCGACTTTTTAAACTTCCATTCTTCGACATTTTTCTGTAAAGCAATGAAATAACAGATGTAGCCTGTGAGTACTTATACTTACCAAGGAATCTCGGCTTTTTATGGATTATCTTCGATATTTAACAGTAATTGCTGTTTTTCAAGTTCAAAGTGAACCCTGAACTAACAACAAAGAGTTCTTCAGGTTGTAACCTTCTTAATTACGTCGTAAAAAACTTACGAATTATATTATATACCGTTCAGAAGTATCTTCATCAGAAGTTTTCTATAATTGTATAATTAAAGCATTTCGTACTATCAACAACGCAACTGGAATTTTAGAACATGTGCGACATTTATAATGTTCTTGTGATGGCTATCCTATTAACAAAGGTGATCATCATCACGAAATCTGTCAAATAGCTTTGGATAAGTTTTAAGACAATCCCAGAGTGTCCCTGTATAATACAATAATTTATTTTTTCTACGACTCTTTATAAAGAGTCATTTTTCGTTACCTAATACTTCAGCGAAAATTTTATTTCCATCATTGATTTGAAAAAATATCATAACGTTAACTTTTATCACTAGAGACTAATTTTCACCTCCGTCTAGTTGGCTGCTGTCGCTGTATCGTGTCATTATTAAATCACGTCAGTTCGTGCTGTTCGTAGCTTAATCATGATTTCTGGTTCTAAAAATGATTTAGATATTCCCAATACTCTACCAGAAATAGTAAATCAAACTGAGAAAACCTCTGCGGATTTATTGCCAGAAAAATCGAAGAAGAGGTATAAAGAAATCTATGCAAAATTCATGGAATGGAGGGCTGATAATGCCGTAAATTCATATTCGGAAACTGTGCTGCTTGCATATTTTGTAAAATTGTTGGAAAATTTGAAGTCATCTGGTCTATATATTCTATGTTAAGAACAACATTATCAATAAAAAATGATATCGATATCCCGTTCTTTTCTAAAACGAAAATCGGATGCTTTTAAAAGTTACTAATTTAAAACTTTTTCTGCCAAGAAATAAACACGTTCTTGACGAATGCATCCGACTCAAAATATCTAATGACTAAAGTAAGGTAATCATGTATTGTTTTAACAAATACTTAGTGGTACAAATGTTTTTAGGTTGCCTTAATTTTTGAAATCTCAGGCGCTTGCCGTTGCCACGAATTAAAAGACTTGACGAAGTAAAAGATGTAAAGGATTCTGGAAATATACTTCGCGTTAAAATACCTAGCACAAAGACAAAGGTTTCATATTTCTGGAAACTTTATGAAATTTCTAAAAAAAATTAACCTTCGTCCACTAGATATGGATCAAATTAATTATCAGAATGGAAAATGTAGTAGGCAAGTTGTCGGAATTAATAAATTTAGTAAACTTCCTACAGAAATAATTCGGTATTTAAATTTGCTTTTTTCTCAATAATATACCGGGCATAGTTTTTGCAGAACTTCCACTATGTTACTAGTAGATGCTAGAGGTAACCTGTTTCAACTAAAACATCATGTCGGTTAGTAGTCTAGTAGCGTTGCGGAGGGATATGTTGATGAATCAAGTAACAATAAAAATCAAATAGACCAAAATTTTACAATTTGTACAAAATACAAGAACTGTTATGAGGAATCCTCTTCATCTGGAATGACATTAGTTAATGACAGAACCGATATGGCATCGTCTACTTCAATACATAAAAAGTTTGATGGTGAAATACTCATAATTTTGAATAATTGTTCAAATGTAACAATTAATCAATATGTAAATCAAAAATAATAATCTACAGATTTGCAAAAAAAAATATATAGTGTTTAACTCGTTGAACAATATATTATTTTTGCATTAACAGCACTTTCAAGTAATTTAAAATCTGTATCAATATTTCCAGTGCTTAAATATTTTATATTTCAATTTTTTTTTTTCAAAATCAAAGCGACACATTTGTACAACAGACGTTATTTAACTGTGCAAAATGGAAATATAAGTTTTAAGACTTCCATCCTTTTCAAGGCAATAAATCTTACAATATTTCCGAATATTGAAATGCTACATCGAAGATGGATGTATGTACCAAGCAAATATTGAACGCAGCCGCTGTGAAACGCGATTGTCGCAAAACCCTCAGATTTTGTAACATTGCTACCCAACACTTCCATTCATTTAATTTTTAAGCATGTTGTTCCCGATTTCGGTGTATGTTTCTTCGAACTGAATGAGCTTAAATTTTCCGATCCAATTAAAATTGAATGCTGCACACTTGACGGATACCGCAGAATTAATTTCTTTGGTCAATACAATCGAGCCCTATTGTAGTTCGATTTGATCGTAGTGGCAGTGCCAGCAGTCTACAAAATCACACCCCCTTAAATAATCGCAGCCCTTATGTAATAGCACCCCCTTAATAACGTACGCGCTGCGGTCTTTAATCAAGCTTCAATTAACTGGAGTTTTTTTCTCGTTTTTCCGTCGCCAGTAATGATCAAGTTAATATAGTGGTCAAATTATTGCGATCAAGCAGGACTTATACATACACAAATTAAATATTATCCCTTATTGAATTTGTGTGCCTGATAATGATCGGACGAAAAGTTAAATGCTACGGATTTTCCGAGTTAGGTAATGTTAAGAAATTAAAAGAAAATAAGTAATGAATCACATTTTATGAAGTCAACTAAAATTCACGTTGAAATTGAAAAATAACGAATTGATTCTTATTATCACTGAAACGTTTGTTTTCATTAAAGAAATATAAATATTCGAGCTTTCAACTTTGGGAAATAACAAAATAACAAATTTATATTACAGCAAAAGTATGTGGCAAGAAATTTACATGAAAAATCAAACTGTACCAAAAATTCTTGATTTTCTTCGACTTATTCCAAAGTTTTTTTTTTATATATAATTTATTAAATGCACATTTACATTGCCTACAAGTATAGTTGAATAGTGTTAAGTTTTAATTTGTAAAAATGGGAATGTAAATTTCTAAAAGTCCACATTGAATTTTTCAGAAGAAGACCTCATGCACCACGCAGCGATGGGTCAAAATACAATATTCGGGTGTTCTGCTGCAGGTCACAGTGGCATTAATCAGCTCGGTGGTGTTTATGTAAACGGCCGGCCGCTACCAGATTCGACGCGTCAAAAGATCGTTGAGCTGGCGCACTCAGGCGCAAGACCCTGTGATATTTCCAGGATATTACAGGTGTCCAATGGTTGCGTTTCGAAAATTTTGGGGAGGTGAGCAAAATCTAATTCGAGCGACTCATATGAAATTTAAGGAATTTTGCTTGCAGGTACTATGAGACAGGTTCTATTAAACCGAGAGCTATCGGCGGATCAAAACCGAGAGTGGCAACACAGCCAGTCGTCAACAAGATCGCGGAATTCAAGCGGGAATGTCCATCGATCTTTGCTTGGGAAATTCGGGACCGGCTACTATCTGAAGGAGTTTGTAACAACGATAATATTCCAAGTGTAAGTTTACACATCATCCTTTTACCGAGCATATTATCTATTTCAATTAATCTGGCCTTAAAGAAACAAATAAGGAGGAATATATTATAAATAAATAAACATTTGGTGTGTTAAGAATAATACAGTCGCAAATTATCAATCAAATACATGTCCAAAACTGAAACAAATTAACACTAATTTTAGTAAGACATATATATATAAGTAATCTACAAATTTCAGCTAATAAATTTATTATTTATTTAAAAAACCACTCCTGAATCTCGTCGCATCAATACCAAAACACCAAAGCTTTGATAACTGTAACAAAATCTACTACAAAAAGATTATGAACGTCATGCCATTAGTGATAACAAATTGTCAATGGTTATTTTGTTAGATTACAGCAAGACACCTGACACTATGCTCTATGTCCCACTCTAAGCAATTACTGAGTGGCATAATTCAGTGTTCCATATTTGGACCTCTTTTATTTTCGTTATATAACATACGAATAAATTTATCCATTTAGCAGCTAAAATTGCTCAACTAAAATTTTAAATTACTAGTTTAATTAAACTAATTTTACTTTATACTTTTACAAAATGGACAGAAGGCTTATATCGTGGCATTTTGCTTTCGTTTAGCAGCGCTATAATCGAAATACGTCTCTTCTAAGTTATGAGTTTTTTCTTCACAACCGCCTGAGACCTGAAATTTATTGAAGCTTTACTGTTCCTTCCCATTTTATGATTTAGATAAATTCAATGCTTACACAAATAACGACTTGCTGACATTAATTGAATTATCAAATTTCATGATCTTTATTTAATATCATTCGTCATTAATGATTTGATAGAGAAAACCAAACATGTCTTACTAACACTTTGGTCAATTTTACTGTTAGTAATCATAAAGTTCAGGTTGTATACGAGTGTAGAAAGATTGGTTTAATTATGGATTCTGAATTAAAATTTAAAAACATATTAGCTTATTGATTCAATTTTCTTATGTTGCTGTAAAGCATCTTTACATGAAGAAATGCATATGCACTCAAAAATAAAACTTATTATTTCACTTTTTTCGTTCCTCATTGTGATCTAGTTTATGAACGATTTTAACTAATCAGGGTTTCTACCGGTGTCAAAAATTATATTCGTTTTATTTATAATTTACGGAAGTGGGATCGTGTTACTGGAAGGATTCATCAGTCCGAATGGTTTTTTATTAAACATAGCGCGATATCATCTGCTTATCTAATTCATAAAATTTTGGTAGATCTTTTCTTATAATGCAGTTACATTATTTACAATTCTATTCCAAATGCAACTTATATCCTTGAAATGCTTTATAAGATATTCAAAAGTTGCCTTCTTGAAAATGATTGTGCATATGCCGCGTGTCCCAGAATATAAAACTTCTGGCAAATGTATTACTCCATATTTCCCCATTCTAAAACCACAAAAACATTTTCTAGGATAGTATACTTTTCTTGTACGAACCCTCCAAGTATAACACTTTCAACAGAAAACTGTGAAGTAAACGGAAAAGGGAACGCAAAATGTTATTAAATCAGTAAGCAAATCTCTAGTATTTACAAAACATAATTAGAACATACTTGCTTTTTAGGTATTATTAAAAACAGCAAAATAAATATTTAATTAAGGTGTTGCATTTGCATCTAGAGAATTGAAATTGATTTAGTCCTAAGCCTTTTTACAAATCGAATTAACTTCATATATAAACAACGTTGCCAAGTTTACCAAGTTTTTAATCGTATTTTGTTTCGTGTGCTGAAAATGTC
Organism: Serrognathus titanus; assembly: GCA_039766575.1. Taxonomy (NCBI): domain Eukaryota; kingdom Metazoa; phylum Arthropoda; class Insecta; order Coleoptera; family Lucanidae; genus Serrognathus; species Serrognathus titanus. The sequence goes on along the minus strand of CM077912.1, from coordinate 25,103,109 downwards.
AAACTTGAATAATTAATTTTTCATTTTTGGGACCCTTATAGACTGTTGAAAAGAAATACGCAAAGCTTTATATCCTTTTCTGGAACACTGTATATAATTATAAATTGGATGAGTACACAGTTATTACTACAAGAATGGAGTTTCATGTGGTATACTTTAAATTACCGTCTTCTAAATGCTTACAATAATTTTACTTACAATTAATAGAATGAAGAACATTTTCATTACAATTTTTTTAAATTTCAAGGCTTATTTTATCATTTTTCTGAATTCTACGAAAGCTATATAAAATTTACTCATTGTAGCCTTTTAGGTTCCTACCGTAGGAAACAACGCAGCATATAAAACTGTTTTATTCAAATTTAAGGTGCCGTTATTTTCAACGTATCGTTTCGGTCGCTAAATTAACAGCTGTCACTTAATATTTAAGGAGCAATATCTTTTTTTTATCTATGAAAGCATTGTATTTATGGTGTCACCATACTCTTTGGTACGCATATGTAGTTTAATCCTATAAACACATTTTTCATTCAATTAATTACCATGTTATCCTTCTACTATTAAATAATTAAGATTAGCTTATTTGGAACCTATGTTCCCAATAACGCCAATTGCACGGTCACACAAAAGTCTCATTTTCTAAAAGTTAATATGTCAAAAATATATAATTTGCTCTATATACTGTTATATTATGTTACGACGTATATATATTATGTTATATTATGTCTATAGATTCAGTTAGGGTAGAATTTGAAATATTTTATAAAATGGTTTAGATGCCAGATTCAATTAAGTATGGCGTTATTTGGTACATGTACCTTATTTTACAAATAAGTCCGGAAGAAGGAAATTAGAAACTGAATGTTCTAGTAATCTTGGAAACCAGAAAGTTTCTGCGTTTCTTGAAATCAATCTGTTATGAAAACTTCCGTAAAACTCCAGACTGATTCTAGTAGTCTGACTATTGTTGAAGGCGACATTTTTTAAAATTTGCGTAACTTTGGAACAAGGATTTTCAAAGCGTTTTGGCTTGCTCTTTAAAATTTAAAAATATTTTCATAGTGTTGTTTACTTATAGGGTTTTTTTTTATTAAATAATAAAATAAAATGAGTTGCACATTTTGTCCGAGCCTGAATAAGGTGCTCTGTAAATATGTATATATATAACTCCCAATAGATTTCACTGGGGGTTAAGTGTTAAGAACAGTTTCTGTTGAACAACTTGTCTCTTTTACGTTGTTATTAAGTCAAATATTGTACTTATAATACACTTTCAATTATTATAATGTTAAAGAAGTTTATTATGACTAAAATAATGTAAGGATAGTTATATAAAACCCATATCAGAATTGAAAAGGAACATGCGTACTATCTGTGAATAGTGATTGGAGAAATTTGATCTTAATATTTTGAAAATTGCACAAGTATAGACATTTAAAAAAATAATAAAATCAAAAGAGTTCATACCTAGGTTATTTTTCGTGCACTAGCTCTTAGCATTATCAGTTTACATTGCTGTACGACAAAAAATAAGTGTTTCTCATCCCTTTCCTCCTTCAGTGCAGTCTTCTTTTTGTAAGTTTCAAAATAATATCCAAGATATTCGTGGTGTCCTTTTCCTCACTGGCTGTTAATCTTAGAGCTCTTGAGGTCAACTGTCTTTTTGGCATTTTGGTTAGTTAGCAATTTGTTAATCTTTTATAGGTGCAGGTGTATCGGGCCTACTCTTGAAAGATCAGAATTTTATGTTGAGTGTATTCTCTTAGCTGAAGTTCTACAACATCAAACTTTTGTCAGTTTTCACAATTCTATTGTAGTTATTATGAGAAGTACACTGACTGTTGTATGTGTATATCAGAATGATTCCAAACTCTATTTTCACAACAAAACCGATAGTATTCGCGTTGTTGATGTAAAACACGATATTTCGGAGGCTTAATATTTGACATACATATGCCTTCAAGGTACTGAATCATTTTGTATATCCTTTTAGTTGGTTAATTTTCTCTGACTAAATACTATTTTATTTTAAATAGAAATATCCAAAGATTTCTTTAAAAAAATAACCGAATATAATAGTTGATATAATGTTGATTCAAACATATTTTTGGAAAATAAATTAACTTTAACTATTGCGTTCTTGTCGTCCTTGCAAAATAATTAGTCTCTTGTGAAAGAATTATGAGCCGTTTTTTCAGTGCGGAAAAACTTATCCTATAATATAACGCTTATGTAATTCTCAAAATTTTATTATTATTACTCTGGGATTACATGCAGAAGAAAAATGCCAACTGTAAATGAAGGACAACAAATCATTTAAAGCACCTGCAAAATGGAGACCATTTGGTTACCCTATTATCATAAAAACAAATGAGAACATCTGCCCAATGCCAGACCGGAAGATCCGCCATTTTCTGCCCCCCTGTCCGAGCTCATCCCTCTTTTTAATCTGTATAAGGCGCAGACAGTTAGGTTGCTTTCACGCAATGCGTATCGCGGAATCGATGGAGCGTGCACGCACGCGCATTATATCCCCTCATTTTCTGATTTATTAATACCCCCAAAACTTCTTAATTATAAAGATTATTAGAAGCGTCCATAATGAAAGGTTTGTCGGGTGCCAGGCAACAATACAGTGCCGGGAGTTCGGAACGAGCTGTCTAGATAAATTAAATTACAGGAAACGATTTACCTCTGTTTTCAATAAAAGCACGTAACAAATTAATAGTACACTTCCCGTTTCAATGGGACGACGTAAAGCCGCTCTGGGTGCTTTGCTTCGTTTACCTGAAAGCATCGCTGAAACGTAAACATTCCTAGATCTTGTCACTAATAGAGTTTGCAGAGCGTTGACATGCGACATGTTACACAAACATGACGCCTCAGGGAAACGTTCATCTCACATGTTAGAATGGTTAAAATTTACTCGCTTACTGTTTACTACTGAATTCTAAAGATCCACCTGCCTTGCTTAGAAACGTTTGGTTGTTTACTTGTTAAATAAATATAATAATTTCAAAGAGAATTAAGAGTCAGCTTCGTATTTATACAGCAATACAAATTCACAAATACCTACTCTTTGGAATTAGGTAAGCACGTACTGTACAAGTCTGATAAAGAAAATTTTCTAAGACGTTAGAAAATTGCAAAATAATTCTAAAAAACTGTACCTATTTATTGAATTTCGTCTGTTAGTCGTTTCGCATAAGATTAAATGAATTAAATTAAATTAATTAAATAAATTAAATCTGGATGATTTTATAATCAATACTCGAATTTCAAAATAATTTTATTGGAAGAAGAAGAATAGCATTAAATATTATATGACCTGCAGTATAATGTATATTTGTATATTTTCCCGATAAGTAGAAATAAAATTTGAAATTAATCTTATGCAAATTCTTTCAATTTCAAATTAATTCGTTGCTTCAACTGTTGGAAGGATTTTGTGAATACATTTTTAGCTTTAAATGAATTCAAAACCTTTGAAAACCTTAATTTTCAAATGGAAAATATAATTTACCCACAGAAGTCATATATTTTTCCTGTCGTAAAGTCACAACAAGCATAATAGCTTCTGCTATTCTGGAGTTGATTTCGATTGATCAGTTTTACTATAATGCTTAATCCTGATTCTTTTGTAATATTTTAGATGTTATCCATGTTAAACGAATTTCTTTTCCATTTTGCCTCACAAAGTGGCGCCAATTCTTTTTGAAAGTATGAAATTTAATTATCTTCCGCACTTTGTAGACTGTTTTTCACTGATTCCAAAATTCAAACGACATCTTTTTAGTGCCAGTTTTACAATGGTTGGATAAACGAAGTACAACTCTGTTCTTGGTATATTTATGGATAAACTATAGTTTCAACTATAGATATACCAAAAACAGCGTATACTTACTTTATCCAACTATTGTAAAACTGGCTTTTAATCTAAACAAGAATTTGTTCTATTCTTAAAATTGTTCCATAGAGTACGTTTAATATTTTGTTGTGCTCTTATTAGAAAGTTAAATTTGAATCGAAAGAAAAGAGAATCAAATATTACTTTGACGATAAATTCATCCTTCGTTTTACCGATCTTTTAAAGTGTGTTTTACAAGTGAAATAAGACAAACACGACCCGGTGGAATACACCATAAAATAAGCAGTTTAACAATTTCGAATCATGACGACGTTAGGGCATTCGATCGGAGAATGCTGTCGGCGACGAAACGGTCCCATTTACAGACGTTTTCCTCCTTACACTGGCATTTCCTTTTCACGTTCGATTGCGCACGAATTGTTTGACCTATCATGTCTGATATCGCCCCCTTGCTATTTACGTGAATTACGAAACTGCCCCTCTTGATTCCGTCAGCGACTGTTTCCTACGCATCAAGCCCTTCAAGTGCCAGAGTGGCAGCTAATACTCACGTTCCATGACATTCAAGATCACCGTTCTTATAAAGAATGATCCGTAATACCTATATAAATTTGATTATTTAGAAATTTTTTGAAAATACTTATGAGAGAATTTCAAAATAAAAGAAACATTTCTAAAATAAAACTAACAATTAGAAGAAAAATATCCATAAAATGAAGTTTTCTATAATACTTCCAAAGATTGAGGTGTCACCAATTCAGCTTAATAAATACGTTCTCATTTAGTTTATACAAGACATTTATGCGAACTTATAGACAGCAAACATAATAACTGATTTTAAACCTGTATTGTTAACAAGGTATCTATATTTAGAGTAAGATCATTTTCTGGTAAAAGAGACCTTCAGAAATTAGATAGAGCATCCTTATTTAGTGAATTATAATTAAGTTGTCGGTTAAATATTAGTCTGAAGATGGTATTCTTTTCACTTCAAACTCTCGATCTCCTTTATCAAATGCTATACAGCTATATGATCACATTGTATTATAAAGAATGTAAAAGGGATTTATTGAAAAATATACTAATTGTTAGTGGTTAATAAAGAAAGCTAATTAATAAAACTACAATTTTAGTTAACATATAGAATTTGCGTGCGTTGACTATCAATTAATTACAGCAGTGGTTTGACTAATGATTGTAATAATAGTAATAATTGTAATAATAATATTGTATTAAAATTTAAAATGGATGCGTATTATTGTTATCATTCTCTCTTTAAACGATTATCATGTAGGGTTTATTGACGTCAAAAATGGAAAAAGATATTTACAATTGCTGTGTTCGAAAGTTATACGTCAATACAGTAAATTTTCGCACATCTCACAGGTCCACCATTTTCTGTAATCTCTATCTATTTTTATAATCCCCTCGGTCGCGTTCCAGCACACCCCCTCTAGCGGTTACCTTGGCAACAACAACCCTCACATGCCGACAGATACCACCAGAATTCCCTTCTTGTTGTTCACCTGATTTTGTTTACTACGTCTGTACTTCGAGACAAGTAAGTCGATAAATTGCCTATGAAACTAACTCGCCTTACATCTACCCAGATATCAGCAGAAACTATTATACATTAATAAGTAAAATCTATAACACAATCGTACAAATCAAATTTGATAAGAGGAGTTTGATAGGAGTTTTTTTTTATTATTATGAATATTGCTAAAAAAATTACTCATTTAAATGATTGGTACGTACTTTAGTTTTTGTCACAAATAACCAATTGACTGTTTGGATAAATAATTTTTTATCATTATCACATTTTGCATATTTCTATTTTAACTCGATCATATAAAATTCTCTATTAGTTACTTTGAGGTTGAAGAACTCTGAACCTCATAATTTTTGAAACGTATCGCAATAATAAATCGAATATACTTCTATGAATCAAACGGGGAATTTCTGTTTTCAGAATTTTAATGTTAAAAACCATAATGAAAAAATTCTTCACATTTTCTGTATAATGGAGGAGTTACTAAAGTGACAAGCATTTCTTTTTGAGAACGGAAATCTACACAAATCTGAAATTAAGTTCGTAGTGAACCCTTTTTTTAATATTTGTGTGAAAGATTTAAATTAAGGATTTTCCCGACCTTGCCCTTCTTTATGAGTGGCACCGGCTTATTTGTTCTCTTTTTTGCAAGCACTTCTTCGATGCAGCTGCTACTATTCTTGCCGCACTGCCTAGTAGATACCATATAAAATAGCAGCAGCAACGTTAGTAATAGCTCTAAAGAAGGTCAATTGTATAATAAGATTAATGTTGATTAAAAGTTTCTTAAAAATAATAATTTATAGCTTTCGCTATTATATTTCTTTCTTTTCTGATGCCTCCTACTTACTGTTAGTAAACTATAATCTAGGATCTACTACCACATTCAATAGCTTGTAAAAATACTACAAATTATCATCTTTATCATTTAAAATGTCACATAGTTTAAATGTGTTATAATTTACGATGAATGATGAATGCAACAAAAAAACATATAATTTCGGAACGCATGGAAATACTTTCTCAAAATCAAATGAAATAATTAAAAAACAACGATAAGTTTAGTTTTTTTTCCATTAATATTATCTTGGCGAATATTTTAATCCCACCGGTATTTGCTAATGTAGTGTGTACTGGGTCTGATTAGTAAAATGGAGCAAATGCTGTTGCTTCAAATTCTTTATTGAAAAGAACAAATAGAAGAGGAAAAATGAAATTCTAAAATAATAAAATTCTGTCTGTAACGTAGTAAACAATTTTATTTTAAAAATTATATAATGATTTGCAAATCAAATTTTTGCAAGTAGCTAAGCTTTAAAAAAAATTATAACAGAAGTAAAAGTATATGCCTCGTTTTATTCGTTTGGCTCAGTGACTCATAATAAAGAATGAATTTTTAATTTTTGCGATAGGAAGTTGTGATTTTGTATTTTGCTTTTAAAATAAAGGTACTTTACTTTTAAGCTATCTTCATTTTTCAGTATCCATGCTGCACACCGTAAAAGATAGATTTCACCTGGCATTTCCAAATTTGATTTGAAGGAATGCATAAGATTTCTGCATCAACAAAATTTCATAAAAATTGATAATAAAAAAGAATCCCTTTTGATGCATACTTTTTGAAAGGACTGTATACACAATGACATGTATAGTACAGGGAATTCCAAAATGCACTGACGATTTTTGGGATTGAATTATCTTTAATAGTTGAGTTTAGAAAAATTACAAACACAACATGTTAATCTACAACTCGAAGTTTTTTTAGTTAAAAATTAAACGGCGTAGGTGGCTTCTTTCTGTGTGATATCAGCCACAGGAATTAGTGGTCCACATATTTGAAGAGCACGGGCATACCGTATTAGTAATATCAGAGAGATATTGTTACTGGTTTCAGCAGTATGGGGCAACGAGTCACATGGCAAATCAGTATTAATATGCTGTGTGACATGTTTCACGGCCGTTTAGTTTAGTTTTAGATTTTTAAAAGTCATGAATACAGTAATAGACCTCGTAGTCTTCAAGAGCTGAAATGAAATTGAAGTAATTCCACTACAGACTGATGGATGATTTCGTGCAACAGCTAGAAGAATGTGTATCAGAAGAAGGAAGCCATCTACGTCATTCAATTTTTAAATAAAAGAAACTCCCAAAGATATAGATTAAGATGTGTGTGTAATTTTTTAAAATTCAACTGTTTCTTCACTGCTGACGTTTCGTTCTTCTGCAACGAAGAACGAAACGTCGGCAGTGAAGAAATCCGAGACACGCGGTTCCAACCGGAAGCCAAGAATTCAACAATGGACGACGGCCGCGAAAGCCTTCAAGTTAAATTAAGAAGCCTCTACGGGGAGGACATCCAGAAGAAGACGAGACAGTTGGGACAGCTTCGACAAAAATTGGTAAGACAGTCTCAACGACTAACGCGAAGCAGCAAGACCAACAGCAGCAGCAGTAGCAGCATCACCACCAGCAGCAGCCCTGAGGAAGTTCTTCTGCAACGAAGAACGAAACGTCGGCAGTAAAAAAATCCGAGACACGCGGTTCCAACCGGAAGCCAAGAATTCAACAAGGACGACGGCCGCGAAAGCCTTCAAGTTAAATTCAACTGTTAAAAGTTATTTCGTCCCAAAAACCGGTAGAGCATTTTGGAATTTCCTGTAGCTAATACTTTCTAAACTTAGTATTTGAGAGATTATCTTTTTATATTGAGAAACTTTAAGAGAAGAGCTGCTAATAATAAAAATCAAATAAATTAAATTATTAAATATGCATAATTTTGCAGAATTATTAAAAATATTTTTTCGAGTTGTTACTTCTGGATTTAAACAAAAATCTTTCAAGATATTTTTTGTTTTAAAAATTCTTGTTCCAGTTTGTTTTTCAATTTACCACTATTATTTTGTATAACGAAGTACGTTAGAATATTTCCTTTCATAAATTAAATATTAAATTGAATATGTTCAACTTATACATTTAGTCACATTCTACAGTACATAATAATATCTTGCAATAAGCCATTAAATCAATTGCATTAGAAAAGCCGTATTTTGCGTTTAAATATAATGACGATACATAACAGAATAAATTGGGGTAGAATTATACCAAAAGAATAAAATATTGAATAGGATGCGTTTAAAATAGCACATGAATGCTCCTAATTGGAACTAGTTAAATATTTAAATGTTAATTGAAATTTTGGTAGTTATAAATTGAATTACTAATCACTACAGTTTTAAAACATCAAACCAACACAATAGGCGAAATTTTTACATTTGATTGCCGATTAAAGTCCAGAATGTCAATTAGGGTAATGAAATTAATGTAAATGTATGTGAACCGTGCGGTATTGTAAAGCCACATGTCATCAAGTCGACCCCTGTGTCTGACAGAGTAGATTTAGAAACTGATATCCGGGGCATTTGCAAAAAAATTGAACTGGTTGATTTTAACCGCCACGTCACTAGATGTTCGCCAACGCGTCGGAGTGAGACAAATACCCGGCCCTACCGTGATCGCTAGGGGAAGTTGACTAAAAAAGGGGGCACACAAGAGGCAGCATTTTTGAATGTGACCATCTAAGCGTGTTGTACAATTCGTGACCGGTCATATGTGAAATAGTCCTAGTGTGCAGTGGGACACAGAGAGGACCCAGCCAGGACGGTAATAATAGGAATTTCAAAACGAGCTCGAAAGAAATTTGTCGTGAAATGTAATTGAATTTTTACGAATTAAATTGTTCAATTTATGAAACCACGGTGATTTCTCTTTCGGTAGACCGCATGATTGGTACCGAGGGTCGCTTCCCCGGAGACAATGCCGTCTTGATGATAATAATATTCAACTTGTGTGCTCGCTTGAAATGCTTTAAAATAAAAATATCGAACGACAGCGCTTCAGATTATAATAAATTTAAATGTTATTTACACATCAAAGAATTTTTTTTTGCTTGATTATTCCAAATATCTTTTGTGTTATAACATTTAGTTGATGTTTGGATATTCGATGGTTTTTTCTTGAATTGGTGAACGGGAGCTAGATTTTCCTGCTTACATTTACACTATTATAATAGGAATGAATTCATTAGTCATATAATTACACTCAAATGTGTTTAAAAACTACATTCTGATCGTAGGAAATAAAATATTCTGCAGAGTGAAACGTAATTTCAAAGTTTGCTCCAAGTTGGCTTGATTACAATGAGATCTTCTGTATAGCTATTTCGGCCTACTTTATGGCCCCTTCAGCAGAAGAGTAACTTGAGAACTCCACCGGTGAATATGCTGTATAATTAAACTAAAGATTACTACATTCAAAAAATTGCCATCCAATATTTCCAATCACGTATTCCTCAGGAAACTTTAGGATTCTCTAGTCTAGGATTCTCATGTAACCAAATATGACTAGATTTTTGGTTTAAAATATTCCACATAATAAATGTTGTTTTGTTGGTTTATATACATCTTTTCTAAAAATTGGTTTAACAGGCAATTACAAAATTCGCGATTGTATGGTGCATCATGTGGTAATAATTTGAGCCTTAAACGAAGAAGTGTTATTTGCCACCACTCTACTAACGTTTTTCTAATTTACGAAAAGTAGTTTTTCAAATAATCGTGTAAATCAATTTACTAGGTCCGTTATTCGAAAACATTCTGTTTTTTGAAAAAATAAAAAATAGGAGAAACAGAAATATTTTTAAGTGTACAAGTCACCCAAAATATATGAACCATAAGTTGTTATACAAAATACTTTGTTTTACTTAAAATGACTTTTTAATAGTCGTAGAATCATTTCTTTTGTATTTCCAGAAGATATTTCTATTTTGTATTAATATTTGGGTGTTACGATTTCAATATGAAGAAGAACTAGTCCATAGTGTCCCTCTATTACCTTAGGTCTAAAATTTGAACTTATGAGCGTTAGTTCAGTTCAACTATCATAGTAAGGCTACTATCAAAAACTGTCAAAAATACCGAGGATTTCCTGACATGAAATACTGGGCACATAATTGAAAGAGTTAGAGTTAGTTCGGATACCTGTTTCAAAATATAATGGGTCTCATCATCAGTGCAATTACTCGAGGAGTCTTAAATAGATGAACTGTTTCCGCTATTTTGACGTTCAAAGTTATTAACTAAAAGTACAGAAAGCACGATGCTCGAGGAATCCTACTTGGACAGTGTCCAAATTATTCATTTACACGTCCTTAGTTTCAGAACAAATTCTGCTTAAATATTCCAGAGTTGCACTTCGTCGATGAGAGTAATTACGCTTGAAACGGCTATCCAGAAGTATTCTGATCTAATTGGAATCTTCTTATATTATTTTAAAATTGTGAAGAAAAAATCCTAAAAAGTTTCATCTTTATGGTTCATTATCGATTTCAAATATCATAGAAATTTCCTCAGAAAAAACGTAAAAGGACTTTACAGTCCAGCCGGTCAGCACCAATAGACGAATTAAGATTTAATTTCTTGTATGCATTAATTTTGTTTATAATTGTGGACCATTGAACGGTTCAATAATTTCAGTTAGTTTTTTCAAAATATGAAACTGAAACGTAAACAATTGTTGGAAACACACAAGAGTAAGCAAAACTCTTATGTGCAAACAAAACTGAGTCAATAAAAATATTAGTTGTTTTGTGGGAAAAGAATTTATGCAAACAATGTACGCCAGATGCAACAAACACCGCTGCAACGCACGCACCCTCTTTTAACTAGCTTACAGTTGATCCCCGTACGTTATTATGGACCATTCTTCGCAACTAACCAAGTGGAAGACAACACCTCGTCATTGTCTGTCATTGACATGCGTAGTCCCTCTCTTCTATTATGACTTGCAAGTAATAGTCGCCATTAATTTAATTCAATTTGTTTTACTAAATTACGTTAACTTTATGAACACTTCAAGAAGAACCCATCAAACTACCGTGGGGATAAATAAGTTTCTTTCATACTGTTGAAAATTTGTGTTGAGTTTTAACATTTTGGGCACTAAAAGAATATAATTTTGTTCCAGGTTTCGTCAATTAATCGAGTTTTGCGAAATCTAGCTTCTCAAAAGGAGCAACAGGCCAATCAAAACGAATCCGTTTACGACAAGTTAAGAATGTTCAACGGGCAAACACCCGGCTGGGCTTGGTACCCCGGTACGCCAACTACACCACACCTCGGTCTTCCTCCTGCACCGACTGCTTTAACTAGTCAGTTTACTAAAGACGACCTTCAAAAGCGAGGTAAATAATTCATTTCGATGAAATTACATTAAATGCACGAAATTTTCAGGAGATTAATATAACATATAGTAATCTTACGTAATTAACGATTTCATTGTAATGGATTTTCACATCTGAAATAGTAACTTCCTGATGTGCTCACAAATTTAATGCACTTACAGTTACAAACTGTGCATATCTGCCATAACTTCCTAATACGTTTACACCGGTGCTGGTTTCAGGTACTTAGTTGATCTATAAATACGAGCTTAGTTCAATAAAGTACCTACTTGCATTGATTATGTTGTTTGCTCCTGTTCCGGAATTTCTTGGACCCTAGTATTACCATGGTTAATTTCAAATTATTCTGCTTGTCTGATTGTAGCACATTTGTTTTCAATACAAAATACAATACAATTCCAATACACCATTCAATTCAATATATCAGTATCTTATTACTTATTGAGTAACTTTAAATGGAAATAATTGAAATATACATACATTGTTAATTAATGAATATACTCATGGTCAAAAAATTCCGGATATCTACTTTTTTTTTGTCATTCGATTACATTTCAAAAAAAGAAAGCTAAACTGCTTCGAAGCTGTTGCAGGAGCTGGGAGAAACAATATATTAAAATCGATAATTGTATAGAGGAGTTAAAAATGTTAAATATTGTTAACTTAGTAGAAATTCATTTTTAGCAATTACAATATTTTCTGAAGTTTGCTTTGGTGTCTTTTTGTATTCTTGCTACATCTGTGCATGTACTTAAGGTTATAAATACAAGTATAAATACTAAGTAAAAATACTAAGTATTTTTTAGGACTTATTACTTGTATTTAAGTACATGCAACAGGTGACGGTACTTCTATTTCCATTTAAATACTCTAAGGCACTAGTACTTCTATAATAAGTACTATTACTACTTGTTGTTGTTAAGCGAAGATGAGATTATTATTTATGTATATTTGGGTTTTGTTTGCGCATATTCTTGATGTTTCCATTTTCAGAAACTCCAACAACTTCAATTAAGAAAATTCGAGCAAGCCGTCTGACGAAGCCTTGCTACTTACTTTTGACTTGATTTCTTTGTTATTGTGAGTTAAAGTCAATGCTTTGTTACGTGCTTTATTTACTTTCTTGTCGCGATTTAATTAAAATTTGCATAATTGCAATGACAATGTTTGTTTAACACATTACTCAAGATTTAAAAAGAATATACGTATACGTCGTTTTGAATAAGTACAACAGACCGTAAATTAAATTTATAATAAAAATTCTCAAAAGAATGTTCAGATTTAACTTTTGCTGTCACCATTATTTCAGTACTTATGAAGCACTTGTACTTACTGTACTTAATTACAGTTGAGTGCAAAATGTACTTATACTTATAATAAAGTCCATGGGCTTCTACTTGTATGTTTCTGAATTGTATGAATGGTACTTAAGTACACAAGTATCTTCTTCTTGTACCTGTAGTTGTTGTATTTATAAGTAGTACTTAGCACAGCTCTGGTTCTTACTGAGGAAGAAGCAAATCGCAACAATGTATTGTCTATTAATCCCTGATTTTTAGTGCTGTGGTCGAATAAAGTAAAAAAAAATAATTGTTCGAAATCTTTTGAACACGAGTGTATATTAAATTACTTAATCAAAAATAATTTTACAAGCCAGAAATTTTACTAACTATATTTAAAAGTTTCATGTTACATTTAACAAAATATTTGAATAAATAATAAAATAATAAATCTTTGATTAATTTAAAATTTATTTAAATAATTAAAATTTATAGTTGCTAATCTTTTTGTTATCAAATTTCTGTCATAGTTTAAATATTTTGTTTTACTTTTAAAGTAATTAAGGATGAGAATTTCAGAAATGTGAAATGAGAAGTTGACGCTTCAATATTCATCTTGTTTCTGATCTTTCTGCCCTAGATGTTATAAAACTGATTTAAGCTGTGCATTTTTGTGCAACGCATAGCCGCTAAGGCAGAGGATTACAATCTAATTATGGATTCCAATTTCCATAACATGATAATCACGTTGAACCACAATATCCTGACACAATAACAGTCGATATTAATGAACTCGCATGTAATTTCTGCTCGCAGCCTAATTTGAATCAAATTCGATGTTATAATGTCGGCTGCGGAACGTGATATTTATCTATGTTAATCATTTATGAATGAGTTTTAATTAGTTTCATCGCATTTATTTAATGATGTTAAATTATAATAGAAACTCAAAAGTACCATCTACATATGATATTATTTCTCTAAATTTCAATGTGTACATATTGAATAAAAACTCATACAGTAATTCTTAATAAAATCTTCAAATTAACATTAATTAAGGAATGTAAAATAATTCAGAGAAAATAAATTTCTAGTAGGTATTTTTCTTTAAAAAAATTAGTATTTAGGGTTAGTAAAGATGTTTATTGTAATGGAATAACAAAATTTCAGTCTTTTGATGTTTTATGTTTTAAATACCTAGAGAAGACAGAACTTAGTTTTTTTTTATCCATTTTGCCAGAAAGATCGTAAAAATTATACGCAGAAAACAAAAGTGTAACACCGAAATTGTACCCGAGAATCCGTAGCTGTTTCTAGCGTGCCTTTCTCCGTTTCCTGCCGCTGCCGCCGCCGCCGTCGTCGCCACCCGTTTCGCATCCCTTTTTACTTCCGCTTCTGTAAACTCCACCCCATTTCATATCCACCCTCGCCATTTCGTCCTCCTTGTTTTATTTCATCTTCTGATTCCGTTCCCTCTCCCCTGTTTATGTTTTCCGCCGGCGAATCTCGAAACGAGGATCTGCATAATTTTAGATTTTCGCAATTTTAACTGCTATCGCCGAGTAAACGAATTATTTCTTAGTCTCAATTTTATGTTATTAACAATTTACAAAAGGATTTCGCTGGCATATTTAAAGGATAATGCGAACAACATCACTCGTCCTGGTTTTAGCTTTACAATTAGAACGTCATAAATTTCATAATTAAGATGATAATATAAAAGTATGATATTCCGGATGAATTTAATATTTGTAAAAATATTTTACACAGTCACATGACACAAAATACTTGAACTTAATACTAATGTTTATAGTTTTCGAATTCAGTTTAAAAGTCACTGGAATTTATCAGTTTACGCGAATCGAATTCTTTGAGTGGATAACTATGAAACATTGGTGAAATGAATAATATTATTTGAATTACGATGAAGGAAAAATGAACGACAGGAAGAGTTGGGGATGGTTTAATTTGTGATAAAATTAGTTAAACGCGCTATTATCGTTTCCTTTTTTATTGCTAGAATCCATTATTTTGTAGTTGGGATTCAATCAAATTCATTGTCATCAAATTGACGATAACAAAATTAAAAAACAGTCTACTTTGTATTTTGTTGGTATTCATCTCAGTGGTTCTAAAACTGAGTGTAAAATTATTTAATTTGTATTTTCTCATAAACTTTTGCATCGTAATGTTTTGTAGTTATCTATAAAATAAAATTACCTAAATAGAGCAAAGTTTTAATTAAAATGAACTTTACCATTTCATTGCTAAAAGTAAACTGAATTGACACAACGTGAAATTGAAAAATAAAATCAATGCCGTGAATCAATTATAAACTTCTGTAAATGTAATAACAGAAAGCACTGCTTGAAACATCCTGTGAAGAGACTTTTATGTAACGAGTTTAAAATCTCGACCGCGGTAATTTAATTTAAAGAGCGGAGATGTTGTGAATAAGATATTTAATATAAAAGTAATTTGCCGTTGTCGTGACAACCGGTTTCTGAAACTATTCACTCTTTTGGTTTTTGAATGTTACCGACGACGGAATGATTTTAATGTCCTCGGGATTATTCACATCTTCCTCTAATCTGTTTCTACGTCCAGTCGAATTTTCAGCCTCGGTGGCTTTGTCGGCTTTTAAGCTCTCGGCTCTATTTTTTTGTTTATAGCCGTACCTACACATTATTTTTACAGCAATATAATTAAAAATTACATATTACAAAAACAGAAACAGTTTAGGCTTCTGCTTTTAATTTATTGAACAGGTACACCTTTCTTATATACAGGGTTTCCGTAAAGTGTTCATAAAAAATATTAGCATAGTCTCAATGTTATCATCATCGCCGGTGGGAACATTTCATTTTGAATCAATTTAATAACAATTATTACTTGGCGCAAGCTGTCACACAAGAAATTTAAATTGAAACAATTACAATTCCTTACAAATATCACCAATTTATTATTCTTGAAGGGCTTCTTCAGATATTTGCCTGCCAACCAAACGTTAACCAATGTCGTTTAACGATTATACAGGATTTTTTGGGAGTGTGGCTGAAAACCGAACCTTAGTTACATGTACTGGATACATGAAAGGGTACATTAAATTTGTTTTAGCTCAAAACCAAATTTAATGTGTAAGTTTTTTCGGTTGTACCCCAGTCCCGGCGGCACTGGTGAATAAGGAAATTTCTTTAAATAAATTAGGAAGAACAAAACATTATTATTCTTAGAAAAACTCGTCGTTACGATTTTCTTTATCATTTGAAAGATAAAACTAAAGTCAACAACTAAATATTGTCACTATTGTCAAATATGGAAATATTAGTAAAAATTCAATATCAGTAGCGTGCACCAATTTTCAGTAATTTATTTTTAATTTAAAAATGAACACAGAAAAAGCAAAAATAAATCGGCAATTTTTTAGATTTGTTTCATTTGAAATCCGGATTCTTTTTCAGCCACACTTTAAAAACAGTTTGTATAATTGCTGTGACCATTTTTTAATATGCATTTGTCAAACTTACAAGATATAATGCTGCTTTATCTTGAAAAAGCTAGAATAGTTAATGTTATACACAAATGAAGTTAATTTACATGATCGAATAGAATATTAAAAAAATAATAATAAAATTAACCCTAATATCATTCATCAGAGAGATCATTGCTGGAAAATGAAAGTAATTTTAAATATTGAATGTCATATTCATGTATAAATCTAATTTATCGAGGAATATACTTTATGTAGATCTTTTATGGACATTCTATAGCAATATCGAATTCGTTTCAATAATACATAAAGCAAAAAAATAGAACTTACACTACCCACTGGACCTGACCGTAATAGGACCATAACTCGGCCTACACATGCAAAAGAATATTCTCTCCGTGGTTTTATATGAGAAAATGCCCGGCACGGTACGGTCCGGTGTCTGTCGGATGAGATATGGGCTAATGGCCATTATCTTATATAAAACTATGGAAAGAACGTTCTTTTTGCATGTGTCAGTCCGATTATGGTCTTAGCATTGTCCTATTACGGTCAGGTTTAGTGGGCAGAGTCCTTTAGACTTTAGAATTTAATTTAGCAGTCTACCGACGCTACAATTTGTTGTTTGATCTGTCATATAATCTGTCATATAATCTGTCGTACAATCTGTTGCTCAGCCTGTCGTATGATCTGTTGTACAATCTGTTCTACTATCTGTCGTATGATCTGTTGTATTACAACTTGGAAATAAAATTGTTTAGACATGTCGTTCGATATTTTCTTCTGTATAACTGACCATTGAACGTTAATAATTTTGTATATGTATTTGTTATTACATATTAGGAAGAAGAAAGCGGCTATTCTTACGATAGTTCCGTTGTGTTATATAATTATATATATAATTATAATTTGCAAATATTTGTGATACTACTCGATGTCAGGGTCGCTTCTTACGGCTGCTCTAGTGCCGATTGTAAGTACCAAAGATTTTATGGATGTTTTGTATTGCCATTCGATACAATCGCGCAGTACAACCTGCTGGTTGTACTTGCAACTGTCCTTCCAACCGTCGGATTGTACAACTGATTGTGCCATCTGTAGGGTGTTTCAGAATCGAAATATGTACAAATATACCCAGTTTTCCATTTGAAAAACATCACTTTAGTTTATGCGATACTCACTTGTTTTTCTGTGAACATCAACAAAAATATCTGATTGGTCTCAATAAGCTTTGTTAAAGTATATTTTTCTAAATTCAAAAATAAAAAAGGGGATGGAAATTCTCGCGTTGACACCCTGTACAAAAGAATCAAGCAATTAAGTGCTGTAGGATTGTTATTGCTACGAAATAATTTAACAAAATTTACGAAACCCAAAATAAAAGCAGTTTATACAACAGCAGGCGACAGTAACTACTTATTTTTGTCAGAAGCAAAATAAAAGCGAGCGTTGACGTAAACGAAATTGGATCCTCTGGAGCGACAATCTTTCAAGCCGAAACCGGGAGAGAGAAACGCAATATAAGAAGCCCCCGCCAGAAAACGAGGTTATGGTCGCATTTTCCGCCTACCGGGAATTATCGCGCTCGCCAGAGCGCACTTATTTTTATCCTATACTAATTTTATTAACTTGATGATTTCATTATCATTGTCTGAATAACTACTAATTTAAGCAGTAAAACTTTATATTTCATAGAATGGCAATAAAATTAACAATGTTCATTAATAATTTAATTTCCTTATACTTTACTGTTATGTAAAATTTTCCTGTGATCGTCTAAATCGTAGGTTCTGAACCAGAGGGAGGTTACAAGAACCTTATCTTTTTATCTATCACGTCAGGTAAAACTAATACAATATTTTACGAAATAAGACAAGGGAGATCAAAGTGAAGGAAAATCATTGAAATAAATTAAAACCGAAAGGAGTCAATAACAAAATTAAGTAGTGCAGCAATTTGACAAAAAACAGAAAATAATTATATTTTGATGAATTTATTTTGTTTTGATAAGTTTGCTTTGAACTGTAACATATTTAGGGTGCTCCGTGTTAAAATCTAGTAATAATACTTTAAAGATTTAAAACTATCGGACGTTATGTAACAAGTATCAAAAATGTTACAAACATTGACTTTCATCTAAATCTCTTTCGTTTTCTTTCTAGCGGATGCGATGCACGAAAATACCTCTGATGGAAATTCCGAGCACAATTCCTCAGGCGACGAAGATTCCCAATTGAGGCTTCGATTGAAAAGGAAACTACAAAGAAACCGGACATCCTTTACTAACGAACAAATCGACAGTCTAGAAAAAGGTACCTATTAATTATAAACGTCTTCCTAACTACTTTTAATTGTGTCCGTTGACGTTCACAAACTAGCCATTTTACTTTTGCATTTAAAATTCTGGTGATGATAGAATTTTTATGGCCTTTGCTTTTCCGAGCGTAATTCAAATTGTTACTCATTGGTTTATCACTTTTTTTTTATTATTTGTAAAATTTTGAAACTTCAATGTAGTAGGAGGTATTTTTAATCATTGTTGTTTTAATTTTAGAATTTGAACGAACGCATTATCCGGATGTCTTCGCCAGGGAACGATTAGCGGAAAAAATTGGATTACCTGAGGCACGTATCCAGGTAACAAAATTTTTACACATCACTAAAAAAAATCGGTAACTTCTCGTTAATATTTACATTAGGTATTGGTTCCTTGGACGTGTAATTATTTTTCGATTAATTCCCGCGTTTGCGTGTCGTCAGAGGCGGCTGCTGCAAAGCCTTCCAAACTTATTTAGCATAATTAAAGTGCACGTGATTTGAATACGCCGAGATTAAAACGAATGATTGAGTGGGCACTTGTGAGTTAATTATATTGTCTGGTCACACTTAATTAGTACGGATTGATAAACTAGACTTTCTTTTCATTCATGCCTTTATTAGTAATTCAATTTTAATTTGTACCATATAGGTAGAAGGAGGATAATGTTTATACTGTTATTAATACGAGACCAAAATCAATCAGGATTATTCAAAAGTTGCATGTTTTAGTATGCGTTGTGTTTTCTTTTTCAGATTTATTGCAATTTAATTATATAACAAAATAAAATAAAGTTTCGCTTGCTTCGTGTTTTCAAATTTCAGTGGAAATTTTAATGAGCGAAATTACGTCGATGTCAAATGACGAATAAAACAAAATTGAAAAATTTTAAACTCCGCGAACTAAAATAAAAGTTTGTTGTTTGTTTTTGATGGTACGACAAAAAGCGAGGCAACAGGCGAATGGCAGTAAAATTCAGAATAAAACGGCGAACAACTTCGTAAATTTCGTAATTTTTGTCAGTTGGCACGGAAATATAGTGCTAATTAAAAGCAGTTTTGAAACAATTTTCATAAATGATATGTCTGACGAGTCGTGTTCTAGCAGAAGTTGGCTCTTAACAAGCTTAGACAGACATTCATTTTAATACAATAAATGCCTATTAATAATACATTTTTTTTAATATGAGTGCGTGCATTGCTTGTGAGACGGAGTTAATAAAAATACCTCTACAAAATGTATTAAAATGTGTTTGTTCTTTGAAATTTCCTGTACGAAATAGAAATGATTCTTTTGCTGACCGTCTGTTAAATCCAATTGAAAATACGAAAGAATAGCAATAAAACTTTTTATTGTAGCAAAACATATTTTCCAGATGCAATTGTTTTTGATTTATTATAGGAAAAAGTAAATTGTAACCGTGTCCACCGACCGTGGGTAATGTAAACGGTCAGCCCGCACAATATTGGCCATGTCATCACCCTGCTACATAAATAAAGGAAACGTACACTGTGTATATCAGAAGGGGAAGAAATATCCCCATTTTTCACTTCAATATGACAAATAAAACTTCACCGATTTTTTTCTTCTCCACTTTGGAACCTTCTTATTAATTTTTTGTCTTACTGCAGAAACTATTATTCTACCAAATCGAATAAAAAATGTGTACGTTGGAAAATATTGCCGAATAAATTAATAAGAGTTTATTATTAATTAAATAAAATAGGATAATGTAGTCAGCTAAGAAGTTATATTTTTTTTAATATAAGAACTCGTGAAGCAACTATGATTACAAATAAAAATCAGAGTGCCTAGTGTATACCATAATAATTTACGACTGTTACCTGTAAAAATCTTCAATCTATATTCATATAATATCCTCAACAAAGAAGGTATTAATTAATCTACTGTCAGTGAAATTTCAAAAGGGTCGAAATGGAATACATTATTGGGAATATCGGTTTTCGAATAAACTCCTACTAGGATGATCAGATTCTTGGATAGCCAATGCTTAACGCGAACTATACGTAAGAGAGGATGAAAAGCTCCATCATGAGGCGATTGCATCATACCAATTATTTATTTTAATTGATCAGACTTAATTCGATATGGTACCTACTCATTCTCGTCAGATAAAATATGTCATTTTTTTATATTTAAATGAATGTAATAATAATAAGATAATATGCAGTTATTTTAGGATACAGTATAACATAAAAATGTTATTGAAATTTATATCGCTACTAATTGCTAATTTAGTCAAAGAGAGATAATTGAACAAGAGTGACAGAATGTCATGAAAACTTATCATGCAATTTTCTGTTTGCTTTGATTTATGTCCTGCCATTATACCGCAACGCTAAGCAATGACCGAGAGAAGAACTAGCTGGAACAAAGAGTTACAGGCACAAGAGAACTCACATTAATTATCATGCAGCTTCCCGTCTATACTCTTTTGGTTTATGATTACAATTTGCAACTAATCAAAGATTTTTGTTCCACAGCCTATCAAACATTTTATGATCTGTTAAAGAAATCTGTTGAAGGGCACATACAACATGCTAAAATTTTGCTGTTTTTATAATTTCAATAAACATTTCCAACAGCAAAGCAAAAGTAAAATTTTCTATTTAATTTTGAAGAGCTTTTAAACAAATACTGACTATACCATATCAAATACAGATAGTTACATATCGATGCGGTTATTATTGCAATATTCAATTATAAATATTCACAGATCAAACAACTGACAGATTTATTAAATGTATTGTCAAAACGTCGGTTCATAACTTTCTTTCTTAGGCCCATATTCTTCTTGTTTTTGGACAATCCTTTCTATGGTCTACTGGTCTTTCCTCTTCAGTTTGTTATCTACGTCGTCGCAATTTTATGCTTACGTAACTGTTTCCCTTTATTCTTTTCTCTTTTTTTTCCGGCTTTGTTCGTGCTATATCTTTATTATTCTTTGTTTCAACCACATATCCATAATTCGTAGACACCGCGGCTATAGATTCTTTACCGTATTACTTATAATTGGTTATCCATAACTTGTACAGCTCTTTATTTATGTACTTTATCAATTCTTCTTCTGTCTTTGTTGTTCCATAGGCTAATGTCCGAAGAATTTTTGTTTTCAAGTTGTATTTTCTTCAGTTACATAAATATCCACATTTCTCTCTTGTAGAAATCCTGGTTTTAAAAATTCTTATCTGAGTTTTCTTGATGTCTCTACAGATTTTGATTGAATTAAGATAAACCGGCACGTCTCTTATTTTAGATCAGTTTTCGGTTAATTTTGTTCTGTTCGTTACACTTGTTGTTAATTAGCGGAAACTCTCAAATACATGTGGTTATCTACGTTTGAACTGTGGCTCACTTTATATTCCTATTATTATGCTTTCCTTTCTTTTAGTTCTTTGTATGTAACCTACCAGTATCCATCAATATTTGTTCACTTCCTTGTGTTAGATTTTATTTATTGCTTTTTTTGTTATTTACATAAACGAGGTAGTGACGGCTTTCATTAATAACTGTGTTTATTTTATTTAAATTTGCTGACAATTAATTTGGTGTCAGACAATTTAAAACGTGGGTAATTTTGAAACGCAATAGCTTATTATCATTATTTATAATTGTGGTAATTTTCCAACATTTCTGTATTCTGTACGTGCAGAATTTTTAACTAATTACGGAAATTTTAAGAAATCAATAAAAACTTGCAAAATTATAAATTTATTTAAATTAATTTTTTCCTTATTTCTTTAAGATAAAATAAAACAAATCTAAATATGGTTGCCAGTTTGAAACGTTTTCAAAATGGCGTGAAACAGCTCTAAAACTTCCTGATGATAAATTCAACGGAATAAAGAATCAAATTCGAATTCACCACTCGTTGAAGTGATCAATACTAGTAACAAACGAGGCTTGAAAACATGCGTCAACACCACGCTGGTTCAATTCGGAATCGTTCGCCGTCTATTTGTCCGCTTGAACCCCACCAATCTGTGCGTATGCTTTCTACTGTGTAAACATTATTTACATGCAATGATAAATATTATGACATAAAAGATCACTCTGTTCCCCAGCTAACGATCTCGAGTACCTGAAATTATACCCGATGTCATATTGGACGCGCGGTTCCCCATATTAAATGCAGTATGATCTCAGAGGGCTTTATTGAAGTTAGTTAGGGTATGTAAAAGCAAAGCTCTTGAAAACGCCGTGCAAACACTAACAGAGCAGACGCACGAAGAAAATCAAAAGATTTCAAATTCATTACGAAATCTCTTAATGTTTCTAAACTGCTCGTGTTTATATTCTTATAAAAGGCGAGTTTGTAGCTTTGACTGGATTGAAAACATACGCTCCCAGTAATTTAAATAAAGCATCATACGAGTGGAACATTTTATCGTACGGCTGGCTCGTTTCTCATCAGACAGTTCTTTTACTTATCCAAATTAAAAACGAAACATTTTTTAAAGGAACTATTCATTCAGCGACTCTTTTTAACGTAGATTTTAAACTCTCGGCTTTTACGTATAAAGACTTCTAAAAGCCTTTTAAGAACCCATTCAAATTTTTGCACAACGGAAAACTCGTTATTCGTTAGTTTTAATATCCTTTAACAGTGTATTAATGTCAAAGATGTTATTTTGGAAAATATATTTATTTGACATTATTCTTCAATTTGTTTAAAACTTTAAATTACTAACTCATCGAATATTCATAACGCACCCACTGATTTACTTACAGAAGTTCACACTTGACACGCTTGTAGCATAATAATACATATCAATGTAACAGACTTTTATTGTTTATATAAACAAATTACCCGCTCTCAATATGGAATTAAATTTTGAAAAAGGAAACTCTTATTGCAGGTTTGGTTTAGTAACAGAAGAGCGAAGTGGCGTAGAGAAGAAAAATTGCGAAACCAGAGGCGTGCTGTTGAGCAGGTGACCGTCAGTCCCCCTTCCTCAGCGGGTAGACTTCCCATAAATTCAGGTTTCAATCCCATGTATTCCTCGATACCTCAACCGATAGCTACGATGGCGGACACGTACAGGTATGACAAGTCTTGTATTAAGTTTACGTAACACAGTTGATAAAGTTGACTTCCAACGACTGGCTAGTTTAATTAATTTGAAGAGTAATGGTCTGTGTTGCATTAAGCCCATTTGCACAATGTCGGCTTGCACTTTACAACTTATGCATTTGCTGCTGTTGCTTTGTTCAACTGTTGTCTCATTTCCATTTAAATAAGTGTTTGTGTTCTTGATCAGCATTCATTCTAATCTGTAGCGGATTAATTTAATTACATCGTTTATTATTCAGATTAAGTTTACTTCCTCATTATATTAAAAAAAATACCAAATAATTCTTTCTTGGAAAATAATGTAACGTTGTTTTTCCCTATTTCAAGTAACTGATAAAGATCCCCAATAAATATATGATTTTATTCTTGCATAGTGAAGTATTTTCCTTTCCGTTATAGGTATTGTTCATTTATTTTTTAACTATGCTAGTACTAGTAGTATGACCAAATTTTGTGTCATAGCAAAATTTTTTACACCTAACTCTAAAGAAGAAATCGGTAATGGGCTCATCTATTATCAAACATTTCAAGTCTCAAGCCTTGTAATCTACTGATTTTATAATTTGTTGTACACTGTGGGTATTATACTACCTTTCATTCCTTTTCCGACATTGTGAATTGAAGAAATACAAAAAAAACATGTCTTACATATTGAATTTATGTACGAGGGTGGGATGATAATTGGCTAGCCTCCGCATAGATGGCGCTCGTATCGAAAATATTTATAGGTCATTTTGAAGATCAATTCTTAAGTTGTCAGTAGTGATAATTTTATATTACTGAGTCAAGTAGTTTCTTGTTAGCAGCTATTGAAACAACACGTGCTTTGTGTTTTATTAGCAATGGAAAATATTGAGCATCGCGCTGTTATCAAATTCCTTTTTATGAAGGGTTTGAAAGGCTCAGAAATTTTTGATGAGATGAAAAATGTATTAGGAGAAAGTGCTCCATCATATGCAACCATAAAAAACTGGGTTGCTGAGTTTAAACGGGGCCGTATGAGCATCCAAGATGAACCCCGCTCTGGACGCCCAAAAAGTGTCACTACAACAGAAATGGTCGCCAAAATCCACCATATGGTAATCCAAGACAGACGACTAAAATTGAGTGAAATAGCCAATATTGTAAAGATTTTAAAAGAGCGGGTATGCAATATTGTAACCAAAGAATTAGGCATGAAAAAGCTGTCTGCGTGTTGGGTGCCGCGTTTGCTTACACTTGAGCAAAAACACGTTCGAATGCAACTTTCACAAGAGTCTCTGGATCGTTTTAAGAAAAATCCAACCGATTTTATGCGACGATTTGTTACCACCGATGAAACTTGGGTTCATTACTACACGCCTGAAACCAAACTGCAATCAAAGCAATGGACAAAACGTGGTTTCTCGGCTCCAAAGAAGGCAATGACAGTAAAATCAGCTGGCAAGGTTATTGCATCAGTATTCTGGGATGCAAAAGGGATTTTGATGATCGATTATCTTCCAAAGGGACATACAATAAATGGCGAATATTATGTTAACCTTTTGGACCAATTGTAACTAAAAATTCAACAAAAAAGGCCCGGTTTGGCGCATAAGAAAGTCATTTTTCATCAGGATAATGCAAGGCCTCACACCAGTGTCATTGCTATGGCCAAAATTCATGAATTAAAATACGACTTGCTTCCACACCCACCCAACTCACCTGATCTGGCTCCATCTGACTTCCACCTATTCCCCAAGCTCAAAATTTTCTTTGGTGGACAGAGATTTTGCACGCACGAAGAGGTCAAGTGCGCTGTTGACTCCTATTTTGCAGACCTTGAAGAAACGACCTTCCGCGATGGGATCAAAGCTTTAGAGCATCGCTGGATGAAGTGCATTGAACGTTTAGGAGATTATGTTGAGAAATAAAAATGATTTTGAAAACGTAAAGCCCGTCTTTCATTCCCAGGCTAGCCAATTATCATCCTACCCTCGTACTCTTCGAACTTATTCATGTAATTGTCCAACATTAAGTTCCCAAAGAACTCAACCAACTGTTATACAACTATAATTACAACTGGCATGTACGAGGTGTCCCGTTCTTCCGCTGAAGTGTGAATAAGACCTTTAATGTATATTTTACCAAAAAAGAATTACTAACAAAATTTGTGGAGGTTCGCATTCTGTAAAATTTTAATAACAATTATTTTCAATTACACAAGGCGTTTCTTTTTAAAATACAAGAAAGAAATAAATAAAGAAGCGGACTCAAATTCAAACGTCTACCCGAAGATTATTTAAATAAACTGCCATACGCAATTGCAGGAGCATTGATGCGTACAAATTATTAAAGAAATTGTTAAAAATCTTTCAAGAAACTCTGCCAGATGTCACACACTGTATATATTATAGATATGGTGCAAGTGAATAATCTACATAAAGAACAGAATATCGTGGAAACATTGAAAGGATGAAAACAGTGTCAGATAAAGCGTAGTAAGTTACTTGGAGGGAACTAGATGTCAGAAACGAGAAGAGAGTTGGAAGGAAGTGATTTTAACAGATCTGAAGGATAAGAAGTTGATAAATAACAGAGGACATATAGCGTTTAAATGAACTGTCTAAAGTTTGTATACCGACTGCGCCACCTCAAGGAGGCTCATACGATCGTTCATGTAATCACATAATAGAGTTTCCGTGTAGGTTTCCGACGTCTATCACGACATCTAATGCGCACAACTCACGTTATGCCTGTTGTCTAACTCACTTTAATAATGTATCATATGCAATTCTAATGGTGGTTTCGAACTTTGCCGATCTGAGTTAAGTGTGTTTTCTTCCTCACGCAACAACAATACGTCCCAAAATTTATTCTAGACCTCATTTACTGGCTGCGATCAAGAAAGTGGAGAAGTAGTTAACGTATTCTTCTATTCTTTTCTATTTCGAGGAAGTATTTCTTATTTTTGTTTTTGAAGATGTTGAGGAAATCTAACAATTTCCTCACGAAGTATTTTCTTTATCATGTCACCACATATCACGATCAAGATGATGTTCTCTCATCGAAAACAAAGCAAATAGATCCGATAGGAAATTGTTTTAATAGTAGTAATTTCGTAATAAGATCTTCTCGCATTTCTTACAGTAACGTACGATATTAATATCCTCAAAATCGTACAGTAATGGGTTACTTTACATACCAACCATTACAGCATAGCAATGTATTATTTTCAATATACATCAATTGTGACAGTTATTGATGTGACAGTGACTAATGTCACTTCCACTAATCATTAATAAAATCAAATTTCACATGAAATGCGAAAAAATAGTATAGGCAATCTCGTTAGAAAAGCATTCTCTAAATTCGTATGGCTTTTAAATCACTCGCTCGTATTCAAACAAGCCAAACTCGTTTAGTAAAACTTCACTTTTCTAAACTCGTTGCGTAGTATACTATTAACGTTTTGTTATCACTACGAGGATAGGTATATGTTTTACAAAGAGAAAATCGTCAATTGTACGTAAGTCGCTAAATTATCCTATTGTTAATATTACAAATGTTAATTTTAATAATTTATTATAAAATTTTCACCGGCCAAGGATCTACTTTGTTAAATTTTAAAAACCGTGTAGAACTTTTTGGGACAAGCGACATTCTCCGAGAACGAAATAACAACATAACGTCATCCTTGTATTAGATGAAAGCAAAACAAACACTGCTACGGTAGCACCAGCGGCGAACCTGGATTTTTTAATCACGGTTGATGCGCGTCTTGTTCTTGAACCGTGCGGCATCCTGCTGAGCTGGCCTTTGGCCGAGCCGAGCTCGGTTAAGTAGCAGGATTCAGGCTGTCCCTTCAGACAGCGTAATCCCTCCACAGCCGCTGACATGACGTGACCGCTGGAAGCATATCACGTCACTGGGATTCCGACAGGCACCTTTGTTTAGACGGAACTCAGATGCTGAATAACTGATAGCCCGAGTGAAACTGTCCATTCGAACCCTCGTAGCGATAACAAAACGATCCGGAATATTGTTTTATCTTTCGATTATAATAATATCGGAATGCTCTGTTAGAAAAAAAAAATTATATAACATATTTACATGTACATGTAAAGTTGTACCTATTTAGAATACCTTTTTCCTATATACTTATTATTAAAAATTATATAAAGTTACACGCACTATTGCGTTGTTGAAGGTGTATAATAGTGCTATGTTATAAAGCTTATAACTTATAAGCAACTATAAAATTTTGTCACACTTGCAACATCTTTTCATTTAATTTCATGTATTACGTTTTCGTTTAGTTTATGTTACTTTTTCTTATCATGAAAATTCACAGTACCTACGTTAACACTGATTCCAATCTGATCGCAAATTGCATAAATTTATTTCTTGTTACAGTTCAATGTCTGGAGGTTTGAGTAACAGTTGCTTGCAACAACGAGATCCCGGTGGTTACCCGTACATGTTCCATGATCCTTTACACTCCCTTAGTTCGTCATACAACTCCAGAGCAGCTGCTGCGGCTTGCAACCCCGCTGTCGCCCATTCTCAACCAACTACACATCCATCGTACGCTCCGGGTGGACCCCCTACAACGGCCCCCAATTCTACCGGCACTGGTAAGTTTTTGAAACTCTATATTTTTATCCCTTAATGTAAGTACATATACTATATGTTGTTATGATTATTAAACTACTATGAAAACATTGAAAAGAAAACAATTTTAGAGTGAGCAATATTATATTAAAGTACCTACTACTATTAAAGTAGTTTCCTTTTCCGTATTACAATTTCGCAAGCAGGAACTGTATTAAAATTAACTGTAATTGTAATCTGTGTTGTTAGCAGCAAACCAAAGGCATACTATTTTTTTATTCCATTATGGAAAAATACATAAAAAGATTTCTCGTGCAGAGAATTATAAAATGTTCGGAAAAAAATCATTATTCAATAATCTTTACTACCTTTGATCAAATTGGACGAATAACTTAATCCAATCATAAATTTGTCTTATACATTCCTTACTTTTAATGTGTTTTAAATATAAAAATATAAATACCTCTGATCTAATAAATGGTAATCCTCTCATATAATTAATTTTTGTAAAGTTACCTAAATACCTAACTTTGGACTAATAATTTTTCTTGTAATTAAATTATGTTTTTCATTTTCATTGTTTTGGAGAAATAGTTGATTCAGTAGAGATAAGTTTTTCAGTTGGAGAGTTAAGGAAAAAAGAACTTTTATCATTAATCCGTTAAGGCCAACGCAAACTATGCCGGGCGAGCGATAGCGCATCGCAATGTAAAAATGTGCATGCAATCATATCCATTTGTGTACATGTTATATACTCAGCGAAAATAAAGCATGTACTATGTATGTATAGACTTGCAAGCATCAAGTTTTCTAATGGGAAGACGAGTATTGCATATAGGTACTAATTGTCTAAAAAATAGAAATTGCAATTTTTTGAGATAGAGCGCATATTCGAGAACATCGTGTCCAATAAGCCATATCTCTTGACCCATTTTCTTATATAAATTCCATCATAGTACACCCTAACAGAAGTATCAAAGCAATGAAACAAGTACTCTATTATAGGGACGACTGAAAGGTGGTATAAAGAATTTGATTACGGAATAATATGAAAAAGATGGCTCATTTATTCACGCATGTAAAATAAAAGCTGGAGAGCGTTCTTATATTAGAATTAAGTCATGTAAATCTTAATCAATTTCATAGTAAAATAGATAAGTATCAGGAATGTTTTGCTCCTGATGCCAATGTACTCTACGAAGTGTACGAAGTTGAACTTATTTAGTAGCCCACGTATCTTGTAACAAAAGAAGTGTTCTATCGGGGTTATTGTACAAAATCAAATTCACTAGGTTCAAATGATGTTATCATCAAAATATAAAAATTGTGTTAGATAACAAAAATAAGCAACTTCTGCATTTTTTCCTTTTCTTTCACCCCGACGTAAATTTCATTGTCCGTGATCAGTTTAAAGTGTTGGCGGAGGGTGGTTTCCAATTCTCGGCTCGGCGAGCGCTCAATAATGTGCGAACTAAAGCAAGGGAGGGGATACCGTTGTTCTGGTTGCAAGGTTCGTTTGGTTCGTACCTCTCTCCTGGGACGCCACTTAACCTCAGACTTCATGTACCGTCAGAACAAATGCATTAAACAGCTTAACCGACTTGCAAACATCGCCTGCATCGATCAGGCAAGCATACGTAGTCAATTTATCGTGGGGAGAACGATCATAAGCACTTTTTCCTGGTGCTGTTTTTGTACTGAATACCTTCACTGCTGATTTCACTTCTATCGTATAGTTTCAACTCTCAGACGATTTAGATTATCTTTATCAACTCGTAATCAGAAGTTCAAAGTTTTTGTTAGGAATTAATTTAAAGTCCTTTTAGACAAAAGCTCTTTAGCTCAGATTGGAATTAATTGAAATCAACAGTAACAGCTTTTCTTTGAGGTTGTACGCTTAGAGATGTTCTTATAAAAAATATTTATCCAGAGTAAGCATTAAATCAATTATTTACTAGTTAAGTTCCCGACAAGATACAACACAAAGGCGACATGCTTTGTTTTTAATAATGGCCAGCTAATATTAGTAAAGATAAAATTTTTCATCTATATCCGGTATAATAAAACATGGATATTTAGGCCCAATTAAATTTATCATCGATAAACTGAGTATCTTTGGAATAACGGTACATAGATGTGGAAGAAGGCTAAAAGATATTCGGCGAGAAATTATTCTGTCCTTATAGTATGTTTGTAAAACTGAACAACTCAATATCAATAATGGGAGGCCTTCCTCTGGTCAATATAAAAATAAAATAAAATAATGAATCATCGTTCTTATTGCTTTTACTTCTTAATGCTAAAATCAAAACGTCTAAAAAGTAATTATAAAGCAAATGCAAGAATAACACCTAAAATAACTAAACATGAAATTTTTTACTATTTGTAGCAGGAGTGTGTGTATCAATGGCAATTTGAATTACAAAAGTAAGGTTATTGCAGTTCTTGTTTGTGTTATTATAAAATGGAAAAGAAAACAAATTTATATCGAATAGAAGATTTATAATTATAAGTGATAAAGTGAACAATCCGTTTCGCGAAACATCAAGTTAGTACTTTAAATATACTTTAGCTCTTTCCTATTACACAAATAAGATTTAGTTTTATCTTTATATCTATTGATTTACATTTTTGAGTCCATTGTATGCCAGTTAGAGACTATGCAGAAGAAACTTGATCCAACGAAATTTCTTCGTTTGAAACAGAATCCACAGTAGGAAGGAGTTTTTCTTAACACTTATTAGTTTCAATCTTGTAAAAAATCATCCTGTACTTCTAAAACAATTTCCAAAATGCTTCTTGTATCACCACGACCATCTACATCAGGAACTTGAATTTCACAATGTCTCTTATATTGACTGGTGGAAACTTTTGTTGGACGATTTAGAACCCTGTAATTCTAAACTTTCAAGTACTTTCTTTTATTTTAATGTTGTAGATATCCTGTTTCTGCTTATTTTCAATATTTTTAAACTTGCAGCTTCGACTTTAGATTTAATTTTCACTTTTAGTAATGTTAGAGATTTCAGTTTCAGTTATTTTAAGCTTGACTTATATCGTCACAGAAGACATCTATTTCATCTAATGCTCTGTGCCTACTATTTGCTCTTTATATTGATCACTATTGCTTTGAAAATTAGTAAGTAATTCATCTTCAGGTTTTTCTAATCTCATTCCGTTTTAAAAGTACCAATCATGTCTTCAGGGAAATATGAACCACTGGGGTCCACTTTTGCTTTAGAACCAAACAAAGCTTCAATGTGAACTTTGCTGTATCCCATCAAGATATACCAGGTTCTTCATTAATTGTATAAAAAGTAATCGATCATCCCAGTGACAATTATTGGAATTTTGAGGCCATGTATGCCCATTCCACGGAACCTCCACTTTATTTTCCGAGACCAATTTTCAAATCCTGCTTCATATCAGTGAGCTCGTTAACAACATGATTTGAGTACTCCATTATCAAACTGCATCACGCTTGGAGCACCAATTACAGTAAAAACATCGAGTAAAACGTACGCAATTTCTGCCGCCGTTTTGTTTTTAACGTTCTTATGAAAATAAATTTTGTTAAACGATTTTTAATGTATACCTACTCGTAATCTCCATCTACATTGGACTACATATTTATAAGGTTTATTTAACACCTTTAATTCAGTTCTTTGAATATCAATGGCTTAGAAAGTAAGCCTTTTTGTGGAATGGATTTTTTTTGCTGGCAAGGTTTGCATATGTAGGTCATTATAATTTCTTTTCTAATATTTTTGTAATTACTTCACAACATATCCATGCGTCCTCCATGTCTTATATGTACTTAAGTGAGTTTCGTCTTTTTATAAATATTATAAAATTGAGGCTTCTGTAGAGATCGATTGTATATGTTTCTCCGAACCATTTACAACAATAACACTGAATCGTGCTAACCAACCATAATCTAAAGGTTCATTTTTATCTTTAGTTTCGCTGTTTTACTTCATTAGTCAACTAATTGAACCTAACTGAACCGTCCTCCATAGGGTCCAGATCTGGCACCCTTCGACTATTACCTGAGGCTATTTTCTTCAGATGTTTTTCACAATTTTTTGCAGAGTTTCGAAAAGAATTTTTTTCAAGTGAGTTAGAACTGGAAAAAAGTGGCACAAGTGTGTGGACTTAAATGAAGAATAAATTTAAATGTTTCAATTACCTCCTCTCTTATTCTTCATGGCTAGGAAGATAATTTTTAAGTCTCCCCTCGCATAACTGACCTTAAAATAAATATCAATTTCTTGCTTAGGCCGTAATATATACCGTCTGTTTTACGAAAAATGCACCATCCTATTATCAATAAAGTCTCGAAATAAAAAGTGCGTTTATTCACAGTTGTATATTATTCACTACTCGCGTTAATGCCTGCTGTAAACTTCAATCTATCGACTAGCCAAGTTTCCAGTGCCGTTTACGGCCATATGATACATAGGTAAAACGTGTTTTATTTAAACATTTTTTTTAATTGTAACATATGGTCAGAAATACAGCAAATAACAAAATAAAATGTGACAAAGTTGATCAAAATATTTTCGATACATGGAAGAAATATGCTTGCAGAAGTAGTTCGATCGAGCCAGGCGCGTGCCCGAATGCATTCGGACTTATTTGTTGGAGACTTTAGTTATTAATTAACTGTTAATAATCCGATTTCAGTAATTCAAAAATTACGTTAGACCTTATTCAAGTTGAAATTAAGGATTGTAATACCGATAAATTGGTTTATCGATTTATCTAAATCGAAAAAAGATGCTCTTCAAATTTTACAGGTAATTCAATAAATTACATAAAGCAATTTATTTCTATAACACTAATGCACAGTATGGCCACTGGTGGTGCAGCCCTCGCATGTGCATGGTTCCTATAAGTAATAGGCATACGCTTTCTACTTGCACTTCGTTTTTTCGAGTAAAAATTTGCACTTTCCAATTAAAAATTATTCTTAAAAAACTTTAGTACTCTTTGTTGTCCTTATTGTAAAACAATAGTCGTTTGGCCGTTTAGTCCTGTCTGAAACATATATTTATGTGACAATTTATAATAATCCCTCTAGAAGTAAAATTAATTTAGAAACTGAGGTTGTTCCGTCTTTAAGTTCAATGTATTATATTATATGAACTCAACTATTCCAATCAATTTCATAATAAATAAATAAATATATAGATATATACTGTCTGACTTGCGAAAACGCACTACGCAACCACGCTATAACTCTGTTATTAATAATTCGATTTCAGTAATATAAAAATCACATAAGACTGATTTGTAAATACTAGAAAACAGTATCATTTTTTTTTCAGTATTACACTTTTGTTAGTGATAGTCAACTTTTTATTTTTAAATAGAAGCACTTTTTTCCGTTTATTTTGAATTGAACAGTCTATTAAAAATGTGTAGAATACTGTAGGCAAATAATTTCGTGTTTTAAATAAAAATGAAGGGTGCGGTAGAACACTATTCATAAACACTAAAATAAGCAGCATAGAAGAGCACAAAAATTACCTAATTATTAAAAATATCGCTTCAAATGTCTCTCACTTTACTGATAACATTGCTTATACCTTCTAGTTACCCATAAGTGTATTCCATGCCACACTTCATTTTATTAAAAAGCGAAATTATTTCCCTACAGTATTCTAAAAAATAAAGTTGAAATAGATCGTTGTATGCAGCAAAAAAAAATCTCTTTCAAACAGAATGAAAAAAAATATGCGCTGAAAAGAAAATTGACTATTGCTTTTTGAAATTTCTTGACATTCTGGTAAAGGTGCCAATCTCAAATACATTTGACAAGTATTTTAGAGAACGAAAAAACAGAGTATACAGTTAAGTCCAATTCTTTGACATATGATATGATCATATAACAGGATAATTACTTCACAGTATAGGAGTTTAAAATAATAAAATTTGAAAAAGTGGACTTGACAGATTTATACTTTTAACTGATGATATTTACTTTAGATTGGCAAAGTGAATAAACGACAGGTTTCTGAAGTTTTTATGCTCTCCTGTAAAATCTTCAAATTGAACTTACATTCATAAAAATAAACTGTTCAGTCAACCAAAAATACGTTCAGTTAACAAAATTTTTCGTTTAACTAACGTATGTCACATAAGTTTTGGGAAAATTTTTGTCCGCTTAAAAATAAATGTAAATGACTTGCAATATAGTAACCGTAATAAACAAATATTCATTAATACTCAAACTTGTTATGACATTTCCTAGATGTCAAATAATTTGTGCCGTTATGTCATACAAACTTAAAATTCGAAAAAGCATTTACAATCTGGTTGGACATGTGCCCAAACGAGATTTTCGCATTCAAAATAATTCGAAGACAACGATTTATAAAACAATTAAAGAATGTGAACATGGTATACCTTGCCCCAATTTACCAAAAAGTGGACATCCGAAGTTGGTGACCGAAAATCGTCCCAACCGAATCTGCGAAAGTCAAAAGACCGAGTTGGAACATCATATCGAAAGTTATCGAGAAGATTTAATGTTTGTCATGGAACTGTAAGATGGGTATTGCAGAAAAAAGGCTTAAAGTACCGTAAAAGACGTAAATGTCCACGTTATACTGAGGATCAGTTACTAAGAATTCCAATTTGTTGTCGTTTGATTACGTCGAACTCATTTTGCAAATAATAAAATGATCAACATGGACGATGAAAAATATTTCTCAATAATATAGAAAATTGTCCAGATAATGTTAAATACAAAACGAAACAAAAATTTGAAAACAAAATTTTAGTTGGGTGTGCTATATCGGAGAGAGGAGTTTCACGACCTCATGTTGGGGATGAGGGGTGAAGCTGTTAATACCGACGTTTATACCGACAGATGTCTACCGAAATTGCTCCAATTTATTACTACGACTCATCCACGTGATGAAATAATGTTTTGGTCAGATTTAGCAACTTGCCATTATGCAAGAACGACTAGAACATGGTTAGAAGCCTAAAACATACCCTTTGTGCCAAAAGCTGACAATCCGCCAAATGTACCACAAGCTCGACCCATAGAAGATTTTTGGGGATTACTAACCAGAAGCTCAAAATTAAGTTCAACTAAGACAAAGAATATATCAAAAGACAAGAGAAATTGATATAAACATCTGATAAATTATCTCAAACGGACACTGGAAAATAGCACAAATGCTCGACGTTTCACTATCGCTTGATAGTTTCTTCAGGAGAAACTATCAAGCGATAGTGAAACGTCGAGCATTTGTGCTATTTTCCAGTGTCCGTTTGAGATAATTTATCAAACAATTTCACCGGGCAAGAAGCTACCTTCATGATATAAACATCGTCCAAAACATGATGGGACAAGTTAGACAAAAACTGCGCACCATTGAAGACCATGGTCCTTTGTTATTATTTTAAATGTAGATTTAATTAACTTAGATATAAGATAAAATGTTGGTAAAGTGGTCATTTAAATAAATTGCATTATATTTATTTTAAAGAATTTAATTATTTTTTCCCAAAACTTATGTGACATCATTAGCAATCACACATGAACATTGAGCCAACAGTCAAAAAATGTTAACTATTTTAGATTGATCAACATATTATTTCGTTTGAGGCAAGCAATGAAGCAATGAAGACACTATGCATGTACAAAAAGATTGCTACAAGAACTTTACATTGTTAAAACAGCTAAATATTTTATTTTATGTAACAAAAGCGTAGATTCAATTCAACCTAGACTACAATTTAGAACGAAATCAATTAAATATTTACCTCATTGCGACAATGCCAAACCGTAAAGCAATCTTTCAACCCTTGGGTGATGGAACTAAACAAGCTCCTAAACGAATTTTATTAAAAAGGAAAGTTCGGACACATTTTAAGCATGACTGGTTGTAAATAAAAGTTTAGCAAGTGCCATCTGAAAGTCAAAAGCAAGAATTTTAACAACTGTGTATATCTGCAAACATAACAAGTAAATTCGTAATTCATTCTAATTACATAGTTAAATGCATGACATTTTATTAAGATATGAATTAATCCTTACTTGACTTAATATTTATTTTGTTAAAAGTAAAAAATCTAAACAGAAAGCAACGTTATTTTATATGGTCACTTTGAAATTTCAACTTTTTGATTTAACATAATGAATACTTTCATTTTAGGGCAAAACATTTACATCGTTCAGTCAAATGCAATAGTGTAACATTTTCTTAGTGTTATTTCAATAATTTCCAATTAAGAATATTAACGTTGAAACAAGTCAACTTTTAGTTCGTTGACTTAACTATTACATTTTTCTCAGTGTAGCGGTATTACTCATTTAGCTGACGTT
Source organism: Serrognathus titanus (assembly GCA_039766575.1). Classification (NCBI taxonomy): domain Eukaryota; kingdom Metazoa; phylum Arthropoda; class Insecta; order Coleoptera; family Lucanidae; genus Serrognathus; species Serrognathus titanus. The sequence goes on along the minus strand of CM077912.1, from coordinate 25,066,353 downwards.
GTTCCTATGTCAAACTTTTAGAAACGTTCTACAGAAATTAAGTTTATTAAATTAGAAATTCAAAGTGAGCATGAAAAGCACATCTTTAAAAAATACGCGATGAGCAACTTTCATAGCAATAGAGTTACAAATATCAAGCGAATTATTCACGTCACGTTTTGCTTTATTACGACGATTTTAATGTTCTAGGACTTTGAAGATGTATTTTTTACTATAAATTGTCCGAAAAACGTCACTTTAGAAACTAGTATGAAATAAAAATTAAAAAAATTAGCTATTACGGTAAAACTTGATAGATTCTTGCCCCAATGGTTATTTTTATAGCTCAAAATTCAACATAAACAAGACGATATTAATCAATCCTCGGTATTATATACGTATATAATTATAATTAATTATAATTCCGCTTTCTTGACATTTCATTCATAAATCATTCTCCATAATTTTTTATTGTACCAAATTAAAAATGAATTATAGGGAATGAAATTTTGATATTTTATGAAAATGTAAATTGTTTAGAAAATAATACGTGGTCGGAGATTATTTGTTATTTTATTATACATATATATTAATACTAAAAAAAAACGTTCTTTGATGCAGGAGTAATTTCTGCGGGTGTCTCAGTACCAGTACAAATTCCAAGTCAAACGGCGGACCTCTCTTCGAACTTGGCTTCGAATTACTGGCCGCGGATTCAGTGATCTCAACTTTTCGGGTTTCCTCCGCCGAGTCTGCTCGTGCATCAGGACAACCCGGGCCTGCACGCTTCAATGACGCCACCGTTGGTGACGGCATCCAACCCGGATCCAGAATCCTCGTAAACGAAGCGACTTCACATCAAATCATCGAGAACACTAGTGCATCGCATCGCCATCTCTTGACAGAAATTGTTGGATTCTATAACCGGGATTGCAGGGTACTTGTGTAAAGTGTAAATAGCGGCAAATTTTAAACAAACTAGTGTGTGTAAATAGCAGTGTCCATTGAATAGACAGCAAGCAAATTGGTGTAAATATAAATTCAAGTAGTTTGTTACGAGAACGGCAATTACAATCGCCACTTATTAATATATTATAAATATGCAATAATAAAATTGCGATGCAGAAGGTTGAAACAAAGAAACATAGCAATAATTTTAATGTGTGTGTTTTTAACATTTAAATCACAATATATGTTTAATAAGTCAAGTTTCATTTTCAATCGAGTTTAGATACCTAACCAGTTTAGTTCCTAAAAATTCAGCTTGGATTTTTAAAACTGTTTTTAACATAGTTATTAGGAGATAACGAAAAGTATTATATGTCGTGTAAAAATTATTGTCGCTGTGATTAAGTTACTAATAATTCAACCGTAGTTTAGAAAATTGCTGTTTCAGTGTGTATATTAGTACACTTGTGGAATAAATAAATAATTATTAATCAGTACATATTTTATTGTTTCTTGATAACCACATTTCCTTGTTCTCTAATCTTATAGCGTTTTAGGTTCGCTATACTCGTACTGCTCTCAGAATATCTCCATCTCCTATTATTACATGATATTAAAATAAAACGAAAACACTGAGAGTTCTCTAGAGCAATGAATCGAAAACTAAAATAACTAAATAAATAAAAGCAATAAAAAAGCTAATTAGTTAACTATTAGCGCTTTCGATTCACCTACACCGGTTGCACTTAGTGTAATTTGCATCTCCTTTTAACCTTATATAATAACACGAGATGAAGATAGTCTGAGTGCACACTAGTGCGGTGAATCGAAAACGCTGTGTTAACTCGGCTGTTAGGGAAAAAGTCTTTTGTTAGAATAAATGGTTTTCAATTTCTAATAACTAACACGACCGGATCGACCAGAGCTTCAGTAAGACTGAATTCGAATCGGTCTCCAACGAGGGGTTATGCAGTCTAGAAATCAGCGACGTATGGTCCCTATCTCTAGGATTTCGGACATTTAATGCACTAGGTGGATCTTAAAATTTCGACAGATTTTGATTTTATTCAAATTAATAAATAATTCAAAGGAACATATTAAAGTCATTTAGTATAAGAACCCACAAAACCTGCAAATGTATTGGAATTAAGTGTGGATAATTTTTTTGTAAACTTTATTTCTCGCCAAGCTTTATTATGCTCGGAAAGCGTACCTTTATGGAATAAATAAATAATAAAATCAGTACATGTTTTATTGAGTTTCTTAATAATCACATTTGCTTATTCCTCAATCTTAAATATTAAAAAGCAAAAAAAAGAGAATCAGATTTTCAAAAGTCTATTTAAAAGTATCAAGGATTTATTTTCCTAGAATAAATGCTTTTTGATATCTAAAAATACCAGGTAATCTACAACCAGAGCTGGGAGTCGGGGAGGCCGAATCCTAATCGGTGTCCAACGAGGGGTAATGTGTTCTAGAAATCAACGGTGTACGTTCCGTATCTCTGGTGTTTCGGGCATTTAATGTAATAGGTGGAGGGAAAGGAGCGCGCCCCCTGTTTTGTCGCCATTGTGCATAAATTCCACCTAACATCAGTAGAGCCCAAAATATCGCCAGATTTTGATCTGAAACGAATGAACATATGCAAGTATTTAAATCCGTACGGGCCACAATTGATTTGATTCGATCGCTTTGCAGCTGAGTATTTAGCTAAGTAAATGTTAATTTTATCTTTTAAATATTTAACAAAAAGAAAAATAATAATTTTGAAAAATAAACAATTTATAATATTAATATATATAAGCATAAAACGACAAAATAATCTGGCGACAGGCAGGAGAAAAAAAAATTACTTACCATTGCTCTGGAATGGAGGGTCAATAACAGCTTGATTGTAACGTGGAACGATTGCCCTGTGTAAGGTATTTAAAACTATATACCTCAGGTTGCCGCCCATATAATGATCAAGAGGTATTATAAACAGATAGGAGCCCAAGAAACTTGTTGCAAAAATATTGGATTTAAATGTGGATAATATTAATAACACCAACGTTACGAGTAATAGTATCCCAATCAGTACGCTCCAATAATTAATATCATTTTGGAAAACAGGGACATCAGCTGAAAAAACAATTTACTATATTCATCACCAAGAATAAAAAATTATTTTACCTAGTCCCATGTAAAAAAAGACTGAAGATATCAAATAGCCGGCAATTGCAAAAGATAAAGTCACCGACAATAACGGGATTCCAAATTTACACCAAAGAATTACCCAGAATGCACCATACAGAGCTCCGATTATTGCCAATGTAATTAAGTTTTCTGTAAATCTTACGTCAGCAAAGTGAAAAAAAAAAAATACAAAACCTCACCTCCGAAATCTAAATTTAAATACGAAGTTACAATATACGTTAATGCTGAGGCAACTAAAAATCCAATAAAGAATAAAGTCAGATGGAAAAACCTGTGTCCCAGAAAGCATACAAACAGTCCGAAGAATACCATTAAACCACACATGACTTTCCAATATATTGTAACTAAGAAAGAAAAACAAAATATTATAAAGTATATTACAGTGTGTCGTACTTACCAGGTCCATAGCAGCTTTCTGCGCCTTGTTTAATGTTACAAGTATACGATAAGGCCGGAATGTATGCCGACGACACATTTTCAAATCTGGCAATTATAGCAAAAACTGAACCAGTACCCCGATATGCATTAAAGTATCTTGTCAACAGAGAATAATATGGGGATTCAGGTACCTAGGGAAATTAATAATTTTTCAGATTGTGAAAACGTCCAAAAAAATATGACAACGCATTCGATAATTGTAATATGACATATGACTCATATGAGCGGCTCAATTTACTGAATATTCTGATTCATAAGAAATATTACATTTTTATCGCCTTAACATAACCTAGACAAAATATTAAAAAATGTTTAACTTGATAATGTTCCAAATAAGTTTTGGAAACAAAATTAAATTTTACTTAATAATCCCATGTATATCTTATGACCAGAGAGAAGTAACTCCTCGTACACACGATGAGTGTACACTTCTACCTTAAGTATGTTTTTTATTACATTAACATTGTTTTTATTTTGAGTAACAGTTTAATTTTAATAATATTTTTTTAAATGTTTTAAAATCAAAGCGGACGAGATTTACGGAGGAAAATTTAGATAAACACCTAATTGCAAATGCGTATGTAAATCATTCCTCGACTGTAGAATAATTAAAATACGTTGCAGTTGCGAAGTTTCTGAAAATTTTACTTTCCCTCTTAGATCGGCCGACCCGATGCTATTAAGAACGTAGCTGTTCCACTGGAGGAATGTGTACGAATTACTTCTCTTATTTAAGGTGCTTTTCTTTTACCACAAATCTTACCTCAGATCAGATAAACGCCATTTTCGTTGGCACGAACAAGTGAGTTCAAATCGAGGTTTCGAGCGTCAACTAGTGTTGTAAATACTTGGATGATTTTGATATTCGAATACTCTGCATTCGAATGAACGAAATTCTCGGTTCATTCGAATTTGAATTCGAATGCAACTGCGAAAGTTAATTCGAATGCGCACTCGAATGTAAAAGATTCTCGGAATCATCCGAATTCGAATTCGAATGCGCTAGCGACGTCGGATTCGAATACTGCACATTCGAATATCAGAAATCCTCGGATCAGATGAATTCGAATGCAACATCGAGGAAACCATTAACTTGGTTACACACAATGTTCTATTTAACGTCTATTATCTTTATCAATAATATATGGCATAACTTTGAAATTTCTCAGTAAAATGTGACATTCATTACAGAAAATTATATAAGACACACTTATAATTTTTTTGCCATTTTTAAAAATTTATACTTGTCCCTATTTGTGTAATTTCTACAATTCTACAATTGTAGAAATTTTTTCCAAAAATGTATGCAATTTATGCAAAAAAACATTTTACTTTCACCTACTAAACAGGTCTTCGATTAGTTCCAACAAATAAATAAAAGGTACAGCAATAGGAAATTCCATTATATTGTTTCTTATTTTTTATTGGGGCTATATAAATAAAAAAACTGGGAATTTGGAGATTTGCGATTTTAGACTCTATTGCTGCTGTTGCGTATGCCGATGTAAACTGTAATATAAAATCTCATTCTGTTAGTGAACTTCAATAGAACGATATCTACGAGATAAATTGTCAGTTTTTCATTAAAAATGTCACCTGCAAAAAAGTCAATTTACTAAGGAAAAAAACATTCGGAAGAATTAATCCAAGTATCCGAATACTCGGATTAATTTTAATCCGAATATCCGAGTACTTGGTTTGAAGGGAAATTGATTCGAATTCGATTCCGAATTCATGCGAGAGAAAATACTCGGATTAATCTTAATCCACTTGGATCCAACGAATATTTTAATTCGAATTATCTACATCACTACCGTCCACCTTGCCGCTCGAGCATTCTCATTAGTTGCTAAATTGAAGTATTCGTTCAAACTTACTTGTTCGTGTTAACGGAAATGACGTTTAAGTGACCTGAGGTAAGATTTGTGCCAAAAGAAATCCAGATAATGACACATTAAACTTCTGATAGGTAGTGGAATGTTCAATCATTTCTGCTAAAGGTATATATAAGTAGGACAACGCGTATGATTAATTAAGAATTGAAAAACCTCCTGCACCCAATACATTATTTTCTTTTTTGCTGATTTCTCAGATAGAAATATATAAGTAGATCCTCGTCTTCCACATTTGAAAAGAGATCTTTACTCGACACCCTTATAAAAATTATCGAATACCGAATATTTTTACGATAACTATCACACGTCGGCGTGTAGATACACAATATTTTTTTGTGCCGCATGCATGTTGTCTTGATGTGTAGCGCCTTCATGATAGGACCTAAAGTTGTGATTTATACTTAGTTATCCAATACAAAAAGAAAATGAAAATATGAATGTAAAGTGAGAGAAGCCTCTTGCTTAAAGAGGAATCTCTACCACATTTTTCGATTCTGTTTCTGAAACTTTATTTTTAATGCAGGTGAAGCTTTTCCGTATGTAAGCGACAAAGCACGTGCTTATGAAAGTGACATATATCAAATAATTTACTTTTGAAAAGCACAAATACTGTATTCAATTTCGTAAATAAAATAATCACTAATTATTTCAATTAGCTATTACAGGTGTATGTACCTAACGATATTTTTCATTTCGACCTACATACACGCTGCTTGCTTTGATTTATTTACAAAACACGTAAATAAAATTAGTTGAAATACAGATTGGTTCCCTGTATTTGTTGTTTAATTTTCTAAGTAGTGTTTATGAACTTATTCGAGAGTAAAGTGCAATATTTTACATTTTCCATATTTGTTACAAAATATTTTATTGTCGTATATTTTACACACTTTCGAATTTTCTTAAACATTTTTGTTTCTGTAGTAGCAAACGAGGTGTATAGTAATTATGAAGTATTTGAAATTAAAAACAAAATGTTTCATGAGCACGTAGTAGCAGCAGCTGTAATGAGAAAATTGTATTAACTTGTTCTATAGTGTGCTAAAAAAATGAAGAAAAAAAATCTTGACTGCTTAGGAGGCCTCGTTTCGTTATAATATCTTGATTTTACATGCTTTTTTTATTTGCACTGGAGGTTCTCAAATGTTGACCAGAAGCAAATGCGGCCAGGACATTCATATAAGAAATGTTAAAATAAGGAAAACATGAAAAATCGAAGCACTATCATTAACGATATCAAAATGAAAAAAATTTAAAAATCAATAGATGCAGTCCCTTGCCATTGAAATAGGACTTCAACGTTATTTATATATTTATTCAAAATAAATAATAATAGCGCTTATTTCACATGTATCGAGTCCAATAAAGTTAGCCTTGGAAATAAAATTAAATATCGTAGAGTGAACTGTATGTACAGGTGCTGTAATTATGAAAAGAACTGTCAAAATACAAAATTTACTCTTGGTGAGTTGCTCCATGATTGATAATGAATTATATTAAAACTCAAAAACATTGAACATTTCTTACCTGCAAGGCTTAAGTTATTTCTTCAAATATATTAGTAATTATATTAATAAAACTTAGATTATGCGAAGCGAGTGAATTCAGATAATCTATTATGATATATTCTTTGTTGAATGAAGGTATTACTTTCAAAACATCTTTTTGTATTGGCCATATCCACCACAAATGTGTCCAACTGCATAAATTAACATACGAACGTTTATCCATTTTCGACATAAAAAATTAATTATGCAAGCTACGACGTAAGATTTCTTTCCTAGACTAACTCGAGGTACTTTTTTTGTTGTTTGATACAAAAATATACAATGTTTTAACGTATACCGTTTCAAATTCAAAAATTGATAAACTCGACAAATTAGTCTCACGACAACCAAATTCTAATTAGTTGAATTTAAAAAACCGCTAGAACTTTCCACAAACCTGGCAAACAGATATCTGACAATAAATTACAGAAAAAAAAATATGCTGACCTTTGTTCCATATTTCATGATATCATCAACTGTTAACATTTTATTTATGCCGATGAAGTATCCCTCGGAACTAAGATCCCATTCTTCCAGGAACATGTGATATATTTCTACTTTTACATTATTTTCTTGACATGGATATCCTTCAATAAACGGCGCTTGGAAATTCACTTGCAGCATATAATCATTATAAGTTACTTTCTGATAAGGTATTAGTCCAACATCGCTCGTAACGTTGCAAACACCTGGCACAGGGTCTATAATAATGGCAGAGGCATATAAATACAATAATTATATTTATTAAGTGTGTGTTAAAAAAGTGAACCAAATTCTAGTTTTTAATAACGGGGATATTATAAAATAAAAATATGTACTTCCTTAGTTGGTCAATATCTCGTAATTAATTTATTAATTCTTCAGGAAACATATAACTAACGGATCAACGAGACTGATATCGCTGTTAGAAACTGCAAATCATTACCTAGCTAAGATTTCAAGTTTTAATAATAAGTTAGAATTCCAAATTTTGAAATTAAAATTAATTTCTCAGATATCAGTTACTTACGTTACAACTTTACTAATACTACATTAAATTTAGTAAATCATGACATTTTTAACGAATATAAACTCAAGTTAAATAGTATGTTTAATCATAAATTTCAAAATATTAAATAAATAATATCAATGAATTGAAATCTGGGATAGTAAAATCAAGTTTATTTTACTATAAATACTCATAAACTTCACTAACAGTGAATTTCCTAACGACATCAAAGACTTCCTATCTCTTGATCCTAAATTTAGTATTAATAGCAAATTTAAACAATTCAATGTTAACAGACTACTTGCTGTTGAAAACATTTTAACACAAACACAAATAGCAAATTCACATAAACTTAAAATAACTAATAGCATAACTAATTATATTAATACTTCCTAAATTAATAATAATTCGTCATATTTCTGAATTCAATGACATGACATGCTAAAAAACGTATTAAAAAGACTTGATGATATTCTGACTAATGTAGACAAAGGTTTAGTAACAGTTCTCATGTCAAAAACTGATTACATTACCTAATAAATTTACTCAATGATAATACGGTTTATAAAGAAGTTAATGGAGATCCTTTGTTTAGCTTATAACGAAAAAATAATAACTTACTCAAGAAATTATTTAAAAGAAAAATATCGAATTTATTTGTAACGATTGCTATTTCACATTTCAAAATAAGATATACCTACAGATACAAGGCACTCCTATAGGTTCACTTTTAAGCCCAATAGTCGCACAAATTGTCATGGATTTTGTACTCGATGAATGTATTCCCAAACTCTTTTTCAAATTTCCTTTCATACACAAATATGTTGATGATTTGATTTGTTCGGTTTCTTCTAACAAAATTAATGAAATTTTAAATATATTTAATAACTTCAATAACAAAATTCAATTTAACTGAAAACATTAATTCTGTTCCATTTTTAGATACCAAACTAATAAGAACGCCTAACAACAACATCATTTTATGAAAATTAATTAAAATTGTGTAACTGGCAATATAGAAAGTGTTAGGAAAGAGTTTATACATATATTTCGGCCTTATTAGGCCTCATCAGAACTCTGTACCATTGCCAGTTACACAATTTTAATTAATTTTCATAATTTTCATCTGGCAAGAAATGTTGCACAATTAAGTTTCTATCTTCACTCCGTAGTTATTATTACTGTTGGAGAGATTTGTGTTTGAAATGTGTATACGCGTTGGTTACTACCGTAGTTTTAACTACTGAATTTACAACTACGGCAATTGTTTAACATGTATACGTACTCACTGACGATTTAAATAATATTTATTTCAATCTAATAAGCCATCTAGCGTTTGTTTTATTTATATATATATATATATATGTTTATTCATAAATAAAAAATATTACGCAAATGAACTTGAGAATTTTCGTTTCAAATTCAAAAGTGTTAAAAATAACATTATAATTCATCTTCAGTAAGTACTTAACTCTAATTTTCATAAATTTGTAATGATTGTATACTGTAGAGTGGTCCTGAAGAAGTAATAAATTAATTACGAAATATTGACCAATTAAAAAAGTATTTTTATTTTATAACACAGCCGTTAATCCCTGTTATTAAAAACTAGAATTTGGTTTACGGCATTACTTCCCTACGGTTTAAAAAAGTGATACAGAAATCAATCATTTGAAAATACGTAATGCTCTTTTTCGGAACGATGTATAAAACTTCAAAATTGAAGTATTTTGTAATAAGCACTTAATTACTAGTTCAAAATAAACTGTATTTTTAACCGAAAAGTCGCGACATCCTGCAATCACCTTTTGACCTAACATTGCATTTTTAACATAATTAGAACAGGTCTTTCCATCTTTTAATAAACCGATAATAGTTATTGTGGAAACAATTCATAAAACTCAATCAAACATTCAGAATCAAGTCATTCGCCGAGTAACTTTAATGGAGACATGGAAAGACCTGTCCTTAGAAAAATATTTTTTGAACTTAAGAAAAAAAATCGTAACTCTGAAATGTAGAAAATTAGTTAAGAATCTTTTCTACAATTAGAATAAAGTGCAATAAATCTAGAGTTCCCCAATAGTGTTAATTAATATCGATCCCTTGAGGGTCAATGAAAACTTAAAGAGCAGATGAATCTGTCGATCGCTGAACTTTTAGATGTCTTTTGGAGATCGATGAGGCAATAGTAGTCAACCGAGGACTGGTTAAATAAGATCTATGTTGTATTGTTTTTTAAAAATTTTTATACATTACATTTTTCACATGTTATCATTTTAAACCGTGTACACATTTGAACGTGCATGCGTTGAGCCGAAAAGCACACGCATGTGTGTGTATGTTGACTCAGCTTTTTGCTCTGAAGGCACGCGTCGCAAAATTTTTAAGCCGTGCCATGTTGTCTCAGAGCGCGCCATTGAATCGTGCATTCAATTTGGTGTATGGAAACCATAATTATCATTTGACCATTTCGTAGTAATTATTAGCAAACATGACTATTTTTTGAGAACTAAATGTGGACTTGTATTTCACGATTATCAACAAGAATCACGAATGCAGGTTGCAATATGACGCAAGTGTATACCAGACCCGTCCAAAATTTGAGTGGTGCGTAAAAACCGACATTTGGCTCAGCTAATGTGCGCTCACAATGACTCGCAAGTAGGTAAGCATGCACTGAGTAGTTGCGAATGTTCTGTACACATTGGTGCATGCATGCGTGTGTCTGGCCTAGCATGCTTGTTCAAGTCTGTACGCGGCTTTAGAATTAAGTAATAAAGTTTGAAAAAAAAATCTTCTTTTTAAGGGGTGGGCGATAGTTAAAAAAGTTGGGAATCTCTGATATAAATTATTTTTTGCTATGGTAGTTATAATTATTATAAAAGTATAAATGATAATTACTAATTAATCATTTGTGGTCGAACCAGACCGATCGTTTTCTTGCCGATCCAACACGTGTTTTGCGACTTTTGACAATGCGGCATGCTGATACTTGACTATGTAGAGTAGGGTTCGCCTAAATATATTTCGCGGTTCAAATTCGCTCGCCGCATGTTTTATGTTTGAAAAGAAAACAAATTCAAAAGAATGGTGAATCGTAAAATTCAGAAATCATTAGTTGGTATGCAAAGTCTATTGACTACTACATAAATTATTCTCGATTCTTTATCTAAATAAATATTATCCCCTACATGCTTCAATAATCTGATAATTCTGATCAGATATTTGACATTTTTCAAGCATATTAAAATGTGTGTACTCGCTACCGAGTCACAATGTAGAATGGAAGGTAAGGAAAACAATAGAAATCTATTTTTATTTTTCAATATACACATAACCCATACCCCTGACACAGTTTTGGGATCTTTCAATTAACTTATGTATGACTTAGAAAAACAATATCTCCATGTCCTCAAAGAGGTTTCTCTGTTAGTAAGGGTATCCATAATTAATGGTCGTGAATTATGAATTCATAACTTACTACTTTCGATCAATCACCAGGGGTGTGGGGTTGGTACAAAAACAGAGCGGGCATAAAACCTCAGTAAATCATGTTCTGTTTTAAATGATTCTCAAAGAAAATATGAAATATTTGGTATCAGCGTACTCAGAAAAAAATTGTCATGAATTAGGCTAAGAAGTATACATGAGGTTCCATTTAAAAAAAATAAGTTACGACCCTCTGAAAATTTGATACGCTGTAAAAATGTTAAAAATCAAAATACAATCGAAGCAATGATTTTCTAGAAGTAATTGATCGCATTAAAACGAAAATACAGAATTCATAGCTTTTTAGATTGAAAAACAAAAAAATAATTTTTTCGTTGTTATGGAAACCAAAATTATTTAACGATAGTAACCCCTTTAGACCCATAGTACCTTCTCATGTACATTAAGTTTAGTGACATTAGTTTAACGTATTAATGCACAAATTTTGATTTAAAGTACTTTTGTACATTAGTATGTTACTATTTTATATAAAAATGGCGATGTGCAAGCCATCTGTGCCTAGAATTCGTAATTAAGTCTGAATCGGTCATCACCAGTTGACGTACTGAGTAGAATTGGCGGTAAGTGATATTTTATTTTTAAATTGATCAAAATTTTAGATAAATTAATTAATTTCATACTGATTCAAGTAAATATGCATTGAAAGATTTGAAATTTGTTAATACTAAACCAGTACATTGTAAATTACGTTTGTGATCAAAGAAAATATTTCATGTACACGTACAGGTACAAGAGGTACTAATATCTATAACAATAAGTCTATGAGCGTGTACATTTTGTCTGCAAATGTGATATTTTATGGAAAAAATTAATTTTTTTCTTCTATAGCAATGAATAAATTGAAAAATTATTACAATTTGGAAAATCCAAAACACGTTGCAGAACTTTTAGAGCTTGTTGAAAATGGTTCAGAGGTGGATGAAATTGTAAGTGAAGAAGAAGGCAGTGCAAAAATCGCCATCGAATTTTAGAAACAGGGATGAGATAGTTGGTCAAGAGACGATAAACAAAACGAAAACATAGACGAGGTTGATGATTTATCTCAAAATGTAACAAATAATGCACAAATTAAACAAATGACAAAAATTTCATGGCAGAAAATGACAGCTAACTCCGGAATTGTACAGAAAATTCAGTTACTGAAGTATTGGCTCCTGTGCAATATTTCAGCAGGTATTATAAAAAATATAAAGTGCACTTATGCTGTATAAAGCTAAGAAATTGCTTTTTACTATTTTATAGGAAATAAAAGTTTATTATAAAATTTACGATATTTTTTTCAAAATAAATAACAAAAAAATTTGGCAAAAAATACTTCAGACGTTATGTGCATCTCTATGTACAAAAACTAAAAAAAATTTTAAAAAACGAAAATCAATATATTTGTTAACATATTAACCTAAATTTACAATAAAAATTTTTTCGCGGCCCTAATATTAATTTGGGTCTGAAGTGGTTAAAATAAGAAAAAAATTTATCGCAAATCGGTTTTGGTTGCAGTGGATACAGCATCTTCGGTACAGCTGTTTCGATTCAAGCTATTCATTACTATTACATCGCAAATGCGAATAACCTAGGACAGGTCGGTTTAATTTACAGTGGAAGTCTCGAGCTACGCTTCTGCTTTCGAGGGCCCAAATAGGGCCGAAACAGAAAATGCTTGAGGTATCCACTGCAAACAAAACCGATTTGTGATAAAATTTTTAAAACTTTCAATATGCTTTGACAGCACGCTTGGCCGCTTTGCATGGCATGACTTATTAAGTAGCAAACTGGCTGCAATTTGTCATTCTTAATGCAAAGTTGTGTCAAAAAGTGATGGCAGGATGTCGCGATTCAAGCTATTCGTTAAAATATGAAAGTTGACATCATTTCCGGCGAAACCGGATGTCTCATCATGGTCAACAATATGTTAAAAAATTCATATATTTAAGTAAATTTAAATCACGCCTTTATATCGGGTGTCCTACACTAAACGTTCATCGATTTACTTGAAATTTCGAAAGCATAAATTAAACAAAAAAAAATTAATTTTCCGACATACTATCGAGCACGGTAGGACTTCCGGTTTTGTCGGAACTGATGTCAACTTTTTTATTTTAAATAGAACACCCTATATATTTTTACAGATTTCGAATCTGCAGACCAATCCTAGTCCGAATTACCAATAAGTAATTTTGGTTTCCATGACAACGAAAAAGATTTTTTTTTCTTTTCAATTTATGTAGAAAGCTATGAATCGTGTATTTTCGTTCTAATGCGATCAAGTACTTCTTGAAAATCATTGCTTTGATTGTATTTTGATTTTTGACATAATTACAGCATTTCCAATTTTCACTAATGGAGCCTCATATGTTTTTCAACCTAGTTCAACAGATTCTTTTTTGTTTTGAGTGCGGTGGATACCAAATACTTTTTTGAAAGTCATTTGTAGGCGTAAAGCCTCAACAAATAAGGCTTTGTTTTAAAATAACTCTCAAAGAAAATATGAAGTATTTGGTATCACGGTATTCATAAAATTCTCATGTGAAACTAGGCTAACATGAACACATGAGATTCCATTTATAAAAAATTACTAAATGATACATTTTCATACTGGTAGATCTGTAGATTTCAATTATGTAAAAATATATTTAGGGTACTCCATTCCCCACTTATAAAGGTTACTCCATTCCTATTTAATATGATACCTTAATAAAATATTAAGAAAACCGGAAGTCCCAGCGTGCTCAACAATATGATAAAAAATTTATTTTTTTTTAAATTTATTCTTGCCAAATTTCAAGTAAATCGATTAAAATATAAAGATTCTAGAAAGGTGGTCGCATGGCGTGGGACACCCAGTATACTTTAAATAGCAAAAATATATATTAAAAATGTGGAGTGTAAAGACACAGGTCCGTATTCTGATCTTATGAATGAAGTCGTATTTAACTAAAATCGTGATTAAAATAAACAAAAAACTATATAACTTTGTGTCAATTTAATGTGTAAAAGAGTGACGGACGAGCGTTGCCATGGGAAATAACATCGTTATTAAATTAATCATACGATGAGAATATGGGCCATTATCTTTCCTGAATACGAAAAAACCAGGTTCACTCTGTACATTTTTTATTTACTTCTACTTACGAAGAAGTCGTTTAAAATGATATAACTTAATTACCTTCTTTGGTATATGCAACGACAACTACGAACACTGTCATGTTGGTATTCTTTTTGCCCCATAAATAATATTTATAAGATTCGCCAGTGTCTACATTTTGAACATAACCTATATTAGTGCCGTTTATTCCAGAATTCAAATCAGGCACGGAAATGTTATTTAACAGAACAGAATCGCCGTAGCTGTGGACTTGAATAATAAAAAATCCTACATCCTTAGGTACATTTTCCACGTTTATTTCCGCCTGGTCATTTAAGACGTCATATCGCTTAAAGATATGAGTACTTTTAACGGATCTATTGTACGGTGACACATCTATGTCGATACTTCCGCCTACAAGCTTTTCATTATAAATAATTATTCACTTAATAACAGTGGAGAACGTACCCGTGTTTACCGTGGATATTTGCGACACGATTGAGGTTAGAATAACACAAATAATTTTGCAAACTTGATACCTGCGATTTACCATCGAAACGTGAAACGCCATCTTGAAACTGATATTTATGTTAAATGATTATGTTAATTCCCGGACACATTGTAACAATTTAATGAATTTTAGAACTAGATACACATCAACATAAACAAAACAATTGAGACAAGGTGAATACGTGAGTCGACGCTTGGAGCGCGGTAGTGCCAACATGGCTGCCGTCGATCAATGAATGGTAGTAGTAGTGTGTGTAGAATCGTGTTTTCAAAATGGTATGTCGTAAAAGAATGTAATAAGGGGTGCACACGTCATGGGAAAGGACCAGGAACTGCTGGAAGCGGCTCGCAACGGCAACGTGGCCGTCGTCGAAAAAATATTGGGACAGAGGGCCAAAAGGAGTGGCCCTCTTGCAAGGTGGGTGTTTTTAATCAGCTGGCACTTGTTTCCTGAGCGTTTTACAAACATTTCCCCTGTAATTAAACAATACGAAAACCCAAAGGAGATTTATGTAGAATCACTCCTAATTTCACATCGTTTCATTCATAATTTGTTTGTAATGTTCCAAGATTCTTTATTTTAAAAATATACTTTTATCGCATCATCTCGTTTATCATGGTCTTGCAAATTAAATACGTAATACATAAATAAACAAATTTAATCAAGAACACTTGTAAGCAATATCTTTCAGATAATTAATGCTAGTATTTTAATGTTCTTGTGCTGGCACTAGAAGCTTATAAGTAATTGCAAATTAATGTATGTATGTATCTTTTAATTTGTTATTCCGCGCTTTTTAACTCAGTATGAGTCATTACAGATTGCAAGCTTGCACTCCTATGCAAGCAATAAATGTAGGTTTATTGTTCTTACGTAGACAATACTACGTATCAAAATAAGGATTTTTCGTTTTCTCACCTTTTCTTCCTGGCAGTTTTCTGAAATTATTTCAAAATGAAATTCGCAATTTACATTTAATTCTTTTAAGTCGAGATAACATACCTTTTAGATTTTGCTAAGATTTAGTATAATTCCTACCTGTTAAAACATATGTACATCTGAATTCTACATTGCATAATAACATATATAATATAATTAGGGACTTCACCAAGCTTTCTAAAAAAAAAAGGTAATTATGTTAAATTATGAATTATTAAGCAATGGCATTTAAAATATACTTAAAAAAATTCCAACACTGCTCAGTTTTAACAAAAAAATATTCTTGCATACCTAATTATTCCAACTGACAGGAAGGTATTAATAAAAGTAGGTCACCAAATGGTGTCTGTGGATTAATTGTCTTTTCTACTGTAATTATATACAACAAAAAAATCCTGGCAACATGTGTGATTACTTATACCGGGTGTTTCAGACCATCCGCTTCCGCCTTTTCTCTCGAAAATACGAATGTTAGAATGTGCAACATTGCGAAAAAAATTATGTGATAACAAGAGGGAATACGAAGCATTTGATGTTTATCCAATTATTTTTCAAGGTCAACCGAAAGTAGGTGCAACAGAAATTAAATTTTAAATGGGAACAAATGTCGACTTAGGCTTCGTTTACACTGATCAAGCAAAACGTTTTCAGACAAAACATTTTTGACTAATTTTCTTAGAGGGCGTTTTTTAATGCTTTAAATAAAAAAAACAAAAATTTGTTTTGCTTGTTTTGATTGATTTTTAAAACGTTGCAATGGAATCAGAAATTGATAGATTTGATATCTTTAAATCTCGAAAATTTTTGGATCAGAACACCTACCAAATTAATTAATTAATTTACGTTATTACGGAGGAATAAATGATATTGCCCTTAAAATGAAATTGCTCTTTGTTTTTAAAATATTTTTTCAGTGTTCCTAGTATTCCCTCTTTTTAACTAACTTTGTTGTTATTGCAAAAATTTTTGGCTGCATTACAGTTGAATTGATTGGGTCCCCTGAGCATCCTATGTTTAGCTATTTTTAGTTAATTGAGATCTAATCAGCAGAAGAGTAGCTTGACAATTTCTTCAAGATGGAGATGACCAACATGACTGATGCAAAGATAACAATTGTATACAAACAAACCAGGTTCATCCTGTATATTTTATTTACTTCTACTTACGAAGAAATTATTTAAAATGATATAACTTAATTACCTTCTTTGGTATACGCAATGACAACTACGAACACTGTCATGTTGGTATTCTTTTGGCTGCATGTCCGTTGAATTGAATAGGTCCCCCGAGCATCCTCTGTTTAGCTATTTTGGCCCTAATTGAGGTCTAATCAGCATCAGAATTTCTTCAAAATGGAAATGACCAATATGACTTAGGCAAAGATAACAATTGTATACAAACAAACCAGGTTCACCCTGTATATTTTTTATTTACTTCTACTTACGAAGAAATTATTTAAAATGATATAACTTAATTACCTTCTTTGGTATACGCAATGACAACTACGAACACTGTCATGTTGGTATTCTTTTGGCTGCATGTCAGTTGAATTGATGGTCCCCTGAGCATCCTCTGTTTAGCTATTTTGGCCCTAATTGAAGTCTAATCAGCAGCAAAATAGCTCGAAAATTTCTTCAAGATGAAGATGATCAACATAATTTATGCAAAGATAACAATTGGGCGTAATTGCAAACGTACCATAAAGTTGCGCCAACTCATCACGATTTGCGGCGACTAACAATAAATGGTACGTTTGTTATCGTTTGTTTTTTTTTTCGAATTTTTAATTTTTTAAACGAACATGGTTTTTATGAGCCACTGACAGCATAAGAAGTTGAATACAAAAATGTAACAATTTGAATATTTCCGTGATTAAGAAATGTCAAACTGCTGAAACAATGTATGATTAAAGTAGGAGATTTTCGTGTTTTCGTGCATTTTAATTTTTGTCTCTAAAACAGATATTAAAAAATTGTTCAAATAAAATTTGTTTCTTTTTTAAAATCCCATTCAGTCACCTCCACTTAAATTTGCAAAGTTAATCTGTTGCATCTACACCCGGATTGATTCTGAAAGATATGTTCAAGGAAAACGTTTGATGTGGGTGGTCTGAAGCACCCAGTATTACAATTCTCAGAAAATAAATTATGTCGTTAAATTGCGCCAAGTGATTGATACCATTATTTAAACTTGAATATACGAGTGTTCCAAAAGGAGGATTATGAGAATATAATCTTTGCATAAAGACAAAAAAACGATAAGTAATATTAGAATAACTCCAAAACTTTCAAAACTTTTTTTAGAGTGAAAGTGATTTTGTTAAATTATACTGAATTATTTACAATAAATAGTTTGTGAACCTACGAAAAACAGAGTGCTGAAAATTTGCACAGAAGGAGAACTGTTAACCAAAATAAAGCATGGCACATATCCGGTTCTACCGGAAGCCACAATATCTTTGTTATTTGGAACGAAACACACTCTATATTATACATTTCTGGATTCAGAGTTTCATTTTCGATCGTTCGCATTTACATATTTTGGAATTAAAATGTTTAGTTTTGACGATATTTACATTCGTCACCGTCTGATTTTTAAAAATTTCGCATCTGGTCTCCTAGACAAATTCAAGCAAAACGTACTAGCAGCGGCGAGAAATCGCCTCGTGTGGCAGTAGCTTTGATTTCATTTTGCCAGTTAATCACTTTGATACCTAATCGTGGAATATTTTAAGCTGGATATTTTTAGTAATATTGGGAAAGTAAATTCAAGCTGGGTCTATAAATTTGTATTCCACAAACAGCCATGGTTGAAGCGGAATTCGTACCCGCACCATGAACAGTAGCGGTTCCTAAAGCCGCGTATTCACCAAAGCTATCTCGACAAAAGATCTGAACTTGGAAAGGACGCTTCTCGTGTTCGTCGGTTCTGAGCTTTTCGCAAACCGTACCCGATCCGTGAAGTCGCGGTAAGATGAAAAGGACAAGTTGCAAGCCAGCTGGGAACTTATTTCTGGTGTGGACGAGTGTCACTCATTATGGTAGCAACTGAATAATAGTGAACCATTTCGGAGCTTTCGTTCTGAACTAATTCCGAACTTCAACAGATTTTGGTGTGTACAGGTTGAAAAATTCTTAACCTGTTTTGAACTCGTTAGTTCTGAACTAGCTCCGAGCTAGTTCTGAACAGTTTTTGGTGAATGTGCACCATAATACCAGCCAGGATACCGCTTAGCCACTCGTCAGTCCTACATAACTTTTAATAAAAAAATCATAGTCTGCTTTACAAACAATTCAAGTTATCTTCCATTAAATTTGGCAGTTTTAAAGCATCGACAGAATTTTTCTTGTGCTATTTAATCAGAAGTGAAAATCTGTTTCGATTCTGTATAAGTAGTTTTATTTTTAACTGCTTTTGTTTGACTAAATCTTAACTTTACGAAGTAGGCCTCCACAATTATTTCACTTTGATTATGGGAAATGTAATAATTCTTTTTCAGCGCCATACACTACTACGAAAAACAAAAGCTTCTAGTTTCTCTAAAAATGGCTTAACTTTATGTTATGAAAGTGAAAAAATGAAAAAGAAAACGCTGCATATTCCATAAAAACTGTCCAAATGTTGACCATTAACTAATATGCAGCGTATTACTTCTTCTGTAGTTTCTCTTCGATTCTTACGA
Source organism: Serrognathus titanus (assembly GCA_039766575.1). Lineage (NCBI taxonomy): Eukaryota > Metazoa > Arthropoda > Insecta > Coleoptera > Lucanidae > Serrognathus > Serrognathus titanus. The sequence continues at coordinate 25,046,632 of CM077912.1, read as the reverse complement.
ACATTTTCACATGCACCTCTCAATCTTGTTGTAGTTCTTGTCTACAGTACTGCGAAACAGCGATCTTAACCACTTAAAAAGTTTGCATTAAAGTTAGATTAAATGAGAAAAAAATGAAATAACTGTAGCATTACGTAATTAAATAACAATTTATTTTAATTATCTTGGCATAGGACAGAGAAAAACAAGAAGCCTTTGTTAGTCTCTTTGGGTAATTTTTGACAGACTTAAGTGAATTGTCTTGACCGTTGTTTATTTGATATCCACTATACATCCATTTTAATAAACTACGCTATGCCTTATTTCAAATAATTTCACAGATTTGCACAAAAAGAGGATCTTTAGAAAGCAGAGATTGTATTGCCCAAAATTTGTAACTGCGCATTTTCAATGGTCTTGGCAATGAGAAAAGAATAAGAACCGCATCTTGCGTTGATGTTTTTGATTTTCAATGGGCAGTTTTTGAGTTTACTTTATCAGCACCTTGATGGTTTAAGCAGGACGATACGTAAGACTGTGCCCACACTATTCTGGCCATTGTTTGTTAGATATTAATTATTTATTAGCCTTAACAAATTTGGTTTTCATTACGTATTATTTAAAAAGTTTCACAGTTTTGCCCCTGGAAAAGAGGATCTTCAGGATGCAGAGATTGCCAAAATTTGTAGTTGATCATTTTTATTTCCTTAAGAATCCTTTGAGTAGCTGAACAGGATGTTCTTAAGAACTAACTATTTTATTCAGAGTATAGTTAAGAATAATATTAATTTTAGAGATTAATCAGGCAGTCATAAAAGTGAGGAAGAATTCTAATTAGAATCATGTCGCAATTTTTTCACCTGAAAAAGGCTTTCAACGTACAACAAAATAGATACTGTTTTCAAACTGTTTGAAGAATAACTAAAATAATAACAAAATTGTTTAATAAAAAGGACAAAAAGTGCTTATTTAGAGGGCAATAAATTGAAAATTTCTTTTAATATTGTTAATAAAATATTATTTCTTATTGGTACTTTGTTTTTCATCGGCTAACACAAAATTAAAAGCACAATTTTATTAAATATTATAAAACTTGTTAACTTAAATGATGTTTTTTTTGTGATGCGATATTACATTATTAGTAGCAAAGATAGATGTTTTACAATCCATATTTGTCAAGGTCAGAAGAACTTCATAATCTCTGTTATTTATATTTTTTTATGTTAGCTGTCCTTGTGTGCTTCCCTAGTGATAAACAAAATTATTATTTTAAATTGATATTATATATATATTAAACTAACAAGTGTTCAATTGAAGAATTCATTAGTTGGTTTTGTTTTTTTAATGATTGAAAAGCAAAAAAGCGATTCTTCATTAACCATTTGACGTCTAATTACAATTAATTACAGTTGACAAATTAGTTCTTGTTTTGCTTATAACCTAGCGTATCCTGAATTCACAATTCACAGTGATCCAAATCAAGACCTGCTTTACGATGTTATGAAAAGCTATTCGATGAACCTCTAAATTGAACACTTGATGTTAAAATTGAAAATTAATAAAAAAAATCTCTTGTGATTCATATTTTTCTCTTTATTTCTAAACAAAGTAATAATTTTCTGGTTACATGATTTTAAAATCTTTTAAACGTGTTTTATTAAATTTCTAGATTGCTCGTATGTTTACTCCATTTACTAAAATGATTCTACATCGTAGCAGTTGAACTTGTTAGAAGTAGGTAAATGCGTTGAGGTACTTAATTAAAAACTATAGTGTCGTGTATTTTAAGTACATATATAATTTTGAATTCGTTTCTGTGTGGACCTGTTTTATTCCGAATTGAATTATTAAACTAGAATTAGTGGTACCTTCTCTGAAACTATTTTTCAGGTTTATATGGCCACGTTCCGTGTATTATTACGACGTAATTGTTTCAACTAAAATATCTAACACGTATGCAGGTTAAAATTAAGTTTAATTTTCGTTGTACCAGGAAACACTTGTACATATTTAGAATTCATTAATTGTACTCACAACTCAGTTCAATTTTTAAATAGACACTGTATTTGCATGTGTATGTATACCAAGAATTAATAGCACTCGCAATTGAAAGGGCGCTTAAAACAATTACAAAATGAAATAAATTTGTTACCGCTTAAAATTCTAGGATTTTAATTAACTACTACGTACTAGAGCGAAAATTAGAACTTCAGATATGCTTGTGGTAATGTTTGCAAAACCATAGTCTTTATTTTCCATTAAATTTCGAACTAAGGACGTATAGACGTCCCACACGGAATCTGCACACATCTTTCTCGTGTCCTTGGGTTTTTATGATTTTTCCAGCCTGCCTTATCTCGAGTTCTTTATTACTGGCTATTTATCTGGAAATTTTATTTGCCTGTAAAACTGTAACGACCTAAAAAAGTTATGCGAATATTAAAAGAAAAGTTCAGGCCTTATGAAAGTCGTTCCAGCTATGGGGAATCAGTTATTGATTACTACATTTTTGACCTACATAGTACTAGAAGATGTAAATTAAACCTTGTTCTCCACTCTCAATGTGAATAGTGTTATTAAAATTATTTTGCACTGTACAGAATGGTCAATTTCTTGGGTACAGAACACAACTTTCTTATATCTAAAGTAATGCCGTTTATATTATTACTAAAGTCTCCAACAAATAAGTTCTAATGCATAGGCGATTAGACGTGCGCCTGGTACCGATCGAACTACGGAGCTGCAAACATTATTTCTTCGATATACCAATAATATTTTGATCAACTTTGTCACATTTTATTTTGTTATTTGCTGTATTTTTGACGATACAATGTAAAAAAAATTATACCTAGGTATCATGTAGCCGTAAGCGACACTAAAGACTTAGCTAGTCGATCAGTTTAAGTATACAGCGCGCATTAGCGCGATCATTGACGAGTAACATACAACTGTGCAAGTAAACAAACATACCTTTTTTTTGGAGACTTTAATTATTACACACTTTGCAAAATTCGTAGGTAATACCTAATTAATGTTAAAAGATGTATACAAAATATTCAAGATTTTAAAAATTGAAATTTTCTGTTTTATGAAGATATTTCAGAAATAAATGAAGAAAGAAGAGACTTTTTTATACATTTTTGTAATCTTTAAAATAGAACTTACTCTTCCTTGTAATTTAATTTTTGTATCTCTTCTGTTATACGAGATCCCTATGATGGGCCTTTAAACAGATGTAACCTGTATATTTCTGAGTTATTTTATTTATTTATGACTACTTTTTAGAAAAGGACTTTAATTTTGACTTGTGTTTCCATAGTCTATTTATGTTAGACTCTTTCGGCAGATACTTAATAAAATCTAGTTTTTGAAGTAATACGTTATTAAACGACATAGAGAAGTACAAAATCAGTAGTATAGGTCGAAGGCATAAAAAATATATTTTTTAATCTGAAAAAATAAGTCGCAGTCAGTAGGATTCGAACCTACGCTCCCAGAGGGAATCTGATTTCTAGTCAGACGCCTTAACCGCTCGGCCATGACTGCTTCTGGTTCTATTTAGTCCAAATTATATGAACGGCTATACTGGTTCTTAATATCAATACTTAATTTACTACTCTAATACATTGATTTTTATTTTATTTTGGAACCATAATCTCGTTTATAGACACTCAAATGCGGACATAATTTGGCGTTTATAGCCTGAGGGCTTTAAAGTTGCTAAGCAACAATAACTTCGCGAATTCAAACAATAATAAAAATACAACCAATTCAAACAATCTAAGCTTTATTATTAACAATTATTATTTTTATTAGAACAACATTTATAGAAATTGAAACTGCAATTACTTGGATTTATAATCGTAATGAACCAACTCCAACGCTAACAGGACCTCCACTTGTTTGGGGTATGCTTTGGCCGATCCTAATTTTGTTTTGTAGCGAATTTTCTACGTAAGATTCGGCTACCTTATCCGAACGCCATCCACCCAATTGCTTCAAAGTCCTTGTGTCACCGCCACTTTTCGCCAATATAGTGGCAGCGGTCCTTCGGAAGCAATGCCGGTAGCTTCAGAAAATCAGCGATCATCCGAGGCATTTTTCCAAATGTGTTCTTCCGCACAGGCTGGGAACTGCATTTGTCGTTGTGATAAGATATAGCAGACTATCAATTTCGACATATTTTGGACGTAAAGAAGCATATTTGTTGTTAAAATTCATGTATAATCAACGGAATCTTGATTTAGAACGATCTTAAACTGCCTTGGCATATAGGTTTTGGTTCGACGGATCTTTACCAACAGGATCGAACCTTCAATCGTCTCATCTTGAACATTTAAATCATGTAGTTGCTCAGGTCGGCACACTCCAACCTGCGGCAACCTACAAACAATAACAATGTAACAGCAAAATTAACCAATTAGCAATATTGTCGTACCTTAACTAATAAATACGTATGGTCTGGTGTCTTTAACATGAATTCCTCAATTTGATCCTGTTGTAGCACCAATGATTTCTTAGCTTCATCGCCGATAGAATTACTTTTCATAAATTCGGTCAACAGAAGAAACTTTGAGGTCAATTACTTCCTTAATCTTAATCATCTTCTTCAGCTTAGCTTAGCAAAGGAATGACGGTTTGTAAACTTTAGACTGTCAATGAATTACAGTGTCACTGTAAATTTACTTACCATTTACTTAACCAATTGTACATCGCAATTATTCACACTTTTTGCACATCGCCACTCGCAAAACTTCTGGTACTCTATCTCGTACCAATCCTTTGACTTTTTAGGAATCAATTTCGGTTGGGCTGCCTTAAGTTCATCCAAAATTTCCGAAGAATAAACGTTTTCACCTTCTTTCATCATTTTAAAATTTTTAATCGTTTGTAAATAAAGTAGTAAACACACCCATATGATCTGGATCTGCACATCACTCGTTTACGAAATAAAAATATCGAATTTATAAATTTTGGCCGTTTTAATGCCAAAATAAAATAATTGTAGATAATAGGCCTCGAGCATTTAAAAGCCCTGCGCTTCACGTGGGGCTTTAAATTTACTCTCAGGTTATAATCTCCTAATTATGTCCTTAATATATAATAACCATTAATGATTTACAAAGTCCTGTCTTCCATTTTTCACATTAAAATACTATCTATCATACTGTTTCTATCTGTTTTACTATTTTAATAATAATCTTTGCCACATTTACAAAGTACGAGAGCGTATTTTTATGTTACCTATGTAGCTTCAGAAAAAAATCTGGAAAATATTGTTCAACAACTTCTTTAAGTGGTTGTTTAGATACGAAACGCTTTCCTCGAGATGCTTTTTAAGTTTTTGAATTAAAAGAAGTCTGACAGCGCTATAGATTAAGGCTATAAGGTGCATGTCTTAACTCTATAAACACACGGTATTTGATTATTTATCTGTTGGACTTTGTTTGCCTTATGATCCCGACAGTTGTTTTTCTTCCAAAGCAATTTTTAAATTTTGATTTGGCTAGGCCTTTTCATATGTTAAATTCTCTCGACATATACTCAATAGACCATATTCCTTTAATATCCCAGAAAACTTGGCAATTATTTTTTTCCAGAAAATTGTGTGTTGGGTTTTTTGGGATCGTGGAAAGCGTTTGTGAAACCATGAAGGTCCTAATGATATACATATAACGAGTGCCTAAATAAAAATCTGGTTAAGTAGGTTGTTTGTGATCGAGTATTTGTTCACTGCATGCACATTGCTTTGAAGTTTAAGCGCCAAGCTGTCGAATTTAACGTCGAAATTAAATAGACTGAAAAGCAGAATTACTAAATTTATCAAGTAGGTGGTGGGCATATTCAGCATATTATATTTATGAGAAACGTTTTTCAATTTCACGTTTGTTATTGCTCTTTCTTCGTTATTATTATTTTTTTTATAAATAAGATTTTTATTTTTGGCATCCTATTTCAAGGTTATGTTACATTTTTTTGTTAAAAGCATGAAATTATTGAAGACATACAGATTTGTTTGAAAAATATTCCACAGCCTACTTGTCCAATTTTTTTATTTAGGCACTCGTTATCATCCCTGATGATAATTCGAGAAAGATAATTTCAGTCGCGGTCAAACTTTCTTGAGAAATTTATTTTCAAAGCAGTTTTTGCTCAGATGTAAGCAATATCAGAATCCACCGTGCAACAGTCATGCAAAATGTCAGGACACTTGTGTGTTTACAGACTTCTTTGGCCATAATTCTTGAGTAATAACTTTATCATAAAAGACAGTATGTCGAAAATCAAATAGAAAACAATTCATTGCAGACCACTTCAACACATTACGACATCGATCATTTTTATTGCAAAGCCATAAAAACAGAATAGAAATTACAGAAGTATAGTATTTCTAAGAACAATAATTTTACCAGTCTTCAAATTCTTGTATATAGAAGAATGAGCGAGAAAAAGGTAATTAAATTTTTGCTCATATTAATGAACTTAACAGTGTCATTTTGGAATGATAGTTGATGAGGGTAATTTATATACAACGAAGGAATTAAAGGTACTCGAGCACTGAAGCAGTTTGCTTGAGTGAAAGCAATAAATGCTATATGGTTATTGCTGTTTAATACGTCAGCAAGCAGCGGGATTAAAGATCCTGATGCCACACTCAAAGGCGACACAATCCGAAAATCTCATAAAGGGGCGATTTATTACTTTGCCTTATGCTCTTGTTGCTTCCCTACGGTACAAGTATTTATTTGATTTTCTCGAGTGTACGCCATTTATTCAATGAGTTTCGCTCCGAATTGTAATTAAAATCATACTGTGTTCGTCAAGGTGCGCAAAATAATTACATCTTACTTCCGTAATTTATTTGCTTGATTTATTTTATGTAAAATAATAAATGAAGAAAAGATGCAAGACTAGACAGTGACATCCAAAATTGCAAAAATTAATGTATAATTTGCCATTTTCTGATATGAAATGACGTTAATTGATTGATAATCTTCATCGTATTTCTTTTTTTTTACTTTCATTTTCAAATAAGTATTTGTATTCATTTTCAAATAACAAGTATTTGTTTTTTACCTGTTATTTGGAAAACTGCTACCTGATTTGTATCTGCTACCTCTTGCCGCCTACAGCTAGAGACCGCCTGTTGGTCAGTAAGACAACCAAACATACATATTTGACACGCAAACCCCTATGAAAAATTAAATGAGAAATTAACCCCGAAACACCAAAGCTTATGTACTAATTTTATATCGTCCTTCTTTTAGTATTTCTAAACTTATTTTAAAGCCTATTTTATTGAAAGGTGTCTAATTTAGATAGTTTTTTCAACAGTATTAAAGTTTAATAATAAAACTTCTTATATAAAAACAAATTTAATTAGAGATTTTTTGTATTTTCAGCTTACGTAGAGGACCTGGTGCCAACGTACAAGACAGCAGTGGCTATACGTCTTTACACCATGCAGCATTAAATGGTCACAGGTAAATAATGTTTCATTATTTATCTACAATTATTACGAAAGATTAATTCTCAGGACAATTATAGAGCACTAGATGAGAATTTTCACACAAGGATATTTTGTTAATACTTACTGGAAACATGAAAATGAGTTTTGAATTAAAATTCAAAATGTAATTTTCACCGATATAAGAAATTAAAAAATATTCATTTTTAGTAATAAATCCACCATCAGATTTATTGTTAAGATTTTCTTAAAATATTTACTTAACTTCTAAAAAATTTTAATATTTCATTTAAGTGAAATATAATTTCGTATTAAATAAATTTGAAAATATCACTGCCATGTAGCTAAGATTTATAATGAATTTTACTTTTTCTTTATTACAACTTATTTTATTTATTTTGTTACAGGGATATTGTGCGACTATTATTGGAACACGACGCATCAACAAATGCAGTGGATAGTAAAGGTTCAACACCCTTGCACTTGGCAGCATGGTCGGGAAACGTTGACATCGCCAGAATGTTACTAAAAGGGCCTTCTATGTGCCATGTTAACTTAACGGTAAGTATTTGCGCTCTTATTTGAAACTTGCGTTTTCATTTAAAATCCCCGGCATATTTTCACTTCTATTTTCATATTTGAAATAACTTCGCGAAAAATTTAGTCTCGGCCAAATAGTTGGAATTGTTGCAATTTTATCGAACCCGGCGGAAATAGAAGGTGCATTCCAGTGTTCCCTTCCCCATAATTTAAATGGTGTACACTCGTACCAGTATACTCATTACATTTGGGACCCCCTACCTCGTCGTCAGGGGTAAGCATAAGAGTAATGAGGGTGAACACAGCACTAATTAAGACACAAGTAATGTCGTGAATGGTGCTGCTGACATCACGGTCGGTCTAGTCAAAAGGTCGCTGTTGCTTCAAGTGGCTAACGCAAAAGGGATATTCCACTGCTGCCAATGGTGATTAATCTGTCTAAATAGCATTTCACAATGCCAATCATTTTGATTGCCTGTTCGAATTTGCTCTAATGAGAAGGAGACAGATTTATAATAAAAAAAAAATAGAAATTACACAGATTATTTTGTTATTTTTTACCTTATTTTAACAATGAGTCTAAAACCTCCACTTAAATTTGTTTAAATTGCAGCTCTTCGTAGGAAAAAGTGAAGATGTTCTATTAAACTATTACTGTTGTGCATATTATGTTTCCGTTCTCATTTTTATGGGTAATTCTTACAGTGAATATTTTAAATTACGTAAAATTCACACAGAAAATATATAATTCATGTTTCATAGACAAGCAAATATTTCTCATAATAATGTAGTAACAAGTGAAACTTCTACAGAAGAAACAAAAACTATTGTGTAGAGGTGTTGTATAGTTTTCTATTTGCCCATTATTTATTAGGGGTAAAGCAAAAATCATTTAAAGAATGTAATATGTTAGGAGAAGTGATGTAAAATTACCGGTAATTTAAAATCGGGCAATATAATCATTAATATTACCGATAACATGGTAAAATGGTTAATTTTACTGCTTTTTAAAATTGTTCTAAAATAGATTGAAAAATTATACAAACAGGTGACACTTAAAGAAATTATAAATCAAAATTCGTTCTTCTCTGAATTATAAATGAGAATAAGAAACACTTGAAATTATGATGGAGACACTTTTAGTACCGAATTATTTATTTTAAATACGAATAATCCTCTTCTTTCTCTGCTCGTTCCTAGAGTTATTCTTTATTCTCTTATTTTTCTTTTCATCATTTCCTTTTTCTCTCATTTTTACTTGTGCATGATATTACTAGCATATGGGTAAAATGCTGTAATTTACAGGTAATTATTACTAACATCACTAGTTAAGAATTATAATCATTAATTATAATCTAGTGAACTGAAATAAATAGATTTTTTAATTGTTTAAAAATGGCTAAACTTTCTTATTTCTTTTTAAAGACGGATTTTACTAGACATCGTTTTTGTAATATACCGGCTGTTTCGTAATTGCACGGCACTAGTTTAGGGATGTGAAGCACGAAATAAACAAAAAAGTTTAATACTAATAGGCGTTTAATAACTAACCAATAAACGATATACAATTATTTTCCACGACTACTTGACGTAACGTGCATTTATTTATATCTATCCTTCAATATCTCAGTAATAGATTAATTTGAGACATATGTTTATATAACTTTCTTGTTTATTTCGTGCTACCTACAGAACACATCCCTAAACTAGTTCCGTGCAATTACGAGACACTCGGTATAAAAATATACAGAAATTCCAAAAAATATCTATAATAAATTATGGCATTATCCTGTACATGTATACGAGGACCATTAAAAATGTAATCTTCGTAGCTATGAAATATATAAGTGTGAAGCTCGAAATTAATGTGTCAAATCGTAATCAGAATCATAAAGTTTCTCATAAGAGAGGGAAATCAGTCCCAGACTATTCATCAAATGGTGGCAGCATATGGGAAGATGCGCCATCCTATTACGTTAGACAATTTTAGTTTAAGCAGTTTCAGTGGAGATTTTAATGAAGATAATTCCAAATGTGGAAGACCAAGTTACTGCAAAAATCAAAGATATGGTCATCGAGGATCGTCAAGCGAAAGTCTCCCCAATTAGTATGAAATTCCGAATATCCGAACCAAGCGTTATTATCATATTACATGACCGTTTGAAGAACGTCAGTGAAATGAGTGCGACGACTCTCGACACCTGAACCTGAACAAAAGTTACGCAGGTTCCAAAATTTGGAAAGACATTAGAAGCTTCTGTGACGAATGAAGAAACTTGGGTGCATGATTGGGACTTATGCCAATGGGTTCACAAAGGCTCTCTATGTCCGAAAAAAGCACGCACGTACTGGATGCAGGAAAAATAATAGCAAGAACCTCTTGGGATATGATGACCACGATAAACACAAACATCTATTGTAACACGTTAAAAAATTCCGGAAAGCAGTTAGTGAGAAACGATTTTTCTGATCAAGAAGTGTTTCTGTTTTATGGCCATGCAACCGTCCATAAGGCTGTCAAATTTATACCAATTGTGCTACGTAGAGGTGAACCCATTCTACCTACATTCCGGATCTAGCTCATTCTATCAGTTTAGATTAATAGGGAAATATTTTCAAGGACATCGTTTTGACCGATGAGGAGAATCGACGAAGCTGAGTTAAAGTAAAGGGCGAATATATTGAAACTAATATTATCAAAACAAATGCATGTCCTTTATGTCATAACTAGTTAAATTTTTTTTCTAATGACCATCGTGGTGTATTTTTAACATACGCTCGTGCTAACTATTTTTCCCTAGTAACACATTTTAGAATTTAGGTGTTACAGTTTTTTCTTTTATAAACATTTTGTTCATTATTATATAGTTACGAATGAAATACAAAATAATATTAGACAGTAATTGCAAAATACGAGGCAAACTTTTTGCAATGCAAGAATTTCGGTAAATGAGAAGCAAGGGATGCTCACGTCCGTCAACGCTCCTCGAAACTTTAGAATGCAGACTTGCCATGATCTTTTCAATTCCACGCGCAACTTACTGGACCATACCATAATTCGAATGCGATGTGCCACTTGCAGCTTCGGCTTGACGGATTTCCTAAAGCTGCTACTGACGGACGAGTTGCCTATTTAAAATTTAAAACTGAACTCGCGTTTCCCTTTTTGTGTTGCCGCCGCCTGCTCGTAACTTCGCTAATCCGCGACTTTCGGCGTGATACTTTTGTTTTGTTTCCCTACAGAACTTTTATACTTTACAGATTGTTGTGTTCTGCTTTTTCGTTTGGCTTTATAAAAATAATAAAAGTTGTAATTCAATCGTTAATATTTATAATTTTGTGTATTTAATAATTTCCAGTGAAAAAACAATATGTAATAAAAACTATTTTTTTAAACTTCTACTTACCACGTAGTAAGAGTCAAACCCACGCATCGCTTTTTGCCTTCGAAGTTAATCGCAAACGTTAGTTAACAATAGTTTGAACCGTAAGCAGTTGAAAAGAATAAGTCAATATCGACTACTGCGAACAGGTTTTGCGGTCGACGTAAATTGCTAAAAATGGTTGATCCTGAAGCGTTTAATTAATGACGTCGTATTGTAGATTTCTTCATTGTCTGTGTATTTCCTGGAGGCCCTTGGCCTTCATTGCATTCTGTATATCTTTATCTCATCAAGTTCTTGTTTTCGTCTTTGTGATGGTATCAATTTCCATATATAGTCCATCTAAAAAGTATCCGAAAAAAAGAAAATAACACTGCGACTTTCAGTTTTTGAAGTTATGAACCAAACATGTACAGTAGAGGAAAGCAATTTTAGTTATTTATTTATGTAATTTCTGTTTAATCCCGAGAATTATGTTTTAACGTTCAGGGATCCTTAAATCAAATCAACTGCATCCTAAGTAGACTTGTTGCTTCATGCATGTAAAAATGCTGCCATATTTATTTATTTTTCTTCCTTTACAAATCCTTTTTCTTTAATTATGAACTCCTTCGTTTTCCCTTTTCTTAAATTTGACAAAATTATTCAAATTTTTCTGTTTTTCTGCATTATTTTTTCGATATCTTGAAATCTGAATATTTTTATCAGAATCATACTTTTCAAAGAATCTAGCAAAGAAATCAACCACAATTTTTTTTTTGTTAGATTCTTTGAAAAGTATGATTTTGATAAAAATATTCAGGTTCTAAGATATCGAGAAAATAATGCAATAAGTATAATAAGCAAAATATTGATAGAAATTTCAAAATTCCGGATACTTTCTAGACGGTCTTTAGTTTAACTTTGTTTAATTATTTTGTGATATCTTCTCATATCATCATTTCCTACTATTTGTACCTCGAATATTCCAATTTCATAACTGAAACGCTTTCTTGTCCGAGGAAAATTATTTCAAAACTTATAATATAAATATAATGAATCGGACAATTCGAAAAACCAGTATAATTTAATTAATGCAACTAAAATTTTAACAATTAATCATTTACATTATTTACACGTATAAATTTTGTGCTATTATTTTTCTCATACTAAAATAAATTAATGATTGGGTCAATTGTGCTCAAATCTGTAAGGATCATAAGATCTGTCGTGCCCTTATTCTGTAACCAATCAGTACATAGAAATGCGTTGTATTTAAATAATGTATGCCAATTAACGATATTATGAGTTACAGAATAAGGGGATACTTAGCTCCAACTCAATTATTAAAAAGTGAAATTTTAAAGTTCTCAGGAAGATAGGTACGATTTCTTGTAGGTTTCTAAAATAATATCGCAGAGACGTATGAGTGATTTACAGGCTTATAGATCTGATGGTCCTTACAGATATTAACAGATTCATAAATGTTCATCTTCTAATAATAGCCTGTCAGATATTCAAAGTTCTCGCCAGAATTGTGTCTCCTAATCTGGTCACTTTTCTTTGAAAAAACAAAAGAAGTTTAGCATTTTATTTGTTGCTTTAACAGTTCATATTTTCCAGGCAATTATTGCACAATACTTTATTTGTTGAACTTCATTATTGCAAAAAAATATTTGCCAACATTATTACTCGAATTAAGATTGTAATAATTCTTAAGTAATATGTATCGCTTACTACTAATTCGCCTGCTCTGTTGTAGGTAATAATAATAAGGGAAGTAGTACAAAACTATCAAATTCTATATTTTCTTTTTGTTGAAAAAATATGAATTCATTTCAGATATTCTGACTCTTATACGGGGTGTGACGTTAGCGATTGCAGCACAGAAAATTCCATGATAATTTGGCTTCATGTTTCTTTTACTTCTTAAACGTCAAATTCTCAGTCTTTTTTGTATTTTTTTACGCGGGGCTAAGTTTTTGTCGCTTTTGTGATACACTGCAATTACCTATCAGTGTCGCATTACTGTAAGGCAAGGTCTTTCGAAATTTTACTTGGACAATTTTTATTAAAAGAACTTGTCCGAAGTAGGTTGAATAAAAACAATCATAATAATCTAGTTGCGGATCTGTTCATACAACTGGTGTATTTATCTTGATACGCAATCGATGTAATTGGCTCTTAATCACATTTTTATTTATTCATTTCATTCGTTTCTTCTTCTCCAAAAAGAATTAGAGAATTGAAGAACATGTTTAATTATTAGCGAATGTCAGTCGAATTCTTTGGTTACTAGATTAATTATTTCTCGTGTATTTCCTCCCTATGATTTTACGAATTCGTATACACTTTTCCTTTTAGACTAAAGGGAATTGCTACAACTATACCGTAGATAACTAATTAATATTTTTAAGATTCAGAGCTTTGCTATATTATTTCATTTAAATTGTTTCAGACCAAAGATAACGAAACAGCTTTACACTGTGCAGCTCAATATGGACATACCGCCGTCGTGAATTTGTTATTAGAACATGGCTGTGATCCTGGTATTAGAAATAACAGAGGCGAAACCGCGCTTGACCTGGCTGCTCAATACGGAAGGTAGGCCAAATTAAATTCCTCTACTGCTTTTTACATGTCGGCTGCGGCGTGACTCCTGTTCAATATTACCCTCTCTGTCATTAGATTGGAATCGGTGGAATTGCTTGTTCGGACCCATCCCAGTGTGATTCAAGAACTACAAAACATTATTCCGGGAACGATACTTCCACACACACCATTGCATTTAGCTAGTAGGAACGGTCATAAGTAAGTTAAACAGTTTCTTATTTTTTGATTAATTAATACAGTTCAAATAGTTGTTTAAAATTCGTTAGTGTTTTGAATGCATTCAAATTACGTGTTTTAAATAAAACTAAATAATGTTTTGCATAGTCTGAAAAATTTTTACAAAAACTTTAATTTTTTGAAAATTAATTAAAATTGTGTAACTGTAATTTTTTGGTTGCATTTTTTTGTCCATTTTAAGTTATTTGTAAATGTAGTTGTCACGGAAGGTGTTTGGATGTATAATGTAATTCAGAGAAGTGTTGGCGCATGCAATTTATACTTGACTTTATGGTATCTTTTAGTGCATGTGCGCGTATTGGTCATTACATGCCCCGATAATTATACGTCCTCGTGATCGTCCTGTCGTAAATAATTGGAATTGCCGCTATAATGTGTGCATAGGTGTGTGCAGTAAACAAGCTGTTGCATGGAAACCCCTTCTGCATAAAGCGGTGGCCACGGAGGTGGGAAGTGCATGGGAATTAGCGCCCTGATGCGAATACTCGATAACTCACTGGATCCAACATAGAGCTTCCAGGGTGTTATCCATAACTACTGTAATTAATTAATGAGTATTGGATTGTTAATTAACGGCCATACACGATGCATATTAGATTTAATTTTACACTTCGTAATTTTAGACTTCAATCGGGATTCTATAACGTCATTATGATTGCACAAACAATGCTCTCCGTTGTTGATACTTCTTCCTCGTTTCGTTATATTTTTAATTCACATAATGTCATTAGTAATCAAAATTAACTGAATACGTGGTTTATGGTTACAACAATAGGTATTTTTTTCTGTTTATTTTCACAAAATATTCGTAGAAATTCGATTCGATAATTTTAATAATATTAAAAAAAATCTCTAAAGTAGAAAGAAGTAAAACTTTGGAAAATACTTTCTTCAAATATTATACCACATGGAAAACGAGCCAATTTTATTTTCGAAACAGTCATCTTAATGAAATCTCTGAATGGAAGTACAGATCCTTGTATAGAAGAGGAGAAAAAATTCCAGGTGTCTTATTTGAGTGCGACAGTTTTACTTAAACATTTGGTAAAATAGGAAGCATGAACAAAAGCAAATCTCCTGGTCGTCCTAAAGTTCTTGCTAAAGAAGTTATAGAAGACATTCATAATCGTCTGAAGCGGTCTCCAAAAATCATTGCGTCAAGGAGCTCAGCAAACTCATTAATCTTATGAAACTTGTTACCATCTGTTGAACATGGACTTCACCTTATCCACATAAAATTTCAGTAGTACAGCAACTTCTTGCGCCTGATTATGAAAAGCGAATCCAATATTGCAACTAGTTCTATGAAAATTTAACGAAAAATTTTAAGTTTCTTCTCATATGAGGCACGGTTTTATTGGAGTTATGCAACACAAAAACATAAGTCATATTGGGAATGTAGAAAATTCCCAGCTAAATCCTTTAAAAATTGGAGTATGAGTAGCAACGTCTGGATGATGTATTATTGGGTCCATATTTGTGGAAGACACTGTTACAACTCAACGTTATCAAATTATATTAAAAGATTTAGTAGAAAATGGAAATTCAAGAATAATAATAATATGGCAGCTCAGACTTAAATATCTTCATAAATTTTATAACGAAAGAGCAATAGGTTCCATTAAGCATGAGATTTTGATTTAATCAATGTCTTATGGATTAATTAATTAAAGTGTCCTACAAGATCATCTGAACTCATCCCTGTTGACTATTTTCTCCTCGGATGCCTGAAACATAAATTTATTCTAGCACATGAACACAGTAGATCAATTAAAGTATTCAACAGGATGTAATTGCTATGGTGAGACTTCAGCATAGTTTTAGGAATATGAAGAAAAGATTAGATACATGCGTTGCTGGTGTTGGTGGTCATGTTTCAACACCTACAAAAGCTGTTATAAATATCCTTTAAAAATTTATTTTGAATTTGTATCATTATTTTGTGGTTAGGTACTTTGATAATAGAGATATATTCTGAAATATTAGTGCTTTCTTTGAATACCTTTTATAAATGTTATTTATTTATTTTGTTATTGCCCGATAACGGAGAACTACTATCTCAAATATTGCAAAGCGGAAGAGGATCCACATTACTTTGCAAGGAAGGATGTGGTCAGTCTTGATAGAGAAATATTGTTAGCAATAAAACATGACAAAAAAACCTGTAATGTGATAATTTATTCATAAACAACAAGCTTTTTCTTATCTCACTGTCTCCGATCATTAATTCAAAAATTATTTTTTTTAATAACAGAGTGAGCATTTACAAATTAAATTAGAGGTTGGACATTTTTGATCGCATCGTGCCTTCAAAATTTCCAGAATGTGAAAAAAAATATTTTTTTTATATAATAACTTGTACATATACAGTCATAAAAAAATCGGTATATACCGCATCATCAACGATAAGGACTTACGTCCGTCCCTTCCACTCGTATAACTGAGAGTTGCGCTTCTTGTTATTCTTTGTCCGCGTATCATTGCCAATTAAAAATATTCCTAATGCCTTAGGTCAAATATTTCTGGAGAGTGAGACTTTAACAAAAATCTTATTACTTATTTAATGATATTTTTTGTTGTTTTTCAAGTTTTTAAACAATATCAACTGATGATATTTTTGAATTACCAACACATAAAATGAATAATGGATTGATGTTTTGCGCGGCAAAATGTTGTTCTCTTGTTTCTCTACACACATGACTTCTATTAGCATTTAGCATAACATTTTATGTTCGAATCGAATGAAAAGTCTCTCGTCCTATGGTATATTGCGACGAACGTAGAGTATGTTATATGGTGGATGAGCACGTAATATGTGTATTTGTAGGTTCGGCCTCGCTTATGGTATGTGCATGCAATCAGAATCCCGTACGCGTGGTATCACACGTATATTACACCGGTTATAAACAGCATGATGATACTGATATGGCTTGCGAACAAATAGAAGACGAAAGCGCGCGTAACTTAATTAGTCCTTGTAATATGACAAACTGCTTAAGTTTTTCCTAATCACACAGTGATATCTTTTATTTACTCCAATAGTAAGCATTATTACCAAAGAACGATCACCCAAGGTCGTCCAAACCATAACTATAGAAACAAAATTATTCTTACGGAATCTTTATTCAATTGTCAAAATACTATAAAAGAAATTATGGCGTTCCTCAAGGGTCTGTGCTTGGACCATTTATATTTTTATTATATGTTAATGACATAGGAAATGAATGAAGCAGAACAAATTACGATGTTTGCCGATGACACGTCCGTGAGGGTTGCGGCACAGACACCTTATGTCAATAACATAAATCTACAATCAGTAGAGAAAACAAAATACTTAGGCGTGATATTAGATGAAGGACTAAAATGGCAAGAACATATTAATCACACTAGCAAAATTATTAATAAAGCTTATTTCGGCATTTCTCAACTGAAACATGTATTACCCACATATAAATTGATTGATTTATATTATTGTCACTTAACATATAACGTTATCCTGTAGGGAAATGGTAGCAACATCAGCAGAATTTTCATTGCTCAAAAAAGAATAATAAGAATGATATACAACCTGAATCACAGACAAACATGTAAAACTGTTTTTATCACCAACAAAATAGTGACATTTCCATCAATCTATATTTACAATTACTTGTTAAACAGAACTATGAAAAATATCTTAAAAACTCTGACTTCCATAACTATAGCACTCGTTTTAAAGATATGCTTTCTGTAAAAAAATATCGCACTAAAAATACGAGAATTCACCTTCTTACAGAGGAATCAAATTTTACAATAATCTGCCCCCGTCTCTAAAACAGTGTACCTTTGACATGTTTAAAAGCAACCTAAAGAAATTACTTATAAATAAGTAATAAATATTACTCGGTAGCAGAATTTTTATCGGACAATTTATAACCATAAACATTGGATAGGGTTTCCATTTTGGGGATGTGTATAGTACTGCAACTTATACGTATGTATGTATAAAACTGTTCTGTTTGTCTAAAAGTCGGTGTCCGTCATATACACTCGTGCACGTTTATGTATTATATTTGACCATTTTGACATGTCATATCCACTATTAGTGGCACAAATGATAAATAAAGATATTATTATTATTATCATTCTACGATTAATTTAATAACGTGTTTATTTCCCATTATTTCACTTACACATTCAATTGACATAAAGCCATATCGTTTCTAGTTTATTTTAATTACGTCTTTAGTTAAATACGACCTCAATCATAAGATGAGAATACGGGCCACGATCTTTCCAAATCCTACACCAGTTAAGTGTTTATCAAATCTAGGGCCTCTAATTCCTAACGGACTTGAAGGACACTTTAATAAATGTTCTTCCACAAAGTGCAACATTGTTACTTGTAGCCAAATTTAGTTCCTGTACTTGCTAAATTTAAAGGCATTATTGGAAGTAGAAAAAAATATGGGTAGAAGCTTGTTCCTACCACATCTACTGTATTCAAGTGTTTAATCAACTAAGGATAGCTGACAAGTGCGAGAAGGTGAGATATTATACGAGCACTTTGGGTATCGCTTACTATGGCTTAATATTTTGTAATGTAAATACTTTTGAAAATACAACCTTTATGTGTAGAGCTAAAAAAAATGGAAAATAAAGTTACAGAAAAGGAAAATGAAACATGAAATAAATTGATAATCAAAACTTCCTTATGAGTATTTGGCTTTCCGAGAAGTTCCATGTAATTGTTGTCTAGGTACATAAGCAAACAAGTAACACATTTTCGGGTTTTGAAAAGCCACGTGACATTATTAAAAAACCGCATATTAGCGAAAACAGTAAGTCACAGTGCGATGTACCATATCGAGTAACGGGATAATTGTTCCACAATTCCCAGAGATTGAAAAGGCACACGTGTGACAGTTAATCAGCAGCGATATAGAGAAATTATGGTCATAATTTTTTATGAAGACCATGCAAGACATTTACCTCTTTGTTCGCAAGGGTTTTAACAAAACGGAGCTACTTGGGAAACTTTAACTTTATTGCAGTAGCACCTCCCTGAGCATCTTATTTTAAGAGGAATAAATCAAACTCACCAGATCTCAAGGCACCGGATTTATATTTGTGCGATATTCTTAAAGGAAAGGTTTATAGGAACCCAGTTACAGGTAATCTTAACGAACCGACAGGTAATATTCGTCGAGTCATAAATGAATTTCCAAATAAAGTTTTTCGGGCAATGTTTAACATTCTTAAAGAGCGTTACGAAACATGTATTCCAACGCAAGAACATATTGCGTATGTTGTTTACAACTCGTAAATTACTAATCGTTGTTTTGTAATATTATTACTTATTTATTTAAAATATAGTTTTCAGTTTTTCCTTATTTACTCACCCCTGTATTTTTTAAGTTTATTAACGGATCGATTTTAAATTTCTGCAATAAAGTAGCTGAAATAATGCATTACCAGTAAATACATTTTTCTATTAATCAGTAAATAAATATGAGTGCTGTAGGAAATACATACGTTAATTTTTGTTCTTTTTTATTTCTGTATGTTTTAGTTAGTTAGTTTCACTGTTCTGTAAAATAATAAATTAGATTAAATTGAAATGTTATTTCAAAAAATAAAAAATTCAAATTTTTCATCCAAACTGGAAATAGGGATTATTACGAAATTCTGAACAACCTTCCTTAATAACTTTTTTTGAACAAATAAGACCTATTTTTTGGAATTTGTTTTCAATCGTAGTAGGCCAAGACTTGTAATACAAAAGGTTTTAAAATTGAAAAATGTCTTTTAAGACAATGTATAACTGGCGAAAATTTACAATCGATCCGTCAATAAAGAAAAAAATGTAGGAGTGTTTAATGAGAAATGAAACACACTGTATGTACAAATAAATGATTATAAAAATTCAACACTACATTTACGTCTATCCAATAATTCGAACAACTTGCTAATTCAAACGACCTTTTACATTTTATTGTTTGCCATTCAATTGTTTGCATTAAACAGGTGCAACTGTACTTTGTTTTGCATCTTGCTATAAAACAAACCCGAACTGTGAAAAAATGCGGGTACAATATTTAATTTCATTGCTAGTTTAACACTCTTCATCTACTTTATATTTTTGGCTTATATCTATCGCCCTTGACTTTCGTCAATACTTTTAGAGTCTGTTTTACAACTATAGTTATAACTGTAGAACAGCGTTATACTTACTTTATCCAACCATTGTAAAATTTGCCCTTAATGTTATGTCTGGTAATACGAATATCTTACAACGAAAATAACATGTGAGATGCTCACAATCAAGAAGAAAAATTATATAAAATCGCTCATACGAATTAGGAAGAAGTTGGTTTAATCGAACAGGAGGTTCCAAGTGTGAACCTTCAAACAATGTACTTTTGGACGTTATACGAAAATTTGAAATATGACAATATACAAGAAGGAAGGCTCCAGAAAAGAAAAGATCCACGCGAGTTAAACGAAAATCTCAAACTGGTGCTACAGCAAGTCGTATTGTCGCCGATAAGAAGCATACGCAGGACTGCTTAGAAAGTAGGTATCAAACGAGAGTCCTTGCATTCAATAATTAATGATCTTGGTAAATTATAAAATTTAGAAGTGCCATGAGTTGAACCAAAGTGAATAGAGACAACAGGCAACTTACTGTTGTCTGCAACAGGCTGATAATGACCAACATATGCTTTTTAAACGAATGTCATATGTTATTTTCTAGTCATATTAATAGATAGCCATTCAGATTTTTTGGGTTTACACCACCACAGGAAGTGATGGAAATACACTTTCATGATGGAACAGTACCTATATGATGGAATTTCTTGAAACGGAGTTCTTATTGCATAATAAATGATGCAAACAAAGATATAATTAATATTAAATAATGGATACTATCATCAAGTTCTGACATTTTTGTACAGAATCTAAAATGATACTGTAGAAATAGAAACTTACGATGTTATAGACAGGATTTCTACGATGCTCAGCGCTAAAGATACATACGACTTTAATTATTCTTCACGTAGCCCTGATACATATACTTGTTTCAAATATACTTGTCAAAAGGTTGTGTGGTGCGACAAAAATCGCTGTACGCTATATTTCCAAACTTATTATTTACATCTGGGATAAGAAAAAAGGAGAAACTAAGGATCAGTTTCATAATCGAATTTAAAGGAGACTTTATTTTAAAGTCACGTTGCGATGTGTAAACAAATTTTTTCACAGTTGTTTTTACATCTGAAAGTGACTTTACATTTAAAGTATCCTTTAAATTCCATTATAAAACTGGCCCTAAGATAATTAAGTCTTAAGCATTTTCTTCAAAATTCGTTATCTACGAGGGTTATTTTTTGTCTCAATTTATGATCCTCTGCCTTTGACATTGTGATTCCTAGATATTTGAAATTTTCCTTATAGTTGATACATTAGCTTTCGTAACAGGCACGATACGTTTTCATCTTTTGTAGAAACAATCTACTTGTCAGTAAATGACGTTTGACAAATATGTCTATCCTCAAAATTAATTTCCACTTGCCCACATTTCTGAGTCCATTCTTTGAAAGCTGAGGTTAAGTAAGCTATTGATTATGCGTTAGCTATAGTAAGCTATTGATTATGTGTTAATTTCAATACATTTTTTTAAAATAATTTTCGCAACAATATTTTATTTTTTTATTAATTTATTATTAATACATAAATGTGGTGAATTATTCAAAAGTACAACCATTATCTTATCTGGAACACGATGCGTTTACATTTAAAGTATATGACGGGTAGTGATAATTTAATTATCTGTGTTCCTGCGTGTTCACATAAACCATTAGGCTTGTAATGATGAACAGCAGTGTAAAAGAGTTCGCATGTACGTATGAGTCAGCCGCACTCAAGCACGTCATCCACCGCGAATTATCGTGGCGGCAATATTTATACGGCTGTTTTGTCACCACAGAGCTGTAGTCGAAGTTTTGCTGAACAAAGGAGTGGACGTAAACATCCGCACTCCGGCTGGAACTGCTCTGCACGAAGCGGCATTGTGCGGTAAGCTTGAAGTCGTAAAAACACTGCTAGAGCACGGCATCGACTTGAACATAAAAGATTCGCACCACCACACGGTTAAGGACTTATTGAGTCAGTTCCCCGCTCATGCTATACAAGAAACGATGGGTCTCCTAAGGCGTAAGCTTCCGAAACGTTACTGTTTTTCATTTCAGCTTTTTGGCTTTCTATATTACAGGTTATCGAAAGCTCAGGGCAAGTCAAATGGTTGACAGTGATGCTGACAGCATTAGCCAACCTTTTCCCATTTTGCCCAACGTCGATTCTGATCTTGGCAGTCCATATGAAAATGTCAGGCCCGCTTCTAGAGGAAGATCGGTAACGACGGATCCATCACCAGGTTCTTCACCTCATCGATGGGATTTTCGACACGCGCGATCCGTTGAATGTGTTGAAGACAGAAGAATATCTGGAACATCTGCCACCTCAATGTATGTATAACCCCGTTGTTAGTGGTGCATGGTGCATTATTAGTGCACATTTAAATTAATTGAATTCAAATATTGTTTCATTGGAAACTATTTCTATTTATTTTTCGTCAAAGGAATATTCGTATAAAATATACTCAGCTTACAAAATAGAATAGCAAATTTATGATTGTTTTAATATTTTTTTTTGCAATTTGCCACTATGTATACACTGAAATTATGTATAAATTAATTTCGAAAGTAATTTTTAGTTGGGTTTTCACATTTATCATTTAATATTCATTGGTCATTTTTCATTTAATTTTTGGTTGTTGTTTTTTTATATTTCCGGTATTATGTTTTTATTAACTTACATGCACATTGATTCATTTAATAAGAGGGCTTATGCACGGCTTAGCAAAACCATGCATGTTATAGGCGCACCAAAAAATCCTACCAAAGCTTACCGCCCAAACAGCGCATCAAGAACCACCTGTTCAGCCGTTCCCTGCATGAGTGCCATTCTCCGTGGGCTGGCATCACCTTTAGCTTTAGTGAACAGATCGGAAAGAGTCCCACTTCGTCGACGTCCTCATCCTATAGAACAGCTTCTGATTGTTCCAGGGAGTCTGATAACAGTCTCTATCAGATACCTTGTGCACCAAGAGCATTCATGGATGGTAGCATACATTCTGAGGACTTGCAATTCCTTTGCAATAATCGTGAATGCGACCAGATCAGTATTTCCTCGACAGCCTCGAGCACCGGTTTTGGCCAGAGACGACCAGAAAGTGGAGGTATACCTCTTTACATGCCTATGAACGCAAGAAGTGGACATAGTCCTGGATCAAACAGTAAAGTTTCGGTAAGTCGGTTAATACGTTCGTTATATGAAATTGGCAATGTTGGTGGTATTATTTTATAGCCTACTCCTCCAAAAAAACCACCTCGTCGAAATCTATCAGTTTCACCGACACATTTACAGCCAATGTCGACCTCGGTCGATGGTTATACTAACAGTGCTTATGAATACGTTTATCTTGCAACGACTGGAACACGCAGTCAAAGCAACATAAATGAATTAGACCAAGAACATAGACGTGAAAGATTGATTCACGGTCGCAGTGTTGACCAATATGTTGAAATGAACACAGTGTTCAATATACCTTTAGAGGAAGAAGAGACACAGCGCCCAAAAGAATTACATCGAGGCAAAAGTGAAGATTTGGATTGTCGTCGAAATCGAGAGGAACCTGTTGCTATTACCCAAGTCTATGAAAATACCACGTTGAAATTGCAAAATCCTAGACGAAAGTTGCGCAGGAATCCTGATGTTTACGAAGAATACGACTTTGAAAAAAGGGAAGAGAAGACCTGTTCTTCTGCGCCTGAGACAACCTTTGTGTCGAGTGCTTTTATTATGGTTAGAGGCGAGTACAATGGCGATAAGACATACAGCAATAGTACAAGTAATCATATTAGTTACCCGTTAAGTCCAACGCATTACCTTCAACCACCTACCCCCGATCACCCGCCCCCTTCAGCGATTCACGCCGAGAATTCCATTCTAGATAAGATAAGACCACTTAGTCAGGTAAGCTTGTAGTTAGAATTTCTGTTGGCACGTCTTTTAGCAACATCATGTGATTTACTAGAGTTTTACATAGTTTTTTGTTCGAATGCCGTATAGTATTTATTTTCTATTGATTTGCCATAAGCATTTATTTTACAAAATATTATGTATTTGTTATTAATTTGTTAATTGTAATAAATATTTTTATTGTTCGTTTTTCTTTTATGTTTTTCTGCACTCACCTGTCCTTGTAGTAAGCTTACGTTTAATGTAAGATAAACGTACCATATTTGTTATAATTAGCATGCAGTTTATTTGTTCAAATGTTAATAAAATGTAATCAGGTAATTAAGCAATAGAGAAATTGTTAATTAGGAGGGTGTAAGTATTGAAAATTTTGAAGGAACTATCTAATCGAAGTCTGCATACTTCTTCTACTATCTTATTTATGCTGGGATAGTGTTTACTTAATTCAAAAGGTGCGAAACAAATATCTGCAAATACGGTCTAAAATCTCTTGCAATTAATGTCATAGAGGCTATGAAATATCGCCTGGTTTTAAAGACGGTCGATATTGCTAATTTAACTAGGACGATGAAAGCGGTAGTTCGCGCTCTCTTTAAGATTATAAAAGATTTTGTTTGTACCATTCTTATTTTTTAAAACTAATATTTTTTTGAAAAATAATAAAACAGTGTAATTTATAGATGTTATAGAATAATTCTCTTTTTTCTTGGTTATTCATTGTAGGTTTTATATTTCATTTTTTCCTGTTTTAGTAACTGTATATTTGTCATTAATTTATCAAAGTTAGTCATTTTGAATTAATATTTACTCGATTCATTAATTACTGTATTTATTCTCAAAATATTTAAATATTGTAACCAGGATAAACTGATTTAAGTGAATAATCATTGGTACGTTCAGCTTTTCAGAGAAGTAATATAGTGCCCCATATTATCGAATTAATTTTGGTTTAGCATGAAGTAACTCCACCCGACACTAAGACTCTGTTTTGCATGACTTTAAAAAGCACGATCCTCCAAATATCTACCTAGAACCACCATCCAAGCGCGATCAAAGCTTTGGAGTGTTTTTTCCGATTTCTCAGGAATATAAACGGAGGTCTAAAGATATGGAAACTGAAACAGAAGATGAATACCTCTTAATTTATGATGAGTCAAGTGGTAGTTTTTCTAGTAGCGTTTCATTGTCCGATAGAAGCGTCGATAATATTGTCGAAGAATATCAGTCTGATGCACCATTTGCAGGTAAGAATAATTTACATATTTTCTCAAAACTTAACTTTTTCATTAATTTTATTCTAATGAATGAAGAACACGATTAAAGCACCAAAACTTTGTTACATTGATAAACTTAAATCTGTTGAGTATATTTATAATCAACAAGCGCAAAAAATTACAAAAAAAAAATGAAAATTATTCACTGTAAATTTACGTCGCTAAGAGAAAAATATCTGTTCGTATTAATAATTTCGTTTAGTTAGAAATAAAAACATCATGGGAAATAATTACTAAATGTCTACGTTGACGCCCGTCACAGATGGATAGTCACTAATTAAAGTTTCAATTCTGCTAATTAAAAATGGCACACCCGTGCATCGCCTTTTTTATTTAAAATAAATAAACGCAAACAGTTTGTTTGTAATGCGCCAACGAAACAGCAAATAGAAAATTAATTAAAACAGGAACTAATTAACTCAAAATTTATAATTTATCACGTTACAAAATGAATTTGCTCTCAGAGCTCGCACCAAAACGTCGAGGGTCCTTTAAATCGTGGCGCGTGGCAAAATTATTTTTCAACTCTGTTCAGAATAGTTATTAAAAATATTTAGCAATATGAGCCTCAGTGATATAATCTAACACAAATGGTAAAAATTTGTTTTGCAGAATTGCCGGGCCGGTGTTTTAATTAAATTCTTTGTAGCGGGCAATGTAAACACGTAAAGGTAAACAAGAAGAAACAGCAGAATTTGATATAACGCGCAGTGTAAACTATGGACCGAAGATTAATTTTAAAGCTCGGGTAAAATTAATTACTTCGGTCTTGCGATGACGTGCATGACATTAACTTTCCCGAGGTAAAGCAAATGTCATCTGCTTGACTCAGGTTTACTTACATTTTTTGTTTTTATTTGCTTGTTATTTGCTTGGAAAAAAGTTGCACTTCGATCTATGTCCTATTTTACAGTACACTGTAAGCTGACTAAAGACAAATAGGTGTTGGTTTTCTAAGTGTAAATAACAAAAGATTGTAAATATGTACTGCTGAGCCGTAGGTATATTAAACAAAATTCACTAAATAATAAGAATACTTTTGCTCTGGAATACCTGAATTAGATATAAAAATAAGAAAAGAAAAATATACTGAGGTTATCAATATCATCACTCTGATGTATTTTACATATAAAATAATCAATCAGAAGGCATTACAATGAATAGAAATGGTGAAAATAAATTAAATTTTTAAGATATTATTCTCAATATTCAAAATGAAAACATTAATCTCCTTATTTTCTAATGAAATACACATCAAGTACAATTGACAATCAATAACAACCAAAATTGCTCGCGACTTATATACACACAGAGTAAGAGTATTTGTAGATCACATTATTTATTTCGTTAAAGTTTTTTTTGTAGTCGCTTAAGGTGTAATATCAGACCCTTAGTTATAATTAAAATAAAGAAGTATGCACAGTCGCAATCATAATTTACAACGCGTACAGGAACATCGTACCCCCCATCTCTTTCAAAACTATGAACGTCGAATGCTTCCAAATCTTGGCACATAAAAGTGAATCGGGGATATCGTAAATG